>JAUMIR010000005.1:159018595-161518595 GCA_030847615.1 Gambelia wislizenii | reverse complement strand
TGTGTGAAAAGGCAGTTCAGGCACTAATGAAGAGTGAACAGTGCTCCGTTCACTTCCTGGTGCCAGATTTCACTGATTGTCATGAGAAGATGTGGGCGTGGCAAATATTAAAAAAATAACAAAACAAACAAACAAACAAAGGAAACACTCAAAAAGTATACACAAGCATAGAAACATACTTTTAAAATTACAAGTAAACTGGGTAGGTAAAAAAGAGAGCATCCCTTACCTGGCTGTCCCGATCTCACCTGGAAGTCATTGTCATTGACACTGTATTTGCATGAACACAATGGCGTAAGGTTTCAAACGCTGGCAATGCCAGCAAAAAGCACCACAGCAGATCTATTGACGGCTTGGCCCATCAATAAAAAGGAATGGCTTTTGGACAATACATGATCATGAAATGATGACATCATATAATATGTGTGCACTTTCGCATTAATTAGGCATCGTTATGACACCATATTTGCCTGGTCTGATAAAGTCCTAAAGAATTTCTATAGGCATCTATTCTAGGATTGAGTCTATCCGTCTGAAATGTGGTCTTCCTCTTTTCCTACAACAATTTTTGGTATAGCAGCAGGGAAAAGCTTTAACTGTAATTCCTCGTTTGTGTGGGGTGGGATGGGGGGAGGGACTACTAAACAAATTGTATACCTTTTACTTGTGAAATACATTTTTTAAGAAATAAGACTGGAATAATGTTGGGTTGATCACGAAAGAATACCTTTCTCATTACTTCTTGTACTGTTTAGTTGGTCTGGTCCATTGCTTATTTCTTTCCCCCACTATTTTCTGGGAGCTGAGATTTTGAGGTGCTTTGTAGTATGTTCAGAAATATGCAAAAAAGAGAAATTTGCAAAATGGCTGACCTACATATTGCATAGTAGGCCAGGATCTGAATACAACCATACCTTCCAACTGTCCCAGGTTGGTAGGGACAGTCCCAACTATTGCCCTGTCATCCTGCTTTTTCATGTGCTGTTAAAATGTCCCAGTTTCTCTCTCCTCTTCCAGATGTCCTCCTTTGTGCTCAGCTTACTTCAATTGCTGCAACTAAGGAGATTATCAGACAAGAACAAAAAAAAAGCATTCCTGTTCCACAATCTGCTCTCCCACCCCTGACCTGCCACAATCACCCTCCCCATCACAGTTACCTTCTCTCCCATCGTTCTGGCAGCCCAGGAGTGAATGGAGCTCTAACGGAGCTCCCTTCAGTTCCTGGATTGAAATCCTGTGGATTCACATGAAAAGATGTGAGTGTGGGAAATTCAAAAGCAAAAATAAGAATACACACAAAAAAGTGACACCAGGTACCTAAACACACGAAAAACATTACAAGTAACCCAGGGAGGGTATAAAAAAGTGTGTCACTTACTGGATGTCCCGATCTCACCAGGAAGTGTTCTGGCACGGACCTCCCATTGATGCCGGGATCTCGCCAGCATAACGGAGCATCTTTTCACTCGCAGGAACATCCTGACAGAAATAGAATGGGGGATCTATTGATGGCTTCTCCCATCAATAAAAAGCAGTGCTGGTGGAACGGCAGCAGAATAGGTGCATAACGAGGAGGGAATGATGTCGTGTGAAAAGGGAGCCCTTTTGTGATCTCCTGGCATTTGTGCAACACCACTTTTAATGCATCTGATAATCTCCCAAATTCAAAGTGGAAAAGTAGTTTGCACTCAGTTAATTCAACAGGGGAGGGAGGGATGGCGGGGCAGACTTGCTGTTCCCAATAGGCTCAGGCAAAAGCAAACCGCTGCAGCAACTTCTAGCTTGTGTATTCTTCCTTGTTAATACCTTTTGCCACCTTGACCACAGTCTGATGTTTCTTGGCTATATGTGTCTCAGTTTTTATCCGTGAAATGTTGGGAGGGTATGTACAACTTCTAAAACTTCTTGTCCTTCTGCTTGTTTTATACAAAAGGTAACAAAATCCTGGAGGGTAGCTACCCAATTCTATGTTCATACAGTGACTGTTTAAGTGGACTCAGTCCTCTGAAATATCATGATGTACACTTTACCCTGGAAGGTTAAATCATCCTTGTAAGATTCCTCTGGATGGGACAAATGGTTCAAGACATAGCAGCATTTGTTGCTGTAGTTCTTGGGTTTTGTTTTGTTTTTAAATACCCAGACAACATTTCTGTTGTCCCCCCGCTTTGCATAAATTACATGCATATTCAGTGTAAACTGAATTGCACTTTGTCACTTCCAACACTAGCAAGCACCGGGGGTTCAACTTCCTGACCAGTGGCAACTGCAGGCTTCCATGTCAGTGGGGCAGTAAATTAGCCTTTGACTAATTGCAACAATAAATATTGGCTGATTAGCCTTGGATTAATTGCAATCGTAAACATTGGCCAAGGATTAGAGTATGGAATACCTTCATCACAGGTATTGACTATGGATTCATCGTAGTATAAGTATTGTGACATTGTGAAAGTTACACATCTGTTTCCATGTTGTTTGAATGGTTGTTTTGGATTTAACAATACTTAGAATGGAAGAATGGAGCAATATTAAAATGGAAGTATGTTGCTAAATTAGCTTGTGCTCGATGCTTATTGGGAATATAGGTATATTTCTGCCACCATTACAGCAGTGACAGTGAAGTTCTGATGGGAATCACGGCTTATACTTCCTGTAAGTTGCATGGGAAGGGGAATGGAGGTATAGATGGACAGCCTGGAATCCTGAGCAGAAGCACTACACACTTCAACATTTTTGTTGCAGAGCCCACTTGTCTTTCAGGATAGACATTCACCTTTCTCACAGGTGCCATTTAACAGGTGCACCTTGTGAACACACTCCAGTGTAGAAAAGTAAAGCTTATGCTTGTTACCCCACACATATGTTTCTCTTGTAAGGCATTTTAAAATTATATATCACAAAAGAGAAAAAAAAAATATCATGACACATTTTTATACCGCTCAAAGGCATGCTGCCTACATGGAACATGTTGGCTTTTTTGAACAAATGGCTTGCTTTGAGGGTAATTAATCTGAAGCAATTCATTTCTGTACTGACAGACTGAAACAGCTATTGTGTAGTTGTCTCTGGGGTTCTGCTTTTTTTGACCTTAATAATTAAGGTGATGCCTTCATGATGAAAAGAATACAATCGGCCTTTTCTCTCTTCTACTGAAGTAGACTGGCTTCCCCCACTACTCTCTGTCTCTCACACCTAGCATCCTGGCAGAAGAAAACCTTTCTGATACATATGGCATAGAGACTTGCTGTGACACGGAAGCTACAGCAATGATTACAGAAAATCCTTGTTTGTGATATTGTTACCTGAATTGTGTGGGGTCTGTGGGGACCCTACTAGTGTCCAAATTTTAATATGGGGAATTCTAATTAGCTCAAGATGGCAGTAAGAGGCCAGGTAACAGCGGGACCTTTTGGCCTATGTATACTGGTACTCACTGACGAGTCTCACAGCCAGGAAATAAAATAAAAGTTTTTTATTGAAAAATAATCAGGGGAATGCACACATACATAAGGACTTTTTCAGATGAACCTAAAATCCGGAAGAAGCTGTTGGGAGAGGAACGCAGCTGCTCCGTGGAAGGGGGCAGTTTCTGACGACGAGGTCCCTCTTGCGTTACCCTCCGTGTTCCTTCCGTGTTGCATGGAAGGAAATGGCGACACTTTTTATTCACGGAAGTTCTTCGTGAATAAAAAGTGGTGCCATTTCCTTCCAGGTGACACAGAAGGAACACGGAGGGTAACGGGAGAGGGATGGTGTCATCAGAAACTGCCCCCTGCCATGGAGCAGCTGCATTACTCTCCCAATGGCTTTTTCTGGATTTTAGGTTCGTCTGAAAAAGTCCATACATTCAGGCTTCAAGCACTCACACAAAGCTATCGAAGAAAGTAGGAAATATTGGGATAGAGGAATAGAGTTTGAGATTATGGGCTATACTGTACCTCTCTGAAGAGCAGAGATTCATGCAGCAGAGAATACTCAGATGGCATTCTGAGGGTCACACAGCAGACTGACAGAGTAACAAGAGGGATGGAGACTGTGCACTTGGTGACACAGACTGACGGAGTGATGGGAGGTAGAGAAGCTGTGCACACTTTGGTGGTATTTTGGGGTGATATTTATATTCAATATTCCCCCTGAAGGGGTGAGTTTGAGTGTAATACAATGTTTGCTGGTGTTTCCCAGGACTAAACAATAGATTCTCCAGATGTGTTACCGATTGCTAATGGCTGAAACATTAAAACTGATGGGTCTCAGGTAAACCTCTATTGTTTTAGGACAGGTGAGTGAAAAGACCAGTTCTGAAAGCAAAGAGTGGCCAGCTACCTTGATGAGATTATTAAATGACTAATTTCTATATACATCCAGGAGAATTAGCCCATTTCCTCCCTAATTCAACAGTTCCAGGGGGGTTTGCTTAATCCTTACTCAGTCATGTCTTTTAGGAATTTTAGCAAGCTACTTCCTTAGATTTTCTGAGCAAACATTGATTCCTTGTACTTGGAAGTCCCTGCTCTACTACCAAACCACATGGAGTGTCAATAATAAGCCAATATATGAAATTTAGCCAATTGATGAATTATTAAAAGGGGGGATGTCAGGGCAGGTAACAGTATGAACAGATCTTCCTCTCAGTACCTTTTCTGGGTTACAGCATGACTATGAAGCTATAGACTGTTTTCTGTCTATCACATTTTTTTTTTAAAAAAAATACTACTACTACCATTAGAGGGATATCCACATTTCTGATCATCTGTCATGCCGCCTGTGCTCATTTCCATCATACACCATGCACAGCCTTTATAATTTACAGAGAAATGAAATCTCTTAAAGTTATAGAATTGTAGAGTTGGAAGTGTTTCCAAGGGTCATCCAACCCAACCCCCTGCCAGTATAGAAATCGAAGTGAAAGCATCCCTGAAAGCTGGCCATCCAACGTCTGTTTCAAACCCACCAATGAACTAAAGTCCACCACAATGCTCAATGCCAGTGGGCTTTGGAGAGCACAGGACAGCATGAGAGAAGGAGAAGCCCCACCTGGGAAGGTGAGATGAAGCTGGAGTCTTGAAGAGTCACCCTCCTCTTCCTTCTCTGCAGTCAGCAGCTGGCCAGGCAGCTCCTCTCATCCCTTTAATTGCAGCTGGATTCCGACACTGCTGCCACTGGGATGGATGAAGTGCTGGCAGCTCCCGTCTCTCCTGTTGCTCATGGTGGTTGCCCTCCTTGTCAACTCCGGGCACTGTTGGGTTCCCCTTGCCTTCCCACTCCAAGTGTCTCCCCCGATCACCCCTGACAGCAAAAAAAATATTTTGCAGAGGCAGGAGCACATAACACAGTTGCCATCTTGATTCGTGCATGTGTGAACGTCAAGTGCATAGAGCTTCACAATATTTTTGTAGAAAGACTGTGGAAACAAAAGGATGCGGCTGCAAATTTGCTATAATGTGCAGGTATGAGCATTATATGTTCTTGTCTAGACAAGCGCCAAGGTAAGACTGTTCCACTGTTGAACAGCTCTCACCATCAAGTTGTTGTTTCCAATGGAATCTTCATTCTTGTAATTTGAATACATTGCTTTGGGTCTCACCCTCTGGAGCACCCGAAAACAAGCTCTTTCCATCTTTCATGTGACAGTCCTTCAGACATTTGAAGATAGCTACCATATCACCTTTCAGTCTTCCCTTCTTTAGGTTAAATATACCTGGCTCCCTAAACAATTCCACATAGGCAATTACTATTATTTTACACATGACAATAGCTTCTACAGTTATCCCGCATGCAAAAGGTGGGGACTACAAAATGGCCCCTTTCCTGTCTGAAATAAAGTGGATGGGTTTTTTAAAAAGAATAAAATTCTAATGAATTTTGTGGGATTGCAGCTTTTTGGAAGACAAAAAGAAGAAGAAGGAGGAGGAGGAGGAGGAGGAGGAAGAGGAGGAGGAGGAGGAGGAGGAGGAAGAGGAGGAGGAGGAGACACTTTAAAAAAAACCCAGTCGATGACAGACCATCAAAATATCATTTGTTTTGCTTGTGATTAGTGGAACAACTTCTCACCACGTTTTCAACATTATACCCTCCTTTTTACTTATACCATATCACAATATCTGAAACCAACTACTTTGATGGGGAACCGTTAGTGTAATGGAGACAAAATCAGGGACTTTCTTTCTTTCTTGTTGTTTTGTATGTTTCTAGCTGTAACTTTAAATTAAAAGGAAGAGTACAACAGTGAAAAAGGTAAAAGGAAAATCCATTAAGATCACAGTCCCCTGGCAATCCTATACAGTTGCTTGCCAAGAAAACAGAACAGACCTTATAAGAAACAAAGCATACAATGGGTCTGTGGGAGTGGAGTAGGGGTTGGGAGGGGAGGGTGAGAATGCTGATAGCACAGTATTTTAATCATAATGGTACTTTTCATTTTTCTCAAAATATCAGAGCAGCTGTGGCTCAAACAACAGTGTTCTCCACCCTTTTTTCACTTACTAGGGAAAGGGGATTTTTGAAAAGCGTGAAGTCATTACAGAACACTTTGCAACAAATGTAAGCTTAAAGATGAGATATTTTCAGCCCCAGTTTCTACAAGATGACACAATGCAAGCATCTGAATTTTAATGATGCACCAGAGCAGTAGCTTGGAATTCTGTACACCACAGATGTAATTTCTATGACGGTGTCTGCGTTTCATGACACAAAGAAGCTGATGGGATTTTCATTCTTGTTGATTTTTGATCTCTTCAACAACAACAACAAAAGGTCAAACCCAAGCCTTGCAGGAAATGTGTGTGTGTGTGTGTGTGTGTGTGTAGAGTCTAAATGAAAGAAGGAAACCCACTGAAGTTAAAATAAATGACAAAACCAATCAACCCATGACTAGATCAATGCTGTTAGGCAACTGAAACCCTAGCCATAAAACATCCTTTAAAGTACTCATAAGGACAGGTTACAAATTTATTAACCTAATAATAAATCACAAGAAACTCACTTACACAAGGAAATATATAAACAAAGAAAGATTTGGTCTTGGTCTAGGCAACTATAAGCATTTCTGGTTTCATATATTTAATTCATTAACTGATTAATTTAATGTATTAGCCACAGCATAGAACACTTTCTCTAGGCAATGTACAAACTGTTTGACTGAAGAAACATCTCAGTAATATAATAAAAATCCAAGATACAAAATTTTATGGGAAAGAACCAAGCTCATGTTTCTCCCATAGAAAGCAGTGAGATTGAAAATGGTTTCATTCTGATCAGACTGGTTCAATGCATTTCCTTATTTGCGGGCATGGAGGCTGCTGTTTTTCTGTATCGCTGGGCCATGAGTTTCATTAAGTCAGACCAGAAATGAACTCTCCTTTTCAAATGCACAAATCATTTCTCAATAGCTATTCCCTCTGATGAACGCTCTAATTCATATTTGCACAATTGCTAATGCATGAAATTCATCCACTTTGAAGTTTTCTAGAGATATTTATTTCAGCAGCAGCATGTTAAATGACCTTTGGGAAAATGGATTCTAAAGCCACAGCATAATTCAACCCACAGGACTATGGGAATCTGGATTATTTATTATTGAAATGGAATAGACACAGCAGCATTTACTACAGACCCAACTTGCAGTTTGATAGCTGTGTACTCCATCCCTTCCCCACTCATGGAGCAAGCAATGAGGGAGCTAGATCCTGATTCTACTATTCCCATCATGTCACCCCTTGAGGAAAAACACCTGTTCAACAATGTCCCTTTCATACCAATTATAGCACTATGATTCCACTTTAATTGCCATGGCTGTATCCTATGGAATCCTGGGATTTACAGTTTGGTGCAGCACTAGAGCTCTCTGGCTGAAAATTTTACACACCTCATGAATCTGCAAATCCCAGGACTCCATGGGATGGAACCATGGCAGTTAAACTGGAATCACAGCACTCTGTGTAATGTGAAAGGGCCCCAAGTCTGCTGGGTATAACGGAGGAAGGGCTTTTCCCCTTCCAGATCTTGTCTTTTCCTGCAAAGGGAGATAGAGTTGTTCATCCTGCTTTGTTCCAGATCTTTCTGTGGACTTCATCACACTACACTGTTATAGTGCTATTATTCCACTTTCACTGCTTTGTCTGCCTCCTGTGTATTTCTGGGGTTTGTAGTTTAGTGAGGCCTAAGATCTCTCTGGCTGAGAGTTCTAAATGCCCCTCCCTAAACTGAAAATCCCAGGATTCCACAGGAAGCAGCCATAGCAGTTAAAGTGGAATAATAGCACTATAACAGTGTAGTGTGATAAAGTCCTATATGAAGCATGTGTATTGAAACCAAGCTTGGAAAAATGATCTTGTGGACTACAACTTCCAGAATTCTCCATCAAGCATGGTCAGTGGCCATGCTGGCTGGGGGATTGTGGGAGTTGTAGTCCAAAACAGCAGCTTCTCCAAGTTCTTTACAAACCATGGCATATTATCAGCCTTCCCGCAACTGGATTCATTCCAAATAAGTGGGACTATAACTTCAGAGATTATCAGATGTGACAAAAACCGCATCAAAAGATCACTAGAACAGGAAGGGGAGACCTTACCAGATAACACCGTCCTCCAGTGTTATGGGGGCACAGGGCAGCTGTGAGTAAAGCATCCCTTTTTATTAGCAGCTTGTCCCCATTAAGGACTTTATCAGACGAGCCCCTTTAAACGTTCTTTTGCTGGCATAAAAAATCAATTTTTATACCAGCAAAAGAACACTGCCACCCCCACACTTACCTTCTCTTCTGGCAGACGGCTTCCCTGGCAATGAAGAGGAAGTGAACGAAGCCCTGTTCACTCCCTCCTTCGAAATCCCACTAGATTTCATCGTGCAGGAAATTTAAAAAACAAAACAAAACAAACACAGGAAAAGTTACACAAAGCACATATACACACTTTAAAACTAATGTCTAATGTCAATTTAAATTCTGCAGCTGGCATATCTATGATCCTATGTCCACTTACCTGGGGAAATCAATGGAACTTGCCTCTGAGCAAACATGTCAGAGATGGTCCTATAAGAACCTTGTAGACCTGAGCTTTTTGTTGTTGTTGTTGTTAATCTTCATAGTTTTCAGATTAATAAAATGACTCAAAAAAGGAACAGCTTATGTCTGGCTTATTTCTTAAATTAAGATATGAACAAACCTTTTCCCTGTCTCTGCACCCCTTTTATTCTTCTTTTTCTCTGAAGAAACAAACAAACAAGTATTTCCTTAATTATAGTTTCCCCTTTTCATCTAGAACAAGAAACTATGATTAACAGTTTTGGAACAAGCAATAATATAAAGCCATGCTTTGAAGTTTGCTTTATAACCAAAAGTGGGAACCATTGTTCCCTAGTTTTGATGAAACAAAACTTTGAAGTAATGACTTACAAGTAATGCAGTTTCTTCATAGTTACTTTTGAGGAACTGTGTGTGTAATGAGAGTACAACTCAAAACAATTAAGATTACAGTGGGCCTTTGGTATCTTCTGGGGTTTGGTTCCCCTGTGGATACCAAAATCAGTGGATGTTCAAGTCCCATTATATACAAAGTGTGGTAGAATGGTGTCCCTTATATAAAACGGCAAAATCAAGGTTTACTTTTTGGAATTTTATTTTTTTGGAATATAGTATTTTCAAGCTGCGGATGGATGAATCTGTGGATGCAGAATTCGTGGATATGGAGGGCTGACTGTACATCTCAAAACATAATTGAAATCACATCTTACAACATAACAATTTAGACTAGTTATAGTATCGGTAGATCCAATAACTTTTTCTGGTTACTTTCAAAATTACTTCCAGAGGGCATTTTCAGATTAATTCTGATAGGAATTTTTCTAGCGTTGTGCCATCCTTTTATCAATCCAAGCAATGTGGCAAGCGAGGCAATGAGTTGGTTCCTCGGCTATATAACAAGTAATGGCAACAGGTCACTTTCTAATCCCAGTAATGAGAACAAATTATTTTTTAAAAGTAACTTGCCAAGCTCTGGGAAAAGATGGAAAACTGTACCAACTCTTGCCAATGAAAAAAGACTACATGAGCTCCCAGAAGCTCATCTTCATTTTTCTTACTAAGCCAAGCAGAGAAGGCGGTTGACTTTGATGTTGGTGGAGCAATGAATCTACTCTGGGTTTTAGTCTGAATTTCAAAGGAGCTATCCAGGGGCTGAACCCTGTCCACAAATAGGGTTAGTACTTCGGATTCACTGCTTCTGCAGCTACCTTCCCTGAAGTCAAGCTATTGTCCTCTGAGACCTTCCTGCATCTCCACCACTGCTTTCACTTAATCATCAATGAATGTTGTTTTCATTGTTTGTACCATTCTGACTTTCCCCCAGGACAGACTCAAGGCTTTTAACAGCTAAAACAAGCATAGCTAAAAAATTTTCCTCATATAAAAGTAGGAAATGTCATTAAACTGTCAAACAACAACAACAACAACAACAACAATAATAATAATATTTATACCCTGCCCCTCTGCTAAAAACAACCGGAGTGGCTTCCAACAATTAAAACGCTACAATGCCGGCTAAAAGCACCACCCACCCCCACCCTGCCCCATAAAAAGACATTAAACAGTATAAAATTAAAACCACCTAACTAAAATCACATTAAAAAACAAATACAAACAAGACTAAAAAAAAGGCCAGGAGACGCAGCTCCTGAGGCCGGGATCTAATCAGGAAAGTAAAATAGCAAATATATTAAAAATCGCAAATGTATTAGGAAGTTGGTGGATTTAACTTCTACTTCTAATTACATTTTCTATCACCCTAAATTAAAACTAGTTAAAAACATAGCCCTTTAAAAACAAATAAATAATACAGCACTCTGTCCGCCTCGAGTAGTCACTCTTCAAAGGCCTGCCCAAACAAAAGTTTTCACCTGCCTGTGGAAAAATAGCAAGAAGGGCACAAATCGAGTTCCAGAGCATGGGAGCAGCCACCAAGAAGGCCCTCTCCCAAGTTTCCACCAGATGTACCTGTGAGGGTGGTAGAACAGAGAGAAGGGCCTTCCCAAAAGATCTCAAAACATGGGCAGGCCCATATGGACAATATGGTCCTTCAGAGAGGACTATACTTAATGCATCATCAAGTAAAAGGATGTCACCAAGAGGGAGATTCCGTCAGATGTGGTACTCTGAATGAGAGGTGCTATTTCCTGGAATTAAAAAAAAATGGGAATCTTTGTGGGTTTAGTATCTTGATTCCCATTTTTTTTAATTTCAGGAAATAGCACCTCTCATTCAGAGTATATATATGAAATTTGGTGTGTAGGCTCTGGGACTATTGTGTCTGACCTCACTAGCACTTGTGTGCCAGGCAACTCTCATATCAAATGTTAAGACCTCAGATAGACCTAAATCAAGATCAGGAGGACTAGAACTTAGAAAGTTTTAAAAAAGTAATTAATTCCCTCACCAGGTGCTCTGTCCAACAGTCTGCTGGATTTCAATGTTTGTTTTTGAAGGTGGGTGGCCAGAACAGAACAGGGATTCTGTTGGTGTACCACCCACCCCAATGCTCAACAGCTTCCCTGCCTGAGCTGGCTAAGCTCGTCTCAGTAGTGGTGTTGGAGTCCCTTTGTCTAGTTGTACTGGGGAACTTCAGCATTCATGCTGAGAATGCTCTGTCAGGAGCTCAGGACTTCATGTTTGCCACGACAACCATGGGGCTGTTCCAAGTAGTATCTGGTGCCGCCTATGCTGCAGGGCACATTTTGGATCTGGTTTTCTGTTCTGGGCAGGATGATGGTGATCTGGGTGTGGAGGAGCTTTCTGTACTTCCGTTGTCATGGACTGATCACTACCTGGTGGGGTTTAGACTTACTGGGACTCAGAGCCTCTGCAGGGGTGGGAGACCACTTAACATGGTCTGCCCCAGGAGGCTGATGGATCCAGATGAATTCTTGGCAGCTCTTGGGAGGTTTCCTGTTGCTTTGGCAGGTGATTTGTCAAAGCCCTGGCTGATCTCTGGAACAGGGAAATGGCTAGGGTGGTGGACACAATTGCCCCTAAGCGTTCCCTCCTACGTAGTGGAGCCAAGCAAGCTCCCTGGTTCACTAGGGAGCTGGCGGTGATGAAACACTTGGGATGGAGACTAGAGTGACAATGGCAGAAGACTTGGAGCAAGTCCGACCAAAAATGGGCCAAAGCTCATTGGAAGGCTTATGCTGTGGCGATGGTGGGAGTGAAGAGATTATACATCTCTGCCACCATTGCATCTGCACAGTGTTGTTCAGCTGAGCTGTCTTGAGTGGTCAGGGGCCTTTTGCATTCTGGCCCAGAAGAAAAAAAAAAGTAAAGACTACTTGACAGCTCACTGTGAAGAATTTGCAAGACACTTTGCAGATAAAATTGCTCAGATTCATCTGACTTGGATGCTGTAGTTGAGGCAGGTCCAGTGGATGTAACCTTGGTGCCTGCTTGTCCTGTATTATTGGATAAGTTTCCATTTGTGCAGCCTGAGGATGTGGACAGGATCCTTGGAGAAGCGAGAGCCACCACACGCATACTGGATTCTTGCCCTTTCTGGCTCTTGAAAGGAGCCAGAGGTTGGCTGGCCAAGTGGGTGAGGGGAATGGTGAATGCCTCACTGCAACAAGGAAAGTTTCCATTCTTCCTAAAAGAGGCTGTGGTGAGGCCATTACTAAAAAATGCCTCCCTGGATCCCACTACTCTGAATAATCATCAACCAGTCTCCAACATTCCATTTTTGGGCAAGGTTCCAGAGTGTATGGTGGTCTCTCAGCTCCAGGGGTTTCTGGATGAAACAGATTATCTAGATCTATTTCAATCTGGCTTCAGACCTGGCTAGGGGATGGAGACAGCTTTGGTTGCCTTGGTGGATGTCCTACACAGGGAACTGGACAAGGGAAGTGTGTTCCTGTTGGTTCTGCTGGACCTCTTGGCAGTTTTCTATACCATTGACCATGGTATCCTTCTGGGCCCCCTCTCTGGGATGGGACTTCAGGGCACTGTTATGTCAGGGAATGATAGGACATGCAATCCCCAGCCAAAGCAAAAACTGTCTCGGTAGACTCGGTAGCAACCCATTCCCAAGAGTATTCACACACAGAGTGTTTGACATCCAAATAAGCAGGAGGTACTTTTATCTTCAAATTCAATAGTTGCAATATATACAAATATTTACAATTCAGGGAGAAACTGCTCCACCAGGTCTCAGCATTCATACGAAGAAAGGTGAGCTCTGCTCTGAGCTCTCTTATATACATAGTTACAGGGCATTGGCTTACTCACTCACATGATCTTACACACCAATAAGAACCCTCCTTCTGTAGCTAAGGAAGACTAGGCAGTTCATGGAGTCAGCAAATTTGACTCAGCATGACTCTGCAGTTTGTTCGGCCATTTTATAATGGAGTTCAGTTTCTAACTCCTGACAATCCCCTCCAAAATGTTCAAACTACTGTGCAGGACACATGTTATCATCACAACATAACATCATTTACATACATTGTTAGACATCATTCATCTATTGGTTGACCTTCCCTTTTGACACCTTTCACTTTATATACTAGTGACAATATCCAGCCTCTTTGCCAACTCATCATGGCTTCCTGCTGGAAGGGCTTTTGTGAGCAGGTCTGCAACATTGTCCTCAGATGGACAGTACCTCAGACACAAGACACCTTCTTGTATTAACTGCCTCACATTTTGGTAGCGTACCACAATGTATTTTGTCCTACATTTCAGGTTTTCTACTTCTGCCATAGCTATGCAGTCTTGTGAGTCCTTGTGCACCTCAACAGGCATTTGGTATGGCTCCCCAAGGTCTGCAAGCATCTGCCTAACCCATTGTACTTCACTTGCCATCTCAGACAAGGCAGCGAATTCAGCTTCAGTAGTACTAATGGCTACAGAGTTCTGCTTTCTTGATCTCCACACTATGGGGCTCTCTGCATACCTGACCACCAATCCGGTCACTGACTTCCTGTCTGAAGTCTCAGCAGCAAAAGAGCTGTCCACATAGCACTTCAGGGTCACCTGACTTCCTGTCAGCTTCAAACGCATGTCCTTGGTCCCCTTGAGAAATCTAACTATCCTCTTCAGGGCTCCTCAATCCGCCCTCCTTGCTTGGAGACTCTTCTGCTGAGCACAACTGCAAAACTGATGTCAGGCCTTGTGTTGTTTGCAATAAACAACAGACTGCCTACCACTGAGTGGTACAGATCAGGACTTTCAAATTCCTGTTCTGCCTCCAAGTTCACAAAACCAGTGGTCATTTTTGTCCTGACCACTTTAGCCTCACTAAGTCCACACTTGGCCACAAGACTGTTCATCTTCTTCTTTTGGCTTAGGAAAAATTCTCCAAGACCAGTTCTTTCTACCTTTATGCCTAAATAACATCTCAGGCTGCCTAAATCCTTCATCTTGAACCGGTTTTCTAACTCCACCTGCACTTTCTTGACATCACTGGCACTCTTTTCTGCCATACAAAGGTCGTCCACATAGATAACTAGCATGACAGCACTATCACCTTCCCCCTTGGTGTACACACAGGCATCTGTGATGCCCCTTGTGTAACCTAGTGACACCAAAACTTGGTGTATGCACTTGTTCCAGCAACATGCACTTTGTTTCAAGTGGTAGAGCGCTTTGTGCAACAAGTACACCTTGCTCTTACCTGCACTGTCATACCCTGGGGCCTGTTCCATGAACACTGTCTCTTCTGCTGTTTCAAAGTCAAAGTGTTGCACAACCATCTGCCTCTTGGCTGCTACAGCTAACACTCACCTAAGACTTTCTGGCTTTGCTGTGGGCAAAAAGGTTTTGTCAAAACTGGTGTAACACTTCTGCAAAAAAGCCTTTCACAACTAACCGTGCCTTACACTTTTGTGTCCCATCAGGCATGTCCTTAAGCTTGTATACCTACCTGCCACCAACAACCTTTTTGGTCTTTGGGCCTCTCTACTATCTGGAACACTTTCCTCTCAACTAGTGACTCAAACTCAGAGCCCATGGCTGAGTTCCACTTCTCCCCCTCTTCCTGGGGAAGGTTTAGGAGATCCTGAAAACTTGCAGGCTTCCTCTGCCATGACATTGCATAGCCTGGCTTCCTGAACAACAGATCTGTCAGGAGCCTTTCTGACCCTTGTCGACCTTCTGGGGATGAGCACCCTAGTTCTGCCTGACGCATCCTTACTTGCACTGCTGCTTCTATCTCTCCCTGTGTCAGGCTCACTGCTTGTTTGTGGTGATGTGTGTGTTGGACTGGCATGTGAAGTGTCAGGCTTTTCTTCCTGTGCCTCCCCTTCATCATTGGCATTACCATCCCTCCATTTGTGGGACTTTGGGGAGTTGTTGACACATCCCTCCCCAAGAGAACAAACACCTCCTGACTGCAATGCAATCTGTCCCACCCTGAGTGCATTTCAATTTGCATTCCTGGAGAACGTAACCTTTCCAGGATGGAGAGAAAATACATACTTATTACCCTCATAGCCTAGGAAACACAGCCTCCTGGTTTTAGGCTGCCCAGGCTTCCTTAGGCTCGGGCGAATCAGTACATTTGCATATTGTTCAAAAACCCTCAGGTGCTTGAGGTTTGGTGCTCTACCATACAATAGACAATATGGGGTCTGGTTGACACTAGACATCCACAGTCTATTGAAATGGTAAGCAGCAGTCTTCACTGCCTCCCCCCACAGCCCAGCTGGGGCTTGTGCAGCTTCCATCACGCACTCCATCATGCACTTCAACATCCCAGTTTTCCTTCCTGCAAGCCCATCCTCTCTGGAGACACTGGGTTTGTGGTCTTGTGTCTAATGCCCCTTCTACGCATCCTGCTCTGCAGACTGTTGGATAATAATTCCCCTCCCCTATCCGTCACTAGACTGGAAACCATATGAACAGGAAATTCGCATTCCACCATGTTCACCCACTCACAGAACCTGTCTGCAGCCTGATTTTTCTCCTTCAGTAAGTATACATAGGTGTACCTAGTCCACTATCACAAATAAATAGCAGTTACCCCCTTAAGTGGGCTTATAGGGCCTGCTAAATCAGCATGGACAACTTTAAAGGGTCTGTTGGTGACTCATAGAGTCTTTTTGGCAACAGGGAAAGCCTTCACCTTAACTTTCCTGCACAATACACATTCTAAGAACCTTGGGCAGTGTTTCATGCTTAAACCAGGCACACTTTTGCTAGCTCCTTTAACCCTTTGTAACTAACATGGCCCATTAGCCTGTGGTAGTAATGAACACACTTATCATGTAGGGGCACATTGTCTGCAGGGTTCACATTTGCCACCTTCCCTTTAGGCAACATGTAATACAACCCAGGTTTCTTTATCCCTTTTGCACAGACATTATTCATGTTATGCCTTTCTGTTACTGTACCCTCAAATATCACTTTATAACCATCAGTAGTCATTTGGGACACACTTAATATACAATTCTCTAGTTTGTTAACACTTAACATATTTTCAAAATCTTTACCAAAAGATGGCACATATGCAGTGCCCATTTTTTGCACCTTGCTGGGAGCACCATCTGCAAGGATAATATTGGTTATTGAAGCATTTTTAACATTGCTTATCAACTGTAAATCATTAACCATGTTGTGCGTGGTCCCACTATCAAGCAACCAAATTCTTTCCTCAGTACCATCAGAATGGTGCTGTGCTACGAAGGCATGGCTTGCAGCCTGAGAGGATACACCCCTCCTATCTGGTGCAGGGATTTTACAGTCCTTCTTAAAATGTCCAGGCTTTTTGCATTTGAAATAGCATTTCACATAGCTGCAGGCTCCCTCCTCCATAGGTGCCTCTGTTTCAGTACTCTCCCGATTGTGTCTGGTAATTTGTGGCTGTTTATTCCCCTCTATCCGGGAATCAAATTACTTGCATTGGACCTCTTCCAGAATACACCCAGCTATCAGGTCTACAGACAAATCACTCTCTCTGGTGGTCTGCAGACTGTACATTAGGAAATCCCATTCCTTTGGCAAACTGCCCAATAAAATAAAACACTTATGGACTTCTGGAATGTCCACCCCTCTTTTGGCCACCTCTTGAAAAAGCTGCCTCATTTCCTCCCAGTGGGCTTTCACGCAGCCTCCAGTAGACAGCTTTGTGTTATAAAGTCTCTTAGTCTATATCATCTTTGAGAGGCAGGGCGAATTCTGATAAACTGTTTTCAAAGCTGTCCAAAGCTGAAAGGCTGTCTTTGCTGGGCCGCATGTATTAACTGGGAGGGGCTGAGCAATAAGAGAATTGCAGCTCTAGCCCTCTGGTCTGTGAATGCTGCTATTTCATCTTTTGAACTCTCTGGGATCACACTTTCATTCTCCAAAATGTGCCACAAATTGTGCTTAATTAATAAAGCCTCCATGTATAAACTCCATGCTGAATAATTTCCATCAGCCAGCTTTTCAAAGTGGACGAGACTATTATCTGCCATTCTGCTGATTGTGTCAACAATTCTCCAGCTATGAAAACACAGACAGCTGGCAGCTGGCAGCACTTCAAGGTTACTTGAAGATATTACAGGGCCTGGCTGAAACTTAACTGTTTCTCAGCCAACTAGCCAAAAACACTCAAAACAAGAGTTTCTGGGAAGTTTTCAGGGTGCACCTTATCAAATCTGAGATCAATCAGCTGGGCCCATAACCACTGTCAGGGGATGATAGGCCACTCAATCCCCAGCCTTGCAGCCTTATCAGCTTAATTAGGGTCAGAGTTTATTCTGTCTGGGAAAGCAGGCAGCCCAGAAGCTGATAAGCCTGCAAAGCTTGACAGCAACCCAAAAGTTATTCTAAAGCACAGTACCAGTAATTCAGTAGTTCCATAGCAAGCCAAAGGTCCAAGAGTCCAAAGAGCAAATTCACTAGTTCAGTCCAGGGTCAAGGGTTCCAGAAGGCAGGTCAGCAAATCCAGTCCAAGGTCAAGAGTTCCAGGTCAATCCAAGTTCTAGAAGGCAAGGTTTCAGACACCAAGAAAGTCAGAGTCAGATGCTTTCACCAGGGAACGCAGATAAACTCCAACAAAGAAGCTCAGTGTCTCACAGCTGTTTATATTGGCCCAGCTCCTAATCACAGCTGTTTGGTGATGCTGAGCATTTCTCAGATAATCTCCGGGATCACCGCAGGCATGCTATTTCTGATCTCCTCTGGTTGAAGGTAGGTACCTCTTTGTCCTGCTCCTCTATGTCTCCCAGGCCTGGAACCTGTGTGTGGGGAAGGCTTGGCTGCTGAGACATGGGCTCTGCTGTAGTTGGCATAGCAGAGCTGGGTTCAGGCTCAGCCAGCTCTGCTGGAGCTGGCTCAGCCCCCTTGTCTCCTGAATCTTCAGAGTCCTCAGCCTGGCTGGCCATGACAACACTTCTGGGTAGGATCATGAGTACCAGGTAGGCTACCTTCTTTTTTGTACCCTCCCCAGGTTACTTTTTATTTTTTTTAGTGTGTGTATGTGCTTTTGTGAACGTGTGTGTGTGTGTGTTTCTTTTTCTTTTTGAATTTCCAGAACTCATGTCTTCTTGCAAGAAAGGGTGGGATTTCAATCCAGAAACTGAGCGGAGCTCCATTAGATCTCTATTCATGCCTGGGCTGCCTTTGGACACAAGAAAAGATCAGTCTGATGGGGAGGGTTATTGTGTCAGGACAGGGACAGGTCTGGATATTGTGGGACAAGAATGCTTTTTGCATTCCTGTCTGATAATTTCCATAGACTAAAAATTCTAATACCACATGGCCTCAATACAACTAAGTAAGGTCTGAGGCAACTCACTGCCTCTAGAAGTCACACAAATAGTGGAATGGAGTCTACCTGCTAAACATCCTAGTATCTCATGATCTGATATGAAATACATGTGCTTCTGGAAGGCCCAGGGTCTGTTCGTGAGTATTTCTAGATGCATAGCATCATAAAAACCAAGGTGCTATCCAAACAAGTCTGGGAAAAAGTTGTGCAGAAGCTCCAATCAGGGCTATAAAAATATCTGAGGATCCTGTTAAACCCATTATTACAAAACTGAACTCAACTGCAACTCTGTGCAGAGAAAGCCATCTACCAAAGCTCATTGACTGGTTAAGGAGAGCATTAGCCAGAGAAGCAACCAAGAGGCCAGTGGTAACTCTGAAGGAGCAGGAGAGATCTGCAGCTAAGATGGGAGAAACCATCCATGGCACAACTACTACCTGGATACTCCACTAAGCTGGGATTTATGGAACTGAGGTGAGAAGAAAGCCATTGGTGGAACAAACTCATATCAAAATCAGTTCGGAATTTGCAAAAAGGCATGTAGGAGAAACATGTGGACAAAAGTTCTCTGGTCAGAAGCAACCAAAATGGAGTGTTTTGGCCTGGCTACAAAGCACTATGGACTTTATCAGATGCACTAAATATGGCATCCTAACGATGTCACATAAACATGAAAGGGTGCACATACCACACAATGTTGCCCTTTCGCTTTTATGTCCTGTCAATAAGCCAATCTATTTTATTGGCGGGACAAGATGTGAATAGATTGGCTGTGCTGTTTTTTGGTCGGCATTGCCGACGTATGAAACCTAGCGCTCCTCCCCTTAGTTACTCCATCAATGGCTGGACCATCCAGAACACTTCCGAGTGAGATTGTGACATCCAGGTAAGTGACACACTTTTTATGACCCTCCCCAGGTTACTTGGAAGTTTTTAAGTGTATGCGTATGCTTTTAAAAACTTTTTGTGTGCTGTTTTTGTGGGTTTTTAAAATTTCCCATGTGAGCATCTGTCACAATGGCCTGCTCAGCCATCATGGAGACTTCATCTACAAACTCTATAGTTCACAGCAGTGGAAAATTCCATTCCCTGGATTCCATACCATCAGGTATGGCTAAGGGGATGGGGACCTCATTTCCTAAACATGACATCACGTCACCTGACTGGAGAGCCAATCAGAGTTGGCAATGCAGAACCAATCAGAGATGACCACAAAGACCTTAAAAGTTTTCCTGAATCCCTTTGTTTGAGCCACATGGTTGAGACTCTTGCTTAACTAGCAAGATGCAAAACTGTGATAACAGAGGTTGGGGGGAAGCCAATTTTGCTCTCATGGGCTTGATAACAACAAAAGGCCCTAAATGACATCTGAAGCCTCAGGAGGAGGCTTCTATCCAAAAGGACTCTGAATTCCATCTCCAGAGACTAAATGGGGCCAGCTAGGGTGAGCCTGGCCCAACCATCCCATTGGGACTGATGATGATGGACATCATAAATTGTAAGTTACTATTATTCTTAGCTTAGGGACCGTCTAGCTAGTTGTGTTAGCTTTTATGATTTCATTTTAGTACTCTGGACTGAATGTTTCTCTTCTTATGAACTCAAGCTAAATCCGGGGGCATGTTGTCCTCCAAGTAGCCTTAAGCCTGTGGAACTAAAATAAAGCTTTTTCTATTATTTCCTAATCTCCATGGTCACGTGCCTTTTTCTTGGTCAGCTATTAGAACTTCTCTGGGATAGAGAAAAGGGTCATTGTTGATATTTTAACACAACCTGTCTGGCTTCTCACTGCACTAGACAAAAGGGAAAGGGTTAACTCAGTGAGTGGTGGTGGCGGCGTTACCTTAGAAAGGGATTTCTAGACTAGAGGAACCCTTGAGAGTGTGTTTCCAGATTGTACAAATAAGCTGGAAACCTTCTCTTCCCGCTTGAAGAGAGGGCCAGCTTACCACAGCATCTTCTTATGAGAATCTGCAGGATTTTGAACGAAGAAGTGAACGGAGCTCCGTTCACTTCCTCTTCATTGCTGGGGAAGCCTTTGCTGGGAAACAAAGGTATGTCTGGTGGGAGGTGTTCTTTTGCCAGCATAAAAATGGCTTTAATTATGACAGCAAAAGAACATTTTTAGAGACTTGTCCGATAAAGTCCTATGTGTGGTACAAAAGTGAACAGTGCTGATTGCCCTGTGTGAAGCATCATGGTGGCGGAGTCATGTTGGCAGACACTGCAAAACTGGTCAGGACTGAAGGCAAGATGAATGGAGCCAAATACAGGATTAATTCTAGAGGAAAACCTATTTTATTCTGCAAGAGCCCTGGAACTGGGGTGGAAGCTGACTTTCCAGTAGGACAATAGCCTTAGATATACAGCCTAAATGACACTGGAGTTTTTAAAAGCAGGAACCTGAATGTCTTAGAACGACCCAATTAAAACCCAGACCTCAATCTGTGGCAAGATTTGAAAGTGAGTGTTTAGCAGTGGTCCTTCTCCAAACTGACAAAACGGGAGCAATTTTGCCAGAAAGAATGGGCAAAAAAAATTCAGGACCCAGATGCAAAAGCCTGGTAGAGCCTTACCCCCAAAGGCTTGTGGTGTGTATAAATGCTTATGCAACCAACAAGTGTCATTTTATTCTTGTTTGCTTACCTTTTGTGCCACAATAAAAATAGTTTGCACCATCTCTGCTGTTGAGTATCTTGCGGACATCAGCCAGTTTTCCTGCTGTCTTATTTCCCCTTTGTGAGAGATTACTGACACCACTCTACAGCTGTTGCAGACACCCATGCAGTTTTCAGCTTACTCTAGGCTTAAACACACACAGACACACACACACATCAAAAGCATTTTAAAATTTTTGTTAGTTGCTCGTGGCTTGATATCAGCCAGTGAGTTATTAATAGGATTGAGGGTCAGGGTTACAGATAAGAAGAGTCTTGTAGTAAAAACCAAAAGACTTCCATAAGAGGAATGGCAAAGACATACATAATGGCAGCAGATAGTATCATTGCTAAATGCTGCTGTACCCAGCATTCCAACAGGATACCCTAAATCCCAGGTCTAAATATCCTAAAGGCACCAGATCCTGTCTGATCTTGGAAGCTAAGCAGGGTCAGGCCTGGTTAGTACTTTGATGGGAGACAACCACAAATACCAGGTGTTATAGACTATGTTTCAGAAGAAGGAACTGACAAACCACCTCTGAGTATTCCTTGTCTAAGAAAACCCTGTGAAATGCATGAGGCCTCCATAAGTTGGCAGGCAACCTAAAGATACACACACACACACACACACAATCCTTGCAGATTTCGAAGGCTTTCATGGCTGGCATTCATAGGTTTTCTGTGTTTTTTTCCTCGGACTGTGAGGCCGTGTTCTGGAAGAGTTTATTCCTGATGTTTCACCTGCATCTGTGGCTGGCACATTTTGAATATGTGGCTCAGGCTATAATTAAAGCCCCTTCCTCCCATCTTTGAAAACAAAAAAACTTGGGTGAGAGTAACCATTTCTCTGGTTTCTTTTAATAGGACTGAAGCAATGCAGGTTGTACACAGTTAATGACTTCCCTTTCAGAGGTCTTTCATAGTTTTAACACAAAAGACTAGAATAAGCCATGTAAAATGAAGAAGTAGGAGGAGGGAAGGAACAGTGTTGTCTGTGCTTGAAATGCAAACTTCAGGTGATTTGACCATATGGCTGTGGTGTCTTGCTGTTGAATGTTTACTGCATTTTTGTAACACACGCATACACACAACAGGGTTCCAACAGGATTCCAACACAAAGATTAAGTGGAACAATAGGGTCTAGCAGGGGAAATGGTGAAGAAGCCAAATTGCTTGAAAGCCCAGGGTTGGGGAAGAGATAGGTGAAAAATGAGGGAAGGGAGTGTTGTAGTAGGTAAAGGGATTGATAGAGATAAAGCCACTTTCTCAGTGTCTTAAAATATTGTGTTTCAAAGTGCCTGTCACTTGAACAGTAGCATTTCATAGCAATGCTGGCTTGATGGTGACAGCTGTCTTTCCACTGTGAAGTTTCCTCCATCTTTCACTTCAGCCACCACTGTCGTATCTTCTTGTGATGAAATGGTAAAAAAGTGAATAGGAGAGATTGGCCAAGATCTTATATTGTTTCAACATAGTGTAAATATCTGCCAGTGGAGTCCTATTACACAAACCCTATACCGAATAGCAATGGAGCGCAATGTGTGGAACAATGGTCAATGCGCATGCCCAACAACCCATTGTAAATTGCAGTGCACAAAGGCAATGCATAAAGGTAATGTGTATTCACACACTACTCTGCGTACTTTAATGTGTTACCATGTGTGAAATAGTCCCACATGCACAACTTCACTTACGTCAGCCTGTTGCACATCATTTCCCCCCTCCAAATAACACCACAGGCATAAGACAACTTATACTTGCATATGTCATGGACAGGATGCCAGCCACTGAATGCAACTGGTTTGTATGACATCAAAGGCTTATCGTCCCAGATAGCATCGCTCAGTATAAATCATTTCTCAGCCTGCGATCCTACACCCACTTGCCTGGAAGTAATAGCCATTTACGTCTGGGCACATATGTCATGCATGATGCGACTCCATCATGACAACATATGAGACTGAACCATTAGATTGCAGGGTTTTAATGTTTTCAAGTTGCAATGATAGACAAATGATCTTAAAGCAGATATTTTAAAACTGAGGAGGGGATTTCTTTGGGGCTCAAGATTTTACTAAACTAGATAATTTAAATTTGGTTCGTTTCGGTGACATTCTTCATATGGTTGAAATTCCTGGCACGCCATAAACTTGGTATTCTCTTTCAGTCTCACTTCTTCATATGTATGCAGAACAGAAATATTAGCATTCAGCAGAAAGCAGAAACTAATTCAGTATGTTTCTAGAACTTCATGTTCCTAGATTTCCCACTAGAGGTGATTTTAATTCACTGAAAAAATTTCTCCAGGGTGTACCTTCAGCTTTCATTTTTTTAAATTAGTGACTTTATGCCAGTAGTTACTGTAGTTTTATCTGCTTTAACTTTATAATGCCACAGGGGGAGGGGAAGCAGACGTCTTCTTAAGGTAATGGCTCCTGGTCTCTTATATCAAGAACAACGTAACATCAGCTTTCCACTTGGGCCCTTTCAGAGTCAGCAATTATTGCACTATGATCCTACTGTAACTGGAATTGCAACATCCTATGGGATCCTGGGATTCATAGTTCAGAGACAGGTATTTAGAATTCTCATACAGAGAGCTCCTCTGGTGCCTCACTAAACTACAAACCCCAGGTTTCCACTGGATGCAGCCATGGCAGTTACTAGTGGAATCATAACACTATAATTGAATAATGCAAAACTTTTTTCAGTGTGAATCTCTGCAGCCCACCAATGTGTTTTGAATACACAGAGCAGGAATATATGCTCAGAGCTTGGGGAAGCTGCCACTTTGGACGATTATTCCCAGAATCCCCAAGTCAGAATAGCCACTGGTTTAGCTCTGTTTCATTGCTGAGTAGCACAGAAAAAAGAAGGAACCTCTATAATTGACTTATTAATAATTTAGCTTATTAATGTAGTCATCCTCGTGGGAGGACAGTAAATCCCAGGGACTCGCTATAAGGATCCCAAAGGCAAGTACTAAGCCATGGATTGCCCAAGGGAAGGACTATTAACTAATTCCAAACTAAAGGAAACATAATGAGATAAAGCTAAACCTGAGAAATTGTCTGGACACACCCTAGTGACAGACAATTGATCCCATCATCAGGGGTTGGAGTAATCCTTTGTCTGAAGGTTTCACTCTTCCCTTAGTGCCCAAATCCAGTCATCAAGGAGGCAGCTCACGCTTTATAAATTTAATCACCAGAACATTTAGAGAAGTTGCAACACATTAGTATCTTCGGAAACCCAGGAGTTTCACGAAACCCATTGTTTCAACATATGAAATCCCATCACCTGAGGGCACTTTTTGGGTATAACTACTGACCCCAAACCCTGCCTCTGCATTCACAGACCTCTTTCCTGGGGATACTACATCCCTCTGTGTAGCCAGGTGCACAGATTCACTTCCTGGGGACCCTCTGTCTCTCTGTGTTAGCCATTCCTGCTTCATCCATCTACACTGCCAGTATGCTCTATGACTTTGGACTATAGGACAGGTGTTGTATCACCCCAGAAATTCTTCCTATCTATTCCTCTGTCAACTTCTCTTCTTCCATTCCTAGTGGTCTTGTATGAATGCTTTGTCATATGAATGTGTGATTGGCATCATTATGTTTAAGTCCTCAATAAATATCATTGTTAACTTTTTGTCTTGTGTTTGTGTGTATGTCAGTTCAGAGTTAGCAGGGGTAAAAAGAGGTGTAAAGGTCCCCTCTGTTGCCCCCTCTTGCATCATGAAGTCGAGTTGCTGCTAATTTCCCCAACTTATTAATAACTTGACTAGCGATTTGGGTAACAATCTGGATATTCCACAAGGGACTAGAACTATTATAATCTGTGATGACATAAACATTGTTTCGGATACGCACAAAATGTAGAGTAGAAAAGGTTTCCCATCCGAATTCCCCTAGCCATTCAGTGGGCTAAATTTCACTGTCATGGACGCTCTATAAAAAGTAAGTGGATGATAGTCATTCCAGCAGAAATGAATAGTGTGGAAGCACTCAAAGTCAGTACAGGTAATCTCTAACAAACTTTTTATTTTTAGAGATGCAGGTGGAACCCACAACAAAATGTTGCCACGTGAAACATCCCAATATTATAGAAAGTCGGCAATAACCATTTCCACAATATTCTATTCTGTTCTCCCTCTCTTGATTTTCTAGCCATGCCCCCCAAAGTCAAGCAGGATCCTTTTGCCACTCAGCAGGCACAGCCCTTAGGGCTTTTTTTTTTTTTGGTATTTCACCATGGTTTTCCCAGGAGCTACAGGGCTACAGGAGGAGGGCATAGCAAAATGAGGACATTGCCCCACCCAAATAAGAATTCTGCCCCCCCCATGAAATTTTCCTTCAGCCCTCAAATTCCTAGCACTGCAGTAATTTTAAACTTCAATTGAGCATTTAGAAATAGAGTCTAGGCATTCCCCGCCCCCCAAAAAATAAAACCAGGGAAGGCAAAGTTACTAAGGGAGTGCAAACACAGCAAATAAATGTAAGCATTCGAGGAGTGAACATTGCCCTCTTTGCAATGCAGAAAAATTTCATTGGGGGGCAGATTTTTAATTTTGGAGAGAAACACCCTAATTTTGCCCCCATGTAGCTATATCCCTGAGTTGTCCCAAGCCTACTGATCCCTTCTGCTTATATATGGTTGGTACCCTTTCAGGTTTCACAGTCACCTCTTGACTCTGGAAATACAGTAGTTGTCCTATCTGGTCATCATCCTAACTGTATCAAACCTATCTACAGAGCCAATGTAGTAGCAGCTAGAGTGTTTAAAGGCCTTGTCTGCACAGGCAAAAAAAAATGTACTCACCCCATAGTCATGGCACAGTTGCCACACAATGTTTTCGATAATTTGCAACTTCATCAGGGCTTCTGCAGGAACCTCCAGGTCTGAAAGATTTGCAGTTTGCTCTACATTTCAGGGGAAAATTCAGATTGTAGACACAGCCCAGACGCTCCCCCCTTCTTTCCCATGGTAAATGATATGCAACACCAAAATATCTTCACAAAATATATTGAGTACATAAGAAAAAACATAAATGATTTAAATATAGGTTAGTATATGAATATTGGTCCACTGGATAAATAAAAGGTCCACTGGGTCGAGTCCGGTAAGCCCCTTATCGGCTGTGTGGCGGCTGCAGGTTGCTTTTGGTGCAAAGCCGGGGGTGGGACTTCTGGCAGATGGGACTCTGTTTTGGTGCTTTTAAAAAACTTTATTTAAACAAAAAATGATTGTGCACCTATCTGGATAAGCATATCTCCACTTATCTAGTAATACAGTACTCTGGGACAACTTATATTTGCATGCACAAACGAACAGGGGGGAAAACCTTGTTGCAGCCCAGGCTGTGTGGCTGGAAATGAGGACACGTGATCAGTGGAGGACTGTCCTTTTACTCCAATGTGGACTACCAACTGACATGCCTCAGTGAGTATGGCATTTACGGGGCAGCCGCTGATCAAAAACATCTGACATGGCTGCCAGGTAGGTGTGGGGTTTCCCACCAGTGTAGTCAAGCCCTGGCTTGAAAGGTACAGGTTCAAGTCCCTACTGAGCCAAGAGACTCACTGGGTGGCCATGGGCCAGTCATTCTGTCTCCCTGCCTGTCCCCACTCTTAGCCTGACCTACTCCACAGGGTTGTTGGGAGGATAAAGTCGGGGAGGAGGAAAGGCAAGTAAGCCAGCCTGAACTCACTGGAGCTATGGTAGGCTATCAATGTAACTGATGAATGAGGCTCAGTGTGGGTTTAGGGTGGGGGAAGGGATTGCAGTAATGGTGGTCTGGAGCAATCTCTGGAGATTGAGAAAATGGTTTATTCAGTGCAATGTCAGCTGGAAAGGCTGTATGATAAGGCACGGTGTAAGCTCATTACTCCGTCTCCTTTTAGCATTAACATTTACAGTACGATTAATTTGGATCCTAAATTATTGCTGCTCACGCTCATTATCTGACAATGACTGCCTGCCTCCCATGTGTCCGGTTTATTAAGTAAGCCTAGTGAGAAGAAAAGATGATAAAGCCATTCCTCTAAATTGCCAGCATTACCCAAACTGTGAAATGCACTGTGCACCAGCATCCCTGCAGAGGGCTGTGTTCTAAAGATAAAATGTCACTGAACTCACACTATAAGGCCATAATTTATTTCCCTTTAAAAAAGAATGACACAGACTAAATAGCATTAATTTCCATCTAGCCTAACTACAGAGAGCTGAGTTCGCATTAACTTTTGCTTAGATCACATCTTCTTCCTCTACTAATTTTTTCCTCCCTTTTTTCTCCTCCCTCCACTGTTGTTGTTAAAATAATTTATATCTTTCCTTTCAGGGTGTAACAGATAACATAAAATATGTTATCTGTTTAACAGATAACATAAAAATATATTAATGGAATGCAGTAAACAATATTAAATTGGATACCACATAATCTGAATCCTATTAGCAATCCCAACCAGAGTAGACCCATTGCATTAAGTGCTGATCACGTAGGTAAATCCTATTGATTCAGTGGGTCTACTCTATTCGGGTTAACCAATAGGATGCAGACCAAGGGCTGAACAGTTTAACAGATGAGATCTTGATAGTACTGCAGAAGTGACACTTTGTATAAGAAAAGCAGGAAAAAAGACCAAGAGGGGACACATTTGTAGAAAACTAGGCATGCTTCATTAATCTTTGTAAGGTAAAGCAATGTATACAAATATTCCACTTTGGCTGCTGACACACTGCAGAAATAATCCAGTTTGACACCTCTTTAACTGCCATGGTGCAATGCTGTGGAGTTCTGGGATTTGTAGTTTTGTGAGCTATTTTGCCTTCTCTGTCAGAGAGCTCTGGTGCCAGGTTTCCATAGGCTGGAACCATGATAGTTAAAGCAGCGTCAAACTGGATTAATTCTGCAGTGTAGATGCAGCCTTTGTTTTTCAGTGACCAATTTTAGCTATTTATAAAATGTGTGAATATAGCGAGAAGAAACTTAGTGATAAATCTGTGTGTGTGTGTGTGTGTGTGTGTGTGAGAAAGAGAGAGAGAGAGAGAGAGAGAGAGAGAGAGAGAGAGAGAGAGATTCTTCATGTTAGAGACCAACTCCTGATTCCATGGCTGGAAGAGAAAACAGGCAAAATAGTTTGCCTATGGTCCTTTTTGCTCATTTCTTCCCAATATCTTTTATCTTGGGTAATTCCACATTACCTTTTTTTCCCAGGCATCCATGTGCACTTGCTCTTAGTCCGGTCAGAGAGCAAGAGATAAGCATTTGTCTAGATTTTAATAATATATCACTCTCACTATAGAGATGTTGCTCAGATTATTGAACATTAACTCATATTGCTGAATAACAGTATTTTTTATTTACATCTTTTTTTTTTCATTTCAAGCTTTCTTTCTGTCAATTTATTCAGACAAATTAGAAGCAAGATGCAGCCAGCTGTTACAGTCATGGAAAAAAGAAAAAGAAAACCCAACATGTTATTAGACATTCAGAGGACTTTATCAGATCACCCCCTAAGCCCTGTTCTTTTGCTGGTATAACTTGGCCATTTTTATGCCGGCAAAAGAACTTCCCATGCCACACTTACCTCCTATCCCAACGAAAGGCTTTCCAGCAATGAACAAGGAGTGAACAGAGCTCCGTTCATTTCCTTGTTCAAAATCCCGTGTATTCTTGTGAGAATACATAGCATGGGAAATTCACAAATAAAAAAAACAACAGACAAAAAGTTTTTAAAAGCACCTAAACACACTAAAGAAAGTCCCAAGTAAACTGAGGAGCATGTCACCTACCTGGATGTCGCAATCTCACCTGGAAGTGTTCCTGCCAGACCGGCCATTCACGCTGCATTCATGTGAGTACAATGGCATAAAGTTTCAAATGATGGCAATGCTGGCACAAAAGCACCATGGGGATTAATTGACAGCTTGAGCCATCAATAAAAAAAGTACAGGTTTTTCACAAAACATGCTCACAAAAGGGCGATGTTGTGTGGTACAACACACCCTTTCACGATCATTAGGCATCCTTATGGCACCTTATTTGCCTTGTCTGATAACATCCAGCGTTTATACAGAATCTGCGAGAGTTAGTGGTCATGCTGGAAGTTGTAGCCCATAAAGAGAGATATTTCCAAGCTCTGCCAAAATGTCACCAGACACTTAGGTTGCAGTCGTATACCCCAGACTTCACCAGCGTAGTGCCCTGCAGACATATTTGCACACCCTCCAACATTTCACGGATGAAAACTGGGACATATTTGGCTAAGCAACATCAGAGTGTGGTTAACATGGCAAAAGTTATTAAGGATGAAGAACACACAAGCTTGAAGAAGCTGCAGCAGTTTGCTTTTTGCCTGAGTTTACTGGGAAGGGCAAGATTCTGCCCCATCCTCTCCTCTCCCTTCTGCCGAGTTAACTGAATGCAAACTATTTTTGCACATTGAACTCAGTTTGCAGCAATTGAAATGAACTTAGGTCAAAGGGGGAAAGTGAGAGATAGACAGAGAGAGACTGAAACATTAAAAGCAGCTGAAAAAGTGAAGCAGCAGAGGAATAACTTAGACTGCCCCTGCCAAATCAGGACAGTTGTAAGATATGGATTTGACGATAATTCCCATCTGGAGTAAAGTGGAACCTGAACGCAAATGCATTTGGAGTGCCCCAGGTTAGAGATGGCTGCTGCACCCATCTACCTGGGACTAAGCCTATCTGAACTCTATGGAGAAACATGCCAGGTGATAGCATGCACTGGGTACCTAAACAGGTCCAGGCAGCAAAAATAAACAACAGAGTATTGTTCCTTCAGGCATCAGAATAAAGGCACAGACACAGGCTTGTGTCTAAAATAAACTTCTCTTTACTTGGGCAACATGAAGTATATTTACAGATATATATAGCATTCAGAAGAAAAACATCTTCCCACTGTGAGATCCTAAACAGGACATCTTCACACAGTGAGATCCAAAACAGGACTGCTTAGCTCTCAGTCCAGCCCAGCTCTGCTCCAGGGCTGTAAGCTAATCAATATTGATACATTTACCCAGCTAGCTTCAGCAAACTGCTGCTAGCTCACTCTGCAGCTCTCTGCAGACTGTTTGCTACATCTCAGCTCTTTACAGAATAAATCTACTGCATGTCCCAATATCCTGACAAAACACACTGTATCTCCTGCTCAGTTCTGAGAGAAAATTTGGATATTCAGTTTCTCTCCTGGTTCTGCTTAAAAATTCTGAGGATGCTCTCTGACTAACAACTTCAACCACCTCCTTCATCCACAGAAGGGGGGGGGGGAAACCAGGCAGTGTTAACTAGAGTGCAATAATGGTCCTCAAGAACTGTAATTAAAATTATACCTCCTGCAAGGTGCTTTTGATTCCTAGAGGGTGACCAGCTTAACTTCCAGTTATCCACAACATGAAAGTGATTTCATGTGGAAAAATTAGGGTCAAAACAAATGTTTACATTGATTAATGTGATTTTTCTGCTTTCTACTGATTAGCTGAGCCATCTGAATGGTACCATCTTGGGGACACATTCAGATCGGAAGTCTCTCTCTGTACTTTAAAGTTCCTTGTCCACGGGATCTGGTGCCTCCGGGGTACTTAGGCCCTGAAGTCTCTAGCTACACAACAAATAAGCATAGAAAGTAAAGGCATAATGTGAGGTCTGAATTATTTTAACCCTTTCTCATTTTATCACCCTATCTGTTTATCTTGTATGCTGAGCATATCATACATATAGCAGGCTTAGACTCAGAGGAAGGAGAGGTGAAAATAGAAGGAAGGAACACCAACAATTTTAAGATATGCAGATATTTTATTGTTTTAGCTGTAAACCTGCCTTTGCACTTTCTTCCTTGACTTTCTTCAGTACTCATTCCAAGGCTTTGCTATTTTCTGCGCATTCTCAGAGTGGAAAGCTTATTGGTCGGATGTGTGCAGGGGGCAGAGCTTGCTAACAAAGCAAGTGTCCGAAACTGCCATGTTGGATTTTCACCATAGTGATCATACAGTGTGGTGAGAAAATAGTTTCTCTCTTTTTTTTTTATTTGCTTCTTTGTTTAAGTGGAAGATTGCACCTTGGATTTATCTATTTTTTTAACAGTTTGGTGGCAGCAACTTGAGGTAAATAAAAACCTGAGTAATTCACTTGCACCTGTCATCTTGATTTGCAGGTATGCCCATTGGAACAGTGAAAGCGGATAGCTTCGCATGCCTACAATCTTCAAAAAAATCTGTTAGGACAAATAGAAGCTGCTCCAAATTGGCATTACTGTGCACCAATCCACCAACTTATTGCATCATATAGACAAATCCTATGAAGGAACTAGAGAAGACCTTGCAGTGTCAAGATATATATCATTGAATACTCAAGTTAGGATTGTCCATGCCATCATATTTATCATTTCTATGTATGGTTGTTAAAGTTGGACAGTAAAGAAAGCTGATAGGAAGAAAATCAACCCATTTGGAATGTGGGTTGATTTTCTATGGATACTGTGGACTGCTAAAAAGACCAATAACTGGATGCTAGAGCAAATCAAGCCTGAACTCTCCTTAGAAGCCAAGATAACTAAACTGAGGCTGTTGTACTTTGGCCACATCATGAGAAGACATGACTCATTAGAAAAGACAATAGAGATTATCAGATGCAGCAAAAACCACATCAAAAGATAGCGACAAGAACAGGAAGTGGCGATCTTACCAGACGATGATGCCCTCCAGTGTTCTGGGGGCGTAGCACTGGCATCAGTAAGGTGTCCCTTTTGATTAGCAGCTTCTCATCATCAGTACAAAAGGGAGGCCTTGCTGATGTCCACACTACACCCCCGGAACAGTTGAAGGACTCAATGTCTGGTAAGGTCATCTTTTTTGTTCTTGTCGCGATCTTCAGGCACAGTTGGGAATGCAATTTTTTTTTGCATGTTCCCCCATGTCTGATAATCTTAAATAATACTTGGTAAGGTAGAAGGCAGTAGGCAAAAGGAAGATTGCATTCCAGATGGGTAAACTCAATCAAGGAAGCCACAGCCCTGACTCTGCAAGACCTGAGCAGGGCTGTTGATAATAGGGTGGTTTGGAGGTCTCTCATTCATAGGGTCACTATAAGTTGTAGTCAACTTAATGGGAGTTAACAAAAACACCATCACTCCTTTTCCTTCCAGGGCTTGCATTTTCCCCTTGCTTCTCTAAATCATACAGGTCAGACAGACAAGTCCAGTTCAGATGTGAGTAACCATGGTTTCCTACCACTTAGACAAGGCATGGTGAATTTGAGGCCTCTGTGCTTACCTTCAAATAATAATATGATGCTTGCCCTTTCACACGCTAGAGGAGAAGACAGAAAGTATCCACTTCTGGTTTTATACTAAACCACAGTTCCCCATGACATGCAAATTCAGGAAACTGCAGCTCATTTAAGCTAGTTAAGTCACAACGAGCCAAGATTATATTTTTAAATTGTGATGGATCAGGTTGTGTGTGGAGACTTTTCTTCTGGTGGACCCTGTTTTTTTTTTTTTAATATAAAGGTTCCCCCAAAAGAAATCATGATAGGTTGCTATGAGTTAGCTCAAATCTCTAGTTTCTAAACCAGGAATAGGAATTCTGTGGCTCTCAATTATGGTTGTACTACAAGTCCCAGCAGCCCTAGTCAGAAAAAAACATTGGTGAGGATTGTTGGGAGTTGCAGCCCAACAACATCTGGAGGGTTGCATGATTCCCTACTCTGAATCCTTTTGCTTCCTGGCCTCCCTTCAGACCAGCTCTAGAGAACCAAAAGAAAAGATCAGAAGGAGGAGCTGGACAGATTTGGCTTAAGGCAGCCAATCACAGCAGGATTTGTAGTAGACTAGGGACTCCCAAGTACAAGCAATCAAGGTGTGCTCAGAAAACCTAAGAGTAGCCAGTTCAAATTCTTCAAAGACATGCCCAAGTAATAATTAAGTGAATCCCTCTTGAACTGGTGAATTAGGGAGAAAATGGGCTAATTTTCACAGATGCTCTTGAAAATAAATCATTCATTAATTCAATCAAGACAACTGGACACTCTTTGCTTGCAAAACTGGTTGTTCCTCTCATTTGTCCTAAAACAATAGAGGTTTGCCTGAGACTCATCAGTTTTAATGTTTCCACCATTAGTGGTCATTAACATATCCAGAGAATCCATTGTTTAACCCAGAGAGACTCTGGCAGACATTGTATGCCACTCAAACTCACACCTTCAGGGGGAATATTGAATATAAATATAACCCCAAAACACAGGCAAGGTGTGGACAGATTTCCTTCCTTCTGTCACTCTGTCAGTCTGTGTTACCATGGGTCACAGCTTCTACATGAATCTCTGCTCATTGGACAGGTATAGTATAACCCATCACCCCAAACTCTATTACTCTATCCAAATACTTCCTACTTTCTTCGATAGCTTGAAGCCTGAGTATACCATATGTATGTGTGAGTTCCCCTGATAATTTTTCAATAAAACCATTTTTTAAAATTTCCTGGCTGTGCGTCTCATCAATGACAGGTTGAAAGATCCTGCTGTTACCTGTTCTCTCACTGCCCCATTTGATCTAATTAAAATCCCCCCTAGAAATATCAATTTTGGTAGACACTGATAGAATTTCCATGGACCCCAGTAATTTGGGTAACAAGTTGGTGTGTATTATGAGAGATATCGGGGTGGATTCGGCAGAGATAGAAGAGAGTGGATTTTAGAGAGACAGAACAGTCTGTCAGAAGGGAGAACTGACTCTGATTGTGGGAACCATACAAAAATAGAATATTCAACAGTTCGTGTATTAAATAAACCTACATTTATTATTGTTGTTTTTAAAACTGTCTCTGTCTGTTTCTTTCAAGCTTGATTTGGTGCCAGGCCACACATACTAATACAAGTCCACCACAGCAACACAGCCACAAGTCCACATTTAAGGGTTCACCCTGAGGCCCACATACGCAATCCAGAAAGGGATTAAGAGGGGAACAAGGGCAAGGTGAATGATAGGATTCCAAGGATTAGAATTGTGGGGGCAGCCTGGGGAAAAGAATCTCTCACAATGAGTTCTAGAAACTTGTGAGCCATCAAACTACAGGAAAAGAGATTCCATAAAACATTAGGAAAAACTTCCTGAGAGTAAGAGCTGTTTGACAGTGGAATGCACTGCCTCGGAGTGTGGTAGAGTCTGCTTCTTTGGAGTTTTTTAAACAGATGATGGATGGCCATCTGTTGAGGGTGCTTTGATTGTGTATGGCTGTATGGCAGGAGGTTAGAGTGGAGGGCCCTTGTGGTCTCTTCCAAGTCTATGATTCTGTGGACTTTATCAGATGCATCAAAAAAGCATCATAAGGATGGGATGATAGCCCAAAGGGCTAAAATTATCAGACAACATTACTCACTCATTCCCACTGTATGGTACAGGCATGAATAAGGTATCACTTTTTACTGACGGCTTCCCCTTTCTATAAAAAAGTGACACCTTATTTATGCCCACGCCATACAGCAAGAATGGGTAAGGATGTGGGTATCTGATAATTTTGCCCTTTGGGCTAGTGTCCTGTCCTTATGACGTGATTTTGGATGTGTTTTTTTGCCACAATTTGCCACGTCTGATAAAGTCCTATGGTTCTTGGAACACAACTGATAGCTTAATATTCACCCAGTCTTCATATGTTGGAAAGATATTGTTAGTGAGAAATCCCAGCCACATATATATATTTTAAAACCAAAGCAGTCCAATGTCAATATGAGCACAAATAAGTTTTTGGGCAAAGCAAGAAAAAGGACAAGAGAAGCACTACAGAGACATTAAAATGCAATCTAAAAGTCACTCAGTAAGTTACTCATCTGAGCAGCATTTTCAGATTCATAGTGTATGCATAGGTCCTTGCAGAAAAGATGGTTTTTGATTGTTTGGCTGGATGGTTCCAAGAGACAGAGGTGATATTTCATCTTTTTATGGGAAACTGAGACTAGTAAAAGCCAGCCTCTTTCCTAAGATAGAGTGTGGGTTTTTCTGTCCCATGGTGAGAATATGTCTTTGTTTTCAGTGGTATAAATGACCTGTCAGAAATGTACTTAAAGGACGATTGTAGCCTTTTAAAGGTCTGGATTTACATTACAAAAGGACTAGGCAGTTGCGGCTATTTGAACTTTTAGAATGAGAGCATTAACCTGAAACAATGTATTTGAAAAATACAGGATCTCTCTCTATTCAGGATTTACCACATGGATAGAAAATTACAAATTCTCAAGTGGGTATTGTTGCTCTGTTCAGAATATACGAGTGTCACATAGGGTTCTCGTATGTTTAAACAAACCACAGTTCCTTGACCTCCTGAGAAATGTGGTTAAATTGGAAGTGGGTTTTTTGGCTTCTTCCCTGGGCATGGGAAGAACCTGCATGAATGTGTCTCATGCTGGTTTCTTCACAAAGCAAATAACCATGGTTTCTTATTATGTCTGAACTGGGTATATGTGTTATTCTTAGGAAAACACATCTGGCAACAAAGGTCAAGGCAGTTAATTCTCTGCCTTGAGGGAGAGAGAAGGAATGAATGGAACCTATTTTCCTCCCTCCTGTGAACATTCCTTATCTAAAAGCATCCATTGTGTAGGTGAGAGAGCTTTTAATTTACCCCCTAGTATATTGCTCAAATGTCAAGATGAGAAGTATGCATTATCAGATATTGTTCAGAGCCTAGAGTCTATGCAGCAGGTCAGGTTAATAGCTGATGCCATTGTAAAATTGTTTAGCTTCCCATTTTTTTGAATTTAAAACAACAAAGCCACATCTGCAGCTTACAGCCTGAATTTACCGCTTCAGTTCTTCAATTCCTGCTGTCATAAATCGTCATCAATTAAGACCAATTTAACTCACAACTATCAAGGACAAGGGTTTTTTTGTGAGGAGGAGGATCTATCTTTTATCTCAACAGTTCTTAATATATTTCTAATAATCTCCAGCAGAGACACAATGGTACAATCAGCCGTAGCTTATTGGAATGACATGGGTTATCTGCAGATGAATAGACACTCTGCATCAACAATTTAGTTGGTTAAGTAGGTGAGTAAGAAGCAGTCTGAATTATTAAATTTAGTGGAGTTGCTGTCTGAATTGACCCATGGAGGGTGAGCACCATGCTTCCCTATTTTCCCTTAGGAGGCCGGGCAGATATCGGTGTGGCTGGAAGTGTAACACCACTCCCAGGTTTGAGTTTTCAGCTGCAAAATGGCTGCTTTGTTAGCTTTGGGGGTGTTTTGAGCAGAATGGGGGACATATTTTCATGTCCATTTGGGAATTTTTGCATCAACTGTGGCCAATCATCATCATCATCATCATCATCGTTGTCATTGTCGTCATCACAATCTGCCAGATTAAAACAACAACAACACTGATTTGCGGTTTAGCTTGCTTATTTTAGAACAGGACTGGGCAAAGGTTGACCTTGGGGCAGGATGTGACCCCCAAAGACTAACTCACACTACCTTTTTCTTGTAAAAAGGAGGGTAGATTGACTCCCTTTGAAACCACCAGGAGCAGCAATTCACCTTTCCAGTAGGGACTCTTGTAAAGTTTAATATTATAAAATACCAGAAAAGGACCCTTTTCGTTACTTCCAATTTTGCTTTGTTCGTCCCAGAGGCAGAATATTAGCCTTGGCGCTTCCCCAAATTGCCCACTCTTGCATTAGAAAAGTGATTGTGTTTTCGACTGCTGCCACTCGGTTACCTACTTAAATAATTACCACGAGTGTGTTTAATTTAATTTTAAATCCTTTTAAATTATAGCAGCTAATCCATTGAAATAGCAACACCGGTGGTAGAAGTAAGTGGCAATGAGCTAAAAGACTACATATAAAGGGCAGGTGGGGGGGGGGTCTGTGGAAGGCATTTACTATAAATAAAGGGTTTTTTTAAAAAAAAGAGATTCCATAAACACCTTGTAGCTGCTATCCTGTTGGAAATTACATCACTGTAAACTGACTTATGATCACATAAAGTTGAATCGCACCATTGCACAATGTTCGTATTCTCAGGAGGGGAGCTTAGATGTAATTACACTATTGTGACCATTGCACAAGTGGAGCCAGCAGCATGGCTGGTGTACAAGGGTCCCAATGCACAACATCTCCTGATATACAACAGAATGGCAGAATGGGAGTCCCCACTGCACAATGAGACACCTTGTGCTGTGCCCTGTAGTGCATCGTCACAATTCACTAGCATGGTTGTGTATTGTGTCCATGATGAAGCTCCATAATTGTAGTTATGTGTCATAACTGATGCACAATCTTTGTTTCTGTTTCCAAAATTATAAGCTTTACTCCTTGATGGGGGACTGCCAATGGTTACCAGGTACTGTAGACTATATTTCAGAGGAAGGAACTGGCAAAAACACCTCTGAGGATTCCTTGCCTAAGAAAACCCTATGAAACGCATGGGGTTGCAATAAATCAACAGGCAACTTGGATGTACATATACAGTCCTTGAAAAATGATGTTGCTGAAGTATGTAATGGTAGGCACTTAACAAGGCAAATATTTGAGGTGTATCTGTTTTGTACATTTTCACCATTTTGGCTCCTAACAAAGTAGCACTGACTTGGGTGCAGTAAAATATAATTTCACTTGTAATTCCGAAGGAAGCCTGCTGAATTCAATGGGGCTTGCTTCCTAGTCATCAAACATACACAATAAAATATTCCAAGCCTCTTCTGTTGGCTGGAATCCCACCTATGGGCCAATTGCAATTGAGTGTATCAAATCCACACCCTAGCTGGCATTTTTAAAAATTGCATAATCCTCTTCCAATGAGATATGACTCCATTAGCACTTCCCATGACACTGAGCCGGTCCACCTGTCTTGCTTCAGGTCTTCTAGATTTTCTTTTTCAAATGCCATTTGGGGAGAAAAACCTGGACCTCATTAGAGTCCCTTTATCCAGGGGCAGTGTTTTTTGGGCTTTCCCAGATAGGAAGAGTTGTACATGAGTTTGAATTGCCCATGTAGCAACATACTTTAATCCATGACTCATCAACACAAAATGTTGATATTGTCATTTTTTTTCTTCCCTTTACTGACAAGAAGCATTTAACTCAAACTCAGCAGGTGAAACATGCATAGAGAGCAATTATCTCTATAATTACCTCATGACTCTTCTTGACCGCATGTTCCTGCGATGGGATTTAAAAAACAAAACAAAACAAAAACTATTCCCCAAATGGCTTATTTGCATAAATGGGGTGAAAATGTCAAATTTCTCTCTCTCTCTCTCTCTCACACACACACACCTGCATGCACACACACTACTCCCAGGTGACAACATGAAATGAAATGCCATGCTGTTCTATAGAAACACTAGTTTGATTCACTGCTAATTGTGTTGTATGTACTCCCCAAGCAATGAAGCAATTGGGGGAGGGGGTCAGAATGAAGGTCACCCCCAGCTTTCCTCTCACAAATTAAGTACCTCTTGTTTATTATCCAAAAGCCTCTATTACCATCCCAGCTCACAAGCTTGGCAGTGTGTTTACATGCACATTTTACCAGTCTCTTCTGATGAAAAAAAAAATTAACACACTGCATTGGCAGTGGCTGTGGGAGTGCCAATATGAACAAAAGTACCCACCACGTACAAAGATTTCCAGCAGATGGATCTCTGCAATTGCAGCCACTTGGTACCTAGATAGCAATTAGAAACCCATAGTGATATTTTGGTGGGGATAAGACATTTGCCTGCAATCTATGGGTGTTTCCTGAATTGGTGGGGGTCCATGGGTGACCTACTTGTGATGCCAAATATATGTTATTAATTGGGGGAATTATATTAGCTCAAATGAATGGCTGCAAGAGGTCGGGTAACTTTGCACCTATGTATACCAGTACTGACTGCAGAGACTCCAGGTTGAAATGAAATAAAATGGGTTTTATTGGAAAATAACACAGAAACCTTCACACGCGTGTGCACACATACACACACTCACAAGAACCACACAAGGCTAGTGAAGAGTTAAGGTAGAAGGGTTGGACAGAGGAATAGATTTGGGGAGTGTGGCCAATAATGACCAGTCCTGAAGAGCAGAATTTTGGGCAGTGAAGAAAACTCAGACTTGGAGCTGAGGGTGGTACAGTGACCTGACAGAGTGACGGTGTCCAACTGTAGCACCCTTGGCTATTGTTTGAGGACTAATATTTATACCCAATTTTGTGTCCTGAAGGGGCGTTTTGCACTTAGAACAAAGCTTAGATGGGTTTCCCACAGTTAAACAAAGGAAACTGCAGTGTCATTAATTGTTGTTAATGGCTGAGATATTAGAATTGATGGGTTTACGGCAACCTTCATATTGTGGGATAGGGAAGGTGTGAGGAAAGGCTTTCTGGGGATAATGGGGATTCCAGTCACCTGTTTGTGATAGTTGATTCATTGCCAATGCTTCCACCTGACCCCACTTCTGGTCCACCCTGGTCTACTAGACCTCACAAAGTGTCTAATTATTTCCTATTATGAAATATTATAGGGGGGCGGGTGTAAGGCCAGGTAACATGGGGGCAGAACAGAGACCAAAACTATGTAGGAAAGGAATAGCCAAGCCATATCTTTCAAAACAACAGCATCAACAAAAGGGGATTGGCTTGATATACAACAAATGCATGAAATTATCTGAATAGACATCTAAATATTTGCATCTAAGCTAAGATATCTGCTCTTACCTCTTGATCCTTGCCTTTCATACCTCCCCACAACCCCCTTTCCACTCCAGCCTGTAACCATGAAATTATTTTGAATTTTAAACACTTGTAATAGAGGTAGCAAACTGGTGCTATCTTTATATTAAAACAGGTTTCCTTATTTTGTAAATTGCATGGCTATTCACACAAGTGGAATTTATTCAGAGCTGTATGGCTGAACTTCAAATTACTTCTGAGCTTATGGTATGAGGAAATCCCAAATCCCAATAACAGTCATTATTTGAAGTCTCTGGGGCACGACTTTAGGGACAAGCACAAACGTGGCACTCCTACTCATTCTGCTGATTGAGGTCCTGTTTTTAAGTAATGGTAACAACTGATTAAATGGATCTCCTTTAGTTGGAACTAACCAGCAGGATTCTAACCAATATATGTTACAGTCTAAAGGAGACTCTTTCAGTTTGGGCAACTAAGCCAGGGGTGCAGGCCAATATTTGTTACCATTCTCTCCCACCTCCACTCAGCTGGCTCCCTTAGTTTTGGTTTAGCTTTATTTTCATCACTTCCAGTATTGATTAAGCTTTATTATTTTTTTACTGGTATCTAATTATTAGGGTAGTCATGGGGGTGGGGCGGGGGGATAAAGCCAAACACATACAAGTTAAACAACACCTCCCCCCGCATCTGTATAATTTGTATGTGGAATATATCACATGGAAAGATGGATTAGACTTGGAGGACGGTGGTGTAAAAATTGGAGGGAAGAACATCAACTATTTAAGATGACACTATATTACTAACAGACAATAGCAAAGACGTGGAACCACTATTGAGGAAAGTCAAGGAAGAAAGTGCAAAAGCAGGGTTACAGTAGAATATCAAGAGAACAAAAATAATAGTCACAGATTATTTATACAGTATGACCTTGGTATCCACTGGGATTTGGTTCCAGGACCTGACCCACCTGGCAGATACCAAAATCCATGGATGCTCCAGTCCCATTATATACAATGCATTGTAAAATGGTGTCCCTTATATAAAATGGCAAAATTAAGGTTTACTTCTTATAATTAAAATATATATATATTTCAAGCTGTGGATGGTGGAATCTATGGATGCCAAATCCGTGGATACAGAGGACCGACTGTATAATTTTAAAGTAGATTATGAAGATGAAAAAGTTAAAGATTTTCGATATCTTGGCTCAAGGTTTGTCTTCGCCGGCCAAATAAAATGTCCTCCCTCCGTCCCCATGGCAAGCAGTCCATATGATGCAGGGCCCAATCCTTGTTGGAATTAACAACATTTGCATGCATGAATTCCATGGTAGAATCATAGAATCATAAGAGTCGGAAGAGACCTCAAGGGCCATCCAGTCCAGCCCCCTGCCATGCAGGAATACACAATCATGGTAGTCGAAGTTCATGTTCTCTCTAGGAGTTTATGCAAAGCATGTTTATGGCTAATTTCCTGTTTGCTTTTTTACCTCCCTCTCCTCTTCCTGATCACGTAGGCACCTTTTGTTCTCTGGGGGAACAAGCCCCAAGCAAGCACATCACTTTTACTAACCTTCCACCATTAAGCATGTGGTTTTAAAGTAGCTCTCTAGAGAAAGATGCTTCTAAGTTCTGAACAGCATGTAGACCTTCATTTTTCTTCCTCCTGCTTACCTGAACATGCTGAACCTGTGTACTGATTATGCATGTGCTACTTTGTAAGTAAACTACCTTTTAATACTTTTTAAAGAAGACTAAGCTTGTTTTATTTCTCAGCTAGATCTTGTGTGTGAGGAGGAGGTGTGGCAGGAGCTTGCCTGAACTAGGTCTTACTTAGCCTGAGTACAGCCAATTTACATTTACTAATGGCTCATTAGTAAAGACAATAATGCTTGGTAAAGTGGAAGGCACTAGGAAAAGAGAGAGATTGTATTATAGGTGGATAGGCACAATGAAGAAAGCCACAACCCTGACTCATAAGGAAAGACAAGAATGCTTAGTAAAGTGTAAGGCAATAAGGCAAAAAGAGGAAAGCTGCACTACTGATGGATAGACTCCATGATGGAAGCTGCAGCCCTGAGTTTGTAACACTTTAGCAGGGCTGTTAATAATAGGGTGTCTTGGACGTCTTTCATTCATAGAGTTTCCATAAGTCAAAGCTGGCATGATTGCCACTATACTTTGGCATTTATGTGGCAGTTTGAGCAATTGGAGGATGATTTTTCACCTAATTAAAAAAACCATATTTAGGGTGGAGGCATCCTGAAGGTGCCTCCAAAGGGGTCTGGGGCTGCATGTGGCCCATAGGTTTTATTTTGTTCACCTCTGCATAAGACCATTGAAAATAGATGAAGTAATGTACAAGCATGATCATCTTAAGAAGGACCTAAAATGACTCAGCTACACCAATGTGCCAAGAGCACTGCGAAATTATTCAACTCTCTTGGTCCTAGGAATTCTGTAGAATCAATACACTCTCAGGACAAACATACAATATTGATGATGTTTGGATACACAGCAAAAGTTCTCATTACTTCCAAGCTCTGCATTATTTATGACAGCAAATTAATGTATTGAAGCACTTGGAATTCACAACCATAATTACATTATGTAACTGGTACCTCATCAACTAAAAGATGGGGGGATTTACAGCCTCCGTGAACTGAAAGGAAATACAAAAGAAGCCACCTCATAAAACCTGCACTTGTAAAAACCATGGCATTTGCTGACAAGAGAATGCCAAGGAAGCAGGGGAAAATATGACACTTATTCAGTGTTCACACATAAAGCCATAAACTCCTGAGGCAGGAATCCCCTATAAGATCTATTATATAGCAAATAGCCTCCAGAGGAGTTCAACTACAATTTTCAGCATCCCCAGCTGGTTTGGCCTAAATGCTCTGAGCTCTGCTTGATTCTAGCTGCTACACTAATATTCTGTAATATCCCAAAACACTGTGTATATGTGTGTGTCTTCCAGTTACTTGTTGACTTATGAAATCACATGAATTTCATAAGGTTTTCTTAGGCAAGTAATATGCAGAGGTAGTTTTGCCAGTTTCTTCTTCTGAAATGCAGCCTAGGGCACCTGGTATTCACTGGTGGTCTCCCAGCCAAGTACTAACCAGGGCTGACCCTGTTTAGCTTCCAAAATCAGACATGATCTGGTGCCTTTGGGGTATTTAGGCAGGCTTCCCATCAGACTATACCAGAGTTATGGAGGGAAGTTCAAATCGAGGTTCTTCTCATCATTCTAAAAACATCATTTTAAACAAGACATTCATTTTTGTCACCAGCATTCTTCCCAACAATAGCAAATGTAATTTCTCCCATCTTAACATGTCCTTCTTTAAATATCTAACTGTCTTGATCTTCTATATCCTTATCATCTTCATCTCCAGTTTTTTTTTCCCTAATACCATCAGCAGGGGCTTCCAAAATCATTCTGAGTCCCAGGCAAAATTCCCCTCTGCTCAGTTCCAGCAATGGCATCTCTTCATCTGTAATCTCAGATTTACTCTCCAAAATCTCCACTCCATTGCCAACTTGTTTCACAACTCCAACCATCTGCCTTGCTACTTCTCCAATTTGTTTAATCTCCTTTTTCAAATCAACTCCTCCTTCACCTTTACCAAATCTTCTCTCATAAGTCTAATCTTATGTAATTTCAATTTATTCACGAATTCACTCACTTCTGTCTTTTTTTCTGGTGGATGCCATATTCAGTAAATCCAATGTAAGAACCCAGCAATTATAGGGTTAAAAATAAAAAGCAAGGCTCTTATTTTTTAAAGCTAGCAATTTAGTCCCAATGCAGTTTCTGTAATTCAGATAGCACCGTCTGGCTGTTCTCAGTCTTCTTTTAAAATAAACAATCCAAATTCCTATGAAGGTCTGTTTTCTTTGCCTAATCAACTTCAATATTCATAAAGCCCATTCATCAAAAAGGGGGGGGAAAACAAGTGTTTTGTCTTTTAAAATTACTGTCTCCCTTAATTGTTTCTAACTTTGTTGAGCCTTTTGCTTTAAAACTAAACTTGTGAATAGTCTTTGTTTTCTCCTTTCTTGTTTACTGAAAGAAGGCAACTCACCAAGGCTTTGATCTCACTGACATTGGAAGATCTCTCTTCAATGGTAAATTAAGCACTTAAATGTAATTAAGAAAGTGAGGTTCTTACATGTGTCTATTAAAGGATCACTTAGTGGCTTGAGCCTGATGCTATTCCAACCCCCACCTCCCGCTCACCTGCCTTGTGATCACTGAGGTTTCCACAGTCTCCTAGTGAGGAGTAGCATTTTGCAGCATGCATGGGTGATCTCACACCTGCTCCTTGTCCAGAGAGAGTTTTCACCAGCTAGAACGTGCCTCCTAGCTGGCAGTTTTGCCACCCAAACTGTTTCTTCTGCTGATCATCTTGCAGGGACATCAATTCACCATCATTCCTCATCTGGAAGTCCCTCCAGATTTTCTGACGACTCCCATATTGGCTTTGGCCCTCACTCAGAACTGCTTTTCATATTTGGACCTCAGACTTCCTAGATTACACCTTTGCTTCCACTGAGACTAGGACTGGTCTGGTTTCTCCACTGTCCCTGTGGACTGTACTTGGACTTATGTGAGCATTTGCCAACATTAAATAGGACAGCTCTATCCAGCTGCCCAGTGGTGTCTACAGTGCAGGCATGCCCACCAGTGGAGAAAGAGGCCAACCATACAGCATGCTTCCCCTGGCTCTCTGAAACCTACAACTGACAAAGGCAATATGTGTCAATAGCAGGTCTCAATCAGCACATTGGCAAAATTCTGTACCAGCTGCAGTATCTAAACACACTTCAAAGGTAACTCTATTTGAAGCATGTTGGAACAGTTGAATCTAGAGGTGATCAAGATCTGTCTTCCCTAGGCAGAAAAGAAAGTTTTGCATGCAAATCAGGGAAATGCATGAGATTTATGGTACTTTGTCTTGCTTCACAATCTGTTTGGGTTTATAGCTACAAGAGCCCCATCCTGTATCCAACCTGGCAACTCTACCTATAGATATCTTCCTACCTCCCTGGGATCATAGCAGACTAGCCCAGTGCAGGAGGGAGAAGGTTGAACTTAAGGAAGATGTGTGGTTGTTCTCAGTGCTGCTCAGAGACACTTTGGTTTCTCTTGTCTTGCCTGCTTGGGCTGGGTGTGGCCATGTGACAGTATGAAAAACCAGCAGTAACAAGGAGGTGGATGCCAACAGGGATCAATCCTGCCCTTGATTGTTTCCAGTGGAAACGATAACCCTCTTCTGTCTATCTACTTTTCCTATCCAAGATGTATTCTCTGCCATAATAAACATAAGTTCTGCTTCATAACTTTACCTGAGCATCCTGCATGTTTTATGTCCTGTTTTGTACCAGAAGCTCATGATGCACTGGGGCTCTGCTGCAATCTGCTCAATATAAATAACAAACTATCCTGCAAAGGCAGGGTATAAAGTTCACCACCACCATCACTACAACCTCTGCACCCATGCCAGACCTCTTCTAGGCAGTATTTATACTAAAGAAATAATCCAGTTCGACACTGCTTTAACTGTCATGGCTCAATGCTATGGAATTCTGGGATCAGTAGTTTTCTGAGATATTCAGACTTCTCTGTCAGAGAGCTCTGGTGCCACAACAAACTACAAATCCCAGGATTCCATAGCATTGCACCATGGCAATTAAAGCAGTGTCAAACTGGATTATTTCTGCAATATAGACACAGTCCTTGACTAGACTTTGAATGTTGCCTCTCATTCTTTGAGCCTTACTGCTTCACGGTTCCCCTTACTGATGGAGAAAGGGATCCCGTGGTCAACAGGGAACTGGCCGCCAGCTACAGAGATATTAATGTGTCTCCTGCCACCAGCTTTGATGGCTCTGCATTTGCAAACTATTTGACAGTCACTTTTCGGTTATGAATGAGGCTTGTGACAGGAGGAGTGATTATTTGTTAAGCCCAGTCAGCTTGAACCACTGCAGTGCAGTGATCCCTGCAGCAAGGGAAGAAAATGTTATCCACCAGTGTTGCAAGTCAACACCTGAAAAGAGGGTTATCCGTTCCAGTGGCTTGATTCACTCTCAAGGCTCAAAAGTGGAAATCTTCTAATCCCACTAATCCTCTACATGGGAAAGAAAGCAGGGTTTGCTTTCCCTTTAGCTGCCAGAATGATGATTAAAGAGACTTCTGCAAATACCGTTCTAGTTCCATCCTACTAAAAGGTCAAATTGGACAGGACTCAGGTAGAGGTTGGGGTTTGGGGATTGTTTGTGTGTTTGTTAGTCAAACACTGGGAAGTATTTCACCTTCATAGTAGTACTACTACAGCTACTACTCTTTTGCTGCTGTGGCAGCTGTGTGTCTGAAATCTTACTTTATAAGTGACAGCTACCAATTTCTACCAAAAGGATAGGAATAAACAACAACACTCAAGACTTACCTGAGGGCTCTCCTCCAGATGGGGCACATGTGTTGGGAGGTTGCTGGAGGCTGCAGTATTTGTTGCTGTAGTTCTCTAGTAAAAATAACCAGACAACGTTTCTATTGTCCTGGACTATTTTCTGCTAATTCCTGGCATCAGTTGCAACATTTTATAACCGTACTCGAGTGAGTTTCTTTTTAATTCTGAGACATATCAGAAAAAAAATGTTTTCTCCTTTTCCCTCTTTTCCCTTTCTCTTTTTAATGTTTTTAAAGTTTAGTGTTACAGTGTATCAGTGCATCTTGGAAATGCCACATTTGCACTATAACACTATGGCTGTCATCCTGTTCAATATTTAATATGTCATAAGTTAGACTTAGACTTCAAAAAAATTTGCTTTTCACATTTACAATTGTGGCACAACAGCCATGGATCCAAATTCCACCCCACCCCCCCGAACGCACCTTAACAGCTAGGCAGCAGCACCAAACTAAAGGAATTCTGTGATGCTGGTAGCAGGGGATTGAAGGATGAGGCATCCAGCCCCCTCAAACCAAAAAGCTGCAGTGCAATGAGCAGTTGCACCATAGCTCACTGGTGGAAGGTGGCTGGAGACATTATCCTTCAGTGCCCCACTTGCAAGTGCCACAGAACTCTTTCAGTTGGGGAAGCTTCCTGGCCTTTAAGGTGGGTTTGTGGGAAGGTGGTCAGATCAGGACATGGATCGTAGCTATATCATCATAGCAACATCTCCCACGCAGAATATCAGCCTCTAATTCTAAGAAAACAAGTTAAAAATCCAGAGAGAACAAAATTTGCCCTTCAAGCCATAGTGTCATGAATCCCCTCGCCAAGGATTCAGAGGATAAGGATGAGGAAGCAGAGAATGCAGATGAAGCAGATAGAGAAAGCAAGGCTTACCCTGAAGAAACTGCCCTGGCTTTCTCTGAAAGGGCAGCGGAAGCAGATAGAAAGCTTATCTTACACTGATGAACAAATAGTCTGCCAGCCAGTGATGGATGATCCAGACAACATATACTGCCTTCTTTCTCTGAGCTCAGGAAGGAGAAAAGTCATGCCCAGCATTGTTTAAATACTAAACGCTGACCTGATTACTTGTTTAGGAGGGTCTGATGGCCCTGAAGGATCTGGCTATAAATATCCCAGTGGTTCTCCTCTCAGCTTCAGTGCACACAACTGCTTATCATAGCTGTTTGTATGCTTCCTGTGTTCCTGCTTTACCTTGGCTATGGACTTACTTCATTCTCTGGACTATTGCATTAACCCCTTGCTGATCAAGTACCTGGACCTTGGAACTGACTCTACTGTATTGTACTCTGGACTGGCTATTGACTCCTCTGGCATCTGGAACAGACATTTGGTGACAGACTAGGACTGCACCCCTTATTCTGTTGATTCTGCATCCTTACCCTACCCTGCTTCTCAGGCACTTGCTGTTGTGAGTTCAGGACACATAGGGTTACCTCAGCAAACAAAACCCTGGTTTTAAAAATACCTTGAAAGAGCCCTAGAGCATATCAAATAAATAATTACAAATAGTCCTCCAAATAATGGAACAAGAGGACATGGAAGACAATAACCCAAGGTGCTATATGCCAAGAATGCATGCTTCTCTATACCAATCTGGGAGATCCCTCAGAAGAACATTTTAAGATCCCTTTCTCTCACACAGAGCCAAATAAAAGTAATTTGCTGAGGGCCATTCATCTTCACTGGATGACAGCTTTGTGGACTTCCTATGGGTGAAAGCAGAGTTGACACATCTTCTCCATGGTCTAGAGCAACTTTATCCAAACTAGTGATCTTCAGATAGGGTGGAGCAGATCTCCCATCACCCTCACCCAACATGGCCAGTGACTTGTTGCCTGGCAATGTTGACAGCTCTAGCCTGAAAGGCTACAAGTTGCAGAGGGCTGGTCTACTGCAAATACTAGGACAGTCATATGATGAATCCAAACTTTTACAGCAGGGTTGGGAATTGTGTATCCCATGAGCTGTGTGTGGTCTTCAGTAGTGTCCTGTGCAGCCTTTGGCACCCTCTGAACCCCCACAGAATCTTCAAACCTGATTTTTTTTTTTTAGAAAAACAACAACAATCAATGACTAGAATTTCATTTCCAGATGCTTCTAATGGCCCTGCAACCCCCTCTATGTGCCCACCCCTGTTTTGTAGCTCTAAGCTCCCCATTCCCAACCTAGTGCCCCCTAGATATTCTGGACTACAACTCCCATAAGTCCTAACCAGCATGCCCAGTGGTCAGATCTTAAAAAAAACCTGTAATCCAAAATATCTAGTGTGCAGCAAACTGATCTAAGTTTTCTTCTTGTACACACTGGTTGAATCCAGAGGAAAGTCAGCCACCAATATAGTTAGCACTGGCTTGGGATACAGGGCTTTTTTATATATTGTGTATACTCTTTTCTTGCTGTTTCAAGGGTATCTTCTGACTTAAGGCAATGAAGGGCAGCAGGCATAGTTATGATGGCATCTATTTTCCACCACTGGCATTAATGGGGCTAAATGTGAACACTTCATGAAAATAGCAGTGCCATCAACTAACCCCACAAAACCATCTTAGTACCACTGTTATTTACCCATGGCTTATTTGTCAGGTCTCCCAAGAAGTGGAATAAAGGGTTTTGAGGTGCTAATAGACCAGACATGGAGGGAATGTTCATCCTTTCCTTCCCTTTCTTATAGTTGGTAGTGAAGGTTGAAATTCCCCATTGGCACCATAATAATAGATGTTTTTTTTTTTTTAAAAAAAAGCCTAACAAGTCCTGGTGCAATCATAACTTAAATTCTAACCAACTAGATTCATCTTTGAAAATATTTGTACCCTTGTATCATATTGCAACTCTGGAGAAGTGTATCTCCATAGTAAGATGGCAAGTCTTTGCAGTGGAGAAGCATTTAAAACAGCATTTAAAACAAGAATCAGACAGCATAGCAGTTTAAGAGTATTATCCAGCAACTAAAACCCCCTTCATCAGATTTCAATAGTTGTGGATTCAGTGGTTGTACTTAGCAGGCACCTACCAGAGGTGGCTTGTGGACCAAGCAAAGAGGCTTGACCCCCAAATGGTAGAAAGTACCCCATTCAGTCCACAGGCTGCTATGCCTAATCTTTAGTGCTACTCCCTACCTTACATGACTGCATGTGTATGTATACACGCTCATGCATGTAAATGTACCTATTAAAAATAAAGGAGAAGACACTAGCCTAAATCCAGTTGTTAGACACAACTAAAGTAGACCCATTCATTCAATGAAATTTAGATAGGTATTGACTTACCAAATTCCTACTGATCTAGTGGATCTACTCTAGTTGTGACTAATAATTGAGATTAGGCCATTACAGGATGTGTCTAATGTTCTGCCTTTCATATATAGCTCTCTTTCCTCATTCATATCTTCTTTCTTTTCTTGCTAATCTTCTTTAAGCCATTTAACTTTGTTAAATCCAGTCTTCCCTTTCACACTGCAGAGGAACAAAACAATGGTTTCAAATTACTCACCATGCTTTTCATAGAATAAAAACAACAAAACTTACCCCTCCCACCTTTTTGTTTCCTTGCTTTACCTTGGTCCCTACAACAACCACTCCACCAATGGCGCTACCTTTCCATGGTAGTGGGATTGCGTGCTCCTGTGATGCAAGAGGCCACGCTGATGGCAACAGCGCTGCTGGTAGGGTCTCGCATGTCAGACAGGCTTTTGCGGAGGATCCAGACTAAATGTGCTGAACAGCTACTGGGCAGCAGCAGTAGCTGGGGGGGGGGTGGTCACTGATGGAGGATCTCTCAGAGCCAACAGCAGTGGCACCATAGATAATGCTTGTTATTACTGTGTAGAGGGAGGCATGGTAAGCCTCTTTTTGAATGTCTTTTATCACAAAAACCCTATGATGAGACAATCCAAAATAAAACAAGAGATAGTGTCACAAGATGAAACTCCCAGATTGTATGATGCGCAGTGAGCTACTAGGATATAGTAGAAGACAACTACAAGTAGCACTGTGGCTAATGATGCAACTGGACTTAAGCTGAAAGGATGTTCAGCTGTTGACATGCTCAGAAGCAAAAGGAAAGTCCGGAGCTGCACAACATATATTATAGGAACATGGAATGTAAAAAGCATGAACTGGGGAAGTGAACTTAGTAAAACAAGAAATGGAATGTATAAACATTGCTATACTGGGGGGGGGGGCAAGCTAATGTGGACAGGAATGGGACATTTTGAGTCAGAGTTTTACTCAGGAAATAAAGGAAGAAGAAGAAGAAATGGGGTGGCATTTATAGTGAGCAGAGATGTAGCCAAAGCATTGAAAAGATATAAGTAATGCAAAGTCTGACTGAATCATGTCAATAAGATTCAAGGAAAACCCATCAGTATAACCTTAATCCAAGTTTATGCTCCATAGATTTGCACTTGCCGAATCGACCAGGAGTCAAAAGAACTCTGGACTGAAACCAGGGACATTGCCAAGGAGGAATTCAAAAAGACTATGGAGATTTTCAGACAGCGTTTAACAGTGCCTACCGCGGGATGAGGTCCCAGGAGAGGAACGGCGCTCTTGTGTGGCAGGGGATCATTTTTGGACACCGCTGTCCCTCTTCCGGGATCCTTCGTTGCACGTCCGTGAAGCTTTGGAAGCAGCCGTGCCATATTTTAAGCACGGGCAACTTCCATGCTTAAAATATGGCGCGGCCGCTTCCAAAGCTTCACAGACGTGCAACAAAGGATCCCGGACGAGGGGCGTCGTCGTCCGAAAATGACCCCCTGCTGCACAAGAGCACCGTTCCTCTCCCGGGACCTCATCTCACGGTAGGCACTGTTAAACGCTGTCTGAAAATCTCCACTATCTGTAGCCAAAAAGAAAGAGAAGCTTCAATGGATAACAGATGAAACTCTTCAAGCAGTTAAGGACAGATAAGAAGCAAAAGTAAAAAATGTCAGAAATAGAGTCAGAGCCCTAATGCAACTGTTGAACAACTTGTGCACAGGAACAAGGAAAACTGCTGTAATAATCAATGCAGAGAAATAGAAGGTGACAACAAAAAAGGAAGAACAAGAGACCTCTTCCATGAGATTTTGTAAGAATATGTATAATAGCACCTGCAGATACAGCAGTTTAAACACACTGTGTTGCTGGATGAAAAAGGGCATGTCGTAAGCGAGAGGTAAGCAAGTCATTTCAGTTAAGTTTTCTAATGTCTTTCTAGAAAGAAAAAGTTGTATCTAATATTTTTAATTTTATATACTAGAACAATGAAAAATAAAATGTAATCTAGTATGTGGAAGTGAGATGAGTTGTAGGATTGACTGAAGAAGATGTTAATCTCACAATGTCTTTACCACTCTGGAGGTAGATGTTGACTACCTGGATTTCTTACCTCTATGCTATTTTACTACCTGGATTTCTGGCCTCAATTGCTATTTGGCTATTTTGTGGCATTTGGAACATTTTCTCTTATTGACTGCCATCATTACAGAAATAACCACGTCAGGATATGTCATAGCACTGCAAGTGAGAATGAAATCGAATTATCTTCAGCAGTCAAGAACGTTGTTTACAGCAAAGGAAGAACGGAAATATCAAGAGGACTTTCCTAATATACTGTAAGAATTGGATTAACATAGAGTCATTCCAATGACATTCTTTGTATATCAGATAATGACTATTAGAATGTGTATGTACATTGTATGCAAATAGAACATTGATAGAAACTTTTCTTAGAAGTTTGTTCATGGTTTGTATATATTATACAATAATATAATTATATATTATTGTGAGATATATAGTGGTTAGACACATCACGATTTTCTCCCTAATTGGTGTGAGAAATAGAAGGTGACAACAAAAAAGGAAGAAGAAGATACCTCTTCCACAAGATCCAAGAAATCAAAAGGAAATTTAAACCAAGAGTGGGTATGTTCTACGACCATCAGGGGAGCACATTACATGACCAAGTAGAAATAAAAAGATGATGGAAACAATACATTGAACACTATATAAAAGAGATGAAAGGCTGACAAATTAATTTGGGGAAGAACCATATGAAGATGCACCTCCAATTTTAGAAAGTAAAGAGGAAGCTTCACTCAGAGCAATTGGGAATAAATCACCAGGAACAGATGACATGTCAATTTAGCTGCTTCAGTCTACAGAGACAGAATCTACTCTAGTTCTAATTAAAATCTGTCAACAAATATGGAAAACAAAACAATGGCCCACAGTGTCATGGGCCTGGACTCAGACTCCAAGGATGAGGAAAACCATGCACCCCCCATGCAATGATAGCCTCAGAAGACACAGAGCCAGGACTCAGCTGAAGTTCAACCAGTACAGGTACCATTGGAACAGCTGAAACAATCAGAAGAGGAGACACAGCCCCCAAGCACTCAGACCTGTCGAGCAGAGAAGAGAACAATGCAAAGATGTTCTATGAGGCTCTTTGCCAAATAGCAGGGGGCTCTTAATCATGGGCAGCTGGCTGCAGCCTATTTAAGTGACAGCTCTGCTTCATGTTTCTTGCTGGGAACAATTGTCTGTTTTCTGGCTCTGGCTTGGCTTTCCTACGTTTCTGCTCTAGACTCCTTAGACACTGACCTTCAGACTGGCTGACAACCTTGCTTGACTCTTGAACCTTTGGACTGGCTGTCGACCCTGCTTGACTCACAGAACTTTGGACTGGCTTGACTTCTCTCCAGTGTGTCCCCCTTGCAAGGGGACGGCAGGGATTGCAATAAGCACAGCACTATTGTATTAATTTTCTATGTAAGTAAAGTGATGCTCAAAATTCTACAACAAAGACTTTTATCATATATGGAGTGAGAAATGCCAGATGTCCAAGTTGGGTTCAGGAATGGAAAAAGCATTAGGGATCATATTGCAAAGATACATTGGATAATGGAGTGCAAGAAAGAAATTCAAAATAAAATTAGCCTATGCTTTATAGATGATAGCAAAGGCTTTGATTGTATAGATCACAAAAAAGTGTGGATCCCTCTTAAAGAAATGAGTGTGCCACAACAGTTGATTATCCTTATGCATAACCTGTACTCTGGACAAGAGACAATTATTAGGACAAAACAAGGAGGAGTGGAATGGTTTCCAATTGGCCAATTGGTCAGGCAAGCCTGCATTTTTATCCCCCTATTTGTTTGAATTGTACGCTGAACGTATCATATGCAAAGTTGGATTGGACTCTGGGGAAGAAGATGTGAAAACTGGAGAAAGAAACATCAACAATTTGAGAGATGCAGATGACACCATACGCCTATCCAGAGGATTTTAGATTGTAAATTTTAAATTGTGTATTGCTTGTTTTAAAATATCTTGGGTTTTACTTGTTCTTTAACTGATACATGTTTTTAACTGATATGTGTTTTTAACCAGTGTTATGTTTATATGTTAATTTGTTGTTCCCCACCTCAATCCATAGGGAGAGGTGGGTAAGAAAAATAACAACAACAACAATAACAACAACAACAATTGTTGCTGTTGCTGTGTGCCTTCAAGTAATTTCTGACTTACAGTGATGCTGATGTGAACTTATCATGTTTTTGTGTGTTTTTTTGGTAGAAATTGTTCAGAGGTTTGCCATTGCCTTCCTCTGAGACTGAGAGAATGCAACTTGTCCAAGGTCACCCAGTAAGTTTCTATGGCTGAGTAGGTATTTGAACCCTGGTTTTGCAGTGTCCAGTCCAACACTCAAACCACTACACCACACTGGCTTTGACACCAGAGGGCTCCAAGGTTCACTCATCCTTTCCTTTTGGTCCATGTGGGAACCAATGATACTGCAAGGCACAGCTTTCCCAAGATCAGAAGAGATTATGAGGCCCTGGGGAGGAAGCTGAAAGAAATGAACGCACAGGTGGTCATCTCGTCTCTTCTGCCAGTTGAAGGGCATGGTCCAAGAAGGGAGAGGAAAATAGCCGACGTAAACAACTGGCTCCGTAGATGGTGTCGCCGAGAACAAATTGGATTCTTGGATCATGGACTGCGCTTCCATGCGGGGGGACTTCTGGCAAGAGATGGGGTGCATCTTACAACAGTTGGAAGAAACATTTTTGCCAACAGTCTCAAGAATTTGATCAGGAGGGCTTTAAACTGAGTCAAATGGGGGAGGGAGACAGTATTCTGGAAGGCAAAAAGGCTGGAGAAAATAATCAAACTGTCATAGAGGGAACAAGGCAAACAGCGCAAGGACCCAACAGTGGGAGGCAAAAAAGCTTGCACAGGAAGCAAGTAAAGGGAACACATGGTCTCAGATGTCTCTACACTAATGCACAGAGCATGGGAAATAAGCAAGATGAACTTGTACTCCTCGCACTACAAAACAAATATGATATAATAGGCATTACTGAAACCTGGTGGGACGAGTCTCATGATTGGAATGTAGGAATAGAGGGGTATAACCTTTATAGGAGAAACAGGCCAAACAGGAAAGGAGGAGGATTAGCATTATATGTCAGGGATATTTACACCAGTGAAGTGATCCACAACATCAATACTGGAAGCCAGGTGGAGAGCATCTGGATAAAAATTAAAGGGGAGGGAAACAACAGGGATGTTATTGTGGGACTCTACTACAGACCCCCAAATCAGACGGAGGAATTGGATGTTGCCTTTCTAGAACAGATGAACACACATGCAGAAAGGAGAGATGTAGTAGTGATGGGTGACTTCAACTATCCTGATATATGCTGGCAATCTAACTCAGCCAAAACTACAAGGTCTAGCAAATTCCTTACATGCCTGGAAGACAATTTCATGGTCCAAAAGGTGGAAGAGGCAACAAGGGGGTCAGCTATTTTAGATCTGATCCTAACCAACAGAGATGACCTGGTTAATGGGGTGCAAGTGGTGGGATCCTTAGGTGAGAGTGATCATGTTCTCCTGGAGTTTGTTATACAATGGAAAGGAGAAGCCAGGCATAGTCAGACACGCATTCTTGACTTTAGGAGAGCTGATTTCAATAAACTCAGGGAAATACTGGGGGTGATCCCATGGTCAGGAATACTAAAAGAGAAGAGACCTCAAGACGGATGGGACTTTCTCAAAAGGGAGATACTGAAGGCACAATTTCAAACAGTACCATTGAGGAAGAAAAATGGGAGGTATCTCAAGAAACCAGGATGGATGACTAAAGAACTTTCAATGGAGCTAAGTTTTAAACGGAACATGTATAGGAAATGGAAAAGGGGGGAAATCACCAAAGAAGAATTCAAACAGATAGCGAACACGTGTAGGAGTAAAGTCAGAAAAGCTAAAGCACAGAATGAGCTCAGGCTTGCTAGGGAGGTTAAGAACAATAAAAAGGGTTTTTTTTGGGTATGTCCGCAGCAAAAGGAGGAAGAAGGAAATGATAGGGCCACTACGAGGAGAAGATGGCAAAATGCTAACAGGGGACAGAGAAAAGGCAGAATAACTCAACACCTTCTTTGCCTCAGTGTTTTCAGAAAAGGAAAAGGAGGACCAACCTGAGGAGAATGGAACAGAGGACACAATAGGGGAAATCCAGCTCAAAATAAGTAAAGAGGTAGTACAGGAATACCTTCTTAATCTAAATGAATTTAAATCTCCAGGACCAGATGAACTACATCCAAGAGTATTAAAAGAGCTGGCAAATATTATCTCAGAGCCATTGGCAATAATATTTGAGAACTCCTGGAGAACAGGAGAAGTCCCAGCAGACTGGAGGAGGGCAAATGTTGTTCCCATCTTCAAAAAGGGGAAAAAAGAGGATCCCAACAATTATCATCCAGTTAGTCTGACATCAATACCAGGGAAGATTCTAGAGCAGATCATTAAACAAAGAGTCTGTGAACATTTGGAAGGCAATGCCATAATCACAAAAAGTCAACATGGGTTTCAGAGAAACAAGTCATGCCAGACTAATCTGATCTCTTTTTTTTGATAAAGTTACCAGCTTGGTAGATGAAGGGAATGCTGTGGACATCGCATACCTTGATTTCAGTAAGGCCTTTGACAAGGTTCCCCATGACATTCTTGCAAACAAGCTTGTAAAATGTGGGCTAGACAAGTTAACTGTTCAATGGATTTGTAATTGGTTGACCGGCCGAACCCAAAGGGTGCTCAGCAGTGGCTCCTCTTCGTCTTGGAAAGATGTGACCAGTGGGGTGCCACGGGGTTCTGTCCTGGGCCCAGTGCTATTCAACATCTTTATCAATGACTTGGATGAGGGAATTAGGGGCATACTTATAAAATTTGCAGATGACACCAAATTAGGAGGAGTAGCTAATACCCTAGAGGACAGGATCAAAATTCAGAATGACCTGGATAGACTGGAGAGCTGGGCCAAAGCTAACAAAATGAAATTCAATACGGAGAAATGTAAAGTATTGCATTTAGGGCAGAAAAATGAAGTGCATAAATATAGGATGGGAGAGACCTGGCTGAATGAGACTACATGCGAAAGGGATCTAGGAGTCCTAGTAGACCACAAGTTGAACATGAGCCAACAGTGTGATGCGGCAGCTAAAAAGGCCAATGCGATTTTGGGCTGTATCAATAGAAGTATAGTGTCTAGATCAAGGGAAGTAATAGTGCCACTCTATTCTGCCTTGGTCAGACCTCACTTAGAATACTGTGTCCAGTTCTGGGCACCACAATTCAAAAAGGATATTGACAAATTGGAGCGTGTCCAGAGAAGGGCAACTAAAATGGTGAAAGGTCTGGAAACGATGCCTTATGAGGAGAGACTTAGGGAGCTGGGCATGTTTAGCCTGGAAAAAAGACAGTTAAGAGGCGATATGATAGCCCTGTTTAAGTATTTGAAGGGATGTCACACTGAGGATGGAGCAGGCTTGTTTTCTGCTGCTCCAGAGACTGGAACACGGAGCAATGGGTGCAATCTCCAGGAACAGAGATTCTACCTCAACATGAGGAGGAACTTTTTGACAGTCAGAGCCGTTCGGCAGTGGAACACACTCCCTCGGAGCGTGGTGGGGTCTCCTTCCTTGGAGGTCTTTAAACAGAGGCTGGATGGCCATCTGTCGGGGATGCTTTAATCAAGAGATCCTGCGTGGCAGGGGGTTGGACTGGATGGCCCTCATGGTCTCTTCCAACTCTGCAATTCTATGATTCTATGATTCCATCCTTTCATAGGTCAGTAAAATGAGTACCCGGCTTGTGGGGCAATTAGCTAACACACATTGGAAGCTGCTTCTTGCAGTGTAGATGTGTAAATAGCTATTGCTTAAAACAATTTGTAAGCTGCTCTGATAGCCTTGTGGCTGAAGAGCGGGGTATAACTAACTAACTAACTAACTAACTAAATAAACCATACTACTAACAGAAAATAGCAAAGACTTGGAACAACTACTGAAGGAAGTCAAGGAAGAAAGTGCAAAGGCAGGTTTGAAGTTGAAAATTAAGAAAACAAAGGAGTCTTAGTGGAGGACAAGCTGAACATGAGTCGGCAATGTGATGCAGCAGCTTAAAAAAATGCAATTCTAGGCTGCATTAATAGGAGTATAGTGTCTAGATCAAGGGAAGTAATAGTGCTACTCTATTCTGCTTTGGTCAGACCTCACCTGGAATACTGTGTCCAGTTCTGGGCACCACAATTCAAGGAGGATATTGAGACGCTGGAACATGTCCAGAGAAGGGTGACCAGGATGGTGGGAGGTCTGGAAGCCATGCCCTATGAGGAGTGGCTTAAGAAGCTGGGTATGTTTAGCCTGGAGAAGAGAAGGTTGAGAGGGGACATGATAACCATGTTTAAATATTTGAAGGTATGTCATACTAAGGGTGGAACAAGCTTGTTTTCTGAGGCTCCAGAGACTAGGACATGGAGCAATGGGTTCAAATTATAGGAAAATAGATTCCACCTAAACATTATGAAGAACTTCCTGACAGTAAGAGCTGTTTGGAAGTAGAATACACTGCCTCAGAGTGTGGTAGAGTCTCCTTCTTTGGAAGTTTTAAAGCAGAGGCTGGATGGCCATCTGTCGGGACTGATTTGATTGTGTGTTCCTGCATGGCAGGGGGCTTGGACTGGATGGCCCTTGTGGTCTCTTCCAACTCTATGATTCAAAACTAATGACAACAGATGATTTACATAAATTTAAAGTAGACAATGAAGTCAATTGATAGTAAAATATTTCCTATACGTTGACTCAGTCATTAATCAAAATTGAGACTGCAGTCAAGAAATCAGAAGACTAGGATGGGCAGCTGTGAAGGAACTATACAAGATCCTGAAGTGCAAAGATATATCGTTGTATACTAAAGTCAGTATTTCCAATTTCAATGTATAGTTGTGAAAGCTGGACAGTGAAGAAGATTGACTGGAAGGAAAAGTATCAACTCATTTGAGATGCAGTGCTGGAGAAGAGTTCTGTGGATACCCCAAACTGCCAAGAAGACAAATAAATGGGTGCTATTGCAAATCAAGCCTGAACTTTCCCTAGAGGCCAAGATGATTAAACTGAGACTCTCATCCCATGTCCATATCACAAGAAAACATGACTCTTGAGAAAAGACAATAATGCTTGGTAAGGTAGAAGGAAGTAGGAAAAGAGGAAGACTGCATTATGGATGGATAGACTCAGTTGAGGAAGCCACAGCCCAGAGTCTACAAGACCAGAGCAGGGATGTTGATGACAGGGTGACTTGGAGGTCTTCCATTCATAGGGTTGCCATAAAGTCAAAGTTGACTTGATGGCAGTTAACAGCAACAACAAACATTGGTCACTGATAAAACATTTATCAACCCAACCACCCACCTGCTGACAAAAGCTATAGAGGTAGAAATGTAGCTTCCCCACTTAATTTTCCCATGATAGTTCCTGTTGTTTTGGAACCTGTGATCCTGAAGCAATTTTTATTTTCTAATATCCTTTATTGTCCTTTAAGAAACTTCTGTGGCAGCCCTAACATCTGCTTACCCACTTGTCCAATTGACATCCATTGAATGATTGCAAGTAAATTGCTTCATAATGGCAATTTGTTTCTCTGCCTGTGCCTGCATTCTGAATGTTAAGATTGGGATCTGTAGTTGTATTGATTGCTCATTAAATTATAAATGTCTATGTATAGTAGTCCAAACCTCTTTCCACAAAGCCTTTCTCCCAGCAACCTTTGACAAAAAGATGAAAGATTTCCTTGTCTTCTGTTTCAGAATATGCTTTTACATCTGATGAACTGCCTTAGAACCAGAAAATCTCATCCTTCTAATGAGGAGAGACCTTCTTCTAATGGTTGGTTTTTGTTCTGTAGCAAGAGATTATTGAAAGTTAGGCTTCCTAACTAGAAAAGACATGGGGAACCAAGTCCAGAATTAAGTTTAACTGGTAATCTCTGAAACTTTTTTTAAAATGGCAAATCTGAACCTTTTTTTAAAAAATAAAGTCATTGCAGAATTGTAAAATGAACATGGTGTAAGCTGCTGATCTTCATTATGCCAGGGATCTTGTGGTTTATTAAAAATATAATAATGTCATGAAGGCAGCCCCAGTCATGCATACAAATGTGTGTGATTATATCATCTTCATAGCTCAGGTCTAGTCTATTATGCACCACAGTTATGAATCATCTCCATTTATATTTACTGACAAAGTTACAGGTTAAAGGAATATTGGCAGATGCTAGACTCTAAGGACTTTATCTGACTAATCTTGCCAAAATGTTTCTTTCCCACCATATTTCAAATGATTTATCTGCTGGCAACATAACCCAGGACTTTATCAGACACACATAATACAGTGTAGTAAGGACACCACATAACTATGAAAGGACACATAGATCAGATGATGTCGCCCTTTCGTGGTTTTAAAAAGGCAAAATCACATACTGTACTTCTGAATTGATGACTTAAGCCGTCAATAGATCCCCCTGCTGCTTTTTTGCAAGCATTGCTGGCATGTGATACCTCTGCCCCATTAAATCATGTATTATCCCAACAATGGTCACTCTGGCACAAACACTTCCAGGTCATATTGGGCCATTCAGGTATGTTTTGCTCTTTTTACGACCCTCCCTGGGTTACTTGTGACTTTTAAAATCTGCGTATGTGCTTTGCTTCACTTTTAAAGATTTATTTTTGTTTTAAAGTTCGAATTTTCTGCGTGATGAAATCACGTGAGATTTTGAATGAGGAAGTGAACAGGGCTCTGTTCACTTCCTCTTCATTCACAGAGGAGCCCTTGCCGAAAAAGGAGGTGACTTCAGGTGGGGGACATTCTTTTGCCGGCATAAAAATTGGCTTTTTTTGTGCTGGCAAAAGAACGTTTTAAAGACTGTGTCTGATAAAGTCCCCATTCTTTCAGACCTACCTCCAGAAGCTTGAAAAGGCAGCCCCAGCATTAATGGAGCACAAATGGAGCTCTGTTTACTTCCGTGCTCGTGATCTTGCCGATTCTCGTGAGAAGACATGAGCACGGTAAATTTTAAAAATACAGCAAAATAAAGACAGAAAATGTACACACAAGCACAGGAAGACACTTTAAAAATCGGGGAGGTTCATAAAAAGAGTGTTCCCTATGTGGCTTTCATGTTCTCACCCAGAAGTGTTCTGGCATTGATGCTGAAATCACGAGAGGACAATGGAGCGAGGTTTCAAACACTGGCAATGCCGGCAACAATATGCCATGGGAGATCTATTGACGGCTTGGCCCATCAATGAAAAAGAATGGCTTTTTGACCACACAAAATCATAAAAGGACAATGTCATCTGATATGTGCGCCGTTTCATGTTCATGAGACATCGTTATGATGCCATCAGGGGCCCTTTCACACTACGGAGATTACCAGATGCGGCAAAAACCATGTCAAAAGTCTACTAGAAGAAGGGGCAAGATTATCAGTTGACATAATTCTCCAGCGTTCCGGGGGCATAGTGCAGCCATGAGTAAAGCATCCCTTTTTATTAGTTGCTTGTCACCATCATTAGAAAAGGGAAGCCGCATTCACGGCAACACTATGTCACCGGGATGGCCGAAGGACACACATGTTCTTCTTTCTGTTCTTCTAGCTATCTTCTGGTGCAGTTGGGAACGTGATTTTATGGTGTGTTCCCCACCTCTGATCATCTCCACTATCACTATAGTGCTATGGTTCCGCTCTAACTGCTATGGCAACATCCTATGGAATCCTGGGAGGTGCATTTTAGGGAGGGGCATTTAGAATTCTCATCCAGAGAACTCCTCTAGAAGCTCCTCTGTTAAACGTCCAAGATTTGTACCTGTGAAAATAATGGAAATCACATATCTAACTTGTCTTCATACTTAGGAGATTTTAATAAAGGGGCCAAATCCCATTCTGCTCCGCAAGCCCCTCTCTCATCCCTGCTCTGGGATTAAGGAAAATGTTTGCACACTTACTTTAATCCCACAGCAGGAACATTCGCCCTCTCCTGTGATGTACCAAGCACACATGCTCACATTCAATCAATAAATTTCTTTATTGGCAAGGATTAGTGTGTCAGGAACATAGAACAAAGTTGAAACTGAATACAGCTAGAGCAAACCCCCAGATAAACCCCACAGCGTGAGAAAGGCATTCAGGGAGGAAAGATGCACCTGGGAGATCTGACCTTGAGCCGCTGTGGAGAGAAGCGTTCCCAGGCCAGCAAGGCGGGCTGGCCTCTCTCCAAAACTCCAGAGGCTTAGGCAAGGGAAGCAGGCTCATGTCAGGGTCCTCCATGAATTCCACTCCAGTTCCCAGAAAGCTGCTCACCATAATTCCCAGAAAGCTGCTCACCATAAAGCTGCTTTTACAGCAGTGAAGCTAAATCCCGCTCGTTCTCGCAAGAGAACGGGTGGGAGGGAAATTTAAAAATAACCCCCCAAAGGTCAAAACAATACACAAAGCACGAAAACACATACAAAAACATAAAGGTAACCCAGGGAGTGGGGGGAAGGGTGCCACTTACCTGGGTGTTCCGTTCCTGCCCGGAAGTGTCCAGAACAGACCTCCCCTCTGCAGCTGTCATCACGGGTGAGGAACGGGACACCTTTCAGACCACTCATGATTCCATTACTACAGCAGAACGGGTGGTCATTGATGACTTCTCCCCATGATTGAAATATCATGGGGGGACAACAGAACAGTCACGTTGAGGGCACGGAATCAGGTGAACATCATCTGAAAGAAAAATCTTTCAGCGACCCTGTTCCGTGCCTGCAACAGAACATATCGCTGGTGTGAAAATCTTCTTTAAAACAAACAAACCTGCATGTGGAAGAAACCCCTGTCCTGACATGATTGCTTTCCACAGCATGAGAGTTCTTAGTAGTGTGGGGTAATACTGAAATATACCAATAGGCAGATAGGCCAATGCAGACACAAGCCTAGCTTGCCACATTCTGTAATGCTTCTTTACCAGGGAGACAGTAACACATTTTTGGAAAGAAACACCAGTTTCACAGATTATTTTTAATCAAACTACATGACTGACTTTTAGCTGTATCACTGCCTGCAGGTGGCATTTTCATGTAAATCTTGAACAGTGGTGTACAATTAACTTGAGTGATTCTACTGGTGTGAGAGAGCAGCTAATGGCTGCATTATTAGCTACTTGAAGAGATGACGGGGAGGAAACTTAAGCAGCACAGAAAAATGAGTGCAGAGAGGAAAATGTTCTTTGTTATGGAATTGTGAAAAGAGACCGTTTTGGTTTACATACAATTTCTTTTTCTTGATGGAAGCCCTATTATAAAAAATGGCTCTGGGGTGTTTTGCATTTATATTCCATCCATGATTTTCATGACAGACTTCAAGTCAAAGCAAAGCCTTGCTCCCATCTGCAGTGCATAGGTTTCTGTTACCAAAATAAATACTCGCTTTTTTGCTTTACAAAAAAAAAAAGTAAGAAAAGAAAAAGAAAAAAAGGAAGAAAGGAAGTAAGATCAGGCAAACTGGAAAGGGAAACAGTTTTGTTGGCTAAACTGATGGCCCTGGACAGAGCCAGGTTCAAATTTCTGCTTTGGTAATAATGTTCAAAATCACCTAGCAGTTTTGAACTGTTCACTCACTCTAAGCTATTCTACAGTGTTACTGAGAGCAGAATTTTGAAAATTTATTTCTGGACTACAACTTCCAGAACCCATCAGCAAGCCAGTGGCTAGGCTTGGAATTCTGGTTGTGGGGATTCTGGCAGTAGTATTCCCCCAAAAAGGAACTTTTCTGGGCTCTGGTGGAGAGAATAAAATGATAGTACACGGACAAATCCCAAAATTTCATGGATGGAATTTGAAATACGCAATAGAATTTTCCAGACCTCCTCCTCCTCCAAATGGCTTCCTAATCTGCTCCACAGTGTCTCCAAAACAACCAGAATAGATTTTGGGTTATAGGGAGCAGGAGGAGAAATTGTCCCCACCTCCACTCCCTGTTCTGTTGATGGAAGCTTTTGGGTTAACTGGATACCACGGCATATATGTCACACTGATGTTTGGGGAATGAGGTTAAGATCAAATGAAATAAATAAATTCATTCTCTGTGTGGATTACAGGATAATTTTAAGAAGACAGGAAAAGGTTGACCATACCATGAAAGGATAAAGTATCTGTTCAAGAACATCAGGAGACATTCCTGAATTATATATAGAACCCTACTCTAAAACATTGAACACATATGTGCATACATACATATATACTTAAACTGTATTCTTCTACAGTTCTACAATTCTACAATTACAGAGTGAACAATTCCAAAGTAAGCTAGTGCCAATTGCAGGTAAAGAATATTTCACGGGACTTACAAGCCTTGCCACATGTTCGCAGTCTCTCTCAGTCTTGCGAGGCTTGCAGTCCCTATTAAAAATGGCATAGGGCAACAGTGACAAATAATCACAAATAATCCACGAATAATGAAACCCGCAAAAGTTAAACCCGCAAATGTGGAGTGCCAACTGCAACAGGTAGAGTGCACAGATTTCCAAGGGAATGCTCTTTTCAAAGACTGAAAAGACTTAAGTCTTATGAGAGGGGATGGAGGAGACCATTTGCTACTCAGTTTTGAAGTGGTTATGTTTGAACGACCATTCTCTTGTGATTGCCTACTTTTATTTCCATTATAGGCTCAGGATGGTTTTATTTGTGTGTGTTTTTGCTTCTGGTGGGTGAGATGTATGGTAGGGCTCAGAGTCTTAAGGCTCCATAAAAGCTGGGGCATTTTCATCCATGAGGTTTAAATCACTGTTGAACCTCTCCAGCACTGTTTAGGCACCTCAGAAAATCTCCTTAATGTACACATTCCAGGTAATTTCACCAACATTACTTTATGTAAAAAGCTCAAAATCAAGTGATGCAGACAACCAACTTAGGCAGTTCCTCTGACCAATTGGTGTTGGTGGTAGAAGCTCCCAGGGCCACAAAACCAGCTGAGGAAGCAACCAACAGTATATCATGATGGCCACATGTCACCCACTTCTTGTAAAGGTAGAAAAAATATTCTTCTTGTAAATGAAGAGGAATGAAAGAAAGGCAGTTCTCATTCAAATGTGCATTGTGGCCAGAAGAGGTTTTTCTTCCAGGTTGCAAATTAGTTCAGATTCATAGGAGTTGGAAATGGAGGAAGGAACAGCTATGCTTCCACAAGCAACTACCTGCCTATACACCTACAGGTAGATGTGTTCTGTCTTGTTTTGTCTGATCCACTGCTTCCTTTCCTAAAGATTGATATGCTCAGGTTTTTCTTCATTTCCTCTTACCCTTTCTGTCTGTATAGTCTTTGTTTTAGGAGATTATCAGACAAGAACGAAAAAAGCATTCCTGTCCCACAATCTCTTCTCCTGCCTCTGCCCCATCCCTGTCCCGGCACAACAAGAAAACTTTTCAGACCTAACTTCGTAGCATCCACAGGGCAGTCCAGGAGTGAATGGAGATCTAACAGAGCTCCGTTCGCTTTCTGGAGTGAAATCCCACCCATTCTCACGAGAAGACGCGAGCATGGGAAATTCAAACTTAAAAAGAAAAATAAACATCAAAAAGTGACAGCAAACACAAAAACACACTTTAAAACTTCCAAGTAAACCTGGGAAGTTTTTAAAAAGTGTGTCACTTACCTTGAAAGTGTTCTGGCAGGGACCTCCCATTGATGCTGGGATCTCGCCAGCGAAACGGGGCATCTTTTCAGTTGCTGTCAAATCCATGACAGGAATAGAATGGGGGATTTATTGATGGCTTCTCCCATCAATAAAAAGCAGCATTGGCAGAACGGCAGCAGAATGGGGGCAGAATGAGTGCAAAACAACATAATCTGAAAAGGAAGCCCTTTAGTGATCTCCTGGCATCGTTATAACACTGTATTTAGCGTGTTTGATAATCTCCTTAGTATGTACCCATAACTGACACCCCACCCTCCTTTGTCTATCAGACATTTCTTTATAGCTATCATCTTTGATACTGGAGATATCAGTGGACCAGTGGAACATGGCAAAAAAACATGTTCCAAATTGTGTCAGAAGAATGCAACAGGAAGAGAAAGGGTGACATTATCAGACACCCATGTCCTTCTGGCATCCCTGAGTCATAGTGATGCCGCGGATGAGGCTTCCCTTTTGTATCGACAGGGACAAGCCGCCAATAGAAAGGGACGCCTTACTCATGGCTGCACTATGACCCAGGGATGCTGGAGGACATTCTCGTCTAATAATCTTGACTATTCCAGTTCTTGTTGCAATCTTCTGATGTGGTATTTGCCTCGTCTGATAATCTCCATTGATTCTACGCAGGCAACTTCCACACAAAGTCAACAACATGAAAACCTTCATCAGAATCCTATACCACCTTTTACTTAACAGAACTTTACATATACTTAGCGATGTAGCAGAGGCACTAAGAAATCCTATTAGTGAATTGCAAACATGCATATCAGGACACTGGCAAGAGTGTGTGATGTACGTCTGGGCCAATGTGCATTGGTGCTCAATGGACATTAGTGCATAATGCACATCAGGCACTTTGCTGCCTCTTCCATGTAGTAAAGTAACAGTAGCCCTCTGTTACAAAACTGCCCAGTTCTATAGATGCACCCCCTGTCTCATGTGAGTTCTCTCAATATTGCATAATTCTTGGTAACACTGGAGATTTTCAGACACGGAAAAATCGTCCCTTGCCGCGCGAGCAGCCTCCCGAAACTGCTGCGCGGCAAGGGTATTTTTCGGACGACGCTGTGCCTCTTGCGAAGCCGTCCGTGTCACTTCCGTGAAGCTTGGGACGGCTCCGCGCCATATTTCAAGCACGGGCAGCCTCCGTGATTGAAATATGACGCGGAGCCGTCCCAAGCTTCACGGAAGTGACACGGACGGCTTCGCAAGAGGCACAGCGTCGTCCGAAAAATACCCTTGCCGCGCAGCAGTTTCGGGAGGCTGCTCGCGCGGCAAGGGACGATTTTTCCGTGTCTGAAAATCTCCACTGTCTCTTGGGAAGAATACAAGTCCATCTTAAAGATAACAACTGCTATCTTTGGGCTCATCCAGATAATACAAAATGCATTATTCCAGTGGTGGGTTCCTGGGTTGTTGTTGTTGTTGCTGCTGTTGTTGCTTGAGAGCCAAACAACATTCTGCCAATTGTAGGCTTTCCCCACTTCTTTCTTAGGACTTTTTCGGACGGGGTTTTGCAACGCTAGCAGCCTCGTCCCTGTTGCGAGGCTGCTGTGCTGCAGGGCGCCCCTTTCAGATGACGCTCTCCTCTGCTGATCCTCTTCTGATACTGTTGCATAACCGCTGGGACGCTGCAATGCCATATTTGGCGCTTTTCTAATCACGATCAACTTTCGTGATTAGAAAACCGCCAAATATAACGCTGCAGTGTCCCAGCAGTTACGAAACAGTATCGGCAGGGGAGAGCGTCATCCGAAAGGGACACCCTGCAGCGCAGCAGCCTCAGAATGGGGATGAGGCTGCTAGCGTTGCAAAACCCCGTCCGAAAAAGTCCATCTTTTTGTTCCTTTGCAAAGCTTACCTTTTTTTAAAAAAACCTGAACCTTTGACACACAGCTCATGTTATGTGGTTCATAAGGGTGGCTCTTTCTGGCTAATCTGTGGCTGTCTGGTGCTGATGTAGGCTGAGATGTTAGCTCTGGGTGAGTTAATTCCTTTGCCCCTCCTGGCTTTTCCTTCTGTTGACAGTTCTACTTCCCATTTGTAAGCTTCACATTCTCCTTTTCCTTCAAAGGGCCCTCCCTGCCCTATCTTTTCATTTTTAAAACTCCCTGTCCAGAGGACATTTTCTTCAGCTGCCCCTAGACTCTGGAAAGACCTGCTGGAAGAGATATGACAGCTGAATACACTGTTGGAATTTAAAGCAGCATTAAAGAACAGCCTCTTCTGGCAGGCCTATCCAGATTATTTTAAATTGTGAATTTTAATCTGTGTACTGATTGATTTAAAATGTCTTAGCCTTACCTGTTTTTAAATTGATATGTTTTAACTAACATTATGTTTATATGTTAATTTGTTGTTCCCTGCCTTAATCCATAGGGAGAGACAGGTAAGAAATAAATATCATCATCAAGACAGCAAGCAAAGTATCTCTTGCAGTGCAGTAATTATTTGGTTCACAGCATCACTGTTTCAATCTCTTCTCTATTCCCCCTCCATAAAACTTGGTGCTCCCATTCTATCAGCTGTTTAGTTTATTCCAAGCCAGAGTCCACCCAGGACTGTGTCATTCAATAAACTGCTGAACTCAATCTAATATCAGGCTCCATTCACAAATGTTAAAGAGTTCAAAAATTCCCTTCAAAGGGTTAACCTATTAGGCTGGACCAGAAGCTGAATTGGTGAAATGGAAGGGAGGAGCAGAAGATGAGGGGAATTCTATTGTTTAGGTCATGTGAAGTTTTTAGTTTTCCATTCTCCCTCCCAGCTAATTTCAGTTTGATGATCATGGAGGGAGGGAGAGAATCTAGGGTTCGATTACACGGGCAAATATTCCCCTAAATATACCGCTAAGATTGCTCATAGTTCACACGCATCGCACCACAGTATCGCCTCATTCAGAGGGGGGGAAGGTAAAAAACCCAAAAATAGCGTCTCAGGGGATGTTGGTTATTTTGATGACTTATTTGAAAAGTAGCGCAACTTTGTGCTATATTGATTGTGTAACCAACCTTTTCACTAAGGGCCATGTGAATTACAAGCAATCTTTCCAATACATTCACAGCAGAGTTTTGCCGTGATTAGTTAAAGTCACCAGGGAGAGGGTGGACCAGGAGGGCATGGAGGATGATCCATTGTTGTTTCCAGCCACCCAAGCAAGTACTATACCCATCCCATCTGCCCAGCTGTTTCTTGCTTGGCTGCTCCTTCTGTGTGTGTGTGTGTTCGTTCGTTGGTTCCCTTGCCCTGCTGAAATCCCATTTGTCTCTTTCCTTCCCTCCCTCCTCAGTATCTTCCTGCTTGGTTGCGTCTCTGTGTATGTTCATTCGTTCCTTCCCTTGCCCTGCTGAGATCCCGTTTCTCTTTCCCTCCTTTCCTCCCTTCCCTCCTTGGTATCTTTCTGCCTGGCTGCTGCCAGCTGAAAAATCCGTTAGGTAGCCAGTCTCTCTCTCTCTCTTTCTTTCCCTCCCAATCTCCCCCCTCCCCCCTCTCTCACACACACATACACTGAGTGGGCTGGCAAAGACTTGTATCAAGAAGCTTCTTTGTCCAATGCTTTGTTAACTGGGGTATGCCTGTACTGTACTGCCAGTGGGAGGAGGGGGTAGAACTTTGGGAGGAAACAGCAGTAGGAAGCTTTTCCCACTAGCTCAGGGATGAGAACTTCCAGACAGCTCTGTGGCCACAAACAACTTCTATTGCTATCTCTAGCAATAGTGATGCAAGGTAAAGTTTAAATACCCTGCATGGAACTGTGCTGTGTTTTGCAAGCAGGAAGGCTGGGTGCAGCTTGCTTTGGTGTCTGTGCTTGGGAGGCCATGTCCCCTGCACCTTTGCCTGTCTGAACCAGAAAGTGAAAAAGTAAACATAGCAACTGAATCCCCCATAAATCATGTAAACTGCCCGGCACTGGTGCGCTAAAGCGCTAAAGCACAAATTGCCGCAATAGAACCTGCCGTGTAACTGAAACCTAGGTTCTTGACACCCCCTCATTTCACCACTGAGGAGCTATTGAGGGTATACTAAGACCCAATGATTATTGCACTGAATAGCAAGTGAATTTTAGCTTGTTGTCTTAGTGCTAACACTAAATAGAAAATTTAAAAAGAAAACAAAACAAGGGCTTTGGAGGAGAGAAGAAGGGGAATGGGAAGATTCCAAACTAGAAGTATAACTGAAAGCAGAAGAAAAAGTCTGGAGGGGTGAGGCAAATAGAAACACACACAGCTAACATCCCAGCCCCGTCACTAGAAGATACCCCAAAATGAATCAAAATGAACCACACTATTGCGGGCTGTGTTTTTTAAGACATGAGGAAAATGTGGTAGAATTTATAAAGGGAAGCAACAAGAAGCAGCCTTAAATATCAGGAAATGATGGCTCATGAATTGGTCAAAATGACCTGGTCTGGATGTTTCCATGCAGTGTTTCTCAAGGCGACCCACCTCATGGTCTTGCTGTTCAAGGGGGGTTCTAAGTCTTAAAACTGCCTATGTATTTCATTATCTCACATACGTTTTACCTTAAACAACAACCCAATCCTATACAAGTTTATTGAGAATAAAGAATTGCTATGTCCATTGAAACTTACTCCCAATGAATTGCATGTTGTTGTTGTTGTGTGCCTTCAAGTCATTTTTGACTTATGATGACCAAAAGGTGAACCTATTACAGGGTTTTCTTGGCAAGATTTGTTTGAGGGTTCTTTGCCTTCTTCTGAGGCTGAGATACTGTGACTTGAGCAAGGTCATCCAGTGAGTTTCCATGGTTGAATGGGGATTCAAACCTTGGTCTCCAGAGTCATAGTCCAGCACTCAAACTGCTACACCATGTTGGCTCTCAAGGAATTGCATTCTCCAATATTTCAGAGATGAAAACCAGGACACGTGTGGACAAGCAACCTAAGTGTGTGTCAAGGTGCCAAAAGCTATTAATGGGGAAGAACACAGAAGCTAGGAGATGCTGCAGCATTTTGCTTTTGTTAGAGCCAGCTGGGAAGGTCAAGATTCTGCCCCTCCAAGACACCCTATCCTCAGCTGTTCTGCTCAGGCCCTGCAGATTCAGGGCCATGGCCTCCTTGATAGAGTCTATCCATCTGGCATGCAGCCTTCATCTCTTCCTACTGCCCTCCTCCTTTCCTAGCATTATTGTCTTTTCTAGTGAGTCATGCCTTCTCATGATGTGGCCAAAGTATGACCCTCTCAGTTTAGTCATCTTGGCTTCAAGAGAAAGTTCAGGCTTGATTTGTTCTAGAACCATTTATTGGTCTCTTTGGCAGTTCACAGTATCCATAGAACTCTTCTCCTCTCCAGTACCACATCTCAAAAGAGTTGATTTTCTTTCTACCAGCTCTCACTTCTGTACATGGTAACAGCTTGGACAATCATAACTTTAGTGTTCAGTTTTATATCTTTGCACTTTAGGATCTTGTCTAGTTCTATCATAGCTGCCCTTCCCAGTCCTAGTCTTCTTCAGATTTCTTGATTGCACTCTCCGTTCTGATCAATTATTTATCCAAGGTATGGGAAATATTTAACTATTTTAATTTCCTTGTCCAGATTGAATTTATGTAGGTCATCCATGGTTATTACTTTTGTTTTTTTAATGTTCAACTGTAAGCCTGCTTTAGCACTTTGTTCTTTCAGTATCTTTAGTAATTGTTCTAAGTCTTTGTTGTTTTCTGCTAGTAGTATGGTGTCATCTGTGTATTTTAGATTGTTCATATTCCTTTTTCCGATCTTCACTCCTCCTTCCACTGAGTCTACACCTGCTCTGCATATTATATTTCCTGCATAAAAGTTGAACAAATAGGGTGCTAGAACGCAGCCTTGTCTGACACCCTTTCCAATGGGCGAACCATTCTGGTTCTCCCTACTCTCATCTAATGGTAGCCTCTTGTCCTTAGTACATCAGGACAACCAAATGTAATGATACAGCCATTTCTTTAAGAGGAATCCATAGGTTTTTTTGTGATCTATGCAGTCAAAGGCTTTGCTGTAATCTATAAAGCACATGCTGATTTTCTACTGGATTTCCCTGGTGCACTCCATTATCCAGCATATGTTTGCAATGTGATCCATAGTGTCTCTTCCTTTTCTGAACCAGCTTGTATCTCTGGAATTTCTCTCTCCATATACAGAAGGAGTCTTTGCTGTAGAATTTTGAGCACGACTTTGCTTGCATGGGAAATTAATGCAATGGTCCTGTAGTTACTGCAATCTTTTGTGTCTCCTTTTGGGGGTGGGTGGGAATGTATATTGATGGTTTCGAAGCTGTGGGCTATTGCTTTGTTTTCCATATTTGTTAGTAGATTTTAGTTAGAACTAAAGTCAATTCTGTCTGTAGATTGTAGTACTTCTATTGGTATGTCATCTGTTCAGGTGATTTCTTCTTTTCAATTTCTTTGATTGCATCTTTCACTTCACTTTCCAAAATTTGGGGTTCATCTTTGTATGTTTCTTCTTCCTATGTTTCATTCATCCTTTCATCTCTTTTATATAACAATTCTGTTTATTTCTTCCATCATCTTTTTATTTGGTCGTGTAGTATGTTTCTGTGTTGATCATAGAGCATCCCCACCCTTGGTTTAAATTTCCCATTGATTTTGCAGATCTTGTGGAAGAGGGCTCTCGTTCTTCCTTTTTTGTTGTTGGCTTCTATTTCTCTGCATTGATTATTATAGTAATTCACTTTATCCTTGCACACTTATCATTGAACAGTTGCATTCATAGTTCTGGTTCTGTTCTTTTCTCCTTTTTATTTTACTTCTCATCTTTCCTTTATTGATTGAAGCATTTTGTCTGTCATCCATTGTTTCTTCTCTTTATTTTTGGTTACAGATAGCATCTTTCTACATTGTTCCTTGACTATGTGCCTGACTTCTGTCCATAGTTCTTCTGGTTCCCAGTTATTTAGGCTTAATAGTGCAAATCTGTTTTTCACTTAATCTTTGAATTCTGCTGGGATATTCTTCAGATCGTATTTCGAGATGGTGATTGATTTTGTGTTCTTCAGCTTTATTCTAATTTTTGATAATAGTAGATCATGGTCTATGCTGTAGTCTGAAACTGGTCTTGTTTTTGCCACAAGAATACAGCTTCTCCACCTTCTCTTTTCTATTATGTAGTCTATCTGCTTTGTGTAATGGCTATGTGGTGATGTTCATATGTACAATCTCTGCTCCAGTTATATGAAGGAAGCATTTGTGACTAATGTATAATTATGTTTTGAATATTTTGGTTAACATATCATAAATTTGCCAGACATAAATAGGCAGAGATTGGAATCCCAAGTTAACCAACATTTGAGCATCATAGTTGCTAGAAGCTGGTGGGATTGAAAGTCCTCTTAAACATAAATCCTGTGACTAGTTTTGCTCCAGTCTGGCATATGATGTGATAGCTATGCTTATACAGTTGTCCCTCCACATTCGCGAACTTGACATTAGCGGTTTCAGTTATTCGCGGTTTTGGGAGGGCCCCCCCGGCCCCCCCCAAAACCGCGACACGGGGCCTCCAGAGGCCCCGTGAAAGACATAGAGGGAGCGGGGAGGCCCAGGGAGGCGTCCACGGGGCCCCCGGAGGCGCTCCGGAGGCCCCATGAAGGCCTGGGGAGGCGATCCTGGGGCCTCCGGAGACGCTCCGGAGGCCCCAGGAAGGCTTGGGGACGGGGTGGGGAGGGCTGGGGAGGCGATCCTGGGGCCTCCGGAGACGCTCCGGAGGCCCCAGGAAGGCCTGGGGACGCGGTGGGGAGGGCTGGGGAGGCGATCCTGGGGACGTGGTGGGGAGGGCTGGGGAGGCGATCCTGGGGCCTCCGGAGACGCTCCGGAGGCCCCAGGAAGGCCTGGGGACGCGGTGGGGAGGGCTGGGGAGGCGATCCTGGGGCCTCCGGAGACGCTCCAGAGGCCCCAGGAAGGCTTGGGGACGGGGTGGGGAGGGCTGGGGAGGCGATCCTGGGGCCTCCGGAGACGCTCCGGAGGCCCCAGGAAGGCCTGGGGACGCGGTGGGGAGGGCTGGGGAGGCGATCCTGGGGACGTGGTGGGGAGGGCTGGGGAGGCGATCCTGGGGCCTCCGGAGACGCTCCGGAGGCCCCAGGAAGGCCTGGGGACGCGGTGGGGAGGGCTGGGGAGGCGATCCTGGGGCCTCCGGAGACGCTCCAGAGGCCCCAGGAAGGCCTGGGGACGGGGTGGGGAGGGCTGGGGAGGCGATCCTGGGGCCTCCGGAGACGCTCCGGAGGCCCCAGGAAGGCCTGGGGACGCGGTGGGGAGGGCTGGGGAGGCGATCCTGGGGCCTCCGGAGACGCTCCAGAGGCCCCAGGAAGGCCTGGGGACGGGGTGGGGAGGGCTGGGGAGGCGATCCTGGGGCCTCCGGAGACGCTCCGGAGGCCCCAGGAAGACCTGGGGACGGGGTGGGGAGGGCTGGGGAGGCGATCCTGGGGCCTCCGGAGCATCTCCGGAGGCCCCAGAAAGGCCTGGGGACGGGGTGGGGAGGGCTGGGGAGGCGATCCTGGGGCCTCCGGAGCATCTCCGGAGGCCCCAGAAAGGCCTGGGGACGGGGTGGGGAGGGCTGGGGAGGCGATCCTGGGGCCTCCGGAGACGCTCCGGAGGCCCCAGGAAGGCCTGGGGACGCGGTGGGGAGGGCTGGGGAGGCGATCCTGGGGCCTCCGGAGACGCTCCGGAGGCCCCAGGAAGGCCTGGGGACGGGGTGGGGAGGGCTGGGGAGGCGATCCTGGGGCCTTCGGAGACGCTCCGGAGGCCCCAGGAAGGCCTGGGGACGCGGTGGGGAGGGCTGGGGAGGCGATCCTGGGGCCTCCGGAGACGCTCCGGAGGCCCCAGGAAGGCCTGGGGACGGGGTGGGGAGGGCTGGGGAGGCGATCCTGGGGCCTCCGGAGACGCTCCGGAGGCCCCAGGAAGGCCTGGGGACGCGGTGGGGAGGGCTGGGGAGGCGATCCTGGGGCCTCCGGAGCATCTCCGGAGGCCCCAGGAAGGCCTGGGGACGGGGTGGGGAGGGCTGGGGAGGCGATCCTGGGGCCTCTGGAGATGCTCCGGAGGCCCCAGGAAGGCCTGGGGACGGGGTGGGGAGGGCTGGGGAGGCGATCCTGGGGCCTCCGGAGCATCTCCGGAGGCCCCAGGAAGGCCTGGGGACGGGGTGGGGAGGGCTGGGGAGGCGATCCTGGGGCCTCCGGAGACGCTCCGGAGGCCCCAGGAAGGCCTGGGGACGCGGTGGGGAGGGCTGGGGAGGCGATCCTGGGGCCTCCGGAGACGCCCCCGAGGCCCCAGGAAGGCCTGGGGACGGGGTGGGGAGGGCTGGGGAGGCGATCCTGGGGCCTCCGGAGCATCTCCGGAGGCCCCAGGAAGGCCTGGGGACGGGGTGGGGAGGGCTGGGGAGGCGATCCTGGGGCCTCCGGAGATGCTCCGGAGGCCCCAGGAAGGCCTGGGGACGGGGTAGGGAGGGCTGGGGAGGCGATCCTGGGGCCTCCGGAGCATCTCCGGAGGCCCCAGAAAGGCCTGGGGACGGGGTGGGGAGGGCTGGGGAGGCGATCCTGGGGCCTCCGGAGACGCTCCGGAGGCCCCAGGAAGGCCTGGGGACGCGGTGGGGAGGGCTGTGGAGGCGATCCTGGGGCCTCCGGAGACGCTCCGGAGGCCCCAGGAAGGCCTGGGGATGGGGTGGGGAGGGCTGGGGAGGCGATCCTGGGGCCTCCGGAGCATCTCCGGAGGCCCCAGAAAGGCCTGGGGACGGGGTGGGGACGGCTGGGGAGGCGATCCTGGGGCCTCCGGAGACGCTCCGGAGGCCCCAGGAAGGCCTGGGGACGCGGTGGGGAGGGCTGGGGAGGCGATCCTGGGGCCTCCGGAGACGCTCCGGAGGCCCCAGGAAGGCCTGGGGATGGGGTGGGGAGGGCTGGGGACGCGATCCTGGGGCCTCCGGAGCATCTCCGGAGGCCCCAGAAAGGCCTGGGGACGGGGTGGGGAGGGCTGGGGAGGCGATCCTGGGGCCTCTGGAGATGCTCCGGAGGCCCCAGGAAGGCCTGGGGACGGGGTGGGGAGGGCTGGGGAGGCGATCCTGGGGCCTCCGGAGACGCTCCGGAGGCCCCAGGAAGGCCTGGGGACGGGGTGGGGAGGGCTGGGGAGGCAATCCTGGGGCCTCCGGAGACGCTCCGGAGGCCCCAGGAAGGCCTGGGGAGGGCGGGAGGGAGGGCCGGGGAGACCTCCGCGGGGCCTAGCAAGGCCCCGCAAAGGCCTGGGGAGGGAGGGAGGGAGGGCCGGGGAGGCCTCCGCGGGGCCTAGGAAGGCCCCGCGAAGGCTTGGGGAGGGAGGGAGGGAGGGCCGGGGAGACCTTCGCGGGGCCTAGGAAGGTCCCGCGAAGGCCTGGGGAGGGAGGGGGGAGGGGTGTCGTTATTCGCGGTTTTTTCACATTCGCGGGGGTCCGCGGAACGGAACCCCCGCGAATGTGAAGGGACGACTGTATACTGCTTTTCCCCTAATGAACTGGCGGGGGGCACTACATGGTTCTGCTACTCCTCACCTTAACGTCACAACAATTCAGTGAGGCTGGCCAGGTTGTGAGACAGTAACTGGTCCAAAATCACCCAGTGGATCTGGGCGCAGTGGATCTCTCAAGTCCCAGTCCAGCACTTATAACCATTATACCAAACTGGCTCTTGGTCACCTGCTGTCTTATCTGGTGAACTTATTTTCTATTCAGTTTGTTATTGCTTGAACAGTTTTACAGCTGCTTCATGCACATTTCCTCCCTGACTTAAAAAGAGGAATTAATGATCCATGAAGAGCACAGAAGAAGAAAAAAAGTCAGGAACCAGGGAGGCAACAGGAAGTAGCCTCTTAGTCCCCAAGGATACTCCACTGCTGAATAAGCACAGGGCCCCAGAGAGATTTCAGCCCTCAGTATGATATCACTCAAAATAACAGGCCTCAGTCACAACCTTGCTGATGGAAGCATTAACAATGCAATACACAAACAAGCCTATAACTGCAGCAGTATTCCAGATGCCTTGCTTCTGATTCACTGTGGGATTCCAGTCAACAATAAAGCATACCAAACAGAGGAGGCACAGTAGATCCCTCCCTGTCTTCCTCCCATCCATCACTTTATTTATATCCCACCTTTCTCCCAGACTGGGACTCAAGGAAGCTCACAAAACACAGAAAATTACAATGCAGATACCTACAGTTAAAAACCTACAAAAGGTGAGATTGAAACAATATTAAACTAAAAACAGAACAAAAAGCATGAAAAACAGTTGTTTTTATTTTTATGTGCCTTCAAATCAATTTTGACTTATGGTGACCCCTATCATGTTTTTTTCTCGGCAAGATTTGTTCATGGGGGGGTTGCCAAAGAGTAGTAGTAGTGGTTGTGGTTGTGGTGTGCCTTCAAGTCATTTCTGACTTATGGTGACCCTAAGGTGAACTTATCATGGGTTTTCTGAGGCTGAGAGTGTGTGACTTGCCCAAGGTAGCAGTGGGTTTTCATGGCCAAGCAGGGATTTGAGCCCTGGTCTCCAGAGGCATAGTCCAACACTCAAACCACTACATCACCATTAAAAAAAAACAAAAAACCCTTCTCTTGTTAACAAGAGATACTTACAAGTCCTGATAAGAAGAGAATTCCATGTAGTGAAGAGGCTTAGACTAACATCTGAGGGTGGAACAGAGAATCCGGCAGAATGTAGTATCCATCTGTGGCACGCTTTGCTATTGTCTAGGCTGGGATATTTATAAGACGTTTTGTGTCTTGAAGGTGTGTTTTGGTTACAACAATGGCTAAATGACTCTCCCACAGGAGGAACAAAGGAGAACGAAACTCAACTAATTGTCTTACATGATTGGGAGATAGGAATTGAGACAACCTCACAATGCAGAACAGGAGTGGGGTCTGAGGTTGGACTTCCTTGGGATTGGGGTTGGAAAGGTCACTTGATTGTTTAGGTTGGGTGACTCGTTGCTGAGGTGCCCAAGAAAGAATTAGCATATGCCTCCTTAATGGCTTTGTTTACCGGGGGACATCCGCACAATCCTAACATGGACTTGTTTGCTAAAATATTTCTAAGAAACCTTCCCAGGTTCTTGTGACTTCCACCTGACCTCCTTTTGGCTCACCCCAGTTGTCATGTATTAGCTTCTTCAGACTCAGTAACCAACAGCTTTAGAATTAAACAGAAAGCTTTTTTGCTACTAATCTAAAGAGTGAATGATACAAATTGTTGTTTTGAATGAAGTTCATAGGAAAAGCAATAAAATAAAATCAGCCAAATTTGGTGGCCAATTCCTCTATTGGTCACACATCATCCACATTCCCCATTCTCACCCAGCCTGGGCTCCACCCATTGTTTTCCATAGTCCTTGCACGTATAAGGCCAGCCAGCCCATTTCCAGACACCATACTCCCTTGTCTCATCTCTACACCAACTTGTTACACTGTTAAAGAATGCAAAACATTAAATGACCAAACATGAAAGCACACAGTAACTTGATATGGACAGAACTCTTGGCAGGGAGGTCACTTTTAGGGACTGATCCTGACACTGGTGTACTTGATGTTACCAGCCAACATCATGCTAGTCTGACCTTTGATATCCTTTGTATGCCACACTTTCATTACTTAGAGAGGCAAGATCATAGAATCATAGAATTGCAGAGTTGGAAGAGACCACAAGGGCCATCCAGTCCAACCCCCTGCCACGCAGGAAATCACGATCAAAGCATCCCCGACAGATGGCCATCCAGCCTCTGTTTAAAGACCTCCAAGGAAGGAGACCCCACAACGCTCCGAGGGAGTGTGTTCCACTGCTGAACAGCTCTGACTGCAGATGAAGCTGCATGGTGTCGATGGACAGTTTATGACAAGAAACCCTTCCCATTCCTTTCCTCCTCATGTTTTATTTTGTTCTGCTTTCTGGGTTTTCTTTCATTAAATATGATAGGCAGTGATTGTTATGGCTATTGGCCATGTCCAATTAGGAGAATTCAGCCAAAAAGGGGCAGGAGGAAATGGCAAGGGCTTGTAAAAGTTTTCATTTCCTCACAGTGGAAGCTGTCTTACAGTACGGCAATCCATTTGTCTATCTAGCCCAGTGCTATCTACTATCTGGGAGGGGCAGGTAGAAGTTAAATTGGGACCCACAGGTAGTTCTAATGGTCTTATGGTTAGTATGGCTGCTATGGCTGTTTATATGGTTTGTATACAGTTTTTAAAATGAATTTTAATGTTTTTAACTTTATAAATTATTTAATAGTTTTTAAAATAACTTCTATATTTATATTTTTATTACATTTTTTGTATAGTTTTTAATTTGTATTGTTTCTAAATATGTTGTCAGCTGCTTTGAATCTCATTATAGGAAGGTGGAATATAGATGAATAAAATCATCATCATCAATAGCAAATCGTCATTATCATCATCATCATCATCATCATCTGACTGATTAGTAGTAAATTGACAAGAGGTCTAGACTGCCATTCATTTAACAATAACATATAAATCTGAAAGGTTTAGTTTTTAAAAGAACCCTCTGCCATGGCTAGCCTAGTGCTAAGACAGAGAAGGAAAAGTGGTATAAAGAAGTTTGGAAAATGGCAATAAATGATAAGTTAACATGTAGAATTAAAGTAAGAACAGGAAGTTGGAAAGAAAGTGATTTTGATAAAATTTGGAAAGTATTTGTTAAAAAAGTATTACAGACAAAAGATGGGAGGTTACCTCCACGAGAAGAAATGAGATTCTGGAAAGATTAGGTCAGGGATAATGGCTCCGGTGAAGGGGAGCACTGAGGTGGGGGGGGGGGTAAGGGAATTAATATTTTTGAATAGAATTATAGTAAAGAATCTATGTTAACTTTTGAAATTAGTTAATAGAAAAATTGCGATGTTTATAGTAATTTTATGTGTTATACTAAGTATTGATTGGATAATACAATGTATGATTATAAAATTAATAAAAATATATTAAAATGAAAAAAAAGATAGAGAAGGAAAGAGCAAGAACTGCCCACTTTTGCTTCCTTGTTTCCCTATACCCACCCACAGAAAGTCAGAGAAAATGCCAGGTGGAGTGGACGGCTGCTGTGGATATCCTGGCTGTCACTCCCATTCTTTTCCAGTCTCTGATGAATTTTCTAAATGTGGTATTAATTTACTGAAAAATAAACCAGTGGGGTATACAATGAGATAACTTGAAGAACATACAATATAAGATGGTAAGGCATTCATCTTCAGCATATTAATATTACTCCAAATGAGTAGTGGCCTATCCAAATCAAGAGATACTTCCATCAGCAATGCAGACCAATTCAGCTAATTTCTACAGATGTGTACTGGGTTTGGCTAAAGCCCCAGATGAAATGAGCCCCTTCTGTTGCTTCCTGAGGGGAAGAGGCCACTAGAATCATAGCTGGACTCTACACCAAGCCTTCTTAGACCGTCATGCTTTGAAAAAGCAACCACTTTGTGTACAATCTCGTATTGTGCTCACATAGCATACTCTACAATCACATTCTTTAGGGCTTTTCTTCTCTGCTCATATGCATCCCCATGGTCATTTAATGGCTAGGAACGGCTGGGTGAGGGAGGGCTGACCAGCATCCACCTGCATTTCTGCATCTAAGAGAAAACAGAGGACGTCTCCAGAACAAAAGTGCAGGAGCTGCAGTTCTGCACCCAGAACTATTGTCTCTTCCCCCTGCCCCCACCCAGCCACAGGACCCCTTTTCTCTCAGAACTGCAGCCAGGTACTGCCTGGGTTCCCCTGTCCTCCCCCAGATCACTACATGGCTGTGACGCCATGTGCTGGCACTAAGAACCTGCTATGCATGAGGGTGAGGGTGGAAAAAGATGTTGAGGGAAGACGCTGCAGAAGGAGTCGTGAATACCTCCATCTGCAATGTCACAAAAGTTATGTACCCAGGTGCAACCTCTGGTTACATGCACTTATATCATCAACAGGGTTCCAGGTTCTCTTTCCAGCAAAGCGTTTTTCAGGGCTTTGTTTCTGTGAAAATACTGAGGAAGGGAGGAGGGACAACTGACAAGTCCAATTTCTATTTCTAGAATATGCTTTACAAAGGACTTCCCCATAACTGTACAGGTCACCCTGTGTTTATGGAGGATTGGTACCCATGGTTTCACTTACCCATATTTGGCGGGGAGGGTTTCTTTGGGCACCTGGAGGACCATAGAGACATGCTGGAGGTGGTTTCTCTAGGCATCTGGAAGTCCTCCAGTCTTCAACTTCCAGCAGACATTGACCATAGAGTCATGCCAGATACCTAAAGAGGTGTCCTCTCTAGGCATCTTCTAGGTCCTCCAGCACAATTCTATAGCATTCTATGGTGGTTTGTTATTATACATGGTTTTGCATCTCTGCGGTAAGTCCAGGAATGTGTCCCCCATCGATATAGTGACAACCTGTACTTTTGTGTGACAGATTTTTTTTTAAACAAATTACTGTTGCTTCTAGCTTTCTTTACTCAGCTACAGAGTTGATATAAATCAAACATTTCTGTATTGGTTCATGGGGTAACAATGGGTAGTTTTGAACTCAGTTTGTTTAAGATTTCAAAATGCTTTCATTTCCTTTCAAATATTTCCAATAAATCTTCAGAATTTTATTATGGGTGTGTGTGTGTGCAATGAAAAAACTTTTATTCATGTTGATATTCTTATACTCACTGTTATTTTATGGTCTCAGGAGATTATCAGATGAGCCTAATAAACCAGGTCAGGGACACCACAATATTTTGTAAGGATTTCTGTTTCAGATGACGTTCTCCCATCCTGTCCTGCTCCCGTGTTGCTTCAGTTTCATCCCTGTTTTTTTTATTAACAGCTAAGCCATTAATAGATCCGTCGTTCTGTTTCTGAAACGGAATGACTGGAGTGTGAAAAGGTGCCCATTATGCTGGCACAATGCCAGCATTAGTGGGAGGTCCGGAGTGTCAAAACACTCCCAGATGCCTCCCTTAAGCTTAACAAGCCTCCGCTGCTGTCGGGATCACCCCCTATCACTGCCTGATTGCCCCCAATCACCCCTCCCATCACCCCCTAATTGCCCCCCGATCGCCCCTTCCCATCGCCCCCTGATCACCCACGATCACCCCCTCCAATCGCTGCTGGACCACCCCCAATTACCCTCTCCCATTGCTGCCAGATCATCCCCCAGATCACCCCCTCCCATCACTGCCCGATCACATCGCTGCCCGATCGCCCCCTTCCATCTCTGCCTGATCACATTGCTGCCCGATTGCTGCCTCCCATCACTGCCTGATCACCCCCCAATCACCCCTCCCATTGCTACTCAATCGCATCACTGCCCAATTGCCCCCATCACCCCCTCCCATCATTGTCCGATCACCCCCAATCATCCTCTCCCAACACTGCCCGATCAGTCCCCTAATCACCCCCTCCCATCACAGCCTGATCACCCCTCCCATCTCTGCCCAACCGCATCGCTGCCTGATTGCCCCTGATCACCCCCTCCCATTGCTGCCCGATCACCCCCTCGATCACCCCTTGATTGCCCCCCAATAATTCCCTCATTGCCTCCCTGATCGCGTCCAGCCTGCCCCTTTAAATCCCCAGCTCTCCTCTGAAATTTTTGTTCTTGTGCTGGGACAGGGGCGGGAAAGGAGATTGTGGAATGGGAATGCTTTTTTTGTTCTTGTCTGATAATCTCCTCATTCTCTGCAGGAGAGTGTGATCACGGTGTGGAATTTGGCGAGTGAATCCACCATTCCCCCCCTTAGTTAGGAGAAAGAAAGCATTTATACAGTTCCTTTTGTTATTCAGTTCTTGGGCGGGTGAGTGGGTGGAGTGATCAATCAACATACTGTAGTCATTGCTTGAAAAATTATTTTTTAGGACTTCAGCTCCCAGCTTCCCCATCCAAGATGGAAGTTGTTATCCAGAAAGTATTTTTTTCCAAACTGTGCAGATAATAAAAACAAATTTTAAAAAACCCAGAATGCTGAAATAACTCAGTGTCATTTTGAATTGGAAAGCAAGCTCCTCCTTTGTACTTCAACAAAACAACACCCCAGTATTGAAATGCATATACTGTATGTTTCTGTTGCCATTTCTAGTTAGAATATGGAGTGTTTACAGATGAAAAACTCAACATAAACTGCAACTTAGTTCATGGTCTCAAAAGGACAATTTCCCTTAGACATAAATTTAAGATGTGGGTCTCTAACATTTTCCTAAGCCATCATCAGTTGGCCCCCTGTGAGTCCCAATGACCCAGTTCAGCACTTCAGTTATTATGAAAGTTGATGATGGAAAGTAGAGAGAAATGGTACATCGGGTACAAGGCAAGAAAACATTATTCATAGAACAAAATGTCAATAGAGCACCTCATTTCAGGAGAAATTAAAACAGCAGAGGCTGCCAGTTGATTGTCAGAGCTAGGAAGATCTGTGATTCCCTCTGCAGGTGTTGGAACAGTCATGGTATTAATTCCAAAAGCAAAGGCACTTGATTACTTTGAAACAAAATGTTCAACATGGTTGACAATAAGGAATGTGCTGAATTGAAGGCTACCCAATCCAATCCCCTTTTGCAAGGGTAAGGAATGTGAGGCCCTCCAAATGTTGTTGGACCCCAACTCCCATCCTCCATCATCCTCGACTGTGGCAACTGGGGCTGATGGAGTTGCAGTTCAACATATTCTTCATGTTTCCTTCCCCTGTTCTATTCCAAAAGGTAGTGATATCCACTAATTTGGCCAGCTTCAAAATGGGATCAGACAAACTCATGGCTATCAGTGGTTACTAGCTGTGATAGGTAGGCATACTTTCTCCAGGAACTGAGGTAGTATTCCTTTAAAGCCAGTTACTGGGAAAGGATTCAGGAGCAGTATTGCTCTCATGTCTTGCTTGGCGTCTTCTCATAGGAAATTAGGGAAACAGAATGCTGAATCAGATAGACCAAAATGGTCAGAAAGAACAACCCAGCATGACCCAACATGGCTTTTTATACAGGTCACCCCTCCGCTTGTCCACAGAACCAATATTTGTGGAACTATTATCTGCAGTTTCAGTATCCATGGCTGAAAACATAGAGACATACCACTGAGTTGTGCTGGAAAATGCCTAGAGATGCATCCTCTCTAGGAACTGCTGGTCCTCCAATGCAACTCTATGGTATGTTTGTACAGGAAGTCCTTTATTTCAATAGAGTTTGCTATTATCTGTGTTTTTACTTATAAACGGTAAGTCCAGGAAAATATCTCCTGTGAATATAGGGGGAAAGGGAGGCGACCTGCATTCTTAATCATCTGCTATGCAGTTGCTAAACCCAGCATTCATTCTTGAGCCTTCGTAGTTCCTTTGGTGCAGAGAGAGAGAGAGAACAAAACTGAACAATCTTATTTATTAAGGATATGCAACTAAGTAATCTTTCATTAGGACCAACCAAAATACAGTATTACCAAGATAGTTAACAAGTTTTTTACTTCTTTCACAGAAGCCATGATAGTGAAGCCTTCAGGTCTCTACTATATGAGTCTTAAGACTGTATAGGGATTGGAAGATTAAGCAGCTTCTCCTAGATGCTATGTAACTTTCAAGTTCTGTCAAGGGACACACTGGTTGATTTATTTGCTTACCAAGGTATAAAATCAAGCAGCTACCCAGATCTGTCTCCAGTCTGGGGTGAAACATACAGGTTCCATGTTAGTTAGAGAGCAGAAGCAAAGAGAAATGTGGCACTTTTTATTTTTGCAAAACTGGACATTATATTTGGTTGATGCCCAAGGAATCTGTGTGCTCATACCAAAGCCAGATGTTCACATTAAATAGAGAAGACACACAGGAAGGCAACAGGCCAGAGAATGAGTTGGCACACTGAACTTTCTTTGCAATGAGTTATGGAAGGACACATTAAACATTTTAAAGCCACTCCAGATCAGGTCTTTTGTATGTGAAAGCACCATGCACAGTGAACTAAAATATTCCTCAGAGCCTGTGTAAAGCTTTCTCCAGAATACTCAAGCTATGCTGGTGCAGAAAATGTAATTGTACATTGGAGCATTCCATAGTGTAAGGAACCTGTGATTCAGCACCCATTCCATCTCCTGTCCTCTTGTCTTCACTTTTCTTCATCTGCTACAGCAAGCAGTAGACCAGGCATGCCACAAAAGTACACAAAAGAAAGGGGTAAGTCTTTACAACCAGACAAAGAACATTAGGAGAAGTTGGAACTGCCTTGTTTATTGCTGCACTGGGGAATGCAACCATTATACCCAGGTTGCAAATCCAATAAAGCAGATATTTAGGTGAAAAAGGTTTTTGTATAGTGCCCCACTTTTGTTCACACTATGGAGTAAATATATGGGGAACCCCTAATGAAATCTAGATGTTTTACCCTCTGATTTTGACCAAATTTAGCCAAATCACCCATCCCTCGTGCCTAAAAGCTAAGAATGTATCACCACAGTTTAAGTGGGCTGGACCGTCTCTGGATTAGGTGGCTGGAGGTTGGCTTCCAATTCTATAATTCTCCCTCTCCCTATAAAATATGTAAGTATATTACTTTCCTGCAGCTTCTTGAAGCTTGTTTCCCTCTATTAAAAACATAAATATTTAGTTACCGGTCTTTTATTTTTATTTTTTTGTTTACAAGTTTTGAAATTTAATTTTAATGGCATTTTCTGCATTTCAAAAAATATAGGTGATAGGGCACTGAGATATGCTTCCCCCCAGCCTGAACTCTACAAAAATAGAGGCAAACAAGTGTGCGATATGAGACATGGTGGGTAGGAGATTTGGAGGGGGAATTGGTTCAAAACTGAAGAGCAGAGTAAATGTCATTGCACATAATAATTCCATTTTGTACAGAAACAAAAATGCCTTTGAGGAAACAAAACAGTCTGTTGACATGGTCAGATCAAAATCCACTATGGCACAGGAAGATGAATGCTACTGCCTGCTGCTTATTCAACATTAGAATACTAACTGGCTTTTAATTGGAGTAGATTCTGAGTTGCCAGAATAACATTTAGATGGAATCACTGACAAGCAGCCTTCCAACCTGTTGTTCTGCCTTCTCTTTAGGAGCAGCTGGATATTAGTGACTTCGTTAGCCTCACCCTTTAACATCTTTTCACTGTTCTCTGTGTCAATGGTATTTCTCTTGGCAGCTGAAGTTGTATTAAATTTCAATCTTTCTCAGTCAGAATTGATTGGCTCTTTCTATTCTATCTTTCTGTGCCTAGACAGCCAGCATAGTTTAGTAGTTTGAGCATTGGACCAGGGTTCAAATTCCCACTGGGTGATCTTGGGCAAGTCACACTCTCTCAAAGACATACCCCCCCCCGAACAAATATTTGCAAGAAAATCTCAGGATAGTTTCACCTTAGGATCACCATAAGTCAGAAATGACATGAAGCAGCAGTAGCAGCTGCAGCAGCAGCAGCAGCAGCAACAACAACAACAACAACAACAACAACAACGTGAAGTCGAAGGCTTTCATGACTGACATCCAGAGATTTTCCTTGGGTTTTTTTCTGGGCTGTGAGGCCGTGTTCTGGAAGAGTTTATTTCTGACGTTTTGTCTACATCTGTGGCTGGCATCTTCAGAGAATGGTTGGGTAGGAGTGTGTGGGGTTTTTTTATATACTGTGAACCCCTGTTGGAGAGGATATGTACATTTGTGTATTTGAATGGCTAGTTTCTGGGTAGAGATATGCAAGGGGGATTAGTGTCTGTTTGGCTAACGGTTGGCTAATGGTCCATGGTCTGTTGGAAATCCCCCTGTCCCTGGGTGGAGTTCATTTGCAAGTGTTGAGTTTTGATGTTAGTGTTTTTCAGGACTGGTAGCCAGATTTTGTTTACTTTTAGAGTTTCTTCTTTCCTGTTGAAGTTGCCCAGGTGTTTGTGGATTTCAATAGCTTCTCTGTGCATTCTGACATGATAGTTGTTGGCCTGGTTCAAAATTTCTGTGTTTTTAAATAACATTTTGTGTCCAGGTTGGTTTATAACATGGCCAGCCAGAAAAATCAGCAGTAGCAGAACATGTTATAAACCAACCTAGACACAAAAGGTTATTTAAAAACACCGAAATTCTGGACCAGGCCAACAACTATCATGTCAGAATGCACAGAGAAGATTGTGTTTTAAAAACCAGATTAAAACCCTCAGGCCTATAACCAAATATTTATATCAGGAAGTCATCACTTTAAAGTGCTGGCTATGTCCTATAAGCCCTACATCACTAAAGTCCAAGCTGTATGAAGCACTGCATTCTCCATTTGAGCCTGGCTTGGCTCTGGGACCCTTTGGGAGAGGCCCTTCTCTTCATCCCACCACACTCATAAGCTTATCAGGTGAGAACATGAGGGATTTCTCTGTGGCTGCTCCTGGGCTCTGGAATTCCCTCCTGGGGGAGGCTAGGATGGCCCCTCATTATCTTTCCATCAGCTGGCAAATCAATTAGTCAGTCAGTCATTACTTTATTTATATCTTTCCCTTTTCCCAAGAGTGAGTTTCAAGGTGGATTGAGGCAAACTCAAGGCAACAAAGATTTGGTTATACCAACAGGAAATCGACTGTTTTTAAGACAGTGTGCTTTTTCAGTTGCTGTTTATCCTTTTTAAAACTGCCATGTTAACATGTATTCAAAATTATTGATGATAGGTTGTTTAATTACACTTTAATGATAATATTTTGCATAATTTTTATCTATACACTATTTGTTTTAATTTTGTAAGCCAACCTGAGCCCAGTTCTGGGGGGAGAGGTGAAATAATAAATGGATGGATGGATGGATGGATGGATGAGGATGGTGGGGAATCAAGATACAATTTCATAGCATCCTGAGATTGTAAATAACACAATGGTCTTTGCTTCCATTGGTAAATCATACCAACTGCTTTGTTATTATCCTAAGGAATATATGAAAACAGTGTAATAGTCCCTGGTGCCAGATTACCTTGGATATTGAGAATTCAGTCTGTGTAAAGATGCTGGTGGTGGCAGAATAAGACCAGACACGAAAGAGTGTGAAGGTCTTTGTTTAAGGTGGTGAACTGAAACCCAGAAGCCAGTCCAGAAAGGAAGGGGACAGGAGAAAAATAAAGCCACTCTACACACTGAATACATCTCTACTATAGCAATTGTATAGTAATAGATCAGATTGGTGGTTCCTCAAGTCTAGCAAACCTGCCCAGTGGCTTCCCAGGTTCTGTATTTGCCATGGCAAGAGAGGCCCTCTGAAATCATAGAATCATAGAATTGTAGAATTGGCAGAGACCATGAGGGCCATCCAGTCCAACCCCCTGCCATGCACGAAATCACAATCAAAGCATCCCTGACAGATGGCCATCCAGCCCCTGTTTAAAGACCTCCAAGAAAGGAGACCCCACCACGCTCCGAGGGAGTGTGTTCCACTGCCAAACAGATCTTACTGTCAAGAAGTTCCTCCTAATGTTGAGGTGGAATCCCTGTTCCTGGAGCTTGCACCCATTGCTTCGTTTTCCAGTCTCTGGAGCAGCAGAAAACAAGCCTGCTCCATCCTTAATGTGACACCCCTTCAAATACTTAAACAGGGCTATCATATTGCCTCTCAACCGTCTTTTTTCCAGGCTAAACATACCCAGCTCCCTAAGTCTCTCCTCATAAGGCATGGTTTCCAGACCTTTCACCATTTTAGTTGCCCTTCTCTGGACACGCTCCAATTTGTCAATATCCTTTTTGAATTGTGGTGCCCAGAACTGGACACAGAATTCTAGGTGAGGCCTGACCAAGGCAGAATAGAGCAGCACTATTACTTCCCTTGATCTGGACACTATACTTCTATTGATGCAGCCCAAAATCGCATTGGCCTTTTTAGCTGCCGCATCACACTGTTGACTCATGTTCAACTTGTGGTCTACTAGGACTCCTAGATCCCTTTCGCATGTAGTCTCGTTCAGCCAGGTCTCCCCCATCCTATATCTATGCATTTCATTTTTCTGCCCTAAGTGCAGTACCTTACATTTCTCCGTATTGAATTTCATTTTGTTAGCTTTTGCCCAGCTCTCCAGTCTATCCAGGTCATTTTGAATTTTGACCCTGTCCTCTAGGGTATTAGCTACTACTCCTAATTTGGTGTCATCTGCACATTTGATAAGTATGCCCCTAATTCCCTCATCCAAGTCATTGATAAAGATGTTGAATAGCACTGGGCCCAGGACAGAACCCTGTGGCACCCCACTGGTCACATCTTTCCAAGACGAAGAGGAGCCACTGCTGAGCACCCTTTGGGTTCAGCTGGTCAGCCAATTACAAATCCATTTAACAGTTAACTTGTTTAGCCCACATTTTACAATCTTGTTTGCAAGATTTTCATGGGGAACCTTGCCAAAGGCCTTACTGAAATCAAGGTATGCGATATCCACAGCGTTCCCTTCATCTACCAAGCTGGTAACTTTATAAAAAAAAAAGAGATCAGATTAGTCTGGCATGACTTGTTTCTCTGAAACCCATGTTGACGTTTTGTGATTATGGCATTGCCTTCTAAATGTTCACAGACTCTCTGTTTAATGATCTGCTCTAGAATCCTCCCTGGTATTGATGTCAGACTAACTGGACGATAATTGTTGGGATCCTCTTTTTTTCCCCTTTCTGAAGATGGGAACAACGTTTGCCCTCCTCCAGTCTGCTGGGACTTCTCCTGTTCTCCAGGAATTCTCAAAGATTATTGCCAATAGCTCTGAGATCACATTTGCCAGCTCTTTTAATACTCTTGGATGTAGTTCATCTGGTCCTGGAGATTTAAATTCATTTAGATTAAGAAGGTATTCCCGAAATACCTCTTTGTTTATTCTGTGCTGGATTTCCCCTATTGTGTCCTATGTCCCATTATCCTCAGGTTGGTCCCCCTTTTCCTTTTCTGAAAACAATGAGGCAAAGAAGGGGTTGAGTAATTCTGCCTTTTCTCTGCCCCTGATAGCAGTTTGCCATCTTCTCCGCGTAGTGGCCCTACCATTTCCTTCTTCTTCCTTTTGCTGTGGACATACCCCCAAAAACCCCTTTTTATTGTTCTTATCCTCTCTAGCAAGCCTGAGCTCATTCTGCACTTTAGCTTTTCTGACTTTACTCCTACATGTGTTCCCTATCTGCTTGAATTCTTCTCTGGTGATTTCCCCCTTTTTCTTTTTCCTATACATGTTCCATGTAAAACTTAGCTCCGTTGAAAGTTCTTTAGTCATCCATCGTGATTTCTTGAGACACCTCCCATTTTCTTCCTCAATGGTACTGTTTGAAATTGTGCCTTCAGTGTCTCCCTTTTGAGTAAGTCCCATGAGTCTTGAAGTATCTTCTCTTTTAGTATTCCTGACCATGGGATCATCCCCAGTATTTCCCTGAGTTTATTGAAATCAGCTCTCCTAAAGTCAAGAATGCGTGTCTGACTGTGCCTGGCTTCTCCTTTCCATTGTATAACAAACTCCAGGAGAACATGATCACTCTCACCTAAGGATCCCACCACTTGCACCCCATTAACCAGGTCATCCCCGGTGGAGGCATGGTGGAGGGCTCTTCCTAGTGATGGCGATGAGACAGGGAGATGAGAGATAATGGGATGAGTTGCCACCCCTCATGACTGGGTGCCTGAGTCATGAGCATTCATTTGCCTAATGGCTGACCCAGACTTTCTCAGATAAGTTGTTCAGAAAAAGAACCAGTTCCCCCCCCCCTCTGTGCTTTCTCCTTCCTTCCTTCCTTCCTTCCTTCCTTCCTTCCTTCCTTCCTTCCTTCCTTCCTTTTTGGTAGCAAACGGAGTAGCTCTCTATGAAGCAGAGTGCTCTCATACCCTCCAACATTTCACAGATGAAAACTAAGACACATGTAGCTAAGCAACATCAGAGTGTGGTCAAGATGACAAAAACGATTAATGAGGAAGAAGACATAAGCTAGGAGAGGCTGTTGCAGTTTGCTTTTGCCCAAGTCAATAAAGAAGGGCAAGATTCTGCTTCCTCTTTTCCTTGCTACCCTTCCTGCTGGGTTAATTGAGCGCAAACTACTTTTGAGCTTTGTGCTCCGTTTGCAGCAATTGAAGTAAGCTGAGGACAAAGGGGGAGAGTACTGGAAATAGGAAAGAAAAACTGGGACATTTTATAAAAGCAGCTGAAAAAATGGAGCAACAGAGGATTAATTGGGACTGTCTCTGGTAGACTGGGAAAGTTTGAAGGTATGCTTGCTCATATCATAGAGCCCTGGAGTTAGGGCAGGACAAGGCATCTCCTTGCTTTTTGGAAATGAAAGAAAGAAGGAAAAACCCTTTCAATTTGGAGAGCGGCACCAGATCCCCCCCCCTCTCTCCACAGAAATGGCCAGGACTCCCTGCTTTCAGCCTGTAATCCATTTGTTCTCCAGAGGATGACAAAATATTAGTAACTGGGCTTATACATATACATGTTATGCACAAGTTGCAAGCAGGAGTTTTTAAAAGCCTTGCTTACTATAGTCATTTTCTAAATATATACTATATAATATAATATATTAGCAAAGGTTTATTTTGGAACGCTTGTTTATATCTAATTCCATAATTCTAGTCCATTGTAACAACCAGTCTAGATAATAACACAGACTTTGCCTTAAATCTAAGTGCAATCTAATAATTCCATTTCTACTAACTTTAACCTGCGTAAAGAATGTCACAGAGAAATTATGACAATTATTGCTATGTATTTCTGGTTGTCATAGCTTTCTGGACGTCATGGAAACCAACAAGCAAGGATGCAAAAGGACTCACCTCTAGAACTGATGTTGATGTTGCTATTAAAGAAACGCTTAACTGCCAACGTTTCACTGAGTTGGCAAACAGAGATGCCATCTGCTCTGAGAATATTCCGTTATCTGTGAGAGGAAGTAAATCTGTTGCTTTTAATGGTTGATGTACTTCAGTGGCAACTTTAGCATTTGGTCAATCTGGACTATTTCATGTCCCAGGAAGAAAGAGCCTTTCTGCTGTTAAATCAACATTTCAAAATTGTATTCATAATGGCAAGTCCTATTACTCAGAAGAAATTCTGAAGCAGATGCTGGATTCTATAAGCCCCTCATGCTCACCCACCTCCTACCTTTCATTTCTGAAGCTGGTTCATATGGGGCTCACTCTCCTTGCCCTTCTCTAGTGGTATCACAATCACAGCAGCTGGTACAGCCATTGCTGGGAAGAGGATAGGGATGAACTCCAAGTTTGCCAACACCAGGATGGTAAGCGAAGAAGCATAATGACAGCCACAGCTCACTTCCAGTCTCTCACACATCAGAACATTACAGGTCCCTGAGTGAAAGAGCCTGAATGAAATGGGGTTATCTGTCTGCATGTGCACCTTAGGGCCCTTTTACACTACATAATTATAGCACTACGATTCCACTCTAACACCTTGGCAAAATCCTTTAGAATGCTGGCATTGGCAATTTAGGGAAGGGCATTTAGAATTCTCAGCCACAATGCTCCTTTAGTTCCTCACCAAACTGCAAACCCCAGGACTCCATAGGATGCAGCCACAGTAGTTACAAGTGGAATCATAGTGCTAGAACTGATTACATCCCATTTGAACTACTGTAATGCACTCTACATGGGGATGCCTTTGGAAACTGTTCGGAAACTTCAGTGGGGCCAGAATGCTGACCGGGGCCAGTTACAGGGAGCATATAACTCCCTTGTTAAAACAGCTTAACTGACTACTGGTTCATTTCCAGGCGCAATTCGAAGTGCTGGTCTTGACCTATAAAGCCCTATACAGCCTGGGTCTTTACTTGTTCTTATCATTCGAAAGAGAACTTCTATAAAATGATGTATGAGTAATATCTATCCCTGAATAAATTGGCTAAGATGTAGAAAAACTCTTCAAATTTGTGCTGGAAATGTGAAACTCAGATAGGAACCTTCTATCATGTTTGGTGGAAGTGTAAGAAAACTTTTGGGCTAAAATAAAATTGGAAAATTTCAAAAATTCTAAGATTCAATCTCTCCATGTGACCAGAGTTATATTTATTAAATATTATTGACTTAGAAAACAAGAAAGAAGTACAAGATAGAAAATTAATCTGTTATCTGGCCACAGCAGCAAGATTGGTCTTAGCGAGGCATTGGAAAGCCAAAAATATACAAACAGCTATGGACTGGGTTGAAAAGATATCAGAGATGGCACAACTGGATAAATTGACAAGTTATGTGAAAGGGAACTCAATAGAGGAATTTATGTATAAATGGAAACCATTTATAGAATATTTTAAAAAGTAAGGAGTAATATGTATGTGGAGGGATTTGAAAATTAAGAAAGATGTTAAAGTAAAAGTATTTTGCAACTATGTTATAGTGTGGTTAGAGTAAATCAAAGATCTAGTGTAAGACTTTTTGAAGATTGTCAGGATTGTGTATTAATAGTTTGTAAATACTTTGAAGATATTAGGGAAGAGGTTATTACTAAACAGTAATAGATTTTTAGTGATATACAAGTAAAATAAAGGATGTAATAGAAAACAATGCTGCAAGAAAGTATTTATAGAACAGGTGGGAAGTCTTATTAGGATGTAAGTATGATTGTAGGGGTGTGTGTATGTGTGTGTGTGTATGGGATTTGTTTAGATGTCGATAAGTAGGTATTTAGATATATAGTGTCTTTTTGTTTGTAATGAATGGTGTGTTTGTTTGTTTAAAGGCCACACGGCCTTCTATGTTTTTTATAGATTGTTAAACTAATAAAAAATTATATATATAAAAAAAGATAGGAAAAGCTGCAAAGGCTTTTCTGACCATTTTTTTTTTTTTGCCTTTTTTGCCCCCTTCCTTCACAATAGGGTGAAATAACATGGGATGCCATTAGGACAGGTAGGATTTTCCTTGCATTCCGTGAGGGTTTTTTTCACCATTTGGACAACCCTCAGGTGCTGCAGGCTGTATTTCAGAGGAAAGCAATGGTAAGACCACCTCTGAGTATTCCTTGCTTAAGAAAACCCTATGAAATACATGGGGTCGCCATAGGTTGACAGGAGACTTGAAGGTGCACACACACACACAGAGAGAGAGAGAGAGAGAGAGAGAACCTGCCCATGTTATCAGATAATAATAAAAAGAAAATACAGATGAATAGAGATGCAAGATAACGGAAGACAACTGAAGCTTGTTGTATGTGTTTCACCTGTGAGGTAAAGACTGGGGCCTCTAAAGTGGGGGGGTGCCATGGTTTTATTTATAATTTTTCACAGCTCTGTAGGAGCTGGGAGGAGCAATCCCACTGATTTCCTGCCTGCAGATCCAGTCAAAATAGCTGTGATGAAAGAACCAGGAAAGATGAAGCGGAGACAGAGGAGGAAGAGGTAAAAGAGAGGAAGGGGAAAACACTGCAACTTTAAACCCATTCCTACAAGAGATAGTTCTAATACCCCTGGATTAGAACAGACATGATTTGATAGTGGTGTGCAGGAACTTCAAGCCCTTCAACAGGTAATCATAATAATAATTTGGGAAAAAAACAAAATATTGAAGGAAGGAAGAGAAAGCACCCGGATGAGTTGGAATGTGTGTCATCTGCTGTGTGCTTGTTACAGTTCCAGGATAAAATGTACTGTATATTCAAACCATGAACAAATAACAAACAGAGCCAGAATTTTATACTACATGGTTTCCCTTCATTGACTATGTAAATCGCAGCTCAGATTCTGCCCACCACTAAGAACTCATGTCAACATCTGGTAAAAAACTTAGCTGATGGATAAAAGCTATACTGTATATTGTGAGTGCAGTGTGTGCACCATTGTTGATGTAACTGTAAAAGCTGCTATTATCTGTAACAGTTAAAGCTTTTATTAAGTTGTCTATATAAATAAAGGCAGGTTGTTCCAGGGTTGGTCACTTAGCTGTCTCAACTATATAATTATATATGAACATAAAACTTACTAAATGTTCATAAATTTCCAGTGACCTGATTCAGAGGAAACCAAGCCTGAGTATGTGTGGCACATCTGAAATGGCATCCCTTGGAGGCTTAGAGGCTTATCACATGCCAAATTAAAGCAGCAGGGCAGCTGGAAGGTCCATCTTCCTTGCTGCCTTACTGCACGATGTCATCATTCTTCCGTGTCAGTCCTGTGGGAGACTGAGGTAAAACTACATTTTTTGCTCTCCGGAAAAATCCGTTAGCAAAAAGAAGCAGTTTTACCTCAGTCTCCCACAGGACCAGAATGGCAGAACACCAGAAAGACAACAACATCATGTGATAGAGCATCACAGGAAGCAGACCCTTCCGGCTGCCCTGATGCTTTAATTCAGCATGCAATAAGCCTCTTAGTGTGAGGGCTAGATCAAACCAAGAGCCACAAGTTCACCAGCTCTTTTCTGTGCCAGACAGCTTTGGAAATTGCTTCTCTCCCTTGGTGATAACCCTTTGGCCTCCCTTTGGCACTTTCATCTTCTTTATCCCTTATCTTTAACTGTTATTTGCACTGTGCTGCAAATATTAATTGGGCAATGTTTTCATATGTGTCTGAAGCGTGTTACCTTTCCCTCCTTTGTTTAGGAAGTCAGGCAACCTCTTTGCTGTAACAAAGACACTTTATTGTGTCTTTGTGTCTTCATTATGTCTTGCTTGTTAGCTCCACATCCCTATCAGGTTTGGCTTTCAGTAGGAATCCAAGTGGGGGAAGGGGAAAAAAAGGAAATAAGTGTGAACTCCACAAAGGCTTCCCAACATCAGTTTTCTAGCAGGGCTAGAAAGGGGGTGCTACTCATATCTGCGGGTTACAGTTACAAAACCGACCCTTCCCCAGCCCAAATCTATGTCTATTTCCCACCTAGCTGAACAAAGAGGGCATGGGGAGAACTTAACATCCCCTTCACAGAGAGTTATTGTTGCCAGGGAAGAAAATGCTTAATTGCTGGCCATGACCTATCTGGCTCGTCTATTTATTTACATCAGTGGCTCAGTTGAAAGGTGAAGATTGTAGTACTTTTGTGCTGCTCTGAAATTGCTTGTATTTGTGCCATTGAGCCTCCTGACAGCTGCCTATCACTTTTGGACAAAACTGGACAGCGTGTACAGATCAGAGCCTGTTCTTTATTATTATTATTAACCTAAATGAAATGTATGGCCAAGAGGCTACAATGCATAGCTTTATGATGACAGCTCTATGTGGTATACACAACCATGTTATTGAATTGCAATGATGCACAACAGGGATTTTGCACCTGATGTCCTGTTGCACAACAGGAGCTTCCTTTGTGCAACAGGAAACTTTGCTCCTTTGGGACAAGTTGCACCACAGCCATGCTGCTGGATCCACTTGCATAACTCCTTCTTCACTCCCCTCCTGAGAATAGGACCGTTGCACAATGGTGCAATTCAACTTTGTTGGCTTATGATGTTGTAACTTCCCAACAGGATGCCAACCAACTTGTATATATTCCAGTTAAAAAACTCAAAGCCTTGAAGACAGTTTCTTATTGGAACATGTAAAGTATGAATTTGGAGAGCAGCCACTAAGTCACCAGAAAGGCAGCTGATTTGTGTGGGTATGTTCTTACTAGGACAGCCCAGTGCAGACAGGGTGAGGCAGTGTACTTCAGACAATAGATTCACTGAAGGGCAGAAAATAGTTAAGGATTACATCTTCTATTTTTATTTGTTTGTTTGTTTTTGTAGTGCTAACTACCAGGGCGATTTCAGCACCAAATCGTTTTGGTGCCATCCAGGTCTAGACGGACACATAGCATACAACAAGAGTGAGGAACTTGTGTTTCTCCAAAGGTTGTTGAATTCAGGTCTAGCCAATAATGAGGGGCAATGGGAGATGCATACCAACAACAGCTTGAAGGCCATGCATTCCCCAACCCAGGCAGATATTCTGTATTCGGTTGTACAATTCAAACGATGCTTACCATTTTGGATGCAGAATGGAAGTTAGAACTTTTGCACTGCTGCCTCCAGTGCAGCGAGATACTCTGCACTCTGTACAGGAGGGCTCTCTAAATGATGAAAATACTCCTCATGGAATGCAAGGAAAACTCTACCTGTCTTAATGGGATCCTGCATTGTATCACCGTATTTTTTTTTTGGGGGGGGAAACTTATAATGAAAAGTTCGCGGCTTTTCCCAGAGTTTGTAAAAAACAGTAAGGGGGGGGTACGCATTCCTGCTTGTTGGGACAAGTGATTCACTTTGAATCAGTTTCCCAGAGGAGAAAAAGCACAAAGCTCATTGGCCAGATAAGCGTGGGGGTGTGGCTTGCTAACAGGGAAAGTGCCCCATGTTGATTTTTTGCCTTAGTCTGGCTAGCTGCTTAGAGAGCAGTGGTTGGCCAAGCAACTACTGATGTTCCTTTCCAGCCTCAGAGAATGGAAAGGTCGCTAGCCCCTTCGCCTCACTCCCTCCCCTCCTCCACACAAGATGGCATGTGAAGTTGGGTCACTCTGTTTTTTTGGGGGGAGGGGGGCTCGTATAGACAGGCGCTGAGAGTGATTTTTTCCACATTAAATCAGACCCTTTCTCCCCAGGTTAAAGTGCATCCAGAGCTGGTTCAAGGTACTTTGCTGCAAGAGGTGAGGGCAAATGGCAACCCCATTCCTTCCCTATACAAAAGCCAACCAGACTGGCAGCTGAGCCCAGTACTAGGAATGAGTCAACATGTTCCACATCATTTGAGGGAGCAGCAGGAAAACTTGGGGACAAACCATGCAGTGCACACATCACTCTGTCTTCCAAATCCTCACTCTCACACCGCTCATAGTACAATAAATAAATAAATAAATAAATAAATAGTACAAAGGCTGGTCAAGTTATTTTAACATCTGAGGTAGATAATCCCCCAAATGCCTCTCCCACTCTCTAAGAGCCTTTACAGCTCTCCTTGGCAGCAAAAATACAATAATAAATGTAATTACTAATCATTTGCTGCTGTTTCATGACACCCAAGGTCAGCTGCCTGAGGTGGTCTCCTAATGTTTTCACTCTTTCTCATGGCAGGACCAATTCTGCCATTTCCAGTTCTCAGCAATACCTGCCTTGCAGCTGAACTAACTAAAGCTTTGATTTAATCCTGCAGAGCTGATCTTAGGCCAAGCATTTTGCAAAGGAAAAGTTAGGCTGAGACGTAAGTAACAAGCGGCAGCCATGTAAGAAGGGAGTGAAGTAAGGCACAGCCAGGCCCCCGTCCTGAAGGTATGCTATTACAGGTTATGGACAAGTCTATAATCCAGACATAGGACTTTATCAGACACATGAAACAAGGCATCATAATGATGCCACATAACTGCAAAAGGGTGTTCATATCAGATGACATTGCCCTTTCACAGTTATGTCCTGGCCAAAACACATACATTTTTATTGATGGCTGAAGTCATCAATAGATCCCCTGTGGTGCTTTTGTTCCGGCATTGCTGCCATGTGAAACCTCAGGCCATTTAACCCACGTGGATGCAGCATGAGTGGCCGTTCTGGCTTGAACACTTCCGAGTGAGATCGAAACATCCAGGTAAGTTTTGCTCTTTTTATGACCCTTGTTGGGTTACCTGGGCCTTTTAAAGTGTGTTTAGGTGCTTGGTTTAACTTTTTATGCTTTATTTTTGTTTTTATTCTAAAACTTCCCGTGCAATGAAGTCTCACAGGATGTCAAACGAGGAAGTGAAAGGGGTTCCTTTCACTTCCTCTGCATTGTCAGGGAAGCCTTTGCCGGGAAAGGAAAGTACAGTGCAGTGGGGGTGTTCCTTTGCCGGCATAAAATTGGATATATTTTTTTTAATGCTGGCAAAAGAACGTTTTAAGAGGCTAGTCTGATAATCTCCATAGTGGTTTATGAGCAAAACAGCAAAGAGCATAATCTCCTCAACATGCTGACAGTGTTTTCTGGACCTAACAGAGGAGCTAGCTGCAGGATTCCACCTTGCACAGTTGTTCTCGTCTGCGCCAGATGGAAATAATGGAGAAAACACCAAAAATAGTGCTTTCCACTGTGGGCATCCACAGCAGCTTTGTTCATTATCTTGCTGAGGCTGACTTTAAGTACAGTAGACTGTTCTAAAGTTGGAGGTGGGGAGGGGATATTACATTTCCCTGTGCCTCTTGGAACAGATTATCCAGAGGATGAATAGGCTGTTTACATAATGATTTGAGCATGGAGTGGGGGAATTAAAGTGTAAGACAGAAACAAACAAAAGAAATACATACCCTGAAATAGGAACACCATTGTTTGGAATTCACAGCCCACACATACAGTCCATGACATGTAGCCGTACAAGTTAGACTTCCTGTCAGAGGAATGACTAAAGGCTCATGTGCTGACCCAGCCTCCAGAGCAGCAGGGGGTGCTCTGATCATAGTGGAGAAACTGGTAAGAGTGGTACTTTAATAAGTGTGACATACCGTGAGCAGAGGGACTTTATCAGACACAGCCTCTTTAAACGTTCTTTTGCTCGCATTAAAAAAAAGCATTTTTGTGGAGGCAAAAGAACATTCCTCCCGAACTTACCTTGTAATCCCAGCAAAGGCTCTCAGCAATAAAGAGGAAGTGAACGGAGCCCCATTCACTTCCTTGTTTGAAATCTCATGAGATTTCATCACACAGGAAATTCAAACATAAAAACAAAAATAAACATCTTAAAGTTACACTAAGCACCCAAGCACACTGTAAAAGTCCCAAGTAACCCAGGGGGGGGTCATAAAAAGAGTGGAACTTACCTGGATGTCCCAATCTCACCCAGAAGTGTTTGCACCCGAGTGGGGTATTGTTGGGGTAAGTACATGATTTAAATGGCCTGAGGTATCACATGCCAGCAATGCCAGCAAAAAAGCGGCAGGGGGATCTATTGATGGCTTAAGCAATCAATTAAAAAGTATGTGATTTTGCTTCTTTATAACTGCAAAAGGGTGATGTTGTCTGTTCTGCGCATCCTTTCGCTGTTATGTGACGTCCTTATGACACCATATTTTCCTCGTCTGATAAAGTCCAAGGAAAGAAGGGACTCTTTGGACTTTTATCAGACCACCCTCCTCAAAAGTTATTTTGCCGGCATAAATCGTGGCATTCTTATACTGGCAAAAGAACTCCTCCCACCAGACCTTACTTTGTTCACATTAAAGAGGCAGCCCAGGCACTAACAAGGAGTGAACGGAACTCCGTTCACTTCCTCGTTTCAAATCTCACTGATTCTCATGAGAAGAGGAAATTTAAAAATAAAAGCCAACCCCCCTTCCACAAAAAGTACAGGAAAGCATAAAAACACACTTTAAAAGTCCCAAGTAAGCAGGGCAGGGGTGTCATAAAAAGAGTGTACCCTACCTGGCTGTCCCGATCTCACCTGGAAGTGTTTGCTCATTGATGCTGCATTCACATGAGTACAATGGCGCACAGATTCAAACGCTGGCAATGCCAGCAACAAATCGCCACAGCCAATCTATTGATGACTTGAGCCATCAATAAAAAAGTATGTCTTTATAACAATACATGATCACAAAAGGGCGGCATCGTCTGGTATGCACACCCTTTCATGATCATTATGACGCCACATTTGACTGGTCTGATAAAGTCCTATATCTCTCTGCCTCAGGTCTGGATCACACATCAGTGGCCCAAATATTATGACTCAGTATTGTCTCCTTGAGATCCAGTGTGGTATAGTGGTTTGAGTTCTGGACTAGGATTCTAGGAGACCATGGTTTGAATGCTTGCTTGGCCATGGAAATGAACTGGATGAGCCTGGGTAAGTCACACTCTCTCAGCCTCAGATGAAGGCAATGACAAACCTATCTGAAGAAATTTTTGTATTTTCAAGGTGGTATTTTTTGGCAATTTAAAAGTAACACATTAGAAATGCATTTAGTAATGAGCAACATAATGCATTACATTCCAGGCAGCTAGTAATAAGTAACAAGAACAAATAGTGATTTTTAAAAAGCCAATGCTAATGAGTTAGCTTTTAAAAATATCATACCAGCCTCTGAAGAAGAGATACATTTAGCTACACTTTCATGAATGCATTTGGTGAATTATATTTTTAAACAGAGAAAATCCTTATTGCTTATATGCTGTTCTGAGAGTCTTTAAATAATGGATGGATGGATGGATGATAAATGACAGAGAATGCAAACTAACTCTTTCTTTTCCTCTCTCTTCTTCTTCTTCTTGACGCATAAACACACACTCTTTGAAGCTACAAAAATATTTTTCTGCCAGTTTCTATGGGGAAAATAACATAATCTAGAGTGTCCAGGAGAGAATTGATATTGCTAGGTCTCAGAAGCATTTGGAGTGCTAGGATCCAAGACCGCCTAGAAATCATTCTTCTCTGATGTACAGGACAGGATGGAGTCTGTCTGCTCTGCAAGGAATGTGCTGACAAGCATGCAGATGCTGCCATCTTGCATTTTCCATTTCACATATCCTCATGTGTCCTTGCAATGACAACACAGCCTAAAGGAAGTCAGGAAGATTCTGAGCTGGAACTGAGAAAGAGGAACTGGAGTGAGGGGATGTTATGACAAGTAAGACTGAACAAGGCATTTGTGTTCCATTTCCTAAGTACTCTTCTTGCTGCCATGGCTCAAATCATTATTTATGGTCTGATGGATAAGGCTGATGTATTGGGTCAAGCTAGGCCCCTTTGCTATGTTTGCTAAAGAAAACAACTCCCATTGCAGAATGCAGAATGTAAAAGGAAACACAGTAAGAACATCGACATCAGATGCTGGGAAAACAAACACATTTTATTTTCAAATAAATATTAACTGGTGATGTGTCTGTTGAGTTGGGGAGTATAGATAACTTATATAATGGTAAACAAATCTGAAGCTGTTCATCTGCATATTCCTAGTATAGTAGTATGGCCACTCTTTGTGATGGAGTGCAGTTTGATGGTAAATTCTCCTCAATGTTTGATGGAGTTGTTACATGCCCTTACACCCCCTCCCTTCTACTGTTTCATAAATTGGCAAGAATCCATAAATTGGAAATAATTGACAGTTCACATAGGCCCATGATAGACCAGGCCATCCCCAGAAGGGTTCAGGTAAAGGTCACCAAAGACCTCATGAAGTTGTCTTAGAAATTCTCCAAAAACAGACACACCCAGGATGAGATTAAGCAAAGCCCCTCAGACAGTAGTTAAGGTGGAATGTGCCAATTTACCCTGGATGCACCTCGCAGTGGGTCATACTCCAAAACAAACAAGTGACCAAAACACCCATTATCCTGCAAAAGTCTTCCTTCACAACTCTGCGTACCAACAATGCAAAGTTGTCTCAAACTCATCAGTCTTAATGCTCCAACCATTCACAGCAATTAATAAAGCTGGAGCTTCCATTGTTTAACTCTGGGAATTTCACTTAAGCATTGTTCTACACTCAAAACACCCCTTAAGGGCACAATATTGAGCATAAATATTACCCCCAAATATGACCAAAGTGTGCACAGCTCCTCCCATCTCGTCACTCTGCCTGTCTGTCGCATGACCTTCAGTCTTCAACCTGAGTATTTCTTTGTTGCATGGATCTCTACTTTCCGGACAGGTAAAGTATAGCCCATCATCCTTAAATCTATTCCTCTATCCAAATACTTCCTCCTAATTCTTCGCTAGCCTTGTGTGACTGCTTGAAGCTTGAGCACATGTGTGAGTGGTACCGTGATTATTTTCCAATAAAAAACATTTTTATTTCATTTTTTGCTTGGAGTCTCCTCAGTTAGTATTGGTATGCACAGATGTAAAGATCCCAAAGTTACCCGACCTCTTGCAACCATACCTTTGAGTTAATTAAAACTCCCCATTATAGGATCATAGCTCAAGAGGTCATGAGTGGGTCCCACGGACCCCCAGTAATTGAAGTAACAGAGTATCTACAGGCAACAAGCTTTTCACATGGTTATACGTACACTGTGGTGACTTGCTGCTGTGTAACAGAATAGGTAGAGATGTTTAGGGTAGGCATATATCCTGCTACTGTGCCTGTTGTGGGGCTTTTCTAGGAGGAAACCCATCCTGCTCACCCACTTCCATCCTTCAACAATGATAATGGCTTGAATCCTGTATGGGAGTCACGTCTTCATAAGGGGACTTTGTATGCGGGAACTAGAATTGGTCAGTTTCATAATGCCAATATCCAGTGTAGCTAACTATGTAGCACAGCCGGCAAAGTGACTGCTGCATATCACACAACAATGCGCACTGGTCCTGATGCACCTTGGGCACTCCTGGTGGTGTTCCAATATGCATCTTCAAAATTCACTCACAGGGTTTCTTAGCACCTCTGCTATTTAGCTAAGTATATGTAAAGTTACATTAAGTAAAAGGTGATACAGGATTCCAGTGGATAGACTCACATGAAGTTTTGGTCAAGGGGTATTCCCGTAACCAGGATGAAGTCTTGGCTTCACTGGCCACAGAAAGGTAGGGACTTGCAGGACTAGGCCACTGTGGCAAGTCAGTTGGGGCCAAGTGGAGCCCATGAGGCTCATAAACTGGGGCCAGAAGGAGCTGATGCAGACTGCATTCTGAGCAATAGAATGGGAAGTGCCTGAAGTCTTGCAGTGACCAGCACTTCCTCATTTGGACCCAGATGTTATTGGTAGTCTTTCAGAACCAAACGAGAGAAGGGAGGGATGCTGTTGCTTCCTGTTACTTGACCTGTCAGGAGTTTTCACTATCTATGCCTTCCCACATTTCCCTGCTTTAGTTGCCCTTTCCTTCCCTCTTCTCTTTGCCAGTCTGCTCTTGCATCTGAGCTTTCTGGATTTATGTTACGCTCCACCTGAGTGGCCATTCTCTTTGGTCTTCCTGATTGCTGGGCCATCCAGTTGCCCACACAGTCCTAAAACCAAACCAAACCAAACCAGGATATTTGGGTCTTATGGCAGCCTTTTGCTCCAGCCAAGGTTGTTCAGTGGCTGCAATGTGATAAGCAGTGGCATAGTTTGTGGCAGATCCTCACAATTACAGGGCAACATACGTGGAATTTCCAGCCAGTTCTTTGCCCAGAGAGTCAGATTTGGCTTAGGGACCAACTGTCTGCCAGCCTGTCAGCCTGTCACCCAAATTACTGGGGGTCCATGGGACTCACTCTTGACACTTGAATTATGATATTAGACTGGAGAATTTTAATTAGCTCAAAGATCTGTCTGAAAGAAGTTGGATAACTGGAGGGATCTTTGCCCCTGTGTAGACCAGTACTAACTGAGGAAACTACAAGCCAAAATGAAATAAAAATGGTTTTTATTGGAAAATAACCATGGAAGCATTCACACATGCACTCACTCTCACAAGGTATCACACAAGACTAGTGAAGAATTAGGAGGAAGTATTGGGACAGAGGAATAGATTCAGGGGATAATGAGCTATAATTACCCATTTAAAAAGCAGAGGTTCAGGTAGCAAAAGAATACTCAGGCTTCAATCTGAGGGTCACATAGCAGACTAACAGAGTAACGAGGTGTATGGAGCTGTGCACATTTTGGTTGTGTTTTGGGGTAATATCTATACTCGATCTTGGACCCTTAAGTGGTGTTTTGAGTGAAATACAATGTTTGAGTGAGTTTCCCAGAGCTTAGACAATGGAAGCTCCGGCTTCGTTAATTACTGTTAGTGGTTGGAACATAAAGGCTAATGGGTTTGAGGCAACCTTATATTGTTGGTTGGGAAAGGTGTGAAGGGAGATATTTGCAGAGTAATGGGTGTTCCAATCACTTGTTTGTTTTGGAGTATGACTCATGGCCAGGTGCGTCCAGGGTGGATTAGCACATTCCTCCTTAACAGCTTGTCTAGGGGGGTTCTGCATAACCAGTTCTGGGCATGTCTGAGTTTTGGAGATTTTCTGAGACAACTTTGATCAGGTCTCTGGGTGACCTTTACATGAACCTTCTTGTGGAGTCCCTGGTCAACTGGGACCCACTTGAACCATCGTCTAGTGCTAAATCTATGAATTGATGCCAATGAATTAATTACTGCCAGTTTATGAATTATTGTAGGGGCAGGGGTGTAAGGGCAGGTAAGAAACCATTCTGTGATCATTCTTTTTGTTCCTTTGAGAAATCCTATCCTTTAAAGTGCAGGTTCGGAAGACCTCAGTGTGTGTAGGCAATGTTTCCTCTCAATTTTGGGTACAAGGTAAGAGGAACAGTTGGGGTCTGTTGCCTGTACTGCTTCTTCAAAAGATGAGACTGTCCCATACCCACAAACATTTCATGAATGAAAACCAGAACATGTGTGCCCAAGCAACATCAGAGTATAGTCCAGATGGCAAAAGGTATGTATGAGGAAGAAGAACACACAAGCTAGGAGAGGTTGTAGCAGTTTGCTTTTTCCTCAGTCTGTTGGAAAGGGCAAAATGCTCACTCTTCTCTTCTCCCTCCACTGAGTTTATTGAGTGTAAACTACTTTTGTACTTTGAACTCAGTTTGCAGCATTGACGTAAGCTGAGAACAAAGGGGGGAAATCAGAAGAGGAGAAACAAACTGGAATGTTTAAAAGCAGTTTAAAAAGTCAGATGACAGAAGATTTGAATTGGGAATATCCCTACTTGGGCTTATCCAGTTAAGTTTATTAAAGCTGGCTCTTGCTCTGTGTTCTAGGAGATTTTAAATAAATGACTGAGAAGACTCCGGTGTATACTACTGTTTCCCATATTCAAAACTATTACACCATTTAACAGTGATAAAGTAAAAACTGGAGGCATTTGCTGTCATAGTAAGGGTGATCTCAGGGCCTGGTTGCTGGAGAAAATAAAAAGCATGTGCTTGGAAGAAAGGTGACAGGTTCATGCTGATACTGACAGTGATAAACTAGTCTTCAATAAGCCTGATTTACTAATAGTTATTGACTATTCCAGTGCAAAAGGGACTGAACAGGAAACAGCTGTAAAAGTCAAACCAAGCATTGTCGGAGGCTGCTGCCTTACGAGAAACAGAATTTTCTTCACAACCTTTCCAGGATATCTTTAGTTATGCTAGGGATATGCTAAATGAATAGAGCACAGGATCCAGGGCATATGAGGGACCCAAACCATGTTTTATACCTTTTGCAAACATCTTGTGTGATCCTCTTAACCTCTTCTGCCTAGGTAGCACTTTGGTTTCCAGGAAATAGTATTCCTCCCTCCCCTCCTCTAGCACACAAGTTATAATTTGCTGTTGCTGGCTTGCTGTTTTTGCCTCTGCAGTTTGCCATTCCATGTTCTCTTGAGTGTAACTGTGGATAAATTCCTTTTGGCTTGTAACTTTGGCTAGTGATCAGAAATTTTGGAAGACTTCAAAAATCTGACAGGTAAATCGACTGTTGCAGCTTCTAAAATCCCTCCTCTCTCACACACTTTGCACAATTATTTACAGTTATAGGAGACTACTTTTCCTTTGGGTGCAGCAATTCCTTCCAGACAAAAAGGTAATTCACCAACATTTAATGGTAAAAGATATCACTAAAAATATATTTCATTTTGTACGGGTTAGCAAAACTGTTGATATGTTTCCATTTTGCTGCTGTCAGCCCCTCCAGAGCCCCTTGACTGCCCCTTTTCTGGCAAAAAAAAAGGGGGGGGAGAGGAAGAAATTTCTCTCCCAGAGGCCTCCAGCTTTCTAAGGGTTGGCAGCCCCCCCCATGATAAAAAGTTAAAGAGTACAGTGGTTTGAGAGTTAGACTATCATGGTGTAGTGGTTTGGAGAATTGGATATTCGCTCAGCCTAAGAGGAAGGCAATGATAACCTTTCTCTGAATAAAACTTGCCAAGAAAACCCTATGATAGGATTGTCATATGCTGGAGTTGACTAGAATGCATAGGTATAACAACAACAACAAATCTCCAAACCAGAATTATGCAGAATGATGCAAAAAGTAACAAGTTAAAGTAATAGACAAGAACAACTTCTTACCAAAAGGAGAAGAGGAGGAGGAGGAGGAGGAATAATGTAGCAATGTTAAACCATGACAATTTTGCAATTGTTGCCCCATGGCCTTCTTATTATCCCCCAAAATAATGTGTTATAGGTACCATAGTTAACTTGTAACACTTAGGTTCCTGGCTTTGCTTTTCTTAATATAGAAAGGTTAGCCTGAAAAAATTAGGAGGATTCTTCTTTAAAAAACAAAAAAACCCAAAAACCACACCCATATTTTACATCCGATCATTGAAACAATAATATGAGGGGATGCTGAAAAGTTCTTGGCCTGACCAAGAAGGGAATGACCTAGAGCCATGAAACTTACATGCTATTCCACATAGTCACCCCAAAGTTGAACATGCTTGGTGCATCATTTCTCAAGTTTCTTTCATCCTTCTAAGAAAAATTCTGATGTCTGGTCACTGAAATACTGCTCTGCTGCTGCTATCACCTCTGAATCATTTAAACAATTTCTTCCTTTCAAACTCTTTTTAACATTTGGAAAAAGGAAACAGTCAGATGGAGCAAGATCTGTGTAGGGTGGATGGTCTATGCACTCGAACCCCAAATCCTTCAAAACATCCATTGTCTTGCCAGCCCTGTGAGCAGGTGCATTGTCCTGCAAAAAGAGAATACCTTTCTGCAGCTTCTCTCACCATTTTTCCTTCAATGTTTTCTTTAATTGGCACAGCAAGTTAGAGTAGTATTCTGCACTAACTGTTCAGCCATTTTCAAGATAGTCATCAAAATACCTTCCTTATTCCAAAAAACTGTAGCCATGACCTTTCCAGCTGACTTTTGAGTCTTGAATTTATTTTGCCATGGAGAACTTGAGTGCTGCCACTGTAAGGAGTGTTGTTTGGTCTCTGGATCATAGTGATGTAACCACGTTTCACCAAAAGTGATGAGTCGTTCCAAAAAAATTATCACTAGATTGCTCAAAATGCTGCAGAATCAACTTGGAGGTACCACTCAATTTCATTTCTGGTCAGCATTCAAACATTTTGGCACCCACTTGGCTGACAGCTTCTGCATAGCCAACTGCTCATGAATTATAAACCCAATGCATTCCTGAGATATTGGTAGTTTCTCAGAAATTGTTTTAGCTGAGATTTGACAATCTGCCAAAATCAGGTCATGAACATGCTCAATGATTTCAGGAGTTGAAACTGTTGAAGTTCTCCCAGACCTTGTTACATCTTCAGTTTCAAAATCTCCACACTGAAAGTTGGCCTACCACTTCTTCACAGTTGAGTATGACAGGCAGTTGTCACTCAATGTTTGTTCCATACACTCGTGGATTTCCTTTGGGGTTTTCTTCTGCAGGAATAGGAACTTCATGACAGCCGGAGTTCAGCACTTGAAAATTCCACACTTTTCATTGAGATGGTTCTATCAATGACCTGAGAAAATTTAGAAATTAGAGCCAAGATCCTGGCAATTGGCAATTTACAATAGAAAAGAAGACTCTTTCAAGCTACAGTGACAAAATTATGCTCAGATTTTGGAAAAGCGGGTTGGGCTGAGAACTTTTCAGCACTCTCCGGTAAATTCTTCTCATATATTTGCTTGCCAAATCCTATGCTCCTCAAGGATGGGGACAAGGTGGATTTATGGCCCTCTAGTTGTTGGACTATAGCTTTCATAGTGCTAGCCAGTATAGTCAAAGGGAAGGGATCACAGGAACTGCACATGTCCCCCTCTCCACATCTCCTAGAGAAATTTCTGACAAACCTGAGAAACTAACAGTCCCAGACTTCTGACTCCTTTGTTGTGTATCTCCAAAGGAGTTCTTTTCTATACCTTAATTCCAAAAGATAATTCATTTCCCATACATGTTTACTAGCCTTGGAAGTAAATTCTACTATATAAAGTAACCAAAACTTAAATACAGTTGTCCCTCCACATTCACAGATTTGGCATTCACGGTTTGAAAATATTCTTTAAAAAATAATAACCCAAAAAGCAAACCTTGATTTTGCCATCTTATATAAGGGACACCATTTTGCTATGACATTGCATATAATGGGACTTGAGTATTCATGGATTTGGGTATTCAGGGGAGTCCTGGAACCAAACCCCAGCAAATGTGAAGGGACAGCTGTAATTGGATTTTTATATACGCCATTTTGAGATCTTGAAAGCTTGGACGTTTTTGTGCCATCTCATTTGGCCTAATAAAAGCATTACCCGAATACACATTTTGAAGCCATATACATGTGTTCTAAGATACTCATACTCATCATCCTGTGAGAAAGCAGCAGAAGGGCTTCTACCACATGGGGATCCTCTAATGTTCTTGGGGCTGAACTTCAGACTGCAGATTCCTAGCAAGTGACCTGGCCACACTGCCTGGGGAATTCTGTGAGCTGTAACTCAAAAAGGTAATATTTCAAGTCCTAAAAGGATTACAAATGATTATCCTCATATTGTCCTAGCTGGAATGCTAATAGGAAAGGTATGCAGCCTAAATACCCTAAAAGCACCAGATCCTATTTGATCTTGGAAGCTAAGCAGGGTCAGCCCTGTTTTTACTTGGATGGGAGACCACCAATGAACAACACGTGCTGTAGGTTATATTGCAGAGGAAGGAACTGGCAAAACCACTTCTGAGTATTTCTTGCCTAAGAAAACCTTATGAAATTCATGGGGTTGTCATAAGTCCATAGGCAACTTGAAGGCACATTATCCCAACACAGACACATCAGGTATGCAGGACTCCTTGACCCATTCAGTTTGAATGGAGAAGCAGTTTCACACAGAAATTCCTTTGCATGAGAGGAGCCATTGCTATTCCCTCCATTGCTTGAAATGGTTTCAAGGAAGATAGGATACTAAAATGACGTCAGCTGGTCAAGCTGCCTTCTTTATTCTGGTGACTGCCTTCTATAAGCAATATGTCAAGATCTGAATCGAGCCATATGTTACTGTTTCCAAGTAAATGCCCAGGAAATGTTCAGTTTTCAAATCTCATAGAAACTTTGGCTGCCAAGCCTGAGGACAATTTTGGACTGGCTGAGAGCTAAGAGTATCACTCTTCAAAAAAAGAGCAAGCAAACATTACTGATGGTTAGTTAGTTATCTGAGCCCTCTGTTGTCTATCAATTGTGGCAGGCCTAGAAGGGAAACATCAAGATGTGCCAGAGCCAGGAAAAGGAAGGAATCAAGATTTTTATCACTAAGCATTTGGGCTCTTAATGAAACCAGCCCTGTTATTAGAGGGGGAATAATGTGAATTAGGTGGCTGGTGTTTTCCTTCCCACGCTGCTATATTATTCCTAATAGAAACTAATAATGAGATGCCTGGTGCCTACCATCATTAGTTTTCATCATCATCATCATCATTCTTGTGTGTTTAAGAATGCCTCAACAATGCTTCTGTTTCTGTCTTATCAGGATTCTGGGATTGACCACAACTTCCTAATGTTACTCATGTGGAGTACCTCAAACTTGGCCCTTCTGAAAAATATTGCACAAAAGTCCATGGTATAAGTTGCCATCCATATCCAGGAAACTGTATGCATGAGTGGGACCTCCTTAGGGCAGAGTGAAGCAACCACTGAAGTTGACAGATGCTGTGGGTAGTCCCTTGGCTTTCCCTCTCGAGCCCTCTGGCCATTGCCTTCTGCTGAAGGACAGCGTTGTGCATGCCATGTGGCCTATTTCCTTCCCCTAAACTATCCTGCTACCTTCAGGTGTGATGGACAATGTGATTACACTGCTAGAATTCAGCTTACAGCGTCTGAGCAAATCTAAGGGCAAGGTAAGAATTATTCAGATGAGGAGTGACATTGAAGCCTCAGCTGGCAAAAGCATTCCCTCATGACCACTGCAGAGGCATGGGCTTGAAAAGCACAGAAATCAGGTGACAACTGATGCTTCCGCAACTGTACTGGACTGTTCCCTTAAAATCGCAAATGTAAGATTCAATTACAAAATGTGTCTGTTTCAAAAAGTCCAATGAGCCTAACTATCTATTTTGATGCTAAAGAGAAAATCAAGTTTCCTTGAAGGGGGTTCAGCACAAGAAAAAACAATTAAATGTATTGAGTTGGTGAACTGAAAAGGCAGGGATTGAGGCGAAGCTTGTGAAGAGAGAGCAGGGAGTGGGGACAAGACTAACCACATCTTTTAACATAGTACATGTATTATAATGATTCAGGGGAAGACAGTGGAGAGCATTCGTACATAGAAAATTTTCTGGTTCAGCAGCATATGTTACCCTATCTTGGGGCAAAAGGATGAAGTCATTTACTATATCTTAGGGCAAAAGAATAAAGATGGCATGGGTTTTTTTTTGTCAGCATTCTTATTGAAATGCTTAGGTTACCCATAGCTATAAACCATGCCCAATATCTGAAAGAGGTCATGCCTTGTCATTTGTACAACAGCACATATGAAGTCCTCAGGTTCTAGGTCATGGATTCTTAACTTGGGGTCCATCAGTGTATTTTTAGCAAGTCTGTGAACTAGGGATGAGAATAACAGCTTGAAAATATTTGAAAAAACAATGGTTGAAAGACATGTTTGTCAATTATTGAAAGGGTTGAAATGGTTGAAAGACATGTTTCTTAATTATTGAGAAACCCTGGTGAAAAGACTCCTGGACTGAAGAGAATCTTCACAATTCAGGACTTCTTCTTCACATGCAGTTGTTTTTGAGCAGGATTTTCTGCACAAGAAGTATTATTTTTATGGATAGGAAATGCTGTTTCATGTTCAGAAAATGTTGTCTTTTGTTAAAAAATACCATGTGTAAAGTTTGCACAGAATGGTCTTCAGAAACTGTGCAGTGCTCAAAGACTTTCTTGTGAGAAGAAAATTGCTAAAATTACTCATTGCTTCCTTAAAGAAAAAAAAATAGTGAAAAATTACACCTCTACTGTGAATTGGGCACATTTTTGAAAAAAAAAAATCTTCCTTTTACTTTGAATTTTGCCTGTCATGAATTTTTAGGTGAAAATTTAGACTTATCAAGTGTTCATTGTAATTTTTGATTCCATACTAACTTGTCTGAAGGAAATCAATTTATGACACAATAAAATGAATTGTATGCCATTTGGGATAAAAAATTCACTTATTTTGTTGTTGCTTTCAAGAATAAATGATTTCAAAAGTTTTCTCTCCCTGGACACAATTATGAGAAGGGTGTGGGGTTTTTATGGGTATTTTTCATAGATTTTTTTGGGGGGGGGACTTCTGCACCCATGTCTGTGAGAAATTAAACATTTGCAACTGCACATTTGGCACAGAAACCATGTATTTTGCACAAAATCCAGTTTTGTGTAGAAAATGAGGGCTAGCATTCTCAACTAATTAGCTACATAACTACCTTCATTATGTAGCTAAATAGCATCTCCCAGTCCACCCACCCCCCATCCTGACTTACCAGGCAGCAGCTACTGTGAGTGATGTGTGTGTGTGTTCTCCTGTTGACCAGGATGGAGAAGACTGATGGTCCACTCTCCTACCTTCAGTGATCTCTGGTGCAACAGCCAGAGTTTGTGTTTTACTATCCCTAGTATATCTTTATGTGTATTTTTCTAAGCAGGCTTGGAACAATTGGCTCAGGGGAAAGTTTCCTTTTAGTCTATTGCCCTGGGCAGTAGCACAGTAAAGGAGGGCAACACATTGGCCTCTACTGATCCAGACTAGGAATGTCATAAATTGATAGGATGGTGTCACCTTGTTTTTCATGCATGGAAGAGGTGTAGAACTTTTCCCAGTCCTATAGCTGGTGCAACAGCTGGTGTTGGCTGAAGGGCCAGCACTGAGACGCAACTACAGAGATGGGGTGAGAAACTGCTTCAGGTTCAGGGGAATGATCTAATACTTTCACTGCCAGTAACTCCAAAAAGTGTCAGTGCCAAAAGTCTCCCCCCAGCTTTTAAAAGTTTGGAATACACCCTGGTAAATCAGTCCCTCTTTCTGCCCTTGCAACCTTTTAAAAATGGTAGTACATGCTGCTATACTTGTAGTCAAATATCCAGCCCTCTCTCTAGGATGTCTAGAAATGAAATGTCTGAATGGGTGGGTAAATTTTGGCTGGCATTCTATTCAGAATTTACAAAGTTGCAAGCCAGACTTACAATATTGTAAATATTGCAATTCACATTGACAGCTATAGCACCATTGCAACTACTGCAAATGTGCCCTACCCACCTCCTTAGAAGCCAGGCAACCTCACCAACCAAAGGTGTTCCAATGTGCTGGAAAGCACAACACTGGACAATGATGTGTCCATTCCCTTCATGCCGTTGAGGCACAATGTGAAAAGCAGTTGCAACGGGTCACTGAAGGACAAGACGCTGCATTTTGCACCATGCCTTATAAGCACAAGGGGGCTGGACACATCATTATTCAGTGCCTCCCTCTCCAGAGCCCCAGAGCACCTTCACTTGACATGGCTGCCTGGCTTCCAAGGTGGGTTTTTGGGGGTTGAACTGAGAGATGGAACTATGACACAGCCCCATCATGGTAGCTATTTCTCTAGCATACATTGGCCCCTTTCTCTAGCATACATTGATGTAATGCATGCATGTAAATGCTAAGGCACTAAACAGTGCGGAATATCATTTTTAGGATAGACTTGAGACATTTTGCTGCCAGATAAAAAGGGAAACACCCTCCAACACCATTTCGAATATATGACTTGACTGGACTGGTATTACAACTTTAATGGAAAGAATCCATCATGTTGCCTGAGAGCAGTGGCTAACTTAGGGACTAAGTCTGTCTTCGAGCACCTTGCTGCCTCTTACTAGTATGTGGGGCCTGAGGCAGCTGCCTAACTCTGCCTAATAGCAATGCTGATTTCAATTACTGTATATGGTGATGAGGCTCTATTTTGAATTGTGGAACAATTATAGGACAATTAAGGTTTACCAGAATATTGTTAAACATTGTTTAACTCTTGGATTTAAAATAGATCAAAACAGGCTATTACAGAGAGAATAAATACTGCAGAGACAGAACAAACTTCAGCCATAATAATTGGGGCTGGGAGCAACATATGAGAATAGTGTTACACATGTGTCCCCGTTTATGAAACACTGGAAAGAACACAATAATAAGCCTCTTTAAGGAATTTTGTAGTGGTTTTAGATAAGAATCCATAAATGATTCCCTACCACTGACTCTCCTTTGAATAGCATATATGCTAAATTATTTCTGGATTTTTTTTCTACATCCCGGTAGTGTAGCCAAAGAGATCTGTGTGTCACGGTGGCAGCTGTTATACTCCTTGCAGCAAATGGCACAGAATCATGGCTCACATTTGTAATGTATTGCAGAGCCCCTTAGATTTTAATCAACGTTTTGTTCAAATTTCTCTTATTGTCCTCCTGTGATTCCAAAGTATCCTGTATCCAAAGTACAGCTGCTCTAGCAAACATTGATGCTGCTGTCAAACTCCTAATCACTAAGGCAGAAGCCTCATAAAATGTCTTTAATGCTGGCTTCACCCTTTTTTCATCCAGTTCCTTTAGAACTGTGTCTCCCTCCTTAGGAACTATGACTCCCAAAATAAGTACTGTTATTGGCCCATTGACAAGGGGCACACTAAGAAACTCTCATTAAGTCTTTATGGTAGATTTGGATAATGATTTGCCTACCTCCTGGAGAGTGTTCTTCACTTGGCTGGATGTTGTGAAGGGGTTTTTCTTTACCATGGAAAGAATCCTATGATCATCCACCACTGTTGTCTTCCATGGACATCGAGGCCTCTTTGTGTTGCAGAGCTCACTGGTGCATTTTTCTCTCTCTTCAGAATGCACCAAACTGTTGATTTGGCCACTCCTAATGTTTCTGCTATTTCTCTGATGGATTTTTTTTCCAGCCTAAGGATGACCTGTTTCACTTGCATTTGGAGCTCCTTTGACTGCATGTTGTGGGTTCACAGCAACAGCTTCCAAATGTGAATGCCACAGCTGGAATAAACTCCCATTTCTTTTACCTACTTAATTGATGAAGAAATAATGAAGGAATAGCCCACACCTCTCCATGAAATAGCTTTTGAGTCAATTGTCCAATTACTTTTGGTCCCTTGATAAAGAGGGGGCTACATATTAAAGAGCTGTAATTCCTAAACCCTTCCCCCAATTTGAATGTGAATACTCTCAAATTAAAGTGGATAGACTGCACTTTAAGCCCATATTCATTATTTAACAGGAACTTGAATTTATTTTGGTAAACAGCTGAAATAACAGTACTTGTGTTCAATTATTTCCAGAACTAACTGTATGTCAACAGAGAAGGCTGAGAGTCTAAACATTCTTCGCAAATGAAGATTAAGAGAGTCTAAACATTCTATCCACTTTAGCTGACTCCCATCTGTGCCATCAATCAACTGCTGAGGCTGCACAGAGACGGTATCTAAGCTACCAATCAGGATGGTTTCCTTGCCTGTGCTCGCTCTGCCCCTTGTTTAGAACTCCCCCTTTTCAATATGGTGACTTGAAACAGTCATTGAAAACTCCTCCTCCCCCAAACTTTGGGTTCCTGCTGCTGCCTTACTGGTAAACTTGTTTTTTTTTTTAACCCCACTAACAACTTTTCATTTTTTAACTTCACATGTTGACATGTCTATCCTTGTCTTCTCTTTTTTCTTTTTCGGTGGAGGAGGGGAGGCAACACTGCTCTCCACCTCACTCTCACTCGATGACATTAAAATTATTTTTAGTGCAGCCTCCTTTCCCACAGAGCCATGCTGGGCTGAGGGCATCTGGGTTTTTCTTTATTCATTTCTGGACACACGACTTTCTGGGTAGCGGTCAGTGAAATTATCTCCATTGTTTTGTCTGATGTAGCTTGTTTTCTTCTTTTTATCTGGAGCAGATGCTGCGTCCCCCTTTTCTAGCTCCTCGCCCGTTACCTTTCTCTTTTTTTACATTTGTCTTCATTTTAACTAACTTACTTATTATATCTTTTTTCATTTTAACTGCCTTAGAACAAGCTAAGGGAATAAGCATTGAGCTAGCAAGGCAAGAAATGAAAAACTGACGAGCCAGGGAGAGGAGTTAATGGGCATAACCAAAAGAATTTGGAACTCCTGCCTATCCAGCTGGTGTATGGGGAATAACACATTAGTTTGGTGGATTGCTCCTCCTAATCCAACTAGAGAATAGAGTGTAACATGTGCCCCTGTTTGTGAAACACTGGAAACAATACAATAGTAAGCCCTTGTAAAGTATTTTGTAGTGGTTTTGGATTAGAATCCATAAATGATTCTCTACCACTGATTATCCATTCTCTGGCTGGCATTCTATTAGTGACTTACAATGACATAAGTCCAACTTTTACTATTGTAGGTCACTTTATTGCTTGTTATGGAGGTTGAAATTCTGTATCAACCTTGCACAATGACCCCCCCCCAAAAAAAAACCCATCTTCAAGCTTCAGGACCAAGGAAGAGCAGAAGGCAATGAAGTGAAATCTCAGCTTTTTGCACCTGACTATAGAAACATAGCAAGATGTTTCTCCAACATCCACTGCTTTTTGTTGGTCACTACATTGCTGAGCCCCCCCCCCTGCAGCTAAGAGGTGGTGTATTTGACAGGGGAAAGAGAGTGTTTTCCCACATGTATAACTTTTTTGCTACACCTCTGTGATGGAGGATCACATCCTCTTTCATACACACACAGACCCCTTTCCTGACTGAGAGATTCACATTCAATCCTCCAGGGAACCTTCAACAGCCATTATTTAAATATCCTCCATTGCAGTTCACTCAGAATTCAGTGTTCTCATCTGTTCAGTAACAGAACAATGAGAATATATTACTACAGCACTCCTCCCCCACTTTGCTATTTTCCTACTGGTTGGTAGGTCAATTATCTTGCTTTGCATTCTCTTCTGCAAAACACCGCAGCAAGCTTGAACTTGAGCAACCAAGTACCATCACTATAGAGCCATCACAATAGTCTATAAGAACACTGGCCTCCCAGGGCATGACAGCTCTGTTCGTTCTTTAAAGGTGCCTGCATAGAGTTAAGGTGAACATCACAACGTTTTCCCACACGAACACACACATATAAAGGCATTTGCATGTCATATGAACAGATCCTTTAGAACACAGCTGTGAGTGTAATGAAATTTATTGGAAGAAGATTGCAAATTATAGGAAAATGAATCATTTAGTTTCTCAATTCTTGGCATATCAATTTAGATTTTATTCATTTCAAAATCTATGACATGATTAACATGAGTAGGGTGCAAGCAACTATCATGGTAAAAATAAGTTGTAGTATCTTACTCAGATAAACCTAGCCATTAAGGCCCTTTCAAATAAAGCAGACTAGAAACATCTCACTTCATGTATTACGTCTCTTATTACTGACCAGATAGCAACATTCTATAATGTATGTTAATGCCAGGGCATTTGGGGATACAAATAGAATGGGCCCTTAGTACCTGCTGAGGTTTGGTTCCAGGACACACACACACCCTTTGGATATCAAAATCCATGGATGCTCAAGACCCATTTTGTACAATGGCATAGTAAAATATTATCCCTTATATAAAACAGCAAAATCAAGGCTTGCTTTTGGGATTTTGTGTGTGTGTGTGTGTGTGTGTGTGTGTGGAATATTTTCAAACTGTTGTTGGTTGAATCTATGGATACAGAATCCGTGGATACAGAGGGCTGACTGTACTCTACTGAAATTCCCAGGTAAGGGAATCAGGGCCAATTCCTAAAACTGGCTTTAAAAAAAAATATGGTAAAAGAACAATTTTTCAGGTTGATTAGTGAGGTAGACGACTTACTTGACATAGAATTTGCTACATACCGCTTTAAAAAAAACCTTTATTTTAGTTATGAGATCACCTAAGTGAAAGAATCAATTGTATAAGAAAAGTTTGTGATGGAATTTTGAAACCTACAGCTTAGATTAAAAAGAAGTTTGGTCTATCAGAGAAAAATTCCAGCTGACATTGAAAATTGTCTTTTTGATTTTGATGGTGATACACTTAAATGCAATCTCAGGAAAATTCTTTGGGAGTCTTCTAGACTTTGGGAGACTTCTAACAAAAGTTTTGCTGTATTATCTCATATTTGGTGAATATATTTTTGTTTCTACCATTAGTGTAGAGGGAAGAGGTTGTTTGGTTCAGTGCTTGGCAAACTCTATGGTCCTGCTTTCTTTTAATATCTTTTCCATGGATATGTATATTCTACTGGCTTATGAGCTCCTCCAAGGTTTTAGAAACATCGTCTCTGCTTGGGCGGGGGGGAACTTATTTTGGCATATTTAAATTTGTAGCAAAAGTTCCTAACTTGATGAGCATTGAGCCATTCTGAATAATCCAATTAGTCCTGCATCCAATTGTTATAGTATTCAGAGAAGCAATTTCCAATATGAGAATATTTTAAGGAACTTTAATATATTTAAAAATGGAAGATTTTATGTTACATAGGACAATATGCTATGGATACTGTGTATATATTCTCTCCCAGAAAAAAAAACCTTTCATGCTTAAAAATGCACCTTAATTTAATACTATTCAGTATATTATATATAGTAGTAAATAAAGTAGTAAACAGGTTATGTGCCAAAAAAAGAGCTACACATTACAAGGCAATTACAACTTTGACACAAAAGTAAAACATTTTTTCCAGTATCTGAAGGCAATTCACAATCATTTCCAAAGTATCTGTGAGATTTAAGGCCATTTGTTCTAATTAAAAGTTTTGACACAAATACTCACAAAAATGTGAACTTCTTGTAAAAACTGTACATGCAAAAACATTTGATAATTAGAATAAGAACAGGCATATCATAAAATACTTGAGTATTTCTATACACAAAGTTGTGCACAAAGCAACACAGCTGTGCAATTTGAACTCCGTTAATATATTACCACTTGTGTGCCCTATGTGGCAGTGTGACAATGTTAACAGCCAACTCAAAATGAGCCAGCATCCCTTTGAGTGAACAATTCAGACAAACTTCACATCAAATGGTAATTTGCATAAGAGCTTTATGTCACTCATAATAAAATACCCACCTGCAGAAAGCAATATGATGCCAAAGCTCTACTGTATATAAGATTACTCTACACCTTACATGAACTCAGCTATAGGACTCAAAAGTTATTTGATGCAGACATTTTCTAAGATTACACTATGTTGATCAAATTTATTATGCCAGCATAATCAGTCTTAAAAAAATGTAAACGCAAGTTATTTCAGTAACAGTAATACCTTGCAAAAATACGTATCTTACAGTATTCACATTTTGGAAGCTTATTCTCAAATATTTCAGATGAATTCTTAACTGAGCACTTGAGTGAGGTGTTTCCATGATCAAGATCTATGAATGCATTTGTCCCATGCCCCGTCCTACTTTCCACCCTTAGTTTGGCATTCGTATTTGTCTGGACAATCTGTCAGAGAGATATTGCTTCTCTTGTGGATTTTACTATTGCAAGATAGAAGACAATTCAATATTCCAAATTCTTAAGATTAATTATAAAAAAAGTAGTTAAATTTGAAAAGTAGTAACATGTAAACATTTATACACAGGAATTGCATTCACATTGTATGTACATTTTAAATCAGGAAAGACAAGGACTTCTGAATAGAACCCGTGATTTGTGCTTTCTCCAGAAATGTGACAATAGCCATTTTGGTTACAAATTAAAAAAACAACTCAGAAACAGACACCACCATTTTGTTCTTCATACATGAAAGCTGTTCAGTTGCACATGCAACCAGATTTGACATTTTGGTATATGAACTTAACTTATTTTGCTCCAAAGCCCACCAGAATCTCCTGCTGCATACAAAGTTTGGACACTTGGCCGCAGCTCATTGGCCCACCAAAGTGTACCACTGTACTGTAGCACATTCTTTAGCAGTGCTTTATGGTTTGTTAAAACCATTAAACATCTGGTGTGGTCATATCTGAGTCTGCACTACATGAATAGGTGGTGTATATGGAGGTGGTGCAGGAGATGGCTTGATTCCTCTGACTCTCATGTAAGAGAGAAATTGGTCTGGGATTTCAGCTAAGACATCTCTGGCAAGTCTGGCCATACTTAATATGTGGTTTCCACTTCTGTCAACGTAATCCCGGAATGGTACAAACTGAAAAGAAATGAAATAGGGAAAAAATTCTTCAGCATTCCTATTTGTCACAGCATACAGAATTAAAACATATGTCTTGAAATAGAATAATATTTATTTTAAAAGTTAAGTTGAAAATACTGTTTTAATATTGACAGGTCTATTCTCTTCTAATTAGTATTTTTGCCCACTTTTCTGTCAAAGACTATCAAATCAACAGACAGCACAAAATCAAAACATCATAGAAAAATATTCCATCAAAATATGATAAGAATAAACAATATACATACAAATATGTATGATATCAAAGCCACAGTAGCAAATATCAGAAAGCAAATCAATACATAATAATTCTATACAAAAGATGTGAGAGCCAATGTGATGTAGTGGTTTGAGTGGTGGACTATGACTCTGGAGACCAGGATTCAAAACCTTGCTTGGCCATGGAAACCCATTTGGTGGCCTTGGTCAGGCCAATCTCTCAGCCTCAGAGGAAATCAAAGGCAAACCTGCTCTGAACAAATCTTGCCAAGAAAACCATGTGATAGGTTCACCTTAGGGTCACCAAAGTCCGAAACATCTTGAGAGCACACAACAACAGCAACAAATCTGATGCAACAGAACGACTTTCACAGAATCTTTAAATACATGTAAAGTGAGAGATAGCTGGATTTTCTATGGGAAGTAATTAAAGCCTAGGTGCTGCTACTGAACTGACCTTGGCTCATTTCATCAGCATCTGCTCCTTTGATGATGGTCATGCAATAAAAAGTTTATCTCCCACTCCTCAAACCTACCTTAACAGCCAGCAGCTAAACTGAGTGACAAAGCTCTTTTCTGGTGTTGAACAGACAGCAGCAGGATGACATTTCCATCCCCTTCCCATCAGTGATATGCAGTATGATGAAGAGTTGTGACAGAGGCCCTGCTCTGATTGTCACACTACAGATTGTCAGGAGAACAGACTTCCATTGCTCATTGTGGCTGCTGGCTTTTAAGGTAGGTTCAGGCAAGCATTTGTAATCAGTGAACACTGAAAAGTTACAAATGTATAAGTCTAGTGCACATATTTATAACTGCTGAACAGGATGTGAGCCTAAGTATTTGAGATGTACCCTGCCAAAATTAATCACTTGAATATAGAAGCTGAGTTGCTCAGAATAAATCTTTACGACTGTCACTCTGTAGCTAGTACAGCTAATGGTGACAGATTGCCTATCTGTGGTGAAGATGATGATTTTCTCATCATCTTGGTACCATGATCTAAAAGATTCCTACCATGGAATTGGCCTTAACATACACTTTTGTCATATCTTGAGCTCTCCCAGATGTATTACAGATGTAACACATACTTTAAAGGGATTCCAATAATGTCAAATACACTTTAGAGGCAACTGACCCAACTCCCACTGTTTATTCGTATCAATCTAGAACTTTCCAGTGTGCTTTCCTGCATGTAAGATCCTAAGATATCAAACATGAAAGCAACAAAAGACACTCAGGTGTGTGCATGCACAAACTTTGAAACGCTCTGCTAGATGGAAGTATGTTTCACCTCACCTGTACAATATCCCTTTCTGCATATACTCCTCTTGAAGACAACCGTACTTCATCACCATCCAATTTTTCCATGGCTTAAAAAGAATTGTAAACATATATATTACTTTCATTTTTGGATTTCATCTAAGTAAACTAACATGAAAATGATAGTTTTTCTGTTCTTAATTTATATAATACTTTTATGACCTAATTACAGGAGTTGTCAAACTCCCTGAAAATACTTAGGATTGGATGTTCTAACACCATCAGACAATTCACCGTTATCCCTGCAATATGATCTACCAATAGCAATCACATTGTGAATTCTCATTTCACATGCTGTATACTGAGGTTGCAAGACAGTAATTTGCTAAAGATCACTTGTTGGCAGCAAGAACTGCAGAGGGCAAGAGAGTAAATACAGGTTGCCCTCTGTATCCATGGATATCTGAAACTGTGGATAACAGCAAACCCTATTAAAATAAAGAATGTCTGGTGTAAACATATCATAGAGTTGTATTGGAGGACCTAGTGATTCCTAGGGAGGACACATCTCTAGGCATTTTCCAGTGCGACTCTATGGTATGGGTCCCTATTCTTTTCAGCCATGTTTAACTGAAACCACAGATATTGGTTCCACAGATATGGGGCAAGCTGTAGAAAGAATAAACGAAAGATAGTAAATAGGGTGGAAGTAGGGTAAGGAATAAAACTGCTACTTAGTACTAGCAGTATGCTTCGCACTACTACTAATCAAATCAAAGCACATTATTTGTTTTAATGTAATCACTGTTTTCACATTCTTCAGAGCTAGGGCTAACTTTTAACCTCATAATATGACACAGTCCAAATTATTTTTTAAAAAAATGCAAAATGTATTCCTGTCTTTCTCCTTTACTGCTATGCACTAAATATATTTTAAGGGGGAAAATAATATGGTGGGGTCATGCGGTTGGTGGACTACTCGCTTTAGGTACAGACAAGACCAAACATCTAAGAGGGTATGTAACCCTGTCATCTACATGTTATTGGACTTTTGGAGCACCAATGAGATCAGCATTATAAGTTGACTGTTGATGGCACAATTATTCTTTTAAAAATCCATTAAAAATGGAACCAGTTAAATAATTAACTAAAGCCATAATACATTGAAATGCACATAATATGTTAAATTGTTGATATTTTAATGCATCACATTTCCACATTGTTATAAGTTAAATGTAACACAGCAAAATCTTTCAAGATACAGCTTAACATCTATACATGAAATGCAGTAACTTACAAACTGCTAGCTCTCAGATATCAATGATTCAAGACGAATGATTCATTCAAGCAACAGGGTCATCTAACCATAGAATCATAGAGTTGGAAGAGACTACAAGGGCCATCTAGTCCAACCCTCTGCTATGCAGGAATACCCAGCCAAAACCATATCTACATTATTGTCTTGTGTAAAGGGGGTGCTCCTATCTCCTTGTGTGAATGATCCAAACTTTTAACAAGCTATAGGGACATTGTTTTTTGACAAGCAACACATGCATGGATCCAATTAATTGTATTGTAACAGCACTGGTGAACCTGGGGCCCTGCAGATGTTGCTGGATTACAACTCGCATCATCCTTGATCATTGACCTTAATGACAGGGGTTATTTTAGGACCTTGTATTTTAAGTAATATTTTATTCTTTCAAAGAAAATTATCTTTATTAAAAGAAACACTTTTTAATACATAAAACTACATCAGGAAATTTTTTACAAACAATACTACAAAAATCGAATAACTATAACAGAAAAAAGGAGGAAAGGGCAATTATCTGTATACTAGCTATACCCAGCGTAACATACACCATTATCTACATATATAAAATGCTTCGGTATGTTTCCATTCCCACTCTGCTGATTGGCCACTTAGGAAACATGTCAAGAGAACAATCATTTGGTGCATGAATATATAAACTTTCAAATCAACTATAATGGCTAGTTTCATGCCAAGAGCCCCACCACCACTGCCATGCAACCGTACGTACACACACACACCACGTGCACCAGGATGCAAGGGCCATGGAACTGCATGTACACACACACACACCACACTACACAGTCATGTCCATAGCCATGGAACTGCATGTACACACACACACACACCATGCTACACCCCCCACATGTGCCAGCATGCGAGAGCCCCTCTGCCGCTGCCATGCAACCATGCGTACATACACAGACACACACACACATCCCATACAACATAAACCCCACACTACACCCCCATGCTACTCATATCCCCACGCAACACATATACATCCCCATGCCACACACATACACCCCCACACTACCCCCCCATGCATCAGGATGTGAGAGCCCCCTCCCCCACTGCCATGTTTACAAAGGACTTGAAGCTTTCTACATGTTTTCTCCCCCATTGTGCTGATTGACTGCCCAACAGGAAGCTTTGATTGGTTGGGAACTTTCCTACTGTCAGGGTCTAGGGCATGGGTGGCAGGTTCCAGGAGCAGGGATGCCAGGGCCAGGTCAGGAACAGAAGAGACAGAGTCCAAAGTCCAGACAGGGTCAAAGATACACAAAAGTCCAAAAAGAGTCCAAGGTCAAAGCACATACCAGATATCCAGGGCCCAGGGACCAAAAGCAAGGTGCAGCTACAGATAGCACAGAAGGCCCAAGGCCCAGTGACAGATAGCACAAAAAGCCCAAGCCCCAGCTACAGACAGCACAGAAGGCCCAAGGCCCAGCAACAGACACCACAGAAGACCTAAGACCCAAGAACAAGGCCCAGCTACAGACAGCACAGAAGGCCCAAGGCCCAGTGTCAGACAGCACAGAAGGCCCAAGGCCCAGTGTCAGATAGCACAGACGGCCCAAGGCCCAGTGACAGACAGCACAGAAGACCTAAGACCCAAGAGCATGGCCTAGCTACAGACAGCACAGAAGGCTCAAGGCCCAGTGACAGACAGCACAGAAGACCTAAGACCCAAGAGCAAGGCCCAGCTACAGACAGCACAGAAGGCCCGAGGCCCAACGACAAACAGCACAGAAGTTCCAAAACCCAGTGACAGACAGCACAGAAGGCCAAACAACAGACAGCACATACAACCATGTTGTAGTGGCCAAGACTGAGGTCCAAATGCCGCTCTTAAATAGCAATTCCCCATGCTGCTTCAGGTATGCTGCATGATTGCAGCTGGCTGCATCTGATAGCTCAGCCATGGTTCTTCCAAGACTCCCACAGCCAGGGCTTGAGTCTGCAAAGAGGCTGTGCCAGTTGCTGCAGCCAGGGGTCTAGTCCTGCAAGGAGAGGCAGATCCTGACATCTAAGCAGCCAATCAGCACACTGAAAACGTCAACATACCGAAGAGAATTATATATATAGATATAAAACTCTTGGGTATGCACAATGGCCTTAGGTATGTAGCCTCTTGTGTATGTACAATGGATTTAGGTATGTTGTCTCTTTCATTGTACTGAATGGCCGCTCCTGTCACTCCCTCAGCCAATCACCACCCACATGCAAATTCCCTTGCCACCTCACAATCCACTCCTGCCACTCACGGCCAATCTGCCTACCAAACAATGTGCTACAGCAGGGTTTCTCAACCAGGGTTCCCTGGAACCCTAGGGTTCCACAAGAGGTTGCTAAGGGTTCCATGAGATATTGAGATTGAAAAAAATAAAACATTTTTTTGAGGTGTAGATATAATAATTTTTAGGTAGGGGCTCCCTGAGACCTCAAAATTGTTTCGAGGGTTCCACCAGGGTAAAAAGGTTGAGAAAGGCCATGCTACAGTGTTAGCTATAGTTACTAAGGCTGTAGCCTTTCCAGTTCACCAGTGTCTCAGGGCTGCACAATTCCCACTTATGATTTAAGTCTACACAGTAATATCTTTTCTATTCCCACTGTGACAGGAGCCAGGCAGTCAACTGGCAGTGGCACGAAGCTGCTTCTGCTGCTGCGACAGGACCCAGGCAACCAGGTGTGAGGTCTACTGGGTGTTTTTGGGGGAGTTTTTTTTTTTTAATGTCATATGGTATGCCAAGTCCAGCTAGTCTATATACATAAAACTCTTGGGTATGTTTCCTTTCCCAGTGTGCTGATTGGCCACTTAGGAAACATTGTCCCTTCCTCCTCTCACTCCCTCAGCCAATCTCCACCCACATGCAAATTCTCTCACCACCTCACAAACCACTCCTTCCACTCAATCTGCATCTACACCCCAGCCTCACAAGGGCCCTGTTGCTGGCCACTCAACTCAGCATGCAGTGGCGAAGAGGAGGAGCAACCACTGGTCATGATGTGGCAGCTGCCTCCATGAACCCGGCCGGGGAGGGGACGGCGGCAAGGGCAGCTGACTCAGAAGCCATGGCAAGGACTCCGGGAGCCTAAACAGATCCCCCCTCCACCTCCACTATATGCCTCACTGTGGGAGCGCAAGAGGAGAAGCCACCACACTGCAGAGGCCTGTGAGTCCAGGGCGGGAGAGCAGGTCAGTTAGGTGGTCGCTCAGTGGTTGTATAGATATTGGTGGTATTTCCCCCCCACAATAATAGCATGTAGCTGAACCGCGTGAACCTGTCAAATCTACTGTAACAGTGTATGTTACGCTGGGTACAGCTAGTTTATTTATATATTTATTTATTGGATTTAATATCCTGCCTTTCTCCCAGGATGGCAATGACTTCCAACTTCCCTACTGATGGGGATATATGTTATAGTATCTCACTTCCTCTACCATAGATTAACTTATTCCTCTACATCTTAACTGAACCTACTTAACATCAAAACCCACTACAGATAATGTCCCCCCAATATTCTTTCAAATAATTATCAAAAACCTCCAATCCTTTTTAAAACTTCACAAAGATTTTTCTCTAATCAAAACAGTTTATCCATTTCAGCAAGATCATACACTTTCTTTAACCAATCTTCTTGTGACAGAATCTCCACAGTCTTCCATTTCTGTGCATACAGTAATCTGTCAGTTCTGTCAGTTGTAATCATGTATTGTAATATTCCTCCATGTTCTTCAAACAGTCCCAACCAAAAAAATGACTTCAGTTGGAGCTTTATCTTCAAAATCTTCTACATTAAGTCATGAATCATAATCCAATATTTTCTTGCTCTTTCACAAGTCTACCACATATGATAAAATGTCCTCTCCTTATGATCACATTTCTAACAAGAAGCAATGGACCCTTTAAATATCTTTGGAAGTCTGTCTGGTGTGAAATACCATCTATGCATCATCTTGTAAAATTTCTCCCTAAGATCAGAACACAAAATACCCGTATATTCCAGCATATAAGACGACTGGGCGTATAAGACGACCCCCCAATTTTCAAGTAAAAATATAGAATTTGGCACATATTCGCCATATAAGACCATCCCCACCCCATTTGGCTGGCTGGCTGGCTGGGGGAGCCTTGCCAGCTGATCCTCTTTGTTTCCCAACTCATGAGGATCTCCTCGTGAGTTGGGAAAGCAAACAGGATCAGCTGGCGGGGCTGTCCCAGCAAGCCAGCCGCTACATTTGCCCCTCTCTTCCACCTTCGGTTGCTCCCCAAAGGTGGTGAAGGCAGAGGAGGGGGCCGAATGAACCTGGTTTGCCTTGGCCACCACCCATCCCCTCCATCTTCGTTCCCTTTGCGAAGGGAATGAAGACGGAGGGGATGGGCAGCGTCCATGGCAAACCGTGGCATTCGTCCCTCTCTTCCACCTTCGAGTAAAACTTGACTCGAAGGTGGAAGAAAGGGGTGAATATACCTAGTTTGCCTCGTCTGCCCCCCTTCCCTCTAGATTCGAGTAAAACTTGACTCGAAGGTGGAAGAAAGGGGTGAACATACCCGGTTTGCCTCGGCTGCCGTGCGGATTTGACCACAAGGCTACCAGCTCGGTTTACTTCTGAGGAGATTATCACACTACACTATTCTAGTGCTATTATTCCATGTTAACTGCTCTGGCTAGCTCCTTTGGCATCCTGGGATTTGCAGTTTAGGGAGGGGCATTTAGCATCCTCAGCCAGAGAGCTCTTAGGCCTCACTAAACTACAAACTACAAACCCCAGAATCCCACAGGAGGCAGCTACAGCAGTTAAAGTGGAATAATAGCACTATAACAGTGGTGTGATAAATTTAAAGGCACTTCTTACTCACCAGGGCCAAGTCTTGCAGCAGGCAAAAGCAAACCCCGGATGACTCCTGGCCCCCAGCGGGCAAAGAGATAAGAGGCAGCAGTGGGGGCGGCTCTTTCTACCGAGAGAAGGGGGGTAGCCCAGCGCCCTTGAGCTGGATCTCCCAGTGCTCGCCCCGTGGGTTCAGCACCTCACACAGGCAGAGGGCGGCACCATCGCCCAGCTGCCCAGTGAAGCTGCTGAACCAGTGGCGGCAGTAGCAGTGGGCGGCAGGCTCCGTTCTGGGCAGGAGCCGGTTGCTGCTGAAGTAGAGCACTGCCTCAGCCTCGGTCTCAGCCTCCTCCTCCAGCGCCTGGGGATCCCTCAGGTCCAGCAGCGAGAGCGCTGGCAGGGAGAGCACCACCAGCCATGGGTTTGCCACCGGCATAGCCGCACCTTGAAGAAACAGCTGCCCGCCATGGGCCGAGGCACGTTCTCCTCACTCAGGCCCAGCAGCAGAGCCCGCAGCACCCAGTTGTCAAAGCGAAGTGCCCCCAGCCACCGCGGAGCCTCGCCTGGTGTGGTAGCAGCAGCAGCTGCTGCACCTGATGCCGAGGCCTCCATTCTGGCCCACAAAGGCGAGGCGACAGTGGGCGGCGGGAAGAAGAACCTTGATCTCCTGTGTGTTTGTTCCCTTTGGAAGGGAATGAAGATGGAGGGAAGGGGGGCGGCCATTGCAAACCACTGGATTCGCCCCTTTCTTCCACCTTCCAGGAAGGTGGAAGAAAAGGGCGAACATACCCGGTTTGCCTTGGCCGCCGCTTGATCTCCTGTGTGTTTGTTTCCTTTGGAAGGGAATGAAGACAGAGGGAATGGCGGCGGCCGTTGCAAACTGGTATACCCGGTTTACATCGTCCGCCCCCCTTCCCCCCATCTTTATTCCTTTCACAAAGAGAATGAAGATGGAGGGAAGGGGGGCAGCCGCTGCAAACTGCTGGATTCGCCCCTTTCTTCCACCTTCCAGGAAGATGGAAGAAAGGGGCTAACATACCTGGTTTGCCTCGGCCACCGCTCGATCTCCTGTGTGTTCGTTCCCTTTGGAAGGGAATGAAGATGGAGGGAATGGGCGGCGGATTCCAGGAATGTGGAAGAAAGGGGCAAGCATACCCAGTTTGCCTCGGTCACCGCTCGATCTCCTGTGTGTTCATTCCCTTTGGGGAACAAACACACAGGATATCGAGCAGTGGCCATGGCAAACCGCAACGTTCGCCTCCCTCCTCTGTCCTCTGTTCCTCCCCAAAGAGGGAGAAGGCAGAGGAGGGGGCAAATGAACCGGTAAATACTTTGCCTCACTCCCCCCACTTGATCTCCTGCCTCTTCGTTCCGTTTGCGAAGGGAGTGAAGAGGCAGGAGATCAGACGGCAGGTGAAGCAAAGTGTATCCAGCATATAAGACGACCCCTGATTTTGGAGGATATTTTTGGGGTTCAAAGGTTGTCTTATACGCCAGAATATATGGTAAATTCAATCTACTCTTTCACACCCTCTCCCATTGATCTAATTGTATATTATGCCCAACGTTTTGTGCCCATTTTATTATACTTCCTTAACCTGTTCCTGTTCCTCCTGTCTCCAGTCTCAACAATAACTTATACATTTTACCAATTAAATGTTCTTCATCAGTACATAATTCAATTTCAAAATTGGACTTTGACCATTCAAAAGCATTTTGATTTAATTTTTTATCCATCTTAAACCTGTCATATCCACCTGTACAAAAACCACAGATTAAGACCTTCTAGTTCCAATTCTCCATTTGCCTTTATTCTGAAGGATATTGACAAGCTGGAACATGTCCAGAGGAGGGTGACCAAAATGGTAAAAGGTCTGGAAGTCATGCCCTATGAGGGATGGCTTAGGGAGCTTGAGCAATGGAAAGAGATTCTACCTAAACATTAGGAAGAACTTCCTGATGGTAAGAGCATTTGGCAGTGGTCTCTTCCAACTCTCCAATCTATGATTCTATAGTAAGAGCTGTTTGGCAGTGGAACACGCTCCCTCGGAGCGTGGTGGGGTCTCCTTCCTTGGAGGTCTTTAAACAGAGGCTGGATTGCCATCTGTCGGGGATGCTTTGATCAAGATTCCATGCGTGGCAGGGGGGTTGGACTGGATGGCCCTCGTGGTCTCTTCCAACTCTGCAATTCTATGATTCTATGATTCTATGATTCACTGCCTCAGAGTGTGGTGGAGTCTCCTTCTTTGGAGGTTTCTAAACAGAGGCTGGATGGTCATCTGTCAGGGGATTGGACTAGATGGCCCTTGTGGTCCTTTCCAACTCTATGATTCTATGAGTCTATAAAAAAAGGATATTCTTTAGCATCCCCATATTTGTCCCTTCACATATCCTGTAATTCAAAATTGTCCATCAAATCAAAGAAAGATTTTGGAAGTTTGGCTTGACCTTTGCCAATGTACTTACCTGACATTCTATCTATTTATGGGGTGATAATGCCATTTCAATCTCCCTCAAACAGCCAATTTTCATATGAACATCTCAAAACCTTCTCCATCAAATTTTGGTAAAAAACAGAATTGCTCTCTGTAGGAGGTGCATAGAGACCCACCACCAGAACCTTTAGTCCATTTAATTGTATCAATGCTCCTACAAATCTCCCATTATCATCTTCTAATATTTTCTCTGGAGCTAATTGTGGTTTAACATATATTACCACCCCTCTTTTCTTCTTCCCCATTGATGAATTATCTTCCCAATTTCGGTTATATCAAAAATGTAGGATTTTTTAAAAATGTATGTCTCTTGTAGACAAATTTAAGTTTGGCCAAAGAATGAAATATTTTCTTTCTCTTCTGGGGCAAATTTTCCTCTCTTTTATTCCAAGAGGCACATTTCAGATCCATCATCAAGCTTTCACTTTATCTAAGTCTGTACTATCTGAGTAATTTTCAATCACTGCAGCTGTATTTCGAGTTCTTTCTTCTCTTCATCACCAATCTTTCCTTTTCTTCATCCTGTTCTGAGGTCCCTTTCACATCCTCTCCTCCTCCTGCGGCTGCTTCTCCCTCTTTTCTGTACATTCTTAGGAATGCTCCAGCCTTCTGTGCTGCCTTTAAAACCAATCCTCTCTGTTTAAATCTGATGAAAATACCTTCTGATTTCTCCCATCTACATGGAATCCCTTGACATTTTAGCTTATTTGTCAGAAAATGATAACCCTTTCTCCTTCTTAAGATTGATGGGGGTATATCTTTCAGAACTATTACCACCTTCCCATCCACTTTCATCTTATAAATAGTGTTGCTGAGTACTTGGTCCCTTATTTGACATCTGACAAAATAAACTATAATGTCTATAGGCCTATTTCTCTCTCTCTCTTGCCACCCTTGAATTAATTATGTTAACTTTATTCAATTAAATTTTCAAACCTTCCTTCTCCCTCTCTCTCCAACAAATTGGCCAAAGTCTCCAATATCCTTTTGAAAAATATCTTCATTTTCTTGTTCTCCAGTCCCTCTAAAATGAAGACATCTCTCTTTCTTTTAAATCCAAAAGCACCACAACATCCAAATCTTGCTCTCTGTCTAGCCTTAATTTATCAGTAACTTCTTCTGATAACTGTCTCTTCTTCTCCAATTACTGAACCTTTACTTTCATCTGTTTGATCTCTACAGTCATCTGAGTCAATAGTTGTTTAATGTCTTTAAGCTCTGTTTTTATTTCTCTTATCTTTTTTCGACTGCACTTCTATCTGAGACATCTGAGTCTTCAACTGCCTAATTTCATCCAATATACAATGGTTGATGTGCATCCGTTGGCTTAGCTGCTTGTTCTATAGCAGGTCTCCTGGCTCCAAGTTGCATATTCTGTGGCATCATCTTATTTGAGCTTATTTTGATAGCAGCCAAACCAAACAGAACAAGCAGCAAGAATACAATTTTCTCCACTGCTATTTAGCCACTTGGCCACTAGATGTCTCTGTATTCCATTAAACTTTCAGTCCATTTTTCTTGTTTCTTAGATTTTCCTTGGTTTTTTTTCTGGGCTGTGAGGCCGTGTTCTGGAATAGTTTCTTTCTGATGTTTCACCTGCATCTGTGGCTGGCATCTTCAGAGAATGGTTGGGTAGGAGTGTGTCTGGGGTTTATATGCTGTGAACCCTTGTAGGGGTAGGAGTGTGCCTGGGATTTATATGCTGTGAACCCCTGTAGGGGAGTATATGTAAATTTGTGTAATTGAATGGTTAGTTTCTGGGTATAGAAATGCAATGTTCTCTTTGCTCTATACTCCAGAACTGCTTTTCACTTCCTCTCACCATATTAGCAGTTCTCTGACTTTGGTATTATCCTATAAGGTAAACAACTTTATTTTTCTTAATTAAAATCTTAATCTTCAGTCCTCCATTTACATCTTTAAGCACCAGCTATTTAGGCTGTAAATCTCTTCATTCCTTGAATATAATAGCTCTGTAAAGGAAGTGAACAGGAAGTGACTTTCACTCAGTTCTTGTTAAAACAAGGCCTCTCCTGGGAAAAAAATGCCATTACACCTAGAGGGCTTTTGGGGGCATTTGAAGACATTTTTTGTGGGAGCAGGTATGGTGGAATGGTGCAGGCTTCCATGGTGTTCTGGGGGGCTATTGTGATCCATTGTCCAGCCCTGCTCTAGAACAAGAATCCCTAACATGAAACAATTCTGCTTTTTTTTAAAAAAAGTAACTGCTGTTTGGGAGAAGTCAAGATGCAATGTTAGCTAAACAAGATATATTGCTGGTGAACAAACCATTTGTTCAGGTCTGAATGTGCTGGGTTGTATCTTTCCTAAAAAGTTAGCTTGTAAGTGCTCCTTGATCTTGAGACCGAGAGGTATTCATCTGATAGAACATCTTTGACCCCTCCCAATGAAGTTGTGCCTTGCTTCCATTATTCATGTTCTCAATACATATAGCTTGGACTACCATAACACATTCCATGTGAGGCTTCTTGTTGAAAAGCGTTTGGAAACTTCAACTGGTACAAAATTCTTCTGCCAGGTTGTTGGCCAGATAAAATGCTTAGAACACATTATGAGCTTCCCATCTTGTTTATTTGCTCTGGTTACCTGTTTGACTACAAACTGAAAAAAGTCCTCATTTTCACTTTTAAAGCACACCACTTTGGGACCCAGCTGTCTTAAGATCTGCCTTCTTCTAGATGCTCTTTTCCATATGTCCCTTTCATTTGATGGCTCAAGGTATCACTGATGAATGATCAAGTGCTTCCATTTTGTAAAATGACCTCCCAAGAAAGGTTTACCAGGCCCCAACATTTCATCCTTTCAAAGTTTTGGCCAAAATAAAGAAGTTAATAAGGCTTTTAACAGATTATGCATCCTGAATTGCTGTTAATTTCATATTAGACGTTTGTGGTTGATTATTGTAGTTTTATTTTACATGTTTTAATGTTTTGTATCATATTTTCTTATGTGTGCTAATCTGAGTTCTGTTTACAAAGAAAAGGAAGAGAGAAGTTAATAAACAGAATTAATATAAATAAACTTTCAAAACTGTTCTTTTGTCAGTTCAATGAACTGGCTACCAGTTGACTGATATTTATAAGAACACCTTTTGAAACCCATTCTTAAAATCAGGATGCTCACCATCAAATTCTGCTGGTCCAACTCCCACGATTATTATTGACATTGGAAGCTTTGAAGCCTTCAAAAGAATAAGACAAAGAATCACCACTGCATAATTTTCAATACCATGTTAACAGGATTTAAAATTGTACATTTTTATATATCTGGAAATTCTAAAATGATACACTTTCACATGCTGAAATAAGTATCTAAAAATAAAGCATTTGGTTTATTTTCCTCATTACCATCTGCTTGATTTAATTTTGCACTAATTGGGTAAAATACACAGAAGACTCTTTCAGGTCTTCACTAGAAAATGAAAATCACACCTGCAGTAATATTTCTAATTAAAGACTTGAACCTAAATTAAGCTGTTTATTTCAACCGGAAGTGTGAAAAATACATACAATTTGGCTCCTGCGTCCCTTTCATAGTCCCTATGAAACAACAACATAGTCTTCAACATTTCTGGGACCTCATGCTCTCTGTGTCCTGACATACCATATATTCCTGCATACAAGACTACTTTTTAACACTTGAAAATCTCCTCAAAAGGGGGGGGGTCTTATACCCCAGTAGATCTTTTCCCCTGCTGTGAGACTGATTGAAGTGCTAAATGGCCCAGGCAGTTTTCCCAGCAGATCCTTCCTCCTGCTGTGAGAATAACTGCTTTGCCTTTGAAGAGTTAGATGGCCCCCCATTTAGCTCAGGAGAGTCAAAATGATGTTTCTTTTCAGGACAAGTTAGCCTAAAATTAGAATTTCTGGATTCAAACTTATTAATTTGGATCAAGTTTTGTCTATGGTGAAATTCTCTTTTCTGCCAATGTGGCTCTAAAATCATTTATGTGCTCATTCATTAATGTGCTCATTCAAAAATTTGGGATTTGATAGCTTCATATTCACCAACTTACAGTATTAATGCAACCTTACTTTCCAAAGACTGAACACCACAGAGATTTTTCAAAGTATCCCATGCTTTTTTAGCTGTTCTCAGTCCTTTAATTTCACAGACTATTCCATCATCTACAGCCACTGAGCTGGCTGGCCAGTGGGGGACAGGCTTTCCAGCCAGGTGGCTGGCTGGCTGGGGGGCAAACTCTATATTTTAACTTAAAAATTGGGGGAATCATCTTATGCACCCAGTCGTCTTATACGCCAGAATATATGGTATATCATTATGTGTTGTTTATCCAGTGATTAATACTCTACTATGTGCCAGTATAATAAATAATGATGGGTCTCTGCCTATTACTTGCTTAGATGTAGTAAGCCTCATTATATATCAACACAAGAATAAAAAAATAAAATGCAAATGGGAAGGACTGATTGAGGTTTAAAACTTAGAAGCTACATCTTTCACAAAAACTGGCAGCAATGGAATCACACACACTCCCACTGTGCAAATAATGTAATGTGCAATGCAGGTGTGTTTTTGTAATCCAGTAGTGGTGATGTACAATACTACTCAATCTTTTGTGTATAACTTCACTGCTTTTTTTGGACTTTATCACACAATAGATTTATTTCATGATTGCACTGGCTTAGTTCCTGTTTGATCTTTCCTTATCATATGATGTTGTGACTCTCCCATTGCTGCATTGCATTTCTCTCATTGTTGGATCACACTTGTATCTTCTCATTGATGGGGAAAGCCTGTTAATGGCGTCAATATTGCTGCTCTTCAACTACTATTTATGATGTGATCATTCCTTCTGCTGCAGTGCTGGTATTCTGGCAGTCATGTCGTGTGAGGGGGTGTGGTCCTCCCCCTCCCTACTCCCAAGCAGGATCAAGTCACTCCACTTCCAGTGTCCGGACAAAGAGGACACAGGAACAACATTGCTTTTACTCTGTTCCCTGGGTTTTATTTTTTATTTTATTTTTTTTGCCTTAATTGTGCAATTGTAGTGCCATGGCAGGTCGCCAGCATGCCACAATTATTCAATTACAGCAGCACCCTCACAAGATACATTTAAAACAAAACAAAGCAAAACAAAATAACTTCAGTTTTCCAGTATATCTACTCCCATATGACATACTTGGAAAAGGAGAAGAAGAAAAAAAATTAACAATTTCAATGCCATGACAGGCCAGTAGCATGCTGCAATTATGCATGCACTCTCCATTTGCACGATGTGCCAACACTGCGCAATTCTAGCATTTAAAAAAGCGGGGGAAATTAAACAGTGTGCATGCTCTATGTAGGGCATAGGGCAGACATGGGTAAGAAAGTGAAGTCAGGAGAGGTAATCCAGAAGACTGATTGCTGGTGACAAACCACTATTGGGTTTTAGTGTTTTATTGCCCAAATCTGGAGGAGGAACCCCTCATTTTTTAAAAAATAGCTTATAATTGGCAGACTTTGGAGAGAGAATGCATTCAGGAGGGTATGCTCCCCATAGAGCCATTTATAGTGAGGAGAGGAGAGATGTTTGGGAGCTGCTAAGGCACACAGGTGCAGACATGACCCAATTCGATCAATGCCCCACCACTGAGCTTATAGACACCCTGCTCAAACTACAGGGTAGTAAGGATAGGGAACCCCTTCTTGTAAACATAGTTCTGTCAGGGCAGACCATAGACACTCGTAACTTGAGCCTCAGTTGTTCATGCTAGGGATGCCCTCTGTGCAATGCACTTCCCTGAGGAGTAGTGGCATGGCTAAAGCCAGATGCTTGGGGTAGGCAAGCGTCGAGGCCACACGGGCTAAAACCCCTGCTAAGCTCTTGGTAGACAGCAGAGCAACCCAACTTCCAAAGCCCTAGCACTCACTGGATTTGGAGAAGGCTCACACAAAGGTAAGATTTGGGACAGAACTCCTTTAGAAGCAGGGAAATCCAAACCAAGATAAGCACATGTGAAAATCAGAAAGAGGATGATGGAATTTCAGGCATGCCTGTCCTCTGAAACCACCGCCTGACTACAGACCTAGCGAACAGCCTCCTCTGGCAAATCAAAGATGCCCCCCCTGAAATTTCTCCCATCCACAGGTGTGCAGCCCTCAAGGCACTGAAGCCCCTCTACTCTACAGCGAGCAATTCCTGGACACTAGAGTTCCTAGAAGTCTGGGTCCAAGATAAGGCAGACTGTGGCCTCACAAAAGATGCCTGTGTGCTAATTGAGGGAAAAGATCCCTCTCCACATAAACAGTATAGATACCCTGCCGAAGCTGAGGAAGGGATAGGAAAAACCAGAGGGTCTGTTAAAATAGGATGTTATTACCCCCATGCAATCCATCTGTAATACATCCCTATAGCCTGTCCTCAAAGCAGATGTAAAGACATGGCACACGATGGTAGAATTTCACACCCTTAATGCTACAATCCCTCCTGTTGCCCCTGTAGTGGCTAAATATAACATGATCCATGATCCTGACAGCCATGGCTGCAACTGCGAAACACTACCTGAGTCTTTCATCAAGAATCAACTTCTCACACATCCCAAACTGAAAGAGCAGCTTCTTAAAATAAAAGCTCCTGGAAACAAATCTGCTTTAATAGTTACCCACAATGGCAAAGAAAGCAGTGCCTAAAATATCACATATGCTGGTTTAATAGGGTAAGCATATGTCAGCAATAGGATTCCCACCTTAATTCGACATGGTTTTTTCAGCCTCAGCTCTTTTTGTTTATTTATGCATGAAAGAACTGAGTTAAGTATATGAAAAGATTGATAATAACAAAAAAATAGGTGAAATCCAACATTAGGGTATTCTCAGAAATTAAGTTCATGTATGTATGGACATTTGACACCACCCATTGAGCAAGCAGACTCTTTCAAATATCCTGAAATTTGGTTTAATGAATCTTTAAACTGGAAAGCTCAAGAGAATATCAGCAAAGACTAAAGAAGAGCAAAGTGCCTGAGTAATTTCTTAAAGAAAAAGTGGCAAGTTTGTTTGAGTGCTATTGCAATTATAACTGCGTCTCAGATTCTGTATACTGTAGTTTCCCAACATAATTTCTGAGCCTTCTGTTTTCTCTGGAAGGCATCCATATTCCCCCGCCCCCACCCAGCACCATTTGGGAAGTTTTCAAATGCGGTATTGCTGGCGCTGCCCTAAATCTGAAAGATGGCCTTACTTTGTTGAGCCTTCTGGCCCATTTACTGGCTTCCAATCTGTTGTCCAGCGAATTCAAAAACCTGCTTGGTTCCTTTTTATCTTTATAGAATAAATAATGGTTAAAATTCTCCCCATCATTTTTTTTTCTTTTTGTTTTCCTTGGAAGTAGATTCAGCTAGCTAAATCTTGTTTGTAGTACATTTAACTAGTTAAATCTTGTTTGTTTAGTCAAACAAAGATAAAGAGATTTGAAATTGCAGGAACAAAAAAAAAAAATTGTATCCAAAGACTTGCACTCCATGGTTTTCTGGTTTGCTCCATATGTTCCTGACAACTGCATGCCTTACTTGAAATTCCTGACAAAACCCAACACAGAAATGTTATTTCTCTACCTTACCTTCACTGTATGCCTTCAAAAATTTTGGAGGACTGATTTACAAAAGTTTTGTGCAAAGCTTGTTGTTGCCATTGTAATTTTCTAGAAGGGGAAACAAGATCATGTGCGTCTTTTTCATCACAGTTTTTGTGATGTATCATGCCTCTTTTAAAATTGCTTCTGGACTGATCTAAGAGGATTTTACTGTGTATTCTCTTGGATGGACTGCTGTATCTCACAGATCACAGCTTTTTAACCTATTGTGGAATGTTGAATGTGACTTTTAATTTTTACATTTTTATTTTGCCCTGGATAGCAGTATTTGTTTCAAAACATCCCTGCCCTCCCCATTCCATATTTTTACCTTTATTATAGATATGGTAGCTGACTGCAAATAAAATTTATGTTATCTTACTATGGAGTTAACATTTATTTAATAACGCTATAATTTCATCCAAGATCAACTTACATTCACTATGGACTCCCTAGTTTGAGCCATGTCAGAAATGACCCCATCTGTAATAATGAGAAGGACAAAATACTGGGAGCCATCTTTTACTGAGGCAGCATATCTAAAATAAAAGAAACACAACACAGCACACAATCACATTTTAATGTCAGAAAGTAAAACTTTTTAAAGCTTTTAAATCTACACTTATTAAAACAGTCTAAAAAGCCCTATTTGAAAAGGCAAGCATGAAAAATGAAACTAATTGTATTGTGTTTATTTACTATGACATCATGAAACATTCTTATGCATACTTAACAAGTTCATTGTAAGCTGATAAGTCTATAGATATTTAAAGGCATAATAACATAATAAAGCAGTGACAGGACAGGTTATCTGTAACAGAATCAGGAAAGGTGTATGAGCAATCTAGAAATTACTGTTTAAAGGCTGCAAGAAGTTTACGTGGAATATTACAGTGTTTAGTTGCATTATAGGGCATTTAAAATAATAAGAAAGATTCACTTGGCATTGTTGACTTACTGTCATTAGGTTAATCAAGTTCACTCAAAGATGTTTTCAATGCTACATATATCGTCATAGCAACTCAGCCAAAAGTCAGCCCATCATATTTAAAAAAGGAGAGTAAAATCTCATGTACTGTATGGTAGCAAGCACTCCTTTCTTTCCCTAAGCACTCTCCTCCATGTTTGTTAAAAAATAATAATAAGGCAATGGGGATGCTCTAGTATGTAGTATGTACACTGCCAATACAACACTCATCTCTTACTTTTCCTTTTTTTAAAAAAACTGTTGTCTTTCACATCACACAATTACAAAGGCCTTTCCCTTTCACATTACACAATTATAGCTCTTCAATAGCACTTTAACTGCCATGGCTGCATACTATAGAATACTTGGAATTGTTGTCTGATGAGGAACTAGAGCGCCCTAGAAAAGAATTCTAAATATGGTACACATTGTAATAGAGATTGTCTGCTGCAAATCTTGTCTTTTATTGGTGGATTGTAGGAAGCTAAAACAACAACAACAAAGCAGACCCCACAAGCCTAAAGTCTGCCCATATCTGCACTAAGTACTCTGTACTAGATTATCTGGTGGTACCATCTTATCTGTTATTTCTATTTCAAGGTCTAAATCCAACTGATATTACCTATAAGTGCAGGCTCATTGAATCAATTACCAAATAGTAAATCAACAAAGGAAATGTCTTATTGATTCAATGAGTCTATGCTACTTGGGACTAGCAGCTGGATACAGGTCTAGTTCTCTAAATTTTGTTGAGTAGGAAAGTGACTACAAGTAGTAGTGTAAAAGAAGGAACTTACTTTTTCAAAGCAATATAATATTACTGAAATGAGTAATAAGTTACCAGTTTACATCGACAGAGATTAAAATTAAAGTCTTGAATATAGTTGTAATGGCAATATAATGTCATTGTACTAAATTCCCCTAAAATAGCTCTCATAAGCATTACCTTGCTACATGATTAATAACAGGAGCAAAGTTTGTAGGTCCATAAAGCTGTACAGATTTTAAACTCATGTAGTATGCTTCCATTACACCATCTATTCCATTGCAATAAGGATTTTGAGGATTTCCATTCTGTAAGTAAAAACAGGTATAAAGAATTAACTGCTATGAATATTGCTTATAAAATGATATGTGTAACATTACATCATAGTGTGAGGCTGACATGACCCTGTTTGTGTGAGGGTGCACCTTCCACTCCAAAAATATTTTAAAACTTTCTTTGAAAAAAAATATTTTGCTCAAAATGTCCCCAACCTGACCTAGGGGCCTCTTCCCAAATTCCTTCCACCCAGCCCATTTTACACCTAGAACAGGCATTTTTCTAACAGCAAGTTAATCATTCTACTTTATTTCCTCATTAGAAAAAGGCTTTTCCTGAGCCTAAAATGGCCAGGTGGGTGAACATGGCAAAACTGACCCCCACTCCACTGGGGAACTCTGAAGGCTTCAAAAACAGTCTTGGGGCTACATACAACCTAAGAGCCACATTTTCCCCATCCATGGATTACACTATTGAATGAAGCAACAACTGTGTATGGTTTTCAAAAAAGCAAACACACAATAGGCACTTTTATTGCAGATAGTGAACAAGGCATTACTGTTGCTCAGAAACTCAAATGAATCCCATTTTGAGAGAAAGGAAGGATAGAAGTACTATACAATAAATAAAGAAATAAACTAACTTGTGGTTCAGAATGTTGAAGGACTAAGTAGACAGGCACATTAAAAGGTGCCTTGTTTAGAACCTCTATGAGAAAAGATCTTACATTTGGATAGTTTCTTAAATAAAATATGAAGATATTAAGTGTTCACTTTCTATCCCCTTGTTTCATGATTCAAATGCAAAAAATACAAGAAAAAAAAGCCGCATTTTCCAGAATACCACTAAAAGGCTTGAATGAATGGATTTAAGCATAAGCAGATCAATAAAAAGTATATGAGGAATTATGGAATGCAACCAAATAAGATTAAGGCAGCAGGAAAAGATGATACATCCATTCCTTACCAAAGCAAATTCATGAGATACTCTTCCATCTGGAGGCAGTTTTGCACCAAAACCTAGAGCTGGAAACATTTTGTCACTGTCATAGTCTTGAATGATCTCTCCTACTGCCCTTAATGCCATGCCATAAGCATTCAGCTGGTATGGGTTCATATAATGGAGTGAGGTTGAATGTGCAGGGTTACCTGTTGAAACAAAGTATATTATTTAGTGGGCTTTACCTAGATATGACTTTCAATATGCATTAAAATCTATAAGCAGGGTTACATATTAGCTCAGTCTGGACTATGAAGTTGAGTAAGAAATACAGTGAGTTTGCCATGCTAAATTTGAATTTGAATATTTTTATTATGAATCAGATTCATATTTGTTATGAATCTGAATATTTGTAAAATTGGCATATATTTAAAAGTACAGTGGGCCCAAATCCAGAGCACTTCTGGCAAGCCCAAGAACTTTGACAGACTTCATATGATTATTTTTGAAGTACAGCACTTCAAAACTGCATTATCAAACGCTGTAGATTTTCAAAGGGGCATTATATCTGGAATAAAGAATTGTGTTGTGGTCTTTTGTTTTAAACCTAGATGTACTGCTGAGGAAAGAAACACTGTGTTTCCTTGGACGTTATGGTAAATTAGATTGTGTGATGTGAACAAGGCTAGCTTAGCCTTCCCCCGCAATCTATATGCTCCCACTTCTCTTTCTTTGGAGGAAAATTTTTGTTTCTGCTTTTCATTAACCACAACTTGCTGTATTGTCTGAACCCAGCAAGCTGTGGTTTATCTCAGCTGTGACTGGTTTCAAACAAGTCCGATTCAAATAACAGTTTGGGAAATAGATAGGTTTGAGTTTTGGATGAACAGCAACAGTCTGGTTAATCAAAAGTGGAAAGGAAAGATTCTGAACAACTGGTCTTGGTTGGTCAGCAGGGAGGGGAAAGCACTTTAGTTTAGGAGTTGCAATTTGTAGATTTTGCAGAAATTTAGGATTAGACTTATTTTATTTCCTGAAATTAGCCATTCATCTGCCAACATGTTACACAGGCAAGCACACGCACGCACACACACACACAAAACAATTTTTAGAAATAATAAAGTCACAGCTGCAGCTATTGTAGATTAATGGTTTTTAATGTATTTGAAGTCTAAATGTATACTAGTTAAAATCTTGTGTAAATAAAAATGTGTTTTCTAGTAATGGGCTGAGGGGGGTATTTTTAGACAATGAATTTATTTCAGATTGCTGGAATATTTGAGAGTACTTTTCAGAACATGAGAAAATATGCTTCCGAGATTTAGGAGATCCAGTGTAACTTGTGGTGGGATGGGATGCAGCATGAAGGCAGGCAATCATCAAACCCCACCCACATCAGCTTAAGTATCTTTCTGCTTACACAGGGGAACATTGGTTCCAAAATGTTACAACAGTAAATTCCCAGGAAAGGTTAAACAAACATGAATTAAAAAAATACAATGCCAAACTAGTTCACACAATAAAAAGTTTAGAAAACTATATAGGCTGGTTACTAAATTTAATAAAAATAAAGGTACAAAACTTACCATTTGAAGCTGTGAAATCAATAGCCACAGTGAAATTGATTTGAGTCCTATGAAGTAAATTAAATGTAAGCTATTTAGATACGATTGTTCTTACATGAAGAATAAATTTAAGAAAACCCAACAGAATGCCAATGAGATAAATAGGCATGCTATATAGTATACAAAACTATCAAACAGCATCCATCAAAAATAAAAGTTGTAATCATCCTGGCATCTATTTGCCTTTTAAAAAGCAGAGTCAAGTATTATTAAACTGATAATGAAAACTTAACTTCTCTAATGCAACATGCTGGAATATTTTGAGTATCCCATACTTTAAACCCTATATATAAAATTGAGGAGCAGTTCACAATTAAGAAATGATATTGCAGCCCTATTAAACAGGACCACTCCATTCAACTGATTCTTTTCTGAAGTAGGCCAGAATCCTGTATGGTGTTTATGTATGTGTAAGCAGTGTAGTTACGGTGCTATGCAGTGAGTTCTGTCTCGACTCTCCCAATTCTCACTTACCAGCTGCAGCCTCTGTGATCTATGGGGGTCTGTTCCCCTGTCGCTCTGGAAACATCTAGTTGCCATTTCCACTCCCTCTCATGAGTGATCCCCATTTGTCGAACAGAAACAGGGTCCCCGTCACAATTCCCTCTCACATTTGAGACTGCTCCCGCAAGGGAGAGTGGAAACAGCAGCCAGCTGTGTCCTGATCTACAAGGGAACAGACCTTCATTGATAACAGTGGCTGCTTCCTCGTAAGTGGAGATTGGGGGCTTTCACGGTCCGTACATAGCTGTGGGGGTTTACAACTTAACCCACCACTTTTCTACCAGGAGGGAGGCTCTACCTGAACCTCTGCTGCCACCAAATGTGAAGACTTCCACAAATCTCAGTTACTATCAAGAGTGAGGGCCTTCTCTTGTCCCCACCTCTGCCACCAATGTAAAGACTTCCTCCTGACCTACTGCTATGGCCACCAACTGTGGGGACCTCGTAGATCCCCTCAAGGTATATGTGTGAGATATTATGCAAGTAACACCCCCACCAGACACCACCACTCTTTATTCACTGTTGCCACTGCAGACATCACATCTGAATCCAAGCTTTATAATATTTAGCATTTCTGGAGGCCAGAAGTTAACAGAAATTGAACATAACAAAACAGATTGATTATTTAATATATTTAAAACACATATCTTATTCTCTCTTACACTTACTCTCTCTTACACTCCATTCCCAGCTAAATCACTCTTAAACACCACACATTAATTCCTAAACCCGACTGACTCTCTTAATCTTAATACTCCTCACTCCCTGCTTTCATCTTTTTAACTACCCTAACTACTCTGACTATATCAATTGTCATTAGCCAACCTTCTTCAGTCCCCTCAGACATTCCACTAATCACCACTCACTCTCAACACTCCATCCTCTCACCCCTCCTGACAGCTCCTTACATTATACACAGTGCATACTGAAACCAATTACCATACTATATAGTAAACTAAACAACATTTTACACCAAAAGTCCATGACATCAAAGTATCCCCCAAGCTAGGGACTACGTAGGGATCATGAGTACGTAATAGTCACAAGTGTGCAACTACAGGTTATGCATTTGTAACTGCCATACAGGATTCTGGCTGTGGATTTTAAATTAATATATCATAAAATACATATGAATTTACAAATAAATACCACCTCCATTTGATTTATATACAACTTGCAGATAGGTCCATTAAAAACAAAACTGCAAAGCCTCAGTAGGGTAATGCCTCTGTTAGAACAAGCTGTACCTCATGTACCATAGTCTCAGTTCTGAATAGGTCCCTGTGGCTGCTATTTAAACAAATCAAAATAAAAAAAAAACATTAAATGTGATCACACATTTAATGCCTACAATGTCAATAAATGAGCTGTTGAGTATTCCAGAACTATTCCTTAGGCTGTGTATTAGGCAAAACAAACAAAAAAATGGTGTGAAGAAAACAAGATGGGCATGATGAAAAGGGCAAGGAATCTGTAGCACATTAGAGACTTAGGATGGAGTGCAGCAGGAGCTTACACAGACTGAGCTGGCAACCCTATACCCTCTTTTTGATCTCAATGGGATTTGCTTCTGAACAACATGCAGAGGGTTGTGGTGTTAATTAGACAGACAGAGGAAGGGGAAAGGAAGAGCATGTGAGGACAAGACTCACTACAGTTGACTTCCAAATTGTTGATTGTTACATCCAAACGAGGTCAGAAACATTTTGCTATTTTAATGTTTGATCTCATTTTATCTGTTTGCTTTACTGTTTTAAATTTAATCTGCCTTGGTAGAAAGATAGTCTATAAATGCAACAAATTCAATAAAGGAGCTTTCTTTGCCTTCCTGGTGCAACTAACCTTGTGTATAAGGGGAAAAAAATATGCCAACAAATTGACTCCCCAAACCTGGGTCAACTTATACACAGGTCAATACAGTAATCCTGCTTGAAAATGGTGGCAGCAACTTTTTGGGCTTTCTTTGCCACAGCGAAGAGAGCAGAGGGGGGTCCTAAAAGAAGCACCAACCCCCCCACTCTCCCCACCATGGCAGAGAAAACCCGAAAAGCACCAACACCCACCCACCCCACATACACTGTCCTTGCCTTGGCAGAGAAATCCTGAAGAAGCACTAACTCATTTCATTCTTCCTGTTTCAGCAAGGAAATCCCAAAGATTTCCATGATGAGGCAGGATGGTGGTGTCTGTGTTTCTTTTACAGGAGGCTTTCCTTGCACGGAAGCCCTCTGTTCTCCCTGTCAAAGCATCCAAAGGCCAAAGCCTTGTTACTGCGACTGTTTCTTCTCTCACTGCTTCCCCAAGGGGTGGACATCTCCTGGCTGTGCAGGAGGCAGTACTGACTGCTTGCTCTCTTTTGCCCTCAGCTGGCCTTCCTACTTCACCAGCCAGTTAGCCTGAAAGCAGACTCCACCCAATTTGTTACTCTATCCCCATTACTCCACTAGAGGGACAATTGGTTTCATGTCTTTTGGCTGCCTTCTCCAGTTCCTTTCTGCTGCTCACCCACTTGCTCTTGGTTGTCTGTAGTAGAGAGTAACTGGAGAAGGCACCCAAAAGATGAGAAACCAGCCGCCTCTCGAGCACAGCAGAAAGATCCATCAGAAGAACTGAGCAAAGAAATAGCACAGAATTGTAAACAGCCTTCTGCCGGATCCCTCCACCATGGCTGAAGAGGCAACTGGTTTCTCATCTTTTGGCTGCCTTTTTCAGGTCCTCTTTGCTCTGGAAACCAAGGAAGAGGAGCCAAAGAAGGCAGCTAAAAGAGGCACAGATGGCAGCAGCAGCTCCTTGGGGTTTTTCTTTTAGTCCACCCAGTGAGATCTTCCTGTAAAATAAGTGCCAACACCCTCAAAAAGTGGATGAGGACTGCAATAGGGAAATCCCAAAGAAGCACTGACTCCACAACTCTTCCTTACTGCTATTGTAGAAAGCAGCCACATCTCCCCAAATGGGGATTGAGAAAGATGGAGGACATGGTGGGAGGGACAAAGGGCTTATTCCATGGTGAGGCAATAAACAGCACACTGCGGATAGAGAAGTTAAAAAAAAAAGCCAAGGCAGAGAGAGTGGGGGGAGTCAGTGCTTCTTCCAGATTTCCTTGTCATGGTCCCAGTTTGCTTTTCTAGGTACATCCTACAAAAGTGGACTTGGACTGTGCCAGGGAAATCCTGAAGAAACACTGCCTCCCCCCCCCCCCCAGCTCTCCCTGTGGACAACCAAGAATGGGAGGTGAAGAGGAGCCAGAGAAGGCAGGCAAAAGGCAAAGATGGAATAAAACAAGTACCAATTTCTAGGTCCTGATACACTTGTATTTATGTTACATTGTGAAAATGGTTTTGCAATACACACAGATTAAACTTTAAACATCTATATTTCTTTTTCAAGATGAAACCTTACATTGATATTATTGTTATTACTCCAAGACATAACTGAGTAATAACAATTTCTTTAGTATCCTGTTTATATCAGAATTCTAGAGTAATGAATCACTTACCCGCCCTTAATATAGTCAAGAAATGAAACTTCTGTTTCCACTAGGAAGGAAAGTAATGTTACCTGGGAGCAAATGACAGGGAATAAGTAAAGAACATTAATTTTCAAAATGACCACAAAGAAAAAAATATCTGTATAGTATTTGAGAATCAATGTATTGTTTAAAACTTCTCCGCATGCAGTACTAAAGAATGTCTGGAACTGACATGTCTTAATAACTCAATCTCCATTTCCATACTCCTAACAACAAAAATATCTGTCTGAAGACCATCCTGTTCCTACCACACCTTTTCTTTCACTTGCAGGTTCTATCTCATCAGACTCCTTACCGTATGTATGCGTATAAATGCATTTTTTAGTTTAGAGAACGAATTGGTTTCCTTGCATCCTCATTATCACCATCATCATTATTAGTAGCACACAGTCTGGCAAAAATAATTGCAAACTATAAATTAAGAATGTCCTGGCTATAGTCTGATTTGCACCACTACATGGTGCAATTCTGTTGTACAATGTGTATAACAATTTACAAGTTATAGGCATAGCTTCCATTGTGTAATGCTACTGCATAACAGCATTCTGTGAACAAAGCTAAAGATGTTGTGGTTTGTTTTTGCCAGACTCTTCTCAGCTCTATAGATCAGAACAAAATAAAGTATCTTGTCCTGTTTGAGCAAAATAATTGAACCATTTACATTTAAAATCTGAAATGTTTGAGAAGGTTTAATGGGCTTTAGTTAAATCAAAACTATTTTTCAAGAAATCACATATGAACTTTATTATCAGCAAACCCTAATTCCCAGGGAATCAGGAAGTTCATTTTTGGTAGCAACTTCATCAGCACATGTATTATAGAGTTACAATAAAGAAGCAAGTTTCTCTCAAAATATTTTACACAGCTCATTCAGGAAAAAAATGAAGGAACCCGTATTGGTCCTGCAAGATCCATAAGAAAAAAATTCAAAATCAACGATCACACAATATCTTCATTAGAACTAACAAAAGCTTGCTCACTATTTTGTGACCTTTGGTTAGTTCTAATAAAGATATTGTCTGACTGTAAGCGTTGGAGTTTCTTGAACAATGTTGAATTAAAAATACCTCACATCAACATGTATTACTGTGCAAAAGATGGAAAACCATGTACTTAACTGTTCCTGAATTAACATATTTTTTCTTTTTTGCCTTTTTCTTTGGATTTATTACCTAGAAAGGAAGGTTAATAGAAATATGTTAACTATTATGCATCAAAACCAGAAATATCTGTTTCAAAATAGTTTTGAGCTATGCTACTGGACTTGTCTATCTCAGATTGGCCTTTTTAGTCATCAGCGCGCTTGCAGAAAGCGCGGGATGAGTCCTTCCTGAATCTTCGTTTGCGAAGAAAAGCCAGCGAGCGAGCGATTATGCATCAAAAACAGAAATATCTACTTATTGCTAAGGCCATGTTTCTCATGTTTTTAGAACCAGGACTTATCCCATTTAAATACCACTTACCCAAACATCGTTCAACCCTCAAACATCTTCCACTCTGTTTTTGTTTGTTTGTTTGTTTGTTTTTTGTTCAATGTCCTGATGACTATATTTAGTGGAAAGGTGAAAATCCAATTTTAGTTCCAATTAGAGAATCAACTGTTGAAAGTTAAATCAACACTTATGTAAATCACATTGCTTCAATGGTCCGACTGTAGTTAGGACCAGAAACAGGACTTAGACAATCACATATGAACTTTGTTACCAGCAATTTATTTCCCAAGGAATCAGACTGTTCGTTTTTGGTAGCAACTTCATCAGAACATATATTATTGGACTGCAATAAGGAAGCAAGTTTGGCTGCAATCCTGTATCAGTTACTTAGCTACTTGTGGTAATAGTGTCAAGATCGTGACTAAGTAGTGATTGTGAATATGAAACAGTTATGGATGAGTAAATCTAAGCAACTGTTTCATATTCACAATCCTTATTTAGTCATGGTGATAGCACTGCCATGATTATTACTCCCCACAAATCTACCGTATGTTCTGGCATATAAGACTAATTTTTTACCCTTGAAAATCTCCTCAAAAGTTGGGGGTCGTCTTATATGCCAGGCAGTTTTCCCAGCAGATCCTTTCCCCTGCTGTGAGAATGACTACCTTGCCTTTGAAGTATTAAATTGCCCTCCATTTAGCTCAGGAGAGAAGAAAAGCAGTCCGTTTAAAATGAGGTTTCTTTTCAGCCTATTGCTTAAAATTAGATTTCTGGATTCAAACTTATCATTTTGCATCAAGTTTTGTCTATGGTGAAATTCTCTTATCTGAATAAAAGCTTCTGGTAGACTTAAATCATTTTTTAATTGCAAGGTATTTATTATGGGATTGTAGAAGTTCGGTAAACTTGCCAGAAAGATTCCCATTTGCATAGCTTTTGGGATTTCCTCTCCAGGAGTTTGCAAGTCTGCCAATGTGGCTCTAAAATCATTCATGTGCTCATTCAAAAATTTGGGATTTGATAGCTTCATATTAACCAACTTCATTATTAATGCAACCTTACTTTCCAAAGATTGAACACCACAGAGATTTTTCAAAGTATCCCATGCTTCTTTAGCTGTTCTCAGTCCTTTAATTTCACAGACTATTCTATCATCTACAGCCAAAGTTATGAAAGCCAAGACGAAACACAGAGCTTTGGCTGGCTGGCTGGCTGGGGAGACCGTTGCCAGCCAAACCTGTGAGTTGGCTGGCTGGTGGGGGGCAGGCTTTCCAGCCACCACCCACCCTTCCTGAAGCTGCGATTGGGCACCTCATTGCAGCTTCAGGAAGGGTGGAGGGGTGGCTGGCTGGATGGGAAGGGGGGCAAGAGGTCTGAAAGGTAGAGAAGGTAGTCTTATACGGTGAGTATATCCCAAACTCTATATTTCAGCTTAAAAATTGGGGGGGCGTTGTCTTATACACCCAGTTGTCTTATACGCTGGAATATACGGTATTTTACTGGGCATCAATTATATAGGGAGAAGGAGATCCAATCTGATAGTGACTGGAGGAGCATGGGTGAATGGCATTTCCAAGAGGTTGGGAGGGGGTCAGGCCAGGAGAGATATACTTAACTAAGTAGATGATACAGAATTCTGGCCTTTATCTCAGAATACCCTACCCAGCTCCTTCCGAAAAAGTGAAAGAAGTAATGTTGATCCATAAAAAAAAAAATCCCAGTACAACAAATTTGTTTAGCAGTGGAATATCTGTGGAGTTTGTGTGGGACTGGAGATGCATCTTGATGCTTTCCATTTTAACAAGTCATGCAGCATAAGTCAACTAATCACTCTGCTTTCATTCAGCTTCATACTCTCTTGTGGTCACTGGCTCACCAAAATGATCTCAGAAAAAGCATGCATTCAAAAGTACAGTATCTATCAGTTCTTCTCCCTGGAATCAAGCTAAGGAATATTGGGGAAGGAAGTATTCAAAGGCAGGGTTGTTCCAAGAGGAAAAGAAGGGTTTTGTTCTCACTGCATTCACTGATAGGCAAATGGAGTTGTGGGCAAGGCAAAAGAAATGAATGAGGTGACAAAAAAGAATTGGGGTTGCAGTGTGGGAAGGTATGAGTAGAACTCTCTTTGGACTCATCCTGGTTGTTTATTTAGGAGACAAAGAAAGGCAACGTGAAATTAACTCTTGCATCAGGGGAAGGAGCTAGCTTCACTCATCAGGAAGGCCCAGTGAGTACAAAAAGGTGAAATAATTCAGAGAGCAGATAGAAGATGTCAGTTGACCTGACTGGCTGCTCTAAGGACTGTTTCAAATGTTGCAAAATGAAAACTGTTTCAGTTTATGGCTGCTTGTAGACAGGACAACCAAAAGAAAAAGCATATTCCCAGGAGAGAGTGGATGAAAGGACAGACAAGCTGGATAGAGACCAAGAGCAAGATCTGGATGCTGCAGCTATAATAGAGATGAGACAAAGGGAAGCATTCTGAGGTTTAGATTGATTCCAGAGCAACCAAATGAGAATGTCCAAGGAAGAATGACTGAGGCTTTAGCAACCTTTCTGAAGAAGCAAAGTGAAGAAATGGAACTGGAGGTGGATTGGACGTACAGCATTCATTCTCAGGTTGTAAGTCAGAGAAATTTACCAAGGTACATGATTGTTCATTTTGTGAGAAAGAAAATCAGAGCTCAAGTACTAGCAACACTAACAACACTATGAAAATAGATTGAAGCAACACTATGAAAATAGATTGTAGATGGGAGATAAGGATGCAATCATGTTGAAGGTGGTTCCTGTCAGAATTTTACATAAGAGAAAATAACATGGCTTCCTGGCAGACAAGTTGAAGCAAAACAAGATTCCATTCAGATAGGAGAAATTGGAGGGAATGACTTTTACATCTAAACAGCAATGATTTTGAGTGAATACTATATAGAAAGCCAAAGAATTTCTGCAGAAACATAAAAAAAGAGTTGGAGGAAATGGGAAAATTGGGGGAAGAGGAAGAATCAGAAGATACTTTGGATCAAGATGCAGATGAAGACAAGAAGGGAAAAGATGGAGATGAAGAGGAAAAGGGAGGCGCAACTGGTGTGGACTTTGCTAAGCTTTTGGCTAGACAATGGATTTGAGATGCATTATCTGGAATATAACTGGAACAAATGCTCCTCAGAAACAGGAGAAATTAGTCCATCATTTGAACATACCTAAACAAGATAGAATTTGTCTACAGGAAATGCCTATTAGAAAGAAGGACATTAAGTATTAGTGTTACCCTAAACTGGGTAAAGACGTTGGAGTTGTAGTTTACATAAATGTGCAACTATCTTCAGAAAAAATATCTGAAGACTAACAGGGTAGGTATATGGGGCCCAGACTGATATTTAAGGGATTAAAACACTTGTGGTAAGAATTTATGTTCCTACTGAAAATAAGGCTGTTTTATGAAAAATTAATGGACAAGCTGTTGAATTTGTCCTTTAAAATTTGGCTACTTACAGGATAACTTCCTGAGTTATTTCTCCCCAACAGGATAGATCTTCTGAGAAAAATATTACAAGTTTACAATGTAAATTACCAATTTTTTAAGTTAATGGACAATTTGGGGTTACAGTGGGCCCTTCGTATCCTCTGGGGTTTGGTTCCAGGACCCCCTGTGGATACCAAAATCCATGGATGTTCAAGTCACATTATATAAAATGGCATAGTAAAATGATGTCCCTTATATAAAATGGCAAAATCAAGGTTTGCTTTTTGGATTTTAAAAAATATTTTCAATCCAGTTGAATCTGTGGATGCAAAATCGCTGGATATGGAGGGCTGACTATAGTTGACACATGGACATCCAAATATGGTGATGCTAAAGAATATACCTATTTTTCTGAAAGACACAGATCATTTTTGAGAATAGATAGGAATTAGAAAAATTGAGACTTTATCTAAGACTTTCATATCATAACCTGGTGACTTTAATTTTAAGGAGGAAAAGAGGTTCTTTTAGGTGGAGGCTGAATGAAACCCTTCTACAGGATGAAAAGGTTGTAAAATGTAAAAACAAACTGAAGGGTTTTTTTAAAATAACAATCTGGATAAAAGCAGATATTAGAATGGTGTGGGATGCAAGTAAACCATTTATGAGAGACTGTTCTATGCAATAGACTGTGGAGTTTTTAGAAGAGGGAAGAAAAATGCAATTGGTTCTGGATGAGATAAAAAGAAAAGAAAAGGAACTAAATAAATTTACCTCGAAAATGGCCATGATAAACCAAATTAATATTTTACAGAGACAGCTATCTATGACAACTGTGAGTGAGATTGAAAAAAAAATGAGTTATGTAAAGAAAAAGAACTTTGAATTTGCAAAGAAGCCAGAGACGTGGCTGGCATATAAACTGAGAAAAGAAAAGGAGAAAAAACTAATACTAAAGATACAAGAGGGAAAAGAACTAATTACTGATAATGAAAATATTCAAAAGGTATTTTATAGATATTTTCCTCTTTATATAAAAGGCAACAAATCTCTTTGGACAAGGGAGAAGAATATTTATGTAAACAAAGCTTACCACCAATTTCTGATTCACAGAAGCAGATAGTGAATGTTTCTATAACTGTAAGAGATATTTTTGGTGTGATTAAGAAGATTACAACTGGTAAAGTACCTGGGCCTATCTGCTGTTCATTATAACTGTTTTCAAGAAGTGCTTTTACTACCTTTACACAAACTTTTAATTCTATTCTTCAGAATGGGATAATCCCGAGACATGGAAAGAGGCAATTATAATATTAATTCTGAAAGAGAGTCAAAGATTTGACAATGACAAAGAACTATAGGCCTATTCACTATTGAATTAATGATTATACAATCTGTACAATGATTTTGGCTGAAAGACTGAAAATTATTCTTCAGGATTTTATTCACAGGGATTGGATGGATTTTTACCAAAAGGACATTTACATGGTAATACCAGATGTATTCGGGATATTTTGGAATACTTAGAATGACATAATGAGAAGCAAGTGGCATTGATATTTCTGGATGCTGAAAAAGCTTTTGATAATCTGAATTGGCATTTTTTATCCAGAATTCTAGAAAATATTTGGTGTTAATTTTATCGCATTGATTAAAGCAATTTACAATACACAGAAGGCACAAATATTGGTTAATGATAAGTCAACAAAACCATGTGAAATACAAAAAGGTACAAGACAAGAATGCCCATTGTCTCCACTCTTATTTTGGCTCTTGAGGTTCCGAATAGAGCAATAAGACAAGATGAGAGAATTAAAGGTAATAATAAAAAAGAAATATTTAAGGGCATTTGCTAATGACATAGTGATTGTGTTGGAAAATCCTTTGAAAAGCAGAGATGAATTGTTGGAGAAATTCAAAGAATTTGGAGAGTTGGCTGGATTTAAGATTAATAAGCAAAAGACAATGATATTAACAAAAATACGAGAAAAGAGGATCAAATGCAATCAATAGATAAGTCAGGTTTTAAAATTGAGAAAAAAGTGAAATATTTAGGTATTAATACGACCAAATATGACTTGTATGTTATTTCAGAATAATTATGTTAAGACATGGAGTGAAATTAAGAATGCTTTACAGAGATGGGAGAGATTAACTTGTCATTATTGGGGAGAATCTGTGATAAAGATGAATGTTTCACCAGAATATTGTTTCTATTTCAGACAATACCAAGTTTGACTAACAACGTGCCATTTAAGCAATAGCAGAAAGATTTGCCAAAGTTCGTATGGCAACGGGTGAAACCAAAAGTTAAATATAAAGTTTTAAAAGATGCAAAATGAAGAGGGGGACTGGGCTTACTGGATCTGAAACTGTACTTTTCTGCATGCTGTTTGGTTTGATTAAAAAGAGTGGATTCTGTTGAGTAACAAGAGATTATTGGATTTAGAAGGGCATGACTTGAGGTTTGGGAGGCATGAATATTTATGGTAAGAGAAAGTAAAACTAAATGTAGATTTTAATAGTCATCCTGTAAGATGTGCCTTGTTAAGAATATGGAATAGATACAAACCAAGGCTCTGCCCTAAGATGTCTTCATGGATCTCGACATAAGAAGCGTTTTATAGAAGGGAATAACAACAAACTTAATATGGGTAACTTACGAAGATCTATTGGAATTTGATCAAGAACAATATTGAATTAAATACTGATGTCAGAGGGCTATATTTTCCAAGGATATTCTTATAGACAAATATTTGAAAGTTTTAAAATGGATTAAAATGTATGGTTTTGAACAGAACAAATTTGAATTTGGATCAACAGTTATGTATGGGTGCACTTTCTCCTCTCTACTGTCTGATACTGAATTCATCAATTTTGAAAATCTTTGTTAGAATTCATTGCAAATAAATCATGATTGAATTGGATTTTTTAAAAAATTCATTTGTATTAAATAATCCATTAAAATTTAATTTATTGTATTTATATGTGATCCCTGACCTACTGTGCTAAATTTCAAGTCATTGTGTGGCATTATAATTGAATTAATTTGTTTGCTTACAGCTTCTTTAATCATTATTTGTAAATCATAAGTGTGTTGATGCTGATCATAAGCTGCAATATTACTTTGCTACTGATTCAGCAAAGCTTGTTGCAAAGCAGGTGAGACACTCATCAGAGGAATTTTTAAATACACTATGAAGAAAGGTTGTGTCTCTAGAACTATGGGCAATTCCATTCCCCTCTGCTGACATCATTCTGAACTGCGACTCATCTCCTGAGACTTCACAGCTCCATTTGCCTGATGATTTCATCTGGTACTTTTTCCTGCATGTGCTCTGCCACCTGTTTTGGAACCGCCATTCCCAACATGGTAGCTTGAAGGGACAATCAAAGGGATTGGTTAGACAATGAAAAAAAAATCCTCAAACAATGCAGGCAGAATACCTTTTGTCCAGATGAGCTCCTGGTGGGATTCACCATATTGGGAAGGAGGGGGGCTGAAAACTCCAGGTAGCTTGCAATAACAGCTTTCACTGTTTCTCATGCTCTTTTAAAAAAAAGTATGCAAAAAATGTCCACTACAGCCCATCTGAACAATCAATTCGAGTTGGAGCACATCCAGGAAGTAAAAACATGATTGGTCAGATATGTGTGGAGATGGGCTTGTTGGCAATGAAGAGGCCAGAGCCGCCATTGTTTTTTTTTTCCCCAGGGGCATGTTTGAGTGCTATTTTCAAGCGGCAGAGGAAAAAAAGTTTTTAAGCAAAAGATCACTCTTCCTCATCTCTCACTTAACAGCAAAAAAGGGGGGATGGAGGGAGCTTTTTGGGAGATAATAAGGCAGATAATTCACTCAAGGCCACCATCTTTTCTTGCAGGCCTGCTCCATGTAAACTGCAAACTCAGATACCTTTCCATGCCAGTGATCTTGTGAATAGATCATGGGGACAAATGAACACTTCTGGGATAGTAAGGTAATGCGCTATTTTCCGCAGTTAATTCTCCCGTCTAGCTGACTCCAAAGTTTTCTCCTGAACAGAATGTTGAATCCCTAGCTTTTATAGATGCAGTAACTCAGTTTTTTTAATATTATTACTTAACCTACATTTTAAACACTATTTATTCTCTGCCATCCTTTCTACTCTTTCCCTTTTTATTTTTCTGCAGCAGATGTAGTGTTACCATGCCCTCCGACCCACTTTCACTCACAGTAATAAAATTATTTTTAATACTCTATCCTCTTTAATTTATGAGACTCACTGAATATACATCATCTCATTTGGGGCAATCTTATTATTTTCTAGATCTGCTAGGCAGCAGTCAGTGAGTTAGATTCAGTTAATGGTTTGTTTTTTTCTTTTTCTCTAAATGTAAGACAGTGTCCCTTTTGTTTTTTTGTGGGTTTTGTTCCAGGCTATGAGGCCATGTTCTAGAAGAGTTTATTCCTGACGTTTCACCTGCATCTGTGGCTGATGCAGGTGAAACATCAGGAATAAACTCTTCTAGAACATGGCCTCATAGCCTGGAACAAAACCCACAAAAAACCTAGGGATGCTAGCCGTGAAAGCCTTCGACTTCACAGTGTCCCTTTTGTCCTTCTCATCTGTAACTCTTCTCTTTTTATGATTTCCTGCCATTCTTAATATTCTTACTATTTCTTAATTTAATGTCTTTGAGTGAAGAGAAAAAACATGTCTAGCTGGCAGGACAGGAAATAAAAAACTAATAAAGAAGAGAAGGGAGTCAATGAACGTAACAAAAAAAAGAATCTTGGATTCCTGTCTAGTCAGCTGGCACGTGGAGAAGAACCTGAGAGTGCATGGATAGCTCCTCCTTTGCTATCCATTTGAATGTACACAAAGGAGGTTACATATTTGATCTGAATTTCCCATACAAGGAAAAAAGATTATTACAATGATAGGAAATGACTGTTCACACATGCTATAAAGGATACATAGCCAGTGCAAACTGTTCATTTTCTACATTCAAAGGTATATAAAAAGAAACAGTCCTGCTATTACCTCATACACATTAAACTGTGACTGTCCTCTGGATAATTCTCTAAAACTTGTTGTGAATTCTCCAATAAAGTCATGACTAGAAATAGAAACAAAATAGATTAATGTATAAAGGTGCAAATAAAACATTAGCTAACATTTCCCAATACAAATTCCCAATAAAAATTTTATAATTCTTAGGAATGTGCCTAAGAAGGTCCCACAATTCCACAATTTCACTTGGTGTTGTGGAACCCTATCATCTCTCCATGAACTAAGTCCATGAGGCGCTCATGGTATTTGGCCAATTGGGCAGGCAGGGGAAAGAAATTTGGGAGATGAATATTACCTATAAATCTGAATGTAACAGCTGGGTCTTTGGCAAAAATCTCTAGTTTTATCTTCAAGGAATAGCAAGATTCAACAAATTATGCCAAGGTTTAGTTTCCCAATATATGAACAGAACACCTTTATTTTCAGGGAGCAAAAATCAAAGGCTTTGTTTCATGTCACAAAAATGCTGGTGACAGTTGAATTAGGAAATTTTGTCATCACTGGGTGTAAAAATAGGCAGACAAATCAGAGTTATAATGGAAAACCATAGTTGGTTGCTATTCCATATGTAACCAGTAATGCAATTGATTCATCAAAGGGAATTTCAACCAATATTTTTGCCATCACATTTTTTTTTTAATTCTAAGCATTGTGAGACCTTACATTTTAAAAATGTAAGTTAAGATTTTCAAGATTTTAAGAAGAGCTCTCAGTCTGCTTTGGGGGCTTAAAGTTTAATAAATTTTTTTTACATCTTTGTATTATTTTCTGCAATTAACCTTTAACTGGACAAGGAATACCCCCACATAAATCCTATTGTTACTCTAAGCTAGAGAAGAATCAATGGGATTTACCTATGTGGGAATTCAGCAATGAAAAACTGATTCAATGGATGTAATCTAGCTGAGACTAACCAACAGGATTGAGGCCATAATGAAGAGGAAGTGTGGTATACATCTGAATGCAAAACAAGTAGGCATGAAAACTATAATGGTGTGGCTCAATAGATTCATGTCTTTCTTACTAACATAAAATTTCCTTTAAGAATTTAGATTTAGGGTTAACTGATAGAAATACCTCTACAATAGCTTTTGAAACATCTCCATAACAGCTTTCTAAACAGTAGCTATAACAAAATTTCACGTAACATAATTCCTTCTGCATATTTAATTAGCAATGCACAATAAAATAATTACCTTCCATCTCTATCCCAGTCATACACCTCTACCTTAATTGTTCTGCAAACAAATAAAAAGAGAATACATATATAAATGAACATATCAACATAATGTACTCAATATTGTGATGTATTACCTGCATTGTGCAGTCAACATCTAACATTAATCATTAACGGAAATAGTCTTTTCGGTTTTGCTACTTTTGACTCAATAGAGAATATAATTTAGTGATAAAGTGCAAGCTGCCTTTCCAACAGGTGCACAATTAAACGTATAACAAAATTTTAAAACTTTCAACATAAAATCCAGTTAAAAACAAACCAGGGCACTACAGCACTAAAGAGGTGTTAGCAAACAACCATTTTTCCATCTGATGGTGAAAACTACCATCTAGTCTATCTGATCTGATTTACCTGAAGAACGAGTTCCAAAGTATAAATGTCACAACACAGAATGGTAATACATGTTGAGTATCCCTTATCCAAAATGCCTGGAACCAGAAATGTTTTGGACTTTTTTGAATTTTTGAATATTTACATATATATAATGGGATATCTTAGAGATGGGACCCATGCCTAACATGAAATTTATTTATGTTTCATATATACCTTAGAGACATAGCCCGAAAGTAATTTTATATAATATTTTAAATATTTTTTATTTTAGTATTTTTTACTTAAATATGTTAATATTTTGGATTTTGGACTATTTTGGATTTCACGATACTGAACCTGTACTGAAATAAGTATTGTGCCAATATTATTTCTATATGTGTTAAAGTAAGCTTTTGTTCAATAAACTTGAGGTTATTGTTCTTGTTTTAACCTCTGCTTAAGTACAATTTATCTGGAAGGGAGAAGCTGAGGAAATGGTCATATACAAACCTGAACCCACAAAGGAACACACTCACTGGCCCATTGGTATAGTCACATTGGGGTCCTGAAATAATAAACCCTAGGATGGTTTAAAGGTTAAAGGGCAAGATAGGTGACAGGAGCCCAGGATCAGAGTCTGTGTGAGTAATCAGGCTGCTAGACACGTTTACGGCCCCAGCAAGGGCTTCCCATCATATGTGGCCCAGCATAGCCATTGCCATGCTCCTGTCTCTTTCCCATCAGGCTGGGTGACTGGCTGGGGTTCAGCAGAGAGGCAGCCAATCAGAGCACAGCATGCTTTGCTCCAACTGGCTGGAAGAATCCCAGGGGCAGCTAATCAGAGGTGAGCACACAGCTCGGAACTCATTGGCTGAGAAAGGAGGGGAAGCCACCTCCTTCAGTAGGTTTCCCTCTGGTCCAGCAGCTGGGCATATATTCCCGGTCGCCACACCAGGCTAGCCAGTTGCTCTCCTCGAGCTGACCCACCCACCTACCCTCTGAGAAGAGATTAATTCACAGGTTTCAAATTTTCTAATTGTCAAAACTTGGGGTGGTGGTGGTTGGCATGGGTTCGGGATCCAAAGGTCATTGGTTTGGGGGGTCTCCATCACTGGTAGGCCATAGAGATCCCCGCCGGGGTATGGGGGGCATAGGCTGGGAGGACTTGCCAGCTCGAGGCATGCACCTCCTGGATGCCACTCCCCCTTTTGCTTTGGGAGGGGGGCGGAGGTTGGTCAGCAGGCACTGGGGCCTGTGGGGACTCTTCCCCTTCCTGGATGTCACTTGTCGGCAAGCAGGCCGACAACAGGCTCATTGGCCAACAGGCGGGTTGTCGATGCCTGGATCCGGACCCATGTATTTGAGCCAACTAACTGCAGCTGTCATCAATAAAGTTGTGGCCTTTATTGCTAAAAATGTCAATTGTTGTGTCTGACTTTCATTGGGAAGGGATGGGCATCTTGCCTGGATATGCAATCTGGTAGGGACAATCTGTCAACACATCATCACAGGCCTATAACTGCAGAGGCACATATTGCATGAGCAGAAACATAAAAGGATCTGGATTACCAAGGTGTGAATTTGTAGCATTTTCATACCATGCAGAAATAGTAGTATATGTTTATGGAAGCTTTGTGCTCAAAATATTTTAAAAAATGAAAGATAATGTTTCAATCAAATTGCTATATGTAGGCAAAATTTTATGAGCTAAATTATTCAAACTAGCAACTTATCATTTCACAGATGATCGACAGGCAACTATAATAATGAGTCACAATCAATGGAATTTACCTTAGTATTGATTTACCAAGTTCCCAGTGATGCAGTGGGTCTGTTCTGGATAGGACTAACAACTGAATTTAGGCCAAGAAATGCTATTTGTGTACATCATGACCAGAAGAATGATGTTCTGTAGATGTCACACTAACAAAATGATTTAATGGGGTCTACTCTAATTAGTTCTACTTTAAGATAAATACTTTTGGGCAGGCTGAGCAAGCTTTTTGTCACAGTAAAGTGCCTAGTCAATCACATGTTAATATATATACCGTACCTATAGTTAATATATACCAATACTCATAACCATTAATTTTAAAAAGGATGGAAAATACATAATCTTGCTAATTAATGCCAAGATCTAACATCATCCATCTTTTAATGATAATAAAGCTATATATGAATATTCCAATGACACTTTTACAGATCTTCTGAGCAGACCTTACAACCTATTCTAGCCTGTGATAAGCTTGCATTGAAATGTTTGTTTCCTTTTTTTATTTTATTCCCCCCCCATATTTTTATTAACATTTTTGTTACATATGAATAAAACTGAAACACAATACATACAATTATGCTTATTAATCTTTATAACTACAATCTAAATCACCTTATAAACTCAACCAAAAGTTCTCCATCTTCCAAGAGTTCTAATTAACTCCAACTCAGGTCACTCCTAATAAGTACCTCATTGCTTACTCCAACAACTTTGGCCTTAGCCATAATCTGCTTTCAACTGCAAAAACTTCATTTCCTTAAAACACACCAACTCTTAGTTCCTTGTCTCTTACTTCCTGAGTCTGGATCTCTGTTTATATTTGTCTCCTCTCTGGCCTCTTTTAACTCGGAATCTTTGTTGCTGAATGTTTGTTTCCTGAAGGAATCCTTGACTTGAATTAATTGTCATCACTGTAACCAACACTTTGACTTTTCATTCAGTTCCAATTCTAATGAAGCTATGAACTTGCCCAGAGAGATTTCTTTAACAGTAACCCTCCATTTGGCTACTGAGCATAAGTTACCAAGAAGACAACTCAGAAACAAACTGTATCCTAAATTATTCTGCTTCTGAAGTAGCATGCTTACTATTTCATGTTAAACAAATATTAGCTATAAGCCATAGATGACATTTACCATTTTTAATCATAAAGAACTTTAAGAATAGATAAAGTATCAAAGATGTGGAAAGTGCTTCAAACCAAATATCAACATTTCGTACTTAGGATTATCTTCCTGTTATATGCCAATAACACATACAAACTGTGATGGACAAGGCTATTCAAATTCACACATGAAATATTTCTCAATATATCTATTTATTGGGGCTCTATTCATTCTCTGATTCATTGATTTAACCACTAGATAGACTGCTTTAGAATTCAAATATTTTTACTGTGCAAGGAAAATAAAAGGAGACATTCCTTTCCCCTTTATTTAGTTTCCTATAACCTATTAAGGAAATTAGTACACTATCAAGATTCTGCAAGAAAAGAAAGAGTATGTTTGATGTCAGTGCTCTCCATTCTTAAAATGTGATCAAGATCATTTCTTAAACCATATGGCTTGCTTACAGCTTTATATCTGCAGGAAATGTATACTTTTCACTTTTTCCTGACTAGAGTATCTTTTGTAATATCCACGAAAACAAGTGATTTTTAGTATTTTCAAGTAAAATTTCAACTCAGTGTTTTTGGGGGCAAACTAAATATTTACATATAGAAGTGTCCAGAAGTATTATTTCTCTCTGGCTTTTCTTCGCAAACGAAGATTCAGGAAGGACTCATCCCGCGCTTTCTGCAAGCGCGCTGATGACTAAAAAGGCCAATCCAAGATAAACAAGTCTGGTTGCAGAAAGCACAGCAGAAGGTTTCCTTGGGTGATGTTTCTGGGTTGTGATTCTTTCTGTGTTGTCGTTTCTCTTCAAGACTTGTTCAGCGTGAGTTCTCAAATAAGGCTGCAGCATTGTGAGTACATTGTGGATAGTGCGTCTCCATGTCTCGCGATATGAGGCCAGGGCAGACCATTGTTGGTGATCAATTTGGCCGAGCCTGAGGTGTTGTTTCAGGGAGTCCTTGTATCGCTTTTTTGGAGTGCCCCTCTTACGCTGACCTGTGGCGAGTTCTCTGTAGGGTACTATTTTGGGGAGGCAATGGTCCTCCATCCTAGAAACGTGCCCTGCCCAGTGCAGCTGTGTTCTCAATATCATGGCCTCAATGCTGGTGATCCCTGCTTGCTCAAGGACAGCAACATTCGTCATATAGTCAGTCCAGTGTATATTTAGGATTGTGCGTATACAGCGCTGATGAAAGCATTTTAGGAGTCGTAAGTGGTGGCGATAGGTGACCCATATTTCAGACCCGTAAAGGAGAATAGACAGTACGATGGCTCTATACACACTGATTTTTGTGCTTCGCCTCAGGTGTTTATTACTCCAGACTCTTTTATAAAGTCTTCCAAATACACTATCTGCCTTTGCTAATCTGTGATCGATCTCTTTGTCAATCTTGGCATCTGAGGAGATGACCCTTCCCAGGTAGGTGAACTGCTGAACGGACTTAAGCACAGAATTGCCGATGGCAATGTGGGGATGATGGTGTTCGTCCTGTGGTGCAGCCTGGTAAAGAACTTCTATTTTCTTCAGGTTTGCCTTCCAGCCCAAACAGCTCTGCAGCTGTTGCGAAGCAGGATGTTAGGCGCTGCAGAGCTGCTTCTGTGTGGGCAACAAGGGCAGCAGCATCAGCGAAGAGCAGCTCACAGACTAGATAGTTTAGAGTCTTAGTGCGAGCTCTCAGACGGCTTAAGTTAAACAAGCTACCATCAGTACGGTAACGTATATAGATGCCATCTTCTTCAAGCTCTGCCATAGCCCTTTGGAGCATCATGCTGAAGAAGATTGTAGATAAAGTTGGTGCAAGAACACAACCTTGCTCCACTCCATTAGTTATTAGAAAGGGCTCTGAAAGAGCATCGCCATATCTGACTTGACCGTGCTGGCCCTCGTGTAGCAAGATAATCATTTTAAGGAATTTGGGGGGACATCCTAGTCTTTCCAGGATCTGCCACAGACCTTTTTTACTCACAGTTTCAAAGGCTTTGGTGAGGTCAAAAAATGTTACATAGAGACCCTTGTTCTGCTGTCTACATTTCTCTTGCAGTTGTCTAAGGGCAAATACCATATCTGTAGTACTCCTATTGGCTCTAAAGCCACACTGGCTTTCAGGAAGAAGTTCTTCCGCAATAGCAGGAACTAATCTGTTCAGGAGTATCCTTGCAAGGATTTTTTCAGCAATAGAGAGCAGTGTTATGCCTCGATAGTCTGAGCAATCGGATTTTGCTCCTTTTTTCTTGTACAGGGTGATGATGACTGCATCTTGGAGATCTGATAACAGTTCCCCTTTTCCCCAGCAATTCACAAGGAGTTTGTGGAATTTATCGTGGATTACATGACCTTCATGTTTCCAAACTTCAGGTGCGATTCCATCAATCCCAGCTGCCTTGCCGTTTTTCATCTATTGTATGGCCTTAAGGGTCTCTTCCAAAGTGGGAACTATGTCCAATTCATGTTTTATTTTTTTTATTTAAGTTAAGCATTATTTAAGTTACCATTAATTACAATGATAAAAATTTTGTTCTTGGCTGGACTGTAGATAAAATTATTATTCCACAAATCATAAACAAAAATTCACATCTGATGTTCGCATTGTACCTTCTGTATAGATTAATCACATCAACATCAACTTTTAAGCAAATATTAAATGATAAGATAATGAAGCTGGGCAATTTTCCTCAATTTTTAATTGACTCTTCAAAGTTTATTTATTGGAGGTAATTTATATAATTAAAAATCTTGACACCCAAAGTTTATTATTATGATTACATTCTCTCTCAAATTTGGCAAAAACCTTCCTCTGTCAATGAAATGAAAGAAAGGAGGCAGGAGTCCTTTGTTTTTGTAGAAACCAAACATGTAATTCATTTTGACAAATGCAAACGCTGATTCTTCTTACTTTAGGTAGCACAAAACTCAACACAAAATGCCTTAATTTGGCTGGCTTAATATACAGACTTGCACAACTTTGAAACTTTGTATTTCATTGTTTCTTGTACTGTTGCCTAAATGTGCTAAAAGGGGAAAAGGGGGTAGAGCAGATGAAGCAAAAACTCAGCAGAGTCTGCCAGTCTCTGAATTTGTTTATTAATATGGAAAAGTGAATCAGGTAATCAATATGCAGAAGATATGCCTCCATTCATTTCACTAGAACAAGGATGAGCAAGTGCACAGTGGCTAGGGCAAGGGTAGGGAACTTTTGGCCTTCTAGATGTTTTGGACTACAATTCCTATAATTCCACACCACTGGCCATGCTAGCTATGACTTGTGGGAGCTGAAATCCAAAACATCTAGAAGGCCAAAGGTTCCCCACCCCTGGGCTAGGTGGGCACTTTTGGCTCCTACGCCCCCCCCCACAGTCCATATCAGCACATTGCCACACACCAGATGTGACAGCATATTGCTATTGTTGGCTGAGAAAAAGGCTCTTGGGACATGGGGGAGGTTGGCAGGGGAATGCCAAAATGCCACGTTTTTAGTGGGTTCCTTGTGTTCTGGGTTGTGTTCAGGCATATTTTAAAGGGGAGGGGTTGAAGAGCTTTGAGACGATTGGCAATAGCATTTGGTGACCACAAAAGTGAAGTTTGGTGGTTCCATAATAGCCAAGGGCTGTACTTTCCCCACCTCTGCACTAGATGTTTGCATGATAGATTAGGAAGAAACACCCACATACTGTATTCTAATAGAGTCTTCTTAGGTTGGTTTTTATGCCATGCATTCTCGGTTATGATAGCACTTTCAAGAATATTTAACAAAAATATTTTTTTCTTGAGAAGTATTGTCAGAGTTTGCTTTTCAGAAACACAGAGAAGAAACTACTTTCTGACTGGAATGGGAGCACTGACTCCATGCTTCCAGAGATATAACTCTTTTTTTGGATATCAAGAATCTGTGGAACAAATGGGTATTTCTTTTCTTTCTTTCTTTCTTTTTTTTTTGCATTAGGTTAATATTACCCTACTGCATGCATCTCTTGTACTGCAATCATATGTATATTAATAGAGAAGTAAGGTCATTTGAACACAGAGAAATCTACTTCTAACTAACACACATAGAATTGTTATGTTAGATATGGATATAGTGAATAATAAAATTTTGTGAAGGATGGCAACTATTGAATACTAAAAATTTGTGCTGATATTGTACCTTCCAAGAAGGTGATTAAACTAAAACCTTAGAAATGTTTACCTTACGTGGTTTTATAAGTTACAGAAAGTTATAGTTAGACAAAAAAAAAAGTTCAGTATCTCTTACCTGTCATAATCTCCATTACAAAGTGCTCTGACAGATATCTTGAATGCTTGCCACACTGGATTTAATGTATTCTTTATAACTTCTGTTTTGTGGCAAATTGTAAAGCTAAAAAACAAAAAATGTTTATTTTTATTTACTCCAGGTATCTATCGCTTGCTTGTCAGTTTTGAGAGAGCTTGCAATTTAACTGCAAGGTTTTTTTTAGTTATCAGAACAGTCTTAAAAGCCACCTATACATATTTATCATACACAAAAAAGTTTTAAAGAATAAGTTATATTAAGGACACATAATTTGGGAGGAGGAGGAGGATGTACTAGGTGATACACTCTCATCCTCAGAGGAAGGCAAAGAAACCCCTTCTGAACAAATCTTGCCAAGAACACCCCATGACAAGGTTGCCATAAGTTGGAAATGGCACACAACAACAAATCTTTGGCAAACAATCCCAATGAGTAGAATTTGTATCTTTGGATTAAGAACATAATGTGTCTGGATTTTCTGTACTGGTTGGATGCAGAACCCCAAGAAAACAGTTACAAAATCCTCAGGACAATGTGCTTCCACTGCATAACGCTTCAGAAAGAGTTGTGGTGTACTTTAATGTATCTCTCTCAGAATACTTCTATAGGTTCATGTAAAAAATGGTAGACTAAGCAAGTCTTGAGAAGAAAACATGTCTCAGCTGTTAATGTGGAACCTTCTCCTCTTACTACTCCAAGGTGGTGCTAAAAGCCCACCCCAACTGACAATCTGTCCTTACAACTAGTAACACAGAAAAAAATCCCACACCACCCATATGACTGCGTGGAGCTGTGGAAAAAACTCCAAAAAAAATTTGGTGGGGGAAATTGTGCAGGTCAGCTCAATTAAAATGACATCCTACTGTGCAGCAGCTAAGAAGCAGACAAAAAAGATTATAGGAATGAGGATGAAAATAAGGCAGCTAGGAAAGTAAAGTTATTATTTACTGAATATACTTGTATATGTTGAAAAATTTATGCCAAAAGAATGACCCTAAAACCCTGGGTCAACTTATAGACAGGTCAATATGGTATTTGTGCTCAAAAAACAGTGGTGGTGGCTCTTTGGGATTTCTCTGCCATGGTGCAGACAGCAAAGGAAGTCCTAAAAGAAGCACTGATTCCTCACACTCTCCCCACCATGGCAGGGAAAACCCAAAGAAGCACCCACTCCCTTCACTCTCCCTCCATCAACAGGGAAATACCAAAGATTTCCCTGCCAAAGAGTGTCTGTATTTGTGTGTGAGAGAGAGCACTTCTTTTACAGGAGGCTCTCCCTGGACAGACTATAGCAAGAGATTCCTCCATTCTCCCCACAGCAGTGGCAACTCTTTGGTGCTTGCTCACCAGGATGGGGTGCTTAGAAGTCATCAGGAGAACCTGAAAAAGTCCCCTCTGCTCTCTCTCCAGTGGCTCTTTTTGGGTTTCTCTGCTGTGGTGTACAGAGGTTGCTTCTCTGCTGCAGTGGGACGTGCCAGAGAACCACTATTGCTGCCATTTTTCTACCCAGGCATTGCAAAAGGCCTCCAGATAGAGTAGAGTGAATCAGTGCTTCTCTTAGCATATTAGAGTGGTGAACGGCCTTTTTGAATGCTTGGCCAGGAAAGTGGTGGTGGAGGCAGCTGGTTCCCTGCAGCAGTGCTAGCATTTTTGCCTCCCCATGGAATGGATCTCAGGAGCCCCGTGCTGAGCCCCAAAGTTTTACCCTTATCAACAGATCATATCAAAATCCTTAATTTTGGCGCCCAAACCTGCCCTTGACCTATACATGAGATAGACAGTACATTTGTATGGTGTGGATTTAGATTTCTATATATTGGAACTGTTTGGGCCATTTCAAAAAGATTGTGATTTTAAAATGTTAATCAAAAGATCAAGGGTTTGGAACATAAGCCTGATGTGCAATGGCTAAAGATGTTTTTTAACAAGAAAAAAGAAAATAGCATGATAGACATTTATAAAATTATAAATTTTATAATTTAATGGTGGCGCAGTGGTTAAATGCCAGTGCTGCAAGTCACCACGTCGCAAGTTCGATTCCAGCGGGCTCCAAGGTTCACTCAGCCTTCCATCCTTTCGTAGGTCGGTAAAATGAGTACCCAGCTTGTGGGGGGCAATTAGCTAACACACATTGGAAACTGTTTAACGCAGTGTAGATGTGTAAATAGCTATTGCTTAAAACAATTTGTAAGCCGCTCTGATAGCCTTGAGGCTGAAGAGCGGAGTATAAATAAATAAATAAATAAATAAAATTATAAATAGTATACAGAAAAGATTGTAGCACTTTTCCCTTCCTCTTTTATAACCATAGTTTGTTGTTGTGTGCCTTCAATTAGTTTCCGACTTAACTGAGGTGACCTATCACGTGATTTTCTTGGCAAGATTTCTTCAGAGGGGGTTTGTTTTTGCCTTCCTCTGAAGCAGGGAGAATTTGATATACTCAAGATCACCCAGTGGGTTTCCATCACCAAGTGGGGATTTGAATCCTGATCTCCGAATCATAGTCCAACACTGAAACCACAATACCACGCTGGCTAGTTATGGTTATGAAATCACTCTAATAGGTAAAGGAATCAAAAGAACAACAACAATGAAGTATTTCTTCACACAACATGTAATTAAGTTATAAAAATTAGCACCATAGGATATGGTAACCAATGGCTGATTTTAGGTTACATTACAGCTTAATTAGCTTTAAAAGATGATTAGATAAATTTGGGAAACATGGACCTGTGACTGGCTATTAGCTATAATATCAAAATAGAACCTCCAAGCTGAGAGACAGTATGCTGTAAAAAATATAGGTTGCTTACTGGTAACTGTGGTTCTTTGAGTGGTCATCTGTGAATACACACAAATGTGTCTTAATACCAGCACAGAAGCCCTTTCCTGAACATTCTATAGCTGAGTAATCTTTGGCAGGAACTCTGCCCCCATCCCCTCACTGTGCATACTTCAGCATGCCTCAGTCTCTCTCCTCACTTCCATGCCCACCACAAGATAGCAGACATGGAAAGAGGGGAGGCAGGTGGGTTGACCACTTGAAGAGTCACAGTTACAGGTAAGCAATCTGATCATCTTCTCTGTGAAATCACACAAATGGGTGACTGGCTAGCTGACTTACCAGCAAGAAGGATCCATGCCAATCAAAAATAGAAGAAAGGACTGCCCGCCCAAAGATAGCATTGGCTCTGGGCTGAGCATCTAAGTAATACTAGAAGATGAAGGTGGACATCTGGGTTGACACTCTACATAGTTCAAGCAGAGGCCTACTCTGAAGGAACATAATGGAAGTAGTTACTACCCAAGTGGAATGCACCCTAAATATTTCAGGTTCAGGAAGATGAGCAAGCTTATAAGCAAGTAGAACCATACCTATTATCCAGTTTTCCCAGTTTTTCAGTAGAAATGGGGAAATCCTTTTAATGAGCTGCATAAACTACAAATAGTCACAGAGTCTTTCTAAAGATGGCGGTCCAGGAGACATAAAAGGTGAGAGCCCTTCTGATGTCAACAGAATGGAAAGACTTTTCAAGGAGGGTGGAAGGGTTTTGCATAATGTGGACATTACTAGGGCCTGTTACATGTGGAAAGTCAAGACAACCTTCAGCAAAAAGGAAATATCTGGCTATAAGACTACCTTGCCCTAATGAAAAAGCAAACAAGAAGCATCTACACAGAGGTATGTAAGTTAACTAGCCCTCCTAATAGAGGTAATAGACCAGCAGAAAAATGGTTTTAAAGCATCGCAGACTAAATCAGCTGCAGCCAACAGTTCAAAGGCTGGTCTCATTAACTGGGAAAACACTATGGAGAGGGACCACATAGTAAATCTGACTGCTAGTGGTGGATAAAGATGCTGGAAACGCTTTAGGAAATGTTTTTGTGGGTCCATGAATAATGTGACTCTCTGCAGCACCACTGTGGAAAATATAGCAGCAAAATACAGTTGTCCCTCCACATTCACGGATTTGGCATTCATGGATTTAAGTATTCACGGCTTGAAAATATTCTTTAAAAAATAATAATCCAAAAAGCAAACCTTGATTTTGCCATCTTATATATCTCGCTCTCTGGCTTTTCTTCGCAAATGAAGATTCAGGAAGGACTCATTCCGCTCTTTCTGCAAGCGCGCTGATGACTAAAAAGACCAATCCAAGATAAACAAGTCCGGTTGCAGAAAGCATAGCAGAAGGTTTCCTTGGGTGATGTTTCCGGGTTGTGATTCTTTCTGCATTGTCGTTTCTCTTCAAGACTTGTTCGGCGTGAGTTCTCAAATAAGGTTGCAGCATTATGGATAGTGTGTCTCCATGTCTCGCGATGTGAGGCCAGGGCAGACGATTGTTGGTGATCAATTTGGCTGAGCCTGAGATGTTGTTTCAGGGAGTCCTTGTATCGCTTTTTTGGAGCGCCCCTCTTACGCTGACCAGTGGCGAGTTCACCATAAAGTACTATTTGGGGGAGGCAATGGTCCTCCATTCTAGAAACATGCCCTGCCCAGTGCAGCTGTGTTCTCAATATCATGGCCTCAATGCTGGTGATCTCTGCTTGCTCAAGGACAGCAACATTTGTCACATAGTCACTCCAGTGTATATTTAGGATTGTGTGTATACAGCACTGATGAAAGTGTTTGAGGAGTTGTAAGTGTTGTATAAGGGACACCATTTTGCTATGCCATTGCATATAATGGGACTTGAGTATTCACGGATTTGGGTATTCACAGGGGGGTCCTGGAACCAAACCACAGTGAATGTGAAGGGCTGTAAACTTTAATGGAGTAAAACAACAGACCAGAAAACTGAAGATGTAGCAGAAACTTTTAAGATGTGTTTCATACCTTCTGGTACATTGTGTTCATTCAAAAAGATCAAAAACCTTGTCTACTTGGCACAGTAAGATATTTGAGTAGAAGGTTTTTGAACTGGTCTCAATATATCTAAGAGTCAGTTGGAAAAGGTTGAATTCTTCAAGTCATCATACAAAAGGTTTCCAGATCTGGATGGTACACCTTGCCCAGCACTTGAGTGAAAAGTTTGGCTTAGTTCAGCTTAATGTGGAAGTGTGTAGTGAAGGCCCGTGGACAGATGGAGGAGGGCTGGAAACTATGGCTGGCATGGCCACCATAGGGTTAACAGAGTGCAGTTCATGTTGTTGTACTGAATCTTTAATATAACTCTTGTCAAGAGAAGAATGAGAAAAATATGTAAAAGAGACAAGCTAGCCAATAGAACAGAAAAGCATACCTGAGCAAGCATGGCCCTCTACCTACACTATTGCAGAATCCCTTGCACATGGTGTTATGAGCTGCAAAGAGATCCACATCTGGTGAACCCCATCATCCAGTTATTATCTAAAAAACGGAATCTGTCAATGTGTCACGTGTCACAGCCAAAGTCTCCTCAGCATGTCTTCTCCTCCCAAAGATGAAATATGAAGTGAAGCAGAGTACTACAATGGTGTCCCCATGCCTGTTCACATAAAGCATGGCTGTTCTGTTGTCTGTGGCTATCTGTACAACACAATTCCTGAGTTTTGTGAAATTGATGTAACTGATGCAAATTGGTGAGCTGCTTTGAGTCCCAATTTTGGAGAAAAGCAGGATACAAATAAAGATGATGATGATGGTGATGGTTTGAAGAAAGAAAGTGCCTTGAATATGGTGAGGAGTTCCAGCATGTTTATGTGGAGCCAATGTTCTGTCATTGATCACCTTGCTCTTGTTGTGAGCTTCTGTGGTGATGGTGATTGAGGTTGAGGTTTACAGAAGAGCATTCCTCACAGAGATTGGCAGGATGCATCCACCAACCACGGTCATTCTGAATGAAGTAGGATATGTAAACTTTCTTGCAAGGGTCATTGATCTCTGGTGCAAATTTTGAAAGAAACCACTCCTGTAGAGTCGTGAAACAGTGCCAAAGGTACTCTTTATGTTATAGATGTTGTCAGGCCCAATAACCTCTGAATTTTGTGGCCAGTGGAAATGGATTTCCAAAGTTTAAGAGATTGCATGAGCCATGCTCAGTATTGGAACCACATAAACACGTGTCAAAGAAGCAGTATCTTGCAAAGGCTGAGAGGGATGAAAAACTGTTGCCAACAGCTGGTACTGAAGTCAAGCAGCTGGTGCTGGCAAAGCAGTCCTTTCTTAAAGCAACAGAAACACTCAGGAAGCAATGGGTGTGAGAGTGGGCAGAGGAGGCAGTGCTGCTGAGCCAGGGAAGGGAGGAAACCTCTCCCTTCAGCTGGGAAATGTCTAAATTAGTCACAGTAAGTGTTGGCAGTGGTGGTGGCAGCAGACAAAAGTCTGCAGTAAACCCCAAATCCTACATACTGCAAATGGTAGTCCTATACCCCAAATTTCTGTGAATCTGGACCATGCTACCAGTTTCCGGATAGCCTCAGATTCAGGGGAAAGGCCATGCATTTGCATGGGGATTTGGGGGTTTTGGTAGTGTAACTCAAGGCCAAGGAGAATGACAAAGTAATACTCACCAACAGATCACCCTCTGGATGTTTTTTCCAGTTCCTCTGTAATATGGAGCAGCCAGGGAATCATCCCTTCTAGGGGAGTTGCCCTAACTTCTCCTCCTACACATACAACATCAGAAGTGTGTGGGACATCTTCCAAAGTGGTGAGTCTGCAGCACGGAAGACACTGTCTGTGTAAAGGAGTAATCAAATGCTCTTGTGACCAGTGTTCTTCAGGTAAAGGCATGAAACCTGGCAGAGGAGTCATGGTGGTACTTGGAATTGATTGAATAGTAAGCAACAAAGCTGAACAGATGGCTTCGAGATAGTCACATGGGGCTATTCTGTCCAAGAGGAGCACAACCTGAGTAGAGACCTTTATGCCATCTGACAACCTCACAGGAGGAATGAAGTAAGAATCTCAAATGAAAAAGGGAGGGAGTCTGGGAGAAAAATAGAGTTCTCTCTTCCCTTTCTCTCTCCCACTTTAAAAATAAGGCAGCCATCAAAAAAGAAAGAAAGCAGTAAAGAATGCTCAATAAAAGAAAGTTATGCAAATAAAAGGCAATGAAAAGGAGAAAATAAGCAGAGGAGAATATTCCTTAAGAAGCTGCTGGTGTGGCAGACAGGAAGAAACTGAGGAGAGAGGCTGAGGTGTGTTAAGGGGATAAGTGAGTGAGGGAATAAGGCCAGGGTTCCTGCTTAAAATCACTCAGTTATAGAATGTTCCAGAAAGGGCTTGTGCATAGGTGTCAAAACCCATTTGTGTGATTTCACAGAGACCACAAAGAAGAAGTGCTGATGACTTCATACATTGCTTTGGGTATCTTAAAAATATCTGAATAGAAACAGGATACTAGACTAGACAGATCCTTTGTCTGATCCAGTCAGATTGTTCTTATGTGTGCTTGAGAATTCAGTTTCCTCAAAACAAAATGGGAGACCTCTCAGATACACAGAGTACCTATCCCTCAGTACACAATATATGTTTTTCAGTATTCCAAATAGTGTGATAAACATTGCGGATCCTTAGGCAAAGGGTGTGTATGAATGTAATGACATAAACAAAAGGAGAGACCTGTGGTGCCTTAAACACTGACAAGCTTTGTTTGCACAAGCTTTTGCTGTGCACTCTACTCCATAAGATGAAATGCAGTCGATGAAAGCTTATGCCAAATACATTTGCTAGTTTTTTTAAGATGTCAGAACATGCTGCAACAGAATAATGCAGCTACACTCCACCCACTCCCAAGTTATAACTGGCTAAGAAGAGAAAAGCTTTAAAAGATTGGATGGGAAGGCAAGGAATGCAGATTCGAAAAGCAATCTTTGTACACAGTTCAAAGATTCCTCAATCCTGCTAATCTCCCATGACATTACCATTCTGAAATTTTGCTTGTGCCTTCAGTCCTAACTACTATGGTACACAAACTAAGCAAACATAAGAGTCAGCAGCCCTATTAAAATACTTATCTTTTATGAAACCACTATTAGTGATTTCAATTTGTTTATACAAGGCCACCATTGCAACTCCATACATACAGAATATTGATAGTATGTTTGAAAAGCCACGTGAATCAGTTCTAGAGAGGAAATGTACATTGTCTTATCTTTACAGTGGAATGGTGATCTGTATTTTTAAATAAAATAAAAGATGACACCACTCTGAAAGTTAAAAGAAACTGTTGATAAACTACATAGCAGATTCCTTGATGTCCCTCAGAATTTACATTTTCCTAAATGTTTAACAGAAGAAGTAAGATGTATCTACCTGCCATCTTCGTTGCTGCGAAAAAATACCAGGAAGGGATCCGATTTCCCAAAGAAATCTTTCTTGTCTAATTTGTTTGCACAAAATTGCATCAATACAGCATCCTAATAAAAACAGCATGGATAATATATATTACTGCATGTATTATTTGCAGAAAGAAATATTGGCATGACTACTAGGAATAAAGTTCAGATTTCTTTTATTCTAACAATAAATCAGGGATTTATGGATAAAGAATTAGGATATAAGAATTAGGAAACAATATCTTTAAAAGAAAGTTTGAGTAGAAACTCATGGTGTGGCCTCTGCTTTTGAAATACAGTTGCCCATCCACATTCGTGAACTTAGCATGCACGGTTTTGAATATTCGTGGTTTTGGGAGGGCCCCCCTGCCCTCCCAAAAGCAGTGACATGGGACCTCCAGAGGCCCTCTGAAGGCCTAGGGAGGGAGGGGGAGGGCTGGGGAGGTGACCATGGGGCTCTGGAGACCCTCCGGAGGCCCCGTGAAGGCCTAGGGAGGGAGTGGGGAGGGCTGGGGAGGCGACCACGGGAGGGCCTTGGGAGGGAGTGAAGGCCTTGGGAGGGAGGGGAGGTGGGGGAGGGGGAGGGCAGTTGTTATTTGCAGAATTTTCACATTCACAGGGGGCTGTGGAACCTAACTCCCACGAATGTGTAGGGAAGACTGTAATCATTTCTTCAAATAGCAAAGTTAATGCTTCTGTGCCACCCAACACCGCAGTGAAGCAGGACTAGTGAGAGAAAATAGGCACTTTGCAGACCCAGGCCAGACATTCTCCCCTTCCCCTCTCCCCCAAATGATGACAGACACAATGTATATTTCACATAAGATATATTGGTATATGATGAAGTATATATTTGGGCAATAAAGGCCACAATTTTATTGATAACAGCTGCAAATGGTTGGCTTCAATCGCATGAGTCCATATCCAGACACCGACCAACCCGCATGCTAGTTGATGATATCGTTGTCGGTTGCCACCGACACCACTACCACTGAAAGGGGGGAGGAGTCCTGGCCAACCTCCTCATGCCTGATGACCCCCTCCTATAGCAAGGGGGTCTCCATGAACTTGAACTTGGCCTCATTGTCATAAAGCGGCGGGTGCAAAAGGGACCGTAAACTGTCATAAATTGATGTGAAACTGCCGCAAAAGGCAGCAGTGTCCCACCTTCTTTGGAAGCAACTAATCAGGGTGGGGATGACCCGTCCTGATTGGTGCTCCATTTCCTGCCCCTTCCCAGCCTGCCGAGCAACCTGGGAAGGGGAAGACAGCAATGGTGGCCCCCATGCCAGCACCTGATCGCATTCATTTCCCAGTCCCAATTTCCTTCCCCTCAAGAATCTTTTAAGCTGATAGGATGTCTATATCCTCTTGATTTAAAGCAAAGATGGGGAGACTGTTGGCCTCCAGGTACAACTCTAGTCTTCTCTAACTACTGATTAAGACTGATGAGAGCTGCAGTCCAATGTGAGACAAAAATGTAAGATTTTCACAGAGTGTGCTTCTGAAAGCTATTATTTCCACCAACTATGGGTTACAGTGAGCAATATGGGCATGATAGATTTGCACCACAGGCCCAGTGCTTGATAGACTGAATAAGCCCCTTTAAACTCCCTTGCCTTCAATGTAAGTGCACCATGTCCAATGAGGTTTTATCAATCTATCTGACAGAATAGATTTTTGTCCTGTAAACTAAACTAAACTATAAGACACTGTTCAGAATTAAATTGGATTTAATATGCAAGACAATCTATTGCTTGTCCGTTCTAAAGAAAATTGTGTTTTTTATTTACATGTGAAAAGCTATCATCCCAATTTTATAGATAGGATACTTAAGATGAGGCAACTGACCACTGCCAATTAAGAAGCTGATAGAGGAACAAAGATGTTAATCTGATCCACTTTGCATAAAATTACTGTCAAATAATGCTCTTGTTATTAGTGAAATAATAATCCTGTCTAGGTAACAGCACTTTAGACTCCAGATGCAATCTTATTAAATGTTCCTCTATGAATTTCCACATACTGAAATAAATATCAATCTTGCCTTTCTCACTAACAGAATATTTATGGACAGAGACCTTCTTTTCAGTTACGTAAACCTGTAATGGTTTAAAGTGGGAAAGCCCAAGCACACCCTTTCCACTTCCATTAGAAGTAGGTTGAAGGCTATTTGAAACTACATCCACTGGCAGGTCATTCATGAACAGTGTCCAACCTACAATCAGTGTTTCCTCCATACCTTTGAAAACACCCACTTGCTGCTCATGAAGAGCCCAGGATATACACATCATTCTGAGCCATCTTATGTGGTAGCAATTTCATTATGTACTGAGTGTAAAGTTCAAATACAACAGTTTACATCAGGGCAAGGTAACTGTGATAGGGTAGGGAAGAAATCTTCCAGATTGTAGAACACTATAGAACACTGCCCCCAAGTCCCATCTCAGCAAGGTAGCTCAGAAGGACACCACAGCTGATGGTATCAAAAATCATTGAGAGGTCTGGTAGAACCAACAGGGACACTCTCCCCTTGTTCAGTCCTGGCACACGTTATCCACCAAAATGAGAAACAAAAATTGTTTCTGTCCCCTACCCAGGCCTGAAGCCAAATTGAAATGCATCTAGATAATCTGTCATATCCAGGAAAGTATGCTCCAGAGAGTACTAATATATAAAAGAATAAGTTCAATCTTTATGATAATTAGTAAGAACCAAATGAAACACATTAGCAAAAGAAAAACAAAATTTTATTTTACCCGGCAACAATTCAGTTCTTCTGCTGTCAATATTATTGTGCCGCATTTCCTCCCAGGAATTCCTCTGTAACAAAACAGAATAGAGATGAGATACTACTGTTCATGGAAATATAAATTAAATTCCTAACTAATTGACTAACCAACTATCACAATGCATTCTAAGCTATATCAGTTTCTAGATTCTTATTAATCAACCTTGTTCCCTCCCTCATATACAATCAATAATTACTACTATATACCATTCGCCTTAAATAAAATGAAAATATATGGGGGAAACAGTGTCATTATGTTACTATTCCATAGCATTTGGAATTCTAGTTTTTTCCCTGCCTCCAGATTACTGGCGGTGAATGACCAAGGGTGCATGGAAATTAACTTATAAACAAAGAGATGTACCCCTTTGTCGGGGGGGGGGAGTGGATTGCTCCTCCCAGCCATTCCAGAATGATCATTCACTGTACGTCCAACCTCTCATTCTCAGGCTGGGATGGGAGGATCAATCCATTCATGAATGGGATTTACCCAAGCCCCATAATACAGGCATGTCAACTATTCTAAGATACCACTGCTGGAAGTACTGATCACCCAAACACTGCTTGAGATTATCTGTATCTATTTTATAATGCTTTATAAATGTTGTGTGTTCACTCCAACCAGCTGCATTACAAATGTCCTCTAAAGACGTTGTAACTGTATATGCAGTACTGGAAGCCACTGACCTCACTTAATGAAGCCATACATTCTGTGGTCTACACTTTTTGTTGAAATCTTAACAGAGGTGTAAACATGCCTTAATTCACCGAGCAATTACTGTCTTCGTTGCCCTTTGACATAATGTTTGTGGATTGAAAGACACAAATAAAGCCTCAGTTCTCCTGAATTGTGATGTCCTTTTTATATACACTAAGGACTTTTTCAGACAAGCAAAAAAAACCCACGTAGGAGAATGGCACTTGTCTTGCTTCCAACGATTGATTTCCCGTGATGCTGTTCTCCTCCCCTCCTTCATTCATGCTTCCTCCATGCTGGAGGGATGAGAAAGGTGTCACTTTTCATTGACAGAAACTTCCATCAATGAAAAACAGTGCCTTTCCTCGTTTTTTTTAGCCCATCTGAAAAAGTCCTAACTGATCGTCTCACATCCAAAGTATGCCATCTATGTTCTAATGGATGACCAAATCTTGGACAGAAATTTGGTAAATGAACTGCCTTGCTATATCCTTTTTTAGAAATATGCTTTGGCAAAAAGGTGGGATCTAAAGTCAAAATTAAACTGTCCTGCTCAAATTTACAAAAAATTGGAATAACTAACATAGCTACCAGCTCTAACACAATTTTTGCAGACATTATTGCAACTAAAAAAGCAACCTTAAATGAGAGCATTCTTAAGGAACCCTCTCCAATCGGTTCAAATGGTGTTTGTGTACATCTGTTTAGTACCAAATTTAAGTACCATGATGGAAATCTATGGATTTTTGGATGTTAAAGATGTTATAGTTGCTCTCCTCAAAAATCTCCTCACGTGTGGGTGAACTGATAAAGGAACTCCCTAGAAAATTAAATTTCACTGATAATGCAGACAACTGACCCTTCAATGAGTTTGGTCTCAAACCTTTCTATAGCCCATCCTGCAAAAACTGCAGCACATATCTCAATATTATACTGTCTAATTGAATGTTATTACAACTGCACCACTGACCAAAGGTTTTCCAAGTTCTATTACAGTTGGCCCTCCACATTCACAGCAGTTAGTGGCACAGAACCCCCAAGAAAGTGGAAAAAATATGAATATCATCAGCCCTCTCAAGCATGCATGCTACAGACTCCTGCCAACTGTGCCAGCCCATCACTCCCTTTCCAACCTTGCCACCATGAAGCCTCAACCAGATTTTAAACCTCTCCCAGTCCATTGACCTCCCTGCCCCACTCTTCTTCCTCCTAATCCTCCTCTCAATCTCCTCTCCCTCCAACATTGCCAGCCCATCACTCCCTTTTGAACCTTGCAAGAACATTCAACTTTCCTTGGAGACAAACTGCTGAGATTGACTTAGGCTTTACTTGGCCCATTTGAATAGTCTTCGATTTCTGCACCAGTGGTGTTGAACGTAACTCCTCCTGGTTCCATATGTAGGACCTGACAGTCATGTTGTCCATTGAAACCAAAGCATGACAACCCCAGACCATGTCCACAAAGGGGAAAAGTGCCAGCTGCACTGCCTTCAACTCTAAATAATTTATATTGTGTGTCATGTTGAAGGCATTCGAAAGACCTTGTGCCAAATGACTATTTAATGAGCCCCCCAGCCCATAAGGTTTGTATCAATAGTCACTTGAACTTGATTTTGTATTAAGAGAGATCCTCCTTTCTCCAAATTTGGGCTCCTCAGCCACCATCTCAAATCTTTCTTTAAAGAGACTGGCAACCTTATTCCATAATGTGCCTTGCTCCCTATCACCTGCTCATGAGGTTTCAAAACTCTGCAGAATTCTTGAATGAAACCTCCCCCATGGTACTAGCTGCATTGTCAATATTAACATACCCATTATCTTTGCCAATAACATCACATCTGCAGACTTTAAAGTTACTAAATGCCTTAATGCCTGTTGTTACTTTTCCTGTCTTTCCCTGGAAAGTTTTAAATAACCCAGTACAGTATTGGTCTGGGAACCTAAATGTATTATTAAAGTTGTTGGTTACAAATGGCTTTTAATGTTGAGGGTCTGAGTCTTGAGTGTTAAAGGGTCTTGAGTGTTAAATCTAAGTCTCTCATAATCTTGCTTTGTGAATTCACTTTTAGTAGGATGTTATCTAGGTACAGATAAAGTACCTCTTTCTGTCTGAGGTATGCTATCAGAGGTATCAACAACTTTTTATATATGCCTGGAGTCAATGCCAGACTTAATGGCAATGCCTTGAACTGACAGTGACTGTCCTGATACTAGAATCTTAGATACTTCCTGTCCCTGGTTGCCATGGGAACATGAAGATGCATTTCCTTTAGATCTAGAGATATCATAACATCCCCAATTCTCAAATTTTCCGTTTTTGTCTGTAGTGTTTCTATTTTGAATCTGAGGTACCTCACAAAGCCATTCAGATACTTCAGATTCAAAACTGGATGAAAGGTACTGTTGCTCTTGAACACTGTGAAGAACACTGAATAAACTGAAGTGTACCTCTGTTCCAAAAATACCTCTTCTATCGCCCCAATTTCTAAAAGATGACAAATCCTGGTCAACACTATCTCCTGTTTCTGCAAATCTCTTGTCACTGGAGATGGAAGATACCTGCTTTCCATTTTTTTTTGTGAATAATACTTTGTATACTTGAGTCACTACTTGATTCACCCACTGGTCCAATGTAATTTCCTTCCACAAGTCCCCGAAAATTAGCAATCTTCCCCTACTTGTGCACCTTTCTTGTCAATATTGGGATCTACCCCTCTTTGGGGCTGATCCTGCACCATAACCTTGGTCCTGTCTGTTAAACTGTCCTGTCCATCCAAATTACACCTTTCATATGTACCACTGTTGAAGATGAAATCTAGATTCTGACTGCTTACTTCTTCCTCTTTTTCCACGAAAGGAAGAATAATTTCCACTGAATGGTTTCCTATACAACTTCCTTTCCCACAAAGTTGGCATAACCTGTATTTTCTCACTGTTCTCTACTAAAACTTTTTCTAGCACTTGCTCTCTAAAGAGCAATTCACCTTTAAAAGGCACATAAGCCAAATTATTCCTAGACTTCTGGTCTGCTTCCAAATGTCACAGCCAGAGAGATACTCTTGCCCCTGATATTGCATTAATGTTCTTTGCTGCAAATGCGGTTGAATCATGATTTGCATCAGTCATATATTCCAGTACCTTAAGAACTCTGCCTAGTGTCTTATGCAAAGCATTTACATCCAAATCTTGATCTTCCAGTATTTCATGGATCCATAAAACTGCAGCATGTGCAAACATGGATGAAGCTACTGAGGCCCTTATCACTAAGGCCAAGGTCTAGTGTGCTTTCTTCAGAGCAGTGCCTGATCTTTCATCCACTTCTTCTAATGTTGTGTCAATCCACCAATGGGGTCTTTAGGAATTCTACATCTTTCCTCAAAAAATAATATAAAATTTTACTGTCTCCTAGAAAACACCAAGTATTTTATGGAGTAACCCACTCTAACTCTATTAATTCCTTAAACATCTCAGGCAATGGAATTTCATCACCCCAAGGTTGCTGTTTCTATACAACTAATGTTACTCTGTCTTTAACTACTTGAGCACCCTGTTCTTGAACATTGTCACTTACAGAAGACAAACTAAAGTCTGCACTACTCTCCTCAACAAACTTCTAAAGGATTCTGATTGAAACAGCATACTAGAAGTCTCCTTTTCACCATCTTCTTCTGATGAATTATATTCCCCAACTAGTATCTCTTCTTCCATTCTTGAATTCTGCAAATCTTCCTCAACCATGTAATAATCTAAGTCCTTCTGTGAACTCTGTATGTTTAGATTTCTTTGCACACTTTTTAGGTTCGTCTGTATTATAGTCTGCATCTGTGCATGTTTTCCTTTTCCTGTTATTAGACATCTCCCTTAAATCAACTCTGTCCTCATTCAAATTCTGTTTTTTTCCCAATGAACTATTTCCTTGCTGACCTTTATAATTCATTTCTCTCATTGATGGGATTTAAGTTAAACAAGGACAAAACACACAAATTCTTACTAATCTAACAAAAAATGAGCAAGAAGAACTGGAGACTCTTCTGAGAGCTTATGGTATTACCCTTACAGTCAGCCCTCTGTATCTACAGATATGGCATCCATGGATTTCACCATCCATGGCTTGAAAACTTTCCCAAAAAAATAAATTCCAAGAAGCAAACCTTGATGTTGTAATTTTATATAAGAGACACCATTCTACTGTGCCATTGTATATAATGGGGCTTGAGCATCCAATAGATGTTGGTATCCATAGCGGGTCCTGGAAACAACCCCCAGTGGATACCAAGGACCTACTGTATTAACTTTCTACTCCCCCCCCTTTTTTTTTTCTTTAATGGTTGGTGGTGCTCTGCAAAGTTTTTCAATTTCACAGCTTGGCTGTGCTCACTGTTCTCTGCATATTTTTCTCCAGAACTTTGTTTCAAATCCTCAGATTCATTCTCATGTGAGGTTTGAAAAGTCTTCCTTAATTCTGCCCTTCTCTCATCCTCAGAGACTTGCAGTACAGCAGGCATCTGGGTTGGGCCACCTTTTATTTTATCACATCCCCTGACCTGCTGTTCAGTGATCAGAGGGATGGACTTCTCCTTATTTTTAGTCTCCATTTGCCATTTTTTGCTGTCCGTAGACAGCTTTCTCCTTTTCTCTCTAGTTTTTCTTTCTATAACTACCATTCCTACCTTTCCCTGTATTTTTAAAGTAAAGTCTGACTGATGAATGGGGGAGGGAAAAAACAAAAGTCTGGTTGGCAGGGCAGGAAAGAAAAAACTGATGGGAAAGGGAAGGCATCCTAATGATATTACCTGAAAAATAATGTTGACTCCTGACTAGTCAGTTGGCATGCTAATCAAAATATCATTGGGACTTTATCAAATGCTTTCCTAAAATCCAGATAAACAACATATACAGCATTCCCTCCATCTACTAAACTAGTGACCCAATTAAAAAAAAACAGGATTAGCTTGGCAGGATCTGTGGTTGAGAAACCCATGCTGGCTCCTGTCCAATGTATCATTATCCAGATACTTGCAAAACAGACTCCTTTTAATCTGTGTTAATATGTTTCCTAGTACTGAGGGCAGGGTGACTGGTCTGTAGTTCCCTGGATCTCCTTTTGAAGAGAAGGACAATATTTGCCCTTTCCTGTCCTCTGGCACTTCAACTGTTGCCCAAGAATTCTCAGAATGATGGCAAGTGGTTCAGAGAGTACATCAGCAAGTTCCTTCAGTACCCAGGGATGCAATTTATCTGGCTCATTCAGATTAACTAAGTGATTCCTAATTATCTCTTTATCAATCTTTGTAATTTTTGCACACAGTTCTCTTTGGAGTGGGGGGAAACAGAAGCAAAATAGGTGTTAAGAATTGCTTCAAACATAGCTGGGAAAAAAAACCTTTTTGTTGCTCTGTGCTTCCCTATGATTCTATTCTGCCAATTGAAACATTTTGAAACCTTTTGCTTCCTTTTTAGATTGACCCCAGCTTGTTGTGACACCTAAACTCAGACTTAATGTTCAATGAAACAAGCAAACACAGTTTTTCTGGGTTGGCAATTGTGACAAAATGCATTTATTCTAAAATAGATGTGGAAGTTTCTCATCTGTTCTTGCAGAAGACAGGGAAACCCTTACTGAGCTTCATTCTTAAAAACCTAAACTTGTCTACCATTGTGTCTGAATGCAGCTAATATAGAAGCAATACTTCAAAGAAAACCTTCCAAACTTCTAAAACTGATCTATTTTTTAAAAAAATCAGATGTTTCTGAAATACGGTCAGTTGATACTCCTTGAAAAACAGATCTTCCATGTCAAACTTATCACTAAGGTAATAAATTGTCTTGATTTAATTATTAGAATGTTTGTCTTTATAATAATAGAATTCTGAAGAAATTATTTACCTTAATTTACAGATCACTTCATAAGTTATTTTAAAACACCACTTGATTCAGAATAGACATCAGTGAATAAAATAATGCCATTGACTACAAGTATAGTCTGTCTAGAATGCTAATTTCTCATACATGAAGGAATGCAAGGTTCTCTTGACCTTAGGAACACATAAACAGCTATTGGTAAGGACAATGAGAACACACAAAATTTAGCAACAAATGCAGGTGATATGATACTTGCTTTCTGCTTTCCCCTCCATTCCTTTTCTCTTTTGCATCATGCCTGTAATATTCTGAGTCTGCTTGTAGAGACTGTCTTATATATACAGTAAACCACTTAGAAAATATAGGCATTTACAACGGTTAAAATAAATAAATACAGTTAAAAATTATACTTACACAATTGGCTTGTCTAATCTGCTTCCTTGTGACCCAACAATTTCTCCAAGTGTACAGAACACTTGCCCCAAGAAATCCTGAAAAAGTGTTATTATAGAAATGCATAAAGCTCATTTTGCCCCCTGGGATGTCATTCCTTCTTGGCATGCCATCCACGCTTTCACATCATTATGGAAATGAAGCATTTACAAGAATTATATCACATAGGCTGTATTTCAACACTTATTATTATGGGGATGAGCATAGGACAGCCTCAGATTAAAGAGACACAAACACACACACACACACACACACACACCATTTCCTCCTTGGGCATAGCTGTGATGAAAATTAAAAGCATCTTTCCTAATAGTCTCCCCCCACTTCTATTATGTTGAAGTTTATGAGCTTGTTGGTATTAGTGCAATGTGTTTGTGGCTGTATAAGATCATGCAGTTACCAGAGATTATATGATCGATTTGCAGGATTTTACTGGGCAAAGATTAAAAATAATGTTTTCTGTAAAATCAGCTACAGTAACATAAATCCTTTGTGATGGCCAGTGCTATACCACAAATTAACCCCTGCTTGTCAACTCCCCAAAATTATAAAAAGATTACTGTTAAGATAACTGCTATGCTGGTCACTTCCATTCCCTCCCCACATGTGTATAAATATCTGATAACTAAGGCTACATTCCTGCATATAATGAAATGGTCTGAAGTACTCAAAAACCTGACCAGATAAAAGTTCTTAGTCTCTAAGGGATCACTTACGCGAGCAAGGATAGGCCAGCTCCCTGCCAGTGTATCCTAGCCACAGATCATGCCCGTTCCTCCCCCATTCTCTCCACAAAAGTCCAGATAGCCACACTGACCCAGCTCTGCAGCCAACACCACCATCTCCTTCACTCTCTTTGAAGCCAGTAAGCCAGCACACAACATGTGACCAAGGCCCCCTACATGTGATCAGCCTCAGTCACATGCTGTGGGACCCCTTCTTGCTCCGGAGAAAGTGAGGCATACCAGCAGCTGAGGTGATGGGCTGACCTGCTGGGACGGGCTCCTGAGGTCTAATGGGGCCCAATCCGTTTTTTCCTAATGGGAACAGATTAAACCAGGTATTTTTTTACAACACTTTAATGGGCCCTACCCCATCTTCTCCTCATCTTATCCCCATCTTTGCCCCAAGGACAGAGCAGGGCAAAAGCCCTGCATCGTCAGGATTGCAGGGCAATAAGATGGGGGCAAGATGGGATAAATAGTCTGTCTAGACAGGCCCTAAAATGTGACAAGACTGTTATTTTTGCTACAGCTAGCTGCCACTGCGACCCCCTGGAAATTTCCACAGATTAATCATATCAGAACACACTTTTAATATTAAAATCAAGTAGTACATACATGCTTTGATAGGTCTGGGCTCTTTGAATCAACATCATACCTATAATGAAAAGGGAAAAAATGATGTATATGCAGAACTATCCAGGAACAAGTAAGAGCTTTTTATTGTTTTTCTTACTACAGCATTCATTTGAATATCTAGATTATAAGAGAGGATGATGGGTCTACATCTGCATTCAAATATCATTTTAGCCCTGAAGTCAAGGAGTAATTTAGCTGCAGTTCCCCAAAATTCTGAATGAAAACAAAACAAAATATCACAGATAGCAAAGGAACCTGACAGAAGAATAACCAGCGCAAACAATATATTTGGCCAAAGGTAAGGCAAATAGACACAGTGCCAAGCAATTCCTTGAGCCTGGACTGGAGATAATCTGGATAACCAACCAAGGTCCCAGTGCAGCTGATAGAAAGTATTCTGAATTGTACATGTAAACAATTATAATGATAATTTAATTTTATTATTTTGTTCTATTTCTTTACATTCTAAAGCTACCGTACAGTAGGACCTCCATATCCAGTGGGGATTTGTTCAGGGGGGACCCACAGATACCAAAAACCGTGGATAATAGTGAACACCATTGAAAATAATGAGACTTCCTGTTTAAAACACCATAGAGTTGCTTTGGAGGACCTAGAAAATGGCTAGAGAGGACACATTTTCTAGGAGGACTCTATGGTAGGTGTGCTGTTTTGTGTCCCATGGATAATAGTGGATATGGGGGTCCTACTGCAATTAAAAATAAAATCTGTACTTAATGGGCACTTGCATGTACCCACAGGAAAAATGCATGTATAATTTGTGGGGTATGTTATTTATATTACTTGTACCATAAAAATCTAAATAGTTCAAAGTTTTAAATGTTTTTGATACACCATATAGAGGGTATTATAAGGAAAACATTATAGCTCCTTTTTGCAAAGTAATACTGCAGAAACTAAAATAATGGGGGGGGGATTTGGGCAATGGGAATGATTATTTAAGTATTGATGGTTATTAGTATGACGATTGTATTTACATTTTCCTATAAAACTGAATGACTATCATTAATACCAATGAAATAAAACTTTTAAAAATCCAGATGGCATAATCACTGAGGCTAGGAGCACAATAGTTTCTCTAACCCATGATTATGGCTGCCATATGGCTCAACGGGGATTTGGTCTTGCCATTTACAGCTTGCTTAGCTCATGAAATCTATTATTACTATATAGCAATATATAACTCTTATTGCTTTAAAGCAGGCTGAAAGACTTGTGGCTCAGAGTGGGTTATGAGACTGCTGAATAAGGTCCATTATGCATATTGTAGTTTAGAGGTGGCACTTAGGCTGGCTACCTATTCCAACAACAAAAAAATCCATATACCAAAACACCTCATAGTTCTGCTGACACACTGCAGAAATAATGCAGTTTGACACTGCTTTAACTATCATGGCTCCATCCTATGGAATCCTGGGATTTGTAGTCAGAGCTTTCTGACAGAGAAGGCTGAATACTTGTCAAAACTACAAATCCCAGAATTCCATAGTATTGAGTCATGGCAGTTAAAGCTGTGTCAAACTGCATTATTTCTGCAGTGGGTCAGCAGCCCTAGGGTGCTGCAAAGGTAGTCTTAGGTTCCAGTATAAATGAAGTAAAAATGATATGTGTTCTGTTTCACTGAACTTACATGCTGACTGGTCTTGCTTTTGAACATGTAAAAATTAAGGGAAATGAAATTTTTCACATAAAATTAAAGTTAGAGAAATCGGAGACTCCATAGCTCTGCTGCTAGCTTTTGTTTGGGACTGGGACATTTTGCTAACAACTGTGCTAAAAACATGGATTTCTCTCTTCTTTGCTTTGGACAATTGATGCTTTTGTTGCCAGTTACACCAAATATTAGCTTCCAAAATACAAAGAAGTTGGGCACTGTTTGTGAAATTGACCATTACATGTGTATGGCAATATTCTGTATATCAAACAAAAAGAACAGGTGCTGTTTCTAATCCTCTCCACCCGTGTTAATCAGAATTCTGCTTCTGAGAGGAGAAGCAACAACGGGACTGATTATGTTATCATGCTGTCTGTCTAGATCAGGGTAGGCAAAGTTCAACCCTGGAGATTATTGTTGAACTGCAGTTCCCATCAGCAGCCAGCATGGCCAATGGCTAGCAGATGAAATTCAATAACATATGGGGGACTAAAGTGGTCCACCCTTGGTCTAGATTATGCTTCCTAGACTTACTGGCTTCTAAAAATAACCTACATTAAGGGGAGAAAACTCTCATGCCCTCTTGTGAGTTCCCATGTTACTGTAGCTTTTCAGATGCCAAAAGTAAGGCTGTAGATGCCAAACCCACACTTTGACTACTATGAAAAGTTCGATTCCAACAAGCTGAGTTTACATATCTCTCTTTGGTCCAGTAGACACGAGAGAGAGCCTTCTCTGTGGCTGCTTCCCACCCTCTGGAACTCCCTCTAGTGGGAAGCTAAGCTGGCCCCCTCCCTGTCATCATTCCGCTAGCAGGCAAAAATATTTTGGTTTAAGCAGGCCTTTGGCATATAATTGTGACTTATGTCAGGGTGTGTTTTTATGCTGTTTTTATTGTGTATGTTTTAATTGGTTTTCATTGTTTTAATTGCTTTTTAATTGTGATTTTAATTGTTTGTGAGCCACCTTGGGTCCCACTTTGGGAGAAAGGTGGCATAGAAGTTGCACAAATAAAATAAAATAAAATAAAATAAAATAAAATAAAATAAAATAAATTGAGGTGCCCTATTACTTCTTTGATCCTTTATTTTGTTTGCAAGTCAAAATGAGTTGGCTAACCTCAGAAACATTACCATATCTCCACAAAGTGTTAGGTGACAATCCTATATTCATTGACCTAGATGCATGCCCCCCTAACTGAATGGGGCTTACTTCTGAATAGAAATGTATTTGTGAGAGAGCCAGCGTAGTATTGTGGTTTGAGTGGTGGACTAAAACTCTGGGAGACCAGGATTTGAATCCCCACTTAACCATGGAAACCCACTGGGTGACCTTGAGAGAGTCACACTCTCTCAGCCTCTGAGGAAAGCAATAGCAAAACCTCTCTGAAAAAATCTTGTCAAGACGATCCTGTGATAGGTTTGTCTTAGGGTTGCCATAAGTCAAAACCAATTTGAAGGCATGCAGCAATAACATTTAAATCCAATGCTGAATTAAGTATGCTTAAAGCCACTGATTTCAATGGATTTAATTATTATTTCTCTGCATCTGATTTACATGCCAGATACAATTCACTTCAAAAAATTTATTTCACCAGATATAACCAAAATCAGATTATCCATTGTAAATGGGTTGTGCATCTTTATAGTGTGTGTGTGTATATTTGTTCTGCAGATAGTATTATATTCCTATATGATATAATACTTCTTATATTGTGCTGGTCTGTTTTCACATAATTTCTTCTTCTGTGGTCTGCATGTACTGTATTTGTTTAAAGTACATACTAGTAAACTTGTGCATATTTCCATGCCACTGGCAAAGCACAAAAAAAAACCCACCTGCATTCATATTAATCTGGGAATACAAAGTAAGCTGCAGATATCTAGGACTCTAAATAAGAATTTTCACACAAGATGTTTATTATAGCCAAAACATTAAAAACGAAAGCAAGTACAGTTGTCCCTCCACATTCGCGAACTTGACATTCGCGGTTTCGGTTATTCGCGGTTTTGGGAGGGCCCCCCCGGGCCCCCCCAAAACCGCGACACGGGGCCTCCAGAGGCCCCGTGAAAGACATAGAGGGAGCGGGGAGGCCCAGGGAGGCGTCCACGGGGCCCCCGGAGGCGCTCCGGAGGCCCCATGAAGGCCTGGGGAGGGGTGGGGAGGAGATCCTGGGGCCTCCGGAGACGCTCCGGAGGCCCCAGGAAGGCTTGGGGACGGGGTGGGGAGGGCTGGGGAGGCGATCCTGGGGCCTCCGGAGATGCTCCGGAGGCCCCAGGAAGGCCTGGGGACGCGGTGGGGAGGGCTGGGGAGGCGATCCTGGGGCCTCCGGAGACGCTCCGGAGGCCCCAGGAAGGCCTGGGGAGGGCGGGAGGGAGGGCCGGGGAGACCTTCGCGGGGCCTAGGAAGGCCCCGCGAAGGCCTGGGGAGGGAGGGAGGGAGGGCCGGGGAGACCTTCGCGGGGCCTAGGAAGGCCCCGCGAAGGCCTGGGGAGGGAGGGGGGAGGGGTGTCGTTATTCGCGGTTTTTTCACATTCGCGGGGGTCCGCGGAACGGAACCCCCGCGAATGTGAAGGGACGACTGTAACTTCAATTTAAGGAGATTATCAGACATGGGGTAACATGCCAAAAAAATCACATTCCCAACCACATCAGAAGATTGCTACAAGAAAAAGAAAGGGCAACCTTACCAGACACCCACGTCCTTCTGCCATTCCAAAGGTATAGTGCTGCTGTGGACAAGGCCTCCCTTTTGCATTGACGGGGACAAGCCGTTAATAAAAAGGGACACCTTACTGATGTCCACACTATGCCCCCGGAACACTGGAGGATGCTGGCGTCTGGTAAGGCCGCCCCTTCCTGTTCTCGTCCGGATCTTTTGACAATGTTTTTGCCGTGTCTGATAATCTCCTACATTTCCAATTACAGTTTTAACAACATCTATATATATACTTCTCTTACGTATGTTGCTGTTTCCAGTATGCTGATTGGCTGTTTAGGCTTGGTTGGGCAGCCAATCAGCACACTGGGGGCGGGACCATGTGGACCTTTACGGCAGAGGTGTGAGTAGCATGTGTGTATGTGTATGTGTGCAGGCATGCAGGGGGGAGAGCAGCAGGGGTGCGGGAAGGGCAGTGCTTGGGGAGGGCAGCAGGAGTGTGGGGTGGTGGTGGTGCGGGCATGGGGGGCAACATGGAGGCGGGGGAATTTGGGGAGGGTGGCACGGGTGTGGGGTGGTGGTGCGAGGATAGCGTGGGTTTGGGGAGGAGGTGGGGAACGCAGGGATGGTGGTTCAGGAACGGTGCTGTGGGTGGGGGGGTGGGAGGCAGGAGGGCAGCTCGGGCGCAGGGAGGGGTAGGGAACACAGGGAGGGCTTCAGGGGAATGCAGGGAGGGTGATGCAGGGCACGAGGGGGCTGCACAGGTGCAGGTGAACGCAGAGAGGGAAGTGCAGGGAATGCAGTGTAAGTGTAGCACAGGTTTGGGGAGGGCATGGGGAACGTGGGGAGGGCGGCATGGGGAAAGTGGCATGGGTGTGGGGGCAGTGTGAGGGTGGCGCAGGCACAGGGGAACGTGGGGAGGACAGCACAGGGGAATGTGAGGAGTGTGGCACAGCATGGAGGGCAGTGTAAGGGTGGCGCAAGGGAGGCACGGGAGCGGGGAGGGCACAGGGGAATGCAGGGAGGGTGGCACAGACATGGGGGGGGTGGCATGGGGGCAGTGTGGGGGAGCGGCATGTGTACCGCCAGGACGAGGTGTAGCATGGGGGGGAATGGTGTATGTTACACCAGGTATAGCTAGTTTCAATATATTCTCTTAAAACTCAAGAGTACTTACTTCTATGTATACATGCACAGCATTGTTCTATTCAAGAGATATTATTAGAACATGCCATCTTATTTTAGTAATTAACATTTGTGATCACTCACAACAATCTTATGAATTATGTAAAACCAGATTTTCCTGATATGTGGTTTAAAATTCCATTTCATTTAGCTATCTGCACTTCAGTGGAAGCATATACTATTATAGTATCAAAACTACACGCTATTATGCCATTATACAAAATGTATGTAAATAAACTTACAAGTCAAACCGCAGATTCTGTCTCTCTTCAAAAAAATAATCCATTATAAATTTTCTTACAAAATCTGGGTTCAGTGTATTGTCGATTACTTCTGTTCTCCCAAACTACAAAAGAAAATTTATTTTACACAATGTACATCAGTAAACCTTATAGGTAATATACAGTACATATGCATACCAAAAAAGCAACAATGTCTATTACAGTGAGGGGATGGGGAAACACAACAAAAATCAACTAAAAGTAGCTCCTGGTGTGGGAAAGACATCACTACCAGAAAATGTTCACAAATATTAATTTTGTCTATGTAACTTTTGCCTTTTTATTTAAAAAAATTCCAAGTCAGCTAATAAATTTGAGCAATTAAACAATAAAATATAAATAAAATCAACAAAGTGGCAGAAGGCCTGGAGGAGGACTGCAGGTTAAACATCGTATAAAATTATTTTGATAAAAGGAGGAGATTATCTATTAATAAGAGGAGAACAAGAACAGGTTGCTTACCAGTAACTGTGGTTCTTCAAGTAGTCATCTGTGAACTCCAACAAATTGGGTTATCTGTGCCTGCACAGTGCATCATTCAGAACCTCCTAGAGCTAGGGAGTAAAAGTTTTGGTGGCAGACCCTCCTCCACATGGCCGATGTGACCTGCACCGTTCCCGCTCAGTCCCTCAGTTTCCTAGACACTGAAGCAGCAGCCGAGGATAAAGCAGGAGAGTAGGATACAATGAGGGAAGGAAAGGTGGGGTTGTGTGAGTTCACAGATGAACACTTGAAGAACCACACTTACAGGTAAGCAACCTGTTCTTCTTTGTGATTTCTGTGACTCACACAGCTGGAAGACTAGCAAGCTAATTGCCATATGAGGTGAGAGTGTCATGCAATGTACTCTCAAATGCAGCCTCTCTGGACCTCGCATCAAAGCAAACCAATCTCCCTTTTGTACCAAGGTAAGGATTGAGTTGAGTGAGACCTTTCTTAAATGTCTGAGTTCTATGTAGAAGTTGATGTTCTGAAGATCCAGAATGGGTGCAGCCCACCATCCTTCTTGGACAGAATGAAGTAGATGGAGAAGAATCTCAGCAGGAGATTAGAAGGAGGGACACCTGAGAGGGGGGGTTCTTCCAGAACTCTATAGCATACCCCTTTTTCATGATATTGAGGACCCACGAGTCTGAGGTGATAGGTGCCCAGGTTTGATAGAAGCAGGAGTTTGTTGTGAATAGGGAGAGTGCCGATGGAACAGAGGTGCCCAGGAGTCAAAGGCTGTTTGGAAGGTTCTTAATGATGCTTCCTGAAGTCTGAGACCTGAATCTGGAGATAGAAGAGCCCTTCTTTGCAGACAAACAAGGGAGAGGAAGCACATGAACTTGTGTACGCCCACATGGGCTGTAGGCTCTCTTGGAGGAAGCCTGCTTTGACCAAGGGAAGTGAGGCCTGAAGGAGAGCTGAGACTGAGTGTATAACCCAAACTGCCTTGCTGCTCAAAACATCTATGGGTGTGCTTCAACTTGTTGTCTGTCTCAGCATTAAACAACCCTTTCTCATCAAAAGGGAGGTCTTCTATAGTAGCCCTTTCCTGATGAGAGAGGTCGGAGAAACAGAGCCAAGCATGTTGACACAGGGCAATGGCCCCTACCAATACTTCGCCACTGCATTCGGAAGAATGATGAGCCATTATTATCTGCTGGGCAGCAATCCTGTGTACGTCAGCCTGAAGTATCCAAGCTACCCTCTGATCTTTATCTGGTAGCTTGTCCAGGAAAATTACATCTTCTCCCACTGGAGATGTTGATAGGCACCCATCTCAAAGTTAGCAATAAGAAATAATAAATCAGCTGTGGAATAGAATTTGTGTGACATCATATCCAATGTCTTTACCTTCCTTGTCTACTGGACCAGAGTGCTGTTGCAGCAAAGACCTAGACAGAGCTGCATCCACAATGAGGGGAGTTGGACTGGGGATGATGGAAGAACCAGTCTGAACCCATCTCAACAAATCTGTAAATGGCTTTGATCCTCATTGAGGTGCACAGGATGGAAAACGGGGTAGATCAGGACTTTCTAGCCACCTGAAGGAGAGAGGGATGAAGCAGTAACACAGTAGGCACTGGGGCTTGACTTTGGATTTGTTTGAATGGGTGGAGGATTCAGGCTGCTTGACTCAAGATCAAGGGCTTTCACCATCCAGAGCATTTGGTCTGCAAACAAGCAGATGATGTCATTGGCGAGGCATTGTGGGCTCCAACTAGGGTTGGGGAAGACTCAAAGGCTGGAAAGTTGGAAGATGATGAAGACAAGTCTAACTCCTCATCCAAACTGGAAGATTCTGGAGGCAAAACAGCCTGATGATGTGAATGGAGACGGTGTACTTCTCATGTCCATCAATGGCATGGAGGATCCCAGTACCAGTGAGGGTGAAAATGGTCGAGCAGAGACTGCTGCTTAGAAAGATCCTGGAGAGGATGAATGAATCTGACTCAGTGCTGAAGATGATGGCATTGAGGTCAATAGTTAATGACTCCAACTCAGTACCATGGCTGTTGGTACCGAAGTTCATAAATTATGTCTATGACAACAAAAAGAGAGATGAATGGGGTCAAATTTGCCTCGACAGCCATAAGCATGACTGTAGTCATAGCAGCAATATTCCTGAGATGGAGACCTTTCTTTGTAAGGTGAGGAAACGTGAAAGTGAGGAATTGTGATAGTAGTAGGCTCTGATCCTGTCTGTATTCAGTCCATCATGGTGAGATCTTCGGTCATGGTACCAATAGGTCTTCCTTGAAAGATGGTAGGTAGCATGATCAGCATAGAGGTGAAGACCATTGTGACCACAGATTATGGGACCGGGAGTGGTAAGATCTAGAAAGAGAGGAGTACAAACAAGAATATGACCTTGTATGACAGCAATGTCTCAGAGAGTGCAGACCCAGAACTGGGGGTTCCTCCTGAGTAGGGGTCTGGTCTGGAGGTGGAGATGGAAGACTCCACTGTGTATGGTCCAGCGGTGATGGATGAACCAGGATCCATGGAGGGGAGTCTAAGATCTCACCATCTGATTCCAGACTGACTGAAGGAGGTTGTGGAGATCACTCCTGTACCATGACGTGGGTGTTATCTTCCATCTGAACTGAAGGTACTCTGAAGTCTACCGAGATAGGGATGGAAACATCCCTCTCCTCAGCAGATAGATGAGGAGGGTCTGCCTGGGCTCAAGGCTGAGGAGACTGTGCCAGATGGCTCAGTATCATTGATTGGAGCTGAGGGTGAGAGGCCTCTGTATCCCTTGCCTTCTTCATTGCCTTCTATGTTGTGCCTCTCTCCTAGATGCAACAGGCACTATGAGTGCCCATCCTTCTCAGGGATCTTATCCTCACAAGATATACACTTTTTGAAGTAGCCAGTGGAGGCCATAAGCCCCTAAGGGCATGTGCGACCAAAATGATGGACCAAGCCAAGAACCATAAGACAAAGTTGGAAACACTGAGCTAAGTCCATTGTCCAAAGCCAAGAACCAAGCCAAAATACCAAAGCCCAAACGCAAGATGATAAGAAAAGTCAGGTAAGCCAAAGGTCTGTAAGTCAATAACCAAAAATCCAAAGTCCGAAAAAGCTCAGAAATCATTCCTATTGGTGCTGCTGCTGCTGTGGAGGACAAAAAGGAACTAATTGAGCAGGAATGGTGTGGTCACATGGGGCATGTGGAAGAAGGGCTACTGCCAAAACACTTTTTCCCTAGCTCTATAAAGTTCCAAATGATACACCGCACAGACACAGACAACCCCATGAAGAAGAAACATATCTTAACCCTTCATCTACAAAATTTTTAAGAACATAGAATATAAAAAGAGGAAAACCATTTCAAGATGGTGGTGGGACAGTCTATTTTTGAATATTTCTCAGAAAAAATCCTATATAAGTACAAACACAGCAATATTCTTAAAATATATTATTCTTGCAGTTAAAGTTGGAACATACAACTGAAACAGAGAGTACCTTGAAATCTTAATGTGAATTGTGTCATGTCTCTTTAGATAACTCCCTTTTGCACCAGCCAGTTAGAACAGCATTTTTTCAGCCAAGGATCTAAGGAAAGGCAGGACACAAGAGGAGGGTGGGCAGGATTGTGTGAGTTCACAGATGACCACATGAAGAAATACAGTTACAGGTAAGCAAACTGTCCTTTGTGGTCTCTGTGACTCACACAAATTGGAGACTAACAAGTTAGTAACCATAGGAGAAGGGAGATGGCAGACAGGAAAACAGCATGGCCCTCTCAAAAGTGGCATCGCTTTTTGGAACTTGTGTCCAATCTGTAGTGGGAGATGAAGGTCAAAGGCTGTGACCACATAGCCACATTACATACTGTATGTCCTCCAAAGGCATGCCCCCTCAGAAAGGCAGGTGACGTAGCCATGGCCCTTGGCTACATACACTGACTGGGCATTCCTTTCTTGCAAGCTTATAAGTCAGGTGAATGGTGGAAACCATCCACTTGAAGAAGCACTGCTTCGACACAGGCAGACCCTTCTTCCTCAAAGAGTAACAGACAAGGAGTCTTTGAGAGCCATGGAAGCCCACAGTCCTGTCAACATGAAAAGCTAGGGCCCTGCTGACATCCATGTCCAAAGTAGGGTGCTAATTGGTATGGAACAGTGACGCCACCTTAGGCAAAAAAGGAATGTCCAGCCTGAGGACAACTTTATCCCAATGAAAACATAGATATGGTTGATCCACCCTGAGGACACATGAGTCCCCTGCTCCCCTGGCAGATGTAGTCACCACCAAGAAAGCCATGTTTCAGATAAGTAGGTGGACATCACAGGACACCATTGACTCAAAGGGTTTCCTGGAGAATTGAGACAATACTACCTCCAGGCTCTATATAGGTGTTGGTCCCAAGACCGGAGGACAGAGATTCTTGGAAATCTTGACCAATGGGTTCTGGAAACAAGAGGGTTTGCTGATCATTTTAAAATTAGCTGATATTGCTGCTAGATAACACTTAATGGAAGAAAGAGAAAGACCTCTATTAGAGAGGGAGAGTTGGAACTCCAGCACATGATCAATTTGTGCTTGTCCTGGAGAGATCCCTCAAGGTAACAAGAAAGAGAAGAACTTCTTCCATTTGTAGGCATAGCAACACTGAATGGAAGGCCTACATGCCTCAGCAGTGATGTTTCTTATGACCTCAGAGAGAGATGCTAAGGGATTATGTACTCTCTAAGCTGTCAGTCTGAGAGTGTCCAAGTCCTGATACCTCACCTTCCCTCTGTGGATCATTAGGAGGTACAGGCGATATGGAAGCTTGCAACAGACACCTCGAGACAGGTATAGGACTGGAGTGAACCAGGGCTGCCTGGGCTACCATGGTGTGATCAGAATGCATCTCACATCGTCCCTGCAGATTTTGGCTCTCACTCTAGTGATGAGAGGAAACAGAGGAAAAGCGTACATGATGGTTCCTTCCCACTGAAGCAGGAAGGCATTGCTGCATGAGTCCTTCCCCTGATAAGCTCTGGAACAGAATATCCTGCACTGCATGTTCCTGGATGAGGCAAACAGATCCACTTCCAGAGTGCCCCATCTTCTAATCATGGTATGAATTCAAGGTTCTGTTGAGAGCATCTGCTAAGAGAGTCTCCTCTCGTGGAAGTCAGACTGCTGAGATGGAGATACCTCTGCTGACAAAGATGGAGGGTGAGGTGGAGCAAGGTATTGGATTTCATTTTGCCTTGTTTGTTCAGGTAATGCATGACCATGGTTTTGTCAGTAATCACCTGACCCACTTTGCCCCAAAGAAGTGTCTCAAAAGTCCAAAAGGCTTTTTCCACTGCCAGCATCTCAAGAGCGTTTATGTGGAAAGCACTCTCCTGTGAAGTCCAATGACCCCTGACTGAAAGATCCTCTAGACGAGCTCCCCATCTGTGGTGGCTACTGTTCATGACTGTGGAAGCAGAAAGGGTACGCCCACTTGCACAATTGTTGGATCCATCCACCACTGTAGGGAATTGTGCACAATGTGGGGAATCATAAGCCTCATCTTTTGATAGCCAGTCAATGAGACAAAGCACAACAGGAACCAAGCCTGCAGAGGTCTTATCCAAAGCCTGGCAAATGGAATCACAGGCATCGTAGATCCCATGTAATCTAACAGTATCTGAACGTCTCTGGCACTTACTCTTCAATTTTGAAGGCAACGAAGAGTGGTTCTCTGAAAGGCTAGGTATCTGTTGTCTGGAAGGAAAGCACCCTAGGCTCAAGAATCTAATAGGGCTCCAATGAACTATATCTGCTGGAACGGCTCCTGATGTGACTTCTCCCAACTGATAATGAGCACTAATGAATCCAGAAGTCTCAAGGTGATGTGAATGTCGGAGAGGAGCTGGACGTGTACATGTGCAATGATCATCCAACTGTCTATACAGGGAAGGAGAACATGTTGGAAAAGACTGAGGCATTCTCTATTCCCCACACTCTTTTACCATAGAGCAACCCCTGTTGGACTTCTTGTGTATATTATATTTGCCCCCTCTCAGCCTCTGTAGTTAATATGCCTCTGTCTGTCCTGCCCTCTTTTTCTTGGGCAGCCTTCTTCTCTCTTTCCTATGCAGATGAGTCAGAATGATTCTTTCTCCTCTACCTCATTTAAGTAAAGTTTATTGAGTTATTTAACCTTAAGCTGCATGTCGCGTTTTGGTCATATGTAGTTCAGAGAAAATTAATGTGCATTTGAGTCATGCCTCTAAACTATTACTCTGCTTGGAGGGAAGTTTAAAAAAAAATTAACTTTTAGAGTTTCCAACAAAGGGAAACTTTAATTCACCCACATACTGGCGGCCTGCTGACGAAGCCACGCAGCCACTACAGCCATGCACTTGGTGAAGACGTGAGAAACAGTGCAAATGCCAAAGGGAAAGACAGAAATTGTATGTTTTTTTTTCCTACTGCAAAGCACAGGAATTGTCTGTGAGATGGTCTGATGGCGATGTGGAAGTACACATCCTTCAAATCCAGAGTGGCAAATCAATCAGGGCCCTTTTGAATCAGGGGGAGGATGGAAGTAAGAGTGATCACTCTGAAGCATCTGGGTTGAAGACCCAGAATGGGACAAAGTCCTCCATTCTTTTGGGACACAAAACAGTAGGAGAAACACACACATATCGGGATAAAGATGGGAGAGAGGGACAGGCTCAATGGACCCTTTGAGAAGAAGAGTCTTCAACTCCTTTTCTAGTGTGGGTGAAGGGCCAGTAATACTAAAGACTCCAGAAGGCAGCTTCCTCCAGAATTCTATGGTATAGCCCCTTATGATGATATCAAGGACCCACAAATCCAAGGTGATGGTATTACCTGAGCCTGTCATAGAAGAAGTGACTATGGGGCTACACCATACATCATATGGTGTAGCTCCTTATGATGATATCAAGGACCCACAAATCCAAGGAGATGGAGACCAAGCATGATGGTATTACCTGAGCCTGTCATGGAAAAGGTGAATATGTATGGAGATGGAAGCTAGGTCATAGGTAGGGCAGTCATTCTCTAACTCATAAAAGGCACCATTTGGTGGAATCTTGGGGTGACTTACAGAACTGTTGCAGCCTGTATGTCCCTCCCAAAGAACCCTTCTTTGAGGAGGACCAAGTTAAAGGCTGAACATGCTTTTGCTGCCTGCCCCTCCCTCCCCGGGCTATAGTGGAATCTCAAAGATATTCAGTAACAGGACCATGAGAAGTAAGAATGACAAAATTGAAACTGTGTTGGAAGCCCAAATTTCTTTGCAGTTGTGTGCATTTTGTGTGTACACTCAAGTTTTTCATCAGTTTAAGCATTGAAAAGACCTCCGTCCTTTAAAGGGAACTCTTTGATGGTCACACAGCCCTGATGGAACAGACCTAAGGAGCACAACCATGCATGTCTCCAAACAGCTACTGCCTCTGCCAATGCTTTTGTACTACAGTCAGCTGGGTGTCAAGTGGTAATAATTTGTTGTCCAGCCAGCTTGTGAGTTTCAGCCTGCAGATTGGAGGTAACCTTGCAATCCTCATCCGACAACATGTCTAGGTAATGGGCCATCTTTTCCCAAACTAATTGTTGTTACGCACCCATACAAGCAGCACAGTTTGAAATACAGAAGGAGAAGGTGGCTGTAGAGTAGAATTTCCTGCCCATGATGTCCAGTTTCTTCCCTTCCTTGTCTGTTGGTGTTGAATGAAGCTTTTGGGAAGACTTGGCTTGGGCTGCATCCACAATTATTGAGTTGGGCTTTGGATGATGTACTAGCCACTCAGACTCACTGAGCAACACAATATAGACCCTCCAGTTTCTTCGATGTAGACAGGATTGATGAAGGTTTTAACCAAGAGCTTCTAGCTATTTGCAATAAGTAGGACAGAACTGGAATTGATGCAGGTGTGGGAGCTTGGCTCTGTACTCTGTGAAAAACTGGATCTTCTACCAATGTGGACATTTGTTTCACCACCAAGTCTAGTGCTTTGACCATGTGCAACATATGGTCTGCAAAGTATCATATGTCATCAATGGGAGAAGCTGGGTCGTGGTCACTGATCAGAGCAGAAAGGGATACCCATGTAGGAGATCTTGAAACCAAGATAGAGGCTGATGACTGAACAGAGATTGTTGATGTGGTGACTGGCAATGAGATGGTGGACTCAAAGGAGATCAAGACTGCTGCTGGGTATAGTCCATATTGTGCCTATATATACTGGATGTAGAACCTGTGTACTGTCTTCTATAGCACAAATCCTGAGGGCTGGCACAGTAACAGTACAGAAGGCCCCAATGATAATAATAACAATCACAGGAAAATTTGTAAACATAGGGTGGAGAATTAATGCGGTATTGGTAATACACCTCAGGAGGTTCAGCATGGCTGTGACAAGACCTACAAAAAGACTGATGATAATGGTGTCTAGGACAGTGAGAGCAAGATCAAGAATACAAGGTAGATGAAGTTCAAGAAGGAGAACAATGGTGATGCTAAGACCGGGTCTTTGGGGATTCTGGAACAAAGGGGCAGAGGGCGGTCAGCTCAAGATGATAGACTGAGCTTGCAGGCCCTGTAGCAAAGGTAGCCTCACAGACTCTCTAAGAGAAGATTCAACAATCTCTCCATCCAAAGAGATTAGCAATTACCACCAATGGGGATCCTTCTTGAACTGTAGTCACCAATTCCACACCCCTTCTTGCCGATGAGTGCTTGGAATGGACTGAAAAGATGGACTCTTTTCCTGATGAACAGGAGACAGAACTCAGTCAGGAAATTTCGAGGTTACCCCAGAGTACTGAGAAAGTCCTTCTTGTGCACCTTTCTTCATGTCCTTGGACCTCTTCTTCTTCATATAGCACTTATGTGCAGGCTATTGAAGGTCCTGAGGTAGAGCTGATTCTGTACCAGGCAATTGAACTCTAGATGGAGCAGTTTCAAGGTCTAAAGAGTGACCTGGTATACAGGGTACTCTAGCTTGGAAATGCCCACTCAGAGGTGGGACAGTCCATACCTTTCTTATGACTAGAGGTTTCTATGAGAGACCTCTTAAGAGCTATTCTCACCAAAGAACCTGAAGCGGTTGATGTTGAAATGGAGCACGAGGTAGAGGGTTGATAAGAAGCCTCAGTAAAAGGTAGTGGGTTTTGAGTGGCTTGAGCCTTTTTTTTTTTTAAATTTATTTATACCCCGCTCTTCAGCCACAAGGCTATCAGAGCGGCTTACAAATTGTTTTAAGCAACAGCTATTTACACATCTACACTGCATTAAACAGTTTCCAATGTGTTCATCCAATGAAGTTTTAAAGCACAAATCACAGTTATGCCTGGACTGTGGTGTCAAGGTGTGGACATGAAGGCACAAATTGACCTTGTGGCCTTCTCCCAAACAAAGAAGATGCTTTGAGTGTCTGTCTTTTTTAGGGATCTTTTCTTCACAGTTGGTACACCTCTTAAATGAAGCTGAAGAGGCCATAAAACAACCCCTCAGGAAAGGAACAGCCAGAGGGGGCCAGACCAATGAGGTAACAATCCGAAATCAAAATCCTTTAGAAGTCTGAGTCAAACCATAGAGGCAGAAGCAGAAACCAGCCAAAATGTAAAAGAGTAAGACAAATTCAATCCAAATCGAGTCAAATCATAACATGGAAGATACAATTTCTAATAGTTCTTCACAAGGCTATTGCTGTGGTGGACAAAGAGGAACTGAGGGTTCAGGTGAGAAGTGCGCTGGTATGGCACGTGGGGAGTAGGTGGGGTTACCACCAAGATGCTTACATAATAGTTCTAGAAGTTTCCAAATGATGCACAGTGCAGGCACAAAAACCCAACTCAACACCATTTGTGTGAGTCACAGAGACCATGAAGAAGAAGCTCTGATTATTTCCCTCCTTTTTGCCTATTTCGTACATTCAAACAAAAATAGATGCTAGAATATTAAAAGGGTCAATATGTTACAACTAGCCTGCATTTAGTTCTTAAAAGCCAGTCCATACAAAACATCTCCAAATTGTATCTGCAAAGACCATTTATGGAAATAATTATAAACAGAATTATTTGATAATCTCTCCATATCATGTTAGGTAGATCATCAAGAGGAAACATGAATATAAAGAAGAGCATCAAAAGAAATGACATGATATGGAAAATAATACAGTGGGCCCTCCATATCCGCAGGCATTTGGTTCCAAAATTCCCTGGGGATAGCAAAAACCACAGATGGTAGAGTCCCATATTAATTAATCAGAGAGGCTATTTTAAATATGGGCGTTGCCATTTTAGGTATGTGGTGGCACTATTTTAGGTATGCAGTAATAATCCGTGCACATTCAAATCCATAGATATTGAACCTGTGGATACAGAGGGCCCACTGTATTTTATTTAATGAAATAAGTGGAGAGAATCTGTTACTAGTCTCAGAATCTTTAACAGAAATGGAATTGACAATCCACATAACTGATGCATGGTTAGGGCTGCCATACCCATGGTTTCTAACCACCTGGTTTGGACTGTCATCTGGCTGGTTTCCAAACTTTCATCTATATATATAAAATACTTCTGCGTGTTTCCTTTCCAAGTGTGCTGATTAGCCACTTAGGAAACATACCCAACCAATCCCCTCACTCCTCTCACTCCCTCAGCCAATCACCACCCACATGCAAATCCCTTTCCACCTCACAACCCACTCCTGCTACTCAATCTGCACCTACACTCCCAGACTCATAAGAGCCCCTCCCTCCCTCACCACCCACATGTAAAACAATGTAATATTTTTTTCCTAAAATAATAGTGTGTAGCTGAACTGTGTGAAAAATTACATGTACAACACTGAAATATTTTTTCCCCAAAATAATAGCGTGTAGCTGAAATGTGTGAACCCTTCAAATCTACTATAATGGCATATGATACACTGGGTACAGCTAGTTTTTTTTTTTAAGTTACTAATCTTTGTAAGAGCAGAGCTATGGGTCAAAATTATAGCAACTATTCTGTTTTTGCAAGACTGGTAAATTCCATGAGCAGGACTATCCAGAAAGTTAGCTTTCCTGTCTGTTTTCCAGAATACAGTACAAATGTGTTGCCAGGAAAGGGTGCAAGAAGGTGGTTTATTTGGGGATGTTTGTGGCTTCTTGCATTATACTCAACCAGTTTTTTGCAACTGGTGAATTTGGGGGGTGGGCTATCTGAAAATTTGGCTTTCTGGGCTATTTTCCACAAGGCAAATGTTTTGGCCAGAATGGAGACAAGAAAGGGGTTCTTGCATAATTTTGTGTGGCCTGTGGCATCTCCCTAATCTAATTTTATTCAACTGATACATTTGGTGGACATGGCTTACTCAGAAGTTGGAGGTCTAGATCGTTTTATAGTTAACAAAGTAGTTAACAAAGTAGACATGTTCCTGGGCTTTACTTCTTTAACAGAAGCTTTGATATCAGAGGTAGAAGTAACATGGAAAGAATAGGGCTAGGTTCCTACACCACAAAAAAGAAGAGAAGTTCAACATGTTTCAGCAAACTTTTTACTCAAAACTAATAATATGTACATGTGAAATGAAACAACCAGGTCAGGTTAGCCTTGCATAAGTAAACAAAAACATTTTGAATCTTTTACAGACCATTTGAGAGCTGCTTCCAAAATGCTGACCAGGATGATTTTTAATTTCAACAGCCTCCACTGTTCTTATGATTTCCATTTTGGTGGCAAAACATATAGATCTATGTTTTTTCAACACGCCGGGATAGCTGGTGAGGCAAACTAATCTGCTTTACTCTTTTCTTTCTGTTTTGCTCTTCACAAATACTCAATAAGTGATTCTGGAGACATCTGTTTGCCTTGCCTGTTGTACGTGAGCACACAAGCTACAGCAGGATAACCCAGAGTAGAATCTCATTCTTTTCCAGGTGAAGTTTTATCGCAATGTTTACTACAGACATGCTATTGCAACCTAACACTGAAAGTCTATCTTTCTCCAGCCCTCTTTCACCATTCTCCCAATGCCAATGCTACAAAACCAAACAAAAAACCTCCAAACCCTTCCAGCTAGACAGAAGTAAAGAAAAGGGGGTCTGGGATGGGCTTGGCTTCCATAAAAAGACTTTGTAAAAAGGAGCTTCTTTGTCACAGGCTTTATTAACTAAGGTATGCCTCTGTTCTGTTCAGGATGGGCTCTGGACATTAAGGGGTTAACAAAAGCATGCTATTTGGAATGTTCTCAAGCATGCCAAACACACAAATCTCTTTTTTAAAATGTCCTATTCCAGCCCATCCATTCAGGCTTTTATCCACTCCCAGAGCTAACCCTATTACTGTCACATTCTCCCCACCTAACTTACCTTCCCCTCACTGCTGCTGCTCTTGCTGTCAACTTCTCCCACCTTGCTTTATTTCCCTCTGCTCCAGTTCTTTGTCTTGCAGCAGCAGCACTGCCTTTACTTGCCTAATTTCCTGTCCTCTGTACAGTAGTTACAAGATGAGGCAAAGTACAAGCGAGGCTGTATAGTCTGTAAGTTTGTCCTTACTTTCCCCTGCATTTCCTCCTGTGAATCAGATAACAGCCATTTTAAAAGGCTTTCTGTGATATTTTAATGGATCTGTACCTTTTTGCCACTGGTGAGAAAACTGATGGCAAATAACAACAACAACCAACTCTTTAATGATCCCATGAGAATACAGTAGGACCCCCTTATCCACTGGAGATTGGTTCTAGGGAGGGCGTGGATACTGAAAAACGTGGATAATAATGAACACCATTGAAAATAATGAGACTTCCGGTTTAAAATACCATAGAGTTGCCTTGGAGGACCTAGAAAATAGGTAGAGGATACATTTTCCAGGAAGACTCTGTGGTAGGTGTGCTGTTGTGTGTCCCCTGGATAACTGAATCAGTGGATAATGAATCAGTGGATATGGGTTCTTCTATACAGTAACATTAAAAGTGCCTGTGCTGAGAGATAACAGTGGACCAAGGTCACATGGTAAATTCCATGTCCAAAACATGGTTCTGAACTTGGGTTTCTCTCTTCCAAGTCCAGCATTATAAATATTACTCTATTAATCCCCTCACAAGAGTACTTACTATAAAAATAGTGTGGCAGGGGAAAATACAATTAATGTGTTGATTTTTTCAAAGCAGTGATCGATATGCTGAATTTGCACAATTAGAATGTAAATTAATAATACCTATAGCCACAATAATTTGCAAATTAGATGTCCAGATTTGAGAGGTTGGAATATGGCAATCTATGCAGGTTGGAGCTTTAAAACTGACACCTATTCTTTACAACATTTATGGTCTTCTCTGACCAGCTGTGTAAACTTTTCAATATTTTCTATTATTTCTTTTTAAACAACTTAAAAACATAAGCTCTATATCTACCAGAAGGCCTCACATTCTAAAAGGAAGAATAAAGATGTCCCATGTTTTAAACCAAGTCATTTAGCTTCCTGATAAGTAGCAAAAGATTAGAATTAAGGCAATCTAAATGGGAAAAATCTATAAAATCATAATGTTGGAAATATATGAATTAAAGTGATAACAAGTATTAAGAAGCCACTATAGCACAAGCAGTGAACTCCAATCTCTTAAAGCTGCAATATAGCAAACTATTTACAGATCACATTAAGAAAAAGGAGGAAAATGGTATTGGATTCTTCCAGAGACCACCCAAAACTCTGATAAAAAGAGACACATTATTTAAATATGTGACTATAGGATTAGACATAAAGTGATTGAAAGGTCTGGCAAGTAATAGTAATATCTGTCATCAGAGAGTCTGCTGGCACATAAAACTTTGATGAGAGAAACAAATCCAGAGCAAACAGAAGCACAGGGTCTGTCATTATCTTTCCTTGTCTATAGATGTACTATTTATGACAGGTTCTGCAAATCCAGGCTTGTCTTCAGGCAGTAGAAATGTAACTCAGATTAATTGCTAATTCATCATCGGAGACAGATAGTCAGGAACCCTAGAACAAATCGTTTGAGCTCTACAGAATCACAGAATTGGAAGGGATCATAAGGGCTTCAACCTCATGCCATGCAGGAACACATAGCTATATATCCTATGAAGTATAATACAGTGCATACTAGTGTTTTAAAGACTTTAAATAAGAAGAATTTGTAGTATCTTGAGTCAGATTGATGAATTTTGCAATTCGGAGCTAAATTCAATTGAGTAGAGCCAGTGAACCAGTGAGTCTTGTGTAAGTGTTGACTTAGTAAGTTCCATGCTTTGAATGGACTTACACTAGTTGGGACTAACCACTTGACTATGTTGTTATGCCTCTGTTTTGGAAATATTATTAGGCTGGGAGAATATGTGCAATTTTGCACATGTAGTCGTCCCTCCACATTCGTGGCTCTGACTTTTGCAGTTTCACCTATTCGCAGAAATCCTTAGCTCCCCTCCCCCGGGAACAAATTTGGGGGGTTGACCCAAACCAGAGAAAAGCCCCTCTGCAAAGCCACTGAGCCTCCAAGTGCTCTGTAGCAGCGGCATAGTGGCAGTGGCATGGCAGACACAGTGGCAGAGGCCCTGGAGGCATGGTGACGTTCTGTTGGCGGGGAGGCCAAGCCCATGGAATGCCGCCCGTTCTGTGGCTTTGCCCTGAACCTGCGGCATTCCCCAGGCTTGCTTTCCCCCACAACCACACTGAACCCCAAGAATGGCCGATCAGGGCAAAGTCGCTGAATGTGGCTGGTCTTTGGGATTGCCTTTCCTGGCCCAACCAAATTGAACCCCAGGAACCTCCGAAAGTGGCTGCTCCTGGGGCTTCAATTCAGTTGGGCCGGGAAAGGTTCATCCTTGACCCAACCAAATTGACCCCTCCAACCAAATTGAAGCCCCAGAAACTGCTGAAAGCGGCCACTCCTGGAGCTTCAATTTGGTTGGGGAGGAAATGGCTTGGCCTTGCCTTTCCCATCCCAACTGAACTGAATCCCCAGGAGCCACAGAAAGTGGAGCCCAGTTTTGTCCCTTGACGAAAGCTGATTTAAGCAGGACGCTCACCGAGCAAAGTGTGGGCGGTTTGCTCGGTGAGTGCTCCACTTAAATCGACTTTCCTCCCTTGTGTCTGGGGGAGGAAAGCTGATTTAAGTGAGGCCATCATCAAGCAAACCACCCGCACTTTGCTCGGTGAGCGCCCCACTTAAATCTGGTTTCCTCCCTTGTGTGTAAGGGACAAAAGCCGGTTTAAGTGAGGTGCTCACCAAACAAATACAAGGGACAAAAACCAATTTAAGCGGCAGCAGCAGGAGCATGATGGTGGTGATGGGGCAAGTGGTGGTGGTGGTGGTGGCGACGGAGGCCTGGGAGGCCTAGGTAGGCTGGGTTGCAGCAGCGGCTGCCTGGGCCAGGAGCCTCTCTCCCTTCCTCCTTCCTCCCCCAGGGTGTTCCATCCGCGTGCACCCCACCAATCTCTGCATAAATTTTTATTCACTTTTTTAAAACATTCGTGCGGGTCTTGCGCCCCTAACCCCCTTGAATGTGGAAGGACAACTGTATATACTTACTTAACACAATCAATGGGACTTATTTCTTTTTCTTTTTTTTTAATTTATTTTTTAAAAAAGGAAAAAGAAAAGGAAAACAGAGTTGTAAGACAATATACATCAGTACATCTTCAAAAACGTGCACAGTGATATTATATCACAATATCATAATATACAACAAATAAATATATTCAGTTTTAGACAGTGGTGATATAGATCAAAGCAAAAGAATATAAGTTATAAATTTTCTTTTTATATTTATATTTAAATTTAGGTCAGGGTTCCACCCTGGCTTATCTGAGTTATTATCTTGTCCATGTAATGTGGTCAGAATCATTCCATAGATTATGATAGTTTCCCTGAGTAATCAAGTTTAAACTTAACCTTAGGTGTTCAATAGTATAGACTTTTGTTCTATCTCCTCCTCTCTCTCTCTCTTTCTCACACCATTTCCTTTTTTTCCTCCACTTTCCCTCCATTTTTCTCAAATTTGTTGCAATCTTGCTATGCTGCCCCATTTGTTTGCAAAATATGACGATACCGTTGCCCAATCTTTTATGTAATTCTCCATTGTTTTCTCTTTTAATCTCATAGTTAATTGGTCCATGTGCATAGTTTCATATAATTTTAATAGCCAGTCTTCCACTGTGGGACAGTATTTCTGTTTCCAAACTTTTGCAAAAGCCAGCCTGGCTGTTACAATCATGTAGAAGAGGGGTTTTTCAAGATCTTTTTCTATCCTTCCATCCACCATACCTAGTAGGAACGTCTCGGGCTTCCATGAGATGTCTATCTGAAGTATTTCATCGATAGTACGTTTCACGTTTTTCCAAAATTTAACAGCTTCTTTGCAGTTCCACCAAATGTGGTAGAACGTACCATTTTTTTCTCCACATTTCCAGCAAGAACCATTAACACCTTTATACATCATTGCTAATTTATGAGGAGAGAGATTCCAATGGAAAAACATTTTGTATATATTTTCTCTTATATTTTGGCTTAGAGATCTTTTCATCTGAATTGTCCATAATTTTTTCCAGCTTTCTAGGTCAATTGGGTGCCCTATATTTTGGGCCCATACAATCATATTTGTTTTTATAGTTTCTTCTTCTGTGTCCCACTTCAACAATAAATTATAAAATTTAGTTATCATATTCTTGTTACCAGCATCTATTATGGCCTCCCATTCTGATTTTTTTGTTGTGATCCCAAATAGTTTACAATCCATTTTGTATCTTTCTTTCAACTGTCGATGTAAGTACCAATGGCATTCCAAATTATTATTTTTCATCTCTTCCTGTGATTTCATTGCATGGGAATCGTCCCTTATATTTAAAATATCATGATATCTTAGCCATTGATGCGTTGGGATCCCTTCTTTATTGAAAAACGCTTCATGTGGTGAGGCCCAAGTAGGGATTTGAGGGAATAGTCTGTTCTGAACCTTTTTCCAGCTTTTAAGCAGCGCACTTCTAAGACTGTTGTCATAGAACTCTTTATTTATTTTGTCCTTATTATAGAAGAGGTACGCATGCCAACCATAACGATTGCCTTCACCTTCAATCGCCAAGAGTTTGTCGTTTTCTAATGTCACCCATTCTCGGATCCATGTTAAACATGAGGCTTCATGGTATAACCGGAGGTTCGGCAGACCTAAACCTCCTCTTTCTTTAGTGTCCTGTAGTACTTTCATATTTATTCTGGGTTTTTTCCCTGACCAAATAAATTTGGATAAGTCTGACTGCCAATCTTTAAACACCTTTTGTGATATAAATATTGGTATTGATTGGAACAGAAATATTAGTCTTGGCAAGATATTCATTTTAATAGCACTAATTCGTCCCAGCAGGGATAGATGTAAGTTCTGCCAGTTAACCATGTCTTTTTTCACTTGCGTCCATGTCTTTTTGTAGTTGTTTTCAAAAAGGTTGGAGTTTTTAGTCGTGAGATTGATACCCAGATATTTTACCCGATTCGCTAATTTAAATCTGGTTTCAGATTTCAAAAAAGCTTCTTCTTTTTTTTAAATGTTTTTTGTCAGGATCATTGTTTTCTCTTTATTGATTTTCAACCCAGACAAGTTTTCAAAATTTTTAAATATGTCCATCATATATGAGACCTCTTCTTGTGGATCACCCAATGATAATACTAAATCATCTGCGTACATCTTTAATTTAAATCTGTATTTTTTAATTCTAATTCAATGGGACTTATTTCAAAGTAAGCACAGTCTTATTAAGTTGAGAACTGTAATCAGAGCAACTGAATTTATACGTCACACATAAGCAAACCAACTTGAAGCCATGGGTTGTAAACTAAAACTGTGCATTATATAAACCATAACCTCCAGTCAAAACAACTCAACACACCAAGATTCAGGGAAACAGTAACTAAGAACTGCTGATGAACTTCTCCTAGCTATATAAATAAGCTAAAGAAGAAGCACAAAAGTCTGAGGCAAGCTCAGTCTTGTTCCAGCTTGTGACCACAGTTTAGCATGATATGCAATACAGCCAGCATATATTACTTTCAAAAATGTGATTCCAAGCCTCCTTTATGTGACACTCCACAGTTTTTTCTTCAATTTCAACTAATCCACATTATTTCCTGTTACCATTACAATCTAGAACTGGTATACATAATTTTCTGAACAACAACAAAAACATTACCTCTCTCCATTCTTTATTCCCCATACCTTGTGTATATAAAACACAGACTGTGAAGAGAAAAAAAAAGAACAGGCAATCAGATTCAGAATATCTATATTTAACATTTCTGTTACAAACAAATGTGCAATCTGTAATCCTGAAGGTGTTAAGCAGAGCATTCAAATATTATGAAAGACATTTGAGTCCATTTAAGAGTCAATGAATTGAATTTGGCATTTGGTATTTATGTTGTATCATGATTTAAACTAAGTTTGTGGCTCTAAGTATATATAAAGCTAACTGTTCCTTTCTCAGGCAGAGAACATTGATTTTCTCAAGGAGTCTTTCAATGCAATTTCAATGGGACTTAACTTTTTGAGGTTTTCTATATCCAATGAAGGTAAAACTCTTTCATTGGACTACAATTTGGGACTACAATTTGGCAACTGGTACCTATACAGCACCTAAAAGTTTATCCAGGTGTAACAGTACAGAGACTCTTTGACAAATTTAATGTTTTCTGCCTAAGAAAGGAGCAGTTAGCTTCACACAGGACAGGGACATCTGGATCTCAAGAGAAGTTATCATTCTGTTGCTAATGGAGCTGAAATTTTATTACCTGATTTTTATTGCTCTTTGTCTTTAGTCCTCACATGGCCAATAAGGGACATGGCCTCTGCCTGCATCAAAATCCCTCAATACCATCTTAACTGACATCTCAAACGGAATGTAGGCCTGTGACTCTAACATCATCACCATTTTTCTCCTGTGATTTTTACAATCTTTGCCTGATGAAGAAGCTAATGAAGCTTTTAAAACTTGCACAATGTATTTTATGCTTTGGAGTTGGCCCAATAAAGGTATCGCTGCTTGTTTGTTTTGGATTTTGTTGTATTTTGCTGCACAGCCAACATGGCTACCCTGGCATATATTTTTTACCAAGTTTAAAAAGTGTTCATTTCACAGCACAAAAAAGGCACCTGGGTTTATGTTCAGGACTCTCTTTCTGCACTTTTATACCACTTGTTAGAAGCTGTAAGTTCATTTTGGATATATTTTCCTAGGTAGTAAACCATTATTTATTGATGTTTAACTCTGCACAAATGTTCATTTATGATAAGATTAAAAAGGGCTAGATAATCTACAAACTTCAAAGCATTTCCATTACTAGCACTGTACAACAGAATAGAACAGAATGTAGGCATATTTCAGTTAACAAAGGAGATGTGTTTTTCGACTTTCTTCTTTACTTCTTTAACAGAAAATTTGGTACCAGAGGCAGAAATAACATGGAAATAGTAGGGACAGGTTTCTATACCACAAAAAATGAAAGAAAAGTAGTTCAACACGTTTCAATAGTTTTTATTCAAAACTAACAATATGCACATGTGAAATGAAACAACCAGGTCAGGTAAACCTTGCATAAATAAACGGAAACATTTTGAACCTCCTAGAGATCACTTGAAAGTTTCTTCCAAAATGTATCCAGGGATGATTTTTTCTTTCACCATAAGAAAACCAGTTTTCTTAAGGTTTCCATTTTGGTGGTCATATTTATAGATCACTGCTTTCTTTTTTTAACATGCTGAATAGACCTGGTGAAATAGGCGTATCCATTTTCTCCCTTTCTCTCAGTTTTGCTGTTCATAAATGCTCAGTAAGGGATTCTGGAAGCTGCTGCTTTTCACCTTTCCTGTTGCAGGCAGGCCCATACAACAACAGTAGGGCTGGCTACAGTGGAATCTCATTCCTTCCCAGCTCGAACTCTATTGCATAGTTTACTGTAGACACACTGCTGCAATCAGATACTGAAATGGTACTCCAGCCTTTCTTTACCATCCTTCCAGTGCAGATACCGGAGGGGGGGGGAACCTTCTAGGATACGAAGGAAAAGGTAGGGGCTGGGCAGATGTAAAAAGACTTTGTAAAAAGGAACTTCTTTGTCAGAGGCTTTGTTAAGTGCTTCAAACAAACGCTTCAAACAATTATGAGAGAGGGAGACATGCTGGATGGAGGTTAGGGTTATGGAGGTGGAGGAGAGGGAGAAGAGGAAAAGGCTAAATGAACTGAGATGTAGGAAGAGAAAAACCAATAAGAAGTGGTGGGGGGACTGTGGAGACTGAGGGGGAGATAAGAGTAGGGAGAAGAGAGAAAGAGTGCTTCCTTCGGGGCACAATCTAAGGAATTTCTAAAACTCATGTTTCTAATGTTACCTTGGTTTTGATGCTTAAACCATTGTACATCTTATGGACTATGGCAGGGATGGGGAAAGTGTGACCTTCCAGATGTTGTTAGACTCCAGCTCCAAGCAGACTCTGCAAGCATATCAAATGATGAGGGACAGTGAGAGTTGCAGTCCAACAAAAGCTGCAGGGCTTCACTTTGCCTATCCTGGTTTCAGGACTAGAATAACATATTTGTAATTTAGAAGCTAAGGAGAAATTAATTCTAGCCATACCAGCTCCTCTTACAAGTAAAAAGCAAGTGATTAAAAAAAAAACTTGTAACCTTTGCAAGTTTATTAACAAGTGTGTTTTACAGTGGTAGGGGTATAGACCTCTTTACACAAGAATAGTACCATGTAGTTTTCAGCAATAAATAAGGTTTATTGGCCTTTCATCCTGCCCCTTGCAGAATTCAGATTAATGTAAAGAAAAACCTTTATCTGTGTGGTGAAAAGTTAATAGAAAGAACAAATGAGGATGTTAGCACATCACATTAAGGCATGGTTTGTGTTAGACCTGGTTTGTTGTCCAAACCACAAACTGAACAGCAGACAAACAAGCAAGCCTTGACTTGTCTTTCCAATTTCAATGTTGTTTCTAGTTTGTTTATCTGCCACCTGTTTATCAAGTTTGTGTTTCAGGTGGGAACTGGGAAAAACTTGTACAGACAAGCCACAGATACAGGTTCAAAAATCATGACAAGCTATTATTTAAACAAGCTAGAATTTGTAATCCATCAACAGAGCATGGGTTCAGAATGTGGTTTGTGACTGGTAACAAACCATGACTTGGTAGCAGAGGCGAGTTTGCAGAACAGAACAAGCCAGATTTCAGAAAAACCACACCATGGCTTACAATTACATGTGACAGTAAGTTGATACTTTATTATTTAATTTAAACAGAGAAGTTATCATTTTAATATGGTACTTACTTGGATCAGATTTTGAAAAAGTGTCTCTGTCCAAAAGGTTCCTATTAATAAAAGAAAAAGTGTTGAAGATTTAAACCAAATGGGGTCATGCAGTAAGATATTATTTAAAGTATGCATCCATTCTTATTTATATCATTTTTATTTAAATATATGAACATTACAGTGTACAAAACGTAATAAAACAAGTTATTCTGTTATTGAAACCCTAATAAGATCACACAAAGCTACAATAGAAAAGGCAAAATACATAAAATGGATACCTCCACCAACTGATGTCATAAACCAACTTAAAATGCCTGGGTAAACAAATAGGTCTGGATAGGTTCTGAAAAGAATATGATGTGGGTGCCAGGCACTCTTTCACGGGAAAGGTTTTCCACAACTGAGCAGCATACCAGAGAAGAGTGTCCCGCTTATGGTCACCAAATGTACAGTACCTGAAATGCATGGCCTCCCCTGGAGATTTTAAGGCACAGGCAGGCTGATACAGGAAAAAGAATTCCTTCAAATACCTGAGTCCTGAGCCACTTAAAATCTTAGCACTACCATCCCGAATTGTGCTCAGACATGACTAGAAAGCTACTGTGGTTCTTTTAGAACAGGTGTAACTTAACCAGACTATACCCATTACAATCCTGGCCACTGCATTCTGCACTGGCTAAAAATTCTAAGTTGTCTTCAAAGCGTTCTGCAACTACATAGGGACCAGGACAATTCCCCCCAATACCCTGCAAGCTGCAGCACCTGAAAATGTGCTGCAACACCTCCATTTCTATCTGCATCCTTCCCAAAATAGCAACCAGATGTGACATTGTGTCACTTCCGGTTGCCATTTTGTCCAACATGGACAAAAATACAGTAAAAGTAGTTCAGGTGAGGATGGGTTTTGGAGTGTGGGTATGTAGGTCAGTATTTTGCATTATTTTTGTGCAGTTTCTGGGTTAAAATCACACTTTCTTTAAATTGGGATGGGGTGGGGAGGGGCTGCACTTTTCCTACCCACGCATTACAATAATTAAAGGGAAAAGTTGCCAATATATAAACTATGGTGGCAAGCTATTCCCATCCACAATGGCAGTAGCTAGTGAACCAGATGAAAGAGACAGAAGTCACTCCTGGCCACCAAGGCCTCAAACTACATATCTGCTCTTTCAAGGAGAGTTCAACCTTATATAGCACAGACTGCATACCCATTTTGCAGTCATGAGAACCCCCTATAAAAGTGTCTCCATTTTGTCAGTCTTGGTTTATTGGCCTTCACTAACTCATTATCAAACCTAGAGATTGACTCAATATGTACACAGTCTCACATGACACAGAGAAATTGAACTGAGAGTCATCAGCAATGCATTCTGCGACTAACACACACATACCTGAATAATCTGAAATTTACTATACAGTAGGACCCCTGTATCCACGGGGGATTGGTTCCACACACCCCACAGATAATAGTGAACACCTCCGTTGCTACTCCTGCCATGGGAGCGATCCCGGGGGGAGGCAATCCTAAGGGCAAAGGGAGAAGGGAGGCAGATCAACTCCTCCCTTCCCTTCGCCCCCGCATCGCCATTCTCGCCATGGGGGCGATCCCGGGTAGGGGGCAATCCTGGGGCAAAGGGAGAAGGGAGGTGAGAGCTACTACTCCTCCCCTCCCTCCCCCATCCACCCCCCCCCCCACTGTCACCATCTGCAGATAATTGAATCAGCGGGTGGCAAATCAGTGGATGCAGGGGTGCTGCTCTACTGTCAATCTGATCCACAATCCAATTCAGCAAAACCACTTTAGGGCAAATGGAACCTTTTCTATAACTGACAATCAATTTGGCTTGGGAAGATGTTCTCTTCAAGGGTAATTTTGGATCTTATGCAGAACAGTGAAGTGGTGGGACCCTACTACAGAATGGACTGCATCAGTTCAAAGAGTGGGTAGGTGACTCACACTTTTGAATGCCCACCTACATTTAAATATTTGCTATTAATTTAAAAAAAAAACCCTGCACAACAAGCAACAAGCTGACCTAGACTTTTTTCTCCATAACATGCTATTTCCCCCCTGTGACTATTTTTTAATTGTGATTTTTCAAAAGTGATACTGTCACTTGCAGTCTGAAGTGCAGGCCATCTTACAACCTTAAGTTTTACTATTTCATTTTACAGTGTATATAGACCCAGCCTCAGATATACTGAAATTAAAAGCTGATACTCAATAATATTGTATTATAAAACTTCCTTTCTAACATTTAACTTAAAAATATACTTAAAGCCTTCCTTCCAAAGCTTACCAAGCCACCGTCTAAATACCTAGGATATGGCACTTGCAGGACCAGTTTAAGGAATTTTGGGGACCCCTGCAATGCTTTATTTTGGGGGGCCCATATGTTTATCTCTGGTCAATGTAACCTAACTCAACCTAAGTTATTCACAGTACAGGATATTCAGATTATTACTTATAATGTTTTTGCAGAAGGAGGGTTACTACAGGGGCCCCACAATGATGGGGGGCCCCTGTAGATGCTGACGCTGCTGGTGCCTTAAATCAGCCCTGAGCACTTGTAACAGTAAACAGCTCAGAAAGCCATACCTTTAGGAAATAACAATAAGCATACATAAATTCAGACCATTTCTCTTTTTTATTTGAACACTATAACATTTCTTGCCTCGTCTTGCTCTTCTTCACCTAATAAACCGAGAAGGCAATTGGATTAAACGATCTCCAAGACCCCTTCAAACTCTACAATGCTATGAATCTAGATTTTTTCATTCTAATACTGCTTACTATCCTGCTCATTGCTGTACACTATGTATATGCTTTATTTAATTTTCCATAACATCACACCTTTAAATTAAACTGGGATGATGGTTTTATTTTAACTGCTACAGTATTTTATTGGTGTTTTGTCACTGTTTCAATATATGCATCTCTGAAAGCTTTTGTTGAAGGACACCATCAAAATTTCTTTTAAAAAATTATTGGTAAAAAAGAGCAAACCTTTCAAAAATATGAAAGGTCTGGAAATCATGCCCTATGAAGAACAGTTTAGGAAGCTGGGTATGTTGGGTGTTTTGTTGTTGTTGTTAAATAGCTAATCCTTCCTTAGAACCTGCTACCAGATTGTCTCAAGGTAAATGTACAGATTTTAAAAGATATGCACCTGTATGTCCCTGTTGTGTCTCTATAGCTATGTTGCCAAGACCCTGCAAGTCTTCTAACAGAATACTGTAGTGTCAGGCAGTGGATCAACATGGAATAGACTTCTCTTTATACACTTAACATTACAGTTGTCCCCTCACATTCATGGGGGTTAGGGGCGGGGCAGCACTGTGAAAGTGAAAAACTGTGAATAAGTTAAGCCCCGCCCCCAACATGCATAGTACACTACAGTATTGTAGACTCCTCTCCCACCAACAGGACTGTTGATACCTGCCACCAAGGTAGCAACACCTGCCCCCGGGCACACAAACCATGTCCCTCACCCACACTCGCCTCGCTGCAAGCTCTCCCTCCCTCTGCCCTGCCAACAACACAACTCCAGCTTGCTTTCTTACCTTGCAACTGTAGCAACAACTGCCCCCCCAACACACAGATCATACCCCTCACCCACACTTACCTCCCCCCAAGGTCTCCCTCCTTCTGCCCTGCCAATAACACAACCTTACTGAGTGTTCTAAACAGACAGTGCTGTTTTGGTGCTAGTTAAGCTAGCACGCTGGAGTGTTTTGTTGCCAGGACAGAGGGAGGGAGAGCTGGGGGGGGTGAGTGTGGGTGAGGGGGATGATTTGTGCATGGGGGAGCAGATGTTGCTATGGTTGCAACTTTTAGCTTTGTTTTGGGAAAGGAGCGACCTTACTGTTTTAAATGGGCGGTGCTGTTTTGGTTCAAGGTAAGAAAGCAAGATGGAGTTGTTTTGTTGCCAGGCTAGGAGGAGGAGGAGGGTGGGGTCTTGGAGTTTTAGCTAGTTGAGCAGCAGCTACAAACCGCGAATATGCAAAACTACGAATGTGAAACACGTGAATGTGAGGGGACAATTGTACTAGGCTGGCCCGCTTTTCTGATTTCCTTAGTTACAATTGTATCCCTCACTAACCTTCCCTGAACTCTCTAAGGCAAAGCTTCTTAGGACTTTTTCGGACGGAAGAAAAGTAACGCAAGCAGCGTCGCCAGGTTGTGACGCTGCTGCACAAGAGGGCGCCAGTTTCGAATGACGCTCTTCCCAGCGGTACTATTGCAGTACCGCTGGGAAGAGCGTCGTTCAAAACTGGCGCCCTCTTGTGCAGCAGCGTCGCAACCTGGCAACGCTGCTTGCGTTACTTTTCTTCCGTCTGAAAAAGTCCTTAAACTGTGGGTTGCGACCCCATATGGAATAACTGAATACAGCGGGGGGGGGTCCACAAACAAATTATATGTATATCAAAGAATTGTTTTAAAATAAATTTCTTTATGATTTATTATCAGTAAATGTTTGATTTGTATACCTATTTTATATGCCTATATACATGGGGTCACGTATAAATTTCTCAGGCGAAAAGGGTTCGCAAGTGGAAAAAGTTTAAGAAGCCCTGCTTTAAGGCAATGGTTCTTAACCTGTGGTCCACAGACCCCCAGGGGGGCATGATGTCCTCACAGGGGGTCTGTAAAGGCTTGAAGGCTGCTCAATTCCAATTAATGTTATTGTCTGAACCTCAAATGGGATGGTCTATAATCCAACAAACAGTAAAATGCTATGTCCAATTGCCATAGGGATCTCTTATCCCAGATACAGGAAGTAAAATTATCAGCTTCAAAGCAATTCTCTACATGCTAGCTACCAGCAATTGTAAGCAGAATAGAGATCTAAAGCCCTAGGGCAGCCCAAGACTGTGAAGTAGTAGGACTACAACTCCCAGAATTGCATATTATTTGCCATGGAGTTTCTGAAGTTGGCTAAGATCTGTTTAGGAACACCTGCACTAAAGAAACAGAAATTCAAAGACCAGCCCCAAACCCTAGAAGATATCTCCCAATGCCACAATGTTCTCCAAAATGATTGAAAACTGCCTATTAGTATTGGGATATTCTCTCTAATCTCACCTATAGAAAAGATACAAGACACGTAATCTCATTCAATGGGGGATGCTTCAGGGCTATTCATATTTTCACAAGCATTGTAATGGCTAACTGCAGGAGGGGAGGAGAAAGTTGCAACATCACAGATGTGGATCATATCAAACAAAATGGCATCTATCAGAATTGGTAGCAACTTTGTAGAGACTAGAGTGGCAGTTGGCTCCAGCTCGGTCCCTGAAGTCCTCTTCCTCTTCCTCTGATGATTGCTGTGAGCTAGACTCAATAAGGACCACTTAGATTTTGCTGATTTTGGCTTGTTTAAGTTTGAGTGTTGGACTAGGACACTGGGAGAACAGGGTTTGAATCCCTGTTTCGCCAAGGAAACCCAATGGGTGACCTTGGGTATGTCACACACTCTCAGCCTCAGAGGAAGCCAAGGGCAACCCCCCTCTGAACAAATTCTGCCAAGAAAACCCTGTGATAGGTTCCCCTACGGGTTACCATCAGTTGGAAATGACTTGAAAGCACACAACAACAATCACAGAAACTGCAGACAAACAAATCTCTTCTCCCAAAGATGCAGTGGTTTGCAAAAGCAGATCTGTAGTCAACAACATATGGGTGGAGCCAACCTAAAGCAGACTGATATTCAGAACAGAGAGGATAATTCAGGGCACTCTTCAATACCTGTACCCACAAGAGAAAATGGAGATGAGAGGAACTATTTCCTAGGCCCCGTTTACATGGCAAAATATTCCCTTAAATAAATCGCTAAGAGTCCTAATTGTTCCCACACATCATGCCATAGTATTGCCTCATTCAGAAGGGGGGGAGGTCAAAAACTCAAAAGTAGTGGGATAGAGGATTTCGCTACTTTCCCCAACTTTTTTGAAAAGTAGAGCAACTTAGCGCATTATTGATTGTGGAGAAGTCTGTGTGAACTGCCAGCTATCTCTCCGATACAGTCACAGCAGAGCTCTGCTGTGATTGGTTGGGCTGTTCAAGGAAGGGGTGGGCTTGAGATGGAGGAGCCTGAAATGAAAAGATCAAGCCCCTGTTGTTTTCAGCCACGGAAAAAATCCAGCAAGCTATCTGCAGCTTGCTTGGCTGTGTGTGTGAGAGAGAGAGGGAGGGAGGGAGGGAGATTGAGTAGCGATGGGCTCCTCCAGCTGTTCGCTCGATCGCACTCCTCTGATCACATTTGTGTGAAGGGGGGCTTGATGCAGGAGGGAATAGCTCCTCCATGGCTGAAAGGGCTTTTGGAAGAAGAGGCATGAAAACTGGCAGGCATTCCTAAGGCATTCCTTAGCCTTTGCTAAGGCATGAAAACTAGCAGGCATTCCTCAGAGGAGGGAAAGATCAGAGCACTTTTTCTCTCCCTCTCTCTTTCCCTCCCTCCATCTCATCTTCCCCCAGATGTGCTTGGGAGGTCACACACCCCCACTTTTGCCTGTCTGAACCAGAAAGCAAAAAATTAACAGAGCAACCGATAAATTTCCCAATAAATCATCTAAACCACCCGGCACTGGTGTGAAAAAACGCTAAAGCACAAACTATCACAATAAAAACCGCCCTGTAACTGAGCCCCTAGACTTGCCTAATAAAAATCTAATTGCTGACAAGACTTAACAATGTGTCCTTTCCCAAAACAAAGCAAGCAAAATGAATTACCATCTGTAGAAGGAACATGTACTGCATAGGCTCATCCAGGCTGGTGATTTGTGCCAATTTATATCACACCACTTAATGTTGCTTCTTAATGCTCGGTGCATCTTGTTCCTTCCCCTTCCAAATGTCTTTGTGATCTGTGGATGTCTTGTTTCTGATATGGGCTGTGACATCAGATATGGGTATATCCAACCCCCTCAAATCCCCCAAATGTGTTGCCAGATTGTTGCAATCCTCACACTGTCTCCTTTTATTTTTTGCCCAGTGGCTCCTTAATTTTGTTTTCATTTAAAAAAAAAAATCTTCAAAGGTATAGCGCTAAACTGGTAAAGTATTATAGTGCTACTAGCTATACCCGGTGTAACATACACTGGTTATACACCCCCATGCTATACCCCCCACACTACACATGGCACCTCCCGTGCCTCCCCACCACCACAGGCACACATCTCCCCCACGCCACCCCCTGTTCCCCACAGGCATATGCCTCCCCTCGCACCACCCCTGTACCACAGGGACACACAGCCCTCCTGCGCTGGAAGCACACACTATGCCCTGTGCCTCCCCCCACACCCTGCAGGCATGTGCCTCCCCACACACACACCAGTGGCACATGCCTCCCCCTCCACTGCCCCACACCACACAGGCATATGCCTCCCCCCATGCCACCCTCCCGTGCCCCATAGTCATGCACTTCCCCCTGTGCCCCGCAGGGATAAACCGTCCCCACACACCACAGAAACACGCCGCCCCCTGTGCCCCCCATGCCAGAGGCACACACCACCCACCCGTGCTGTCCAACCATGTCGTGCAGGCATGCACTGCCCCCTCACACCACCACCCCACACGCCACTCCACACACACTGCAGGCACATGCCACCCCCCACACCGGAGGCACATGCTATCCCACGCCACCCCATGCCTTGCAGGCATATGCCCCCTATGCTGTCCCCTGCTGATATGTACCTCCGCCCCATGCCGGAAGCACACACTGCCCCCCAGCTACCACCATGCACATCAGGCATACGCCCCCATGCCGCCACCCCACAGGCACCGCTCCCATGCACCCTGCAGGCACATGCCATTCCCCGCACCTCCCCCATGCTGCACAGGCACACACTGCCCCCATGTACCCTCCATGCTTGGAAGCACTTGCCACCCCCATGCACCACCCTATGCGCCAGAGGCACATGCCGCCCACACACGCCACATGAACATGACATGCTGCACACACACACACACACACCATGCTGCATTGCCCCCATGCTACTCACACCCACCATGCAACAATGGAAAGCCCCTCTGCCGCTGCTATCTTTAGGAAGGACTTAAACTTCCACATGTTTCTGCCCCCAGTGTGCTGACTGGCTGTGCAAGGGAGAGCTTTGACTGGTTGATAAGTTTCCTAAGTGGCCAGTCAGCACATGGATACAGCAACATACCCAAGAGGATTATAAAGATTGCTGTGTTTGTTTGTCAAAGCAAAACCACTCCTCTCACACATGCACTCCCTCAATAGATTATCTCCTCCAGTGCCTCATTTTACACAGTGAGTACATGTGAGTGTGAGGAGGTGCGATCTTGGTCCATGGAAATAACCACTGGAAGTTTACTATTACAGTTTACTACTTTTACAGTTTACTACTCTTGAACTATAACTCTAGAGAACTAAAAAGAAGATGAACTTTAGGGTCTTATTGCAAAAGAAAAGGTTTCTGTGGTAGAAACATCAACCCCATACAAACAGCTTGTCAGCCACCGAAGGAAAGATCCCACTTAGATCTCTTCCTCTCTCCCAATCTTGTAGCTTCAACCCAAACTGAAATTACGTAGCATAGAGGGGGATATCTGGTCTTTCTGAGCACAGTAATCCACTGCTTTATTGTTAAGGCTCTAGAAAGAGTTCAAAAAAATTAAATCATAAAAAGGAGGCATGGAGTGAGAAGGGAAATGAGGAAGAGGACAGAAACATTTCTGGACACATTTCAATTGTCACAACTGACATGAGGACAAAAAGTTGAGTCCTCCCTCCACATTTGTGGGTTTTCACCTTTACAGATTTCATTATTCATGGATTAAGTGCCCCACCTTCGCTGCTGCCCTACATCATTTTTAACACCTGTATCACTGGGAGGAAATCAAACTGGCGGGGTGGATGGGTCCAGCCACGCAAGCATTCCCTTGTTAGCACACTTGCTTGGATGGGGGAAGATGGGACAGGAGGATAACAAGGATGGACGGTGTTCAGCATCTTTGCTCACTTACTCACATGGGTGGGCAGGAAGGGAATGGGATGAGGCAATCATGAGGAGGGAGAATGTTGCATGCATACACGGGGTGTGGAGGTGTGTGGGCCTCACTGGGTGACCCCATAAGTGGAGTGACACTATGACCACCACCCTCGTGATACCACTGCCCAGAACCCCAGTCATATTGTCGCTGTTCCTCTGAATGTATGTCTGCCCCTCTTTTTGCAAAAAAAGAGAGAAATGCTTCCTCTTGCCAACACAGTTGTGAGGAACACTGTTGGCTTCAACTGAGGGCAACTTGCTCCTCCACAGAGTGACTGGTCAAGAAGGAGATTCTTTGTCCACCCCAGTCCCAAAGCAGGAGGCTGTTCTACTTTCAGAAGTGGGAGGTGGGTGACTACTGGTTGATAGAACGCTGCTGAGTGAATGGGAAGAGAGCATGAGGGAGCCAATCCTAGAGCAGGAATATGTTATGGGAGGGGTGTCCTAGAATTTGAAAGATGTCTATGACAGTTGAGAGAGTCAGTTTAAGTTGGAATTTATGTCTGTGTGCTTTTGCGTGCAGTTGAGTGATGACTGTGTGCAAAATGGTCTGTGCTTGAGAGAGTGTTAAGGCTAAATGGATTATATCGTGTGTGGAAATATAAGAAAGAGTGATCGAGTCTGGTAGTTATCTGGTTTCATTATTAAGGGCTCAAAGAATATTATCTGAGCTTTTATATGTAATGGTCACCACAGAGTGGGACTAAGAGTTAGCAAATAACAAAGTTGGAGGCACAGTACTGAAGCATTGTTGTTACAAATATTCAGTAAATAAACCAATCTTTGTGTTTTGTTTATAAAGTCCAGACTACTTGTGAATTATTTCCCTCACTGACATCTATTAGGCATGCTTGCCAATTGAGTCCACACAATCACATATACTATTCACAGAAAGTCAGACCCGAGTCCAAAGAAGGGATTAGAGGAATCTGAAAGAAAGGTGGCAGTGGAAGTGGAGAGGGGTCCAGGCTGAATAACTGGGTAAAATCGGCTGGTGCATCCTCTCCATAGGGGGTAGGAAGAATCCAGAGAGTCTTTGTCCACCCCAGTTCCAAAGCAGGAGGCTGTTCTACTTTGGGGAGCAGGGGGCAGGAAGAATCCAGAGGTGGTTTTGCCAGTTCCTTCCTCTGAAATATAGCCTACAGCACCTAGGATTCCTTGGTGGTCTCCCATCCAAGTCCTAACCAGGGCTGACTCTGCTTAGCTTCCAAGATCAGATGGGATCTGCTGAAAATTGTCAGACCTAACTGACTCACAATCCAAGAGTGTCTGTCATTAGAACTGCAGATTTGCAAAAGTTTTTCTCTCTTTCCCCCACATCACTTTGGAAATGCCCAGTAACAAGTTTGCTTTGTGCTCCTCCTCTACCACCACCCCAGGGTACATGAGCCTGTATTAATATGAATGCAGGGTGGAGGGTGGTGGACTCTTCAGAGATCTTTAAACAGAAAGCTGGATGAGTATATTTGGGAAGCGCTGTAGTTCTGTCTTTGAACCCTGGCCTCCAGAGGTGCTCAAACCACTAGACCACACTTGCTCTCCAAGATTCTATGATCTGATTATTATTAAGGAAGGGAGGAATATTTATTTGTATTTTATCCAAAAGCCACATGACATGTCTTCAAAACATTTTGTTTTTAATATTTGTATAGTCTAACAAACATTACATGTCAGCAATTTACAGCTACATTATTACATATTATTCTATGGTTATAATTGATAAACTTACATGGATAAAAATTATTGATTATAAAACTGTTTGATAACTAAATAAATAGATAAAAACATGAAGTAGTGAGAAATTCTATGTTGCTTGATACATTTTTAGAAATCTAATTTAAACCTTAAATTCAGGTTGTTGCTTTTTTAAAAAACTACTCTTTTAAAATTTTCTTTAAAAACTTCACTGTCTTAGAAATATATATCTGATTTTAATGAAATGTAAAGGGTGACATTTGAATTATGGTGTAAAAATAGTTTCACATTAAAATTTACACTTAATAGACCTAACATATCCAATTTATTTTACACTTTCTTATTCCCCCCCCCCAAACACTGGTAATTTGTCTTTGTTATTGTACAGTAGAGATATTCTATCATGCTGCATGGAGTGCATAAATCAAAGAGGCCAAGGGGATGCCAGCAAAGGAAAGCAACAAAGGCAAGAAATGAATCACTCAAAACACTAGCAGGATCCATGTTTCAGTATGTCAAAAGACCAGATGACGGACAGCATACATAAAAAAACACTGCTCATAACTCTCGAATTTTACTAGTTGTTTATGTCACAACTATTGCCATTATATTCAGTGATATACATGAATTACAATTTACAAGTAACAGTAGTACAAAAAACATTACAGTATACTAAAGATCCTGTATGGTGTGGTATGGGAGGAGGTCAATGGAAGTGACACCATGAGTTACTGCAACAGGTGACACCAATGCTAGTGATACAACTGGGGTAGCATACCCACCATCAGCTTCTGTTATTGGAAGGAGTGAAGAAAAACTCATTTCCCTTCTCTTTGCTGGTTCCAAAGGTAAAAGGGGGGGGGCAGCCCACCTGCCATCAGCTTCTGCTGTTGCAAGGAGCAAAGATAAACTCCTTTCCCTTCTCTTCACTGGTTCCAAAGGCAAAAGATGGGGCAGCCCACCTCCCATTGGCTTCTGCCTTTGGAAGAAGTGAAGAAAAATTCCTTTCCCTTCTCTTCACTGGTTCCAGAGGTAAGGAGGGGGGCAGCCCACCAGCCACTGGCTTCTGCCTTTGAAAGAATAAAAACTTCTTTCCTTTCTCTTCACTGGTTCCAAAGACAAAAGGGGGAGCTGCTGTGCTGCCTGGGGGAGGGACAGCCTGCCAGCCATCTGCTCCTGCCTTTGGAATGAGCTAGCACAAGCGCCCCAGCAGGGTCTCAAAGGTGCTTGTGCTCCAGGCCGAAGCAGGTGGCTGGCATTAAATATTAAGCATTAATGTTTGTGGGGGTCTAGAGATATCCATGGTTTTTCCACTTTTGTGGGGGTTCTGTTTCCTCCAATCCCCATGAACATGGAGGGCCAATTGTATTGTGTGTGGTTTTTTTAAAATCATCTTTTGCATAAGACCAAAATATTTTGGAAGCAAGTGGAAAATGAAAGTGAAAGTCCAAAACATCATGAGACTGATAAAATGGCATTAGGTCTTTTATTTAAATTTTTAAAATGTTATTTTTAAAAAGCAGGATGGGGACTGATCCAGGAATGGAGGAGGCAGAGCCACAGCAACAAATACCACCACCTCCTGAAACATTTGCTCTGTCTGGATGAGCAATATACAGTATTTTTTAAAGAATGACACCATAAGCCCATGAGACCCACAAAAATGTCTGAAGGCAAACCAAAATGAGAAAAAAGATGCAAAGAATGTTTTTTAAAAAGAGTGAGATAACATGACAGAAGAAAAAGAAAGGAATAAAACTAGGGAAACAACACAGTAATCTTTAACCTGTTCATGAAGATCATATAGGCAGAGCTCCAAAAATGCAAGAATGCTAACACGCTGTTTCAGCAGTTGGAGGAACTGATTAGAAGCCACAGCCTTTGAGTATAGGAGAGACATTCATGCCAAAATGACTCAGCTCTAGAACATTTTGAACCAGGTTCCATGCAGGAAAAGAATCCATATGTGTAATTCATTTATGTGTAAACCATTAAAAAATACAGCACAAATCAAAATACAGCCCCAAGCCCACATCCCACAGACAGTATGATAGGTTTAATGAGTATGAGTTGGCATGGCTTACTGGGGAACTCAGCACCAGGCCTCATTTTGGCTTTCAAATTTATAATACCTAAGAAATGTAGCTGTCTAGCAGGTATACTTCAGCAGGGCACAGAAAGAACCACCATAGTAATTAATTTCCACCTCCAAACTGAATGAGCAGGAATAATACACCACCAGAGATGTTTTCCAAATACAGTTGTCCCTCCGTAGCCACTAAATGAAGTATTCACGGCTTGAAAATATTCTTTAAAAAATAATAATCCAAAAAGCAAACCTTGATTTTGCCGTCTTATATAAGGGACACCATTTTGCTATGCCATTGCATATAATGGGACTTGAGTATACACATATTTTGGTATCCACGGGGTGGGGCGGGGCGGTCCTGGAACCAAATCCCAGTGAATATGAAGGGACAACTAGTTTTAACTTCTCCGTGGATACCAAAATCCGTGAATACGCAAGTCTCATTATATGCAATGGCATAAGCAAAATGGTGTACCTTATATAAGATGGCAAAATCAAGGTTTGCTTTTTGGATTATTATTTTTTAAAGAATATTTTCAAGCCATAAATACTTAAATCCATGGATACCAAATCTGTGGATACAGAGGGACAGCTGTTTCCTACATCACATTGGAACATACTACTGGAACCAATAAGCCTTGAGGGATTACAGGAAGAACAGCAAATTTACTAACCAACAAATTATCTGGATGGAGTTTCTACTGTTAAATAACAGATTTTTTTCTACTAACCACAGCCTGCTATACAGAATTAATACTACTGTGGTCACCATATTTCAGTGTCACTCATTAGTCTGTGAAACAAAATCATCCCAACATCCATACTGAATCAGTTCCTGTAGCAAAAATGTTAAATATTCAGGATTTGTCTAAAGGAGAAAGGGAGCAAATAATTGTGGAAATGACAGTAGAAAGTAGTAAACAGTAATAGAGATGGTGGTAGGAAACAGCATTGCACAGAGCTTTGAGGCATCATAGCCACTTATTCTGATCTTCTGGGTGCATTCCAAAGCTCTTCCATATCATTACCGAAAGTACAACAAGCATTTTTTGCCGATCACTCAAGAATGATCCACTAAACTTTTCAATCAAAGCAGCTTTAATCATTACTCTAAGGATTGATATAAAATATTACCAAAAGAATGAAAGTAGTTCTTAGAATTCCCTCTACCCCCGTGCCAAATTCAACTGAAGTAAAAAATCTTTGGATGTTATATACGTAATACTTTGACTGACACAAATGCATTATTATAGGACAAAGGTTAGTCTGAATGACTTCTTATGGATCCATCTAACCTGAATGTAAAAGCTCAGGGAATCACTTCCCCACTTTGGTGGGGAAAGTGCAACCCACAAGCTGTCCTTGATTCCCCAGCAAGCACCAGACCCCCCAACACCCATTTTAAAAAATAATTTTGGGTTTTTTTGACTTAAACCAGTCAAATATGCTGAAAATTGCAGAGTGCAGCAGTTTTCCTACCTCCACGCTCCTTACCTTCTCCCAAGGTAAGCTTTTTAAAATTGTTCAAAAATGAAATCAGAATGACATGATGTCACTTTTGGCTCCAGTTCTGCACAGGGATGTGGACTGCAGTGGTGGAAAACTGAAGCCCATTCTAGATGAAAAATTGGTCCAGTTAGTTCTTGCCTGGACATATCTCAGTGTTAACTGAATGGTTATCAATAGCTACTTTTGTGGAAAGAAATATGACTCATCCTTTTGTCTGCCATCTGGCCAGGGGTAGAAGATAGTGAGCTGAACTGAGCTTTCAGTTTTGAAGGCACACAGAGACCAGAAAGACACAGACAAGTCAGGGAGATAACCAGGACTGTGGAAAAAAAATTATTGGAAACTCTGAGGTATTCATAGAATCATAGAGCTGTGGAGCTGGAAGAGACCTCAAGGGTCATCCAGTCCAACCCCCTGACATGCAGGAATAGACATTACATTCAAATCATTCCTGACAGATGGCCATCCAGCCTCTGTTTAAAAACCTCCAAAGAAGGAGACTCCGCCACACTACGAGGCAGTATATTCCACTTCTGAACAGCTCTTACTGTTAAGAAGTTCTTCCTAATGTTTAGGTGGAATCTCTTTTCCTGTAGTTTGAACCCATTGCTCTGTATCCTAGTCTCCAGAGCAGCAGAAAACAAGCTTGCTCCATCCTCAGTATGACATCCCTTCAAATATTTAAACATGGCTATCATATCCCCTCTCAACCTTCTCTTCTCCAGACTAAACATGCCCAGCTCCCTAAGCTGCTCCTCATAGGGTGTGGCCTCCAGACCTCCCACCATCCTGGTCGCCCTCCTCTGGACACGTTCCAGCTTCTCAATATCCTTCCTGAATTGTGGTGCCCAGAACTGGACACAGTATTCCAGGTGAGGTCTGACTAAAGCAGAATACAGTGGAACTATTACTTCCCTTGATCTAGACACTATACTCCTATTAAGGCAGCCTAGAATCGCATTGGCTTTTTTAGCATCACACATGTTCAGCTTGTGGTCCACTAAGACTCCTAGATCCTTTTTGCATGTACTGCCCTCAAGCCATGTGTCACCCATCGTATATCTGTGCATTTCATTTTTTACTTCCCAAGTGTAGTATCCTACATATCTCCCTGTTGAAATTCATTTTGTTAATATTGTTAATATTGGCCCAGCTTTCTAATCCGTTGAGGTCATTTTGGATTCTGATCCTGTCCTCTGGGGTATTAGCTACCCCTCCTAATTTTGTGTCATCTGCAAACTTGATAAGCATACCTTTATCCCCTCTTCCAAATCATTGATAAAGATGTTGAATAGCACTGGGCCCAGGACAGGACCCTGTGTCATCCCACTGGTCACCTCTCTCCAGGTTGAAGACTACCCTTTGGGTTCAGTCAGTCAACCAATTACAAATCCACCTAACAGTTGCATTGTCTAGCCCACAGGTTACTAACTTCTTTGCAATAATATCATGGGGGACCTTGTCAAAAGCCTTATTGAAATCAAGATATACTACATCCACAGCATTCCTTTTATCTATCAAGTTTGTAACTGTCAAAAAAATTTGATAAGATTAGTCTGGCACAACCTGTTTTTGAGAAATCCATGTTGACTTGTTCCTTTCTAAGTGGTTACAGACCATCTGTTTAGTGATCTGCTCTAGAATCTTTCCTAGTATCGATGTCAGGCTGACTGGGCAGTAATTATTTGGGTCTTCTTTACCCCACCCCTTTTTAAAGATGGGAACAACGTTTGCCCTCTTCCAGTCTGCTGGAACCTCTCCTGTTCTCCAGGAATTCTTAAAGATTATTGACAGTGGTTCTGAGATTACTTCTGCCAGTTCTTTTAATACCATTGGATGAAGTTCCTCTGGCCCTGGAGACTTGAACTCATTTATACTGGCCAGGTATTCCTGAACTACCTCTTTACCAATTTTGTGCTGTATTTCCCCTACTGCATTATCTGCTCCATCTTCCTCAGTTTGAGCACTGTTCCCCCTTTGGGAGAAGACTGAAGCAAAGAAGGTGTTAAGTAGTTCTGCCTTTTCTCTGTCCCCTGTTAGCCTTTCACCATCTTCTCCACATAGCAGCTCTACCATTTTCTTCTTCTTTTCTTTGCTATGGACACAACCAAAACAGCCCTTTTTATTGTTTTTAACCTATCTAGCAAGCACTCCCATCCTTCATTAACTCCCTTCTTTTTTCGTATTACTGGCCATGGGATCACTCAATAATCCCCTAAGTTTTCTGAAATCAGCTTTATTAAAGTCTAGAATGCATGTCTGACTATGCTTGGCTTCCCCTTTCCTCTGTATAACAAACTCCAGGAGAACATGGTCACTCCCCCCTAAGGATCCCACCACTTCCACACCATTAACCAGCTCATCCCTATTGGTTAGGATCAGATCTAAAATAGCTGATCTCCTTGTTTCCTCTTCCACCTTCTGGACAATGAAACTGTCTGAAAGGCAAGTGAGGAATTTGTTGGACCTTAAATTCTTGGCAGAGTTGGATTTCCAGCAAATATCAGGATAGTTGAAACCCCCCATTATTACTACATCTCTCCTTTCTGAATGTCTGGTCATCTGTTCCAGGAAGGCACCATCTAAGTCCTCAGTTTGGCTTGGAGGTCTGTAGTAGACCCCCACAACAACATCCCTACTGTTTCTCTCCATCTTAATTTTTACCCAGATGCTCTCAACTCACAGGTGTACACATCCTTAACATCCTTAACATATAACATATAATGCTACTCTACCACCCTTCCTGTTTGGTCTATTTTTCTTCAGAGGAATCAAATAATCCTGGAGTTGGAAGAGACTCCAAAGGGCTATCCAGTCCAACCCCCTTCTGCCATGCAAGAAGACACCATCAAAGCACTCCCAACAGATGGCCATCCAGCCTCTGGTCCTAAACAATTTCAGTACCATGGAGAGTTCATAGAAACACAGAGTTGGAAGAGACCTCAATGGCCAACCCGTCCAACCCCATTCTGCTATGCAGGGAAACACCATCAAATCATTCCCGACAGTCCATTGCTCCATGTCCTCATCTCTGGAGCAGCAGAAAACAAGCCTGCTCCATCTTCAATATGGCATCCCTTCAAGTATTTAAACATGGCTTTCATGTCCCTTCTCAACCTTCTCTTCCCTAGGCTAGACCCTTGATCTAGACTTTATACTCCTATTGATGCAGCCTAGAATCACATTGGCCTTTTTAGCTGCCGCATCACACTGTTGGCCCATGTTCAGCTTGTGGTCCACTAAGACTCCTAGATCCCTTTTGTGTGTACTGCCATCTACCACCATAGACTCCCTTCTGAGGCTGAGAGAGTGTGATTTGTCCTAAAGATTACCCGGGGAGTTTTCCATGGCTGAGTGGGAATTTGAACCCTGGTCTCTCCTGACCATCAAGCCACTACACCATACTGGCTCTCCGTTATTAGCAATAGCAGGAAATAAACCTAACGGGAGGGGATTTTTGGATACAAATCCTTTTCTCCTTTGGTTTCTTCTCAGCTTTGCAACCTAAGCCATCAGATGCTGATCAAAGATAGAAGTGTGAAGAGGTGAACCCAGTTCAGTTCCTGGCCTACCCTGGAGGGGTGTGTGTATGATGTCACCACACCACACCACTAACAAGGCAATCTTAGGCTATACCCCTCTAATAGAGTTGTCCCTTCACATTCACGGGGGTTAGGGCTGCCAGACCGCCACGAATGTGGAAAAAAAAAACGCAAATAACAATCATCCCTCTCTTCGGCCTTTGCTTCCCCTGCAGGGCCGGCTTAACCATACCGCCAAATCAGCATCTGCGGGGGGGGGCACACAGGCAGGAGGGCCCCATCCCGACCTAACCCTCCTCCTGGAAAAACCTCCTACTGGCTTTAAAAAACAACAACCAGCATCTCCCAAACTACAGTAGAAAGCTAAAGCGAAAGCGAAAGATGGAGCTTTCCTTGTGTGGCTGATTCTGGAGGGAGTTTGTTCCTCCCTCCCCCTCCTCTCCGATCATTGTCAAAAGGCAAGCCATCCAGGAGAGGGGTGAGTGTGTGTTTGTGTGTGTATGAGAGAGAGGGGGGAGGGAAGGGGAGTCATCTCTTGTTCTCCCCTGCTCTATCTTCAGAAAAGGCTTATTTCTTTCTTTCTTTCTTTCTTTTTATCCCCAAACTCTCTCCTTTCCTTCCTTCTTTCTTTGCCTCCCTTCTTTCTGACTTTTTGTTGCTCTTTCTTTCTTTCTTTCTTTCTTTCTTTCTTCCCTTTCCTAACTTCCACATAGATCCCCTCCAGTTAACCTGTCTTGGTTCCTCTCCCCTCCCTTTCCCCCTTTCTCCTCAGCTTCCTCCCCTTGCTACCAACTGAGTTCAACCTGCAAAAGGAATTTGTGTGTGTTTGCCCATGTGCCTTGAAGTCATTTCTGACTAAGGCAAACTTATCATGGGGTTTTCTAGGCAAGGTTTGTTCAAAGGGAGTGTGCCTTGGCCTTCCTTTGAGGCTGAGAGAGTGTGACTTGCCCAAGGTCAGCCAGTGGATATTCATAGCTGACTAAGGATTCAAACCCTGGTCTCCTCAGTCATAGGGCAATGCTGAAACTTCTACAACACTCTGGTTCTTTTAACAGAAGAATATAAAGAATATAAATAAAATTTTGGAGTAATATTACTGGGAACAATGGTTTTATTGTTGTCAATAAAAACACCAGTATCCCATTAGTGCTATGTGAGAGCCATTGGGCTAAGCAGTGGTTCTTAACTTTTTCTTTACCAGGGACCCCCTTTAAATATCTTTTGTTGCCCCAAGACTTAACTCAAGATTTAAAACCCTAATAATAATAGCTAACAACAAAAACAATACAATTACACCATCCATTAACCTTTCCCTCAGAGGCACTCTTGCTTCTTCCTGCATGTTTGTGGCTGGAGTGGATTGAATGGCTATGTACAGGCCAAGCCAGCCAGCCTTTGCCTTGGTTCCTGTTACATGGCTGTTCCACTACAGGGAGGAGGTGGGCCAAACAGCCTTCAAGCCTTTGTGGACCCTCAGTGAGGATATCATAGAATCATAGAATTGTAGAGTTGGAAGAGACCACAAGGGCCATCCAGTCCAACCTCCTGCCATGCAGGAAATCATGATCACGAACAGCCACAAAGGCTTTCCCTGCATACTTTCCCCCTGCCCTCCTTCCAAATACAATGGAGTGATGCAGAATCCCATTGAGACAGATGATATTCTCGCTGTTGTTGCAGAAAAACATCAAAGAGCCTGGACACCTTAAATTTATGCCATAAACTTAAGGTGAGACTATGCCCAGTGGAGACACTACGGGGGTGAGGAGAGGCTGAACCACAGCAGCTGACACTGTGGGGTGGGTGTGTGACACCGGCCTTAGTAACGCCACTGACTATGCCCCTTATTTTAAGATGGAATTATAGCCCTTTTCCTCCTGCCATACCACAAAAATATGGCATAAAATTCAGTGTGTGTCAACAGCAGCACAAAAATAGGCAAAAGAGTTGCTTGTAGCCTAAAGACCATGTTTTACCCACGCTAAGGTAGAAATAACTTACTTTAAGACAGTACTACTCAATGCGGTAGTCTATGGACTAGTTCTCATACATAAATTGATTATGATGATGGAGCAGTACTAGTCCAAGAATCATTAGCTGCCCATCCCTGGTGAGCTGCCAATCCCTGGTGAGAAAGAAGCAAGATATGGCTGTTGTTGTGTGCCTTCAAGTTGCTTCTGACATATGGCAACCCTAAGGTGAACCTATAATGGGTTTTTCTTGGCAAGATTTGTTCAGAGAAGGTTTGCCTTTGCCTCCCTCTGATGCTAAGAGTGTGTGACTTGCTCAAGGTCACCCAGGGGGTTTCCATGGCTGAGTGGAGATTGGAACCCTGGTTTCCAGAGTTGTAGTCCAATACTCAAACCACTACACCACACTGGTTCTCATAAATATAGTATTGTGGCACACTGGGAAAAAATTGTTGGCCTCTCAGTGCTCCAAGAGAGGAGATATACAGGTCACCCCTGTATCTGTGGTATCGGTAACTGTGGTTTCATTTAACCGTGGTTGGGGAGAAGGTCTCTCTAGATGTCTGGAGGGTCTCTCTAGGCATCTGGAGGTCTTTCAGCATGACTCTATGGTCAACTTCTGCCAGACGTTGGAGGACTTCCAGATGCCTAGACAGCTGTCCTCTCTAGGCATTTTCTAGGTCCTCCAGAATACCTTCTATGGTATTCTATGTTGAGTCACTATTATCCGCGGTTTAACTTATAAACAATAAGTCTGGGAACGTATCTCCTGTGGATACGGGGGAAACCTGTTCACCATTCATTTACTCTAAGAAAGCTAGTCACAACCATGCTATTAAAGGAGAAGGAAGCATTCAAACCAAAATCTGTGTGTGTGAGACAGAGAGAGAGAGAATGCTAATATTCTGCACTTTAGTCCACAGTCAAGACAAAAATTCTTATCATAAGTAATTAATAATGTGGAATGTGATATTTTACAAGGTCTACATCCCCAGGAGATATAAATTAGGTTTTTGTGTGTAATGACAATTTATGTAAATTTGACCTAAAGCTGAATTTCTCATGCAGCAACAGGTAGTAGTAACCTGCTTAATGCCACACCCACTACAGTAGGGAACACAAAATCCAGAATTCTTTGTGTGCTCACCAACATCTCCACTACATTGCCTTCTATGAGTTATGGCAGCATAACTTCTGACTGTACACTTTGTTTGGGTGACACAAACTGTAAAACACATTGCCACCATGTCAATAATAGTGAAAAAATGTACTGTATAAATCAAGTGTGGACAAATACACTTGTTATGAGGGCCACATTCCTACCTACCCACACTCTCACATACACGCACACACACACACACCACTAGAATACGGATGGGAAAGATATTTGAAAATACTACCCCCCAAATGGTCAAAGATATGTTTCTTGAATTTCAAAGAAACCCAAACATGGAGCATCTTGGACTGAGGAGAATCTCCACAGTTCAGAATTTATTCTACACAAAATACACATGTGCTTGATTGATACAGGAAATAGCATTTCCTGCATAGATAATGCTGTCCTCTGCACAAAACCACCACACATGAATTTAGCACAACTGCAAGTACCGAACTGTAAATAGTCTTTAAGAACTGTGAAGTTTTTTAATACTTTCTTGGAGCAAGAAGAAAATTACTAATTACTCATTGCTTCAAGCAAAGAACTGCATTCCTTACACTGGACTTGGGAACAACCTTGGGTCCCACTCTGGGAGAAAGGCGGCATATAAATTAATTAAACCAATAAATAATTTTGGAGGCCCACATCTCCTCCAAAACCTCCTCAATTTGGTTCAGGGTTTTTTTTGGGGGGGGGGGGTTGTTTGTTTGTTTGTTTTGGCAAAAGCTCCACCCCCACCCCAGCCATGTTTTGCCTTGTTTAGTGGGTGCCCTGGCCTGTTTTACACCCAGGAGACCCCCCCCCTTTTTTTTTTAAACCAGGAAGTGACTATTTTTTAAAAGGCCTTTCTTGGGCCTAATATCATTTTTGGGGTGATAAAAGCCTACCCCAACCTAAAACAGGGCAACAGGGCCCATGAAAAACTACATATGGCCTATAGGCCACAATTTCCCACCCCAGTAATGTACATATGTAAGAACTAGAGTGTGGAACTCAAACTAAACTATAAGCTACCCTACATCGTATACCATGAAGGAAAGTAGGCTCTGTCAGACATCACAACCTTGTGTCTCTCCCAAGGGTCTACTGGGATGCAAGACTCCTATGCAAATAAAAACCAATATAGGTAAAAATGAATACAGAACAGGCAGTGAGCACGTCACAATAGGCTTTAGGCTACCCTCAAATCTTACATCCTCACCTCCAATTGTGTAGCCTTTAGGAAATACCATAGCACTGAATCCAGCCCAACAAGAAACTTTCAAGCATAATACCTCCATGCCTATAACTCCCAACTGGTGCAAAAAACCAAGAACTGGCAATGTGCACCTGACAATAAGCTGTGCACTACCTAAGATCATATACCCAAGCTGCCAAGAGAGTGCACTCTAAGTGAAATACTCTTATGTCTAGAGAAATTCTTCATTTAGTCTCAAGAGCTTCTCAAGCACAAAGCTCCACACTCAACTGGGTGTGATGTGACTTTATTCTGTGCAGAAAATGCAAGAACTCCACCTGGAACACATGTTACATCTTTCCACATGTTACATCTGCATGTCCGGCACTAGCAAAAGCCATAATATATATCCCTACTATGTTCTGGACACCCAGGCCATTTAAAGGTCTTCTTTAAAACAGGAAGCCTCACAAAACTACACATCCCAGTATTCTGTAGGATGGAGCTGTGGCAGTTAAAGTGGTTGGCCAATTTGGAGCCAAAGACAAATTCAGAAGTGGCATCATGCCACTTCCAGCCTACCAAGAATGGGGATGTGGTGAGGGTACATGGGCAAAAACTGGCCTCCACCCACAGCACTGCTGCCCATCACACAAAAAGCATCAATGTTCACACATAAGTCTTCAAGGTTACCTTGGAGTTCTTAATGTTTGGTCAGCGGCAGGCATAAAATGATCTTTTGAAAACATTTTTTTTCATTGTATAACATTTTGTGGTGAGTCACACAAACATACATAGTTTTAAAGAAAGTTATATTTGCTTTTCAAAATATATTTTGAAATACAGTACACTCCTTCTTTTATGTTTATTGTCTATGTCTATCCATTTGTCATCTAATTATTTTGAGAGCTTACAATCACCAGTAGAAAACTGTTTTAACATAGTGAATACTAGTTTATATAAGCAAAAGGCATGAAAATATTGAAGTGAGACTGGATCCATATCAAGAAATGTTTTTAGGCATTATCACTGCATGTCCATGGCAAGTTTAATGCTTTTAACCCAGAGTGCACATTTTGGACAAAAAAATCAGGTTTAACTCTCCACTATACATCATGATGGCTAAGATATTACATAAACAACACACAATCAGATCTCTTGGGTTTTTCCTCCTTGGGTTTGAAACAGGAAGCTGCTAACTTGATAAGGAAAATGGTGCTGGTTAAAGACAGTTTCACCTTTTCCTCAACTGCCACTTATCCATTCTAAATCTACTCCAAATTCTCATTAGCCCAATTGGGAAGTAACTATTTTGATATATGAAAGAAGTGCTGAGATACACTATCACAATTTCCTATGTCATGTCTGTTTTGGCCCTTTTCAGTCGTTACTGAAAGCGAATAAAAAAGTTACAAGTTACAAGAGAACAAGTTATATCGTTGGGGACCTACTGTTATTGCCAAATGTAGGTATGTGTTTTTATCAAATGTTTTAATTGTTGTTTTAATTTGTAAATTGATTTAATAACTTTTTAAGGGGGGGAAGGGAGTATATTGTTTTACTTGTATGGTTTTTTAATGTTGTGAACAGCCCTGATTGGATTACCAAAGGGCGGTATATAAATAAATATGATGATGATGATGATGATGATGATGATGATGATTAGAAGTTGACAACAGAGAGCTCATCTACACCAGGCAATTATGTACCAAATTCTGCAGTGGTTATTTTCATATATGTTCAGAAGCTAGTTGCCTATTTTCACTCTTATCTAGTGTATGCAGGCTCAACCAGATCATACATATGCATTCCTAAAGACAGATATGGCTGCGCTCCATAAAGAAAGATATGGCCATGCTGGCTCTCCACCGGTATATCTTGACTTTGGATCTGGCCTATTTCCTTGAGAAAATAGGCTAGAGTCCAAACAGCAGGCTGGCCAGTTGCTGAAGCCACCACTGCTGCCATTTCCCCTGCTAATGCAGAAACCAGGCAGGGGTCCAGCAACATGTGACTGCAGACCTCCTGCATGTGACCAGCCTTAGTCACATGCTGAAGGACTCCTGTCTGGCTTCCAGAATAACTAGGGAGCTGGTGGCAGCAGAGAGGAGCAGCACACTAGACAGGCTCCTGTGGACATACGGGGCCTGATACAGTTTTTTGCTGGGTAAGCAGGAGTAAATCGGGTATTATATTAGAATGCTTTATGGGGCCCTATCCTGGCTTGCCCCTGTTCCAGCCCTGTATCTGCCCCAGGGGTCATTTGGACTGTCCAGGGGCAGATCGGGATAAATGCCCTGCATTGGTGGGGTCTCCTTCCTTGGAGGTCTTTAAACAGAGGCTGGATGGCCATCTGTCGGGGATGCTTTGATCATGATTTCCTGCGTGGCAGGGGGTTGGACTGGATGGCCCTCGTGGTCTCTTCCAACTCTACAATTCTATGATTCTATGATTGTTTGGACTGCAAGGCTCTGGAACAGGGACAAGCCAGGGTAAATCGCCCATGTAGACAAGCCCAGAGAAGTGCAATGTAGGCGTTAGCCTGTATATGTATAGGTGTAAAATAGAAAGGCTATCCCCCAACACACCCTATTACCTTTTACACCAAGGGTAGCTGACTGGATGCAATTCTGATGTTATCCCCAATCAGTAATCAGAAATAAGAGGGTATTTAAAGAGTATAAGAGGGTATTTAAACTTGCCTGCAGATAACTCAGCTGTCTCTCCAGGCAAGAAAGCTATTGCTTAGATTTGAGCTTTGCAGACTTGAAAGCTGCCCTACTGAGGCTTACGCCTAACTAGACCTGCAAAGATTTGAGCTTGGTAGGAAACTATCTAAATTTGCAAGTTCTATGTGGCCCTGTCCACTTTGCTTTGGCCCTATTATGTCTATCCACCCAATGCTAAAACGTAGACACCAAGACTTTCCCAAGTTATAATTTATAACTATAAAGGCCAAAAGAATTAAAATGCTCCTGGCCCAGTAATTAGACTTCAGCAAACTAGGCATGAAGGTCTGCAAAGGATTCTGTAATCTTGTTTGGCTGAAAGCACTTAAAGTGGCCCATGATTAGAAATCTTTGTATCTAGGGACACTGAAGCATGACCATATCTGTCTTTATTACGTAAGAGTGAAAATAGGCAACTGGCTTCTGAACATACATGAAAATAACCACTGCAGAATTTGGTACAGAAATATGAGTAAATAGGCTTGTCCCACTAGGTCAGTTTTCTATATTGGTGCTTAACTGGCAATTGGGTGAATGCAGGTATCACTGTTGGGGGGAAAAAACACATTCAGATTACCTGGGGAGAACTGGTAGGGAGGGGAAGGGACCCAGGAGGGGATGGAGGAAAAGGGAGAGAGTAAATTGTCTTTTTAATGACTATGGGTTAGGTTGCATATCTCTAAATAGATGGGAAAGGACCTTGTGTATTGGCAGTATGAGATAATGGCTTGAGAAAGCCGTGGATGATCCTGAACAAGAGCTGAGTTCTCTCTCTCTCTCTCTCTCTCTCTCTCTCTCTCTCTCTCTCTCTCTCTGGCTTTTCTTCGCAAATGAAGATTCAGGAAGGACTCATCCCACGCTTTCTGCAAGCACGCTGATGACTAAAAAAGCCAATCCGAGATGAATAAGGTTGCAGAAAGCACAACAGAAGTTCTCCTTGGGTGATGTTTCCGGGTTGTGATTCTTTCTGCGTTGTCGTTTCTCTTCAAGACTTGTTCGGCATGAGTTCTCAAATAAGGCTGCAGCATTGTGGATAGTGCATCTTTATGCCTCCCAATGTGAAGCTAGGGCGGACCATTGTTGGTGATCAATTTGGCCGAGCCTGAGATGTTGTTTCAGGGAGTCCTTGTATTGCTTTTTTGGTGTGTCCCTCTTACGCTGACCTGTGGCGAGTTCACCATAGAGTAGTATTTTTGGGAGGCGATGGTCCTCCATCCTAGAAATGTGTCCTGCCCAGCGCAGCTGTGTTCTCAATATCATGGCCTCAATGCTGGTGATCCCTGCTTGCTCAAGGACAACAACATTCGTCACATAGTCAGTCCAGTGTATATTTAGGATTGTGTGTATACAGTGCTGATGAAAGCGTTCAAGGAGTTGTAAGTGGTGGCGATAGGTGACCCATGATGGGTAAAGCACATCTCCTCTGTGTGTATGCAGCTACTAGGGCATGCAACTTGTCTTTTACTATCACCAGTTTGTTCTGTGAAACTAGTGTACTTTGATGACCGCCACAACCATTGTGTGAACTGGAATCCCACCACAGAAGCCATTTTGTAACAAAGCCTATGATACTATATCAAAATTCCCACTGCACCCACTGGTCTAAAAAGATTAGAAACCCCTAACTTAAAGTGTTTCACTACCTACTATTTATTGATGCTTATTTGCTGACAAAAGATATCTACATTCCTCACAATAAAGTACTTCTCTTTCAGAGATATAGCATTTTTCTATCACTTAAACTGAAATATAATAAAGTTGATGTATGGAAAGAGCTGCCTGAGCCATGCCATCACTACTGCCATACTCTTCATAAAGATTCAAGGAATGGTGCAAAATCTAAACAGAAGGGGACAGCAAAAGAATAGGCCCACAGCAAAACAAGGGAAACACTTGTGCAACAGCTGGGTTGCAATATGGAAGTATGCATGCTTTAAATCCAGCACCGGAAACCAATCCCCTTCCTGTAACAAGGGCAGAATGAATCTGAGAGTAAACACCCTTAAACGTCTGGGCAATGGCAGCACTGGTGTGTGTGTGTGTGGAGGCCGAACCATACCAGGTGACACTGTTGGAGGGAGAGGTGACACCAGCCTTACTAATGCCACAGCATCTTGGTTCTATGTAAAAGCTGACGTCCCAAAGGTCCAAGATGGGATGGCACCCTCCCACTTTCTTAGACATAATGAAATAGCAAGAGATGAATCCCAGCTGAATCGACGTTACTGGGACAAGTTCTTTGGCACCCTTGAGATGAAGAGTGTTGATTTCCTTGTTGAGTGTGTTAGAGGGTTGAGTAATGTGAATTACCCCTAAGGGGCAGTATTCCCAGAACTCTATGGCATAACCCCTACGTATGATGTCAAAAATCCAGGAGTCCATCATGATAGTAGCCCAGATATGATGGTTAACTCTGAAGGCTGTTGTGGAAGAGTGAAGTGACTGTGGGAAGAGGGCTGGCCAAAAAGTCAAAGGTGTTGCTTGCCTTGGTCCTGAGACATTTTCCTATACAACTGTTTGATGGAAGAGGAGGCTTTCCAAGATGATGGAGAAGGAAGAACAGCTACCCTAGATTGTAGATGATACTGGAGTGAAGGACCTCTTGGATCCAGATGACTGTCTTTGCCAGGCATAATGGGATCGAGATGACAGCTGAGCATGAGACGGGAAGCCAAATTTATGAGCTGTGGTATGCATTTTATGCATATGTTTGAGCTTTGGTAAGGAGGGTGGCCTCATCAAATGGAAGGTCCTCAATCATTGATGTGGCCTGGTGGGATAGTCCAGGTTAGTGTAGCCATGCATGCCTCCTTAATACAATGGCTCCTTCCAACATGTTGCTGCTCCAAACAGCCATGTGCCTTATTTTATTTATTTGCTGGGCCACCAAGCCTCAGCTTGCAGAACTCCAGCCAACCTTCTATCTTCTTCAGGAAGCTTGGCCAGAAATGGGGTCATTTCCCCCACAACAGTTGTTGGCAAGCCCCCATGCAGGCTTCACAATTGGCAATTCAAAATAAGAGGGCAGTGGTTGAATAGAATGTTCATGCCATCATGTCAAGTTACTTGCCCTCTCTGTCAGATGGAGTTGTGTGCCTCTTCTGAAAGGACTTGGAATGTGCTGCCTCTATGATAATCAAATTGGGTTTGGGGTGATGTAAAATCCAATCTGATCCCACTTCAACAACACAATACAGCCCATCTATTTTCTCAGAATTAGACCATATTGACAAAGGAGAGGCCAAGGACTTACAGCCACTTTCAGAAGGAACAGCAACAGTGTTGAAGTTGATAGTACTGAGGCAGATTCCAATCTATGATACTGTCCATGGCAATAGTAGCAAGGATCTAATTCCCTGAAACAGTACCAATCCTCTTCAAACTAATCATAGGAGAACTCCATGGACAGAGAGCATATACACCTATAAAATGGAGAACACATCTAATAGGCTCTATACCTCTCCAGATCCCTATGGCCGTATCGCCCAAAATTACATCCATACCGATGATAGTCAGATTCATAACCATTTCGACAGCACAGTGGAGACCTCAACCAGAGACTACAGGACCCAGATGGAGAAGATTGTAGGCCTGGAGAACTGCTTGATTCCTATCTGGTCATTGGGGAGCAGCGTCTAGTGGTCAAACAAGGTAACCAAGTGGGCAAGAGATCTTTCACCAGTGGCGATGTAAGAGACTGTCATGCACAATCCAAAGGTGACCTCTGCTGCACCCGGGGGGAGAGACTCCACACACTAATGCCATGAGCTGGAGGTTTGGTGCAGAGAGATGAATGCCTCGATTAAACTGAGATCGGTACCAAAGGCTCCTGATCTTGAACTGTCTCTAATAGAAGAGGCTGCTGAGACTGATCAGGGCTTCAGGCTGGAAAAGGCTGAACCCAAGAGTGAGTTCCCCCAGCATCCTTTGCCGCCTTCTTCTTCTTCTTCTTCTTCTTCTTCTTCCTCTTCTGACTTCTCTTCCCTTGGAACCGACATGAAAGCCTCCACCTTGAGTGATCTATCCAGTGTCAAGGAATGAATAGCAGACTCCTATGCAGAACTATTGGTGGTGTCCTTGGCCTTTTCAGAGCAGATTGTCAACTCCTGCAGAGACTGCTTCATGGATGGAAGATCTGGAGGGAGTTGGCATTGAGGTGGTTCAAGGTAGAACTGATGAATGACCTGATTCAAGCCCAACAGAGGCCATGTGGAGTGGCCTATTCTCCAACACCTTGTTGGAGGCCTTCAAAGCTTGTTTCCATAGGAGCACTTTGAATCTTGAAGATCAGTTCCAATGCACCTGTGGGGTGAATGCCTGGCAATGAGAGCAGGCCCCCATGTTACGACCTTCCCCCAGGCATAACAGGCAGCATGAGTGACCATCTTTCTTGGGGATCTTGGCCCCACAGGAGGTACGCTTTTTAAAGGAAGCTAATGAAGCCATTTTGAAGCAATACAGCTAACTGAATGCCAAGGCCAAGTCATAGTCCGCTACCAAAGTCTGAAGAAGTCCATAAGTCAAGCCATAAATCAGAGTCCAAAACCAAGCCAAAATACTGCAGTCCATGAGAATTCAAGCTGTAAATCAGAGTCCAAAGCAAGCCAAAATGCAAGCCAAAGAGAAGTCATAGAAATGTAAGCCAAATATACCATAAATCAGACCAAGTAAGTTCACTAACAGTTTCTTTGATGCTGCTGTTGTGGTGGACAAAAGGGAACTGAGGGATTAAGCAGGAACCATAAATAATAGCTCTAGAAGTTTCCAAACAATGCACTGCACAGGCAGAGATAACCCATTTGTATGAGACAGAGACCACAAAGAAGAAACACATTCTGTACAGGAAAGAGGAATATTGGAAGTTGCCTTAAGCTGAAGCAGAATCCAGCTCACAATTGCCTATGTTTACAGGCAGTGACCCCTATCTGCAGACAGGATCCAAGACTTTTTAAAATTCAGACCATATGCTCTACCATTAAACTATGGCTTTTTCTGCAAAGAAAGGATTAGTGTAACAAAATAGTTATCCCACTGAGCAAAGTTCAATATATAAGTAGAGATCTACAATACCGGTATAGTGTACTGTACATATAACTTGCACGTTGCAGTCATACATTCCTGGCTAACACTAAAAGCTTGTTCTCCCCCACCTTCCTACACACTGGCCTTCTGCCTGCTTCTTACCCTGATTTAAATATAAGAAAGAGCAAGGGAACTCCCCCTGTCAAATATTCCTTCTCATCTTTCACTTGACTTGTACTGTGGGAAAGCTTTGTTCTGTATTATAAAATAAACTTCATGTCCTGAAATTTGACCACTAGTTACAGTGACACTTTTTATTTCCAGACATTTCCTCCTAGAAAATAAGATGTTTTAGAACAATGTACACTAAAGTTGTGTGTGCTAGCTAATGCAGAAATGTCTTAACTACTGTATTTGAAGATGAACTTAATGTCTCCCATTTTAAGAGAAATGTAGAAAAATCTTGTTTAAAGACTTCACAAACAATCCAAGTGTTTTTGATTTTATACAAACCATGTTTCTGCTCTGAAGCTACTAAACAAGCTCCCTAACAAACATTAATAACTCTGTGAGAACATAAATCAGTTAAAAATGTATTCTAACAATGAAGTAAAAGCTTCTGCAGAACTGAAGGCCTAGAAGTGGAGATACAGTTTCAAATGATCATTATTCTTAAACACATATTGCATCACAGTAGCCCCCCCCCCCTGGATACCAAAATCCATGGCTGCTCAAGTCCCATTATATACAATGGGATAGTAAAATGGTGTCCCTTATATAAAATGGCAAAATCAAGGTTTACTTCTTGGAATTCATTTATTTATTTTTGGAATATTTTCACACTGTGGGTGGTAGAGTCCATGGATACAGAGAGCTGACAAGGCCTGGAAGGGGACTGAAATATATTTATCTCTTATATACAATTAACCTAGAATGATAACTATCTATTCCTATGCAGTCACAAACAAAGATTAAAAGTTTGTTTTCACCAATAAGGACAAATTTTAATGTTGAATACTAGCTACAGTCCTCCCTTCTTATTCGCAGCTTCCAATTTTGCAGTTTTATGTATTTGTAGAACTCTAATGAGCATGGGGGGGTTGCTCATCCTTCTGCTCTCCCCCTCCCACAGCTGAGTAAACCTCTGCACCGGTGAAAGCCATCGGGCTGATGAAAAAAAACTTCACGCCACAAAGCCGCTCATTCCTAGGGGGAGGGGAGCTGAAGAACGAGCAAACCCCTGTGCTGGCCGCCCTCGCCCCCATGGCCACCCTCTTCGTGCTTTGGCTGAGTGGCTGCAGGGGCGATCTGGCTACGGGGTGATCCTCCCCTCCTGAGGTGGGGGTAATGGGCTACTGAAGCTGCAGGATAGGTCCCACAGCCAGATCACCCCCGCAGACACTCAGCCAAAGCTGCAGGAGGGTGGCCGCAGGGGTAATTCGGACTCAACTTCCAGACTCCTGAGGTGGGGGGGGGGGCTGCTGAAGCAGCTGGATCGGTCCTGCAGCCGGATTGGCCCCGCAAACACTTGGCCGAAGCTGCAGAAGGGTGGCCGCGGGGGCAATTTGGACTCAACTTCCAGGCTCCTGAGGTGGGGTGTGTGCTGCCAAAGTGGCTGGATTGGCCCCACAGCCACTCAGCCAAAGCAGCACTCAGCCGAAGGACAAAGGTGAGCGCCGAGCAAACCCCCACGCTGGCCAGCAAAGGGATTTGATCGGCGCTTGCCCTCATCCTTTGGACGATGGCTGCTTTGGCCAAGTGGCTCTGGAACGGATCTGGCTGCAGGGCAGATCCAGCTACTTCGGCATCCCACCCACCCCACCTCGGGAGCCTGGAAGGGTCTGCCAGGATCTAGCCACTGCCGCCTTGCTTGCTTGCCTCTCTGGGACTGCAGTGTAGGGGTTCCGCGAGAGGCTCATCTCAGCAGGAGGCCCGGAGAGGCAAGCAAGTGAAGGTGGCAGCTAGATCCCAGCGGGCCTGGTGGAGGTGCAGCCAAGGACGCCTCCGCTGGGCCTGCCAGGATGTAGCCGCCGCCTGGCTTGCTCACCTCTCCAGACCTCCCAGAGCCCATATGCTGCAGTCCCAGAGGCAAGCGAGCGAGGCGGCAGGAGCTAGATCCTAGCAGGCCCGGTGGAGGTGTCCTCCGCTGCATCACCACCAGTCACATTGGAAAATGTCTAAAGAGGTGTCCTCTCTAGGAATAGCTAGGTCCTCTGCTGCAACTCTGTGGTATGTTTGTTCCGGAAGTCCTTTATTTTAACAGTATTTGCTATTATCCGCAGTTTCACTTATAAACGGTAAGTCCAGGAACATATCCCCCCACAGATACAGGGGCCAACCTGTGAATCACTGAATACCAAAATCAGGTTCATTCATATTATTTCTGATTTCTATATATGACTGTGAAAGCTTGACAGTAAAGAAAGCTGAAAAAGAGAGAATCAACTCTTTTCAAATGTGGTGCTGGACGAGATTCTTTGGATATGGACTGTTAAAATGACCAATAAATGGATCCTAGAGCAAACAGAGCCTGATCTCTCCCTAGAAGCCCAACTTACTAAACTGATGGTATTGTACTTTGGCCATTTCATGAGACAACATGACTCACTAGAAAAAATGATAATGCTTAGTAAAGTGGGAGGCAGTAGGAAAAGAGGAAGACCATATTACAGGTGGATAGACTCAATCAAGGAAGCCACAGCCCTGAGTTTGCAGAACTAGGGTGTCTTGGAGATCTCTCATTCATAAGGTCACCTGTAAGTCAAAGCCAACTTTATGGCAACTAACACCAACAAATGACATCTTTTCTGCCAACTTTCCTGTCTCTGCCATGGCATAGTCTCATGCTCTCAGACAATATTCACCGTACTTAAGTAGTAGGACCCCTGTATCCACGGAACCAATATCTGCAGTTTCAGTTATCCATGGGACACAAAACAGAATATATACCATAGAGTCTTCCTAGAAAATGCCTAGAGAGGCATCCTCTCTAGACATCTTCTAGGTCTTCCAAGGCAGCTCTATGGTATTTTAAACCAGAAGTCCCATTATTTTCAATGGTGTTTGCTGTTATCCACAGTTTTCTGTATCTGCGGTAAATCCGGGATCCGAACCACCACAGATATGGGGGTCCTACTATACCTCTAATAATGGAATCTACACTCAATGAACAAAAAAGGAGATGAACTACAGCATCATATATAACAATTGTGTCGTGGGCTAAGAGTAAGTGTGGCAAACAAGTAAACAGTATGTGTCTCAAAAATTCAACAGTTTTCTAAAGGGATATCAGATTATGTTTTGGAAGGAAATGCCACCATAAAAAGTACACACAACTGATTAGGCTCCAACTGTCAACACAAGTTGCATCCATCCATCACTGTCTATCACATCCAATAAATTTTCTGGGCATTCCAGTCTTATATTGCTGAATTATACCAGTATCTGTCTTTGCAACACTGGCTTAGTGATTAATGTATCCCATCATACACTTCTGATTTACATGAAATTATTAAAGTGTTGGGAGCAGAGAATTTATTCAGATTTCTAGAGCACTGCAATACCTTTTTTCCCCTTTAGGAAATTACATAAATTCAGTAGGCACTGTCTCTACAAAAAAACTTAATAAATGCAGCAAATTCCTAGGTTGGACTGTCAAATCACCTAACTGCATAAGAAACCAGGCACCAGACCTTTTTCAGCCATGTATTAGTATCAACAAGCTCTGTTCAGTATTCTTTTCTATTTGTAGCCAACTCTCATCCCTCAGAGAAAAAGACAAAGTTTTCAAAAATATTAGTGGTGGGAGATATATACCCCCACTACAGTGAAACAACAAAAGGCACTACTACAATGCAGGGAACTGATAGTTATCTCTGTGTGTGTGTGCCTTCAAGTCGCCTGCTGACCTATGGTGACCCCGTGAACTTCATAGGGTTCATAAGGAACATTCTGGTGGTTTTGCCAGTTCCTTCCTCTCCAAGGGATTTTACTTGTCATGGAAGTCTGACTCTACAATGCTAGCAAAACCATATACTGTCCTTACATTAATTAAAACATGTAAGAAAAATGCCTAACCACCAATGCTGCAAGCAAATAAGTACCTGCTTGTAATTAAACATTACCATACTAATAGAATTATGTTTACAAAATACTCTGGGATAAGGAAAGAATATTCTGGTTCCATCTGATTTTCTTGATAAAGATCATTGAAGAGATGTAAATACACTGTTCTCCAGTCACCATCATTCAAGAAAGCAACCAAGCAAAAATAATCTGGAGACTATAATAATTACAGTGGCCCTTTTCCCCAAGTTTCTGAATAAAATAAATATCAAATTTCCCCTCTTCAGTTTAAGTATTATATTAAAAATAAGCTACTATTCTTTGTTAGAACTCCAGGATCTGAGACTCTGTAAACTTGTTTTTTAAATAAGAATTATGAAGTTAGACAAAGGATGCTGACTTCATAATATGCACAACCAATTTCAGTTGTCCTCTCCCCATAATGTTTTATGTATGCCCTTGCAATATAGATAACTACAAGCACACATCTTGTGAAGGGCCCATTCTTGGAGTGAGGGAGAAAGGTATGAGTAGGACCAAAGAAATTGGGCTGAATTATCAGTTCCCTAACAAGAGAATTTCAAATTAATTCCTTTAGGATAAATCCAATTTAGGAAAGTTAACTCCATTGTGAATAACAGGAAAGTAGGCTCCCCTCCCATGTTTGCACAAAAGTAATGCAATCAATATTTCCCTACCATTAACTTTCTGTAACAGATAGGGGCTAACAGTAAGAACACCTGACCGAGCAGCCCTTTTTTTAGCTGGATTTACAAATTATCAGCTGATCCAGTACCAAAACAAAGAGAATAGTATCTTTAACAAGCTCAGAAAGTGTGCAAAGACACTACAAATAAATCACTACTAAACTGGTGCCCAATATGTGGAGAAAAGCAACCAGTTTGTGAAGCATCATTAACTTCCTCATGTCACAGCGGGGGGTGGGGGGGTGGGAATGAATGGCAGCTTTATCCATCTTTTTTTCATCTTAGTCAGACTCTCTAAGAGGATTTTAACTTCCAATTGTGCCTACTTCTATGCATTAGAGAGGGGGGCGGTGTCACCAGAACTTTAAAAATAGACATTTCAGGCCCAGATCCTATACATTTCACTAACAAAGGGAAACACATTTGAACCTCAGCCCACCCCCAAGACAAGGGGATGCATATTCCATAAAAACACAGAATGTTACCACTAGACATTCTACATTTCACTCACATCCAGGATATTTAGGGGTGGGGAGGATGGAGAGACACAGAAACTCTGGTAAAAGAAATGTTTGGAAGGAAAGTGCAGCAGCCTCCTTCCTGTCCAGGGAATGCCCAAGTCATACATACAGAGAAAAACACCTGTGAAAAGGGATTTCTGATGTATAAGGCAAAGGCATTTCACACCCATTACAAGTCTAACATTCAGAGGAGTATGTGAAAGTGCCACCACAGGTGGAACAAGAAATTACAGCGTACTATACCAGTGAAAGGGAACGAGCTCAGGGGAAGAATGTGTTTTCTTACCATGGGGTTGTCCAAATGGCGAAAAAAACTCACAGAATGTGAGGAGAATCCTGTTTTAATGGCATTCTGCCCGATTTCGCCATATTGTGAAGAGAGGGAGCCAAAACCGGCAAAAACTTCACCAGAAAAGCCTTCACAGCTTTTCCCATCTTTTTTTTTTTTAAAAAAAACAACAACAGTGAGGGTGTGCATTTCTGCTTGTTAGGACAAGCAAATAGATCTGGATTGCTTGGCCAAAGGAGAGGAAACACAAACCTGACTGGCTGGATGAGTACAGGGAGCAGGGTGGGGCTACAGGGCAATTGCCCGCTGCCACCATGATGGATTTTCGCCATAGTGAATGATCGCTAAAGTGATAAAATGGAGGATTTGTGTTATCTTTCTCTCTTTTTTTTCAGAAAGGTGAAATATCACTTGTGCCCACCATAGAAATAGTTTTTTTTAAAAAAAGTTTGGCAGCGCAGATTTAAAAACATGAGTAATCCACTCACAGCTGCCATTTCAGCTACAAGCATGCGAAGGGATGTTATATTGAGGATGGGGCAAGCTTGTTTTCTGCTGCTCCATAGAATAGGACGTGGAGCAATGGGTTCAAACTACAGGAAAAGAGATTCCACCTAAACATTAGGAAGAACTTCCTGACAGAAAGAGCAGTTCAGAAGTGGAATATACTGCCTCGAAATGTGGTAGAGTCTCTTTCTTTGGAGGTTTTTAAACAGAGGCTGGATTACTATCTGTCAGGAATGCTTGGATTGTGTGTTCCTGCATGGCAGGGGGTTGGACTGGATGGCCCTTGTGGTCTCTTCCAACTCTATAAAAACAATTAAGACAAGTCGCAGCTGCTGCGACTTGCTAATACCCTGGAGCAATCCCTTGTGTTTTTTTCCTCCCTGTAGAGAAGCCCCATGTCTCCCCTCCTCCACAAAATACAACTTGTTCCAGGGAGGCATTTCACCTGTCAGCAAGGAGGGAGGATGTGAAAGGGCATCTAGTCCTTTCTGGGCTAGCTTGTGTGTAACAGAAGGGAGTCCTTTCTACACCTCGGGTATCGTCGTGGCAAGTTTAAGGGTGCTTGCTGTCTTGTTGTTATTAGTTTTTCCCTTTAAAAAAAATCCTCCCAATCAGTATCTACCCCCTCCTCCGTTTCTCTGGCGTCTCTTCAAGTGGTCTGTTGCGTCTTGAATGTGGTCGGTTTAAGAACCACAGACCGCACGCAAAATAATGATGATGATGGTGATGATAAAGATACGGTTCTTGGCTGTCTCGCGTGTTCGCGTCACACGCACCCACCCGCTTTCCCACGTTGCAGAGTGGAGGGATTTCACACACACACATATTTCCAAGGGAGGCCCCTGCCCCCGAAGTGGGTTAAGAAATCGCTCCAGTAGAGAGTCACGTCGGTATCCGTTTACACCCAGGGGGAAAACCAAGGAACTCGTGTCAGATATTCACACCCCCCCGCCCAACCTCCACCCACAACTCCTCTATGGACGGAGGGGCTGCAACGCCCCCACATCCAGGGGGCAACCCCGGCAGGAAGGGTCCTCACCTCCACTCACCACCACCCACCACCACCAGGGCTCCCTTCTGTCCTCGCCAAAGAGCGCCTTTCCGTGCCCACCACCGTCTATCCATCCGCCCACGGTTCTAAAAAGGGGCGATTTCTCTCCCAGAAAACACAAGACCCCCCCCCACTTCACTTTCTGAGAGCCCCCAGAGGACGGAAACCACCCTCTCCGCTCATACACACCCCACACGTACACACACACACACCCCACACACACGCCCCGGGGTCTTTCCTTACCTGCAGGAGACGGACACCTCCACCCGGGTGGCCGGGATGTTGGCGCTGACCGAGTTAAAATCCCCCATGGACGCCATATTCCCGTATCTGTCCAGCTTGGACAGCTGCCCCAACAATTTATCCGGGCTGAACATGGGGCAACCAAAAAAGGCGGGGCAGAGCCAAGCAGGGGGAGAAGAAAGAGGTGGCGCTTAACGGGATTTCCCAAGGAAGGAAAGGAGAGGCGAGGGAGGCAAAGGAAAAGAAGAAAGAACCGAAGGAAGGAAGAATGGATGGAAGGAAGAAGGCGGGAATGAGGGAACGAACGGGGCTGAGGCGGGGAGCGCTGTCAGAAAGGGACTGAGGGGAGAGGAGAGCGAAGAATGGTGTGGTTGTGTGGTTGTGTCGTCACCACCGTGACGAAACGTGGGTGACACCCCCCCAACAACACCACATATACACACACTTCACCCGAGGGTGACCAAACACTAGAGCAGCGGGAGGGGAAGGGGGTTCTTATAACGGTCCCTGGCCGGGAGCAGGGCGAGGTTTGTTTGCTCTCCTTCCCGCCCACGAGGAAGGGAGTGGCGGGCATGCAGGAGCCGAGAGAGGAGGACACGTCGGTTTGTCAATAAAGTTCGCCTAAATGCACTGTGAGGGGCTGGGGGAGGCATCCACACTAGAGAAATAATCCAGGTTGAAACTGGATTATTTGCATGGCTCCTTCTTATGGAATGCTGGGATTTGTACTTTGATGAGGCACCAGCACGCTTTGTCAGAACAGGCTGACAGACCTTGTAAAACTACAGATCCCAGGATTCCATAGGGAAGGAGCCATGCCAATAATCGTTTTTCAAATTGGATTGTTGGTCTTGCGTGATGTGGTGGCGTCTCCTTCTTTTGGGTTTTTTTTAAACCGAGGCTGGGTGGCCATCTGTTGGGAATGTTTTGGTTGGTTATTTCTGCCTGGCAGGGGGTTGGACTAGATGGCCCTTGTGGTCTCTTCCAGCTCTGTGAATCCGCCTTGTTGTTGTTCTCCGTGCCTGGCACCAGGCAGCCGGCCAGCGAGGGCGTTGAGCTGACGGGAAATAAAACACAGCTCGGCCAAAATGGGGAGGAGGGTGGGAGTAGTGCTCTCGGTTTGTTTGGTTTTTAAAGGCTGGGTGTGTGTGTTCTTTTAGGTGTTATGGTTGTTGTAAAAACACTACAAAGTTGTGGGGAAGCATTCTGCACAGTCAATTAACTAGTTATTACCCCCGATAACTAGGAGGTGCCTGAGGCAGGAGGGAAGAAGACGCCAGCCAGCCACAGTCCAAGTCAACTCCTGCGTGCAGGATTAGGGCTGTTCTGGGTGAAATATGTGTACAGTACACTTTTCATGCACCACAACCTGTGAGGAAACACATCCTTTAGTGTCCAATGACTGGGGACCACTCCCCCCCCTTTAAGGTAGACATAGCTGGCTCAACTTCGATAGAGGAATGGAAACCGTGAGATTTCTGCCCTGCCGAGGCACAGCGCGGTCTTGGTTCGAACGAGCGCGCCCGAGACGCCTTGCAACGTGGAGTGCGAAAGGGGGCCCCCGCTACCGTTATGGTTTATTTAACGACATTTTTTTAAAAAAAACCGCCTGAAATTTTCCAGGGTCTGAACTGATATGGCAGTCCGTACTATTCATAATGCGAAAGGAATGGGGAAGGAACAGGAAAGCGGCTTGTTTGCTGCTTAAACGGGGAAATGAGGTGGGTCACAAAACGCTCGTGACAGGGACGAAGTCTTGCCACACTTTGGACTGAGGGTGTGGGAGCGAGCGGGGCAATTCCCTCATCGGGGTTTAACTGTTGCCTGTTCCTAGGAAAGGGACCGGCTGGGAATCATTCCGTTTAAACTGCAGTTTCCCCTCCTCGACAGCCGTGTACACGCTGGAGTTTTTTAATATACGCTTTCGATGGAAACACGTCAGGGAGCTCCGAATACCAGACCAAACGCGTCGACTGTGCAACAGAACGCTACTTGCAGCGATGGTTAACTTGCAGCGCCCCCCATAAAAGTCGAGCAGCAATCCTATGCACCTTTGGTTCTTGACCTGAGGTCCGGGGACTCCCCCCCAGGGGGCTGCAATGTCCTCCTCACAGGGGGTGCGGAAAGGCTACTCGGCCTATCTCTTCCCCGCATGGAGTGGCCACCTGACAGGAGCTAAAGCAAAGGCTGGCTTGGCCTGCCCGTTGCCATTCAATCCGCTTGCAGGAAGAAGCAGCGGAAAAGTCTTCCTTCCCTCTCCAGTGCCTCTGAGGGAGGGTTTAATGGATGGTATAATTGCATTATAATTCAGGAAGGATACTGAGAAGCTGAAACGTGTCCACAGGAGGGCGACCAGGATGGAGGGAGGGCTGGAAGCCATTATGCCCTATGAGGAGCAGCTTAGGGAGCTCGGCATGTTTAGTCAGGAGAAGGTTGAGAGGAGTCATGATAGCCATGTTTAAATATTTGAAGGGATGTCATACTGAGGATGGAGCAGGCTTGTTGTCTGCTGCTTCTGAGACTAAGACACGAAGCAATGGATTCAAACTACTGGAAAAGAGATTCCACTTAAACATTAGGAAGAACTTCCTAATACAGTGCCTCAGAGTGTGGTGGGGTCTCCTTCTTTGGAGGTTTTTAAACAGAGGCTGGATGGCCATCTGTCCGGAATTGTGTATTTCTACATGGGGGGGCTGGACTGGATGGCCTTTGAGGTCTCTTCCAACTCTATGATTTTGTGATTCTATTATTATTATTATTATTATTATTAGGGTTTTAGCTCTTGAGTTAAGTCTTGGGGGGTCCGCAGCAACCAAAGATATTTAAGGGGGGGTGCTCCCTGGTAAAGAAAAGGTTAAGAGCCACTGAGCTAAACAATTTGGAAGGATTGTCAATAGCGCGTTTTTAATGTGGTAAGCATGAATAAGGACCGTGCTGGGCTGCTTTTACAACTTGGCTTGGACCACAAGAGCGATGAGGCCTCACTTCCGAGAGGGGCCGCGCAGGGGGGTGTAGGCAGAAGAGCTGCCTCCCCATAGCGCGGCAAGGCCTGGGCGGGCATGAGCGGGAGGGCGGGCTCGTGGGAAAGAGGCGGAGGGCGCCCCTCCTCCTCAGGGGCGGGGAGGCGACGGGGCGGCCCTCGGAGGAGCCAGCCTGCAGGGGCGGCTGAAGGGAGAGAAGGGAGCCCTTGGGTTCTCTGGCCCGAGGCAGAGCGTATGGCGTGGTTTCCCGAAAGCCTTTTGGCACGAAGTCAGAGAGAGAAATGAAGGAGGGCGCTTGTTTTCTCATCGAGGCAGCGTTGGTTCCGGAGTGGAGGAATGCCTCCCCCCGTTGGAAACCATGGGCGCTTGTCTACACAAAGGGGAAAGAAACCAGACTGCTCCACAGTAAAAGCAAGTCGCAGCAGCTGTGACCTCTCTTACGGGGTTTACAGCCCCCATAAACTTCGCATGCCTGTAGCTGAGACCACGGCTGCGAGTGCGTTACTCAAGTTTTTAAAGCTGCCCCCCCCCCGACACTTTTTCTTGAGGGAAAAAAAGCCCACAAAACTACAGTTGTCCCTTTATGTTTGCTGGGATTTGGTTCCAGGAGCCCCCGTGGATACCAAAATCCGTGAATACTCAAGTCCCGTTATAAGCAATGGCATAGCAAAATGGTGTCCCTTTTATAAGATGGCAAAATCAAGGTTTGCTTTTTGGATTATTATTTTTAATATTTTCAAGCTGTGACTACTTAAATCCGTGGATACGGAGGGACAACTGTACTAACTTGTATGCAGAGATTTAGGACTTTATCAGACCATCTTCGGAAAACATCTCTTTCCTGCTGTATTTTGAAGCGTTTTTTTCACAGCACAACAACCCTTTTCATCATACCTTCCTGTAATATTGTGAAAAAACAGCCCCAGCATTATCAGGGCATGAATGCTTGCGCCGTTTACTTCCGTGTTCACCTGTGCACGCTATCTCGCTGGTTCTCACGAGAAGACGCAAGCACCCTTAAAAGTTTAAAAAAAAAAAACAGCTAAATTAAAAGAAAAAATGTACACACAAACACAGAAACATATTTTAAAAGTTCAAAGTAAACTGGAGAGGTTCATAAAAAGAGTGTCCCCTACCTGGCTTTCTTGGTCTCAACCAGAAGTGCTCTACCCACTGACAATGTACATAATCACGAGAGGAAAATGGCGTGTAGTTTCAGACACAGCGCAATACCAGCACAAAACTGCCACAACAGATCTATTGATGGCTTGGCCATCAATAAAAAGAACACCTTATTTTCAACACGTAATTGCGTAAGCATGATGTCTGGTATGCGCGTCCTTTCATGATCATTAGGCGTCATTATGATGCCATATTTGCCGTGTCTGATAAAGTCCTTAGTATATGCTATAATTTCAGGAATAACCCTTGATATTATTTTTTTTCTCCCACTGACAAATAACTCCTTTAGACCTACATCTCCCTGAGTTCAATATAGTTTACAGTCCAGCAGATGTGCATAGGTTTACTGCCTTGGACTCTGACATTATTGATAAAGTGTATTATTCCCTCTGTCACTGAAATTCAGGGATGAGAGTAAAATCTATACTGTAGATCCTTATGTAGCCAAAAAATGCACCATACATCAGGCAAGAGGGAGGTATCAGCAGGTCTGGGGAAACATTTTCTTCATTTTCTTTCTTTCTTTTTTTAGGGATTTGTTCAATTGCTCCTATTTCCTTTAACTACTCAGGAGATTATGACACTGCACTGTTATAGCACTATTATTCCATTTTAACTGCTCTGGTTGCCTCCTGTGGAATCCTGGGATTTGCAATTTCGGGAGGGGCATTTAGCACTCTAAGCCAGAGAGCTCTTAGGTCTCATAAAACTACAAACCCCAGAATTCCACAGGAGGCAGCCAGAGCAGTTAAAGTGGAATAATAACTATCTGTGTCAGCCTTCCATTTACCCCTTCAGTAGCAAAAAACCTCAGTTCTGTGAGGTTTCCTCAGTTCCCTTTTCATTGCTTGCTTCTTAGTTTCTAGACTCCTCTGACTTCCCATAGGTTGAACCCCATATCCTTGGGGAATACGTTCGAAGACCCTGTGCATACCTGAAACCATGGATAATAGGAACCCTGTTATTCAATGAGAAGAATACCCGAAGTTGACCATAGAATTACACTGGAGGACCTAGAAATGCCTAGAGAGAACATATTATTTTCAGAGGTGGATAAGTCTGTGGAATGAAACCATGGATACCAAATCCATGGATACAGGGGTTGACCTGGAATGTCTTCAGATTCTGTTGGTGTGCGGACAGCTGGTTTGAATCTGATTCAGCCAATCCAGTTACCCACATGCCAAAAGAAGCACCATCCCCCTTGCCGGTGCTCAGCAGCAAGGGAAAGAGGATAGCCTGCCTTCGGAGCTGCTGCCGCCACCACCTCACAAACAGAAGCTCCATGAAAGCCTGCCCGACGCACTACAGTCTCTGCTGAGGGGAAAAAAACAGAGTACCTATGCAGTCAATGAGGATGGGGTAAAGCAACCACCTCCTACTTCTGACATCAGCAGAGGTAATGCCACCAGCCAGGCTCTCAGAGGGAGCTGCTTGGACAAGGTGGCGGCAGCATCGAGGACAAGGGAACGGGCCAGCGGGGCTGATGCATCATGAGCGCTGTGAGCACTGCCACAGGGATTGGGCCCTGTGTGTGTGGCCACCATTTTGGTCGATCTTGAGCCAGTCCAGAGTATTATGCTCGGGATGGCCCCAGATTAAGCAGCCCATGCCAACAAGGCCCTAGTCTCCCCACGGCCTCTTTTCAAGGCTCAGTCATCCTGCATGAGGTTTCATTTCTAACTAAACTATCAACTTTTCCTTCTGTCACAGAAGCTGGACTGCAAACTGTTTTGCTCCCTTAGTAACGGAACATTCCAAGCCATCACACTAGCTTAACCAATCAGCACCTGAGCTTTGACTGCCAGATGCACAATGCCATATAGATGAGTTTCTTCTGCTTTCTAAGCTGCATTAACATTCATAAATGTTGCATTACAAACTAACAGCCATGCTTTTCTGAAGCTTTTAAGCGCAGTATTTTCTCTAGTAATGTCGGCCTTCCGCTGATAGACCTCACAGGGTTATAAAATAGATTTAAAAGAAGCTGAAAAAAACCTCTCTTGGGGGCAGCATGCAAAACAGCTGGTCTGAACTGTAGTTTCTTCCTATGAAATCTGCCCTACTAAAGGGCACAGTGGAAACTGTGGCACTTCCAGGCATTCAACCTCATTTTTAGGTCCAGTTTGGAAAGCGGAAGCTCACTAGTTGAAATTGTAGATAGAATAACAAGCAAAATGCAGATCTGTGTTAAAGCATACTCGCTCCAATCTTCTTTTATTGTTTCTCTATCACATACAAACAGTGTTTTCAAGACAGATACATTGTTATTCAAAAGCATATCTATGACCAACTATTTTATAAAGAATTAGGAAGTATACCAATAATATACAGTTGTGCTTAATCAGTACATGCTCAGATGTGCAGCTTAGAGCACCCATAGTTGTTGTTTCAAGCCACTATATCCAAGAATCAATATAGATCTACATGCTTTTCTCCTAGACCTTTCCCATACTTACTAGCAGTGTTATGGCTGGCAAACCAAATTGTTCCTATTACTTGGGAATTAATTTGAAATTGGTTTGAAAATTTACCCATTAACTGATGGGTTTCTGCTTGCAGAGGAAAGTAGTGCTGCATGATTGTTAATAACATGACTGAGCCTGCAAAAGACTTGTTTAAAAACGAGACATACAATTTACTGTGTGACCCAAACAATTTGTTCATAACAGATGTTGAAACCAACAGCCTCTTTAGTTATCCAAAGAGTGATTGAATATAGTAAGGTTGTTTCATTATATACGGTACTTGGTTTTGATTTCTGCACTTTTGCTAATATCTCTCACCTCTTTAACAATGATCACATGTTAATTAAACAAAAAGTAAAACTACACGTTGCATTTCAGTTAGAGCAGTATTCAAAATCATTATTCTCTGCAAATTTCTCCAAATTTTTTGAGCGTATAATTGCATGATTCCATTAATAAAAAAGAAAAGCTGTCCAGTGTGTGAGGAAAAGAACTATTTGAATGTAAACTAAAGCTGTAAAAATATGCACAGGTAGAAACTGGTACATTTATGCCAGAGCTAAACACAACGCACGCATATAATTTTTAATTATCACAAAGCATATGTACTTGAACATGAGTATAAGACTTCTTCCCTATGCTGGTGCAGATGCAAAAATCTGAAAGCATTCTGGATTTTTCTATTTTGAAAACAGAAGGTTACATTGATATAAATTATTTTAACAGTGGTTTGTAAGTTTACATTTTAATTTCAGCATCAGTGCTCTTTCAGATTCCAGAAGTTGGCAAGAGTGATAGAAGAGACGTTCTGACTCCATTCCCTTTTTGAAATTCTGTTCATGTCACCAGTCATTTTTATATAGCCTCATACTTTTTCTGGGTAGTTTTTGTATCTATATCTATTCTGCATTTTCTTTGCTCTTTTGTTTGGGAAAAAATTACTGTACAGCAAAAACTGAGGGGTGAGGAGGTCTTAATTCCTACCCTGTGACATACACTTCTTATGATCAGATTATCTCTGCAGAAAGAATCACAACCCTTAAACATCACCCAAGGAGACCTTCTGCTGTGCTTTCTTCAACCAGACTTGTTTATCTTGGATTGGCCTTTTTAGTCATCAGCGCACTTGCAGAAAGTGCGGGATGAGTCCTTCCTGAATCTTCGTTTGTGAAGAAAAGCCAGAGAGAAAGCCAGAGAGGAAGAATATCAGATATGAAGGCAATGGAGATTTTCAGACCTGCAAAATGCCGGTTTGCCGCGTGAGCAGCCTCCCGAAACTGCTGCGCGGCAAGGGTCTACTTCGGACGACGCTGTGCCTCTCGCGAAACCGTCCGTGTCACTTCTGTGAAGCTTGGGACGGCTCAGCGCCATATTTCAATCACAGAGGTTGCCCGTGATTGAAATATGGCGCTGAGCCGTCCCAAGCTTCACGGAAGTGACACGGACGGTTTCGCGAGAGGCACAGCGTCGTCCGAAGTAGACCCTTGCCGCGCAGCAGTTTCGGGAGGCTGCTCACGCGGCAAACCGGCATTTTGCAGGTCTGAAAATCTCCAATGTCAGATATGAAGGAAACTTTGGTAGATAAAATGCCACATAATTTAAGCAGCAGTTGCAAGCATGATACTGAGTGTGTTGACGTCACAGAAAGCATTTTAAGTTATTACCGAGCAAAGTGTTAATCAGTATTGTATTAAATTGTATTAAAGATGTGACCAGTGGGGTGCCACAGGGTTCTGTCCTGGGCCCAGTGCTATTCAACATCTTTATCAATGACTTAGATGAGGGAATTAGGGGCATACTTATCAAATTTGCAGATGACACCAAATTGGGAGGAGTAGCTAATACCCTAGAGGACAGGATCAAAATTCAGAATGACCTGGATAGACTGGAGAGCTGGGCCAAAGCTAACAAAATGAAATTCAATACGGAGAAATGTAAAGTACTGCATTTAGGGTGGAAAAATGAAATGCATAAATATAGGATGGGAGAGACCTGGCTGAATGAGACTATGTGCGAAAGGGATCTAGGAGTCCTAGTAGACCACAAGTTGAACATGAGCCAACAGTGTGATGCGGCAGCTAAAAAGGCCAATGCAATTTTGGGCTGTATCAATAGAAGTATAGTGTCTAGATCAAGGGAAGTAATAGTGCCACTCTATTCTGCCTTGGTCAGACCTCACTTAGAATACTGTGTCCAGTTCTGGGCACCACAATTCAGAAAGGATATTGACAAATTGGAGCGTGTCCAGAGAAGGGCAACTAAAATGGTGAAAGGTCTGGAAACAATGCCTTATGAGGAGAGACTTAGGGAGCTGGGTATGTTTAGCCTGGAAAAAAGACGGTTTAGAGGCGATATGATAGCCCTGTTTAAGTATTTGAAGGGATGTCACGCTGAGGATGGAGCAGGCTTGTTTTCTGCTGCTCCAGAGACTGGAACACGGAGCAATGGGTGCAAGCTCCAGGAACAGAGATTCCACCTCAACATGAGGAGGAACTTTTTGACAGTCAGAGCTGTTCGGCAGTGGAACACACTCCCTCGGAGCGTGGTGGGGTCTCCTTCCTTGGAAGTCTTTAAACAGAGGCTGGATGGCCATCTGTCGGGGATGCTTTGATTGTGATTTCCTGCGTGGCAGGGGGTTGGACTGGATGGCCCTCGTGGTCTCTTCCAACTCTGCAATTCTATGATTCTATGATTCTATGAAATTCATTAAAGACACCATATTAACTATTTTTAAAAACCATTACAAATCAAGCATGTATATAGCAAATGTCCTTTTCAAAAACCCACATGCCATATGATAAACCAGAGCCAGCATGTATAAGTGATTTGAGTGTTGGACTAGGACTCCAGGAGGCCAGGGTTCAAATCCCTGCTCAGCCATGGATGACCCACTGGATGACCTTAAGCAAGTCACATTCTTTCAGCCTCAGAGGAAGGCAATGGCAAGCCTTCTCCAAATAAATCTTGCCAAGAAAACCCTATGATGGGTTCACATTAAGAAACAACTTGAAGGCACACAACGGCTTCAACAACATTTGTAAGTATAAACATAAACAGAACATAAATACTGTTCTGAATTGGTCATGCCTTCTTTTCTTACACTGATGTGAAAATTCCTTTAAATAATGTCTTCCTGCATAGCCAAAGCAATGTGAAAAACCTGGGATAAGTGGAAGGAGTCTGCACTGTGTCTCCTTCCCATATAGGTATGGACTTCTCCTGTCATCCTGGCAATGCAAGTCCAGTAACACTATGCCACCAGTATAACATAAGAAAGGGGTTTCTGACTTGGAGCAAAGCTGGGAAGCTAACACAAATATTTCATCATATGATACTGGTTAGGGAAGCATTCCCCACCCCCATTGTTACTAATTAACTGGTACTTGTAATGTTAGCCTTTAACAACCTGATTTCAAGAAAAATGACAATATGACTTACAAATAGCCTGTCCATTGTAGAATAAATAAAATGTGTAGCACTGAACAAGTTACCTTCTAACCTTGCTTCTTCCACATTTCAGGGTATAATTGAAGTTGACTTGCACAGGATACAAACATGATCACTCCTCCTGCCACCTCCTCTGTTTTCTTCCTGGCAGGTCATTAATTAGTACATCTCAAGAAAAAGACAACTTTCATGACTCAGTCTTTGCCCTCCAAAAAATAAATAGCACTGTAATTTAGTGAGAATCATGGAATTGCAAAGAGAGTTATAATACTATTTATAGAAAGCTTCCCCCTTTAAGCCTTATCACTATTATTTGGAAGCAATAGCAATGTTTGTTGTTAACTGCAAGTTTTCCTACTGTATATATATCCATATTTAATCCAATTCCAAATGGTACTTGTTAGCACACTGTTTTATGATTTATGAATGACTCACAACACCCTTTGCAAAAATGATGGCTCAGGAATAGAATTCTCCCCCAAAACCTTGAAGAATCACATTGGTGCTTCACAGCATAGAAGTCTCAAAAGTGGCCTAATCTTGGCCACTCTTTCTCTGCACTCCCTTCTCTGTTTCTTGATGTGGAGAATGATCTGGCCCTCCAGATGTTGTTCCTGCAGCTCCAACCACTCTACCCAGGATAGCCGGTGGTGAAGCATTCTTGAAGTTGTAGTCTAGCAACATTTAGAGCAATACTTCTCAGGCTATCCAATGTGGGGGACTAGCAATCTTTTTTTCCTAATGTGCCAGGGACCAGTATTATATTTATGCTTATTGTCTATAACTGTTTCTTTCTTACATAGACTACCACTCTGAGTATCACTGATCTGGAAGCCCACACAATTCCCATCCCTGCTACGGCTGCTAGTGTCATGGCCCAGGACTCAGATTCTGAGGATTATGCTGCAGCTCAGCATGGCAGCCTCAGGACACACCAAGCCAGGATTCACCTGAGACTTGATCAAACATTGGCGCCAACAGGACAGCTGGAACAGTCTGATGAGAAGGCTCAGCCTCCAAGTCCACGTTTCACTGAGGCCTCTTGCCAAACAAAAGGAGAAGCTGTCTTAATCAAGGTCAGCTGACTGCAGCCAATTCAGGTGACAGCTCTGACCCACATTTTCTGTGGGAAACAACTGACCATTCTCTGGCTTTGCTATTCTGCTTCAGAACCCTGAAACCATGACCCTGGATTGGCTGACAACCCTGTTTGATTCTTGGACTGGCTAGTGACTCTGTTTAACTCTCAAACTCTCCCACTGGTTTTGACTACTCTCCTGCACATTCCCTGGCAACCAGACCTTTCAAGTCACGTTTATCTCCAGCAACTCTCCTTAATTTACTGCCCTGCCTTATCTGCAAGAGCTTGGAGTGAATTGCTTCCTCCCTAACAACCATCTGTAGGAGTACCAAAGCCTGAATCAGGACAGCTAGCATGCTGACAGTTTATATGTAGCCTCTAGCAGGCAGAGTTTTGGAAGTGTACATCCATGTGTAATTTAGGATAGCAAACCATTATTTGGCTTATGGTGACCCTAAGGCAAACCTATCACAGGGTTTCCTTGGCAAGATTTGTTCAAAGGGAATTTGCTATTGCCTTCCTCTGAGCTTCGAGGTGGTGGTTTGCCTAAGGTCACCCAGTGGGTCAATGGGGATTCAAACCCTGGTCTCCTGGAGCCCTATTCTAACACTCAGACCCCTATCACTCTGGTTGTCAATGGTGATATATCTCCTATTTATACCACCAAGTATAAAGATAGATCATATCATTGAATACCAAAGTCAAAATTATCTGTGCCATCTTATTTCTAATTTCTATGTATGGTGATGAAAGCTGGACAATAAAGAAAGCTCACAGAAAGTGAATCAATTCATTTGAAATGCAGTGCTGGAGAAGAGTTCCACAGATACCACGGATTGCCAAAATGACCAATAAATGGGCCCTACACAAATCAAGTCTAAACTCTTCCCTAGAAGCCAAAATGACCAACTGAGTCTATCATATTTGGACATACCATGAGATAGCATGACTCTAGAAAAGATGATAATGCTTGGCAAAGTGGAAGGCAATAGGAAAAGGTGAAGATCACATTGCAGAAGGCCTGACCCTGAATTTACAAAACCTGAGCAGTGCTCTTTATGACCAGAGGTCTTGGAAGTCTCTCGTTTAGCATTGCTATAAGTTGAAGCCAACAACAATAACAACACCTCCAATTCTCCCTTTAGAGATATATACACATAGTTGGTAATTTACTTACTCCAAATGTCCATGTTGGGGGAGGGGGGCTCTCCTTACATAATAATGTATATTATACTTCCTGTCTATCTCTCTGGCTTTTCTTCGCAAATGAAGATTCAGGAAGGACTCATCCCACACTTTCTGCAAGAGCACTGATGACTGAAAAGGCCAATCCGAGATAAACATGTCCGGTTGTAGAAAGCACAGCAGAAAATCTCCTTGGGTGACATTTCCAGGTTGTGATTCTTTCTGCGTTGTTGTTTCTCTTCAAGGCTTGTTCGGCGTGAGTTCTCAAATAAGGCTGCAGCATTGTGGATAGTGCGTCTCCATGCCTCCCGGTGTGAGGCCATGGCGGACCATTGTTGGTGATCAATTTGGCTGAGCCTGAGATGTTGTTTCAGGGAGTCCTTGTATCACTCTTTTGGAGTGCCCCTCTTACACTGACCCGTGCCGAGTTCACTGTAGACTACTATTTTGGGGAGGCGATGGTCCTCCATCCTAGAAAAAATACGCCCTAAGAAGAGCAAGCTTCCCTGGGCGGAACAATAGATTCCATGAGCCTTCAAGGATTGCACAATGAGTTTCAGGGGAATTGGTCTTCAACAATAGGTGGCTGAAGATGCTAATGTGTTGCAAACTGTCTTTAATGTCTGATGATTGGATTCACAAAGCTTGAGCTGCCTCTTTAATGGTTGGGTGATTAAGTGAAGGAAAATTTGAAACCTGCACACAAAGGATTGCTCCATCCATCTATCACTTAGGTGTGTAGTGGAGACTGTGCCCCTTTGACCTGTAGGTATATCCTCATGATTTTGGAATTTGCAGTGGCTCTTCCTAGGAGATGTGTACTTGTCTCTCTGCGATCCATAGCAAGTCCCCGACACTTCATTGCTCTTCCACATAGAAGGCCCCACTAATAGGCCAAATTATTAATAAGCCAGTTTGGGGGGTTTCTGGGGGCGGGGCTCTATTGGGGCACTAACATAGCATTGGGCACTTTGGTCTGCCACAAGAACAATATTAAGGCCATTTGAATTAGATAACCCTTGAGTACATCCAAAAGAAAATTAAACCCTTGAAATAATGATAGTATGTTGCATTCTCTCTCTCTCTCTCTCTCTCTCTCTCTCTCTCTCTCTCACACACACACACACACACACACACACTGTGATCTCAAACACTCCATGAGGACAATTATGCTGTGATTTAATGCTACACATAATGGGTACCTCTACAATTGTATATTGCTATTATTCTCTATCATACCTATAATTAAACCAATATTGTGAAAAACCAAAAGCAACATGGATCAAATCCATCCATATTCTAATTCCATTAAGGGGAATAGCTTGGGCTTATTGAGTTGTGTGTCATTTGTCTGCCTTATCGCTCAATTTTCTCAGTGAACTATAAAGAACATATTATTTAGTAATACCTCAAACTACTCTAGCTCCTTTGTTATGTTCTCCCAATGCTTTCATTTTGTTTGCTCCATCCAAAAGAAACATATGTTACATTTTATTAATATAGCTCCTTTCAATATGTAATGACATAGTAATAAAGGAGAGGAAAAAATCCAATTAAGGGAATGGAGCAGTTAGGAAAGAAAAATGAGTAAGTCAATTTTGTTCTTCATTTTAAAAGGCCAACAATATTCCAAGAGAGTTTTTAAGCTTGGTTAGTAATTTGCCCACCAAAGATAATCAGATGAATATCAATAGTTGCTGTCCACGTAGGGAAGGAAATGGCATTGCGAACAGAGGACAAATAATAATTTTGGTAATAATAGTTCTTATTATTTATATAGCATATTTCAAGTGTTCAAAAAGTATCTCCATAAGTTTTGCAATAGGTCTGTTGTTATTTCTGCACTACAAGTAGGGACAGGAGGATGAAACAGAAAATGTGGATTACTAAATTGTTGCTTTTTTAAGAACTCTCAACAGAAAATCCTCAGCATCTAACCAAATTACACTTTCTTGAATTATTTGTAGGATGGCTTTATAGTCGAAATGGAATAAACCCAGCATAAGTTTGTAAGGTACTCTAAATAACCTGCTACACGGGAGTATTGGATGTTAAAAAGCAATAGCTTGATATGGCATCTTCATTTAATTTAGATTAAATAATTAGATTAAATAAATGACAGGATTAACAGTGGGCACAGCAGTCTTAAGCAGTTGTGTGATATGTATTTTTTCCATTACACTTATGTTTATCACAGTGCATTGAGCAGTTCTTTAAACATCTTGTAAATACGTTTCTGACAATTACACCTTTGGGCTCCCATATGCAAATACAATCCTTAATCTCAACTACTAGATGACCATGTTAACCCCCCCCACACACACACATTCATTGACATCTCAGGCTCGGCCAAATTGATCACCAACAGTGGTCCGCCCTGACCTCACATCGGGAGGCATGAAGATGCACTATCCACAATGCTGCAGCCTTATTTGAGAACTCACGACGAACAAGTCTTGAAGAGAAACGACAACGCAGAAAGAATCACAACCCAAAAACATCACCCAAGGAGACCTTCTGCTGTGCTTTCTGTAACCGGACTTGTTTATCTCGGATTGGCTTTTTTAGTCATCAGCACGCTTGCAGAAAGCGCGGGATGAGTCCTTCCTGAATCTTCGTTTGCGAAGAAAAGCCAGAGAGATAGCCCCAAAGCTGGGAAACGATTCTCATCTAAGATTGATTGTAGGCCTAGCCCAGGGCGGGCAATTACATGGCAGCCAAGGGCTATTCCCCCACCCATGAGCTCCATTCATCCCGACAAGCCCAAATAACTTCATTCTCCTCTGCAGTCCCTCTCAAAATGGTATCAGGAACTGAGACAACATCACTTCCTGTCGCCATTTCAAGAGGGACTACAGATGAAAATGAAGGTATTTGGGGGTAGTACAGGGATCCTGGTTACTCGTGGGGATAGTTCATGTGTTTTCACACATTTAGGAGGCTTTCTGTGTGATTTAATATAGAAACACTGGTACTTCTCATGTAGAAATAATATTGCTCCTCAGTATGGGAGGGAAGAGATATAATAAGAGCAATATGCAGTTCAGATAAGACATGCTATTCACATATGGCAAAGGGGATTCAGTCGGCGAGACAGTCACAGTAGTTATACTAGGTAACATAAATGCCCTTTCCTTTGCTCAGCTATGTGGGGTACTCTGCCCTGGCTCTCAATTCCAGGGTTTAGGGATGGTGGTGGTGGGGACAGTGTTTGAGCCATGGGTGTGTGTGGCAAATTGGAGGCTTTGGGAGCTTCAGGGCCTGCAAATTGGGGCTCTGATGTCTATACACAGTCCAAGGGCCATACTTTTCCCTGTTCTAGGACTTCCACAAAATCCTAGGTCTGCTTTGCTATCTCATCTCCCCATTCCAGTTTAGAAGGGTGCCCCACATTGTTTGCTTGGTTATTTTTTGTCTAACCCAGCTCAGCTGAAAAGGAGTGGATTATAAATTATTACATTAAAAACAAATGAATACATGTAAGTGCATCATTTTAACAGTATTGTATTTTATGTAATTGTAAACCACACTTAAATCTACTGAAATGGTATATAAATTTTAAAAATTGATACATTTTACTATTTGAAAATAACATATACACATAAGTACATAGACAAATGTATCCACAAGGTTACAGTGAATCCCAATGCCCTAACAGGAGTTTCTTCTTCGTGATCTCTGTGACTCACACATATGGGTCTGATCTGTGCCTGCAGAGAAAATGTTTGGAGATTTCCATAGCTAAGCATAGTGATTTTTGGCAGTACCCTGCCCCCTTACCAACATACATGTGGTGACATTCCTGTTCCTATCCTCAGTTTCTTTTCATCCACCACAGCTGCAGTAGTTCACTGGGGCTCCTTTCCTTCAGCAAATTACCGTGTTTCTCACCTTTATTTAGAGTGATTTTATTTATTTATTTATTATTATTAAAATGTTTATACCTCACCCTGTATCAAGTGATCTCAGGGTGGCTCTATTTCTTCTCAATTTAGTCCCCCACATCCAATATTTCTTCTTCTTTACTAGCTTACTTTAGGGTTGTTGTTGTTTTTCATATTTTTCCTTTCTTTGTTGTGTGGTCACATTAGTCCATAGCACCATTCCCTTCTGTTCATGGCTTCCAAGGTCATATTTAAAGAAGTGTGTGAACAGCATAGGACATAAGCCTTGTGGTGGCCCTCAAGACTTTCAGGTTAATATTTCAAAAAGTATGAAAAGGAAAAAGTATTTTTCTCTTCCACCTCTCTGAAACCCTCCCCAGTAATGAAGATTTGTGGCTAGCTTTTTAAAAAAACAAACAAACATTTTTTTTCAAATATTTCAACATTTATGCAAACATAAACACAGAGGGACATATGAGATTATCACACCAGGCTTTACCAGTGATAACTAGAGCAAGATAATAGTGTATGTGGCTGTTCCTTATCGCACAACATCATGTCTGTGCTGTTGCTGTATTCAAACCATTGCTGGAGGGTACCTTTTCATTGACGGGGGAAATCCGTCAATTGACCCTCAACAATAGTGCTTCACTTCTATTATTCCATCTTTGCCCTAAGTCCTCTTCTACTTCAGTTCTAATACTGGCAGTCATGTGGGTGAGTAGACGTATTTTTCCTCCCCCCCCCTTTCCCTTTGTTTCCCCACCATCCCAATCTGAGAATTTCTCCCGCTCCCTCTCCTTCCCAATCTCTTCCCCCTCCCACCCCATCTGTCTCTTTTCTTCCCCTGATCTATTTCCCATCCCTCACCTGTCCGATCTGACTATATCTCTCTCCCTCACCTGCCTGATCTATCCCCCCTCCTGCCCCCATCTATCTCTTTTCTTCCTTCCCCACCCTCCCGATGGTATTGCACAGCAATCACATTAGTGAAGCAAATGGAAACATACCAGCATTGAAGCAGAGGTGCAATAAGGATTCTTTCAATGCCGCTATGTTTCTATTTGCTCTACTAATGGAATTGCTGCACGTTAGAAGCCTGATTTGATAACCTCCATAGACACACAAGCTTTGAGGCTCGCTTAAATATATTGGAGAGGAGGTGTCTGGAAAGTTAGAAAGGAAAAAGGCATGGTTTCCCTTTACTCTCTCCTAAAACCACTCCCTCCAACTGTCCCAATTTTGCAGAGACTGTCCCAGTAATTCCTCTGTTGTCCCACTTTTCCAACTGCTTTTAAAACATCCCAGTTTCTCTCTCTTCCTCCCACTTTTCCCCTTTGTCCTCAGCTTGCTTCAGTTACAACAAACTGAGTTCAAAGTGCAAAAGCAGTTTGCAATCAATTCATTCTGTGCTGGGGGGGGGGAGAGGAGGGGCAGAATTTTACCCTTCCCAGTAGGCGCAGGCAAAAGCAAATGGTTGCAGCCTCTCTTAGCTTGTGTGTTCTTCCTCCTTAATAATTTTTGACATCTTGACCACGCTCTGATATTGCTTGGCCATACATGTCCCAGTTTTTGTCTATGAAATGTTGGAGGGTATCTGAAACATATGTGTATAGTGCAGAGAAGGGAATAAAAACAACAACTAACAACAGTGTAATCTCTCTCTCTCTCTCTCTCTCTCTCTCTCTCTCTCTCTCTCTCTCTCTCTCTCTCTGGCTTTTCTTCGCAAATGAAGATTCAGGAAGGACTCATCCCGCGCTTTCTGTAAAATGTAAAAATCCATTCTGTAAAATCCTTTCTGTAAAATGTAAAATGTAAAATGTAAAATCCAACTATTAGAGCTCAAGCAAGCCAATTCCTCATCTCCCCTTCCTCTGCTGCAAAAAGACACACTCAGCCTATTAGTATGGGCCATGTCCATCCTGAACATTATAACCGATCATGAGACAGAAAGCACTGAAAGAGAATGGAGTTTACTGGGACATTTGGAAGAGTGAGCAGTTAAGCTCCAATAGTCAGCATTACGTTTTCCAACTGAAATTTACATGTGGTAATTGCAGCTGAAGTGAAATTGGTGTGAATGAAAATGAAAGCATGAATATGCCTATAAATCTAGTTCCACATGAAAGGCAATCATTAGCTAAGTAAATGATTTTCCCCCTTAGAAACATTATCCTACTCCACTAAGTAGATCTTTTATTTAAACGTTACTGCTGGAATCACACTCTTGGTTTAAGCACCCATGTAATCAATGGGATGAAAGGATTTGCATGTACACGACAGCATTGCAACCCAAATCTTTAAACTGTAAAAATGGCTGCAGTCCAGCACAGTTAGATGCACTTAAGCCATTGATTTTGGCGCGCTTAAGCATGCCTGACACTCTGCTGAGTGGTGGCCAAAATGTTCCTGTCATTCCGTTTACAAAGAGCAGAATCTTATATTGTATTTGCATGGCTGGCAGAATGAGAAAGCATGACTAAATATGCATATCCGCAACAGTGAACAACAACAACAAATAATAATAAGTATAAGATAACAAATTAAACATTGGAAAACATGCCCTATTTTAGTGCTCCACTCTAGTTCCCACTCCCTGCAAAAAAAACCCCACCCTTAATTCTTTTCTTAGTCACAAGCTTCTCATGATGTGTGCCATAATGACAAAATCCTTCCAACAGAAAGGTCCCTTTTCACAGCTGCAAAATTGTTCTAATTGGCTTTAATTGTCTCCTGATTGCTTAATCTCTTTACTGGCTTGGCATAGGGGAAATGTGCTTGCTAAATCTACCCCCCACTCCCCTGCAGGGAAAAGGAAGTAATGCTGTATATCACTTACGGATTCCAAAAAGAAGGATTCAGATGAGGCAAATCAGTTGCATAAGGGAAGGTTTGTTTGGTGTGTGTCCCCACACCCAGTTTTAGAAGGGGCTTCAGTAATTAGGTAAAAGAAATTCTTGTGGCAGAATCATATTATAACGACATTAACAATTCTCCAAATGGGGCATACAGATACCGCTTCCCCCATAACTGTTCAAGATTCCTAAAGTGTAGTTAGCATGGTGTAGTGGTTTGAGCATTGGACTGTGACTCTGGAGACCAGGGTTTGAATCCTCACTCAGCCATGGAAACCCACTGGGTGACCTTAGGCAAGTCACACTCTCCCAGTCTCAGAGGGAGGCGGAGGCAAAGGAAACCCCTCTCTGAATAAGTCTTGCCAATAAAACTGTCAGGAAATGACATGGATGTGACCACAAGATGGAGCTGTAAGCTTAGTAATGAAAGTAGTTAAGCTCCAGTGGCAGGTGTGTGTGTGAGTCATCACTTGAGAGTATGCACATCTGAGATGCCTGATGTAACAGGCATTGTTTAACTACCTATAAAAAGGAGATGGGAATTATCTCCAGTGTGGGTTTGTTGTGGATGGTGGTTGGCGAAGCAGTTTGTTGGTTTGAGAGATATTTAGGAGTATTAGAGATGGCTGTAAATATATTGCAAACAAAGATTAAAGCCCTCAAGTTGAGTGAAGGCTGGCCTTGTTGCTGTCTTTATTTGTCAAGCCAAAGCTCAAGGCAGTGTGCTGGGGTGAAGGAATTTTTCCTTCTCAGCCTGAAGTCTTTTGCAGAAGTCTCTCCAGAAACCTTCTCCTTAGCATCCTGAGTTGTCGATGTGGAACAACTCTGCAGGTGGTCATGGTGGACACAGCACGTCTTTCTACGCCCCAACAAAAACTTCATTATAGGGTCACCTTAGGGCCACCATAAGTCAAAAATAACTTGAAGGCACACAACAACAACAAAAACGAATATCTCCCTAGGTTAGGATTGTTTTACTTGACTTTCTTACATGGCATCACACACAAAAAATAATTTCTTTGCTGCCTGCATTGCTATGGAATAGACCTTCAAATAGGCTCTAGCTTATGTTTGGCCAGACTCTCTCTGAGTCTTCTGCCAATGTCACTCTACCTAGTCTCCATTTCACTCACTTCATCACTGCCAACTCCCTGGAAAACCATGCAACTGGTTTGGCTCCAGTCTGTAAGAAGGCCGCTCAGGAATGATTTAGTCTGCTGCCCTGGCCATTTCCCCATTCCAGAGGTCAGCCAGAGCTTCAACAGAATCTCCTGCCAAGGTGACAGGAAAATCCCCAAGAGCCCTCAGGAATCCATCTGGATCCATCAACCTCCTGGGGCGGACCATCCCAAAGTTCACTATCACCCTGTCCACCACAGAAAACAAAGTCCAGAATGTGCCCAGCAGCATGAGTTGGGTCAGATATCACTTGGGACAGACCCATGGTTGTCATGGAGATCATGAAATCCTGAGCCACTCCCAACACGGCAGTCTCAGCATGAATATTGAAGTCCCACAGTACCACTAGCCGTGGAGACTCCCAACACCAACTCTGAGATCACGCCGGCTAGCTCAGAAAGGGAGACTGTGAGCAGCAGGGTGAGCAGTTCACCAACAAAATCCCTATCCAGCTACCCTGTCCTCAGAATCTGGCTACCCACCTTTAGGTATACATACTAAAACCTGCTGACTGTGGGAGAGGGCACCTGGTCAGGGGGATGGAATGATGACCTCCCCTCCCTCCATCTTACCTGCTGCTGAACAGAAAATCCTGATGGGCAAAGCTGAGAGAGATTATGAAGTCAAAGGCTTTCATGGCTGGCAACCATAGATTTTCCTTGGTTTTTTTCCGGGCTGTGAGGCCGTGTTCTGGAAGAGTTTACTTCTGGCGTTTCGCCTGCATCTGTGGCTGGCATCTTCGGAGAATGGTTGGGTAAGAATGTGTGTTGGATTTATATAATGTGAGCCCTGTTGGGGAGGATATGTAAAATTGTGTATTTGAATGGCTAGTTTCTTGGTGGAGATATGCAAGGAGGATTAGTATCTCTTTGGCTAATGGTTGGTTGATGAGCCATTATCTGCTGGAAATCCCCCTGTCCCTGGGTGGAATTCCTTTGTAAGTGTTGCGTTTTGATTCTATTCTTTTTCAAAACTGGAAACAAGATTTTTTTTTTTTTACTTTTAAGGTTTCTTCTTTTCTGTTGAAGTTGTCCAGGTGTTTATGGATTTAAATAGCTTCTCTGTGCATTCTGACATGATAGTTGTTGGCCTGGTCCAGAATTTCTGTTTTTTTAAATAGCATTTTGTGTCCAGGTTGATTTATAACATGTTCTGCTACTGCTGATTTTTCTGGCTGGCCCAGTCTGCAGTGTACCTCTTCCTCCCTACAGCCTCCCTACCTGGGCATCACTTGATGATGGCCAATGTATCAGACTACATAATTGGAAGCAGATGATGGAGAAGCTCCATTCTCTCTATTAAAACAAGATCTGGAGAAGATTTGCACAGACCATGAATTTCTGATATAAAAAATCAAGAGTACAGTTAAAGAAGAATACTAACCAAATTATCATGCCAAAATACAACCTGAAGAACATCCCTGTAGAATTTCAAGATAATATAAAAATAGATTAGCACTATTAAGCTTAATTGACTGAGAACCAGAAGAACCAGAAGATTGAAGTCAGGGACATTGTCAGAGAGGAATACAAAGAGACACTTTCTACAGCCAAAAAGAAAGAGACACCTCAATGGATGACAGAAGAAAACACTTCAAGCAGTTAAGAACAGATGAGAAGCAAAAGTAAAAGGTGACAAAAATAGAGTCAGAACCCTGAATGCAGCTATTCAGCAACTTGTGAGCAGGGACAAAGAGAAATAGAAGGTGACAACAAAACAGAAATACAGAGAAATAGAAGAGGACAACAAAACAGGAAGAATAAGAGATCTTACTGAGCTTACTGAGCATGTCATTCATTAATGGCATGTCTTTTAGAGAAGTGTTTGGAAAAGAGGTTTGGAGAGCTGTTGTGGAGGTGGCCTGGAAATAAAACCAGAGTCTAAGTTAACTATGCCACTGTTTCCACTGGCTAAACTTCACCCCACCCTCTTTCTCATATAGCTACTGTATTCAAAATTGATCACAGGACAAATTATGTTTGTGTTTCCTTTATTAAATGGAGAAGCACTGAGCCCTATGCATTAGGTGTGCATAAAGATCAAAGGAAAAACATATATTTTTTGTTCATTTGTATTAGAATATAGAATCATAGAGCTGAAAGGGGCCCTATGGGACATTATGTCCAACCCCACTGCTCAATGCAGGATCTCCAGCTAGAGCATCCCCAGCAGGTAGCTGTCTAGCCTCTTTTTGAAGATGTCCCAAGAAAGAGAATCCACCACCTCTCTAGGCAATTGGTTCCTTTGCCAAACCACTCTCACTGTCAAGAGGTTCCTTCTAATATCAGTCAAAATCTATCCTCCTGTAACTTAAAGCCATTAGACTTGGTCCTACGTCTGAGGCAACAGAGAATAAGCCTGCACCCACCTCTTTCTGGCAGCCCTTGAGGGACTTAAAAAGAGTGCAATTACATCACCTCCCTCAGTCTTCTCTTCACCATGCTGAGCATGCCCAGTGCCTTCAGCCAATCCTCATATCTTTTGTTCTCAATACCTCTTATCATCTTCATTGTCCTTCTCTGAACTCACTCCAACTTGACTATATCCTTCTTAAAATGAGGCACCCATAACAGAACACAGTACTCCAGATCAGGCCTGACCAGCACAGAATACAGGGGGACTAGTACTTCCCTTGACTTGGAAACTATGGTTCTATTAATGCAGGCTAAGATAGCATTTGCCTTCTTTGCTGCAGCATCATACTGCTGGCTCATGTTCAATTTATGATCAACAATAATCCCAAGGTTTTCACATGTAATACTGCTGGCCTCACATTGGGAGGCATGGAGACACACTATCCACAATGCTGCAGCCTTATTTGAGAACTCACGCCAAACAAGTCTTGAAGAGAAACAACAACGCAGAAAGAATCACAACCCAAAAACATCACCCAAGGAGACCTTCTGCTGTGCTTTCTGCAACCGGACTTGTTTATCTCGAATTGGCCTTTTTAGTCATCAGCGCACTTGCATAAAGTGTGGGATGAGTCCTTCCTGAATCTTCGTTTGTGAAGAAAAGCTAGAGAGAGACTGCTGAGCCATGTATTCCCCACCCTATACCTGTGCATTTGGTTTTTGTGGCCCAAATGAATAGAATTTTGCATTTGTCTCTGTTGAGTTACATTTTATTAATTTCAGCACAGGTTGTTTGTTTGTTTTTTAGTTTATCAAGGTCATTTTGAAATTTTTCCCTGTCTTCCAATGTATTGTTTTGTTTTGACCTTGTCCTCTGGACTCCACACCAGAGGAAAAGGTCATAACAACCATCAAAACTCAAGAAAGCTTCAGTTTTCTTTCATAGGCAGCATGAGCACCTAAGTGGTTGAAATTACAGGGCAAAGGCACCTCTTTAGTCTGTCTTTCATTCTGAAGATGTTTGAGGGGCCCAGAAGGCTGCAATGACAGTTGATGAAGTGACCCTCAGTCCTAACAACTTCTCCTCTGAACAGCTGAAAAAGCAGCACTGATTTTAGGCCACCTAATAATTCTGTCTATCCTTGAACTTACTCATTAGGGAAGATTCTAGAACTTTGTAACTGCCTGGGGAATCTGAGCGAGGATTTCCACCTCTTTAAAGATTTCATGGCAGGGGGCGGAGAGGTCAGGATCCAATAGGTTTGTTTCACTGATGAGACTATTTCCATTAGCAGAATGAAGGGACACTTTCTTCACTTTGGAACCCGCCCCCCATTTTCAAAATCTTCCAGAAGAGGTTTGTGAGGAACACAAAGAACTGTAAGGGAAGGTAGAGAGGTCCTTTCATGATAGCAGTCTGCGGCTATTGTGATGTTGGATTTAAACCTTGGTTAGGATTATGGCAGGTCCAAGAAACCCACCAAAAGTAAACATACCTTATGGCTTTATTTTTTAAATTAAATCCTATGTGTCAGTGAAGTCTTTTAATGGATTTTCACCAGTCTTCCCATATGGGAGATTACCACTGAAATGAATTTGAATAAGCACAATTCTATATTTTCCCAATATTGTGGGCATGTGCCTTAAAATCTGTGAAAATCTTGCATGAATTTTCAGCAACATTACATTTAATCTGGAATGGGAGGGGGCTTTACATAACCCCAACAAGAATTTTAATCTTAAATGCTGGTTTATGTGTAGCCCAAACAGGACTATTCATAACATGTGAGGGAGGGTAACAGTACGGTTAGGGCACTATAAGATTTGTAAAAATGAAATATATATATATATATATATATATATATATTGTGGGAACTTCTCCCTTACAAAATACTATCCAATGGGTAGTGCTCAGTAAGCATGAACTGACTTTTGGTTAGGGCCATGAAAAAGGTGTGTGTGTGTGTGTATATAATTTCTAGCATCTTAATCATCAGCACTCCACACAGAGACATACTGTTGTATTTTCTGACTTCCAAAAACTGGAGTAGTTTCCTTTAAAAAAAAACTCAGATATTATAAATCTGTCAGACATAGGAAAGACAACACAATTGTCATAAAACATAATTAAGAGAGAAAATCTTTGCCTGTTTGTTTTAAAAGAGTTGAATGTAACAAGTCTAGTAAAACTGACAGTAAAACAGCATCTTTCAAATGTTTTAAGATTTCTTCTCAGATAAGATGTTTAAGTAAACCAGATATGGGGAAAAGATCGACTGTGAAATATTATTCAGTTTCTAGTGGGCTACTTGGCAGCTGGCATTTCTTGGAACAGTTGAACAGTTGAGATATTTCTTACATTCGTAAGACGGCAGCCTCAAGATCATTTAGCACAGGTTAGATGGGCCTGAAGTAGGGATGGAAAGACTATCTGAATTTTTTTGAAAAATGGGAAGCTAGTTTCAATCTAGTTTCCGTTTTTCCTGAAACTTCCTTCAAGCCCAAATCCTGACCAAAGGCTGTGAAAAGACATTTCAGCTGCTGTCAAACCAGGTTTTTTTTTTTGGGGGGGGAGTGCTGGAAAGGAAAATGAAATGTGAGGACTTCTGTGAAAGATTGGGGTAGGGGGAAATTGCAAATGTTTACCAGCTGTTTCTTCCACGATTTCTCTTTCTGCAAGCCTCAGGACTTTATCAGACTAGCCCCTTAGAAGGTTCTTTGGCCGGCATTAAAGAAAACAAACAATTTTTATGCCAACAAAAGAATGCACCCTCCCACATTTACCTCCTTTCCCAGCAAGGCAGCTCCAGCAATAAAGAGGAAGTGAATGGGGCTCAAAATCCCATACGACTTCATCGTACAGGAAATTCCAAAATAAAAACACAAATAAAGCATTTAAAGTTTAAACACACACACACACTTTAAAAGTCCCAGGTAACCCAGGGAGGGTCATTAAAAGACCAAAACTTACCTGGATGTCCCAATCTCACCCCCAAAGTGTTTGCGCTAGACCAGCCATTGTTGGGATAAATACAAGAGTTAAGTGGCCCGAGGCAATGCCAGCACAAAAGTGGCAGGGGGATCTATTGATGACTTAAGCCGTCAATTAAAAGGTATGAGTTTGGGGCTGATTTTAACTGCGAAAGGGCAACATTGACTGATCCGCACACACTTTTACGGTTATGTGGCATCGTTATGATACCGTATTTTGAGTGTCTGATAAAGTCTTCAGTCTTTCACAGAAATCCTGACTAGAGGCTTTAAAAAGATGCTTCAGTTGCCTCCTCCAACCTTCCCTCCAGCTAGTTTTCACAGCATCTCATTAGGATTGGGACTTGGGGAGAGAAAAATTGTGGGAAAAACAGAAACTAGATTGTCAGCTGCCAAACACCCACAACTTCCTTTCCTCTGCAACATCCCCCCTCCATCTTTCACAGGAATCCTGGCTACAGGCTGCAGCTCTCAAACAAGAGCTGTCAATTTGTTGGCAACTTCCCTCCACTCACCAGGCCCATCTCAGCAGGTTTGACAACTGTAACATCTTTTTACAGCTGACAACATCTGCACAACTTTGAGGCTGTGGTGGGGAGAAGAGAAAGAAGGTTGTGGAAAAACATGTCAACTGTAAAAGCTGTGCACTTTTCAATGAAAGCAGTGCAGTTTCTAGAGAAAGCTGTGCAGCTTCTCATCACCTTTGGGGGAAATTTCCTGTGCCTCCCAAGAAGAAAAATAGATGGATTTTTTCCTATATCCATCAGGATGGGGAAAATTGAGAATTACTATCCCTAGAAGCCTTGGACTGACAAGATTCTTTGCAGACATACATGTTTTCTCCAGAAAAACAGCATTTTCTGCACAGGTAACAGCATTTTATGTGCAGAAGATAATACATGATGATGAAGAAGATAACGAGATGTAGAAATATTATTTTCTGCATAGGAAATGCTTTTTCCACACTGTTACCCCCACAACAAAAATACCACATGAATAAGTCTCAAACTGTGGCTACTCTTCAAAAACTGCAGATTGATTCCTTTGAGAACAAAATTAGCAAATAATTACATTCCTAAAGTGTTAAGACTACCTACCGTAACTTTGCACTCTAGCTGGAGTCATTTAAAAATCATTAATTTTGAGAATTTATTTAAAGCATTTGGACCCCCACCTTTCAGATTCTCGGGGCATCTTACAGATTGATAAAACAAAATAGACCCTACCCTCTGATTTAAAATGTAATGTGAGGTGGCACACACAAAAAAGAGGGTTGGGTAGGAAAAGAAGATAACTCAGGCACCAATTCCTAGTGTTATATGTTTCCAACAACCACTTGTAATGCAGATGAAATGCTGCAATGGCCATTATGCAACCAGACACTGTTGAATTTCTTATTATGACCAGATGGAATACAAAACAAATTCAGAGAGAGGAGAAGCCAAAAATTGTTCACCTCTCAGGTGAGTGTGGTTGCTGTACTTTTTTTTCCTACTGCTGCAGCAGATTGTTGGTATGGCAGGATGGCAGTTGTGAAACAAGAAACAGTCTGATGTACTGTAGTTGGTTTCTCAGTAGAGATTATGATGATCTCACTTTCCTTCTCTGCCTTAGCTGCAGCCGTTCATGGTGAATTATGAGGAATCTACTTAAAGTCTGAGGAGGGAGGGGCTAGCTCAAAATGAAGTCAGTCTGTGCTGATGCAGTCTATACTATATATTTGAACCATTCCTAAAAACACAACAGTGTAAACAATATTCCCACATAAGAATTTAGGAGATTATCAGACGCTCTAAATACGGTGTTATAATGACACCAGGAGATCACTAAAGGGCTTCCCTTTCACATGACATTGTTCCTCTCTCGTTATACTCCCATTTGGCTGTTGTTACACTGGTGCTACTTTTTATTCGTGGGCTAAGCTGTGAATGGATACTCTGTTCCATTTCTGTGATGGATTTGCCTGCAAGTGAAAACGTGCCTGTTTTGCTGGCGCAATCCCTGCATCAATGGGAGCTCCGTGCCAGAACACTTCCTGGGGAGGTCAGAACATCCAGGTAAGTGGGGGGATGACTTTTTTGTACCCTCCCCAGGTTACTTATAAAGTTTTAAGTGTGTTTTTGTGCTTGCTGTCACTTTTTACTTTTTATTTTTGAATTTTCCGCACTCTCATCTTCTTGTGAGAACAGCTGGGATTTCAAACCAGAAAGTAAAGGGAGCTCCATTCAAGCTCCATTCACTTCTGGGCTGCTGTGGAAGGATGAACAAAGTAGGTTTGAAACTTTCTGTTCCTGTGGTGTGAGAGGGACAGGAGAGGGGTGGGAGAGGAGACTGCGGGACGGGGACACTTCTTTTTGTTCCCATCTGATAATCTCCTTAGTGTGTCCATGAATCTTTTCTCATAACAAAAATGAAGGGGAGAGATACTCATGAGCCCTTAAGAGCAGACCCCTTTCATGTCAATGGGACTTTTGTCAAATCCCTTCCCTACTGCCATCTCGATTATGTTCCAGTCTTTGGTCTTACAGGGTTACATGTATAGCATCACATTTTTCATCACACTGCCTAGTGAACATGCATCTGTACAGTTTTCTGTTGGTGTCTGTTCTTTTTGGTAACATAGGGGAAAACACACACACACACTTGGGGTAGCTGTGTTGGCCGTGCAGCAAAAGTTGTCCCTTCATATTCGCTGGGGTTTGGTTCCAGGACCCCGCATGGATACCAAAATCCGTGTATACTCAAGTCCCATTATATGTAATGGGATAGCAAAATGGTGTCCCTTATATAAGATGGGAAAATCAAGGTTTGCTTTTTGGATTATTATATTTTAAGAATATTTTCAAGCCGTGAATACTTAAATCTGCAGTTACCAAATCTGTGGATATGGAGGGACAAATGTACAACAAAATCCCAAATGCACAAGCAGTGATATTCTTATTGGGCAAACTCCAAAGCATAAAACACATTATGCAAGCTTTTGGAGCTACACTGACTTAGATTTTCCTTTTTTTTTTCCCCGGGCTGTGAGGCCATGTTCTGGAATATAGTTGCCCCTCCACATTTGAGACTTTCACATTTGCGGTTTCAATTGTTTGCGGAAAGCCGCCTGCCCCCCCCCTCCACCCTGTCCCTTCCCAAGGCAGCTAGGGGAGTGAGTGGTGACGGGGGCTTCTGAAGCCCCTGTTGTCACTGTGGAAAGGGCAGGGGGGTGGGAAAGAGTGGCAACGGGGGCTCCTGAAGCCCCTGTCACCACTGTGGAAGGGCGGGGGGTGAGAGTGAATGGTGGGGGTGGGTGGGAGTGAGTGGCAACTGTGGAAAGGGTGGGGGTGGGAGCGAGTGGCGATGGGGTGGGTTGTTGCAGGCGAGTGGGGGGAGGACTATAATTATTTGCGGGTTTTTCACATTCGTGGGGGTCTTCCACCCCTAACCCCGGTGAATGTGAAGGCATGACTGTAGTTTCTTCCTGAGGTTTCATTCCGGTGGTTCATTCGTGTGGCCAGACCCAGAAAAAAACCACAGGAATAAAGAAGATAAACAGCCACCCAAAGGGAAGATATTTTTACCATACATCAAAGGAGTCACAGACAGAATAGGAAAACTGATGAGGAAACACAACCTCCAAACAATCTACAGACCAACCAAGAAAATCCAATAAATGCTACACTCAGCGATGGACAAAAGAGACCCTCTCACAGCTGCAGGAGTTAATCACATACCATACAGCTTTGGACAAGTTTACATAGGGACCACTAAACGCAGTGTGCAAACTTGAATCAAGGAACATGAGAGACACTGCAGACTGTGCCAGCCAGAAAAATCAGCAGTAGCAGAACATGTTATAAACCAACCTGGACACAAAATGCTATTTTAAAACACAGAAATTCTAGACCAGGCCAACAACTATCATGTCAGAATGCACAGAGAAGCTATTGAAATCCATAAACACCTGGACAACTTCAACAGGAAAGAAGAAACCCTCAAAGTAAACAAAATCTGGCTCCCAGTTTTGAAGAACAATAGAATAAAAACTTAACACTTACAAAGGAATTCCACCCAGGGACAAGAGGATTCCCAGCAGATAATGGCCCATCAACCAACCATTAGCCAATCAGACACTAAGAGCCTTGGATTTCTATACCCAGAAACTAACCATTCAATTACACCAATTTACATATACTCCCCAACAGGGGTTCACAGCATATAAACTCCACATACACTCCTACCCAACCATTCTCTGAAGATGCCAGCCACAGATGCAGGTGAAACATCAGAAAGAAACTATTCCAGAACAGGGCCTCACAGCCCGGAAAAAAACCATGGAAAATCTATGGATACCGGCCGTGAAAGCCTCTGATTTCATATCTTCACTGACTTCTTTGCCAGGCAAAGATGTTAAAAATCATACAGGATTTTATGGACCATTCTTCTATTAAGAGCATATAATCAGATTTCCAATGACGGGTGCAAATAATTCTGGCTGATATTATGATTAACTGTGACTATTTGACTCAAATTTTAAAAATGATAATGTGAAGTCACTTAAACAAGATTGGGATATTATAAGATCACATCTTAGAGATATCTGGGGCGATTGGGATAATTTGAGATTTCTTGATTGGTAAATAGAAAAAATTAAGTTAAATTTGGTGTTCTTAATTAGCATAAGAAAATGCTGTTGTTACAACTACTATATAAATTGAGTAAGGATGTTTATAAAGATGAATATATAATCTAGTGTGATAACTTAATAGGATGTAATGAATAAAGAGAGAATGTGTTTTGGAAGTTGATATTGTTATTTATGTACAAGATATCTTGATCTTTAGGAATAATGTATAACTGTATGGGGTGGATGTATATTGAATGGCAAATAAGTATTTCATTGTTATGTGTTTAAATTGCAATAAAAATTCTTATTTTTTTTTTAATATCATACAAGAGAACAATGGTGACAGTGTTAAAACCACAGGCCTACGTTCTGCCTGAGATGTCATCAGTTAAGATGGTACTAAGGGATTTCAATGCAGGCAGAGGCCATTCCCCCTTATTGGCCATGTGAAGACTAGAGACAAAGGGCTTGTCTTGACAGGCAATTTACTCTGGGTTCCCCCCATGTTGTAGCCCTGCAGTCCAAGCGACACAGGGCTCTTGCCCCAATTTGCCTCTGGGCGGGGCTGGTTTAAGGACCTGCAGCACCCCAAGCTGTGGGGGGCCCTGTTGTAATGTGTGGCTTTCACACAGCAGCCCAGCACAGGTGCCCTGATCTTCTTTGCTGCTTGCAACACACACTTGTCCCTTCTCACCACGGTCTGTCCCAGGGCAGCATTTTTTTTGGGGGGGGGTGCTCGCTTGGCCAGGCAGCAGCCACGGGCTCCTTCCTCCTGCCTCAATTGCTTGGCCGACTTCACACCACTATGGCTGTCCACACTCCGAGCAGCCAAGCGCGGCCAGGCATGGAGAAGGAGAGTGGGGGAAGCAGCACCAGCAGTGGCTGGTAGTCCTTGCCATCCCACCTCCCACCCACTCCTTTCCTGCCAGTGCCATGCTCCCGCTGTCCCTGATGCCCATGGCCACTGAACCTCTTCCTGGCCATACCAGGGAAGGGAAGTCGGCCAGGAGGGAGAGAAGGGGAGGCAAAAGTGGCACTGTGGCTGGATGGTCCCACCTGAAGGCACGTCTGCACAGATGTTGGAGGAAGGGAGAGGGAGGGGGTGTCTCAGGGAGGGGGGATTGGAGAAGAAGGAAAGTACGGAGGTGGAGAGAGTGAGGGAGACCCCCTTGCAGCAAAGGGGAAGGGAAGGAAGGAGGGTTTCCTTCCCTCCTTCCCCTCCAGCAAAGGAGATGGGAAGGAAGGGGGTCTCCCTCCCTCCCTCCCCTCTTTCTCTCTGGAAGGGCGTGGACACCCCCCCTTCCTCCCCTCCCTCTCTCAAAAGAGGATCCTCTCTCTTTCTCTTCTTCCCTCCTCTCTCTCTGTCCACTGTTTTCTTCCCTCCTTGGCCTCTTCTCTCTTTAAACCTTCCCTCGCTCTCTTCTGGATGGGGCTCGCTCCCCCCTTACACTTTCAGCAAAGGGTCATATCTTTCCCTTTCATTCAGAAAGAGCTGCTTCCTCCCTCCCTGTCTCTCTTTTGTCTGATCTCTCTTCACCTGTCTCCACTGGGAAGAAGGGTGCAGCCCTCTTCTGCCCTCCAAGGGTCCCCATTGGTCAGCTGCACTCCAGATCAATCCCTCCACCCCATCTTTCCAGCTGCTCTTAAAATGTCCTTGTTTCTCTCCCCTCCCTCCCTTTCCCCCTTTGTCTTCAGCTTCCTCCCCTTGCTGCCAACTGAGTTCAACCTGCAAAAAGAATTTGTGTGTTTGCCTATGTGCCTTCAAGCTGCCTGTTGACTGATGGCGACCCCATGAATTCCATAGGGTTTTCTTAAGCAAGGAAGACCCAGAGGTGCTTTGTTCAGTTCCTTCCTCTGAAACAGAGCCTATAGCATCTGGTATTCATGGCTGTCTCCCATATCATACTATGATTAAAAGTGCAGCTATAGGGGCTGACTGAGAAGCTGGTCGCATTGCCTCATTTTTCATGCTTTCTTTTATGTTTAATGCAAGTTGGCCTAGAGGAGTGGTTCTCATTCTTTATATTAGAAGACCCACCAATCATTCTAACAACCTGGATTGTACCATGATAGAAACAAAAATCTACCTTTTATGTGAAGAACATTTATGCATTTGCATGCACTTCTCTTATTGTTATTGTGTGCCTTCAAGTCATTTCTGACTAAGGTGAACCTATTATCCGGTTTTCTAGGTAAGATTTGTTCAAAGGGGTTTTTGCCATTGCCTACCTTTAAGGCTGAGAGAGTGTGACTTGCTCAAGGTCACCCAGTGGGTTTTCATGGCTGAGTAAGGATTCAAACCCTGGTGTCCACAGTCATAGTGCAATGCTGAAACTACTACACAATCTAGCATCTGTTTAAAAACCTCCAAAGAAGGAGAGTTCATCACAATCTGAGGTAATATATTCAATTGCCAAACAGCTCTTACTATCAGGAAGTTCTTCCTAATGTTTAGGTAGAATCTCTTTTCCTGCAGTTTGAGTCCATTGTTCTGTGTCGCAGTTTCTGGGGCCGCAGAAAACATGCTTGTTCCATCCTCAGTATGACATCCCTTCAAATATTTAAACATGGCTATCATTGTCCCCTCTTAACCTTCTCTTCTTCAGGCTAAACATACACAGCTCCTTAAGCCATTCCTCATAGGGCATGGCTTCCAGGCCTCCCACCATTTTGGTTGCTCTCTTCTGAACACACTCCAGCTTGTCAAAATCTTTCTTGAATTGTGGTGTCCAGAACTGCACACAGTGTTCTAGGTGAGGTCTGACCAAAGCAGAATAGAGTGGCACTATTACAGTTGTCCCTTCATATTTGCTGGGGTTTGGTTTCAGGACCCCCCGTGGATACAAAAATCTGTGAATACTCAAGTCCCATTATGTGCAATGGCATAGCAAAATGGTGTCCCTTATATAAAATGGCAAAATCAAGGTTTGCTTTTTGGATTATTATTTTTTAAAGAATATTATCAAGCCATGAATACTTAAATCCGTGGATACCAAATCCGTGGATACAGAGGGATAACTGTACTTCCTTTGATCTAGGCACTATACTCCTATTAATGCAACCCAGAATTGCATTGGCTCAATTTCCTGCTGCATCACACTGCTGACTCATGTTCAGCTGTGGTCCACTCTTTCTTTTCTTTGAGGAAATCTACACCATTATGTTAATTGCTAATAAACAAAAAAATATAACGTTAGTGCCTATAATACAGTTTTAAAAACTAAATTATTGGTGGCAAATTATGTAATAATTTGAACATCCTGTACTGTGAATAGGTTAGGTTACATTGACCTGAGATAAATATATGGGGTTACTAAAATAAAGCATTGTAGGGGGTTCAAAAATTCCTTAAACCGGCCCTGCCTCCGGGAAGTCCTGACAACATCCGATAAAAAGCTGGGGGGAAGCTGGGGTAGAACCTTTTAAAACATTTTTTTTTAATGGGAAAACCCGCAGGGTCCATATCTGTAAACTGGGTTGCATTGCTGGACACACTGATGGCATCAATGTTTCTCTGAAGCCAGAAAGGAGGCCCTGAGCACATGATCAAGGCCTCTTGCATGTGACCAGCATGTGATCACATGCTGAGAGCCTCCTTCTCAGCTTCAGAGAGTGTGATGTGGAACAGTGGCGAGGCACCCGCCAATACCAGCCAGTGTATGCATGTGGACTTCTGCCCGTTTTGTCACAGTTATAAGGTGGGTGAGCAGGGGAATCCAGGCCACCTCTGGGGCAAGACAAGCCGGAAGAGCAATAAAAGCCAGGTAATAATATTTCAACTCCATTAGTAACAGAAAAGTAACTTCTGTTGAGACCCAGACATTACCTGCCTCCCCCCCCCTCTTTGTCTCGAGTCCTCATATGGCCAAAAGGGAAGTAGCCTCTGTCTGCATTGAAATCCCTCAGTACCATCTTAACTGACATCTCAAAATGTAGGCCTGTGACTCTAATGTCATCACCATTTTGCTCCTGGATGATTTTTTAAAATCATGTATAATGCCTTTTATTCTTTGGAGTTGTCCAATAAAAATGTTACTGCTTCTGTATTTTGGATATATTTTTATTTTGGTAACACATTTCTGGTTCAAAAGCAACACGTTAAAAAAATGCATATGATCGAATTCCAAGTCAAGCTATAATTTAGTTTTTAGTTTAGTTTGCAAAATCAGAGCAATTTTCACAGAGATGTCTTTGCTCTATGGCTGTCAAGCAAGATAGAGCAGGCAGATGCTGACATGTGGTGTTTCAGGAGAGCTCAATTTTAGCTGTGGCACTAAATCTGTTCCTCAATTTATTATCGGACAGGAACAGGCAGCTGCACAGATGAGATGAATGAAGACAAAATATTTTAAGTGATGTTATGTTGACACAGTGTAGTAGTTTTTATGAGCTCCTAAAAATAGTTAGTGTAAGATGACAGTACCGTTATTAGACAGGACTCAAATTATAAAGGCATATTTTGGTCCATCACACAATTGCAATGAAAACTATGATAAACTGGGAAAGAAGAGTATGCATTTATACTGTATATACTACAGAAGTTGTTTGCTTTTATATGCCTGTTAGCTGCAAAGTATTTTATTTGTGTGGTTTTCAAGGCCTCTACAGTAAGTACTGAGCTGTCATCTGGCAGCATCCATTCCATCATGCTGTGGTAAATGGAGGGAAAGGAAGCAGGAATGCTATCAATTTTGCTGAAAAGCTGTTCTCCTCATATTAGTTGCCCCCTGGCAGCAGCCATTCCATCAGGCTGTAGCAGAGCCTGAGGACTGAAAGGAAGCAATGCCTGTTTGCTTGCGGTAGGGAGAGACCAGCAACATTTGGCTTTTAGTCTCTTAGAACTTATTTTTATTCCAGCTGGCCATTAGAAGAACTTTGTAACTTAGAACTAGTGTTTGAATTCCCCTTTCCTTCCTCCTTCTGAATCCTGTTTCCTCATGTGTCAGGTCTGTTAGGGTGTAAACCTGAGGGTCAGGGTCTTATTGCTCTTTGCAAACAGCTCTGGGAAGTTTTTTTGGTTGAGAACCAAGATGGGAAAAATACTTGGAAGTACAGTTAGACCCCCATATCCATGGGGGTTTGGTTCCTGGACTTTCCACAGATACCAGAAACCATGGATAACAGTGAACTGTTACCCAAATTGCGTGGGCTCATGGGAACCCACTCGTCACTCAAATTTTAATTAGCTCAAATAAGGCAGTGAGAGGCTGGATAACGACAGGACCTTTGACTTGTTTATACTGGTACTAACTGATGAGGCTCCAAGCCAAAATATAAAATAAAAATGGTTTTTATTGGAAAATAATTTCAGAAGCATTCACACAAGCTCTCAAGCATCAAACAAGGCTAGCAAAGAATAGAACAAAATATTGGGATAGAGGAATAGAGTTCAGGATGATGAGCTATACTATATCTGTCCTAAGAGCAGAGTTTTGTGCCGGGTGACACAGCAAATCAACAGAGTGATGGTCTCTGGGCAACAGAGTACACTTTGGCAGTATTTGGGGGTAATATTTATGGAATTCAATGTGTGATGGCATTTCCCATGGTTAGACAATGGAAGCTTCGGCTTTGTTAATGGTTATTAATGGCTGAAACATTAAGACTGATGGGCATCAGGCAGCCTTCTATTGTTGAGGAGAGTGATGTGAGGAGAACCATTTTTGCAGAGTAATGGGTGTACCACCCACTTGATTGAATTAACATGTGACTCACTTCCAGGAAAATTAGCACATTCCACCCTAACTCCCGTCTTGAGGTGTTGTTGCATAATTACTGCCTGGGTGTGTCTGGTTTTTAAGAATTTTCCAAGACCTCTTCTCATGCTCTGAGTAAACCCTTTAATCCCTGTAACTGGGAAGTCCTTGTCTAGCTCTCACCTCGTGAAGCATCCATATAAGCCAAATTATGAATTATAGACACTTAATGAATTATTGGAAGTGTGGGGGTATCAGGGTATGTAACAGAACCCTATTAAAATAAAGACTTCCAGTAAAAACATACCAGTGTTGCATTGGAGGGCCTAGAAGATGCCTAAAGAGCACAGTTCTATGGTACGTGTCCTTATTTTGTGTTCTGTTGATAACCAAAAACTTGGATATTGATTCTGTGGATACGGAGGTCTAACTGTATGCAAACAAATGACACTATTCCTCTTTGTTTACTTTCAGAGGGAGGAAGAGGCAGAGAATACTAGATGCATAAGCATTTTCCTGCTTATGGGCTGGAGATAGACAGTTTTTAAAGAGAGCTCAAAATGGTAGGACAGAGTGTTTATTCCTCAGGGCTGTACATACTCATCTATTTTGCCTTTCTGTCATCTCTGCTCAAAGGTGTATGGAAAGGTTTTCAACATGCTACAGGTTTTTGCAAGCTGTAACATAGGCAATGGTACCTTTAACTTCCATGGGGAAATAAACAGAAAACAAATCTGTTTGTCTCCAACCTAAGAGACTATGAAACATACTTCCTTTGAAAATAGAATGCTACCCAACTATTTCTGCCCAGGAGTCCTGATTAAATTCATCTACTCCAATTTCACTGTCTCTGTCTACCATTTCATGCTGAAGCAGTAATAAACCACATCTAGATCTTCCAGAAGTAATTTAAAACTATACTGCTGTTAGCTGTGGAACTTATAAGACTGGAGACCAGGTCTCTACTGAATGCAGAGTTATGGCTACAGCTCTTTGTTGATGTCTTATTCAGAACGATACTCAGCCAAGCAATGCTTTCTTCTGCAAATTTTGCCAAAGGATTGGAATGGCACAAGCATATGTCTTCAAGGGGAAAGAATAAGAAAAATATTTGCCATTATGATTTACACAGAGCTTAGACAAATTACTTTTTTGAACTACAGCTCTTAGAATCCCACAGCCAGCTATGGAGATTTTCACAGGGGGCCAAAATGCCCCATTACTGCCCCACCACCTCCTCTCCCGTTCCTGCCACAGAATAACGTAAATCTTTCACACACTTACTTTAATTCCGCGGAAGGAACGGGCTCCCCCTCCCTTCGCTGGCAGGCCGTAAACGCAGCCGTTTATGACTGGCCATCTGAAATCCCGGCCGTTATCACGTGATAATGGCTGGGTGGTAAATTTAAAAAATAAAACTCCCCCAAACATAAAATCAGTTCATCAAGCACAAAAACACACTTTAAATCACACAATCAAAACAGGGAGGGTAAAATAAAGGGTGCCACTTAACTGGATGTCCAGATCATACCATGGACCTCCCCTCTGCGGCTGTCATTTTGGAACAGGAATGGGGCTCATGTTCACACACCTGTGATTGCGTGATAGTGACCGAATGGGAGGACTATCCATGATGAAAAATCGTGATTACATTGTTCCGGAACAGTCACAGGAGCAGGATGGATGCAGGACAGAGTGGGGTCAACGTCATATATAGCCCATGTGAAAATCTCCTACTGCTCTGCCAAAAAACCAAAACAACAACAACAACTTGCCATTGTATTCTTCTCACAAAATAATAATAATATTGAAGCAGGTTACAACTAGAAACAAGGCAATATGTGTAGCAATCAGCAGGCAAAATGAGGGCATTGCCCTGTCAATAGAAATTCTGACACACTAAATGAAAATTTCTTTCAAATGTCCCTTCAAATACTAGAAATTTCTAGCATTGCAATAACTTAAAACTTCAATTGAGCATTTAGAAATACATTCAGAAAGGGGGCAGGCACAGTTATCAAGGGAATGAGAGCACAACCAAAAGAAGGATTTCTACCTGTGAATGATTTTCAGTGTCTCACTTTCCGCACTGCTAGAAACTGAGGGACTCACGGGAAATTTCATTTTGGGAGACAGAATTCTTATTTGGAAGGGGGAAGGCTACCCCTCATTCCACCCTACCAATAGCTACAACCAGGAGACCAGGGTGTTGTCTAGATGGTGAACATACTCCTCAGAATTTGCTGGGAATACCTTTTGTCTTAATAAGATCCCACAGTGATTCACCTTTTTTGGAAGGAAAGGGATGAAAAGCTCCATTTACTGTGCAGGAAAAGCCTTCGCGGCTTTCCCTGTATTTTTAAAAATCATACGAGGAAATGCACATTAGTGCCCATTAAGACAAGCAATTCAATTTGCTGCATAGTCTCAGAGAGGGCAGAACTAGAATTCTGATTGGTAGGACATTCGCGAGGGGCAGGCTTTCTGACAAGGCAACACCCAGAGGTGCACTGTTGGATTTTTTGAGTCAGCAATCATGTGGGTTTTTTGCTCCACTGATAACCCAAATAATTTTTAGCAGAAGGTCACGCTTGCACACTTCTGCTTTAATATTTTTTTTAAGTATTGTGTGGTGGGGACAGCATTTATCACTTTAATTTACAGTTGCCATCTTGATTTGTGGGTGTCTGAACTTCAAACTGCTGATAGATTCCCAGTGTATCATTTTCCCAAAACATTGTGGAGACAATAGAATCCAGCTGCGAATTGGCAGTAATGTGCAAGAATGAGCATGATTTCCTCTCGTATAGATGAGCCCCAGGTCTTTTCCATAGCCGCCTCACGTGATGAAACTGCCCTTCCAGAAAGATTTGCCTGGTGCCATCTTTCCAGGTCACATGAGTACCTTTTTATTCACCCAGATTTCAAAAGCAACTCAGTCTCACATTTTGGGCCTTGTAGTGTTAAAAAGTAAGTCTGAATTGTAATAGTTTTCAATCTTTTTTTAAAAAAGTTCAGTTTGAATTCAAAGTTGAATTTGTTTTGTAATCTGCTTGGAGAACTTTTGTAAAGTTGTGAAGTAAATAAATATGTCTGGAATATGTTTCTATGGGATAATGGGAAAGGTCCTGTAACCCTTTAAAAATGTGTCAGGATTTATTTACCTTTTTGTAAAGATTACTGTGTCACAGTATATCCAAGAAATGTCCAATGGTGATGGCTCAAGCTTGCACTTGTGTAGTATTAGAAATGTCCTTTGCTCTTTTAAAAACCATCTGCTGTTGAAATAAATGAGACATAAACGTTCTTAACTTTGCCTCTGATCATGCTCTGCAGCCAAGTTCTGTAAAATGGGTACAGCTCCGCCCAACTATACTCCCCCCCGAATTTTGGTGGTTAAATTGTTGTTTTAATTTCTGACATGACCAATGATGAAATCCTTCATTAAAGAATAACAGCTTGGGCCCGTCTACACGAGGGGGAAAATCCAGAGTATCTTGTAGTAATGGCATCTCGCAACAGCAGCAACATGTCTTAATGGTTTTGTTTTGTTTTGTTTTGTTTTGGCCTCAGAAGCCCCCATAAGCCTCACATTGTGGTTGCAAATGATTTACTCGTGCTAGTTCTTCACTGCCACTGAATTTTTTAAAGTCAGCCAAGGTGCGCTGGAGTGATATAGTGATTTTCCGATCTTACAGGAAAGCAAAACAAAAAATAACCATCCCATTTTATTGCCTTAGCGAGTGATCGCTAAGGCAAAAATCCAACATGGCAGCAGCAGGCACTTGCCCTGTTAGCAAGCCCTGCCCCCGCTCTTGCCCAGCCAATCAGCTTTGTGCTTCCCTTCAATTTGCTTGTTTTTTGATTGCCCTAATGAACAGGAATGCAGAGCCTCTTCGCAGATTTTTTAAAAGTACAGGAAAAGTCACCAAGGTTTTTCCTGTGTTGTTTTTGCCATTTTGCCCCCCCCCCCACTTCTGAATAGTGTGGATTGGTGCAGGAACCCATTTAGACTGGTAGGATTCCCAGCAAATTCCATGAGGTTTTTTTTTTCTCCACCAAATAAACAACCCCCTTGTTTTAAGCTTACTCTCTGTCCCACCATTGTCATAGGTATGCTTGGTGAGGACACAGGAAAGAGCTTTCTCAGTGGCTGCTGCTAGGCTGTGGAAGTTTCCCCCATGGGAGATTAGGCTGACCCCTCCCTGCTCTCCTTCTACTGGAAGGAAGGCCATTTTATCTGAACATGCATTTGGTGACTAATTGGCTATGCAAAAAGATGTTTTAATGGGAAAGGGGTGCTGGACTTTTATTGTTATTATATTTTAAAATGATGTCAAACTGTTTTAAAGTACTAATGTTTTTATATTGTTTTTAAAAACTTTTTACCATTAGGTTTTGTAAGTGCACTTTGTTTTAATTCATGTTGTGAACTGCCTTGGGTCCCATGTCAGGGAGAAAAACAGCATATTAAAAAATGAAGGAAGGAAGGAAGGAAAATTTGACAATGGGACATAACGAAAAATTCAGTAAATGAAGCAAGATGAAACAAGCTTAACTTAGAAGAGCCCTTCCAAAGTTTGTTCACTCAAGACTTTATCTGACTGAGGGTAGATTTTTCATCATCACAATCGCACTACTTAAGTGATCCTGAAACAAAAGCGGGCTTTATGGCAGAGGTGGGGAAAATGTAGCCCATAGAGCACATGTGGCTGGTGGACCCCATTTTGCAGCCACTGTAATCACAGCCATTTTTATTTTATGGTGCAAATTTTTTATGGTGCAAATTTTGGGCATCTTTCATCTGAAAACTGCAAAGCCACCCCCATTGTGCTAAAACACATGCCAACAATGAAAAACAAAACAGGCAGAAAAGCTCCCAGATTCTCCTTCAAAAACCTCCTTCTGAGGTATCCTGGCCAAAATGGTCACAAGCAATGTCATTTTCCCCACATTTTGGCCAGAATACTGCTGATAGAGCTGGGGTTTGGGGGGGGGGTGCAGTTGGGAGGTGGGTTGGATGAATTGGTCCCTGACTCGATACTGTTGTACACTCCTGCTCTCTGTGACATAACCCCTTAACTCTAAAGTATTAGAATTTAGTATTATGGATCAGAGTCAGGAGATTATCAGACATGTAAAAAATGACATTATAACAACTCCAGGAGATCACAAAATGGCTTCATTACCAGACAATGTCATCTCCCAAGCATTCTGCTGCCATTTTGAGGCCGTTTTTTTTTAATTGATGGGGAGAAGCTAGCAATTGAATTGATCTCCCATTCTGTTTCTGTTCCTGATTTGCCTGTGTGCCACAAAATCCTTTCTTCCAGCCTTGGGCATTTTCAGTTATAATTGAATCAAGCAATTAAGTGACCATTTCTCAATCTATGCCCTAGAGAAATCTCTTTTCACAGCCCCTCCTGTATGAGGTTGTCACAAAACCATCAACATTCTATCTCTCCACAATTAAAGCCATCAGTTGAGTTTTGGTTTCCTTTGTCTATTCCATGGGAGAGCCATCCAAGCTTTGTTATTGCTAAACTCACCCCTCCAAGGCAAGGGATAGAGTATAAATATTAGAGCCCCAACCATAGCTAGGTGTGTCACAGTTAAGATGTGCCACTGTGGACGGACCCAGCACCTCTCTTTCTCGGTACTTCCTGGATCAGAACCCCCGGTGCCACCCTCATATGCCTGTCTGAGTATCTTCGCTGCTCTTAGAGACTGGTACCTACCACCCTATCTTCCTGGCCCTCTCTCCTGCTATCCAACCTTTCTGCCTTACTCTGCTATAGCCTTGTATGGTTCTTAAGAATGTGTGTTGCATATATTCGTTTACTTTTTGTATTATTCCAATAAAATACATTGTTTTACTTCAATTGGGGCCTTCTCTACAGTTAGTACTGGTATACATAGATGAAAAGATCCCCAAAGTTACTCTCCTCTCACAAGTCACCTGTCTGAGCTGATAATTCCTCCAGATAGTACAGGAGATTTTGGCATCATGGGTGGGATTGTAAGGCACCCCCCACTTCTTAAAGTAATAGGTCACTCCCTTTCCCCTGCCCTGATCTGGCTGTCACATCCTTCTCATTAGAATGAAGGTGGAGGTGACTAGCTGACACTATCTTCCTTTCCCCCACCCCAATTTCCATCCAGAAATGTGGCTGCCTCATCTAACAAGGACAGTTGGCAATGAGCCTCTCTGTAGCAGCTTCAGGAGTTTCTTATCAGATTAATATAGGCCTCTTTAGCCTCTACTTTCTACTGAAAATTCTGTTCATTATAATCAGAGCTGGTAGTGGATGGGTAAGGCAATAAACATAAAAGAGCAAATTCTATGTTCACTCGTAGCAGAACAACTGTGCTGAATCACTGTTGATTTGAAGAAAATGTGTAAGCATTTCCATAGAGAGCCTTAGGTTATTTTTCATCTTGATTAAATATTCCTATGCACATCTTGGCAAACCACATTTTGTACACTTTGAGAAAGAGCTTGGTAAGATATTTTTAGAAAGAAGGTTGTTAGTGGCATTACAGTTACAATTGTTAAAAAAAACAATTGTTTACTTTTCTAGTTCTAAAAGGTAATAGAAATAGTTAGTTTTAGTTGATGAAAGTGGAGGCCAGAGTGTGGGTGACCATACTCAGCTACTGGCTCAGACTATCCCTCTTTCCCACTGGCCTTGCTCCACTAACCTTAAGTGATGATTTCCAATCCAGCTGGAAACAGACAGTGATGACTAAAATTTCAACACTGGGCCTTTCTCCAGATTTTCTGCTTAGCCTGGGATATGATAGGGCGAAAGTTAGTAGCAAACAACGGGTAGTAGATATAGCGACAACTGGATCTAGCCAGCACTCCAACTTTCATTTCTAGTGACTCCAACAGATATCTGGCCTCTCCTTTGGCATGCTTAGCAACACTTGAAATACCTAAATGTCAAATGGCCTTTACTCTTGCACGGTGTCATGTCCTCCCTTCAGCTGTCCTTGAAGGCTGAAACAAAAAGATCCCCTTCTCAGACAGACTGTGCCCCTGCAACTCAGGCCAAATAGAAACAACAGAGCATGGATTACTCCATTGCTCATACTACAGGGACATAAGTCTCAGCCTTATTTCACCCCTGTTGCATAAATACCAGGGGCACGCTTGACAATTCTACATAAACTTGTTGCTTTCAGACACCAACCCAGGAACAACTTTTAATGTTGCCAGATTCTGCGCAGCTGCGGTTAAAATTCGACAGACAATGTCCTCAGCAGTAGAATAGTGTCAACCTAGTCTTGTTATACTGGAGCTAACATTTTAAATACTGCTTTTACCCTGTTTTTATCCTGTGATTTCACCTTTATTTTGTATCCCCTTTTTACCTGTGCTGGTCGATGACTGTAATAAAGATTCTAAATAGCCTCTAAATAGTTTTAGTTGATTTTCAAAAGCCAAGTGGAAGATTTGTTTCTTGCCATTTTTCAATGTATGCTTGCCATACTGGTGTGGTTTTCTGTTTGTATAGTTTTGACAAGTAAAAGTGTTTGTAAAAGTACTTTGTTTTGAAAGAAAAGGTAAATATTGTTACCTTAACAAAATGCAGAGCTGCTCCTCTGCTTGCTTTAGTTGTTTTATTCCACAAAAAAGCAATAGAACATATTTTCCCATATCACCCAAAAGAAAACTAATTTAGATACAGGCATGTTAATGCATCGCATTAAAGACATTAAAGTACATTAAAAGTAAGTTTCTGTTCATTTTACTTTACTCCTGTGTGTGTGCGCACACATGTGTTTCTAGTGTTAATTTAGCTTTTGCACACATTCAAAAGTGACACTGTATATAGTGTGTTATTTACATTTTTAACAGCTAAAATATATTTGCAAGCTAAAAAAAATGGGGTTCCACTTTTCAACCAATTCCAGTTTCTGACAGTGCTGTGGTCCCTAACCAATCATATAAATGGAGGCTTGCTGCACTTGTTTTGATTTCTTGCATATACCAGAGATATAATTCCTTGGTGAATTAGTACTTGAAAGAAACAATTAGTAATTTTAGCAATTTTATTTCTGCTGTGAGAAAGTCTTTAAAAACTGCACAGTACTTGAAGACTATTCACAGTTCAGGACATATTCTGTGCAAAATTCACGTATGGGGGGAGGGTTTACATAGGAAACATTTTCTGTGCAAAAATTATTTTTGCTTTTCTGCACAAAAACCCACATGTTAATTTCATCCAGAATAAGTCCTGAACTGCCAAGATTCTCATTAGTCCAAGATTCTTCTTGTCAGCATTTTCTGATACCCAAGAAACATGTTTTTTCAAATGTTTTAAAATAGTCTTTCCATGCCTAGTAGTAGTAGTAGTAGTATAAATTTATTCGGTCATTGACCAGCAAAATCAAAATTATAGATCCAATACAGAACAATTGCAATAAAAATTTAAAAATTTCTAAACATAAGTTATTAAACACAGTTATTAAACATTAATATTGTACACACTTCAGAATAAAAATTGAGATATCCATTTCTCCTAAGATTCGATACTTCCCCTTCAGTCTTTACCAGATTAACTTTATTATTTCCCAATGGCCAAACGAAGAGGCTATATCAACAATATAACTGAGTTGGTGCCTCATATGGAGCCAAATATGGCCGGCATAATCAAACTGAAGCCGTGATGGATAACTGTAATTTCCAGCCTTATTCTGAGAAATTACACTCACAATCTTTGACGTCGAGAGCTTAAAGCTCAGACGTACCTGGGGCCAGCTGACGCGACTTCCTTGGTCCCATCGTTAACTGCCTCAGTCTTACAGACACACAACATACCTGCATTAGGTCCCATTAACCATTTGAGGTCGCAGTTTACATACAATGTAGCAAAACTTTGCTACATTAAATACAACCTCAGGAACCTGATTATTTAGAAGATTATAGATATAAAAGGCATCGGGGTGTCCAGGGTATTTCTCCAGAAGGGGGGTAATCAGCTGGTGACGGATGTCTCTATAGAATTGGCAATACAAAAAGACATGCTCAATGGTTTCAATTGCACCCGCATCACAAGGACAAAGGCGGGATTCGTAGGGCACTTTCTTGATCCTACCTTCCAAGACTGCTGTAGGCAAGGCATTGAATCGGGCCAAGGAGAAGGCTCTCCTAAATTTAGGCATTGTGATTTGAAATAAACTTAGTATACGGACTTTTTCAAATGGAGTAAAAAACCTTCAAGGAGGTCAGGAGAAGAACGGGGCTGTCACGCTTACAAAGCCCCATTTCAGATGTTGCCATCCTCCTCCATCCTCCTCCTGACCTTCCCCCATGCTCCAGGCACTGCTTTTTATTGACAGAAGTTTTCCATCAATAAAAAGTAGTGCTCGCAGCACGGGGGAAGGTCAAGAGGAGGTTGGGAGAAGGACGGAGGAGGACAGCAACATCTAAAATGGGGCTCTGTAAGCGCAACAGCCCCATTCTTCTCCCGACTTCCTCGGGGTTTATTTACCCTGTTTGAAAAAGTCCTATGTCTCTTTTTTCTAAAGAGTAATAGCCATTTTTAGAATTAGAAATAATTGTTGTGTGATGATAGGACACTCAATCCCTGGCAGAAGCCAAAAAACTATCTCAGCAGACTTAGTAGCAACCTGTTCCCAAGAATACTCACACACAGAGTGTTTGACGTCCAAATAAGCAGGAGGCACTTTTATCTTCAAAGTCAAGCAGTTGCACTATGTACAATTGAAGGACAAACCGCTTCACCAGGCATAAGCATTCACAAGAAGATGAGAAGGAAGTGAGCTCCGTTCTGAGCTCTCATCTCTCTCTCTCTCTCTCTCTCTCTCTCTCTCTCTCTCTGGCTTTTCTTTGCAAATGAAGATTCAGGAAGGACTCATCCTGTGCTTTCTGCAAGCATGCTGATGACTAAAAAGGCCAATCCAAGATAAACATGTCCAGTTGCAGAAAGCACAGCAGAAGGTCTCCTTGGGTGATGTTTCCAGGTTGTGATTCTTTCTGTGTTGTCGTTTCACTTCAAGACTTGTTTGGCATGAGTTCTCAAATAAGGCTGCAGCATTGTGGATAGTGCGTCTCCATGCCTCCCGATGTGAGGCCAGGGTGGACCATTTTTGGTGATCAATTTGGCCAAGCCTGAGATGTTGTTTCAAGGAATCCTTGCATCGCTTTTTTGGAGCACCCTTCTTACGCTGACCTGTGGCGAGTTCACCATAGAGTACTATTTTTAGAAGGCGATGGCCCTCCATCCTAGAAACGTGCCCTGCCCAGCACAGCTGTGTTCTCAATATCATGGCCTCAATGCTGGTGATCCCTGCTTGCTCAAGGACAGCAATATATATATATATATATATATATGGATGACATTGCCCTCTAGTGGCCTGACTGGGCATGACTTGGTAGTTCATGGAGTCAGCCATTATGACTCAGCATGATTCTGCAGTTGTTTGGCCATTTTATAATGGAGTTCAGTCTTTAACTCCTGACACGTTGCAATATTTTCTTTTTCACTAATGTTATGCATGGGTTTCCTCCCTTCACTTCACAGTCTTGTTATATTTATGTGCCTTCAAATCATTCTTGACTTATAGCAAACCTATCACAGGGGTTTCTTTGGAAGATTTGTTCAGATTGGGTTTGCCTTTGCCTTTGCCTTTGTCTTCTGCTGAGGCTGAAAGAGTAAGAAATTCCAGCAACAGCACTACTGGAAATAGTTTCCTTTTTGTGAGAGAGATCGCTCAGAACTTGGGTGTTATGGCTACAGGCCAGCAATTTTCTTCTTTAGGCAGATTAGCCATCTTGTTAATAATCTATGTGGCCACCAGGGTGTTTCATTAGTGGATGTAATGGTTAGCAAATGAGCTGCTATGATAGTTAGGGATCTCTCTGTGAGGTTTCACCAAAATTAGATATCTGTCAAAGCTTGAAAAAAGTGACATCTCTCCAGCTGAGGAAGGGCCAGGCAGGTATCTGTACAGGTGGACGGGGGACACAGAAAAGAGAAGCAACAGCTGGACATTTTTTAAAAAGAAAGTTAGGGAGTACAGTTTGGGGTGCTTTCCCATTTTCTCTGCGAGGCACCTTCCACTTTACAGGAGTCACATGATCTGCTTGAATATTTGTTAATAAGATACATATCAAATTATTGTCCTTGTATTTTTTTTTATTTAGTTAGTTATTTATACCCCGCTCTTCAGCCATGAGGCTATCAGAGCGGCTTACAAATTGTTTTAAGCAACAGCAATTTACACATCTACACTGCATTAAGCAGCTTCCAATGTGTGTTAGCTAATTGCCCCCACAAGCTGGGTACTCAATTTACCGACCTACGAAAGGATGGAAGGCTGAGTGAACCTTGGAGCCCGCTGGAATCGAACTTGCAACGTGGTGGCTTGCAGTACTGGCATTTAACCACTGCGCCACTAAAGATACCAAACTCAGTAGTGCTGCCTTTAGAACAGTGTGGCGTACTGTGGTGGGAACCTCGAGGGCAACTCCAAAATGCACCAGCCAAATTTACCAAACCGTTCAGCCTGGCTGCCTCCACCCTCTCTTCCTGCCATCTTCCTTCTAATTCTCTCCTTTGTTCCCCTTTATCTGGGCTGGGGATTGAACCTTTATAACCAGGAAATGTGGATGTGTGGTATTTCTGGGTAAGCCTATAAACTGTCTTCAGATAGAATGAATCATGGTGAGTCTGGATTGTATGAACAAAGAAAGGATTGATTTTATTAAAGTTACAATTGTAACATCGACGTTGTAATGTTAGAACTTTGTTACTTGCGTAACTGCTTAGAACTTTGTTACTTGCTTAACAGCCTTGTATATCACTCAGAGGTGACAAACCACAAATGTAACAGTACACAGTTTGATGCTTATTTGTTCCCAATAATTATCAATTAAATCCCAGGAGATTATCAGTTGGGAAGAAAAAAAAGTCTTCCCATCTCGCACTCCCCTCTCCCACCCCTGTCATGCCACAAACATGAAAACTTTCACACCTATATTTTGCTGCATCAAAGAGCAGCCCAGGAGTGAATGGAGCTCAAACGGAGCTCCCTTCACTTCCTGGTTTGAAATCCCGGCCATTCTCACAAGAAGATGAGAGTGTGAGGAAATAAAAAATAAAAATTAAAACACAAATACTACAGTAAAAGTAACACCAAGCACAAAAACACACTTAAATCATTCCAAGTAACCCAGGGAGGGTACAAAAAAGTGTGTCACTTACCTCAATGTCCCAATCTCACCCAGAAGTATTCTGGCATGGACCTCCCATTGATGCTGGCATTGCACCAACATAACAGGGCACCTTTACAGTCGCAGGACATTCCATTACAGAAATGGAACAGGGGCTTCATTGACATCTTAGCCCATCAATAAAAAGAAGCGCCGGTGTAACAACAGCCAAATGGGAGTATGATGACACAGGAATGACATTGTCTGAAACGCAAGCCCTTTAGCGATCTCCTGGCATCATTATCACGCCATATTTAGAGTGTCTGATAATCTCCCCAGACTCATTCACTCTTTGTTCCAGTTAGCCTTAATACATTCAAATTTCACAGCCACTGCACACAAACTCCATAGATTCAAACCTTGTTCAGAACCTCATCTCAAACAACCTCCAGCCATAACTCCAACTGAAACTCCCAGGTGACAAGCATTCTTTCAAAAACCTCTCTGAAACCCCTCCCATTACAGTTTCCTGCACTGGGATGGGTTCCCTCATTCTCGCTTTCCATTTGCTCAGAGGCAGGCCTGTCACATTTACTCCCAGGTAAGTGGGAATAGGATTGTGGCATCATACTGTGGTGTCATTCTCTGAAGTGAGAATGACCTCAAATTTCCACAACCCACCTTGGCAGTGCAAAATATCTGAATAGATAACAACGGTTTGCCTTCCCTTGTATTAACTGATCCTTGTATTTTTTAGTGTTTGCTTTTGGACTGCAGCTTCCACAAATCCTAGCTAGAATGGCCAGTGATCAGGACTGAGGAGAGTCATAATCCAATACATCTGGATGCAATAAGTTGCCTAACCCTGATTTAATACATGAAATACTAACCTGGTTTGAAGAGCCAGATTATCTTATTAGCTTTATCCTTAGCTGCACTGATGCCACTGCACATCAGTCCTTACGGCCAGATCTGTGATCCACAGTCCATTGTTCTAGAATAATACTCTTTGATGTTACTCCAGTTATTCAGCAAATATAACTTTCTCAATTTCTCTTCTTCTCTGTTTCTTTTGAGTAAATCTCACACCCTTCCTTCACATCAGACCTTCCTTACTATGTTCTTTAACTGCAATGGCATTTCCTCACTCAGTACAGCATACTTGTAGCCAGCATTTTAATAGGGCTTTCTTATATGCAAGGTTAGATGCTCTGGTTTTGCCACTGCCGCTCTACTCCAGCTGGCTGGGACCAGCTGCCATTTGGAGCTTTGTCTCTAGAAACTATCAGCTGTTTAAGTAGCTAGGTGGCTGCAGTGGAGGCAAAGGAAAGACACTATGGCTTGATTCACTAGCTCAACTGGGCCTCACTGCAGTTTGACTTATCCTCCCCTGGAACACTCCCCTGGAGTTTACTTGCACTGGATATTGTTTCCATCACTACCAATAGAGAGCTTCCAGATAGACAACAAATGAGATGTGGGGCAGCGGGGAGTCTGCACAGAATGGCTATTAATGTTATTCATGCTAATGCCTGAAGAGTTCAGTAAGCCAATATAATGGAAGCAGGAGCTATGTCCTCCCTAAGATACTTTCCATTGAACAGATTGGTAGAGTAGAAGGAGAGATTTTTAAAATTTTAATTAGGTATTTATACCCTGCTCTTCAGCCACAAAGGCTATTAGAGCAGCTTACAAATTGTTTTAAGCAATAGCAATTTACACATCTACACTGCGTTAAGCAGTTTCCAGTGTGTGTTAACTAATTGCCCCCACAAGCTGGGTACTCATTTTACCGACCTACAAAAGGATAGAAGGGCGAATGAACCTTGGAGCCCTCTGGAATCAAACTTGCAACATGGTGACTTGCAGTACTGGTATTTAACCACTACTCCACCAGGGTAGTTTAGAGTCTTAGTGCGAGCCCTCAGACGGCTTAAGTTAAATAAGCTACCATCAGTACGGTACCGTATATAGATGGTACATGGAGACTCACATGGAGATACATGGAGACGCACTATCCACAATGCTGCAGCCTTATTTGAGAACACACGCCGAACAAGTCTTGAAGAGAAACGTCAACACAGAAAGAATCACAACCTGAAAACATCACCCAAGGAAACCTCTGCTGTGCTTTCTGCAACCGGACTTGTTTATCTTGGATTGGCCTTTTTAGTCATCAGCGCGCTTGCAGAAAGCATGGGGTGAGTCCTTCCTGAATCTTCGTTTGTGAAGAAAAGCCAGAGAGAGAGACCAGGGTAGTGGTAGAACCTGGACAGATGGCAGAATTTCTCCATGCTTTTACACTAAAAATGATCCAAGTAGCACAAACCTGTTGTTTTTTTTCTGTGTCAGGTCACTTTCCTTTATAGAAATGTTGATTAGCATGAGCCATAGCTTTAACTGCACAGAAATATTTCTTTTCACATAGTTTGCAGAAACACTGAGGCAATCTCTGTTCCAAAGCAGTTTTCTAATGGGACAGTGAGAATGTATAAGAATTTTTCACCTCTTTGAAAATGAATAGAAATACATTTAACCTTCTTTTTTTTTTTTTTTTTGTATTTCAAGACTTCTGTGATTATGGCTTTTCCTAAGGTAGGCATCTTAAAAACTGGGGTTCTAAAAACTTCCATGGACTGAAGCAAAGTGGAGACTTCATCGGGGGGGGGGTCCTCCTTTTTGTCTTTAACAAACATTTTGAAAACTTGTGAATATAGTTAATGCAGAAAAACTCTTTTTTAAAATTTGAGTGCTAGACCTTGAGAATTCTATTTAATTCTGCTGGAGGCATGTTCTCCTGTTCCTGTGAATTGCATTAAGGGTATATTGCTTCAATTGATGGTGTCAGACAAAGGACATTTTCAGACAACCTTAAATCCATCAGGAGACGTTGGGAGAGGTATGCGGCTATCCCGTGGCAGGGGGTCCTTTTCGGATGCCGCCGCCCCTCTCCCGGCATCGTCCGTGTCAGTTCCATTTCCGATCTATTGCAACCGCACCATTTTTTACTCACGGAAGTTGTCCGTGAATAAAAAAAGGTGCGGTTGCAATAGATTAGACACAGAACTGACACAGACAATGCCCCGAGATGGATGGTGGGGTCCAAAATGGACCACTTGTCGTGGGATAGCCGCGTACCTCTCTCGACGTCTTCTGCCAGATTTAAGGTTGTCTGAAATAGTCCAAAGGAAGAAACACTGCATTTTTGTTCTTTGTGATCTGTTATACAGTCACTTGGAAAGTCATCTCTTTATTCTTGCAAAGCCAAGAACCAATTAAGGATGCACTCAAGGTCAAATGAGGGTTCTCAGATCACAGGGTCTGGCCCCTCTCCTCCAACCCTCAGAGCCATGGAGAAAGATGACAGTGCTGTCTTGAAAAGAAGGTTTAAAAACCTATATGCTGCTAACCACTGTTGTTCAGGCTGTTTCAGATTTTCCAGGAGATTTGTGTGGTTACCTCCTCTTTTCCCTCCTCCCCCTCTCAAAGTTTCTCAAACCAAATTTGGCACCTGGGCTTCATAAGAGAGAGTGGTCAGCATTGGGGGAGAAAATGAGCAGCCTCAGTATTTACCACCCAAGGATTTGCTATATATGGTACGACAGAATTGCTGGGTTGTGGCTTTTCCTATCTTGTCACTGACATTTCCAATTATGTTTCAGCCTTCCTCACCCTACCTAAATAGATGAAGCTGCAGTACAATTTTCTTTCCTGATCTGAGGTACACATGTGCTGCACCATTGTTAGCCAAAAAAGAAAGCTATAAATGTGTCTTCTTCAGCTCTGCTTAGACACCTGATTCCCTTCTCATCCTCTTTTCTCACAATTCCTACATTAAATATCTTCTCCTTCCCTTCCCTTCTCTCTCATCTTTTCTTTTTTCTCTTCCCTATTGCAACTCCTGCCTATACAAATCTTCTCCCACATTCCCTCTTTTTTTCTCGTCTTCTTCTCTTCCCCATCCCCAACTCCTAGAGAAATAATTTTCACCTCTCCTTTCCCCCCTCTCTACTTTTCCTAGTTGCACTTCCTCCTTTTTCCTTAGTCCACCCTGTCCATCTCTCTTGTCTTCCTTCTCCTTCTCTCCCCCTCTCCCAGTTCTCCAAGCTACGATATATTCTCTTCCTTTCCTCATCCCTTCTCTCCATCATCCCTTTTCTTTTTCTACCTTACCTCTCCTAGATACTGCATCACCTTCTTTCTCTTTCCTTCCATCTCTGTGTCTCCAACCCCTTCCACCCAACAGAGAAAATCTTAGAACTATGACCTGTATATATTAGATTCATAATGTTTTAGAACCGCAAGTCCCATTCAACTCAATAGGAGTGCTTCTGAGTAGACATGTTTAGGTAGGATTGCCCCTTTGGTCTGTCGCCTCCTCCACAAAAATATTTGGTGATTAGAGTTAATTTGGGGGTGTGGGAGGTTTTCACAACCTAACGGTTAAAAAAAATGAAATATTGCTAGTGAGAGGCACTGGTTAAATGAAGCAACCCATTAAAAGCAGAGTTTGGAAAACTTTCTGTTTCCTTGAAAGTGTTTATTTGCTTAGGCTAGAAAACCTACTCTATATTCTGGTGAGAGTTTAGGGTATACTCGCCATATAAGATGACCCCCCTTCACATGCCCTCCCTGAAGCCGTGATAGGGCTCCCCTTCATGGCTTTGGGGAGGGCGGATGGTGGCTGGAAAGCTTCCCCCCCTCCAGCCAGCCACCCTTCCTGAAGCCTTCCCGAAGCTGGCTGAAGAATTGGGGGGATGGCTGCCTGGCTGGGAAGAGGCTCAGCCACCTCCCACGATTCCCCAACCCACGAGGAGGCTGGCCAGCCTCCTCATGAGTTGGGGAATCGCGAGGGGTGGCTAGCCAGCTGGGCAGAGGTTCAACCTCCTCCCGCGATTCCCCAACCCATGAGGAGGCTGGCAATCCTCCTTGTGAGTTCGGGAATCATGAGGGATGGCTAGCCGGCCAGGGAGAGGTTCAACCTTCTCCCACGATTCCCCAACCCACAAGGAGGCTGACCAGCCTCCTCATGAGTTGGAGAATCGCGAGGGATGGCTGGCCAACTGGTGTGAGGCTCAGCCACTCCCGCCCAGCAAGGCTTCCCCCCGTGCAGCTGCACTGGGCGGAGGGGGATAAGGTGGCTAGCAAGCTTCCCCCCCAGCCAGCCACCTCCATCGTTCTGAGTCCGAGATGACTTTTCAGCTGATTTTACAGGCTGAAAAAGTTGTCTTATATGCCGGAATATACGGTAAATACTGTTAAACGTAGAACTGGGAAAGTTTTGCCTTTTCTGTCCAAAACAAAGCTTGGAAAGAAAGATTCCTTTGACTGGGCTGCAACTTCCATGAGTTTTTAAAAGCAGTGCTTGCAAAGGTGTTAAAAACAGAGTTGGACCACCACCACCCCATGCACAGCCTGGAACATGCGCTGAACAATGGTGATTGATGCTTAATGGCATCACCAGGAAGGTATCCATAGATCTCAGGTTTAGATTCTGTAATCTCAGGGCCAGGATGCTCCTGATGTGCAATCCTGAGCGTGGCCCAACTTCAGGATTGCAAGGTCTGCACTCCTTTTTAAAAATTGTAATGCTGAGGCCCACAAACCGGACTCAGTTAGAAAATTCTGTGTGTCTGTGTAGGTGTAATATAAGATGTAAAGTTAACATAATGATTTGTATCATTGCAAAGAGCATCTCTGTGGAAAATAGTTCTAGCAGTGTGTGTGAAATGAATGACAAATGTGGAATAACTGATGATTGACCAAGGGTACATATTTATATATGCATAGGGATTGGCTGCAAGTTTGGAACAATGCAGTCTTCATAGGTTAAACATGAAAGAGGGCAGTTTAGAGGGACTGTTATGAGTTGATGGAAAAGCATATCCAAAAATGATTGGATTAAGAGTGAGTGGGAGGGATTTTTCTGGACATTTTTGCTGCCACACTGTCCAGGCTACTAGTGACTACAAGGGAAAATCCACCCCAGCTAGGATGTTGAGCTCCTTATGAAGGGAAATCTCTGCCACTGCCTAGATCTTTTGTTATTTTGTTGTTGTTGTTTCTTTGCATGGGAATGACAAAATGCTTATACATACACAATGGCCTCCATCCAATACTGCGCTGGCAGGTGCTTGATTGTACTATGTGCAACTTTCTTTGTCCCTGGAAGTCTTTCCCCCTCCCTGAGTTGATTTGGCAGGGGGCACCTCCCCTCCCATTTCCACTGATGTTCCAAAATGCACAGAGAAAGGGCTCTAATCCTTTCATAAGTGCAGTGTCAATGCCCTATATCAAGAAAAGTTGTGTTTAAAGGCATACAAGCCCCTCACAATTGATGTCAGCCACATGTATTTTATGCTGAAGTGTTTGGCCTAAATACCCTAAAGGCACCAGATCCCACCCGATCTTGGAAGGTAAGCTGGGACAGCCCTAGTTATTACTTGGATGGGAAACTGCCAATGAATACCAGGTGCAATAGGCTATATTTCAGAGGAAGTAACTGGCAAAACTACCTCTGAGTATTCCTTGCCTAAGAAAACTATGAAATTAATGGGGTCGCCATAAGTCAACAGGCAACTTTAAGGCACATCCATACACACACTCATGTGTATCTGGGTACAAGGAATGGACCAAATGGATATCACTGGGACTGCTCAGATATATTGAGTGAGCATAACTTGGCCCAATTCCTTGATGATTTCTCTCTGGGGCTTCATTTAGTGGTTCCAGTAAACTGCATTCCATGAGGGGGTGGTGGTGGACCCATGAACCATTACAGAAAAGAAATGAAGTAGATACATTAAAACTTACCAGCTGATCAGGGAGCCAAGTAAATAATTCAAGCTATAATCTAAATTAAATATACAGCACTTAGATTTATGTTAAGAAGCTGGCTACAGTTCTCCCTCTAAGGTTTTACTATGCATACAGGAATAGATAAACCTGCCTTTTAAATCCATTCTGATTAGGTCTGTGAAACAATGTTATTCCACTGTTCTCAAAAACGTGACTGATTTCAGATTACCTTAACATTTAAACCTTGTTTGCACCTGAATTATATTCAGCATTTGTCAGCTGCAATGTTAAGGGATGAGTCCCAGGCCTGAATGAGCCTTTATAAACAGAATCTTATCTGGTATTGGTAGAGTGAACCTTTTAAAATGCTTGGGAAGGCAGCCATTCTAAGTTATTGGATGAAAGTATGTAGATCTGGCCATTACAACATTACCTGACCTAAAAAGCTTAGTGGTACAGATGTAGCAATGTTAAATGGTCTATTACCTATTTAGCTCTCTAGAAATTTAGACATATATCAAAATTGAAAATTTCAGTGCTATATATCCCACTATATAATTCTCCAGAAGGAAAATCACCCACAAGATATGCAGCAGACTTTTTTATTAATTCATTTTAGATAAAGATAGACAAAATTACAGTTCAAATCACATTAACAGATAATTTGATTTCTTTAATCTTCTATTGAATTATGATGTCTAAGTCTTCAGCAAGTGATGCAGAAACATATATGGTGAGTTTCTGTTGAGAAAGAAATAACAGAAATAAGGCTAATATTGTTGTTTTTTAAAGAAAACACAGCTCTAAGTTAATAATAGAGGTCACAAAGACAGTCCAGGAACAATTCATTCAAAGTTAAACATTTTTGAGACCTGTTGATTTCAATGGGAAAGTTTAAGTTATACTCTTTTATCAACCTACAGAGAGCAAATCCCACTGTATGCATGGGACCAAGTTCTGAGTAAACGTGTAGTAAACTGTGCTGTTAAGAATGTGTTTTGTTCCCAGTGAAAACAATGCATGCTTCACTTTGGTGGGATCATGCCATTATGACCAGGGACAATGGGAGTTGTAATCCAAAACATTTGGAGCATGGTTGGTTGAAGAACGCTGGCATACACTATCTGAGACAGTGTATGGGCATGACTACACAGGTGGAAAACCCTGCACCTACTGTACCTCATAGCTGCAGCAGATTTATATGGTCCACAATGGCCCTGTAAATGACACACTCACTGGGCTTCTCCAATTGTAGATCAGAGTATCACATCACACCTGCATTGGAGTAAATGGGTGGTTCTTCGCTAATCACATCCTATATGTCATACTATTTCCAGCCACACAGCTAGAGCTGCTCCAGGGTTTTTCTTCCTATTCAGCCATGCATACGAACAAGTGAATATATATGTGGTCCCAGAGTACTGTATTACTGGACGACCATAGATACACTTACCCAGATATGCACACAATAAAAGAATTTTTTTTTTAAAGCACCAAAACGGAGTCCCGTCCACTGGAAGTCCCACCTCAGCTTTGCTCCAAAGCCAATCCTCACCCACCATATGGCCAAAAATCCAGGTTTTCCCCTCTCATGTAGAGTAATTGTGAATCTTACAGATCTGGGTTTTCCTACAGAAACCCCACTGAAAATGCACATCCTCAGAAATGTCATGTCAGCTGTGCTGTGAATACAGGATGAGTATGGGTTTTATTGCCTGAAATTTAAATACCTAAGCACCATCCTTATTTTCAACAGAAAATATGAGGACAGATCTTGGAAATATCCAGTATTTCTAACAAAAATGCTATATTAGTGAATTCAGCCAGAGCATGGAATTTTTTTTTTTTTTTAAACATTACAACTCCCAGAGTACCTCAGCCAGCATGGTCAAGGGAATTCTGAGAGCCATAGTCCAAAAAATATCTTTTCTAAGCTCTGAATTCAATACAGAAAAATTAATAGGTTTCATTTTATTGTGATCCAGTTGAAGTGAAGCTCTCTCTACCATCAATTTCTAATTTATTTCAGGAGATGTTAGGGGACTGAAGAAATCTATCCTGGTGGGAACAGCAATTCAAGAGAAAAGAAGGCGATGAACACAACTTCTTGTTGGGTCTCCCCTGCCCAATTTATTCAAGTATAAAATTCTAGTCTGCTTATTCTTTCATACTTTTATTTCACAAAGGAGGAACAGTAATATTTCCTTTAAACTAATATGAAAGACAGAGACTGACATTTTAAAAAATATTTTTCTGCCCATTTCTCTTCCAGGCTGAATCTTTATTTGCTTTGCTTAACCAATTTGTTCTATAAAGTAAACAATAGAAACAGTGTTGGGCAGTGGAGCTTCTTATCCTAACTATATTTCCCAGCTGGAAAGCACAGCAAAAAATGGTTATTTATTGCTTGTATCTATGGTGATTTGTCTCCAATGAAATATCACGGTATGCTTGGGAGAGAACTCTTACACTTACATCTGACTTGCTATGAGGGCAATTTGAGGACAGAGCAATTGTGAGATACACTGTATTGCATCTTAAGAGACTCCCGTTAATAACTGGGAAGGTTTGAAATGGAATTTCTAGTATGAGAAATTGGGATCTAAAACAAAAGATCCTGGAGTCAAGCCAGCTTGGGAGTTGTAATCTCCAATCCTGTATGAGGGGGATGTACATACAGTAGGGGGATATGGTGCTCTGCGTGTGTTTATTCTAATCTTTGATATAAATTTACATCAGGATGGGGGAAAGTGCAGCCTCTGGGCAGCATGCTGCCTCCCAGGCCTGTTTCTGTGACCCCCAGGAGCCATTTTTAAATTTCCCTCCAACTGGGCCCCAAACGCCTTCCTGAGTTTAATTCTATCTTAATGTTGACTTTTTGTGTGTTTTTAACCATACTGCAATTATTTTAATTTGTAATGTGCCTTGAGTCTGAGTTCTGGGGGAAAGGGGGGCATAAATAAAGTTAATAGTAAGAGTGATAGTAATGGAGAGGAGAGGAGGAGGCAGCATATACTGAGACTCAGCCCTGGTTATTCCAAATTAGCCTTCATCATTAATAGGCAAGGGGGGGGGATCTAGCCTACAACTCCAGATATTATTGCAGGCATCAGTCCTATATCCAGCAACTACTACCATTGCTGGCAGCTATAGTACATATGAAACTAAAAGATAAACAGGCAAATTCCCCTAACAGTTTATCTCCATGCTGGGAAGTTTCACCTGCCCATCTGTTTTGCCATTCTAAAAGGCATCAAACCTCCACCAATACAGAGTGGTTACCCTGCCTATAACACATGAGAAACATTTGGCCTCCTAGATGGTTGATGAACTATTATTCCAATTATGCCTCTCCATTGGCCAGGCTGTGGAATTCCACAATATCTAAATTCCTGTTCAATAACTAATCTTTTCTCCCTGTAATTTTCAGTAAGACCTTGCTCCTTTCACTCCCCCTTTTGCAATCCCATTATGGATCACCTTGGGGACATAATTCAAGCTAGGTGGGTGATGTGACTATACACTTGCTATTTGATATTAAAAATGAATCACCATTACTTAAATGAAAAGAAAACTTACGTAACTGTTTGCAAACTTGAATGTGAAGTTATAGCAACAGGCAGCTCACTGCCTCTAAACCGTATCTCCCTTTGTTTTCTATTTTCCTCACTCTCTCCTCCAGTCATAAACTACGGTATGAAGAAGAATCGACTTGGAACTGACTTGCTTTTGGATAGATTGGTATAGAATATGTGCTGTGATTCCTTAAGCCAGCTGCTAAAGGGCATTTTGGCAGGATTCCCCCTGCTCCCCCCATCAATATTGTGCAAAAATTATATTGAACCAACCCAGTCACGGTTCACACCTCCCCCAGCCTTAATTACATTGTTCTAACACAATAGCCTAATGATTTGTAGAGAGTTGCCCTTTCATAGGCACTAGGGAAACATGTAATAATGAGTCTACATTGTCAGAATTAAATGTAAACAACAACCAGGCAACATTCCCATACAGCATATGAAAGTCTTCCTTTCTTACTGCTGTAGCTGTTCTTAAATGCTTACTACTGTATTGTGGCTTGGTGTTTTTGTTTGTCTGTTTTTGAAATGCTAACAGCACATTCTGCAAATAGAACAGACACATCTTCACAGTGCCACAATGATTCTTCCTGAGTTCCTCAACTGTTCTCCTCCACTGGAGAGCTCTTCTTCTCTGTTTATATATCACAGCTTGTTCAGGGCCCTCAATATTAGCCCTGTGCGCTCAGATGCAGTGAAGGGTGCTATCTCATCAGCATGTTGAAAATAAGATTTCACTGTCATTCTTCATTGGCTTCTGAATGCAGAATGAATGCCATATTGGCAGTGGGTGACTTGCCATTGGGTTGAATTGGGTGGCCCTTATGGTCTCTTCCAACTATGATTATATATATTTGGCCAGCCCTGTGCTAATCTCCTAAAGTTTCCAGAAATATACATAATTCTATTCTTACTCCAGAGTTTTTAAAATAGTTACCAGTTTTGAATAACTCCAAAATCTCCCACCAAAAAATATTACATTGAACCTCTGGTATAAAGATATGCATCTTTAGTCTATTTTTTAAAATCCTTACATTGCCAGTTATACCAGCAAAAATACAGAGCTTGGACATGGCCATGCTGGCTGAGGGAACATGGAGGTTGCAGTTCCCCCTCCTCCACAAAAAACAACAACAAAAACAACAAAAACAGTTGCAAGTTCTGTATAAATGTTTTTATTTAACTGACAAGAACACCTCCTACCCCAATTTTCTGGTAGTGTATGTCACTTTGGATGGCTTTTCCATTCAGGAGAACAGCTTTAGGTCTTGAAGTTACACCAAGGATCTGTATTGTGTCATATGCCAGCGAATCTACATCCCGGTAATTGTTGTTAACAAGTCTTGTCTTCAAGTGGCCCTAAAATAATTCAGAAGAAAACATTTCATTAAAACAAGCAGATACCATGAAAGAGGGGGGTGGGGAGTAATTCAGGTACTGCTATTTTTGGTCATATAACAGAGTCATACTGGGCTGCTGCTGGACCACCAGTTTAGTGGCACATCACAAAAGTACAGATGAACAAACATTGCATCCGATTGGCACAAGATGGACAGACCAGCTGGTACATACATCAAAGCATGTATATACAAGAGAGACTTTTCCTTTCGCAAGCCGTTTGGTAGCACAGCTGTGGTTTGATGGCTTATGGTAGTTATACACATCCCGACAAGTTCTGCTACTTAGTTCCCATTTGCCATCTTTTTAAAGGCACTGCAGATTAAGCAGAGAAGATTTATTTCTAGGGAAGCACTGAAGTTCAGAGATGATGATAGGGCAAAACAAAACAAGAGCTGAATTTTAGGACTTTTTCGGACGGGGTTTTGTAACGGAAGCAGCCTCATCCCTGTTGCGAGGCTGTTGCGCTGCAGGGGGTCCGTTTCGGATGACGCTGTGCCCACGCCGATACTGTTGTGGAAATGCTGGGAGGCTGCAGCGCCATATTTGGCGATTTCCTAATCATGATCAACTTTGTGATTAGAAAATCGTCAAATATGGCTCTGCAGCCTCCCAGCACTTCCGCAACAGTATCGGCAGGGGAGAGCGTCATCCGAAACGGACCCCCTGTCGCTCAGCAGCCTCGCAACGGGGACGAGGCTGCTTCCATTACAAAACCCCGTCCGAAAAAGTACTCAGAGGGGAGGGGGAATTACCATTGGAAAGCCAATTGAGCCACCTCTGGATAATCCCTTTGTGGGATTTGCATGCCCATCTGCTGCTGTGCTTCACATGCTTACAGTCCATAATGCATTTGATTCCGGTCCCTACCTTTGCAGGCAGGGCGACGGTCATACATAACTGATGCATTACAAACACAAACTTAAATTGAACTGCCTCTCCCAAGTAGAATAGACCCATGAAATTGATGGAACTTGGCTAAATGAGTATTACCAAGCTCTCATTGATTCAGTGGGTTTATTCGAGTTGGATTTAGGCCAATTTCTGCACAGACCCTGTGCTCCCACAAGATGGTCCCGTGCCATATTTTATTCTCTTTCATGGGGCGGGGCATGTTTCTAGGATGGAGGACCATCGCCTCCCAAAAATAATACTCTATGGTGAACTCACCACGGATCAGACTAAGAGGGGTGCTCCAAAAAAGCAATACAAGGACTCCCTGAAACAACATCTCAGGCTCGGCCAAATTGATCACCAACAATGTTCCGCCCTGGCCTCACATCGGGAGGCATGGAGACGCACTATCCACAATGCTGCAGCCTTATTTGAGAACTCATGCCGAACAAGTCTTGAAGAGAAATGACAACGCAGAAAGAATCACAACCCAGAAACATCACCCAAGGAAACCTTCTGCTGTGCTTTCTGCAACCGGGCTTGTCTATCTCGGATTGGCCTTTTTAGTCATCAGTGCACTTGCAGAAAGTGCGGGATTAGTCCTTCCTGAATCTTCCTTTGGGAAGAAAAGCCAGAGAGAGAACCTTCAACCCTATTTTAGGAGATTAGGGCAACCTCACCAGCGGATGACATCCTCCAGCATTCCGGGGGCATAGCGGGCATCATTAAGGCATCCTTTTTTACTAGCGGCTTGTCCCCATCAGTGCAAAAGAGAAGCCTCATCTGCAGCAGTTCTATGCTGCTGGAATGGCAGAAGGACACAGGCATCTGGTAAGGTCGCCCTTTCTGTTCTTGTAGAAATCTTCTGATACAGTTGGGAACACAATTTTTTGGCATGTTCCCCTGCGTCCAATAATCTCCTTAGAAAACAACTGGCAATGGAAAAATTCCAAGTGTTTCTTAAACAGTGGTAGTAAGTGTTGAAATGCATATACTTGTCCTGACAGTTCTCATTGCCATGTACCCCCAAAGTGTCCCAAAATGCAGGCAGCTGTGTGGATGCATAGCCACCAACAGTGTGTAGCAATTTTCATCAGCTCTCCCCCACCCCCAGAACTGGTCTCTTGGAAGGCCTCTGGAACTTAATTGCCCATTCAAGACCAAGCTATCCCAAACACTTTGGATTATAAGAAGTATAGCTCACAACAATATAGTGTTGCTTGAAAAATCTATCACACATATGTACAGACACGTGTGCACACACAAACACGCTATTGCAAGAAATATAGCTAAACTAAGAACAAACAGGGAAAACTGAGGCAGATGGCAGATGATTTTCTCATCTCCACTAATCAAAAATTCCTGGCCCTTTGACCCTTGTGTGCTCTGACTCCACTATAACACTGATTTTAAAACCAGTAAGAAAAAAATATGAACTGTTTTTCCAAATTAGGCCCAAATCCTTGAAGTTACAGCAACAGTTGACTAGGGCAAAAACTCCACATTTCCCTGAACCCCTGTGCATTATTATTCCTTGCAGGGACATGGTGTACCTTGTCTTCACCATCCCTGCAGAGTTTCATCTACTGCCACCACCGCGGCCAATTTTAAAGCTGTGGAGGCAGTTCCCAGCTGAAGAAAGAGGTTTTCTCCCTTCCCTTGGCTTAGCAGCACTGCCTCTACCCACTCTCCTGTCGCTTCCTTCAAGAGTTTCCGTTGCTTCCTTCAAGTGCCAATTTTAAAGCTCTGGAGGCAGTACTGCTGAGCCAAGGGAAGGAAGAAAACTGGGAACTTTAAAATTGGTTGTGATGGCAGTGGCGGCAACAGCAACTGCAATGGGTAAAAATACACAGAAAACCCCAAATCCAGCATACTGGCATCCTGGTAAGATTCCCCAAAATGCTGCGAATCTGGGCCATGCCACATGTCACCTGATTGCAGCTGATTTGGGGGCATTCGCATGGGTATTTGATAGTGTAGACAAGCCTCAGGTTGCCTTGAATGCAGCAGCATTCTCAACATCTGTATTATATGGATTTTATTGGTCATTTAATCGTTTTGTTATTTCTTGGTGTCTTTTTTTCTTTTTGAAAAAGTAAGTAGAATAAATACATTTAAGCAATTCTTATTTAAAACAGCCTTTACCAAAACAAAAAACAGGCTTTTTCAGTCAAACTAAAATTATGGCACATGCAGTAGCAGCTGTAAAAGAAAGGATATATATCACACCAAAGGTTAATGAAATAGAACACCAGAAGCTTACAATCAATAAAGACTTTTTTTAAAAAAAATAACCACACAAGACATTACATTGATTATTTTAAAAATGTAATATAGGAATATGAGGTAATTTAGTGTATAGGTTTATTTAGGAAGATGTGGAAATAAATCAGACCACACCTTTCACCAAACTTTCCTGTAATCAGAAAACAATGTTAATTACTCATGTCTGCAATATTGACAATTAAAGTGGGCTTAACTGCAGATAGAAGTTTCAGGCAAGAATGTACAACAGGAAAAAAAAAACTAATTTCAGCAATGAGAAATGGAAATGCCACAGAGCCAGCAATCAAATGCAAACTGATTTTCTGTGGAATATGAAAATACGGTAGCTAAGAACCTCCTGTATTCTGCCTTTGGCAATTTGCTCAACACCAAGCAGAAGGCTAGGATAATCTTTCCCCTACATTTCTGTTTTTCTTCTAGGACAACAAGATAAAAGCACTTGGAAGAAAGAGTAGCAGAACAGCGTTAAAACACTGGAAAGCATCTGCTGTTTTACAAGGCTTATCTGACTGAGACTATCTTCTGTAGAGTTAATAATCATGCTGAAAAGTAGTCAGCACTCTTCTCCAGTTCGCCATCAGTGCTGGAAGCAGGAGGTCTGGGAACAGCACTGCAGGAATATTAATGTCATTTTGTTCTGCTAAATGACTCTTATTAATTGCACATTTCTGGGACTGAATGCCAATTGTGTACTTCTGGGACTCAAAACCTCAGTGATGTCATCCAGAAGGGACTCTGGGGAGTGGGATTAAAGAGGAAAGGAGCACTCTGGGTTGGTCTTTCTTTCTTGTTGCAGTCAGTACCAGATTCAGTCATCTCTTAGCACTCTGATTTTTCTTCAGAGGGTATTATGTGATAATTATCTCTCTCCTCTGGCTTTTCTTTGCAAACGAAGATTCAGGAAGTACTCATCCTGCGCTTTCTGCAAGTGTGCTGATGACTGAAAAGGCCAATCCGAGATGAACAAGTCCAGTTGCAGAAAGCACAGCAGAAGGTCTCCTTGGGTGATGTTTCCGGGTTGTGATTCTTTCTGCGTTGTCATTTCTCTTCAAGACTTGTTCGGCTTGACTTCTCATATAAGGCTGCAGCATTGTGGATAGTGTGTCTCCATGTCTCCATGCAGGGCCCAATCAGTTTTTTGCTAATGGGAATGGATTGAAGCAGGTATTTTAAAAAACATTTTATCAGGCCCTATTCTGTCTTCTCCCCCATCTTGGCCCCATCTTTGCCTTGGGAGTTGTGAGGACTGCCCGAGGGCAGAACAGGGCAAAAGCCCTGCATCGTCAGGACTGCAGGACTCTAAGACAGGGGCAAGACAGGGTATACTGCCCATGTAAATAAGTCATTAGTTCTCTCTATCTTACCTGGATGGTGGTTTTGAAGTGGGGTGGATTCTTCTTCCACACCTTTGGATGCACTGCTTTTTCCATGCAACCCTCTTACCTACCAGACTTCTGTGTCTGCCAACACCAAAAGGAGTACAGAATGAAGCAAGCAAATTTATTCCTGTTTTAGCTTGGGCAGATTCAGGCAAATAACAATCAAGACCACAGATAGCTCCCAAAGCTCTTTTTCAAGTAAACAAAAGAAGTACCTTATGTTATCTCAGCAAAGGCCTGGAGCTGTCCAAGGCTTTTAAAAATTCTGTCTGAACCTGGTCTTCACTGGCTCCAGCCCATAAGCTTGATGGATCCATGGCTATTTTGGCAGCCTCATGCTCCTACAGAGCTTAGGAAAACCATGCTATCTGCCAGGTTCTGGAAGTTTTAATTCAAAAGTGTAACATTCCCAGGGTGTGCTCCTGAAAGGCCAAGGAACAGGGCAGGGGGAAGAGCTGCAGCATAAAGATTAGGTGTTGCTTTGAGAGCTGTGTTCTCTAGCCAGAAGGTTAAAGAGGGGCATGCTGAGAAGTTTCCTCTGGAGCTCAGATGGAAGACATGTGTTCGTGTCTAAGCAAAACAAACAATATTAATTGTGATATATCATAAATGTATAAAGCAGTTTCAGCTCTCTTGTGATGGTTGTAGGGAGCAAGATCAGTGGATGTATACTTCCCAAACTCAAGCTGCTTTGATTATTACATGGTATGTATTTGCAAAAATTACATTACATTACATTAAGCGTGCTTATGACTAAAAAGGCCAATCCAAGATAGACAGGCCCGGTTGCAGAAAGCACAGCAGAAGGTTTCCTTGGGTGATGTTTCCGGGTTGTGATTCTTTCTGCATTGTTGTTTCTCTTCAAGACTTGTTCAGCGTGAGTTCTCAAATAAGGCTGCAGCATTGTGGATAGTGCGTCTCCATGCCTCCCGATGTGAGGCCAGGGCAGACCATTGTTGGTGATCAATTTGGCCGAGCCTGTTGTTTCAGGGAATCCTTGTATTGCTTTTTTGGAGTGCCCCTCTTACGCTGACCCGTGGCGAGTTCACCGTAGAGTACTATTTTGGGGAGGCGATGGTCCTCCATCCTAGAAATGTGCCCTGCCCAGCACAGCTGTGTTCTCAATATCATGGCTTCAATGCTGGTGATCCCTGCTTGCTCAAGGACAGCAACATTCGTCACATAGTTAGTCCAGTGTATATTTAGGATTGTGCGTAAACAGTGCTGATGAAAACATTTGAGGAGTCATAAGTGGTGGCGATAGGTGACCCATGTTTCAGACCCATAAAGGAGAATAGACAGTACAATGGCTCTATACACACTGATTTTTGTGCTTCGCCTCAGGTGTTTATTGCTCCAGACTCTTTTGTGAAGTCTTCCAAATGCACTATATGCCTTTGCTAATCTGTGATTGATCTCTTTGTCAATCTTGGCATCTGAGGAGATGATGCTTCCCAGGTAGGTGAACTGCTGGATGGACTTGAGCACAGATTTGCCAACAGCAATGTGGGGATGGTGGTGTTCGTCCTGTGGTGCAGGCTGGTAAAGAACTTCTGTTTTCTTCAGGTTGACTTCTAGCCCAAACAGCTCTGCAGCTGTTGCAAAGCAGGATGTTAGGCGCTGAAGAGCTGCTTCTGTGTGGGCAACAAGGGCATCAGCATCAGCGAAGAGCAGCTCACAAACTAGATAGTTTAGAGTCTTAGTGTGAGCCCTCAGGCGGCTTAAGTTAAACAAGCTACCATCAGTACAGTAACGTATATAGATGATAATTATACATGCTTGCAAATAGCAATATTCGTGGTTATTATTTTGTGCACTTCCCATAAACCGTGGGGGGGGGATGTCCCACCTGCATTTGATTCCCTTGGGTGAGAGCACACTGGAGATTGCTATTTGTAATGACTGCAATATTTACAAATTAAATTGTGAACTATAAGCAGAGACAGACAGGAGGTGTGCTCCTGTCAGGCTGCAGATCTGTTAATGCCACAGCTTGGAAAAGTGAACATTTTGGAACTTCCAGGCTTCCCCAACCAGCTTGGCCTCTGGAGCCCCTCACAAGCCCAATGGCCCATGCTGGTTGGGGGATTCTGGGAGTTGTAGTCCCAAAAGGTAACTGGTACACATCATTTAAAGCTTTCATTAACACATCCCAGATACCCATGGAAAGGCCCTGCAACTCAGTGCCAAGTTCTTCCGGCTAGCTCCAGGGTGGGCAAAAAGCAGCCTGAAGGTCAAACGTTGCCTATCAGGTTCCCTAACCTACTCCTGTGCCTCCCCCACACATTTTTTTTCCTGAAAAGGGCCCCTTTAGAAGGCACTGAGGCAATTTTGTTGTGTTTCTTCTTCCACCTCCCTCCACCCCACCCCAAACATGTTTCAGTCCCAGAAGGGGCTTTTCTCAACACTGTGAACACTTCCAGTTACAAGAAAGGTCCCACCTAGATTTATAACACATTATGGGGGCTAGAAATGTAGGGAAAATGTCCCCATGCTCTCCAGACTATATGGGGGGATAAATAAAAAGTGTGGAAGAAGTGTGGCCCTCCAAGTTCCAGTCAAGCCCCTGAGATCTTTGAAATTTGCCCACCGTGAGCTAACTCAGCAGTGATTTCTCCTTCTGCCCCAGTTATTTTTTCATCATCCCTGCCAACCGGTGGTGGCAATTTCATTATCCTCAAGCTGTAATTAGTAGAGTCAAATGGTTTCCCCATTCCAAATGCTCTCAGTGATCTCCTAACTGTTAGGTACCTTTGAATGAACTTCAGTCCTTAGCATTCTGGGCTCTCAACAGACAGTCTCCACAACAACAAAAAAGAGGTCACCCAGCCTGCAGCATTATGTGAGTCAAAAGTATGAACAGCATGAAACAGACTAAGGGCTAAATTGAAATTGGTACTCCCACTATGGAACACTCATTAAATCCACTGCTGAATAGTAAATCCTTCTGTAAGTCATATACATTTAATGGGTCTACTCATGTCAGCATGAGCGGCTTGACCTAGCCCAACAAATGCACTTATGAAAGGCTGTAGGACATGCTAACAGTCGTCACCTACTCATAAGGACATCCAAAAGAAGAGCAGCAATATGATCCACTAAGGACAGGGAAATATTCATGATTCAGAAGGAGAAACAATCAGCTTATCAGAAGGAGCCTTCTAACTGTAATAGCGATTTAGCAATGGAATTACCTCCTGGCAGGTGTAGAGATTTTGACAACTCCATCCTTGAAGGTTTATAAAAGCAAGTTGGGCAGGCATCTGCCAGGGATGAACCAGCTATAACTGGACTACATCAGGAAACATGTAGTCCTCTAGATTATGTCTGATTACAGCTCTCATCACCCCTCACTTTATGCTGGCTAGAGATAATAGAGTTGTGGTCCAACAACACCTGAGGGGCACATGCTGCCCAGTCCTGGAGGAAGAGGACTGACTAGGATCCTGACATATATGCAGCCCATTTTTTTTCTCATTCTAATAAAATCTACTATCTATAATTCTTCTTTATGGAGACTCAGTGGGAGAAAACATAGGAAGTTGTCTTATAATGAACCCAACCACCAGTCCATCTGGCCCATTATTGCAATTCTAACTAGCAGTGGCTCCCCTGAGTTTCAGAGAGGATTCTTTTCTAACCTATCTAGAGATTCCTGGTCACCTCCAATCCTAGTACTAACCCAGTCCCTATTTAGCTTCTGCAATTAGATGGAATTGGTTATGTTCAGGGAGGTATAATGATAATCTACCTTTTCTACATTTTCATCTACTTTGTGCTTTTGCTCTATCCAACTGGCCCTAGCAGAATCCTTTAACTCACACCTTGCTTTGCTATTAGTACCTTATGGGAATTAGTGCCTTATAGGGATTCAGCCTTTTTTTCTTCTTAACCTTTCCACACAACTGTTAAACACACTTTTTACCCATTGTTTTTACTTACTTCTCTGTATGTATATTTCACCAAGAAATAGTTTCTGTTCTTGACGGTGTCTGCCAAAACAGAAGACTAATGTTAAAATTAGGTTAGCAAACAAGAAAGAGAAGTAGCTTGATTCTAGGCAAATGCTTAACAAAGACCACACCGAGACACAAATGCTTTCACCCATTGTTTATATTCTGTATTGAAGATATGCTCTATATGAAATTCTCTTTTGGACATAGATTTTATATTTTATATGGAGTTGTTTCTTGTTTTTACAATCAATAAAAATAAGTTCTAATGCCTTTTCACGGTCACTGTGATTTCACTTTAAGTGCAACATCTATGGAAGCCTGGAGTTTGGGAGTTTGGTGCCATCAATATGCAGATGATACCCTACTCTACTACACTTTTTCACCCCAATCCAAGGAATCTGTCTTGGTCTTAATCCAGACAAGACAGAGGTGCTCCTGGTCAGTCAAAAGGCAGATCAGGGAATAGGGATTCGTGTTAGATGGGGTTCCACTCCCCTTGAAGACACAGGTTTGCAGTTTGGGTGTACTCTTGGGCTCAGCTTTGAACCTGGAGGCCCAGGTTTCTATGGTGGCCAGGAGTGCTTTTGCACATTTAAACCTTGTGCGCCAACTGCACCTGTTCCTTGAGATGCTGGATCTGGGCATGGTGGTACATGCCTTAGTTATATCTGTACTGTAGACTACTGTAACATGCACTACATGAGGCTGCCTTTGAAGGGTGTTTGAAACCTCAGCTAGTTCAAAAATCTTCAGTCACAGTGTTGACTGGGGCAGGTTACAGAGACCATACTACTCTCTTGTTAAAACAGCTCCAGTGGCTGCCAGTTTGTTTCCGGGCACAATTCAAACTGCTGGGCATGAACTATAAAGCCCTATATGGCTAAGGTACAGGCTATCTGGCAGACCATATGTCCCTGTATGTACCTGCTCAGGCCTTGAGACCATTAGGAGATGCCCTTCTCTCAGTTCCACAGTTCTCGATTCCTTCAAAAACATAGTTGGTGAGGAACCAATACAGTGGGCCTTTTCAGTGGCGGTCCCTAGACTCTGGAAATCCCTTCCCAGGGAGGGCAGACTGGCCCCCACTCTGCTGGTCTTCCATTGATAAGCAAAAACTTTTTTTATTCCAACAGGCTTTTAATAAGTACAGAAAGTTTTAAAAGAATGGGCTAGGGGTGTTGTATTGTTTTAAACTGTACTGCTTTTAATAGCTTTTTAATCCTTTTAACTTCATGTTATTTTTTTATCTGGAGATTTGAAGTGTTTTAATCCTGTGACTGTGACGGAGACCCCTTGGGAACATATGCCTAGCAAGCTGCCACCAAACTTGGCATGAGTAGCTGGCAGACAAAGAGACCAACTTATCACAGTGGAAGTGTATGGGAAGGGTAAGACTCTGTGTGTGTGAGAGAGAACCTCTCAGCTTTAAGAGGGGAGTTAGTTAGCAGTGAGAGACCTGGGAGATTATCAGATGTGCTAAATATGGCACTATCATGACACCAGGAGATTGCTAAAGGGCTTCCTTTTCAGACGACGTCATGCCCATCTCATCATGCACCCACGCTGCTGTCGTTATGCTGGTGCTGCTTTTTATTGATGGGCTAAACAATCAATAGATCCCCTGTTTCATTTCTGTAACTGAATGTCCTGAAACAGAAAAGGTGTCCCGTTATGCTGGCGTGATGCCAGCGTCAATGGAAAGTCCGTGCCAGAACACTTCTGGGTGAGATTGGGACATCAAGGTAAGTGACACACTTTTTTGTACCCTCCCTGGGTTACTTGTTATGTTTTAAGTATGTTTAGGTGCTTGGTGTAACTTTATGTCTTTTATTTTACTTTTTATGTTTAAATTTTCCTCTCTCTTGTCTTCTTGCAAGAACAGCCGGGATTTGAAACCAGGATGTGAAAGGAGCTCTGTTTGAGCTCCATTCACTCCTGGGCTGCCCTGCTGAGGGAATTATGTGCAATTAAGGTAGGTCTGAAAACTTTTTTCCCCCGTTACAGGGACGGGAGAGGGGTGGGAAAGGAGATTGTGAGACGGGAATGCTTTTTTTTGTTCCCCTCTGATAATCTCCATTAGTGAGAGGTTTAAGTGAGGTCCAAGCCAGCTTGGTTGTGTATTGTCCACCTTCAGAAGGGACAGGCTTGGTTGTGTATTGTGATGTGACACAAGACTCAGAAGAATTAGTATTTGAAGTGGATCTATTTGTTATAGAATATGCTGGTGAGTTGATGCTTGATATAACTAAAGGTTATTGAGTTGAAGCTTTATTAAGACTTCTTGTATTTGTTACTACAATAAAACTTACAGTTTGTTTTATATAATCACAAGAACTGACTGTGTTATATATTCAGAAACACGCTACCAACTACACCAACCTATGTGGAACATTGGAACAAACACTGGTGTTCCTAGACCTTTGACAAAAAGGAGGTCTCTGATGAGGTTAGAGAGGAGATAGTGCTGAGGGCAGGACAGGGGCAGGCCTTTTTATTAAAGTGAGACTATAGGCATGTCTATATGAGGCTATAAAATGTGGATTGATGCACACTAACATCACTTTATAGCAGCTTTCATTTGTCTCCATGGTTGTTTTTTGCAAGATCAAAGGCATGCAAAGCTATCCATGGTGTTTGTTCAAACGGGCATGTCTGTGAATCAAGATGGTGGACTCAAGTGAATTACTCATGTTTGTATTCCCGCCACTTGCTGCTGCCAAACAGTATTTAAAAGAAAAGCATATCCAAGGTGCGGAAATGCAATATTCCACTTAAATAAACAGAAAAGGGGGAGGGTGTTTCGTTGCCTCAGCACATGATTGCTACAGTGAAAATCCAACATGGCAGTTTGAGGCACTTGACCTGCCAGCAAGCTCCACCCCCTGCGCACATCTGACCAATCAGCATTTCACTTCTGCTCTTATCGGGAATGTGTATCAAAGCGAATCAGTTGTCTCAATGAGCAGGAATGTGCATTTCTTTCAGATTTTTTTAAAGATACAGGGAAAGCCATGAAGGCTTTTGCTGTGGAGTATTTGACATTTCCCTACTCTCCTTCTGAATACAGTAGATTGATGTGGGATCCCATTTAGACAAATTGTATTCTCTTTGAATCCTATGAGGGGTATTTTTGCCATATAGACGAGCCCTGAGAGCCAGTCTACAGAGTAATAAGAGACTATCCCTGCCTGTCACAGTGACTAGTTTAATTCTAATTTAGTGTTCATTTTTGTATGTTTGTAACCGTATAGCTCTTTTAAACTCTAAGTCACCTTGAGTCCCAATTCTGGGACAAAGGTGGAATACAAATCAATATCATCATCACCACCACCATCCCCCTTCCTCCTCCTGGGATTTGCTGTTTAGGGAGTAGTATTAGAATTCTCAGCCAGAGAACTCTAGTGCCATAACAAACTACTAATCCCAGGATTCCATAGGATGCAGCTGTGGCAGCTGAAGTGGGATCATAGCACTGTAACCGTGTAGTGTGAAAGGGCCTCTAATTCTTCCACTGTCAAAAAAAATACCCTTGTATATCAATCTAAGTGGTGCCACTGATTACACCAAGCAATTCTGAGCATTTACCATTAGAGTCAACATCATCCTAGAAGAGAGAGCCAGAGTCTATGGTTTTTCTGGGCATCTGAGTCCTAACCAAGCCTGACTCTGCTTGGTGCGTTCTCGGGGATCATGGTAATAGGTCAAAGTAGTGTCCCTAATCATGCTACAGTAGTTATGAACACTCACCTATAGATTCACCATCGTCCCACAAGAGAGAGCCAGAGGTTTCACCATGTTCATCCAGAGCAACAATGAGTCTAAATGGATTCTGGTGGCTTGTTGAAGAAATGCATGATTAAAAATAATTAAAATATGTGAATGAGAAGTTTATCATGGAAGAAGAAGTGGTGTGTTCCAGTGGTGTGGTCTGGGAGTAAGCAGAAGCTGTCCAAGTACCAGCAATGGAGAGGAGCTTTACATGTGTCATAGGCATGAGGTGGAGAACCATGTGCATGCAGGACATTAGACCAAATTCTTAAAATTATAAAGGCAATTCAAAGGCAATTAATAATTATACAAAATGTGATGTTGGTCACATCACTATAGCAAAAATGTAACATGGAAACACTTCACAGCCACTAAGAAGTCTCTAAAGACCACTGCTATCTACACCTACTATTTAGCATGTATTTATCTATATACTATATCAAATTACAAGAAGAGATTCTAACTAAATATTAGGAGAAAACATCCAACAGTGGACTAGACTGCATCAGAAGGTGGTGGACTCTCCCTCACTGGAGGTATTTAAGCAGAGGTTAGATGACCCAACTCTCATAGAATCATAGAGTTGGAAGAGACCACAAGGTCCATCTGGTCCAGCCACCTGCCTTGCAGGAATACACAATCAAAGCACTCCCGACAGATGGCCTTCCAGCCTCTGCTTAAAAGCCTCCAAAGAAGGAGACTCCACCACACCCCCAGGCAGTGCATTCCACTGCTGAACAACTCTTACTGTCAGGAAGTTCTTCCTAATGGTTACATGGAATCTCTTTTCCTGTAGTTTGAGTCCACTGCTCTGTGTCCTTGTCTCTGGAGCAGCAGAAAGCAAGCTTGCTCCATCTTCAACATGACAACCTTTCAAATATTTAAACATAGCTATTATGTCACCTCTTAACCTTCTCTTCCCCAGGCTAAACATACCCTGCTCCCTAAGCCGCTCCTCATAGGGCATGGCTTCCAAACCTTTCACTGTTTTGGTCACCCTCCTCTGGACATGTTCCAGTTTGTCAATATCCTTCTTGAATTGTGCTGCTCAGAACTGGACACACTATTCCAGGTGAGGTCTGAACAAAGTAGATTCTTGCATTAGCAGGGAGTTGGACTATATGGCCCTTGGGGTCCCTGTTAACACTATAATTCTATTCTACTAATAATAAATGTGCTCTTCTCCTGAAGTAAACTGAAGAATATCAAAGAAAGATATTAAAAGGAATTACATAAAATCATACAGCTGGAAGAGACCTTTTCTAGCTTTTCTAGTACACCCCTGGGCAATGCAGGAAACCCATTATTACAGCATCCCCAACAATATTTCTCATCTACTCTGTTTAAAGAAAGAAGACTGTTCTTCACTACCTCCCAACTGTTCCACTGTTGAGCTCACTAATTTTGGAACAGCTGGTTCTCAGCAAGATACTGTTAGAAGCCCCCTCCCCCAAAGTGAACACTAGAGATGGGGAGAGACCCCACAAAACAAGTCCAGGTTAAGACAAGGAGTAAGTGAGCTACAGCATTACAGGAGACCCATTCTAGGTCCACCTCTGAAATATCACACACAAATGCATTTATTTTTCCAGAAAGCATTTTGTTTCTGCCACATCGTGGTGGAAGGAGCAATTTATCTAGTTCATTAGGAAGCAATCCAGACCTGCCATATAGACGGGTGAGAAAAGTGAAAGAATTTTAAATCTGCCACAGTGATTTATTAAGTAATTGCTGCTTGGTGCACTGCACTGCACAGAAAAATATTCACCCTGGTCTTAAATTTGATCATCTTTTAAAAGTAGAGGAATGTTTTAGTTACCTTTTTGCAGTTCTTGTGGCTGGTACTTATGTTGGCAAAATGTATCCTCCTGGGATAAACAGGAGTATCTTTTCCATTGGGGCATGAACACTGATATATTTATTGTGCGATGAAGCTGGTACTTTATCACCCTACCCCCCACCCAAAGTGGATATAGCTGAAGCAATCTGGTCAATGTCTCTGACTATATAAAGCACAAACTCATATCACAAGTGGCAGTTAAACAGGTTTTCCTCCCTCCTGCATGAGTAATTTAAATGAAAACCTGCATCAAATTGAAGCAGCAGTTTTCAAACTCTGTTCCTGGAATACTGAGGTTCCTTGGAAACTTATTAGGGAATCCTGAAGGGATGTTTTTGTGATAGTGAACATAGTTCTTGAAAGCCAACTTTCCCCACTGCTGCTGCTATTTCCTTGCCATGCTGATAGGAAGTATTGGGTGTGATCATGTCTACATTCTCAAATCATGTATGGCAGGGTGGACAGACACAATGAGCTGCGAGTATGTGTCTGTGCCTTCAAGTCACCTTATGGTGACCCCATAGATTTCATGGGGTTTTCTTAGGCAAGAAATACTCAGAGGTGGTTTTGCCAGTTCTTTCCTGTGAATTATAGCCCACAACACCTGTTTTTGTTGGTGATCTCTCATCTAAGTACTAACCAGGGCTGACCCTGCCTAGTTTCCAACATCAGATAGGATCAGGTGCCTTTAGGATATTTAGACCCCATACAGTGGGGTATGCCTGCCCCATTTTCCACCATATTGAGCTGCATTTGCCTATTTTTTCTGAACTGGAAGTGAAGAAATGGTCACTTCTGTTTCTTTTTAAAGGCTGTACCAGGCCCCCAAGAGCTATCTAGTCCAATTTGTTACTATCTCTGTGTGTGGTGGGGTGCGGGGATTATTTTGGCTTTAAAATGTTTCAGGGGCTCAAAGAGGCTCAAAATGTAGAATCATGTCCCTAGGGGTCATAGGGGGTGTGGCCCCCTAATTAGGGCCCAAACTGGAAAATCACACCATTTTTTCAGTAATGGCGGGTTTAGGGGAATTTTTTGCAGCCCAGGAGGTACAGTGGAGGCCTTGAAAGTTCAACTATGGCCTATGGACTATATAATCCCAACCATAGTAATTTTCTAAGAGATTGCTATGTTAGACTCTTACATCATAAAAAGTAAAAGAGGTGTGTGTGGGGGCAGATCTTTAAGACTGTTTTATTTCAGCATGAATTTCTCTCTACTTTTCCAATGCACTGATGGAGTTAATAGTAATGCCACAGGTATATTAGCACTTGCATGATTATTAGGGGGTGGGTAGGATCAAAGTGTAATAGGGCACAGAAAGATGCAAAATGTGATTCTGGTTATAAACCTTCAGAGAGTTATGTAAAATGATAAAGATCTGTCAACTTAGTCTATCAGTCATGAGGTGTGAAAGAAATCAGCTGCTTACCAAAAAGTAGTTTCCTTAAAGTCAGATTTTTTTTTTCCTGAGAAGAGTTATTTCATTACATGTGAAATTGTGAGAACCTGTATATTAATATATGTAGTGTGCCAAGAAAATATTATCTCAATTTATACTTTTACTAATGCATTGGAATTTGTGAAAATTTTAATCCATTAACAGGGTAAAGGAGACTGATTGCTTTCACACCACTTGAATAACACACCAGCTCAACAAACCAGTATCATCTTCCACAGCTCTTTGAAGGTTTATAGTTGGGGGTCACAATTTTTATCTTTCTGTATCCTATTACACAAACACAAAACTGCTAATATAACTAGCTGTGGCATTCATATTGATGTCATTGGTACCTTCGCAGAAGTGGACTGAAATCCATGGTTCATAATGAAATTAATCAGCCTTAAAGGTGTTGCTAGATTCCTTCTTCCCTTCCTTTTTTAAAATTCTTTTTATAATCCCGAAAGAAGTCCTGCAGCCTGCCAGCAGTCAATATGAACGGAATGGGTGCCTCAGCATATATTGTTTAGTATTCTTCCCAACCTACTGGGTCTTGTGACAGACAAGATGGTACAAACAGCAGAAATAAGGGATAAAGAGTGCAGCAGGAGTAGGCAACTCTGGCCCTCTAGGTGTTTTTGGACTGTAGTTCCCATCATCCCTCAGCATGGCTGGGGCTAATGAGACGTATAGACAAAAAGTATCTGGAGGGCCACAATGGCATTTGTTTTTCTCTTATGTGCTTTCTAATATTGCATTTGCAACATTTGCAAATGGCACACTGCAACCTAAAGAGCATTCCTGGCAAATACTTGTGGGGAATAAATAGATGAATTCTTGTTTAATTTGCAGCACCATTTTCCCAGACTGAAAGGAGCTTCAGGTGTACAAATTGGGTGTGGTGTTTGTAGTTGTATTGAAGATTTTATGAAAACCAAGAATGAATAAACAAGGAAAGATGCACAAAAATATCCTGCATTTAGTATCATCTTTCCATGTGGCAGTGATGTGTTTGCCAATGTTATAAAAGCATAAATATTATGTTAAAACTTCATTCCCATTTGGATTCTGTCATAACAAAGTGATATATATATATATATATATATATATGGTTTTTCTTCACAAACGAAGATTCAGGAAGGACTCATCCTGCGCTTTCTGCAAGCGTGCTGATGACTAAAAAGGCCAAGCTGAGATAAACAAGTCCGGTTGCAAAAAGCACAGCAGAAGGTCTCCTTGGGTGATGTTTCCGGGTTGTGATTCTTTCTGCGTTGTCGTTTCTCTTCAAGACTTGTTTGGCGTGAGTTCTCAAATAAGGCTGCAGCATTGTGGATAGTGCGTCTCCATGCCTCCCAATGTGACGCCAAGGCGGACCATTGTTGGTGATCAATTTGGCCAAGCCTGAGATGTTGTTTCAGGGAATCATTGTATTGCTTTTTTGGAGCGCCCCTCTTACGCTGACCCATGGTGAGTTCACCGTAGAGTAGTATTTTTGGGAGGCGATGGTCCTCCATCCTAGAAACGTGCCCTGCCCAGCACAGCTGTGTTCTCAATATAATGGCCTCAATGCTGGTGATCCCTGCTTGCTCAAGGACAGCAACATTTGTCACATAGTCTGTCCAGTGTATATTTAGGATTGTGCGTAAACAGCGCTGATAGAAGCGTTCGAGGAGCCGTAACTGGTGGCAATAGGTGACCCATGTTTCAGACCCATAAAGGAGAATAGACAGTACAATGGCTCTATACACACTGATTTTTGTGTTTCGCCTCAGGTGTTTATTACTCCAGACTCTTTTGTAAAATTTTCCAAATGCGCTATGTGCCTTTGCTAATCTGTGATCGATCTCTTTGTCAATCTTGGAATCTGATGAGATGACGCTTCCCAGGTAGGTGAACTGCTGAAAGGATATAAGCACAGATTTCCCAATGGCAATGTGGGGATGATGGTGTTCGTCCTGTGGTGCAGGCTGGTAAAGAACTTCTGTTTTCTTCAGGTTGACTTCCAGCCCAAACAGCTCTGCAGCTGTTGCGAAGCAGGATGTTAGGCGCTGAAGAGCTGCTTCTGTGTGGGCAACAAGGGCAGCATCGTCAGCAAAGAGCAGCTCACGGACTAAATAGTTTAATCTTAGTGCGAGCCCTCAGACGGCTTAAGTTAAACAAGCTACCATCAGTACGCTAACGTATATAGATGCCGTTGTCTTCTTCGAGCTCTGCCATAGCCCTTTGGACAATCATGCTGAAGAAGATTGTAAATAAAGTTGGTGCAAGAACACAACCTTGCTTCACTCCATTAGTTATTAGAAAGGGCTCTGAAAGAGCATCACCGTATCTGACTTGACCACGCTGGCCCTCGTGTAGCAAGATAATCATTTTAAGGAATTTGGGGGGACATCCTAGTCTTTCCAGGATCTGCCACAGATCTTTCCTACTCAGTGTTGAAGGCTTTGGTGAGGTCAATAAATGTTACATAGAGACCCTTGTTAGATGGAGCAAGAACACAACCTTGCTTCACTCCATTAGTTATTAGAAAGGGCTCTGAAAGAGCATATTCTTTAAAAACTTTTAAAATATCAAATGACAGAGATAAAGATAGGAAATGTTGTTCAGCTAAGTCCCAATTTCATAGATACTTATGGTTTTAGCTCAGCCTAGAACAAAGATGGACACAATAATGATTGTGAAAACTGAAAATTAATCACTTCATTAAAAGACATTTTAGAATTCTTTCAAAAATACTAAAATGTCACCTGAATATCGATTGGTCAGATTTCACACAAAACACTGGATGATTTTTTTAAATGTAATTTTTGCAAATACATACCATGTAATAATCAAAGCAGGTTGAGTTTGGGAAGTATACATCCACTGATCTTGCTCCCTGTAACCATCACAAGAGAGCTGAAACTGCTTTATACATTTATGATACATCACAATTAATATTGTTTGTTTTGCTTAGACACTAATACATGTCTTCCATCTGAGCTCCAGAGGAAACTTCCCAGCATGCCCCTCTTTAACCTTCTGGCTAGAGAACACAGCTCTCAAAGCAACACCTAATCTTTATACTGCAGCTCTTCCCCCTGCCCTGTTCCTTGGCCACTCAGGAACACACCATGGAAATGTTACGCTTTTGAATTAAAACTTCCAGAACCTGGCAGATAGCATGGTTTTCCTAAGCTCTGTAGGAGCATGAGGCTGCCAAAATAGCCATGGATCCATCAAGCTTATGGGCTGGAGCCAGTGAAGACCAGGTTCAGACAGAATTTTTAAAAGCCTTAGGACTTTTTTGGACAATGTAAAAATAACGCTAGCAGCGTCGCCAGGTTGCAACGCTGCAGCGCTAGAGGGCGTCAGTTTTGTACGACGCTCCTTCCCAGCGGTACTGTTGCAGTACCGCTGGGACATTTGACCGTGATATTTTTGCTTTCTACCGTCATATTTTACTCGCAATCAATGATCGTGTGTAAAATATGACTGTAAAAGCAAAAATATCATGGTCAAATGTCCCAGCAGTACTGCAACAGTACCGTTGGGAAGGAGTGTTGTACGAAACTGACGCCCTCTAGCGCTGCAGCGTTGCAACCTGGCGACGCTGCTAGCGTTATTTTTACATTGTCCAAAAAAGTCCTTGGACAGCTCCAGGCCTTTGCTGAGATAACATACGGTACTTCTTTTGTTTACTTGAAAAAGAGCTTTGGGAGCTATCTGTGGTCTTGATTGTTATTTGCCTGAATCTGCCCAAGCTAAAACAGGAATAATTTGCTTGCTTTAACCACTGACTGGCATCCTGCATTCATTCTGTACGCCTTTTGGTGTTGGCAGACACAGACATTTGGTAGGTAAGAGGGCTGCATGGAAAAAGCAATGCATCCAAAGGTGTGGAAGAAGAATCCTCCCCACTTCAAAACCACAGTCCAGGTAAGATAGAGAGAACTAAGGACTTATTTACATGGGCAGTATACCCTGTCTTGCCCGTGTCTTAGAGCCCTGCAGTCCTGACGATGCAGGGCTTTTGCCCTGTTCTGCCCTCGGGCAGTCCTCACAACCCCCAAGGCCAAGATGGGGCCAAGATGGGAAAGAAGACAGAATAGGGCCTGATAAAATGTTTTTTAAAATACCTGCTTTAATCCATTCCCATTAGCAAAAAACAGATTGAGCCCTGCATGACTGCAGGACCCCATCCTGGCATGCTGTCCTGTTGCTGCAGCTGCTGGTCTGCCATTGCTCTTCCACAGAAGGAAGGAGTCCCACAGAATGTGACCAAAGCTGGTCACATGCAGGGGGCCTTGGTCACATGTTGCAGGCCAGCTTCCTAGCTTCTGGGAGAGCCAGGGAGACTGCGGCAGTGGCCCCAGTAATGGGCCAGTGTACCCATCAGGACTTCCTCCCATTTCTTCGTGGTAACAGGGGAGGAACGGACCTCATCCACAGGCAGGATACACTGATGGGGAGCTGGCCTATCCTGGCCCATGTAGATGAGCCCTAAGAGAGCTCTCTTGAAACCTATAATATAGTCTTCATCAGGCACCCTAATGATTACTAGCTGGACCCGGTGTACCATACACCATTAAGAAACTCCCCAAAACATGCCCGGTAGACCTCATGACAACCCTGTAAGGTAGGCTGGTGGATCTGAATTCCTCCTTTCCTTCTCACCTTTCCACACTTTTCCCAGAATTGCTGAGGGTGACTTACTCTGTTGCCCCGTTGCTGCTGCTGCCGCCGCTGCCACCGCCACCACCACCACCACCACCAGTTGACTGCCTGGGTCCTGTTGCAGCGGCAGCAGCGGGGTCCCAACACCAGTTGGTTGCCTGGGTCCCGTTGCAGCAGGAATAGAAATGATATTACTGTGTAGACTTAGCTCATAAGTGGGAATTGTGCAGTCCTGAGAAACTGGTGAACTTGAAAGTCCTGCAGCCTTAGTAGCTATAGCCAACACTGTATCACATTGTTTGGTCGCTCCCACTATGACATTGGAATATATAGATTTGCACATGGTTGGTGATTGGCTGAGGGAGTGGTTGGGTATATTTCCTAAGCTCCCGATCAGCACACTGGGAAAGGCACCATACCCAAGAGAATTATATACAGATATTTTTAGTCCTTTTACCTCTAAGGACTCTTCTATTTTGCTGGTGGTTTTACTTGGGTTTTATTATGTGTTATTTTAAACCATGGTTTAAAAGCACAGTCAATCACTCTACCATACATCAAGCTGCAGTCCTCAGAACCTGATCTGTGGCGTTATTAAGGCCAGTGCCACCCCTCCCTCTGACAGTGTCACCTGCTATGGTTTGGCCTCTCTGCACCCCCCTAGTGCCGCCACCAATGATGAGGTATGTAGAACAGTTTTAAAACCTCACTATGGTTGTGACTGTAGCTTTAGTTAACTAGTATATGGTGTGTTAAGGAATCTGGCAGCAGGACCAGGCACCTGAGTCTGTTTTGCTCTGTGTGAATACCATACTGGCTTGGGAATTCTAGGAACTGTAGTCCAAAAAATCACTTTCTCCAGCTCTATTCCACAGTCACAAACTGGCGAAAAAAGTTGCTTGCCTGCTCTATCCTACATTTAAATGTCATCATCACAGTGGCAATACAAGCCAGGAAATGTAATACTGCAGTTAGCATAAGTCATGCGACACTAAGGACCAATTGGGTTTCACCTAGTTCTATTCTGCTACTGTCTGTAGCCTGACTTCTCAAAGCAATGTGCTGCTCAGAAACTGACCTGAGCTCAGATTGTCCACTCCAACTTTCTGTCTTGCCTCCAGACTTGTAGCTATGACCATTAGGTATTTTATTTTAGGCAGGGGAGATTTGTAATCCCATCTTTTTATCTGTTGTGCAACTGGCAGAGATCACAACCCATTGCATGAGGACATTCATTGCATTTCTGTGTTCTGTACAGCTTGTGGTGCCCTTAAAGTAATAGATACATAAATAAAGAATAAATGATGCATGACTTGGTATTCCTTGTGGTTCAACCCTTTCCTCAGTATTTGGCAATCAGTTACAATTTATGTATGTATGTATTTATTTATTTTGCTACTGGAAGATTTTCAACCTGCTTTGTCATTCTATGTGTTTTCCCATCTCTTAACTACTCTTGCTAAGTCACACCAATCTGATTACTATAAACAGAATTGCACAGCTCCAGAAGGAGGTAAAAGGTGTAGGAAAATTCACAAATATCTCAATGAGGGCTTGGTATTCATCACATTGCTTTTCCTGGGAGACTAATTCTTTTTAAAAACAGGATCAATTTATCATTGATTAGCTTTATGATTCAATCTCTTTTTTTAAATAACTAACTGTGGCCACGCACCTGCTCCTATACACACTTAAGTACTGTGAACAATATGCCCTTCATTTCCAATATCATAACCTATTTTACTGTCACAAGACTTACCTCTTGAAGAACTGGAGCTATCATAAGAGCAGGTCCCCAAAGAGAAGTGGTGTCTATTCCATGGGTCCCAGGGTCATCTGTAGAATTCAGAGTTGTATAATTTGCTTAATATGGAGAAACCCATAATTTTCTGCCAATCTGGACATTCACCTTTGCTCAAGGATTCCATTTTCATCCTTTACTGTAGGATGGGCAACCCTCAAGCCTTATTGGGAGAGAGAAGACATGTGGTCCTACCTTGCGTGGATTTCAACCCCTGGTAGACAACATTTGGAAAAAATGGTAGGGGGGCAAGATAGCTCCCAGAATCGTTTAGGCAGTTTGGCCAGTGATCATACTGGCTGGAGGCCTCTGAGAATTATAGTCCAAAAAAGTATTTCCCCCCCCCCAAGCTCAGCCAATGATTACCTCATAGGAGAGAATGCAGGTATTGATAAGAAAAAAAAAATATTACTGATTGACATGGGTCACCTTTTTTTGGTATTGGAGGGAAATATTCCCCCTGAATTCAGATGTAAATGTACAGCTCTCAACTGACCACATTTACGCTTTGGCCAACACTCTACCGTATGAAGCATTTGTCAAGAGAACCTTTCAAGGATCTCATGGGCATCTTTTCCTGCTTAAACAGTTAGTTGGGCTCCCTTTCCCCTGACGCCTCAGGAGTAATTCAGGATTCACTGATGTTTGTGTGTATGCCTCCTGACATAATGTTGGTTGAATGTTTCATCCTGGAAATCCACATGAAACACCCAAAGACATTTTGAATCCAGCAGCCATTTCTATTGGTACATTTGAGCCTAGTTTGTGGGAGCCTTTCGCTTTCAGTTGCTCCATCTTTTCTGAACTTTTTCCTCATGTGGCAAAATTATATTGATGCTAGTCCACATATTTTAGAGGCAGCTTGATTTCTTTTTTCTTTTTTAGCCTGTGGCTTATGCATTCATTACGTCTCTTCTAGACTGACATCTGCTCACTTAATAATATTGCCTTGTATATGATAAACACTTAACATGAAAAATATGAGCAGAACTATAAAGCAGTTCTGAGTGCAATGCCAGTGATAAATATTAATAAACTAACATGCATTATTCACCATGTACCATCTTAAAATTCCTTTCAGCCCAAGTTACTATTTGATCCTTTTCAATTATTGGTAAAAACTTTCATTTAAGAGAGCCATTAACATACTTTTTTTCTTCCCAAAAATTGTCCTCAATGTATTAAGGACAATTTTTGGAACAAAAATAATTTCAAGCTCAATTAGTAGATGAATTGTCAATATGAATGTTTTATCTTCCTACTCGTGACATATTCTGTCACCATTGCTTATTATTTCAAAGTTTTTATAATACCTTGAGTCCCTACAGGCCGTTAGTCACTTTGTCTAGATCTAGAATATATTTCTGGTTCAATAGGTGGCATCTCCTGGTCAAGCAGGAGAAATTAAAACCCTGCCTGAAATCCTGGAGACCTGTTGTCAGGCAGTAGGTATTAAAAATACTGGATCAACAGCCTGACTCGATAGGAGGACAGCTTCCTGTGTTCCTGTGCAGAGCGTGGACATTTTACTTCTTTAACTACAGCACTGAGAATTGCTCACTCAGCAGTAGGGTTGCCTGTTCAGGATCATCCCAGGCCCTGAGATGAATGGGCCAGAACCTGAGATGTAGGAATCACCCTGGTGATGTGTGTTATGCATTAAATACAGTTGCTCACAGCTTGTGATTCAAACACACAGAGACAACATATTTTCCTGCTTGGAAATTAAGTTCTTGTCTATACTGTCAGAATAATATGAATAGCATGCAAACATACAGTGATCTGTTCATACGGACAGGTACATAAATATGTGTCATTCGGAAGGGGTGGCAACAAAATCCACTGCAAAGTCCATATGCATTGTGTCCGGGGCTTCGTCCAGATTTTTAAAAAAGCTCCGTACAACATGTGAATATGCGATCATTTGAACACTCGCATTCACACAGATACGAACAGGCAGTGTAATCTGATTGGATGGGTGAGCACTGGGGGCAGGGCTGGAAAACAGGAAAAGTGCCTGCGACCACCCTGTTGAATTTTCAGCTAAGTGAGGGTCCATTAAGTCGATAAAACAGCCATCTTATACTCTTTTTTCCCTTTATTTTTTGCAAATACAAACTATCGCTTGTGTGCACCATGGGAAACTGTTTTTTTTTTTTTTTTAATGGTGGTGGTAGATTTAAAATCATGAGTAAATCACTTGCGGCTGCCATCTTGGCTAGGGGGTCATGCAGAGTTTAGTGGGGCTCTTTTGACCATGAAGACAGGTCGCATTGTTGCAAATGCCTGCTTTTCCGTTCATGTTCGTATTGTTTCCCCCTTGTATAGACAAGAGCTAAGACAGATGTTTTAGCTAAAGTCTGGGCTTTTCCCAGACCAAAGTGAAATGAGGGGACTATTGCTTCCCACCTACTTAGGGAGATAAGGAACATTTTATCTAGCCCACTTGCTCCTAGGTGGATGAAGAGTGGAAGGTGACAGCGGCACCACAACTGGGAGGGAAGAAGGAAGCTAACTAAGTAAATACATAGACTTCTCCTGCCCCAAGCTTATTTGCAAGTTGCAGCAACAAATCAATTAATCCTTGCAAATTCTAATAAGCAGCTACTAGCTGAGCTGGAGATTTACACACAGCCCTTTCCTCTTGCCTGGAGCTGAGCACCCCCCCCACTCCCCCAAGTGGAGAATTGCACCCATGATTCCTGCATGCAGATGCCTCAAGCCCTGAGATCTAGCAACCCTATTCAACAGTCATACTAGACATTCTGGGAGTTGCAGTCCAAAGTAAATTTTCCAAGCCCATTCCTATGACAGAATGGAATACCCAATGAGATTTCCATGTGCACATGGAACACTATAAGCAAAGCCTATCCTCATTCTTTTCAATGCATGGATATGCCCCATGGAATCAAAAGGAATGTGCATAAAAAGCATTTCTTAGGGCTGTGAAAAAGTGGGTCAGATTCTGCCTCGGTAAAGCTCTGAGTGCACTTTGGAACACCTGCTCTTCCAATAGCAGTATAAAGAATACTCGTGGATTTTCCATATTCAGCAAGAAACACCAAGAAAATGGTCAACTGCTGCAAGCTTCTTCTTTTTTTGCAGTTTGAGACTTGTTTTTACAGAAAAAATCATTTGTGGGGGAAAATATTTTGCACAAAAGTTATGTATTTTACACCAATGTACTCGTTTCCATGCAAGAACATGTTTCATTGCAAAAACGAATTCTTTGCTAAAACAAAAGTGCCCAAATGCAAAAATCATCCCAAAAAAGTGTAAAGACTCTCATAACCTCAACTCACTAGGGAGGAAACATTTTAAAACATTTGTTTTTGCTTGCAAGAATGAAATAAGCAAAGATATATAGCCTTGCAGTGGAGATGGTCATTTGTTTTTTCCATCTACATCCCTGGTCACAAGATTTTTTTTCTTTGTTTTGGCAATAGGAACCAATGTTACAGTGACACAGGTGATGTGACATTATTAGCCTTTGGAAACCCGGAGAGCCATTTCAGACAGAGCAGAGAAAACCAGTAGAGCAGTAGGCTGACTTAGCTTAAGGCAGCTTCATATGTTTCTAAAACAAAATACGTGCATATGTAAACTTGTTTAAATGGAAATGGATCCAGACTTAGGTTTCTTTCACACAACGCAAGTACAGCACTGTGATATCACATTAATTCTGATGGCTGAATCCTATGGAATCCTGAGATTAGTAGTTTGGTGAAGTACTTGAGAAGTCTAAATATCTCACAAAACTACATGTGGCAGGATTCTGTTGGATGGCACTGCAGCAGTTACAGTGGTAGTGAAGTGCTATAACTGTATAAGAAAGAGATTGTTGTTGTTGTTGTTGTTGTTGTTGTGTGCTTTCAAGTTGTTTCCGACTTATGGTGGCCAAAAGGTGAATCGTGGAATCTATGAAAGAACTAGACAAGGTGATGAAGTATAAAGATATATGCAGGTAATTAAATATCAAAGTTAGGATTGTCCATGCTATCATACTTCCATTTTCTATGTATGGTTGTGAAAGTTGGACAGTGAAGAAAGCTGATAGGAAGAAAATCAGCTCATTTGAAATGTGGTGCTGGAGAAGAGTTCTATGGACTGCAAAAAAGACTCCCAGAGCAAATCAAGCCTGAGCTCTCTGTAGAAGCCAGGATGTCTAAACTAAGACTGTTGTACTTTGGCTATATCATGAGAAGACATGACTTACTAGAAAAAACAATAATGCTTGATAAGGTAGAAGGTAGTAGGAAAAGAGAAAGATCACTTTACGGATGGATACGCTCACTCAAGGAAGCCACTGCCCTGAATCTGCAAGACCTCAGCAATGCTGTTGATGATAGGGTGACCTGGTGGTCTCTCATTCAGAGGGTTGCCATAAGTCGAAAGACTTTATCAGACCAGGCAAATATGACATCATAACAATGCCTAATGAATGTGAAAGGGTGCACATATCAGACAACGTTGTCCTTTTGTGATCATATATTGTCCAAAAGTCATTCTTTTTTATTGACAGGCCAAGCCGTCAATAGCTCTCCCTTGGCACTTTGTTGCCGGCATTGTCGGCATTTGAAACTTCATGCCATTGTGCTCAGTGAATACAGCATCAATTAGCAGAACACTTCTAGGTGAGATCGCAACAGCCAAGTAGGGGACGCTCTTTTTATGAACTTCCCCCATAGTGTTCTTGAGACTTTTAAAATGTGTTTCTGTGCTTGTGTGTACATTTTATGTGTTTATTTTGCTTAATTTTTTGAATTTTGCATCTTCTCGTGAGAATTGGTGAGATATCAACCTCGGACATAAATGGAGCTCCATTCGTGCTCCATTTTTGCTGGGGATGCCTGATTGCCACTGCTCAAGGTAGGTCTGGTGTGTGTGGGGTTTCTTTTGTTGGCATAAAAATGCGCAAAATACACCAGCAAAAGAAAATTAATGGGGGGTAATCTGATAAAGTCCGAAGTCAACTTGACTGCAGTTAACAACAAGACAAATCTATCATGATTTTTTTTCTTGGTAAGAGTTATTCAGAAGAGGTTTGTCATTACCTTCCTCTAAGGCTGAGAGATTTCAGCTCACCCAGTGGCTTTCTGTGGCTGAGCAGGGATTCAACCCCAGACTTCCAGAATTCTAGTCCAGCACTCAAACCACCAACCACTCCATGCTGGCTGACTTAATTCACATGAAATAATAGGACTTAAATCATCACTAATTTGCTCAATAAGTTTAAAAGTTCTTACCCCAAATCTTCACATTGACTTCTGGACAGCAGTAGCAAGAGGAGACCCATTGTTACCTGCCCTGATAGCCCCCACCTTTGTGATATTCCATAATTGGCAATATTTAATAATTTGGCTTGCTGTGGCATTCCACGAGGGTGACAGTGAATCTAAACCTTCCCAAGTACTGAGACTCAGGGAATGCACTCTCTAGGTAGGGGATGACCAAATTCCAAAGGTCATACCCAGGTTGAGGTACATCCTGGGAATATCTGATGGTGAGTCATTCACTAATCTGCTCAAAGATAGCAGAGTCCTCACTGATTGCAAAATGGTTCTGTCCTCCCCACTCTGTCTCACAATGGAAGTTGCTTATTTCTATTCAATTCCAAATATGCCACCCATTAACTATTTTTAACTCTTCCAGAGAATTCTTTGTCTACCCTGGGAAACTCCAAGAGACATTGTATTTCACTCTAAATTCCATCCCTTCAGGGGAATTATCAGATATAAATATACTCCTAAAACTCCATCCAAGCATCCACAGTTCTTCCTCCGACATCCATGTTGCCAGTTTGCTGTGTGACCCTCAGAACGCAACTCTGAGCCTCTGCTGCAGAAATCTCTGCTCTACAGCACAGGTGTCATATCACCCATCATCCCTCATTCTACTCTCCTATCCAAATGCTTCCTACTACTTTCAACAGCCTTGTGTGAGTGCTTGAAGCCTGAGCATTTGCACAGGTGCTGTGATATTATTTCCCAATAAAGATAATTTAATTGTACCTTTTGGCTTAGAGTTTCCTTATTAGTACCAGTACATAGGTTAAAAGGTCCTGCCGTTACTCACATTCATATTGCCAAGTCGAGTGCATTAATTCCCCATATTAATATCACACACAATTTGGGTAACACCACTGCTATTTCCCTCCCTCCCTCCCTCCCACCCGCCCACACACACACACACACACACATACACACTGCTGCCCTCTGGCCTCTAGCAGCCCAGAGACCCAACGGGTCATGCATATCCTCACATGCACATGAATATGAAAAGTGAATTGATTAAAGTTCTGAAGGGAAATTTTGATGGGGGACAAGAATTACAGGAAAAGGAAACTAACAGGTATTATATTTTCTAAACTGACTGACAGTCTATGAGGTCATACAGAAAAAAGGGTAAATGTGCTTGTGGGCTTCCTTCAGGCATCTTCTATTTAGCAGTATGGCAAAACAAGTTTCAGAAGCAAACTGTCTGAAAAGGCTTAAATAGAGGATTTTTAAAAAATTGGGTTGGAAGCTTTTCTGTTGGAAAAAAGAAACCAACCATTATGCTCTTTTATACTTTCTCATCAACAGATATGAGTTTAGAATCTTATTGAAATAAAGAAAAGAAAGAATGTTTGTGAAATATTCCTTCAAATGCAAGTGTGATGAGAATGACTTAGTAGTATCAGGTTCGATCCAAACATCACACCTATATGGTATTATATCACCTGTCATGAGGTAAAAGGGGCACACTTAGGGCTCTCACTTCACACAATTATGCTATGTTTAACTGCCATGCTTCCATCCTATGGAATCCTGGGAACTGTAATTTAGGGAGAGGGGTTGAGAATTCTCTCCCAGAGAAATCTAGAGCATCACCAGACTAGAATCCCAGCTTTCCCTAGGATACAGTCCTGGGAAGTGGAATCATAGCACTGTAACTGTGGAGTGCAAAAGGGTCCCAAATAAGTGGGACTGATTTTGAACCCTCGGTACCACTAAAATCAGGACTTTGCCTTTTTTGCTGCTTCACATGAAAAGTGCAAGTTTGTTCACCCATCAGTTTTGTCTCTCTCCCCCACTCTCTCCCCACTCCCCCACTCCCCCTCTCCACGGGCACCAAACAAAAATTACTGCTCCTAAGGGTAAGCAAAATATGCTATGAGGGATAAACACCTGAACTTACTGCAGAACTCAGCCAGTTTTGGTTAGCTTGGTGAGACTGGTCGCTTATCATGCACAGTAAAATATACCTTGTCCTTGGAGTACTGAGGAGAAAACCAGGGGGTCAGTTACATGGGAGAATTAAGTGTGGAAAATATCACCTTACCTCTCTTTCGCACCAGTGGCCATTTGTTCCCACGATTTTCTTCAAAAGTGGTTGTAGCAAGGAAGTAGAAATTTTGCAGTTCACATAGCCACGCCACTCCCAAGACCCCTAGAGCCAGAGTCTGTGGTGCGGGGGAGGGCAGGCCAAAGGACCAATGACAGCAACAATGCTGATGCTGTTTTGGGGAAGTTTGGGGGCTTTGCAAGACTACGGGGGGATGCTGCATTTTTAAGGCCGTTTCAGCCCATTCAAGAACAAAAATTTCCTCCCAAATCTTCCCCCAAAGTTAAAAAAAAATTGTGGGGCTGGGAGCTAGAAAGTTCTTCGGTCCATGGTGCAGGGGGGAGGGCGAAGGCCCAACAACAGCAACAACAGCCACTCCACAGTCACACCGCTCCCGAGGCCTCTAGGGCCAGAGTCAGCGGTGTAGAAGGGAGCATAGCCGAAGGCCCAACGACGACGACAGCACTGTGCAATGCCTAAAGCTGTCATTGGGCCTCAGCTGTGCGCCCCTGCATCACGGACACTGACCCTAGAGGCCTTGGGAGCAGTGCAGCGGTTCACACAGCCATGCCACTCCCGAGGCCTCTAGGGACAGACTCTATGGTGCAGAAGGGGGTGCAACCAGAGACCCAATGACAACACCACCACCACCACTGCACCACTTCCGACATTCCCGAGGCCACTCCTATATGGACAGAGTCCATGGTGCAGGGTTGGAGGGTGGGCCAAAGGCCCAAAGACCCCACCGTGAGGTGGCTGTGACCCTTCCCTCCCACAGGCAGTGTAGCAAACTCCTCCTTTTTGCCGCTGCAAATTTTGTCCTTTTGCAAATTGATTGTATAGCTGACTGCTTGTGAATTTGTTGTACAGATGTCCTATTGTGCTCATTTTTCCAAATATATCACTTCTTTTCAAAAAAGATCGGGAAAAATTCCAATAGCAGTTATCGTGCATTTCAAGGGTATTTTTGCCCTCCTCCTTCTGAATAGTGTGGGGTCGTTTACACGGGCAAATATTCCCCTAAATATACCACTAAGATAGCTCATAGTTCCCACAGATCGCAGCACAGCATTGCCTCATTCAGAAGGGGGGAAGGTAAAACACCCAAATATAGCATGGCAGGGCATGTCGCTATTTTTGCAGGAATATTTGCAATGTAGTGCTTTATTGGCAGTGTAAACTAGCATTCCGCTAAGGGTTAAAGCACAGCTGCATTGTGATTGGTTGATGATGCAGGGGTGGGCTTAAAAGAGGGGCAGGGAGGAGGCAAAGACAGTAGCCATTAGAGAAGAAACTTGCAAAAATCCTGTCTGCTATTTTGCGAACCAGTTTGCAAAAAAAAAAAAAAAAAAAAGATTCCCAACAACTTCAAAAAAGGATTCCCAACAACTTTCAGGGAGCATTCCTTCTCATCCTCTCTGCTGTTTTGAAAGTAAGTAAAATCTCGTTCGTCACTTTTATCCTGTGCACGGGGGAGGGAGAGAAACCATTTCACAAAGGGCTGTAGCAAGATGAACTGCTATTTTCCCTCTCTCTCTCTCTGCTTGGGGGAGGGAGGGAGGGGGAAATAGAGAGAGAGAGAGCAGCTGGAAAAACTTGCGATCCACGGCATGGCAGCAAGGTCTTTTAGCAGAGAGATTACTCTCCCTCTGCTTTATGGAGTGAGTTCATTTACAGGCAGATTTACAGAGACACACAGAGCCACACACCCCACACTTATTCAAGTCTGAACTTCAAAGCGACATAATTAGAAAAAAAACCTGACTGGTACAGCTGCAGAAAATAATTAAACCGCAAGTTGCTGCAATAAATCTGCTGTGTAAACCGGCCCAGTGACTTTGGCCCAAAACGAGTGATGTGTTGGAAAGTGATTTGTATGAAAAACTGCTTACAAGCACTTAACTCTTTGAGGTTTCTCCCTCCAGCAAAGGTAAAACTTTCTTTGGGACTATAATTGGTTGCATTTTACCTATACAACACCTATACCATTTCCCCCCCAAGTTTAGCAGTACAGAGACTTCTTGAGAAATTCCGTGTTCTCTGCCTAAGAAAGGGGCCTCTGCTTCACAAAGGACAGCGACAGCCTGGATCCCAAGAGGAGTCACTTCAATGCTGCTAATGGAGTTTAAATTTTACTGTCCTTTGTCTCAATCCCCACAATGGAGAATGGCATTCAGATCCTTTCAGACGAACTCAGATACAACAGAAACATCTCTCTCGCTCTCTGGCTTTCCTTCGCAAACGAAGATTCAGGAAGGACTCATCCTGCACTTTCTGCAAGCGGGCTGATGACTAAAAAGGCCAATGAAACAACATCTGATACAAAATGTAGGCCTGTGACTCCAACACAGTCACTTTTCTTTGTTCTGCTGATGCCTTTTAAACTTTTTTTTTTTTTTTGGCCTGATAAAGAAGCCAGTGGAGCTTTGAAAGCTTCCATGAAGTGTTTTGTGCATTTTGGCTGGCCAATAAAGGTACAGTATTGCTCTTTTGTTGATTTTAGATTTTGTTTTGTTTTCCTTACAAGAATGAGTCACTTGACTGTGTAGTCATGTCCTGTTGACCTAATTTCAAAAATCCTAAAGGCTATTGTTCAGATGAAGCAAGCTTTACCTAGAGGCCATTAAAGTCTTCTTTTTGGTTGTATACCATTACTGTTTTGATCTTTAACAATAAATTCAAATGAATTTTCAACTGCACCTAGATGTAATGGAATGATGCTGCATTTCTTTTGTCCTAATGTCATTTGCAAACAGACTGGCCAACAGCTTTTTCTTAATTTAGCAAGGGTCCCTTTAACAAAGAAATCCTAAACTGGTAAAGCAACTGACTTTAGACAAATCCTTGTAACACATATGACACTTCTCTTGCGCTCTTGCTCTTGCTGTGACTCTGAACAGCACTTAACATAGTGTTCTGCTTCATAGTCATAATTATAATTAATCTAATAAATGTCTAATAATAATAATGCCTAATGCCAAATGCACCTACAGTTTGTGTGAGAGGGGGTGGTGCATCCACACTACACAAATAATTCAGTTTTAAACTGGATTATATGTCATCGCTCATTCCCATGGAATCCTGGGATTTGTAGTTTGGTGAGGGAACAGCACTCTTTGGCAAAGAAGACTAAAGACCTTATAAAACTACAAATCCAAGGATTAAATAGGAAGGAGTCATGGTTTCAAACTGGATTATTTGTGTAGCGTGGATTAGGCCAGAGAGAGAGAGAGAGTCAGTCATACAGATAGACAGAGAGGCCATTTACATGGCAAAATAAATCCGCTAAGAATTCACCAAGACAACTAATAGTTCCCACATGTTTTGGTTCAAAGTCGCCTTATTCAGAAGGAGGGGGCCAAAAAACCCACAAGTCACGTGGTAAAAGCTTTCGCAGTTTTCACCGACTTGTAAAAATTTTTTGGAAGGTTGCGCAGTATTGGCTATGTGAATTACCAGCAGCAATTGTGTAGCAGGGGTTCAGAGTGGAGCTGAGATCCCATTGATCGTTGGTCAGAGGGGGCGGGCTTGAAAGGGATGGCTTGCAAAACTTTGCTACCATTTTTTTACCCCAGCGCTTTCCCCTTCCCTGTTCTGCTGCTGTTGCTGTCATTGGGTCTCAGCTTTGGTGTGGGAGGGGGCGGCCGGAGGCCCAAGGACAGCAACAGTGCCATAACGTTGCTGTCGTTGGGTCTCAGCTAGTGCAGCGGTTTAAACCGCAACGCTGCTCCCGAGGCCTCCCTAAGGCCAGTGCCTTCGATGTGGGTGGGAAGGGTGACTGTAGGCCCAATGACAGCAATGGTGCCATGTCTTTGCTATCATTGGGTCTTGTCCGAGCCCCCACCCCACACCGCCCCAGGGGCCTCCAAGGCCAGTGCCTTCAGTGGGGGGGGGCCGCCAGAGGTCCAATGACAGCAACAGCGCTGTGCTGTTGCTGTTGTTGGAGCTCAGCCATACCCTCACCCCACACCCCCAGAGGCCTCGGGACGATGCTGCAGGAGGACAGGTGGGCAGTGGGACTGTCGGTCTCATCATCACCCGCCCTTCCCCCACTGGTGCCCCTCCCTCCTTACTTGCCCTTCTCTTCCCATTCGCAAACAGAGAACGGGGGAAGAGAATGGGGGGAAATGGAGGAAGAGACTTCAGTGGAGGACAGGGAGTCGATGGGACTCACCCATCATCCACCTTTCCCCCGCTGCTGCCTCTCTCTCCTGCCTTGCCCTTTTCTTCCCGGTTTGCAAGCAGTGAATGTGGAAGAGAGAGGGGGGAAATGGAGGAAGAGGCAGCAGCTGGGGAAAGGCGGGCAGTAGGACTCTGAGTCCCATCAACCACCTCTCCTCTGCTGCAGCCTCTTCCTCTCCTTCCCTCCCCCTCTCTCTTCCCCATTTGCTGCTTGCGAATGAGGAAGAGAAGGGAGAGGCAGGAGGGAGAGGCAACAGCTGGGGAAAAGCGGGCAGTGGGACTCTGTCCTCCGCAGCCGCCTCTTCCTCCATCCCCCCCACATTCTCTTCCCTGTTCCCTGTTTGTGAATGGGAAGAGAAGGGCAAGTAAGGAGGGAGGGGCAGCAGCGGGGGAAAGGGCAGGCGACAAAGGGACTGACAGTCCCACTGCCCGCCTGTCCTCCTGCAGCGTCTTCCCGGGGCCTCTGGGGTACAGGGTGGGGGCATGGCCGAGAGCCAACAATAGCAACAGCATAGCACCGTTGCTGTCGTTGGGCTTCTGGTGGCCCCCCACCTATGGCGCTGGCCTTGGAGGCCTCAGAGCTGCGTGGCGGTTTAAACCGCTGCACTGCTTCCTGAGGCCTCTGGGGCAGTGTAGGATGGGGACGTGGCCGAGACCGAACCACAGCAATGGTGCAGCACAATTGCTGTTGTTGGGCCTCTGTTCGCGCGCGCACGCGCACACACACACACACACACCAAAGGCGCTGGCCTTGGAGTACTCTGTAGCGGTGTGACTGTTTGAACCAGGGCCTCTGGTCGATGTCAGCAGTGGAGAGGGGATGTGTGGCCAAGACCTAATGACAGCAATGTTGCTGCACTGTGCCCGGGGCTGTTGTTGGGCCTCCGGCCGCACCCTCCACACCGCAGTCGTCCTTTCCACCCTGGCAAGAGATAGGCCTGCGTGACTGTCAGTCACAGAGACCACACCTCCCCATGTGAACTGCAAATACGGAAAGCTTGCGGATGTTAGCAGAGAAATGACTTTCCAGAGAAAATCATGTAAACTAGTAGGCACTGGTTCGAAAGAGGAGTAAGACAGCATTTTTCAAATTAAAAACTGTCCTGTAACTGACCCCAGAGACAGAGAGGAACACGAATGAGTTACTTACTCATGCATTAACCCTCAGGCCACTGTACTACCAAAGGCATGGGCTTCGAAGAACAAGGAGTATAAGTATGGAAGGAGAGGGTATCTAATCTGGAGAGCTGATTGTGCAGTCATGGCAAACTCAACCCCAAATACTCCAGGGTCTTGCTCCTGTAAAAAAAAAAAAATTAGCAGTTTCTTTTGATACAGAAGCTGATTCATATATTCATATTTATGCATTCAAACTTTTATCGCTCCTATCCTGAAAGATTAGGGAAAGATAATGATCCAGGGTTTCACAATCCACCAAAGATTATGTTTATTCAATTACCATATATACTCATGTATAAATTGACAGGGTACGTTTCTAGGATGGAGGACCATCGCCTCCCAAAAATAGTACTCTACAGTGAACTCACCACAGGTCAGCATAAGAGGGGAGCTCCAAAAAAGCAATACAAGGACTCCCTGAAACAACACCTCAGGCTCGGCCAAATTGATCACCAACCATGGTTCGCCCTGGCCTCACATTGGGAGGCATGGAGACGCACTATCCACAATGCTGCAGCCTTATTTGAGAACTCCTGCCGAAAAAGCCTTGAAGAGAAACGACAATGCAGAAAGAATCACAACCTGGAAACATCACCCAATGAGACCTTCTGCTGTGCTTTCTGCAACCAGACTTGTTTATCTCAGATTGGCCTTTTTAGTCATCAGCATGCTTGCAGAAAGTGCAGGATGAGTCCTTCCTGAATCTTCGTTTGTGAAGAAAAGCCAGAGGAAATTGACTTCATGTACATATAAGTTGAGGGAAGGTTTTGGGGCCAAAATTATGGATTTTGATATGATGAGTTGAGGATAATTCTGCAAAGACGGAAAAGCGCCAGTGCTGCCTCAGGGGGCCAGCTGCCCCTGGCCACCACTGCAACCATTTCCCCACCTAGGCATTATAAAAGACCAGAAGTGTCACTGCAGTGGAGAAAGTAGAGAGGATCAGTGCTTCTTTTAGGGACACACTAAGGTCTTATCTTTCACCACTCTACTCTGAGAAGGGAATGATTCCCTTTTTGATAAGAGGTAAGGTACAGTACTTACATTGACCCATGGATAAGTCAATCCAGGTTTTTTGGTCTTCTTTTTGACTAAAATTTCTAGACGTATACATGAGTATATACAGTAACTGCCTTGCCTATAACCAGCTAATTAGCAACTGATCCAATAAAGATGCTTTGGGGAAGATCCTAAAATTGAAAAAAAGTGACTCTTATATGATCAATTTTATGTTATCATTTATGACTTAAATGAAGGACATTGCTATGGTGGATAAAGGGTTGGACCTAGACTGCAAAAATTTAAGATAATCCCTGTTCGTCTATGATGGACTTTGAGAACTTTTCACAGGGAACAAAAGCACATGTATCATTTTAATTACTTCTGTGAAGAAGGCAATAGTCTTATCCTCTTCATTTTATCTTTTAAACTGGTAACTGCCATTATTAAGAAGTTAGGTAGTGTGTTGGGGGGAGTGATCCATAATTTTAATGTTTATACCTTGTTTATAGCTATGCTGCTTGCTAAAGACAAAGGGCCGGTTTACACAGCAGATTTATTGTGGCAACTTGCGTTTTAATTCTTTTCCGCAGCTGTGCCAGTCAGGGTTTTTTTTCCCCTAATTATGCCGCTTTTACGTTCAGACTTGAAAAAGTGTGGGGGGGGTGGCCTCCCAAGCAGACAAAAGCTGTATGGGGAAGGGCATAGACCAAGACTCACAGACTGCCCAAATAGCAGGGGGGAAGATCAAAGAAGTGGCTCTCTGTCTCTGTGTCTCTGTAAATCTGCCTGTAAATGAACTCACTCCGTGAAGCAGAGGGACAGTAATCTCTCTGCTAAAAGACCTTGCTGCCATGCCATAGATCCTAAGGTGAACCTATCACAATTTTTTCCAGCACGATTTGTTTAGTCAGGGTTCACAGACTTGCAAAATAGCAGATTTTCAATCTGCCTCCCCCTCCCTTCCCCCTCTCTCTCGCTTGTGCTCTCTCTCTCTCTCTCTCTCTCTCTCTCTCTCTCTCTCTCTCTCCCCCTCCCCCAAGCAGAACTGACAGATGGGGACTTTATGACTGAAAGGTCTTGGGAATCCTTTTTCTTGGCAGACCTTCTGCAAAATAGCAGAGAGGATTTTTCAAAGTTTCCTGATGCTACTGAACACATTCCCTCTCTTTTAAGCCCACCCCTTACATCACAGAAACCAATCACAATGCAGATCTGATGCAGCCCTTAGTTTACACTGCCAATAAAGCGCTACATTGCAAATATACCAGCAAAAGTAGCGACATCCCCTGGCACGCTATATTTGGGTGTTTTACCTTCCCCCATTATGAATGAGGCGATGCTGTGCTGCGATCTGTGGGAACTATGAGCTATCTTAGCGGTATATTTAGAAGAATATTTGCCCATGTAAATAACCCAAAAGAGTTCTATAGCGCCTTATAGGAAGAGTGAGCAACTGTGGCATTCCAGATGTTATTTGCCCCACAATTCCTGTTATCCCTACGTAGCATACCCAGTGGTGAAGGATTATGGAAGTTGCATGTATTGCCTCCTCTGGCAATACATTTATCATCATAGCATGAGCTTTTGTTGACTGTAGCCGACTTGAGAGCAAATAGATGTGCATGGTTTCATGCTGTGAAGAGATACCAAATGAGTTATAGTATAAATTTCAAAGTGCTTTATTTTTATGAGCAAGAAGTGGTTATTTCTTTGAAGTATAAAAAGGTATTTTCCCCACAAGGCTTGTGTCTTGCCAAACCTGTTTCAAAACGTCAAGATGATTAATCTTATTAACTAAGTATTCAAAGTGTTCATGTTTTTTTTTTAAAAAAAAAAATGGTTGGCCAGGTTTACCATCAGAGTGGCTCAATCCTCACATTTTTCAAAACAGACACAGTTGTAGTAGAAGGCTGGGTGGGGAGAACGTACTTCAGGCCCAGAAACTGATGTTTTAGCACAATTTGTTGTAAACTCAGCATTTTCCAATCATATTTGAGAGTCAGACAATAGCATTTCCACAACCTGCCTCCTTACCTTCTGACCAAGCGCATTATGGTCCCTGGATAATGGATAGAATGCACCAAGCGGTGTCCAGCTCAGACAGAGCTCAAAAGTACTATCAAGGTAAATGCCACAGATGTCAGCACCAACCTGTAAAAGGAATCAGAAACTGATAGTCTGTTTCAAATATGGATTCCTTCGCCAGTCAGAATGACAGCAAAGGCCTCTCTTTTCCTCCCAACCCCCACAACTCCATTCAATGTTCCTTTTTTATATAATCCACCCCGTACACTTAGGTCCTCTGGGGGACATTCGCTCCAATCAGCCAGGACTAGGTTGGCAAACTGTCACCCAGAGGACTTTTTCTTCAGCTCCCCTAGACTCTGGAATGGCCTGCCAGAAGAGATGCAACAGCTGAATACTTTGTCAGAATTCAAATCAGCATTAAAGACTAGGCTCTTCTGCCAGGCCTATCCAAATAATTTTAAAGTGTGAATTTTAAATTATGTGTTGACTGTTTTAAAATGTCTTGGTTTTACTTGTTCTTTCAAAATGATATATGTTTTTAATTGATATGTGCTTTTAACCAATGTTATGTTTATAGTGTGTTGGTCCCTGCTTCGATCCACAGGGAGAGGCAGGTAAGAACTTACTACTGTTGTTGTTGTTGTTGTTGTTGTTGTTTATTTGGGGAATTTTCCAACTTCCAGAATAGTCTGTTCCACAGTGGCTTGTTGTTGTTATGTGTCTTTGCCTTCCTCTGTAGATGAGAGAGTGTGATTTGCCCAAGGTCACCTAGTGGGTTTCCATGGCCGAGCAGGGATTTGAACCCTGGTCTCTACAGTTATAGTCCAACACTCAAACCACTACACCACACTGGCTCTTGATATCAAGTAGAAATCCTGTCGCTTCCTAGAATATCCCACTGCTTCCTAGAATATCCAACCGAAATGCTAAATACTGTAAATATGTTCCTAGGCAACAGTTGTAATATCTTTCTCAATCCACATCAGCATAATAATGGAAATAGTTTATTAGCATAAGCTTTGATTTTTCACAAGCCCACATCACCAGGGGTATAGGCACACTTCTGCTCGCTCAGCTGACCTTATGCAGGTTTCTTGCTTGCCTCTCTCGAGGCTTCAGAAGACCAATATGGAAAGAAATATTTCAGTCTTAGAATTCAGTAACTATGAATACATACCTTGTTTCTATGTTCCATCCTGGGACAAACAACATCTGATTTTCGGTCAGAAATAGAAACACCTCATTCTTTTTCAATGCCTAATGCTTCTGAACCTCTAATGAATAAATTTACTTTTCATTTACTGGGCTGGATCCAGGGTGTGATAACAATTGTGAAAGAGAACTTGTTTCCCTCACTATAGCCCCTGCCTCCCAAAAGGTGTTGGGAAGGGAAATGGGAGCAAACTGAGCATGGCAGTCTAATGCTTCCTCTAGCTTTCCAGAGTGGTTGGTAGGGGACAGAGTGAAGATGAGCAAAGTTCCTTACATTATTCTCATGATGCCTATGTTTCTCTGGATCCATCTCATCGCATAATGTATTTATGCATTCCAGTGCTTGATGCTTATATATGCTTAAAAGCTTAGCTATACTAGGCTTTCACAATATGCCTAGAAAGCAAAAACAGAAGCCTGTTTGGGATAGTGGCAAGCAATACATGGTAGTGAAGTCAAAGGCTTTCATGGCCAGCATCCATAGATTTTCCATGGTATTTTTCCGGGCTATGAGGCCGTGTTCTAGAAGAGTTTATTTCTGACATTTCGCCTGCATCTGTGGCTGGCATCTTCAGAGAATGGTAGATCTAATGATTTAGAGAATGTGGCTGGCATCTTCATGTGGCTGGCATCTTCAGAGAATACATGGTAGATCTAATGATTTGTAACCTCTAATTGGAGTTGTCTGAGAGTGCAACTCAAGGGATGATGAGAAAAATACCCACACTCCTTTTCTCCTAGGAGTCTACCTGGCATGATTACCATTATCCCAATGCATGTGGAACCTATACACAGAGATTTTCCCATGGATAAAGGGCAATTCTTTTCACTTGCAATGACATGAAAGAGTTGGTTGAAATTGTGTGTGTTAAGTCTGTGTGGTATGACTACAGTGTTGGATCAAGACTAGGAACATCCAGGTTCAAATCCCCACTCATCCATGAAACTTTCCTGTTGATCTTGGGCTTAGTCTCTCAGCCTAACCTACCTCACAGGGTTGTTGAGAAGATAAAAGAGAGAGGAGGACCATTTATGCCAGCCTGAGCCACTTAAATATAAATGAAACAAATAAATAAATCTGAATTGACACGATAGTCCTGTGTAAAAGATGCCCTTGTCAAACAAGGTTCTCCTTCTAGTAAAAAGATAGTTTTCTTTGTAGTCATTTTTTTCACTTTTAAAGGACTGAGCTTCCTTCTCTTTTATTATTTATTTTTGTTATTTTCTGCTTTATTGTATCTTTTTCCATAATATTCTCTGCCATTTTTAAAAATGAGAAGTCTTATTAAAATGTTTTAAATAAATAAATAACATGCACCCAAATGGGTTCTCTCAAAATAACTTACTTGTGGAATTCCAAAGAGGTTGAACTCCAAAATCCCAATGATGGACAAGTGCATCTGTTCCCAGAGGGCATGGTTGTCTCCTAGCCAATGGGCTGTGTATCTTCCATTCCCAACAAATATAGAGCGACTCAAGACAAAGGGTCTCTTTGCAGGCTGAGTGAAAGAGTGCCCCCTTCCCTCTGCCCTACCTGCCCTAGTGAAAGACGACAAACATGAATATATGCAAATAAGTATATTTAATACAGATAATAAAGGGTGATACAGATTAATGAAGATATTGGCGAAAATTGGCCACAACTTTCTTTTTGGTGATAGTTGCTGTGGTTGGACTGGGCGTAGGTTAAACTGAGCATCGGCCAAACCCACCTGTTTGGCCGATGATGTATCTGTTAGCCCACCTGCTAACAGATCATGTGACCTGGTCACATGACCAGATCACGTAGCCAGATCACCTGACTAGATCACATGATACAACCCCCTATAGACAGGGTCCCTGTGGTCATGAACTTGAACTTGACCAGTGCATGACCTCAAACAAGACAACCGGAGACCCCTGACCCCGAGTTCGGGTGAGAACCCATGCCCACCACCACCAAAGCCAAGCTCCCACCCCCCTGAGCTCAGCTTCTGCCAACCCTGCAGCTATCGTCAAAGAGAATCACTTACTGACTGGAGGGACCTGATGCTAGACCTAATCGAGGAGCAGATCGAGTTCTGGTCGGATGTACAAGGTGTAAGCTCTGGATCGCCACCTGCCCAGTTGCTGGATTGCCGATACCGCCATGCCTTATGCAGCCGCTGTAGTTGCTGCACCAAACTAAAAAGAGTGTCCACCAAACTCATCCGCCGGGCAACCGAGATGACGTAAGGCAGACCGCAACACACTTACAAACTGGAAGCGTGTCACTGGGGAGAGGTCCTTGTGGATGAACAGGGCCCCTTGGCCATCCAGAGGTCACCTCAGGTAGAGCCACATGAGGTGCACCGGGCAAGCTGATGACTCGTCGAGCTTCCTTAGTCATAGATAGGCCCCTTTTCCGTGCTGGTCATTCTTGGTCCGCCTGATCCGCAACTGCAGGACCTCCTCTCCTAGTGCCACGTCCTTCAGCTGGAGTGCCCATCCGGATCCGTTGGCCTTGGAGCTGCAAACCAGCTCCCCGACTCGTAACGCTGCAAAGAAAGCAACAGCAAAGGTGGAGGAAAATAGCAGAGCTTCATACATGGATCAGCATACCAGGGGTAGAGATTTCATCAAACTGCACAACAGTCCATAAGAAACTGGTCTGCAAGTGTCTTGTTTATTGCCATCCATGCGATGCCACCCTTTGACCACCTTACATACCAGGGACTGCACCTCCTTCAAGGTAGCCTTGTCCTTTGTCATGAGGTGCTGTAGTTTCAGCTTGATCCCCTCCAGCTTATCCTCCAGGAGGTGCGATACCTCACCTATGGAGTCCAGCATGATCCCCAAGTAGATCATGCTGCTGGAAGGCCCCACTGTTTTGTCTGGCACCAAGGGGACTCCCAGCTCTCGAGCCAGTCCCTGAAAAGATTGAAGAAGAAACCCGCAATCCGCCCCCCCCACCACCCACATCATCAGAAAATCATCCAGGTAGTGAGTGACAAAGGAGGAACTGGTCCTGTGCCACAGGGCCCACTCGAGGAAGGTACTGAAGGCCTCAAAGGTGAAACAGCTGATAGAGCACCCCATAGGAAGGGGCATATCATAGTACCACTGCCCTTGAAACTTAAAACCCAATAAGCAGTGGTCTTCCAGGTGAACCAGAAGTAACTGGAATGCTAACTGAATGTCGCACTTAGTCATAAGGGCACTGGGGCCACAAGCCCTGACCAGTTTAACAGCCTGATCAAATGATGTACAGCAGATAGAACAAAGCTCCGGAGGTATTGCATCATTGACCAATGCCCTGTTTGAGTAGGACAAGTGATGGATGAGCCAGTACTCGCCTGGTGCCTTCTTAAGCACCACACCTAACGGGGAGACCCTAAGGTTGTCCATGGGAGGAGCAGGGAAGGGGCCCACTACCCTTCCTGCTGTGCACGCCTTTGCAATTTTGGCTGCTACTACGTCAGGCAGATCAGCGGCCAACTTAAAGTTACCAGATGAAAATGCCTGTCTGGGGCCCTCAGCAGGGATCCTAAAACCCATGGAAAACCCATCTTGGACGTAGGCAGCCACCTGCCTGTTAGGGTAGAGGGCCAGGAGGGGGAGCAAGGCCTGAAGCTTGACTGGTGTGGATGCCAAACGGCATGCCCCCCACTTACCCCTAGTTCTTGCCACCTCCCTGTCCGGCGCTGCTCCCAGACCTGCTTCCTTCTTGGTGCCAGAGGAAGCAGGGCGCCCAGCCTGAAAGGGCTGGGAAGTTGAGCTAGTGTGGGAGCAGTTGGTTTTGGGGTGGAATCCACAGCAGTTCTCGCAATAGGGCTCGAACTTGCAGCTGGCTCAAAAACATTTGCCTGCATTGTACTCCCAGAAAACCAAGTGCTGGGGGGTCCCTCTTGCAAGGCGGCTTGGCCGCCTCTGTTTTCCCTTTTATGTGAGAACCCACAATGACGAGCCAAAGCTTATAATTGATGAGGTCCCATCTTGCCCTGGCATTGTGAGAGGCCCTCTTGCGGAGGTGGTGTCATATTCAATGGCCGCTGCCTCACCCGCAAGGGTCCTAGCCTTTAGCACATTCCCCAAGTGGTTGGCCAGGTGCCACTCCCTATCCGGGTAAGCCAAGCCAACTACACCCATAAAGATGGTGTACCCGGCCAACTAATTGGAGGTGTGCTCCACGGGATCAGGCTTGCTTTTTTCCATGGACTTGTCTGCTTTTGGAGTGCTACCAACCTCCCTCTCAGGTTTGAGCAGAGAGAAGACATCCACATAATATCCCTTTCGGATATTATCCCAGGTCTTCTTGTCCAGGTGGATCCTTGTGATCCTGGAACAAACTGAGGGCTGGGGTCCCTGGGGTCACCGCCCCATCCCGCCAGGCCCTGATGGGTCCCGAGGCAGACAGATCAGGGGGAGTCCATGCCTTAATAGCCCAGGAAGGCAGCCCAGGGACTAGTACAGCTGCCTTCCAGTACTCCGCCCGATCGAGATCCTCATCCAAAGACTCACCTGAAGATCCCTCGCTGTCTGATTCCCTCTTTTTCTTGTGCCTGGAGCGCCTTTTCTTCTTAACTTGTTTGGTCCCCCCGGCCTCTTACTCCCGACGTGCCGTTTTCCCATTCTGGAGAAGCGTCTGTTGACGACACGATGCTGACGTCACTTCGTGATGGTGAGCGGTGCTTCCTCTGATGCCCTGCTGTTTGGGCCAATTGCTGAGAAGCATCCACCCCGGACTGGGACTGTGCTCCAGCATCATTGACTGCCTTGGATCTCTGTGCCAAGGTGCTGGCCCCCGCGTCTGTTTCCCTCCTGGACTTCAGCTCCACCACCTGCTCAGCCAGGAGTGTGACTGCTTGAGTCAGCTCCCGCAGGTTGGGAGCTTCCATGCCAGTCAAAGTCTGGAACTGCCTCGGGGTTGCTTGATGCAGCCTGAGAGGCATTCCTGCCTGTAGCTGCTGCTCCCCATTTCTGCAGTGCCAAGGCAGCCCATGACCTGGGCATCTTGCCTGCCTGAGCCCGAGTCATTGGCCTGCTAGATGGTGCCTTCCTTTTGGACAGCATGGTGAGGATAGCGATCTCAGCTCTTGAGGTCAGGCCTAGGCCTGGTAGTGATTTCAGTGCTTAACCTGGCTTGTCCGCTCCTGACCTAGCTTGTCCACTCTTATAGGCTTAAGCCACCCCATTGGCTAAGCCTGCAGCTGCCCCGCACTGCTGGGGTCTTGCGCCGCCTCCCTCTTGGCTTGTCCGCCTCCGCCTTGGCTTGTCCACCCCGGGTTGGAATGTCCCGTATTCGGGTGGTCTCCCCTGCTTCGGAAACTTCCCTTTGCCTTGACCTGGGGCCCGCCTGCCCACACTGGGTCGCCGGTGCCTGTCCTGGCTTGTCCAACCCCCTTGCCACTATGTGCCCATTGCCTGGTGGTTCCCCTGTTTGTGGAACCCCTGTTCCCCTCTCCGCAGGGGATTTGTTTGCCCCAGTAGGGCTCCCACCACTGGCCTTGGCTTGTCCACCCCTTCTCCTCAGCTTGTCTGCTCCCTGGGGCCAACCAGTCCCCCAAAGCTCAGGCCCAAATGCCCTAGAGCTTGCCCGCTAAAGCTGCCTGCTCGATCTTTAGTGGCCACTGCCCTCGACTCCCCCGGTAGGTCGCCTTAACCAGGCTCCTCCAGGTGCCTCTTCACAGGCCAACCGCTCCCGGACTGCCCCGCGACCCATGGGATCGCCTTTTCCGCCACTGGCGCCCCTCCGTAGGGCTAGATGCTCCCAGCTAGCCCTTCTGGCAGTCCGCTGCCTGCCTGCCTGCCACTGTCCTGCCACCCGCTGGGCGCTGCCTGGCTGCCACTCCTTGGCTTCAGGCCTGCCGTTCATCAGGCTGCCCTCCGCTGCCCTTGCCACTAGCTGCCGCCGGCGTTTCCAGGCCTCTGCTGCTCACCGCCACCACTCACCACTGCCATCTGCTGCTGTTCTGGGCCTCCACCTCTCACTGCCACTGCCGCCACCACCGCCATTTGCCACTTCAGAGGCCTCTTCCCGGAGCTCCCAGAGAGCTCCTACCTCTTCGGCTATCATGAGCCAACTGGCCGGGTCTGGCTGCAGGCTGGGGATTTATTCCCGGCTGCCGGACCCTGTTGGGGACTGGCTCCACCTCTCAGCCAATCAGAGGCTCCCAAGGAGCTGCACCTCTGATTGGCTGAGGGCTGTGCAAACCAGCCAATCATGGCAGAGTGGTCCTCCCCTGATTCACTGCCCTTCGATCCTCTTCCCAGCCTGCCTGAGCAGGCTTGGAAGGAGAACTCCAGCAGGCATGGTAGCGCCCATGCCTGCCATGCGGTGGGCCGGGACCGGGGGCATCACTGTAGTATGTGGGGAAATAATTATTGTAATGTAAAAGCAATCTTGTGTACCCCATTCACATCCTAAGATAAGTCTAGTTTTTTTTCCCTGCATGCTTCTGTTCTCCCAAACTCCCTTTCTCTTATTTCACTGGGCACTTCCAGCCAACTGGAGTGCTGGGTCATTCAACACATGACCTAATTTAAATTTTATTGCTCTTTGTTCAAGTCTTTTTGAAGTTAGATTTTCCATTCGGCTGGAAGCCTAGCCATGGATGCCATGCCATGATGTTTGGTTTTCAAGTCACCATGCAGCCTCTTACCGCTAAAGGGCTGGATGAGTCTTTCTACCCTAAATCCTCCTAGTTAGTTAGGAACACTCTTTTTAAAGTTTGTTTTAGTATGTGGATTGAGATTGATATACCTTCAGTAAACTTTTGATTTGCATTTTAAACTGACTTCTTTGTTTTGTAATGAGTCTAATTCAATGGGTGATCAGAACAGACCACAGACCTCTGAATACACTTTTAAATGTTAATTGAGCTTTGTCTGTCTCAGCATTCTTAAGCCACTCTACATGACTTTGAAAGTAAATGATTTTTAACTCTTTTTAAGGAAAATATTTTTATTGTTTTTTTTAAAAAAGGACTAGATCCTGGATTTTTTAAAATACATTTTTATTTTTTAGACTCATTACTCCCACGATCACCAGCCCACAAACTGGGCCACCAGGTAAGTCCTGGGCAGCCTACTTCCTGTGGCTTCCTGGATAGCTCTGGTGGGTAAAAAAGAATGCATCCATATCAGTAAAATCCAGTTTTCACAAAACTGTTTTCAAGTTGGAATTAAAACCTAAACACAGACCAAACTTCAAATAAAACTTTGAAATATCTGCTGTGGTTGTTTCTAATGTACTCCTCCTTTGACTCTGGATTTCCTCTCTTGGCACAGCATAGTGGTTTCTTCTCAATAAAGATTTCTTTACCAGATGAATGCTTCATTTCTCTTTTGAACTTCAAAGAATATAAAGTTCTTTGCATTTGCAGAAAGATCAAATCCCTTAGATACTGCTACTTGCTGAACGGCAACAACAACAAAACTCCTGAGTTACTGGACAGAGAGCCATTTTAAACTATAATAATAGTAATCAATAAGATGCAATAAAATGTGTAAAAAAAATTTGCTCTTAGGTGTGATTTTATTTAACCAAATACAGTGTATTAATAACTAACAAAGAAAGTTTCACAGTATTCAGAGGACTGCAGACACCCAGGTTCTCTTGAATTTGCTGGAGGATTTTAAGGCTTAAAGCTTTTTGAAACCACCAGCTCTGGAACATCACTAATTTATTTTCCTGATTAGATTGATTCAACAGTTTATTCATGAGCTCTTGCATTTATATAACATAACCGGAATGTTTTTGTTTTTTAAAAAATATGATGGTAGCACAGCATTCATACATTATAATGGTATTATACATAAACACTTCATGAGTACATTTGAGTTTCAAATCCAGAAATATTTGGATTCTACCAGAAATGCTTCCTACTTCCCAGCTGTTTCTGCTTTTCATTCTCAGCTTTATGGGATCATGGTTCATAACTATGCTTACACCATCTTCTCTGCCTGGTGGCAGAGACCCAATGCACTACATACCAGTTTGCTGTTTCTCAGGTGATAATTTTCCCCTTTCATTCCCTCAGACCTCAACTGCCTGCCTCTAATCTTGACTGCATCCTGCTCCGCACTAAGGAGATTGACACTTTCTGAAACCAGCACAGGATTGCTCACATTCTGCTTGCAACTCATTCCATAGCTACCATGCCAGTGAAGGACTGCCACTGCTGGATTTAATTAAAACATAATGTGGCTTGAAGTGAGAGTGAAGGAATCACACACCTGCTCCATCAGATGTAAAGCAGTGATTAAAGCTGATGACATATTTTTCTAGTACTGTATGTATGCACAAAGGCCTAAAGCTAATCATTAGTCCTAACTGGAACAGACCCACAGAAACAATGGGATCTACATAAGCGATGACATCATACCCTCCAACTGGCCCAATTTGGCAGGAAAAGCCCTGATTAATCCTCTGTAGTCCCATTGTTCAGCTACTATTAAAATGACCCAGTTTCTCTCTTCTCCCTGCTTGTCCTTACCTTACTTAAGTTGCTACAAACTGAGTTCAAAGTGCATAAAGTAGTTTATACCCAATTAACTCGGGTGGGGGGAGAGAAAAGAGGGCAGAATCTTGCTCTTCCCGGTAGGCTCAAGCAAAAACAAACTTCTGTAGCCTCTTGCAGCTTGTATGTTTTTCCTCACTAATACCTTTTGCCAGCTTGACCACATTCTGATGTTGTTTGGCCACACACATCCCAGTTATCACCTGTGAAATGTCAGAGGGTACGTGACATACTCTCTAGCAATCAATCCGATGGGTCAGCAGCTATGAAGGAACTAGACAAGATCCTGAAGTCTAATGATATATAATTGAATACTAAAGTCCATGCAATTGCATTCCCCATTTCTATGTATGGTTGTGAAAGCTGGACAGTGAAGAAAGCCAAGAGAAACAAAACCAACTTATTTGAAATGTGGTGCTGGAGAAGAGTTCTACAGATATTGTGGACTGCTAAAAACACAAATCAATGGCTAAAGGGTGGCATATAAATATAATAAATAAATAAATAAAGTAATAGTTACCTTTTTAAAAAAAGCCCCCTAACATTTCAAGCTGTGATCAGCGATGGAACATGTATGTACATCCAAATGTTGCTGTCCTACAATCCTGATCAACCCTAGCCAATGGTGTGGGGTGATGGGAACTACAATCCAACGACATCTGGAGGGATGCATGTTCTGCAGTAAATGTATCTACAGTTGTCCCTCCACATTCGCGAACTTGACATTCGCGGTTTTGATTATTCGCGGTTTTGGGAGGGCCCCCCTGCCCCCCCCCCAAAACCGCGACACGGGGCCTCCGGAGGCCCCGTGAAAGCCCTGGGACCGAGCGGGGAGGGCCAGGGAGGCCTCCACAGGGCCTTCGGAGACCCTCCGGAGGCCCCGCGAAGGCCTTGGGAGGGAGGGGGGAGGGCTGGGAAAGCCTCCGCGGGGCCTTTGGAGACCCTCTGGAGGCCCCGCAAAGGTCTTGGGAGGGAGGGGGAAGTACTGGGGAGGCCTCCACAGGGCCTTGCGAGGCCCCACGAAGGCCTTGGGGAGTACCGGGGAGGCCTCCGCGGGGCCCCGTGAAGGCCCGGGGAGGGAGGGGGGAGGCCCGGGGAAGCCTCCGCGGGGCCTTGCTAGGCCCAGCAAAGGCCCGGGGAAGGAGGGGGAGGGCCAGGGAAGCCTCTGCGGGGCCTTGCTAGGCCCCATGAAGGCCCGGGGATGGAGGGGGAAGGCCCAGGGAGGGAGGGGGGAAGGCCCCGCGAAGGCCCGGGGAGGGAGGGCGGAGGGCCGGGGAGGCCTCTGCGGGGCCTTGCTAGGCCCCAAGAAGGTCCGGGGAGGGAGAGGGGAAGGCACGGGGAGGGAGGGGGGAGGGCCCGGGGAGGGAGGGGGGAGGGCCGGGGAGGCCTCCACGGGGCCTTGCTAGGCCCCATGAAGGCCCGGGGAGGGAGGGGGTAAGGCCCGGGGAAGCCTCCACAGGGCCTTGCTAGGCCCCACGAAGGCCTGGGGAGGGAGGGGGAAGGCCCGGGGAGGGAGGGGGGAAGGGCCGGGGAGACCTCCGTGGGGCCTTGCTAGGCCCCGCGAAGGCCTGGGGAGGGAGGGGGGACGGGACGGGCAGGGAGGGGGAAGGCCCGGGGAGGGAGGGGGGAGGGCCGGGGAGGCCTCTGCGGGGCCTCTGGAGACTCTCCAGAGGCCCTGTTGAGGGCTTGGGTGGGAGGGGGGAGGACTGGGGAGGCATCCACGGGGCCTCGGGAGGGTCTCCGGAGGCCCCGGGAAGGCCTAGGAAGGGAGTGCGGAGGCTGGGAAAAGCGGCTATGGGGCCTCCTGAGGCCCCATGGTCGCTATGGTGGGGGAGGGGGGCAGTCGTTATTCGCGGATTTTTCACATTTGCGGGGGTCCGTGGAACGTAACCCCCACGAATGTGAAGGGACGACTGTATATGTATAGATACATACATGTACATACAGTCAGACCCCTATATCCATGGAAACATCTGCAGTTTCGGGTATTTACGGGACACAAAATAGGAACATGTATTTCCCTATTTCAGTTGTACTAAAAAATGCTTAGAGAGGTATCTTCTCTAGGCATTTTCTAGGTCCTCCAATGCAACTCTATGGCACGTTTTAATTGGATGTCTTTTATTTTAATAGGTTTACAGTTATCCACTGTTTCCGGTATGCGTGATACATCCAGGAACCGAACCCTTGTGGATCTGGGGATCCAACTATGTATGCATACATATCCTTTTGCAAATATGCCTGAAGAATTTTACTTCCTACAGAGACAACATGTTAATTAAGTATTATTATCTAGTGGGCTTCCACTTTTAGCTGCATTTTTGTATACCTCTTGTGTTTTCAGAACATTTCCCCTTAATTTCTAAGCTTCTCTTTTATAGCTAAACAAAGCCTTTGTGTATGAGCGTAACTGTTCTCTCCCTGAAGGGAATCGCTAAGAGATACTTTTGTTTAGTAGGTTTTGTGCAGATCTAGAATGACATCCACAGGAGAGAAAAAACTAAACTTGACCTTTGCTTGCCCGTTAAGTTCTGTACAACAGACACAGCAGGCATGCTGGTTTCTGATTTAAACCAGACTTCCCCTGGGCAGTAAAATGTTTGGTTACAGCCAGCCTAGAAGAAGAGCACAACGGTGGAGTTGAACCCATCCTGGGAATCTCCTGATGTTATGAAGCACTTAGCTAGCCATGATAAGAAAAAAAGAAATCCCAATTTGAGTTTCACTGCTCTTTGTTAAAAAGAACTCCAGTTGATTTCCACTCTACATGACAGTCTGTTTCTTATAAAACTACTCACCTATACCTTCCTTTAAATCTCTCTGGGGTATTTGCATGCTCAATAACAAGAATTGAGAAGTCACAGCACAAGCAGTTTGGGATTCATCCTTTTGCTAATTCAGCCTAAAGGTCCTTTATCCAGCTTCAATTTCTATTGAAAACAACATGATGCTTCTATTTGATCCTCCCCACTTTCTTTGAGACCTTAAATACCTGCCTTTTCTTTCTCAGCCCTTTTCACTTCAGAGCAAAGGATACCTTTAATCTGAAGCAGCATTGAGAAGCCACCCTGAGTATTTCTCAATCAGTTGCTTGGATTAATGGCTCACCAGCATCCTGCATTCAAATCCTGCCTCTATATGAATCTGGGAAGTCTTTATAGCACTAACCTTTTAAGAAATATAATGGCAATATTGACAGATACACATGTCACTGGACCAGAGCAGTCCAATGTCAAATGGTGATTTGAAAGCAATACTAGCAGCTTTTTAAAGCCTGTTTGAGAACCAGTTCAAATCTGCAGCCATGCATGTTCACATGCATTGCACCAATTGAGAGTGCACATGCAAAGTTACTTTTGATGACCTTTTAACCTCCCTGGACTCTTTAACCTCTGTAGAAGCTCCTCGAGAGCTGTTGGCTGAAACAGATTATGCAGTTCCTTTACATGATTAAAAACTCATGGGCTTATCACACACGGGAAGGGAAGCGGAAGTAAAGCCCAAGAATAGCATGTCCCATTGTCTCACCTTGCCTTACTGCATGATATTGGCATGCTTCAGGTGTATTACCATTCTGGTCCCATGGGAGATGGTAGGAAAGGTGAGTCTTTTTGCTAATGGATTTTTCCGGTTAGCAAAAAGACTTGTACCACTGTCTCCCACAGGACTGGACTGGAAGAACAGCTGAAACGTGCAGACACTATGTGATAATGCAAGGCAGGACATGCTATTCTCGGACTTTATTGCCATTTTCCTTCCCTTATGCGATAAGTCTCTAAATGAAGAGTAACTCCCAAGCAGAAGACATATCAAGTTTTCTTGTGGAACCAGAACTTCTTACAGTCCAACAAGTGTAAATAAGAACTACATTAACAGCTCTTTAAACGAAGACTTTCACAGAAAGTACCTGAAAGTAGGGGCTGCTTCTGCCCATCCAAGCAAGGGATGTGTGTCATAGTGCCTTCCCAGATATGTTGTAGAATCCGGACATCATGTGCTTTGAAACAGGGAAGAATCAGAAATTCCTGCAAATGGAATTTTAGAAAGAAGAAGAAAAAGAAAAATGGCTCATCCATTCATCTTTGCATTACATATAAAATACTCTGTTCATAAGGCATAAACATACTGGGTCATCTGAGAAATGTGGTTATTTAAATATACTTATACCCTAATTTTTCCTGATGTTGCTTGTTGAACAATAAGTGATTTAGGTTGTAGTTATCTAATTCAGGTTATTAATGGTTCATATATAAGTGCAGTGCTTCTTAACATACACGTGCATATCAAACCAGTACAGATGATCATCACTGACAGCTGCAGAAATACACGGGGAGAAATGCAAAAATAGCACAGATGTTCTACACTTATACATATCTGCTTTAAGAAAAATGATGTGTGCATTTGAAACCTTTCTTCCCGCTTCCCCAAGCGAGAGACAGTTAGGGCATTGCCCTAACACACAGCAGGTTGGTTTATCATAAGGGAGTCCCCCAGTTCCCTATGACTGTAAAAAGTTTCTGGTGCGTCTCCTTGGCTACAATGAAAGCAGCAACTGCTAGAGCTGAATCTACACAAGGGCTGTTTCCCAGCTCCACTGCATAGTATCCCTGCCCCAGTTTGACACCTTTACTGCCACACACACGTGTTATAATCCAAACTGAAATCAGTTTGGAAAGCTACATGGGACCTCTATTACATAGCCACATCTGTGCAAGTGGGTATTTCTACTGTGTGCACATGTTTGCTGTATTAGTTTATGTCTGATCACATAACTGGCCGCACCAACTGTGGGGTTTGGAGTTTTGTTTTTGTTTTTTATTCCTGCAAGACATACACATATTCACTTAATGAAATAGCCTTTATTTTCCTTTCATTCTGATTGCTCACCTGCACTTCTATAAATTGAAGGCAGCAGATAAAGGGGAGGTGAAATGCTGACCTGAGAATGAGTGCATACAAACCGTATTCCCCCCCTGCAAAAAAAGAGAGGCAACACTGCTTTTTCTGGATGCTGAAACAAACAAGGGAGCTACTCCATGATGGGAAGAATCAGGAGACTTAGATGACCACCTGACCTAGATGACCACCCACCAAAGTTATTAAAAATGACTTTTGTTTTGGACAAGAGTCAAATCTCACCCAACAAATGTAGGCGCTTTGAATGTATGTGACTGGCATTCCATTCGTGAATTACAATGGGCTAAATTGAATTTATGGCATCACAACTCACTTTTATGGTTGTTGTGCCTGTTGGAATTCTGTTATGACTGTGCACCAACCAAAATCCCCCCAACTCACCTTGTAAGCAGTGCACCCCCTCAACATGGGCATTTTTCTTGGAGAGCAGAGGGTGAGTACGGATGCATCCAGCTATTTTCTTGTAGATAGAGGCACTGCAAAGAAATCATTTGCAGAGACCTCATAAGGGTCCTCAGAGGTCTTTCCAGATGCCTGTTGCAGTACATCCAGCTACAGGACAATAATCTGACATGTCCCCACCCATCTACTTGCTCTCTGACAACAAGGAAATGGGCAGAGGCTGCACTGCTTACAAGATGAGTTGAGGGGGAGATGGCACTGGCAGACATAACTATGGAGATGTAGCTGTATGAAATGTGCATATCTCCCAGTGCAGGGTTTCAGCCATACATCTCAGCTATCTACATTTGATTCTATTGCTTCAGTCAAACAATTCCCAGAACAAAATATTAAGGTATTAAAGTACTGATTTTCTCCACATACGTTCATTGTAAATGGTGTGTTCATTTCAAATGACCCTCTTCTACATTAGTGCCTTGAGCTTTGGTGTCTTCGGCAACATACCATTTTGGAATTAAGTGTCACTAAAATCAATGCACTTAATAATCCTAAACACACCACATACCAACTCTACAATTCTATGATTCTATGATTCTACCATTGGAAATTAAGTACAGTGCACATGAACAAGCCAAGGCATGCTGTCAAAGCTTGGGGAAGTTACTGTTTGGGGCTACAACTTCTAGAATCCCCCAGCCAATATGGCCATTATAGTTTTAAAAATGACTTTTCCAAACTGTTCATGATGTTCACTTAAAGTGTGTGGAAGGAACTGGGGTAGTACATTCCCCAATTCTTTCCACCTAACAAATCGAGTGGTGGAGCTCTTGTTCCACAGCAGTTCACCACCACCACATACCACCACCCCTCCCCATAACACCAGACTTGAGTACTTTCAGTCCCATTGGTTAAGTTTTCATTGTTAAGCAAATGTACAAGAGGGCTTCTGGATGGGCAGTCAGGAGTGCTACCACTCAGAAGCCACCACAGAGCTACTCTTTCCCTCCTTAATGGATTGTGCTGTTCTGTCCCTCTCCGGTAAGAAAAAAAGAAAACAAAAATCAGTTGGAAAAAAACAAGAAGTTAATAAATAGAAGATAACAACATCTAGAACCCCTGTAAATTTTTATGAATTAACCAGATTAATTGCACAATAAAAGCACTGTCTGGAAGTATGCTATATTCCTCTAGCTGAAAGCAGTACAGCTCAAAAGCACTTGATTTGGACTGGATTATGCCCTATATTGTTTCAAGTTGGCATATTAGCATTGCCCTATATGACAACCATCTAGGAAAGAAGGTCAGCCATTTGTATTTTAAATGAACGACTTTCCACCATAAGACTGTGAAATGTATATTTTAGTTTATTTATTTAATTTTATTTAAATATTTTTATACCACCTTCCCTAGCAAATCTCCCCCAATGTATGTGATAAACTCTCTATTGAGCTATTTCTGTAAGCTGTTAGTCTTTGCATAATGTTGTAATACTATCATGTTCTCAGCTATGAATTTTGTTCACTTCCTTGAACAAAGTGACGAGATTCCTAATAACATAACAGTTCAACCTCTAGAGGGCTGGGAAGGACCAATGAAGCTGATTTCCATATTTGGATTCCCAACTTCTATTGATTAGGTTTACTACATTAACAGGAGAGTTGTTGAAAGGATATTGACTGGGCAAATTCATGGATTTTTGATGATACCCATGGGGCATTTGGTTTCCTGGAACATGATTGTAACTGTAGACATTCTGAATTCTTTCATGCACAGAGCATATTAAGCACTGCTACAGAAATACTGTGCTCTCCATTTATTAAGAAAAACATTTTTAAAATATACCGGTATATATATCTATATCTCAAGGAGTTGCCTGTGTAGTTCAGCCCTTTGAAATAAAACTGAATGTAAAATAATTGAAAGCTTGCCAAAGTCAATAAAGCACTGAAATATTCAGATTCATAGGCAGATCTGACATTTTGAATCTCTGTTTTCTCATTTTTCCCGTTCATGATGCATATGCTTTTCCAGAAACACAATTAGGGCAAGGGAATTGTTGGCAAGGAACAGTGAAATCAGTGATGCTTTCAAGCACTGCATTTTCTCTTGGTTGCATCTTTTTGTCAGTCAGGAGTCAGAGCCATGGGCAGCTGCCAAAGATGGACCAGGAGCCATGAACCAGAAATTGCACTAGTGTCAGCAGAATTGGAGCTGAGGAACCAGGCTAAGAGACAGAGTTGAAGAACAGAGCAACACATGCCAAGGCCAGAAAAATCTCCCCCACCCTCCAAGTCCTAGGCCACACAAGAAGCCCTTTCCCTTGCTTAAGAGGGCTCATTGGCCTGCCTGGGAGGGTGAGGCCAATCCAGAGCATGAGAATGCTACGTTGTCCAAGAAGATGCTTCCAACTGCAGTTCTAGTGACTTTCCATCTAGACAGTTCCAAACAGAGCTGGCAGACCTTGCAAGGTTGTTGCTTGGACTACACCCAACAGAATTGATATTAGCATGCTGGCTGAGATTCTGGGAGGTGGGTGTAGTCCAAAAGAGTAACTTACAAACTCTGGCACAGTTCTTTACTGTTGTCCAGATGGCTTCTGACACTTTTGCATTGGGATGGAACCAGCGGTCACCATATGCATGGCATACAACAGTGACTGGATGAACTGTGATCCTGTCCCTACTCCACATTATTTTCCTGTCAAAATTACTGTGGTTGTAAAGATGCAAGAGGATGGAAAAATGAGGAACAGGGGAAAGCCAAATGTCTGTCTGGTTTGTTCTCCTCCACCCAATCACCACATGCTTGTGGGTTGGAATCTCATGCAATGTGGGATGTATATCTTCTCCACAGAGGGAAACACGGATTATTCTGCCATGTGATAACAATATCAACAGATGAATGCAATTGGCAGGAACATGCCATATTTATCTTGGAACAGATAAACTTATGAACATTTTATCTTCTCCTTTTCTGAGCTGGGAACAACTGAACATGAAGTTCCACTTTTGTACTGGTATATTTTGAAGTGTTGACATTCATTATGACACTCCATGGTATTCCAAGTAGTCATTAGAGTTCAAAACTACAGGCAACTATTTTGATCCATATCAACATTTCTAGCAGTTTTCATCTCCACCTGGAATACGTCTTCTGTAAACCTACTTATCCCTAACTGTCCATTCAAGATCAAGCGACTCCAAAATACTTTTGATTATCACAGGATGGCTCACAGCTGTCCGTTATTACTTAGAAATATCTAGTTTCCCCTAAGCTATTATAAGGATTGCAGCTAAACTAACAGTGAACACAAAAAGTCTTCAGGGGCAGGTGGGCTGGCAAAGGATGTCATTATTCCTGCCAGTCAAAAACTCTTGGCAATTTGTCTCTCTGAGCCCTGGTTGTTATGTCTGGTCATTGATGAATATGATACAAGCCTTCATCAGAGTTAGATAAAGCCCTGTCCCTGAGCCCTTGTCCCAAAGTCACTTACTGGGTACATATGGAGGGTAGTTGAGATTGTTGAAAGCACAGCCTGGGTACTGGCCATTTAGAATATTAGATGGTTCATTCATATCCTAAGCATAATAAAAGAAGAGAGAAATGATTTTTCAGAAGGATTCGGTTGTGTTATAAATATGGGATGGCAGAAGCAATTGATGAAATAAAAGTAAAAAAGGAGATACAATGAAACATACAATCCAAATTCCATCGTAAGGAAGGACGTTGTGGAATTCAGCACACATATGGGTCCACCAGTCAGCTGTTCGAGGGTTGAGTAGTCAGGATATACTGATTCTCCTGGAGGCAAGGCCTGGAAGTGAGCATGAGATGCATTTGAATAATTTAAGACAAGAGTGAGCAACTGTGTAGGGGCCAGGAACCAATTTTCCTTTCCAAATCCTCCATAGGCCACAGCTCCTAGCATTGCCAGAAAACCTGTTTTTCTTCAGAGTTCTTCTCAAAATGGCAACTGGATGTGACGTTGCATCACTTTCTGACACCATTTTGAGGGTGATTCCAAAGAAAATAGAAGTACAGTATTTGGGGATGGTAGCCAGAGGTGAGTGGGGATGTTTTTGTGCATTTTTGTAAATTTGGAGGACTTTTTGTTCTGCTTTTGGCTAGAAAACCACCTATAAATTGCAAATATTTGGTTTTTGAATAATGGGGAATAGGGGGTTTGGGGGCTCCAAATTGAGGCCCAGGGGCTATCTGAGGCCCACACCCCACACTTCCCCTACCCTTGATATAAGGAAACTTGGCTCAATTAAATAGGCATGGCAACCTGCAGGGATTTCATAGGCTGCAAACTCTGAGTACGTACCACTGGCTATTAATGTATTCACCATGAAAACTGAATTCCCATGGTTATTGTGACATGATAACATCTAGTATTAGTGTACAAGATTTGACTTTGTGCTTTTCTGTTATTTTTTCCTCAAGAATTATATAGTTAGGTAACAATTTCCAATGTGGGGTGAACATACTTGTCTGTTGCAGCAAAAACAACTACTGTAAGTTCTATGGCACCTTGTAGCAGGGATTAAGTGACAAGCAGACCTTGGGCTACAAGCAGCACCCGCCCCAGGTCATTTTTGCAGCCCATAGGCCCCTGAAAATGTGCTGCTGAAATGTGGTAACAGCAAGCCACTAAACATCACGGTGTTCTGTTGTCACTCCCATATTGATTGGTGCCTTCAATGCAAGGCTAATATACAACTTTCTCAAGAGCCATGCCATGATTAGTGGGCAGCAATCGTATGGTTAGGGATTCTGTGGGACTTGCTGTTGTGATTACTCTCTCCTTGATTACTTTAACAGTACTGTATAGTGTTAGGTTGCTATTAGGAGAGCAGTGAATGTCTTCAATTGCCTTCTAGACACCCACCTTGCCAACTGCTGGCGTCACTCCATCGGAATTGTTCACCCAGAGTCCCAATTGTTGTCCAAGTTCATATGGCTAGTAAGTCCCTTTAGACTGATCTTTACTTAGGAAAGGATCCTGAAGCGAAAACAATGGAAAAAGCAAATAACAGTTAAGAGAAATTATAGGGACTCTTCCCTACAGAAAGGAGCTCCCATTAGTTTTGAAACACAGTCTAATTTTATGTAAAAATGTGTTAGACATTTCTTGTTACTTTTCTAATGTGATGATTTAATCATTGCTCTCTACTTTAGATTGGTGTTAATAATATGTTATTGTGTTACTACTGCATAGTTACACCATCATCACCATTATTATCATTATAAACAAAAACATGTTTTAAAATAGCCCCAAATACAAAAAAATCCCCCTAAATCTAATCTAATAAAAGTAATAAGTAGAAATTACACATTATACTAAAAAAATCCTATTGTCTTACTAGCCATTAACATTATTTATGTTCTCAACACCTCTTCCCCCTCAAACAATGTGTTTCAGGTACTTCTAGAAATCACTCATTGTACTTCCAAATTACTTCCAGATTCTGAAACAGTCTGAGATCTATCACAGTACTAAGTGAAATGGGACCACTGTTTGTGCATGACAATAACCTGTAACTCTATTAACCTTTCATTATACTTTCCAAAACAAACATCCTTCCTCAAGTTCCTCCTCCTCTGTCAGAGAGACTCTGCTGGACTTGATAGCCCTGTACCTGAAGATGTGGACTGGGCCAGCTGACAGCTTATACAGTCCATCCCAACAAAGGTTCCCCTTCATTATGTTGGAAAGTTTTCCTGCTCAGGCCAGTTCTCACATCCAACCTAAGATGAGATAGGTGTGAAAGGCTTGTCATGCACACCTATCTCATCTTAGATCATGAGGCCCCATTTGCCATTGCATTCATCCTTCAATAAATCAGGAGTTGTCTAAATGGTGGAAATAACCCTCATGGAATTTGCTGGAAATATGACCTGTCTAAATGGGATCCTGCATCAACTTACTGTATTCAGAAGGAGGGGGCCCAAATGGCAAAAATACCACATGAAAAGCCTTTGCAGCTTTCCCCATAGTTTTTTTTAAAAAACAGCGAGGGGTGTGTGCATTCCTGCTTGTTGGGACAAGCAATTAAATATGACCATAGGAGAGGAAGCACAAAGCTGATTGGCCGGGTGAGTGCAGGGGCAGGGCTTGCTAATGTTGGATTTTCACCTTAGTGATTGCACGCTAAGGCAATAAAACAGGGTGTGTGTTTTTGCTTTTGTTTTTGCTTTCCTGTTAAATAAAAATATCGCTCCAGCACACCTTAGACATTGTTTTTTAAAAAGTCTGGCGGTGGCAAATTGGAGTAAGTACAAAGGCAAATAAATCACTCATGGCCACCATCTTGGATGTGAAGCTGATGGGGGATTATGGGGGCAAAAACACCATTAAGACAAGTTGCTGCTGCTGCGAAATGCCATTACTGCAAGGCACTCTGGGGGGTTTTGCCTCGTAAAGATGGCCCTCAGTCTTAGTGGCTACTGAGTGCCTTATATCAACTAACCTACTGTAACTGGGTCATCTGTCCTTTCTGCACTGTCTGTTCACTGCCATCTTACTGAAATGCCATACTACTAGGACAATTTAGAGAGTGCAGAAAAAGCTGTGTCCTCCAAGGTTGTGTCCTCCAAGGGCAGAAAGCCAAGGGAATGGCTTAGGTGGAAGAACTGGGTGGGGGCTACCACTTTGCCCCATAGCATATGCCAATGGGGGCAAGTTGCCTCATTCTGTCTAATGGTAGGTCCAGCCCTGCTCTGATCATCACCACTCCTCAAAACAGTATCTTGGGGTGTCTTCTTATATTAGCACCATGCCTATACATGAGATAGTTCTGGCATCTCAGGCACTGATAAATGTATTAGTTCTAATGTTGGATCATAGAACTGTAATTTGTTTCAAAAATCATTTTGACCTTTGGGAAAATAATCTGCTCTTTTTAGCACACAGCTCTCTTTGGCAAATTGCATAACATTTTAAAAAATGTTTTTTTAAAAGGCCTTGTGTCTTCACACTTAAAGGATTATAAACATTCAGCACATGCTGTCATTTTACCTAACTTCCTTACCTTCCTTTCAAAAGGGTATTCTGTGGTAATTCCCAATGGACATCCCCACTCTAAAACATGGCCATTTAATCAGTCATGCCTCATGTGAACTTCTGCTGTCTCATAGGCAAAAGGGTTATTGTAGTGCATGAGCGTAACACATGATGCAGGTCTAGCCTCATCCCAAGGAGAACAAAAGAGCTTTTGTATTCTAAACAAATTCTGTGTATTTTTCACACATTTCTCACCTGTTCCTTCTGGGAACAAGGGACATATGAGAGACTGGCACAACAGCCCAGAGAATGGCCTAAAGGGCACATCAAGATGATGTAGTTCTCAGCTGAAGCTAAGTAGACCTGGTCCTGCATTTAGGTCACCGAGGAGACATTTTTTGAAGGCAGGAGACCAGAGCTTGGAAAAATTGCTTTTGAGATCCGTTTCCAGAGTCCCTCCATCAGCATGGCCACTAGCCATGTTTGCTGAGGGATGTGGGGAGTTGTACTGTAAGAAATAACTTTTCTAAGCTCTGCTATGGACTATGTTTAAATTGATCTAAATTTGTGGGCTATAACTGTGACAAATACATATTTAATACTGGGAATTTTCTCAGGTCATGCAGTGGAAGTTACTGTAAATAAGCAGCACTTGACAAACTAGATTACATTCATACTAGCTGTACCTGGCGTAATATATGCCATTATCTTATATCACTCCTCCAACACGCTTTATGGGAGGGGAGAGACCAAGTTCTGCCACTTCCTTGGGAAAGGAAGCCCAGTCAGGCTTTACTCCTGAGTAAACCCACCTGGGATTGCAGCACGGGCCTCCAAGGCAGCTGGGAGGAACCCAGCTCTAGCAGCGTGTGCAGGGTTCAACTGAATAGCCCGGAAGAAGGTTTTTTTTTTTTTTTTAATTATTATGTATTTATGCTCCACTCTTCAGCCACAAAGGCTATCAGAGTGGCTTACAATTTGTTTTAAGCAATAGCAATTTACACATCTACACTTCATTAAGCAGATGTGTGTTAGCTAATTGCCCTGGCTTCATTTTACCAACCTATGAAAGGATGAAAGGCTGAGTGAACCTTGGAACCCTCTAGGATCAATCTTGCAACGTGGTGACTTGCAGTACTGGCATTTAACCACTGCGCCACCAGGGCTCCCTTGTCTTGCTTTTCATTGACAAGGAAAAAGAAACCCTTTACTCACAAGTAAATCCCTGCGGACCTGCCTGTTGAAGTGCTTGGGGCCTGCAGCTAGTGGAAGTGTTCCACACATTTCCACCATAAGTGTGCTGATTGGCAGGCCAACAGAGACCTTTGATTGGTTGGGAAGTTTCCTAAGCAGCCAATCAGCACACTGGAAACAGCAACATACCCAAGAGAATTATATATATAGATTGGTGCTTATTAGCTAAACCATGCTTTTACACAGCTAAACCTACTGTATCGAATCAAATTAACTCTTAAGCAAGTATGCATGGAATTGTAGTTTAGAGATTGTTAATTTTCTAGTCCTCAGGATTTAGCATATCATTTCAGAATTACATTATTCCAGAATACTGTTTTTAATCACAGCCTCTCACTGCTAGAAGATTTTAAATTCCTTCCATTTGCTTTTGCAATGAATTCTCTTTTTAATGAGTGCTCATGAACAGTAGACAACCTTCTTCATTAAAGTTCTTCTGTGATAATAGATGTTTATCATCCCGCTTGATAACCATTGTTACTTTTAGAACATCTCTCTTTGTATCAAAACAATGTATTTGCTCTGACTCAGAATCTAAGTCACAAGCAAAAATGGGGCTATTGTTCATGGAAGGCAGCAATGGATGATGAGTAAGTACTGACATTCTGAGCAAAATGATTAAAAAAAAAAAAAAGCCCAAAGGCAAAAAGGAGACAGAAGGGGAGCCACTGAAATCATAAGTCCAACTTAAAAAAAAAAAAAAAACATTGTATAGTAATTTCATTTTTATGCCATACGTTTCCAGTCACAAAACTCATGCACAAAGTTCCTTTGGGACTTGTTGCACGGTGCTTTGGATTGTCCCAACTATAGTATAAGTCAAGGACAGGCAATAGTGTCCTACACATTGAAATATTTGAAGGGATGTCACACTGAGGATGGGGCAAGCTTGTTTTCTGCTGCTCCAGAGACTAGGACATGGAGCAATGGACTCAAACTACAGGAAAAGAGATTCCACCTAAACATTAGGAAGAACTTCCTGACAGTAAGAGCTATTTGGAAGTGGAATGCACTGCCTTGGAGTGTGGTGGAGTCTCCTTCTTTGGAGGTTTTTAAACAGAGGCTGGATGGCCATCTGTCGGGAATGATTTGACTGTGTATTCCTGCATGGTAGGGGGTTGGACTAGATGGCCCTCATGCTCTCTTCCAACTCTATAATTCTATGATTCTACAGGTGTTTTGTACTACAGCTCCTATCATCCTTGATCACTAGCCCTGCTGGCTGGGGCAGATGGGGGTGTAGTTCAAATCACCCCAAGGCACCTTGCTTATGCAGGTACAGGGATTTGTTTTGTTTTTTTACATTTTATAGGCTCCTTTACATGGTAACATTAAGATATAGTATAGTTATCTTTGCCTATCAGATGTATTGACAAACATGTTAACCTCCTGATAAAGGCATTATTTCAAGCTCCCTTCATCATGCAATGGACTCTAGTAGGTGGGAATAGACCCCCCTACCAAGGCAGGCAGTTGAGTTAGAGCATGTTTACACCCATACTTTCTGCTCCCCCCCCCCACTCCATTATAAGGAAAGACCCATTTGGGTCCTATTTTCACTAGCATGCAGCATTGCTCTTGGGAAAAAGGAAAAGGAGCTCTTGAACTGTAAACTGGTATTCTTGCAATTATGTCACCTGCCCATATTAGCCTTGAGGATGCATTCAGAATTCTTAAGGAATTCTTATTTATGAAATAAAGAACCATGTATTTTGGTGTGCTTAGGGACGTTGTATTAGAACCAACATATTGGGTTATGATTATAATGCTGTTTTGTGTATGTTACCTTCATGGCTCATCTGGAAAAAAATGGCAGTAACAGGGAAAAGGTTAATTGGGGCTGACAACGACAGGAATCGTGTAATTTGGCTGGTCTAAGAGTCTTCTCACAACATGCGTGTTCAGAACAGTGTAGAATCTAGCACACAGAAATAGTTTGCACATCATTTCGGGAACATGAATTGGCTTTAAGGATGTGCAAGTTGGGCTGAAAATGGGCTTTAAGGATGGGCAAGTTAGCCTCTTCTTCCTTTCGAAGAAATCATGATAATTAAAATATTATTTGACAGAGTTTGATCATCACAAAAAAAAACCCAAAAACCAGTGTGGTTTGTTGAAAACTTACAACTCCCCTCCTTCTGCTCACAAGCCATGGTTTGTCAACCAGTCACAAACCCAAATCTCAGTCCATGGTTTGTTGCTGGCTTATAAACTCTGACTTGTTCCAGTAATTTCTTGTGGTGAACACACAAAGCTGGCCTGTCCCTGGTTTGTTTTCCCATTTTGAAAGAAACAAGCTAACAAAAGGCATGGGGAGAAACAAAATAGAAATGGAAAAGACTGTGGGTCCATCTATACAATTTAAAAAAATCCGTTTGGGGGGTAAAAAATACAAATAGGCAGTCATTCGTATGTATACGATCTGTCTACACGATTTTTTATCCCCCTAAACTCCATAAGACCCCCCCCTTCCCCAGCTGGCTGGAGTGAGCAAACCAAGCGGCAGTTTTAAATCTCCCACCGCTTTTTTTTTATTATTATTATTTAAAAAGGTGCCTGCTTTGCGAAAATTTGGTTTTCCCTATTTACAAGGTAAAATGAAAATAAATATATATAAAATTCATGGACTTACCGGACTCTTGCTTAGCCGGGAATCCAACAATGCTGGTGCTCCCAATTCCCCTCCTTGCTAGCCCCCCCTCTACTCAGCTGGCCAATCAGATTACACTGCCTGTTCGTATGTGTGTGAACGGGGTGTACAGACCATCAGCCATTTGAACGGCTGTACGGATTTTATGCCGAGATCCGCTACTCCTTCCGAACGCCAAATCCACGAAGTTTATGAGGGATTTGCTAGCCCCTCTTCTGAATGACACGTATGAATCAGAATGGCCGTGCGTACGGAAGAGTGATCTTCCGAACAGCATTCGTATTTTTTTTACTGTGTAGACGGGCCCTAACTTTGGCTTGTTTGATCTTTTGTTGTACAGTTCTGGCTTAAGCACTAAGCCATGGTTAAATCAAATCATGGCTCATTGTGACATGTGAACCTCTCATTTTTCTTACTAAAGAAAGGTAAAACTGGTTTTAGTGAAGCATAGGAATCCAGGAAATTTCCCTTTCCACATACACACAGCCAATTACAGAAAGATGCAATGAATATAAGAAATATAAATATTTCTGTACTATAGATTTTTCATGGGTTTTTTTCTGGGCTGTAAGGCTGTGTTCTGGAAGAGTTTATTCCTGACATTTTGCCTGCATCTGTGGCTGGCATCTTCAGAGAATGATGGCATACCACACCCCTACACCACCATTCTCTGAAGATGCCAGCCATAGATTCAGGTGAAACGTCAGGAATAAACTTCCAGAACATGGCCTTACAGCCTGGAAAAAAATCACGAAAAACCTATGAATGCTGGCTGAGAAAGCCTTCAACTTCATATTTCTGTACTGTATATCATTTTTCTTAATGTTGCATTTTCCTAACGCTATTTATTCTCCCCCCTCATCTTATATCCATTCCTTCCCTTCATCCTAAAATCCTGTATAGAAAATAATCAGCACACATCTGCTTTTGAGCTTTTCTAAAGAAAGTCATCCTATATTACCAAAAGGGAAAACTGTGCTTTAGTGCCACAATTAGAAATGTAAAATTTCTGAAAATGTTGAAGCCATGGAAAAAACAATTTTTCCTGTTTTTTTTTCTTCAGGAAAAAAATGTATATTCAAACAATTATTACAAATGGAATTTACTTTTTTTATTATTTGTATTTGTTACAAATGGAGCAACAGTCTCCTGAACTGTACGGAACCTCTTTGATTTTGTTAGTTTATGTGGAGCAGGCAAAAAATAAAAATTAAAAAAAAAAATACCAGAAGAAACCATCAACATTAGTAACAAAGAAAATTATTTATATTTCCTCTCCACAGTGCATCCTCAGTGCACAGAAATTAGAATAATCTGATAGAGTACACAGTTTTTATAAATGATTTGGAGACTATATATGAACACCTTGTCTTAAAGATTTTAATTCATCATGCTAAAATAAAACATTCCATAATAGAATTTCTTTCTTTTTTCAATTTTTTGGAAAAAACAAAAAAGGCTTCAGGAAAAAAATGGGGGAAAATATTTTTTCTGATTTTTTTGGGGGGGGGTTTCTGGGCTTTCACATCTCTAGCCACAATTCATAGTAAATCCTATATATTACAAAGGTAATGTAAAGAGAGAGCCTGTTAGTAAGCTTATGTTGCTAAATTACCAGAATAATAACATAGTACAATCAATCTTTCTTCAATTCTTGAATGCATTGTGGCAGGCCGGCATAATTTTCTTTGTCATAAGTAAAGTCCAACCGATTCTCCATGTAATCAATGTCTGCATACTGGACATCCTGACAAATGCAGTAGGAACAGATTGTAGTCGGTTTTATTGATTCATTGAAGCACAGCTATTTATTGTTTACCATTCTGCTCACAATAGCAGCATAGAGAAAGATGGTATAGGAATTTCTCAACATCACTCCTGCTATAGACTAATCCAAGCTGAATCAACTTTCTTAAAATATTATTTTTGTAAATGCAGATTTTTAAAAACAATCACCAGTATTGTCATAACACAGCTCTTAACGGAAGCTCTTAACGGAATGGTAGTTTACACTGCCAATAAAGCGCTACATTGCAAATATACCGGCAAAAGTAGCGACATCCCCTGGCACGCTATATTTGGGTGTTTTGCCTTCCCCTCTTCTGAATGACGCGATGCTGTGCTGCAATCCGTGGGAACTATGAGCTATCTTAGCGGTATATTTAGAGGAATATTTGCCCATGTAAACGACCCCAAAGTTTTTATTACAACATTACATTTCTGGTGGAGCTGTCATCATTTTTTCAGAATTCAAAATTAATTGTTTTTGTAATTAAGCCTATGAGCAATACAACTTAATGAAAATAAGGTGGATAACAAATGATAGTACTTTATTCTTATTGATGTGTGTTTGTGTCTGTGTGTCCCTTCAAGTTGCCTGGCAACTTATGGCGACCCCATGCATTTCATAGGGTTTCCTTAGGCAAGGAATACTCAGAGGTGTTTTTGCCAGTTCCTTCCTCTAAAATATAGCCTACAGCACCTGGTGTTTGTTGGTGGTCTCCCATCTAAGAACTAACCAGGACTGACTCTGTTTAACTTCCAAGATCACACAAGATCTGGTATGTTTGGGGCATTTAGGCTCTATTTTTACCTATACAACCAGTTAATTTGTACTTGGGACTAACTAAATCCATTTCCTTCATCCTACTGGATAGTCTGTGCTTCAGTTGTTTTGTTTCCTTTCATTCCATCTATAATTCAAATCTAAACTGCACATTCGAGAGACTATCTTTTGCTCTTTTCCATGACTGGCACCAACTGCCAGGTCTTTAGACTAGTCTTCAAAAATCCAGCCCCCTCCGGATGTATTGGAATACAAGTCACAACATCCCTAGCCAGTCTTATGCTGCGGGGAGGGGGGGGAGGGTTGGGGAAGGAGATCGGTCAATACATGTCCAGGGTGTTGGGCTGGGAAAGTCCTTAGCTTGTAAAAGGGTCCCTGGTTATGCTAGCTTGGGATTCTGAGTATTGTAGTCCCAAAAGTAACTTTTCCCAGCTCTGAGGAAAGCTACTTTAGATACTAATACTGTTCTGATGATTACGTGTTGAAAAACTGTCGTAGCCAAGCTTTCTTCCCCATAGCTGGCTTGAGCCAGTCTCCAGTTTCTTCAGTCACTGCCAATTAGTCCAGCTTGTACAAATAATGAGCCTTTAATTAAATCCATACAACATTCTGAACTTTCCAACCAGAATTATGTTATTTTTATTGCCACAGTCTGCTAAACTACAGCATCAAAAGGTTGGGTATTTATACCGAGCACTCTATGTTTTAATTATTTGCCCACACCTCCTCAGGTCAGTCACCCCTTGGAAACTCTGCTAATTGCAATCAACTACTCATAAGACAGCAGGAACTTAGTTTGGTGTACAGCTAAGCATTTGGAAATCACTGAATGACAAAGTCCAACAGCGTGATCCTTGAAATCAACACCCTGATTCTCTTGCCACCTCTGGGGATTGGCATATCTCCAAGGCTGGGAAATGCCAAACCACTCGTGTACGTTTATAATATGGCCCTGTGGAGGCCAATACAAATGGAATTGGATACTGTAATGTTTCTGGGGGCACTTACAGTTTTATGGGAATATTATACCAGCACTGACTTGCTAATTACAACAATCCAGGATGAGAAATGTAGACTTGATATGGCACAGGAGGGGAAACACTCACAATAATATGAGCTTTGAGAAGGAGGTCGTTAGGAAAACATACCCTGGAAGGTGTTTTATATGCCTCCTGATGCTGAAAGGTAAATCAATAGCCTCCCCTTTCTGCCAGATCTATACACTGGGGCTGATGTCCTATAGGGCAGGGGCAGGAATCATGTGCCCTCCCAGATGGTTTTAGACTGCAGGTCGCGGCATCCCTCACCATTGGGCTAAGCTGGCTAGATCTGCTGGGGCTTGAGTCCAACAACATCTGGGGATAATAAATGACTCTCACCCTTGCTATAGGGATGCTACGCTAGCATAATAGTCCATCACAATTGCAGTTTCACTTCCTGCATGCTTAGGGTTGCCACAGTTGGCTGGGTTTTATCTGGAGTCTAGGCAACCCACCCGGTACCCAATTGCACCGTTAGCTGGTCCAGATTCCAAGCTTTCATTTTAAAAAAGAGTTTCTAGACAGTATAAAATTTGAAATATGGAACAAAACATGTAATCTCTATTCTGAGGCAGCCGTGCTCCCTTCCCCAAAGCCATTCATTTGAGAAATAGGAGTCATAGAGCTGGCAACATTATTTTCCCACTGCTATTTTCTTTCTTCCTCCTTTCCTTCCCATTGCCTTTTCCGATTCACTGCTACTGCATTTGCTCCTTCAGCCTGTGTAATTATACCACACCAGCTAAAGTAACAGAATTCCAGCCTAGGTTGTATCTTGAAGGTTCACATTGAAACAACTCTGCCATCCCACAGCCAGAGATTCTGCAAGCTTGAGAATACCTAGAATCATACAGTTGGAAGAGACCACAAAGGCCATCTAGTCCAACCCTCTGCTATGTAGGAGTAACCAATCAAAGCATTCCCAACAGATGGCCATCTAGCCTCTGTTTAAAAACCTCCAAAGAAGGAGATTCCACCACACTCCAAGGCTGTACATTCCACTGCCAAACAGTTCTTACTGTCAGGAAGTTCCTCCTAATGTTTAGGTAGAATCTCTTTTCCTGTAGTTTGAGTCCATTGCTCTGTGTCCTAGAATTTTATCAGATGCACTAAATACGGCATCACAACGATGCCACATAAACGCAAAAGGGTGCACATATCAGATGACGTCGTCCTTTCGTGTTTATGTCCTAGCCAAAACCCATCCTATTTTATTGATGGCTGAAGCTGCAAATTGATCTCCCGTGGTGATTTTGTGCCGGCGTTGCCAGCATATGAAACTTCGCACCATTTAACACACATGAATGCAGCATCAATGGCCAGTCTGACCAGAACACTTCCAGGTGAGAACATGACCTCCAGGTAGGTGACACACTTTTTATGACCCTCCCCAGTTTACTTGGGTCTTTTAAAGTGTGTTCCAGTGCTTTTAAAAACTTTAACTTTCTTATTTTTGTTTTTATTTTTGAATTTCCCGCGTGAATGTCATCTCGCGAGAATCCATGGGGTTTGAACAAGAAACTAAGGAGCTCCATTCACTTACTCTTCTTTGCCAGGAGAGAAGGTAAGTGTGGTGGGGGACATTCTTTTGCTGCATAAAAATGGATTTTTTATGCCAGTAGAAGACTGTTTTAAGGGGCTCATCTGATAAAGTCCCTAGTCTCTGGAGCAGCAGAAAATAAGCTTGCTCCATCCTCAGTATGACATCCCTTCAAATATTTAAACATGGCTATCATATCACCTCTTAACCGTCTCTTCCCCAGGCTAAACATACCCAGCTCCTTAAGCCACTCCTCATAGGGCATGGCTTCCAGACCTCCTACTATTTTGGTCGCCCTCCTCTGGAGTAAAAGAGTATGCAGAACAGCCAGAATATAAATTCAATGGCTTAACTATACTAAATATTTAGTTAGTTAGTTAGCTAGTTATATTTGATTTACATCCTTCCCTTCTCCCAGTACAAGATGCAAATTGGCTTACAATATAAGTTACAAAATAGCTAAATATCAGCTGAACAATGTGAGTTTAAAAAATAGTTAACACAATACATGTTACAGAAGTTTAAAAAGAATTTTAAAAAATCAATCCAATTAAAACATTAATTAAAAACACATTAAGCACCTATTACATTTTTAAAATAAAACTATGAATTGAATAAGCTATCTCTCTCTCTCTCTGGCTTTTCTTCGCAAACGAAGATTCAGGAAGGACTCATCCCGCGCTTTCTGCAAGCGCGCTGATGACTAAAAAGGCCAATCCGAGATAAACAAGTCCGGTTGCAAAAAGCACAGCAGAAGGTCTCCTTGGGTGATGTTTTTGGGTTGTGATTCTTTCTGCGTTATCGTTTCTCTTCAAGACTTGTTCGGCGTGAGTTCTCAAATAAGGATGCAGCATTGTGGATATTGCGTCTCCATGCCTCCCAATGTGAGGCCAGGGCAGACCACTGTTGGTGATCAATTTGGCCAAGCCTGAGATGTTGTTTCAGGGAGTCTTTGTATCGCTTTTTTGGAGCCCCCTCTTACGCTGACCCGTGGCGAGTTCACTGTAGAGTAGTATTTTTGGGAGGCGATGGTCCTCCATCCTAGAAACGTGCCCTGCCCAGCGCAGTTGCATTCTCAATATCATGGCCTCAATGCTGGTGATCCCTGCTTGCTCAAGGACAGCAACATTCATCACATTGTCAGTCCAGTGTATATTTAGGATTGTGTGTAGACAGCTCTGATGAAAGCGCTCGAGGAGTCATAGGTGGTGGCGATAGGTGACCCATGTTTCAGATCCATAAAGGAGGATAGACAGTACGATGGCTCTATACACACTGATTTTTGTGCTTTGCCTCAGGTGTTTATTGCTCCAGACTCTTTTGTGAAGTCTTCCAAATGCACTATATGCCTTTGCTAATCTGTGATCGATCTCTTTGTCAATCTTGGCATCTGAGGAAATGATGCTTCCCAGGTAGGTGAACTGCTGAACGGACTTGAGCACAGATTTGCCGACGGCAATGTGGGGATGGTGGTGTTCGTCCTGTGGTGCAGGCTGGTAAAGAACTTCTGTTTTCTTCAGGTTGACTTGCAGCCCAAACAGCTCTGCAGCTGTTGCAAAGCAGGATGTTAGGCGCTGCAGAGCTGCTTCTGTGTGGGCAACAAGGGCAGCATCATCGATGAAGAGCAGCTAAATAATAAAATAAAACTGATAGTTAACCTTAATGGAAGTTGAAATATACCTAGCATTTGCTAATTGCATCTGTGTTGTTGGGTACAACTGTGGGAGACAGAAACAGATTGATTTCTTTGTGAATACTTTGACTGGAATACAGTTTGCAATGCTTTCTCTTGTAATTTATTAAAAAAAAAAAAAACTAATCCCGCAAAGGGGCCTAGAAGTTCCCTGAGGGGGCCATTTCCCTACAGCTATGGCCCTATGCAAGTGACTTTGTGACTTAAAATAGTAACTGTCAAATACTGACCTGGCTTGCAGAGTGATACTTCCCCCTTTACCCACAGGAAGGAAGCTGGCTGAACTTGTTGCTGTTGGGCTGTACACTGTGTTTTCCCCCTCTATCCAGCAGAGGACAGAAAGTTACCCACTGAGAACTGGGGAAATAATCCTGCCTTTCAGTAGCAGAGAAATTAATCCCTACTTTTCAGTGAACAATGCTGTGCTATCTCATACCAGAGCACCAGAAGAATCTGAAAACCCTTGACAGCCAGGACCAAAACTAAAATGAGCCATACTGAGCCATTTGTCTCAGGTGGCAGATTGATAAAGGTGTGTGGGTGTTTTATAAAGCACCCGACTTCCACTGCCTTTCTGAACTCCTGCTCACCCTTGCTGTTTTCCTCAAATGTTTCCTCTGCCAGGAAGCTGTGCAAATTCCCAGCAACAACAGTATCTCCCTGACCAGGCACTTGCTCAGCTATGAAGCACAATTTCCTTGACGTTCAAGACCTTGCCTTTGGCACCCTGCAGGCCAGGCTGCAAAGTGCATTTGATGGGGTGCCTTCTCTTTGGATTGAAGTGCAGCAGCTGCTAGACAACAAATAAAAAGGAAAGGGAATGAGCGGCAGCTGTTCCCCAGCCAGATGCTCTGTGCCCTACACCATCAATGAGGCTAGTTGTCATTTGGTGAGGCATCGGGGCTTTCTGGTTGATAATTCTAAACCTCCCCTTCCCTACACTGCAAATTCCATAGGATGGATCCGTCAGTTAAAGTGGAATCATAGCACTATATTTGTGTAATATGAAAGGACCCCAAGCATGCTGCTACCACACTGCAGAAATAATGCAGTTTGACACCGCTTTAACTATCATGGCTCCATCCTATGGAATCTTGGGATTTGTAGTCTGTTGTGGCACCAGAGCTCTGACAGAGAAGGCTAACTATCTCACAAAACTACAAATCCCAGAATTCCATAGCATTGTGCCATGGCAGTTAAAGTAGTGTCAAGCTGCATTATTTCTGCAGTTTGGCAGCAACCTTAGACACCAGTTAAGAAGTATAAAGCAACAGCCACACACATGGTCACTTTCAAGACAGCTTTCTACAGGAGTTACACACAGTAGTGATACACTATTTCTGTCAGGAAAAGGTCCGGTGTATATCAGGCTTATCTTTATGTGACGGAACTCAATAGAAACCAGGCAACAACAACAACAAAAGGTGTACTAAGTGTATAGTAGCCACAGATAAACTGGGATTCAAAATGATGCTAACACTCATACAAAAGGTTCCTTTACTCATCTAAACAAGTGATCCACATGTCATATCCCCAATTGTTTTGGACCTTCTGCATTTTACAAGTGTTTTTTTATGTCACATGGTAGGAATGGAGCCGGTGGTATACATACAGTGAAAAAAAGTCTAAAGGTCCCACAGTAGAACATCATGGCTTTGGGGATCGTGGGTGAGGGTTTTAAAATGTGATATTAGGAGAGGTCTCATTCTATAGGAAATGTTTTCTCTTCAGCTTACAAGGCAAGCATCAGTGTTACCCTTTGGCAAACTAAGTGGGGGAACTGATAGTGATGTTAGAACACAAAGGGGTGGCCTTCTGCATCCTACACCCTTTCGTCTTCATTAGCTTGATTTGGAACCTTTGTACCATGATTGTCCTTTTCTTGACACTGTGACCCTACAGATTCCTGTTATAGATTTAGTTGCATAACTGTTCTCTTGAGCTTGTAAACATCAAGTGTAACCTAAGGCAAGATTGTATTTTGCTAGAGCCCCCCTGAGGAAATTGAATTTAGGGTTGAACAAATCTGAGAAAACTTTGCTTGCAAGGTGGGCTTAACTTCTTAAACAATGCATTTGCTGGGTTCATTAGGCTGAAGCATCTAAGGTGAGCTTAATTAAACCAAACAGAATATCTAAAAGAAGAATTTAAGACAGCTGGACAAACAAATGTTCCTTAATCTAATTATGCCTTAGATGGTCTCACTAATGGATACCCTGTAGCATCCCGATAAAGCAAATGACATATGGTGCTTTTCCCAGATGGGTCTGCTGAAGCAGACACAAAATTTGGTAGACCCAGAATTTGTGTTTGATTTGATATTATCAAAAGAGTGGTTTTTGCCTTGAAACATGCCCTCACCTTTTTGATCTGCTTTGTAAAAACTGTGCATTTGGGAAGTTAAACTAGATGGTAAAGAAAAATAATTGAAAAAATGTTGGAAAATGTGAAGTGTCATGATGACTAATAAGGAGCAAAATAATGAGGCAAGCTCAAAGAGGGGGAAAAGATATGCATATACTCTCCATGCTAGCAGCAAAATGGTTCACATTAAACCTTTGCCCTGTTAGAATGAAAAGCAATACAAGGGGGTTGTGGGGCTGTATGGGCTAGTTCACGGGCTACCATTGTTGCCTGCAGCAGAAATGTTTCCCTACTGTCAGTACATTTCGATGGCATGGGAAAGGGTTCCCCCCATGTCCTGATGCACACACGCAGAGCATTTCCATACAGAGAGGAACTGTTACCCAGTCAGGATTCCTCCTTGCGCAGAGAGTTCTATGCACATACACCAACATGTATGGAGGCAGCCCAAGTACAGTGCTGGGAAGCAGCTTTTTACAAATAAAGAACTACAGCAATGCTATTAACTATGTGACCTAAAAAGAACTTACATCCCCCTTTTTGTAGTCAGTTATGGGAAGGGAGTTGGCCTCATTAAATGGTGAAAGAAGAATGTCATATGGTTCAAGTGCTCTGCCTTGGTGCTACTTCAGGCTCTGTTGTGGGTACTGGGGCTTGTCTATACAAAGCAATAAAATGTGGATTGGTGCACAGTCATGTCAATTCACAGCAGCTTCTATTTGTCTTAACAGGGTTTTTTTTTTAAGATCGCAGGAATGCGAAACTATCCACTTTCACTGTTCTAACAGGCATGCCTGCGAATCAAGATGGCGGGTGCTGGTGAATTACTCGCATTGTTGTTTACCTTGAGTTGCTGCCACTGAACAGTTTTTTAAAAAAAAAAACTAAATCCATGGTGTGATCTTTCACTTAAACAAAAAAGTTTTAAAAAGGCTATTTTCTTGCTGTAGCACACAATCGCTATGGTGAAAATCCAACATGGTGGTTTTAGGCACTTGCCTTGTTAGCAAGCTCCACCCCCTGCACACATCCAGCCAATCCGCTTTCTATTTTGAGAATGCACAGTGATGCGAATTGATCCTAACAGGTGATACTGTGCATTCCCACGTATTATTCCAAAAAATATGGGAAAAGCCGCAAAGGCTTTTCCTGTGGCGTATATGGCGTATTTGGGTCCCCCTCTTTTCAAATATGGCAGATTGATGTGGGATCCCATAAAGACAAATCATATTGTCCTCAAATTCTATGAGGAGTATTTTTGCCATTTAGACAACCTCCAGGTGGGAGAAAGGTGTGGGTTTTATACTACGGTCCAGGTGCTTGTAGCATTCAGGTCTTGTTTTTTAAACAACTAAAAGTATCTATTTTAGTTATTTTTGAGCAATGGGAAATAATGTGCTACTTTAAAAAGGAAGAAAGAAATCACAACTATAACTTCGGGGTGCCTAGGTCAGCTGATTCAGTCACTATCCCATCATCCTCAGCGTGGAGCAGTCGAGTCGAGCTCGTTGGAGGGTCCTAGAGTGGCTGAAGGAGGAAGAGGAGGCCGATGATGTCGGAAAAGAAGCAGCCCGTGGATTTGGGGCTTCTGGAGGAGGACGATGAATTCGAGGAGTTCCCAGCCGAAGACTGGGCTGGTTTAGATGAAGAGGAATATGCTCATGTGTGGGAAGACAACTGGGATGATGACAATGTGGAAGATTTCTCCAATCAGTTAAGGGCAGAACTAGAAAAACATGGCTACAAGATGGAAACCTCATAACTTCCTGTGATTTTGCCATGTGATATTGGACTGTAAATGGAATGCAAATGTAAATGGAATGTAGGATGGAAGAGAAGATACTAGACTATCCATTGTTACCTGAAATTTTGTATTCTGTTTTCTATAAATAAAGGAAATAATAATATTTTTTTTAAAAAAACCTTTGGAGTGCCTTGTACTTGAACTAGTTACTTCTAAAAGGTAACTCCTGAGCTCTGTCCAAATATGGAGGTGGCAAGTGCTGGGATTCCCAGTGAGGACGTGACTGCACCTTGGTGGCAAGAGACAGAGCTATGTCATGGTGTGTGTGTGAAACATGCCTAATGTAGGCTGTGGGTGGTCATTCACAGTTAGATAATAATAACTTTAAACACATTGGTAAATGATATAATTCTGGAGATATGTTCTTTTGAACTGCCTGGAAGATTAGGCAAGATTTTAGACACATCATTGATTTTCAGGAATTATATATAATTAATATAACTGAAACATATTATCTGTCTTAACAAGGATGTCACCCCTGCCCCAGGATTTTGCACACACATACAAATGCAGTGCACAAGCAGTGCAAATTAGACAGAGATCCAAGGCAGAGCAGTGGGCACTATCATAGACAGCACAGCTTGCTGGCCTCTCTTTCTCAGAGGCCCATACAGTTTGCATTAGAAAACAACATCGTTTGCACATGACCGTCAAGACATCTCGGAGTGTCCCCAAAGGAAGCATACAAATGTTATAGAGAAGGCTTGTATGCCAAATATGTTAACCTTCCTATGTGCAAGACTTCCAGGGAAGCACTTTCTGACAAGGAATCCCACTTAGATTTAAAGGCAGTACAGTCTCAGAAAGATCATTCCACCGACTAAATCTTTGAATTTGCTCCTCGTAACCGTATGCAGACATAGCACTAAACTACTGTAGTTCATGAGAACAAGCCATAGCAATCATTTGGCTATGTATTTATTCCCCCTGCGCTCTTCCTCTCCAGTATGGCTGCATGGAGGTACTTGGAAGATTTTTCTTTTGTTTGTTTGCTTGCTTGCTTGCTTGCTTGCTTGCTTGCTTGCTTGCTTGTTTAAATGACAGCTCATTGTATCATCCACTCCCCACCATAAGTGTTTAATCTTAACAATGGTTTGTTTGAAACAAGCCACTTTCAAAGCATGGGATCTGAAGCTGGTAAGTTTAAATAAATCACAGGGCTCAGTTACACAACAGAATAAAGTGCGTGAAATTCCAGCTTACCGTCCATTTGCACCAGCGCTGCATAGTTTACATTATTGCAAAATTGGGTGATCTGATGTGTTTCTGCCTAAGTTTACACACACAAAGGTGGGGGGGGCATGGCCTCCAGATCACTGTCATTAAAGCCAGGCAGGAGGCGGGGAGGAAGCAAGGAGGGGGGCAGTGCGAGGGAGAAAGAGGGCTCCGAAAGACCACAGCTTCATCCGAGCCAAAAACTAAAGCAACCAAAAAAGGAGGGAGACCACAGTGGGGGGGGGGAGAGGAATAATGACAAAGGAGGGAAGGAAACTAGATTCCCTTCACTCTGCATCCCTGCCAGCTGAGCAGACTGCTTCTCTTTTTCGCTCTCTCATGCATGCGCGCACACATGCATGCACGCGCGCACATGCACACGCACGCACACACACACACAGAAGAACATGAACGCAGCAGGGCGAAGGAGCGATCAGCTGGTAGAGCAGATCGCAACTCTCTCTCTCTCTCTCACACACACACACACATACACGAACAGTAATTATGCTAGAAAGCAACCTGGCTGGCTGGATCTTTTTGTTTGAGGCTCATCTCTTGCAAGTCCACCCCCTCAGTCCAACCAATCATGGCTCAGCTCTGCTGTGGCTGTTTTGGGAAGACTGCTGGTAGTTTCCACAGCCATATGCGAAATGGTAGTTCACAAAATTGATAGTGCGCTAAGTCACACTACTTTTCAAAAAAAGTCGAGGAAAATAGAGAAAGCTGGTACTGTGCGACTTATGGGGGGGGTTGCCCCCCTCCTTCTGAATATGGTGACATTGATCCGAAATATGTGGGAACTATTAGGATTCTTTGCTAATTCTTAGAGGATTTATTTTGCTGTGTAAACTACCATTGTTTTGCCATTGTAACTACAGTTTAGAGCTCAGATAACATGTTAAACTGTGGTTATTTGAAATATGAAGCAAAAGCTTCTGATTTTTTCCCCTTACAGGTAACTGAAAGTAGGAGACAGGAGAAATCATGTGAGTTCAAGAGTTTGCTGCAAGTTGTTTTCATCACACTAAGGCCTTGTCTACACTGGCCAAATAGTCTGGCTTGCCCCTGTTCCAGAGCACTGCAGTCCAGATGATGGAGGGCATTTGCCCCTGAACCCGGGCAGTCCAAACAATCCCAGGACAAATATGGGGCTGAAATGGAGACAAGCCAGGATAGGACCCTTTACCATGATATAAGAAAAAAACTCTGTTTACTTCACTTCCTCTGGATTAGACCCCCGTGTGTCCGTGGGAGCCCATCCCAGAACATTGCTCCTTGTTGCTGCCATCAGCTCGCTGGCAATTCTGGAAGCCAAGCAGGTGTCCTGCAGCATATGACTGAGGCTGGTCCCATGTAGGGGACCTGCAGTCACATGTTGCAGGACTCTTGCCTGGCAGCCACATTAACAAGAAAATGGTGGCAGTGGTGCTTCAGTGATGGACTGACATCCTGTTTGGATTCCGGCCTGTCTTCTGCAGCCAGGATACGCCAGTGGGGAACTGCTGTATCCTGGCTAGCATAGATAAGACCTAAGCCAGTGGTTCTCAACCAGTGGCCCCCCAGATGTTTTAGACTTCAACTTGCATAAAGCCCTAACTTAGCATGACCAAAATGGCTAGTGATTCTGGGACTTGAAATCCAAAATAGCTAAAGGACCAAACGTTGAAAACCACTGCCCCAAATTATAGGTTAGTGTGATACTCAAACACAAGCAGAGGCTGGAACTCCATTGGTATTCTTTCTCTGGGCTAATGATTTTGCACTCATACTGTCTCAGAAAAATATTTAGATAAGCTCATTTTATTAAACTTTGATCTTTGATGAACTTAGCCTAACATAATTGACTCTGTATTTATTTTTGGCAGGAATTATCTCTTCTAAACTCCCTAACAAGAAGCCATGGGTATTGGGGATAACAACAGAAAGCAACTGATGGCTACCAGTTTGGTGGGTTAAAGAGCTGGTCAAAATAAATTATTTCCCTACAGGCAAACCACTTGCATGTACTACCCCGATCAACACTCACCAGTTTAATAATGTTCTAATAATAGAAGCAGGCACTGTAAAGCTTTCCAGGAAGCTGGCTTCAGAAATAATTTCAGTATGAAATTACCTTAGTGCCCATCCTCTGATTTCTCACTGTGAGCCACACAGAAGCACAGAACATGGGGTGAATATCCATTACAGTGCACCTTTCACAGATTTATTCAGGAAACTGGAGGTAGTACTTATGCTATTTTTATAGCTCCACCCTATATTTCTATAGACACAAGGATAAAATTTAAACTGCTGGTGGTTGCCAATTGAAAACAAGTCTAATATACTATTTTCAGTTGCTGCTCCCCTCCTGGGCTGGGAAAGTTATAAATTCAGACAAGGGGGGAAAGACTCCCCAAAGTGTTGTTGTTTAATTAGGATTTCAGATGTTCTGGTATAAAATTCCAAAGCCACCTTCAAAGAAAAAAACCCCCAGCACATATAATATAAATACCAAGGACTAAATCCAATTGCTATTCTAATTAGTGTAGACCATAGAATCAATGGGATGTACCTATGTTTTGAATAATTCTTCATCAGTTGATTCAGTCATTCCATTTGAGGCTTGCAGATGGATACCTACAGCCTTAGGCCTAAATTCAGTTGCTAGCCCCAACCACAGTAGATCATTGAATCAACATAAGTGTTGACTTGCCAGTCACCAGTTAATTCATTGAGTCTACTCTAGCTGAGACTAGCAATTGTATTTAGTCTGAAGGATGTAGGTATACTGGTAATTTCTAAAGGGATTTTTCCATTACAGTATACCATAAATGATGGAATACTAACAGAGAAAATTGAAGTTATCATGTATAAAAATGACAAGAAATGAAAAATGACAAGAGTTCTATTGGAATAAAGGCTATATGTATACACACACACCCATATTCATGGGGTATATGTTCCTGGACTTACCGTGGATACGTCAAACTGTAGATAATAGTGAACCCTATTGGAATGAATTACTTCCAGCCTAGCTTCCAGAGGAAGCATGCCACAGAACTGAAGTGGACAACTTAGAAAATGGCTAGAGAGGACATGTTTTCTTGGACATGGATAAGTGAAACCACATATACTGGTCCAGTGGATACGGGGGTCAACCTTTATATTTTCCCTCTGCCTGTGTCTCACACAGCATACACAGGTCGCCTGCCCTCCATCCATGGGGGATATGTGCTGGATTTACCATTTATAAGTGAAACTGCAGATAATAGCAAACCCTATTAAAATAAAGGACTTCCAGTATAAACATATTATAGAGTCGTGTTGGAGGATCTAGCACCCTCTCTAGGTATTTTCAGCACTGTATGTGTCCCTATTTTTCAGCCATGGATAACTGACAGTGTGGTCCATGGATATTGGGGCGATCTCTACATGTGCATTCAGAGGTGAGACCCAGGAGATTTTCAGACACGGAAAAATCGTCCCTTGCCGCGCGAGCAGCCTCCCGAAACTGCTGCGCGGCAAGGGTCTTTTTCGGACCGCGCTGTGCCTGTTGCGAAGCCGTCCGTGTCACTTCCGTGAAGCTTGGGACGGCTCCGCGTCATATTTCAAGCACGGAGGCTGCCCGTGATTGAAATATGACGCGGAGCCGTCCCAAGCTTCACGGAAGTGACACGGACGGCTTCGCAACAGGCACAGCGCGGTCCGAAAAAGACCCTTGCCGCGCAGCAGTTTCGGGAGGCTGCTCGCGCGGCAAGGGACGATTTTTCCGTGTCTGAAAATCTCCCCACTCTGCTCAGTTGGTCTTAACCTGAGGTAAGTATGAAGAAGCTTGCAGCTTTATCACAGAATCAATGTCAGCAATGCCGCGAAGATCAGAGCACCTCTTCTCAGGGGACATATTTCCCGTCATGGGCCAGTGGGGGCCTTTTGCCATTTACATTTCTAAACCAGACTGTTTCCATGCAAGAAAAAAAAAAGGACACTCCCAGGAACCAGTTGGGCTCATTTCAGTCTCCCTCAGCATTCATGGCCAAGCTAGCCATACAAATATTCATTAGATGGGAGCTTACTCTTTCAGCTGTAAAGGAAGGTGGGTAACAGCTTTAAGCCATTTCTTCCTACTTGCCTCCTCTGGCAATAGTTTTCAGCTGGGCAGAAATGATATCAGTATCAAGCAGGGATGGGCAGACTTCATTTTTGTGGGATCTACTTTGCTTATCTTCAGAACCATGGATTTACATCTGCTACAGCCAAGTGCAAAACACTGGCACACTTAGAAAACGAGGCAAATATATACACAGAACTGAGCTCACAATCCTTACACACACACACACATACACACACACACACACACACACAAAATCACCCCTGGTTTTTCTCTTCAAACTTTCTTCCTTTCAGCCTCCTAGGTGAGCTGGGGGGAAAGGAGATGCTATTGTTGTTAAACAACCTGACAGTCAGAAATTCTTGCTGATCTATGGCAATCACCCGAAGATCTACCAGAAGAAGCTCATCTGCCCCTATCCTTCAGGCATCTGAGTGCAGCAATACATGCTTGAGTGCTTCACTCCCTTCCCATGTATAGTCCTTTTAGTATTAAAGAAAAGTGTGACCCACCTTTGTTTTATAACTGGACAAAAATTTAACAAACAGTGGCACATCCAGTTCTAGCCTTCAGTAACAGATTTATGTAGGGAAGTTTCCAAGGGAAGTTTCCAGGAGAGTGAAGTTTCTAAGTTAGAATTTATAGCTCTCTTAAATTTGAGCTAAATAGAGCTTGCGAATTTACAGGCACTACAGAAAATAGTCACACTGCTTTGCAAGTTTATGTTCTCTACTGTTCTTTTGCCATATCTTGCCTTCTGACCATGGAAACAGGATAGGGAGTGGACCATGCCGATTCTGTCAAAGCCTTACCCAAACTGGTGACCTCCATATGTTTCATACTACAACCCTCATCATCCTTGTTCACTGGTTGTGTTGTCTGGGGCTGACGGGAGTTGGGAACTAAGGGAAAGGGTTGCTCTGGAATCATAAGTCTCCCATCCTATATATTAATGTTTCTTCTCATGTACTGACTGAAAATATAGATCACATACGGCCTGCCAACTGAGGATAACTTGCACATCACAAAGTAGGCTGTTCCACAGGACTCTTTGTTGACTATGGGGAAGGGTTGTTCATTGCCATTATTTTAAAAGAAAGAGAAGAGGAGAAAGGGGAAGAAAGTGGTAACAACAATGGGAGGAGGGACAGAAAGGGGAAGAGGAGATGGAAATCGTAGGTAAAAGAAAGAAAAAAGAGCAAAGCAAGAAAAACAAACCTTTCTTAAGAAGCAGACAAGGTAACAATGATAATGTTTCCAAAATGTTCACCTGAGAATTACTGGTGGTTGCTATGGGCATTTGTGCCAGTCATTTTGCAACCAATACCTCTCTCAGCAGCAAGACTTTCAAACCAGATGAGTGAGACAAAGGAAGTAAAATGCAGAATGCATCACAGTGACAGTAACACATTCTTGTGGGATTTGCCACTTGTCAGAAATGCAAGGATACATAGGTAACATGAAGGGGGCTATGATCAGTTCCAACTTTCATACAGCAAAAGCTTTTTATACTTTGAAAAATGGTTGTTGCTACATGTTAGAGGAGGAAAAAATAGAATGTGTTAGGGAAAAGAAAAAACTGAGAAAGAATATAAATCATCCCAATATTATACCATTTATGCCAGTTATTCCTCCTTGGAAGCCTCCCAAATATGAGATGGATGAACAGTGATGTTTAGCAGTATGATAACTGTTTGTGTAACCATTTTACACTGACTTCCATTCTTGCTGTAGCATCCTAGACAATGTCACATTCATCATGCTATCCTTACTTTCCAATTTTCCATCTGCTTTCTCTGTATCAAAATTCATAGGAATTTAAGAAGGGCCAGTATGAAAGCTGTTCCACTGCAATTAAATCTTCTCAGGAGGGCAAAGGAAGTGATTTTAATAGCCTTTCTGACCCTGCTGCATCTGCTGAACTTCGTTTCTATCAGTGTAATGTAATCCTTCCCACATGTAAACACATGACTGAATTCTGTGACAACAAGTAAAGACTTCTCATGCCTAAACAGACTTCTCAACAAAAACTGGTTTCTCAACTAACCTCTGTGTATTGCTGGACTACATTTTCAGGTGTTGGGCCCAAGTAGACATAGAAATCGAGGATCCCTCCAATAGTGTGGAAGGTCAGAGATGGCTCGGGACTCAAAGTGACATCTGAAGAAAGAGAACAGACATGTGGCATCCGGCATGAATCGCTTTAGGGCCATCCAGCACCACACCGCTTGACTCTTCTGCACATAATGGCTAAGTAGGTCATCCAAGCTCCTCATGTAGTCACACCCACACATTCCATCGAGCAAGTTCAAAATATTTATCATCGCTAGAAAAAACATTTCACTAACTTGAAGCAAACACTCCTTAAAAACTAAGATTGGTACACATAGAAGCCATTGTAAAAGGAAGCAGGAGAGCCAAGGATTGTGAAATGATATGATGGATCTGTTAATTCTGAATCAGAGCTTGGGAAAGTTACTTTTTGAATTACAGTTCACAAACACACACACACACCCCACCACCACCACCACTAGTCTGGCTAATGGTTCCCTTATTTCTCCAAACACATTGTTAGCAATGCATGAATATAGATATGATTGCAAAATGTGTTTTTCTGGTAGGCTCTGCATAGATAAGAAGTACATTTCATCACTTTAGGAAAGATTCTCCTTTTCAAAAACTACAGAATGAGATTAATACAATAAGGTGACCATGACAACAAGGCAAAGTTATTCTTCATCAACAGAATACAGGATGAGCCTAAATTGGTTTATTTCAACTGTCCAAACCCCTGAGGAGTTTTTTTTTATTCAACTTCATTTTTCTCCCAACACAAGCATCTATTTTTAACAGTCAATCATACTTTTTGATGAAACAGACACATTTTGTTTCACTTAACTATGACAAGAGGCAAAGCCTTTTGAATAGCCTATTACAGTTTCTGGGAATCTGAGAATGATACTTTTGGAGTGACATGATATAATTTTATCTTTGATGCTTTTCACTATAAAGAAATATTTTTAAATGGCAAACACAAACTAGGTTAAACTGACAAGTGCATTCAGTCCTACAAAGTGTTAACAACATTATATGATGACAGTGCAAAATAACTACACAGAAACAAGCCCCACAGCATTCAATGAACCTTACTCCTAGGTAAGTATTATAGGATGGAAAGAATATTCAAATGTACAGTATTCAGAAAATGTTTGCATGTCAAGAAACCCTGACAAGAAGAATCCTGGACTGATGGGATGCTTCGTAGTTCAGAACTTATTCTGCCTAAAATCCACACCACAATATTTGCATGAGGTTGATTTGCACAGAAAACAGTATTTTTCTGAGCAGAAAAGAGCGTTGTCTTTACAGAAAATAATATTTCTGCAAAGAAATATTATTTCCTACACAGAAAATGTACGATGTTATGCACAAAACAACCATATGTGAATTTTGCACAGAATAAGTTTCACATTGAGAAGAAGCTTTAAAAATTGTCTGATTTTGGTGAAGACTTTCTTGCAAGTCTTCAATAAATTCCTAGAATTACTTGTTGCTTCCTTCAAGAGAAAAATTAGTGAAGATTTACATCCTCAAGTATTTATATAATTGCAGCTTCAATTCTGCATCAATTCATCTGGAAATAAAATGATCTTATTGTTTTCTTGCAATACTGAATACAGGTCAGAAGCACTTTTCTAATCAGTAAATGCTCATGTGTGACCAGAAAGGTTCAAAGAGCTAGGACCAGAATCCAGATCAGTTAGTTATCCATTAGAAATCAATAGGACTTAAGTTAGCAATAGCCACCTTGTCCAATTTATTTGATTTGGACTAATATATGATTGTCTTAGGTTGGATCTAGCCATATATTTTATAGTCACATACAGTGTGATAAATGACCAATGTTTTGTAACACGATCTAAGAGCTAACAATAGTATGCTCCAAGTAACAATACAGTTGTCCCTTCACATTCACTGGGGTTTGGTTCCAGGATCCCCCCCACCCCCGCATGAATACCCAAATCCATGAATACTCAAGTCCCATTATATGCAATGGCATAGCAACATGGTGTTCCTTATATAACATGGCAAAATCAATGTTTCCTTTTTGGGTTATTATTTTTTAAAGAACATTTTCAAGCCATGAATACTTAAAACCGTGAACCAAATCCATGAATGTGGAGGGACAACTGTAGTATGCTTCACATATGGAGCACCTTCATATACATGGCATCCATTAGGTAGAGGTGGTCAGCTCAGACAACCAATATTAGACAGGGGAAATAGTAGTGAGATGTTGAAGGATATGGTAGTGTGTGCCATGTGGCCTGTCCTTCATCCCCAAGCTAGCCTGCTGGGGGTCAGTAAAGGTAACTGTCTTGTCACCAATGCTAAGGTAAAATTCAGTGTCCTGTCTAGATGGGTTCTATACAGGGAAGGCACTATCTTATCCTTTGCCTGAGACAGCAACATATTTTGGAGCAGGCCTATTTACACAAAGAAATACTTTTATGGGGTTCATCTCCTCCACTGTGGTGAATAAGAATGCCCAAGTACTCACATAATATGTTTTATAATTATAATGTTCTAAAGATGCAACTTAGGTACATTCACTCAGTAGTTAATCCTGAACCACTCATTTAAATTTGACTTAGGACTTTTTCGGATGAAGAAAAATAACGGAAGCAGCCTCTCCAGCTTACGAGGCTGCTGCGCTGCAAAGCGCCCCATTCGTATGACGCTTGCCCCTGCCGGTACTGTTGCGGTACCACAGGGAGAGCTGAGCGTCATATTTTGTTGATTTTTACTCACGATCAACTTTCGTGAGTAAAAAATCAACGAAATATGACGCTCAGCTCTCCCTGCAGTACCGCAACAGTACCGCTAGAGGGCAGCAGCATCCGAAACTGACACTTTGCAGCGCAGCAGCCTCGCAAGCTGGAGAGGTTGCTTGCGTTATTTTTCTTCATCCGAAAAAGTCCTTAGTTCCAAGAAGAAAGAGTATGTCATAGGAATGCCAGCACAGCTCACTACATTGGTATAGATATAATTGATATAAGTACAATTACAGCCAGCCCTCAAATTTCGGGGTTAGGAGCACAGCAGCCTCACAAAAGTGGAAAACCCACAAATATGGGGCTGGTCTAGATGGTGAAAATACTCCTCATAGAATTCAAGGAGAATACCTTTTGTCCCAATGGGATCCTGCATCATTTCATCATATTCGGAAGGAGGAGTGCAAAAACTCCAAATACTCTGCGGGAAAGCCTTTACGTCTTTCCCCAGCTTTCAAAAACTCTGAAGGAAATGTGCATTCCTGCTCGTTGGGACAACCAATTCACTTTGCTGCACTTTCCTGATAAGAGCAGAAGTGGAAAGCTGACTGGTCAGATATGTGCTGGGGGTGGAGCTTGCTGGCAAGACAGCACCTGGAACCACCATGTTGGGTTTTCACCACAGCAATCATGCATTGAAGCAATGAAACAGCCCCTTTTCTCTTTTTTTCTATTTATTTAAGTGAGAGATCACACCTCCGGCCCTTGGATTTGTTTTTTTAAAAAAACTCTGCAGTGGTGGCAGCTGGTGACAATAAAAATGCAAGTAATTCCCTCACGCCTGCCATCTTGATTTGCAGGCATGCCTGTTTGAACAACAAGCATGTATGCCTTCGCATGCCTGAAATCTTGAAAAAAAACCTGTGGAGACAAATGAAAGCTGCTGAGGATTGGCATTACTGCCCATCAATCCACATTTTATTGCCTTGTATAGGGAAGCCCCTAGGCCCGCTAATTTTTTTTTACCTGAGAGGACACTTCTCTAGGTGTTTGTAGGTCCTCCAGCATGAATCTACCATCAACTTCTGATGGAAGTTAACCATAGAATCATTCTGGAGGACCTACAAATGCCTAGAAAGAGCATATTAATCAAATCCCCAAATAATCAAAAACATGAATGCTTAACCCTCAAATGTGGAGGGTTGACTGTGTTTCTTTTCAGTTAGCACCAAAAACAATTGCTTTAATTCTTCACAATTAATGACAAAGGTTTGATTACCTTGTGCATTGGAACTGAGGAAGAGAACATCATGAGCATTTGAATCATTCTCTATGCACATGTAAAAGGGATGGACACCATATAGATTTGCATACATCCGAAATATCAAAAACAAATGATTATGTGTAGTTCTTTCTACGACTTTGTATCAGTCCAAAAAAAAGTCTATTTAGAGGCAACAGGCATAATTTTAGCATACTGTATTGTCTGTCGTAACTTATAAATGCTAGTAAAAGTTAATATGTTAACATTAGTTAACATCAATTAATACTAAACCATTTTGTGAATAGAACAAATTTGTTACATTGATGCATTTGTCTTAATTTTAACATCAATTAAACCTCAATTAAAATGACTCAAAAATAGCCAAAAAGGGCCAGTCCTACACAAAATTATCCACAGAAGAAACACATTAACACAGAACATCAGTTTTTACTCCAACATTTAACACTGTTGGTATTTAACAATTAAAATGACTCATATTTGAACATTTCTAACATATTGTGTGAGTATGTGTGTACGTGCCTTCAAGTCACCTGTCGACTTATGGTGACCACATTAATTTCATAGGGTTTACTTAGGCAAGGAATACTCAGAGATGGCTTTGTCAGTTCTTTCGTCTGAAATATAGAAGATTACCAGACACGGGGAAAGGTGGCAAAAAAATGTGTCCCAAAATGCATCAGAAGAATGTGACGAGAACCGAAAGGGAGACATTATCAGACGTCCGCCTCCTCAGCTGTTCCCGGGGCATAGCGTTGGTGCGGATGAGACTTCACTTTTGTATTGATGGGGCTAAGCCACCAATGCAAAGGGACTCCTTATTCACTCTCGCACCACACCCCCAGCACACTGAAGGACGTCATCTGATAATGTCACCTGTTTCTGTTCTCATTGCATTCTTCTGACACAGTTTTTGCTATGTCTAATAATCTCCTAGCCTATGGCACCTGGTGTTCATTGGTGGTCTCCCATCCAAGTACTAACCAGGGATGACTCTGCTTAGCTTCAAGTTCAGGCAGGATCTGGTGCCTTTAGGACATTGGGGTGACACATTTTTAATGAAACCTTTCCAAGCTCTGCTGCCCATTTAGGTCTTCATTTGAGGGAGAGGATGCCATGTGGAGGTCATGGGAAAATTTTATTTCAGAAATACAGTATTTCTACTAGACAAAAGAGAGGCTTGATTAAAAGATAATAGAAAACAGAGCCTCCTGATATGGTGATTCAGATCCAGCCCTTGTGCAGTTCAAATCAATTTGAAATGATCCAATCCCATCTGGACTCTAGATCAGGAAGGTGCTGGATTGTCTCTTGGCTCTGATTGCACATAAGGGTTAGTATCCTGTTACTGATATGCACAGGGATAAGTCTACCTTGCACCTGGCTATGTTTTCCTCTCTTTTTTTCTTTTTTTCTTTTTGGTCATTGCAGAGGTTGGTATTTTCTTCTTCTCTCTACAACAAGCAGCTGCAGCATCTCTCCCCATGGCCATTTTATGACTGGTGAAGAGCAAGGGGGATCAGAGGAATGTCTGTGTATTTCCCCATAGCAAGATATAAAATGATTTCATCCCCTGCCAAAACCTCCAGAGGCCCTTGGCAGCTCTCAGTGGATGATATAGGACTTTATCAGACACGGCAAATATGGCACCATAACAATGCATAATGAACGCAAAATACCAGACGTTGTTCTTTCGTGATAATGTATTGAAAATAAGGCGTTCTTTTTTATTGATGGGCCAAGCCATCAATAGATCTCCCATGGTGCTTTTTTGCTGGTATTGCCTGTGTCTGAAACCATGCACCATTATCCTCTTGTGATTACATTATCAATGGCGGTCCTGCCAGAACACTTCTGGGTGAGAACACGAAAGCCAGGTACGGGACACTCTTTTTATGAACCTCCCTGGTTTACTTTTAAGTTTTAAAGTGTGTTTCTGTACTTGTGTGTATGTTTTGTGTCTTTATTTTGCTGTATTTTTTTATTTTTACCGCACTCACATCTTCTCGCGAGACTCGCCAAGATCATGAATATGAAAGTAAACAGAGCTCTGTTTATGCACCGTTAATGCTGGGGATGCCTTTTCACACTACTGAAGGTAGGTCTGATAGAAAGGGCTCTTTTGCCAGCAGAAAAACACCACAAAATATAATGGGAAAGAAACATTTATAAAGGTTCTACAAAGAAAGTGAACTAATCCACCACAGTGTACCATACAGGGTCTTGGGCAAGAGGTATCAAAGCCCAGCTGCCCTCATCTCCAACATTTTCTAAAGCAAATTCCAGCTCCTCTCAGCCACAGAAGCTTCCACACCCTTTAAAAATTCCTCATATGATCATGTTGAATGGAAAGTGCCAAGTGGCTTCAAAACTGAATCGCGTCCATTTGATCTGATCTGGACCTGGACCAGATTGGGCCAAATCAGCCAAAATAGTTACACAGCCCTAGAAAAATGGTGTAGGCAGCATAAAGATAGGCCTAGGAGAAAGTAAAAGTTGAAAAAAATTAATGGCTTACCTTTGGAGACTGGTCCCTAGAATACATCCCATAGGTTACATGTCCCATATTATACTTAAAAAACGGATGCTGATGCTCCCCAAAACCATACACAGAAGTGGATGGGATATTGGTGGCAATTTTAAGATACTGGTCAGAAAATACCAGATTTGCAAGAGAAGTGTCCCACCTATATAAAAGTATAGGAAGCAAAGACGTCTCTCAGTTGCTTTTATCTGAAATGAATTTCATTAAGCCTCATCAAATCTACAGAGTCTTTTACAGTAATGTATTGACATGAGGACATATGAAGATTAAAGCGATAGTAAGAATAAGGCATTGTAGAAGTTTTTAAAAAACTATATTACAGGAAAAGATGTACAAAATTTTGAGTAAAGTAACGCCTTGATCTTCCTGCCAATTCTTATCATGTTCAGTGGGGTCATTCACCAGTGTGGGGTTTTTTTAAAAAAATGCACACCACATGGTGACATTTAGAATGTCACTAACAATAAGCACATATGCTTGGTTGAAGACATCGTGTATCATTGTTGCATTTGTGAGATGTACTTGTTACAATATGTTCCTTGCCCATTTTTAGGCTTTACAATGATAAAGAACTCTATAGTAAAAGGCAAACAAAATTATGTCAATATGGTTAAAGTCTGAAGTCAGCTGAGAGCCCCAGTGAGCCAATGGAAGGCATAGGAAACAAAAAGAAACAGAATGGTTAATATTTTTATAGACAGGAATCAAGCACCATAAATAGGTATTTTGTTATATTCAGGGGTTGTCTAAACAGCGAAAATACTCCTCACAGAATGCGAGGAGAATCCTACCTGTCTTTATGGCATTCCTCATTGTTTCGCTGTATTGGGAAGGAGGGGGACCCAAAATGTTAAAACTTCTGCAGGAAAAGCCTGGTTAAAACCAGTAAGAGGAATGTGCATTCCTGCTTGTTGGGACAAGTGATTCAATATGAATCACTTTCCCATAGGAGAAAAAGCACAAAGCTGACTGGCTGGACAAGTACCGGGGGATGGGGCTTGCTAGGAAGGCAAGTGCCCGCTGCCACCATGTTGGATTTTTGCCTTAGCAAGCAAGCACTAAGACAATAAAATGGGGTGCTGGAGTTTGGGGAGCTGTGTTGTGGGGGGGTTGCATTTCTGTTAAATCAAAAAATCGCTGTATCACACCTTGGACATTGATCCTTTTTGAAAAAAAGTTTGGCAGCAGCATATTGAGGTAAGTACAAACATGAGAAAATCAATTTCATTTTGCATGCGAACCTTATGGGGGCAAAAACACTATTAAGACAAGTCACAGCTGCTGCGAAGTGCCATTACCGCAAGGCACTCCAGGTTTTTTTGCCTCATACAGACAAGCCCTCAGTTTTGATTCAGAAGATGATAGATAGATAGACAGATACTTAATATCTTCATTCTTTCTTCCATTGCATTTGCCACACTCAGGGCAATAGAACTTAAATAAGCATCAACAATAAAATAAAAGTAGTTAAAAACAAACAGGTGCATCAGATAAAACCAATACAAAAACTATAAACCAAGCATAATGAAAACAAGGATTGACCACAAAGGAATTCCCCTCTCAATACACCAAATTCCTGCTGAAATTTTTACAAAGCCTTAACCAGTCAGTGAGGAAAAAGCAAGGTGGGGGCAGACATTTCTCCTAAGGTTTGGAGTTCCACAGCCTAGGTACAGCCACAGAAGGTGTCCTCTCCTATATCCTCACCAACAGTGCCTCAGCAAATGTGAGGGTATGATGGCCATTTTGGAGGGGGGGGGGAAGAAAACATTCCATGTGGGGGACCCCTCAAACGTCTGCATTTTTTTCACACCTGTATGAAACCAGGGTTTACTTGAATTGCTACTGGTGGTACCAGCACAGAGGAGAAGAGAAGGAGGAGGGGGACGGAAGGGGGCCTATAAGGCTTTTTTCTGCAAGGTCCTAGCCAAACAGTTCTTCACTCACAAACAGGTGTAAAAAAAATGTCAAGGGTATTTGTGAATTTTGCTTTGGTTAAATGCAGCCCCATCATTTCAGCTCAGAACCATGAGAAACTCCTTCCAATGGCCCTCTGGGGCTACAGCCTATCTGTTGTGATTCCCCAGAAGGCAGTCATCCCAAGACATTTGGATACTTGGGACAAACAGGAAAATGACACACCCCCCTCCTCTCCTTTTCTACATGGATGATAACTGGACTGGCAGTTGAATCCTCCTTCGACAATGGTAAAGGCACAGTATCCTACACCACACCTGAGGGAAGCAGACCAATTTCTGGGTTAGAGGGCAGGCTGCACAACACACTTTGCCATGGCTCTTTGCCCTCTTCCAGTATCTCCCCCTACCTCATGTGTGCTGTCTGAGGCAACTGTTTACTCTGTCTAATGGTAGGGATGGCCCTGCCATTGAGCAAATTAGTCAGCCATAAATTACTCAGTCATATATTAGGAGGCAAGGAAGCTCAGATCCTGGGACCAAATCCAGCCCTCCCTCACTGGGATTTCTATCTGGCCCCTAACAGTCATTTGGTGTTTTCCCCAGCTTTGGGACTGTTAGTTCCTATACTGTTTAAATGTTACATGCAGTGAGAGCTTTAAGCTGAAATACAGTGGGGTTTTTGGTCCTACCTTTTTATCTTTGGTTTCCAAGAACTTATCTGAAATGAATTTGCCCTCAGCCTGAAAAGGGTTCCTCAGCTTTACCCTTGAGGGCAGAAATTGCCATGCTCATGCCACTTTGCTCCTATGAACATCACCAATTCATAATAATAATAATAATAATAATAATAATAAAATTTTATTTATATCCCGCCCCTCTGCAACGCAATCGGGGCGGCTTACAATATAAAAACCCCATACTCACAATACCCTAGCCCACCCACCCCTTAAAATAATATTAAATTGCAAAGGATTAAAAACATGCATTAATTAAAATATATATAAATTAGAAGAAAAAAAAGTTCATTAAATTCTATTTAGCCACCCAAAATTCTGTTAGGCCACCCTTCAATGCTGAGCAGGGCCACGTTAAGGTTTTTGTAGGCCCTGGGAACTCTTTTTGTGTGTGTGTAAAAGTATAAAATATCTTTATTTTTAAATTTTGTTTTCCTTCCCAATTCCTGTTTAAAAAAAAACTGTTAATCCTGTTTTCCTAGGCCTTAAATTTTCCATAGGCCCTAGGCACTGTGCCTAAAGTGGCTAATGGATAAGGCTGAGCTCAAACCAGATTTCTGAGTCTGATCCACTTATGGGGATTAGCTGTTTCATAACAGCATAGAATAATGATACAAGTATATACTCTCAACTGCATATATGAAGTCTTCGTTCCTTAGAGTGATGTGATTAAACTCTCTACGTCAGACAAGGTCAAGGGTCCATACAGTGAGAGCTGGTGGATTCAATGCCAGTAGAGCGATAAATCCGCTACAGGTTTTAAAGAAGTGATCCAAAATGCTGAATCCTATACCACAAATACATTAGCACTTTGGATGACTCTTTTAAAGTTTGGACTGAAGCCTGGATGGGATTCGCCACTCCACTGACATCAGAGCTACCAACTTCCACTACTGACCATTAACATTTGAGATGGTCACCAGTCCTCTGAAATGACACCAGCTGAAGAAGAAAGAAAGAAATTAGAACACATCAGGACTGATCAAAGCACAGAGAGGGTTCTTTTCCCTTTTTCTATTTTTGCCTTTTTTCTTTCATAACCCTTTTATATTTATTTCAGCTAAATCCCCTGTGTAACTCGTACGCACATTCTAATTGGTCTCTTCCATTATGTTTGTTGTTACTAGGGCTAAGACAAACCTTTGACTTAAGCAACCAATTTATGTATGGTTGCTTTTCTGCTTTTGTTTAAGTGTGGATTTAATACAATAAATTAAATAAAATTGTCTGGAGAAGAAAAATGCAAAATTGGTATTTCTCATATTGGAAATTACTTGCTATTAGGGACTTCGGTAAAAATGAACTAGAAGAGAAAATTAACAAATGGAGGATAAGTGGAAGGTTCTCCACACGCAAATGACTCAATTACCACAGCTATTTACTGCCTTTGTATTATGTCTTTTCTGAGCTGGTGTTCATACAGTTGGACAGAACAGAACACACTTAACCTGGGACAAATGCTCTATTTGTGTGGGTTACAAATTTGGTTTCAATTACTTGCCTCATGCCAAGCACCAAGAAAGTGTATGGCACACCCTCCCATCAGCGAGGCAGGGAAGCTGTTTGCATTATTCAACAAAGATGAATACAGTTTATTTGCCCCTCCCCAAGTTGTACCTGGATTATTTGAACCAAGAGTATCACATGACTCTCAAAGAAGAAGCAGAGAGCAAATGGTGGAAGAATTCCAAAGTACAGTGGGCATTTCCCATCCATGGGGGGTTGGTTCTGCGCACACATCCATCCCCAACAGATGGGGAGAAACGTGGATGCTCAACAGTGGCATGTGCACATGGTTGCATGTTGATGCACCTGCATGAATGCACCACCATTGAATTATATGGGGGCATGGCCATCCATGGACGCTATTGCTCCAGAAGTGAGGACTCAAATGACGAGAAAGGAAATTCCAGCAAAATATTAGGAAGATCTTTGACAATGAAAGAAATTATCTCAGAAGTCTGTTAAAAAATCTTTCCTTTAGTGGGGGCTATTAAACAGAGGTTGGATGGCCATCAGTTAAGATTGCTTTAACTGTGTATTTTTGCTTTAACAGGGAGTTGGGTAGATGACCCTGGGGGATGCTCCCAACTCTACAATTCTATAATACTACCCCATGAAATGTAAATTTATTGCAAGTGTTGATGTAACTAAAATATGAGCTAAATTCAATTACTAGTCCCAACTAAGGTAGACCCATTGAATCAGTGGGGCTTTACATAAATGTTGACTTACCATTCAGCAATTGATTCTATGGGTCTATTCTAGTCTGGGCAAACAATTTGGTTGAGTTCTTTGCCTTTCACAGTGGGCTTCACTTACCCTGTTTCCTGAGAGAGACTCTAGTGCTTATCAGTTGTATATGGCTGTTGTGTGGAATGAGTTGCAATCTACATCAGTGGAAGGATCACCTTCGAGCCTGTGCAATGGATTTTTCTGGTGGAGCGCAGCGTGCACAGAACTGGCCTCACCCTTTAAACCAGAGATTCATCTGCCGTGGCCTTGCAAGCATGGACGTGGCAGTGAGGTCCTCGGGCCGTAGGTTTGATTAGAGTTTCCTTCTCTTAGATGGTTGACCTTACAGGGTTGGACGAGCACCATCTGCCCGGGTTTGGGATTGGAGTTTTCCTTCTCCTAGGACGGTTGCCACAAGGCTAGAGAGCCCATCCTGCCCTTTGACGCTCTTTGTCAGACCCTTCGGTTTTGACCTGTCTGGCATGGGAGACCCTACCAGTGGCTATTATGCCACCGCCAGCATAGCTCAAAACATCATTAGGGTACGCAAGCCTCTCTCCCACGACAAGGGGGCGTCAATGGAGAGGGAAGGATCACACACACTAGTGAAATCATGGAACTTCAGCAACAAATCCATCTGTATGCATGTCACTGTACAGAATACAAAGGACAGCTCCCTGCCCAAAGGTCCTTACAGTTTAAAAACTGACAAAGAGGAAACAGAGGCAGAAGGAAACAAGTAAGCAGGGAATGTGTGCCACTCCAGATGTAACTGGACTCCAACTCCCCATTTCTATAAGCCACAGCAAACATAACCAGTGGTCAGAAATAGTAGAGTTTGGAGTCTGACAACTTCTGAAGGGGCACAAGTTTTTAGCTCTTGCATGACGTGTTCCCCCCCCCCCAAGTCTCATGGGCTTAAATTTAATTAAGTGCTGGTTACCATTGGCAACGGAGGTAGTGGGTAGGGGTTGACAATGCTGCATGGAAAAGGTGGATTTGGGGAAGGAATATATAAGAAGTAAAGGAAGAAGCATCACACAGGTGTCTGAAGACACAACCAGTATCCAAGCAGCAAAGGAGTAAGAGTAAAGTAGGAGACCTTTGAACAATGGAGGGGCAAAGTTTCCAGAGAGGGATAGTTTGGGACAGAAGCATAAAAAGATAGGTCAGGAGAGACTGTGCTGGCCATGGAGGACTTGTAAGCCCTCCCATAGTCTGTGGAGGGATCATCCTAAAGTGCTGGGATGGTCTCTCTCAGCTTTATGCACTCAGACACCACAGGCCTCCAGTACTTTGAAGGTGTGGACATGGAAGAGCTTGTGCTGGACCCAAAAGCAGACAGAGAGCTAGTCTAGGTATTTAAGAAAGAGGTTACTATTCATGTCCTACAGTCAAAGCAAGGTAAAAGAGAAAGATAGAAGGTTTTGGCCTTTCAGATTACTGGTGTGTTTTGCCAAGGAGACAGAGAGGAAGGGACTCTGTTGCTGTAAAAAGGTGAGAGTGTCAACATTGCCACCAAACCTTTGAGCACCATAGTCTAGTAGCAGCCCGAAAGACTCTCAGACAGTTTGAGAGAAGTGATAGCACCAGCAAGGCATAGGATAGTGACAAGAGAAGCTCCACCAACCAAGACTACAGTCAAGTCACACAGTGTTTGAATTGAAATTATTTTCTCAGAGTGGCAGTACAGTTTCAACCAATCAGATACCACCTTTGCATGGACAATGAGAGCACAGGAGCAAGGAATGGGGTGAACCAAGACCTCCCCTCTAGGTACCCACTTGGTACTCCAATGCTTTCATTGGCCAAGCTGCCCTTTCCCCAAGTAGTGCCTAAAGGGTTTACCGCACTCTGAAGTAAAATGGCAGTGCAGCAGGAAGGTTTGGTCTTCCATGCTGCCTCACTGCACAATGTTGTCATTCTTCCAGTGTTCTGCCATTCCAGTCCCATGGGAGACTAAGGGAAAACTACGTCTTTTTGCTAATGGGTTCTTACGGTTAGCAAAAAGATATGTTTTTACCTCAGTCTCTCATAGGACCAGAATGAAAGAATGACAACATCATGCAGTAATGAAGCATGGAAGACAGAACCTTCCTGCTGCACTGCTGCTTTACTTCAGTATGGTAAGCCCTTAAGTGGTTGAGGTTGCTAGCTGTCTTGTCTTGGGGGGAAATGGTTTACATTGACATGGTGCATGGCTCCAGTCTTGGAACCTCCTTGTTTGAGTCTTTACATCATGCTTCAGCTACACCAGATGCTACCAGCTGACATTACTATTAAGGACAAAGGAAAAGGTCACTACCACTGCACAGGAAGAACTGAACAGGGCAGGGACAGTGTACCAAGCACCAAGTAAAAACTATTCATGTTGAGCCTTTTACTTGTTCTTCAGGTTGTTATTGGTATTAGCAGAAAGTGCCACTTAGTTGATGGTAGGGTTAAAAGCATTGTAGAAATGTTTGATCTGCTGTTCCTTGAAATTCCTAAAGAGCTTAATAATGCTGCAGTTTCTAAAAATTTCCCCTGGTTGAAGAGACTTTGCCTTCCAGTAAATAAAAGTTTGCCCATCATTACCTTATTTCAGCCTTATGGTCATACTCTGAGCTTTCCTCATCAGCAGGCAGCAGGTCAGGAAAGGAGTTGTCCCACTACTTCCCCAAAGGGAAAACAAAGGCCGAAATTGCATGATTACAACAGGATAGTAACATAAAAAGGTTCCTGTTATCACATTGATGTTGTCATCCTCCCATGGTCCATGTGTGCACCACCCATTAATTATGCATAACTTTTCACTGACAGGCAAAACCCATCAATAGCCTCAATATCACTCTCTTTGCAGTATTGAGGAGTGTGCAAAATCATGTCCCGCTGTAATTGCATGATTACAGCATGAATGAGCAGTCCTCTTTCCCCCCCTCCTTTTTCCCAGTGAGAACACATAATTAAACTTCCAGTGGAGAACATGAAGAGGACCAACAGGATGCTGTTTTAATGAACTGTAGAGTTTGCTTCATACATTTTAATGTTTGTTTAAGTGTTTATTTCTGAAGTTATGTATTTGGTTTTGGTGTTTTTAACTCCAAAAGTAAGAGAATTTTTTTCTTAAAGGCACATGTACAAGCCAGCACAAAGCATTAATACTCTGTCATTAGAAGGCGATGCAAAGAGAAGTGTTACTATAGCACAAGCTGAAATCCCATTTTAAACTGCTAGTAGTGGTTGTGCGATAATTCTGTGGTGGTAGTATCACGCGATTACAGTGACGTGTGATAATTACTGTAATCATGCCACTATGTTTCTGCTTTCCTCAGTCATGGAATTGCAGTGTTTTTAGATGCTAGTCTGATAAAGTCCAAAAACTGGTGATAAGAGGGAAATCTGAAAGAGAGACCAAAAAAGTTTAATGGCGTTTCATCTCATCCTGTGGTGCTTTAAGCAAATTCAGAGTCAGTGCTCACTATCTACCTATTATAGAATAGAACAGAACTGGAAACTCTGGATGTGGATTCCCCCCCCCCCTTGTTTTCTCAAAGCTACCGCAATATATCCCCAAACATTACAAACAAATCTTTTAATTTCAAACAGAAAACCTCTTCTGAGAATGGGAATTGGTTCTTTTGTTGTAAACTGAACAATAGCACAGCTAAGAGTTACTGCGCAGTCCTGGTGAACAATTTATTATCAGCTGCATATAGAGCACTTTAAAGTTTTGAACACTAAGTGGTTCATTCTAACTGAGCTGCACTTGGAACCAAGCTGTGAGTGAGGTGCGCTCAATACCTCACCGTCTATCAACAATGGAGTCAGGGTTTGTGCTCAGGCTGCCCAGCTTAAATCTAACCACTGAGCTACTCTGTATTTATGAGAAATCAACAGGCACAAGATAGAAAATTATGTGGGATGACAGTCTTGAACTATCATTTCATTTAGGCTTGAAAAAAAATACTTTCACAGATCATAGCGTCACTTCCATTAATTGATCGATGATGAAGGCCACACAATAGCATGCCAACATCTGTTTCTAAAAGTGAGTGATTAATGTTGTCATGGTAACTGACTTAGTCCTATCTCTATATATAATTCTCTTGGGTATGTTGCCTTTCCTAGTGTGCTGATTGGCTGCCCAGGAAACATACTCAACCAATCACCACCCACATGCAAATTCCTTCTCCACCTCACAGTCCACTCCTGCCACTCAATCTGTGGCCCAGACTGGGACCCATACAGTCAACTGGTAGCAGCAGCGATGGGCCGCCTGTGATGGGACCCAGGCAGTCAACTGGTGGAGGCGGCAGCGGCAGGGCAACAGAGCAAGTCACCCTCAGCAATTCTGGGGAAAATGTGGAATGCTGAGATGGGAGAGGAGGAATTTAAAAAACCACCAGCCTACCTTACAGGGTTGTTGTGAGGTCTACCAGGCATTTTGGGGGAGTTTTTTTAACGGCGTATGTTATGCCGGGTACAGCTAGTACTAATAAAATGTGCGTTCAACATACACCACAGAGTGTCTGGGATGAATGTGATGAAAGTGGCTGGATGATGATTCTGCCATATTAGAGACTTCAGTTTGAAATCTCATGCAATGGTATACCATTTTGCCCTCTGATTTTGCAGATGCCTGCTCTCTTGTTTCTTTATTTCCAGATGCCCCTGTGGTTTTATAGCACTGGTTGGCAATATATGGGCTTTTGCCAATTTTTGTGAAGACCGTCTCTGCTTAGGTTCACTGGCAAAGTGGTTAAAAATACCATATTTTTGTGGCAACACAAAGAGATTTGACATGTTCCCAGAAACATGATTGTCATAACAGGGCTTGTAGTCCCTCCATGCCTTGTTTCAATGGATGGTATGAAATACAGAAGTGTGGCTTCCTGCATCTCTACCACCAAACTTGGCCCTACCAAAGCACCCTACCCATAGTCTACCACAACTTTTCCCAACCTCCAGATTACCATTGCTATATCCAGTATGTTGAATAGCCATATTGGCTGGAGATTTGGGGAGCTGTAGTGCAACAATGCTAGAGAGCCCCAGGCTAGAAAATCTAGTTTCCTGTCAATAACTTCCCACAGGGACTGCTATAGAACTGGAACACGAAGAAACTTTTCCTACAGGTAGATCCCCTTCTCTACCTGGTTTTTATCACCTTTGCAATAAGACCAGTGAAAAGCTGATACCAGACAGGTTAAACTTATCCTAGTCTATCTGTTGGGAGCATTTTCTGACACTATTCTCCCAATGATCCTTCCTTTCAATCTAGCTCCCAGGAAAGGTGCTTTCTATTCATTTCTCAAAAGGTAGATAACACAGAACATAACAAAACATTGAGAAATATGGCAAAACACAAGAGGTAGCTTGGCAGTCATGCAGTCTTGCATATGGGGAAGGCATTTGTGATAAATTCCCTTTTAAAGTGGCCAGATATAAAAATGGAGCCTGGGGCAGTTGGAGAAAACAAGGAAGACAACCGTCACGCACAAAATCCCAACTAACAATTCACAGTTGGTTTAACATACTTAATGAATTTTTCCTACTAAAGTACAGGGGAGGTTTCACTGAACAGTGCAAAATGGTAAAGGAGGATATATTATTGTACTACAGACTCTAATATCTAATCCTAGAACTCAATAATAAAGAATCAATTTTCTATCAATTTTCAGTGTATATTGTGATTCTTAATAAAGTTTTAGTGCAATGATTATTGTAACATATATTGTACAAAAGTGTCACATACAAGTAATAAATAATCAATAAATAAATACATATAAATATTTGCATTAATACATACATATGATCAAGTCCTTATATATATGAACATGTGGGATGATAATTCCAAAGTATCCAAAATTCCACAATGTCTAGAAATGCTTATTTGAAAGGTTTAGGGATGCATTCACGTGTGTAGACATTTTCTTTTTTCGTTCCACTTAAACAGGAGAAGTATCCTCTTTTAAACAAGATTTATTGATTAATTATTATTTGTATGTGACACTTTTGCACACTATATGTTACAATAATCATTGCACTAAAATAAACTTTATTAAGAATCACAATATACACTGAAAATTTATAGAAAATTTATTCTTTATTATTGAGTTCTAGGATTAGATATTAAGAGTCTGTAGTACAGTAATATATCTTCCCTTACCATTTTGCACTAATGAATTTTTCCTGTCAGCATAGAATCATGGGTTTCAGAATATGCAAATACAAGGATCTGAGAAAGAGCATCTTTGAATTCCTGTTTAGATGTTTTAACTCCTGATTAGGAAGACACATTAAGGATGAATCTAGATCAATGAAAACTAGACCCAAGTGAAGCAGGACTGTTGTTTTGTCCAGCCAAGAGATAATCTACATTCTGATGTCAGCAGGCTACCAAGCCAATCAGAAAAGGTCCATTGCCTTAACAATTCTGCAGTTACATTTCAAAGGAGCTCTCCACTGTTTTCAAGTTGTGGGTGTTCATTTAGAAACTTAAGGGGCTTACCACAGTCCAAAGAAAAGCGGCAGTGCAGCAGGAACGTTCTGTCTTCCATGCTACCTTACCATATGATGTCATCCTTCTTTCATTCAGGTCCTGTGGGGAACCGAAGTAAAGTCATGTCTTTTTGCTAACCATGCTTTTTGTTAGCAAAAAGACACAGTTTTACCTCAGTCCCCTACAGGACTGGAACGAACAAATGCTGGAAGAATGATGACATCATGCGGTAAGGCAGCATGGAAGATGAAATGTTCCTGCTACACTGCTGCTTTTCTTTGGAGTGTGGTAAGCCCCAAAGTTCCAGATTATATTCATCATACGCTTTTGAGATAGGAAAGCCTAGGCACTATAGATGGCACTGTTGAGATACATCAGAATACAGATTTTCTTCATCACCTTGGTCAATAAAGAAATAACTCAGGAGAAAATCCAAGCCACTTTACCTACCAGAAGGAAATGTCATACTCAACACTTTCCCCCTCATCGATCCAACATTGTTCTACCACTCCTTTTACAACTAATCATGGCTGGGATGTGCCAATGGCTTTGTAGCCAAAACAATTGCACTCACAAAGAAGAGAGAGTTTGTGCTTAGAAGAACCCACCCAAACTGCCCATGTTCATTACATTAAAAGAGGGCAAGTCCCCAAACAGAAAATAAATAGGGCCTCTGCATATGCATGTAGAGGAAAGAAGAGGGGGTATCTGGGAATGGAGAAGCCAAGTCAAATGCTCCCAAGCATAGCCCGGATTACAAATGTTTGAAGAAAAGGAACTTGTGCTGTGTCTTGGGAACAAAGGACACAGTGAAAGGGAGGAAGAAAAAGAAGAGGAGGGACAGAGGAGATATAAGAACTATGGACTTTATCAGATGCAGCAAATACAACATAAACTGGTTTGCATACAAGCAGTTAAAAGAAAAATTTCTTGAGGATATGAAGAAAGGGGGATTTGAGAAAGATTACAATGATTTAGACAAATTATTACTAGAGGAAAGTAATAAAAAAGCCATCACAAAATTCTATAGGTTATTATTGACGAGGTCTACAGAACCTGAGTATATTAAAGAATATATGTGTAAATGGGCACTAGATATAGGCGAGGCCATATCTTTAGAGGAATGGAAAATGCAAGAAAAAGATCATTTGCATTTACAGCATCTCAAAACATAAGAGAAAATTATATTAAAATGGCCCTGAGGTGGTATTATACACCTTTAAGATTGAACAAGATGAAAGTAAGTGTGCATAGTAACTGCTGGAAATGCGAGAAAAATAAGGGAACTTTAATGCATATGTGGTGGCATTGTGAGAAGATCAAAAAATTCTGGAGGCAGGTTCACAGGGCAATTACAGAGATTCTTCAAACTGATATGGTCTTTACACCCAAGATGTACTTATTAAACATTCTAGAGGAACTAGAGGAAGAGAAAAGAAACATTTACTGGGGAATAGTTCTTTATATGGTTACTGCTGCTAGACTGGTTATTGCAAAAAAGTGGAAGGTTCCAGATCGCCCGACGATAAATGAATGGAAAAATAAGCTGATAGACATGTTAGAATTAGATATTCTGACAAAAATGTTGCGAGATAAGAAAGAGAGCGTGTGGAAGAAAGAGTGGAAACCAATTATTGAATACTGGAAAGAAAAGGGTGAACTACAGGATAGTTATGACTTAGGAAGTTAAATATCTCCAGCAAAGCTAAGAACTAAGCCGATACGAGAGCGATCTAATATGAAATTGTCAAAGTCATTTTAAGTTTGTAAATTTTATGCAGTCATTCTGATATTCGCCAAAACACAAATAGGAAGTCATAGACAAGCTTAGGTTAATAAAACTTTCATTTTATTATTGAAGTTATGCTGGTTAAAACTATGTAAAATCTTATTGATTTATGATGTATACAAATATAAGTGTAAGAAATCAAGTTGTTTAAGTATAAGATGCCTAATTGTAAATGAACAAATAATAATAAATGTATTAACTTAAAAAAAAACAAATAAAAAAAACAAATATGGCGTCATAAGGATACCTAATGATCATGAAAGGGTGCACATACCAGACGATGCTGTCCTTTCGTGATCATATCTTGCCAATAAGGCATGCTTTTTTATTGCTGGCCCAAGCTGTCAATTGATCTCCTATGGTGATTTGTTGTCAATCCTCACACGATTGTTTTCACATAAATGCAGCATCAATGGGCAAACACTTCTGGATGACAATAGGACAGCCAAGTAGGGGACACTCTTTTTATGAGACACACCCCGGTGTACTTGGGACTTTTTAAGTGTGTGTCTGTGCTTGTGTTAACTTTTTATGTCTTTATTTTACTTTTATTTTTAAATGTCCCACGCTTGCATCTTCTCACAAGAGTCACGAAGATCATAAGTGCAGAAGTGAATGGAGCTCTGTTCACTCTCTGTTAGTGCCTGGGCTCCCTCTTTAATACTATGGAACGTAAGGTCTTGTTGGGGGGGGGTTCTTTTGCTGGCATAAAAACATTTTAAAATATGCCAGCAAAAGAACAATAATCAGAAAGGGTCTGATAAAGTCCTATGAGTTGGACTGGAATTCTGCACACATGAAGAAAATTACAAATGAGGGCCTCAGATTATGAGAGGCCTCTGAATCAAAATAATTTAAAATCTGTTAGAAATAATGGACATCTTTTGTGCACCTTTGTATGGCACTGGTATGGAAACTCTTAAAACTGATGTGGTTTAGGGCCTCAACCTCTCTTAGTCTGGGTCTCACTGTGGGGAGAATGAAGTGGAAAACATGGACACAGCAGCATACAGGGGTTAGCACAGCAGCATACATGCTGTTATGGTAGTTACATCTGTTCAGCTTTGAAGTTCAACCTTTGGTGGTCTTCCCAACGATGACAGCAAATAAGTACCAAAATGAGGTGTCAGCAAAGCTAGAAATGCATCTATTTTGGAGTATATGGTACTGTTTACTCACTGGGGGAGTATCATGTTTTGCTGTTATAAGCCTGTCAATATCACCTCAGAAAGCAGGTGCTTCATTCTAAACAGCATACAGTGGGCTCAAGAAAAATACATCCCTATTTTTAACTTCTCCTCACGAAGACTGACTGACTAATTGACTCAGGAGGCCAGAAGGGGTGCCAGGATTTCTGACTGGTTCTTGAACTTAGCAGCACAAGCAAGACGTGCAAAAAGACTTCCTCCTTGTCCAAAATTAGGAGAAAGTGTAACCATAATGGAACAGTGAGCCAGCTTGGAAAGTAAATGCACGGCAGGGACGGGGTTGGGGGAGGAAAATGGTTCAGTTTATTTTTAGGAAGCAGAATATAACTAATTTAGTTGGAGCATTTCATGGATGACTGAAAGGCGGAGGAGGGAGGCTTACTAAAACATGGTCACTTATTCCCTGAACATTGAAAGTTCACATGCATCCAAAGCTGTGTTGTTCCATTTAATTTTCTTCTGAGGGCACCAAACTGTTTTCTTACCACAGTGGTTCCAGACATGACACCTTCCTGCTTTTGTTACCTGGACAACTACAGAGCTTAGAAATGATAGAAATGTCAATAATAGTCCTTTGTCAGAACTGATGTGGTACAGGAGGGGTTCATATCCTATCCCTTCTTTTGTTACTATGCCCTACTAGCCCCTCTCTATAATATCACATAATTTGCAATGTTGCACACTTCGAAGGGGTTATGTAGATTGGGGTGATCCAAGAGTGAGGTCAAATAGAGGTCAAAAGGACCTGGGAAGGTTTCTTAGAAATATTTTAGTAAGCACACCCAAGCTAGGACTAAGCGGATGCCCCTTGTAAATAAAACCATTAAAGAGGTATGTGCTAATTCCTTCTTGGACCCCTTGGTGGTGAGCCACACATCCTAAACAATCAAGTGACCTACACAATCCAAATTCCCAGGAAATGTCCCTCGGAACCCCCTCCTGTTCTACGATGGGAGGTTGTCATAAACCCATCAATATTTATCTCCCAGCCATCTAAGACAATCAGTGGAGTTTTCATTCTCCCTTGTTCCTCCTGTGGGAGAGTCATTTAGCCATTGTAGTAGCCAAAATGCACCTTCAAGGCACAAAATTATAACTATTCCAGCCTAAACAATAGCAAAGTGTGCAACTGTGGATGAGGCCCGGCTACTCTCTCTGTCAGTGCATCCCTGGATCGGAACATCAGTTCCCCCCTCAGACCTCTGTTAGTACTTTGCTGCTGTTCAAGACTGGTTATCACTCTATTTCCTGAATCTATTCCTCTATCCAACATTTCTGCCTTAAACTCTTTGATAGCTTTGTATGGTTCTTGTGAGCATGTGTTGTGTGTGTGAATGCTTTTTGTCCTATTTCCCAATAAAAAACATTTTATTTTACTTTAACCTGAGGTACTCTGCAGTTAGTACTGGTATACATAGGTGAAAAGGTCCCGAAGTCACCCACCTCTTTCAGCATTCCATTTGAGCTAATAATAATTCCTCCAAATGTTAATATAGTTTTGGTATCATGAGTGAGGCTCTAAGGCACCCCCACCTCTTCAGGTAAGACTTTCGTCACTCTCCACATGTAGAGAACAATGCAATGGAACATTCATGCAAATATGAAGGCTTTCCACATGGCTGGAAATTCACGTTTCCAGAATGTGTGGAGTTTCCACATGTAAAAGGGCTTTTTTTCAGACAGTTGCTTTCAACGTGAGAGCAGTGGTGGTGGGACTAGCACACTCTTCCCCCTTGCGCTTCCATTATAATCACAAGATTAGGGCTAGGTATAGCACTGAAGGGCAACCCACAACCCATAATGCTTTAGACAGCCCTGCTCACTGCCCCCCCCCAGCCAATCAGCTATTAGCTGAGGGATGAAGAGAAAATTGCTATTTACAAGCCAATAGCAGCTAATAGCGGCTCCTACTTCAATCTAGCCAAGGAGGCAGGTTCGCTGTTGCAATAAATTGCATTCTGCATAATTCATTTTATAATAATAATTTATAATTTACAACAACAATAATAATTTAATTGTATTATTATGTCTCTGTCAGAAATGTTTTTATGCTGTGTTTGGGAGAGTTGTTTTACGTACATTTGGCCCTCCACATTTGCTGCAGTTAGAGGCACAGGATCCCCACGAAAGTGGAAAAACTACAAATATCTCTAGCCACCCCACGCCACAAGCCATGCCGCATGTTCACTGTCTCTCTCAGTTTCGCGAGGCTTACAGCTCCTATTAAAAATGGCATAGGGCAGCAGCGGAGGCGGCAGAAATTAATCCACAAATAATCAAATCCGCAAAAATTAAGCCCACAAATGTGGAGGGCCGACTGTATTGTATTTTTAAAAAATATTTTAATTATTTATTCAACACCAAGTAAATTATTTGCAAATACAATAATGTATAGTATTTTTAAAAATATATTTTAATTATTTATTCAACACCAAGTAAATTATTTGCAAATGGAATAAGAGGTTAAAAGCTAGATTAATTGAGGGAGCTATCGGCTGTCAAGAATCTAGTTCTTATGGATGTGAGCAGCATTCATAGTGGAATTCAGTGGTGTCATATCATGATGATGCACATCAGCAAGGCGGTTAGGAGGAGCAGTGTTGTTTTTGATCTCTAATCTGCCCAGACAGTATTTGTTGATGGGCAGCCGCATAAATCTAATCATTCAGTCCTGCATTCCTGCCTGAACAGAGCTGGATTGCATATTCAAGAGCAAATCCTTGTATGCATTTGTCAAGAAGGAAACCTTGTAAGATTTTTTTTTTTAAGGAATCCACCAAGCAACAGACTCTTCTGTCACACCACTAAATACCAAAAGCAAATGAAAACAAATCCACTCATTCTTTGCAAGAAGACCATGCAAGAAGAATGGCAACATTGGGGCCTTACAAATTATGCTTTCAAGAGAAGCTGCGGTTAAAAACAATGCCATTCCACCCCCACCCCAATCGCTCTAATCACTTTGCTCTGTGCAGTGAGCTGCCTTCTCATTGTAAACAGGCCCTGTGTTTGCTACCAGAATCTATATATAACAAATGAACTCTGGAGCAGTGGATGGTAAATTAGCAAAGATTTTGATTAGATCTGGTTATTTGTTTCTCGCCTTGTCAGCTGCAACACACACTAGTCAATACAGCTGAGAAATTGCTTGGCTAGGAAAAGATTTTCTGACCTGGAATACAAATGGCACATACAATAAGCTGTTTGTGGTGGGTGGGGGGGGGAGGACTAGCTCTGGATGCTCAAGAATGATCACAAAAGATTGGAGTAATGTTCCATCTGGTTCAGAGCCTTGTTACTACCATGTAATTGTTTGCTACAGAGGCTTTAAGGGAGATACTAAACTGCCACTGAGGAACAATTTTACAACATGTTGGATGTTCCTTGACAAGTAAGATAACACAAGACTCCATTATGCCCTGGTACAGAGTTGCTCTTTAGCATTAAAGAAAGTGACATTAACTACACAACCATGTAGCATCTGGACAGCAGTCCAAAGCCTAATATTAAGAGCCAGGGTAGAGAGTCATTTGATGGTGAAGACCTCATCTTCTCAGGGTTAATCTTCTGGGGGGAGGGTCACATGAAGGTGGTGGGTAGGCCTGGTACCAGCAGTAGATGGGGCCAAAAACTGGGTGAGGCTCCCCCTTCCTCTCTTTTCCTCTTCTTCCCTGGCCCAGTGACTGCTGGGATAGGGAAAGATGGCTCCTACATTGGCCTGACTTGAGCACTGGCAGAGGGCTTTTGGAGTCAAGCCAAGGCCCGCATGGGCAACTGTGCCAAGACAAGGACCATCTCTCTCTCTCTCTCTCTCTCTCTCTCACACACACACACACACACACACTGCACCTCCATCCTTTAAAAAAAAGGAAGTGACATGATGTAACTTCTGGTTTCATTTTGGTGATTTTTTGGCCATTTGGGAGGGTCGTGGAACAGGGATGGTGGACAAGTAAAACTATTTTGCAGTTGTTGGGATAATTTGGGGGCAGAAAACCCAGCCCAGCATTTTAAAAAATATTTTGGGAGTCTGGGGGCTTTGAGGGCTGTCCTGGAAGGCACCAAGAGCCCCCCAAAGAGACCCAAGGGCTACATAAGGCACATGGGCTACATTTTCCTTACCCCTGGCCTAGGGCTATAGGTTGCCCATCCCTGTTTAGGAGGCAGGAACTATCCCCTATCAGACAGGTCCCATTGCAATGGGGCCATTTTCTTACAGGAGGAACTGTTGTCTGCTCCTTTGAGTACAGAGAGAGCAGTGCAATTAATTCAAAGTAGCCACGAAAGATATCAGATGTCACAACCCTGACTGTAATGCGAAGAACAATCAGAAATGTCCACATATCCCCTGCCCCTGCCCCACCACAAGCCAACTTTTCCCCTTCCAATGTGTTGGGTTTTGGGGGGCAGGGGGCTCTGGCTTGGTTTTGGAATTCTGCCATTTCAAAATGTTCCCATTTAAACATAGAAAACAACTGTGTGTTACAGAGCATAAAGCACAGGTTCTGGGCATTCTCACAGGAATTGATCAAAACTTCTATGGACTTTGGAAATGGCAAGTTCATCCAATCTATGAAAATGGACAAAGGGTTATATCCAACTGCCATCTCTATCCACAGAGCCAGCTCTCTTCCTCCTGCAGCTATTGCACATGTCCGCTTGAAGTCTGCTCTGGAACTATAGCATCACTAAGGCTGGTGTCATCCCTCTCCCTGACGGTGTTACCTGGTATAGTTCCGCCTCTCCGCGCGCACACACACACAGTGCTGCCACTGCTCTGAAAAGTTGTGAGCCCCTCCGGATAAGTTTTGTTTTGTTTTGTTGTTTTCTGTTTTTGTTTTTTTGCAGGGGGAGGACATAGGGGAATACAGTGGGGAGGAGGAAATAGTGGATTTCTGTGGCTTAAACGAACATCTGCTCTCACCATGTTGGATTAACTCAGAGACCTTAAGTGCAGTATCAAATCTCTGGGGTAAGTGTCAGGTGCTTGAATACATGCTCTGCTAGCTATAATAGGAAATAGAGTATGGAAAAAAGGCAAAGGAAGTAGTATGAATTTGGACACAATCCACATCAGCCTCGCAATGTGGAACCACTGGAAAACACCAAACTTCAATTCAGAGTGCCTCTACTGATGGCATTTTTATTGCAACAGAGTTGCCTGTCCTCTCCCGGACTTGTGGGACTGGTATGAGCATTAGCCATTTTTCTCAAGGTCCTCCAAAAATAAAAGGCTGCTCGACAGAGATAAAAAGGCTCTCTGTGTGCAAAAACAGTTTGGGAAATCAGGGACGGATGAACAATGGCTGTGCTTCTGCAGGGACCCACAAATTATAGAGCTGCAGGTATGGAAGGATTTGTATTACTCTCTAGACACAATTTATCATCTATTCAAACATTCAAATGCAGCTGGGAAAACTGTCGGCCTGCCTCATTTGCTGCTTATTGATTGCTTTTAGCAATATTTTATATTCAAAAATGCACGATCGGTTCCTTTCTTTATGGCTTCACATAGCTGCAGCTGTTGACACATATTCTCTCTCTGCGTCTTTCTCTTTCCCATCCCTTTTTTTTTCCAGATGTCAGTTTTCTGAAATATCCATTATTGGCATTCCCTCTTACAGGCTCTCTGCTGCAAGGAGTAGGGGGAGCATGTGACTCTCCAGGCATTGATGGACTGCATTTCCCACCAGACATGACCAGTGTAGTCAATAGTAAGGTATAATGGGAGTTGCAGTCCAACATGTGGAGGATCACATGTTCTCCCATTCCTGACCTGCCCAGTAGTTAAGCCCTCCTAAGACATTCTCTTTAACATCTGTATCTAGAATTCCACTTTAAGGACAGTTCCTGTTTTGGAACCTCCTATCAAAAGAATAGAGATCCTAGCAATACATGGCTCTTAGTCTTAGTGGTTTCCTATTTCTTGCCAGGCATTCCTTCTACAGATAGAGTTTGGCCTGCTTGGCTAAGAACTCTTTCACTTGTAAATTTTGTTTCCTCTGATTCATCTGTCCTCTCAAGATACCCAAATGAATGTACATTTGGCTGATGTTTCCCTAAACTGCACAGTAGTACACGAGCCACAGAACATCACTCCTCCCTGAGTCTCACTGGAATAAACAGGGGCCACATGAGATGCGCTCTCTCTCTCTCTCTCTCTCTCTCTCTCTCTCTGTGTGTGTGTGTGCGTGTGTGTGTGTGCCTTCAAGTTGCCTATCAACCTATGGCAACCCCATGAATTTCATAGGCAAGGAATACTCAGAGGTTGTTTTGCCTTCCCCTGAAAGATAGCCTACAGCACATGACATTTATTAGTGATCTCCCATCCAAGTACTAACCAGAGGTTACCCAGCATAGCTTCCAAGATCAGATGGGATTTTGTGCCTTTAGGGTATTTGGGCCTTTAATGAGCTGTACCCAGTTTTTTAAAAAATCCAATAGACCATATAATTGGGAATTTATATTGAAAGAAAGCATTAAATTGAGAGCCAGTTTTACCTCACACAACACTGATGCCTGTCTCATGGTTTAGTTAGTAAGATAATGTCATTAGGATGGGCAAAGCAATGCTGATGGTATTTATAGTCCAACAACATCTGGAGGGTTCTGCATTCCTGCATCAGAGTGTAAAACTGGAATTAATAATAAAAAGTAATAAAACTGGATAGAAACATAGGATGCTTCCTTATACGGTCAGACCGCTGGGATCATCTAGATTAGTGGTGTGAAAATCTGGACCTGTAGATGTTGTTTAACTGCAACTTCTTGCATCCTTCAGTCAACATTGGCTATACAGGCTATGACTGATAGGAGTTGCAGTGTAACATCTGGATGGCTATGATTTGCCCTCCTCTTATCTAGCAAAGTTGATTGGCTGCAATTCAGTCAATGGAGAGATTCTTCCTGGATATGTCAGAGTTTGATCCTGGGACCTGAGCTATACTACCCTTTATAATAATATTTTACTCCCTGCAAGAAGGAATGGTAGGAAGATCTCTTTAGAGTTGTTGAGTCAGGGGGAGAAATGAGATAAAATCACTATAGCAATGGTCAGTAATGTTAAGAAATTGAGCAAATCCCTTTCTAGACCCAGACTTAGCTTTCCTCTAACCCTGCTCTATTCCTCTGTCTTTTTCTGTATGCCAGTATATTTGCTGGTAGAAATATGTATATTTCAGAGGAAGTCAGGCATGTCTAAGTCCCATTGAAAACCACAAGGTGTGCAGCACAATCCTTAACTTGAGTATTGAGAAGTGGGGTGGAGGAAAATCCCAAACAGGAATTCCTCCCACATAAGCATATGTTAGACTGTAGCCATGAGAAAGTAGATGCAGAATCTTAAGTTCTGCCAATTTCAAGGGGACTTCAATAGTCTTCCATTCCACTGGAGTCTGCCAGCTCTCATCATATGTTCAGCAATCAAAATTGAGACATGCCAGTCCTAGGAGATTATCAGATGCGTCAAAAGTGGTGTTACAGCGACTTCCGGTGGCAAGGACGACGGACGTGGTTGGGCTTCGGGTGAGTTCCTGAAGCAAAACTGCTTGATGCGGTAAAGAGTCCTCAAAGTTAATCCTTTGAGGAACGAACTCTGTCTGGGATAACAGGCAGTCAGAGGGGACTCAAGGGAAAGCTCAATTCCAGCCTAAAAAGCCAAAAGAAAACAACAAAAGAAAGGAGGAGAGAAGAAGGCTGAGGCTGAGGGAGCACTGAGTCTGCCACGACCGCACCAATTGCCGCCTTTGAGGCTAAAGCGTCGTCACCACTTTTAAACTGAGTTTATTTATCTTTATAAATTATCCTCCGTCCTTTGCTGGTGTGAACTGAACACCAGGTAGAAGCATTTTTATTTTCCCATCTGTTGGAGTGAGTGGAAGACGAAGAGGGAGATTTTGTTTTCCAACAGTTGGCTGTGAGCGGGCTGAGAAGAATCAGCTGAGGGAAAGTGAAAGTGAGGCGAGCGATTGCATCCCCTGCTGGGAAAGGACAGGGAAAAAGAAACCAACTAAGAAAGAAAGCTTTGAAGTGGAAATTAGAGTAAAGGAGAGCAAAGAGAGAAAGGGGGTAAGACTGTGTTACAAGAGGGAAATTTACAAGTTGGAAGCTAAGAGAAATAATAATTAAATGCTTAAGGTGAAAGGACTTTAGGACTTTAAAACGGAACTGCCAACAGCGCGGAACAGAACGGAGTGGAATATATCAAGACTGAAGAGCTGCAGGAGGAGGCCAGTGAGAGAAGTTGAATGTAAGAGGTTGTAATAAACGAGAGGAGTGAAAGAAAGAGAGAAAGCAGAAAGGAGAAAGGTGGAAAAAACCAAGGATAAAGTTTAAAGGCGAAGAGAAGTAGAAGCAAGGTGAATCAAGGTGGAGGAGAGAAATTGAAGGCACGAAGCTGTAAGAACGAACAGTGCAGCTTGAGTGAGAAATTGATAAGTTTGAAGTTGATTGTAAGACTTATAAATAGAAGATTGTGAGAGATAGAGACTACATGAACCACATATGAAGTGGGAAACTATAGATATGAATTGTACATGAACTGTATATGAAATGGGAAACTATAGACTATAGACTATCAATTGATTAGAGATAGTGGGAAACTATAGATTGTCAATTGATTATAGTTAGCAATAGATATAATAGTATTAATTTATAATATAATTCTTGTTCTTCTCTGGATATGAAATATAAGGTTTATGTTACTTTCTTGGAATATATGGTTGGTTGGTTACAACTGATTAATTCATTATAATTAGCATTGATAACAGCTGAAATTAATTGGAATTAAGTAATTAAGCAGGAGAAGGAGCATGGAAGATTGAAATAAAGATTGGTTTATATAAGAAAGGGCATAATATATATAAGAGTGGAAAAACAATTTTTTGAATACTTTATGTAATTGGAAGTAAGGGTGACCTTGGCTGATTATAATTGCGACCAGACTTTGGTTGAATAATAATTAATTAATAACTGATTGGTTATTGATATTAAGAGTCAAGAATTGACTGTGCATAGATAAATCGGTTATTGATTGGTTGTCATAGTATAGAAGGAATATATAGGAAGAATAAATATTGAAAGTGGGTGAAACCCCTGGAAAAACAGGGAAGGTAAGAATAGAATGCCTGTTACTAGGAAAAATTTGGCTAGACAACAAGAATTATAAAGTCAGACTATGAGAAGATCATCATTAGATATGACTGCAAAAATTACAGATATAAATCAGCTACTTTTGAGTGAATTTAAGAAGCTGAAAACAGAATTGAAATCTGAGTTGAGAGATTTAAGAAGTGAAATTAGAATAGACATACAAAAACAACTGGATACCTTTGGGTCACAATTAGAAACGGCAACTAAGGATATAACAAAGATCAGTACAGAATTACAAGCATTGCAGGAGAAGACTCAGGGATTAGAGAAGAAAACAAATAATTTAGAGGTACAATTTGAATTGGAAAATAATCAAAAATTAATACAAGAAATAAGATATAGATCTAGATGTGTGAAATTGAGAGGACTCCCAGAACAACCGGAGGAAGATTTAGCTAATAGAATAATTCCGGAACTAGCAAGATTTATTGACTGGGAGCCGGAACAGCTGGATCTGGAGGTGGACAAATTGTATCGTATAGATTCCTGGGTAGCAAGGAAAAATAAACTTCCCAGAGATATTGCAATTTATTTTGTTAGGGAGAGAGTTAAAGAGACAGTATTGTCAAGAAACTTTGAAGAAACTTTTAAAATTGAAGGAAGGGAAGTTAAAATATTCAAAGATATCCCGACACAGATAATAAAAAGACGTAGACAATATGGATTTCTAACAACAGTGTTAAGAGAAAAAAATATACCCTACAAATGGAACAAATTGGAAGGCTTGAGTTTGACATATAAATATAAAAAGTACTGGATAAAGTCACTAAAAAATGCAAAAGAATTCTTAGAGAAAGTAAAAGGAGAAAAAGGAGAGAGTATTAAGGAAGGAAAAGAGGGTTACAGCAAGAAAGAGAGAGAAGACGAGAACAAAGATTATAAGGATAGCAAGGGAAATAAACAGAACATCGAAGAGATCAAGAATAGAAGAGGAGATAAAGAGATAAGACATGAAAGAATAAGGAGGAGGATAGAAAGTAAAGTAGAAACTGGACTAGATATAGCACTAGGAGCAATAATACCATTGGATAAGGAGGGAAACCTGGAATTAGAGAATAAATTTACTGTAAAGGAAAGGGAAATAGAATTGGAGACTAAAACAGACTCTGAGGTAGAGGAAGAAGATAAAGAGGAAGAGGAAGAAACAACAGAAGGGGGAAAAGAAATAGAGGAACAAGGTGAGACAGAGGAGGAAGAAATTTTGGAAGGGGCAGTTGGAGGTATATAGGAATAAAAGATAATACATCACTCTGTTGTATAGTAAACGATCTGAAATAATAAAAATGTTGAATAAAATTATCTCATGGAATGTAAGGGGCCTAAACTCCCCCCAAAAGAGGAGAACAGTTTTTCATTATTTAGAGAAACAAAGGTCGGATATTGTTTGTCTTCAAGAGACACATATTAAAAGAGGAGATGGCAATTTAATAAAGAATGGTAAACTGGGGAAACTTTATACAACAGAATACAATAAGAAAAAAGCAGGAGTGGCGATATACATAACATCAAAATATGACTCGAAAGAAGTATTTAAAGATGAAAGAGGTTTATATTTGGGGGTAGAAGTTAATTTGGGGGAAAAGAAGATACTCTTGGTGGGTATATATGGACCACAAAACAATAAGCAACAATATATTCAGGAAATATATAAAAAATTAAGGGAATACAATTTTGAGTATGTAATATTGATGGGGGACTGGAACTCAGTCCTTGATCCAAAGGTGGATAAATCAAGGACAGGGAAACAAAGAAATATGAAAGAAGGAAAATCACCGATGATAATGAAGGAAATGATGGAAGAACAATGTTTGATAGATATATGGAGGCTCTTTCATGGAAATGAAAGAGATTATACCTACTATTCAGATAGACATGATATGTGGTCTAGAATAGATTATTTTATAATATCTAAAAACTTGGTGGGAAGCATTAAAGGAGTGGAGATACAGCAAAAAGTAATATCTGACCATTGCCCAATAGAATTGATATTAGATAGGCCTAGAATTCAATACAGATGGAGAATGAAGGACTTTCTGTTTAAAAAAGAAGAGATAACTGAAAAAATAAGGAAAGAAATCCAAAACTATTTTAAAGAGAATTTAGATAAAGGATTAACGATAGCAACAGTGTGGGATGCTGGCAAAGCGGTAATCAGAGGATACATGATGCAAAAAGAAATAGAAATAAAGAGAGCAAAGAAAGATAAGAGTAAAGAGATATTAGAAAGTATAGCAGAAAAAGAGAAAGAAATGAAAAAAAAGGGGAGAAAGGGCAATATAAAAGAAGAGATAAATATTTTGAAAAAGCAATTAAATTCACTATGGATAGAGGAGATGGATAAACAATTAAAATTTACTAGATTAAGATTTTTTGAACAGGCCAATAAATGTGGTAAATGGTTGGCGTATAAATTACGGAAAGAGAGAGATAAGAGAATAATAACGGAGATTAGGACAAATGGCGAACACTATACCAAGCAAAAGGAAATTAAAGAAATATTCTATAAATATTTCAGAAATACGTTTGAAGAAAAAAGGAGCGAGGAAGAAAATATTAAGAAGATGGAGGATTTTCTAAAAAAGGAGAAGGTCCCAAAAATAACAGAAGATCAAAGATCTGACTTGAATAGGCAAATCACAGTTCAAGAAATAAGAGATGCAATTAAAAGATTAAAGCTGGGCAAGGCACCAGGTCCAGATGGATTTTCAGCCGTATATTATAAACAATTTATAGAAGAGTTGATCGGACCATTACAAAAGTTATTTAATGAGATAAATAACAATGGATGCCCAAAATCATGGCAGAATGCAGATATTTCTTTAATTTTAAAGGAAGACAAGGATCCAGCACTAGTAACCAGTTATAGACCCATCTCCTTGTTAAACGTAGACTATAAGATCTTTGCTAGTATTATCGCAGAAAGATTCAAGAAAGTATTGGTAGATTGGATAAATATGGACCAGAATGGTTTCTTGCCAAATAGGTATATAAAAAATAATATAAGAACATTACTGAATATAATTGAAGTTTATGAAAAACAAAATGAAAAAAAACTGGCGATAATACTAGTAGACGCTGAAAAAGCGTTTGACAGAGTGAGATGGGAGTTCATGTTTAAAGTGTTGGAGGAGATGGAGGCAGGAAGTAAATTCCTGAAGTGGATAAAAAATATTTACAGTCAACAAGAAGCCCAGATAATTGTCAATGGGGAAAGGACGAAATACTGTAAAATAAACAAAGGAATGAGGCAGGGTTGTCCCCTATCACCGTTGTTATTTATAATGACATTAGAAATATTAAATAGAAAGATTAATATGGACTCAGAGATTAGAGGAGTTAAAATTCAGGGAAGTGAATTTAAATACAAGGCATTTGCGGACGATCTGATTTTTTTTTTAGATGATCCGATGGGAAGTATTAATAAGTTAATAGCAACGATTGAGGAATATGGGAGGTTTGCTGGACTTAAGATAAATAAGGAAAAAACGATAGTAATAACTAAAAATATAGCCAAGAAGGAAGAGGAGAAATTAGCGAAAGTATCGAATTTTAAGATTGGAAAGAAGGGAAGATATTTGGGAATAAATATAACGAATAGAAATATAGATTTATATGAGAATAATTATACCAAGGGTTGGAGAGAAATTAAAGAAGATCTGAAGAGATGGACAAAATTAAGATTATCCCTTTTAGGGAGAATTGCAACAGTAAATATGAATGTCCTCCCAAGAGTTATGTATCTATTTCAAAATCTTCCAATCTTATCTACATCTTCGATATTTAAAGAATGGAATAGAGATTTAGCTAAATTTATCTGGGCGGGGAGGAAACCAAGAATTAGGAGACAAATACTAGTGGAAGCAAAGGAGAAGGGCGGATTGGGACTCCCAGATTTGGAATTGTATTATAATGCAAGTTGTCTAACGTGGATTTTGGAATGGATCCATTTAAAAGACAAGAGGTTACTTCAATTAGAAGGATTCAATTTGAGATATGGATTCCACGCTTATATGTGGTACAGGAAAGAGGAAGTACATAAAGATTTTGGACACCATTTTGTTAGGAAAGCAATATGGAGGGTCTGGATGAAATATAAAAGATGGCTATACTCGAAAATACCAACATGGGTTTCTACCCATGAAGCATTTCATAAAAGAGAAAGCTTGTTTAAAGGAGACTGGTTGACATATGAGAGAATATTACAGAAAGATGGAGATAGATATAGAATGAAAACGCAGGAAGAACTAAGGAAAGATGGCATAGAGTGTAATTGGTTTTTTTACAGACAATTAGTGGAAAAATTTAAAATGGATTCAAAATTAGAAGGGATAGAAATGGGAAAAACGGAATTTGATCAAATACTAACTGACAGAGGAAAAAGGAAAACGCTCTCAAAAATATATAAGCTGTTATTAAAATTTAGTCAAGAAAAAGAAGTGGTAAAGCAATATATGGTGAAGTGGGCTCAATATATAGGCCATGAGATACAGCTAAACTCATGGGAAATAGCGTGGGGTAAAAACATAAAATTTACCAAAAGCAACAATTTGAAAGAAAATTATTATAAAATAATGAATTTTTGGTATACAACACCGGAAAAATTGAATAAAATATATAAGAATATATCAAATAACTGCTGGAAATGTGGTAATTCGAAAGGTACATACTACCATGTTTGGTGGAAGTGTAAGAAGATAAAAAAATTTTGGAAGAAGATTCATAATTTAATAACGAAAATATTAGAAGTCGAATACCCATTTCAGCCGGAGATATATTTATTAAATATGTTACACAATGTAGATGGAGAAACAAGGGAAAAATATAAAAAGGTGCTGTTATATGCTATTACGGCAGCTAGATTAGTAATCGCAAAAAATTGGAAAGGGAAAGAAGCTCCCACTATAGAAGAATGGGTAGAAAAACTCTTTGAAATGTATGGGATGGATAAGTTATCTATTATGATAGATGAAAAGAAAACACTAAAGGATATGCAAGATTGGAAAAAAATGGAAAAGTTATGGATAGAATATTGGGGAAGCAATTATGTTGTAAGAGAATAATTGTTAAAAGGAAAATCAAAAAGTGAGAGAAGTGGGAAATAAAGGAATGAAGAGAATTAAAGTAGAAGGTGTGGAAATGCAATTGAAGTTATATAGAACCAACAGGATGAGGAAATGATGGAAGGTAACCTAATTGTTTGATTACGATTTGTTTTGTTTTGGTTTTTGTTTTATTGTGTCTTGGTATGATGTGATTGTTGTATATGTTGTTGAAAATTTAATAAAGATAATTAAAAAAAAAAGTGGTGTTACAGCAATACCAGGGCCCCGTATACATGGCAAAGTATTCCCTTAAATAAATTGCTAAGATTCCTAATTGTTCCAAGATATTGTGCCACAGTATCACCTCATTCAGAAGGGGGAGGGAGCTCAAAAACTCAAAAGTAGCATGATTTTGCTACTTTTCCCAACTTTTTTGAAAAGTAGCATGACTTAGCACATTATTGATTGTGTGAATTACCATTTCGGAAAAGTCTTTGTGAACTATCAGCAATCTTTCCGATACAGTCACAGCAGAGCTGTGCTGTGATGGGTTGGGCTGTCCAAGGAGGGGTGGGCTTTCAAGAGATGGAGGAGCCTGAAATGAAAAGATCCAGCCCCTGTTGTTTTCAGCCATGGAAAAAATCCAGCAAGCTGTCTGCAGCTTGCTTGGCTGTGTGTGTGTGAGAGAGAGAGCGAGGGGGAAAGGAGGGAGGGAGGGAGCAGCGATGGGCTCCTCCAGTTGTTCGCTCACTCGCTCGCACTCCTCTGATCGCATTTGTGTGTGTGTGAGAGAGAGAAAGACAGGGAGAATGTGTGAGGGGAAGGGGGGGCTTGATGGTGGGAATAGCTCCTCTGTGGCTGAAAGGGCTTTTGGAAGAAGAGGCATGAAAACTTAGCCTTTGCTAAGGCATGAAAACTAGTAGGCATTCCTCAGGGAGGGAAAGATCAGAGCACTCTCTCTCTCTCTCTCTCTCTCTCTTTCCCTTCCTCCATCTCATCTTCCCCCAGATGTGCTTGGTAGGCCACGCCCCCCACCTTTGCTTGTCTGAACCAGAAAGTGAAAAAATAAACAGAGCAACCGATTTCCCAATAAATCATCTAAACTACCCAGCACTGGTGCGAAAAAGTGTTAAAGCACAAGCCATCACAATAAAAACTGCCATGTAACTGAGCCCCAGGAGACTGCAAAAAGGCTCCCTTATCAGACAATGTCATCCCCCCCCCTCATTATGCCCCTGTTCTGCTCCCATTCTCCCAGCACTGATTTTTATTGATGGGAGAGGCCATCAATAGATCCCCCCCTTCCGTTTCTGTCATGGATTTACCTGCATGCAATAAGGTGCCCCATTATGCTGTCGAGATGCCAGCATCAATGGGAGGTCCCTGCCAGAACCCTTCCAGGTGAGATTGGGACATCCAGGTAAGTGACACACTTTTTATGACCCTCCCCAGATTACTTGAACATTTTAAAGTGTGTTTTTGTGCTTGCTGTCACTTTTTCTTGTGTATTTTTCTTTGTCTTTTTGAATTTCCCGCACTCGTGTTTTCTTGCGAGAATCTGCAGGATTTCAATCCAGGAAGTGAATGGAGCTCCATTAGAGCTCCTTTCACTCCTGGGCTGCCCTGTTGACATAAGACAAGGTAAGTGTGGTGGGGAGAGTGATTGTAGCAGAACTGGGACAGGACAGGGATGGGAGTGGAGATGCTTGCTCCTGTCTGATAATATCCCTAGAATTTCAATGAAGGGCTAACTATGCCGCTACCCAGCATGCTGGAGAAGCGATTGCTGGCTGGAAGAGACATCAGGCTTTTCCTGTACTATCCTTTCCCCTTTCCCCTGCTGGTGTACATTTTGAGTGGGAACAACAGAATCCAGTCTGCACAGAAGCAACAACTGAATTTAAGTAGCACTAACTTCTGTTCCCCTAAAGTGAAACAAGCTGCATAGTTAATGCCAAACCTTGCAGAGTTGAGTCAGGGCTGGTCCAAGACTCATTGCTACCTGAGGCAAAGTGGAAAATGGCACCCACAGATAGGTACCCTGACCGTTCAGGTCAAAGTGTGTAGATACAAGTTGCACATCATTTTGGCACATGAGGCAGGTAATCCCATCAACCACCCTTTCCAAATTCTGACAGGAAAAAAAATACAATAATACATTAAACAACTAACTCTTTGTTGCCCTTTCCTGATATCCAAAATCTGTCCCCCGATGCAGTTGTCCCACTCTGTCTAATGGCCTGGCTGGCCTTCAGTTTAGTTGAGCTGAGACCTTGAAATCCAAAGTAACTGGATAGGTATCTGCATGGCAAAGGTATGCAGAATTCCACCCCACTCCCTGCTTCTGTTCATATTCAACATTCACTCACTTTTTAAAAAAAATTAATTTATTTTGATTTTCCATTAGTACATTGGCATATTAGTACACTCGTACATTTAGTGCATTCATGCAATCTTAGCTTAACGCAATCTTAGCTTGAGATATAAATATCAAAATTTACAATATTCCTAGCAAACTTTACATCTTACATCATTATACAATGACTAATATTGCATTCCTTGTAGTTTACCTTCTCTTGCATCTTCTCCACTTATGGTAAGACTTCCTTTAACTATCTTGGAGTCAATTTTCTTTTTCACATAATAATGTTTCATTCATAACGTCATCTCTAGCAAAAACATACTAGCCAAGCATTAGATTAAAAATTAATTCCTCATTGGGAGACAATAAATGAGGAGATTTTGGAGGAACATACATTAGCAGCTGAGACTGGGTGTATGTTTGTGAAATTTGCCTTCTCTTTCCAAGCATTGCTACACTGCCAAGAGCTTTGCTGCTTCACTATAGATAAACATATTAGCCAAGGGTGCCCTCTAGCTTCTTCCACACTACAGCTCAATGTCCCCTTCTCAACTAAATTCAACATCTCTGTCCACACATGCCACACATTTACCATCTGCCCAAAAGAGCATAAAATCACACATCACAATATCTGTGTCTTTCTTCTACATGTGTGAAAAGGTTGTGGATAAAACCAGTGCTTGGGATTCTTCTCTTATGTAAGCTTTCCACGGTGGGTGGGATTGCATGCTCCTATGAAGTAAGAGGCTATGCTGCTGGTAGGGTCTCCCATGTCAGGCAGGCTTTTGCTGAGGACCAGACTAAATGTGCCAAATGGCTACTGGGCAGGAGGAGGAGGAGGAGGAGGAGGAGGAGGAGGAGGAGGGGCGGGACCAGTGGAGGATCTCAGAGACAATGTCAGCAGCACCATGGCTAGCACTTGTTAGGACTGGGAGAAGGAGGCACGGTGAATCCCTTTTGAATGTCTTTTATCACAGAAGAAGAAATTGAAAGATTCTGTGCTAGAGTCCAGGAGGAAATTGATCACACATCAAAACAGGACTTGTTGTTAATCATAGTGATCAGAATGCAAAAGCAGAAAACAGAGCAGAGCCAAAGATTGTGGGACAATTTGGCCTAGGATAAAGAAATGAAGCAGGAGAGCAACTGATGGAATTTTGTGAGGCCAAAAGTTGTTCATCATAAACTCAGCCATTTTTATTTGTAAAGCGGGGGGGGGGGGATCCATAAATAGGAATGTGCTCAAATTGTCTAAATTGTCCCAACCTGGCACATGAGGGTTAATATATATGGTTTTCTGGAAAAGGAAGACTGCAAGAATAGCCACTGTATTCAAACTGCACACTTGATCAGTATGACAGGAAACTGCTGTCAGATGAATGAAGCATTTGGTTAAGGTTTTGTTTTTCAGAAAGCAACAGCTGACAAAATATTTAATATGAAGGGTGTCTCCATATGGAAGACAAAAGGAATTTGTGGAAATATTAGATGAGCTGAGCTGTGTGGGACTCTAGAGATAAGGAACGATTTTCAAAGAAAGGTCTCCACCCCCCCTCTCCCATTTAAGATACAAAAAAACCCACCCCATTCCTGGAAGATCTTTGATCTTTCAGTCCAATTGTTTAGTAACGTTAAACAACAGTGTGTGCTCCGGTGTCTGTCCTGTGCAGACTTTCTAGACAGTAAATCCTTAGGAACACCACAAGACATACTTTTAAATAGAAATGTTTAGGATTGCTTTAGTAGCATTTATCTGGGTTTCATTCCTAATCACACTTCCATGCATGGAATTGCTTCATCAGTTGACTGATGGGACTGAGGTCCAACAGAAGACACTGGGAGCTCAGTTATGGAGAGAATTCCCAGTTATGAGAAGATATTCTCAATGAACCCCTCTCCCCTGCAACCACATTGCAACTGCCCTATAAAGCCCCTCCCTCTCTTGTGCTAACTGGAGCATCCTGTGAATTGTGCTTAAAATATATACTGAGTTAGTATTCTCAACAAAAATGGCATTGATCATGTTGTTGTTGTCAACTGATTATGAGTGAGGCTGAAAGCAAGGAGATCTGCTGTATAATCCAGCATCCTCCTTGAGTTCACAGGAAAGGACAGGTCTGAAAAAGGAGTCACCCCATGAAATCTGTTGGTAGTAGATTTGGATTCAGCAACAGAATTCCACATCATGGCATGTGACATAGGTTTAAAAAAGCATGAGACGAAATCATGGCATGCAAGTTTCACTGGCCCATGAGTTAGGAGAATCAATGGGATTGATGAGGTAGGAGCTATGCTGGAAATCCAGCAGGGGCCTTAGGATCTTTGTAGTCATCCTGGCTCATATCTCTTTGGTTTTGACTCCTAAACTTCACAGTGAATAATGGGCCACTAGATAGTTATTTTCACTTGTGCTTAATTTCAATGAATGCAAGTTATTCCAAGTGAAGAGTAAGATTATTTTGGTTAGGCAGCTAGACTATTGAATAGTCTATGTAGCTGATAAGACACTGAAAAGAAAATTTTTACCCCGTCAGCCACAGAGTTTCAGAAATAGCAAGGACAACAATCTAGCAATCGAAAACAATGTGCAGCTTATTAAAATTAAAGCCCTTTGTCCAAAAGGGCTGACTCAAAATCTTTGATGACTCCAATTCCAAAAGAAAATTCCTCACCTCAAACACACAATCGGCTATATAATGACATTAAATTAAAATAAGCATATTGATTTTTGGAAAGGATTTTGTTTTCTCACACTGAGTGAGAGTGTCACTGGGCATTGCATGTTCTGAAATGACTGGGTTGTCCAAGCTGAAATAAATTTGGGGCAAGTTTCAATAGTGCCCTTTCACTGGAGCCCATGATTTCTTTCAGAATTTAACCTTCCCCAACCTTCAGCCTCCCCACTCCAATACACCCTGAAAACTTGCTTCAAAAGAATGGGAAAGCATGTGAAGCATGTTTTGGGTGCCACAGACAGCTGTAGGGGAAGAAAGTTTCAATTCTGCTGTCACTGGACATTAAGGTACAACACTGGATCTTGTCCTTGGTCATTGCCATTTAGTTGGTTACTCATCTAAATCCCATACAGCAATAGCCAATGATGAAGTGAATCTGTTCTTGGTTATAGTCCAAATGCCAAAGAAGCTACCCCAAAAATAGGTTCAGCAGATTGGACAGCTTCTTTAAAATTGGACTAAAACTCAGAATGGTTTCCCCAACCCACTGACATGGAAGCCAGCCAGCACCAGCAACAAATGCTCAAAATTGAATGTAACAATACTAGAGCTATTAGTGACAAACACTTCAAACAGAAGTGATCATTATATACAAAGATTTGAATGCAGAGCTCGCATCTCTCCCAGGAAAGGTAGTTTAGCTTTGAAGGAATTGTTACATGCTGAGGGTGAAGATTATGACAGCCAGCCATCTGTCTGAGAATGGATTACTGGAATGCACTGAGTCTGTGGCCCACCTTTGTTGTTGTTGTGTGCCTACAAGTCATTTCGACTTACGGCGACCCTAAGGGGGACCCATCATGGGGTTTTCTTGGCAACATTGGAGCTTTTTTCTGAGGCTGAGAAAATATGATTACCCGAGGCTACCCTGTGGATTTTCATAGCCAAATGAGGATTTGAACCCTGGTCACCAGAGTCATGGCCCAACACTCAAACCACTATAACACACTGGCTGAGAAATTCATCTGCATATACCCATGGTGTTTTTTATCCCTAGAACTCCACTTTCAGGGGGGAAATTGGAATAATTTTCCTTGTATTATTTCCTGTGAGAAATAAGAACTTTTGCTCAGGATAGAAAGGATCATTTTTCTTTTCCTTTCATGCTGAAGCAAGCAGTAATGCATGAGAAATGGTGTTTGTCTCAGCTCCATCACTTCTTTTTGTATATTACAAAAAAAAAAAAAAAATTCCACCAACAGCCAAACTTAATATATCTTGTACTCACAGTGCTGTTCCTGTGGCTTTTCTTATGATTTTAAATCGAGCAAATTCATCATTGACAAATTCAATGTCATTCTTGGCGTCAGTAGCAGTGACTGATGGGGATTCAATCTTGAGAGGAACTTCAAACTGTATGTTGTTTGGATCAAAGATCTATTTGCAAGCATGAGCAGGTGAAAAATGAACACTAAGTTTATCCTAAGAACATTAAAAACTAGCCCAGCTGGGTCAGACCAAAGGCCTTCCTGAAGTTCAGCCAACAGTGGTCCACCATATATTATGGGCCTACAAATCCCACAATCTCTCACCGTTAACTGTGAAGTCCAGGGTGGATGGGAGTTGCAGTCCACACCTGACTATCTAGTACAACTTCCTATATTCATAGAATCATAGAATCATAGAATTGCAGAGTTGGAAGAGACCATGAGGGCCATCCAGTCCAACCCCCCTGCCACGCAGGAAATCTTGATCAAAGCATCCCCAACAGATGGCAATCCAGCCTCTGTTTAAAGACCTCCAAGGAAGGAGACCCCACCACGCTCCGTGGGAGTGTGTTCCACTACCGAACAGCTCTTACTGTCAAAAAGTTCCTCCTCATGTTGAGGTGGAATCTCTGTTCCTGGAGCTTGCACCCATTGCTCCGTGTTCCAGTCTCTGGAGCAGCAGAAAACAAGCCTGCTCCATCCTCAGCGTGACATCCCTTCAAATACTTAAACAGGCTATCATATCGCCTCTTAACCGTCTTTTTTCCAGGCTAAACATACCCAGCTCCCTAAGTCTCTCCTCATAATGCATCGTTTCCAGACCTTTCACCATTTTAGTTGCCCTTCTCTGGACACGCTCCAATTTGTCAATATCCTTTTTGAATTGTGGTGCCCAGAACTGGACACAGTATTCTAAGTGAGGTCTGACCAAGGCAGAATAGAGTGGCACTATTACTTCCCTTGATCTAGACACTATACTTCTATTGATACAGCCCAAAATCGCATTGGCCTTTTTAGCTGCCGCATCACACTGTTGGCTCATGTTCAACTTGTGGTCTACTAGGACTCCTAGATCCCTTTCGCACGTAGTCTCATTCAGTCAGGTCTCTCCCATCCTATATTTATGCATTTCATTTTTCCGCCCTAAATGCAGTACTTTACATTTCTCCATACTGAATTTCATTTTGTTAGCTTTGGCCCAGCTCTCCAGTCTATCCAGGTCATTCTGAATTTTGATCCTGTCCTCTAGGGTATTAGTTACTCCTCCTAATTTGGTGTCATCTACAAATTTGATAAGTATGCCCCTAATTCCCTCATCCAAGTCATTGATAAAGATGTTGAATAGCACTGGGCCCAGGACAGAACCCTGTGGCACCCCACTGGTCACATCTTTCCAAGACGAAGAGGAGCCACTGCTGAGCACCCTTTGGGTTCGGCCGGTCAACCAATTACAAATCCATTGAACAGTTAACTTGTCTAGCCCACATTTTACAAGCTTGTTTGCAAGAATGTCATGGGGAACCTTGTCAAAGGCCTTACTGAAATCAAGGTATGCAATGTCCACAGCATTCCCTTCATCTACCAAGCTGGTAACTTTATCAAAAAAAGAGATCAGATTAGTCTGGCATGACTTGTTTCTCTGAAACCCATGTTGACTTTTTGTGATTATGGCATTGCCTTCTAAATGTTCACAGACTCTCTGTTTAATGATCTGCTCTAGAATCTTCCCTGGTATTGATGTCAGGCTAACTGGACGATAATTGTTGGGATCCTCTTTTTTCCCCTTTTTGAAGATTGGGACAACGTTTGCCCTCCTCCAGTCTGCTGGGACTTCTCCTGTTCTCCAGGAGTTCTCAAAGATTATTGCCAATGGCTCTGAGATTTTATTTGCCAGCTCTTTTAGTACTCTTGGATGTAGTTCATCTGGTCCTGGAGATTTAAATTCATTTAGATTAAGAAGGAATTCCTGTACTACCTCTTTACTTATTTTGAGCTGGATTTCCCCTATTGTGTCCTCTGTTCCATTATCCTCAGGTTGGTCCTCCTTTTCCTTTTCTGAAAACACTGAGGCAAAGAAGGTGTTGAGTAATTCTGCCTTTTCTCTGTCCACTGATAGCATTTTGCCATCTTCTCCACGTAGTGGCCCTATCATTTCCTTCTTCCTCCTTTTGCTGCGGACATACCCAACCCCCCCCCTTTTTTTTTGTTCTTAATCTCCCTAGCAAGCCTGAGCTCATTCTGCGCTTTAGCTTTTCTGACTTTACTCCTACACGTGTTCATTTGAATTCTTCTTTGGTGATTTTCCCCCTTTTCCATTTCCTATACATGTTCCGTTTAAAACTTAGCTCCATTGAAAGTTCTTTAGTCATCCATCCTGGTTTCTTGAGACACCTCCCATTTTTCTTCCTCAATGGTACTGTTTGAAATTGTGCCTTCAGTATCTCCCTTTTGAGAAAGTCCCATCCGTCTTGAGGTCTCTTCTCTTTTAATATTCCTGACCATGGGATCACCCCCAGTATTTCCCTGAGTTTATTGAAATCAGCTCTCCTAAAGTCAAGAATGCGTGTCTGACTATGGCTGGCTTCTCCTTTCCATTGTATAACAAACTCCAGGAGAACATGATCACTCTCACCTAAGGATCCCACCACTTGCACCCCATTAACCAGGTCATCCCTGTTGGTTAAGATCAGATCTAAAATAGCTGACCCCCTTGTTGGCTCTTCCACCTTTTGGACCATGAAATTGTCTTCCAGGCATGTAAGGAATTTGCTAGACCTTGACGTTTTGGCTGAGTTAGATTGCCAGCAAATATCAGGATAGTTGAAGTCACCCATCACTACTACATCTCTCCTTTCTGCATGTGTGTTCATCTGTTCTAGAAAGGCTTCATCCAATTCGTCCGTCTGACTTGGGGGTCTGTAGTAGAGTCCCACAATAACATCCCTGTTGTTTCCCTCCCCTTTAATTTTTATCCAGATGCTCTCCACCTGGCTTCCAGTACTGATGTCATGGATCACTTCACTGGTGTAAATATCCCTGACATATAATGCTATTCCTCCTCCTTTCCTGTTTGGCCTGTTTCTCCTATAAAGGTTATACCCCTCTATTCCTACACTCCAATCATGAGACTCGTCCCACCAGGTTTCGGTAATGCCTATTATATCATATTTGTTTTGTAGTGCGAGGAGTTCAAGTTCATCTTGCTTATTTCCCATGCTCTGTGCATTAGTGCAGAGACATCTAAGACCATGTGTTCCCTTTATTTGCTCCCTGTGCAAGTTTTTTTGCCTCCCACTGTTGGGTCCTTGCGCTGTTTGCCTTGTTCCCTCTATGACAGTTTGACTATTTTCTCCAGCCCTTTTGCCTTCCAAAATACTGTCTCCCTCCCCCATATGACTCAGTTTAAAGCCCTCCTGATCAAATTCTTGAGACTGTTGGCAAAAATGTTTCTTCCAACTGTTGTAAGATGCACCCCATCTCTTGCCAGAAGTCCCCCCACATGGAAGCGCAGTCCATGATCCAAGAATCCAATTTGTTCTCGGCGACACCATCTACGGAGCCAGTTGTTTATGTCGGCTATTTTCCTCTCCCTTCTTGGACCATGCCCTTCAACTGGCAGAAGAGACGAGATGACAACCTGTGCGTCCATTTCTTTCAGCTTCCTCCCCAGGGCCTCATAATCTCTTCTGATCTTGGGAAAGCTGTGCCTTGCAGTATCATTGGTTCTCACAAGGACCAAAGGAAGGGGTAATGATCCGTAGGCTTGACAAGTCTTGTCAGCCTCTCAGTCACATCACAGATCTTTGCCCCAAGGAGACAACACACCTCCCGAGTCATCTTGTCAGGCCCACATACCACTGCTTCTGTACCCCGCAGCAAGGAGTCCCCCACCACCACCACACGCCTCCGCTGAGGCTTCGCAGCTGCTGTTCCTTGCGGTGGTCCTCTCAAGGTCCCCTGCTCTACCCCTGAAGTCTGTCCAGGCTGTTCTTCCTCGTTGTCCTTGATAAGGGAAAGGGCTTCGAATCGATTCTGTAGCTGCAAGCTGCTCGAAGAATCCCTGGATTTTCTTGTTCTGCGTGTGACATTCCTCCAGCTGTCTACTTCCTGTGTCTGTGAAGTGACCCTCTCCTCCACAGCCACTTCCTCTGTGCGGTCCCCATCCAAGACTGTTCGTTCTGTTCTGTCCAGGAAAACCTCTTGCTCGCGAATCTGTTGAAGTGCAGCTACCCCTGTCTCCAGCTGCTGTACTTTCTCCTCCAAGAGGGCTACCAGCTTGCACTTGGTGCATGTGAAGTTCTCCACGTCTGTAGACAAGAAGACAAACATCGCACAAGTGTTGCAAGTGACTGCTGCAGTCCCCTCAGTGTCCATGGTGAGAGCTTTTAGGTAATCTAAGAACTCTTATTAATGCTGAGAATGCTAAGCTGTACTTTTAGCTATGCTATATTTTTGTTTGGTTACGAGGCTCCCAGGTCCAACCCCTAGTGACTCACAGGTGTGACTCACAGGAGGGCTCTTGAGGGTAAAAGGGCAAGGTCAGAAGTTCGAGCCCCTCAGCAACAAGCAGCCTCTCCCAACAGTTAAAAAAAATTCAATCTCCCCAGTAAGAATGGCTGTCCAGAAGCTGCTCTCCTTCTTCTCCCTGGCAGGAAACTCACCTGGAAACTGGCAGGAAACTTGCTGTCCAGAAGCTGCTCTCCTTCTCTCTGGCAGGAAACCAGAGCTACCAACTAAACATCCTTGGGAAACTCACAATGAGGCCATAAGGGCACAACTACTCTCCCACTTCTTTTTCCCAGCAACTGGTAGACAGAGGTATACTACTTCATATACTGGAGACAATTCATGGACATCATGACTAGTGGACAGGTGGGCTGGCTGGCTGGTTGGCTGGTTTTCTTTCTTTCTTTCTTTCTTTCTTTCTTTCACTCATCTTAAACCTGACTCTGTCTTGCGTTTGAAATTCCACATGCATTTCAATTTTGGAAATGTCATTCCCATAGTGGGAAGCTGGTCCACGCCTTGAAAGACTGCAAAATAGACAATGTTATTTGTCTTCATGTCATATCAACTATAAAGCGTAATGAAAAGCCATAGGTGCATGGGGCCCATGGAGATCAATAAAATTTGCTTATCTTGACCTTGGGCCAGGAGGCGAGGAAAGTGTGAGTTGTGGGCTGCACGCAGCTTCCATGCCCATTTTTGTGACCCTCAAAGCCTGTGGACACCCAATTTTTAAAAAGAAAATTTGAAGTGATTTTTCACACCCAAATAGCCCCCAAATAACACAAAGCTGTCCACAAACATGGCAGCTTTTCTTCTCTGAGGCCCTTCAGACATCCACACACACACCCAAATGCCCCCCAAATTTATGGGAATCAAAATGAGAAATCACAGAATCACAGAAGGGAGTGCAAGTGGCACCTAATCCCTGCCATGCATGAATATGCAGTTAAAATACTCCTGAGAGATGACCATCCAATCTCAGTTTTAAAACTTACAATGAAGGAGAATCCACCGCCCTACAAAACAGTCCTGTATAACTTATTTGGGAGAAGAGAAAACGAACCAATAGCTGGATCTACAGATTCTGATGGGCTGTCTTTCATGGAACACTAAACCACATCATAGAATCTGTGATGACGCTATCAGTACCCAGGCACTGAGACAATATCCATTGATCAGAAATGGTTTATTTTTAACAGGAACTGAAGCATTCAGGATCATGGTCAAAGATTGTTCTGAAACAGATTTCTCAGAGCAGCTAATTTCATAGAAAGAAACAGATAAGGTTCAGTTACACACACAAACACCTGTAATGCTAACTAGGGAGCATTCCACTGAAAACAACACATACCAGTTCCCACAACATAATTGAGCATTTGACCTTGGCTGTCTGGCAGCACAGCGATAACCCAGCAAGACCAATTCTACATCTTTAGCAATCTACTAAAAACCCCAGCAGGCCCCATGCCTCATGACAGACCCTAGCCTGCTAGCTAGGCCTAACAAGCAAAGCACACACAAACTAACTGACTATACAGTAACCATGCCAGGGTCCTGACAGAATCTTTGAATCCAACCCTTTGGGTAGTAATTGAATTCCATCTAGTGACTCCATCGTATACAGGAAGCTCCACAAGACTGTAATCTGTCTCAGCCTTATCAGTTTCAGGGAACTGCAACACACAAGCAGTGCAATCCCTAGGTGGCACTTTCTGTGACATGGAAGAGGGTGGGCCATCCCTGTTCTGTGTACATTGCTGCCTCTGGGTGGCAGAGGGGTTTCAGGTTTGTAGCTGATGCTCTGACAACCATCATGAAAGTACATAAATAAGCAGAACACCTGCACAGTCATCTACATACTTGGGGTATTAATTTGAATTAGTCTTTGGGGTTCTCCAAATGGCAAAAATATTCCTCACAGAATGCGAGAAGGATGCAATTTGTCTAAATGGCACTCCACATAAGTCTGCCGTATTCGGAAGGGAGGGGAATCCACCAAAATCTCTGCAGGAAAAGGAAAGCCTTCACAGCTTTTCCTGAAGTTTTAAAAGAGCTCCACATATGTGCATTCCCACTCATTGGGACAACTGATTTGCATTCATTTGCATTCCCGATAAGAGCAGCAGTGGAGAGCTGATTGATCGGACGTGCACAGGGGGTAAAGCTTACTAACAAGGTAAGCACCTGGAACCACCATGTTGGATTTTCTCCTTAGTGATCATGTGCTGAGGCAATGAAACAGCCTCCCCCCACCATTTATTTAGGTGGAATATTGCACTTTCACGCCTTAAATAAGCTTTTTTTTAAAAAAAAATTACTGTTCAGCAGCGGTAACTGGTTAAAATAAAAACACAAGTAATTCACTCATGCTTGCCAACTTGATTCACAAGCATGCCCATTGGAACAGCGAAAGCGGATAGCTTTGCATGCCTGCGATCTTCCAAAAAAAAAGACAAATCGAAGCTGCTTCAAATTGGTGTTAGTGCACATCAATCCACATTCTTCCCCTCATATAGACAACACCGAAGTATCATTTCTGAGTAATTCTCTTCATTATAAATTTCAGGAAGAGGTCAATATTCGTAGGCTTGTATAGATTCATATAAAGTTAAATGTATTCAGCTATCTTTTATGGTAGGCCCAAGATATGCGTAAATAATATGAATCCAGCACACACACTGTTCTTTCCAGAGAAATTGACTTTGAGGAGAGAAACTGATCATTTTGCAATGAAAATGGCCCCCAAAATAAAGCCTTTAAGTGAATTGGTCTACTTATAAAATGTTTGCACCTGCATTGTTCTATTAGAATGTTTAAAAAAAAATCAAAACATTGACAGGACAATAGCTTTATTAGGACCAATCAAAAAGTTACCAAGTAATCAGCCAGCATTAAAGGGCTCTTCTCGAGGCTGGATGTTATTAAATGAGACAAAGCACAAAGGGGTTGTTCTGGGACATGATAGCAAAAGCCCCCAAATGACCAAGGTGTCATTTCAGATTTTTTTTTAAAAGTGATTTCAGAATTAAAATAGAAACTTTTCTTTCATGTTGTATGTGATCATTTGTATGGGACAGGACTGTGAAGATGTCTATGTGGGAATTTTTGCAACAATATTTATCCATTCAAAAAACCCACTACTGGAATATATATAATAATGATATGAACTATTAAGATATTCTTTAATATTTGTTATTTTTTTCTAAAATGGTGACAGAAATTATTACAAAATCAAACTTAAGTGATTATGAGATTACTTCTCATTGCAACTGGATATATGATAACAAGGAATAATAACAAATAATAGATAATAATTATTATAATTAACTGAGCTTGTACTGAGCTTCCGAAAATGATGCTTGGGCCCTGTTTGTCACATTTTAAAAAATGTCCATCCTATCTGAAAAAAGCATTGCTGGCTGCTGGCTTCTATGTCAGTAGGTGGTGAATCCACTCTGGGGTTTAGCTGGAACTTTAAAGGAGCTATCCAGTGTTCAACCTAATTGAGGGATAGAGTTCAGCACCTTGTATAGCTTTGTTAAGGTTCAGATTAAAACCCAGAATGGATTCACTGCCCAAACAACATGGGAGTCACCTGGGGTCACTGCTGAAAAGGAATTGCCTTCCTTCACCATCTAGCACATAAGAAAAATGGGAGACATGAAAGTCTTGAAGTCACATAGCTGGTTGGCATATTGCAGAGGGGATCTAATATTAAGTAAGCAAAGAACAGGGATGAGGAGGAATAACAATTGCCATTATCCTGCAGTCCTTTGCTGTCTTCTCTAGTTGCCCCATCAAAGAGTAACCGTATTGGCCGTCATTGGTTGCAGCACAAGCCTGAACTAAAACTATGAGAGGAGAAACAAACAAAGAAACAAAGAGAGTAAGAAAGGGAAGGAAATGAATGGATAGATACAAAGTACTCATGCTGTCTTCCAGCTCACAGCCAAATGAGCATCTAAGCTTTCATTGATGCTTTTGGAATGGTACTTTTGTGACTGTAACTTCTAGAATCCCCCAGCCAGGTATACTCCCAAAAGCAATTTTCCCAAGCTCTGCTTATTGTAGGACCACTCCTTTCTGTCCAGGGATACCATTTCAAATGTGTGTGTGTGGTGGTAGTGGAGGGGGGGACAAGTTCAGTTACTCCGTGCAAAGTCCAGAAATATACCTCATTCTTAAAGATCTGGTGTGCAACATTAAAGGGTAACAGCCCTTATCAAGGCCTGACTTTCTCTCTTTCTTCTCAAGTTATTGTCACCAGAAAGTGCATTGTACAGTGTGGTCTCTACATACTTTTTAAGATGCAGGGTGTGTATATCGCTCAGGAAATTAATTACATATGGAGGAGCCTACAAGATTAGTGCCTTCCTAGGATGGCAATTAGAAGTTATTAGTATGAAACATTATAAAGCTAAATGAAATTCCTTGGCATAACGCATTACTATTCTTGTTTGTGCCTCTGGAAATATTAATTGCTACCCCATTAATGAGATCTTAATGTAATTATCTTCATTTAATCCAACAGTACATCATGCAAGATACATTCTTTTTTTAAAGGAAGCAACCTTGTCAATTTTGCATAAAGGTTAACTTCAATAATAAACCAGAGACTAGAAGAAACACATTTTTAATAATACAGTTACCAAAAGCAATATGTGTGAGAATTGCATTTCAAAAGAAGCATGATAAACAGGAATAGTACTACCTCTTCCTCTTTTTTGTAATGTGTAATGTATTTTAGTTACTTTCATAGTTATTCTTAAGAACAACCTAAGAAATACACACACACACACACACACACACACACACACCTCTTGGGTATGTTTCCTTTTCCAGCATGCAGATTGGCCATTTAGGAAACATTGTCCCTCCCTTCTCTCACTCCCTCAGCCAATCACCACCCACATACAAATTCCCTTGCCACCTCACAATCTACTCCTGCCACTTGGGACTTTTTCGGACGCTGAAAAATAACGCAAGCAGCCTCGTCAGCTTGCGAGGCTGCTGCACTGCAAAGCATCCGTTTCGTATGACGCTCACCCCTGCCAGTACTGTTGCAGTACTGCAGGGAGAGTTGAGCGTCATATTTCGTTGTTTTTTTACTCATGAAAGTTGATCGTGAGTAAAAATCAATGAAATATGATGCTCAACTCTCCCCGCGGTACCGCAACAGTACCGGCAGGGGCGAGCATCATATGAAACGGACGCTTTGCAGCGCAGCAGCCTCGCAAGCTGACGAGGCTGCTTGTGTTATTTTTCAGCGTCCAAAAAAGTCCTTAATCTGCATCTACAACTCCAGCCTCACAAGGGCCCTGTTGCTGGCCACTCACCTGAGCGTGCAGTGGCAAAGAGGAGGAGCCACTCCCATGATCCTGGCCCAGGGAATTGTTATTTAAAAAGATTTTGGAGATATTTGGAGCAAGTTTTTAGAATTTGTATTAATAAAGGGGAGAGGGAACAAACCAGCATTGGAAACAATGGAATTCTGGAAGAAGGTATGAATGCAAGGTGGAGGTCCCAGGGTGGAGGGAATCACTTATATATTAATATTTGTTGTATTATTATGTTAAGAATGGGAATTGTGAAGTGTTATGGTAGTGTTTATAATTTGTATGTTCAAATAAAAAAAATGTTTTAAAGGAACATAAAATATGACTATGTACAATTTGATTTGGCATAAAATTATCACAATTGGTATATTAAAGTTTTTTTTTGTCTTAAAGATTTTATTCAGCATGCTAAATTAAAATATTCCATAACTTTTTTTGGGGGGGGAATATCCTGGCCCAGGGAGGGGCGGTGGTGGTGAGGGCAGCTGACCCAGAAGCCATCACAAGGACTCTGGAAGCCTAAACAGAGCTCCCCCTCCACTATATACCTTGCTGTGGGAGCGCAAGAGGAGAAGCCACTGTGCCACAGAGGCCTACATGTGAACCCTTCAAATCTACTATAACAGCATATGTTATACTGGGTACACCTAGTTTTAATAGATTCCCCACCCCCACCCCGTCATTCCTCAGTGTTTGAAAAGTAAGTGGACAGTATCCATATTGCCAGGGAAGAGTGGAAGCAGAACATGGCAAATCACAGGTGCACAAGTTGTTAGATCTCATGTTTTAGAACTGCCATCCTCAGCCTGGTACTTTCCAGATGTGTTGGATTACAATTGTCACCATCCCCAGTCACTAAACAGATTGTGGGATTTCCTTGCACCTAGAAAGTGTGAGAGTCAGTCTGATATAATGGTTTAAGTGTTGATCTAGGATTCTGGGAGATCAGGGTTAGAATCCCCACTCAGCCATGGAAACCCACTAGGCTACCATGGCCTGGTCACATTTTCTCAGCCTCAGAGGAAGGCAATGGCAAACCTCCTCTAAATAAATCTTGCCAAGAAAATTTTATGATAGAGTCCCCATAAGTTGGAGTTGACTTGAATGATCATAACAGCAACCAAGAAAGTGTCAGGTTTGAGGAAAGCCATTTTTAAAACTCCCCACAAACTTCTGAAGGAGCCAGTGTCCATGTACTCTTGGAAGGCAATGTCATCAACCCAAACACTACATGCCGATTTCTGTGTTAAATCCATGATTTCTACTGGCAATATTAACAATTGACAAGCAGTAACTTATCATGTTGAAATTTACCCCATCCAGTGTTAACATGAATGGATTAGATTTTCATGCTCAGTAATAGGTAACAAAACATGTAAAGTCCCTTCTACTGATATTCCAGATCTGTGAAATAAACTGATATGGAAAAGAAACTGGTTAGAATATAAAGCAACAGACATATTGATTTACAGCTAAGAGATGTTTCTGGTCATAACAACCATGAACTCAATGGCTTGGAAATTGCTCCATCCACTTTTATAGTATGTGACTGTGTCTTCTACAGGCTTATGGCAAGTACAGCCTTGGATCTTGCAAGTACCTACAGTTTAATCTAGGAAGTAAATAGGACTGATAACAATTCTGACTTGAACTTGGAGATAAAGGAGCCAAGCGAGTCAGGAGAAACAGTAGTATGAGCCACATGGATGCTATATTTTGGCCATGACACTGAGCCCAAATCCAGCAACCTTCAGAGCCAGAGAAGGATGCTCCCAACAGGGCCCAAGAGGGGGCAGTCAGCTTCAGAGACCACTCGAGGGCTCACGGATGTGATCCTTGGAACAGCACAGCTGTCCAAGGTACTGAAGAATGTAACCTACCATCCTTGGTTCTTGAGTACAATTCCCAGTCTAAGACCAGAAGCTTGAAAGATTGTTTCTCATTCCATTTTAATCAGTAACTCGTTGCTCATTACTTTAGGAATAACACATTACTTTTAACTCATTTTAATTTCTTTTTAAAAATACTTTAAAAGTAGAAAAATGGGCAAAAACATGTCAAGTGAGTGTTAAAACAAGATTATAGATGTCATGAGTCAATGTTACTCATTCCACTGTTAAAGTAACAGTGTTACCAGTCATTACATTATTTCATAAAGGACAGGCATTACACTCTTGCCACTCACAAAAGCAATGTGTTCTAGGCAATGATATCTGTAAGGTATTATTTCCCAGTTCTGCCCTGGAGTAGATACACAGTTCCTTCCTTGGTATTCTGCTCCACTCTAGGTCTGTTGCTCCTAGACTCCATCATGAACTCATGGGCCTTGGCAATGTGGGACAAAAAGTAATTGTGTTCAAAAGGTGATTGTGACCCAGAGCATATCCAGTTTTCACATCAGCCCTTTTTGATATGTCCAGATGTTTTGGACTCCAACTCTCAGAAGTCCAAGCTAGTGTAACCAGTAGTCAGAGACTGTGGCCCAAAACAGTGGGAGAGCCAGTGGTTCCTTACCTTTGCCATAATGAAATCCCTGCCAGCAGAAAAACGCAATTTTGTGACCAAAATATTGTGTTGGTATGGCTAGGGAGGTCAATGCATTTTTCCATCACCGGGCACCCTCACCAAGTACTTTTTTGAGGTGTCATTAAAAGCTATTATGCCAAACAGAAAGATAAGTGGAAAACAAACACAGGTTGAGGCTCCCTTATCTGGAATCTCCAAATCCAAAATATTCCAACATTTATTTATTTATTTATTTATTTATACCCCAATCTTCAGCCACAAGGCTATCAGAATGGCTTACAAATTGTTTTAAGCAATAGCAATTTACACATCTACACTGCATTAAGCAGTTTCTAATGTGTATTAGCTAATTGCCCTCATAAGCCGGGTACTCATTTTACCGACCTACGAAAGGATGGAAGGCTGAGTGAACCTTGGAGCCAGCTGGAATCGAACTTGCGATGTGGTGGCTTACAGTACTGGCATTTAACCACTGCACCACCAGGGCTCCTAGGAACAATCCAAAATTGTTCACATGGGTGGCTGAGATAGTGACACCTTTACTTTCTGATGGTTCAGTGTATTCAAACTTAGTTTCGTGCACAAAATTATTAAAAAATATTGTGTATAAAGTTACCTTTAGGGTATGTGTATAAGATATATATGAAACATAAATGAATTTTGTGTTTAAACTTGGGTCCCATTTCTAATGTTTCATTTTGTATACATAAATATTCCAAAATCCAAAATATTCCAAAATATCCCTCTGATCCCAAGCATTTTGGATAAGGGAGACTCAATCTGTAGCTAAGGCTGCAAGGCCACAGACACTTAGGGGAGGGTATGCCATCCTTAACTCAGTACGCTTTTTTCACAGAAAACAATCAGAGGATTGGGGTGCAAGTATACTTTTAGATCCACCCAAAATGTGGAGCATGCTGAGAGAATGGAACCAATATACAATACCAATGATTGGCAAAGTTACTTATCTGGGCTACACATTAGTGGCCATGCTGGCTGTGGGATTCAAGGAGTTGTAGTTCTCAAAGGATGAACTTCCCTAACTTAATGTTCATTACATACTATGGAAGGTATACTCTTGTAGTATATTGGATTGAGTGGACCAAAAAGCCAGAGTCAGGGTGCACAAAATGTATCCCATTTATGTTCAGACCCTGGATTGATTGATTTTCCTACTAACTTTCAACAGGATGTTGACCTTTTAGCATTTAAAAATGCTTCCTAGCCCTGATGGAAAATGATCAGATTTTAAGCCCAGACACATTTTCTCACAAGTATATCCTGAGCAGTACAGTGGAGCTTTGTTTTAAGAGCACCTGTTTATAGTAGGAGTGAGCATTCTGTGGCTTTCCAAATTTTATTGGAGTGCAGCTTCCATCAACCTTAGCCAGGATAACTAATGGTGAGGAATGCTGGGAACTGTAGTCCAGCAGGATTAAGGCCTGTGCAGTTCCCATCACTAGTCTGAAGAAAGACAACTCTCACTTTTTCCATCTATTCTTTAGGGGATTGAATGAAATGGGATAACCAATGAGGTACAGTTGTCTGTAGAACCATTTTCAAAAACTTTTGCTTGGTAACATGGAGGCCTTGATGACAACATGCATTTTAATTAAAAAAAACATAGGAAGCAGCGCACACTTTGAAATTTAAAAGGCTATGGAAATTCTTGGTAAGCACATTCTGCATGCTGTCTTGCTGTTCTTCGGGTAATTGCACTTTAGCAGGAACCCAGTTTGATTTGAGAAGTATTCTGTGGCATATTTAGCATAATGGTTAATTTCAGCCTGCTGTTAAGAATGCTGTTCATTGTACCCTTCTTTACAAATGAAAACAATTTGCTCCGAATGAGTGAGATCATTTCCCATATTGTTTTCCTCAGCATACAAAACTGAAAAAACAAAATCCCACACAATCTCAGTTCCTAGAGAAAACATCAATTGAGCATTTTAATTCTAGATCTGAAGTAACACAAAATTGTGAAAGGAGGAAAAAAAACAAGAAAAAGAAATCCTTGGTTGAAATTAACCAAAGCTTCTACTGCCCACTGGTGGCTTAAAAAAAACTCTCTTATTTGGGAAAAGGAGATGCTGGATCTGCTTTTACAGGGCTGATTTCTTTCTTTAGTGTGTGTGTGCTCACCTTGAAGTCACCTGTTAACTTAGGACAACCCCATGAATTTCATAGGGTTTCCTTAGGCAAGGAATACTCAGAGGTGGTTTTGCCAGTTCCTTCCTCTGAAATATAGCCTGGTATTCAATGGAGGTCTCCTGATCCAAGTACTAACCAGGGCTGACCCTGCTGAGCTCCCAAGATCAGGCAGGGTCTGGTGCCCATTGATGGCTAGTAAAAATCTTCATGTGGCTGAGAGACCCAGGGCATTTTGAAACCAACATCTGGCTGAATTAATTAAAAAAAAACAGAGGGGGGAGGCAGGGGGAAGAGAGAAACTCCCAGAACAGTGGGAAAAGAGATGATTTGCTAAGGTCTCTTTATTTTACTACAAAGGTGAGGATTTTTTTTCTATCAGGGTTAATTTGGAGAAAGCCAAAAGCAGTGGCAGGTGTTTGCTTCTATGCCAGTGAGGTGATGAATTCACTTTGGGTTTCAGTCTGAACTTTACATAAGTAATTTAAGGCGCCACTATCTAAAGAGGTCCAGTACCTTGTATAGCTTTAAAGTTTGAACTAAAACCCAGAGCAGCTGAAATGGCAGCCACCAGCTGCTCACTGCCTACATGCCAGAAATGAGCTCTTTCTACCTCTCTTTATCTTTTGCTTCCACCCACTCCTCATATTTCACTCTCTGCCATCCCCTTCCCTTTCTCCCCTCCCCACACTCCTTGGAGCATTTTTGAAATTAGACCAAGGACTGCATGCAGATTTAGGGGTGTCAGTTACACAGCAATTTTTGTTGCAGGCGTACAGTGACTTCCTGATCCCGTATTCATCCCGCGCTATTTAGACGATTTTTGTCACTCTTTAGGAAATCCTGGAAGATCCTGTGATTGATATTTACATGACAAAAGTTCCATTTCTTTTTATTGGTCTCGCACTCTTATATCCCGTGCTTTTGCTGTTTACACATGTTTAGCATACCGGGATATATATTTTTTTGGCTGTCAATCAAGGATGAGATTACTCGTGTTTTCACAACCTAGGTGACGTACTTCCTTTAGAGTTCTGCGCCACGAGCGATACTATTGGCTGGCTGGTGGCGGGGAGAGAGATCAGGGGGCAGAGGCTTGTGTTTGTCCTGTCTCTTTAAAATGTTAACCCTTTAAGCAAGGGCAGCTGTGGAGTGAGGTTTCAAGCCAGTGACACACAAGGCATTTTGAAAGACCCAGACGCTGGCAGTTTTTAATTTTTTACTGTGATGAATGAATGTGTGATCTTTCACTCAGACGCTGGCACAAAGCTGGAAGGAGGCAGGAATGATCATGGTTAAACCCTGTGCTTTCCTTTTGAAATCAAGCCGAGTGCGGGGGGGGGGGGAGAGGCTTGCGATTGCTTTTGTCTCTTTAAAATGTTAACCCTTAAAGCAGAGGCAGCTGTGGAGTGAAGGTTTCAAGCCAGTGACACACAAGGCATTTTGAAAGACCCAGACGCTGGCAGTGTCATGGTCAGTCAGGACTCTGAGGACTCAGAAGGCGAGGAGGCTGAGCCAGTAGCAGAAGAGCTGGCTGAGTCTGAGTCTAGCCCTGAAGAACCCAGGGCTCAGCAGCCTAGCCCTCCCCCAGCTCAGGGTCCAAGCCTGGGAGACACAATGGAGCAAGAGCAAGAGGTAGAAGAGCAGGTACCTACCTTTAGCCAGAGGAGAGCAGAGAAGGCGTGGCTTCGTCATTCCCAGAGATTAAGAGACAGAAGCTCATCAATCACCCCTCAGCTGGGAGTGGGAGCTGGGCCAACATAAGCAGCTGGGGGAGGCTGAGTTCCTTGTTTCAAGCAGTTTGCATTACCTGGAGGAAGCCTCTGCCTGTGACTCTTCTGGAACCTTGCTATTTTGAGACTTTGGATATCTTGACCTTGGACTGCCTTCGTTGACCCACCTGCCGAAACCCTTTTGACCTTGGACTGCCTCTTCGTTCTGCACTCTCTCTCTCTCTCTGTACTTCTGACCCTGTAGGACTGCTACTGACAACACCAGGTACTGTGCTTTTCAACTGGGTTGTTGCCGAGCCAGGCTCCTTATCAGCTATTGAGTTGGCTTCTCGACAGGCAGTTTCTTACTGTGCCTTGTGGGGTGTGTGTGAATGTTTGATTATCCGTTCAGACCCAGGGAGGTGATCAAGGGAGGTGGTGGGTGACCCTCTGCCCATCACGATCTCTTTGTAACATGCAGTTGAGGAAGAAGTTAAAGTTGAAGGGTTTGCAGTGTCGAAATCCATTTTAAAAGGCGATTTAGTACACACGCGCACACACAAACCTTCGTGTAGCTGGAAGGGATGCCTTGGTTTTCAGCTGGTGAGGCTGAATCTGTTGAACAGGTGACTGACCCCTCCTTTTCTGGTCGCTGATCTCTAAGCCCACCCCCAGTCACCATTTCCGGTCATCCCCTAGTACTGAGATAGCTTGTCCCAGGCTGTTTACATTTCCGATTTTCTGAATCCTCCAGTGAATTTTTTAAAAACCGGCACAAACCACAGGACTGGAAGTCCCACAGGTTGAGGATAAAAGGTGCCCCCCCTTCCAAAAATCATGTGCCCATCCTGATGTACGTGTAAACAACCAGGGTTTGACATGAATTCTTCCCACTACATTTTCATCATGTAAACGGCACCACGGAGATTTAGCAGAGATTGTGCAAACTCACTTTAGGTTTCTTAGTTAAATGAGTTCAGCAGTCCCAAAGAAGTTTTGTCTGACTCAAAATACATTCAGACTGCACTAAAATGCATGGGCACTTTTTGAAGCTTTTTTTTTTTTTCCCATCTCCCAACCCTCTCTCTGAAACCACGTCTTTTGGTTTTCTGACATTCAATCCCTCCAATTCAGTAGGGACGTGATCCAGGGCACAGTAATTCACACTTGCTTATTACTGCCAACTAAAATGCCCATTTCAAATCATTTTGACAGTTTCTTTATATGTGAATGTATAGCCCTCTCCTTCCAGAGTTTATGCACCACCCAGAGTGGCTAGCAATGGGACAAACCAATAATGATAATGCAATCATGAAATAAATTGGGTCCTGTGCAAAATGAATTTTACTCCTTCAATATATCATTAGATAAAGGAAGCTGTGGGAAATATGATAGTGGTGGAGGTGGTGAAAGTGACGAGGATGATCATGTAAGTATGCATAAAATCTATCCTTTTTCTCTTCAGTGCTTTCATTTTCTTTTGTTCTCTGACGTCAGTGCTACATTTTTGTAACTTTGTAACTTCCTCCCCACCCACCCACACCCTCTCTCTGCATGTGTTAAAAAAACCAGATGCAGTTGTGAGGCACTATATATGCTGATACACTTCCTGACATGTGGAGCTCAACATCTGAGAGGTGAACAAGCAAACTGTCAGTTCTGGAGGACTGGTATCACCCATCAGAGTTACATTACACATTGAAACTAATTATTCCTCTTTCAGCAATTTAGAAATCACATTTGACAGGTATAGCTTGCAAACCTTTGTACTTAGCATTTTCTGACAGGTATTCTTGTTCTTGTGTGCCTTCAAGTTGTTTCTGACTTAACATGACCATAAGGTGAACCTATCATGGAGTTTTCTTGGCAAGATTTGTTGTGGGGGGGGGCTGCCTTTCTCTTCCTCTGAGGCTGAGAATGTGACTTGCCCAAGGTCACTCTGAGTTTTCATGGCTGACGGGGGATTTGAATCCTGGGGCTCATCTATATGAAGCAAAACAAAATCAAAAAACCAGATTGCTCCACAGTAATGACAAATCGCAGCAGCTGCAATTTGTCTTAATGGTTTTTTAGCCCCCCAAAAAGTTTCACATGCCTGCCAGTCAATATGGTGACTGTGAGTGAATTACTTGTGTTTAACTTACCTGAATTTGCTGCCTCCAAACTTTAAAAAAAATCCTATGTGAGATAAAGCAATATTTCACTTGTACTAAAAAGAAAAAAACAACAACACTCCATTTTATCACCTTAGCATTAATTCGCTAAGGTGAAAATCCAACATGGTGGCTCCAGGCACTTTCCTTGTTAGCAAGCCCCACCCCCATGCTTGTCCCAGCCAATCAGCTTTGCACTTCCACTCATATGGAAAAACAATTCAAAGTGAATTCCTTGTCCCAATGAGCAGGAATGCACATTCCCCTCTCTGTTTTTTAAAGACTCTGGGAAAAGCCGCAAAGGCTTTTCCTTCAGAGTTTTTGAGGTTCTTGGGGCCCCCTCCTTCCGAACATGGCTTGACAATGTGGGATCCCGTTAAGACATGTAGGATTCTCCTTGCATTCTGTGAGGAGTATTTTCACCATTTAGAAGCCCACGGGTTTCCAGGGTCCTAATCAAATACACAAACCACTACACCACTCTGGCTTTCTCAAAAGAGATACATGTCATTTTGTACACCTTTGGATACTGTTGTCAAAAAACACAATGTCATGTATACACAAAAGATATACATGCCAATTTTTGCAACAGTACCCAAAGAAACAACTGGAAACTGGATGATATCACTGTGCACTGGAGGCCAGAAGACACTACAGATCAGTCCTTCCCAATCTGGCTCATTCCAGATCCATTGGGACACAGCTCCTATCAGCCCCAAGTACCACAACTAGGACTGATGGAAGTTGTAGTGCAACTCATTTAGGAAGGCAGGAAAAGCTGATCTGCAGATCAATGGAAGGGCTGTTTCTGTAAGTTGTTATTGCCTTCATCAACCTGCCACTGAGACAATTTGCAGTGCCTTCTGCTCCTTCTACCCCTAGAAAGAGTTTGGAACCTGGACTTTGTCATCAACAGTTAGACTCGGGATGTAATGTGCTACAAGTACTGTTACCTGTGACACATTACATGTGGGGTGGGGATAACAAGGGGATAACTTGTTACCCTTCTCTTCCATCAGAGATCCATTTGGCCTCCACACTTTTGTCTTTTATCCCTCAGATAAAAAGACCTATCTATACACCTTTTGTATACCTTTTGATGAACAAAGCAAAATGATTAATGTGTCTTTGACTGCTACTGTGTGGATTGCTTTTCTGATCTTTTAGCAAATGTTTATAATTTGTTATTTTAGGTATTTGTCATTTTAGACATGAATTTTGTGATTTTTAGACGCAAAATTAACCCATGTGCACCTCTTCACCACACAAGGGTGGGTAACATGATGCTGTTCAGATGTTTTTGATTACAATAGTGATAAGCCCCAGTCAACATGGGCAATTATTGGGGACTGTAGGAGTTGCCATCCAAAACATTTGCAGAGTAGCAGGCTATCTACGCCCAGCTGCTTCCACCACTTTTCTTACACCATGAGGATTTTCCCCACTTCCACTGCCTGTTCTCCAGGTTGTATATTTATTTAAGCCCCTGCATATGCAATGGCCAGCACACCACACTGGATCAAAAGGTACGGTTTTAGAAGCTTAAACACTAACTCTTATGGCTATAAAAGAAGATAGACCTCAGCTAGCCTCAAGGGAGGGGGAAAATTCTACAAATGATAGTATTGACCACCTTTTCAGGGATGATAGGACACTCAGTCCCCAGCAGAAGCCAAAAATTATCTCAGCAGACTCAGTAGCAACCCTTTCCCAAGAATACTCACACACAGAGTGTTTGACATCCAAATAAGTAGGAGGCACTTTTATCTTCAAAGTCAAATAGTTGCAATATGTACAAATATTTACAATTGAAGGAGAAACCACTTCACCAGGCACAAGCATTCACAGGAAGAGAAGGTGGTGAGCTCTGTTCTGAGCTCATATATATATATATATATATATATATATATAGTATATATATACTGTATGTATATACTGTATGTGTGTGTGTGTATATATATAGCTACAGGACATTGCCCCCTAGTGGCCTGACTAGGCATGACTTGGTAGTCCATGCAGCATGGTTCTGCAGTTGTTCGGCCATTTTATAATGGAGTTCAGTCTCTAACTCCTGACACACTTCACTCAAGGAAGGGCCACAAGTCAGTGGTGGAACACAGGCTTTGCAAAGCAAAAGCCTGACTTCCCTTGGTAGGCCTTAGACAAATGGCAAAACCTAAAAAATTACTTTTCAAAGTTATAGTTCCAAGCGGGCCCTAGTAATTAGTTGTCATTATAGCTACAGTTTAGAAAAATAACGTTTTCTTTTCCGTTCACAAAAGCAATTAAATTACTTATTTGGGGGTACTAGAAAAAATATGAATCTACAAGCTGTTGGCCTGTGATACAAAACACACACTTGTCCTGCCCAAGCCCTCAACACCTTAACATCCACAACAGATCCATGAGGCAGTACAAAGCAGCATTTGAACCAAGTGATAACCCTGTTCCATTGCTCAGTGTAGCCAACACCCCTGTGACAATAAAAATATTGACATTACAATTACACCACAAAAGGAACGAGGTTACCCTACACAGTTAGAATTGTAATGCAAGGTAGCAATACCTTTGCTATTGGAAAAAGGAAATAATTACAAGAAGCAACGTCTTCTTTGCTATTAGTTATTTCCAAGTACCTGGATCCCAGTCTGAAAACCTGGATGGCTGCCACAGGTCACTGCTGTACTCAACCTGGTGCTCTTTAAAAGCGTTCACATCAATTCTGACCATTGGCCATGTCGGCTAAGGTGAATGAGCCTTAATGTCCAAAATATTTGGTTCACTGACTTAAATGGACCAATACTATGGCTTCCTATGTACTGGAATTAAGCTATTAATCAAGAGTATCTTACCTGCAACAGCAAAAAAGTGAAGTATCTTCTTCTTGTCCATGGTTGCATAGGCTCAGCCTCAGCACATCACATGCTGTCCTTTATAAACTGGAGCGGCCTGGCTATGACCATGGGCTTATCCATGAACTGACACTTTGCAAATATCGGCAAGTTTTATCAGCAAAGGAAGGACCTTTGTTGCAAGTTATGTAAAACTGAAGAAATTACAAGTTGTGAATATTTTTTTGTAAAAAATCCTGATGTCTTCCTTAAAGGAAAGAGAGCTGGTTATGTAACAGGAGCCATAAGGCTAAGAAGAAGCATGTCTTCATACCACAAATATATGTTTTTACTGCTTTAATGGTTATGGCTCCACCCTGAAGAATCCTGGGGACTGTAGGTTGAAGAGGTACAATGAACTCTCTCTACTAGAGTGCCTTAGGGTGCATCTACACTGTAGATATAATGCAGTTTGACACCACTTTAACTGCCATGGCTCCATCCTACAGAATCCTGGGATTTGTAGTTTGGTGAGGCACTAGTAATCTGTGAAAGAGAAGACTAAAGGCTTTGTAAAACTTCAAATCCCAGGATTCCATAGGATGGAGCTACAGCACTAAAGTGCTGTCAAAGTGCATTATTTCTACAGTGTAGATGCAGCTTAGTCCCCCACCCCCCAAAACTCAGTGGTCACCTTGAATCCTTGTAAACAGATTGATCTTCAGTTCCTCTTTTCTCAGGGTAATTTGACATCTTCTAAGTACTTCACAAACTACTAATCTCAGCATTCCTTAGGGTGGAGCTAGGACTATTAAAATGGTATGAAACTCGTATAACTGTGGCATGCAGATACATCTAAGGACACACACACTACCTGAGCATGAATGATGGGAAAGGTGCTACTCGTAAATCAACCCTACAGTGCATTTCAGAGATAGCCAGAGGGTCTTTTATCACTAAGGATCATAGTTGAACTACAAAGCCAATGATTTATAACAAACCATGAGCCCAACATTTCCTGCCATAGATCATATGGCTTTGAGTTTAACTTCATGTATCCCACTTGGTAAAAGATGCTGCCATGGTCTGTCACTTCTCAGAAGGTGGCAGAAGATGGAATTCTGTTGGGCCTCTCCCATCTTCATTCAAAACCTCCACTACCTGCTACTCCATTCTTCTTCACCAAGCTGTGTCTCCCCACTCACCCACTTGGGAGAGAAACGGGAGTAGCAGGCAAGAGAAGGCTGACATCCACTTGTTTCAAATTCCACCATTTTTAAAGCATTTGACCAGAAAGATAGAAGTCCAGCGGTGTCAGTTTGCAATCATTCACCAGAACCGGTTGTTAAAATTGTGGAAAGATACAGGGGCTGTGGTTAAAACGGAAAAGCTAGGAGTAACCAAGGTGAGGAGGAGGAAGAGACCAGAGCAGATGAGGACAGCAGAGAGATGAGAGGTCAGTGGGAGGGAAGAAAGGACTGGATCTTCTGGAGCCACGAAAAGAGCTGGGGAAAGAACCAGTTGCTAATTATTTTGAATAACACCACTGTTGAAGTCCCTAGTTGATTTTTGACTTGAGCAGCAGATTGAAGAACAGCCTTTCCCAACACACCCCTTCCTGAATTAATGGTGGTGTTAGGTGGCCTTTTGCCATACTTCCACATTCTAAAGGTATATTGCAATTGTGGCAAAGGTGTTTACAGTTGGGGGTGCTCACCTTGGCCCAGGCCAGCCTGCCTGGAGCCTAGTCATATGTGATAGAATGCGACTGGAAAATATTACAACAGTTCTAAAGCAAATACATTGGACTTTTCTTCCATTTCATGCCACAATTCAGGATCTTTGGAGGAGCTGGTTTCTCTTGTGGTGGGGTGAATGGCATGGGGGAAATGGTTAAGCAGCTCCTCTCACAGTACAGCCACTCTGATACAACCTCGAGCTCTCTCTCCTAATGCACCAAGCCTACTGCTCAGTAAAAATATAAAGATCAAGAGATAGATTCACAATTCTCCTGAACCTCACATCTCATTTGCAATGCAGCTTTTTTCTGATCTCCTTTCCAGCTTGAGAAATGATCATTGGGTAGCCCTTCTAGTTCATCAATTTGGTCTTTATCAGTTTGATAGTCAACAAAACTTGGAAAATCCATGATTTCAATGTTGGGAGGCACACTTGACTGGGCATATAATGGTGGGGAACCAATTCCAGCTCATCAGTTTTCAGCTAGGCATTTGACTGAAATGGACTCTCAAACAGGTGCCTGACCTATATCTCTTCCCTGGTGTAGGACCAGCTGGTGGTGGGTACCAAAGAAAGGCTAGGCATGTTGTCACAGGGTGATCATGCTGTAAAACATGCTTGGTCCTTCCCTCAAAGTGGTCCTTCATTTTATAGCTTCCATGAACTTGCTGAAAAGTTTTGTCAGGTTTGTTGATTGTGCTAGAATATTTTAGTTTATGTGTTTTGGTGTTGTATACAATGGGTTGGTGTGTTTCCACCCTCCAAAGATTTTATGCTATTCCGAGTATCATATGCTTGAAAAGATGTCCTCACCTGTGCAAATTCTTGTAAAAATGAAAGATTTTTTTTTATTTGGCATTTTGTTTGTCAAAAAAGCACTCTTCCAGAGGGGTTGAAAGTTACTTTGTGAGCACCTTTGATCAAAGCCAAAGTGATCTACTGGTGCAAAGCTAGTTGACAGCTGAATGAGCAAACTCATAAATGTAAACATGATCTTGTATGAGCTCATTCAGCAAATGCAATGACAAAAGAATTTTTTTAGAATGTGTTATGGCAGCTCCTCTCCCTTTAATTCCTAAGTAGTTTCCATTTAATTCCTAAGTAGAAATCTTTCAAGATTCTGATTACATCCAAATCAAGTCCAGACATCTCTATTTTCTGAATGAACAGACTATGTAAGAGAGTTGGATGTTTGAATAACTTAATAGTTAGTGAACATCTCCTAGGCTGCTTTATTTTAATCTTGCCATACACCTACTCCAATATATTGCTGTTTTGTGCCTTCAAGTCATTTCCAGCTTACTGTGACCCTCAACCTTATTGCGGGGGTTTCTTTGCAAGATCTGTTCAGAAGGCGATTCCCATTGTCTTCCTCTGAGGCTGAGAGAGTGTGACTCACCTAAGGCCACCCAGTAGGTTTCCATGGCTGAGTGGGGATTTTAACCTTTGTCTCCTGGAGTCCTAGTCCAACACTCAAACCATCATGCCACACTTGTCCCTTTAATTAGCAATCATATTGCCATGTGTGTGTTCTTCCTTTCTGTTGCCTATATTTTTAACTTTATTTTACAATGAAATTTATGTTTTTCAAAGAAGAGTAATGAAATATATTTTTTCTGGCCCAAATCATCCAATTCTAGATGAGCACTATAGTAAATCTAGGCTTCTGAATACACCACTGGGCCCCACTCTTTAATTAGTGGGATTCTTTGTTTTAACAGAGGATATCAAAAAGAAACTAACCAATATACAAAGCAAGTATGTACTGTTTTTTTTAGTTTAGATAGCACTGGATTGCATCAAGAAACAATACACACACACACACACCTTTGTTTGGAGAGTTAGGAGAACCATGTAAGTCACCTTGACCTCATTGGAGGAAAGACAAGATCTAACTGTAATGAATTATAATGACTTTATTTCAGGGGCCTGCAGAGTTTCATCCTAGGAAGGTCATTTTTCTCCTTTTGTGGTGACCTACACAAAAGCAGCAATGATCAGGCTGAGTTGTGTGCATTTTTTTTTTAATTTAAGTATCCACTACTACAAGCTTTACATTTACAAGCCCCTTTTCTCTGCCAGCAAACCCAACAAAACAATAAAACACTTGTTCCAGACTATTATAAACTTTTAAAACTTGCTGAATTTACAAATTAACATCCTGAAAAAGTTGGATAAATTATACATCTCTCTCACTCCATATCCACTGCAGCATTTAAAAAAAAATCACACAGGCACATTATTAAGATAGTCTCTCTTTACAACCCTGGTATTTACACAGCTTTTGTTGACACAGTTGATACAGTTCTTTTAGGTAACTGCCAAGTTTCACAAACATATTTAGCAGCATATCAGATTAGATTAAGAAGAAAGAACACATTGCTTCATTTAAAAAAACCAAAACAAAATCTGTGAGGATGATAGAAGCAGGTCCATAAGAAAAATAGATTAAAATATTTCTGTAAGAATACTGTTGTAGGCAAAGCACTAAGAAAATTTTACAATTCAACAGAATGTTAGTTCCAGTCCTGAGCACAGAGTAGACATAGCTGCACAACTTTGGTCAACAAGAGTATATATGCTTGCTAACAATTAACATAGGTCATGTGGCATCCATTGTTAGTGTGACAGTCAGGACAATACTCTGTTTACTGAGACAGTCTGAAAGTTTCTTCAGCAGCAACATAAGTAAACTTTTTAGGACTTCCACTCCTGCCATTTCTCTTCTGTTAGAGGCCTGAGAAGTGAGACTATAACTACACCAGCACATTCAATTATACTGCGATGTGAGCTTCAGCTGAACAGAAGGGTCAGAGAGTGAAGTACATAGGGCACTTTCATATTCAAGGGAGACCGCCATTCAAGCCAACAGAGTTCCAATTTGTTTAACTTACAAGGCTTCTATATGCACACAAATCCAGCCATTATATGTGAGACAAGCATATACATACATATAACCAACAGAACTAGTGTTTTAAATACAGTACACAAGGGTAGTTCTTAAGGGCAGACGTTTTAGCAGAATACAACACACTTAATAGCAGAGTTGAGCTGTATCTTCTTCCAAGTTTTTCCCCAGCTGCTAATGTTTGCCTACTAAATGCAATGTAATTTGCAGTAAGAGCTTAGTCCATCACCACAGCTCGAGATGTTCAATACTGTAGCTCCTGTTTAATTACTGGCAACATCTTCACTTGTATCACCGGGATCTGAGATCTGTCCATCTAGGTTGTTGGGAACTTTCCAGATCCTCACAGTTCGATCACTGGAAAACATTTTAAAATAATGAAATCCATTAGTACAGATGGAGAGAGAAGCTTTCAAGAAAACTCCCCCACCCCAGTTTATATGTCCATAAATTGAAAACTAAGACATCTTCTCCACTAGAAATCTCCCCTATGCATGTAGTCTCTAGAAGTGAATTGTGTACTACCATCACTGGGTAACAGGGGTGCATGGAGACATATACCTCAAGCATTGTAAAAATTGCATGTCCAAGGGTGAGGTCACTGCACAAAAAACACAACACACCAGACTTAAGTGGAAGAAAATAGGCCACAACTTTATGTATTACAGCTGTAGCTGGATTGGTCTAGGCATGGGTCTGGAACAAGTCATCGACCAACCTGAGTGTTGATTGATGAGCCCATCCTTCCAGCCAGAGCCAGACCACTGAGATGACAGGAGGAGGACCACATGGGCAGGAGCCCAGTGCAACCTCCTTGTCACCAGAGGTGCCGGATAGGCGTCTGCTCCCACCTGGGCATCACCATAGCTTCCCTATGTTACCAATGCCTGGTAGACACTGGTGAAAGACATCCCAGATTCAGGACCCATGCCAAATACCCCTACCCAAGTTGTGACAAAGCAACAAAGTTGAACAACATAATCCCTGCACACATACAGTATAACAAACACAAATGCAAGACCACCACCCATCAGCCAAGTAGGAGAGGGAGGGTAGATAGGTCAACTCTCCAAGAAGAACTGACTGGTAAGGTGAGGGAGAGCCCTAATATATACTGTATACAGCAATCTGACCAGAGTGAAAACTGCAGGCAGTTCACTCCAGCCAGATTCTTCAGCCAATGAGATCAAATCGCAGTTTGAACTCATTGGCTGAAGTTTCCTGCCTCCTCCCAGAAGGCACAGAGAGCACATGCTGCCTCCCAGAAAAAGAAGATGCCAAGGATGCCATTGGGAACCCGCCGGCGCTCCCACCCTGGACTGCAATCTCCAAGTGTGGTAAGTCATACAAGCTTATTCTCAAATATGTTCCACAGCACCTATCATGTTTTCCATCCATTGGCAATTTTACCATGGAGTATAGGGAACAGATCAAGAGACATGCTGATAGACAGACTCTTGACTGAGTTGTAAAAGAAGGTCCCTAATTCCAAAACTAGCTAGTCAGCCTTCTACAGATTATGTACACAATCAAAAAAAAGAAAGAAAAAAGAAGCTAGAATAGGATTGGCTACATCCCTCATTTAGCTGAATCAATGGCACATGAAAACCATCCATCTGTCCACCTTGCTATTTGACTACAGTTGCCCCTCCACATTCATGGCTTTCACACTCACAGTTTTGATTATTTGCGGTTTAGCCCCAAGCCTCCTCAGGAAGGCCGGCGAGAGGTGGGGCAACCTCCTGTCCACTCAGGAAGGCCAGGGGGTGGGGCTGGCAGCCTCCCTTCCTCCCTTGCACTGCCTTCCCCAGCCTTCCTGAGGGGGAGAGGCCAGGCAGCTTCCCTCACTCCTGCCCACTGCCTTCCCCAGCCTTCCTGAGGGGGCTCTGAGGCTTCTAAGCCCCGGAGTCCCCTCAGGAAGGCCGCGGAGAGGCAGGGCAGCTTCCCTTCCACCCACCCGCTGCCTTCCGTGGCCTTCCTAAGGGTCTCCGGGGCTTCAAAGGCCCGGAGTCCCCTCAGGAAGACCATGGAGAGGCAGGGCAGCCTCCTGCCCACCCGCCCGCTGCCTTCCCCAGCCTTCCTAAGGGGGCTCCGGGACTTCAAAGCCCCAGAGTCCACTCAGAAAGGCTGTAGAGAGGCAGGACAGCCTCCTGCCCGCCCGCTACCTTCCTCGGAGAGGCCAGCCAGGCTGGCCAGACACCCTCCTGCCACCTCTCTCCTGCTGGGGGGGGGTCACGGGAGCAGCATTTTTTATTTGCGGTTTTTCCACATTCATGGAGGTCTCAAATCCAAGGAACCTGTTCTAGTTCTGAATAATTTTCAAGACTATAGAACATAGAAAACAAGCTAAAGCTTAATCAAACAAGACAGGGATGCTCTTGGTCAGCCAAAAGGCAGACTGGGTGGGGGGAGGATTCGACTGGTGTTAGATGAGGTGAGAGTCTTCTGGAAAACTTAGGTTTACAGTTGGGGGTATTCCTGGATTCATCCCTGAATGTAAACGACCAGGTTTCAGCAGACAGCCAGACTAATGCATCAACTGTGCCCATCCCAAAAGTGTAGTATCTGACCAGAGTAACACTGGCCTAACTTCCTGACATCCTATCAAGACCACTATAACACATTCTTTGTGGGGCTGCCTTTAAAAGGGTTTTGAAATCTCTGCTGATGCAGAATGCTATAGATCAGTAGTTGACTGGGGTCTTTTTATGCAGAGCATGTGACTCCTGTGTAACAAAAGCTCCACTGGTTACCATTCTTGGCTTTGTGTTAAAAGTATTTTTTTAAAAAAAAAGTCATAGCAAAAACATCAGAACTTTGTACAAAAGTCTGCCAAAGGTTCTACCTTACACCAAGTATTACTACCTTCATCTCTTGTCATTATTTGCAGTACACTGAAAAGCTGTGAGCATGCAAATGTACAGCAGCAAGGGAAGGAGCAGACCAATCCACCCTTTAAGTAGAAAATATGCCAGCTTGGTTGCCAGCAAGTATTTGTTGAAACTTGGGACTAAATCCAAGTTTAATCCTATCTAGACTAAAACTACTGAAATGAATAAAATGCCTGGAAAAAAGACGGTTAAGGGGCGATATGATAGCACTTCTTAAGTATTTGAAGGGGTGTCACATTGAGGATGGAGCAAGCTTGTTTTCTGCTGCTCCAGAGACTAGAACACAGAACAATGGATGCAAGCTCCAGGAACAGAGATTCCACCTCAACATTAGGAGGAAATTTCTGACAGTCAGAGCTGTTCGGCAGTGGAACACACTCCCTCAGAGCGTGGTGGGGTCTCCTTCCTTGGAGGTCTTTAAACAGAGGCTGGATGGCCATCTGTCAGGGATGCTTTGGTCATGATTTCCTGTGTGGCAGGGGGTTGGACTGGATGGTCCTTGTGGTCTCTTCCAACTCTACAATTCTATGACTCTATGATTTATTAGTCACAACTAAGTTAAGTCCTCTTGATTTCAGTGGTTGTACTTCAAGTAAGAATAACATTGGATTTAGCCCTTAATTTTATTGAAGTCTGGAAGAATTACATTCATACTACATACACTGTACTTGCATCACTTTTAATACAGTTGTCCCTTCATATTCACGGGGGTTAGGGGGCAAAGATCCCTGCGAATGTGAAAAAAAAAGCGAATAAATATGCCTTCTCCCCCCCGCCCACAACCCCCCACCCTTCCCAAAGCTGCAACAGGGCTTACCCACCACCACCACCATCCTCCCCAAAGTGGTGACGGGGCTTCTAAAGCCCCGTCGCCACTTTCCTCCACACACAACACCCTCCCCAAAATGACGACGGGGCTTCTAACACCCCGTCAACACTTTCATCCACATCCCACATCCTCCCCAAATATGTGGAACCGTGAATGTTAAAGCCGTGAATGTGGAGGGATGACTGTACACTGATGAAAATTGCCATACACTCTGATGGTTTATTGGGAGGGAACATATGTAATAGTAGCCTAATGCCTTTATTAGAACCAAATAAAATGCAGACACAGCAAGCATTTAAGTTCACCAGAATTATTATTTGTCAGAAAAAGTTTTGGTATACGCAGAAGCTTGTTTATAACTGATAAAGGTATAATGTTCCTGTTGCTTTTGTATACACAGATGCTTCATCAACTTATAATACATTACATAAACTAGCTGCTTCCTCTTGAGAAATAAATGTTTAGCTGCTACAGAAAAATGGCTACTTTACAAACATTGTACTGAAAAACATCAATACAAAACTCATTCTCCCATACATCACAATAGACATACAATGGATAAACAACAACACTTCATAATGTGATACTGGAAGCAAATAGATCTAATTAAACAATGAGGAATATTTTTCATTTATTCCTTCAAGTTTACATTTGGGGGAAGTGAGGGTTAAACAAAAAATAAGAAGGACAAAGTGTAATGAGACATCCCAGCATCCACAGCACCCCTACTGCAAAGACCATAATCCTTCACTTTGATTCACTTCAACTGGAAACTGTTTTGATATCAACTTTGGCTAATCTGATTGAAAGTGCCCTCCAAGGACTACCAGAAAAGAAAATGTACTCCATGACATGGTCAGAAGTCAAGCTGAGGGCAAGCATGGAATATGCCTGGGAGAGGCCCCCATAAATTCCCCACAAATTCACACCTCAATACAAACATCCTGCATCTTCTTTGAAATGGAAATACAATGTCTCCAGAAGAGACAGTTATCCTACAGGCATCAAACATACAGAGGAAACTTCATTGTTATGTAGATTATGCTGATACCCCTGCATCCAATAGACCAAAGAGGGTCTGCCTGTAAATCATTAAGTTATCAAATTGCTCCTTTCTTCCAGATGCTGGCTGTCCAGAATCCCTTTGTAAAACACTTGAGAATTATCTGAAATCAAATGTTCTTTTTGTTCAGAGCACATCTTCAAAGGGGTATTTTCTTATAAAGACCCAAGGAAAGCTTAAGTTCTTTGGTTCAGTCCCATTTTCTAACTGAATCAATGCCACTCCATCACTTGATTCCCCACCCTTCTCTCTGTCCTATGGCAGCCAGCTTCAGGCATTCTTCACCTGCTCCAGTAATCCTAATCCTAACCCTCCCTTTCCCCAAGTCTCTTCCACCCCACTTTTGTTGCTGCTACCGAGAGAGTACCGTTGCTTTTCCATGAAGGCAAGCTGCAAGAGCATGTGTAGTATACCCTATAGCCTTAACTATTCCCTTCTAACTATTTCTTGCCTTACTCTGGTAGTCTTGTTTGTTTGATAAAACAAATGCATGTGACATGTGGATGCTTCAGTTCAGTTCAATAAAGTTCCATCCATTGTTTTATACAACCGACTCCCATGTATTTCCTACGCTACACACATATACATATGGTTAAGATCCTGCAAAGTTACGTGACCTCTGGCTAGACATTTGAGATGCTTCTAATTCCCCAATGAAGTTAAGATCTTGCGTGGGTTTTCCACAGACACTAGTGATTCATGTAACAGAAGGATTAAACACCTCTATTTTATGCCAATTCAGAAGCTGTCACAAGTGAAGTTGGGGAGGAAACCAAACATTTAATGCCTTGGGAATCGAGTGAGAGATTTAATAACCCATAATCTACATTAGGAGTGGGGATCATGCAGCACTCCAGATGTTGTTGGACTGCAACTCCCAACATGCCTCACCATTGGTTATATTGGCTAGGGCTGTTGGAAGTTGCAGGCCAACAACATCTGGAGGGCTACCTGTTTTCTACTCCTGTTCTACATTGTGGGGTCATTAATTTTCTGCTTCAACTGTAGACTGGAAGCTCTGAATTTCCATACTTCATGAAAAATACAGTTGGTCCTCCACATTTACTTGGGTTAGTGGCTCAGGACCTCTGCAAAAGTGGAAAAAGCATGAATATCCCTAGGCTCCCCAAACCATATTTAACATATAAAAAGAGTACAATCCGTGGATTCAATCCACCACAGATGGCTTCGAGGCAGTGGGGTTCCTTTGTAAGGCAGAAGGGGGCAGCCTGCAGGGCTTGCCACCACCTCTGCTGCTGCCCTACGCCATTTTTAATAGGGACTTACAAGCCTCACTGTGTATTTGCAGTCTCTCTCAGTTTCGTGAGACTTGCAGTCCCTGTTAAAAATGGCATTGGGCAGCTGTGGAGGCAGCAACAAATAATCCAGGAATAATCAAATCTGCAAAAGTTAACCCGCAAATGTGGAGAGACTACTGCAATTAAAATCACTTAAAAAAAAATTCTTAATACTGCTTAGATAAATTCATAATAATGGGATCCAGGCAAGATGCGTATTATAACCTTTTGTCATGTCTGAACATTTTATTAGCATAGTATTTTAAATAAAAACTCAATTCATTAGAAAACTATAAGTGTCTTAGGTGAACTGGAATTCTCAAAAATGAAGCTTAAGGAAATGAAATTTAAATAACTCACTCTGATGCAGTAAAAATCTGGCTGGAGTTGGTACAGATGGCGTTGATAGGACTGTCGTGCCCTTTCAGCTCACTTATTGGCGCAAAGGTGTCTACGTTCCAGAGCTTCAGAATGCCTCCACGGCAGCCACTGAGAAGAACGGGAGAACCTGGCACAAGTCCAAGAGCACAAACCCAGTCCTTGTGGGCATTAGGAACTTGCTGAAAAAACAGATGAATAAGTCAGGTTGCAAAACTGTATCATCTATAAGCAGAGACAAGCAACTAGTTTGTCTCCAAAAATAATGCATGCATTGTTCTTCTCCAATATGGAACTAAAAGCAGTATGAAGCGAAGGTATGTGGAAAAATATGGACCAGAGGGAAATTCATTTAGCTATGTGACTTCAAATAATTTGCACAGTTTCCATGAAAATGGCGGATGAGTTACTATTTATGTTTCTTCATCAGTCTTTTGGTTATGAATATGATCCTTGAATGTGGAATATGTAATTTTTTATAGAATGCTTAAGAGGTGAGCTGAGCAGTGTAAATGTCTGAATATGTCGTTAAAGATCTAGTTCCTATTTCCAACATTTGAAGAAAAATTCTTCTGCATGAATGCAGTACGTATAATCACCAGGACATACATCTTTTGTCTAGCTAAATCATCCACTTGCAATTTGAAATTAAGGCACAAGCTGAAATTTTTAGTCGAACATCTTTATCGCCTAACGTAGACAGAAACCAATTAACACATTTCTACGATTTTTGTTATTGCTATTGCTATCAAAATGAAACTTGAAAATTGTTGATATCTGAAAATCTTTAAATTTTGACAAATAGCCAGTATAGGTGTGCTTCACATACTGTTTCCAAATAATAATACAGGACAGCCCTCTTGGTTGCCATGCTACTTCAAGACTGCCCTCGTATAAGGCCCACCTCAAGCCTTGCAAGAAGATGCCTCTCACAAGGATTCCGGGCTACTGCAAGATTGGAATTCTTACAGGAGCCCAGAACTCTTTGAAATACCCTCTGTCCACAAGGCTTGAGATGAGCCTTATATAGGCCTGATGTACATGACACCCATTCCTTTTGCATGAACCTGGAGAGCGAGAACACAAGAGCAGGCACTAGCCTCACTCACAACAGATACCTACCCTTGCAATGTTTGATATGCAATTTGAGACCATTTTTCTATGTACCAAATGCTCAGGCATCAGTTTGTACTAAGCATGGCAGGCACCCGCTCTTCCTTCACATACAGGATTGAAAAATATGAAAATTTGGAACATCTTGTATTGCCCACAAACAGGATGGGATTTCCAAAATGGGATATCCCATACAAAATACAATTTTGTTCCCAGAAGTTTATGTGTCTGAACATCCCCTTAGTTTTCATTACCTGAATAAGGTCTTTTTGAGCCAAATCCCACTTTTTGATTCCATTATCTCTGGATCCACTGAAAAGGTTGTCTCCCATAATAGTAAGAGCTTCTATGCCATCATAATGAGGAGGTTCAAAGTTGTGTGTGGGGCCTACAGTTCCAAGAGCGCCTTCGGTTACATCAAACATCTAGAATAGCAGAAATGCATTTTTATACATGTGAAATTATCCTGGCTGGCAGAGAATGAAACACAAATGAAAAACAGTTTTGTTCTTGGATAAAGAACAAAACTGTATCCAAGATACTCAGTTAACAAGATGGCCTTCCACCAACACCCACAAAATACTAGGCGTAGTGCACCTGTGTGTGCATGTGCTTTTAATTTGCCTTCCAACTTATGGCTACCCCATCAATGTCATAGGGTTTTCTTAGGCAAGAAATACTCAGAGGTGGTTTTGTTAGTACCAATCACTAATTATTTTAATAACTCATGAGTTCAATAAACACGGAGTCTAATTTGAAATAAACAATCCAGCAATGATTTATTTATAATTAATTTCTCTGTATCTTAAATGATAATTTTTATATTTTTCAGAAAAACATCGTTTCTGACACAACTCACTACCACAATATCAGAAGGAATGAACATCAGACTCTCATATGGAAAAAAACCGATTGCTGATAGCTTCCATCTTGGGGGTTGGAAAGCGAATTTGCTCCATGCTTAAAATTTAAAATAGCTATCCAAGGTGCTGACCCTCTTCCCAAAACAGGGCTCTTCCAAATTTTGGACTGGAGCAGGTTTCACCAGCTCATTGGCATGGGAATCACCAGCTATCACTGGTAGAAAAATAGTGCTGACATTTTCCACATATGCTTTTTTTAGTTTCTTATTTTACAAGCACAACATAAACTACTAACAACCATTTGATTAACAGATTTTAAAAGGACATCAAAGCAATTATGCAAAAGTACCCACATGCAAGATCACAAGATAATTTATCACCACTTATCCATTTGGTAATAATTATGTGACATTATAAAGTCTATATATGTGTTGTTAAAAAAAAACTAAAAGTAACATTCTGAATAATTCTAAAATCAGGATTCAGTGGTATACGTCTTCTAGTGGAAGCAGATGCATCAAAGGAACTGGAGAAAGTGTCTTTTGCTCCTCCTGTGCAGTTCCTGCACACCTCCATGAGCTACTTTGGAAGACTGGTAAATTAAAAAAAAAATCAATGGGACTTACTTCTGACTAAATATGTATAGGACTGCTCTGTGTTTCTCCACTTCATGTAAAGGAAAATGGGGAAGAAACAGAAGCCACAGTTCATTCTTAAAGCTTGCTTTACTACTACTATAACAAACATGGGGGGTGGGGTATACCTTTATATAATGGTCTTTTGAGCCTGTAATGATCAGATCTTGTCCATTAGAAATACGGTCTACTGTAAGGCACATAACAGGGCCGAGGTGACCGGTCAGTTTTCCGGTGGACTGAAACCTAGAAGAGCAGATGTAGGAAGACTCACACAGGGATACAAGAACTTTAGTTTTATTCCTAATAGAATATATCCCCAACCCTTTTTTTCAGAATTAGATGTCAAAATTTTAACTTAGCAGATAATCTAATAAATAATATTTATTTATTTATTTATTGTATTTTATCTTTGTTTTAACTCTCCATTAGTTTAATTTAGTTTTAAGGGGTGGGAGGGTAGGATGAGGAAGGACATGGTCAGCTAGATGGTTGCCGAGCAGAGGGGCGGGTTAAAAATAAAAAATTATTATTATTATTATTATTATTATCATTTGGGTCTAAGTGGGAGCTGAAGCACACATGCTTCAGTAGAAACAGACATACTCAGTTTCAGTCTGTGTAGTTTAAATTTGATCTTGCCCTGCTTCAGAATGTTCCAAGCTACTAACTACTTCATATCCTGGCTGGATATGGAAGTCATCTGATACTGTGAAGCTATCAGATACAGCTGTAAATATAAGATTAGAAATGGGATGTTTTCCATGCTTCTGCCATTCTTTGTGTCCCAACTAGGCCTTTTGTACGTCTTAATTTAGAGATCAACACACATCAGTACCCCAATTTGGAAAGGCAGTATTTCACACACCAATTTGCTCTTTTAAAAAAGCAGTCTAGTAAAAGCAGCCTCCTTCTGTGGAGGATGCAGCTCCACAGAAAGCTCTAGACAGAATTTTGAACCAAATGTTAACAGCAACACCTATGTAGAATCACAGCATCTTGTGTTACAGTTTGTAATTCAACGTCTCCTCATTCTCAACACCAATTCAGTTTCCAAGAGAAACACCACCAAGACAGAAAAGAACTACAGCTCAGAGGGCTTTTCACATAAACAGAGGACCATGGTAAGAAGCTATGAAGCATCAGTTCCCATGGCAAAGACATGAGGAACATATCCACATACCCCTACAACTATGTAGGCTCCTTGCAATCTCAACCTCTCCATGAATTATTGTGAGGCTGCCAACTGGGGGAGTCCTAGAGTGCAGGCTGCATCCACAAAAGCTCCTAGGCTAGCCGTATAAAATGATCCATCAACAACTGCATACTCAGTAAATAACCTGGAAATTTTTACCTCTTCAGGTCCCACATTCTCACTGCATTTCCTGCAGCTGCGTATAGAAAAGTGCCTGTTGGATTTAGGGCTATCTGATTTATCTGGTTTTCTCCAGCTGGAATTGTCACTGTCCTATTGGTACTTCCAGAACAAGCATCACCGGGCATCACCTGGCCTGAAGACCTTTATTTTAGAGAGAGGGAAACCAAGAGAGAAATTAATGTAAAATTTTATAAGGGGAGGAAATGATATGATTCCGTATCATAAATTAATTTGAGCTTGAATGCAGCCAAATGTTGGGGCAGTTGCTGGACAGTAGTTTTCTGGCTTTGAATACAAAGTTTCCAAACATTGTAGATTTATGTATTTACCCCCATTTGTTGGGGGGAGGTTACGTTTGTACATAGGTTTTTCTGCCTGTGTGTGTTGCTCAAGCATTTACATTCTAAATAGGTAACAGGGGAAAAAGAAATAGATGACGGGCGGCTCTTTAGGTTAAAGAATAAAAGAGAACTTTCAAATGCTCACTTCAGGCCAATATTTATCTACCGACTTTGATTTTCCTTATTTGCACATGTGTCTCACCAGTTCATTTTCTGATGTCTCAAAATAAAAATACTACTAAAAATAGAGAACCCCTCTATCTATACGTGGATTAAATCAATGCATGTAACCAGGATGCACACAGGGGCCGGTTCCACGACAGGAAAAAGTTTGCGAGATTCCGGATTACTGTTCTTTCACATCAGGAGCGCATAAATCACACGAATTCTGGCTTATTCGGAACATGCAGCCTGATGCAGCCAGTTTCGGTTTTTCTTAGTTCACACAGGCAAAGGTGGGGGGGGGATCGCCTCCAGATGATTAAAGCCAGGCAGGAGGCAGGGAGGGAGCAAGGAGGGGGTCATGGAGACCACAAATAATGAGAGGAGGAAAAGCACAAACAAACAAAAGATCGAAAGAGCGATCTGTCAACTTCCCCCGTCTTCCCCTGGAAAGGCTTCTATAAAGAAAGGAGTGAATGAAAGGACAAACAAGCAAAAGTATGGTGGAGCGATCTCCTTCCCTTCCCTTCCCTTCCCTTCACGCACGCACACACAAACACATACCACAGAAGCAGGGGCTAGCCCTGCCTCTGAAGCCTTGAATAAAGGCAAGGGAAGGGAAGGGCAAACAAACAAAAGGACGAACATGCGATCGGCTGTTTCCCCACACACACGAATGCACACACATACACACAGACACACACGCAAAGCAGGCGCTCATCCCGATCATCTTCCCAACCCCCAAAGCCTTCCTTTGAAACAGACAGGAAGGGCTCAGAGCTGATTTTCCAAAGTGGGCTGCAAGCAGAAGAAGGGTGAATTTCTTCTCTCCAACCCCTCAGACTATTCGGATAAAGCACAATGGTCACTCCAACCAATCAGGATTCAGCTCTGCTCACAGTAATTCGAAAAGGTCAATGCCAGTTTACACGATGGTTAGTTCCCATGACCAATTATGCACATTTTTGCGAACTTAATCAAAAAAGTCTGGAAAACTAGCGAAAGCTGATACTGCGCAACTTATGGGCTTTTTGCACCCCCTCCTTCTGAAAAGGGCGCTGTTGTTTCGAAATGCGTGGGAACTATCAGGCTTCTCGTCGCATTCTTTGAGGATTTATTTTGCCGTGTAAACGACCCCATAGACTGAAAGACATCAGAATGTGGAATAAAACCTAGTACTATACTACTGAGTCAACCCCTCTCTGCCATTTGAAGTGGGGGGTGGCTCATATGGTGGAGGTTTAGGACTTCCATGTCTGTGGGGAAGTAAATCTATTCCAAGTTTCAGCCCAAATGTTAAAGTGGCTATTCAAGGTGCTGAGTTCTATACTTAAAATACAGTCACAGTGCCATTTATAATTCTTTTAAAGTTCAGACATTGTGCTGCTCTTGTTTTTTCAGCTGTTACCACCAATGGACATTTCATTTAAAAAACTAGCACCACAGAGCGTATTCTGTACCATTGAGTTATGGTCCTAGTGGTGGCTGGTGATTATGATGTAGGTAATCACCAGCCACCACTAGGACCATAACACAATGGTACAGAATACGCTATGTGGTGCTAGTTTTTTAAATGAAATGTCCATTGGTGGTAATAGTTGAAAAAACAAGAGCAGCACAATTTTTTTTGTATCATAGTAGCTAGTTTTTAAAAAAAACTTGATTGATTTTATGCAATGATTCTCAACTTTTGCTCCTCTAGTCTCCAGTTGTTTTGTATTTCAGCTCCCAGAATTCTTGATATTGGCCATGCTGGCTGGGGGATCTGGGACCTGGCCCAAAACATCTGGTCAATCAAAAGTTTTACTGTATTTTTATTCTTTATTATTTAGGTACTGTATTTACCTGCCCCCTCCACAAAATCCAATAAACTGTGGTAGCTAATAAATTACTAAAAGCAAAGATTCAAATTACACTTCCCTCTTGTAACTGACTACAAAACTTTAAGTCAAAAATCTTAATCATATTTAAGATTTGGCTTTAGAGTGCCAACTTACGTAAGTGTCCGAATACACTTGGCAGAATCACGGATGTCCCACACTTTAATATAAGATGTTGAGACTGTGAAGACCAAGCTAGTATAATTACAATATTTTACAGATACAACGTTGTTGGGATGACCACCCAGAGACATTATTTCTTGTCCAGTTACCAAATTCCATACTTTACAAGTGCGATCTAAAAAGGAAAAAAGGACGAGAACAATACATTTAAAATGTGAGCAATACAAAATCCATTCTTTCATTTGTATATTCTCAGTTGCTCCTCCAAAGAACATGCATAAGGATAGATGTGATACAAATATCCAGTACAATCAACGTGCATAGGATCAACTTCAAAAGCAGTTTCAAAAGCCACTGAAAAATAGCTGAGAGACGAAAGCATAACAGGTAGCAACTGGCAGCTAAAATGTAACAAGGAGCAAAAATAATATAGACACAATGATTTTTATATACACACACACCCTTTTGCTGTGTGACAAACACACAAACCAGCTGGACTCCTATGGAAAGGCCATTTGATAACTTGCAAAGAAACCACACAAAAAGGATAGCCTCTCGTACACCTCAGTATGCACTCTCTGATTATGATTTCAGAGGACCATTTATTATTATTTCAGAGTCTGAGAAAATATGATATTCCCTCAGATACTGTTGCCCTATGCCATGAAATGGTTTTGAATTGGACACTGAATCAAGCTGAGAGGCACTGAAGATGGTACCACATTGGCATCACACTATCTTAACTCCCAGTTCCAGTGAGTATTTTTTGCAGCCATATTTAATACTAGTGGAGGTTTCTGGGCTGTCTTCAAAAGCAGCTCTGTATAAAACCTATAGTACCAATTTAAGTGGGAGGTTATCAGTGTGGAACCCAGAAATTCTACAGACGAGTCTTGTATCTCTAGGACAAGAAAGGACCCACAAGTAACCCCAAACTATAAATCGGTTCTTATTAGTGGGCTCCACAGAACTTGTGTGAATACTAAAAGATCTAAAAGGTTTTACAGAAATAAAATCACTAAGGTATAAGCAAGGCAAAAAAAATGTATGCTTAATAAAAAATCACAGTCTACTGAAAAGTTGCATTATTTGGTGAATTCAAGGGCTGGATTCTCACTGACATGAAAAATAATGAGAAACTGTTTAGAAGCTGAAGCTGCACAAAGCTTTTAGACCTCAGCTACAAAGAGTTTCTGTTTGGCAATGGTATTACACCCAGAATTGTGAGGAAGCTACATATCTGGGTGGTGGGTGGCACTCTGAGTGTCAAAGACATCAGAAGTTCTCATAAGAGATTAATCGTGGCCCTTCTTAAAACCCTTGAACATCTCAGTATTCCATAGAAGGATACAAATAGAAGAGCTGACATCAATAGGACAGTGTGATAGCCACCCTTCGGTATTTTACAGTGAAATATTCTAGAAACCCAATTAATTAAGCACACATCATGTCAAATGTTTCCCAGTTTTCTTCAACAGTGCACGAAAGGCCCAAATTAGTAGTTAAAACATAAAGAAAATGGAACTAATTTTGCATTGTTAAACGTTAGCTTTAACAATAATATTTTAACTACTTTTAAACAGCAGCTTAACACTTTTGGCTCCTTTCTACTATAAAATTGTTGCCAAAGGGTTATACAAGGCTACATAAATATTCAAACAGTACCACCATGCTATTCTAGCTTCCTATTTACCTTTCTAAATATATATAAACAGGTGGGAAACACTGCAGAAAGTAAATATTTACATCACCTGAATATGTTCCCTAATTTCATCTGTGTATAAGCATTTATTTAAACACTTCATTTAAATAAGCAACAGTATGGGGACAGGGAAAAAGGAAATTCAGCTATTTCATACATTACATTATTACTGGACAGTATTCTAACTTTATATTGTACACTAAAATGTGAAACACAGTGCACATCTTTTAAAATACAACAGTATGCAGGCAAAAGATGTGGAGTTAATAATTTGAATGCAATGGTGGGTAACTTTGATGGAATCAGGATCCTGTAATTTTTTGTTCCCTGAGACCACGCAGATGCTACACAAAGTACCAAAAAATCCAAAAAATGAAGAATCTGGAAGTGGCTTTTCCTATCCTGATTTTAGTGGTTGTAAAAAGTGGGTCTGAAACATGCACAAGTTAACACTTCCATTATTCAACTTCTAGAGATACTAACATTTTAGGTTTTATGACGCTCATTCAAGTTTTATGAAGTTTATGCATCTTAAATTGCTATTAACATTGAAACAGCATGTGTGCTTAAAGTTGCTGCCACACTGCAGAAATAATGCAGTTTTACACCACTTTAACTGTCTTGACTTAAAGCTATGGAATTCTGGGATATGTAGTTCTGAGAGATATTTCACATTCTGTGTCAGAGAGCTCTGGTGCCACACAAACTACAAATCCCAGGATCCCATAGCTTTGAGCCATGGCAGTTAAAGCGGTGTCAAACTGGATTATTTCTGCAGTGTGTCAGCAGCCGAAGTCTTCCAGGATTCCTAATTTTCCTTCTACTTAGGGTTGGCTCCCATCCTGTTTAGGGTGGATTCACACATGAATATTCATTACTTGTTGCTCCAAACATACTGCTTGTGTGAACTAATCACTTTAAGTAGATGAAAAGCAATATGAAATCTGAACAGCTCATTCACACATGCAAGTCTCCAACTAATATCACAATGTCAAGTGACAAATGTGCATGTGGGAATATGCACATATATCAACATATATGCATACATCAACAAGAAACAGCCAAACCTTTTGATCCAGTGAAGAGGAGATCATCAGTACAATCAACACAAAGCACAGCCTTTGTATGACCTTCAGCAATATGGATACATTGAATTGGGGAAGAGCGGACAGATTTTGCAGAAGAGAATGGGTTGATTATACCTCTACAGAAGGAAACAGAAAACACTTTGAATTAGGACTTAGGACAGGTCCTTTTGCCATAATGTCATTCCTTCCCCCAAACCCACCTACTTGATTGCCTGAAAATCTAACGTAGAGCTGTACATCCACTATTAAGCACTGTCCTTTTTATGGGCCAACAATAGGTTCTATTTTCTAGCTAAGATCAGAGCATAATTTACGTTACTCTTATCCAATCACAAAGGGAGTACACTGGTTCTATGAGGCTTTTTGGATGGATTTTTAAAAAATAAACAGTAGTATAGCAGAGCACAAAGATTTTCATGTGCCACACCAAACAACTGTTTTATGTATACTTGATCAGTTTCATTAAGGGCTCGATAACAACTGCTGGGCTCACATATACAAAATAAAGCACCTAGCAAGCCCATAGCAAGAGTGACTTGATACAACAGTAAAGTTTTAGACAAATTACAACAGTAAGAAACAATAACTGACACAAGCAAACCTAAGGCCTAATTCACACTACAGGGAGGGGAAAACAGTTTGAAACTGGATTATTTGCCATGGCACCTTCCTATTCAATCCTGGAATTTGTAGTTTACAAGGTCTCTAGCCTTCTCTGCCCAAGAGTGCTGGTGCCTCACCAAACAACAAATCCCAGGACTCCACAGGAAGGAGACATGGCAATTAATCCAGTTTCAAATTGTATTATTTGTGTAGTGCGGATGCAGCCATTATGAAAAGGGTTTAAATTCTTCCATACAGTGGTGTCCCACCACTGGCACTATTAATGCCAGAAAAAAATCCAATGCATCATAATGACTAATTATGCATTTTATTCTAGCAAGAGAAGACATTTCTTAAGTATTTCCTTTAGGATAGATGAAAAGGTTTTTTGATAGTTAATGCCAATGTGTTAAAATGTATTTTGTTAAAATATTTGAGTAAATCAGCTGAATAAACTGAGTGTTAGCCTGATGTACAAAGTATTTGTTTTGCTCCTTTAACAATTTAAATCCATTTGCTCCTTTAACAATTTTTCTGTGGCCTTCAAGACATTAAGAGCAGCACTACAAAACAGTGGATTATATGTTATTCCTCAAGAAGGACCCCATGTAATCCAGATCATATTAAAACATGTCCTGTAGGTTAGGCTAACTCTACTATACAGACAAGGTAACAGCCTTAGGAGGCAAAATTCAAGCACCACTTATCATGATGCAAGAAAGGATGAGGAGTTAATGTTGGACCCATCCTGATCTGAGGAGCTTTAATGCAACACTATTGGTCTGACCTCAAAACCCCCGCAGTGATGGAGAGTAGAACCATGACATACGATCCTGACTGTGACGCATGAGATATAGCAGACTTGAAAATGTTTCTTAGAAATGAATGTGAGGCCTGCCACTTGAGCCACAAAGATTTAAAGATAAACTTCTCTGTATTCTATCAATGATCTGGAAGATATATTGGAAAAATAGATCTACAGAGTTATGTCCAGCAACTGCCAGCAGTGGGATTTGTATGGCCTTCCAGATGTCCTTTAATTTCTATTGCTTGTCAATAGTGAGGGATGATGGGAGTCGCACTCCAAAAGTATCTTGAGGGTCATACAATTCCCATCCCTGTGGTAAAGTGATGAGGTGCTTTGTTAGATCATGATGATGATTATAATGATGATGACAATTGATGGGAAGAGAAAATAATCTGCTTATGATTCAGTATCTAGGAGGAATGGTAAACTTTTCAGAAGTATTAGAATGAAAGGACATTACTATAAATTGGAAAAAAATGGACTGTAAAGTAGTTAAATATAAAATCTTATGCATACATACACATTTGAAGAAAAGCACTAATCATACAAGAAACAATTGGTCTGGCCAAGGCAGAAAGGAGAAAAATGTGGGAATTTTTGGCCAGGATTCTAGTAAGTTAAACTGCCCACACAGTGGATTAGCATTAGCATTTTGGCATTTTTAACCACTGGTGCTATGAGACATTCAGGACCTTGCTGTGAGAGTGGAAAACACATTTGCTGGGAGGCCCTGCTCTAATTCATCCTTTGTCCATAAGACATTTTCTAGGGTAACAAATAGGGCCTTTTCTATCACATACCTACTTACTGCATTTGGAATTCAATGCCACAAGGAAGAGAGACCTACTACCACTCTCATTGGCTTCTATCACCAAGGGAAGGCCTTTCTGTTAAGGTGGTCTCTCCTGGATTTTAGCACCTGGGAGTGGTGTTTCATTGGAACGAAGACTGCAATTGCTAAAATTGTTACTGCTACAGATTTTATTTATAGATGTGCAGGGGTGGAGAATGAAGGATGGGAATCACATCTGTGTCTGATGCTTTACCTCACTATTTCTATACGTTTTATGGTAGTGTTAATGGCTGAAAACAGTTGTGGCTTTTAATATGGATCTTACTGTTTTGTTTGATAACTGGTTCTGTGTTTCTGTGTGTGCATTCCCCTAACTAGTCCACTGGTTAGAAATATGTTGATAAATGTTGCAAATAAATGCATGAATAGCTTTGTTGTGTGAAAGTGAAGTATGGAAAGCTGGTACTCTTTCTAACAGGATTCCTTTAATTATTCAAAGGTCAGAAGAGGTAGCTTCAAATTGTTCTTACACAAAAAACTGAGGTAATAAAATGGCTTTGTAAAGCCTTTGCATTCATAGAAATAAAAGTATGAATGGGTGTGGGTGTTTAGGCTGATTTAGAAGAACAAAATTAACTTTTGACCCACATGCAACTCTAGTTTCCACTAACATTAAAAGGAACTATTAATGAAGTAATTAAGCTACAGCTAAAGCAATTCAGTGAAAACTTAACAACTTACTAGCTTAGTTAGGTAATATGAAAGGCACAGTTAAAAACACAAGATCCCACTTGAGAAAGGCGTTACTTTCAAATCTTCTGTAGTCTGAAAATAACAATGCATTCCTTTCTTATGAAAAGAATGGCAGGGATGTATACTTTTAAGTTGTTTAAGGAGTGGCTCCCACAGCCCACACTCAGAGGGCTTAACAGTTGCATAGCACATGATCAGTGCTTACAAAAGTTACTTTTTCAACTACGACTCCCAGAAGCCCAAGCTCTGAGGAGGGCAATATAGGAATATGGAAAGGTCAGGTGTTGAGCCGCCCCCCAAACCACTGACAATTGGGAACAGTACCAGAAATAGGGGTAAAATGGGAATAGTAGCAGAAATGGGAGATTTTCACACCAGCTATCTGTTCCATTGCAGGCATGGAACAGGGGCGCTGAACGATTTCTCTTTCAGACGGAGTTTACCCCCTTCCGTGCCCTCAACGTGACTATTCTGTTTTCTTCCTGTGATATTTCAATCACAGGGAGAAGTTGTTAATGACCACCCATTCTGTTTGTCACAGAATCATGGGTGGTCTGAAAGGTGTCTTGTTCCTCTCCCATGATGACAGCTGTGGGGGGGAGGTCAGTTCCAGGCAGGAATGGGACACCCAGTTAAGTGGTGCTCTTTCCCCCCGTCCCCAGGTTACTTGCATTTTTTTTTAAAAAAAATTGTACTTTGTTTTTGGTATTGACATTTGGGGGGTATTTTTTAATTTCTCACGAGAACGAGCGGGATTGGGCTTCACTGCTGTAAAAGCAGCCTTACAGCAGCTGCATTTACATCAGTAAAGCCAAGGGGAGAGGGAGGACGTGCCTGCCGCTAGATTAAGGTAAGTGTGCAAACATTTTCCTTAATCCTGTAGCAGGGACAGGAGAGGGGCTTGCGGAGCAGAAATGGGGCATTTGGCCCCATTGTGAAAATCTCCATAGAGTACGGCCTAAATCCCCTAAAGACACCAGATCCTGTCTAATCTTAGAAGCTAAGCTGTGTCAGCCCTAGTTAATACTTGGATGGGAGATTGCCAATGGTGCTGTAGGCTGTATTTCAGAAGAAGGAAATGGCAAAACCACCTGTGTAGTCCTTGCCTAAGAAAACCTCATGAAATTCATGGGGTCACCAAAAAAATGACAGTCAACTTGGAGGCAAATAAACACACAGCAGAAATAGAGGTAAAATTATATGTAAGTGATTGAGGCAAAACTCCACTGAAGAAATGGCCCTTGCAGAATGATGGAACCAACATGTAAAGAAATATGATCTGTTGTTCTATATCTATACATTTCAGCCACATTTCCTTGGTATCTGATGCCAGACAGAAGGTGAACTTGTTCCAGAGAATTTAGAGAGCAGTATCCATTGACCTAAAACAGGTCAAGAGAATGTGGAGGATACTTACTCTCCAAAGCTAATGGTTCAGGGACAAACTTCTGTGGCAATGTACATAAGACGTAGACTAAAATGTATTGGATGGTAATATATATGTAAAACACAAAGTGAAGAGGAATGCAAAGTCAGAAGGAAGTGCTAATTCTTAAACTCACATTTTGAAGAAGTGTGAACTGAAATTATTCTGACAAAAATGGGCTATTTCAAGTAAAATTATGAAAGTGATGAGCATTTAATCTTCTTAAATTTAGGTGTCAACTAGGAAAAACTGAACCCAGACATTCCTTACAAATTAAATTGTTTAAAAAGTGGAGAAAATGAATTCCTCATCTCTTTTAACTCACACTATTTCAAATACAAATAAAGAGAGACCAGAAGAATGCATTATTTTTGTTTTTCAAAAGCCTAAAGTGGATTGAGTACAGTGAAAAGTAAGTTATCAGAAATAAAGACTAAAGCAGTGCAATAAAAAACTCAACTGGCAGAGCAGAAAGGGCATGAAATAAATCCTTCAAAGGGGCACCCGACAAGCTAATCTGCAGTTAAATTAATTAAAAAACAAATACAAATGACTGCGCTAGAGAGAGGAATACAAGCCTAACATACAATTGAGCATTAACAGCTGCAGTAATGTGACATTCACTGCAATCCAAGAGAAAACTATGTAAGGTCAGATGGGCATGTACAGATATTATGTGCACTTGGGCTGTCCCCATTACTTCTAAGAGGAGGAGCAGGTGTGCCTGTGCCAAGGGATGCACACATGGATGCTTTTTCCTTAGTAAACACTCTCTGAGCAAAAGAACTCCAGGGAGTCGTTTACATGGCAAAAAATAACCAGGAAGAATTCAGGTTCAACCCCATTGGTTCACACACTCATCAGGGCAAACACGAGCTAGTCTGAAGGAGGGGTAGCAAAAAACCCTGTAAATTCATGACTTTCCATCCCTGTATTTTGAAGGGACTTTTTTGGAAAGTCCTTGAAATCCCGCACTATTGGTTGTCTGAACAATAAGCAACCATCCCAGGAAAGGGGCAGAATTTTGACTTTGGAGGGGGCGGGCTTGCACATGAAGCCTTGCCATTCTGGATCCATCATTTTTGTTTGGCCCTGCACAGGGTCCTCCACTGCCTCCAAAGCCTGGCTGGCAGAAGTTCGCCTGCCTCACCACTGACTACAATGGCTTCTGTCACTGAGGAAATGGAAGAAGCCTCCACAGCTGGTGGGGAGATGGGAGAAGGGTGGGCTGGACGAGGGGGGACGTCTGGCCCGCTTGGTTCTTGCCCGCCTCACCGCTGACTACGACAGCTTCTGTCACCGAGGGAACGGTCCCTCGGTGGAAGAAGCCTCCATAGCTGACAGGGAAACGGGAGAAAAGGCGGGCGAGGGGAGGGGAGGGGAGAGAGGTCTGGGCTGATCAGCCCTCGCCTGGCTCTCAACTGGCTGCAGCTTCTGCCGGCCAGGCTTTGGAGGCAGCAGAGGACCCTGCGCAGGGCCATTAAAAAATGGTGGATCCAGAATTGCAAGGTTTCTCTTGCAAGTCCACCCACTCCAAAGTAAGACCAATCAAAATTCAGCTCTGCTGTGTGCCCCTTTCCCGGGATGAAGGTATGTGTAAACAACAAATCCAAAAAACCAAGACTTTTGCTACCCACGACAAATCGTGGGTACAGTGGGTGACAGATTCCAGTTCTCCATTTCTCACTTCTTCCTAGAATAAAAAATGCCATGTAACTGGCCCCCTGGAACATCTTTCCCTTCCCTTTCTTTCTTTGACATGTGCTCTCTTCGTAAGCTGCATGGGGGGGAACTTGTCTTTACCCAGGGCTTAAGATGTAGGAATGAAAAATACTAGTGTAATTATTGCTTTCTACTTCCTTCCAGTGAAACAAATTTCTCTCCTTTCTATCTTTTAGCATGCGCATCTCTACAGTAAAACAACTATTGTGAACAATGGCACAACAGATGTGTACTGTATAAGTCAAACACTGCCTTCACCACACAGTTTAGTACAGTTTTTTTAGCTAGCAACAAAGCAGATTGAGGACAAAAAGTGTGTATCAACAAATCATCTCCAATATCATGTTTGTCACAGTTTTATTTTACAAACAACAAAAATATGTGTACAAACAAAAAAAATTAAAACACCACTCCAAAACATTCTTGTGCACATGCTGGACTAATGGAAGGAAAAGGCACACAAGGGAAATATTTTAATGTTTCCATTTAAAAAAAAAATCCCCCAAAGTAAAATGATGCAAAGAATCCATGAATGTTTTGGGAAACACTGAACTGTTTTTCAAAAGCCATGCAGAAAAAAGTTAGTTAGCTTAAGAACTGCAGTAAAGCTATTAACATATCACTAGGAGTCCAGAAGATGGAAATTAGGAAGAGAGTGTACCTGTGTACCTCCGACAGAGAGGAATCACTTTCATCAGACCTACAATGAACAGTCGTGAGATTACGGAGAAAGAATACAGGTATCAGCAGAGTAAAGAGTCCATTTAAAAAAAATAAAAAGATGAACAACAGTGTTGCTAGATAAGAAAGCAAAGCCTGTTTGCAGAGTGCATCCAAACTGGCTTTACTTGGTTTAGTAAGATTGAGGAATGTTAAAAACAAAGTAAGTTTCTCCAGATCAAAAATATTCCTTATATTATAGTTATAGACTCTTATGCAAAGCCATTTCCAGCTTCCTCAATAATTTTTGCAAAGGCCCATGAAGAGGAGAGGATTTTAAAAAGACAAGTTAAATGGTTGCAATGTGACTTTGTTCCTTTCATGTTAACTTTTACATGCATTATGAAAAAGGAGGAGGGTAATCTAAGGGTGCTCATATCTGCTTTGGAACTACCTGTATGTTCAAAATCATAATTGTCTAATTTAAAAGAGATACATTAACCTCATTTTCAATTGAATGAAGTTATATAATCATATAATATTTGTTTGAAATCATTTTTTTAATCACCCAGTGTTTTTCTTTAAAAAAAAACACATTCTATTGCACCTTTAATAATTAAGGACACTGCAGTCTTAATTTTCATAGCAAATCAAATATGCTGAGCAATTTGAGTTTAATTTCAGGTTACGACAAGACAAAGCTGAAAGCACACACAGCCTTAAAAGTCACTATCTCCTATCAGCATAGTTACAACTATAGAATTACTACTCAGTTTTGCTGATATAAAATAGCTACAAGCATGGGATCAAACTAATGGACAGCTTTTAAGCAACTGTTAGGGACTTGTGTAGATATTGCAGGAGAAACAGGAGATCAAAACTGAAGAAGAAGAGCAACAGAAGAAAAAAGAGTCATCAGCCTACTAGATAAGTGCCACAGTTAAAAGCAAAGCGGTAAGCACAATTTCACAGCACTTCAGAGTCAGAAATATTGCAATAAAGATTCTGGATCGACTCATATGGGTTGTCACTTTAAAAAAAAGCTTAACAAAGCAGTATTTCCCCCCTCTTCATGTCATAAATCCTAACTACGTGCTTTATGGGTGACTCTGGGAGCTGACTGCTTATAAATCCATATCTGCAGAAAATGCCATAATTATCTGATCACTGACACTGCATCACCCCACAGCAACTCAAAGAAGTACTGTTGAGGCTTAAGAAACATAACACAGAAAAACAGATCACTGAGGGAACATGTGAGAGGGAATAGGTTATGTAAGCTCAAAAAGTAAGTTTCAGCAGGAAATAAGAGTTTGTAGACCTGTGGCATCACCAGGTCACCTACTTTGGGATGGGGGAATAGCAAGAGAAACAGCCATTTCAGTTTCATCTCTGGCATCAAGAGGCCAGAGAATTTATTTTGAAGCTCTATTTCAGGCTTATGTGTGCTTTGGGCACATCCACAAACCAGGGGGTTCTGGGTCTTTCCTTTGTGACTTACTTATCCTGCTGAACTGATGTGTTTCCCTGGGAAACAGTAAGACGACTAAAAACATTCAGTTCAATACGGGGTCGACTTGGTGGGGAGGAAGGAGGTGACAGACTAGCCTCTGAGGTTCCAGAATCTGAGCTACAAGAAAAAAATTAAACATTAAAAGCCTCTTCTATTTAAAAATAGTAACAACAAAGGCAAATGAAATTGTTAGAGAGGTTAAAATGAACTCAACATGCCTTCACTGATTCACTGATGCCAGCTTGCTTAATCAAGGAATGCAGTTTTGTAAATTAATCCAGCAGAATTTAAATATAACAGAGTAACAAAATGCTGCTGGACACAAGGTGGCAGTATAGCCAAACATCTTTTAAGAAAATTAATCTACACATAGAAAAAAGGAATGTAAAATGAAAGAGAGCTCAAACAATAGCCATAGGTTTCTGAAAGACTCCGAGAATCATTTAAAAATTATTATCAAATTTTAACAAAGTTTTAATATGGATTTTCAGTGTGGCATTAAGCCAGGTACAAAAACAGATTTTTCTGAGCAAAGGAGCCTTCTGGGATGAAGCAGAATTACTTTCAGCATTTATGGCACAAAAAGCCAAAATTGTTTTTTTTTATATATATAAAATAAAATAAAATTTCTTACTGTTTTTGTTCTTTTGTCTTTGGTTTATCTGGAGATTTCTCATAGGTTTTTCTCTTTGATAAAGGTGAGGGTTCTGGAATTTTCTTTTCTGTCAGAGACGACTGTCTAGACCTGAGACAACAAAAATCATTGTTTGTCTTAAAGCATTTCTTTATATCTTTCTAGTTATGGTTGCCAGAGTGAAAACTGGAGAGGGCTCCTCTAACTTTAATGGTTGTATAGAAAAGGAATTTCAGTAGGTGTTGCGCATTAACTGGTTGCCTGACAAGCAACAGCTGCTGAAATTCCCTCTTCTACACAACCATTAAACATATGGGAGCCCTCTCTAGTTTTTACTCTGGCAACCATAGTCTAATTGTCAGATCCATACAAAAAAAGGAGACAAATGAATATATATCAAGGTAAGTTCATACACATACATTCTCCGCCTGTTGATGATAATATCAAGTCCATGCCAGCAAAGACAAGTTTTTCACATTGCTACTAATCATCACAGGTGGAAGCACTGTGCACATTCAACAGACTCCTTGTATGCATTTCTCTTTCTTCTTTTTATATTTTTTTAAACTTAAAGTTGTTGCATGGGAGATTATCTTTGGAGAGCAACAAAGGGGGGTATCATGAACCTTTGGTAGTTTTCTGCCTCCCAGTCCTGTCTCTTTTCGGCTATTTTTGGCCTTGTGGAGAAATAATACAGATATTTTTGCCTTTTATCTCTCCTAGTAGAAGTAATACATTTTGTTTTTCAGGCATGACAGTTCCCACAACCAGACATCTCAAAGAAGAGACCAAAAATACAGGAATCTGTGTTATTCCATATCAATAGACTATGTCTGACAACATTCATCTCTACCAAAACCAGATCCTTTGTAAAGCTAATGGGGTCTGAAGTGACCACTCAGGACCAGCTATAACTCACTGCATTAGAAAATCAAGGCATGCCAAAATACTACACATTGCAACAGCAATTCAAAACAATATATTGTTGTTTGAAAAATCCATTCTGGCCACCAGCTAAGTACTATAAGGACTCTAGCATAAATCCAGAAGAAGTACAGATGCCTAAGAGGGGTTGCCAGATATTATAATTTCAACTTGCTAATCAGAAATTCCCAACATGGCACTACTTTCCGTGGTGGTGGGATTGCATGCTCCTCTGAAGCTATGCTGATAGTATCAGTGCTGCTGGTAGGCTCTCTCATGTCAGACAGGCTTTTGCTGAGGAGCCAGACTACATGAGCCAAACAGCTACTGGGCAGTAGCAATAGTGGGGGAGGACAGGATGTCACATTGATGGAGACGACACCAGTGGCACCATAGCTAACACTTGTTAGTAATGCATAGAAGAAGGCAAAGGTAAACTACTCCTGAAACTTTGAAAACACTATGATGAGACAATGCAAAATGAAGCAAGCGATAGTGCCAGAATACAAAACTCTGCGGTTGGAGGCGCTCAACAAGCTACTGGGGTACAGCAGAAGACAACTACAATTAGCACTGTGGCCAATGACACAACTGGACTCAAGCCGAAAGGACGTTCAGCTGTTGATGTGCTCAAAGGTGAAAGGAAATTCAGAAACTGCACAACACACATTGTAGGAACGTGGAATGTAAGACACATGAATCAGAGGAAGCTAGACATAGTAAAACAAGAAATGGATCATATAAACATTGCAATACATGGGGTGAGCTAAAGTGAACAGGAATAGGACATTTTGAGACAAATAACTACACAGTGTTTTACTCAGGAATTGAAAATCTAAGAAGAAATGGAGTGACATTAATAGCGAGGAGAGATATAGCCAAAGCAGTCAAAGGATATAATGCAAAGTCTGACCAAATAATATCAGTAAGACTTCAGGGAAAACCTACCAATATAACCATAAACCAAGTTTATGTTCTAGCTACAGAGGCTGAAGAAGAAATTGAATTATTCTTTGCTGCAGGCCAAGAGGAAATTGACCACACACCAAAACAGGACTTCTTCTTAATTGCAGGCAATTAGAATGCAAACATATGAAACAAAACAGAATCAAAAACTGTAGGAAAATTTGGCCTAGGATCAAGAAAGGAAGCAGGTGAGCAACTGATTAAATTTTCCAAGGCCAACAGTTTGTTCTTTCCAAACACTTTCTTCAAGCAACCAAAGAGGCAAATGTATATATGGACATTACCTGCTGGCCAATACCGAAATCAAATAGACTACATAATTGGAAACAGAAGATGGAGAAGCTACATTCTCCCTGCAAAATCAAGACCAGGAGCAGATTGTGGCACAGACCATGAACTGCAAATATCAAAAATTAGAGTAAAGCTGAAGAACACTAAACCAACCATTGTGCCAAAATATAACCTGAAGAACATCCCCATAACATTTAAAGATAACGTAAAAAGACACACCGAGTTCCACTATTAAGCCTAACTGACCAGAAGCCAAAAGAACTCTGGACTGAAGCCCAGGGACATTGCCAGAGAAGAATGCAAAAAAGACACTATGTGCAGCCAGAGAGAGAGAGAGAGAGGTCTCAATGGATGAAAAGTGAAACTCTTCAAGAAGTTAAGGACAGAGGAGAAGATAAAGTAAAAGGTGACAGAAATAGAACCCTGAATGTAACTATTCAGTGACTTGTGTGCAGAGACAAAGAGAACTACTGTAAGAATCAATGCAGAGAAATAGAAGGTAAAATTAAAAAAAAGAGAGGGAACAAGAGACCTCTTCCACAAGATCTGAGAAATCAAAGGGACATTTAAATGAAGAGTGGGATGCTATATTACCAGCAGGAGAACACATTACATAACCAAGTATAAATAAAAAGATGATAGAAACAATACACTAAATAACTATGTAAAAGAGATAAAATGATGACAGATTTGTTCAAGGAAGAATCGTTTGAATATGAACCTACAGTTTTAGGAAGTGAAGTGGAAGTTGCACTCAGAGCACTTGGAAAAAATACATCACCAGGAACAGATGGCATACCAGCAGAGCTGTTTCATGCTACTCTACTCTAGTTCTAACTAAACTCTGTCAACAAACATGGAAATCAAAACAATGGCCCACAGATTGGAAACCCTCAATATACATTCCAGTGCCCTAGAAAGGGGACACCAGGGATTGCAGTAACCCACAGGACCATTGCAATAATTTCCCATGCAAGTGAACTGATACTCAAAATTCTACAACAAAAACTTTTACCATATATGGCAAGAGAAATGCCAGATGTCCAAGCTGGGTTCAGGGAACAGGCACTAGGGACAGTACTGCAAACATATGTCAGATAATGGAGCACACCAAAGTGTGTGCTATATATAGTAAAGCCTTTGATTGTGTAGATTATGAAAAACTATGGCTCACTCTTAAAGAAATGGGTGTGCTACAACATTTTATTGCCCTGATGCATAACCTGTACTCAGGACAAGAGGCTACTGTAAGGACAGAATACAGAGAAACATAATTGTTTCCAACTGGCAAGGGGGTCAGTCAAGGATGCCTTTTTATTACCCTATCTGTTTAAATTGTATGCTGAACATATCATATTAGACTTGGAGGAGGCATGAAAATTGGAGGAAGGAACATCAACAATTTAAGATATGCAGATGACACCATACTATTAACAGAAAATAGCAAAGACTTGGAAAGCTTACTGAAGAAAGTCAAAGGGGAAAGTGCAAAGGCAGGTTTACAGTTAAACATTAAGAAAACAAAAATAATGAGACAGATTATTTACATAACTTTAGGGTAGACATTGAAACGTTAGGATGAAGACACTGAAATAGTTCAAGATTTTCAACACCTTGGCTCAGTCATTGATCAGAATAGAGACTGCAGCCAAGAAATCAGAATAAAACTAGAACTTGGAAGGGCAGCTATAAACAAAACAAGATCCTCAAGTGTGAAGATGTGTCATTGAATACTACAGTTAGTCCATGCCATCATATTTCCAATTTCTATGTATGATTGTGAAAGCTGGTCAGCGAAGAAAGCTGATAGGAGATCATCACATTTGAGATGTGGTGCTGAAGAAGAGTTCTATGGATACCGTGAACTGATAAAAAGACAAATGTGTCCTAGAGCAAATCAAGCCTGAAGTCTCCCTAGAAGCCAAGATGACTAAATGGAGACTGTCATACTTTGGCCATATCATGAGAAGATATGACTCACTAGAAAAGAGAATAATGTTTGGCAAGGTTGAAGGCAGCAGGAAAAGTGAAAGATTGCATTGTAGATGGATAGACTCCATGAAGGAAGCAGCAGTCCTTGGTCTGTAAGACCTGAGCAGGGCTGTTGATGTCAGGGTGACTTGGAAGTTTCTCATTCATAGGGTTGCCATAAGTTGACTTGACAGCACTTAAAACAACAACAATCAGAAAGTTGTTTTTAGCCTGCTTTCATAAACAGCACTGCCTCCGCAGAGATAACTGTAGCTTGCGTGGAAGGAAACAAAAAATGAAGAGTTATTTCTGGACTAAAATTCCCAGAATACCCTTACCAATATGGCCAGTCCCCAAAAAATGGCTGCAAGAGAAAAATCTATCCTTCTATGTCAGGAAATCTTTCAATCTAGTCTTCTTTCTGACATTCAGTTTTCTGTGTACAGAAAGGTGTTTTCTTTTTCTGGAAGAGCATCCTATCTTGTGATTATATGCCGACAGCCCATGTGATACAATCCAGACTCACTGTTTTGCCATCTCACAAGGTGGGTCTGCCATCAGTCTCTAAGAGCAGTGGGATGCTGGGACAGCAAGTTTACTACTCCCTCCCTTACCTTGGCAGGGGCTTGCAGAGGTGACAACAGCCAATGACTGTGGACCACCATCAACAGACAGCCCTGTAAACCAGATGTTTGCTGAATCTCTGGCTCTGGATCTTAACAGCCAGAAGTGTCTAGGAAACCTGTTAGTTGGCTATATTTCAGAGGAAGGAACTGGCAAAACCACCTCTGAGTATTCCTTGCCGAAGAAAACCCTACAAAACTCATTGGGTTGCCGTAAGTTGACAGGCAACTTCAAAGCACATGCACACATATGGAAGAGTTAAATGCAAACACATCATTTATACTGATTAAAATTAGGACTAGGACTCTGAGAAACCAAGGTTCAAATCACTGCTCAGCCACAGATTAAAATTAGTGGGCACAAGCCTACAGGTAGATTTGATAGATATATAAATAGATAAAATGAAATTAGATACACAGCCAGGTGTGGTTGTGAAGTACACAATTAAACTAATTTCAGATCTCAGAAGAATGTAATGTGTCCCACACACCATGAAATAATTAGATGCCCTTAGGGATTCATGGAGAAGGACTGTTTTCCATGATTATCTTGTTATCTCCCCCTCCCAGCTCGCCATTTCCTGTTCTGTTTTGTTTTAAAATCTCTGGGGGAAACTCTGCAATTGCACATTTACCAGCATCAACTCTGCCTGCTTTTAAGTATGCATGTTTTTCATTCTATTTTATTTTTCATTACGATGGAAAGTTACTGAGGTTCGTCACAGTAAATGTGCAGATGGAACACAAGCAGCCCCATGTCCAAACAGGATAAAAGAAAGGGCAGAGTAAAAAATAAACAAGGGCATGATAAAGGCCAACAACAAGTTCTGAGTTTATAGAATTCATAGCTCCGCTCCAGTTTAGATCTGGGCAGCAATGATAAGAAAGGGAGAGTTTAATTCTCTGCTGCATCCTATCATTACAATTCATATGGAGGGGGAAACTGCAGCTCCAAGGTGGTGACAGTAAACTGAATTATAACAACAATGCATGGGAAATATAGTCAATAGCTTCAAGGGCCTCATATCTATATAATGCCTCTGTAACACTGCTTTTATGAAAACTCGTTTTTGTTGAAAGTTGCACTGTAATGCCTAGTTTGGCCCACATATTTCATCCATTCATTTCTGTTTTATTCCCAACCTGTGGGTTTTCTACACATACATCACATGTGCCATGTGCATTGTGGCAAGCTTGAACCAAAAGGTAAGTTTAGATCTCTTCAAAAATAATCTAAATTCCAATGAAATAATATTTAAATTCCCAGATGTCCCTAGTAGAGATGAGCCACTATGAATATGCCAAATTATCAATGAGGCATAGAGAACTGTCAGAGACACAAACTCCTAAATGAGCAAACTATTCTATAGGGACACTTTAGTTGATTTCTACACTGGCAGGGGGTTGGATTAGATGATCTTTGGGGTTCCCTCTAATTCTACCATTTCATGATTTTATAACTCTTAAATGAGTTATTTCAACATGTACATCAGCCTCTCCAACCTGTTGCCTGCCAGATGTCTTGGACTGAAATATCAATCAGACCCAGCTTCAATGACCAATGGGCAGGGATGATGGCACAGGGTGGAGAAGGCTGATTTGCATAATAGGTATATTTTTCCTATGACTAATGTCTTTTTGAAAAGGTCTAACAAATTTAGGACTTGCCTTGATTTATAAACACTCTTAGGAAAAGAACAAAATTCTTTAAAAAATAAACCTTGCTGTTCACCATTTCATATAAGGCACACTATCTTAGTACAACCATTGTATATAATGGGACTTGAGAACAGGTAAATATAGCATAGGAGCAAATGAATAAATGAATTCATTCATTTCCCAAATTTTATGAACTGTTTTCCTTCATTTGAAAAATGAGCTATTATGAACGAATACTTTAGGAAAATACAAGGAAAGTTACCTGACTCCTGGATTCCATGGCAAAACACTGAAGCTCTCCAAACATTGCAGGACAAATAAGTAGGGTTTCAGCCTACTGTTCACTACTATTTTACTTCTTTATTAAAAATAGTTTTTCAGAGATTCCTTGCAAAAGCAGTCAAGCCAAGACTATTAATAAACACTACCTGCCAGAGCCATCTGTATTTTCTTTTATTGCCACAAGCAACATGCATGAAAAATATGAAATTAGAATTTATCAAGCTGCTGTGAAAAATATTTTTTATTTAAGTAGGCAAGATATATTAGTGCTTATATTTACAAGCAATTAATACAGGAACACAACAAATTTAGGTAAATTTCCCAATTACACTCTGCAGACATAGTGGATTTAGCTAACACATTGGAAACTGTTTAATGCAGTGTAGATGTGTAAATAGCTATTGCTTAAAACAATTTGTAAGCCGCTCTGATAGCCTTGTGGCTGAAGAGCGGGGTATAGATAACTAAATAAATTTAAAAAAAAATAAATCTGACATCTTCAGTGCCATTTTACATTAATTTTAATGAGTGTCATAAGAATAAAATTCCAGTGAAATAAAAATGCTATCTGCTACACTACTACCTAATACTGCGTCTCTTGTCACCTAATGCTGTTAAGCATTTATGATCTGGCTCCATGATGGAGTTGCAGTCACTCTATCATGACAGCATTAAAAGTGTGTTCCCTGTTTGGAAAGTGGGTGACATGTCTTTAACATGTCTTGTTTGCCTCAGCTGCTTGCTTCAGCTTTCTGCTACATGATCATCTGCAGCAACTGAAATGGAGTGTAAAATCTGTGGAGTCCACAGTACACTGAAAATACTTGAAGGAATCATTTCGTAGAGAATTGATTTACTGGATCTACTCAATACAAGCATTTCGGAGATGCTATATAAAATTACTGGTCATTATTATTGGCTTTTATACCACTTTAAACACTGTTTTACATATCATTTATTATTCTTTACATAAAATTGAGACTTCCAGTACACAAATATATCTAATAAAACTATCGACCCCAAAATAGGAATAGAGAAAAAGATTAGGCCATTCTGTGATGAGTGCACAATAGAAGTCAGAGGACAATGGTGAAGATAGATGGTCCCTGATTACCCTGAAATCCACTATTCTCTGAAGCAAGCCTTTTAAAAGGATCCAAGAATTTAGCAACATGCATCTTAAAGAAGCTGAAAAGAAGTTAGTGCAGTATACAAAACTTACATGCTGCCAGTCTTAGAAGGCAAGCCTGACTGTGAAGGAATGACCTCTCTATCCCTAGCAGGAGACTCTTTCATATCAATGTTCATTCCACCTTCCTGAGCTTCTGCGAGAGATGCAAGAGGGCCAGCCAAAGCTATGTCTCCTGTATTGATATCTGAAGATAAATCACTACTGTCAGCATAAAGCAACTCCATCTGGGTTGTGGTCCTACGGCGTGCCTGGAATAAATTGGAAACAAGGAAGCAAAGGAAATTTTAAAGTAGGATACTTGAATAAAAATGGAACCTTCATAAGAATTCATAATAAGACAGTCAGGCTTAGGTACTTAATACACCCTAATGTTCGATACGGTCAACCACTCATTCTGAAACTGAAGACGTGACCACTCCCCTTTTTTTAAATCCTGAAAAAAGGTTACTCCTAATAAATTTGGCACAAAGTACATATTGCAGAGAGAGCCATTGTGGGGCAGTGGCTTGGGTGTTGGACTAGGACTCTGCTAAGTCTGCTGAGATAGGTTTTGGCTTCTGCTGGGGATTGAGTGTCCTATCATCCCCTAACAGTGGTTATGGGCCCAGCTGATTGATCTCAGATTAGATAAGGTGCACCCAGAAAACTTCCCAGAAACTCTTTTGTTTTGAGTGTTTTTGGCTACTTGGCTGAGAAACAGTTAAGTTTCAATCAAGCTCTATAATATCTTCAAGTAACCTTGAAGTGCTACCAGCTGCCAGTTGTTTGTGTTTCATAGCTGGAGAATTGTTGACTCAATCAGCAGAAAGGTAGATAATAGTTTCGTCCACTTTGAAAAGCTGGCTGATGGAAATTATTCAGCATGGAGTTTATACATGGAGGCTTTATTAATTAAATGGTTCATCAGAATTCGTCCTGCCTCTCAAAGATGATATGGACTAAGAGTCTTTATAACACAAAGCTGTCTACTGGAGGCTGTGTGAAAGCTCATTTGGAGGAAATGAGGCAGCTTTTTCAAAAGGTGGCCAAAAGATGGGTGGACATTCCAGAAGCCCATAAGTGTTTTATTTTATTGAGCAGTTTGCCAAAGGAATGGGATTTCCTAATGTACAGTCTGCAGACCACCAGGGATAGTGATTTGCCTGTAGACCTGGTATCTGGGAATATTCTGGAAGAGGTCCAATGCAAACAATTTGATTCCTGGATGGAGGGGAATAAACAACCACAAATTACCAGACGCAATCAGGAGAGCACTGAAACAGAGGCATCTGTGGAGGAGGGAGCCTGCAGCTATGTGAAACGCTGTTTCAGATGCAAAAAACCTGGAAATTTTCAGAACTGTAAGATGCCTGCACTGGATAGAAGGGGTGACATAGCTACAGGGCAAAAGACGGTGCATCCTCTCAGGCTGCAAACAATGCCTTCGTAGTAAAGCACCATCCTGATGGTACTGAGGGAAGAATCTGGTTACTTGATAGTGGGGTGACACACAATATGGTGAATGACTTAAAGTTGTTAAGCAATGTTAAAAATGCTTCCATAACCAATATTACACTTGCAGATGGTGCTCCCAGCAAGGTACAGAAAATGGCCACTGCATATGTGCCATCTTTTGGCAAACATTTTGAAAATGTGTTATGTGTTAGCAAACTGGAGAACTGTATATTGAGTGTGTCCCAAATGACTGCTGATGGTTATAAAGTGATATTTGAGGGGGAACAATGTACAATAACTGAAAAGCATAACATGAATAATGTCTGTGCAAAAGGGATAAAGAAACATGGGTTGTATTACATGTTGCTTAAAGGGAAGGTGGCAAATGTGAACCCTGTAGACAACGTGCCCCTACATGATAAGTGTGTGTTCATTACTACCACAGGCTAATGGGCCATGCTAGTTACAAAGGGTTAAAGGAGCTAGCACAAGTGTGCCCTGGTTTAAGCATGAAACACTGCCCAAGATTCTTAGAATGTGCTGTGTGCAGGAAAGTTAAGGTGAAGGCTTTCCCTATTGCCAAAAGGACCCAGTGTGTCACCAAGAGATCCTTTGAAGTTGTCCATGCTGACTTAGTAAGCCCCTATAAGCCCACTTAAGGGGTAACTGCTATTTATTTGTGATAGTGGACAGACACACTAGGTACACCTACATATACTTACTGAAGGAGAAAAGTCAGGCTGCAGACAAGTTCTGTGAGTGGGTGAACTCAGTGGAATGGGAATTTCCTTCTCATAAGGTTTCCAATCTGGTGACGGATAGGGGAGGGGAATTCTTATCCAACAGTCTGCAGACCTGGATACGTAGGAGGGGCATTAGACACAAGACCACAAACCCAGTATCTCCAGGGGAGGATGGGCTTGCAGAAAGGAAAATTGGGATGTTGAAGTGCAGGATGGAGTGCATGATGGAAGATGCAAAAGCCCCAGTTGGGCTGTGGGGGGAGGCAGTGAAGACTACTGCTTACCATTTAAATAGGCTGTGGATGTCTAGCATCAACCAGACCTCATATTGTCTATTGTATGGTACAGCACCAAACCTCAAGCACCTGAGGATTTTTGGACAGTATGCAAATGTACTGATTCACCCGAGCCTAAGGAAGTCTGGGCAGCCTAAAACCAGGAGGCTGGGTTTCCTAGGCTATGAGCGTAATAAGTATGTGTTTTCTCTCCATCCTGTAAAGGTAGTGTTCTCCGGGAGTGCAAATTTTGAAATGCACTCAGGGTGGGATAGATTGCACTGCAATCAAGAAGTTTTTGTTCCCTTGGGGATGACCTTTGTGTGGCAGCAAGAGTGCCAGTGATGTCAAGAAAGTGCAGGTGGAGTTAGAAAGCCGGTTCAAGTTAAAGGACTTAGGCAGCTTGAGATGTTATCTAGGAGTAGAGGTAGAAAAAAACGGTCTTGGAGAATTTTTCCTAAGTCAGAAGAAGAAAATTGACAGTCTTGTGGCCAAGTATGGGCTTAGTGAGGCCAAAGTGGTCAGGACACCAATGACCACTGATTTTGTGAACTTAGAGGCAGAACAGGAGTTTGGGAGGCCAGATCTGTAGCACTCAGTGGTAGGCAGTATGCTGTTTACTGCAAACAATACAAGGCCTGACATCAGTTTTGCAGTTGAGGTGCTTAGCAGAAGAGTCTCAAAGCCAAGGAGGGCAGATTGAGAAGCCCTGAAGAGAGTAGTTAAGATTTCTCAAGGGGACCAGGGACATGCGTTTGAAGCTGACGGGAAGTCAGGTGACCCTGGAGTGCTATGTGGACAGCTCTTTTGCTACTGAGACTTCAGAGAAGAAGTCAGTGACTGGGTTCGTGGTCAGGTATGCAGAGAGCCCCATCGTGTGGAGATCAAGAAAGCAGAACTTTGTAGCTATTAGTACTACTGAAGCTGAATTAGCAGCCTTGTCTGAAATTGCAAGTGAGGTACAATGGGTAAGGTAGATGCTTGCAGACCTTGGGGAGCCATGCCAAATGCCTGTTGAGGTACATGAAGATTCACAAGCCTGCATAACTATGGCAGAAGCAGAAAATCTGAAATGCAGGACAAAGTGCATTGCGGTACGCTACCAAAATGTGAGGCAGTTAATATAAGAAGGTGTCTTGTGTCTGGGGTACTCTCCATCTGAGGACAATGTTGCAGACCTGCTCACAAAAGCCCTACCAGCAGGAAGCCATGAGGAGATGGCAAAGAGGCCAGGCCTTGTCACTAGTGAGTAAAGTGAAAGGTGTCAAAAGGGAAGGTCAACTGACAGACGAATTATGTCCAACAATGTATGTTAATAGTGTTATGTTGTGATGATAACATGTGTCCTGCGCAGTAGTTTGACCATTTTGGATGGGATTGTCAGGAGTTAGAGACTGAACTCCATTATAAAATGGTCAAACAACTACAGAATCATGCTGAGTCATAATGGCTAACTCCATGAACTACCAAGTCATGCCTAGTTAGGCCACTAAAGGGCAATGTCATATATATACAGTTGCCCCTCCACATTTGCGACTTTCACATTTGCGGTTTTGATTATTCGCGGAAGGCTGCTTCCCCCCCCCGCTGCTCAAGACACCTTCCCTTCCCAAGGCAGCAAAGGGCTTAGCCCGTCGCTGCCTTCGGAAGGAGGGGTGGGGAGCAGCTGGCGCGCTGCCTCTGCACCCCGCTCCCTTCCCGAGGCAGCCAAGGGCTTCTGAGGAAGCCCTTCGCTGCCTTGGGAAGGAGGGGTGGGGAGCAGCTGGCGCTCTGCCTCTGCACCCCACTCCCTTCCCAAGGCAGCCAAGGGCTTCTGAGGAATCCCTTTGGAGTCTTGGGAAGGGGGGTGGGAAGCAGCTGGCCCGCAGGCTAATATCTTATTCGCAGTTTTTTCACATTCGCGGGGGTTGTCTGCCCCTAACCCCCGCGAATGTGAAGGGATGACTGTATATATATATGTATGTATATATATATATATATATATATATATATACACACATACACATACATACATATGTGTGTGTGTGTGTATATATATATATATGAGCTAGTCCAAAGCTAACTCTCTTCTTGTGAATGCTTATGCCTAGTGAAGCAGTTTCTCCTTCAATTGTAAATATTTGTATATATATTGCAACTGTTTGACTTTGAAGATAAAAGTGCATCCTGCTTATTTGGATGTCAAGCACTCTGTGTGTGAGTATTCTTGGGAACAGGTTGCTACTAAGTCTGCTGAGATAGTTTTTGGCTTCTGCAGGGGACTGAGTGTCCTATCATCCCCTGACAGCCCACTCCTTTTCCTTTCTCCCACCCTCCAGTCTTGCATCTTATAACATGAGCTGTGTTTTGGCACCTATGCTGCCACATCATCAGTGCTATGAGAAGAGATTAAAGTCCCTTCTCACCTCCTCCCTCTGATTCTGGCAATGCCAACACTCCAGAAGCAGGAACGTCAGCACCCAAGAACCTCCAGGGAAGGCAGACAAAGTCTGCAGATAAACCATACTTGGCAAAACTACATTTCTGAGGGGCTTGGGTGGCCTAGAGAACAAGAAAATTTGCACAAGTGATGATGTAGCATTCATCTCAGAAATGGTGTAACACTTGCATACCTACTGTTGATGAAAAAAGAAAGGCCATGCATGCCCCAGCTACCCACAATTCAGTTCAGAGCACAATTCAGCAATGAGAACATTTCCATCTGGACTGATCTAGACTCTTATCTATTCTGATCCAGAGCCCAAATCCAAATTTGGATTGCCAGTCCAACCCTATTGCTTTGCATTGTGTATGTTTGTTGTGTGCCTTCAAGTCATTTTCAACTTATGATGACCGTAAGGCAAACCTATCACAGGGTTTTCTGAGGGCTGAGAGCCCAAGGTCACCCTGTGTCTTTTTTCATGGCAAGGATTCAAACCCTGGTCTCCAGAGCTATTGTCCAACACTCAAACCACTATGCCACTCTTTGCCTTAGGAAACCAAAAATGGTTATAACTTAGAGAGCTGTTAGATCAGATCTGGGCCACTACAGCAGGTCTAGGGCCAATTTTCTGCCTCAGGTCCCTCTAGAGAGAGCCAGTGTGGTTTAGTGGTTTGAGTGTTGGGACTAAGATTTCACACCAAGATTCGAATACTTGCTTGGCCATGGAAACCCACTGGGTGATCTTGGGCAAGTCACATTCTCTCAGCCTTAGAGGAAGGCAATGACAGACCCTCTGAATAAATCTTGCCAAGAAAAACCTCTTAGGGAGTTCACCTTAGGGTTGCCTCAAGTCAGAAACAACTTGAAGGCACACACGTGTCCTCTAGATACAACATGGACTGTTCAAAATGCCCCTCTACAAAAACAAATCCAACCCTCTAACTCCAGTAGTGTCCAGAAATCAATTCATGTTTTGAACAAGAAGTAAATTTTGATGTTGAACAATGTAGAGGAGTACAAAATGTGAATTGTGTGGGGAGGGGGGGCATTTTGGGGAGTGTGGACAAATCAAAGACTGTAAAAACATTTTTGGGGCTGTATTCCCCCCCCCCCCCGCCACATCACAGTAGACCCTGGAAGGGAAGATTAACCTAGCTAAGTTTTAGACAGGGAACTCTAGGTGTTTTTGCACTTAGCACCTATAAAGTTTGCTGTTTTTCAAAAAAAACAAAAACAGTGTTAAAAGTCCTTGGCTGCTCAATGTTGGCAATTCATGCCACATTTTTCCAAGCACTGTCCCTCTACAGGATTAATCAGCTAAGCCTGTTGAAGATCAGATATAATAATTATAATTAAATAACGACTTATTGAGAAGAAGGTACTTTTGCTTTACTCTAGCAGAAGTCCAACTAATAAGGTTCAAAGACACAACATAAGGAAATGGGGGGGTGGAGTGGAGAAAGAATATCAGAACATGCTTTACCAGCAGTCCCCTTAGCCCTCTTAAGGCAATCTAGGCTGGAATTGTTAGAAATTTTCCCCTTATAGCCTGACACATCAATATACCATGACTAAGCGTGGGGAGACACTAGGAAGTGCTGCTTTTAGAGAATTAGTATGTTTTCTTCCTGCCCTACAAGCCTTTCTCCCACTGCCTAAATGCTAGCACTTTTCTACCTCTCACATGAGCAGTACTATTTGGTACTGCCTATTAAAGTGGTAACAGCTAGTGCTGTAAAGCCCTGGTAATTCACCCCTGTTCGTGTAAGGCCTACACAGTGAAGGCAAATGGCAATTCTGGAATGTGTTCTCACCTTAAAGTCGTCCCAGATCTGAACAATGGCCTACCTTTTCTGTGGTAACTCAGACTGCCTGACTTCCATTTAACACATAACAACAAGAACTAGGGGTGGGGAAGGGTGGGGAGGAAAAGTTCCTAAAATATACAGATAACTAAAACACAGAGACTAAAAAATGGACTAATTTTTAAAAAACAGACTACAGTTGCCCCTCCGTATCCATGGATTTAAGTATTCACGGCTTGAAAATATTCTTTAAAAAATAATAATCCAAAAAGCAAACCTTGATTTTGCCATCTTATATAAGGGACACCCATTTTGCTATGCCATTGCATATAATGGGACTTGAGTATTCACAGATTTTGGTATCCACGGCGGGTCCTGGAATCAAACCCCAGCAAATATGAAGGGACAACTGTAATTAACAAATAGAACAAATGGAAGATTAACCTAGGCTAATCTAGGTTATTTGTTCTTTATTTGTTCGTTGAAATCTATATTATGTATTTTAATGGGTTTCTATATTAACTGATATATATTTTAACTGATATTGTTGTGTATAAGGGGTTGTCTAAATGGCGAAAATACTTCTCATGGAATGGGAGGGGACTACGACCTGTCTTAATGGCATCCTGCATTGTATCGCTGTATTCAGGAGTGAGGGCTAAATATGCCATATACTCCACAGGAAAAGCCTTTGCGGCTTTTCCCAGAGTTTTTAAAAAACAGCTTGTTCCTGCTTGTTGGGACAAGTGACCCACTTGGGACAAGTGACCCACTTTGGGAATTGATTTGTTTTCCCAAAGGAGCAGAAGCTGAATGCTGATTGGCCCAACAACTGCAGGAGGCAGGGCATGCTAACAAGGCAAGCGCCCGGAACCACCATGGTTTTTTTTTTTTGCTTCAGCAAGAGAGCACTAATGTGATAAAAGAGGGGAGTTGCTTTTCTGTTAAGGTAAAATATCTCACTTTCACACCTTAGATATGCTTTTTTTTTAAAAAAATACTGTTCGATGGTAGCAACTGATGAGAATAAAAATGCGAGTAATTCACTCATGGCCACCATCTTGATTCACAGACATGCCCGTTTGCACAGCATGCCTGCAATCTACCAAAAAAAAAACAACACATTAAGACAAATCACAGTTGCCTTTACTGCAGAGCAATCCGCTTCTTTTGCCTTGTATAGATAAACCCCTAACTCTGTTGTTTCCTATCTCAATCCATAGGATAAGGTGGATAATAAATTTATTATTATTATTATTATTATTATTATTATTATTAAACATAAAAGGAGATTAAAAAGGGACTTAGAGAGACCAACTCAGATAACAATCAACAACCAGCCACCCCCACAACAATTTCATCTGCAACTAACAAAGCTGAAGCTGGGAAACAAAGATATGTGAGAGGAGATAGCTGACTGTATAACTTCAATGTCCTCACATAATTAGTCCCCATAACTGCTATGATTGCAGAGTGTTGGTGAGATTCTTGACACAGGTTGCATGACACAATGGTCTATGAGCAAAGCACAGCTCCCCACTTCCCCTCTGCATCACATCCCCTTAGCATTTTTCTGATAAGGCTATATTTGAGATATATTGCTTAATTTTACCATCCAGTTCTTCAGACTGGTCTAAACCACTTCAGACTGTATCTTTCATTCCAGGAACTTGGGCCAGAATCTGATTTGATCTGGAGCTGGTACAAATTGGTCTGATTCAGCCCAATTTGTTTCATTATCTGGGATTTAGCCAAATCAGTTGCATGCCCCTAAAACATTCCTAGTAGTAACTTCAGCTGTGTTCAGCTGCAGATTACTTAACTATTCCCCCCTTCAAAAAAAACCCCACCTTGTCATATTGTCATCCACAGAGCTTACCTTATTTTTAGGCTTGACTTCACCACAAAGCTTCATGAGGTCAGAAGACAAGGAACTGAAAGCAAAATTGGCAATTCAGTGGGAAGCTCTCACAGAAACAGAATAACTCTTTCCCCCTTAGACAGCTAGCTGTAACAGTAGCTATGGTCACATAGCTGTACCACAGCTATCAGGGTTCACACATCTATGCATAGTATTTAATTGCTCTAATCCAGACATGCAGCTTTCTTCCAACAGTAACATTTGAGCTGTCATCAGATGATACCCAAATTCACACATGCAAGGTTTCACTTGAGCTATCAACAAGTGATAGATATGCATGCGTGATCTGGTCCTAGCAGACATTTTCTTCAATGGAGGGGTCAGACAAATGCCTTGATTGGCCCTTAGGAACTCAGCAGAAGCAGCCACTGCATGGGAACGATGTAGGTCTACTCCATCCAGACTTCTTCTGGGAGACATAGCTAAGGTCAAGACTCATCATTTACAGACACAGGAAGAAACAGCCAAGGGCTAGAAAAAAACTAGTCAGTGTTCTTACTAGAAAAGAGAGAAAATTCAAAGAGCTTATCCTTGTTAAATCTTTATCTGCAGCACCTTCAGCCCTTTAATTCATTCCTCAGTTTCCTTAGAACCTGTTAAGGAAGATGCTGAGTGAACTTACACTCATTTAATAATTAAATCATTTAAATGAAATGTAACAATAGCCTTTTAAAAAGTATCCACTGTCTACAGTTTACACTAACTTCTCACCTTCCTTCAGCCCCAGGACTGTTCAAAGGAGCATCTTCATCAGTACTATCTTCCACATTTTCTGGAAAATTCCCAAAGTCATTATTTTGTTAGCCAATTTCATATGCAATAAACATCTGCTTCAAAGGTTCCTCCTCCTTCTCAAATCTGCATTGCCTTCCCTCTGTGAATGGAATTCAGCTAAATCTAAGATATTTTGTTTGCCAAAATACCCACATATTTAGCTTTCTCCCATCCCCCGGTTACTGTAAGTTTTCTGCCTTACAGGAGGAGTAAGTAACATCTTAATGTATTTACTGTACATGGATAGTGAGAAATTATAAATACATCAGTAGGACAACAGGGAGGAGAGATACAATATGTCTGCACACCTTTTTTAAAAAAAAACTTGCTTAAAATGAATATTCAGTGAAAACTGGGAGACAGGGCATGGATTCTGTATTCATTTAGCTTACAGGTTAAATTTAGCAGGTGATTATTACTTTGGTGCACTTCATTAGCAAACAACCACTTAAGCCTGACAAAGCACAATTTCACTATGCTACATTAACACAACAGTTTCCTAAATAGCTACAGCATCTATAGAAAAAAGGGTAAGGGACAGGGAGCTACACAGATGAAATGGAACCTGCAACAAACAATAACTGTATGCATCTGTTCACACAAGAAAAACACTTGCATGCTTGTCAGTCATTGCCACAGTACATCATAAACATGTCTGCATGCAGGGAAATGCCAAATGAATAAGACCATAACAAATGTATAGACCATCTGTCATTGAATATATCCTAAGTTTAATTCAGAAATACCTACATGAAAACTCAGGCAAAAGGAAATATAAAAGTAATTGTGGCTTTCCTTGAGTCCTCTGGAGCCGTTACACTAGCACTCCAGGTGCTCACTTGGTAAACCAGATAAAATGAGTGTCTAGTTACTTCACCTTTCCTATTGGGGCTAAATCCAACACAAAGCAAAAACAAGTACCTGGGACTAGTGCCACTCCAAGATACCCAAACAGAGCCTAAATGGTACTGTGCCCTTGTGTGAGGGCCAATACTTTAAAGGGTTTTGCTGCACAATTCTGATAGCACTCTCTTTTTTTGTTTATGCCCCCTTTTCATGGTGACACCCAAGCCAGGTCAACTAACTCTGTTTCATGGCAATACTAGCCCTCATTGTAACACCTACTGGACTGAAGAGCAGAGACATAGGTGAGGAGCAACTGCTTTAGCTCAGAGGTCTAACTGGAGTACTAAGTGAAATTTTGCCAACTTCCAATCTCGAGCCATCCAGCTGCCTTTAAGGATTGCCATACTCTCAGTAATTTGACTGAGATAACAAAGACATAAAATGGGGTGAGATAATTTATTTACAATCTCTCACTCCCAAATAAAAAAATTAAAGGTTTACCTAAGGATGAAGTAAGCTTATTAACAAATGAAAACCAAGGCATTACAACCAAGAAAAAACAAAACAAAATTACAGTTGTCCCTCCACATTCGCGAATTTGACATTCGCGGTTTCGAGTATTCGCGGTTTTGGGAGGGCCCCCCAGGGCCCCCCCAAAACCGCGACACGGGGCCTCCAGAGGCCCCGTGAAAGCCCTGGGAGGGCTGGGAAAGCCTCCGCGGGGCCTCTGGAGACCCTCCGGAGGCCCCGCGAAGGCCCTGTGGGGGGAGTGGGGAGGGCAGGGAAGGCCTCCGCGGGGCCTCCGGAGACCCTCCGGAGGCCCCGCAAAGGCCCTGTGGGGAAGTGGGGAGGGCTGGGAAGGCCTCTGCGGGGCCTCCGGAGGGTCTCCGGAGGCCCCGCTAAGGCCCTGGGGGGGAGTGGGGAGGGCAGGGAAGGCCTCCGCGGGGCCTCCGGAGACCCTCCGGAGGCCCCGCGAAGGCCCTGTGGGGGGAGTGGGGAGGGCAGGGAAGGCCTCCGCGGGGCCTCCGGAGACCCTCCGAAGGCCCCGCGAAGGCCCTGTGGGGGGAGTGGGGAGGGCAGGGAAGGCCTCCGCGGGGCCTCCGGAGACCCTCCGGAGGCCCCGCAAAGGCCCTGTGGGAAAGTGGGGAGGGTTGGGAAGGCCTCTGCGGGGCCTCCGGAGGCTCTCCGGAGGCCCCGCGAAGGCCCTGTGGGGGGAGTGGGGAGGGCAGGGAAGGCCTCCGCGGGGCCTCCGGAGACCCTCCGGAGGCCCCGCAAAGGCCCTGTGGGAAAGTGGGGAGGGCTGGGAAGGCCTCTGCGGGGCCTCCGGAGGGTCTCCGGAGGCCCCGCTAAGGCCCTGGGGGGGAGTGGGGAGGGCAGGGAAGGCCTCCGCGGGGCCTCCGGAGGGTCTCCAGAGGCCCCGCGAAGGCCCTGTGCGGGGAGTGGGGAGGGCAGGGAAGGCCTCCGCGGGGCTTCCGGAGGGTCTCCGGAGGCCCCGCGAAGGCCCTGTGGGGGGAGTGGGGAGGGCAGGGAAGGCCTCCGCAGGGCCTCCGGAGACCCTCCGGAGGCCCCGCAAAGGCCCTGTGGGAAAGTGGGGAGGGCTGGGAAGGCCTCTGCGGGGCCTCCGGAGGGTCTCCGGAGGCCCCGCTAAGGCCCTGGGGGGGAGTGGGGAGGCCAGGGAAGGCCTCCGCGGGGCCTCCGGAGGGCCTCCGGAGGCCCCGCGAAGGCCCTGTGGGGGGAGTGGGGAGGGCAGGGAAGGCCTCCGTGGGGCCTCCGGAGACCCTCCGGAGGCCCCGCAAAGGCCCTGTGGGAAAGTGGGGAGGGCTGGGAAGGCCTCTGCGGGGCCTCCGGAGGGTCTCCGGAGGCCCCGCTAAGGCCCTGGGGGGGAGTGGGGAGGGCAGGGAAGGCCTCCGCGGGGCCTCCGGAGACCCTCCGGAGGCCCCGCAAAGGCCCTGTGGGAAAGTGGGGAGGGCTGGGAAGGCCTCTGCGGGGCCTCCGGAGGGTCTCCGGAGGCCCCGCGAAGGCCCTGTGGGGGGAGTGGGGAGGGCAGGGAAGGCCTCCGCGGGGCCTCCGGAGGGCCTCCGGAGGCCCCGCGAAGGCCCTGTGGGGGGAGTGGGGAGGGCAGGGAAGGCCTCCGTGGGGGAGTGGGGAGGGCAGGGAAGGCCTCCGCGGGGCCTCCGGAGGGTCTCCGGAGGCCCCGCGAAGGCCCTGTGGGGGAGTGGGGAGGGCTGGGAAGGCCTCCGCGGGGCCTCCAGAGACCCTCCGGAGGCCCCGCGAAGGCCCTGTGGGGGAGTGGGGAGGGCCGGGAGGGCCTCCGCGGGGCCTCCGGAGGCCCTGCGAAGGCCCTTTGGGGGGAGTGGGGAGGGCAAGGAAGGCCTCCGCGGGGCCTCCGGATGGTCTCCGGAGGCCCCACTAAGGCCCTGGGGGGGAGTGGGGAGGGCAGGGAAGGCCTCCGCGGGGCCTCCGGAGGCCCCGCGAAGGCCCTGGGGAGGCGGGGGAAAGCGACTATGGGGCCTCCGGAGGCCCCATGGTCGCTGTAGCAGGGAAGGGGGGGGCAAACAGTATTCGCGGTTTTTTCACATTCGCGGGGGTCCGTGGAACGTAACCCCCGCGAATGTGAAGGGACGACTGTATACTAGCTTCACATGCTTGATTTAATTTGAAGCTACTAGGCACTTAAGTTACATCTCATGTGGGTATATAAGGCATATAAATAAAAGTTCATTCATACTACAATGGAATTGGGAGCAGGGCTCAATGTTTTTCATCTTGTTTCCATAGTTCTTTGTTAAAAATTAATTGTTTCTTCCTGGGTCTAGTATGATGATATTCATTATTTTGATGTGTATTGTTTTAACATAAACCTGAAATATGATTTCATTAAATTTAATTAAAACTAAAATGTAAAGATGTGGTTAATTATGCCTTCAATGCACTCCTCTTCACCCTATGCTATGTTAACGACGGCTCTACATAGTCCATCTATACCACATTACCTAGTGAGTAAGATCTTCTTACTCACTCCCCAGTCTCCTAAAAGACAAGTGACCTGTTTGCTCCTTACTTGGCTACAGGACTGTACCTTGCAAGGGAAAACAATCCTCAGGCACATGCACTTCCTTTGGTGTGACTAGAAGGACAAAGGAAGGACTTAACTATATAAAGTCCATGCCAGCTGAATGCAAGATTTCCTGTTACTCGTCATGTCCTCTATACCACTGCCACTCAAAGAAGTGGATTCTGAGCCACTGGCTGCTGGTCCCTGAAAGTTTCCAAGAAAGAAAGAAACAATTCTGCCCAAAGGACACAAAGCTAGTGCTCATCCCTGGCACACTGGAAAATGGAACATTGGTACTCACTGTGAAGGCCCCTCACTGCTGGAAAAAAGTAATTGCTGGCCCCCCACATCAGATAGCCTGAGAAGCACTGCTCTGCGCTATGTGAGAGAAGCTAAAGAGGGCCAGGCAAAGGGTCATGTCAGCCCAAAACCTACTGCCAAATCTCATCCTGGGAACAAGAAACATGTAACCCTTAGAGCAGCTTCACACTAACTGAAGCTACATTCAGCTGAGTAGCCATGGAGTGTATACTGCACCAGACATACAACCAGCATAACGTGGTATGATGCTACAACAGCATGGTAGTGGCCAATTATAAGGCCATCTTCTCCACTATGCAGATCACTTCAAATATTTCCATGCAACATGGTTCATGTGGGGGAAAGCAACTACAAGAAGAAAGCAACTACAATCATTAATCCAGTCTGAATGTAATTGCAGGAAATTCTTATAATTTAACCAACAGTTTTCTAGCTCTCCACTTTCTGCGCCTTATGAAATATTGTTTTTGTTTTTTAAACCATGGCACATATAAAATGTTCTCAAGTATTTTCTCTGCCTATTAACTATCTGAGAGGCAGGGCCACTGACTAATATCCAAAGACACCATACAATGACCATGGTTACTTTATAAACTAAATTCCTATAAAAACTGGAAAAAGAAACTGTTACATCTTTTTTTACAATGAATTTTAGATTAGGAATTATATTTTACATGGGAAACTGTTATATGTGTTATAGCTACAGAAAGCATGAATGCACAATAGTATCTGTGACAACATCCTGGTCAACAATAAAAAGATTTTAAGTACATTCACACTAGTTGCATTCATCTCTGCCCCAGCTGTTAACATCCTACTAGTAATCTTACAATAAAGCGGTATCCCTAAGGGGAAAAAAGATCCTGTAAGCATATAATGAGTACATTTCCCAAACAGTACATGCAAACTTGATACACTCTGACATTCTGTGATGCGCCAGTTAGTGTACACATATATCATTAGTATGTCATGCAGCTGTGCAGTACACAGAAAGCTACATATACTCACCCAACGGTATGCTATCTAGGTCTGTGTAAAACAACAGCAAAGAGGAAACAAAAAGCAACACTCCAATCAAAACCAATCCATTTGCAGAGTGGTCAATAAAGAGTCCTACATTACATGATAAACAGATTTAATCTATCAGAACTATATTAGAATAGATGCCGTAGTGCAAACATGACAAGTTTTCTACATTTCAACTGCATGTGAGAATTTAAATACTGAGAATTGTATAATTCCAATTGGTTAAACTCCTAATTATTTACACTAGTGCTACCTGAATTCAAGGTGTAACAGTGATTAACTGTGTGGTTTCATACAATTAATTAGTATGAAGCAAAGAATATGCAAAAAACAACAACAACAGCTGAACTTTGCATGCATAAACTTTGAGTCAGGTTTTATCGTATAAGTACAGCATCTATTCATATACCACCTTATATGAAACACACGGAATACAACATGCATCATAAGCAGACCTAGCATGCAGTATGATTACATTTTCTAAAATATTCAAATTACCTTGCAATGCATGGCCCAGAAGAGCATCAAGTTCAGGATTTAATTCTGCTTTCTCTTTCAGCATGTGAAATAGCAACTGGTTTTGAGTAGCACTGGTAATTTCTGTTTGTTTAAGGCGTCCTTCAAGGACTTTAATCTGAGCTTCCTTCTGAGCTGCTTGGAGACCCTATTGAAGATGCAAAAGAGACAATTATCTCCTTAAACTATTCCTGTAAACAAGCATTGAGATATGCCTAACCCTAATCAGTTTGTAAAAATCCAACAGCACAAAAATGTTTTGACCTGCTGATGGAAAGAGAGCAAAGACCTGGCCTCTCTAGGGAGGGAGTTCCAAAGTGTAAGAGCAGCCAGCAAAAAGACCCTCTCCCTTGTTCCCACCAAACAAGTCTTAGAAGGTGGTGGGACAGAGAGAAGAGCCTCTCCAGATGATCTTAGAGCTCTAGGGGGCTCATAAAGGGAGATATAACCTGAACCCAACCCAATGATAATAGCAACAAAGAAGATAATAACAGGGGGTTCTATTTTTTTTATATATTAGTATGAACTAGTTTAAGACATGTCACTATTTTAATATTTAAACATTCAATTCACCCTTTAACGATGCTTAAAATCTTCAATAGCTAGCTCTACATAAAATATCTCCATTCTTGTTGAGTATCATTTTATCCTTATCATTAGGTCATCTATGAAGAATTACTTGACTACAGCATATATTCGAACCTTCTCCAACTTGGTGCCCTCCAGATAGTTCCCATCATCCCCAGTTACCATGAGAATACAAATATAACACAATTGGAAGGTAACAGGTTGGGGAAAGATACAGTCAGATCCCTGTATCTGTGGAACCAATACCCACAGTTTCAGTTATCAGTGAGACACAAAACAGGGGACACATGCCACAGAATTATGCTGGGAAATGCCTAGAGAGGCATCTTCTTTAGGCATCTTCTAGGTGCTCCAATGCAACTCTATGGTATGTTTTTACCAGAAATCCTTCATTTTAATAGGGTTTGCTGATATCTGCGGTTTCTAGTATCTATGGTAAGTTTGAGAACCAAACCCCGTAGATACGGGGGTCCAACTGTACTCAAATCTGCTTGACACAATCTAGCTAAACCTCAGAAGCAAGCAACAGTAGTCTAGAATGAGTTTCCACAGGGTTTCCTTTGTGTTTTACCTTATTAATGCCCATAGTAAGGAAATGGTCAAGTAAATATCGTGCTTCTGTTAGAGTACAGGCATTGATCACAGCCGTAACATCTAAAATCTCTCCTTCCTCCTGCATAAACAACAGAAGAGCGTTCAGTTTAAAAAGAAAAAGAAGAAGAATCACTTGAATGCTCCAAGGGCTTCAGAAGAATTATTCTAAAAGATCTGAACCAGCAACTTTTCAAATTGAAAATTAACCCTATAAAGGCTAAAGTGTTTAGAAAAATTACCATAGAACAAAACTTCTCTTAAGACACAAGGTCATGCAAACTTGTATATGCCAAATTAACTTCTTCTCAGGCATTCTGTTTTTGTTTTTGTGTTGCTTAAGCGTGCAAGAAGAAAAGCATGCTAGCATTTCAGTCACCCTCACATGTAGAGGTAAGCTTTGTGAAGTTAACAGAGTTCACAAACTCTTGCTCCACAAAATTTTAAATCCTGGAAAATCAGGGTTTTAAACAGTGTGGGAATCTCTACAGCTGGAGTAAGAATTGTGCAGTCCTCCAGATGTTGTTGAATTGCAACTCCCTCCATGCCTCACCATTGACTATGCTGGCTATGGCTGCTGGAAGTTGTAGCCCAACAACATCTGGAGCATGGCACACATCTCTCCACAGACAGGAGGCAGCTGTTCTCATTCCCCTCTACAAAGATGATGACAAATGGGGCAAAGGTTAGCATGATTCACCCTTTCTTAAGCTTCATCAATGTAAAAATTAAACTTATGATAAGGATTCAAGTGGCAAAAATTTTATCACATTCATTTATGCAAGTGCAGTTATTTTATGCACAACATTTTGAATACACAGAATTTGTAGAGAAAGACAGCACAGAAGCCATTACTTAAATAGTTTCAGAAGAGTGTTATTTTATTTGTGGCTTTGATTTATAAATAAAATCATGATAAGGAAACTAACATGCATGGCCTTTAATTCTCAGACATGGTAATTCTAAAAAAAACAAGAAGTGAGGGGGGGGGAGAGAGAGAGGGCAAGGAGGTTAACACATAAAAGAACTGGGCTCTGATGTGCCAATCTGAATGCAAGTAGTAAAACTGGATAGTTCATAAAACAGCAGAGTTAAATCGATAGGTAAGGAAACTGCCCTTAAAAATTAATTCACTTCCCTATATGAGCTTAGTACTTTTACAAAACTTTTGGGGTCAACATACCTTTGCTTCCTCCATCTGCATGATATTTGCTTGACAGTCAGAAATACTGTCATTGATATAATCTATATTTGCTGTCAGAGATTCCATTTCTTCATTGATATTATGAATGCTTTTGTCAGCATCTGAACCACCTTCTTTTATCACTCTCTCCCTCCTTTTGGAAAGTTTCTCCTTCCTTTTGGTAAGTTCTTCACGTTGCTGTAATTCAAAGTTGTAAGTAAAACACAAACTGAGAAACAAAACCACTCCAGTGCTTTATAGTGGAGGAGAAAATCAAGTAAACATAGCATTTGTTTGTTTGTTTGTTTGAAAAGAAATAAGAAGTATGGAGCATGTCTGACAAAACTACTAGTCTTTATAATGTTAAGGCTTGTTCATATATGTATGTACATTACTTAATCAATGTTTCATGACTGCAAATTGAAATCTAGGAATTGATTCCACTGAAAAACTTTTTAATGAAGATACAGTACTGTGAATGTTCCAGCAACGGTGTTTTATTTGTTAGATTCCATTTGCAGATTCCAATCTACACTTGGGGCCCTTTCACACTATACAGTTATAGCACTATAATTCATTGTTTATGGATTTATATAATTTATATAATTATAATTATAAATATAATTTAACTGCCATGGCAACATCCTATGGAATCCTGAAAATTTGCAGTTTCAGGAAGGACACTTAGAATTCTCTACCAGAAAGTTCCTCTAGTGTCTCTGACCAAACTACAAACCCCAGGATTCCACAGGATGCAGCCATGGCAGCTGAAGTGGAATCATACAAAAATGAAAATGTGTAATATGAAAAGGCCCGTGATCTCACCAACTGAGATGCATAAGTGGTGCAAGCCCACGTCAGCACATTTTCACCTACTGCAAAAATGGCATTCATGCTAATGCTGTAAACAGTTGAACTGATGTCCACCAAATGAAACAAAACACCCTACCTTAAGCAGTCTGTTCATATCAGTCTCCATGTTAGATATGGTCATTTTCTGCATAATAATCTCAGTTACTCTGCGCTCAAGCAATTGCCACTTCATTCTGGCTCCTCTGGAGGTGTAAACTCTTGTAGTCATTGCTTTTCTTTGATATTTACTCCTGTAAACAATACAAAGATTTATATTTTTCAGATAATATAATATAAATTTTGCTTTATGTTCTGTACCAGTAATTTTTAAAAAAGAGAAGAATGCTCTAACATTGACATTACATGGGGTAGGGAAAAATACCATGTATGTTCATAAAATTGGAAATCGTATTTCAGATCTCCGTACAGTATTATCGCAAACATCTCCCAGTAGTTTGATAAAACAATACATTAAAAGCCAAAAATCCTCCAACTTTGATCAGGATATACATAACTGTGGTAGGATTCATATTTGCTACAACTTTAAACCTTCAGATTGGGAAATTCTGCCATACAGCAGGGAAGGCCTGCTGAACTGGGCTAAATGTGGGTTCCAAAACTAAGAATTCTCTCATTTCCTCTCTCTCTCTCTCTCTCTCTCTCTCTTTTTTTTTTTTTTTTTGGTAACAATACCCCTATTCAAATTATATACCTTATAAAGTAGATAGTTACACCAGATACATACGCACACACACCTTAGCTCATATTTAAATGGCACTTAAGTATGGTATGAGCTCAATTATCAATTTGGATTCCACCATACAAAATTAGAATGATAATTTCCCCTGAAAGATTTAGTTGCTGGCTCTAATTTATATCCATATTTGTTCCAGTCCCCAAGCTTTCAAACCTGGCAAGTGTTGAAGCAAGTTATGGGTCTCTTATTTTGTCTTTGTAAACAGAGTCCTGTTTCATCAAAAAAGCACATACCAATATATTGAAGGAGGAAAGCAAACTAAATGCCTTAGCTAATTTTAAATGGAAAAGGGGGGGATTAAATGCCTAGGAATTACAATTATAAAGAATAAATTAGACTGTTTCAAAACAATTATGAGAAAGTCTAGAAAGGATTTGGAAAAGTTGAAAAGTTCAACTTATTTTTCATGGGGAAAGATAATAATAATAGTAATAAAAGCAAATGTCCTGCCAAGGCTTTTTATTTTATTTTCATACAATTCCCATAATAAGAAACTGGATACCACTTGTGAAATAGCAGAAGGATATTTCTAGATTTGTTTGGCAGGAGAAGTGTAGAATTAAAGATAATGTATGACTACCTAACGTTAAACTATATTATGAGGCCGGTTGCTTCATGTGGTTGAAAGAGTGGATCTTGCTTAGGGATAAGAGGCTTTTGGATTTAGGTCATGATTTAAGATTTGGATGGCACAGGTATCTCTGATATGATAAAGTCAAGATACAGTGCTGGTTTTAAACCAAGGTGCTGGTTTTAAAAATCACATTATCAGAAGGGTACTCCTGTGGGTTTGGTACAAATACAAACAAAGGCTTATTCCAAACAAAACGTACGAGTTACCTCACCACAAGAAGTTTTTTTTAAAGAGAGAATGGGCTAAAAGACAGACATGGCTACTCTATAAATATATTTTATATTGAGATCAAGATAATTGAGAGTTCAAGTCAATAGAGGCACTTCTTAAAGATGGTATAGATCTTGACTAGTTTCCCTGTTTACAAGTTAAGGAGATGTTTAAGCAAGATAAGAAACTGGTTAAAGAGTCTGGAGAAAATGAAATATATTTAGTTTTGTGTAAGAATGATGATCATGTAAATAAAAAAGTATACAAATCTCTCTCGGAGTTGGAGACAGAAGATGAATTGATAAAAGAATACTGTACATGATAAGGTAGGCACAAAATTTTGGTCGTAATGTGTAAATGGATGTATGGGAGAACATGTGGACCAACGATATAAAACATACTCTGTGTAATAATGAGAGAAAAAATATGTGTAAGATGATGTATAGATGGCATTTAATTCCAAATAAGATGTCAAAAATGTCTAATGGTGTTTAAAATCACTGCTGGGGTTGTCAAGATAAAGAAGGATCTTTTTTTCATAAGTGGTGGACATGTACGAAGGCAAAAGGTTATTCGTCTAAGATTTATATGCTAATTCAGAATATTCTAAATGTAGAATTTTTAATGTCACCAGAAATATTTCTGTTGGGTATTACAGATAAGGAATTGGACAACAAAAATGGACCACTTCTTCAATATATGATAACACCACCAAGAATACTATTTGCCCAAACATGGAAATGGACTGAATCACTGAGCACGGAAGAATGGATGGTCAAGGTTGCAGATCTCACCCAAGTTGCTAAGCTGATGTGGACTCTAAAGGACAAACCAACTGAAGACTTTCTGAAAGACTGGAAATCATTAATGGACTTCTTGAAGAGTAAGGCAACCAACAATGTAATAATTTGCAATTTTGATTATTAGTAACTGTAGCCAGTCAAATAAATACATAATGAAAGAATAATACAATTTTTACAAATAAGGTTTGATCTTTTTTTTTTCAGGAGGCAGCATGGTGTAGTGGTTTGAGTGTTGAACTGTTGGACGATGACTCTGGAGATCAGGGTACGAATCCCTGCTCAGCCATAAAAACCCACTGGGTGACCTTAGGCAAGTCACACACTCTCAGTCCTCAGAAAACCCTGTGATAGGTTCCCCTTAAGGTCACCATAAGTCAAAAACTACTTGAAGGCACACAACACACACACAAACTTTTTTCACATTACAGTTTGGAGGGTGGATCAGAGTTCATTAATGTTTTAGTTAGTTTAAGTTAGTTTGTAATTAGTTACTCAGTTCTGTGTAGTTAGTCTCGTTTTAGTTTCAGAGTTATTTAGATAGAATGTTATGTATTGGATGTTTTTCTTTCTTCTCCTTTTTGGCCTTTTTTCTTCTTCCCTGTTTCGTTTATGTATGTTGATTAACTGTTATTATTGGGTGTAGTGAACCTTTTTGTATCTTTAAAATTTAATACATTTTTTTAAAGTATGTACCAATATATTATTAGGGCATTTCATATAGTCAGATAAACACAGCCAACTGTAGATCTGATGAAAATCAAAACAAATCCAAAACTTGCTGGAACAGAGCTTTTAGCCATGGAAGTAGTGGAGAAATGGAAGACAATGTAAAGAGCTTTGCGTGTAGCATGTCATTGCCACGGATCTCTTAACAGACCCAGAAAGACCCTTGTATGAATTATGAAAAGCCACTGCCAGTCCATGTATGGAGCTACACAGACAAGACAATTTCATTTAAATCCAAAGAAAGCTACTCCCACCATGTCTTGCTAATAGTTTGTTAGCAGGACTGGAAAGAACACTTGCCATCATTTGTTTCCTGAGCAAAAAATGGGTTTCCAGACACTTGGCAAGAGTTTTGCTCAGTTTTTGCCTAATGTTCACATATCCCAAAGTGTTTCAGGAACTTACTTTGCACAGAAATGCACACTGGTTTTTTGTGTGAGAATTGTGGGGTACTGTACTGCTTCCAGATGGCCGCATGTGTTTTTGTGCAATCTTGCAAAATAAAAATGCTGCCCCCCCCAAAAAAAAACTTGCACGAAAAAAAACAATTGTGCAAAAAAAATTTAGTCATATAGTTTTGTTGTGCAAGACTGATGTTTCCTGTACAATATTTTTGTGTGAGATTTTTGTTGCACAAGATTGCCATTTTTGCATAGAAAACAATCATCTTGCAAAAAAAAAAAAAAAACCCACCCACATATAGTTGTTTGGAAACCCCCACAATGATCACGCAAAACCCACATGTATTTCTGCCCAGAATAATTTCCCAACATTTTAAAATGTGCAAATATCAAGAAAGAACTGTGCATTAATATTCATTTTCTCTGCAAAGGGTAGAAAACTGTGGAAATTATTCATATGCAATTGCAAGAATGAAATCATTGAATGAAACATCCTCACAGGATAGGTTGAACACAGCACAAAGAGACCTCCCTTACGCCCCATCAATGGGGGAAGACACTATGTGAAGTTGCGAGAAAGAGCCCTCTCTGTTTTAGCATGCCAGACATGGAATGGCCAGCCCTTAGAGGCACAACTGGTACCAATGATGGCTTCATTTTGCTGCCAAATTAAAACATGTTTTTTGTTAAAGGGATTTATACCTGTACTGTTTTTTATTGTTTTAACTTGTTTTGTCTTGCTATTTAGTTTAATATGCTTTTGCACTATCTTTTGCTTTTTAAATTTTACATTGTTTTAAATTGTTTTAACTGATTTTATTGTATGTCACCCTGACACCTTTTGATATAGGGCAGGCTATAACTATTGTAATAAATAAATAAATAAATACTTTGAAGTACAAAGATGGAGGTTATTTGGGGGGCAGGTAGGGTTTTTTGTTTTGTACTATATTACCTGGTTCCATTGGTTGTGGCTGCTGGCAATGCTTGGACCCTCGCTACAGGTATTTTCATCTTCTGTTGTGATGTTCCTCTTGATCCATCATTGTCTACTGATGACACACCAGCATTTGGTTCTTGATTGGAGTGCTCAGGCAGACTCAGCTTCCGACTTGTTCTCCCAGCCACCTTGTCAGATAAAGGTCTTGCTTGTCGACGAAGAGCTGTAACCTAAAATAGTGATCAAACAGTGCCCTTGTATTGGATGGTCTTACAATATATTCAATCAGGATGCCATATTTAGCTAACAAATAGGAACAATTTCATATCATGATGTGCAAGTATAGTTCGACACTGAAACGGTCTGGTACCTCTTCTGTTCTGCGGCGCAGAATAACTTCTTGATTCCTCTTCTGAGCCTCCAGAAGTTTTAGCTGATGCTGTAAAGATAATACATCAGAGATACAATTATCTCAATGCTACTATCTGCATAATTATCCAATTAATAAATCAGAAAGGGAAACATAATCCTATGTCGCCTTACTTCAGCCGTGTCTACGCTACTGAAAAATCCTCACTCCTCCCACCCCCAAATCTAAGCTGATTAGGCCACACAACGTGCAGCATTATCCCCAAAATCTGGTGTGATAAGGGTAAGCCCCATCCACATTACCACCTTAATCTGGGTTTTAAAAACTTGCAGTTTTCTCTAATACTTGAAACTCTGGAGAAAACTGAAGTGTAAACAAGGCATCCGTCCTAGATTTGGGGAGGACGGGAGGCAGGCCTGACACATGCCTCCATTTTTTCCCCTCCTCAGGTCTATGTCCTCATTCCAATATTGTCTGGGAAGGCAGAACCCTGGTGCCAGTCACTCTCTCTGAGGTTAGAACAAGCAGCCAGCCTCACAACTGCATGGCTGGCTGCCTCATTCTGACCTCAGAGAGGGTGGTTGTGCACTATAAGGCAAAGCTCTGGTGCTAGTTGCTCTCTCTGAGGTCAGAACAAGCAGCCAGCCACACAATCACCTGGCTGGCCACTCATTCTGACCTGAGAGAGAGCAACTATGCACTGGGAAGCCAGAGCCCAGGGGTACAGTCACACTCTATGAGGTCAGGACAAGGGTCAGCCATGTGATATATTGTGCACCGGGAAGGCAGAGCCCTGTCGTTCTTCTGGCCCAGCGGTGGACCCACAGCTTCACTGGGGTTAAAAATCTGAATGAATTATTGTGAAAACAAGCCTGCTGATTAATGATGCAGATTTAGGCTTTGGCCAGATAAGGTATGGCACTTAAATCCATGTCAGAGTAGTCCAAATTTCATGCTGTGCAGCTCTAGGCCAAAGTAGTCTGGATTTCATCCAGATTTTTACCCCCACTGTAAATAAGCCCTTCTATAAGGGTAAGCACTAGATAGCAGTCCTAGTACATGTATAAGAACACTGACAAGCACAATCCTATGCATATTCTACTACCTCCAATATGACTTGTTCTCCAAGTGTGCATGCATAAGATTGCAGTCACAGTTTAATATGTTAGGTACCTAAACACATGAATTAATTGCTTATCACCAACATTATTTGGCAGTAACATTAGTCTCAACATCTGCTGGAAACTGTATTCAGATCACTTCTTAGTCAGGTTTAGACTTGCTGGGACTCAAGAACCTCTGCAGGTGTGGTGGACCCATTAAAGATGGTCTGTCCCAGGATGCTTATGAATCTGGATGAATTTCTGGTGGTTCTTGGGGAGTTTCCTACTGCATTAGCAGGTGCTGCTGTTGAAGCCCCAGTTGACCTCTGGAATGGGGAAAATTACCAGGGCAGTAGACACAATTGCTTCTAATCATCTCTTCTCATGGAGTGGAGCTAACCCAGCCCCTGGTTTTCTAAGGAGCTGGCAGCAATGAAACAAATGAGACAGAGACTAGAGCGACACTGGCCGAACTCAGAGTAAATCCAACTATAAACAGGCTAAAATCTATCTGAAGGCCTATGGTGGGGCAATAAGGATAGCAAAAAATATATTTTTGTCTACTAGCATTGCATCCTCACAGAACCATCCAGCGGAACTGTTTTGAGTGGTCAGGGATCTGTTACAATCTGGCCCAAAGAGAATTTAAGCCACTCAACAGCCCACTGCAAAGAATTTGCCCATCACTTTGCATATAAACTTGCTTGGATTTGCTCTGACCTGGATGCCAGAGTTGATACAGGTGCAGTGGATGTAACCTTAGGTCTGCTTGTCCAGTGTTGATAGACACCTTTCAGTTTGTACAGCCCAAGGTTGTGGACAGGGTCCTTGGAGAAGTGAGAGCCACTACATGTGTAACAGACCTTTGCTCTTCCAGGATTATTAAATAGGGCAGAGGAGGAATGCCTTGAGTGGGAAAGGGAAGGGATTAATGCCTCTTTACAACAATGCAGGATCCCAACTCACCTGAAGGAGGCTGTTGTAACATCTGTTTGGTGTGTGGGGGGGACTGATTCTACTATACTGGATAATTCTAGGCCAGTCTCCAACATCCCATTTTGGGAGAAGGTACTGGAGCATGTGGTGGCTTCACAACTCAAGGGACTCCTGGTTGAGACAGATTATCTAGATCCATTTCAGTCTGGTTTCAAGCCCAGTTATGAGACAGAGACAGCTTTGGTCTCTTTGATGGATGAGCTAAGCCAGGAACTGGACAGGGGGAGTATGTTCCTATTGGTTCTGCTGGCCCTCTAGGTGGCTTTCAATACCATCAACTATGCTATCCTTCTGGGCCGCCTTGCTGGGATGGGGCTTGGAGGTACTGTTTTACATGGCTCTGTTCTTTCCTGGAGGGGCACTCTCAGAGGGATTCCTGCTTGACTCCTTGACCTGTGTAGTCCCTCAGGTTCTGCCTTGTTCTCTATGCTACTTAACATCTACATAAAACCGCTGGGAGAGATTGTCCAGAATTTGGGGGTCAGGTATCACCAGTATGCTGATGATTTGTTAACTGCCATCAAGTCAACTTCGACTTATGGTAACACTATGAATGAGAGAACTCCAGGTCACTCTATTGTCAACAGCCCGCTCAGGTCTTGCAGATTTGACCATGGCTTCCTTGATTTAATCTATCCATCTGTTCTTCCTTTTTTTTTTTTACTGCTTTCTACCCTGTTGTTGTTGTGTGCCTTTAAAACATTTCTGACTTATGGCAACCCTAAGGCAACCCAATCATGGGGTCTTCTGAGGCTAAGTGTGTGTGACTTGCCCGAGTGGATTTTCATGGTTGAACAGGGATTCGAACCCTGGTCTCCAGAGTCATAATCCAACACTCAAACCACTGCCTCATGCTGGCTATTAAGCATTATTGTCTTTTCTAGTGAGTCACATCTTCTTATGATATGTCTGAAGTATGACAGTCTCAGTTGTCTTGGTTTCTAGGCAGAATTAAGGCTTAATTTTCTCTGATACCCATTTATTTGTCTTGTTAGCAGTCCACAGTATCCATAAAACTCTTCTCCAGCACCACATTTCAAATGAGTTGATTTTCTTCCAATCAGCTTTCTTCACTGTCCAGCTTTCACAACCTTACACAGAAATTGGAAATACTATGGCATGGACAATCCTAACTTTAGTATTCAACGATATATCTTTTCACTGATGACACCTAGCTCTATTACTCCTTTCCGTCTAATTCTAAGGAAGCTGTTCCTGTTCTAAACTGGTGCCTGGCAACTATAATGGACTGGATGAGGGTGAATAAACTGAAGCTTAATCCAGACAAGACAGAGGTGCTTCTGGTCAGTTGAAAGACAGATCTGGGAACACATATTCTGCCTGTGTTAGTTTTCTAGTTTGACACCTAGCTCACTTTTTTCCTAGTACATCTGTCTCCCCAAGAGTCTGTGTATTGAGATACCAGTAACTGTATTTCACTAGTTCTCTTCTTTCCACCAGGTCTCTATTATGCCCACTATATCTATGTTCTCCATTAAAACCGAGTACTCAGAATTCACCACCACAGCTTTGAGGTTTTTAGCTTTAGAAGATAAACACCTATAAAACTATGCCCCACTCCAAATGTTTCTATGATGTGTTTTTGCCTTGGTGGGCCACATTGGAACAATCAGAAACACCTAAACCAGACACTCCCCAAGTCTTATTTACTTATGCTATTTATATATTGTTTTAACACTGTAACATCTCTAAGCAGTTTACATCTTTATACACAAACGTCAGTGTCTGTGTGTGTCACAGAAAGCATAAAACTATTTTAGAACAATTTAAAAATAAGAAATCATTAAGAACACTTCAACATACAACGTACCAATGGAGTAAAGGAAAAATACAAGTCAGACAAGGCCTAGATAAATGAGTATGCTTTGAAGCAGCATTTGAAACTTGACATGATTTCTGTGTCTCAAACCATATAGGGGACAGTGTTCCAAAGGTTGGGTGCCATCACAGAAAAGATCCACCATTTCACAAAATCAGGCAACAGCTTTCTATTCTGACAAATCTCAAGATGTATATAGCATGCATAGGGGAACCTATAGGTATGAAGGTGCTGAGGGCTTTATGTGTCAATAAGGGAATGATGAATACAGCTCAGCTGCCAACAGGCAGTCAGCTCTTGCCAATTTCCCCTCAGGAATCAATTAATCAATTCTACTCTGTCATCTTTTTGATATTCTGGTTCCAGTCTGGTTTCAACTTAACCAGGACACATAAATATTCCATCGCAGCAAAGGAAATAATTGTTACCAGGAAGGGAAAGCCTAGGTAAACTTAATAGATTTTCTTTGCCCATGCTTTCATCTATTAATTACCTCTCGTTTTCGCTGCTCCTTTTTAAGTTGTGCAATCTCCCTGTTTCTTCTTGACTCATTCATCCTGGCTTTCTCCTGCTCTTCTTTCATTTGCTTCATCAGGCGAACCTGTATAAAAGGTCATTTAGCCTCCCTTAAAATTAAGTTTTACTCCTTTTTTTACAGAACAAAAATACAGCACATATACATGCATAATTTTGCATTAACTCTACTCTTTTTTTAAAAAAAAGGTTGATACCCTGCAAACAGCCATATTCACTTGCTATAATAATCATTCTTCTGTTTCTTTATTACTTTGGAGCCAATAAACAGTTATGGACAGGCGCAGCTTCTCAGGCACAAACAGTTTCCACAGGTATCAGGATTCCCTTCACACAGCTGTGGTGAGTGAAGAATCCTGTGGAAAGCCAGAGTTTCTGTGTCTGTCCACATAGTTAGAGTAAGAAACATTTGTACCCAAACAGATTTACAAGAAAGGACAGCTGTGAAACTTTCTTCCCTCTATGTGGGTGAATTGTTACAGTTAATTAGTTATTCCAAGTAAACATATCCCATGCATAGTTACCACCTGGTAAATGGCCAACCCTATTCATACCAACAAGATCAGCAATGGAGAATAATTTCATTTTTCAACGAAGCTAAAAAAATATTATGGAATACCAAAGTCTGCAGTTAATTTTTCACGTCACCATAGCATATTGGAGCATGCCTCCTCCATGCCAAATAAATACCTTTGTTTTCTTCATTTCTGCAACATCCTGCTGCAATTTTTTCAGTTGTTTTTCATACTGAGACTGGTTTTTCAGTAATCGTGCATGCTCCTTCTGAGCAGCCTGAAGCCTCTGAAGTTCTTTGTTCATGGACTGGAGCTTCTTTTCATATTCTGTTTTAATCTTTTTTGCCTTTTCTTCTGAGCAAGATTCTACCGACCCTAAATAACCATAGTGGATTTCTCGATCAATAATGAACACACATGCTATCTACAGTTTATCTACAGTTATCTACATGCTATCTACAGTTTATCTACAGGTTATCTACAGTTTTGGTAGATAACCTAGCTCACCACTACAGGGGAGAGGGGTTTTGTTTTGTTACATGGGAATTAGAACAATTTACTTTAAGATAAAATAGACTGAGGGGAAAAATGGCAGGCAGAAATCTATGTGCTTCATAATTGGATTGAAGTTTCAACAAAGATTTCCCAGTCCTACATGTTATACTGACTGTCTTATTTTTATTGGAATTTTTACCCCAGCACATTGCTCTTAAAAAGCTCTCTGGGCCATTTACAGAGAGGTTCATAATATTCTTCTTCTTACCCAGGTTTTGAAGCACCTGATCTCTTTCAAGCTGAGTGTCTCGAATTTTATGCTGTAGCATCATGAGCTTCTCTTCATATTGTCTTTTCAAGGTCTGAAGTCTTCGTTGGCTATTCTCCAGCTCATCTATCAGCTTCTGCTTTATGGCAATTTCACATGTGATGTTTGCTAAATCAGCCTGATAATGTGCTGTAATTTAAGAAAAAAATTAAAAAGGAAAAAGATGACAGGTTGTGACATACAGCCTATACTATCTCAAAAATACATAAAAGTAGGGAAGTGTAACACATAATTTCAGAAAACTATAAAATCACAAAATCAATAATATCAAAAATTAATTATATATCCCCAATATGGCAGTTTAGCTTAAGCATTTGAATATTAGATGTCCAAAGCACAAACACCTTCATATACTGGTCACCCTGATATCTGTGGGGAATATGTTCCTGGATATAATGTTTATAAGTGAAACCACAGATAATAGCAAGCCCTGTTAAAATAAAGGGCTTCCGGTACAAACATACCATACAGTTGCATTGGCGAATCTAGCGATTCCTAGAGAGGGCACCTCTCTAGGCATTTCCCAGCATGACTCTATGGAAGCTGTCCCTATTTGTTCAGCCATGGATAACTGAAAGTGGATATTGGTTCCACGGATATGCAGGGGGACGGGGAAGCAACCTGTATGTTTAAAATAGTCATTCCAAAGGCAGTAACACTAACACTTATTTCCACAATCAGTCCACCCTTTAGCACAGTGGTTCTCAACCTGTGGGTCCCCAGATATTGTTGGGCTACAGTTTCCGGGAGCCCTCTGAGGTCTCGCCTTGACAGCCAGGTAGTCCTCCCAGTGATTACTGAGGAAGTGAGTTCAATCCTACAGCCCCACTAATAACTGGGAGGACCACCTGACTGTCAAGGTGAGACCTCAGAGGGCTCCTGGGAACTGTAGTCCAACAACATCTGGGGACCCACAGGTTGAGAACCACTGCTTTAGCAAGAAAAACTGATAGCATCCCTATCAACACCTGGTGTCCTTTGATACCTCTGACTGCAAACTCATTCTAGAACAGGTTCAGAGGCAATTACTAAGAATGCCTTCAATCTGGAATGCAATACTTTTTAATGCACTTGTATATGTTACACTGTATACAAAACAGAATGGTAAAGTTTTAAAACAAAATGTATATGTATATTCTTGCCCACTGCAAATGTAATATTTCCTGCACTGGTAATCTGAACAGCAACATTAAGTAAAGCATCATTTTGAAAACAACCTTTGAAAAAGAACACCTAAGAAAAATGAACTCTACATGAGAAGAATCTTTGCTAAAGATATTTACATGCAAAAACAGATACTGCTCCTTTGGTGCAATGAAACAAGTTCATGTAGCAGATGCTAGCACTTCCAAACCGCTTCCCTTAAAAAATGGCTGATAAAAGGTTTAAAAACATTTTGTCACCTTTTTCATCAGAATCAGAATCTGATTCATCTGAGCTTTCAACAACTTCCATGTCATCTTCATCTTCTTCTTCCTCCTCCTCCTCCTCATCTTCATGATCACTAACGTCTGGACCTTCTTCCTAAAATAATAAAAGGAGATGAGGAAGAATGCAAAGTCCTCAAAAGCTTCCTTAGTTTAAGTGCAGAGTCTAATTCTAATTTATTTCATAAACAAAACATTTTCTATTTCTATACTGAACCATTATACTCACTGCTTCTAGTTCATGATTTTCTCTTTCAGAAATACCCTTTTCATCCCTTTTCTCCTGTTCATTGTCTGTGTTCTCCTCTTTGACAGCACTATGAGAACAAATACAAAAGAGGGCATAAACTACTGGAAAGGGGCTCATTCCTACTCACCACAAACCAACAGCCCACCTATAGTACTGGCTACAAGCTAGCACTTTATTGAAAATAAAAAAATAATTGAGATCATCGTAATATTCAAAGTTTCAGCTATTTGCAAGACAAAAGTTTTGAAATACAAGGGAAACCATAAGGATCCCAAGGACTTTCCCCTGATCCAATGCATAAGCCTACATTACAGAGACAAGCAGGGCAATGCAGTGTGTGGGTGTGGGTGTGGGGGGTGAACTACAAATGGAAAAAGTGATTGCACTGTATAGCTTTTCCAGAGACACAAACCCACCCACCAGAAAGGCTCTAGAAAACAGTTAAGTGACTCTGTCTACATCATGCCAGAGCAGCTTAAAGTTAAGCTGGGTGTAAAGATGAGCTGGAACCACAAAGCCTTTGGAGAGAGAAAATCCCAAAGTCATAGTCTGGTACATACAACAGCTATGTACCACACACAGAGAAGCTCTTTAAAAAGCGCGGGGTGGGGGTGCGGAGACAGAAAGAAGACTAAGACTTCAGATAATGTCTCTTCCCCTCCACTTCCATTTTTGGGGAGAAAGCACAGTGCATTCTGCAGAGAAACAGCAAAATAACATATTGAGAGAAGCAGGTGTAACAGTGAATGCAAACACATGAAATAAAACCATGCATATATCCCACCCAGTTCAATGGGCCACAACCCCCTTAAAGTGTTCTGAATTACAGCTAATTTATGGACTTTTAAAGTTGGGCCTGAGACTGCCTTCACATACAGGGATAATAGATGGATTGCCTATGCATGGCTAGGAAAAACATGAAGAGAACTGGTTTTAGAATTGTTATATTGGGGTGGTTGTTTCAAAAACAGATTCCTAAATTTATGTTTGTTCATGTTGACCCTTCAGAATAGACTGGACAAGCAGAAATGTAAATTCAAAAATGAATTTTGGTCCGCCTGATCAGTCTTCGACAAGTATAAAGCACAGCGAAAGAAATGGCAAACAATAATTGTAGGTGTTAACGCAAACCGAAGGTAGGAGCAGACAAGATTGTTGAATGAGACACAATATTTACAGCATTTAGCAGGCTCAAGTATTCCACACAGGCAAAGCACAAAAAACCCAAAAAGTGGCACAGGCTCACCAGCCAAACAAACTCTAAAACTCAGAGTAAAGGCACTTACTCTTATTTTTCCTTGCTTAGATGCTGCCTCTCTAGTACCCTCTTTCTCAATGTGGCTGTTTCTCAAAGCTGTTTGTATAGAATTTATGGTAACAAGACAGGTCACAATTCATGAGTAAAGGGTAGAGGAACTCTGGGCAACCAACCACATTCAGGAGAAGATAGCACTGGCAGGACAGGAAGAGCACATTTCGGAACCTCCTCTCCTCTCTTATCGATTCAAGCCTGTGATGCTATTGAGTTGGTGTGGTGTAGTGGTTTGAGTGTTGGACTAGGGCAGATCATAGTTCATATTCCCACTCAGCCATGGAAACCCATTGGGTGACCTTGGGCAAGACACACTCTCTCAGTGTAAGAGGAAGGCAATGGCAAACCTCCTCTGAATAAATCTTGCCAAGAAAATCCTATGACAGAGTTACCGTACGTAGTTGAAAGTACCTAACTAACTAATAAGACCTACACAAACTGTTTTTCAGCAATGTTATGTGTTTATTACTGTCAAAGCTAGTAAGGCAGTTTGCTGCCACAGCTGTACTAACCTAAATGGTCAGAATAACCTTTTGATATTAAATGTAAAGGGATCGATGGCTTACATCCCTATATTCTTCTCTTCCATGCCCTTCCGCTATTCTTCAACTCTCTTCCATTTACTGTACTAATGATCCAATGATCTTAGTCTGTTTCAAAGACCTTATAATGCAGTTTCAGAGTTAAGATCTTTCCTGCAATTCTCTAAATTTTAATTGCTACACCTTGAACATGAGTAATAAAAGAGCAGAGTTCACAATTAACCTTGGATTTATAGTCACAGAAATGAGACATTATGCCTAATACAGCACGAAGCATGAGCGGTTCTCTTAACGGGCCCATTATATCATGAAAACCTTCTCACCTGCAGCCAAAGAGTCTCCTACTGATTGCAAAGCCAATTACTGTAGTTGAAAAGTATATGATCATACACTTTCCCATACAAATTCTTTCTGTTTTGAGAACAGTTATTCTACCCAATGAAGTCTTCTAACTTATACTTAACAATTAAACAGCAGCTGCAATCCAACATCCATTCAGTACAGTAGGACACCTGTATCCGCTAGGGATTGGTTCGGGGTGTGTGTGCGTAGATATCGAAAACCATGGATAATAGTGAACACCATTGGAAATTATGGGACTTCTGGTTTAAAATTGTTATACAGTATGTAGATTTATTCTATAAAGATCTGGGATATAATAAACAAACTGCAGAGTACAGCAGAGAGAGAGCTGGTGGCAGTTGCAAATGTGTCAATATGGATAAGCTCTCAGCTCTGGTGCAGAGCTGACTGGGGGAGGTGCTAGGAACTCTGCAGAGCTGGGTATTTAGTTTGTCCTATAGAGTTGAAGTGAGCAGTTCTGTGTTGGATTTCACAAAGTGAAGAAGTTTTCTCTTGAATGCTGAATATATTTGTAAATATTCTTCATTATGCCCAAGTACAGATTATCACACTACAATGTTATAGCACTATTATTCCACTTTAACTGCTACGGCTGCCTCCTGTGGAATGCTGGGATTTGCAGTTTACGGAGGTGCATTTAGCATTCTCAGCCAGAAAGCTCTTAGGCGTCACTAAACTACAAACCCTAAAATTCAACAGGAGGCAGCCATAGAATTTATAGTGGAATAATAGCACTATACAGTGCAGTATAATACAGTCCTTAGACACAAAGCTATGTGTCTGTGTCTTTACTCGGATGCCTGAAGGATCAACACTCTGCTATCTGTTTTATGCTGCCTGGGACCTGTTTAGGTTCCCAGTGTGCACTATACCACCTGAAAAAATACCATAGAGTTGCCTTGGAGGACCTACGACATGGCTAGAGAGACACATTTTCTAGGAAGACTCTATGGTAGGTGTGCTGTTTTATGTCCCGTGGATAATTGAATTAGTGCATAATGAATCAGTGGATACAGGGGTCCTATTCTATAGCATAAATATCCGTATGCAGATATATGGGTTATTATTAAGATTCAATCTGGAACAAGAACAAATAAAACACTGTATGATAGAATGGATGGAAAATTTAGGACATCAAATATCTTTAGAACAGTGGGAAAGAGTTTGGAACCAGGGTTTGAAATTTACATGTTCATATTATCTTAAAGAATTTTTTAATAAAATGATGTTCAAATGGTATGTGTCTCCCCAAAAATTGGCTAGAATGTATAAGGATTTAGATGATAGATGCTGGAAATGCCAAAAGCAAAGAGGTACCTTTTTCCACTTATGGTGGAAATATAAAAGAGTTTAAAAATATTGGTTTAAAATTAATAAATGGATAGGAGAAATTTTGGGAAATAAAAAATTGAAGAAAAGACCCGAATTATATTTATTGAATACGATTAATACAAAAGATGACACGGAGAAAAAAATATGAGAATTTACAGTTGTCCCTCCACATTTGCGGCTTTCATACTCACGGTTTTGATTATTTGCGGTTTAGCCCCGAGTCCCTTCGGGAAAGCTGGTGAGAGGTGGGGCAACCTCCTGCCTGCGCCTTCGCCAGCCTTCCAGAGGCGGCTCCAGGGCTGCAAAGCCCCAGAGTCTGCTCAGGAAGGCCGGGGGGCAGCCTCCCTCCCTCCTGCTGTCTTTGCCTGCCTTCCTAAGTGGGCTCTGAGGCTTCTAAGCCCTGGAGCCCACTCAGGAAGGCCGCGGGTAAGCAGGGCAGCCTCCCACCTGCCCACCCGCCCGCTGCCCTCCCCGGACTTCCTAACCGGGCTCCGGGGCTTCAAAGCCCCTGAGTCCACTCAGGAAGGCCAGGGAGAGGCAGGGCAGCCTCCTGCCCGCCCACCCGCTGCCTTCTCCAGCCTTCCTAAGGGGGCTCCAGGGCTTCTAAGCCCCAGTCCGCTCAGGAAGGCCGTGGGGAGGCAGGGCAGCCTCCCGCCCACCCGCCCGTTGCCCTCCCCGGCCTTCCTAAGTGGGCTCTGGGACTTCAAAGCCCCGGAGTCTGCTCAGGAAGGCCGTGGGGAGGCAGGGCAGCCTCCCGCCTGCCTGCTGCCTTTCCTGGCCTTCCTCAGGGGCCTCCGGGGCTTCTAAGGCCTAGAGTCCCCTCAGGAAGGCTGCGGAGAGGCCGGTCAGGCTGGCCAGACACCCTCCCGCTGCCTCCCTCCCTCTGGGGGGGGGTGTCACAGGAGCAGCATTTTTTATTCGTGGTTTTTCCACATTTGCAGGGGTCTCAAGACCCTAATCCCTGCGAATGTGGAGGGACGACTGTACTTTGTTATTTAATTACTGCAGCACGGTTGGTCTATGCTAGGCTGTGGAAGGCACACGAAATTCCGACATGTCAGGATTGGATTGAAAAAGTGATGAATTTTGCATTAATGGATAAACTTTCAAATTTAGTAAGAAATCAATTGAGATCTATAAAAAAAAACTTGGGAACCATATATAAATTATGTGAAAAAAGAAAATGGAGAAATTAATGTTATAGGACTTGAGATCTAGAATACAGTATTAACTTACTGAATTGTTGGTATTTAATTCATTACTTAATTTATTATTTATGTGACTTATTACTTATCATTATTTAAGTAAGTATTAAGTGTAAGATAACTGACAAACAAATAGGATAATTGTTACTACAAACTATGGATATGGACCATAGATGATAGATTATAAATTTTAGGTTAAAGTAAAAGGTGATTTGAGAGAGATAAGTAAAAACTTGTGACAAGACATATGTCAGAATGATGAGATTAGTTAAAATGAAGTAAGAGATAAATGCATAAAAAGGGTTATAATGATTTGAAGTATAGAAAGGGGGGAAAGATTAGAATAGCTAGAAAGCAGATAAAAAAAGGTAGGGAGTCAATTTTATGTGGGGGGACGGGCGAAGGGGTGGGGGATTAGAATATTTTTATTTTATAAATGTTGTTGCTTTGTGAGATAAGCCTTATGTCAAATTGTTCCATGTCAAGTGTCTTATTGGTTTGTTTGTTGTATGGGTGTTTTAAATTGAATAAAGAATTATTAAATCATAAAATACCTGTTTGCAGGATATGCAATTGCAATAAGCAATGTGCTGTGCTTAACTGTGCAATATTGCTGTATGCAGAACTCCATTTTTGCCACTGTCAGCAGAATACATCTGTTGGGCTATGGCGAATAATTCATTCTCTGTGTGTAGCACAACTCCTCCATGCTTATCTCATTAAAAAATACCAGCCAAAGTCTCCCATATGTGTGTCTGAGAGAGAGAACTTAAGGCTGACAACAAATGCCCTGCCCTCTCCTTTCTCATCTCTGGCTCCCACAACTAGTGTTTGTTGGTTCAGGAAGTCAAACAAAAACTTAAATTGGAAAAAAAATGGTGTTAGGAAAAGGTACCTGGAAGCCACTGTTGGTGAACATGTAGTAAAGCAGAAGCCTGCTCGATACATATATTTAAATGTCAGAACACCTGACTAACACTAAACCCATTTAAGTATGGGTTTTAAGTATGGGTGCCGCCATTTTAGGTATGGGCACCACCATTTTAGGTATGGGTGCCTCCATTTTAGGTATGCACTGGTGCCATTTTAGGTATTGATGCCACCATTTTAGATATGTAGTGACAATCCACAGATGCTCAAATCTGCAGATATTAAACCTGCAGATATGGAGGGCCCACTGTATATTCTACGGTGAATTTCAGTCAGGTTTCTAATTGCCCTGTGCAGTTCTGTGTGCTCAGTAGTCAAAGTGACTATAATATAACTTTTGAACTTAGGTTTTGAGACTTCTTTCTGTGTAATCAACTGAATTCTAATCATGTAACCACAATACAGTGGTTCAGTGTACCTTAAATAATAGCTGTTTACTTCCTGATAACATTTGCTGATATCACACAGACACCACTATCCTAAATTAGTTCTATTCAGAAATATACTGCCATCAACAGAACACTTAGTCATACTGAAGCTGTAGGATTAGGCTTCAATACATGGATTTTTGTGAGGATTTCAGTTTGGTAATTCTGCTTGTATAATCTTCACATGTGGCCAAAAAAACACACACAAAACCTGCCTGTGTTGCCACTCCCCCTGCCCACTTATTTTGCAGAGTTCCTATATCTTTAAAAGTGAAATAACAAGCAAGGAATTCAGCATAAAAAAGAATGTCAAAGCAGATTGTTATGCCTATTGAATTTCTGCCTGTGACAAAACCACAAAAACATGAATTCTTGCCTACAGAAAAGACAGCAACCCAAAGTTAATCCCTCCTGTTTCATAGTGAATTATATTACGAAAACACAACAAGCACCTGTCTTTCACAAGTGTTCCTTCTTGCAGTTTCAGTTTATTCTAGAATCAATATACACAAACACACAGGATGGACATAAAGAAGAGGACGTAAACAAAAAGTGTTCATCAACAAATGTAGCCTCTGTATGCCACATCCTATGAATATTCTGGAAGATTTCCTGCCTGACGTGATCAGAATGTGTGGAGAAGTGGATTGAGGAAAGCCCTGATGCTTGAGGAAACTTCTGCCTATCCTACTCTAGATCCAAGCCAAGCCCTTTACATAACACAGTGTAAGAAGCTTTGAACACACCTTTAAGTTGGAACAGTAAAGGAGAATTCAGCTCAGACTCATTATCTAAATGAAACCAGACTGAAAAAGTAGGCTGGTAAAAAAAATGAAATATTGATGAGCTCCAGATCTGCTGCTCAAGTGATTGTCTGTAAATTGATTTTTTTTAAGTTAGGGATTAGCTTGCTATGAAAGCTCAACAGTAAATCTAATAAATATAGTCAACACTATCTGAACAGATAGAGTTCATGCCCTAATCTCTTAATAATATTTCTGAAATGGGTTCTAGTTTACACCCAGTACCCTTTAAACTGCTCTGGTCGTTGTTTATTTTATTCAGTGGTATCTGTTTTATTCTGAGGGTCATGTATAACAAATGAGATGAATTAGTGGGGGAGGGGGTCATCTGACAAAACTCTTGTGCTATATATATGTAGAATAGTTTCTGGGCAGCTTTTTTGTTGCTGTTGTTGTTACAATGACAGTTTAATTAAAAACCTGGGAAACATTCCAACCTTCTTTCTTCTTGACTGCTTTCCTCAAGTTTCTGCAGCCTTCAAAAGCACGAGGTACAGTATTGGAAGGCCAAGCCAATGAAGAACAAACCAGACAGTGAAAAGCAAGAGCAACAAGAAGGCAAAAAAAAAAAAAATGACATATGAGCTTGTGGATTTCAAATTATTTTTTAAAAAAGAGACACCATCAGAAGACCACAAATAGTAAAAAAGCAATGCATTTTTCAGAGTCTGAAAATCATTAGAACATAAAGCGATGCTACAAACTGGAAAGATGTTTCATGCAGATCCCACTTGAAATAAGTGGGAACTGTAAAGAAAACTTTCCCAATGCTTTTGTCTTTCCTACAGACGAACAAATCTATCAATGCTGGTTTCTCATTTTCCCAGTTAGTTCATTCCATTCCTAAAGCAGTTAGTGAACTTTGTTAGCATCTGCACAAAAATTCATATTCATTGTAGGAATTTCTTCTAATATGCATTTTTGCAAGCAATTTTTCCTAATATAAGGCATTTTTGACATGTTGTTTTTACTAATGTATGCACTGTTTTCCCTTTGTATATGCATTTCTGTATGTAATTCAAATCAGAAAACCATCACAAAATTTAGAGACAATTTCTCCCACACCTCTAATAGCTCTAGCTATGTACCTTCAAAGAGAGGGAGCCAAATGGTAACCACTTGGTTTTACTGAAGTAATACCTGACCTGGACTGATTCTCTATATATCCAGGGATATTTGAAAATAACACTAAACCATGGTTTAGAATACAAGAATGAGCCTAGCTTCCGCTCAGGCCTGCAGACTCCAATCACTGCTCCTAGCCCAGCCACAAGTAGTACTGAAGCTTTCACCTCTATTTTGTATTAATTGCAGCTGGCCCTGTCATCCAAACCCTGACAAATTGCAGTTAACTTTAATTGTGGTTAGTGAACACAAGCTAATTTCAACTTGAACCCCACAAATAAAAATTAATAGATAAATAAATTATAGCTCATGAGTCTAGCCTATTTTACTAAACTCACTTAAGACTAACGAGAAGTTAAGGTTCATATATTGCACTAATCTAAAAGGAGATATCCTTTTCCTTTTAGGAAAGAAGAGGGAGAAGGGTAAACTCCATGGAATATTAGGGTTGCTTTAGTCCAAACAAAACCTATCTCCTCTCCAGAGAATGATCTGAAGGCATACAACATGATTTTGCTAGGAAGATCTGGTTGGGTCCAAGCTGTTCCAAATTCTTTGAAAGAAGAGCAGAGTATCAGTGTGATAAATTAATGTACAAAAGAATTGTTGTTACTTTCAAGAACTTCTGTAGCCTAAGTTGGAGGTGTTTTAATGATCTACTTTACTAGATGTTACATCTTCCTCCTAGCAATAGTGCTTAGTTAAATGACAGCTCATATTATTTTTCAGATTCTTTAAGCACTTTAAGCAATATTATGACAATTATGCACAGTTATAAGCTTGGAGGATACAGTTACTTTCTTGTGATTCTTTTTACAAAAAATATACCTTATTTAGAAAAAAATGTAAAAACTTTTGAGCATTAAGATTTCCACAAATATTTTTTTAAGAATTACTCCACATTTAAATATGAAAACTCCAAGTCTTTATATTTTTGTCATGATAAGCAAAAACATTAGAATTCAATATGTGTCATTTATTGCTTGTTAGAAAAAAAAACTTCTGTCATTAGAGCAATGAAAAGAATGTAGCATCCATGCATAATTTTTTAATGAGATGAACAGAGAGGCATATGAATGACTTTTAGTAAAGTTTGTGACTGCTGAAATTATTTTATCATGCCACTGAAACTGAACAAAAAGAATCATAGAATCATAGAGCTGGGAGAGACCACAAGGGCCATCTAGTCCAACCCCCTGCCCTTCAGGAAATTAAGAGATGGAGAATTTAATGAAATATGTGGTAGTCAATGACAAAAATGCAAAATTAATATATAATAACTAAATTTAGCTTTAGGGGTAGATATTTTGGAAGTACAGTATCTCAGAAAGCCAAATAAACTCGCCAAATGTATATCATATTACTTCTCAGCCCCCTTTTAATTTTTTGTTTAATATTTTCACTAATGTTGCACATTATTAACTCAATTGCAGAGTCTTTGTCTCTCATCCTGCAAAACACACACACACAACATACCTCACACAAGAGTGCTCATTTTGAAGGGGAAAAAATACTTCCCATCTTCACCTCATACTTCAGGTCCCAATGAACTGAGCTACTATATTTGAGAGAAATCTAACTAAACTGAAGAACTATACAAATAGTTGACTAAGCGAGTCAATCCAGAAAGGTAGCAGGCCAGTACTCAAATTCATACAAGTTATTACATCAAAACCAGAGCTTAAAGTGACGGCTAAGGCCAAACCTTTGGACCTTTTCCTTTACTTCCAACACTGCTAAGGTGGCTCTCACCCTATACTGCTACTCCATGCACCTGGCTTTATATAAACATAGAGACCAGTCAGATGTCTGGACACTGAAATACTTGAGAAGACAGCAACAATAAAAGGCAGCAACCAATATCAGATAAAATATGTGCTTGCTTTGGCTAAATATGAATGTGTTAGTATTCATAACAGATAAATGCAATATCTTAATTTTACTGTACAAAGGTGAAAACACAATGAAATCAGATATTTAATAGGAAAGCAAGGACTAGTGTCTACAAGTAGAAGTACTACATGCAATGTATGATCCTTGTTTTATTATTAACAGTACAAACTAAAATAATTATGTTGAAGTTGGTACATAGTGCAGGGGTTAGAAACTAAAGAAGACAAAAGGGGTGTGTGTGCAGTGATACAAGAAGAAGGCAAGCATAAACTGAATAAGAAGAAAGCAAAAGAAGCCATTCTAAGTACTATCTTTTAAAAAAAAACACCTGTCAGTTATTATCTTCCAAATAAGAACATGCACATGAATCACCACATTGCTGACTGCAAAATGGGCCACAAGGTGGACCACTTGCTTAAGCATTTGCAGGATTCATGTGACAGTACAGTAAAGCACACAAAACAAGTCTTTTTCACCTTATAACTTAACAACTTTAAAAAAAAAATTCTAGCTAAATATAGAGCTTTAAATAGTACCTCTTTTTCTTCTTCTTTTCTTTTTTCTTCAGTTTTTCCAAGTCTTTTTTAGCTAGATCGAGAATTTCAATTGTTTCTTTATCAGAGGGAAGCATTGATGCAGAAAATGCTGAGGGGCCACCAAAGTACGTTGACCTTGTGGAAGCTCTTGACAAGTTGCGCCGAAGGTTTTCATTTATAGCTTCACTCTCCAATAGTTTTGCCCTAAACACATACAAAATATATAGAGAGAGGAGAAAGCAGAAGCAGACACATTTATTGGTTTCATGTGTTCCCACTATCGTGTCTTCCTGCAGCACACTCATGAGAAGGCTAAAAGACTTGACTTTTAAAAAACAAACAAACTGTATTTAGCATTATGTCCAAACCCAAACAAATCAATCTCAACCAGTTTCCTTGAAACAGGTCAACTTTCAAAGTTGGCTTGTTTCAGTAAGTCATTATGTCTAACTATGGTTTGTCCAGGTCCAGAAATAATGCTAAAAGACAGTTAAAGCTCCAAGAGTGTGTTCACATGGCCATATATGATCCGTGTGTGTGTGTGTGTGTGTATAAAAATGTTTGTGTTTGTATATACACACACATATACACACAGAGAGATACATACAGAGAGAGAAAGAAAGGCAAGCCCTTCCCACATTTAACTATATGAAGACACTATCTTTGCATCATTTACATCTTGAAAAAATATACAAGGGAGCCAAAATTATGACAGATAGCAAATAATACCTGAGATCTTCAATTTCCTTGATGTAGTTATGAATCATGTTACTGATTTCTTCATTACCTTCTCCTTTAAAAAGAAGGGAATAAAATCAGGTCTATTTAATACATGTTAAGTAGAAGGTAGGCACAAAATACATTTTTTTAAAAAAAACATAGGAATGCTAGGAAGATAAAAAATATATTGAAATACATTGATTTTAATAACTATCAGGAGAGATAATATATGTCTGTGTGTGTGTGCAAATGTGTGTGTGAGAGAGAGACAGAGACAGAGACAGAGAGAGAGCATGTGTACATGTGCTGTCCTACCATCCAATGATGACTGAAAAGTACCAGAAGGACTGAACCAAAGTGACTGATATAGCAGTGTTTTTTAAAAATCCAGGAGAGAGAACCTTCATAAAAATGAGCAGAATGGAAAATCAACAGCCAGACACTCCAGCAAAGGTTATGCATATTCTATTTATCTATTGAATTTATATCCCACCATTCTCCCAAAATGAGATTCAAGGCAGGTAATTTAACATTTAATACCACAAGAGGGAATGTTAAATGCTAAAAGCACAACAGAGACTTGACTAATAAGAGTTCTACCAGCCTACTGAATACAGTCCATAATAGTTTGCAGCTATGCATGGAAAAAGCAGTTCTATCTTACCCAAATGCTTCACTTAAACTACCCGGTTCTAATGTGTGGAGTACCTTCCCGTTTGTGAAATCAACCAATAAAGATCAAACAGTGAAGAATCCTCAAGAGGTATCTTTGCATAGCATAGTTAGAATTTTTAGCCATTACATGCCACCTTAGAAAAGCAAACATGGGTAGTGCCATGTTGGGAAATTATACAGTAGCTACTCTCTATTTATGATAGGATGATATTGCAATGAATGTGTTTTGTATTAACCCCAACTGATAAAAACCTAATATTATTGTTCTCATTTTAAAGCAAGGCCTAAATATTTATCTTGAAGTCAGACCAGACTTCTGCATTTCTCTTGTCTGTCACCATAATAGCAATTTAGGCTTTTCTCACTTGTAGCTGTACAGTTTGCTAGTGCCTACCAGCCTTGTCTAGAAACTTCCAGGTTCTTGTCCAGCTAATCTGTAGAGTATCAATGTCTATATTACTGGGCCTATTCTGTATACCTCTGGGGTCTATCTAATCACTACTCAAAAGTAGTGAGTTCAAATACCCAACATTATCATGGATAAGGGAAACCCAATTAGCATAATGTCTCTATGACTTGCTTTCCAATCTGTCTCTTAAGACACTGTTCCAAGAACAAAGGACTGTAGCAAGTTTTTTTAACTGTACTAGATAAACTTATATAAATTGGAATTGTTGTAGGATCAGATTATTTACTGCTATTTTCAGTATCTGTAAGAAGTACACCAGCTCTTAAAGGAGGGGGTGGAAATACTACATTACTCTCACAGTACTGCATTAACTTCAGTTAGTACACATGGTGACAACCAGTGTGCCTATTTCTAGACAGTATCCATGCCAAAGTAGATGTAACAGTATTCAAGAAATTAGATACTGTGTGAATGAGGATTTTCTAAAGGAGCAAATAGAGGTTGGAAGCCCAGTCCTAAATGCTGAACTAGCAAAATGGCAGGAAGCTTTGATACTTTGGCCCTGAGGGCCAAAGCTTCTAAGGGCATATATGCCTGCTTTCCTTCCAATGCAAATAGCCACTGAGGGAACAAATGTTTATTTAAAAGACACATACACATGCACACACACTAAAGTCCAAGTCTGGAACTAGGACTGTATGCTCTCCTGCAGTCCTACAACCTAAAAACCTGCTCGGTGGGCTGGGAAACTCTGCTGCCAGTTTCAGTCACAACTGAGGGCTACAATAACTGAGGAGGGGAAGAAATTCCCAATTCTTCTGGCACTGGATTAAGAGGTACAGCAAAAGTGTGCCACTGGGTCTCTCCCACTTGCCTACTATAGGTTCAAAGAGTGCCACTCACTTAATAGATAACTGCACAAAGTACGTTGCAACTAGTTTTGTTCCTTATTCTATCGAAAAAAGATGCCAAACCAATTTCTGTAGACTTTAATTCACACAACCATTTTTTGCAATAATAGTACACATTACCTGCTCTGGCAAGGACCTGATTGGCCTGATCGCTCACAAGCTGTGTGATTCGGGCTCTGAGTGCATCAATAGTCTCTTGCATGGCCTTTATCCTGACTCGCAGGTTGTTATTTTCTGTTTGTAGCATGGCGTTTTCATGAAACATGTCATTAATACTTTCAACACCTTCTTCATCTATAATCCTTTTACCCTAAGAGAAGGTAAATATATTTTTCTTGCTTATCAAGGGCCCATCCTTACAATTTTTTAAACTGAAATCTAGGAGGCCTGTCAATTTAGCATTTCACTTGGCTCCCAAAGGGAAAATTACAATTTCTTTGTAATGCACAGCTGTACCATAACCATGCTTTACCTGGCTATGAAATGTTCTTATCGTATTATTACTAACAAAAATCAACATTTATGTCATGAAATATACTTCAGAAATATGCAGGCCCAACTACACCCCATCATAGTGCTTATAAATCTCCAAGAATCCTCTCAAATAAAGATGATGCAATGTAATTAATTTCAGTTAGGGAACTTCACACATTATCCCAAGCATAAGGATTATGTGCACAATGGTTCTGTAGGGTTGTTGTTTAAATAAAGCTTCATCAAAAAATTGGAAACAAAATTAACTATTTTACAAGAATACCAAATATCTATTAAATGATAATCCATAATTCTACAGTGCTATCCCTTCCTTCATCTTCATCCAACATACATTTGATAGCAGGTCTGCAAAGTTTTCAGACTGACTTGAGTTCTGATGGTAATCTTAAATAAACTCACAATTTTGTGAGCCGCATTTAGGCCCCAAACCTCTGGAGCCATTACATTTTTGAAGGAAAAGTGTCTTAACAAATTTTACCGTTTTATACTCCATGAGTTCCATCTGAAGCCGAGTAATCTCACTCCGCAGTGCATTAATTTGCTGGCTAGCCCTGTCTTGATTGACCATCACTTTGTTCTTGATATTTCGTGCCCGATTTGCATACTTTAGAGTGTTTAGTGTTTCCATGAAATCTCTGTCTGAAGGGCTTACACATGCTATCATGACTGTTTGACTGCAAAATGAACACAATTCAAATTTATTACTCAAGAAAAAGTCTCTAATTAAGCAAGAATAGTGCTATGTGATAGATACTGATAAAGAGAGAAAGAGACCAGAGAGAGAGAGAGATGGGACAAAAATGCATTAACATGTTTGACCACAGATTAAATTACATTTTTTTAATTCATCCCCAAAGAAATTATGGACATAAAAACATGTATCCAGAAATTATTATCCCCCCACCCCCCACTATTGCCAAAAAAAAATATTTCTTAAAAGGGCAAAATGTTGAACACAGCACAAAAATAGTAACAATCAGAAACCACAGGTATACATGCTGATGAAGTCTGCCTAGGACCGAAGATGAGAGCTAACTTCTTACATTTGTGTCCTTATAAAAGCTGCTGAAGGGCAGCTGTAGCTGGCAGCACAACTGTAAAGTCTTATGTATAAACATAATCATATTGAACTATTTAAAAGTTAGCCATATCACTAAGGACATCCAAGCAATAAAGGGGATGTATTTAGCAAAAAGGCATTTGAGTAGCAACAATTCAAACTTAGAAAGTAACTACAGTAGTATGAAGACAAAGGATAACAGAAGAGTGCAGTTCTGTTTCATAACATAAAAAATGCTGATCATTGAAATACCACCCAAATTTAAGAGTAGGTTATAAAGAGTCCCAATGACATTCCATAATTAGATGTGGAAATGCTACTTTGTGGAATTAGTCATCATAATGTGCCCTTAGCACCTTAAATTGTTCCAGTCCATATTTCCCAATTCTCCCTGCTGCTATGGCTTTTGGGTTTTCCCATATCATCATGGGTTTTTTGCTTACACTGCACTGCATTTTGTGCATAACACTGCACAATAAGTTTTGTGACCATTCCTGAAATTCTCCACCCTCCTTTTAAACAAAATTATATTATGGCTCAATGAAGACTGTGTATTCAGCCATATAATTAAACAGCATGCACGTCCTCCGTATCCATGGATTCTGCATCCATAGATTCAACCAACCCCAGCCCGAAAATATTTAAGGGGAAAATATCCAAAAACCAAACTTTGCTGTTTGTAATTTTATATAAAGGACATTATTTTACACCATTGTATATAATGGTACTTGAGCATCCATGGATTTTGGTATCCACGGGGAGTCCTGGAACCAAATCCAAGCAGATACTGAAGGCCCACTGTATGCATTACCTCACAAACATTATGATGTGTGACCCGGAATGAAAATCTCTGAAATTTAAAGCTTGTCTTTCGTTTGGCTTAATAATTTACCACATTTTAATTCTAAAATAATAAAAAATGCTTGTATAATATTTAAAAAATGTGTTCTGGATAGTACCTCTGAAGGCTCTTTTAAATTAGGGTCCACTGCAGTGTAAACCAATAGAGCATGGTAGGACCCTATTCTATGAGTTTTTATCTAGTATCTGCAAATCATTCCTCAGCCACTTGCACTGCCAAACTAGAAAACCATTTTTGTAAAGCAAGTATTTCCTGTTGTCTCCTGTACTCTCAGGGGACTAGGGAGAATCAAGGAAAAAGGGTATGCCTATGTGGCATGAGGCTTCAGTGGGACTGCTGAAACAACTGCAAGAGAAGGAACCCCAGATCCATTCCTGTGGTAAACTTGTGAATTTATAAAGCAATAGACCAGGGGGGAAAGGTCACCTGCACATTATCTTTTTCTCTTCATTTTAAGTTTTAAGAAAATTAGATTTCTGTACCCAAACTACTGCATCGTTAGAAGGTCATGTTTTGAAGACTTTTACTTTCAAAAACTTACTGTTTTAATAATGTGTCTACAGTAAATCAGAGCATAAATGCTTTACAAAGTGAGTATTCCATTTAGCAGATCATTTACTTGTGCTGCAGTCTGTTTTCATCATTAAATTTTCTGTTTAATGGATCTTATAAAGAGTAAGCCCAGATTAAAAAAAACACATATCCACCGCAAATCCACCACCATAGGAACACACAATGTACAGCCATTTTCGCAGTGAAACCACTGCTTTTAGAAGTTAATGCATTTTTTTCAAAACTCACTTTTTACCCTGCAGTTTCCAGGAAAAGACAGGTTTTCCTGGGTTGGGGCAATGTGTGTCCTACCAGATAGGTATGGCATCACGGGGTGGGATGTATTCCAGGAGTGGTACAGATTGGTGAGTGACAAGCATTTTGCCATTTTATTTTTAATGTTCAGTGTACAGTATCACTGTTTTGAGGAGTGTTGTTATTGTTATGATATGATTCGTGTCCAAGGAATGCTCCTTCATTGCCTGTGGAGGGGGAGGACGTTTGAGAATTGCTGCACTGAAGCCCTTGTGTTTTCCCACTAAGTGGGAGAGGGGTAAATAATAAGGCCGGTGCAACTGTAGGGTCGCCCTGCCCTTCACCAGGAAATTGACGTTGACAACCACAACGCTGTGTTCTTTTTCTGAACCTGAAGGAGGGTAGCTCCTTCAGCCAAGCTGCTCCTGAACAACAAGGCTCTTTATTTCTCCACCTCCCCTTGCTTTGCCATGGCACTGACCAAGGGAAGCCTAGCAAAGAGCCAGCTGTGGTAACTTGACTCTGCTAGGCTTTGCCCCAGTTAGAACCAGGGCGAAGAGAGGGAGAGTAGAAGCTGTTCAGCCAAGGCACCAGTGAGCCTCATTCGTTCAGTGAGACTCATTATTTTGATTCCTCCCCTTGTTTCACTATGGTGCTGACCAGGTGAAGCCTAGCAAAGTGTCAGCTGTGGTAAGTTGACTCTGCTAGGGTTCGCCCCAGTCAGCACCATGGTAAAGTGAGGGAAGGTGGAAACTGTTCAGATAAGGAACTAAGCGACAAGGCTCTTTATTCCTCCTCCTCCCCTTGAGGACAATATAGATTCACCCAATGTTTAGCACCCTAAGTTCTTTGGAAGAAATGTAGGCACAAAGGTGGCAAATACATTATATGTTTTGGACCACAGCTAGGATTTCACTTGCATAATAGCCAGTCTAAGGTGTTGCATAAGATGACTGAAATGGCTTAATACACAGCCCCCAGACTCCCCTAGAGATACTACTGAATGCACCTCCCGCAGCCACTGCCATCTGGATCACCTGCCCCAGCTCTCTCCTTGTTCTGTCCACCCTCCATCCCATGTGTATATGCACATGTCCGGAGACTTTTAAAGTTCACTCATTTACCCTGATTACTCATTGGGGCGTGAAGATGGGAAGAGGATTGGATGGGGGAGGCACCCAATTAGAGTGCAAGGTGGGGATGAGACTGCAGGATACCAAGAAAGACTATCAGTTGATAGGTTTATGCATGCTGAGCATGAAGAGGGGAAAAACAGCGGAGCTACCACATTAGTGTGTCCAAAAATAGCCCAATTCAGTGACCACATGGAACAGATGGGACACTCCCTTTTGTCCTGAAGTGAATTTGGGAAGGGGAGGATGATGTGGCTGTCAATACACATTCGGTGAGGATTTTAATGGTTAGATGTGACACTAAAGTTAATCAGACTGATACAGGATAATACACAGTGGAGCGGAATTATTTGGATAGTGTGGATTCTACCTAAGTGACCATTTCCTCATTTATTTGGGGTGAAATACCATTTCTCAGATTATACAAAATACAGAGATAAATTGTGTCACAATTCTTTGATTCTCGAGTGAGATATAAAAATTGCTGTTTTAATCTAGCTACACAAAGATCTATATAAATCTAACCTAGGTTTTAAATTTTATTATGCTGATATACTTTAGCCTCAGAAATAGCAAGTTTATGAAAGCTTTTTTTAATCATTCCTTTTTCAAAGAAGGTTTAACACAACGTTGAGTAAAGTTTTGCCCATACCTGTTTCCTCCAAGAGAGTCTTGCAATAGTCGTGTTAATTTTGAGTCTCTGTATGGTACATGAGTAACCTTCTTACTTTTATCGCCCAGTGCACTTATTACATTGCCCAATGCCAACTAAAGAATATACCAAAAAAGATTTAAATTAAAAATCAAACAGGTATAAGCAGGCACTGACAGAATCAAGAATGTTATTGTCAAGAGTTGGATACACCAGAAAGGGCGTGTGAGACAATACAGTTAGAAGAATTTTACATTGCTCTTTTCCACTGCAATAGTTCTCCCTGCCAACATGTCAAACCACTCTTCCATTTCAGAAGTGACTTGCCTACTGAGTCAGGGGACAACCATAGTTTCAACTGTACATACTCTTTTCATGGGCAAATGCATGATTCTTTTGTAGATCCTGACAGTCCAGACATTAACATTTTTAGTATTTAGGTTTGCTTTGTAAAAACTGAGCTACAAAAACAGCTTCATATCATATCATTATTGTTCTAATTCAATATAATGCAGTCTAGCAAGTTTCAATAATTCAAAGGAAATTGCATTAGACCATGGGCATGCTGCATGTATTGCAGAGGGGACGAATCTGTGGCACTCCATATATTTTTGGACTTCAGATTCAGTTAGTTTTATCTAGTGTGGCCAATGGCAAGGTACTGTGGGAACTGAAAGCTCAGCTACCTTTAGAGGGTCACAGGTTCCCCATCCATGATACATATGAATTATATTTTAGAGTCCTGGGGAAGGAGAGATTGACTTTTAATGGACTAGTTCAGTTATGGAAAAGAGATGACTGTTAACCTGGATGACCTGTTGACTAAAAGGATGACTTTGCTAACTTGTCAAAAAAGAAGAAACCTTTATTACTGGATTATAGGCCTCTTTATTAGATACATGAAGTATTAGTACCAGTAGAAAGATGCACACATATATGGGAGATACAATGGAGCAAAAGGCTGAAAAATACAAGAGGAATTTCTCTGTGACAATGTTTTGTAAAGCTTAAATATTCCACAAGATGAAGCACGGTGCCTCTTCATGGGAATGGTACTCATTCTGCTTAGCTATAATCATTTTTGCTTTGATGTGTTAACTTACATCTTCAGGTGCAATATGAGCAACGATTAACTAGGCTTAAGGAATCAGTAGCAGATTGCAACACTGTGCACTCCGCATCTCCAACCCCAGCCTTCTAGTGCATAAATTCCCAATATTCTTAAACATGGTTGGACACTTAATATGCAACCACTGTAAGTTCTTCAGAGCATGCTATTTAAGATAGGATTTGAGACAGGAATTTGAAGGTAAAATTGACAACGTACCTTCAAATTCCTGTCTCAAATCCTAGATCTGGACTAATTTAGCATGATCAGTTCTGATTATAGCACTTGATACTAAATTAATGCATTAGTTGCTATCTGCATTAATCTAGTATCAACTGCTATAATCAGAATTGCAGATATATATTTTTGAACTAAATCTTTAGTAATAGTACATTTCCAAGAAAGTTCTAAAATACATGATAAAAATATGTTCTAGTTGCCACCATTTGCTAGTCCTGCTACTGGAACCATTAGTACTCTTTACTACTGATTGTTGTGATGCTTGTATTTGGCCAAAGAGCACAAAATACATTGCACCAGCATATAAAGTTCACTGGCTTCATCCATCAGGCAAAAGTGCTAAAAATCATACAGAAGAAAAGTGATGAGGTTAGGGTCACAGGCCTGCATCTTGTTTGAGATGTTTGTTAAGGTACTGTTTAAGGTCGTCTCAAGGGAAGGTTGATGTACGTAGAGGCTACACCCCTTCTTGGCCATAAAGGGAGTGAGAACAAAGGCAGCAAAAGAAATGCAATATAATGAACTTCTCCAGTGATATTGTGCTGTACCTTACGTACGTATCTCTGCTTCAGAGAATCTTCCAATTAACTGTGTTTACTGGCAAGGTAGAACAAAAATGTAAGCTTACTAGTCCACAGTTGATAGAAATGCCTTCTTTTGCTCTCTCTCCAGTGGCTCCTGTACGCTTTAATCGCTCAGACCCTGCCAGATCCACAAAATGAAATTTAGCTGTAAGGGTTTCGAACTCATTCAGCTCTGATGACTCTGATATTATTCTATTATCTGTCATGTTGTCCTGTGGAGAAAAAATAAAATCTATGAAACTGCACAATGAGGGAGGGGAAGGAGAAAAAGACATGTTGCCCCATTCAAAGCCACAAGTGTATTTAGAAACCCAAAAATGAACTCCGTAACATACTAACAACAGGGGATCACTCATGAGACCATTATTTTTGGAAAAGATAATTCCCTACATTTCCCATTATTTCTTATTACCTTCTTAAACACCATAACTTTATTGCAAAGAAACGGGATTCACACGAACCTCTACTGTTAGAAATGTCTTTAAATTACCTATATTTGGCTCAAAGATAAACTAGTATTGTGAAGTCAAAGGCCGGCATCCATAGATTTTCTTTGGGGTTTTTTTCCCCTGGGCTGTGAGGCCGTGTTTGGAAGAGTTTACTTCTGACATATCACCTGTATCTGTGGCTGACACCTTCAGAGAATGGTCAGGGAGGAGTGTGTGTGTAGTTTATATACTGTGAATCCCTGTTGGGGAGTATATGTAAATTTGTATATTTGAATGGTTAGTTTCTGGGTATAGAAATGCAAGGCTTGTTAGTGTCTGTTTAGCTAATGGTTGGTTGATGGCCCATTATCTGCTGGAAATCCCCCTGTCCCTGGGTGGAATTCCTTTGTAAGTGTTGAGTTTTGATTCTATTGCTTTTCAAAACTAGAAGCCAGATTTTGTTTACTTTTAGGATTTCTTCTTTCCTGTTGAAGTTGTCTAGGTGTCTGCAGATTTCAATAGCTTCTCTGTGCATTCTGACATGATAGCTGTTGGCCTGGTCTAGAATTTCAGTGTTTTCAAATAACATTTTGTGTCCAGGTTGGTTTATAACATGTTCTACTACTGCTGATTTTTCTGGCTGGCCTAGTCTGCAGTGTTTCTCATGTTCTTTGATTTGTGTTTCCACACTGCGTTTAGTGGTCCCTATGTAAACTTGTCCACAGCTGCATGGTATGCGGTAAACTCCTGCAGCTGTGAGAGGGTCTCTTTTGTCCTTCGCTGAACATAGCATTTCTTGGATTTTCTTGGTTGGTCTATAGATTGTTTGGAGGTTGTGTTTCCTCATCAGTTTACCTATTCTGCATGTGACTCCTTTGATGTATGGTAAAAATACCTTCCTTTTGGGTGGCTGTTTTTCTTCTTCATTCCTGTGTTTTTTTCTGAGTCTGGCTGCTCTTGTGATGTCTGATCTGGAGTAACCATTAGCCTGTAGGGCCCAGTTTAGGTGCCTCAGTTCGTCCTCCAGGTAGTGGGGTTTGCAGATCCTTTTTGCCAATGTTTTTATTGTGCTTCTTTTTTGTCCTGGGTGATGATTGGAGTTCTTGTGTAGGTATCTGTCTGTGTGTGGGGATTTTCTGTATACCTTGTGACCTACCTGTTGGTTTGGTTTGCAGATGACTAGGACATCTAAGAATGGCAGCATTCCTTCGTTTTCTTTTTCTATCGTGAATTGGATATTTGGGTGGATGCTGTTCAGGTGGTTCAGGAATGAGACCAAATCTTCTTCTCCATGGTTCCAAATGGTGAAAGTGTCATCCACATATCGGGACCATGTTGTGGGCTTTTTGGTGCTGTTTCCAGGGCTTGTTTTTCAAAATGTTCCAAGTAAAAGTTTGCTATCACAGGGCTCAGGGGCTGCCCATGGCTACTCCATCTATCTATTCATAGAATTCATTATCCCACTGGAAGAAGTTTGTGGTGAGGCAATGTTTGAACAAGGCTGTGATGTCCTCAGGAAATATTTGTTGGATGAGTGCCATGGTGTCCATTATGGGGACTTTGGTGAACAAAGATACCCCAAGATAGATGCAGGCGAAGCATCAGAAGTAAACTCTTCCAGAACACAACCTCACAGCCTGGAAAAAAAATCCAAAGAAAATCTATAGAAACTAGTACTTTTTGTAACCTTCTAAGCAAATAGAGGAGCAAAATCACATCCAGAAAGGTATCGACTATACACTACTTCAGCACAGCTTTTTGCACAGATCCACTTTCATCCTTATTCAGACAGGGAAGTGTTGACCCAGCAAGAACCTCCAGTTTCCATGAACAGCTGCTATGGCATTTTTTTCCCCTGTTGTGACCAGATGACTACATGGAAAGGAAACATTTTACATTGGTGACATTGTTGTACCTTTGATCAGGTAATTTCTCAATTGTTAGATTTCTCAACTGTTACACCAAAACTACAAGGAACTATTTAGAACAACATTAGTTAGCAATTTTAAGTACTACATAATACTCCACTGCGTTCCCCTGTACTTATGGTGACAAACAGAAAGATCTCTCCTGAACTGTTAAGAGAAGCCAGCAATCCAGACTAGAAGACAATGCACAGAAAAAGAACAAACAGAACAGGACACACCATGTTAAGCATACACCATAGGAAGTCAGCCTTCTTCCGTATAATCCGCCCTGTACGCTTAGGTCCTCTGGGGGACATTTGCTCCAGTCAGTCAGGACTAGGTTGGCAACTGTCACCCAGAGGCTTTTTCTTCAGCTGCCCCTAGACTCTGGAACAGCCTGCTGGAAGGGATGATAATAATAATAATAATTATTATTATTATTATTATTATTACCCCGCCCCTCTGTTAAAAACAATCGGGGCGTCTTCCAACAATTAAAATACAATAATGCTGGCTAAAATTCCTAAGCACCACCCACCCCCACCCATAATTTTAATGTATAAAATTAAAAACCGCCTAAACTAAAAACACATATAGAAACAAATAGAAACAGAAATAGAAAACAAATAGAAAAATTAACAGCCAATTCTGAATATGATGTCAGAATTTAAATCAGCATTAAAGACTAGCCTCTTCCACAGGCCTATCCAAATTATTTTAAATTGTGTATTGATTGTTTTAAAATGTCTTAGTTTTACTTGTTTTTTTAAACTGATATATGTTTTTAACTGATGTGTGTTTTTAACCAATGTAATGTTTATGTGCTGATTTGTTGTTCCTCGTCTCGATCCATGGGGAGAGGCGGGTAAAATATCATCATCATCATCATCATCACCACCACCACCACACATCAGTGTGGGGAGCACACAGCAACACCTGAGATGTTGCTGAGCTGCACTTTCCATCAGTTCTAAACCAGCATAGCCAATGGTGAAGGAGTTACAGTCCAACAAGATCTGGAGGGCTGCAGGATTCCCATGCCTGTCTTAAACAACTTTCAGCGTTCTTAAAAAAAACTCCTGCCCTGGAATGAAGAGGACTTGTAATGTTTTCAGTTGCCATTAGAGAGAAAAGATGTACCGTATATTTCTGCATACAAGACTATTTAACACTTGAAAATCTCCTCAAAAGTGGGGGGGGGTCTTATACCCCCAATAGACCTTTTCCCCTGCTGTGAGAATGATTGAAGTGTAAAATGGCCTGGGCAGTTTTCCCAGCAGATCCTTCCTCCTGCTGTGAGAATGACTGCTTTGCATTTGAAGAGTTAAATGGCCCTCTATTTAGCTCAGGAGAGTCAAAATGATGTTTCTTTTCAGGATAAGTTAGCCTAAAATTAGAATTTCTGGATTCAACTTCTCATTTTGCATCAAGTTTTGTCTATGGTGAAATTCTCTTGTCTGCCAATGTGGCTCTAAAACCATTAAGGTGCTCATTCATTAATGTGCTCATTCAAAAATTTGGGATTTGATAGCTTCATATTAACCAACTTATAGTATTAATGCAACCTTACTTTCCAAAGATTGAACACCACAGAGATTTTTCAAAGTATCCCATGCTTTTTTAGCTGTTCTTAGTCCTTTAATTTCACAGACTATTCCATCATCTACAGCCACTGAGCTGGCTGGCTGGTGGGGAACAGGCTTTCCAGCCAGCTGGCTGGCTGGCTGGGGGGGGGCAAACTCTATATTTTAACTTAAAAATTGGGGGGGTCGTCTTATGCGCCCAGTCGTCTTATACGCCGGAATATACGGTAGAGTACTTATTCACATACATTTCAGAAGAGACTAACCAAAACTTCAAGCAATAAAGTACAATAAGGTAACCCTTCTACTCAGCAAATTCAGAATCAGCCTTCAGCCCTCAAATGCCTGACCCACTGATCTCTAAAACCTTGCAAAACTTCTAATTATGTGTTATTAGCAGAAATTACCCCTAAATGGTAGAATGCTTACACAATACCTATCAGGAAAAATGAAGACATACAAATTATCTTGCCCTCTGTTGAGCACACTACAATTTTATAGTGAAAACACACATACTTCCAGGGACCTACAAACATTTCATGATTTTTGTTAGCTGAGTGCAGTGCTAGTCAGAAGCCTTCCATTCCTATGACTATCCTAATTTGTTCTCAAATTGAATTTGTATTTTAAATCTATTTAAAACCAAAGTTAATGTCTTCAAACATATACGTACTTACTTACAAGCATGGATGACATATTATAGAACCCAAACAAAAGCTTCCAAAAAGCTTAATTTTCCAAATCAAATAAAACTGCATTTTAAAAGCAACCAAAATGCAAGATATGCATAGGATGTTACTGTTTGTCTTCACACTTTAAACACCTTGATAGCCAAATACACATATTTAAAAAGAAATGCTTCCTTCCCTTACCACTAGCTCTAATAAGGATTGGCCAGTCAACTGGAACACTAAATTAAACTTAAGCAGGACCTCTTTTGTTAATTTTGGACTAGCTGTTCTTCCAGGTATAATATAGTCTTACTTTTCAAAGTATCACCTGCCTTTCCAGCAGAGGTGAAAGTCTTCTCACCAGCTTTTATTTCATTTTCTCTCTTTCTCTGGCTGAATCTACATGGGCAAAATAATGTGTCTTTACCTCACTTTCAGTCCTGTTGGAACACAAAACAGTCCTCTGGTTCCAACATGAAAATGCTTCTTTTTTATGCCTGCAGGCTGTAAGGTGATTTTTTTTAAAAAAAAAAAAAACCAGTTTACTCCACTGTTTTGGGGAAGAACCATTAAAAAAAAGTGGTTTGACCCTCGAATTGAGATTGAAGTGGAGTCAGGGGTGGGTGGGGACTGGCTGGTGGGTGGGTAGCACTGAGTTACTAGAGATGTGTACCCCAGGCTCTTGCTCACCAACAAAGGGTGGGAAGGGTCAGTATCACTTTTTTTATTTGTACTTTGGATGTATGTGACACTTTGAATCTTTGATCTTTGAATATTTGCTTACATTTAGATGTCCTTCTGAGTAGGGTGATGGGGGACTAGTCTCATGGGATAAGCACAATAAAACACTTTCCTGGGACTAAGCACTATTTATTTATTTATACTCCGCTCTTCAGCCACAAGGCTATCAGAGCGGCTTACAAATTGTTTTAAGCAATAGCAATTTACACATCTACACTGCAGTAGACTGAGTTGACTGCCCAGATACACTATGCACCCAATCCAATGGAAATACAGGTGGACAGTCAGAACAACCAAAAACAGAAAGGCTATTTGATTATGCGGACACTGGCAGGCATGGTGGGAACAAAAACCCCACAGCCACTGTGGGAGATACATGTACACAGTAGAACCATCCCCTTGTCCAAATGTGACTACATGATGGAGTCCCATGTGGCTTTCCAAACTGATTTCAGTTTGGATTAAAACAGGTGTGTATGGCAGTAAAGAGATGAAACAGGGGCAGGGTGTTATGCAGTGGAGCGGGGATACAGCTCTCCTGTAGATTCAGCCTCTGTTTCCTTCTTTCTCACACACATACAGCATTTTATAGTCACCATTAACTTGCCTAACTAAACAAAGACCTTCCCATCATACTTGGAGATGCAGTAGTCAATGCCACCAGATTTATATTACAGGACAGTTGAGCACTGCTACAATTCTGACAAGCCTTTTATTATTGGAGCAGTTCAACATTTTTTAAAACTGGATTTCTTTTCATAGACTCATCAAGTTGGTAGAGACCACAAGGACCATCCAGTCCAACCCCCTACCATGTAATCACAATCAAATCATTCCCGACAGATGGCCATCCAGCCTCTGTTTATAAACCTCCAAAGATGGTGTCTCCACCACACTCCAAGGCAGCATGTTCCACTGCTGAACAGCTCTTGCTGTCAGGAAGTTCTTCCTAATGTTTAGGTGAAATCTCTTTTCCTGTAGTTTGAAGCTATTGCTCTGTGTCCTAGTCTCTGGAGCAACAGAAAATAAGCTTGCTTCATCCTCAGTATGACATCCCTTCAAATGTTTAAACGTGGCTATCATGTCTGCTCTTAACCTTCTCTTTCCCAGGCTAAACATACCCAGCTCCCTAAGCCACTCCTCATAAGGCACGGCTTCCAGACCTCCCACCATTTTGGTCACCCTCCTCTGAACACACTCCATCTAATCAATATCCTTCTTGGATTATGTTGCCCAGAACTGGACACAGTATTCCAGGTGAGGTCTGATCAAAGCAGAATACAGTGGCACTATTCCTTCCCTCAGTCGAGACACTATACTCATATTGATGCAGCCTAAAATCGCATTGGCTTTTCTGGCTGCTGCATCACACTGCTGACTCATGTTCAGCTTGAGGTCCACTAAGACTTCTAGATCCCTTTCGCATGCACTGCTATCAAGCTAGGTGTCACCCATCCTATATCTGTGCATTTCATTTTTTCTGCCTAAGTGTAGTACTCTACATTTCTCCCCTGTTGAAATTCATTTTGTTAGTTTGGGCCCAGCTTTCTAATCTGTTAAGGTCCTTTTGAATTCTGTACCTGTCCTCTAGGGTATTAGCTATTCCTCCTAATTTGGTGTCATCTGCAAATTTGAGAAGTATGCCCTGTATTCCCTCATCCAAGTCATTGATAAAGATGTTGAATAGCACTGTGCCCAGGACAGAACCCACTTGTCACTTGTCTCCAAGACGAAGAGGAGCCACTGGAGACTTCCCTCTAGGTTCAGACAGTCACCCAATTACAAATCCACCTAACAATTCCATTGTCTAGACCACATTTTACTAGCTTGTTTGCAAGAATATCATGGGGGACCTTGTCAAAGGCCTTACTGAAATCAAGTTTAACTATATCCACAGCATTCGCTTCATCAACCAAGCATACATAAATATTAATGATAATGACAATGGTGATAAAAATATGCTCACTTTTCTCACCCTAGAATGCAGGGCAAGCTACAAAACAAAACCAGACACCTGCAGATGAAAACAGATACATTGCAAAATAAATAAATAAATAAATAATTCAAAATTGTAATCAGTCAGTTCCCAGGGACCTGTTTAAAAAACCAACAAGAACCCTTCACCTGCAGCCAGAAGAACAGGAATTGAGGCAGTCTAGCTTCTCAAAGAAGGGAATTCCAAAGCTGGCTCTCCCCTCTTCCCACCAGAAGTAGTTGTGTGTTAATTATACTGCTTTTTAAAGTGTTTTAGCATTGTTTAATTCTATTTTAATGTTTATCTTTTGTATGTTTTTAACTACACCATGCTTACTTTAAATTTCAAGTCGCTTTGAGCCCTACCTCGGGGGGGGGAGAAGAGGGGTATAAACCCTGTGAAATTCATCAGGTTGCTATAGTCACCAGGAAATTTGAAGGACACATACACACACACATAAATAAAGTTAATAATAATAATAGCTCTGAAAGTGGTTGGATGGGAGGAAAGCCCTCCCTTGCAGAACTCGAAATCCAGAGACTCATATGGGAAAACACAACCCTTCAGATGACCTGGACACAAACTGTAGTTCATGTATTAAAATAAATAAACATTTGGTAGCCCCAGTATGAATGTGGTGTCATACTTATTTCTCTGACAGCACTTTGGAAAAGTTACCTTTTTTGGACTAGCATTCTCAGATTCTCGAGGTAGCATAGCCACTATGGGCTCTTATGTTATGCTGTTAACATGGTGCAGCAGTTTAAGGCCACTGGCCCAATAACCCAAGGAGACTATGTGGCTAGAGTCAATGCTCCAACTCTCTCTTTATCAACACTGCTCCAGAGGTACAACAATGGTGGGCACAGAAGCAGAGACACAGATCATCTCATGTCACCCTTGCATCACAGGAAGGTGTAGTATTGCTACAACTTCCACAGAGCCAATATAACATTAGATGGCAGCATGTGAAAAAAAAATGCTTTGGGTTCCATATTGGGAGAAAGGCAGGATTTATTAAATCAATCAACCAATCATTCAAAAAAATTGTTCTGGCTATTATTCCAATAACACTCACCTAGACTTCACATGCTCCAAAGTTATTTCCAAGTGTGCCCCCTCCCCACCCACACCCAACATGCAAAAAAAAGACCTTAGACTTAAGATACCTACTGCATCGATTGGGGAACAAATTCTAGTTTGACATAAGTGGACAGTGAAAATTGCATGGGAGCGGGAGCTCTGGACATTCATTTGAGTGCTGGCAGTGGTTCGAGATAAAGCACCCAGCTTCAAACACTGCATCATCTGTATAAAATAGGGAGAAAAGGACTAAAGATTATTTTTTTAATGTGTGTGAAAATGCATACACCAGAAGCCCTCTCAATATTAGAATTAATCACTCATAATATAGAAACATATTATTTTCACATTACTTTTTCCAGTTCCCTGAAATACATATAAAACTGAACGAGGCCTTCGTAGCACATCCCTCTAAACAGATGATAATATGCCTCACCAAAGGCTATTCAGTGCATTTTTCTAAACAGCTTCTAAAGAAACTGTTGTGACCAATGCATCCACATGCTATCAAAAGTTACAGAAAATGTATACTAACCTAGAAGAGGATTAATAAGAATTAAAAGAGTGTTTGCCCTTTTATGCTCACAGAAAACAGAAAAAATCATATGCACAAAACTGAGAGAAGTAAATGCTGATGAATCTCAGCACATATCAAACTGGGCTAAGTCCAGGGACTGCAGAAACTGACCTGCTGTCACTGAGCAGAATGCTGCTTTATGTTGTTATAGTGACCAAAGGCATGCTGGCAGAGTGTGCCTTTGTATTGTCTCTTCTTTTGTTCCCTGTAAGAGTGCTCTGAATATTTAATGCCACAGCAGTAACTGCCAGAGAAACAGTATAATGGGAGATGAGCCCAAGTAATAGAGGGTGAGTTTTGCTGAAGGCCTCAAAAGTTCAGGAAAAAGAAACTAGCAGCAAGCTGCCCTATTTCCTGTCCTATGCACTAATAGCAAATTCATTCTCCAAGCATGAGTCCTCACATAGTCAAAACTGCATCCAGGCTCACAGAAAGGTAGTTGCGGGAGGAGGAGGGATATGGGGAACACTAATTCAGTGAAGGACTGAGCTTACTCAGTGGACATACTGTTGGAGAATGAAAAGCTAGAGAAAAAAGGGAAGAAAGGAGGATCTAGAAAAATTGAAGAGAGGAATATAAACTGTGTATCACAAATTTTAAAAGGTATCCACTTTTGATTATTTGTATTAGGGATGCAAAGAAGAGGGCTTGCCACTGGCCGGCGGGCTGTTTTGCGGCCCAGCCGGCCACCCTCAGGGAAGCCCTCCTTCCCTGTCCCCCCGCCCCGTCCTGGCTTCAGGCTCAGGGGGGAAGGGCAGCCACATGGCGAACCCATGGGGGTCACCATCTTGGCGTCTTCGTCCCAGCGGCCTTTGCTGCTGGGAGGGAGGAAGAAGGAAGAAACCAATGGGAGCGAGCCTGCCTCGCTCCTATTGGCCAGAGGAGGGGCGCAAACCAGGGCTATATAAGCCCTTGCAGGGTCGCACACCTCCCAGAAGGAGGGCTGCAACGGAGGCGACCAGAGCGCTCCGTTGCAGCCGAAGAAAGCCCACCCATCCTCCCTCGGGGGGTTATTACGTCGCAAGTTGCAGGCGGATGTATTGGGTCGTGATAAGGCAGGAAAAAAGGGGGGCCTCCAGCAAATTCAAGTTCAAGCACAAATTCAAGTTCAAAGGAGGCCCCTCCCCGCTTAATTATAACATGCAATTGTTTACAGGGGAGGAGAAAGCGTCGGGTGGATGGCCCGGCCATCTGGCTCTCTCCTCCAGGAGGCGGGTTGGGATGGACCAACCCGTCATTTGGCCCACATGGTTGGGCATTGCGGATATCACGACCCATACATTGCCGCCAACCATTCAGTTGCAATTTGCGGCCAATTTTATTGCCAAAATGTTATCATATACCTCAAACATGTATCTACCTCTATTTTGTATTCAATTTACTAACCTGTACCTAACCTAATTTTCTGAAGATGTAACCAATACATAGTTGAAGAAATGTTATGTGTCTGTGCATTATTCAGGAGGGCAGGGGGCAGTACAGCTTGGGTCCGCAAATAGTGTTGTTCTGAGCACTGATACCTCTGATTCTGCATTCACAGTCCGTGTTGTGACTCCCACTGTATATATTCCTCCTGCTGAATCTTCATGGATCTTGATATTTGATTTTTTGTTCTTTGAATCAATATCACGTGTTGTATCAAAGAGATCAAGTATTTCTTCATTGTAAAGCTAATTTAAAAGGAAAAAAGGGACAGTAAAATTAAGATGCACAACTATGCTCAACACAACTCAAGATGAACAAAATGATGCAGTTTTCTTATCATGGCTGTTGGGTAAAAGCATCATACAAAATAGAGCCATTTTTAAGCCAGCAATTTTCAAGGGGTGGTGATTGTAGGGGAAGGTTGGAAAAACAGAAATTTTCAGCAATTTTTTTTAAATGACATTAGCACACTTTCCAGATTGAAAGTCACTTTTTTTTACTCTAAACCAAAAGGCAGGATATATAATTTAGATTGACATAAAATAATAGTATTTAGTATATAAAAAGTACAGTTTATTCAGACAATAACAACAAATTGATTTTTTTAATAGCTACAAATGGAGCTACAAGCTCCTGAACTGTAAGGAGTCTCCTTAGTTTAGCAAGTTTATGAAGAGCAGGCAAAAAATAATAAAAACAGAAGAAGCCATCAATGTTAATAAAACAGAGAAAATGATTTTGTCTCCTTTAGGTCTCCATAGTGTCAAGCTGACATAAAGCATTCATTCTCATAAAAATAACTTAAAAAAAGAAAAAAGAAACCAAGGCCAAAGTTGCAATGATCAGATATTGTGCATTGTCCTATATAAAAGTCTTACTGTCACTTGTTTTTAGAAACAATTGGGGGGGGGTAAATATATGAACAGCATCTCTTAAGCATTGTATACATCCTTCTAAAAGAAAATATTCCAGAATCCTTTTTTTTCAATTAAAAAAAATCTAATTTTTTTCGAAAGAAAAAAGGGCTTGGGGAGATGAAAAAACTTCCCCACTCCAGAAATTTTCTAGTTTTTTCCTTCCACGCTTTCACATCTCTAATACAAACCACAATTAATCTACAATAATAGCTTGCTAATGAAGTTATACAAAATACTTCACTAACTTAAGTTGCAGCAGGTTGAGAAATTATCAGAAAAGGAACCAACAATTAGCAACAATGAAGTCAGCATCATATCCACAATCACAATCCACAATCATAATCTGGGAAGTCATCAACTTTGCTCCTCATATATCTTAAGCATTCTGCTGCTCATCCACACTGTCTCTAAATTGTCTCTGAATGTAGCGTATGAGGCAAGAGGCATTACTGTACTTCATACTTCATACTTCACTCTAGGAGTGGTAAGTGTCTTGACTAACGAAATTGCCTTGTATCTCCCCTTGTTTCCCAAATCCACTCCTAAATAATTAGTGAAAGTTACACACAATCCAACATGTTCAAACTAATTCATGCATTACACTTCAACCATGAAAGTATTTTGGGGGTGGGGATTAGAAATGGAACTGAGGCTCATGCAGTGGTGGCACTAGGGGGTGTGGAGAGGCTGAACCACACCAGGTGACACTGTCAGGGGGAGGGGTGACCCCATTCTTAATGGTGTCACAGGGCTCACTCCCCCTCCTTCCACAAACACATACGCCTTTAAGCAAATGACTGAAAATGGCAGTCCACATGTAATACAGGATGGCCCTTGGCCATTGGAGAGTAAATCCATTTTTTAAAAAATCCAAGGCAAAGGTAGAACAACATCCTAACAAGACTTAATTGCCATATATAAGTAGAGAATGAAGGTATAACAGGGTGTTGATAGGGCTGGAGGGGTAGAAGGCCAGTAAAGATTTCTGTAAAGGGCTTCAAAGAACAATACAGCCGTGCAAATGCTGTTCAGGACTTCTGCAAGGGAAATTCTGAGGCAGCAGGAAAATTTCCTTAATCCATTCTTGCCTATGTAACTGCAGGTTGTAAAAGAGAACAATGTGCCCAGTAAATGCTTATTTCTTCCCATTAACCTTGGAAGGGCACTCAGTGCAATTTGGTTCTTTCAGTAGGTACGGTATGCGTGCTATGTGTGTACAGTATGTGTGCTATTACTCATGCAAACATTAGATCTTTTGGGGACTGGGAAGGCATTTCTATTTGAGGTTTCTTCATTCTGCAGTTTGGGGGCCAATACAGCAGCATCTCAACACTACTCCTCAATGTCCTTGTCCTCAATGACAGTTGGCCTTTTAGCTTTCTGTACAACAGCATAGAAAAGGAAGATAATTGATATGGTGTATGTTTGTTACCCAACACATATATTGAAAGTATGCTATAATCCTGCCTTTCTGCCATTCTAACTATTAGTTAAAATTAATGCATGATTAGATACAGTCCATATCCACAAATTCTGCATCCATGGATTCAACCATCCATGGGTTGAAAATAATCCATTTTGCCATTTGAATTATTTAATTGTATTTTAAGGTTGGGTGGGTGGGTGGGATGGAGGGTCCTGAATGTATATTTTAAATGTTGTAAGCCGCCCCGATTGCATTTTGTAGAGGGGCAGGATATAAATAATAATAATAATAATAATAATCAGCAGCAAGGAATTTGTTTCATATTTACCAACCTATAATGTGTTAGCCTTGACCACATCAGTTCATGGCACGTGACAAAAAACAAAACACCAGAATAAAAACTGGTTTGGGGCTGAAGATTACAAACCAGAATGCCTTATGCTTTGTTAATACAATGTACCAAGGAAAGAAACGAGAACTAGGTATGTTTACTGTTTTATGCTGATGAAAACTATCATATCTATCATGAACCACGAAGAATATTTTGTATAGTCACAGTGTTTAGTATCTTGTATACATCAAATGGTAACAATATCAATGAAATCCATTTCAGTTCCAAGTTGCAGCACAACCAAATGTCGAAAAATCAAAGGACTGAGGAAGAACACAAGACAACATAACTATCACTGAACGTTGCCAGTCTTTTTAGTTACTGACTAGGGAGTAAAAATACAGCTTTTATATATTTGTCCCTTCTACACATATATTTGCCAATCCTATCTCTTAAGAATAACAGATTGGCAGAACTGTATTTTGTTTTTGTTTTTTAAACACATCTTAAAGGGCTATATTTTTTTCTTATGTACATCCCTCCACTTCTCTGACCTCAAAAAATTACTGAACCTAACAAATTTATGGTTGCAGTTTTCATTCAAATGAAGATTCCATGTCTGAGAGATTAAGTACGTAATTCTTAACAATATCAGTTGATGCCTTTAAAGGCTGAAGTTGCTTCTGTAAATTAGTTTGGTTTTGACTACAAGCCTTCAGTTCCCTACCCTCCACCCCACACACACACACACACACCTCCACCAAAATAGCAAATGATTAACACTAAAAGCATACAGCAAACTTTGACCTAAGGGGACTCAAAGGGCTTAACTTCATACTGTGTGATTTGCATGCCTGTATGTTCCTCTACAGTAGATAAATATTAGCCAGAAAGCTTTAATACTGTACTGTACTTCAGAGCAACAAGTATTTGCCAATACAACTAGATAAAATATTTGTTTCCTACTTTGGCAGAAATACAATAGCTGTCTATTTATCTGCACCAGAGGTTATGTAGATTTAACTATCTGTAAATTTTGCAGAAAGGCATGTAAAAACTGACTCCCCTCAGAATTGCAAACGTGGAAGTGGAAACACACTTTTGACTTGCCTTACTTGTCCTATTAAGAGAGGAGACAACTTACTGACCTGTACTAACAAAATGTTTTTCCTTGACTCTAAAGCAGGCACTAAATAGCTAGTACAGTTATCCCTTCACATTTGCTGGGGTTTGGTTCCAAGACCGCCCGTGAATACCCAAATCCGTGAATACTCAAGTCCCATTATATCCAATGCCACAGCAAAATGGTGTCCCTTATATAAGATCGAAAACTCAAGATTTGCTTTTTGGATTATTATTTTTTAAAGAATATTTTCAAGCCGTGAATACTTAAAACCGTGAATGCCAAATCCGTGAATGTGGAGGGACAACTGTATTTGTAAGAATGTCTCCTGATGATGCTACACAATGCAAAGGCTTCTGCACCAAAATAAGTAAATTTAAATTTCTTTCCTCTTTCTGCCTAAAATAAATAAATATAAAGATAAGCAGAATCCTTTTATATTGGGAAGGCCAAGTCCTCCCTCCCTCTGTGATATATATACCAAAACAATTTATTTAACCTTGTCCTTTTCCCTCCATTACAATATTTATTTAACATATTTTGCCATTTTTTCAGTTCTACTTCTGATATTTTTATTGGTAACATTCTAGACAAAAAAATTATTTTAGGTAATATTTTCATTTTAACTAAAGCTACTCTTCCAAACTATGATAGTTGAATATTTTTTATATTCTTCCAACTTCTTTTCCACTTCTTTCCTTAATACTATAATATTTTTCTCTTCTAATTCTTTTAAATCTTTTGTAATATTTATTCCTAAATACTTAATATTACTTTTTAATCTTACTTCTTACTTTTTATCTTTTACAAATATATTTTCTTCTTCCTCAGTATAATTAAACAACATCATATCTGATTTATTCCAAGGATATTATGAAGCTAATCAATTGAGATATGTTATAGAAGAAATTGTAGGACAGGGAGATTTAGAATGGTTAAAGATAGATATAGGGAGAATAGATAAGAGAATATGGAATATATTTTTTTATAATTTTACAAAAAACAAAATTAAAGGAATTGAGAACCCGTTTCTGCAAAATATATGGGAAATATGTTATAAATATAAGAAAGAATTTTTGCCTATTGATTCAGTATTAACACCAGTTATAATGGGATAAAATTCCCAAATAATTTGAAGGGGAAAATGGCAAAGGAATTAAAGAAAAGAAGACTAGACAAAATAGAGGGATGGATAGGATGGATGAGTGAGAAAGGGAGTATAAGAGAGAAATTATATGGAATGAAAATTTCATGGTTTAATTGCATACAGTTAGAACAATGGATTAAAAATTGGAAAAAGAATCATAAAGAAACAAGGGAATTCACAAAATTTGAAAATTTGGTGAAAAAAAGGTGAAAAGATGGATGATAATGAAAGTTTGAAAGGTATTACAAGTGAATTATATAAAATATTGATAAAAAATAAGGATAAAAAAGACAAAGGAGAATATTTAAGGAGAATATGGGAGGAAGATTTGAAACAAAAAATTGGAGATCATGAATGGGATAAGATTTGGAAACAAAGACAATTAAAAAATATGTCAATACGGATAAAAGAAAATTATTATAAAATAATATGAAGATGGTATTTGACACCAGCAAGATTGCATAATATTGACAAGAATAACTCTAAATATTGTTGGAGAGGTTGTCAAGAAATAGGTACATATATGCATATGTGGTGGAACTGTAAATTTGTACAGCAGTTTTGGGAAATGGTTTTTATAGAAATAGAGAATATTTTGAATATAAATATTGAAAAGAAATCGAGTATAGCATTGATGTCAATTTATAATGGAGAAAATGGGAACTAAGCAGAAAAGGATTTAATAACAAATTTATTAATGGCAGCAAGATTAATTATAGCAAAACATTGGAAAATGCAAATAAATGTACAAGTGGAGGAGTGGTATAAAGAAGTTTGGAAAATGGCAATAAATGATAAGTTAACATATAGAATTAAAGTAAGAAGAGGAAGCTGGAAAAAAAGCGATTTTGATAAAATCTGGAAAGTATTTGTTAAAAAAATATTACAGACAAAAGATGGGAGGTTACCTCCACGAGAAGAAATGAGATTCTGGAAAGATTAAGTAAGGGATAATGGCTCCGGTGAAGGGGAGCACTGAGGTGGGGGGGGCAGTAGGGGAATTAATATTCTTGAAAAGAATCATAGTAAAGAATTTGTGTTAACTTTTGAAATTGGTTAATAGAAAAATTGCGATGTTTATGGTAATATTATGTGTTTTACTAAATAAGTATTGATTGGATATTATAATGTATGATTATAAAATTAATTAAAAAATTATTAATCTCCTTATCTTTTTTTAAAAAAGATAAGCAGAATCCATTTAGAAGCAAGGCAAAAGTGAGAGGTATACATAATACCAACTGCATAACTACTGAGCTAACATTAGATTTACCACCACGACAATCAGAACCACATATGTCACTAATTAAGATCTATTAACAGCTTCACTCAGGGAAATAACTGAATTATGAAAGCTTACCTCTAAGAACTGAGCATTCACTTTAAATTCTGGTGGAGGACGTCCTTGTTTAATAGCTGCATGCTTTTTTTCTTCAATACACCTATATAGGTGTTTTACAGCACGTGGGATAATGCCCTGCTCCTCTTCCATTATGTTCACATCAAATCCAGTTCCCATTGTATATGTTTTACCTGCTCCTGTCTGCATTTAAGAGACCAACCATCAGTAATATGCAACAAAAATTCACAGCACTTATGTATAGTCTTGCTTCATGTCAAAGAACATGAGTAACTGATATCGAAAGCTCAAGGGACTCCAACTAGTTATATTGCATTTTTCCAGATATTTTACTGGAGGAGAAGGAAGAAATATCTAAGCAATATATTTATCCTTCTTTTTGTTGTTATTTCTTGCCCACCTCTCCCTGTGGATTGAGGCAAGTAATAACATAAATAACACAACATGTAACATCAGTTAAAGGAGCATACAAAACCAACATACCTGTATATTAAAATCCATCAATAAATACTTTAAAAACCATAATTTAAAAATAATCTGAATAGGCATGCCAGAAGAGACTGGTCTTTCCTACTGATTTAAACCCAGAGAGCATCTCAAGCTGATGAATCACTTTAGGCAGTTTCCCACAGTTTGGGGGCGGCTGAAGAAAGTGTCCTCTGGGTAACAGTCAACCTAGTTTTGGTCTACTGAAGTAGATCTCTCCCAGAGGACATGAGAGTACAGGGGTGGATTATACAGGAGAAACTGATCCTCTAGGTAACCTGGACCCAAACCATGTAGGGGTTTAAAGGTAATAACCAATACTTTGTACTTTGCCCAGAAACTAATTGGCAGCCAGTGGAGTGATTTTAATATTGGTGGAATACGGTCACTCCTCGATATACCAGTAACCAATTGGGCTGTTTAGATGGCAAAAATAAGCATCTAGTAGTAATTGATTATTACTAAGCAAGGATCCAAACACATATATTGCTATGGTGAAGAAATCAGGAGCAATTTAAACCACCTATGGAATAAGACACTAGTACTACAGTATTTTTGTCTACCTCAAGACATTAACCATAACAAGTATAAGGTATCAATGGAGCAAGTGTACAGTCGGACCCCCATATCCATGGACCCAATATCTGCGGTTTCAGTTATCCATGGAACACATACCATACAGTCATCCTAGAAAAATGCATAGACAGGCATCCTCTCTAGACATTCTCTAGTTCTTCCAGAGTAACTCTATGGTATGTTTTTACTGGAAGTCCATTATTTTAATAGAGCTCTCTGTAATCCATGGTTTGCAGTATCCATGGTAAGTTTGGGAACCAAACCCCCAAGGATACAGGGGTCCAACTGTATATCTGCTTAAATGTAGGAAGATCAGGATATAATCTCTCTCCACACAGTGGCAGACCACTTGCAATTATCCTGTGTCTCCAACCACATCGCTGGTTATGCACACCGAGGCATACTGATGATAGCTGTTAGGAAGGATAAATATTACCAGAGCTATGTTAAAGATATGAAGATAATTCCAGTCCTCCCTTCGAATTCGCAGAGGTTAGGAGCGGAGCACCACCACGAATTTGAAAAAAACGAATTTGAATAACATGGTGCTCCCCCCAATGAGCTCTCACCCCCACGCCCCTCCAAACCCAGCAGCGGGGCTTGGCCAGCCTCACCGCCGGCCCTCCCTCCCACCCCCGTGCCCCTCCAAACCCGGTGGCAGAGCTTGGGTAGTCTCACTGCCAGCCCTCCTACCTCCCACGCCCCTCCAAACCCAGCAGCAGGGCTTGGGCAGCCTCACCACCCAACCCTCCCACCCACCCACCCGTGCCCCTCCAAACCCGGTGGAGGGGCTTGGGCAGCTTTGCTGCTGGCCTTCCCACACCCCACACCCCTCCCACCACTACCCCACACCCCTCCAAAAGCACCCCAAATGGAGCCAAGCCCCAGCAGAGCAGGGAGTTCAGAGCAAAAGCACTGAACTACCCGCTTTCCTGGGGCTTGGCTCCATTTGGGGTGGAGAGCCAAGTCCCAGGAGAGTGGGGAGTAGGGCGCTTTAGACTCGAACTCCCTGTTCTCCTGGGGCTTGGCTCCCCACCCCAAACAGAGCCAAGCCCCAGGAGAGCAGGTAGTTGGACACCTTGGCTCCCCACCTCAAATGGAACCAAGACCCTGAGATGGCTGAGGTTCCCTCACTTCCCTGCCACCACATTGCTGCAGTCCCCAGGGTGGGGGAGAAGAAGGAGGACAAACTGTGAATACTCAAAACCACGAACTTCAAAGCCACGAATTCAAAGGGAGGACTATACAACCCATGTAAGGATGGCTGAGCTCCTGGTGATGGTTACTCCCCCAAAATCCCTCTTCAGCACAACTGTAAAACACCTGAAAAACCTTCAGTCAAGCCCCAAGCTCTCCAACAGGAAAAGATGTTAAGCACATGCTGCTGGGGAAAAAAAAAGGTTTTTTCACTGAAGGCCTCTGTTTTCTGTTACATCTTTAATGTGGAAGCTTCACCATCCTCGTTAAAGAGAAAGCAAGTGGAAGAAGAGGCAAGTGAAAAGAAAGGTGGTGATAGGGATGGGGATTCAAGCCCAGTTTAACATGGACCGTCTCACCTTCAGAACTTGGAAGCAACTTGTTACAAATAACAATTCTGTAATTACAATTTTATAATTACAATTTTGCAATTAGTCCCTTTTTTGCAGTACCTAAGACATTAACTACTTGTGATTAACAAATGACATCTTCATTCCTTTGCAGTACATCTCTAATTGTTGTCGTTATTTTTATAAGTGTGGCTCACCTTCAACAATGAGAAAGTAAAGAGATTCGTTTAGAAGTATTACTATAATGGGCTGTGGGTATGTGTGTGTGGGTGTGTGCCTTCCAGTCACCTGTCAATTTATGGTAATCCCATGAATGGCATAGGATTTCTTTAGCCAAGGTATACTAAGAGGTATTTCTGCCAGTTCCTTCCTCTGAAATATAGCCTACAGCACCTGGTATTTGTTGGTCTCCCATCCAAATACTAACCAGGACTGATCTTGCTTAGCTTCCAAGATCAGACAGGATCTGGTGCCTTTAAGGTATTTAGGTCAGAACATGACTATAATGTTAGCTAGGTATTTTCATGATACTTTGAGAAGTAACTGTAAGTAATTACTTTTTAATACATGATGGTAATGAAGTACTTTGGGAGACTTAAAACTGTAAATAAACCAATAGCTTTTTAAACGGAATCTCCAAGCTCTGCTCAGATTGAAATGGACCCTCTCAAATTGGAGCCACTAAAATTCAAGCAGGAGTGCGTACTTACTCGAACACCCTTGCTTCACTATTACTGACTTGAAAGACGCTGCTGCTTTGCAGTTTCATTCATCATAAATATATCAAGAAATGACTATTGAGATGCTGATAACTTCTCACACATTGAAATATATTTGTCTTCACCTCTGCCAAAATGTGAAATTAAACACTTGCTTGAATGAAGCCAATCCTTCCTTACAAGTTGCTTTTTTGTTTACTTTAGAAAAGTGTTTGCAATGACTAAAAAGCAAACAGCTAATTTGGAAAACATGCACAGAGCTTACCTGACCATAAGCAAACACAGTAGCATTATATCCTTCAAAGCAGCCTTCAATCAGTTTGTCTATGCACTGGACATAAATTTCCTCTTGCTGAGACTCAATATCAAACACATAATCAAAAGTGAAGGCTTTATCTTTTCCCAGGAACACTTGAGGTTCCCCAGGTGTGACAGATGTGCAGATGTGGCATCCTTCAATCTTCTCTTTGGCTAGCTGAGGTCTGATTCTGTGGGGGTTGAGGTGGAAAAAAATAAAAGGCTTAGCATTACATCACTGAAACTAAACAGAACACACACCTGCTTATTTCAAAAATGCCCCAATAAATTAAAAGCATCAGACTGATTAGGGATGGTATGAAACCACTCAGAACATTTTTATTTCCACCAAAGGACAAGTGGTACTACCCAAGCTTGATATGAATGAAGAATGCTTTTCAGAAGCTCATTTTAATCTAGAAATTCCAGAAAGTGCCAAGAAGCAAGGCAACCAAACTTTCTTCTGCAGCCCTTCAGCTGCAAAATACATGTGGACAGAAAAGGTGTATTAAAGTCTTCAATATACTCCATCTGTCTATTAAGTTTGGCCTCTTGCTATTCTAAGGTGTCTCCCTTAGTTACAATTACAGAGGACAAACTCCTATGGAACTCAGTGGGATTTTCTTCTGAATGAATAAGTATACAATTTGTAACTACTTACAATAGCTATCCAATTATGAAATAACAACAGAACAGAAAGCTTCAGATCATTCAGACTATTTTTAAAACTGCATAAACCTGCCAAAAAAAACAAAAACAAACACCTTTGACTTGAATAGACTTACTGTAGTAACAGGAACAGGGGACAAATTACACTATTCCTGTTTAGTTTAACAAAACCCTTAGTCTATGGCAAATAAAAACCCAGATTGTATTTCCAGAAGCTAATTATCTCTTTCACAGGAGATTTTTAGATGTGGCTTGCAGCACAAGAATCGAGTGGGAGAGCTTCACAGCTGCAGCGGGGCAGGAGGTCCATTTCGGACAACGATGTCCCTGCGGCGAAATCATCCGTGTCTCTTCCGTTTAGGATTGGAGCCTGGCGTGCCATATTCCATCAGATTTTATTCACGGACAACCTCCATGAATAAAATCTGGGGGAATATGGTGCGGCAGGCTCCAATCCTAAACGGAAGAGACACAGACGATTTTGCCACAGGGACAGTGTCATCCGAAATGGACCCCCTGCCACGCTGCAGCGGCAAAGCTCTCCCGCTCGATTCTTGCACTGCAAGCCACGTCTGAAAATCTCTATAGTTTCAGAAAAAAAATGTGCATCATATAGTTCAATACTGGATTAACAATTGCAGCCTTCATGGCTTGTATCCCAAACAGTGATTACATAGCTCTGCTTTATTGCAGTTTTCTTAGTATTTCTTAGTATTACAATACCTCACAGTGTTCATTTCCAACTTGGTGATCTAAAAATATTGTACAATTTTTTTAGCCACCATCCCCAAACAGAATGAAAAATAAACTTATGGGCAAACAACAGGCTACACGCAAATATGCATCAGTGCCAGCTCTACCAGGCAAAGAGATAACAACTTCAGATGGCAGTAAAGTGTTGAAGGAGAGATCCATATGTTAGTGTAAGCCAGGTCTTTACTGTCTAAGCAAATCTCCTGCTTAAGAGTAAATAATATGTTCCAGTTGTTGGTATTGAAGAAAGATTATACTGCCTATTCAATTGGTTTTCGTTCATGGAATGTGAAAGGCACCATCTTAACTATCACCTAAGGCAACAAAATGCCACAGCCAGTGCTGCTATCCATAATGATGCCCTGACAATGGAAGACCACTTTTTCTGAGTAGAAGGTGCATTGAGTTTGCTTAATCCCACTTCTATTCAAAATCCATTCTCCTCATCACCCCTAAGGCTCGTGGAACATATTCCTGAGCAAAATTATTAACATAGAACCCTCAGGCAAAAGAGGGGCTTCGGGGACAAACAGGTGGAGGGAGGGAGTGGTTGGTGGGGAGAGTATCCCTTCAGACCACAGTTCCTCTAAAACAGAGCTTCATTAAATCCAGTTGCATGTGACATGATTCTAATAGTTAAACTAATATTTGTATTTCAAAACCTTGAAAGAGAAGATTGTTTCTCATTATAGCTACCTCCTTGTACTCTGGGGCAATGCATCAAATACCAGCCACACTAGAGACACAATGACAGTCATTCTGAATTTATTTAAAATAACAGGACACATTTAAAGAAGCATGGGTGGGTGCTGTCCAATGAGCACTAACGAATCTGCTGCCATGCCAGCAGGGTTTGCATTTGCTGTAGAAGGCTGACTATGTGCAGCTGATGGCCTGGAATCTTGGATCCTTTGTTTCTGTTAACAAATCATTCGTAGTTTTAGTCTGAACATTTTACAACTTATTTCTGAACTGAATTAACTGGCAACATATGAAAAGATCTGGGTGAAATCCTAAATAGTTGATTGGAAAAATACAGCATACTTCATTTCGTTTGCATTTCCCACCTGCACTATTTGAGAGAAGACACAAACTTTTCACCTACAAAGAATATGAGAGCCCACACAATGAATAGAGTTTAAGTGTATTTATAATCTTATTGCTGGTTAATCCTTTTACAAGATGATTCCAAGGAGCATATGCCCTGAGCATAACCTGAACTGCATGATAAAACTGGAAAAGCCATTTATGCCTACTCTTAAGGGAACAATACTTTGAAACCATAAAACACACTCTGACAATCTGCCTGCTAGAAGAACAAGTTTTCATTATGGAAATCTACCTTGCCAATATTAACATTTGTGTAAAGACAGACTGCAAGTGACTTCTTTACTGTACACATTTGCCCTGCAAAATACCAGCCACAATATTGTGCCACTAGTAACCTGAAAAAGACAAAATGGTTCAAGAACAACTCTTGGGGGGTGGGATTTTGTCCAATTTATACAGCCTTGTCTAGAGTAATAGATATTTTCTGAGGCAATTATTAGTATTTGCATCCCACAAATTCAACCTAATTCATGTTCCCGTGATGGCTAGCCAAGCAATAAGAAACAATAGTTCAATTTAAAAGACTGCATACTTTCAAAAAAAGTACGCACAGTGCTTGAAGTACTTCACAAGATAGTTTAAGATGACAGACTGCGATGATGAAAGCTCTTTTACATAACTTAGAGGCCTGTTTCACACATCAAAGACCAAGCTACCATTTCTTGTTGAGGCCACCAAGACAGTGATAATCATATATGAATGCATCCCTGGGTCCTTGATCATGTAGATAAATCCAAGGCTGAAGTGAGTTAATGGTCTGTTATCACAGGACAAGAGGTCATATAAATAAACTCACACATTCTCTCAAACTGTCATAATTCCTAGCCTGTATTATATTTAAATAATAATAAGTTACTGAAGTTTTGAATGCCATTCTTTAATGATAGTTAAATATCCTGGCTTTTGTAATAAATGAAAATTTGATTTAATTACTTAAAACAATTGAAAGTTGAGGGGAGGGAGGCTTTGGCAGATCTTGGAGGACTTGGGGACTGCAAAAAAGGGATCTGGGCACCATGTAGCCTGCAGGCTATACTTTTCCCACTCATGGTTCACTGAGAAGCAAGCCACAGTGAGTTCAATAGCTCAAAGGTAGTCAGCTGTAGCGTTGCCAGATTTGTAACATCCCACAGATCCTGAGATTTGAAGTCAAAACCTGAAGGAAGGATGGCCCTGGTGAAGTCACAGGGGATGGGCACTGATCATGTTACAAGAGGTGGCCTTTGTAATCCCATGATACATTAAGCATCACACCACAGTTGTTAAGAGTATATTAATCAACTTTTTTAAGAAAAATAATCTGACAAGTAAGAATACACACACATATTTTTCAAGACAATGCTCTTACCCTGAGATTCCTCTTCCTTGGCCTGAGTTTCAGAGTAGAAAGTCAAGGCTTTGAGTTCTGCATCTAAGGCAGATATAAATATGAAGGTTTGTGTGGGTGCAGATTTGTCTGCTCTCACACAAACCTTCCTACTTATGTCTGCCTTAGATGCAAAACTCAGAACATTATTTTCAATTGTGGCACCCTAATCCCAAAATGTTCTCCACAGAAAACTTTGACTTGTACAGCCTCTAATGTCTGCCCAGTAAAAGGTGAAAAGCCTCCCCCCCCCTTCTCTAGGCACTGTAGATCCCATTGTTATTTTCCACTGAACTGGTTTCATTATTTCTTTTTTGTAGCTTCTTTATTTTTACATGAGTGCTGCTCTTTGTGTTATGTTTATATTCAGTCCTTACATTAACTGCTCTGAGAGAAAGCAGCCTGAACAGCAGGAAATAAATCTTCCAAAAATTGCAGGCAAATAAATTACTGATTGTTAAATACATGATTTAGAGATTGCCCCTCTGAAGTTAGTGAGAAAAGAACCATTTAATTGGCCTTTAAATTAAACGGAATTCTATTGCTGGTTGTAAAAAAAAATTGAATCTTTGTTATTACTGTATTTAGTTAGTACTGGGTTGGGTCTACAGAGCATAACATGGTATTTTGTTGATACTAGAGGTGGCACTTGGGGGTGCAGAGAGGCCTCACCAGGTGACACCATAGGGGGCGGGGAAAGGTGACACCAGCATTAGTGACACCACAGGTTGATACAATATAGCTTCCCCCTTCCCTTCTCTTGACTTCTGTGTGCTTCCAAAAATCTGCTCTTGAAATTGAGGGACTCCCCAGGATGAGATAAACAGGGAAACTTCAGGAACCAGAGTATCACCTTGTCTCAGCAGAAATAAATTTCTGCTCATGCTCAATACCTTGAAAACCAAATACAAATCTGTTTGGACTGCAAACCCCTAGAAAGAAAGAAAGAAAGAAAGAAAGAAAGAAAGAAAGAAAGAAGAAGAAAGGCCCATCTACAGGAGGGTAAAAAATCTAAAATACCTCATAGTATTGGCATCTCGCAGCAGCAGCAACATGTCTAAACATTTTTTCGGGCCTCAGAAACCCCCATAAGCCTCACATTCCTGATGGCGGCTGTGAGTGGTTTACTTGCATTAGTTTTTCACCACCGTCAGGGTTTTTTTTTAAAGTCATCCCAAGGTGCGCTGGTGCGATAGAGCGATTCTCCAATTTTATAAGAAAGCAAAACAGAAAATATTGATCCTTTTTATCACCTTAGCGAGTGATCGCCAAGGCGAAAATCCAGCATGACAGCAGCAGGCACTTGCCCTCCTACAAGTCCCACCTCCACTCTTGCCTGGCCAATCAGCTTTGTGCTTCTCTTCGAGTTTTTTATTGTTCTATAGTGCAAACGAGCAAAAATGCACATTCCTCTCGCGGTTTGTGAAAAAGTACGGGGAAATCTCTGAAGGCTTTTACCCCATTTTTTTTTTTTTTTGCCATTTTGGATCCCCCTCCTTCCAAATAGTATGGATTGATGCTGGATCCTGTTTAGACAGGTAGGATTCCCAGCGAATTCTATGAGGAGTATTTTCACCAATTAGACAGGTCCAAAGAAAAAAAGAAAGATAATAGATGCATAATTCTGATGATCATGATGACAGTGGCTAATTTCTGGCAACTTATAAATGGCAAATAAAACAATTGACAGACATTCTGTCATACTTTCATTTTTAAAAAGAGAAATATATATAAAAGACCTAAGCTGAGAAACTGGAAAACTACAAGCTGTCACTTTTAATTGACAAATAAGAAAGAGAGAGAAATGATCATGACAATGTAATTTAATTAAAGGAAAAATATTGCACTGGAGTAACTGGATTTGTCTGGCGACAGTTCACTTATGCTGCTGTCATAGGTTTGCTTCTCTTAATGAGATTTATTTTCTTAAAGTAATTATCTTTTTAGGGATCTTCCATTGCAACTCACTTTTCTACATATAAAGGAACATTCACAAGATTCATATTTATTCCATTGCACCAGAATTTTCAAGGCGAGTGTACTGCTTCCTTTCTACATTTTGATTTAGTTTTGTTGGATTTGTCTCCATCACTGGGCTGTTACTAATGCTAATTGGAAATAAGTCAAGCTGTGCTTCACTTCCTGCCCCCCAATCAACCCAAAACAGTCTTCTGGCAATTTTGCAGAGGTCTGCCAGACAGCTCAATACAGATGGTATCCTCTTGCAGCCTGACAAGGTCTTTTGTTTGAGCAGGAGGGAAGGAATGGGGCAAAAGCAATGGAAAAGCTCAATTTTGCTCAGGCAAATAGATCTGCCTCTCCAAGCAGGTAATCAACTTTCCCTTGGAAGTGATGCACAACTATACCACATGTAGATAAGAATTCAGGGTTAATGGCCAGGAGGTGAAAGGCAGAAGATGTAACGGTAGCTGTATGGCCACATCACACCACCAAACATGGCTTGAGCCCTTTCTTATTTAACATTATTTAAATTCTAATTATCAGAACTGGTCTGCCAAGCGGATTTTAAAAAGATCCAGATTCTTTCCAAATTCATACATGGGTAAGGGTGCATGGATGCATGCATACATACATACATATACAGAGAGAGAGAGAGAGAGAGTTCATTGTGATTATATCCAACCTTTCTTCCACACAAATTAAACAGGTGTACATGGGTCCCAAACCCAGTTTCTCATCCAAGATCTAGATGTGCTTATCTGGAGCCTTCGGACCATACCGAAAAACAGATGCAAGAAGAAAACTGTCAGTTATTTATGAGACTGTGAAATCTGTTTGAGGCCTAGGTTTAGACACCTACAAGGCTGAGATTATAATTACAAGTGAAGCATAGCCCATATGAGCACATCCTGACCCTCCAACACGAAGCGCTGTTCCAGGGTGTATGATCACCTACCTTTCCAACATGAGTGTGTGAACCAAGGTTATAAATCAGCTTACAGTCTTGTTCCTAGAGACAGCACAGTAAGGAATTTGAATCTGTTCGTTAACTAGACTCAATTTAAGTAATTAGATGTGGAAAACAGACTTATAGGGCAGAATTTGTTTTGGACAGAATTGGATACACTGAACTTTTTCCTCACTTAAAGTGTTGGGGGGGGGGGGAGTGAATACAGGCCAAACAATTACCAGGCAAAGACAAAGGTATGGATCATGTGCCTCTCACATGAAGCAGAATGCCTCGGTGTATGAACAAGGCCAGAAATTACCACAAAAGTATTCTGTGAGATTTACATGGGCTTTTCATATTCTTAACTTTATGTGTCATTCAAATAGCTAGCCCTTTAAAAATACATATAAAAACCATAAGAAGATGTGCACACATAGAGATGTTTTTGAAAGCAAGCTTTCAAGCTTTGGAACTTATGATCCACTTCATTTCACTGACCCACAAATTTGATTCTTTTTCATGCCTTTACACTGGTTGCCATGTCACTCAAGTTTTATAAAGTGTAGTATCTTTAGCATGCCTTCCATAAAAGCTCCAAACCAAACTCCGGGAGGAAATTTTCCCTTCATGTTTATTGTTGACAGTTTCTAGTGAACAGAAGCTGCTCTGTTTTTGAACAGAAAGTAGACTGTTCATGCATGGCCTGAAATGCTATGAGCTGGTAAAACTTAACTATGCAGCGGTGGTGGCGAGGGGGGGGGGCAGAATGTCATTTCATTTCAGAATCACAAAACAGTCAAGACAGAAAATTATATGTTTGTCCATACTGTACTTGGAGCTGAATTACATTTTTGAACATTCCCAAATAGCAAGGGTTGATTTTAATCCTCTAAGTATGTTACTCTCTGGAAGCACTGGGTGTGGTGCATTCAGCTGGAAGAAAAGGGGTGGGACTACAGACCATCCACCAATGTTTCTGTTGGCAGAAGTTAACACACTAGGTTGGTATTAACTCTAGGCAAATCCTTGCCACACTCAGCAAAACATACAGAAAGCCCTGTATTTGTTAAAAGACCACGGTTTCACTGACTCACTAAGGATGAAAAATCAACTCACTGTGATAAAACTTAGTACATAAATTTGAGCTAGTGAAATACAAATATCTTCTGCTTTAAAAAAACACAAAGAACAAATATATTTATTTGTGTGGAAAACATGGGGAGGTGGGGGAAGATTGAAAGCAAAACATTATGGTATCTTTTTCCATGCATAGGGTGGTCCTAGAGTGAGTGCATTCTTGGGGAGGAGCAAAAGTAGCACTCTAAAATCACTTTTTCAAACTGGTGTGCTAAATGATTTTAGAGGATGTTCCATCACAAACAGGTGGTTTGCTTTCCTTGGTTCCTTCACATCAATGCACGTTATAGCCACAGAGGTCCTTTCAAAATATAAAAATATAGCACTATGATTCCAGTTTAACAGCCATAGCAACAGGGGAGTAAACTACAGGGAAGGGCTCGAGCCTCCTCGGGGATTTCCCTGGGGTGCAATGCCCCCCTGTATTTCCCAGAATTGGCAAAGCCCCCTCCAGGCAAGTAGCTGTTACATGTTTGGGGGGGCATCTAAATTACCTCCAAGGATCCCTTATAATTCAGTGTCTCTGAGTAAAAGAGACTAAGAATACCACTCCCCCCCCCACTGTAATTCCTAAGCGGGCAACCTTTTGTCCTACTAGGCCTGAAGGGGTAGAAGAGAATGAAGGCTCTTCCTAAAACAAGTCCTAGACTCCACCATAAAGGTTCCTTATGTGGCCCTGATGTTAGTGGGAAAGTGACTCTACTCCAGAGTTTAGTCTGAAGACTGAAGGAGCTGTCCAGGTTCTGAACCTATTATGAGGATAGGATAGGATTCAGCACCTTGGATAGGTTCCTTAGAGTGAACTGGGGGAATATTCACCAGCCCACTGATACTGGAGCCATCAGCTGCCACTGACTCAAGGTGGAAAACACTCTCTGAAGGTCAGAAGCTTGGAAACTGTTGTTATGTGATGAGGGTAGGAATCTTCCCTGTAAGGGAGCCCTTGTGGCGCAGTGGTTAAATGCCAGTACTGTAAGCCACCATGTTGCAAGTTCGATTCCAGCGGGCTCCAAGGTTCACTCAGCCTTCCATCCTTTCGTAGGTCGGTAAAATGAGTACCCAGCTTGTGGGGGGCAATTAGCTAACATACATTGGAAACTGTTTAATGCAGTGTAGATGTGTAAATAGCTATTGCTTAAAAACAATTTGTAAGCCGCTCTGATAGCCTTGTGGCTGAAGAGTGGGGTATAAATAACTAAATTTAAAAAATGCCTATCAAATTATTTTCCTATTGGTTTTTAGTATTTCCAAATCCCTGCAAATTAAGTTGGCAAAGAGTAGCATTTGAAAAGGAACACAGCCAGGGTTTATCTTAAGGGCAATTTGCCTCTTGGAAGAGCATAGTAGGAGGCAGATTCCTTAAACAGTTTCTGAATGAATTCCCAGCATACCAGTTTCATATGGCTGCAAAAGAAAAGCTTCAGACATACAAGTCACAAAAGAGCAAAGCTACAAGTGGGTGCAACTCAGTAGCACAGTGCATATTTTTCATGTAGAAGAATCTCATGTTCCTCAGTCCCTGCCATCTACAGTTCCAGACTGAGAAAAACAGCTTTCTAATACTCTGCAACTAATACCAACAGGACAGTTGTGTCCCATGTGAAAGATGGGATGTAAGTAAAATAAATTAAAAAGCAGAAGCAGCATTATATGGAAGCCCCATTTCCACTAACCCGGGAAGGCAAAAGCAATGTTGCAAACAAGGAGTGCTGTCGCTCCAGCCACACTAGTGCTGATATGAGGATAGGGATTTTTCTGTTTGTTTTCTGAGACCAAGCAGAATTCTCCACCCTTGCTGTAGGGCTCTCCTGTTGCACAACATGAGTGGGAATGCTACCTGGAAAGCCTAGGCTTATAATATAAAGTGGGACTGTAAACCATGTTAAGAGACATTAAAACTATGTGAATAGAGGCCAAAAACAATTACCAGCCAAGTGCACAGAGTGTATCATCTACATTTAAGTAACTGGGAAACATAACAATCTTCCGTTCTGCCATTAAAAAAAATAATCACAGATGATTGCAGAGCTTGCAGTCTGAATCTGGAATCGAACAAAGATCTTTCTTCAGGCTAATTTCACTTAAAGGAGTTTTGCATTTCCCATATGTTTTATTTCAGGTATATTGGCTGATATAATCAGTAACTAGTTGTCCTTCACAGCCTATAACTCAACAATGTTTACAAGGAATTCTTGGTGACATATGTGAAATGTCCAAAAAGGGCTTAAGGTTCACCTTAAATTTATGATATTAAAGAGAATGTTTATAAGATGATATATTGTGTTATTTAATGCCAGAAAGACTGTCTAAGATGTACAAAGGTTCTACTAATAGTTGTTGGAAGTGTAATCAAAAACACCTTTTATCAAATATAGTGGACATGTGCTAAGGTGAAAACATATTGGATTCAAATACACCATTTGATGGAGGACATTTTGAAATTAAATCTTCAGTCGAAATCAGAACTGTTTTTGCTGGGTTTGATGGATGAACACATTGAGAAGAAGCACAGAAGAGTTATTCAATACATGGTTACAGCTGCACTTTATGTGCAGAAGTGGAGAAATATAGCTATTCCATCACAAGACTGGATGATAAAACTATATGACCTTCCAGAGATGGAAAAATTGACTGCTTTGGTTAGAGAAAAGTCACTGAGTTGCTTTAGCAAAGATTGGGAATTAATCATTGTTTTTCTGAGAGATTATAGGGGGAGATTATCAGTAGGAGGATTTGAAGAACAGTAGGATCAAATATTATGTAGAAATTTATTGAGTTATTGATTTAGAGGAAGCTGGAGAAGTGGATAATTATAACCATTAACTGGAACGTTGGAAGCCATTTGTTATTTCCTTTGTTTCATTTGTTTTGTAGTTGTAGTTATATAGTTGTAGTAGTAGTTTTAAATTAAACTGTATTTGTAGTATTTGTATTTTCTTTATTTTTTCCCTATATGTTGTTTTATATAATGAAAAATGATTGTGTTAAGAAAAATATACTTGAAAAAACAAAATACAAAATGCAATTTATAACACAATAGAACTTTCTATAGTAACAAAATTTATGAAGCAATTTAAATATTTTTATGTTGCATTTTAGGATAAAAACCTTCCTGACATAAAAAAAAATGATACACATTTTTACCTTAAAGCTATACTCTAAAGCTATACGATGTATTAGAGTATCCCATATCCAAAATGCTTGGGACCAGAAGTGTTCAAGTTTCACATTTAAAAAAAAAAAAATCTGGAATATTTGCATGTGTGTGTGCAGAGAGAGAGAGATCGAGAGAGAGACAGAGATCTTGGAAATGGGACCCAAGTCTAAACACAAATTCATTTATGTTTCATATGCACCTTATACACATAGCCTAAAGGTAATTTTATACACTATGTTTTTAATAATGTTGTGCACGAAACAAAGTTTGTGCAAACTGAACCATCAGAAAGCAAGGTTGTCACTATCTCAGCTCCCCCCATGTGGACAATTTTGGATTTTGGAGTACAGTCACACCCCCACATCCGCAGAACCAATATCCACAGTTTCAGTTATTTGCAACTGAAAAAACAGGGGCACATACAACAGGGACACATACCATAGAATCACACTGGAAAATGCCTAGAGAGGTGTCCTTTGTAGGAATCACTAGGTCCTCCAATGCAACTCTAGGTATAGTTGTACCAGAAGCCCTTTATTTTAATAGGGTTTGCTATAATCCATGGTTTGCACGATCTGCAGTAAATCCGGTAACCAAACCTCCACAGATGTGGGGTCTACTGTATTTCGGATTTTCATATAAGAGATACTCAACATGCATCAGCAATTTTTAATTAAACTTACTCCTAGAAAAGCATGTATAGGATTGCAGTGTCAAAACTATATAGTGGCCCCTTGTTATCCACTGGGGTTTGGTTCCAGGACCCCCATGGATAGCAAAATCTATGAATGCTCAAGTCCCAATGGCATAGTAAAATGGTGTCCCTTATATAAAGGCAAACAGCAAGGTTTACTTTTTGTAATTTTTAAAAAATATTTCCAAGCCATAGATGGAGAAATCTGTGGATAAGGAGGGCCCAGGACCGGTTTAAGGGATTTTGGGGGGCCCTGCAATGCTTCATTTTGGGGGGCCCATATATTTATCTCAGGTCAATGTAACCTAACCTAACCTAACCTATTCACAGTACAGGATATTCAGATTACTACTAACAATGTTTTTGCAGGAGGAGGGTTACTACGGGGTGGCCCACAACGATGGGGAGTCCCTGCGGCTGCAGGTGCTGCAGGGCCCTTAAACCAGCCCTGGGAGGGCTGACTATAATTATGTGTTTACAATGCACTCCCATACATTTCTATTCAAAACTTACTCTGGGTAGGTGTCCAAAAATTGCAGCCTTAGCTTTGTAAGACCCCCTCCCCTCTCTCTCTCTGGCTTTTCTTTGCAAACGAAGATTCAGGAAGGACTCATCCCACTCTTTCTGCAAGCGCGCTGATGACTAAAAAGGCCAATTCGAGATAAACAAGTCTGGTTGCAAAAAGCACAGCAGAAGGTCTCCTTGGGTGATGTTTCCGGGTTGTGATTCTTTCTGTGTTGTCATTTCTCTTCAAGACTTTTTTGGTGTGAGTTCTCAAATAAGGCTGCAGCATTGCGGATAGTGCGTGTCCATGCCTCCCGATGTGAGGCCAGGGTGGACCATTTTTGGTAATCAATTTGGCCGAGCCTGAGGTGTTGTTTCAGGGAGTCCTTGTATCGCTTTTTGGGAGCGCCCCTCTTATGCTGACCCGTGGCAAGTTCACCGTAGAGTACTATTTTTGGGAGGCGATGGTCCTCCATCCTAGAAATGTGCCCTGCCCAGCGCAGCTGTGTTCTCAATATCATCGCCTCAATGCTGGTGATCCCTGCTTGCTCAAGGACAGCAACATTCGTCACATAGTCAGTCCAGTGTATATTTATGATTGTGCATATACAGTGCTGATGAAAGCGTTCAAGGAGTCGTAGGTGATGACGATACGTGACCCATGTTTCAAATCCATAAAGTAGAATAGACAGTACAATGGCTCTATCCACACTGATTTTTGTGCTTTGCCTCAGGTGTTTATTACTCCAGACTCTTTTGTGAAGTCTTCCAAATGCGCTATATGCCTTTGCTAATCTGTGATCGATCTCTTTGTCAATCTTGGCATCTGAGAAGATGATGCTTCCTAGGTAGGTGAACTGCTGAACGGACTTGAGCACAGATTTGCCGACAGCAATGTGGGGATGGTGGTGTTCGTTCTGTGGTGCAGGCTGGTAAAGAACTTCCGTTTTCTTCAGGTTGACTTGCAGCCCAGACAGCTCTGCAGCTGTTGCGAAACAGAATGTTAGGCGCTGCAGAGCTGCTTCTGTGTGGGCAACAAAAGCAGCATCATCAGCAAAGAGCAGCTCACGGACTAGATAGTTTAGAGTCTTAGTGTGAGCCCTCAGACGGCTTAAGTTAAACACGCTACCATCAGTACAGTAACATATATAGATGCCGTCTTCTTCTTCAAGCTCTGCCGTAGCCCTTTGGAGCATCATGCTGAAGAAGATTGTAAATAAAGTTGGAGCAAGAACACAACCTTGCTTCACTCCATTAGTAATTAGAAAGGGCTCTGAAAGAGCATCTCCATATCTGACTTGACTGCACTGGCCCTCGTGTAGCAAGATAATCATTTTAAGGAATTGGGGGGGACATCCTAGTATTTCCAGGATCTGCCACAGACCTTTTCTACTCACAGTGTCAAAGGCTTTGGTGAGGTCGAAGGTTTTGGTGAGGTTCCACTGCTCTCTATTGCTGGAAAAATCCTTGCAAGGATACTCCTGAACAGATTAGTTCCTGCTGTTGCAGAAGAACTTCTTCCTGAAAGCCAATGTGGCTTCAGAGCCAATAGGAGTACTACAGACATGGTATTTGCCCTTAGACAACTGCAAGAAAAATGTAGGGAGCAGAACAAGGGTGTCTATGTAACATTTGTAAAAGCACCACTGTGATAATATATCTAATATGGGGGGGGGGGGAGACTGTTGTGCTCTATGCCACCCAACCTATTTAGATTTTGCCATCTAAAAAGTAGAGAAAAAAAATAAAAGTTTATAAACAATGCACCACTTGTAAGGAAAACAAAAGGAATTGCATTTGGTCAGAAACAGATTCTCTCTGGAATGTAGAAGAATTACAGCCTAAAGCTCTAGATCATTTTACATTAAAATCATATACAGTAGTACATCCTTCTTTTACTTCCTTTTACTGCCCTTTGTTCCCACGTGGCCAAGAAGGGAGTGGCCTCTGACTGCACCGATATCCCTCAAAACCATCTTAACTGACAACAGAAGTACCCTAACATCAAGAGACAAAATGAGGCCTCTGTGATTTTAAAATCATCACTTTTTTCTCTTGTATAATTTTTAACATCTTTGCCTGATGAAAAATCTTTGAAAATTTGCATGATGTATTTTCTGCTTTTTAGTTGGCTCAATAAAGGTATTGCTGTTCTCCGGATTTTGGATTTTGTTGTATTTTGCTGCATGGACAACATGGCTAACCCTTAATGTGCTTCTTAATGAATTTCACTAATTCCAAAAACAGTCACAGAATTTTTTTTAAAAATCAGAATTTCCCCCAATTTTTTTTCCCTACTGGAAAAATGAAAAATGCCCTGAATGGGAGGTATGCTCCCATCAAAAAAAAAAAAAAACCTTGTCCAGGCCTTTCCCCAGCTTTTACAATGAACAGTTTTTACACTTGTGGTGTAACCTGACAGAATAAATAACTTGTAGGGTGTGGATTTTGCAAGCTTCAGCAGTTAAAACAGCTGGTACAGCTCAACCCTACAGGCTTGTTTTTATGCTTTACACAAGGAGCAAAGCAAGAAAAAAAGTCTCCCACCACTTCATTGCAATGCATGAAGTAGTCCTGTAGCTTTAAGCCAGTGTTTCTCAAGCAGGGTTCCCCAAGACGTTGCTAGGGGTTCCTCAAGAGATCGTGATTGTCCGGGGGGGGGGAGCAATAGCAATATACAGAATAATGTTTATGAGATCTGAAAATTATTTCAAGGGTTCCTTGAGGATAAAAAGGTTGAGAAAGGCTGCTCTAAGCAAAGGAAATACAGTACTGGGAAAGCACATGGCTGATCATTATTTGCATTTACCCTCTTTTCTTCCCCAGCCTGGGATATGTGGTTGTTGGTACAAACTGGACAGATAAAAGGCCTCTTCCATGGGCAACCCATTTGCTAACTGCATACGTCCCCGAATCCAGTCTCAATAAAAGCTGATGTCCCAGTATCTACATTCACAGAACATGAGGCAAAACTATTTAGGTGGCAGGAGGGCTTAGCACTGAAAGTCAGGACTAGCACATGGCCAATGCCAATCCCTTTCCTTTACACTAATATGGAGATGCTTTCAGCCACAGTGTCTACACGGAACCATTTCATGCAAGAACATTAAGATTTTATGGAATCACCTTTGTTTTTCACTCAAGCCCCAAACTCAACCAACGATAGCAAAGTCTAAAACAGTCAGGCAGACATAGAAGGGCAGAAAAAGGTGCCTTTGAGCCAGAGTTCTGCCATGGAATTTGTTTTTAGCAGATTAACAGGAAAGCTCAAACATAAATCTACACCTACTTCCCACCTATCTTCATTTATTTAATCAGCCTCCTTTTAGGATGCAGGACAGGGTTTTTTGTTACCACCTTTCCTTAATGCAATACCCTGAAGGCACCAGATCCCATTTTGTCTAATCTTAAACTGGGCCAAAACTAACAAAATGAATTTCAACAGGGAGAAATGTAGAGTACTATATTTGGGCAGTAAAAATGAAATGGACAGATACAGGACAGATGACACCTGGCTTGATGGCAGTACATGCAAAAGGGATCTAGGAGTCTTAGTGGACCACAAGTTGAACATGAGTCAGCAGTGTGATGCAGCAGCTGAAAAAGCCAATGCGATTCTAGGCTGCATTAATAGGAGTTTAGTGTCTAGATCAAGGGAAGTAATGGTGCCACTCTATTCTGCTTTGGTCAGACTTCACCTGGAATATTGTGTCCAGTTCTGGGCACCACAATTCAGGAAGGATATTTGGAAACTGGAATGTGTCCAGAGGAGGGCGACCAAAATGGTGGGAGGTCTGGAAGCCATGTCCTATGAGGAGTGGCTTAGAGAGCTGGGCATTTTTAGTCTGGAGAAAAGAAGGTTAAGAGGGGACATGACAGCCATGTTTAAATATTTGAAGGGATGTCATACTGAGGATGGAGCAAGCTTGTTTTCTGCTGCTCCAGAGACTAGGACACAGAGCAATGGGTTCAAACTACAGGAAAAGAGATTCCATCTAAACATTAGGAAGAACTTCCTGACAGTAAGAGCTGTTCATAAGTGGAATACACTGCCTCGGAGTGTGGTGGAGTCTCCTTTTTTGGAAGTTTTAAAAGTTTTAAAACACAGGCTGGATGGCCATCTGTTGGGAATGATTTGATTGTGTTTTCCTGCATGGCAGGGGGTTGGCCCTTGTGGTCTCTTCCAACTCTATGATTCTATGATCCTGGGAACTAAACAGGATCAGGCCTGGTCAGCACTTTGATGGAGCACCACCAAGAAACACCAAGTGCTGTAGGCTATATTCAAAACCATGGCAAAACCATCTTTTAAGTATTCTCCTTAAAGAATACCTCTAAGTATTCCTTGCCAATAAAACCCTATGACATTTAGGTGGTCAGCATAAGTCAACAGGCAACCTGAAAGCGCGCGCGCACACACGCACCTTAATACAGGGGTGCACAAATGGCAGCCCCTAAGGCTGTTTTTGTGGCCTCTCTGGACTCCCTGGACTGCCCTTTTCTGGCCAAAAGTAGCTGAACCTCTTCACCTAGAAAGTGCGAGGATAAACAATTCACTTTTTAAAAAGGCTATAGCCCCTGCTCTGCCCCAACCCCTGCCACTCTGCTGAATATTTCAAAACCAGACATTCTTTCAAAATCAGACAAGGACTTCTAGCAACATCTGTTTTTTTGTTTTGTTTTGTTTTTGCTTTTCAGAATACTAGGCATGGTGTGTGGCTTCAGAGGCACACAAAATTGGTGCCCACACCTGCCACAGTTCCCCATCCTCTACTAAACAATTGCAAACTAGAACTGCAAACTACTTGTCTATGGTAAAGCATCCAAAGGTCTGCCAGTAAACTGTAACCTGTCTTCTGCCAACCTGTGATTTCAATACCCAACATGCAACAAACAGCTTGATGGAAAAACTAGCCTTCAATGCTTGATATAAATGACATAGGTTTGTGTCTGTCACGAACACATGTCAGACACATATGGGGGTGTTCAAAAACTGTTCTACCAAAACACTCATACAACTGTTGGGGAGAGGGTATGGACAGTTGGTTACCCTTGTATATCTAACATGGTGTATTTCATGGTACAGAGCTGTTACCTTTTGTTTTTTTTTAACAATTTGTGGAACAATTCTTTCCTTATTCTCACAGCTGCAGCCAGTTCAGAGCTCCGCCAGTCTCGCTCCAGCTTCTCATACAATGAAGTTAACACCTGATCCCAGAGTCTTGCCTATCAGCTGGAAGCCTTACTGCTGTTCCTCAGGGACAGAGAGAAAAGTCCATCTGAGACTAGAATTTCCAGAGTCAAAAACTACTGTCTTTGTCTGGGAGTAATTAAATCAGCCCCCGCCTCCCCCCACTTTTTTTTTTTTTTTTTTTGGACAGTGAACCAGTCTAAATTCTGTATTTTCCAGCTGCTCTGAGAAAATCATTAAATACAAATTACTTCTGGCTTGTCTTTATAACAATGTTCACAAAAGCACCCTTAGTGAAAGGGGGGGGGGAGGAGAACACTATCCCAAATGCAAGGTGGTGTTCTTAGCTGTGAGTTAACTTTCAAAAATAGCTTGTTTACAAATTAATCTTTATATACAGACCTTTTTTAAAAAAAGTTGTTTTTTTTATGGTACAAGGGTTCAAGTGCTGAAGCCTTGCATTTTCCCTAAAACCAAAACCCTCTTCTCAGCACTAGGTTGGAAAAAAAAATACCAATGGTTTTAGTAGCACTGTAGCAGCTAAACCTTCTTGAAAGAGATTTATTCAGGTGTTCACCTTTTTTTTCTGCCTTGATAATGTTACATCAGTATGACTCATTGTTACTATTGTGAAACTCTGTTGACATTTCACCTCTTTTCTTCCCCCAATTAGAAAATGTGACAGGAGACTCTCAAACAAGTGGAGAGGGAGAAAATATGGCTGGAAAACTGCTAGCCACTGTGAAAAGATGGGGTGCTCTTTCCTACAATAATCTTGTGGAAAGTTGAAGCAAGGAGAGTAGAAAGTTGAAGCAAGGAAAGCAGCAACAATAGGCACCTCACGACTGCAGTATGGAATGAACAGAGGGGCTAGGCTACATGCAAATCCAATGGTTTTTAAACTGCCCACTGGCTGCTTCACTGTAGAGGAAACTGCCTAATCTACCATGAAAGGGCATTCAGTTTAGCCTACTGTATTTGTAGTCTCTGAAGGAGAACAATAAAGATGCTCAGGAAGCAAATAAATGCAGACCTGGATAAGTGTCAATGTGGTGTAGCTGTTAGAGTAGCTTTTCCCAAACTGGCTTGCTCCATTTGTGCTGGATTATAACTTCCATCCTTACTAGGGGCCATGGGTGTTGATTACACATCTGGGGCAATGTGGACATGACTCCAGCACATCTGGAAGGGTACCAGTTTAGAGAAATCTGGATTACAGTCTTGGGCCAGGATAATGGGGTTCAAATGCTTAGGCACCAACTTAACCAGGTTGTTCAGAGGATTTGGAGAGAAAGAGGAAACATATGTACACAAAGCTCTGAGCTCCTTAGAGGAAAGGCAGTGTATAGTCTGAGGAAGGGAGCTGCTGGCATAAGTTCATGGGTAACTGGCATCTACTGTTTGCCAGCAGCTTGTGACTTCTAATGACCACTGGTAATGTTTGACATATCATTTTGCAATTGCCACTGTAGGCCAAACTTTCTGAGTGAGACTTTCTCTTCAAAGACCAAGTCTTCCCTTCCAGAGGTGTTCAACTCCAACTCCCATTACCCTGAGCCAAAAATGCTTGTTCTCTTTCCCTGTATAATAAATTTATCTAAAAGACAATTTCATCTTAGTGCTTTGATCCTAATTAATCAGTCTCATTTTAATTCTAATCTTTCATTTGAAGTACAGTATTTCTCACTCGCTCCACTACCACCAACAAACCCTCCCTCCTTTTTTCTGGCCTCATCTCATTTATAGATTTGTCAAGTATATGCTCCATTCAGTCATCTTCAACTTAAAAGCCTGAAATTCTAACTCTATAATTTGGTGCTTGTATGGACAAGACTGTACAGCTGAGAGGAAAAGGCAAAAGGAAAGAAGAAAGAAAAGTTACAAGTCTGAAATATTCATTTAGTTAACCTATGAGAGACTCCTTATGATGAGCCACAAGAGTCATATGCACATAATGATGCTTTTCACTAAAGAAGTAAATAACAGATGGTGACAAGAGTCTCCAAAAGATGACCAAACACCACTTAAATTGTATATTTATTCATGTAAGGAAGGAAGTTCACTGTCATTGGAAATCCAGGAAGCAAGTAAACTTTAGCACTCCTATGAATATATGAAGCTGATCTATATTGTCAAATTACTGGTCCATCTAGTCCAGAAGAGGGACGCTTCAGCTCTCCAGATGTTTTAAGTCTACAACACCTAGCAGCCCTAGACAGCATAGACAATCATGACGGACTAGAGGAGCTATAGTCCAAAAACATCTGGAGGGTCCAGAGCTAGTTCAACTTGGTGCCCTTCACATGTTTGGGACCAATTTCCATGAGACCTAGCCAGCATGGCTAATGGTCAACCATGGAAATTAGAGTTTGAACTATCTGAGGATGCCAGGTTAGGTAAGCCTGGCTTAGTCCATTATTCTCTCATCTTGTTGACAGTGGCTCTCCTGGGCTTCAGTGTGAGAGCCTTTTCACTCCTCTTTGCATATCCTCCCACCCTATGAACTAGCCATTCAAACACACAAATTTACATATCCTCTCCAACAGGGACTCACAGTATATAAACCCCACACACCCCTACCCCACCATTCCCTGAAGATGCCAGCCACAGATGCAGGTGAAACATCAGGAATAAGCTCTTCAAGAACACGGCCTCACAGCCCAGGAAAAAAAAAACAAGGAAAACCTATGGGTGCCGACTGTGAAAGCCTTTGACTTCACACTATATGAGAACTTTTGCACACTTCTTCCTTTGCCCATCTCCATGTCCTTCCCATGCAGATTCTGTGTGGACTGTTGCATTTTTTAACAGTAAAAATTATAGCCAGCTTCTGCATTTTTAAAAAACATGTTTTAAAAATATGTGCATTTTTGAAACAGCACACATTGTTTGCACACATCCATTAAAGTAGGGGTGAGCAAAGTTGGTAACATAAAATTGCTCCAAATTGCCCCCAAATGTACTCTAGGGACCCTGGAGGGCATTTCCACCACATTTGGTGCCCCACTCCTGAAGAGGCCACAAAGGTCAAAAACAGTTTTTGCAACAAAAATAATTAAAAACTATTTTGCCCCAAAACGTCTTCTAGAGGGGCATGGGGCACATTTTGACTACATTTTGAAACCCTACAGACAAATTTATGCTCCAGAGAGGCCTTTCTTGAAACAGGAAATGAACAGGAAATTACTTCTGCTCACTTCCTATTGTTAAAAAAAAGGCTTTTCCTAGGAGGCTTCTCTCTTCCTCCTGGCCCAGGAAGACCCCCAAACATAGTAAAAATGCCCCCTAAATGGGTGCAGTGGGGAGGTGTGGCCCCCCAAGGTGTCTTGGGGGGGCTAATGCAGCCCCCTAGTTCATTGCCCACTCCTACCCTAAAGCATATACAGTTGTCCCTCTGTTGTCCCTTATATAAGGGACACCATTTTGCTATGCCATTGCATATAATGGGACTTGAGTATTCATGGATTTTGGTATTCACGGGGGGTCCTGGAACCAAATCACAGCAAATATGAAGGGACAACTGTATTATTCATTCTTGAAATACAGGTATATGCATTTTTCAAATGCATATACCTGTAGATGTATTTTACTGGATGTTTCCCCTGTTCCATGGAGTACACAGTAAGTCCTAGAACAATTTCAAAAAGAAAAGTGCATCCTGTTTGTTTCTTTCTCATTTTGTACTGACCAGGATAAATTGGAATAAAAAGTCCAAAATAGCACAATAACATAACTATGGGCTTGTCTAGATGAGCTATATACCCCGGGTTCTCCCTGTCTTGGAGCCCTGCAACCATAACGGCTTAAGGCTCTTGCCCTGTTTCACCTCTGCGCAATCCTGATGATGCTCGAGGCAAAGCCAGGAGAAAGCCAGGGAAAGCCCTTTAAAACATTATATTTAAACACCTGGGAAAACCCACATTATGCTGGAAAATGCGGATCAGGCCAGTGCAGGAACACAGGATCCATACCTGCACACCAGCCTGAATAGCCAGGTGCCGACACTGGCTGCTGGAATTGCTCTAAAACCAGGAAGGAGACCCCCAGATTGTGATCTAGGCCCCCTGTGTGTGACCAGCCTTGATCACATACTGAGGGCTTCCTTCCTGGCTTCAGAGGGAGTGGCACATGACAGTGGGTTATTTCAGTTATTTCACAGGAGCATTTTCACAGTCATCAGGTAAAAGTACATAAAACACTCACTCTTTGAATGCATTGCTTTTCAACCACAATGTTCCTCTTGAAGATATGCAACAGCAAGTCTCTATGATGAATTATTTCAATAAGCCTTGAAATGTGCCCTTTGTCCAAAATACAGGAGATGAATAAGGATTGTCACCTTCATTGTTCTTTATTTTCAGGTCAGTAAAAAAAAAATCTACTCAAATGTGGTTACAATGTTCAAAAACCTGTATTCTGCAAAACATGGATTAATCTTAGTACAAAGATCCTTTGAAATAGGCTAGCATCATGTGAAAGATGAAATCTGAGCATTGAGTAACTGGTGTTGACACACAAGTCAACTCACCACCTAGCTGACTGCAAATATTCTATGAGGCCAAGAATTTCATGATGGAGGTAGCAGCTCACCTTCATTTATGTTTGCATTTTGGAAGCAAGGACATGACCAAGGGCTGCTTAGCCCATCACACCTTGTAGCAATCAAGGATCTGCCTAGGGTCACAACAAAGTTTTGCCACTGTCTTGGAGCTGCAGTCATCTCTAAAAGTCAACAATAAGAAAGGATCAACTATGACTCCATTGTGATAGCTGATGGATGGCAATATATTGTCTGCCCAATAAAGCTCTTGTGAAAGATTACACTCAGTTCTAGAAAAACAGCAGTTGAAATAACTGAAGTTACTGGATGAAAAAATACCCATAGAATCCTGCTGACATTCGTGAGATACTACATTATGGAGACCTCAGAGGTCCACATCCCTGTGGGGTTCTCTTCTTGGGCAATCCCACTGCTGCTACCAAATGTGGAGTTTTCCAACCCTTATCCCACCAAATATGAGAAATCCCTCTCTTGCCACTAACTGTGGGGATTCCTCTCAGGAAATCCCACCACTGTGGCCAAATGAGGGGTTTCTGTTCCTTAACCCAGCAAATCCCCAAGAGTGAGAGCTTTCTCTGATCATCATCTCAGCCACCAGCATAAGGAATTCCTCCTGTCCCTCATATAACTCCCATGTTAAAACAGCTTCACTGGCTACCGGTTTGTTTCCGGGCACAATTCAAAATGCTGGTTATGACCTATAAAGCCCTAAACAGCTTGGCTCCAGATTATTTGAAAGAACGGATCTCCCAATACAGTCCTGCCACAGCCCTGTCATCAAGAGCCCTAAGATAATTTCTCTTGGCCCCACCTCCATCACAAGCTTGCTTGGTGAGGACTCAAGAGAGAGCCTTCTCAGTAGCTGCTCCCATCCTTTGGAACTTCCACAGGAGGCTAGGCTGCCCCCCTCCTGATTTCTTTTCACCAGCAGGCAAAGACTTTTCTTTTTCAAGCAGGCTTTTAACATATAAGCAGCAGGGCTTGTTTTATCTTGTATGTTTTAGATTTTATATGTTTTAATTTGATTTTATAAAAATTAGATATATTGTATGTTTTTTAATCTGTTATTTTATGGAAGCCACCTTGGGTCCCATCTTAGGAGAAAGGCGGCATACAAATGAAATAAAATAAAATAAATATTGTGTGACACCAACTGTAGACAGAGTTCTCGGAGGCCAAAAATGTATAAAAAGAAAAACAATTCTTTATTTAGAGAGATTAAACATAACAAGGTAGAATAATTATTTATTACATTTAAAACATCACGCACACTCTTTCACACTAACTCTAGCTAACTCGGACACTTAAAAACCACTCATTTATTCCAAAACCTGTCTGATTCTTAATCATAAATCTTCCACACTCTCTCACACAGACCATTCATACCCCTCACTAATCCCAACTGTCTCACTAAACTCCCCCAAACTATCCATGTAACTGCCATTCACCAACTGTCATTTACCAGCCTTATACAGTTGTCCCTTCATATTCACTGGGGGTTGGTTCCAGGACCACCCCCCCGTGGATACCAAAATCCGTGAATATTCAAGTCCCATTATACGCAATGGCATAGCAAAATGGTGTCCCTTATATAAGATGGCAAAATAAAGGTTTGCTTTTTGGATTATTATTTTTTAAAGAATATTTTCAAGCCGTTAACACTTAAATCCGTGGATACGGAGGGGCAACTGTACAAATCTCCTGAAACATTCCACCAATCAGCATTCATTCCAACATTCCATTCTCTCCCCACCTCCCAACACCTTACACTCTATTATATAATCAATAAATAAAACGTTTTCCAATGCAAGTCCATGACATCACACATATCCAATGTTAACTTTTAAAAAAAAAACTTTGGGGACTGCTAGCCTGTTTTCTAAACTAGAAATGACCAGAGGACTAGAACAGGATGGAAGGGCGGGGGGGGGGGATGTAGCAAAACATCTCCTACACTGTGTAGAAGATATAAGGGAACTTTGTAAGTAGGGAAAAAAAACTGTTGAGAGTGTTGGGTGGTATGAGGTTGCTGGGGAACACACTGGTTTCTCTAGGGGCCTCACTTTGCCACTCTCATCCCATAGATAAGAGTATCTATGGGAGTCTCATGCAACCAATCTTCAGTTTCAGTCCTAGATTCAGGGCCCCTGCATGGGACCAGCCTTGATCACATGCTGCAGGCCTCCATCCTGGCTTCAGAGGGAACAATGAGGATGGCAGCAGAGGTGGCTGCAGATATGGACCCACATGCAGCTATTTTTTTTAAAGGCAGGTTTTCCCAGGGATTAAAATATAATGTATTAATAAGCTTTACCACATCTTCCCCCATCTTTGCCTTGGGCATCACCTAGACTGCCCAGGGGCAAAATGTGGCAAAAGCCCTGCATCCTTTGAACTGCAGGACTCCAAAACAGGGTAAATAACTCATCTAGACAAGCCCAAGGGGAAATATAATGACTACTTATAGTAGAAATATTTTCCCTTCCATTATTAACTCTTCATTTTATAAGTTGTGCTCCTTATGTTTGCCTTTTCAGAAGTAATCTAAACATCACTTGCAATTTCAGAAATAAACTAAATACCATTAATACATCTAACCTGAAGTTAGAACTTTAAAACCATGTTTGTCATTGAGAAATTCAAGCTCCAGGTTAAAAAGAAGAGTAAAAATAAACAGCCACAGTATATAAACAAAACTACAACATCTAAATCTATTGTGCTATTCTAAACCAGAGCAGAGGCCAAGAAACAAACAAACAGAGGAAACACTATCTCACTAATTTTCATCAGAAAGACTGTATGGTTGTTAATTTAATGAATTTTGTTTAATTCTTGCACCTTGTCTCTTCTGCTCCATTGAATTAAGGACAAAAACTGGAAAGCTTGCTAATTATCTGAATTACATAATAAATCAAACATGGATGTTCAGATCTGTCACATTTGCATATCGATCAACTGTCAAAGCTGCAATGTTCTGAAAGGTTACTTAGCTCATTAAAAACAGCATGCTTTATTTAGCCAACTACGCTAATGTTAGCTTGAGGTACAAAAATCCTTGTAAATCCTCTGTTATCTCCATGTACTAAACATAACTGGTTCAAAATAAGATTATCTCAGCCCCAAATCTCCCTTGTCTCTTTCCCTGAAAAAAAGAGTACAAGCAATAAAGTTTTTGAAGCAGAATTTAAATTCTTCCTGCTCTTCTTTCCACTTGTATAACAAGGCAACAGATGGAAGAAGGCAATCATGCAAGTCTTCCTATTTTCAATTACAACAAGGGTGGGCAACTGTGGCCCTCCAGATGTTTTTCCACTACAACTCCCACAATACATCAACACTGACTGATGGCTAGGCCAGAAACATCTGCAAAACCAATGCTGTCCTCAGCTGTAGCTGAAAAACTTGTCAAACAAGCAACAACAGAATGACAGATATCTTAAAATTTGTTTCACTTTATTTGTAGTATGCCAGCTTGAATATGTTATTGTTGAGTGAACTTTATTTTGGTATATCCTTCTAGAAAATTAGAACTGTGCACCCTCTTGTGTCTCTAATCTAACCATCCAGGCTTGTTCCAACAGTAGACTGGAATTACAATAGCACCCACATATCCACTGATTTGTCATCCACTGATGGCAACAGCGGGAGAGGTGGACAGGGGAGGGAAGGGAGGAGAGATCTCACCTCCCTTCTCCCTTTGTCCCTGGGATCGTCCCTCGGGATCACCCCCAGGCAGGAATAGCAATGGGGGGTAAAGGGAAGGGATGAGGAAGTCTTATTTCCCTTCTCCATTACCCCCCCCCCAAAATCACTCCTATGGTGAGAATGGCAATACAGGGGTGAAGGGAAGGGAGGAGAGATCTCACCTCCATTCTCCCCCGGGATTGCTCCCCAAGATCGCTCCTGTGATGGGAATGGTGATGGGGGGGGGCGAAGGGAAGGGAAGAGAAGATCTCACCTCCCTTCTCCCTTCACCCCCAGGATCGCCCCCCAGGATTGCTCCCATGGAGGGAATGGCAGCAAGGAGCTTTCGCTATTATCCATAGATTTCATTATCTGAGGGGGCCCCTGGAACCAATCCCCCGTGGATACGGGGGTCCTACTGTACATACTCACCTGCTTCACAGCATGGAAAGATCACACAAAATCATTAATGACCATTCCTTTTTTCCCCCTAAGATTCTAGTACAGTAATATCAATTTTCATTGTTGCAGGATTTATTACTGTGGGTAAAAGCCACAGGATGTTTGTAACTCTTTTATGAGACCTGGAACGGCTAAAGGCACTATGACAGAACTCAGTTAAAGTCAAGGATACCAGGCCAAAAGCCTAATACAGTAGTTCTTGATTTCATTCCCCTCTACTTGAATTAGAAGCGCAGATAGTCACACTAATATTTCATCTACAAAAGTTTAAGATAAAATAAAGCCTTAAATCAGTAAAATTCCACAACTGAGCATCATGTATAATTTGGCCCTCAGAACATTGGAGAATGAGCCGTGACATCAAATGTAACACAAACTACAGTGTCATAGACTTGCAAGATCATAATGCTGTATGCTAGATTTCCAAGCTTGCTATGAATCACTGCACTATATAAAGACTGGTGGATTGAAAATACATGCTTGTTTCTAGTTCAAGTGTACTCAGCTGGTGCTATAATAAGTCCAAAAAAAATAATAACTGTATGAACATCCTTAACTGTGTAAGCAAGACAAAAGGAAACTGCTGAAGCAGTCTCAAGCCATGCCAACTAACGAAGCAGGACCTACCTTGTGCTGTGAGAACAAACATGTAATTTGAAATAAGAATTAAAGTATGAATTCTATCAACCCAGTTTTCAATTATCTTAAGTTCTCAAGTGTAACAAGGAGGAATTCTATAAATACATTACCAACTTTAGCAGCTAGAATTCAGGAATTTTCAGTTCATATATCCTTTTCACCGTGCCAGAGTAACGAGTTTGCAGAAGAAGTGAGAAGAAACTGAGAATTCCTGCCGTGTTCCCAACAAAGTGCTACTCAGCTTTCCCATTTATTTATTTATTTATTTATCACTCCAGCCTTTCTCCTGGCATGCAACTTACAACACAGATTAAAACAAAGTATAGCTAAAACCTGATAGTAAAAATTCAATGCATCCCTCTGCCAAACAATTAACTAAGTTATCCTACAACTTTAAAACAGCATTTGAAAATAGCAGGAAGAATAAAAGTACAGTATACACACACATGCGCACGTGCACACACACACCATTAAAAGACCTTTCTGCACAACCAATTAATAATAAATGCCTATTTACATAAAAAGGTCTTTACCTGCCTGTACAAGGGGAGTGGATGCGGGCAGCCTCCTATGGAAGAGAATTCCACAGCCTGGAAAAAGCCACTGAGAAGGTTATGTCACACACATCCTCACCAAATGGACCCGTGTCAATCTTGAGAGGTGAGGATCTAAAGGCACAGGCAGCCTCATATATGGAGATATGGTCTTTCAGATAGTCTGGATGTAAGCCAGATAGAGCTTCATAACCTACACTTTGAGTTGTGCCCAGAAATGAGCTGGTAGTTTAATTCTTGAGAGTTGGAAAGCTCAATATCTATGCAAGTTGACTATAAAGTAAGCCCCAATGAGTTCAGTGGAGTTTGCTCTGAAGTAGGGCAGTTGGTGCCTAAATAAATATTTGCTAAGTTTCTAGAATTGCCTCTAAAGCAGGATGGGCAACTTATAGCCCTTGGCCAAATTTCTGGGGCCCTCGGCCTAGTTACAAATGCCCTCTACAAGTGAACAGTTCGCACTTCTGCCAAGAGCAGTCTTTCCTTCCCAGGAACGCAGCACAAGGGAAGACAAAAATAGGAAGGGGCAGTCAAGAAGGAAAAGAAATATACAGTAGGATCCCCGTATCCACTGATTCATTATCCACTGATTCAGTTATCCGTAGAACACAAAACAGCACACCTACCATAGAGTCTTCCTAGAAAATGCCTAGAAAGGCATCCTCTCTAGACATTTTCTAGGTCCTCCAAGGCAACTCTATGGTATTTTAAACTGGAATTCCCATAATTTTCAATGACATTTGCAATTATCCATGGTTTTCGGTGTCTGGGGGGTGGGACTAATTCCCCACAGAAACGGGGATCCAACTGTAGCCCTTTACAAGTTAAAAAAATGACATAACCTTTTGCTTTTCCTCTTTTACTTTGTCTTCCTTTTTAATACTTTATTAACCAAAAAGAAGAGAAAGAGTAATATCCTTACCATCTTTACTGCAACATTAACAAGGTAAGACCACTGTCTTCCAACTGAGGCCTAAAACTTATCTTCAACAAGGACTGGATGAGGAGTCATTTTTCTACAGAGACAGTAGCTAACACACTGAGATGTACGATCATGATAGCATTCCTGGCCACCAGTCCTTTGTCAATACAATTATCTTTTTAAAATTAGTTCAGCTTTTATGCCTGAAACAGCCAAACAAATTGGGTACTTGCAATAATTTCAAGTCATATTCATTTTCACACACACACACACACACAAATACTCAAAGTGCACGTCAACACTACATCTTTTGGAAGGCATATTAAGAGCATTCTCCGAAATTATAAATGTTTTGTAAAAATAATTGTATTGTAATAATAATAATAATAAATAAATAAATAAATAAATATCAGCATTTTAAAAATTGTCCTAGTAACTTTTCTTTTTTACTGTTCAGATTATACTGTCTGTTGTAATACATTCAGATATATAACTTTATATGTTTATGCAATAGGAAATCATGCAGCATGTTACATTTCATCATAAGGTTATTTATGAAAATCAATAAATATATTTTAAAAAAAAATCAGCAAGACTTGCCATATAATTGCACAAGAGAACTTGAGCAGATTTTTAAAAATCACAAAATGAAAAATTCCTTACAAATCCAATAATACTAGTTTCAGATAATTAGTGGTGTATTAGCTGACATTTTTTATATATAAATATAGAGATAATACGATCATTACTCAATTGGTCATGGTGTAGTGGCTGAAGTGTTGGACAAGGACTCTGGGAGACCTGGGTTTCAGTCCCCACTCAGCCATGGAACTCACTGGGTGACATTGGGCAAATCACACTCTCTCACTCTCAGCCTCAGAGGAAGGCAATGGCAAACCGCTTCTGAACAAATCTTGCCAAGAAAATCCATCATAGGGTCGACTTTGAGTCACTATAAGTTGGAAACAACTTCAAGGTGCACAGCAAACACACAACATGCATTTCAACAATCGTTGCTGCCTTAGGAAAACAATCACATCTCTCATTTTTGTGTTCCTATTCAGCAGTCTCTTCAAAACATGCAGAAAACAGAGCTAACAAAGACTGAAACATCCAGTACAAAAACATGCTGATCTTGCTGAAACCTGCTTAACGCAACTGTAAAGAATACAACAGTTCTGAACTTCTTGTGAAACTACAGCATGAAGGCAGGGTCAGAGAAGTCCACATGAAAACCAAGGAGGGCAAAAATGCTGAGGCACAGTAAATATTCCCAAGCTAAAAACTAGTCCTGCCTAAAGAACCAAGAAGAAATCATTCGAAAACTCTATCCTTTGCAAACATCTACAGACTAAGGATCCCTTTGCTAATCCCCACATACCCAGGCTTCCCTTGTTTAATGTCATTGCCATGGTGACACCCTTGAAATCTAATTTCACAGTCATTCCTGTGATGGTAATTCAGTTTCATTCAATGGATTTATATCAATGCCTGGACTCAATACCTAAGCCTCAATCAATGTTTCATCTTAAAATCAGTTTAAAGAACACTTTTAAAATGTTGTCAGTTAAAAAGATTTAAAGGAAGAAGAGTGAAAGAAGGTCTTTTAATTATGCAAATACCTTTCAAATAAACTCTTATACTATATAGTACATAGTATTTTCTCTCACCAAGGATTCTAGAGGACCAAATATAATTTAATCCACTTATCCAAAAAATGCTGGTTTTAGACAAGAGCTAAAGCTCTCTTATGTTGGCTTCAGCTCTACAGTAGTAGGAATCAGAGAAGTCAGGAGATGCCACATGAGGGAAAAGACAGGTGGGGAGGGGGGTGTATGATGTTACAATTGAAAAGCTGTGATATTCCAAAGGATTTAGCATGATCTCCTGGAATACCACTTCTTTGGCGCAGGATGTATTCTCCCAACACTATTTCACAATAACAAAATGTTTCGCTCGATGTTTGTGATCTTAGTTGTCTGTCTAACGATATTCTATGTAAACCCCTGCTAACACCTTTCAAGCAGAAGAGGCATTGGTCTTACAGATGTACAGTTGCCCCTTCATATTCTCTGGGGTTTGGTTCTAGGACCCCATGTGGATACCAAAATCCATGAATACTCAAGCCCCATTATATGCAATGGCATAGCAAAATGGTGTCCCTTATATAAGATGGCAAAATCAAGGTTTGCTTTTTGGATTATTATTTTTTAAGAATATTTTCAAGCAGTGAATACTTAAATCCATGGATACCAAATCCGTGGATATGGAGGGACAACTGTACTGATATATAATTAAACAACCAAAATAAATCTTTGTGGATACCATGTTTCAAGTTATTAGACCAACCGTTTTTTAAGCAACAGAATTTCATGGTTTATAACAGTAGAATCTTTCCCCTCTCGGTTACCACTCTCCAGTTCCCCCGAAACATCAAAAGGTTCTCTTTGCCCACTGGATCCACAAGGCTGTGAGACCCATAAGCAGAAATAAAACAACTGAATACTGACATGTCATGAGATGTCTGTACCAAAGAAATAATGAGGGCCATTGAACCCAAACTCCTGCAGCTAAGGCAAAACTTCCTACATTCAACCTAACATCATATCTATCCATGCTCCATGTGAACATGACCAAAGAGAATCATGACCCATACATAAATTTCCTTTGTTCTAGTTTTTTTATTATTATTCATACCCATTCTCTCTTGAATCTATATTTGTGTTGACATAAAGAAAAAAATGGAATTTTGATGGTGTTAAGATAAATTCTCCCCACATGATTATTACTCAAATGTGAGGAAATTTGTCTTACACACTAACACACAAACTAAAGTGCCACAATTACAAAAGTCTCATTACCCATCGATGCTCAGCCCAACCAAGAGTGGCATTCTAATTTAAGAAGATATGCTCCCACAATGGAAATGAGGCCACTGCTGTCAAACTACAACAATTCAGACTATCTGTTGTTAAATGCCATCAAGTTGACTTCAACATATGGTGACCCTATGAATGAGAGACGTCCAAGACATCAACAGCCCTGCCAGGGCCAGTTTAAGGAATTGTGGGGGCGGGGGCTGCAATGCTTTATTTTGAGGGCCCCATATGTTTATCTCAGGTCAATGTAACCTAACCTATCCACAGTACAGGATGTTCAGATTATAGTAGGACCCCCATATCCATGGATTCATTGTCCATGGGACACAAAATAGCATACCTACCACAGAGTCTTCCTACAAAATGTATCCTCTCTAGCCATTTTCTAGGTCCTCCAAGGCAACTCTATAGTATTTTAAACCAGAAGTTCCATTATTTTCAATGGTGTTCACTATTATCCACAGTCTTCAGTATCCACACACACTCCAAACCAATCCCCAGTGGATAAGGGGGCCCTACTGCATCACATTACTGCCACCAATAATTTAGTTTAAAAACTATATTATAGGCACTAACAAAATATTTTTTGTTTATTAGCAATTAACATAATGGTGTAGATTTCCTCAAAGAAAAGAAAGAGTGGACTACAAACGGAACAGGAGTTAGCAGTGTGATGCAGCAGCAAAAAAAGCCAATGCGATTCTAGGCTGCATTAATAGAAGTATAGTGTCTAGAACAAGGGAAGTAATAGTGCCACTCCATTCTGCTTTGGTCAGACCTCACCTGGAATACTGTGCCCAGAGGAGGGCGACCAAAATGGTAGGAGGTCTAGAAGCCATTATGCCCTATGAGCAGCAGCTTAGGGAGCTGGGCATGTTTAGCCTGGAGAAGAGAAGGTGGAGAGGGAACATGATAGTCATGTTTAAATATTTGAAGGGATGTCATACTGAAGATGGAGCAAGCTTGTTTTCTGCTGCTCCAGAGACTAAGACACGGAGCAATGGATTCAAACTACAGGAAAAGAGATTACACCTAAACATTAGGAAGAACTTCCTGACAGTAAGAGCTGCTCGGAAGTGGAATACACTGCCTGGGAGTGTGGTGGTGTCTCCTTCTTCAGAGGTTTTTAAGCAGAGGCTGGATGGCCATCTGTCGTGAAGGCTTTGATTGTGTGTTCCTGCAGAGCAGAAGCTGATTGGATGGGATAGCTGTTGGGGTCGCTTCCAGCCCTATGATTCTAGGCTTTATTCAGAGCCTGGGAAAATTACTTTTGGGTCACACCTCCCAGAATCCCCCTGCCAGCACCCTTCTCAAGGTCTGGTTGCATTGTTTCTTTTCCAGCATTCTCTAGCTCAGTGTTTCTTAACCTGGGGTCCACGATGTCCTCACAGGTGGTCCACAAAGGCTTGAAAGCTGCTTGGCCCACTTCCTCCCTGTAGTGGAGCAGCCACATGACAGGAACCAAGGCTAACGTTGGCTGGCTTGGCCTGTACATTGCCATTCAATCCATTCCAGCCACAAACTTTCAGGAAGAAACAAGAGTGCCTCTGAGGGAAACTTTAATGGATGGTGTAATTGTACTGTTGTTGATAGCTATTATTATTTGCTATTATTATTAGGGTTTTAAATCTTGAGTTAAGTCTTGAGGCAACAAAAGATATTTAAAGGGGGTCACTGGTAAAGAAAATGTTAAGAACCACTGCTGTAGCTCAAAGGCTCTCACATAACAATAATGGGATACTGGTGTTTTAGTGACAACAATAACACCATTGTTCCCAGTAATATTACTCCAAATTTTTATTTATATTCTTTATATTCTTCTGTTAAAAGAGCTAGAGTATTGTAGAAGTTTCAGCATTGCACTATGACTATGGAGACCAGCGCTGGAATCCTTACTCAGCCATTAATACCCACTGGGTTACCTTGGACAAGTCACACTCTCTCAGCCTCAAAGGAAGGCAAAGGCACACCCCCTTTGAACAAATCTTGCCTAGGAAACCCAATGATAGATTCACCTTACTCAGAAATGACTTGAAAGGACATAGGCAAACACACACAAATTCCTTTTGCAGGTTGAACTCAGTTGGCAGCAAGGGGAGTAAGCTGAATACCAAGGGGAAAAGGGAGGGAGAGGAGAGAACCCAGGACATTTTAAGAGCAGCTGGAAAGATGGGTTGGAGGGGATCAGACGAGAGAGAGGGAAGGGAAGGGAAGGGAAGGGAAGGGAAGGGAAGGGAAGGGAAGGGAACCCTAACCATTTCCCTGAGAGAGCAGGGGAGAAAGAGAGGGAAAGGGGTGACCCTCACACTTCCTTTCCTTCCCCCCCCCTCTCTCTCTCACACACACTCACACCTCTCTGACAAAATTTTGACAATCCCCTGGGAGGAGGGGGCGAGGGAGCAAAAAACTCCCCAGCTTCAGCCACAAGGATGCTTGGGCAGAGGAAGGAAAAAGGAAGGAGACGATCTGTCTCTCTTTCTCTTTCACTCTTCAGTTAGGAGGGGGGGCTGCAGCTTGTCCTGCTGGGTGGGAGACAGGAGAGGCAGGAGGTTTTTGGCTTGCTCGCTCTCTCTCTCTCTCTCTCTCTCTCTCTCTCTCTCTCTCAATGGGGCCCTCTTTGGCTGGGGGGCCCCTGCAGATGCAGATTTGGTGGTACACTCAAACCGGCCCTGAGCCCTGCTCAGATTTTGCAGACTCAAGGCCATGGCTTCCTTGATTGAGTCTATCTATCTGTAATGGCTCTTCCTCTTTTCCTACTCCTTTCTACCTTACCAGGCTTGTCTTCTCATAATATGGCCCAAGGACGACAGTTGCAGTTGAGTAATCTTGCCCTCTAGGGAGACTTCAGGCTTGATTTGCTCCAGGTCCCATTTACTTGTCTTGTTAGCAGTCCACGGTATCCATAGACCACTTCTCCAGCACCACATTTCACCTGACTTGATTTTCTTCCTATCAACTTTCTTCACTGTCCAGCTTTCACAACCATACATAGAAATGGGAAATACCATAACATGGATGATCCTAACCTTGGTATTTAATTATATATACAGTATTGGCACTTAAGGATCTTGTCTAGTTCCGTCATAGTTGCCCTTCCAAGTTCTAGTCTTCTTCTGATTTCTTAACTGAAGTCTCCATTCTGATTAATGGCTAAGCTAAGGTATGGATAATCTTGAACTATTTCAATGTCTTCATCATCTACTTTAAAGTTATATAAATCATCTGTGGTCATTTTTTTTCTTAATGTTCAACTCTAAACCTGTCTTTGCACTTTCTTCCTTGACATTCTTCAGTAATCATTCCAAGTCTTTGCAATTTTCTGTTGGTAGTGTTGTTATCTACATATCTTAAATTGTTGATTTAAACTATCTATTAAACTTTCTATTAAACTTAAACTGCCTATTTTCCTTTACGGGTCTGAAACATGGGTCACCTATCGCCACCACCTACGACTCCTCGAGCGCTTTCATCAGCGCTGTCTACGCACAATCCTAAATATACACTGGACTGACTATGTGACGAATGTTGCTGTCCTGGAGCAAGCAGGGATCACCAGCATTGAGGCCATGATATTGAGAACACAGCTGTGCTGGGCAGGGCACATTTCTAGGATGGAGGACCATCGGCTCCCCAAAATAGTACTCTACGGTGAACTCGCCATGGGTCAGCATAAGAGGGGCACTTTCAAAAAGTGATACAAGGACTCCCTGAAGCAACATCTCAGGCTCGGCCAAATTAATCACCAACAATGGTCCGCCCTGGCCTCACATCGGGAGGCATGGAGACGCACTATCCACAATGCTGCAGCCTTATTTGAGAACTCATGCCAAACAAGTCTTGAAGAGAAACGACAATGCAGAAAGAATCACAACCCGGAAACATCACCCAAGGAGACCTTCTGCTGTGCTTTCTGCAACCTGACTTGTTTATCTCGGATTGGCCTTTTTAGTCATCAGCATGCTTGCAAAAAGCGCGGGATGAGTCCTTCCTGAATCTTGGTTTGCGAAGAAAAGCCAGAGAGAGAAATTGTTGATGTTCCTCCCTCCAATTTTCATGCCCCCTTCCTCCAGTTCTAATCCTGCTTTACATATGATACATTCAGCGTACAAGTTAAACAGATAACATGATATGATACCTGACCCCCTTGCCAACTGGAAACAATTCCATTTCTCCATATTCTGTTCTGATGGTAGCTACTTGCGCTGAGTACAGGCTACACTCCAGAACAATAACATTTTGTGGCACGCTCTGGTCCCTAACACCAAAAAACATAAATACTGTAAGATAAATAATGTACTGTCTCACCATTTAGACATTCTGCCTAAGATATTACATCAAATGTAACTACTGAAATAGGAGGACAGGAAAGCAGTGCAAAGCCACAGCAACTGGGAAGCACTGCAAAGCCAGATCAACCATCCAGCTCCTGGGAGGAAAAGGAAGGAGGAAGGTGAGGCTGTCAAAAAGATCATAGAACTGCCTCTGCGTGCCACAAGTTAGGAGGAGTTTGCTGGGTTGCTCCAGCTTTGCACTCTTTCCTGATCACAGTGGCGGTCCCATCACAGGTCCAACAACCTAATCTAGAATGATCACTCTAGAAAGTTTTCATGGAATCACAGATGAATGGGATTACAAGGGCTTAATTACTTCTTGCCATTTGTGAAGACACAAAACTAAAGGACATCTTATAGATGGCCATCAAAACTCTATTTAGACCTCCAAAGAACCTGTGCTTCTGAAAAGGGCTGAAAGAGTGAATCATTGAAAAGCAGATATTGAAAGGTAGGGAACACCTGTAGTTCTTCAGTGTACTGTTTCCATGGGCTTTTTATGTGTGCCTGTTCATGTAATGTGTTTCCCTGCTGGTTGTGTAGCACCCCCACTCTTGGTATACATTTCCCTTTGATTTTTCAGATCTTGTGGAAGAGGTCTCTTGTTCTTCCTGTTTTATTATCATTTTCTATTTCTCTGCATTAATTATTATAGTAATTCTCTTTGTGTCTGTGCACAAGTCACTGAACAACTGCATTCAGGTTTCTGACCTCTATTTCTGACCTCTTTTACCTTTGCTCCTCATCTGTCCTTAACTGCTTGCAGAGCTTCATCTGTCATCCATTGAGGATGATTTTTCTTTTTGGCTTCAATTATAGTGTCCTTTTGCAATTCTGCCTGACAATGTCCCTAGCTTCAATCCAGAATTCTTCTAACTCCTGGTCAATCAGGATTAATAGTGCAATTCTATTTCTTACATTATCTTTAAATTCTGTGGGGATGTTCTTCAGGTTGTATTTTGGCACAATGATTGATTTAGTGTTCTTCTTTAGCTTTACTCTAATTTTAGATATCAGTAGTTCATGGTCTGTGCTACAATTTGCTCCTGGATTTGTTTTTGCAGAGAATGGAACTTCTCCGTCTTCTGCTTCTGATTATGTACTCTATTCAATATCTATACTGGCCATCAGGCAATATCCAACTATACAGTCACCTTTTGGGTTGCTTGAAGAATGTGTTTGCGATGAACAAACTGTTGGCCTCACAAAATTCAGTCACTCTCCTGCCTCGTTTCTTGATTCCAGGCTAAATTTTCCTACTTTTTTTGTTTGTTTGTTTGTTCTGCTCTTTTTCCTATTTTTGTATTCGAACTACCAACCAGAACAACAAGTCCTGTTCTGGTGTGTGGTCAATTTCCTCCTGGACTCAAGCACAGAATCTGTCAATTTCTTCTTATTCTGCCTCTGTAGTTTGAGTATAAATTTGGATTATAGGTCTTATTGATATTATTTGGTCAGACTTTGCATTATATCCTTTTGACTGCTTTTGCTACATCTCTCCTCACTATTAATGCCACCCCCTTTCTTCTTAGATTTTCTTATCCTGAACAAAACACTGTGGAATTATCTGACTCAAAATGTCCCATAGCTGTCCATTTTAGCCCACTCACCTCCAAGTATTGCAATGTTTATATGTTCCATTTTTTGTTTTACTAGGTCTAGCTTCCCCTGATTAATGCTTCTCACATGCCATGTTCCTACAATGTGTGTTGTACAACTTTGGATTTTCCTTTTACTTCTGAACACATCAACAGTTGAATGTCCTTTTGGCATGAGTCCAGTTGCATCATAAGCCATGACACTCTTCTGTACGCTAGTCGTTCATTGAGTGGTTTCCAACCTAGGAGTATAACCTTCTGGCACTATCTCTTATTTCATTTTGGATTGTCTCATCATGGAGGTTTCATGGTAAAAAAACATTCAAAAGGGGTTTACCATGCTTCCTTCTGTGAGTATTAACTAGCTTTACCTATGGTGCCATTGCCTTTGCCTCTGAGAGATCCTCTGCCAGAGTCACCCCTTCTCCCACTACTGTTGCTGCCCAGTAGCTGTTTGCCATATTTAGTCTGGCTCCTCAGCAAAAGTCTGTCTGACATGGGAGACCCTACCAGAAGCACAGTGTCTTGCCTCACAGGAGCATGCAATCCCACCACCACAGAAAGGCAGTGCAATGGAGGGTCAGATGATTACAATGTACAGTACTTACAGCTATTATGCCACCACCAGCATAGCTTGGGTGCTCCAAAAAAGTGATACAAGGACTCCCTGAAACAACATCTCAGGCTCGGCCAAATTGATCACCAACAATGGTCCGCCCTGGCCTCACATCGGGAGGCATGGAGACGCACTATCCACAATGCTGCAGCCTTATTTAAGAACTCACGCCGAACAAGTCTTGAAGAGAAACGACAACGCAGAAAGAATCACAACCCGGAAACATCACCCAAGGAGACCTTCTGCTGTGCTTTCTGCAACTGGACTTGTTTATCTCAGATTGGCCTTTTTAGTCATCAGCGTGCTTGCAGAAAGTGCAGGATGAGTCCTTCCTGAATCTTCGTTTGCGAAGAAAAGCCAGAGAGACTTACAGCACAAAACAAGAACTGGAAATGTCTGCAGGTCCAATAACTTAAGCATACAATCTCTCCCACACACTACACATTAAGTCACAAAAGAAGTGCAGGTGTCTTCAGAAAACAGGCTAGAAAAAGGCACCCATTTCACAGATGACATACACTAATAAGTCTTTAATTTTCTAGAAAGTGCTATAGTTATCTATTAAAGTAACGCAAGTAAAAAGATCTCAAAACAGTAAACATGACATAGTCTGGTTGTAACCTTGAAAATAACTAGCCAAACCAGGCCCACCCACTTGCATAATGAATTCTACTCCCATGCTCACCCATTCGCCCACAAAGCCAGAGGTCGTTCCTTTTTGCTTATTCTTATATGTTCCTTGCCAATGGATCTTTCATGACAGTGTTCAGCAGGGTTGCTTTGTTTCTTTATTCGCAGTCCCTATGTGTGAGGGCAAGGAGGAACTATATAGAATTCTCAGGGGAAGTTTACTAAGAGACAAACAACATATTTATGTCATTTTTAAAAAAATACCACACTAAGCAGCTTGCAGCCTAGAATATAATTAGACCGCTGTTTCAGCACCAAATCCTAGAGAGATTTAATTCCCTATTGAACAAATGTGTGGTCAGGTCTCCAAAAGGATTACATACACAAATCCCTTCTCCATTGACTGATCAATAGTCTGATCTAAAGGGCACAGCCATAAATAATACTCTACAGGACAGGAGAGGGGGGCAGAATGGTAGTTGAATACTCCACATTTATAAACTGAATGGGGCAACAGTAATTATCAACTTTTCAGTTATTTTCTCATATTTTCTACACTTCATTAACTCAGTTCAAGCACTTCAACCACTGAAAGATAAGCATCACATAAAAATTCAAACAATATGATTCCCACAGCAAATAAATGTTGACGAAAATAGACACCCATTTCTACACTAGCAAGTACTGTACACACTGACTAGATCATTGTCACAAACCACATTATTATTTTTATGTTATTGTTATTGTTGTGTGCCTTCAAGTTGTTTCCAACTTGCTGTATGCCTTCAAGTCATTGCCAACTTATGCCCACCCTAAGATGAACCTATCAAGGGGTTTTCCTGGCAAGATTTATTCAAAGCGGGGGGGGGGGAGGTTTGCCTTTGCCTTCCTCTGAGTCTGAGAGAGTGTGCTTTCCCAAGGTAAACCAGTGGGTTTCCATGGCCAAGCAGGAATTTAAACCCTGGTCTCTAGAGTCATAGTCCAACATTCAAACCACTATACCACACTAGCTCTGATGTTACCAGCAAAGTATGCCAATATTTCAAGCATATACAAAACAGCAAATATAAAGGAGCAGAGTGTAAGGGAATTACTCAACTGCTCTGGAACAAAATTAGACACTGGACAAGGAACAGCAAAATTGTCTTTAAAAGTAGAATTTTGAAAAGTGAATCAAGAAATGTGTTAACGAATGTGCATTTTTTTTTATCAGCAGGTATCAGCAGGGTGTCTTTACTGGCATCTAGTGTATAAGCTAAAATAAAAGAAAAATTAGAAATAAAGGTGTGCAAAACTGCTTAATTAAGCTTTCAGTAGAAAAACATACTGAAGGTTTCACTTTCATATCCTTGTGTAAATAACATACACACCATCTTTAGCAGAATTTCTTTAAGTTCAACTGACATCAGCTGGGCTTATTGCTAGGTAAAAATGTTTAGGGTCATCACTCTCTACCTTCAAACTATTATTAACTCCAGCCTACATGGTGACCACACATTTCTTCACAGAGGGCCAACTTGCGGCCTTCCTGATGCCACTGGACTACAGCTCCCACCACTGGCTTTGCTGGCTGGAGCTGATGGGTGTTGCAGTTCAAAAAACACCAGGAGGGGCAGAAGTTACTCACTTCTGTTTTAAATGAGTTGCTTGATGATGAATGGAGATTAGTCCTCATCCAATTTTTCAAGCCGTCTTTCCATCATTAGTGACCATCAGGTTTTCTGCTTTTTTCCCTCTCATTATTGATGCTACAACTCTATGCACAGTTGCTAAGGACTTGGTCACTTAGTTCAGGTAGAAATAATATGCAAGTATTACGGCATAGCATGAACTCTTTCTTAATAAACCTACACAGGATTGTACTGTTAATCCACATTGCTGCCTTCAGTTGTCTCATAAGTGTGTGCCTGTCTTTTTAAAACAGAGCTCTTTACATATTTAAAACCATTATTTGTTGGCTGTTATGACTTCATACACCATGGATTGTTATGTCTTTCCACACTGGGAGGAAGATAATTTCCCAAAAACAAACATTTCCCACAAATTATTAGAAAGGAAATAAACCACTGAAGCCCTGCCTCAAGCAAATAGTGACCCTCATTATGAGATTTCATGCAATATATTTCACACACATTCAAACCTGCCTCCCTGACTGCTAGACACCTGCATTAGAAATAGAGAGCGAGAGAAGGAAAACAGTAATTTTGAGTATGTTAAGATCTGTGCTTAATTCCAAATTACGTACTTGTACAGCATGACTGCAGAACTGTGGAATATACATAATTCAGCTATTTCCTCATCATTTTATATACAGATGTCTGTACTTAAAGATGCCTAACTACAACATGTCAAGAAATAAAGAAAAGGGCAAAATAATGCCAATGTGGTTCATAGTACTGAATTAGGACTTGGGAAATCCAGGTTGCCATTAATAACTCACTGTTATCAGCTGGCCAGTCATTCTCTCTCAGCCTTACCTACCTCACTGGAGTGCTGTGAGATTAAATTGTCATGGAGGAGAGCCATGCCTGCCACCTTCAACTGATGTGAAGGAAAAACACATAAATAAATAAGAAGCTGCAGTATCTTTAAAAGCATCCCAAGATGCACAAGATGGACTGAATGGATAGATATGGAGGCTGAGTTTAATATCTAGCAGAACAATGTAGTCCAAACTGAGGACAAAAAACAGGAAGCCTATTACAAACCTATCACAGGTAAAATAATAACAGGAAAAGAAAAGGAAATGCAGCTGGGCTGCTATGATGAAAATATGCATACATTTATTGCAGAGAGAAAGGAAGTGGGCTTTCTCCTTGAAACAGATAAAAATTTGATTACTTTTGATAAATGTAGCCAAAAGAATTAATAGTGAACAGCATTTTAGCGTAAAACCCAAAGTTGGAATGGAAGATAAATTCCCTTGAATTCATAAGACGAAACATTTTTTATTTTCCAGTACTTGTTATCAAATGATTCAGCTATCCTCTTAAAAGTCCTAAATTTCCAAATAATTATAGCATTTTTAAAAAGATGTTCTTTGTTAAAGTACTAATGGACACCTGGAAGATGTAGAAATGTATCTTTCCTACTTTCAAAATCACAAAGAGAGCTTTCTATGGATCTTTTTTTTTTAAATAAAAAATTAGAAGGTCAGAAGAGTAAAATATTTTCATATGTAGGAGTATGCAGCTCTGAAGTTGGGCCTTTTATCCTGCAAGTTACAGCACGCAGATGCACTTTCTGCCTGTGAACTGTTCTTGAGCTCACTCTTTGTTAGACAAGAGGACCAAAGTAAATCAAGTAGTTGTCTGAATACAATAAAAGTTACTGGGATTAAGCCTCAGCCATTTTTCTTTTTAAACTCTTCAGAAAGTAGCATGATTTCATTTTATTTTTATTTATTTTTATGACCATTCACAAATTTTTGTTCCTGAACTGCATTGGTAAAAGGGTAGCAAATCTAGTAAGAACACTGACAAGTCTACAGCAGCATTGGCCTGGATCATCTTTTTATTTATGTGTACTAATGTATAATTTGTGTGCATATGTACCTTCAAGTTACCTGTCGACTTATGGAGACCCCATTAATTTCATAGGGATAGAATTCAAAGAAATAGCCATGTTAGTCTGGAATATCAGTATCTAAAGAGATCTCATAGCACCTTTCAGACTAACTGAGAGAAAGGTTACAACATAAGCTTTTGTGGACTGCTTCCTCAGATGCACCCCATGAATTTCATAGGGTTTTCTTAGGCAAGGAATACTCAGAAGTGTTTTTGTCAGTTTCTTCCTTTGAAATGTAGCCTATGAAACCTGGTATTTGTTGGCAGTCTCCCACCCAAGTATTAACCAGGGCTGGCCCTGCATAGTTTCTGAGATCAGATGGAATCTGGTACCTTTAGGGTATTTAGGCTTGTTGCTGTGTGCCTTCAAGTTGATTCTGACTTATGCTGATCCTAAGGCAAACCTATCACAGGATTTTCTTGGCAAGATTTGTTCAGGGGGGGTTGCTTTTGCTCTCCTCTGAGGCTGAGAGAGTATGCCTTGCCCAACATCACCCAATGGGTTTCCATGGCTAAGTGGGAATTTGAACCCTGGTCTCCAGGATCATAGTCCAACACTCTACACCATGTTGGATATCAATGTATAATTAAAAGACCAGAAACTTTTTTTTTTTCCAAAACATCACATGCAACACTTACTTTCTTATCCTGAAGTAGGGTCAGGGAAAATGTTTCAGCTTTTCCAATTATTGTAACCCTTAAGCTATCATCTTGCACACTAATTATTCCAGAATATTGTGTATAATTATGGGGTAGTGAACAGCGTACCAGATATTCCTGTTGAGTGAAGCATGAAAGCCCTGAAAGGTTTTTGGCAAATAATCTTAGCAACTAATGTCCAACTCGTCACAACAATAGTCATTCACTGTTGTCATTCTCCACTGTAGAAGCACAGCTTAAAATTATGACTTGGCGATGAGCCATGGCTACATTCAAAGCGTTTGCTACTTCCTGTGTGTCTTTGATCAGGCACAAATTCTCAGGTATTATGTGTTCTTATTATAACAATACAGTTGTTACAATGTTATCCTCATCTTTTAAGTCTAAATAAGAGGATAGTATTTTGTGGGTCATACACAGAAAAAGACCAACCAAGGCATGATTGCAACTAGTAGTTACCAGTACCTGAAAAATGCATTTTAAAAAAAATACCTGTTAAGTACAACCAAATTCCCCCCTCCCCTACAGAGCATGATAGAACTTGTAAAATTACAAGGCTGTTGGGTTTTCTAGTTTAAAAAAAAGCTCAGTTGTCCAAGTATCCATTTCTATTTCATTTTAGGACCTCTGGAATCCCAAGAACTATGTGACCAAAGCCCCTTTTACATGTACATGGTGTTGATGTCAATGCCCTCTAAGTGAAAAAGTCTCATAAACCTTTGAGATAGATATGTTGGAACTACTTGAAGAACACCAAATTGGATGGCACTCTCTTATCTCCTCCCCCACTTTTTAAAAAATATGATAAACAGAGGTGTGTGTCTTCAAGAAGACCTTTCCTGAAGATCTTAAAAATTATACTGAGGAAGCGTCCCGCAGGAGCCAAGTACAGTACCTAAGCCTTTTAAGAGATTTAAAGCCATCTCCATGAATTGAACCCAGAAAACAACTAGCAACTATTTTAGATCTTTCAGTACTGGGGTGACATACTCACAACACTGTGCACCAGTTTATAACTTGGAGGTCATTTTTTGTGCCAACTGATTTTTTTCCAAGCTCTTCAAGGGCAACCTAACAGAAGGTTCATTGCAGCAATCTTACTGTAAAGTAATAAAAGCATGGATGGTTGCCAAACCAGTTTGGCTGAGTAGAGATACAACATGAGGAAGGGACTGCTTAAAAAAAAAATAATAATAATCCAAGTTTGTGACTAGCTTCCAACATGACCAAAGAGCTCTCTAGACTGTAGCCAAGATAACTGTTTAAGTACTAACAGCAGTAACAGCACACATAGATCACTGAAAGTATCCTGTACCATGGATCTAGGACAGTTGCCACATTAAAATCACACCTTGCTAGTGTATATTAAGCATGCTAGATCAGATCAGTGGTTCCCACACCTTGGTCCTCCAGATGTTTTGGACTTTAGCTCCCAGAATTCCCCACTGTTGGCCAAGCTGGTTAGGGTTTCTGGGAGTTGAAGTCCAAATCACCTGGAGGACCAAAGTCTGGGAACCACTGCGCTAGATTATTGCTTTAGTCTTATTTATTGCAACAGTTGAGTGTAAAAGACAACAGCCTTTTCACATAATAAAAAGGTATTTTTAAAAAACATTACTACAAAAATTCAATTATTCTACATGACCCTACTACGACTTATGATGCCAATGAGTCCTCTCCCCATCCCATATCACAACTTGGGGCGGGAGGGGGGTTGAATTCCATTTCTGCTATTCAAAAACAGCTTGCCATGTGGGATGAGGAGCTACTGATGGAGACATGAGTTCAAGGCCTCTGACGTGACCAGGCTATTTGCATACTTCTCTGGACCACAGCCATCATCTCAAAGCTTGCAACAGTTGATTATACTGTGGTTAATTCCCTTTTTCATATACACATCAATCTTCTTACACTCAATGCTCCAATGCAAACTCACTGTGTTATAACCAGATTATCAGGAGTAGGTCTTCCTCCAGTATGTACCTAGACATTTGCTAAAATCCACTGAGCAGCCCAGGGATGGGGGGGAATAGGGCTTAGAAGACCACAGCCTTTTCAGCTGTGGCATCTTCCCTCTGGAACATTTTCCCTAGGGAGACAAGTCATGCTAATTCTTTTATTAACTTCAGAACAGAAGCAAATACTTTTTTAGAAAAGTCTGAATTGTTGATGTGTCTGTACAGACTTTGGATAACTTTTCTTCTGCTTTTGGATTTCCTCATTGCACTATAGAATTAACAGTGTTTTAGACATATATACTGCATAAATATTCAAGAGTAGGCTAATTGTTTCCACCTATAACCAATCAAAACATGTTTTTTTCATAGTATCTTCATTTATCCACAGTACGATTGGATAGTACAAGTACAATATATTCTATTAATTCAACAACAGAAGTAATCATCCTATACCAATAAGATGCATTTCCTTTATTTAACTACTGCCCAGTTACAAAGTCAGTAACACCCTTTGCGGACTTGAAGATAAATCCATGTGAATTCCATGACAGGTTGAAGATGACATCATCACATCATTTTAAAAAGAAAGGCCTGCAGTATTTATCAAGCTTCATCTCACTCTTCACTGGGTGTTGCCTTTTCATGCACTAAACGACAAGCCCTGCCAAACTCTCATGCAATACAAGTATTATCAAATACCAGTAACCCAATTACATCCTTCTTTCTGCACCCATCATACCAGGCATTTCTACAACCCCATCAATGCTACATGCATAACACAGCTCTATAGCGTAAGAGTGAAAACTAAGCCCATCTTTCATGGCATAATATTCCAGCTGCATTATAATGCCTCACCAGAAAGAAGACCTATTGTTCATTCCCCAGGATCTTTATTTCATACAGTTGAAACCCAGATAAAATCGGGGTCTATGAGTCTTGCAAATGTACAGTAAGGGAGGTAAAATACAGCCTTTCACATGTTGTTGGGCTTCAACTCAGCCCTGAGAGTATCACTGGCTATGCTGGCTAAACAGCTGGATCAGCAAAAGATTCCCACCCCACTGTAGAGTCTAGTAAAACTCCAAGCAAACAGAAACTCCGTAGGATGTAAATGCTGTACCAGTATTAAACACCTTACTCATACTGCAATGCCAAGTCATTATTTGGATGGTGGTCATAAGAGCTGGCATGATGTCATAAATGGTTAGGAAGAAATGTCTGTTACAATCCATCTGTAGTTTAAGTTTATTTTTTTCCTCCAACACTGACAATTTCATACATTTGGATGACACAAACCAAGGGGAAAGTTTATTTGGATGTCATGTTATTTATGCATGGACCATCTAATTTTCTATCAGATCCTGCATATGTGAAGTTAAAGTTTGCTTACTATATCAGACCAAAGTGCCTCACAGAAAGCAAAGGTGTGAGTCTTGTCTTCATATGTGCATGAACCTGAAGAAACCCCTTCTCAGCTAACTTTGGCAGGTAACTCTCTAACCCCTTATTAGTCTTTAGTCTTTACAACACCGCTAGAGCAAAATGGATGCCATGACGATGTGCAACTGGAGAATTAGCACTCCATTAAATGCTTCATCTGTTTGAAGATTGCCAATGAAAAAAAAATTATTAGCACAGAGAAACCTCTTGGGTAACTTTGGAGAGAGGCAAGAAATTGTTGGCACAAGCCTAGCTGAGATGCAGGCTCTACCATAAATACTTTATTAAAATTTTTTTTAGTCCAGTAGAATGATGTTGCAATTTTCCATCTGTAACCAAAACACTCACTTCCCTAGGACTTTTTGAACCGCAGCTACACAATCCAGTTACAGCCATTTTGCCAACCCAAGACTGTAACAATAGCAGTATTGACACAGAATGGTAATGTCCAGAATAGCAGTTTCACACTCAAGAGAGTAACTTAAAAGCATCATGTTTTATGTAGCGCCTGCTCAAATCATTTGATGTTTATATCCAGGACAAGAATACATTTAGTAATCATCTTAGTGTATTGCCACAAGTGGGCTTTAGGGTCATGTGTGGCAAACAGCTTTTCTTCTAAAGGATGGGGGAGCTGAGATGCTGGAAGGGTCCAGACTAGGCCCAAAATGTGGATCTCCCCCACCCCTTTACCACTGGAGCCCAGGAGGCAGCAACCCTTTCTCAGACACAGCTGATGCATCATTAAACACCAGAGATTAAATATGCAGTAGCTGAAGGAAACCGAATTCCTCTATACAACAGCTGCAAGTGGAGCTGTGTTCTGGGCCAAACCAGCAGCTGAAGCTGGACCCTTCCAGCATCTCAGCTTTAGAAGAGCTGTTTTTCCCCACACACATGTTCCTAAAGTCCACCTATTGAACCATACTTGTCCATTCTGCCCAGGGAGATTTTTCTGTGAAACTCTGGCGATCAGGAGGCTCTTCCCAGTTCTGGCACTGAAAGGGCTGTTAGTTAAGCCAGGCACCTTTGTTTGCGCAGCACAAAACTACCTGTGTACAACATTGCCTGACTCGCCTTGAGGGCCTGAAAGGCTGCAAATAAACCCCCCTCCTTTTCTTTTTTTTACCCTGGTGGCGCAGTACTTAAATGCCAGTACTGCAGCCACAAGGTTTCGAGTTCAAACCCAAGGGCTCCAAGGTTGACTCAGCCTCCCATCCTTTCCTAGGTTGGTAAAATGAGACCCCAGCTTGTGGGGGGCAATTAGCTAAGACACATTGGAAACTTGAAGACAGGGCCGGTTTAAGGGCCCTGCAGCACCTGCAGGGGGGGCTCATCATTGTGGGGGACCCAGCAGTAGCCCTCCTCCTGCAAAAACATTATTAGTAATAATCTGAATCTCCTGTACTGTGAATAGGTCAGGTTACACTGACCTGAGATAAACATATGGGGGCCCCCAAATGAAGCGTAGCAGCCCCCCCCCAAATTCCTTAAACCGGTCCTGCTTGGAGAGAGCCTAGAGCGCTATAAAAAGCGGGGTAAGCGTTCTTGCTGACCCATTTTTCAACCGTTCTGAGAGCCTTTGTGGCTGAGGAGCGGGGCACAAATGCCTCAATAAGTAAACTATAACTAAATAAATAAACACCCCTCCTAAGGCCTGGCTCCCAAGAGGCACCCACTTCGCTGTCACAGGTCTCCCCTTCCTTCCCCAGCCCGCCTTCGCCCCTTCTCCCGCCCGAGTCCAGCCAAAACTCGAGCCGGCAGGTCGCCGGGCTCTGTTCCCGCCGGAGGAGCCGGGAGTCTCTCTTTCTTTCTTTCTCCCTCCTTCCCTCCCGAAGCACCTTGAGGCAAAAAGAAAAAAGCAGCAGCCTTACCGGACAGCGACCCTGACGGAGCTCTCGTCGTGGCCGGCCGACATGGTTCAAAGGTGGGTGGCGCGGGCTCGAGAGGAGACGTCGACCATGGGGGACCCCCCTCGCCCGTCTTTTATTACGATTCTTATTAGTATTACTAATGGTGTGGTGGAAAAGCAAGGGGATATACTTAATACGCCTGGTCGTATGAAAAACGCGGCAGCCTGCAAACAGACCACAAGCCCTCGAGCGTTGTTTTTGTGTGGTGTGTGGTGCGTGTGGAGGGGTTTTTCTTCCGAGGCCGCCGAGGGGGCTGCGGTCTCACCACCTCCTCCTCCACCACCACCACCTTCTCCTCTCTCCAGCCATTTTAGGTGACTGGCTGAATGAATAGGTAGCGGCGGTGGCGAGCTTTTACACTCCGCCTCCTTTGGCGCTTGGCGCTCTGCCCCGCTCCGAGACGGAGGGGCACTCGGGTTACCTCAGCAATAAACTCTCCCCTGGCTGGCTGGTTGGCTGGCTGGCAACCTCAGCCCCCCCCCCCAAAAAAAGCCACTGGCTCCTCCCCACCACCGACCAGCAGCACCAGCAACAGGCGGCCAGTTTCTCTCGCCCAGCAGCAGCAGCCGGGCTTAGGTTCTCTCCAGCCGCAATGCGCCACCAAGCCCCTCCTGTTGCTGCTGCTGCTGCTGCTGCTGCTGCTAAGGCGGCGGCTGCCTCTCTTCTGGGCGTCTGCCTGCCTGCCTGCTCGCCTCGGTTCCCAGGCAAAGGCTGCTCCCGGGGCTGGGGCGGAGCCGCTGCGAAGAGCTCCCTCCTGCTCGCCCTTGTCACTCAGCCACGGAGAGGACGCGGGCTGAGGAAGGGCACGAGTGCGCGGCGGGGAGAAGGAGTCTCTTCTGCGCGCCCGCGTATAGCCCGCTGCGGGCTCTTGTCAGAACTGAAGGGATGGCAGAGCGGGAGGTCCGCCTTCGCGCCTCCTCAGCCCCAGAGGGCTGCTCCAAAGGCTCCCGCCTCTTTAGCGTTTAGGCCGTGCCTCTTTTTTCCCCCTAATGAATTATTATTAGTATTATTATTAGTATTATTATTAGATTAAATTTTCCTTGGGTTTTTTCCAGGCTGTGGGGCCGTGTTCTGGAATAGTTGCTTCCTGACGTTTCACCTGCATCTGTGGCTGGCATCCTCAGAGAAAACTGACTTCACGTTGTTGTTATTATTGTTGTTGTTGTTGTTAGATTTTCCTTGGTTTTTTTCTGGGCTGTGAGGCCATGTTCTGCGATAGTTTCTTCCTGACGTTTCGCCGGCATCTGTGGCTGGCATCCTCAGAGAAAACAGACTTCACAGAGAAAACTGACTTCACATTATTATTATTATGATTATTATTGTTAGATTTTCCTTGGTTTTTTTCTGGACTGTGAGGCCATGTTCTGGAATAGTTTCTTCCTGACATTTCACCTGTATCTGTGGCTGACATCCTCAGAGAAAACTGACTTCACAGAGAAAACTGACTTCACATTATTATTATTATTATTATTCTGAAGTCGAAGGCTTTCATGGTCTGCATCCATAGGTTTTCTTGGGGGGGGGTCCGGGCTGTGAGGGTGTGTTCTAGAAGAGTTTATTCCTAGTTTCGCCTGCATCTGTGGCTGGCATCTTCAGATAAGACTGGTTTAAGGAATTTGGGGGGGGTGCTACAATGCTTTATTTTGGGGGGCCCATATGTTTATCTCAGGTCAATGTAACCTAACTCAACCTAAGCAATTCACAGTACAGGATATTCAGATTATTACTAATAATGTTTTTGCCGGAGGAGGGTTACTATGGAGGCCCCCACAATGATGGGGGTCGTGAGGATGCTGACGCCACTGGTGCCTTAAACTGGCCCTGTCTTCAGAGAATGGTTGGGTAGGGGCATGTGGGTTTATATACTGTGGGTCCCACCTTGCATATCTACCCCCAGGAACTAGCCATTCAAATACACAAATTTACATATCCTCTCCAACAGGGACCCACAGTATATAAACCCACACACACACTCCTACCCAACCATTCTCTGAAGATGCCAACCACAGATGCAGGCAAAACGTCAGCAGTAAACTCTTCCAGAAGCCTCACAGCCCGGAAAAAAACCCACAGAAAACCTATTATTATTATTATTATTACAGCCCAGACTTGGAATCATTATTGCTGGGGGTCGGAGGAGAGCAGCAGCTACACACACACAAATCTGCTAGGATAGCTGTTCCTGGAATTAGAGCTCAGGCTGCAAAAAAAAAAAACAAAAAAAAAAAACAGTAGGACCCCCGTATCTGCAGGCATTGGTTCCAGGCCCCACTGCAGATAACGAAATCCGTGGATAATAGCAAACACCATTGAAAATAATGGGACTTCTGGTTTAAAATACCATAGAGTTGCCTTGGAGAAAATGGCTAGAGAGGATGCGTTTTCTAGGAAGACTCTATGGTAGCTCTGCTGAAACTGAAACTGCAGATAATTGAATCTGCGGATGGAGAATCCATGAATTCGGGAGTGCTACTGTAGAATCATAGAGTTGGAAGAGACCACAAGGGCCATCTAGTCCAACCCCCTGCCATGCAGGAATACACAATCAGATCATTCCCAACAGATGGCCATTCAGTCTCTATTTTAAAGCCTCCAAAGAAGGAGACTCCACCACGCTACGAGGCAGTGCATTCCACTTCCGAACAGCTCTTACTGTCAGGAAGCTCTTCCTAATGTTTAGGTAGAATCTCTTTTCCTGTACCTTGAGTCCGTTGCTCCATGTCCTTGGACTTTATCAGATGCAGCAAATATGGCATCAAAAGAAGCCTAATGATTGCAAAAGGGTGCACATACCAGACGACATCATCCTTTTGCAATCGTGCATAAGGAATAAGGCGTTCCTTTTTATTGATGGGCCAAGCCATCAGTAGATCTCCCACTTTTTTTGCTGGTATTGCTGGCATTTTAAACCTCACACCATTGTCCTCTCATGATTTCAGCATCAATGCCAGAACACTTCTGGGTGTGAACACGAAAGCCAGATAGGGGACGCTTTTTTTATGAAACTTCCCCAGTTTACTTTTAAGTTTTAAAGTATGTTTCAGTGCTTCTGTGAATGTTTTGTGTCTTTCTTTTGCTGTATTTTTAAAATTTACAGCATTTGTATCTTCTCATGAGAATCGGCGAGATCACAAACGCGGAAGTAAACAGAGCTCCATTCATGCTGTGTTTATGCTGGGGCTGCCTTTTAATGCTACAGACGGTAGCTCTGAAAGAGTGGGCTCTTTTGCTGGCCGAAAAACAATTTAAAATATGGTGGGAAAGAAACGTTTATGGAGGTTCATCTGATAAAGTCCCTTGTCTCTGGAGCAGCACAAAACAAGCTCGCTCCATCCTCATTATGACATCCCTTCTAATATTTAAACATGGCTATCATGTTACCTCTCAACCACCTCTTCTCTGGGCTAAACATACCCAGCTCCCTAAGCCGCTCCACAAAGGGCATGGCTTGTATGTGTCTATATGTGTACAGAGTGTGTATGCTTCTTCCCACCTGCTTGTTTGTTTTTTTGTTTACTAGTTGCATTTCTTGAGCAAGCAGGGATCACCAGCATTGAGGCCATGATATTGAGAACACAGCTGCGCTGGGCAGGGCACGTTTCTAGGATGGAGGACCATCGCCTCCCAAAAATACTACTTTACGGTGAACTTGCCACGGGTCAGCGTAAGAGGGGCGCTCCAAAAAAGCGATACAAAGACTCCCTGAAACAACATCTCAGGCTTGGCCAAATTGATCACCAACAGTGGTCCGCCCTGGCCTCACATCGGGAGGCATGGAGACGCACTATCCACTATGCTGCAGCCTCATTTGAGAACTCACAACGAACAAGTCTTGAAGAGAAACGACAATGCAGAAAGAATCACAACCCAAAAACATCACCCAAGGAGACCTTCTGCTGTGCTTTTTGCAACCGGACCTGTTTATCTCGGATTGGCCTTTTTAGTCATCAGCGCGCTTGCAGAAAGCGCGGGATGAGTCCTTCCTGAATCTTCGTTTGCGAAGAAAAGCCAGAGAGAGAGTTGCATTTCTATTCTGCCTCTCCTACTGATGTCATCCTCATAACAAGCCTCAGAAGAAGTCAGGCTGAGAGAAAGTAACTGCCCCCAGGGAAGTCACCTTATGAGAGTCATGGCTTTTGATGGCTCAGTTGGCAGTAGAGACCTGGATTTTAGAAGTCCCAATCCAGTATTTTCACCTCTGTTCCTTACTGGCTTCCACTACATCTTTTTTCTCCTAGAAGGAGAGAACCAAGGTGCCAATGTCAGTGGTTGAGTTAAGATTGCCAGTTTTCCCCATAGGAGAGAATGGCAGCCAGAGCTATGGTCACCTCAGATTCTGGAGGGCAGGAGTGTTGAAGGAGACAGGTGTGTGCATCATACATCCTACCCTGAAGTTTTGGAATTTGGATTCACATATAAGTCTTATATGTGAACGTATAAGACCAATACGTTTTTGCCCTTTCCATCACATATGGAAAGAGGAGACCTCTTTATCTTTACATCCTCAATGTTGGTTTGAAACTTTCTTAGACATTTTCAACAGCTTATTTGGGGTTAGGTACCATCTTTGTTTGTTTGTTTGATTGATTGATTGATTGATTGATTGATATGCCACCTTTCTCCCAGAATGGAACCCAAGGCAGCTCACAACACATAAAAGCATACAATTAAAATCTCAATTAAGAGTTAAAAACAATTAAAAGCATGACAGTTTAAAATTATATAAAAAATAAAAGTTTGTAAAAATAAAACAATAAAACCACACCCAAATAAAAAGCCTCTGTGCACACCGCTACAAATTAAAAAGCCTGCTTGAATAAAAATGTCTTTGCCTGCTGGCAAAAGGAAAGCAGGGAGGGGGCCAGCCTAGCCTCCCGAGGAAGCATGTTCCAGAGGGTGGGAGCAACCACCAAGAAGGCTCTCTTTCATGTCCTCACCAAGTGAATTTGGGATGATGCCAGGACTGAGAGAAAGCCTCATCATATACAGGTTTTCTTTATTTTATAGGTATTTATTATTAGGGAGAGTAAAGGCTGAGGTCTGGGGTGTCATGAAAGGGTTGGAAATGTTTTGGTTTTACTGCTAGGCTCTTCTGTTGTTTGTGCCAAGGTAACTGTACTGGCTTATGGTGCTATGCAATGTAAACATGGTGTGAATAGCAACCATTTGCTGCTCCACTGTTGAATGAACATTAAACCTGTTCTATGCCCCCTAGACATAGAATGCTTTTCACAGTCATTGGAGTGGGACAGCATGTTCAGAACTGGCCTAGACACAGACTGGCCCAAGCATTTCACTGCCTGAGCTTTCTTAGTCCCTCTCTTAATCCTTCTCGCACACATGCAATTCATATCCAAAAGAATTTTACTTTGACAATGGTAATGGGACAGTGGCCTCCAGCACACTTTAAGGCATGTTTAGGACACACAACTCTATTCTCCTGCATCCTCATCACCTTGGCAGAAGAGTAGAAATTGTGTTGCCTTCCAGATGTTGGACTGCAACTCCCAGCAGCCCTAGCCAGTGTACTCAGTGGTGGGGAATTCTGGGAGTCACAGTCTGAAAAAAATGAAGGGTCACAAAATTCCTACCCATTCTAGCATTTGCTGCCTGTAGGGATGTACAGAATAGTCAAAGATTTTGTCATCCTTGATTAGAAAGAGTGCCTGAACACATCAAAGCAAAATGTCAGGGTATCCCCATCGAGAAAATGGTCAGCCATTGCAGGTTGTCTCACATTTTGGGACTTTTTGCAAAGAAAGAAAGAAAGAAAGAAAAGAAATAGAAAAAAAAATATTTGCAGAAAACCCCACAATGTTTTTATATAGAAAACAATATTTTCCAGTGTACTTTGCAAAATACATTATATTCTGCACAGAAACATTTTTGTGTAAAAAAAAATTATTTTCCACAAATTAATTTTCCACCAAAAAAGTCCGAAAATGTGAAAAATAATTTTAAAAAATGCACAGACACTATCACAGTCTTGTTCAGTGGGGAGAAAACCTTTGAAATTGTTCATTTTTGCATGTGAGAATGAAATAAGCAAAGCTTTTACATCCCTTGCTGCCTGACATAATTCTGCCTAATGGTAGGACCAGTCCTGTTAACAATTTCTTTGAGGGCCCATGCAATCTAGGAGACCATAGTTAAAGGCTAAGCAAATAAATAAATAAACAAACAAACAAATTACTGTTACTAGATGAAGGCCCGTAAGTAAAATACTTCCATGCTTAAAGCAGAAAATTTGGTGTCTGTGAAAGCATTATGGACTAAATAAGGGACATTTTGTTACCAATACTGTTTCCTGAGTCAGTCTACTTTGTCTGACAAAGGGTAAGGCTGACACTATCTGTCAAATGTGGTTATACTTGGAAGAATGGAGACTCCTGCCTGCATCACTGCTTCAGTTCCCTCATAGATAAAGCAAAGGTCAAAAGGGGACAATTCATTCTAAAGAGTAATTTCTGGTTTGGGTGGGGTTAGACTGGTGGCTTCCCAGAAAACTGGATATTTGAAGGAATAAAGGGATGTGGATTCACAGAGTCAGGTATTCTAGAGGGAAGGTGTTACAAATATAAAACACAGTATGAGCCAAAGAAAGTTTTCTGTTTCCATATGGAATTAAGAACTGTGTTTAATCTAATGCTCCTTTTTTGGTGCAACCTCATTTTTATCTATAGTGGAAAAGTACCAGAAGATTATGCTTGCAGCAAGAACTCAGAGAACCTTAGGGCATTTTAAAGTGTAACAAATGTAATGTGGCATGAACTTTTTATAGGCAAGAACCTACTTCCATCAGAGGCAGTAACCTTAGATTTATTCTGTACAGGTGTATTCAAGTGCAAGTCCCATTGCATGTGATGACATACAAACATTGGTTCTATAACTGCCAGGCTTGGATGTTTTCACAGGTGACAAATCCCTAGCATTAATACCAGAGGATTATCAATGATCTCTTTACCTCTCCAGTTGATTAGTATTGTCTCTGTTCAGCAGTTCCTCCTGGTATAAAAGTCACCAACCTCCACACCAGATGGTGCAAAAGAGGACCCTCGTCACTCACCTATTCCACAGTTAAACAGCTCTGTGTAATAAATACAGTCGTCCCTTCACATTCACGGGGGTTACGTTCCACGGACCCCCGCGAATGTGAAAAATCCGCGAATAACGACTGCCCTCCCCCTCCCCCACCATAGCGACCATGGGGCCTCCGGAGGCCCCATAGTCGCTTTCCCCAGCCTCCCCACTCCCTTCCTAGGCCTTCCCAGGGCCTCCGGAGACCCTCCCGAGGCCCCGTGGATGCCTCCCCAGCCCTCCCCCCTCCCACCCAAGCCCTCAACGGGGGCTCCGGAGAGTCTCCGGAGGCCCTGCGGAGGCCTCCCCGGCCCTCCCCACTCCCTCCCAAGGCCTTCGCGGGGCCTCACGGAGGCCTCCCCGGCCCTCTCCCCTCCCTCCCCGGGCCTTTCCCCTCCCTCCCCAGCCCTCCCCCCTCCCTCCCTGGGCCTTCCCCCCTCCCTCCCCGGGTCTTCGTGGGGCCTAGCAAGGCCCCGCGGAGGCCTCCCCGGTCCTTCCCCCTCCCTCCCAAGACCTTCGCGGGGCCTCTGGAAGGTCTCCGAAGGCCCTGCGGAGGCCTCCCCGGCCCTCCCCGCTCGGTCCCAGGGCTTTCACGGGGCCTCCGGAGGCCCCGTGTCGCGGTTTGGGGGGGCCGGGGGGGCCTCCCAAAACCGCGAATAATCAAAACCGCGAATGTCAAGTTCACAAATGTGGAGGGACAACTGTAATACCAAACAGAAGATTAATATAACATAAGGTACTTTGGGGTGAGCGTAATGATTGTACACAAAGTGTACAAAGGTCAAAATGTGAACTTGTCTTTCATTTATAGTTATATTCCATTCCCTGTTAAAGCATTATCCATTTTAAAAAGCTAGCTCTAATAAAAACAAATAATAAATTAAATTATGGACAGATGATAGTCTAATAAGACAGGACTTTACGCACATACTCTGAAACCTTATAATGAATTATTCTAAATGCTGATGAGTATCTTAGATTCAGAGACTATCAGTCACATTTGTCACATCCAAAACTGCAGTGCAGTGAGATTTTAGAGCCCAAATACATATTGCTTTCAATAAATACAGTAGGACCTCCGTATCCACAGGGGATTGGTTCGGGGGGGGGGGCAGCATATACCGAAAACCATGGATAACAGCAAATGCCATTGAAAATAATTTCTGGTCTAAAATACCATAGAGTTGCCTTGGATGATGTAAAAATGTCTAGAGAGGAGCATTTTCTAGGGATTTTCTAGGAAGACTCTATGATAGGTGTGCTGTTTTGTGCCCCACGGATAACTGAATCAGTGGACAATAAATCAGTGTATACGAGGGTCTTACTGTACCAGGAGTTAGTACAGTATATATTTTTTAATATTTTTAATTTTATTTTACTCATAGATAAGACCACTCTTCTGGCTATAGATTGGAGGTGAAGGATGAGAGCACAGCTGCAATCTGCATAGGAAAAAAGACCTCATCCTGTCTCACATAGGTAGCTAACCTGCTTCCACCACCTGCCCCCATGATCTGTGTTTATATCCAGGCAGTTTGGGTCAAAGAACCCCAAGCAGTCAAAAATGCATTGGTGTAAAATATCTGCATTGGCAAAAATATGGTGCAAATTCCTGGTCCAAAGTAAATAACTTCTTTATGTAAGGCTAGTTACACACTAGATTCTATAAATCAGGGCATAAGAAGGACTGATAGATGAATTATAAATTTCTACAATTAAAAAAAAATAGCAGTCATATGAGGACCAAAATCTGATTCGGATTGTGATGCTTGATGTCTTTCTACTGTGGCTGCTACCACACTGCAGAATTAATGTAGTTTGAAACCACTTTAACTATCATGGCTCCATCCTATGGAACCCTGGGATTGGTAGTTTGTTGTGGCACCAGAGCTCTCTGACAGAGAAGGCTAAATATCTCACAAAACTACAAGTCCCAAAATTCCATAGCATTGAGCCATGACAGTTAAAGCAGTGTCAAACTGAATTATTTCTGCAGTGTGGCAGCAGCCTATTCCTGATTAATATCTGCTCCTTGCCCCCAGAGTAAAACATAGCTGTTTGGTTTTCCCCATGGAGTGACTTTGGGAGGGAATTTTGGGGAAACTAAATGCTGGAGGAAAGAGTTAAGACTCCCCTCACCCCAGTATGATGACTCCAATCTGAATCTCTACCCTACCGGCTGCTATGCATCATGAAAATATACAGGTTAAGGGATATGACTAGAAACACATTCTAGAGGTATAACCTTGTCAGTTTGTTGACCAAAACAAGTATTGTTTCAAGCCCACTTTTAACTCATTCAGTATTTTGGGTTGCTAACTGAAGATAGGGTGAAAATTAGGAATAAGAGGTTGAGACATTCACTAAGCACATTAGACAAGGCTACCAGGAGTTTCTGTACAAGAGCCTTAAATTTCAATATTTTCTCCTTCATATGCCAGCTGTTTGTTCAGAAATGTTGTTACATAATAATATACATACTTTCCAAATACAATGTATTATAATGTTCTTAAGGAAACTCTTTAAGCTCCTAAGTGCATTAAGTCAGTAAGGATTTGTTGGAACAAGAGCATTTAGGATTGTAGCCAGAGTTAATGTTTTCACTTCTGTACAGCTTATATAACACTTAGGAGATTATCAGACAGGAATGCAAAAAGTGTTCCTCTCCCACAATCTCCACTCCCGCCCCTGTCCCATCCCAGTCCTGCCACAATCACCCTCCCCAACGCACTTACCTCCTCGCCCCTCGGTCAGGCAGCTCAGGAGTGAACAGAGCTGTAACGGAGCTCTGCTCACTTCCTGGATCGAAATCCCGCGGATTCTTGCCAGAAGACACGAGCATGGAAAATTCAAAAAGAAAAAGAATACCAAAAAAATGACAGCAAGCACAAAAACACACTTTATAAAGTACAAGTAACCCAGGGAGGGTCATAAAAAGTGTGTCATTTACCTGGATGTCCCAATCTCACCCATAAATATTCTGGCAGGGATCTCCCATTGATGCTGGGATCTCGCCAGCGAAACAGGGCACCTTGTTGCACACAGGAAAATCCATGACAGGAACGGAACGGGGGATCTATCAACAGCTCCTGTCAATAAAAAGCAGCACCTGCAGAACAGCAACAGTACGGGTGCATAACGAAGAGGATGACATTGTCTGATAAGGGAGCCCTTTTGCGATCTGGCATTTCTATAACATCACTTTTGATGCTTCTGATAATGTCCTTACTGTTCAAAGATCTCATAGCACTTTACAAACATTTATTCGTTAGGCCTCCACCTTTGCGCATATATTTTTTAATAAAACTGCTTAGATTTACATGCTATAGCTCCATTACCATGAACAGATAAACCATGGATTTCATCAACTGAAATGAACCAGGCATGGTTCATCTTCCTATGTCTTTAAACAACTGCCCAATCAAACACATTATACATCAGATGAAACGGTTTCAGTCACATTGTTTACATGCCACTGAAATCTTCTGAACCCCAGGAGGACTGGCAACCCTAATTGTATCTACATATATGAAGCTGATAGATAAATAAATGTAGATGAAATCCTTAGATTCTTTTATCAGAAGCCCATACAGTGCACGTAATGGTATGGAGCTATATGTCACATTGTAACAGAACAACCTCCTGCCTTCAGGGTCAGGGTCAATTTGGGAGAGGGGGAAGGAGTTAAATAGCACAATCAAATAAAGAGAACAAACAATGATAGCCAAAAAAAAATAATTTATAGAGAGGCAACATAAGGAAGACCTTGGACAAAAGAACCAAAACTCAACAAATCTGCCATTCAACAATAAGTGAAAATCACATCACTCCAGAAATTAGCATATAACTTTGGAAGCAGAATATTACCAGAGCTATTATTAACAATTTTTTTAATTAACCAAACACTATATACAACTTTTCAAAAATATGTAAAGCTTTCAATAGTTTTGACTGCGCAGTTAATTTTTCCATCAATGCAAATGCCCACAATTTATCTCTGTATGAGTAATTTTCAAAGTAAATAAAACCGTATTTTCTGGCATATAAGATGACTGGGCATATAAGACAACCCCCAACTTTTCCAGTTAAAATTTAGAGTTTGGGATATACTTGCCGTATAAAACTACCCCTCTTCCAATGTACACCAAATAAAAAAAAAATTAAAAAAATTAAAAGCCTCCCCCCCCCAGCCAGCCAGCCACCACCTGCCCTTTCTTTGTAAAGGGAGCGAAGACACAGGCAAGCGCGGGGGGTGAGGCAAAGCCTCTTAAATCACCCCTTTACTTGGCCTTCGTTCTCTTTCCGAGGACAGCAAAAGCCCAGGAGAGGGGCAATTTTAGGGGTTTCCCTCACCCTCCATGCTTGCCTGGGCCTTCGCTTGCCTTTCTAAAGAGAGTGAAGACACAGGCAAGCATGGAGAGTGAGGAAAAGCCTCTTAAATTGCCCCTCTGCTTGGCCTTCGCTCTCTTTGCAGGGAGACCTAAAGCCCAGGAGAGGGGCGATTTTAGGGGTTTTCCCTCATTCTCTGTGCTGCCCACAGGTTGGAGAAGCATGGAGGGTTGGCTGGCTGGGTGGGGAGAGTCTTGCCAGCCACTTCCCACACTTCCCCAGCTTGCGATGGGGCTGGCCAGTGTGCAGAGGGTTGGCTGGCTGGCTGGCTGGGGGGAGGCTTGCCAGCCACCTCCCGCATTTTCCCCGTCCAGCCAGCCAACCCTCTGCGCTTCCCAAAGCTGTGATGGGACTCGGAATTTTCCCTATCCAGCGTATAAGACGACCCGCAACATTTGATAAGATTTTCATGGGTTAAAAAGTCATCTTATATGCCAGAACATATGGTAGTTAGTGAGTTATAACAGGCATTAGAAGGAAGCCTCAAGCTTCTTGACAGCTAAACCAGAGTTTAATTATTAAAATATTATATGGGAGCATTCAGCCACTAAACTTTTTAAAAATGTGAATAAGGAATAGTAGCTGCATAATCCTACATGCAGAATCATAGAGCTGGAAGAGACCACAAAGGGTATCTCATCCATCTAGCCCTTGCAGTCATGCTTGCTCAGAAGCAAGTCCCAGCAGTTCAGTGGGGCTCACCTTCAGGTGAATGTGGACAGGATTACAGATGACATAATATACACTGGAGAACTGCTACTTTCTATTAAATTGTAATAAATGCTTTCTATTACTTTGTGGCCATTGCTTGGGTGATATTAGCCCTTTGCTATATCCAAGGCCACTGCAATATGTCAAGTGGCAACATTTTAATAATAATAATAATAATAATTTATTTATATCCCGCCCCCTCTATGGAATGCAATTGGGGCAACTTACAACATTTAATATATACATCCAAAACCCTCCCATCCCCCCCTTAAAATACAATTAAATAATTCAAATTTAAAACATACTTAAAACAAATACTAAAAATAAACAATAGACAGTGGCTGTAGCGAGGCCGAGACAAATTAGATTTTCTTTCTAATGGCTGATGTTTATTCAGGAAAGCCCTGCCGGAAGAGATCCATCTTAAGAGCTTTTTAAAAGCTACTTAGGGTGGTAATATGACCGAACTCATCCGGCAGGCTGTTCCATAATCTGGGAGCAATAGCCGAAAAGATCCTCTGGGAAGTTGTAGAAAGCCTAGTTTTTAAAGGTTGTAGCAAATTCTTCCCAGAGGACCTAAGTGCACAGGGAGGATTATATGGAAGGAGGTGGTCCCGAAGATAGATTGGACCCAAGCCATTTAGGGCTTTAAAGGTGATAACCAACACCTTGTACTGGGCGCAGAAACTGTTGGGCAGCCAGTGAAGTGATCTTAAAATCAGTGTTATGTGTTTCTTCTGGATGCACTCAAGACCAGTCTGGCTGCCATGTTCTGTACCAGTTGAAGCTTCCGGACCAAGCATGAGGGTAGCTCCATGTAGAGTGCATTACAGAAACCAAGACGGGGTTACCAAAGCATGTACCATGGTCTCAATGTCCCTGACTTCCAGGAAAAGGCGCAGCTGGCATATCAGCCAAAGCTGATAACAGGCACTCCTGACCATCGCATTTACCTGACCCATCATCTGGAGCGATGAGTCCAGGAGTATCCCCAGACTGCGAAAACAGTCCTTGGAGGAGAGTGTGACCCCATCCAGGACTGGAGGTTGTATCCTAATACCTGGGTTCGGGGCTGCTACCGTGAGCACCTCTGTTTTGTCTGGATTCAGCTTCAGTTTGTTTTCCCTCGTCCAGTCCATTACTGCCCTAAGACAATCATTAAGAGAAGAGACACCATCTGAAGTCAGAGCTGAAGACTGAGATTTTAAAATATTTATGGTGTAATATAATCCAGGAGGAGCCAGCATGGCATAGTGGTTTGAGTGTTGGGCTATGACTCTGGAGACCAGGGTTTGAATCCCCACTCAGCCATGAAACCCCCCTGGGTGACCATGGGCAAGTCACATACTCTCAACCCTCAAAAAACCCTGTGATAAATTTGCCTTAGGGTCACCATAAGTAGTAAACATCTTGAAGGCACACAACAACAACATCCAGGGCCTAAATACCCTAAAAGCACCAGTTCTCATTTGATCCTGGAAACTAAGCAGGATCAGCTCTGGGTAGTTCTTGAATGGGAGACTGCCAACAAATACCAGGTACTATAGGCCAGATTTCAGAGGAAGGAACTGGCAAAACCACCTTTGAATATTCCTTGCCTAAGAAAAGCTTGTGAAATTCATGGGGTCAGCATAAGTCAACAGGCGACTTGAAGGCTCATATACCCACAATATAATCAGATTTTTATTAGTAACTTCTGTTTTGAAAGAAGTACCTTCTGGGCCTAAAAATATAAGGGGTGCAAAAGGCTCCCAAACACAGCCAAATAGCCACTAGAACCATCAGAGGTTTTGGGAGTTGTCCTACTTCTATTTTTGGATGAGATTTTTGATCTCCCATCCCTGTCTTAAATCTTACTGAAAGAAAACAAATATAAACCATGCATGGGCATGCTTCTGATGTTCTATCTAACAGCAGGCATCAAATCTAAAAGAACTACCAAGCTTACCAGTGATAAACTTAATGCCAGGAATTGCACAAGCACGTTCCCAGTTAAACAAATTCTAGTGTAATTTGCTGCCAAAGTGTGCTTGGTAAAAGAGAAGTTTTAACTAGTTGGACTCTGACAACTTGAAAAAAATTGCCTTGCTTTGTTAACTATAAATACTTCAGTCACTATTGGTTTGGTGGTGTTCATCTCTAAAAGGATTGCAATGAATCACTCAATGATGACTAGTATGACTGATTTATATGGTGTAAAGAGTGCTGTTTGGTAACAGCTAATAAAAATTAGAAGATGCATCTATTTCCCTGTTGTATTACATGCTGTATGGTTCTTTCCATTCACACCATCATAGGTGAATCTCTGTATTTGATCAAACCTGACAATCAGTGTGTTCCACGATATAACTTTGTCATAAACTTGTTTTAATTGTCTCACAGTTTGAATCATCCACTTTGTGAGGAGACAGCATTGGCTATCACACCTGAAGGCATCAAACTAGCTTAGGGGGAATAGGGTCATCTGTGTGGCACACAGCTCTCTCCTACCAACATCTTGCTGTTAACTTCCAGTGTCTGCTGCCTGAAGCAACTACCTCCCCCTACCTAATCACTGGACCAGCCTTGGTAGTAGAGACATTCAGGACATTTTTCTGAAACCTTTTCAACATGGATTCTGGCCTAGCTGTACAAAAGTGACAACTTAAGCTGCCCTGTTGGATTATGTTTGTCTGGAGATTGCTGGGGGTTATATGACTATGCTAATCTCATTGGACATCTCTAGCTTTGGTGGAGCAAACAGCAAGATTTTTACATCTGCTTGAGGTAACACGACTACCCAGAGAGATCCACATACCTTAGAGTGTGCGCTCAGCTAGACTGGAGAATTAATTGCAGAAAATAGTGCATTCACTCACCATCGCAGCAGCGTTCATTTGTCTCCACAATACATTTGCAAGATTGCTGGCATGGAAAGCTATCCATATTTGAAGTTCACACAGAGCATGCCCACGAGTAAAGATGGTGGCCACGAGTGAATTACATGTGTTATTATTCTCCAAAAGCTCTCTCCATTTCCCTCCCCCCACACACACATTAAATCAGAGATGTGGAAGAGTGCTGTTCTGCTTTAAAAAAATGTTTTTGCTCTGCCACTCAAAAATAGCACACGATCGCTTCCATGAAAATCAACAATGGCGGCACCGACCACTTCATCACCAGCAAGCCTGCCCCTGTATACATCCAACCAATCACACTTTAACTTCTGGGATGTGCCCCAATTCAAATTGGTTGTTCAAACAGGATAAAATGCACATTTCCACATATTTTTTTAAAAAAACTTAGCAAGAAACAGCAAAGGCTGTTATTGCGAAGTACTTGGAGTTCCCTCCTCCTTTTGAATATGGCAAATCTCTGCAGGAGCTCATCTGGAGAAAAGATATTCCCCTCACATTCCAAGAGGATGTTTTTCACCCATGACTCATGGGAACATTGTTTGGGTTTTCTTTGTTGTTTTATTTTTAAAATTTTGATTATTGGTACAACTTCTACTTCTTTAGCTCTTTTCCACAAGGATGCCCAGGTTTGTATGCGTGTGTGTGTGTGTGCCTTCAAGTCACCCATCGACTTATGGCAACCCCATGAACTTCATACGGTTTTCTTAGGCAAGGAATACTCAGAGTGTTGCTAGTTCCTTCCTCTGAAACATAGCCTACAGCACCTGAGATTTGTTGGCAGTCTCCCATCCAAGTACTAACCAGAGCTGACCATCCTTAGCTTCCAAGATCAGATGGGATCTGCTGCCTTTAGGGTATTTAGGCAGGTTTAATTCACCACTTGTCCCTTGCATGCTTTTAAAAATGATGCATTACATTATATAGGATTTTATCAGACACACTAAATATGGCATCATAACAATGCCTCATAAACACGAAAGGGCGTGCATACCACACAACCTCACCCTTTCGTATTTATGTTTTGGCCAAAACACATACTTTATAATTGACAACTGATCCCCCGTGCCAGTGTGTGAAACCTTGCACCATTGTACTCACGTGAATGCAGTGTGAATGGCAGGTCCAGTGTGAACACTTCTGGGTGAGATTGTGACAGCCAAGTAATGCACTTTTTATGACACCCCCCCCCGGGTTACTTGGAAGTTTTTTAGTGGGTTTAGGTGCTTGGTGTAACTTTTTTAGTGTTCTTTTTGTTTTTTAATTTCTCATGCAAATGTCTTCTCATGAGAATCCATGGAATTTTGAACGAGGAAGTGAACGGAGCTCCGTTCACTTCCTCTTTCATTGCTGGGGAAGCCTTCTGCTGGGAGAAAAGGTAACTGTGGTGGGGAGCATTCTTTTGCTGGCATAAAAATTGATTTTTTAATACCAGCAAAAGAATGTTTAAAGGGGCTCATCTGATAAAGTCCATAGTTTGCTGATTCTTCTTGCTTATGTGGTTGCTGTCAAAAAGTCAGTGTAAAGGGGCATTCAGGGAAAAATGGGGAATTTTTAAAATCTCTCCATCCTTCGTTGTGAAAAAACAAAAGACTCCATAGTGACACAAGAGCAAAAACTGGAACAGGTTGTTTAGGCTCATGAGAAACTATTTATCAATGGGCAAGAGATGTCAGAACAGCCCTCTAGACTAGCATGGCATGCAGTTATCACCTCAGGGTGTGCTTTTATGGGGAGTTACATCAGACCTGTTTTTAAAGCTGTAGAAGGTAGCCAAATATTAACTATATGCTTTAAGCGGGGGGAAAGGATTGTGATACTGCTTGTGCATGTCTTACAGGATGAAGCATGCTCTTTTAATGCTGCTTGAATGGGGATATATTTCCTGTTTTAAATATTGCTGTATTTTGGGTTTGTTGTTTTAATGTTATAAAATTTTAAACTTGGTTAAAAAGGTATGATAAGGTGTAATGAAAACAGAGTAAATAAAGAATAAACAAACAAAGAAACAAAGGAGAGCCTATTTTGGACAGCATTCTGGATAGTGTAGTGATTAATCAAGAGTGGACATGAAATGTGGTGGTGAGAATGCCAGATGATTGTCAGGCTAGCAAGTGCACCATATTGTATGAGAAGCCAGTGGTGTGAGCACAACCTAAAAGTTCATCCACTCTCCTATTTGTGCCTATGGACAACTGCTGTCCATAACTGTAAAATCCATACTAGCAAATGTCACTGATGTTAGAAAATGCAAGCCTATAGTTAAAAGATGGAGAAAATTAACAATGCTCCAAGAAAGCCTTGATTGCTTCCATTAATTTCTAATGTTCTGAATCATGAGGTAAACAAAAACATGTTTAAAATAGCGTCCAAAATAAGGATGAGAAAATGAATGTTACTTTTGAATTGTAATATAGTTTTTAATTATTTTTGATTGCACTGAACTCCAGATAAACCCTTGGATGTTTCCATAACACTGTTAGAGATCATTAAAAATGCTGCACTGCAGTTCTCTTTTATTTTGCTCAGGAAGTGGCCAGAGGCCACAACTACATCCATAATTTAAAAGGCTGCCCAAATTAGCATGGTGCTTCTTCCTAACCATACAACATAACATGACTCACACCCTCTGTGAGCTTGTGTGCATATATCAATGCACTCAATGTGCTCAGATGTATGCACATCTTAACCCAGAGAAAGAAATTTTGTTGGTGGAGAATATTGTTCTTTCTGGTTTTGGAGAAGGTTGCATCGCCCCTGAAGCCTCAGCTTTTCAACTTTGGCATGCTCTTGGATTTAGTGCTGCTTCTGGAGTCAGATGGAACAAGTAACCAATATTGTCATCATATGTTTTATGTGGGTTTCCCTTTGAAACAGTAGTGTCTGATGGTTTCCATGTCACTGTGGTGAGGAATCCACTTGGAGTTATCAGTGGGGTGGCGAATCTACTCTAGGTTTTTGTTTGAACATTACAGCCATTATGTGAGGTGTCAAACACTACCCCAAACTAGGTTCAGAACCTTGGATAACTCATTGAAAGTTCTAGACTAAGGGCCCACACTACAGTTATAGCCATATGATTCCACTATAATTGTCATGGCAACATGGGACTGTATCAGACCATGCCCCTTTTCTGTTCTTTTGCCAGCATAATTTGTGACATTTTTATGCCGGCAAAAGAACCCCCATTACCACACTTAACTCCTATCCCATGCAAAGGCTGCCCCAGAAATGATGGAGGAGTGAACAGAGCTCTGTTCACTTCCTGGAATGAAATCCTGCAGATTCTTGCGAGAAGACGTGAGCGTGGGAAATTCAAAAATAAAAACAAAGATAACACCAAAAAATCACAAAAAGCACAGAAACACACTTTTAAAGTCCCAAGTAAACCAGGGAGAGTCATAAAACAAGTGTCACCTACCTGGATGTCGCGATCTCACCTGGAAGTGTTCTGGCCGGACTGGCCATTGATGCTGTATTCACATAAAAAAAAAGGTGCGAGGTTTCAAACACCAATAATACCAGCAAAAAATCGCTACAACCAATCTATTATTGATGGCTTGGGCCATCAATAAAAAGGAATAGGTTTTTGACAAGGCATAAACGCAACAGGATGATGTCGTCTGGTATGCACGCCATTTCGTGTTTATGTGGAATCGTTATGATGCCGTATTCGATGTATCTGATAAACTCCATGGTATAGAATGCTGGGATTTGTAGTTTGACAAGGCACTAGAGTTGTCTGGCTGAGAATTCTAAAATGCTCCTCCCTAAACTGCAAACCCCTGGTTTCCATATAATGGAACCATGGCAATTAAAGTGGAATCATAGTGGTAGTGTGAAAGTGTTACTATGTCCTACTACCCCCTCCTGACAGTATCTCATAACTGGAAATATTGGACACTTTTTGTGGTCAGGTTGACTTAGGCAGACTAGAGGTCAGTTGGAGGTCACAGTGACCTGAAATATGTCTAGAGCTATAATGGTAAGAAAGCCTTTATTAGGATTGAGCAGGAGGCACCCTGTAATGGATTTAGTATAGCAACCTAGTTATTAGAAGGGTATGTGCTAATCCTTTCTTCCAGCCTTGGCCATTTCAGCAATGACTGAATCAAGCGATTAAGTGACCATTCCTCAATCTATGTCCTACAGGAATCTCTCCTTACAAACCCTTCCTGTCCAACATTAAGAGCTTGCTGCAGAACCATCGAAGTTTTGTCTTTCCAGAACTAAAGACATCAGTTGAGATTTGGTCTCCTTTGTCTATCCGGTGGGAAAGCCATCCAGGCTTTGTTATAACCAGAGTACCCCTTCAGGATATGAAACAGGGTATAAATATTAGACCCTAGACCCCAGCTAAGTGTGCCACAGACTGATGGACCCCTCCATTCTGCTGGATTCCTCTGTGTCAGCCTCAAGCGCCAGTCTGATTATCTTCACTGCATGGAACTCTCCTCCTCGAAACTGGTAACTATTACCCTCTCTTTCCAGCCCTCTCTCTTTCTATCCAGCCTTTCTGTCTTACTCTGCTATAGCCTTGTGTGCTTCTTAATAATGTGTGTTGCGTATGTTCACTTTGTGTTATTCTAATAAAATATTTTTATTTCACTTTAACTGGACTTTTCTCTACTGGTATACATAGGTGAAAAGATCCCCAAAGTTACCCTCCTCTTGCAGGCCTCCTTTTGAGCTAGTAATTCCCCCAAATATTAAGGAGATTTTGGCATCACAGGTGGGGTTCTAACATACCTCCATCTCTTAGGGTAACAAAAGGGGCCGTAAAATCCAAGGGGGATTAATTGCCCCACTGACATGGACGCTACCAACTACCAACTTACATTTGGTACAACTGCAGCTCTTTTTTTGTCAGAGTTATTGCCAAGTGATGAGCCAAAGAGAAGATTAAGGAGATTATCAGACAGGAATGCAAAAAGCGTTCCTGTCCCACTATCTCCAATCCTGCCCCTGTCCCGACACAATAACCCTCCCCACCACACTTACCTCCTCTCCTGTCGACAGGCCCCCCAGGAATGAACAGAGCTCTAATAGAGCTCCATTCACTTCCTGGACTGAAATCCCACCTGTTCTCGTGAAAAGACGCAGGCGCGGGAAATTCAAAAATAAAAACAAAAATATACAAAAAAAGTTAGACCAAGCACAAAAACACACTTTAAAACTTCCAAGTAAATCAGGGAAATTTTTAAAAAGTGTGTCACTTACCTAGATGTCCCGATCTCACCTGGAAGTGTTCGCGCTAGACCATCCATTGACACTGAGTTCCCCAAAGTTAGATGGCCTGAGGTTTCACACGCCAGCAATGCTGGCACCAAAATGGGACAGGTGATCGATTGACACAGCCCGTCAGTAGAAAGAAATACCATAATGACACCAGTGGAACGCAAAAGGATGACATCATCAGATATTGGCATCCTTCTGAGTTCCTCTGGCATCATTATGGCGCCACATTAGCCTCGTCTGATCATCTCCATAGTGCCAAACCTAAAACAGCTTCATTGCCTTCCAGTTACTTTCTAGCCCCATTTAAGAGCTAGGAACTCAGACTTGCTCTGTAATGTATTGGTCCACTTGTCTTCATTACTAAATTGTTCTAAATAGCTCCCACTATTTCCCAGCTTCACAGATAAGGTGTTCTGAAGACAAACTGGGAAAAAAATCCTGCAGAGTCTGCATGGCTTAGAAAAAAGATGGGGAACAAATGGAATAAAATTAAGTCATCTTCCCCTGCTCCAGTTTCACCTACAGGTCGCATACCATGCCAATAACATTCAGAATGAACTACCAGATGATCACTCTCATCACAGTTTTAGTTGCTGACCTGAAGACTTGTCCTCATTTCAGCTTTTCTCACCAAGAAAACGAACTGTGCTACCAAGTCATACCATTCAGCATGTTCCAGGAATTACACAATTGAAAAGTTACCTTGAGGGTGCTATTACCCAACACATGAAGGTTTTCACAATACTTCCTATATACAAACATCAACACATCATCATTCTTCATCCCCACCCTCAGCACAGTTTGGTTTAAAAAAATGGTTTGAGAATTCTATACATTTTCAGTATGCCAAGCACATCTTCCCTCTATAGTACTGAGCCAGGATATTCTCTGATTTTTTTTATTTTTTATTTTACTTATTTATTTATTTATTTATTTTTGCTTAAACCATTCAAGAGGGAGAGTAGTTCACATACTCATATTTAAGAACCATTCAAAGATGAAGCGCCCATATGAAATATAGCTAAAAATAAATCAACCTTCTTCAAAATCCATATAAATAGACAGTGTTGCTACATGCCTTTTGGAAACCTAGGGCCCATCTACACAAGGGGGAAACAATCCAAAGTACCTCGTAGTAATGGCAACTTGCAGCAGAAGTGACGTGTCCAAATGGTTTTTCTGGCCTCAGAAGCCTTCAGAAGCCTCACATTCCTGATGGCAGCCGTGAGTGATTTACTCGTGTTAGTTCTTCCCTGTCACTTGGTTTTTTTTAAAGTCATCCCAAGGTGTGCTGGTGCAATAGAGCGATGCTCTAATTTTATAAGAAAGTAAAACAGAAAATATTGATCCTTTTTCTCACCTTATCAAGCGATCACTAAGGCAAAAATCCAACATGGTGGCTGCGGGCACTTGCCCTCCTAGCAAGCCCTGCCCTCATTCTCACCCAGCCAATCAGCTTTGTGCTTCCCTTTGAGTTTTTTATTGTTCTATAGTCCAAACGAGCAAAAATGCGCACCCACCCATGGTTTGTGGAAAAGTACAGGGAAATCTGCGAAAGCTTTTACCCCGTTGTTTTTGCTGTTTTGGGCCCCCCTCCTTCCAAATAGTGTGGATTGGAGCTGGATCCTGTTTAGACAGGTAGGATTCCCAATGAATTCCATGAGGGGTATTTTCACCATTTAGACAGGCCCCTAGTATACAACCCAGTAGTTATAGTTTAGAACAAATGAGGTTTTATGGGAGGGGAATGGCAAACCAATTGTTAGACTTGATAAGTCAGTACTTACATAAGTTCCATTAATTCAAGGTGCCGTTTACACGATGAAAATGTTCTGGAATGAATTCGTGTCGAACCCCAGCTGTTTACACGTACATTGAGTCGGACATGTGTTTTTCAGAAGGGGGCCACCATTTGTCTCTCGATCCATGGGACTTTCAATCCCGCGGGTTGTGCCGGTTTTTAAAAAAGTCACAGGAGGATTCAGAAAATCGGAAATGTAAACAGCCCGGGACAAGATATCATGGACCCAGGAGATGACCGGAAATTGTCTTGTTCATGGGTGGGCTCTGGCCATTAAGAGGGAGGTCTACCTGCCCCTTTTTTCACCATCCCAATTTGAAGATACAACTCCATTGTTCTCCAGGCCGTTTACCTGTGCAGTTACAGAGATAGATGCCGAAACCGCACCTCACCCCAGAAAAGGCGGCTGTGGGATCTCCTCGTCCTACAATGAGACCATAGACTTTTTGGTGATTTGGGGCGAAGAGAAGGTGCAGGAACAGCTGAGGGGGTCCCATAGAAATATCAGCCTCTTTGAAAAAATTGCTGCCGAAATGAAATCCAAAGGGCATGAACGCACTGCTGAGGAGTGCAGGACGAAGACAAAACTGATGCGTAAAAATTACCACCAGGTAAACGATCACAACTCTAAAAGTGGCAACAATGCAGCCACAATGCCCTTTTATAAAGAACTCCATGCAATTCTCGGCGGTGATGCCAACTACCACCCGAAGCGGCTGGGGAGCACAACCGACATTGTGCGTGTTCCACATGGGTCGGTGACTCCCCATCATGCTCCCCTACCTGAAGAAGACGTGGAATTCCCTCACTCATCCCAGGAGATGCTGCGGGAATACTCTGAGGAATTGTTCTCAAATCCCCTAGGTAAGGTTGATTTTTTTTAAAAAAATTAAAAGTGTTCGTACTATGTGAAAACTCAATTAAGTATGTACTCGGATTTCAAAATCTGACCAATTGAGATCTGTGCTTGGTATTGTAATTTGCTCATGGCAATGTGATGCATGATATGTATTTTACTTGTGCAGGCTATTACATTTATAATTTATTAGGTTTAATTTCATTCTCTAAAATAAAAGGCATTAATGTGAAAACTCGAATGTGTAAAAGTCCGTTTTCCCAACTCCACAACCACACCTGTAACCTGGTATTATGAAGTGTTGCATCTTATTTCTATGTGCCTTGAACCTCTGTAGCTTGGTAGAAATGATCATTTCACCAGATTTGCCTATATGGCCACGGAATGTGCTACTGTGTACCATGTGTTCTCCTTTCTTTTGCAAATTAAGGCAGTTACAGCCAAATGGCGTGATTCTCTGTATGTGCGCTAGGGATTTAAAATTGTGCATGCATCTGGGCACATTTACTATGGCTTCTCCTGCCACAGCCATAAACATTTAGGGCTGTTCTTTGTTTACCTCTGCCACCAGCTCCACGATATGTTTAAGTAGAGATAATCATTGTGATTCACTTTTCTTTTTAATTAATACACCTCATTTTCTGTCTTACTTTATTTCCATCAGATGTTTCTGGGACCCAGGGTTCTGATGAATCTGCAGTTACTGTTACCTTAACAGGGGAGTCCATGGAAAGCCTGGCAATTAATGAGACTGAGGAAAATACCACGGTTGTGGTCACTGGGATTGATACTGTATGGGCAACTACTCCTGCACGTAATGGTATGTTTCACTTCATTTTATGATTATATATGTTGTGTAACAGAGAAAATATTGTGGTAACTATGCAATATATATCACTAAATTATCATTTTAATTTTTTTCAGTTGCAACTTTGAGCAATCCAACTGCCACTTTACCCCCCGCTGAAAGATTGGTGACCTTTCGCAGGAAAAAAAAGTCTTCTGATGTTAATGAATTTAATGAACTGATGGCAAACTCTAGATCAATAGCTGAATTGTTTGTATCTAACATGAAAACAATAGCTGAGAAGCAGACCTAGTCTTTGCAAGGGTATCTTGAGAAATTCTATGAGCATTCAGTAGAGGAATCTCAGCAAATGCTTAAAGAAATACAACGTCAAAATGATCTATTTGGAGACCTTGTAACACACATTAAGTCCTTGGATAATTCAAAGAAACGTGTTGTGGTAAAGAGAGTGTGTAATCCTAAAAAATTTGGGGAAGAAAATAAAGAGAACTCACAAGAAACTCAACAATGTACACCAACCACAAGTTTGGGTGGAGGTACTTTTCCTGCCAATAGGCCAACCAGAGCAATTAAAAAAGAGTACCCCATTTCATTATAGTTTGTTTTACACAGAAAAAGCAGTTCTTTCCTTAATAAGGAAAAAACTGCACTATACAGTGTAATACTATTTTTTCGGGTACTCAGATAATGGTGTAGTTAAAAAATTAAACATATAAGTACTGCAATGATGAATGTGTAACAGTTTGCACTGATGAAAAGGTTAACATGCATTTATAGAAAATAAACATTCACAAGCATTTCAATTCATAATTTTTTGGTTTTATTTTAACAACGTTTTTAACTATATACATATTTACAGGGTTAGCATTAAAAAAAGATACTTTAAAATAAAGATTTTGACATACAACACAAGGATTACATACAAAAAAAATCATATGGACATGAATGCACAAGCTTTACAAATAATAATAATGACAATCAATCAAAATTAAACAACCACATAGAAACTAGGGAAACATATCAAGCGTAAAAATACAAATAAACCATTCTTACATAATAATAAATACAGGAAAAAAATAATTGTCTATTTACAATTTATAAAATAATATAAATGAAAATTGTACATATTTACAGTATTTACATTTTTCTGCAGTATTTACATATTTAAACTATTTACATTATTTACATTGCAAGCCTTTGTTCAATGGCTTGCATCCTCCTTGCCAGGTCCCTGATCTCCTCCTGCAGTGTTCTTCCTGTAGTGAGCATTAAAAAAAATTAATTAACAATATATTATGATATGTGCAAACTCTTTGCCCTTTTTTAAAGTGATACTTAAATATATTTACCAAGCTCCTCGATTCGGGCTATTATATTGAGGCCAGCTAGTTGAGCTGCAGCCTCATGGGCAGCTTGGGGACCTTAAAGAAAGTAATGCATAGGTATTACTTTATTTATACTTGTTTCACTAACAGTATATCATTACTTATGATTCTGGTCAGTAAAAACATAAATGAATGGTATACCTGGTGGGGGTGCAGCCGGTTCTGGGCCTGTCTCCTCCAATCCCTCCGCCTCTGACAAATCAGAGATGGGCTCTCCGGCAGCCCATTTCTGAATTCGAACAGCTGTAACACATAAACAACAAAAAAAATATGTTCGCCCCATGCGCAGGCAGACACACACACACACACACACACATAAGGAGACCCACTACCAAGGACCTGGGCAATGCCTTGGCTAAACTTACCTCATGGAAGCCAGTCTCGCCAGCTTGGCCGCCCTGCACGGACCCACAGGTTGTGCAGGATGGCATAAAAAGGCGGCCGCCTACAGGGGGGCTACCATTACTGGCCTCCAATGCCGCAAAGAATTTTCCCTTTAGGGTTTTGAATTTTGAGCGGCATTGGAGGCCAGTTCTAATGTAGCCCCTCGACCGGAGGAACCGCGCAGCCTCTAAAAAGCAGTTGCAGTTCCCTGCTGGGCCAGGGATTCCAACATGAGGTTGGTCTCCCTGGTGCCCCATAGGCGATGCACCGACCCAGCCTGACATGTCCTCTCCCTCCTTTGGCCATCGTAACGCCATGTGGCGGAATGCGAAAACTCGATTTTATAAGTTTTCAAGTTGACCGTTTCATTTTTTAAATAAGCCTATGATGATAGGAATACCCTTAATTTTCAAATATTTAAATTGAGTACCATAATCAATTGGTGTAGTAGCAGAGGAAACTATATAAAGGAATTCGGCAGTGCCTGGATCCTTTACCAGAAAGCATAATCCCTGGGAAAAGCCCGCCAATTGCTTTAACCGCCCAAACCGCAACAATGTTTCTAATCTTGCTGATTGTTTAAAAATAAACTTGTAGCCAGTTTCACCTACATTTCAAAGTATACTCCAACTGGCCATAAAGTGTGATGGATATATTCATAATTGTATGGGAAAGAACAGTGATAATATACATGAGGGAAAATTAGGAAGCGTTTTTAAAAGGGCCAAGCAAATGCAGTACACCTTATGAAAACAAGATGTTTTTATTAAGCAGAAAATAATCTATTTAAGGAACTGATACAGAAGAAAAAGTTTACATACTTATTCCCCCCCCCGATGATGTTCAAGCCAGAAATATTCTTTTAAAGCGTTGCGAACGGCCTCCCCCTGCACTTTCTCAGCAGCATCATTATTAACCATTGGTGCTCCTAGTGTGTCACACATGCCGATGTGGATCATCAAGGATACTACCTTTGGTTTCGCAGATATTGTGTAGAATAACACATGCACATATCACTGAACATACATTTTCCTCTGCAACCTCAATACAATATCTTAATGCCCTCCACCTAGATTTCAAATGTCCGAAGCACCTCTCCACTGTCGAACGAATTGTGTTATGGTACCTATTGTACAGTCTCTGTTTGGCATTTGTTGTCCCTCTATAAGGTGTCAGCAGCCAATTCCTAATGGGATGTGCACCATCAACCAGAGTTAATGGCACTACCTGTTTCCCCATAATTGTTATTGTTGGATTACCAGGCACAAAGATGCCAGCCTCCATAGTCTCGAAAAAACCAGAGTTCCTTAACATTTGAGCGTCGTGATTCTTCCCACTCCAACCGATCTCTGCATCAATAAAAACTCCTCTGGGATCGCAAGTTCCTTGCAGAAGAACGCTGTACCTATTTTTCCTGTTGATAAATTTGTCTCCTTGTCGGATGGGGGGGATTATATTAACATGGCATCCATCTAAACAAGCAACCAATTGTGGGTATACCATTGCGGCGAAGGCATCCATCATCTATATATTGCAAATCAAAAGAAAAGGTACATCTGAGATCTTGCAAACACGAGTATTCGATTAAACACATATGTACATATAGAAAGATTTTGTGCACTTTTTGCATGTCATCCAGTTTCATCTTCATACCATTTGGGAAGGTATATATTTTATCACATTGGTTTCACATTAAGGCATACAGATTACATTTTTTTAAACTAGGAATAATAGATGCGACTAGCTGAATTTTCACAAGCTTATATAAAAAAAAATTACCTTTCTATGGTCTCCAAGGAACACTGTCCATAGCTTCTCCATAGCGAGGACTACCTCCACAAAAATCTTACACACCGTGGCTCTTCCGACTCCAAATAACTGAGAAACAGCCCCATTTGAGCAGCGGTAGGCGAGAAGAAAAATGGCTATAGCGAATCTCTTCTCCACAGGGATGGCTTTCCTCATGTTCGTGTCCGATTTTGCAATCTCAGGACGGAGTATCTCGGCAAGACACATAAAGAGGAACCGAGGCATCCTGAAGTACATTATCCATCGTTTGTCCAACCAGATGTTCATCACAAATTTCTCCCACCACTCCTCCATTGCCGGGTACACCCACCACTGTCGCTGCCGGCAGTTTGGGCGAACATGCATTAGAACCTCCGGTGGGTCGACGGCTGCGAAGTGCATACACTCTGGATGAAACATAGCTGATGCCATCGTTTGTGAATGGAGAAGGATCAGGAAAATAAGAAGCATCCTTCTTCTATGTCTGATGATAGCCCGTCTTTTCAGAGCTAAAAGAGATACCCGCAAATGGGCAGCGGTTGCCAGAGCAGCTGATGTGTTCGCCGTCATGTTGCCATAAAGTGCTGGACAGGAGAAGAAGTACATCAAAAGGACATGTGATGTCCTTCTTTGTTCAGAATGTAGCCAATCACTGCATCTGTGGCAAGAAGATGAACTGGAAACACATAGTTCAAATTGTGAAAAAACGAGTAATCGCATCCTTGATTGACTGCCAAAAAAAAATCCCAGTACGCTAAACATGTGTAAACAAGAAAAGCACAGGATATAACAGTGTGAGACCGATAAAAAGAAACAGAACTTATGTCGTGTAAATATCAATCACGGGATCTTCCGGGATTTCCTAAAGAGGGACAAAAATCATTTAAACAGCGCGGGATGAATACGGGATCAGGAAGTCACAGTACGCCCCGTGACAAAAATTGCTGTGTAACTGGCACCCAACAATCTACTCTGTTTGAGATTAAACATTGGATTTAGGCCTACAGTTGCAACCTGTTTGCATTTTCCTCAGAGTTGAAGCATCAGTGATCCAATTAAAAAAAATAACAGCAATAACAGAAATAAAAGAGATATAAGTAGCCATGTGGTGAATGGTATTTACTCCCATCAAAATATGTACAGGCTTGCAGCCTCACTGAGTAACTGGAGCCAGCTTATGTTTTGCTGTGCCTGGAAATAAATTCTACAGGGAGCCAGAAATACTATGCACGCTGATAACATCAGCTGTCATCTCTTGCAATGCTGTGTACGCACCTCACACCTTCACTGTAATGCATTGAAATCCATTTCAAATGTGAGGATGGGAACTTGCCCTTACCTAGAAATTCCCTTGAGTGGTAGGTGGCTTTATGTAAGGACATTACCCAGAATCCTGGTCCATCTGTCTGTCTCTCATTTGTCTATTTACTAACCATCACATTTTGTGTAAATCTTATTTACTGAACTCCTTGGGCAGGGATTGTCCCGGTGGCCCTTTGTTAGCCAATTAAGCTAAGTCTGCTGATTGAAAAACACAGATGTTACTACAACAAGCCATAGATTTCATAAGGCCCTGTTTTGGAGCTGCAGAAGTACAATGTAAACAAGCAACCACCAATGATCTGGGAGGTTGAGGCAGGTATGAATGTGTGTATTGAGTATATACAGTATCTGGTTTGGCAATCTGGACTGCTTTTAAGAATAATATAAAACCATTACTTCACAAGGCAATAGCAGAAGTACATGTATTTGCAGGCCATGAAATACCTAATGACAACATCTCACTCCAAAATGTTTTATCCATTTCATTCACATCAGCTTGAATAAAGTACTGCCTGTAGAATCAACAGAATGAAGGGCAGGGACAAGTCTAAAAGAAAGATATCTAGTGGGTGGCCAAGAAGATCAGCTTTTCAATTATTTAGCAGGTTATTAATGGTAAATAGGCATGTGAAAAGCTCATCAGTAAGCACTGACTCCATTAAACTAGGTGGAGCTGCAATTCTCTTTGCAAAGTAAAACAAAGGGGAAACTGAAAATGTAATGAGGGAATTTGAAAATATTAGAGACCTTTGGGAGAATAAGATAAACAGAAAGAAGGCAGAGGAATGCTACTGTACATCAATCAAACTGGGCAGGCTGCATTGTACAAACATGTTGATCCTATACAACAGGGTGAGATGTTGAGATGTTAGTATTCTGGTATCCTGTTAGGACATACACATACATAAGCTTCCCTTATGGATGCATATGTCCTTTTTTGGATACTACAGGGGTTAGTATTCTCTTCCTCCCTCACAGTGGGCAAAGCTCACCCCCAACCTACTGAACAACTTTAGAAGCCCCTCACATGGCCATTCATGGAGAGCCCAGGCAGGATTACAGAAATGTCTGACTATGTGGAATCAGAACAACAGAGTCTACAGGCCATGTTATTTTGCACTGGAAGTGAGAAGGGCTTGATTCTTCCTTTATTAAAACACTACCAGAGGAATATCCCCTGAAGATGTGGCACTGATCTGTTTAAAGGATGGTTCTTCCCATATTACTAGTAGCTAAATTCTTTAAACAGAAAGTCCACTTGATACAAAGAGTCTCCCTTCTCTGAACATTTCAGAGGACTGATCTGTCCAGTTGAATGACCTGTGCTTAATTCACTTATTTTTTCTTCTTCTGTAGTCTAGCAGAGACATAACATTCCTAATTGTCTAAGTAACCTTGGCTGAAGTGTGTTAATGGCGGAACATACACTAGCTTGAATCTGAAGAGCTGTGAATGGAAGGAGAGAATCCCATTGCACTGTTTCAATCCTGCATAAGAACAAGAAGGTGGCTTATTACAGAGTACTGGCATATGGGGGCTTAACACACGAGGGAAGGAAGAGGCAGTGCACCTCGGTAACAGCACCGCCGGCCTTGCCTTATTGCACAAGATCAGTGAGCAAAAAGACCCACCTTTATCACCATCTCCCATGGGACCGGAATGGGAGAACAGCTGAAATACATCAACATCATGCCATAAGGCAAGGTGGGACACACTTGGGCTTCATTTCTGCTTCCCTCCCTTCATGTGGTAAGTCCCATGGCATCAGAGGCTGTATTATACTATATTATATTATACAGTTGTCCCTCCACATTCGCGAACTTGACATTCGCGGTTTCGGTTATTCGCGGTTTTGGGAGGGCCCCCCCGGGGCCCCCCCAAAACCGCGACATGGGGCCTCCAGAGGCCCCGTGAAAGACCTGGGGAGGGGTGGGGAGGCCTTCGCGGGAGGCCCGGAGGCCCTCCGGAGGCCCCGCGAAGGCCTGGGGAGGGAGGGAGGGAGGGCCGGGGAGGCCTCCGCGGGGCCTAGGAAGGCCCCGCGAAGGCCTGGGGACGGTGGGAGGGAGGGCCGGGGAGGCCTCCACGAGGCCTAGGAAGGCCCCGCGAAGGCCTGGGGAGGGTGGGAGGGAGGGCCGGTGAGGCCTCCGCGGGGCCTAGGAAGGCCCCGCGAAGGCCCGGGGAGGGTGGGAGGGAGGGCCGGTGAGGCCTCCGCGGGGCCTAGGAAGGCCCCGCGAAGGCCCGGGGAGGGTGGGAGGGAGGGCCGGTGAGGCCTCCGCGGGGCCTAGGAAGGCCCCGCGAAGGCCCGGGGAGGGTGGGAGGGAGGGCCGGTGAGGCCTCCGCGGGGCCTAGGAAGGCCCCGCGAAGGCCCGGGGAGGGTGGGAGGGAGAGCCGGTGAGGCCTCCGCGGGGCCTAGGAAGGCCCCGCGAAGGCCCGGGGAGGGTGGGAGGGAGGGCCGGTGAGGCCTCCGCGGGGCCTAGGAAGGCCCCGCGAAGGCCCGGGGAGGGTGGGAGGGAGGGCCGGTGAGGCCTCCGCGGGGCCTAGGAAGGCCCCGCGAAGGCCCGGGGAGGGTGGGAGGGAGGGCCGGTGAGGCCTCCGCGGGGCCTAGGAAGGCCCCGCGAAGGCCCGGGGAGGGAATGGGAGGGGTGTAGTTATTCGCGGATTTTTCACATTCGCGGGGGTCCGCGGAACGGAACCCCCGTGAATGTGAAGGGACGACTGTACTATACTATATTATATTATATTATACTGGACCATCGCCTCCCAAAAATACTACTCTACGGTTAACTCGCCACGGGTCAGCGTAAGAGGGGCGCTCCAAAAAAGCGATACAAAGACTCCCTGAAACAACATCTCAGGCTTGGCCAAATTGATCACCAACAGTGGTCCGCCCTGGCCTCACATCGGGAGGCATGGAGACGCACTATCCACAATGCTGCAGCCTTATTTGAGAACTCACGACGAACAAGTCTTGAAGAGAAACGACAACGCAGAAAGAATCACAACCCAAAAACATCACCCAAGGAGACCTTCTGCTGTGCTTTTTGCAACCGGACTTGTTTATCTCGGATTGGCCTTTTTAGTCATCAGCGCGCTTGCAGAAAGCACGGGATGAGTCCTTCCTGAATCTTCGTTTGTGAAGAAAAGCCAGAGATTATACTATATTATATTATACTATTATCTCGAATTGGCCTTTTTAGTCATCAGCGCGCTTGCAGAAAGCGCGGGATGAGTCCTTCCTGAATCTTTGTTTGCGAAGAAAAGCCAGAGAGAGAGAGAGATTATACTATGACAGACAGGGAATAGAAGAAAATGTAGCCTTTAATATGTGAACTTTCCTGGGTCATTTAAATAGCCTTGTTTGCAAAGATTGTCTGCAGAACCTCAGACGACAGTTTGCCCAAGCAGAAGAACTTCTCTGGCTCTGAAGTCACATTTCTACTTACACATCATTTTTTCAGTAAGGTTGCTTCCAGATGAGGCATTTATTCAACAATCACTCTACCCCATTCATGGAATTTACACAGTTTCCAGAGAATTTTTTGTTTTGTTTTTTTCATTTTTCCACCTTAAATCTTCTCAATGGGAAGAGTCCATCACTTCTTCATCTTGGGGTTTGTTTGTTTGCTTTTTTGTCTTTCAAAATAATCCCCATCAAAGTAAAAAGGGAAGAGTAACTGAACAATCTCTTTTGACTGGAACATTTTATTTAAAGTAGCATTATAGGGCAGACAGTGCTATTTCTCTAAAATGCTCATTTTATAAAGACAGCCCCTCAAAGGAAGAAAAAGATTGACTAGCTGAACAATATCTTTTGATTGGTATGTTTTATTTGAACTAGCACCACTCCCTAAAATTCTATTTTTAAAAAAAAAACTTTGTCATGAACCAGTTTGCTCAAATGACAGTGACTGGAAAGGTTTGCTCACAGAGATTCATCAAGCATTATAGGAACAGTCTTCCATTCATATTATAATAATAATAATAATAATAATAATAATAAAATTTTATTTCTATCCCGCCCCTCTGCAACGCAATCGGGGCGGCTTACAATATAAAAACTCCATAGTCCCAGTACCCTAGCCCACCCCCCCTTAAAATAATATTAAACTATAAATGATTAAAAACATACAGTAAATTAAAAATATATAAATTAGAAAAAGATTAAAACATACAATAGTTTTAAAAAAAAATCTGATTACAGCTCAGGGAGGACAGCCGAGTCTTGGGCCGGGATAGTTATTCAGGAAAGGCCTGCCGGAAAAGATCCGTCTTGACAGCTTTTTAAAAGCTGTCTAAGGTGTTAATAAGACGGATCTCGTCCAGCAGGCCATTCCATAATCTGGGAGCAGCAGCGGAGAAGGCCTTCTGGGATGTCACCAACAGCCTTGTTTTCATAGGCTGTAACAGATTCCTCCCAGAGGACCGAAGTGTGCGGGGAGGGTCGTACGGAAGGAGGCGGTCCCAGAGATAAGTTGGACCCAAACCATGCAGGGCTTTAAAGGTTATAACCAACACCTTGTACTGTGCCCGGAAACGAATAGGCAGCCAGTGGAGAGCTTTTAGCACAGGTGTTATATGCTCTCTTCTGGAAACACCAGAAATCAACCTGGCTAGTGAGAATATCCCATCCTTTTCTTTCCCTGCACACATCCCAAATCTGCAGAATCCCCTAACCCACAGAAGATTTGGGAATGATGCCTGGGGAAAGGGCATTGGATCCATCAATGCTGTCCATTTCACCAGCAGGAGGACACTGTTGGATATACCAAATACAACCAATTGCATTACAGTGATACAGCACAAACCCTCTACAATGCTATAATGCTACTTTACAGAACTGATATTATACCATTATGTGGCATAGCACTCTCTGGCTTTTCTTCACAAATGAAGATTCAGGAAGGACTCATCCCGCGCTTTCTGCAAGTGCACTGATGACTAAAAAGGCCAATCCAAGATAAATAAGTCCGGTTGCAGAAAATACAGCAGAAGGTTTCCTTGGGTGATGTTTCCGGGTTGTGTTTCTTTCTGCGTTGTCGTTTCTCTTCAAGACTTGTTCGGCGTGAGTTCTCAAATAAGGCTGCTGCACTGTGGATAGTGCGTCTCCATGCCTCCCGATGTGAGGCCAGGGCGGACCATTGTTGGTGATCAATTTGGCCGAGCCTGAGATGTTGTTTCAGGGAGTCCTTGTGGCATAGCACTATACCCCTGTAATACTAGTTTGAGGAGAAAGCCCATTTCTGGCCACTGCAATTAACTACTGTGGACTGTATCACACAAGCCTTCTAAATCAGAATTAAAGCTGGATAATAATGCCTTATCACATGACGTCGCCCCCAAATCATTGCTGCCGTACCTTCAAAGCATGATTAGGGCATCCCTTGCCATTGACAGGGAACACCCACCAATAAGCTCCAATTGCACTGCTGTGCCATGAATCCTCAGGTGTGATAAATTTCTCCAAGGGCAGGAAGGAGGGGTTAAGAGAGTACTGAAGAGAACCAAGGGATCGTCAGTAGCTGAAACAGCCCCAGGTGTACTATTGAAGGGATGTGTGGTACTCACTTTTGTGAATGTGACAACAGGGCTCATGTGATAATGTCCTGTGTTAAGATGGTAGTGAGTGGGAAAGGTTTTTCTTTCATCATAGTATTACAGTGGTATGGCACTGTAACACTAATTATGATTCAGCAGTGGTACACTTTAAAGCGGGCTAAGCAGAAAGAGGTTCTCCTGATCAAAAGGCTACTACCCATATCAAAGATACACCCCTACACCACCCCTTAAAAAGACAAGACAGGAAAAATACTAGGGTCATTGGTGTGGCCAGGCCATTGTAGGATGTATACATAGAATAATCATAATATTCTCCTGTAGTCTGGAAAGTGAATGGCAGTTCTGCTTGCAGCTTACAAAGGAGAGCAATGGTTTCTTTGTGTTTGAAACCATCGGTTTGGAAGGACCCTTACAAAGGATAGCACAATATTGTCATTCCTTCCCATTTAAACAGATATCACACAAAATATTTTTTCAGGAACTACGAAATTCAGATGTAATTTGATTGCTGTTTTTATACTAATTGCTAAAAATACAATAACATTTCATTTAGGAAAAAAAATGAAGGCAGATCAAAGAATAACTTCCAGGTTCAAGAACACAAAGAAAAAGCAGACCCTGGGGAAAAAGGAAGAAGCGGGGGGGGGGGTTTCAAGAGAAAAAAAAATATTATTAAAATAATAATATATTTTAAGGAATTGTACTGCAGTGGCCAAACCCTACTGTTTATGCTTATATGCTGTTTCTCAGAGGTATCTTTTTGAATTTGGTTTTATGAAACCCTGCATTCATGCAGAAGGAGAAGCCCTATTGTCAAGCAACAAGGGAGTTCACAGAAGGCAAGAAGGAGGCAACTTTGTAGGGCTGACAAATGGATCCATCAACAAGCAGGCTTGGCAAGAATGGCAGATGAATATATGGGGAAGAAAACAAAAAGCTTGAAAAAACATACGTATCTTGGCTAAGAAACGAAGAGAACAAGAGCTGAGAAATATTTGGATGGTGAAAACAAAACTGGAAATAAATCATTTAGAGTGGAGGTATTAGTATAATTATAAATACTATGGCAAAGGAAAATCTAAAAAAGAAATCCCTGAATGTGAGTAAAAAGATTCTCAGTCATGAGCTCTAGGGCTCATCTACATCAGCCAGGATATGCTTTGTCCCCACCGGCATATCCTGGCTGCAGATCAGGCCTGTTCCTCCAACGTTACCTCTGAAACAGGCCAGAGTCCAGACAGGCATGCCAGCCCATTGCTGCAGCCACCATCGCCACCATCTCCCTGGCTCTCTCAGAAGCAAATAAGATGGCCTGCATCATGTGACCAAGCCCCCCTGCGTGTGACCAGCCTCCATCAGATGCTGTGGGACTCCTTTATGCTTTGGAGAGAGCGAGGCAGACCAACAGCAGCAGTGACAAGCCAGCCTACTGAGACAGGATCCAGTGGACACGTGGGGCCCAATCCATTCCTTCTCAGTGGGAACAGATTAAAAAATGCAGTAAAGGGCCCTACTCTGTTTTAGCCCTTTCTGAGCACTGTATCTGCTCCAGGGATGGTGAGGACTGCCCAGGGGCAGAATGGGGCAACAGCGCAGCAACGTCAAGACTGCAGGACTCTAAGACAGGGACAAGATCAGGTAAACTTTCCATCTGAATAAGCCCATAGTAAATGCAAAATGCACAATGCAAAAAATCTAAGCCCTCCTGTTCTGGGACCATTTAAAACAATTTTTTAAAACTGCAAAGATTTAGCATTTTAGGATACAGTGCTTTTGCACCAGCAGGAGGGAATACTGCTTCAGGGCAATTTTCAGGTAAATCATGTTGGTCACCTTCACATGGGAGTGTGAGACTCTGGCACCCATTCAGTGTTTTCCTCTGCCCAAGGTTTCTTTCAGACCAACTGGTTTGTTCAGTAAAAGATACTGATTTACAATGTGAGCTATTTTCTGGCATGCATCATTGCAATTGCAAAGACATCTAGCACTTATTTATTAATGAAGCCTGCATGCCAGTCTGGTAGGGTGAAGGACACAGAGCTCTCAAAAGGAGAAGCAAAATTATCAACATGGTTTAAAGCCCTCTTCTTAGATAGAAATTAAAATATCAAAAACAAAACACAACAATGTATTTTAACAGCATTCATTACAGTGTTTCCTTACAATACAATTCAAGACATGTCTACTCATTTACCATCCATCTGTCTATCCATCTTTATTTATTTCTCACCTTTCTCTCACACTAGAACTCAAGGTGGCATACAAAAAACACATGTAGTTAAAAACATACAAAATTAAGATAAAAACAGTATTAAACAACAACAGAATTAAAGCCATTTAAAATCTTACCTTAAAACAAAAATTCAAAACAGCATAGCACCATAAAAAGCCCCTTTCTTCTTAAAAAATCAGTTTCCAAAGGCTAGCTGGAAAATAAAGATTTTTTTAAAATATATTTTTATTGAAAGTTTTAGAGTACTATACATTAAAAATTACAGAAATTAAGAAAAAAATAAAAGAAAAAAAAGGGAAGCAAAAGTGACTTCCGGTCTTCCTTTTGGTGGTTATATATGCATATAATTATTCATACTCTCTAACAAATTGCTGCATATTCTCTTCTTTCAATGGCTTATTCTTTCTAATGAGCAAAACCAAAGGTTACCAAGTCATTTTCTTTCTTTTTTTCTCACAAAAAGTCTATAAGGGGTTTTTAGTCTTTGAGAAATGTCACTAACAACCTATCAATTCCACAGCCATTCCTCCTTGGTAGGCAATGTTAAATTTTTGCATCTTATAAATTTCAGTGCCTTAAATCTCATATTTTTCTTAACCTGTTCTTCTTCCATTGCAAATTTAAACAAAAGCTTATACATTTAAGAATTACCTGCTAATCATCAGTACACAATTACATCTCCAATTCCAACTTATTTTATTCGTGCCCATAATTTTTTTATCCATTTTAAATCTCTCCAATAACCATAAGTAAGAAAACCATTGAAAATGATATCCCTCTATTACTAACTACTCTATTGCTATAATTTTATACTCTCCATGACAAATCTCCAGGAGGTCTTAATACCTTAACCATCTTTCTTTAAGATGCAAACAAAACAACAGACTTCAGATAAGCCCAATCCTCCTCTTTCCTTTATATCTTGTAATACTCGTGGGTGTTTTTGCCTTGCCATACAAACTTAAAACATATTTTTTTCATCATTGCCCAAATGGTACTTAAGTTGTCAAAACAGATATTGTCTGAAATAAACATATCTTTCTAAGCAAGACATTCATTTTTGTCACACTGAAATTCTCTCTAACAATAATGAATTTAATTTCTCGCATCTTAACATATAAAGTTTAAATATTTAAACTTTCTTGTCATGTTTAAAACCAGTTTTGTCCATCAACTCAACTTGATCTTCTATATCCATATCACCTTCATTTCCATTTTTTTTTTTTTTTGTCTAATACCATCACCAGGGTCTTCAAAATCACTCCAGATCCCAGAAAACATTTTCCTCTTCTCAATTCCAGCAATGGCAAATTGTCTGGATCTTTTCCCATCTTTTTATCTGCAACCTCAGTTTTACTCTCCAAAAATCTCTACTCCACTGTCAACTTGTTTCACATCTCCAATCAGGGCACCACTGCTTCTCCAATTTGTTTTTTTAATATCCTCCTTTAACTCCCCTTTCACCCTTACCAAATCTTCGATTTTTATCATATAATTTCTCATAAGCCTGATTTTTTAAAACAGCTCTCAAAAAGAAAGGTTTTAACCTGCCACTGAAAGGACAATAAAGAAGGGCTCATCCTAGCTTGCCCAGAGAGGGAGTTCAAAGTGTGGGAGCACCTACAGGGAAGATTCTCCTGCGTTCCCACCAACCTTGCCTGTGAAGACTGTGGGATAGAGAGAAGTGTTTCCCTGCAGATCTTAAAGCTCAGGCAGGCTCATATGGGAATGTATAGTCCTTCAAACAGCTTGGCCCTGAGCTATAGGTCATAACCAGCACTTTGAATTGTGCCCCAAAACACATTTACCATTACTTTCAGATGGGTTTAATCCCAGGATTTCAGCCACCATATAGCCATAGGAATTATTATTGGCACAAAGTCATATAGCTCACTCTTTTTCAAAATTAAGCAAAGGTTTGTGTGCCTTAGTTCTTTTAATGTTTAAATGCAGTCAGTCCATGGACTTCAGACTAGGCATATGTAGGTGCTCCTGGTGAATATTCACTAGCAGCTAGGGCCAACCCAGCAGCAGCAGCAGCAACCTTTATTGCGGTTAACAAACCATAAGGCAAATCAAGATAATTAAAATGCATTGTAAAAACAAAATTCCATTGCTTAATACATGGATTTCATTAATGTGTATCTATTACATAACTAAAACATGCATATCATCTAAAAAGACTCTTAAGTTCATTTAAGACCATTAGGCCCATGTAACTACTAATTCATCAGCTGTTTGTCATCATACACATTCATCTTTAGTTAAATTTCCATCACTTTGTGCCAAAGGGAGCCTGGATTACTATAAAGTTTGTAGTACGGCTTTCCAGGTGTTAGCAGCTAATAAGAAGAATATTGCTGCTTCCTCAGTTACCCTTTTATCAGAGTCATAGGGCCAACCCAAGATATTTTTGTGCTTTCATGTTCAGAAGTCAACAGGATCACAGGCCTAAATCCAACATGTGACTGGCACTCACTTCCTCCAAATTCCCTCCCCTCTTCACCACCTAAAAACAGCTTCAAGAGTTCCTCAGCTTTTCAGAGCCTAGTTTGGGGACCATGGGGACTACAGTGGAGGAGTAAATCCTCCCATTCCTACTCAACTCTGCTATTCCCTCAATAGAAGTCCAGCACTACATCCTCCCCACTATTAAATCTTACTCCAACACTAGCAGTGACAAAGCATCCTCCTCCGCTATAAGCAAGGGTAGCAGCCAAGTTTATGGCGTGCAGAACACACAGCTAATGTCCTCCAAGAGAGAGAAATGATGCAGCAGCTCAGGAAGAGTGGTGGATCAGCTACTGCTGTTGTCCTTGGTATTTGTTACCTGGGGCTGTTGCCTTACTGTGCCTAATGGTTGAGCCAGGCTTAAAAGATTGGCGGTAATAAGAACAATACCTGTAGCTTGGGTCACCTTCCCACAGACAGGGGCTAATTGTTTCAGCTCATTTAACTGAATTAACCTACCTTGTTTATGTATTACAGATCATTATAATGTTCCATGAATGACCAACTTTAATCCTCTAGAACATTCATTAAAAGATTTGATGAAGAAGTGTGGGTCTCCTCAGATTCCTTAGACTCAACAGTGTACTCTATGCAGTGGTGAGCTTCCACAAAGAACGCCTGTGGAATCAGGATCCTCTTCCCTTCCTCTTCCTACTGCAGCTCTTAATGGCACCCAGTACCACTTCCAGAGGCTTTCCCAGCTCTCCAGAGCAAGTTTTTAGTGTGCACCACAGGGCTGCAGGAGAGAGGAGAATTTGCCAACTCTGGCTGAAGCACAGGATCCAGCAGAAGTGGACGATGGCCTCTATAAATCGCAATTAACTCTGTAGCGAGACATAAAGAACTCTGAAAAACACATGGGGAACTATTTTGTTTGGAACAACCCTTCTACTATATTATTATTATTATTATTATATACTATTATTATATATAATAATTGTATTATAATTATTTATAACAAACAAACAAAACAAAAAACCCAAATCAATACAATAAAAAGAAGAAGAAGAGGAGGAGGAAGAGGAGGAGGAAGAGGAGGAGAAAAGGAGGGAGGGGAAAAAAACAAGAACACTATGGCCATACCACATGTCTGATCTCAGAAGCTACAGGGGGCCTGGACTGATTAGTGATTGTATGCAAGAAAACCCTCTGCTGTCATCTGACCAGAACTTCATGCCACCCAATGCCTTTCTCCTCTTTACCACAAGTCTGGCCAAACAAGAAACTGGGCCAGAGTTTAGTACTGAACTGACAACACATAGTCCTAAGAATGCTGCCTTCTAGCCTATGTGCAAACAGCACCAACCTCAATGTTCTGTCTGCAAAAGGAAGCATTTATCCTCTAGCCCAGTGTTTCCCAAACTCCGGTCTTCCAGGGTGCCAGTTAGTTGCTAGTTATTGTTGCGGGGCATCCCAGGACTTCTTGATCCTGTATTTGTCCCTCACTGATTACATGATTTTTGTCTCTCTTTGGGATATCCCAGGAGATCCCGGGATCATTGTTTACACAGTATCATGTCCCGTGATATGTCTCTTCTCCCACTATATACTATCCCGTTTTGCTGTTGTTGTTGTTTACACGTGTTTATGGTCCCAGGATTTTTTTTAATTGCTGTCAATCAAGGATGCAATTACTCATTTTTTCACAACCTCAGTGATGTACTTCCTTTAGAGTTTCCTGCCACGAGCAATGCTATTGGCTGGCACAAATGTTTGTTCAATCTTCTGCATTGGTAAGAGAAGGAGGGCGAAGGCAACCCCCCTCTGCACAATTTCATTTTTAAAAAAACCTGCCCAAAAATGTTAAACTCTATGTAAAAGGAGAATGCCAGTACAGGCACACAAGCCATTTTAAAAGACAAACCTCGGTTGGTGCTGGGGACGGTGAGAGAAGTCAAAAGCAGAGCCAAGTGGAGCCCCGGCGTGCCTGCGCACACAAGCCCTGAGCCGAGTATGTTCTCAGCTGGGAAGCCGAGCATAGGGGATGGGGCAGGGAGGGATTGAATGAGGTGATCAGGAGCACACAGGCTTGCATTGTGACTGTGCCTTTAAAATTTAAACACACACACACAAAAGCCCTGATGTGAGTATGCATTCATCTGAGAAGCCAAGTGAAGGGGATAAGGCTGAGATGGGGAGGGATTGAAGGAGGCGATCAGGAGCACACAGGCTTGCATTTTGACTGTGCCTTTAAAATTTAAACACACACACACAAGCCCCCAGCCGAGTATGCTCTCAGCTGGGAAGCCGAGCGTAGGGGATGGGCAGGGAGGGATTGAATGAGGCGATCAGGAGCACACAGGCTTGCATTGTGACTGCCTTTAAAATTTAAACACACCATGCAGGGGAGGGACAGGTTGAAGCTGAAGGCTTTGCAGTGTAAAAATTCATTGAACAGGCTGACTTAGTGCACAGACAGACACACACACACATAAACCTTCGTGCAGCTGGAAGGGAAACCTTTGTTTTCAGCTGGTGAGACTGAATCTATTGAATGGGTGACTGAGCCCTCCTTCTCTGAGCCCGCCCCCGGTCACCATTTCCGGTCATCACCTAGTACCGAGATATCTTATCCCTGACTGTTTACATGTCTGGTTTTCCGAATCCTCCTGTGACTTTTTAAAAAATAGTTACAAACGGTGGGACGGAAAGTCCCGCTAGTTGAGGGATAAAAGGTGGCTCCCCTTCCCAAAAGCTCGGGACCATCACGATGTACGTGTAAACAACCAGGGTTCGACACAAATTCTTCCCACTACATTTTCATCATGTAAACGCACCCAGGTGTTTTGGACTTCAGCTCCCAGAATCCCTGATCATTAGCCAAGGTGGCTGAGACTTCTGGGAGTTAAAGTCCTAAACACCTGGAGGACTAAGAGTTTGGGAATCACTGCTCTAGCCCCCTTGCAACACTGATTTAAATGCTCTAGGTTAAAAGGGTGTGTGGATGGAACAAGGGTGTGTCTGGAAATTGATGCAAACACAATTTTTCCCAGGCAGTGATATTCTTCTTGACTCTTGTACTGTCTTTGCCACTATGTCCAAGTAAGAGAGTTTCCAGCCAGTAAGTCTCATTTCTAATAATCTTTTCTCACAAACCCACGACACAATAATATCTAGAAACTTTTCTTCAACTTACTTGTACCTAATTTTAAGTCTATCCCTCCTATTCCAAATGCCATCCTACAGGAACAGAACAGAGTATTTATGTATACATTTATTCATGTTAAACATGCCATAAGCCAGGCAACAAATAGTTTAATTACATCATCATCAGAACAACAACATCATCATATTAACATAACTATCTTTGTGTTGTTGTTAGCAATGATAGCACAGCACAAAGCCATATAAAAATAATATGGATGCAAAAGCTATAGCCACCATCAGATGCAAGGACACCTCCATTCCTGGTTTTCATTGCTTCACGTAATATTAAGGACAACTGTATTGTCCATAAAACAAAACAAGATCTAAAATCCATACTAGTACTGTACCTTTATTGGGCCAAACAAATGGCATAAAATAAATCACACTAGACTTTGAAGCTTCTCAGGCTTCTTCATCAGAAAGAGATGATAAATTGGATGCAGGAGGAATAAAATGATGGTGTTGTGGTCCCAGCATCTACATTCTGCTTATCAGAAATGTGTGTAGATGAGAAATGAGCTGCTCTATTTGAATTTACAAATAAAAGTATTACTGCAGAATCTTGCTCTTACTGTTTTAAGTAGAAACTCCAGCTTTCTTGGGAAATATCCAAGGTCCAGCCATCTTATAACATGTACAAATCAAACAAACAAAGGTTACTGCAATTTCATGAGAAGGAAGGGGAACCACTTGTTTTCCTTTCCAGTTGCCAGCTAATATTTTAGCTGTAGATGAGAGCACCATCTAGTGCTAATGTGTGTTTGCTGATCCATAAACAAAATGCATCTACCATGTCACATGGCCTTTTTGTTCATTACTTTCATGCAGCCTTTTTATTTGCCTAACAGAATATTCTTCAGAGGCAAAAAGAATACACAATTTCCATGGACGACACAAAACAGTTGAAGTGATGCTAAACCGATTCTTGTTTTACAGGGTTAATTTAGGATTTAATCTATTATCCCCCTCCCTTAAAATTAAAATCATATCAAATCTGAAAGGTTTTGGGAAAGTACAGGTATAAGTAGTTAATGATGGGACCAATTCAAATTCATACTTATTTCATGCTGTTCTTGTTGTATGCCTTCAAGTCATTTCTGACTTATGGTAACCTTAAGGCAAACCTATTATGAGGTTTTTTTGGCAAGATTTGTTCAGGGGGGGCTTTGCTTTTGCCTCCCTCTGAGGCTGAGAGAGTGTGACTTGCCTTAGGTCACCCAGTGGATTTTCATGGCTGAGCGGGGATTTCAACCCTGGCCTCCATAGACTTTGGAGATTTTCACACGGGCAATATATCCCATGGCAGTAACGGAACAGGGTCGGGAAAGGTTTTCCCTTTCAGACAACATCCACCCTGTTCTGTTCCTACACTGTGCCTGTTATGTTTTCTCCCTGTGATATAGTATTCATGGGGAGAAGTCATTAATAAGCATCCGGTTCCATTACTGTTACGGAATCACGGGTGTGCAAATCGGATCCCATCCCTGTTCTGGAATGACAGGGATGGGGGAGGAGCTCTGTGGTAGGCACTTCCTGCCATGATCTGGACAGCCAGGTAAGTGCCACCCTTCCCACCCCCCTTCCCAGGTTACTTATATATATTTTTTTTAAAAAATTGATTTTTGTTCTTTCTTTTGACAGCTGGCGGGTTTTTAATTTGAATTTCCCTCCCGTTCATTCTCTCGTGAGAATGAGCGCAAGTTCCCCCAGCCAGTCGTAAAAGCAGCGTTACGACAGCTGCATTTACAGCCAGCCGGGCAAGGAGGGAGGAGGACCATTCCTGTTCCGGAATGGAGGTAAGTGTGCAAACATTTACCTCCATTCCGTTGCAGGAACGGGAGAGGAGGTGGTGGGACAGAATTGGGGCTTTTAGCCCCCATGTGAAATTCTCCATTGTCTAATGTTCAAGCCACCACCCTGGCAGTTCGATACCATTTTAACTGCCATGGCTGTTCTTATGAAATCCTTAATTTGGTTAGGCAACTACACATCCCAGGATTCCATAGGATGGAGTAATGGCAGTTAAAGTAGTATCATAGTACTACAATTGTATAGTGTAAAAGAGACCATGGCTCCTTGGGGCCCTTTTCACACCACACAATTATATCATTTTGATACTACTTTAACTGTGATGGCTGTATCCTATGGAATCCTGGAATGTGGATTTTCAGGAGAAATTTAGAATTCTCTGCCAGAAAGTTCTAGTTCCTCCCCAAACTACATGCCCCAGGAATCCATAGGATACACTTGGCAGTTAAGAGTGGAATTATAGTACTGTAACTGTGTAGTGTGAAAGGGCCTCTAGTGTCACCAGTCACCTTGAGAGCAATGGGCCTGTCTAAAATGGAGTTCAGCATCCATTTTAGAACAGACTTCAAGAAAGATCACTCACTGAGAAAGCCCCCTCCTCTCATGTTTTGTATCTAAATATTTCTAAAAAGCTGTATGTGCAAGAATGAATAGACAAAGAGATTCTGCTAAACTGTTATCTGTAAGGCTTTGGGGGAGATGGATTACTCTGCAGTAATGTCAAATCGCAGCAGCTGTGATTTGTCTTAATAGGGGGGGTTGCCCCCAAAAGCTTCCCATGCCCGCCAGTCAAGATGGCAGCCACGACTGATTTCCCCCATTTTTTATGTACCTTAATTTGCTATTGCCATACTTAAAAAAAAAAGTGCACTGGAGCGATATATCACCATTATACAAAAAAGAAAAAAACAACACCCCATTTTCTTGCCTTAGCGCTTGTTCGCTAAGGCAATAAACCAACATGGCATCTCTGGGTGCTTGCCTTGTTAGCAAGCTTTGCCCCCCTCCACGCTCATCTGGCCAATCAGGTTTGTGCTTCCTTTTGTATGGGAAAGCGATTCATATCGAATTTCTTGTTCCAACATGTGGGAATGCAAATTCCCCATGCTGTTTTTTAAAAACTCCAGGAAAAAGCGTGAAGGCTTTTCCTGTGGAGTTTTTGCTGTTTGGGGCCCCCCACCTTCACAATATGTCAGAACAACATGGATTGCCATTAGGGCAGGTCGTCTTCTCCTAGCATTTCGTGAGGAGTATTTTTGCCATTAAGACAACCCCCTAGTGTTTTCCTCCCCAAAAGAATTTTTTGATAGTATAAAAATTATGGAAGGGGTTCTGGCTGAAGATAGGAGAGGCTCATATTTTGTGAATAACTCAGACAACTATACAATAAAAAGCCTTGTGTGGAAGCATTTGTAGCCTTGAAATAGCAACCACATACACAGTAAATGCTAAGAATTTATAGGACAAAACTGAATTTGATGATTACTAGAGTGAGAATATTTACTCCTGTTCTAAAACCTCATAAACTCAGTGGGGTAATCAAAGTGAATAATGGCATTTTAAAAAGTAGAAATTGGAATAGGCCTGGGTAATGAGTGTTCTTTCATAGACTATAAATCCCTTCATTCCTCGCCATCAGCTATGCTAGCTAGGGTTTGATCAGAATGACAATCCAGGAAGTTGTGGAGGCTCACACATCCCCCACCCTTGAATTATCAGAGTTGGAATCGCCACTCGACCATGGAAACCCACTGGGTGACCTTGGGCAAGTCACACTCTCTCAGCCTCAGAGGGAGGCAAAGGCAAACCCCCTCTGAACAAATCTTACCAAGAAACCCCATTATAGGTTAATCTTAGGGTCACCATAAGTCAGAAACGACTTCAAGGCACGTGAAAACAACAAACTACTTTTCCTAAAATGATCTTAGTTAAAATAACCCATAGTTCCCATGGGCATAATAACAAATCCTGGTTAGTTCAAAACCAGGAACATGCACTTCTGATTACCTCTATGGACACACCAAAGAAAAATAAGTCAAAAACAACTTGAAGGCACACAACAAGAAGTTACTAAAGCAGCAAGCCAAATAATGGGAAACCACAGACAGCAGTTGAAATACAGAACTGAAAAAAAAATGCAAGTAGCAAGCAAATATACACTACAGAAGTATACATATATTTTTGCTAAGGTATAATCTTAGCGCATGTGCAGAGGTTGTTACACAAGCAAACTAATGTCTCATTAAGTCAATGTACACTACTGTATTATCACATTCAGGATCCTATGAACTAGCCTAAAGGAATGTCAAAAATAATTATTACTGAGCTATTCACCTTGCTGTTTGCTTAAATGCCAGTTCAGTTATGACATACTATATTATAGGAGATTATCAGACAGATAGTGGTGTTACACAAATTCCAGCAGATTTCTAAAGGGCTCCCTTTTCAGATGATGCCGTTCCCCCCTCGTAATGCACCCGTTCTGCTGCCGTTCTGCCAGCGCTGCTTTTTATTGACAAGAGAAGCCGGAAATAAGTCCCCCATCCTGTTTCTGTCAAGGATGTTCCTGCAAGTGAAAAGGTGCCCGTTATGCTGGCGAGGTCCCAGCGTCAATGGGAGGTCCCTGCCAGAACACTTCCGGGTGAGATTGAGACATCAAGGTAAATGACACACTTTTTAAAAACTTCCCTGGTTTACCTGGAAGTTTTAAAGTGTGTTTTTGTGCTTGCTGTCATTTTTTCTTGGGTATTTTTGTTTCTTTTTGAATTTCCCATGCTCGCATCTTCTTGTGTGAATCCACGGGATTTCACTCCAGGAAGTGAATGGAGCTACGTTAGAGCTCCATTCACTCCTGGGCTGCCCTGTCAACGCTACTCAAGGTAGACCTGAATTTTTATTTATTTATTTATTTATTTATTTATTTATTTATTGTTATTGTGCCAGGACAGGGGTAGGAGTGGAGATTCTGGGACAGGAATGCTTTTTACTTTCCTGTCTGAAAATCTCCATAGAAAACCTGAAAGAACTCTCCTTCCTAGAGTATCTAAGTTTGTTTCGATGTATAATTTAAATCTAAGGTCACATTATGGTAATTCACATATTAGCTGTGATAGAAAGGCATCACCAGTCTCTTAGTATGGTAAAAAACAAAACAAAAACAAAAACCAAGTCAGGACCTGCCCATATACCTCTGAAGACGATGTGAAAAGCAGCCTAGAAAGTTAACTATCAAATGAATTTGTAAATGTCTTTACTAAACAGTGAATGTTAAAACTGAGCTGACTGAAATGAGATATTAACTCAAAAAAGTTAATACAAAAGTGTTTGTCCCCTTCATCATGGTTGAGGATAATATTGTGAGTACATAGCCACCAGGACCACCCCAATATGTTGTGCTGCCTGATGCACAGCTAGAAGATAGTGCCCCTCTTCACCCCAAGTCATGAGGCTTAGTACCCAAGTCCAGCCAGTTTATAAGTAGAAAATCCCACAAATATGTCTCTCCATCTCTAGCAATGAAAATACAATAACAAATTTATAACTAACAATTTGCTGTTTCACGACTCCCCAAATCTGCTGCTTGAGGCAACTGCTTCACCCTGCCTAATGATATGTCCAACCTGGAAGGCAATTGTATCTTACAAAATGACAAAGGACTCCCAAATAAATTTAACGTATGGAACTAATATTTGCTACAAAGTTGCTTTGGTGCTGCGGCTACTGCTCTGTCTCCTCTTTTTCCTCATCCTCCTCTCACTCCAAGACCTTTAAATGAAGAAGAGATCAGTGGAAATAGCTTTGGTCTTTTCCCTCAGTTTAGCTAATGATTTCTACCTCGTCAGTTTGATTGCTGTATTTTTATCAAGGCACTTAATGGTGCTTCCAGATGAAGCTTTTATTGCACTATCACCTTGCCTAAAACAAGGCATTTTATAAGAGGTCCAGAAATCACTGTCTCCCTTTTGTAAACCCTAACCCTAACCACTACCCCACGTTCTGGTTTTCACATCCCTTCTTCCACAATAAGGACTTCCTCAGACGCACTAAATATGGTGTCATAACAATGCCACATAAACGCAAAAGGGCATGTGTACCACATGATGTTGCCCTTTCGCATTTATGTCCTGCCAATAAACTGATCTATTTTATTGACGGGACAAGTCGTCAATAGATCAGCTGTGCCACTTTTTGCTGGCATTGCCAGCATATGAAACCTAGCACTTTTTTTCACATACTTACTCCATCAATGGCCAGACTGGCCTGAAAACTCCCAGGTGAGATTACAACATCCAAGTAGGTGACACACTTTTTATGACCCTCTCCAGTGTACTTGTATATGTGCTTTCTGTCACTTTTTATGTGTTACTTTTTGTTTTATTTTTGAATTTCCCACATGATAAAGTCTTGCAAGAATCCGCAAGATTTCAAACTAGGACGTGAACGGGGGCTCCGCTCACTTCCTCTTCATTGACAGGGAAGCCTTTGCCGGGAGACAAAGGTAAGTCTGGTGGGAGGCATTCTTTTGTCAGCATAAAAATGGCTTTAATTATACTGGCAAAAAACATTTTTAGAGGCTCGTCTGATGAAGTCCTAAATGTCCTTTATGGAAGGGAAAATGGAATAGATACAAAATGCCTTTTCATGGGTAGTGTTCTAGAAGTATATTAAGTGTAAGTACAGCTTTTTGGAGAAGGGAAAGAAGGCTAGAGTTGGGTGTTATTTTTTAATTTTCTGTTTTCTATATGAAACATGCGCCACATATGATACTCTGCAACTGGCCCTGAAAATACAAGGCTCTGTGCAAGTCTTGGGAAATTTCTTCAATTAAAGCTCTCTGTCTCTGCCTAAAAAAAAAAATCCCCTTACTCCAGTGAAATGTGTGTGTCTGAATAGATGGCTGTGTGTTATGTCTGAGAATCTGTGTTATATGGTATCTACACATCCATATGTGTGCATGCATGTGTATATTTGAGATCCTGTCCACTATAGCCTTGACCCTGTATACATTTTGGGAGGCACCCACCACAGGCATGAAGACTGCAGAAGTTAATCATGAGGGAATGCAGCCCTCAGGCCAGAAAAATGTCTGCACTCCCCATTAACAACTATAAAGAAAAGCAAAACAAACAAACAAACAAATAAAAATAAGAAAAATATTGTATTTCATAACTTATTGAAAACAAATAATGCTTTCATCATGAACTAAAACATGCAGATTAAAACTCACCTCAGGTGGGATTCTCAGTACTGTACTGATTTTCCAATGGTCCAAGTCTGTTGAAATGAAATCATTTGTATTGACTTTGGACTTTATCAGACGCTGCCCTTTAAACATTCTTTTGCCAGCATAAAAAAACCCATTGTTATGCTGTCAAAATAATGTGTCCCCCACCCACCCACACTTACCTTCTCCTCCCAGCAAAGGTAGCTCCATTCACTTCCTCGCTCAAAATCCTGCGACACTTCATTGCACAGGAAATTTTAAAATAAAAACAAAAATAACACATTTAAAGTTACACCAAGCACCTTAACACACTTAACAAGGTCCCAAGTAACCTGGGAACAGTCATAAAAGAGCAAAACGTACCTGGATGTCCCAATATGACCCAGAAGTGTTCTGGCCGATCTGGCCATTGTTGGGGTAAGTATGAGATTTAAATGGCCTGATGTTTCGCATGCTGGCAATGCCGGCACAAAAGTGGCACAGGGGATCTATTGATGGCTTAAACCATCAATTAAAACTACGTGGTTTTCACTATACATAAACGTGAAAGGGCAATGTCATCTGATCCGCACGCCTTTTTGAGTTTATGTGGCGTCGTTATGACACCATATTTAGTCCATCTGATAAAGTCCTTTGAATTCCTGCATGCAGTATTCAGTAGGTACTGAGACCTGAAACAGTCCAAGCCTGCGAAATGATTGACAGTAGCAGGCGTAGGTATCTTCAGTATGGAACAAAATTACCAATATATGCATGTGGCCTTGCCTTTGGTCAAAGCCCCTAAAATTCTGATTAATCATTACTGCAGCAGTTAATGGATCACTCCAAACCACTTCCACCAATTGCACAGTTCCTGCGGAGAAGCAGATATCAGTCAAAAAAAATAAGGATCCAGTGTGAAGAATTCAACCAATATGATATTTTTAGACATGCTTGCCAAAAAAGAAAAAAAGAAAAGAAAAGTCAATGATAGTTCTGAGGACCTCAGCTGGAGCAATTTAATGCCCCAGTTAATTATTGGCTGGAGCACCAACTTGGCGATCATAATGTGTGTTCCTATTTAGGCTGTTCACAACTTTGTCACTGAATTCAATTAACCAGAAATTTGAATTCCCCTTCACATAGTATTGCTGTTGATTCTAATTTACAGCTCCTCCTTTTTGTATATATAAACACTGACCTATTTCTGGTTCTTCTCTGTTATCTCTTCCTTGTATATTCATATCTTCTGAAGGAAGAAAATTAGGCACACCACAAACAGATATTTCTGTCATGCTGTTCCTAACTAATTTGGCTTTACAGTGGCTGGAGGCCAAAAGTGTTACTAACATTCATTTTCCTCCTACTTCTTTCCCACAAAATCTTCTTGTCCCTGTGGATCTTTAGGAGTTTCTTTTCTTCATTCATTCCCCTTGAGGGAGGGAGGATGAATTGCAAAAGCACCAAACAGGGAGATTTCCTAGGCAAGTCTAGAATATCTAGGGGCCCGTTTACACGGGCAAATATTCCTCTAAATATACCCCAAAGATAGCTCATTGTTCCCACGGATCGCACCACAGCATTGCTTCATTCAGAAGGGGGGGAGGTAAAACACCCAAATATAGCGTGCCAGGGGATGTCGCTACTTTTGCCGGTATATTTGCAATGTAGTGCATTATTGGCAATGTAAAACAAACATTCTGCTAAGGGCTGCATCAGAGCTGTACTGTGATTGGTTGCTATGATGAAGGGGTGGGCTTAAAAGAGGGGGACTGAGGGAGGGAGATTCAGTAGCGATCAGGAAACTTTGAAAAATCCTTTCTGCTATTTTGCAAGCCAGTTTGCAAACAAAAAGGATTCCCAACAATTTACAGTCAGGGGAGATCTGTTCCCCCACATAAAGAAAGGAATTCCTTCTTCTTCTCAGCTGCGATCTCGCTGTCTCTCTGCTTCGGGGAGTGGGTTCATTTACAGGCAGATTTACAGAGACACAGAGACAGAGACACTTCTTTGATCTTCCCCCCTGCTATTTTGGCAGTCTGTGAGTCTTTCTTCAGCTAGAAAATGCAGGGCTTCAAATTCTTTCACTCATGATCTAGCCTCTTCCCCATAAAGCCTTCCTCTGCTTGGGAGGCCACGCCCCCCACACTTTTTCAAGTCTGAACGAAAAAGCAGCATAATTATATATATATAAAAAAAACCTGACTGGCACAGCTGCGGAAAAGAATTAAAGCGCAAGTTGCCGCAATAAATCTGCCGTGTAAATGAACCCTAGGTAATTCAGGGTTTGAATTTCAGAAGGAAGATGGGGAAAGAGGTAACTCACCAGCCTTCAGTCTTCTTTCCCACTACTGGCAATCTCTGTTGATGGCTGACTGGAAACTGCCAGGATTGTCACTCACTAAGCGTAGCCTTTCACTGTCTCATCTCATCTCAAGTACTCATAAAGTTCACACTTACAAGTCACTGAATCCTGGCCTTACTGTCTTTCATCAGTAGTGTACTGGATGAGGGTGAACAAATTGAAACTTAATCCAGACAAGACAGAGGTGCTCCTGGTCAGTCAAATGGCTGATCAGGGAATAGGAATTCAGTCTGTGTTAGATGGGGTTACACTCCCCCTGAAGATGCAGGTTTTCAGTTTGGGAGTCCTCCAGACCTTGCATGGGCAGGCCAGTCAATGATTATGAGAACTCTTAGCCTTGTTGATATCCCTCAGTTTAGGCAACTTAGTGTTGGGGCAGATCACTTGGCTATTATTCTGTGCATTCCACTGTGGGTCTCCAATCACTTGTCCATAACCTGGAGCACATCTGCGGCATGCTCATCGCTAGGATTTCTGCCTGTTTGTGGCTTAGCCCTTGATAGGATAGGATGACAAGTAAACTTACTTAGAAGTGAGTTCCACAGATATTACAAGACCTTTTTATTAAATTTTGACCAGGCTAAATTGGCTATAAAACAAAGATTGCTCGATACTGAAGGCCAGAATGAGATTGCTGCCTTTCCTGGCCATATTTTGATTAATAGACAAATCCTGATGTCAACACCTGCTCCATACTTGTTTCAAGTCACTTTACCTAAATTTAGAAGAGCCCTCTCTCTAGCTCGATTTAATGCCCTCCCTTCAGCGGTTCTGAAAGGAAGGTTCAAGAAAATTCCCTTCAAAGCACGGCTTTGTCCCTGCAATGAAGGAGATATTGAAACTCTTGAACATATCTTCCTTTACTGTCAATTTTATAAAGATACTCGGCACCAACTGATTACCCCTCTTCTGGAAAAAAATTCCAAAATGTTCAGATACCTCATTTGTTTGTAGCCTTTTGAATTGTCAGTTATCTAGTATTGTATACAAAGTAGCAAAATTTTGTTACATTGTATGTAAAATACGCCCTATAATGAAGAGAAGAAACTGAAATATTAACTGAGACTGTTACTGACAGACAACCGAGAAGATACCGGAGTCAGACGCGGACTGTGCTACATGGCCCTCGTCCTATTCTGTGCTTGTAATTTGTGCATAATAACTACACTTTATCCTTTATCTTTTTTACCTTTTTATTCTTTTGTCATTTATAATTGTAGTACAATCTAGAAGTTTTTATAATTAGAGCTTAATTATGGTTTATTGTGATTCGATTGTTATTTGTACTTACTGGTCAAGGACCGAATAAATTTTTACTACTACTACAAGACGTTTTTTATTTAAGGAGACTTTTGGTTCTTAATATGTCATGGCAGATGGCACTTTTCATGGGTTTTTTCTATTTTATTATGTGTGTTTTTTTTTTAAAAAACTGCTTTTAACTTGTATTTTTAACTAGTGTTTTTTAAACAGAAGTTTAATTTAATTGTGTTTTAACTTTTGTATTGAAAGCTTTTTAGTTGTATCATTTTTTAAATGTTGTATCCCACCTTGGATCCCATATTGGGAGAAAGGTGGCGTATAAAATAAATAAATAAATAAATGGGACAAGTACATTATCATATTCACAAAGTAGGTGGTTATTCTGGATGTCCAGATCTTGTGTCCATGGGAAGCTGTCTCATACCAGTTCAGGCCACTTGCCAGGGTTTCAATCAAGAGTCTTTCCCAGCCCTACCTAGAGTAGCTGATGATTGAATTGGGACTTGTTCTGTGGAAAACATGTGTTTTGACAGCCTTCCCCAAGTTGGTATTTCTACAAATGTGGAAATATGTACAGTATTTGGCAATAATCTGAACTGGAAAGAAATCTCATGAGAAATCTTTGTTTAAAGATTTAATCCATTTACCTCTTCAAACAAGAACAGTTGAGAAATCCCTGAAGCTGAGAAAACACAATATTTTCCTTGTAAAAGCAGTCAAGATGGTTCTGAAATATAAGACATCTATTATAATTCAGTGTTAGAGTGAGGGACATGAGTGATCAGGGAAAGGTAACTGTTACTCCCCAGACACATAATGCACACAGTGCTCCACTTTCCCACTTTCCCAAAGCTCTCCACCCCCAAAAGGATTTTGAAGGGTTATGAAGCTACTTCTTATTATTACACAGTGGATGCAGGCATACATCAAATTGCCTGTCCCAGCTAGACAGGGTATAAGTGTTGACCTACCATTGAGCAGTGGCTAGTTGTGGCTATCAACTGGATTCAAACTGTAGTTTTAATTACAAGCCAGTGTGTGTGATGAAGGAAGCACATGACACAGGACAACAATTATTTAGGAAAGGGAAGCATAACTCATGTTCAACATCCCCAAATGTGAGGCTGAAGAATTCTTTCTGCTGTGCCTTCAAGTCACCTGTCAACTTATGGCAACCCCATAAAATTCATAGGGTTTTCTTAGGCAAGGAATATTCAGATATGGTTTTGCCAGTTCCTTCCTCTGAAATATAACCTGCAGCACCTGGTGTTGATTGATGGTCTCCCATCCAAGTACTAACCAGAACTGACCCTGCTTAGCTTCCAAGATCAGATGGGAGCTGGTGCCTTCAGGTTATGTAGGCCCTCTTCTGCTACCTTTACCTGCCATCAAAATTTTTAGTACTGTTATCCATCAGTATGCTTAAAACAGGTAACAGGAAAGCATACCAAGATCAGAGGCTGGGATGAAAATCCTCTGTACTGTTCTGCCTCTCACGGAAACCAATTGAGCTCTCCCTTGGTTCCATTAGGTATCTTTCTCAAAAGACAACATATCAGACAGGTTAATCTTGATCTACTATAATTTGCTTATGTTAAATCATTTAGGGCCCTCTATACAAGGGGGGAAATGTGAATTGATGCGTACTCATGCAAATTCGAAGCAGGATTGACTTGTCCTAACAGTGTTTGGTAAAATTGCAGGCATGCAAGGCCATCCATTTTTGGTGTCCTAACGGGCCTGCCCATGATTCAAGATGGCAACTGCGACTCGCATTTTTATTTTTGCCAGTTCTTGCCACCAAACAGTTTTTTTTAAGTGTATCTGAGGTGCAAAAGGGCAATAGTGTGATATTCCGCACACTGTCACTAAGGCGAAAATCCAAGATGTTGGTTCTAGGACGCTTGCCTTCTTAGCAAGTCCCACCCCCTGCTCCTGTCCAGCCAATCAGCTTTCTACTTCCACTTTTCTGGGGCTATGCAAATAAATGTGATTGCCTGTCCTAATGATCGCCAATGTGCATTCTCCATGGAAATTTTTAAAAACTTCAGAAAAGCCCTGAAGACTGTTCCCTCCATGTTTATGGTGGATTTGAACCCCCTCCTTCTGAATACAGCAGAATTATGTGGGATCCCATTAGGACAGGTAGGATTCTAAGCGAATTCTGAAAGGATTATTTTTGCCATTTAAACAGGCCCTTATAACTCCCTTTTCTTCCCATGGGCTCAACTCAAACTGACATACCTGGCTCTCCTCTTCCCCACTGTTATCCTCACAACAATCCTGTGTTGTTGCTGAGAGAGAGTAACCAGCCCAAGATCACTCAGGGAGTTTCATTGCTCAGTGGGGACCTGAACCTGCATCTCCCATGGCCCAGTTCAATAGACTAGTCCAACATTATACTGACTGATATGCAGGATCACACTTACCTTAGCACAGCAGCATCACCCCCACAAATCAAGCTTCATAATCCAAAATATACTGGGTCTCTATGCCATACTTCATGTAACATAAACCCTCACACACACACTGCAATCATTGGGCAAAGGCCTGCTCTGCTTGGAATAACTATATAAAATCCTCAATATATATATGCCAGCAACATTTAGTAAATTATTAAGTACAATTTATAATCAAATAAATAAATCTTTATTAAGCATCTAAAATCATGAGACATCATACAATATCAATGAAAGAAATCATAGCCCTGCCTCAAAAGTTATAGCCTAAGAAAGGGATTGTTTTTAAAAACTAACCATATCTTGAGCTGGATAAATCAGAGAAAAAGTCAAATAGTCAAATCTATAGGCCAGAAAATAAAATGAACAAAACAATAAGACAGAGAGAAGAGCCTTAAAGCAACATAAGGGCAAGCCAACAAACAAAAAATTATTTTAATCCAGTTGAAACAAACTGCTTGTCTACATGGTCAATTTACCCCATCTTGCTCCCATCTTGGAGCCCTACATTCCTGATGACACAGGGCTTTTGGCCTGTATTGTTCCCAGGGCTAAGATGGGGGAAGATAGGGTAGAGCCTGCTGTACCATTTTAAAGTAATACATGTTTAAATCCATTCCAGCCAGCAAAAAAGAGACCGGACCCCCCATGACCACAGGAGCCCTTTCCAGCCCACCAGCTCATCACTGCAGATGCCCTCTGCTTTGCTCTTTCATAGCCAGGAAGGGGGCCTGCAGTATGTGACCAAGGCTGGTGTCATGCCCTGTGAGTCTAATAAAGGTATGGCATCAGAGGAGGAGGACATGGCAGAAGATGATCCTATGGACCCTGGCACAAGTTTATCTACACCTGTCTCAGCAGGGAACTCTGCCAACATAGAGTCCCAAGCAGAGGAAGAGCCTGGTCCTAGTGGATTGGCACCAATCCCACCAGCGATCCCTGCCAAGCCAGATAAGGAGGAGAAAAAGGAAATGGACTTACTCATACTGTCCTTCAGCCAACAGAGATCCCAAAAGGAAGCCAGGAGAAGATCACTGAGACTTTATCTCAAACTCCAGGTCATTAAGGAGCACCTGGGACAGCTGTGATTACTATATATACATCCTGGGGGAGCTATGGAGCCTTTGTCAGAGATTAACTGATCACCCTGGCGAAAGCTTCATGGTTGTTATCAGTGACTCCTCATCTTTGTTGCCTTGAATCCTACTTGACCTCAGACCTCCTTGTGACTACGCTGCCTGCTTATCCTGTTGGACTATGGACCTGCTTCTCAACCATGCCGCCTTCTGTAAGCCTTGACCCTTGGGCAGTATTCTGAACTATTATCTCTGTGTGTTCCTGCTGTTATGAAATTCAACTGGCTCCATCTGTGTGTTTACCTCCTTATCACTAGGAGTTGGCCGCTTTCCCAGATTGTTTACATTATCAGGACCCACTTCTAAAGGTGTTTATATTTTTGCCGGAGTCTGGCAGCTTTCAGAGACAGCTGGTCACATGCAGGAGGCCTTGCTCATGTGCTGTGGGCATGCTTCCTGACCTCAGAGAGTGCTTTGTGGAGGACAGCGGTGGCGACTGCAGGGATGGGCCGGTGTGCTCATCTAGACTCTGATCCATTTCATGCTGGTAACAAGGAAGGGACGGGCCAGATCCGCAGGCAGGATACATAATCAGGGAACTGGCATATTCTGGCCCATGTAGATGAACCAAAAGAAAGAATAAGCAATGTTAAGATGAAGAAATATTAGATTAGAATGGTAATGAAGCAAGATAATAGAAGTACATAGTGGAGCAAAATCAAAACAGGAAATATCACCTTGAGCAGACAGTGCCAAAACAGAAGGCAAAGTAAACTGAAAAATATTGCTATTGAAGTTGGTAGTAATGCTTTTATCTAGGCAGATATTTTTGAGTAAACACATGTCTGTATTGTGTTGTTGTTGTTGTTTGCCTCAACCATTACATTGGCTTTTATTATATTTATATTACATTGGTGATTGATTTTATGAGGCAGTTTAATAGGTATTTATTTTAAAAAATACAGTAGCCTCAGATTAAGACACTGGTCTACCTTTGTGGTAGGCAGGGAAAGTGTTATATATTGCTTATTAAGTACATTGTTCTTGATAGTAGAACTAGAATCTAGTAGCTCCTATCAAATCTTCAAACTGTTTCCCAAATTGCTTTATCTTGGACAGGCACAATTGGTAAAACCTAAGACATTAAAATGCATGAGAATGTCCTGTGCTCCAGTCAGCAAGTGACTCAGGAGTCAGATGATTGTAAGGCAAGAGCTGTTGGACAGTTAATCCAGTCCAGGTCAGTCACAGGTTATCCAGCAAGATGAAAGGAGAAACAAGAGGGAAGTCATCAGACAATCCAGAAGTCAGTACAGCAAGTCAGTAATCCAGATAAACAAAGCCAGCAAAGAATAAAATACAGAGTTGTCAGTCATAGTCAGTCCAAGGTCAAGAGCACGCAAACACTGAGAGTACTGCCAGTCACCAAGGTAAAATGGTTGCAAGCAACAAAGATGCCAGAGAGCTTCTGGGAGATTTATAGGCAGCTGCCTCAGGACACCAGGTGCTTAATAAGTCAGCAACGGTGACAGTAGGGGAGTGCAGAGAGGCCAAACGGCACCAGGTGACACCATCGAGGGGAGGGGTGACACCAGTCATAGTGACGCCATAGTGAGTCAGCATTTCCTATTTAACAGACACTAGGATCTACGTAGCCTCTCCTTGGAGATTATCGATGCTTTAAAAAAAAACCAAGGAGGTTGCAAGAATGACATCACTGTACCACCAAAGGGTCCAGATGCTGGATGCATCATCATTCTCTCGTGCTTCCTCCATTCTCCCTCTGTGCTGGAGTGACGAAAAAGGTGCCGCTTTTCATTAGTGGAAGTTTCTCGTTTTGTCATTCTAGCAAGCTCCTTGGGGCTTTTTTTTTAAGTTTCTGATAATCTCCAAGGTGCCAGTTACACGGCAATTTTTGTCACGGGGCATACCGGGACTTCCTGATCCCGTATTTGTCCCATGCTGTTTAAACGATTTTTGTCCCTCTTAAGAAAATTCCGGAAGATCCCATGATTCATATTTACATGACATCAGGTCCTGTATTTTTTCATTTATCACGCACTCTTATATCCCGTGCTTTTGCTGTTTACACATGTTTAGTGTACCGGGATATTTTTTATTATTATTATTATTATTTTTATTTTTTTGCTGTCAATCAAGGATGCGATTACTCGTGTTTTCACAACCTCAGTGACATACTTCCTTTAGAATTCCATGCCACGATCAATGCTATTGGCTGGCTCAAATGTTTGTTCAGGCTTCTGGTTGGGAATGAGGGGGTTAATGAGTGTTGCTTTTGGGATGAGGCGCTGAGGCGATCGGGGAAGGAATCCGGGGGAGACAGGAGCGATCAGTGGCTAAACCCTGTGCTTTACTTTAGAAATGAATGGGCGACCCTCTGCCCACGATCTCTTTGTAACATGCAGTTGAGGAACAGGTTAAAGCTGAAGGATTTGCAGTGTAGAAATCCATTGAACAGGGTGATTTAGTATACACGCACGCACACACAAACCTTCATGCAGCTGGAAGGGATGCCTTTGTTTTCAGCTGGTGAGGCTGGATCTGTTGAACAGGTGACTGACCCCTCCTTTTCTGGTCCCTGATCTCTGAGCCCGCCCCTGGTCACCATTTCCGGTCATCACCTACTACCGAGATAGCTTGTCCCGGGCTTTTTACATTTCCGATTTTTCGAATCCTCCCGTGACTTTTTAAAAACCGGCACAAAGTCCCGCAGGTTGAGGGATAAAAGGTGGCCCCCCTTCCGAAAATCACGTGCCCGACCCGATGTACGTGTAAACAACCAGGGTTCGACACAAATTCTTCCCACTACATTTTCATCGTGTAAACGGTACTCAAGTCTCTTTGGTGACCTTCAAAGGATGGAGACAAGTCCTCAGCATTTTCTGCCTCCTGCTTAAGAGTGGGCCTCCCAACTGCTTCATATTCCAGCTCCTCAGAATCAGAGAGGCCACCATTATCTGGAGCCATAAATTCCTGGCAATCTAACTCCTCTGTGTCTGACTCTTCCAATTCCAGATGGTGAGCTACAACATGGGAAAACAAACCAAGCATCCATTTTTCTGGGAAGCATGACTGGAAGGATGCTATTGGACTCGTGTCATCCCTGTAGACTTCCCATGAGCAATGCATTAGCTGCAGTATGAAAGACTGCTGGACTAGATAGGCCTTTGGTCTGATCCAGCATGGCTGTTTTAATGTTTCAAACAATCTGTAAAGTGGGCACTCAGCACTGTTCTAGAATGAGGACATTATAAGCAATATGAGGCCATTATAAACAAAGAGGCCATTATGACCAACAATAATTGTTTATAAGGCTATTTCCCCCAGACATAACTCCCCTGGCCTGATAAGCAATGGTGTATGGAGCTAGGCATGAATGTCAGGCCAGAATATTCCCTCTTACACTATAACCAGTGCCTCAGTCCTGGCTAAAGTACTGCAGTTTCTCATTATATCCAGGACAGGAATGTGTGGATTAATGCATGTTAATAAACCAGGATCTGAAGCCACAGCATGATTCTAGTTTCAGATATTGGTTAGTAACCCAACATATTAAGCTGCAATTTCACGTTTCAGACATAACATGGAAGTGTGCTATACTTTAAGCAGAACCAAAGAACTGAAACTGGAGCATAAGGAGAAGGACAGAGGCAGAATGTGCAGACCCAACATTTGTTCCAGACATCATACTAATGTGATTTATAAAGCCAGGGTTATTACATCAAAACCAACCCTTCATAAATATCTCAAATTAATCCATGCAAATAAATAAATACAGTTAGAACAAGTTATCTCACCTGTACTGCTTATGGGCGTTGTAAGCCAGCCAACACACTTAAAGGGATGATGTTACTCTTAATCCATCATTTGAAAGCTCTTAAGTACACTTAGTACTCTAGCCTTACCATTAGACACGTGAGACACATGCCCAGGTCCCTCAACTATAAGGGATGTCAATCAACTTGCTACTGGCCAGAGACAATGCCCACGTGTTCAGAAATGGTGGTAAAGGGGAAAAGCTAGGTCATTACTGATATGGAAAGGAGGAAATACTCCATGGTTTAGAGCTAGTCCTTTGCAAAATGAAGTTTTGGGCTGATGGGTTCTCTAAGGACTCCACCTGGAAATTGCCTCGAAACAAATATAGTGTAAGCATGATTTAAGGCAGGGCAGCTGCAGAACTAGTAAATCTCCATTGTGGTTTCAACATCTGCATGAAGAAGGGTGGAGAAAGTAAGCAAGACAGCAGATAAACTAGAAATATAAATAACTCCAGAAGAGACACTCAGAGGTGCAAATACACCTGAAAGGACTATAAAGAGCACAATGCACAGTCAGTATTTGTGAGATGTCAGGGGTGTGGGTGTCTCCTTTCAGGGCTCCCAGCCACAAAGCTCTTCTCTACTGCTAGCACCCTGGATAATGTGGGAGGTTACTTTTCTGCACATGTCAGATTCTTCAGTGCAAGGAAGGAAATAGAAATAGCATTGATATTCATATACTGCTTATCAGTGCCAAAGCACTCCCTAAGTGGTTTACATTGTTTTTTAGCTAATTGCTCCCAACATGCTGGGTATTCATTTTACCGACCTAGTCAACCGGGATAGAACTCATAACCTTGTAGCTTGCAGTACTGTCATTTAACCAATACACCACCAGGGCATCAGGAAAGTCAACTCCATTTTAAAAGTTTTGAACTATCGTACTGCTTGTGGTTACTGGCACCATTCTTGAAAGCATATCTTGAAATTTTGAAGAATACAGAGTTTTAGATCTTTATTAGAACTAATCTAATACAGAATATTTGAGCTGGTATATGCTGTAAACTGCAAGTCATGAAGCCTTCAGTTGCCTTGCCCATGACCTTACTTGATGACCTGATCTGAGCCATTATTTCACAGCCTTCCCAATCTGCAGTATGGTGGTCCTGAAGGCATTTGATCCTGTATGATTTTCAAAGCTAAAGCAAGGCCAGGCCTGGTTGAATGGGGGACTGCCAAGGAATGCCAGGTGCTGTAGGCTATATTTCAGAGGAGAGCAATGGCAAACTACCAGTATTTGTTGCCTAAGAAAACACTATGGAATTCATGGGGTTGACAGGTGAGTTGAAAGTGTGTCTGTGTGCTAGCCTACAGCACCTGGCATTCCTATCGTGCATACACAATACTTACTACCTGAAATGGCTGTAGTTAAGTATCATTAAGATACAAAGAACATAGAACACTGGATATAGTTAATTCCTCCTCTCAAAAATGCGTGTGTGTGGGGGGGGTGTGCACATGCATACACACTGCATATATTGTGCCCTGTCTGGCTCTGAGGTAAGCTAAATTCTCCTCCCTGTCGCTCCAAAAAAAGTTAGGTAAGAGTAAAAAGATTTCATTCAAAGGTGTGGACTAAATCCTGCCCTCCCAGCACTGTACCCACTCAATGTAAAATCTGTATAAAGATTCACAATCTCTATAAGATTGTGAATAGTTTTCTTTAGTTTGTTTTAATCTCCGTCTTCCCCAAAATGGCTTGATTGTTAATCTCTTCTAATTGCCCACTGTCCTTCTGGCAATATATTGATTATCTTAATCAGAAGAGACAAATTCAATAAAGGAAGCCACAGCCTTGAGACTGCAAAACTCAAGCAGGGCTGTTGATGACCAGGTCTTTTGGAGGTCTCTCATTCATAGGGTCAGTGTAAGTTGAAGCCAACTTGACTGTAAACAACAAAAGCTCTGCTGAAATGAGTATGTCTAGATCACAAGACTGGTCTAATGAACTCATCTATGGGGCAAATTTTGGAAGGGATTTTCTTTTTTGAGTTCATAGGCAAAGGTTGACTTTAAAACTTCCAACAAGATTCTGTGTGAGCCATGGTTCACTTGCCTCATGTGTGAGCCCTCCAACACAAGTATGATGTTGTTCTGTTTCAAGTTACTGGGTCAAAGCTTTACTATAGGGAAAAATAGTTCTGGTGGGCAAGTTACTGGGTCAAAGCTTTACTATAGGGAAAAAACCAAGAAAAAAACTCATACTCTGTTGATTATTCTGTGTTTCCATTTCCATTTTTGGATGGAGGATGCATTTATTTAGTTTAGGGGTAGACAACTATGGTAAATGCAGGGGGCAATTTTCTGTTCCTGAGACACTTTGAGGGCCAAATGGACAACCAAACAACCAAACAAAAAGTTGAAGATGGGCAGAGGTCCATTTCCAGATTTGAAAAAAAGGGGGGGCATGCTAAATTGTGCAGGGGAGCCATGTTGCCAATTTGAGTTGTGCATTCCCACTCATGGAGGCTTCCTCATGGGTCACACATGCTCCTTTAAGAGAAATGTCCACTTACTCCGTGTTAGCTGGGAGACAAGATCTCAGTGGTTCTCGCTAAAAGGTATGAGTCCACATAAAAACACCGAAAATGCTTAAAAAGCAAATTAAATACACAGATAAGCCCTGAAACATACATAAAAACTTGCCGGCCATATGGGACAGTTCATAAAAAGAGCATCTGTTCACGTTGTCACCCAGAGGTTTTCTCGGTGGCAATAAGAACAGAGGAAAGGGGGCCGCCCATTCATCTGTATTCTCATGATTACAGTGGGACTTGGTTTTGCTCGCTCCTAAATACCATTATTATTAGTAGTAGTATACTAAAAATGAACAAGAAAGATAGCTGTATCGGGACTGGGCTAAATTAGATTTTTCTTTCTGATATACTGTAAAAATACCATGAAAATAACAATCCTGAGGAGCGTTAGCTATTCACGCCTTAGCCCATGAATAAAAAGTGATGCCTTATTCGCAGCGGGCACATATGCTGGCCACGGGAGGAGGAGAACATTGTCTGATAATTTCAGCCCATTATTTTATTATTGCATCGTAATGATGAGATTTTAGCCTTGTCTGATAAAGTCCAGAGAGAGAGAGAAGTAAGAGCCACAAGCAAATGTATAAAACCTACTTTACCTAGATCCTGAACAAATATCTTCTTCTTTAGCCATGCAAATGATATCCAGATAAAAGAAAATAACTAGTGGTGATTCTTTAGATTAAGATACATTTCCATTGTGTGAGTGAAGGCTGAAATGGTTTGTTTTCTCTTTTATGTAATGTAATTTATCTTGGAATACCATCAATCCTGAGAGAGAAAATCTCATTTTGAAGGCCCTTTTGCCACTCAGCCTTATATTTTCTTTCAGCCTCATGAGCTCATCATGATGACTGATAAGAAACAGCACAATTTTCCTTACACTTGCTATAATGCTAAAAAGCCAGTGAGGAGGTTTTGATCTCAGTTGCCTTAGGAAAATTGTGGGGAGAGGGAGAGGTTCTCATCAGAAAATGTAGCTTTGGTTTGAAATTAACAAGGTTGTGATTGAATAACTGAGCTCATTAACATCCTTTGATGTTTAAGGAAATTCACATGATGCTAGCTAGATCCCTTAGGGGCTGAATCCATAAATAGCTTGGACTTTTTATAACAGGGACACATAATTCTAGGGGCAATATAGCTGCAACTCTTTATTTCTACATTAACCTGACAACTGAAAATGCTACTGAGCAAAGCCTTTCCATAAAGGTCCCCCAAAACAGTGCAAAAACCCCATTTCAGTGTGAGGAGTTGTAGACCCTGAATGGCCCAGTCAGAAGTGCCCAAGATTGGCACAGGACCCAGCAGACTTCACTATAGAGGTAAAGCAGGTTGATTCCATGTTAACTGCCATGACTGCTTCCAATGGGAATTGTGGGACTTGTAGTTTGCTATAATTCAGGAAGATGGACAAGAGCTCTCTAGCAAAGAGTTCTATGGGCCTCAACCAAAGTATAAGTCCCAGGATTCCATGTGACAGCACCACAGCACTTAAAGAGCTATAATCATGTGGTTCAGATACTCAGACACGAGAAATGAGAACTTCATGGGTTGAATCATAAATTGTCAATGTGTGGGTGAGGAGGCTGGGAAGCAACATGAGACAAGAGAAAAGGCAGAGTTAGTGGATATAATATATAAGTGAATGACAGGACAGGAGGAGGAGTGAAGCTTAAAAACTTACCTTAATTCATTCCTGTTACTAGTGTTTAAAGCGTGATTCATTGCCATTTTTCATTCAGTTTTTTTAAATGTAACTTGTGTTGCTTGTTATTTTTCATTATTTTTTCTAACTTTGAAAACAAAGACAACCTCAGTATTTACAAGACAATAGCATGAAACCTGAAAAATCTCTGTTAGAATTTCTCTAAAAATGTCCTTTAAATGTAATTTTTAAAGTACAGGCATACCTTAGTTAACAAAATCTCTGGGAAGGAAAAGCTCCTATTTACAAAGGCCTTGTTTAGATGGCCTGTCTATTTACCCCATCTTGCCCCCATCTTGGAGCCCTGCAATCCTAATGACGCAAGCCTTTCATTCCATTTTGTCCCCACACAGTCCTCACAACCCCGAGGGCAAAGTTGGGGGAGAAGACAGGGGCTGCGTTTACACAGGCAAATATTCTCCTAAATATACCACTAAGATTGCTTATTGTTCCCACGGATCGAGCCACAGTATCGCCTCATTCAGAAGGGGGGAAGTCAAAATACCCAACTGTAGCGTGACAGGGGATGTCGCTACTTTTGCCAATTTATTTGAAAAGTAGTGCGACTTAGCGCATTATTGGTAGTGTGAATGGCGAGTCCGTGTGAATTACCAGCAATCTTCCCAATGCAGTTGCAGCAGAGCTGCACTGTGATTGGTTCTTATGATGAAGGGGTGGGCTGGCTAGATGTGGAGTCAGGAGGGAGACTCAGTAGCAGTAGGAAATTAAAAATCCCTCCTTTCTTCTGCTTAGAGATGAGCCAGCTTGCTTTTAGCATAATTACTGTTTCAGAGAGATATCGATCCTTCTTTAGTGTGTGTGTGCTCGCGTGGGAGAGAGAGAGGGAAAAGCACAGCTGACAGAGCAAAAGGAATCTCAACTGCTTGTGTGTGTGTGCTATTGGCTGCTTTTCTTCCCCTCGCACTGCCTCTTTCCTTCTTCTACGTCCTCTGCCTGGCTTTAATGACAATGATAGAGCTGCCTGGCCATCCCCCCGCACCTTTGTATGTGTAAACTAAAGCCATCATCCAAATTAGCCATAAATTGTAAGAACTATTCACCCCTGTTCCAAAAGGACGGAAATCTGGAATTTCGCTCACTTTATTCTGTCGTGTAGCTGGTCGCTTTGTTGATCAGCTGTTAAGCACGGAGAAAAAACCTTCCCTCTGGAGTTTGATTTGTGGGCAGGGAGCTGGGGGGGGAGAGGCAAAGGGTGACATTCTTTGTCCATCAGCTGTTAAGCACACGGAGTTGGGGCCAGGGCAGACTTTCCTATGGCATTCCTTTGTCTTCTCTCCAAGCTTGGCCACGCCCCCACCACATTTGGCTGTGTGAATCTCAAAGCGAAAAAAAACAAAGAGCAACAAAATACAGCTGTTTCCTCCATAGACCATGTAAACTACCCACCACTGGTGCAAAAAAGCACTAAAGTGCCATTTATCGTAATAACATCTGCCATGTAACTGCAGCCAGGGTAAAGCCTGATAAAATGTTTTAGCAAAATACCCATCAAAAATCATCTCAGCTGGGGAGGGGGGAAACATGTTGGGCCTAGCATGATTGAAGGAGCCCATACCAGCATACCAGCCCATCACTGCAACTGCCATCCACATTGCTCTCTCCAAAGCCAGGAAGGAATCATGCAGCATGTAACCAAGGTTGGCCTTGATCATGTGCTGTGGGCCACCTTCCTGGCTTTGGAGAGAGCAATACAGTTGGCAGCAGCAGCGGCTGCAGAGATGGGCCAGCATAGTGCTCTAGACTCCATCCTGGTTCATTCGGGCAACAGGGGTGGAACAGGCCAGATTCACAGCCAGAATATACCCATGGGGAGCCTGTGTGTTCTGGCCCATATAGATGAGCCCCAAGTCTTTTAACAGGAGCCCAGCCCAGCCCAGCCCCCCTTTTTGTCTTCTGTCTACTTGGAAGGTTCCCCCCCCCGCCAGCGGTGGCACTGAGAGGGTGGTGAAGGACAGCTGGAAAAAGACCAGACTTTCAGTGTTGGGCTGCAGCAGCATGCCTGCACTGAACAATGCAAAGAAGATTGACTTGGGAAAGAATGGGATTTTACTCTAAGTGATCCTACTGTAGCTATGTGTGCTTATGTACAACAGACAAGATAAACAGCTACTTCCAGAATCACTTACTGAGCATATGTGAAGATCAAAACAGAGGAAAGAGGAAAGCAAATTAGCCTGTCTCACCAGCTACCCCCAGCATGTTTTAAAAAAACAAACCACTTAAATATGTACGTTTGGCCATCAACATGGAAATCATAAGAAAAATGGAGGCTGGGGGAAGTAAAAAAAATAATCCTTGAGAGCATTTTGGAAGTTTTCAGGTGGTCTCTAGAAGGTTTAAAATGTTTTGATTTACTTGTGCAAGGCTTACCTGACCTAGTGGTTTCATTTCGCATGGGCATAATGTTAGTTTTGAATAAAAAGTTTGCTGAAACATGTTGAACTGTTCTTCATTTTTGTGAAGTAGGAATCCATTCTTATTATTTCAGTGTTATTTCTACCTCTGGCACCAACGTTTGTGTTAAAAATGTAAAGCCCAGAAACATCAACTTTGGACTTTATCAGATCATCCTCCTCAAAAATTCTTTTGCAGGCAAATAACTGTGCTGTTTTATGCCAGTAAAAGAACTCCCCCACCAGACCTTACCTTTTTCTCATTAAAGAAGCCTTCCCAGGCACTAACGGAGCATGAACAGCGCTCCATTAACTTCCTGGTTTAAAATCTCACTGAATCTCACGAGAAGATGCTAGCATGGGAAATTTAAAAATAAAAGCCAAAAAACCACACAAAAAGTACAGCAAAGTGCAGAAACACACTTTAACGGTCCCAAGTAAACAGGGAGAGGATAATAAAAAGAGCGTACCCTACCTGGCTGTCCTGATCTCACCCGGAAGTGTTTGCCCAATTACGCTGCATTTACGTGAGCACAATTGTGCATGGATTCAAATGCCGGCAATGCTGGCAACAAATCGCCATGGGAGATCTATTGCCGGCTTGGGCTGTCAATAAAAAAGTACAGCTTTTTAACAATACATAATTGCAAAAGGGCAATGTCATCTGGTATGTGCACCCTTTCGCGGTCATTAAGCATCCTCATGACTCTGTATTTGCCTGGTCTGATAAAGTCCTTTGTTAACTGAAGTATACCTGTAATAAGAAAGCATTACTTGTTGCAACAATGAAGTAGTTTCATTCCTGTTACTTATGTTACTTTTGAACTCGAAATTCATCATGGCCACATTGCCACAAATAAGATGATGGGTTGTTGGAATTTGTTACTTCCAGGCTCTGAAGAGAAGGAGTTTGGAGTGAAGGAAGATGCTGAATAGCAGAAAAGGCAGAGGGATGGGAATGTAAGAAAATTGATATGTCTGGCTTCCGTGTCACGGGGTGGGCAGGAAATCGGCTTGGGATTTTAGTCTGGACTTTAAGAAACCTAGGCAAGGTGCTGAACGTATCTAGGAGCTAGGGATCAGCACATTGGAGAGCTCCTTTACAGTTCAGACTAAAACACAGAGTGCATTCACCACCCTATTGACATGAAAGCCACCTGCCACCATGCAAGGGAGTGATGCAGTTGGCAGCTGGGGGCCAGCTGGACCTAAGAACAGAGCCATAGGTTGTGTAAGCAAAGACTGGGACAACTGCTCAGAGAACTGGCATGTCCAGCTGAAAGGGATGCTTTTCTAAAGGCCTCTGTAGAAGACACAACTCAACGCCTTCAAAAACAAAGCTAGGAAGGTAAGGGTTATTTTAATCCAGAACTGTGATGACCTTATTGTGCTGACTGGCCTTCTGTGAAGCAGAATAGGTTATCTCTACACCCCAGGATGTGGTATTACTCTCACCAAGTCTGCAGACTTTGAGAGTGGTTAAGGAACCAGTATGACGTAGTGGTTTGAGTGTTGGACTACAACTCTGGAGACCAGGGTTCAAATCCCTGCTCATTGGGTAACCTTGGGCAAGTCACACACTCTCAGCCCTCAGAAAACCCTGTGATAGATTTGCCTTGGGGTCACCGTAAGTCAGAAACAACTTGAAAGCACACAACAACAACAAGGCCAATCCAATGCAGTAACAACCATGAAGTACAACCAGGCTGCTCCTCAATATCATGTTACAACTTGTGGGAAAAGTGACCCAACTACCTCAGAATTTCGACACAGCTGAAAATTGAACTGGGCTTTAAGTCAGAGCTTAGTGAGAATCAAGCCTCAGCCAGTCTCACCATGTTATGATTTCAGACTGAGCCCCGTTGTATAATGTTAATGCCATTTTCAAGTGGTTGGACTAAACTGATAAATGCTTAGTGAATATGAGAAAATTATTAGGAAACTGGATACGTTTACTTAATACTAGTACCAAAACTTTCATGACAGAGTTCACACAGGGTCACAGTGAAGCACAGTGTTTTGCCTTCCTCTTCAGTACTGCTGCCTCAGGATCAGCATCCAATATTTTGTTCTAGCACACACATTTTTTGTTTTGTTTTTCTCCTGAGCTTGCAGTGTTATCTACTAGGTGCTGCCCATCTTTACACGCTAAAATGTGTTGACCACCAAGATCCATCATAGCCAACCCATGACCTGTCAATATCCAGACACTGGAAGTAAACAGTGACACAAGTTTAGAATCATAGAAACATAGAGTCAGAAGAGATCACAAGGGCCATCCAGTCCAACCCCCTCCCATGTAGGAATACACAATCAAAGCATGCCCATCAGATGGCTTCCATCCTCTGTTTAAACGCAGTAGTAACTAAAGCATAAGTAAGTTACATTACAAATGGAATGTAATGATGGATAACATCACACTTTTTGTGGTGTTAACTTTAACTGTCTTTGTTACTGTTACACTGAGCATTTGTGACCTCCCTGTTTAAGTGTGGCTTTAAGCATTCTGGGTTTTGTTTTGTTTTTAAGTACATAGAAATACAGTCATCCCTCCACATTCTCAGGGTTTAGGTTCTGCAGACCCCCGCAAATGTGAAAAATTCCTCAAATAATGACAGCCCTCCCCCTCCCTCCCGAAAGTGGTGACAGAGCCTCTGGAGGCCCCGTCGTCACTTCCCCGAGCTTCCCGCCACCCTCCCGAAGCGACCACGGGGCCTCCAGAGGTCCCGTTGTTACTTTCCCTCACCTCCTGCTGCCCTCCCGAAGTGACCACGGGGCCTCCAGAGGCCCCGTGGTCGCTTCCCCTCACCTCCCACCGCCCTCCCGAAGCAACCACGGGGCCTCAGAGGCCCTGTCGCCACTTTCCCTGGCTTGCCCTCGCGGCAAACTGTGAATATGTGGAACCATGAGTGTGGAGGCCACGAATGTACCACGAATGAGGGAAGACTGTACCTACTTTACCTACTTTTAGATTACATTGAAAGGGATTATTTTTAACCCCTTAAAGTTCATGGAGTCTGAGAGAAGATGGAACTCAGCACTTTATTTAATGACACAGTGCTGGATAGACTCTGGTAGCTCACACTTCTACCTTGAACAAGCAGTTAAACTAACTTCATCTAGACTTCTTACAAAAACATAAAGTTGCAGCAATTGATCAACAGAGGGCTATGACATATGTGCAAACTCACCAATAAGGAGCAAGCACTATTTCCAAACTATGTCTTTCACACATGTTCTTTGTTCTTTATTTTGGTAGTCTGGCTGTTTTCATATTAGCAAAATATGTCAAGATATTTTGGAACATGGGTCAGAATGTTTTGTACATGTTTAACTGAACTTGAAATCACTAGGAGCTTACAACATTTTCTATATCTCGGCAAACTTTTTTCTTCAACAGTTCTTTTCATCTTCAACATAGAGGTCGGCCCCCACCCCCAAATCAGAGGAACCAATATCCACGGTTTCAGTTATCCATGGCTGAAAAAACAGGGACGCATACCATAAAGCTGCACTGGAAAATGCCTAGAGAGGTGTCCTCTCTAGGAATCACTGGGTCCTCCAAATGCAACTCTATGGTATGTTTGTACCAAAAGTCCTTTATGTTAATCGGGTTTGCTATTATCCATGGTTTCACTTATAAATGGTAAGTCCGTGAATGTATCCACCATGACCTGTACTGTCAAAAAACACACTGGTAAATGTCACTTTTGTGACTGTAAATATTTTTTAAAGGCAACTTTCCAAAATTTACCAAAATCTAGGTTGTGCTCTGCTCTCTAAACCACTGAAAAATCATGAGGATTCAGTCCTTGACATGCCAGTCATTCACCCAATTCCAGCTATTGAGCACCATGACCCCTAACAGAAGAGGGTTCTAGGTTCAAACTGAAAGGATAACTGAACCCTAGGAAAAGGGGGAGCCCACCTGAGCCAATCAGAAGGAATGCATCTGGTCCATCTGCTCCCCTGGAAACTGACATTCCCTTCCCCACCACTCACACAACCAACATCCTAAGCGTACATCCAAGTGTCCCACAACCCTTGCGAAACACCCTCCTTAACCAGGGAACCTGAGTGAACAGAGAATGTCTGAGCCAGTCAAACTCCACCTGCTCAAATTTCCATCCTGAGGCCAGCTGAAGGCAGATCCTGCTAGGGTGTGGGAAAGGGATCCCTTGTTATCAGACCCTAGCAACAATGCAGCAGAATCATTGCCTTCATTGATCAAGATCTAGGGGGCTCAGGTACATGACAGTTTTTATTGGGATAGTTTGTGATTTAGTGCTTTTTCGCACCAGTGTCAGATTGTTTACATGATTTACTGCAAAATCGGTTGATCTGTTTATTTTTCCACTTTGCAGTTCACACAGGCAAAGGTGGGGAGAGTGGCCTCCCAAGCACATCTGGGGGAAGATGCCAGAAGATGAGATGGAGGGAGGGAAAGAGAGAGAGAGAGAGAAAGTGCTGGCACATTTCCCTCCTCTGATTACCAGAGGAATGCCTGTCAGTTTTAATCCCTTAGCAGGGAGTACTCCTTGTTCTTCTCAAAGCAAGAAGAGTGGGAGGAAGGAGGCAGCCTTTCAGCCACCAAGGAGCCATCCCCTCCCCCATCAAGCCCCCCTTTCCCTCACTCTCTCTCTCTCTCTCTCTCTCTCTCTCCCTCCCTCACACACACACACACACACACACGGGATCACAGGAGTGCAAGGGAGCGAACAGCCGGAGAAGCAGATTGCTACTCAATCTTTCTTGGCAGCAGCCAAGCAAGCCAGGAGGCAGACAGCTGTGCGATTGGGATCTTTTCTGTGGCTGCATCTTTTCATTTCAGGCTCCTCCATCCCCTCCCTGGTCAATCCAACCAATCATGGCTCAACTCTGCTGTTGTTGTTTTGGGAAGATTGCTGGTAATTCACACAGACTTTTCCGAAATAGTAGTTCACACAATCGATAATGCGCTAAGTTGCGCTACTTTTCAAAAAAGTTGGGAAAAGTAGCGAAAGCCCTTATTTCGCTACTTTTGAGTTTTTGAGCTTCCCCCTTCTGAATGAGGCAATATTGTGGCGCAATGTGTGTGAACTATTAGGAATCTTAGCGAATTCTTCACGGACTTATTGCCATGTAAACGGGGCCTAGGATAGGGGAGGGAAGATACATGTGCGAGGTTGCTAATCAGCCTCTCCCTGCAGGGGTGTGCCTTGGACAATGGCTCAACTGTCAGCAGGGTGGCAAGACAGTGTCCCTTTGTGGCACCAGCTCACCTGTAGTGTAACAGCATCTCATGGAGCTTGCAAGGTTCAGAGGCCTACCTTGGTGGCGATGGAGTGGGGGAAATCAGTGAACAACCCCACAGAAGAACAGACAGGCATGTTTGGTTACTCCTGCCAGCTATAAGGTGGACCTCATTCATGGATCCTGTTCCTGGGGAAGAATAAATAGGAGAGAGGGGGGAAGCAATAAATACAGTAATTAAAATTTGCAGCCTCTTCCTTTGCTTACCTATGTGAGATAGGTTGTCCTAGCATCCCAGCATGTTGGAGGGGAGCGGGGAGTTGCTGCACCATGTTCAAAGTCCCTTGGTGATATGCCCCTTAGAGTTCCAGGAAGAGAGTGCTAGCAATGTGCTCACGTTCCAATTTGCTCCCATTTACTTTCAGAATTCAGCCTACTTATGTGGAGCACTCTCTTTTTTCTGCAATGTGCCCTTTGTCCCTGTTCCCCCTCATGAGAATTCCCTCTCGCAAGCTCTCCACATGTATGTTCTCGGGCCAGAGAGAGAATAGATGCTTTTTGTCTGAATTATGGGGCCTTTTTAAATTATACAATTATAGTACTCTGATTCCATTTTAAGTGTCATGGCTTCTTCCTATGGAATCCTGGGGTTTGTAGTTTCGTGAAGCACTAGAAGAGCTATCTGGCAGAGAATTCTAAATGCACCTCCCTAAACTACAACCCCCAGGATTCCATAGGATGGAACCATGGCAGTTAAAATAGAATCACAATACTATAATTATGTAGTGTGAAAGGGCCCATGTTCTACATTTGTGTGTATGTGTGTGTCGCCACTGAGGCTGACATTTGCACAGGACATCAGTTTTTCTTTACACAGAGGCTGCTGACACACTGCAGAAATAATGTAGTTTGACACAGTTTTAACTGTGATGGCTCCATCCTATGGAATTCTGGGATTTGTAGTTTTGTGAGATATTTGGCCTTTGCTGTCAGAGAGCTCGGGTGCCACAACAAATTATAAATCCCAGGAATCCATAGGGTGGAGCTGGAATAGTTAAAACGATGTCAAGCTACATTATTTCTGCAGTGTGTCAGCAGTCAAACAGGGTTTTTTTGTGTTATTAATTGAAACTAAATACAATAAAATATCTTTCCCTCAGTTTCCCAGTGCATCAGCTGATGGTACAGAAGAGCCTTTCTTTCCCATTATTCCCTTGGAAACCAGTGTAGCAATTTGGAAGATCCAGCTATGAAACTTACTGGGTGACCTTGAGCAACACTCACTCTCCACCTGACCTACCTCACAGGCTAAAAGTGGGGTGGGAGAAAAACACACATGGAAAGGCAGGATATATATGTAACAAATTGTGAGTAGCACTGCCAGGATGAAGCTGGAAAAGCTAATTTGAGCGTGTGTTCTATTGAAAGTAATGCAGTACAATAGACTATGCCTGCCTTATGCCCACAGCTCCTGATTCTGCAAGTCATTGACTCGTGCAGAAATCTTCATGTGCATCAGATCACTAGTAGGAATATGCTGGGCCACAAACATCTTTACGCATTCTTTACTTACCTCCTGGAGGTAGCCTAACTCATGAGTATTTGCTATGTAGCAGGAATGAGATCTTTAAGATCTGTGTGTACGCAGAGGTACCTTTCCTCTAAACCAGTTCTCCATATGAATAAGCAGGGTGCAATACACCTGTTTGTGCAGGCCCAGCTCTGAGGTTTGTTTCCAGTAAGGCACACCTGATTAATCTCCCAAGTGTGCAACATAAATTTGCAGCAGCCATCTTAGGAAGAGCAAAGTTGATGTGAACACCTGTGGTAGACAACAAGCCTCTGCAAGAAGCAGCAAGCCTTTTCTGCATCTAAGGAAGCATCTTGAGCGCTTGCTCTGAAAGTGTGTCCCCTTAAGATACTGCCTGCCAGAGTATCTTTTCCCTCCCAACAGTTGTATATTTGGGTGTGCTCTCTGTTAAATGTTGAACAGTACAACTGAGCAAACTTGACGGGACATTTCAATATACAACTCTGTGATTAAGTTCCTAAACCTAGGTTTTTCATCCAAGATCAGAACAACACCACAGATCCTCCTTGGAAATGTTTTTCTCTTACCCAATGGCACGTCCAACAGCCTCTTCTCTTGTCTGCTGTTTCCATTTTAGGGTTGCTTGAGTGGGGGAGTATTTGCCTCAAATCCTTGTCATTCCTAGGGGACTTTGGAGTAGTTACAATCTCTTACCCTAACCCAGTAGTGGGCAAAGTGCAACTGCTCCCTGCATTCTTTTTGCAGTCCACAACTCCTCCAGGCCCCTGGAACTGCCCCTTTTTCTGGCCCCAAAAAGGGAGGAATTGCCTCCTCTAAAAGCCTCCAGGAGCAACAATTCACATTTTAAATTTGTTCCAGCTCACCCTTAATATTTAACATTTAAAAAATGAGTTTTTCCGAAACAGAAGTAGACTGGTTTGTTTGCTTTTCCCTATTTGGGGGCATTATTGACATTCTGAGGTCTCAGTCTCCCTCATAAAATGCTATATTCTACTTTAAAAGCCAAGGCTGCCACCTGGGGAATCCTGGGATTTGTAATCTGGTGAGGCACTTGAGCACTTTGGCTTGAGAATTCTAAATACGCCACCCTGTGCTGCAAACTCCAGGATGTCATAGGATGGAACCATGGCACTTAAAGTGGAATTATAGAGCACTAATAGTATAGTTTGAGAGGAGCCTGTGCTGCCCCTGGATGATCCCCTGGGCCTGCCCATGCCTGCTCTATTCACTTGCTTTGTTGCAGTGTGCTATTCAAGACTGCTCATTAAACCTTCTGAATCTGTGATAACATACCTTGCAGCAGAATGACATGAAGCACATGGAAGCAAATGCAAGTGCCCATACCAGAGGAGGACAAAATGGCAGGGTTTAGTGGGCAGTCACCTGACAACTGCTTTATATACCTGCCCTTACTTGGAAAGAGGCAATATGACCTAGCTTGAAAGGTCTTGTCTGACATTATACAATAAAGGCAAAGTAAAAACAAAACAAAACCATTGATTACCTCAGAGTATATTCCCCAAAGACAAAAATGTTGAACATTTAATATTGCCAAATGTTAAAGCTAGTAAGTAGCCTGAATCAGGCTCAGCTCTATCATTAAGCCAAGTGAGGTGGTTGTCTCAGGTAACAGATGCTAGAGACTGAGGGATTTATCACATGAGGCTGAAATTGCATGATTACAATGGGATAAAAGCACAAATGGGTTCCTGTTATCACATGATGTCGTCCTCCTGTGCTCTGTCCGTGCTCCAGCTGTTAATTGCACGTGACTTCTCATTCACAGGCAAAACCTATGAATGGGTGTCAACAGCACTGTTTTCATGGTATTGATGAGTGTGCAATAATTCCATCCCGCTGTAGTCCCAACATTACAGTGTTAGTGGGTACCTCACCCACTTTCCCCCCTCCCTATTACCAATGAGAACACATAATTAAGCTTCCACTGGAAAGGGTGGAGACAACTTCCGGGAAGCTCTTTTAATGAACTGTCACCTTTTCTCAAAATGTTTTTTTCTTTGTTTAATTTGTTTGTTAACTTGCATGGCTTTGGTGTGTTTCATCAAAATTCATAATTTTTCTTATGAGAATAGCCGAAATCTCACCCATGCAAGATCATGGAAGTAGGAGCAAAATTTTTTTTAAGGCAGGCCATCACATAGTGTTAATATTCCATCATTACTATGCAATGCAAAAACTAGTATTGCTATAGCGCGAGCTTGAATCTCATTCTTAAAACACTAGTAGGTGGCCATGTGATCTTCTCTTAGATGTATTATTGCATAATAACAGCAATGCGTAATAATTAATTTATTAATGCCACTATAATTTTGCTTCCCTCAATGGCAGAATTACAGCATTTTTAGATGCTAATGTGATAAAGCCCTGAGACTGACAGAAGGTGTTGGGAGGACAGAGCTAGAACTCACATACAACTGACTCTCATGTTCCATTAGCTAAGCCTGCAGTCCTTCAGTGGAATGGAAGTGCCATGCTCCATAGGTCTGATGAGGGTATGGAATGAGAGGAGGAGGAGGACATGACAGGGAACGGCCCTATGGATACTGACACAGGTTTATCTACACCTGTGCCAGCAGGGAACCCTGCCAACATGGAGGCTCAAGCAGAGGAAGAGCCTGGCCCGAATGGGTTTGGCACCAGTCCCAGCAGAGAACTGGCCAATTCAGGTAAGTATGAAGAAGAAGAGATGGACTTACTTCCACCATCATACACCAGCAGCGAGCTCAAAAGGAAGCTCAAAGGCAATCACTGAGACTTTATGAGAAAAACCTGCTTGTCAAGAAGCACCTGACAAAGCCTTGATTGCTATATATATGCTTGGGAAGTGATGGAGGCTTTGTCAGAGATCATGTGATGTTCCTGGAGAAAGCTTCTTGCTGACTTCGTTGCCTTGATCCTTGCTGCCTTGACTTGTGCCTCAAGCTCGGACTGTTCCTGATTACTCTGCTACCTGTTTCCTACTGACTCACAGACTCATTTGGACCCACATTGCCTGCAGTAAGCTCTTGACTTTCTGGATTGTGTTACTGACTAAATCTTTGCTTGGCTGTGTTTGCATTCTGGTGTGCTCATTAAAAGCTGGCCACCTTTCCAGACTTTGCTGGCAAAATTGCTTTCTTGGACAGAAAGACACAATTGAAGTAAAATTCAATTGCCTCTCTTGTCAGCTTGTGTAGATGAAATGGGGGCGGAGTATCATCTTGTCCTCTGCTTCATAGGGTTGCCATCAGTGCTGGAAAACTGCAAAAATCGCAGATTGGAGGGTCTGAAAATAGTCCCATCTGGCTGAGCTGCTTGAAGCAGCAGAACGCAGATTGCTCCAGCTTCCTCTGCTGAAGGCAGCAGCTGTGTGCAAAAGCACATTATTTGACTGATACTGCAGGCTCTGGGTTACATGGTATTGTATTGCACAGGCATGCTAGACCCAGAGCCCAGAAGGTGGGAGAGTGCAGCAAGAGAGGGAAGGGAAGAAGGCCTGCAGTCTCAGCAGAGAGTTGTGTGGTGAGTCTGGCGTCCTAGGCCATCCCCCCTGTGGTGGATTCCCTCCTCCTCCTCCCCCGGCAGACACTCTGGGTGCCCTCATCATGGAGATGGGGGAGAGAAGAGGGATCCCTCCTCCTTGCCCCGCCGTGGGTGCTCTGGGTGCTGTCATCATGGGAATGCAGGGGGGAGAGAAGAGGGATCCCTACTACTCCCCCACGCAGGTGCTCTGGGTGCCCTTGTCACAGGGATGGGGGGAAGAGAAGAGAGATCCCTCCCCACCCCCCGGGTCCTCTGTCCCAGTTTTGTGGCAGAGAATTATGGCAACCCTACTCAGAGAGCAAAAATGATTTAGCAGGAAATAATTTGGTCTGGTTCTTTTGTGAAACTTAGTGGGATAAGATATATGAAACATACAGAAAACACATGGAATGGACTATACAAAATAATTACTCTTATCATATGGATATTATTAAATAAGTTTAAAGGGCAGATCATCTTTCATTTGAATGTAATGTCACAATAAATTAGTTAATCTAATTTAAAATGATACATTTTATTTTAGTTTTAGAGGTACTGTACAAATAGACCTAGTCATTTTGCTGCCTGAGGCAAAGAAAAAAAATCCCGCCATTCCAGGTACACAAGTGAACTGAATTGCCAACTGAATCTTACTTCAACAATGGTGACATAGCAGTGCCAACCACTCCACCTTAGGGAGTGGTAAGAGAAGTTATGTGCCACACACAACTCTGTCTTCCAACTGACAGGAGCGCCTCACGCTACCAGACATGTACAGTACTGATCTTCTGGAATTTCCTGCTTATGAGGTTTTTAGCAGAAACTGGATGCAGTATCTCAGTAAAAAGGTGTTAATTTTTGGCTACTTATGAGTCATTCATGGCTAGGGGTCAGTTAAGAGCTAACTATTGCCTGTAGCATTACTAAACTTGTTCACTTTCAAAAATGTTGAAAGCTTGCAGTGGAGTCTCTACATTTCTTCAGGATTGCACAGCACATTTATAGCTGTGTGTGTGTGTGTGTAATGCAAGCAAACCTCATCAAACCTGTTTATCCCTTTATCCTGTTTCTCAAATGATTAACAAATACTGCAACATCAAGGTAAAATACAACATAATTTATTTAAAGCTGAATTAAATTACAGCCTTAATAAAGCAAATGTATTGCTTCTAAACTGGTCATCTTTCCAGGAGTGTTAATGAAATCCAACCAGAATCCACATTTGAAGTTGCAAATCATTCCTCTTAAATGTTTATAAACAGGCAAATGTAATATGATTTCATAATGTTCTGAAAGTTTTTTTAACACATGCACTATGATCATTCATATTTCTTGGAAGCTCAAACTTATTTAATCAGGTCGGGAAAAAGGGGAACTATTATTTAAATTTCCCTAATATAATCTATTTGGTGCCCTGATTACTTAGAAACAATGATGTCAGAAACAGGTAAATTCCAATTGACTTTTGGATGGAAATCCCCTGAGAGGTCAATACAGAAGGCTAGAACTAGGGGCAAGATGCAATCATGGAGAAGAAGCCATATTTGGGTGGAAGGCCTGCACAAATGATCTCAGGGACTGGGGGCTTGTCTACATCAGCCAGAATAATCCACATTCTGGCCTGAGTATTTTAGCCCCAGGCCTGTGGCATTTGCCCCATTACCTGCCCTTCCATTGCAGCCATGAAGGGGTGCCCTCACACCCGTGACCCATGCGCGAACTGGCACTTCTCTTCCCTGAGTGAGTCGCATCTTCCAAGGACAGGTACGAGGCACCCAGGCATGGTCACATGGCTGGGCACCTCACGGTGACCTCAGCAGACACTATGTGTGCAACCTGGCCAGGAAATAGCTGTGCTGTGCACCACACGGACCACATGTACAGATAGCTCCCCCATTAACCATAGAACCATAGAATTGTAGAATTGGAAGAGACCACAAGGGCCATCCAGCCCAACCCCCTGCCACACAGGAAATCACAATCAAAGCATCCCCATCCCTGACAGATGGCCATCCAGCCTCTGTTTAAAGACCTCCAAGGAAGGAGACCTCACCATGATCCGAGGGACTGTGTTCCACTGCCGAACAGTCTTACTGTCAAAAAGTTCCTCCTAATGTTGAGGTGGAATCTCTGTTCCTGGAGCTTGCATCCATTGCTCCGTGTTCTAGTCTTTGGAGCAGCAGAAAACAAGCTTGCTCCATCCTCAATGTGACACCCCTTCAAATACTTAAAGAGGGCTATCATATCGCCCCTTAACCATCTTTTTTCCAGGCTAAACATACCCAGCTCCCTAAGTCTTTCCTCATAAGGCATGGTTTCCAGACCTTTCACCATTTTGGTCGCCCTTCTCTGGACACGCTCCAATTTGTCAATATCCTTTTTGAATTGTGGTGCCCAGAACTGGACACAGTATTCTAGGTGAGGCCTGACCAAGGTAGAATAGAGTGGCACTATTACTTCCCTTGATCTAAACACTATACTTCTATTGATGCAGCCCAAAATCGCATTGGTCTTTTAAGCTGCCTCATCACACTGTTGACTCATGTTCAACTTGTGGTCTACTAGGACTCCTAGATCCCTTTTGCACGTAGTCTCGTTCAGCCAGGTCTCCCCCATCCTGTATTTACGCATTTCGTTTTTCCGCCGTAAGTGCAGTACCTTACATTTCTTTGTATTGAATTTCATTTTGTTAGCTTTGGCCCAAGTCTCCAGTCTATCCAGGTCATTTTGAATTTTGATCCTGTCCTCTAGGGTATTAGCTACTCCTCCTAATTTGGTGTCATCTGCAAATTTGATAAGTATGCCCCTAATTCCATCATCCAAGTCATCGATAAAGATGTTGAATAGCACTGGGCCCAGGACAGAACCCTGTGGCACCCCACTGGTCACATCTTTCCAAGACAAAGAGGAGCCACTGCTGAGCACCCTTTGGGTTCAACCAGTCAACCAATTACAAATCCATTTAACCGTTAACTTGTCTAGCCCACATTTTACAAGCTTGTTTGCAAGAATGTCATGGGGAACCTTGTCAAAGGACTTACAAAAATCAAGGTATGTGATATCCACAGCGTTCCCTTCATCTACCAAGCTGGTCATTTTATCAAAAAAAGATCAGATTAGTCTGACATGACTTGTTTCTCTGAAACCCATGTTGACTTTTTGTGATTATGGCATTGCCTTCCATAAATGTTCACCAACTCTCTGTTTAATGATCTGCTGTAGAATCTTCCCTGGTATTGATGTCAGACTAACCGGACGATAATTGTGGGAGGGGAAAGGACTATGCACTCTAGGGGATGACTAGAGGAGGTCTTTGTCTCCCACAGGCACTTCCAAGAGATTGAATATTACTTGTTTAGGAGAAGCAACTTTCCAGAATACTCACACAAGGGCAGCTAAGGTCTGAAGCCTTGCAGCTATGGCATATATACACATAAGCCACACAGAGAGAGGGGGGAGGGGCATATGGGTATACAGCACATGTGCACACGCACACGAACATACACATATCCACTGGCTTTCAACATAAATGTATAAGGTAGTTAACAACTGAAAACATGCCAAAACTGACTAAGGGAGTGTTTACACTTTGGTGTGTAACTATTAAAATTCCGTTCCTCTGGATGTTCTCTCTTGCAGTCTAAATTCTATGCACATGGGTGCTGCAATTTCAGCTACTATGGCTCTATTATGTAATGCGCCTTCATCTACAAGTAGCGAGTCAACTTATGGCAACCCCATGAATTTCATAGGGTTTTCTTAGGAAAAGAATACTCTGAAATGGTTTTGATAGTTCTTTCTACTGAAATATAGCCTACAGTACCTGTATTATTTTCTCATATTTATCTCTTTCCTTTTTCTTATATATTCAAGTAGCATTGCTCCTGAAGGTCATGATACTATCCAATAGCTGCTAACAGGAGTTATTTAACACAGTCTAGACACAGTGGTTCCCAAACTTTTGGTCCTACTGATATTTTGGACTTTATCTCCCAGAATTCCTGATTGCTGGCCAAGGTGCCTAGGGCTTCTGGGCAATGAAGTCCAAAACACTTGGAGGACCAAAGTTTGGGTCCAGAGCAATGGTTCTTATAGGAGGAAAAAGCAATACACTATTATTTTAAGTACTGTGCTGGCAAAATTTAATATCCCCAAATAGACAAAAACCTTCCTAGGCACAAAAACTGGGTTTCTCATAGCAAATTAGCAAAACATGTATTTAGTGTAATATGAATTGATAATCTGGAGAAACCTACAAATAAAAACACAATCTGAAGATTTGTTTTTTTCTCTTTTAAAACTGCCATGTTTCTCCACTATACAAAACAGTGACCTAGATCTCAAACTATCTCTGCAATGCATTATCAGGGTCAAGGGCTAAAGCCACTTTTGGCTGATCAGAAAGTGTGAACTAGTAAGGCAGAAAAGAAGGTATTTCAGGCATTTGGGGTGCCCAGTGCAAATGTTGATTTTGGAATGCTACACTGATATTATTCTGAAACAGGTACAGCCTGTTTCATTGCTTGTATTATTATCCATGTAGCAATGGAAATCACTGTTTTCTCCAGAAGAACCAGAGCAAATGGTGGATTTTTAAAACATATTTCTGTCTGTTTTAAAGGGTATTTGCCCTGGATTCCTGTTGTAACTGCCTGGGTGTCATCTGGGCAGTTCAGATTAGGGTCGAGGTAAAAACCCTGTGTCATTTGGACTACTGGGAACAGTGGGAGCAGCCTTTCTCAACCTTTTTACCCTGGATGAACCCTTGAAATAATTTTCAGGTCTCAGGGAACCCCTACATAAAAATGATACCTACAGCTCCCTTTTTAAAAAAATTACAGAAACAGTGAAAAAAAATAGGTGCTTATTATATTACACATTGCTAGCAATACATATTTGATACATGAAAGTAACAGGCCTGAAAAAACATACTGGCAGAGAAGTATTTATAGTGTACACTAAAATACTGACAAATTATCCTATGAAAATGCCAAAAAAGGTAATCTATAATAAAAATAAATTAAATGAAAAATAAATATGATTATCATGAAACATTATTAAAACCTGAAAAATGTCATATGAAATGGCCAAAGAAAGACTAATACAAATATATTTGATGAAAAACAAATATATTTATTATGATAACATTATTAATGTAAAACCTGTGTTTGTATTTTGGTACATTGTTCCATGTCCTAGTCTCTGGAGCAGCAGAAAACAAGCTTGCTCCATCCTCAGTATGACATCCCTTCAAATATTTAAACATGGCTACATCACTAACTCTGACCCAAAGATTGAGCTCTGAGCTAACAGAGCTTGCAAAAAGCAGCAACTACAGTTGCCCCTCCACATTCGCGAACTTAGCATTTGCGGTTTTGCATATTCGCGATTTTGGGAGGGCACCCCTGCCCTCCCAAAAGCAGTGACACGGGGTCTCCGGAGGCCCTGCAAAGGCCTTGGGGGAGGGCCGGGGAGGCCTCCGCGGAGCCTTTGGAGACCCTCCGAAGGCCCCGGGAAGGCCTTGTGGGGGGAGGGCCGGGGAGGCCTCAATGGGGCCTTCAGAGACTCTCCGAAGGCCCCGCGAAGGCCTTGGGAGGAGGGGGGAGGGCCAGGGAAGCCTCCGTGGGGCCTTAGGAAACCCTCTGATGGCCCCGCGAAGGCCTTGGGAGGGAGGGGGAGGGCCGGGGAGGCCTCCACGGGGCCTCGGGAGGGTCTTGGAAGGCAGGGGGAGGCGGGGGGAAGCGACTATGGGGCCTCGTGGCCCCGTGGTTGCTTTGGCGGGGGAGGGGGAGGGCAGCCATTATTCGCAGAATTTTCACATTCGCGGGGGTCCGTGGAACCTAACCCCCGCGAATGTGAAGGGACGACTGTAAATAGCCAGGCTCAGGCTGAGAGGGAGGCTGTAGCTTCCTGCTAAGCCAGCGTAATGGTAATTGGAAGGCTTTTTTCAATAATATGGGAGTTGATCAATCTATTCTATGGAATCCTGGTGTTTACAGTGGAAAGAGGGGTATTTAGAATTATTAGCAAAGAGCTCTAGTGCTTCATCAAACTACAAATCTCAGGATTCCACAGGATGGAACCATGGTGGTTAAAGTAGAATCATAGTGCTATAATTGTATAGTGTGGAAAGGATTGCTGTCTGCACATACCTTTACCCACCTTCCCTGGTTATTAGTGTTTTAGTGTTAACTTTGGTTCAACATTCTGTCTGAATTCTGCAAAGAGATTGATATACAAAGTAACTTTGGTCTCTGGTTGAAAAGTGAACAGCAGCAGTTGGTCACAATTCTTACTGATTCAATGTATGTATCTAAAACATTTATATCCCATCTTCCCAAAACCTTCAAGAAGGCAGATAAAAACAGAGTTTGGAAAACTGTCAGTTTTAGCTGGGAAATTCTGGAAGTTATCCCAAAAATTAACTTTCCCCAGCTTTGCCTAAAATATAAGAGGAGTGTGAATGTGCTGTAGCAAGGCTGCCCTTGAAATGTGTTTGAAAGCTACAGCTAGCGAAAGATGCAGCAGTCAAACTGGTTCTTTTTCTAAATGGTTTATGAGCACTTTAGAGACCACAGAGCACCGGTTTGGTACCAACTGCTCTTGATTCAAATTTGCCAAGAAGCTCAATTTATGGATCTGGTTTTGATCTCCAAAGTCCCAAATGGCTTGGAGACAAGATATTTGAAAGACTGCCTCTTCCATATGAGCATACTCAGAATCTGCAATTTTCAGCAGCACCCCTAAAGTATGTCCTGCCACCCCAAGAGGTTAGGTGAGTACAGATGACAGGACCTCCTCTGTAGCAAGTTATAGAATTCCTTACAGAAGTCAGGTGTCTCCATCCCTACTGAGCACCCAGCAGGCAGCCAAGACTGTAATGTTTCATATGACCTTTGGTCCTTGGGTTTTGGGACTGTTTTAATGTGGGTTTTTAAAAACTTTTTAAAAAAGCTTTAAAATAGTACTTTTAGCTGTTTTGCATTGCCTCAGGAGCCCTGACAGGTTGACTGATAATATGCATAAATACTTTTCATAATGATAATGATAATAATGATAGAAAAACGATTTAAAAATACAATCAAAGTATGTTAAAACACAGAAACACCATTACTTAAAAGAAGCAGCAGAGAAGCACAAACTCAGGAAGATAAACAGTCAGCCAAGGTTCACTAAAACCAATAACAGAAGCCTTCCTTAACAGGAAGTCCTTTACACTAGAACAAAAAACCATTAAAGAAGAGGTAAAATGAATCTCCTAATATACAGTATATATAATTCCAAATGCTGGGTAAAGTTGGTGAAAACGCCCTTCCCTCTTCGACTCCATTACACATAATAAAAAACCACAAACTAGCTTATAAGGTCAAAGCAATATGTTAAATAGACTTTTGAGAGTAAACATTCACAGCTATGTTTATGTCAGCTGTAGCACAGTTCTGTTATAAATGCAATCTTGTTGCCTGTCTATACGAGACAGAAAAACCTGGAGTGCCTTGCAGTAATGGCATTTCACACCAGCAGCAACTTGTCTTAACAGTGTTTTTGCCCCCTTAAGTTTCGCGTGCAAGATGGTGGTCACGAGTTATTTACTTGCATTTGTACTTACCTCAATTTGCCACTGCCAATTTTTTTTTAAAAAAAATTGTCTAAGGTGCGCTAGAGTGATTTTTCAATTTAACAGGAAAGCAAAAAACAAAAACAAAAACCCCAAACCACACCGTTTTATTGCTTTAGCGATCACTCACTAAGGTGAAAATCCAACATGGCAGCAGCGGGTGCCTCACCTGACCAATCAGCTTTGCCCTTCCTCTCCTATGGGAAATTGATTCATATCGAATTGCTTGTCCTAACAAGCAGGAATGTGCACCCCCCTTGCTGTTTTTAAAAAACTATGGGAAAAGCCACAAAGTGTTTTTGCCGTTTTGGGTCTCCCTCCTTCTGAATACAGTGAATTGATGTGGAATCCCATTTAGATAGGTCATATTCCCAGCAAATTCCATGAGGGTTATATTCACCATTTAGACAACCCCTTGATAATGAAAAGAATGGAGAATTTATACAGGCAGAAGGAGGAGAGGAGAAGTGACCTGGAAACTACAGAATGCTCCATAGTATAGAGACTAATGGATGTGACAGCTAAAGTGAGCTTAACTGTATTCTCAATTTTAAAAGTTCTCAAAAATTATATTTTATTAATTAATACAATATAGATTAGCTAATCTATATTTTATATTTTATTAATGCAAATATAGATTTTATTAATGCTAATCTATATTTGCATGAAACAACCATGAGACTGTAATGAATAAACTATCCAAGGCAGTATTTTTTTAAAAAAAATGTTCTCAAAATTATAATTATCAAATACATGCAACAGCCCTTTAAAATTACCTTCACTACCTGTCTTTTCCATTTTAAACTGAAAAGCACATAGATTAATCAGTTTGCTCAGATCAGCCCTTTCCAACCGGATACTCTCCAGATGTATTCATAAGCTCACCAAACAGGAAGAGGTGCAGTTCAGTGCTTGTGGATACACTTTGTATGCAGAAGTGCCCAGGTTCAATACCCAGGTAGACTGGACTCAAGGCATCAAGAAGTAGATATGGAAAACTCACACCAAAGAGCCTGGATAGCAGCTGGTAATCAGATGATACTGAGCTAGATGGACTGACCTGCTGTAATGGAACTTCAGCAGGGTAGCAGGAACCGCTTTGGAAGCAGGGCAAAGGAACTGAGGCAGCCATGGCATCCAGTGGTGTCACACTACGCTGTTACAGTGCTATTATTCCATGTTAACTGCCATGGCTGCATCATGTGGAACTCTGGAGTTTGTGGTTTAGTGAGACCCAAGAGCTCTCTGGCTGAGAATTCTAAATGCCCCTCCCCAAACTGTAAATCCCAGGATTCCATAGGATGTTGCCATGGCAATTAAAGTGGAATGATAGTGCAATAAAAGCATAGTGTGATAAGACTCAGAGCACTTCCAGGATAGAGCCCGCTTTCCAAATTACAAAATGCATGAGGAAATGCAAAATCCAAGGTTTGCCTATATTGTTGTTGCTATTATATTCAGGTATAGCCTTTTACTTGTCTAAGGGCTTGTCTATATGACGAAAATACTCCTCATAGAATTTGAGAACACCTTTTGTCCCAATGGGATCTCCAATAATTTCACTAAATACTCTGCAGGGAAAACTTTCCCCATATTTTTTTAAAAAAAAACTCTGAAGGAAATGCACATTCCTGCTTGTTGGGAGAACCAATTCGCTTTGCTGAGCATTGCTGATAAGAGCAGAAATGGAAAGTTGATTGGTCGGACGTGCACAGGGGCCAGAGCTTGCTGGCAAGACAAGCACCCAGAACTGCCATGTTGAATTTTCACAATAGTGATCGTCTGCTGAGCTGATGAAACAGCCTTTCTTCTTCTTCTTTTCTGTTTAAGTGGAAGATTGCACTTCTGCACCTTGGATTTATTAAAAAAAATACTGCTTGCTGGCAGCAACTGGTGACAATAAAAACACAAGTAATTCACTCGTGCTAAGAATCTTGATTTGCTGGCATGCCTGTTTGAACAACAAACAAGTATGACTTTGTGTGCCTGCAGTCTTGAAAAAAAACATGGTGACAAATGAAAGCTGCTGCGAATTGGCGTTAGTATGTATTGGTCCACATTTTATTGCCTCATATAGACGAGTCCCAAGTAAATAAAAGGATTTACCCTTTTACTTGTGAAGGTTTAACAGTAAATAATAGAAATACTCAATTAAATTTAAAAATCTTGGGTACTCCATTGGTAAGATGGGTCAATTTCTTCCATCTGTCATTTAAAAACAGGTGAGGAGTGATGAATTCCATTTTATGAATAATGAATTTTTTGATGATATGTTACACATATGTATGTTACATGTTTTATGTCTCAGTGTGTGGTTTATGGATGAATGTTGTACTTGAGTTACTGGCTCTGTGCATATACAGAGGTGGTTTTCCCAGTTCCTTTCTCTGAAATAGAGCCTAAAGCACCTGCTATTCAGAAAGAGAAACAGTACTTTTTCAGGAAGCAATGTCATAACTCTGCATTTGTTTCATGGAATTGTCACATAACAAAATCTGTTTGGCTGTGTGAGCATGTTACTGCTGGCAAGCAGAGGAAAGACACTTTATAGAAAAGAAAATAGTGTTAAAGAGGAAGCTGATTGGATTTGTGACAAGGCTTACAGTGGAGCTGCCACCTGTTTGGAAGAAATATAGCCTTCCAAGCAAAATGTGTGTGAGAATGCAGACTGTGTGAGGGGAGGGAGGGAGGGATGCGTTTTCTCTACATCAACTCCCATCTTCACCAAAAGGTGGGTGGCTTTCATAGGGTGAGAGGAAAAAATAAAACCACGAAAAGTTCCTTAATATTTTTCTTCCTAAGTCATCTACCCTGTTTGGACTTCAGAATACAGAACAAATGATGGAGGGATCCTCAGAAAATTAAGGGAACAGAGGTAACGTTTAAAACAACTACATTAGCAAGCATTTGAACACTTTGGAAAACACTATATAACCATAAAGCATTATTATTATCATTAACAAGCTCTCATATAAACTGCAGATGCACTGCCTTTCCCATCTCTTCACAGAATCATATAGTTGGAAGAGACCACAATGGCCATCTAGTCCAACCCCCTGCCACCCAGGAATACCCAATCAAAGCACTCCCGACAGACAGCCATCCAGCCTCTGTTTAAAAACCTTCAAAGAAGGAAACTCCACCACACTCCGAGGCAGCGTATTCCACTGCTGAACAGCTCTTATTGTCAGGAAGTTCCTCCTAATGTTTCATGTCGTTTGAGTCCATTGCTCTGTATCATTGTCTCCGGAGTAGCAGAAAACAAGCTTGCTCCATCCTCAGTATGACATCCCTTCAAATATTTAAACGTGGCTATCATATCATCTGTTAACTTTCTCTTCTCCAGGCTAAACATACCCAGTTCCCTAAGCCGTTCCTCATAGGGCACGGCTTCTAGACCTCCCACCATTTTGGTTGCCCTCCTCTGGACATGTTACAGCTTGGATCAAAAATTTGGATTTTAAGAACATTCAGGCACATTTAAAGTATCATCAAAAGATTACAACGTTCTGAGATTCTATATCAAATAACTGTTATTAACACAGGCACAAAGTATCATGAGATTTGCCATACATATGGACTCAGGCTGCACTGTACACATGCTTTATGGTCTCCTTTACTAAAAAAACAAGCTACACACTGTCAACAGAGGTTGTCCGGGTTTACACATAGACAGATCGAAGTAAGCTTGTTGAGCTGCTTACTGCATGCTTGGCTGAGATCACCATTACATTATTCAAGCAGCAATTGTCTTCTCTGTAACCCCACCCCAGCCCTTCATGTGAGTTTATTTTCTTACAGTGCATATACAGTGGGCCCTTGATATCTGCTGGGGTTTGGTTCCAAGACCCCCCACAGATACCAAAATCTGTGCATGTTCAAGTCCCATTATATACAATGGCATAGTAAAATAGTGCCCCTTATATAAAATGGAAAAATCAAGGTTTGCTTGTTGGAATTTTTTTCTCTGGAATATTTTCAAGCTGTAGATGTTTGAATCCATGGATACAGAAACCATAGATATGGAGGCCCAACTGTAGTGCATTTATAATGAAATCCAATCATCATCATTATCTACTCAAAGAAAAGACCAAGATTAGTGGGGCTTAGTCCCAGGTAAGTGAGCATAGGAATGCAGCCTCAGACATAAAAGGTAACAGTCACCACCACATGGTGCTAGTGCATAATTGCAGTCAGGTATCTTCAAGTAAATGGAATTTCATAGGTGAACATTTACTTTACGACTTGCTTTATTACCATCATATTATTTATACAACATGATCAGTGTTCATGCTACTTTATATTATCTTTATTCCCTTTAATTTGGATTCTGATTTTTTTTCTGAACAAAATATGTTGATGTTTGCAATCATTCTAAATTGGCACTGGGAGTGTGGATTGGCTCATTTAAACTGAGCCATCTACTGACCTTTTAAATGATCAAGCAATCTAAGAAAGGAATTTCCACCCTCTTTTTGATAGTTTAAAAATATCCCAACAACCTGGTACAGAAAATCTAAATAGTGCGCTTTTCCCAGATTGGATATGAAGTGATGGTGAAAGTTTTTTATTATTATTATTTCCCTGATGTGTAGTAGTTACAGAGAGAATCCTTTATTTGAATGTCAGCTCAAAAGAAATTAACTGGCCTTCATGCCAAGTGAATGGATGCAGGATGAGGCTATTAATGTGAACTGTTGTCTGGAAAGTCTATGATAATCAGAGCTCACTTCCCCCAGGAGGTTAGCTGTGTTGCAGCAAAAATAGCAACAAAAAGTTTTGTGGCACCTTAAAGATTAATCTATTTTATTTGGCATAACCATTTATTTGGCATAAGTTTTTGTAGATGTGTTTGATGATGTGGGGCGGAATCCATTTTATGCTAAATAAAACTTATTAGTCTTTAAGGTGCCACAAGACATTTTGTTCTCATTTCCCCACATTCTCATTTCCTTAACGCTTTCTCTGGAGGTGTTACGGGTTCATTAGAATGGACAAAGGGAGAAACCAGAGCATTTGAATTCATACCCACTGCGATGCAGAGGGCATTGGTATAGCAAGTAGCTAATCGTGATAGGGTAGGGACCAAATTTTGCTCCAGAGTGGGCTGTAGTTGTGAATCTTTTGCCAAAAATCAATGAGAAATGTTACTCAGAAGTGATCAAAAGGGTATTTCGTACTCCCAGGATTTTCTAGTCTATTTTTATTTCATTTTCTTCCTTTAAAGCAAATTTGGGGGGGGGGCGGTGAGGGGAATTTGGAGCTTGTTTCAGAACACAAGCCTGTTCCAGATGGTGTTTAGGAACATTTTATGGGTGACTTTTTTTTACCCAATAAAAAAAATTAAAATGAGGGTCTGGGAGTTTGGGGGGAGGCTCACAAGACACAAAAAGGGCCTGGAACCTTAGAGATGCTGCTACACAGTCTGCACTTTCTCCATCACTGAGGTAGGGCAAAAGAGAGAAAATCTCAAACGTTTGACCTTGTGGCATATTTGCTATTTGATGCATGTTTTCCTTGTCACTCCTCCATGCTTGGAATGGAAAGCTGGGTCATTCCTACTGTGACAGTTATCTTCTAGCCTTGTCATCTTGTTATCTCCTAGGAAAATAGGGCTACTGACATACAGAAGTTATCAGCTGGAGAAGACATCATTTTCAAATGGATTAAAATAATGTTTCTTTCCCTTCCATCCCTATTTGGTTTGTTTTTCAGTCATGCACCTGTATACTCACCACAGCCCTGCCCTTGTGTTCCTCATGCCTGGGTAATACATTTCATCCGCTGTACACAGCAGGCATATCATATGCATGTGGCACCTGGGTGGTTTGGAAGCAAGAATCTGTCAAGATAATCTAACCATACAAGTAGCTTCCCAGGAGCATTGGGAATTCATTGCATTAGAAGTGATGATAAGGTATATTGACTGATTATACAGGTTGAATATCCCTTACCTGAAATGCTTGGGATCAAAAGTGTTTTGGATTTTATTTTTTATATCTGGACCATGGAATATTTGTATATACATAATGAAACATCTTGGAGATGGGACCCAAGCCTAAACACAAAATTCATTCATTTCACATACACCTTATAAACATAGCCTGAAGGTAATTGTGTACACAGTATTTTTAATAATGTTGTGCATGAAACAGTTTGTGTACATTAAACCATCAGAAAGCAAAGCTGTCACTATCTCAGCCACCTATGTGGACAATTTTGGAGGATCTGGGATTTCAGATTTCTGGATAAGGGATACTCAACCTGTATATACAATGCTTTTCCTCCTGAATTTTCTGGAGTCAAATCAATGCTGAGCCGAAATGGAGGAGTGTCATTCATAAACATTCCTACCACTGTCACTGTTCTATGAAACAGGCCCTCTTTAATCATTTATGGGCTTGCACATTTTCGGAAGAAGGTGTGAAGCTGTTCCCAAAATGGTACGTGTCAGGGAGAAGAGGGATACTCCTGTTGTCAAGTCCAGCAAGCTTCAGCATCAGTAGGTGCTGTCTTCAGGCAGCTACTGGGACCCCAGCAACATCCATTGTCCACCACTGTTCTGCGGACACTATTGTGGATGGCATCTTGCAACCATCATCTTTGTTTTCCCTAATGTCCTTGAATCTGACCTGCTGGGCACTGTGTTTATTGCAGGACACTACAGTCATTACAAGCCCCTCCCCCTTCATAAATGCTAAGGGGTCACTACTATAGGAGGGGGCTTACAGAAAGGTAATTTGCTTAGGGCTTCCTCCACCTTGGAATCATCCCTGAAGTGATAGGTAATTGATTAGCTATGATAAGACAGCAAAATATCCACAGCTATATGCATAAATAGATGCACATCCAAACCAAGCATCTATCAATGATGGAAGTAAGACTGCTTTTGTGTTTTTGTAATCCTACCTAAGGGGTGGGAGGGTTAGGATTGGGAAGGATTGTTTTAACTTGCTGTGTTTTAATCTTGTTGTACACCACCCCAGTTGTCGAGCAGAGGGGCGGGTTAAAAATAAATAAGTAATAATAATAATAATAATAATAATTATTATTATCACCAACTCCTCCCCCCCCCACCGCCAACCAGACTTTTATAAAAAGCTGTTGCTGGGAAAGCAAAGCTGCAAGGAAGAAACTGTGCTACTGGGGTGAGAATTTCCACATGTTCCTCCCTCTGGAACCCTTTGAGTGGATGTCAAAGGGGTGGCACAACCCTACCTGGTGTATGACTCCTTGACATTTTGGGGAGATCTTTTTTTTTATTATTATTTTAGAGAAAAGGGAAGAATGTGTCTGAAATTAAGGTTACTGAGATGTTGTTGAGGTACTGCTGTCTTAAACCTGAACGCGTATTTCATTGTGTTTGTCTTAATCTTTGTGAAGTAGTGGGCAGTGAAGGCAGGAGGTATATTTATTCTTGTTCTTTGAAGAGTTTTACCTTGATGTGCTTGGATTAGTCTGATAGGAAGAAATGGAAGATTATAAGAACTTTAATGTTGGCCACTGAAGAAGACAACAATGTTGAAACATAACTGGCCCTTGTTTTAATGAAGGCTTGTTAAGATCCACGGTCATCAATTTTCCTCCAGTTAAAGATTCATTCCTAACAGATTTTGATACCTATTGCTACTAAATTGTTTGGACTATTATATATGGGCACCTGATTGCAGATTTATTATAACCTTCTAATATTATAACCTAATATTTGTTTATTACATATGTACCCATTTATTTATCTCCTGCTTGTTTGCTTTTGACTGGTTTTGTGACTAGGGTCCTACATCCCTTTTTGTTGTTGTTGTTAATCTTTGTGAACCACCTTGAGACCATTTTGGCTGAAAGGCAGCACGGAACGATGAAATAACATTTGGTTCTGCATCTGGTGCACATCCCATTCTGTCCTACTATTTGTATATAACAATCCCACAAGAGAGCTGGATTGGGATTAAAAAAATCTTGCCATGCAGAGTTGTTGGGACATAAATCTAAGGAATGTGGGCAATCACATTCCCCATTTCTACATTCAGAGACAGGAGGGATTAGTTTGCCCTCAGCCATGGTGTCCAGTGTCTAAATCTGATATTCTATGGAGATTTTCAGACTACACTGTTATAGTATTACTATTCCACTTTAACTGCTCTGGCTTCCGCCTGTGGAATTCCGGGGTTTGTAGTTTAGTGAGGCCTAAGATCTCTCTGGCTGAGAGTTGTAAATGACCCTCCCTAAACTGCAAATCCCAGGATTCAAGAGGAGGCAGCCATAGCAATTAAAGTGGAATAGTAACACTATAACAGTGTTGTCTGAAAATCTCCTATATGACACTGTAGATCACAGTGCTCCCCATGAGATCCCTGATTGACAAGAATTACACAGTAAAAACACAAACAAAATCCAAATTTAGCATCAAAACAAGATTGTATCAGGGACACAGACATGAACAAATATGGACGATTATTAACTTAAGAAGTTTTGCAAGAGGTTTTTCACACCTTCAAGAAACCCGTTTTTACACTGAAAAATCAGTCCCCACTAGGATTCGGCACAGCACTAATTTGACTCTTCTGTTGCATTAGAAGGCTGAAAACTTTCTGAAGCATTTTAGTTTGTTGCCCAGTATATTTCCATTCATTCTAAGCTAATCACAGTACATGCAAACCATAGTGTTTCAGAAATAAAAGTGCTTCAATAACTTAAGAAATTGGGGGGGGGGATTATAAACTAAAGCATTTATTCCTCTTTATCCATCGTTTTAAGCACAGAATCTTCTCCTAAGATTTTGCAAAGTTCATTCAGTCTCTGTTGCATTTTTGGCATTCCTGCAAGCTGGGATTCTAGTCTTTGTTTCTCCTCGCTGAGGGTTAAGCGGATAGCAGTGTCCAACTGTTCAAAGCGCCAGCCTCCTTCCCCATCAAACTGTAGCAAGTGTGTGTGGTATTTCCTGCAGGACAAGAAAGGAAACACTGAGAAATCTAATGATGGGATTGGAACATTCCCATGAATGACCTAATTAGGGGCAGGCTCCCCAGAGTGCACCAGAAACATCACAGTCCCTCAGAGCAGTGCTTCCTAACTCTAGGTCACAAGATATCATTGGACTACAGCTCTAATCATCCCTGACCTTTGGCCATGCTGGCTGGGAATAATGGAAGTATGATGATAATCCAACTGTGTCTGGGGACTGAAGATGGGGAGACAATGGCTTGGAACCAATTCAGAAGGTAATTTTGGAAAAGCCTGGCTTATTTTTTTACACTACTAAAAGGTCCAGTGGAGGTATGCAGGACCTAAGGACATAGGGGCAACCTCATTTTCTATAGCCTTCCTTCTGTGGCATCCATGACACTTTTGCTCCTCCTTCACTGCAAGTGGAGAAATAAGATGGTGTACAAATTGGTTTATCAACAGCAAAGGTTCTTCCTCCCTATATAATAAGACAAAGACAGGTATCTTAGAAATGATAGCTCTTTAGGGCCATTTACCTCCATGCGACAAAGACTGCTCCTATGTTTGATCTCCTGCATATCCTCTGCCATCCCAAGGTGTATGTGAGAGAGAGGGAGGGACAGGGACACATAATATAGAGCAGGATGTCTGTAAAGACATTCTTGTTATACAACAGGAATAGGAAACTTGTGGCCTGTAGGCCAAATACAATCCCATGGGCATTTTCTGTGGCCCTGGATGCTCCCCCCAGGCTTGCTTTCTGGGGCTTGTGCAGCCTGGAAAACAATGCAGTGTTCTCTGGGAGTCAGAAATTACCCTCCCAGCCTCAAGATCATACTTGCGCCCCTCCTCTCCATATGCACTTGTAAAGGGCAGCCTGCTTTAAGATTCATCCCCAGGACTAAACATATAATGCAATTGTAATTGTGAAAAGATCCAAATAGGATTGTTGATTTAACAATATCTGGTAAACTCTTATGTCCTTAATCTTGTTGCAAGCTTTGTTTTTTTTAAAAAAGAAAAAAAAAGCAGGGATGGGGAAAAACCCTTTAAAGACTCACCAAAGAGAAGGTCTGTGTGTTATTGAAAGCAAGGATATCCCTGCTCCCTTTGCTGCCTGGAATATCTTTCCTTCAACATCAATGCTGACAGCACTTGTACATTCATCTAGTAAAGCATATTTGGGCCTTATAAAATAAGAAAAGAAATGGTTATTCATTTCTGTTTTGGACCAGCTCAGAATTTCTGCTCAGTGGAAGCAAGGCCAGAAGGTCCAATTTAGGGATGCAAGAATTCAATGGCGCTCCCAGACTGTGGCCTCCCCGTACTGGATCCTCTACTTGTGCACCAGAAGTACCTGGCTCCAGGTAATTGTCTGAGTTCCATTCAGTGAAATCCCGTGCACATATTCTTGGGTCCAAGAAAGCTTTCACAGCTAAGTAGATAAGAAAGACTCTTGTATCCATGTACTAGACATTCAAGAACATACAAAGCATGTGTGTCCACAGTGATACCCTGCACTTGAATCTGAGACTGATGTTTGCAAGTTGCTATGGAATGTAACAGTGATCGTTTGATCTCACGTTCACCATGAGGAAAGAAGATGGATGGGCATTCCTCAAACTAGGAAACTGTTTTCAACTATTTTCCTCTAAAAAGGAGAAGCTGATCATCCATAATGTTTAAATGTGTATATGAAATATGAAGAGAAAGAGAATGCCTGCATTATTATTTCCCCTTACATCCCTTGGTACAGGGAACAGCTGTTGTAGCAATCTCTTCATCTTGAGTGAGGTCTCTAATTGGGATTCTGTTTCTTTATTTTGCATATATTTTTCATTACATATACATACTGGAAATGCACAAGGAGCAGCACAGAAACAACAGAGGCCCTTAGGTATAAACATACTTGCTCAATTTATTGTTAGTCAGGCTTCTGTCATTCTTATCTACCTTCTTGCACCTTGCCAATGGTCCCTGCCCCTCACCATCCTGCAGCTCAGGTGGCTGTCTCACTCTGTCTAATGGGAGGACAGGCCTTCTCCATTCCATCCATATTGTTTCATGTAAGAAAATAAATGCTTAGACTTACTTGTGGTAAAACATCCGAGCCATGCCCATCCTCTGCTTTTCTCCTCCAGACAGGACATCTTTCCAGTCTGTCACAGCATCCCACCCTTCAAAATAATATAGGAGAAACACAATTCTTTTTTTAAAAAACTTCATTTTCCCCATGCTAATCTTTTCACCTAGTTTGCTTTTAGAAGATCAAATCAAATAACTGATGGCCGTCGTTATATAGAACTGTATTAACTAGTTAGGTTTTTTTTTGTATTTTTATGGGTTTGTATTCTTTTTGCTTTTGTTAAAATAACCCTAACCCTAACCCCGTGCATGTCCAACCAATCAGCTATTCACTTCAGGAAGGCACTGTGCTGCAATTTGGTTGTCCTAATGAGCAGGAGTGCACATTTCCCCCACAGTTTTTTTTTTAAACTCAGGAAAAGCCATGAAGGCTTTTCCCATGTAGTTTTCCCAAATTTTGGTCTCCCTCCTTCTGAAAATGACGGGCCGCTGTGGGAACCCATTTGGACAAATGGGATTTCCCCCAGATTCTAAGAGGATTTATTTCACCATCTAGAGTGGCCTTTAGTAAAAACCCAGGTTGACCAACTATTCTGCACCCACATGTGCCATGGGAAGTCTATGATCAGACCTCTTGATGACTTTTTACTGAACACAATCACAGGCAAGCATATCCCACTTTGGAAATGTCAAAGTTTTTGTATTTAGTGTACCATTAATGTATGAAACCCACTGCCACAAGATCTAGCAATTCCAAGTGAAAGGATACCCAAGTAGCAGGACTTTTGTTGACCTCTGCATGTCACCCCAGAGACCTGTTTCTGTCTGAAGAAACAATACTGGGCTAGATAAACAAAGCCTCGGTTCCTATCACTCCAGTGAAGCTGTCATACATATTTATCTTCTTAGTTGTTCACTTTTGAATTTATTAATTAGATTTACATCCTGCCTTTCCTCCAAAGAGCTCAAGATAGTGTCAGTGGCCCTCCCCCTTTCTACTGTACTCTCACAACAACCCAATGAAGTAGGTCAGGCTGACCAGCCCAAGGTCACTCAGTGCATTTCATAGCACTGTGGGGGAGATCCAATTCCTAGTCCAAAACTCTGACTGTTATACCACTATGGCTCTCATGAATAAGGTACTTACTGAGAGCAATGTCCTGCCATGCATTGATATAATGTGCCAGTGGGGCTTACAAGCGGTGTGTCTGGAAACTTGAGAGAAACATATTGCACAGACCTAGAATAACACAGTTCTGTAATACTGTATGTCTGTGAGTTAGAGAAAGAGAAACGGAGTGAGAGAGGGAGAAAATACAAAATTTCTTTCTCCTGTGATACAATGCCTTCTCTAATTTTTTTTTTTTAAAGAACAACACACCTCCTTCTCTCTGTACTATGTGATTTAAATGAACAATCTGCAGGATACACTCAAGGTCCTGGTCTTGGTACCCCTTTTCATGCATGTCATCCATTGAGTCAGGATAGATAACTTGATCCCGCAGCGTTCCAATGGACATGTAAGGCCTGTAAAGCAGAAAAGAGGAAATTAATTCAATTAGGCTTCTCCCATGTGGAGCCACATCTCAACCCTACTATTTTGGGCTGCTGACTGATGTTCTTTGAACAGTGCATAATGCTTTAAATGCTGAATTTCTGTGCCCTGTAATTATTTGACAATGACTGTTTCCCTAAATTTATTCTAGAGAACAATGCACTGTTTACAGAAGATACGATTAGACCATAGCAATGTGGACAACTGTGGCATGAGAACAATGTACCCAATAAAGAAAAATACATGTTATCCATTGAACAAAAGTAATCTTCCTCAGCACAACCAAGAGAAAATACATATTCCATTTCTCTTCATTTTTTTTTCTTCAACTTCTCATGACACACAGGGGAGCCTCTATCTGTTGAATGTAGTGGGCTCTTCTTTTCTAAATAACAAAACATTCTTTTTTCAAAATTTACAGTGCCCATATCTTAACAAATATTCCCATTAATTCAAGAGTCTGATCACATGTGCCTGAGTGACTGGGGATTGAACTGGGGGCCCTCAGCAATCAGCTGTCCTATGGTGGTTTGGAGCAATATTTTGGCAGTCAAAAGTGTTCTTTATTTCTGGACTGGACCAGTCCCTGCAGGCTGACAACTGGCTCTTACCAGACATAAGACTGTCTGGGCTAAAATTTGGCACAGGCCACAGTGATTTCCCCAGTTCTGGCATGTTTAACTTTACTCTTTGGCTGTCTTTCCTGCCTACATTGATAGCCTAGCTGTGACCTCCTGACAGAACTGGATCCCATCTGCACTCTGAAGCTTCCCATGCCTCAGTTCTGATGATGCTGGATGTATTTTGACCTGTCTGGATAATGAGAGAGACTGAAAAATGTATAATCTGTCCCCAAAATACAGACAAGCACCTGCCTTTCTACATTGACCCCTGGCCTAACTTAATGCAGGTTGGGAGCACAGAAGGAGAAAGAAGGATGGGGAAAATGCAGATGAATGGTAGAAAGAGGACTCAGACCTCTGACAAAAATATTGGGGGGTGGGGAGCAGATATAAATGGAATTGTGGAAAGGAAGGAGGAAGAGATCCATCCAGTCATCTTGTAAGAGCAATCTGCCCCTACCCTAGAAGCCTGCAGGATGGGAAGAAGAGAGAGGGAGGGAGAAAGGGGACGGCATAAAGAGACAGCACAGGTTAGCAGAGACAGGAGGAAAGGAGGTAGCCTCATGCACCTTTGGCTCTGGTCATGGTCTCTTTGGTCTCTAACACATGCCTCCTAAGCAGATTATTCTTGAAAGGAACATAACTCTCAGCTCTCTCTCACACACACACAGCTTGCTTGTCACATGGATTGTGCCAGTCACCCCACTATCACATTACAATGTAAGGACATTTCATCAAATTATAAACAAATACTCTACTCAAAATACTTAGAATCAGGGGGAGAATCCACACTACACAAATAATCCATCTTGAAACTGGATTGTTTGCCATGGTTCCTTCTTATGGAATGCTGGGATGTGTACTTTTATAAAGTCTTTAGCCTTCTCTGCCAAAAAGTGCTGGTGCCTCACCAAACTACAAATCCCAGGGTTCCATAGGAAGGAGCCATGGCAAATAATCCAGTTTCAAACTGGATTATTTGTGCAGTGTAGATGCACACAGGGTAAATGTGGCCAAAATATACTTCCTTTTCTGTGCCACATGTTTTATGTGACACAGCAAGTGAGGTTGACAACTCCGTGTGGAAGCAATTACTGGAATGAAAAAACACTGCAATCTCAAAACTGCTCAGGCTGCAGTACACTTCTAGTGACTTTCTGTTCTTGCATATGCAAGGACTACTCATTCTTTTACTCACTGGGTGATCACATACAAGATATTTACCTAATGATGTCACCATGCACCCTTTAGGAAATGATAATACTTTCTTACAAGGAATAGTAGAAAATATGTCTTCCCAGTTCAAAAGGTTTATATCACTTTTATCATAAATCTGTAATAATTCAATGGGACCTGTTAATTATATTCTTGCGGAGAAATTTCAAACATCAGTTCTAACCCAAATTCTGATGAAAACTTAAGTGAGAGACCTGTACAGTACTTACATGCACTAAGTGGGGTTTTCTTTTCTATGTTTGTCATGATAGCTGCCACAGATGAAGAAGCAAATAAGGCATTGTTACCAGTGGTGGCTGATGCCCTCCACATCTGAGGAGCAGTGAATCCATTCCCAGTTTTAGTCAAAATATGAAAGAACCTATCTAAGGTGCTGAACCTATTTCAAAGACAGAGCTCAGCACCTTGTATAGCTCCTTTAAACACTGAACTAAAACGAAGAGCATTAACCCACTGACAGGGAAGCCACTGGCCACCCCGACTACTGCAACTCACAGATGTATTTGTCTTTTCAGCAGGAGGAACTACTGCTACACAAACCGAAAGCAAATCTCTGATTACAGAGTTGGTCCTCTCACACATATTACAAACTGCTGCAGTGAAATCTATTACCAGTGTTCCCATCAAACTCATAATTCTACGTGCACAATTCATGTAGTTCACTATTTCGCATGCAGCTCTCACATGGATGCATTCTTTGGATACGTTCCAGAATGACCGGACCTCTCACATACTTTACAGTCTGCTGTGCACTGGATTTCAGCCATTATACCATCCCAGGTTTTTGCTACATCTATGGATTTGAATCTGTTGGTTTGTCTCCTTGTTAGAATATTTATAGAAATTATGAATATTTTATTGCAATGTGGGTTAAATCTAGTTCAAATAGACCAAAGACAGTGTGGCCCAGTTGGTCATGTACCACCACTGGATCAGGAAAATGGGGGTTTCAGTCCAAACTGAGCCACATAATCACCAGGATAATGTGAAGCTAAAAACACTATCTTTTCAAAGCTTCTTGTTTTATCAATATGAACTAGGAATACTTATATAGTAGTAGGTGATGAAGACAGTTTCTGATTATAATGGTGGGATGAAATGTATCTGATTCAAACTTAACATAGACATAGAAGCATATTGTAGAATACCTCTGCAGTGATTTAATTCTTTGTTTTGTGGGGGGACACTAAAAAACTCCCAAGTGTCTAAGGAGATTAGAGTTAGGCTTTGCTTGAATTCTTTTAACAAGAGCAACAACAAAAACAATCTATCTTGCTGTAAAATAATGTTTTAATTAACTTTACTGGAATGCACAAGGCTAATGGATAAAGAATATTTACAGCTCCAGAATACAAAAGAAAGCTTTGCCAGGTGGAATAAAATGTTAAAGGCATATACAAGGTCCAAATTTCAATAGAGCTGCAGGGAGCAAGCACTTTTCATTTCAGTATCACATCAGAGGTTCATTCTAGTATTTTTCCTGACTCTGCTAGGGAACAGTTTTTCCCTCTCCGTGGAAATTTTTGACAACTTTCTTATGTAAGAGCAGGACCTAAAGTTCTATAACCAAGAACCACCAGCACTGTCAAATTATGAAAGGTTAGTCACTTATACATTACTAAAAAAGAAGACACGTTTTTACATAAATGTTCATACGCTAATTTATATATGTGGATGCAAAGAATTTAGAAAGAATTACTATGACCTAAATCTGTTACTCCAACTAAGTTGTATTTAACGTGAAGGTTCATTCAGGAGGATCAATCCACTATCTATGGGTTTATCCCTGCATGCTAACCCGAGTATGCAAGAGTTCTAAATTCTTTTACAGTTTAAACCATTAGAACCTCTCCTCTCCTCCATCAGTTTTGTTTCCTAGCCCTAACCAATCTACAAAAACACACTCAGTAGCACAACCATTATATCTACCTAATACCGACAGTCGCTGAATCAAAAAATGTAAAACAAAAAACACCTCCCTATATTTATTTATTTCATTGCTTATTTAATTAATTCCTTTTTTTCCTGCCCAGGTGGGCATGGATTGCTATCCCAGAATGAACCTTCATGGTAAGTACAACTTGCCATTCTCAGGATAGCACGGAGGATCAATCCACTACCTATGGGATGTACCCAAGCTACCCATCAATCCGAGCAGGCCCATCCTTCCTGTACAGTGTATCCTCATATGGTAGCATTTCATATTACAGACTGCAGTACTGCTCTACCAAAAGCAGCCCTTGCAGATTTGAACTTAAATAGTTTATAATGCTGTACAAATGTGGTCACTTCTGACCAACCAGCCACCTCACAAATGACCTGTAGAGATGAAGTAACAGCATAAACCTTAGAGGCAGCCATAGATCTTGTCAAATGTGGCAACACTGACTCTGGGCAAGGCTTATTCTCACAGTCATAACAAAGGTAAATACATGTTTTCACCCATGTTGCTATTACTGACTTTGATGCTCTTTGCCCTAAAGAGTGAAGATTAAAAGACACAAAGAGCGTTTCAATGTGCCTGATCAGTTGTGTTCTGTTTAAATATATTTGCACTGCCCTTTTAACATCCAGCTTATGCCACCAGCGTTCCTGTGGATGGCTCTGATGTGGACAAATGTTGGCAAGAATATAGGATTCAGAATCCCCTTTTTTGGAATGCACTTTGGCGAAAGAGATGGATCTACAATCAAGACCAATCTGTCATCTCCAAACATGCAGAAGTTTGGACCCATTAACAGACATGCCAACGCTGAAACTCTTCTCATGGAGGTGATAGCCACCAAGAAAACCACCATGAATGACAGTAGTCTTAAAGACACCTCCTTGAGCGATTCAAAGGGATGCGGGACCAACCTGTTCAGTACTAAATGCAAATCCCACATAAGGAAATGATGCACCATAGAGAATGTTAACAATGTGGACCGTTCTAGAAACCTCTTTATGTGTGGATGCGCCAAAACTGGCTCCCCATCAAATGATAGCAGAACTGGCAAGGCCGCTGTCTGCCTTTTCAAAGTGTTCGGTCTCAACCCCGTCTCAACCCGCTTGTAAAAACTGGAGGACATGCTTGAGTTGAAGCCCTGCAAGATGCTATCAGAGTCTCAATTACTGTGGAGGAATAGCCCTGACCCTCTAGGTGCCTCCTCTCAATTTCCATGCAGTCAGATCTAACCACTTGGAATTTCGTTGGCAAAATGGACCTTGCATCAGAAGATTTCATGGAGATGTTATTGCCAGCTGCCTCAGCAGGGGAAACCATGGCCTCCGAAGCCAGTACAGTGCTATCGGATCCACTGTTGCATTCTTCCACTGGATCTTTAACAACACTTTCTGAATGTTGTTAAAATGTTGTTTTAACATTTGTTCGTCACTTATAGATGAAATGTTGCTTTACTTATAGATGTCACTTATAGATGAAATGTTGTTCGTCACTTATAGAAAAATATTGCTTTAATTTGGCGTTTTCTTTTGATGTAAACAGATCTATCTGGAATAGGCTCAAAGCTCTGAAGAGTTGATTGAAAACACTGATGTAATGCCCATTCTCCTGGATGATCCCAATGATGGCTCAAATCGTCTGCTTGACAGTTTAGTTAGCCCTTTAGATACACTGCAGAGATCAAATTCCTCTCTGCCCATTGGAATAGTCTGTTGGCTTCTATCATCAACAGTAAGGACTTCACACTGCCATGAACGTGAATATACGCCCGAACTGACATAACACATGGCGATTTTGAACTACTGGCTGCATCTCCTTAAGAGCTAATCTTATTGCCTTCAGCTCTAAAAAAATTATGTTGTACAGTTTGACTCTTGCACTCCATAGATGCTGCACTAATGTCCTTCCGCAATGAGCTCCCCATCCCAGGAGACTTGCATCTGTTGTAACTTGGACCACCTTTTGTTTTAGGTGGACCCCCGGTCTAAATTTTGGTCTAATAACCACCATCTTAAATCTCTCTTCAATGCATTTGGTAACTTTAGCAAGCAATGCTTCCCCCCTCCTCATCCTATCGCCCTCTGATATGGAACCAGCATAGTCTATAACAATCTTGAATGAAACCTCCCCCATGGGACCAGCTGTATCATAGATGTTAAAATGCTCATTACCTTGGCTAGAAACTTTAAGTCCACTGATGGGGTAGAAATTACATGGGTTATTTCGGACTTTAATTTGACCTCTCTCTCGCTCAATAATGTTAGAAAATCTAGCTCAGTATTTATTACTTCATCCAGATGAGTCGTAACTCAAGTGGGATGGAGCTGCACTCTTCTTGCAATTTATTAGAAATCTGTACTTTCCCAATGTTGTTATGGTAAGTTTCATATCTCTTATTAACTTTTTCTGTGTGCTCATCTTCCACCAGTATGCCATCTAAGTAGGGAAATAAATGGACCCCTAGCAATCTGAGAAAAGTTACCAAGGGGACCAACACCTTTGTGACTACACTAGGTGCTGGTGCAAGGCTGAATGAAAGAGCTCGGAACTGATAATGACTGTCCTTGTAATGGAAACTGAGGTATTGCTTGTCCTCCTCTGCCACTGGGATATGAAGTTAGGCTTCTTTCAAACCAACTGAGATAATTAAGACTCCAACCTTAGATTGTCTGCAATTGTCTGCAATGTTTCCATTTTGAATTTGAAATACCTGATGAAACTGTTCAGGTACCTCAGATTCAACATTGGGCGAACTGACCCATTGCTTTTTGGCACTGTAAGAAAAGTGGAATAAACCCCTTTGAAATGTTGATCAGCTGGGACTGGTTTTATTGCTTTTATATCCAATAAATGTTGTATTTCTCTGAGAACTAACTGATATTTCACCTGACTTTTTGATACCGGCAAAGGAATGTACTTGCTTCTTAGCCTTCTATCAAACCAAATTTTGTAATCCTTTGTGACCAAGTAAATCACCCACATGTCTGTTGTTACCTGTGGCCAGAGAAAACCAAAAAGCAGTAGCCTTCATCCCACCTGTGCTTGTGTCATGTCAGTATTGTGGCTTGCCCCATCTAGGGGTCTGGCCACCACCTCTACCTTGGCCCTGTCTATTAAACGGCCCAGCTCTGTTAAACTGCTGGTGACCTCTGAACCACTGAGGCCATTGTAATTTATAATCCTGTCTTCCCCATCCTCTGATGGCATTACCTCGAAAGGAATAATTACCAGGCCTATTATAACGCCTGTCCAGCTTTTCCTTATGTAAAGTGGGCATTACCTGTTTCTCTACTTTCTACTAGTACTTTCTCCAAAGCCTTTTCCCCAAAAAGAAGTTGGCCTTTAAAAGGGACATGGGTTAGATTGTTTCTAGATTTAGAGTCCACCTCCTAGTGATGCAGCCACAGAGATCATCTGGCTACCGCCAATGCGTTTATATTATGTATGGAAAAAGCTGTTGAATCTTGACTTGCATCAGCTGCATATTGCAACACTTTACTAACTTTTCCCCTTGACTTATATAGTGTTGCAAAGTTCATTTCATGTGACTGCATAATCCCATCTAACCACAGAACCCCTCCTCTTGCAAACATCGAGGAAACTATGGACGCCTTAATTGCCAGAGCCGCTGCTTAATGAGACTTCTACAAAACTGAGTCGGCCCTTTTCTCATCAGGATCTTTCAAAGTTGTTTCATTTTCACGAGGCAGCAGCACACCTGAAATCATAGCGGACACGGGACTGTCCACCAAAGGGACATTAAGGAGCTCTAGATCCTGCTTTTTAAATGAATAAATCCTATGACTGAAACCTACATATCTCCTAGAGTTCATGGAATAATTCCATTCAACCTCTATGAGTTCCTTAAACATTTCAAGGAATGGAAATTCAATCTCCTGAGAAGATTGTTTATTTAAGATTGAGGAAATTCTGTCATCGTTCCCCTTTTCTGCTTGGGACACCCCAGGTGAATCCAAATGTAAACCCAAAGTTTGAAGAACCCTTTTTAACATATGCTTAAAAGATTTTATGGGAAATAATCTATTTGCATTTATTTGTTCATCCTCTTCATCATCTGTGGACATTAAGTCCTCAGAACCTATACTAACTTCCTCATCCATCAAATTAGCATTTCCTTCCATATCCCCTTTCAGTATCTCCTATTAACTGATTTAATTCCTTTAATATCATCTTCCTTATGGGAGATGAAAAGCCAGGTATTTCAGATTGGCAGGCTGCTACAGATTCCGCTAAGGGGGCTGAATTTTCAATAATCAAAACATCAGACTGTTCATCGCTTGCTCCGAATCTACCAGTGACATGCTCCCTTGGTTTAGTGTGGTCAGCAGACATACCTTGTTGATAAGAATTAAAATTATTATATCTGTGGAGCACAGGAATGAAAGCCAGATTACTCCGCTCCACCAATCTAAGGTTGCAGCCATTCCTCCCATCCACGTCATCTGATGCTTCTAAACAAAGGCTCTCTGAGCATGCCCTGTTGCCATGACTACAACTCGGCTCTGCCCCACCAAAATGGCAGTCAGAATTTTCCTTTTGTGATGTCGCTGCTGCTGCAGCTGGTTGCTCCTGACTCACAAAATGGTGGATGGAACATTCCGCAGGCGATCTTATCCACTACTGCAGCCAATTTCTCCTAGGTAACCACCTGGATGGCACACTTAAACTACTGCAGCTCATTTCTCCTGGGTAGCCACCTAGATGGCACTTTTAAATGGAGATCTAGCCACTACTGCAGCCGATTTTTCCTGGGTAACCACCTGGATGGCACTTTTAATTGGAAATCTAGCCACTACTGCAGCCGATTTCTCCTGAGTAACCACCTGGATGGTGTTTTTAAACGGAGATCTTGCCACTACTCCAGCAAATTTCTCCCTTTCGGTATGACGATGTCACCCTTAACAGGAGATTTCACCGCTACTGTGGATCCTTCCTCCTTCCTGATAGGTAGGTCAGTGCTGTTAGTCAGAGATTTTTGCCACTACTACGGCTTCTTTCTCCTTTTTGGAATAGTTTTTATTGGGTTTTGGCCCTTTAAAAGCTTTAGCTGCCATGGAAGTCTTTGATGGCTCATTTGCCTTGGTATTGGATAGGATAGTGAACACCTTGCAGTGTTTTTTTGTTTTTGTTTTTATTTTGGTCAGCCTTTGAGGTCTCTTTTACAGACTCCTTCGATTTTGATTCCAGACATTTCCTTCATTTCACTCTCACTAGATGAAAGAAAGATCTTTCTTAGCTCTTCTCATCTTAATTCTTCGGAAGAGCGCCTTACAGGTTGCTGTTTTTCCTTTTGTGATTCCCCTTGCCATGGCACACTAATCTGATGTTGTTTCAATTGTCCCTAATTATAACTATCTAACTTGAATTAATGTTATCCCAATTAATAGCTAACTCTGGAGGAGAGGGTATATGTGTCAGGTTAACAGGGAGGAAAATAAAAACTGAAGGAGGAGAGGAGGGGTTCTAACGGTTTAAACTGTAAAAGAACTTAGAACTCCTGCGTACTTGGGTTAGCACGCGAGGATAACCCCACAGGTAGTGGATCGATCCTACGTGCTATCCCAAGAATTACTATGACCTAAATCTAACTGTTACTCCAACTAGAGTTTGTTGTTGTTGTGTGCTTTCAAGATATTTCCAACTTATGGTGACCTAAGGTGAATCTATCATGGGGTTTACTTGGCAGGATTTGTTCAGTTTTGATTTTGCCTTCCTCTGAAGCTGAGAGAGTGTGACTTGCCCAAAATCTTTTCATGGCTGAGCCAACTAGAGTACACCCACTGAATCAATGGAATTTACATAAATATTGACGTACTGTACTAGGAACTGGATTTTTGTCTGTATTTTCAACAGAAATACAATATAGTTCACCAGAGTAGGAAATATTGTGCCTATGCAGCCTGCATGTATCCTCAGTTTCCTGCCCAGATGCCAACTCACTGTGAATGGACAGAATCAAGGCCTCTGCTCTCCTTTTGTGGGACTCTTTCTTTTTAAAGCAGATGTGGATATGTCTCAACAGAGGCACATTCAAACAGATGACTGTCCTCTGTAATGTCACCCTAAACTGTAATTTCTATGATTCTTGGATGAAATAATGACATTTAGGAGAAAGTTAACACTGGTTTGTATTATAAATGAGCCCTAATTGGAAGGCGAGATGCACTGTACATATTTGCCTGTTATAATTTTTTGTGGCATTATTTGCTAATTTGCTCCATATAGAGGGCCCTTGGTATCTGCAAGGGTTTGGTTCCAGGACCCCTGTGGATATGAAAATCTGTGTTCAAGTCTCATTATATACAATGGTGTAGTAAAATAGTGTCCCTTATATAAAATTGCAAAAACAAGGTTTGTTTGTTTTTTAGTTTTTTTGAATGCCATAGATGATTGAGTCTGTGGATGCAGAATCCGTGAATACGGAGGACCAACTGTATTTGCTAACTCAGTGGAATGTTTCAAATTTATTTATATTATTTACTTATGGTTTAATCTATAACCTCTCAGCCCACCCAGGCAATATACAACAGATAAAAAACATTATGCAGAACACTAAACAGATGAAAACATTGTTTGAAAACAGATGAAAACATTTTTTTAAAAGAAAATAGTTAAAAACTGCTGAAGCAAAAACAGTCCGCTTTTAAGGACTGAATGCCATATGAGGTAACCCTGTCTTCGCTCCCCCAAGAAGTTCAAGAGGGATGGAGCCAGTCTTTCTCAAATGTGAGAGAGTAGCCTCCCTTGACTGTGCTCATTCCTCTGCTAAAATTAATTCAAGGGTGTTTTAGGGCAAGCTATGGTTTCCACAATTCTCTCAGGATATAAATAATTGATTTGTGCCTAAAATAAGCAGCAGTAAGCTTTCCTCTGCTGTATCCAAGAACGTCTTTTAAATATTTCAAGGAGCTCAATTACCAAGTCGGAGTGTAATTAGCTTACACCCGCTAACATAATTTACAGGACACAGAGCAGAGAGCTTCCCAAGAAGAATGTATAATTAGAAGCCACTGTCACAGGCAGAAATATGACACAATAAATAGTGGCCCACAGAAAATCTAGTACTTTGTGGGGGAAATGTGGAAACCAAACAAAGCAAAGAAACCAGAAGTCAGGTTGAAGAACAGGCTGTGATTTCACAAACATTCCTTATAGCAAAGGCATCTAAGAACACAATCCAGAAACTGCCTGCTTCGGGATTCCTGACTACTGAGGAGACACAGCAGGGAGCCTGCTGTCAATCAATACTAAGAGTCAGCATTGTGGAATCTCAAGCAGCTGTCAGGACACTTTCTGCCCTTCATGACACTTCATCCAGAGCTCAGAGAAGGATCACAGAGTCAGAAAAAGACAAGAATGATCCTCTGGTGCTACACTAAAATGAGAGTGCTGGGAGAAAGGCATGATATATATTAAATAAATCAAGGGAGCACACAGGCTGCAGCACTATGGTATGATAGAGACCTGTTTGGAACCAGCAATTAAGAATGGCAGTCAAATTCACTGTAATAGCAGAAGTGTCAATCATATACTGCAGGGGTAGGCAACCTGAGCCCTTTGGGTTTCGTGTAGTCCTCAGCCAAATCTCATGAGGCCCTTGGATTATATTCAAAGTTCTATACAAATGATCAGTTAGGTCTTTACAAGCTCAAACTGTCACTTCCCCAGCAGTCCACTAGATCGGGAGGAAGACGGAAAGAGAAATGAGCATGGCAGAAAGAGACATAGCGAATGAGGAAGAAAGAGGGGGCTCACCTACCTTGCCACTGCTAGTGTCAAGAGCTGCCCACCATGGACATTATGCAAAACATAATTTTTGCCCAAGAGACTGCAGCCTTGGACAGAAAAAAAAGGCTGTCCATGTTGGCTGGGGTTGATAGGAGTTGTAGTCCAGCACACCTGGAGGTTGAGGAAAACTGGACTAGACATGTCTGATTAGGGCTGGGGAGACTCATATTCAACTAAATGAGTGATCCTGGCCTAGTCACCAATTCTTAACCTAACCAACCTCACAGGACTGTTGCAAGGATAAAATGGAGAGGGAAAAGAACCATGAACTCCTTGGAGAAAAAGAGGAAAAATACATGCATTTAAAAAGCACATGCAGTATAGGATTCTAAAAAGCTGTTATATCAAAGAACTGAAGAAAACAAGAGTATGTATAAGGGTATGCTATCAGATGTAATACAGTTTTTATTTTTATTTTTAAATCAGTGGTTATTGAGTCCCACCTCCAGTTTTCAATGTAATACAAGCTATCATGTTTTCCCTCTCTGTTCCCCAACCCTCTTTAATCCATCCTTTCATCTTCCAGAATATATTTTTTCAGTTACATTTACCTACAACATACAAATATCAGGATGTATGTCTTAACTTTGACCAAATCCTCTGTCATTCAAAACCTGCCATGCAATGGGGTTTTATAAATATCAACTTCGACACTGAACAAAGTATTTTAGGAAAAATAATAATCCCTGTATACTGATCTAAGACTGACCATCTGATATTTCTATAACCCTAAACCCTGGTTCTAATTAGTAGGTTCCCAAAGTGTCTGGCTGAGAGTAACAGTGCCTTGGAGGGTTGGGGAGAAAACAACAGCTTAATCTCTAAAGCCAATATTCCCTTTTCTGGAGGCATGCCCAGGTAACTCTTGTGCAATTTTCTATTGTACTGCTACCTTCTGTATACTCTACTGTCATTCATGACATTACAAAAAGCATTTGCATTTTAAGGTTATTCACATATGTCATTTATTTTTATTTATTTATTAATATATGTATACTCTGTCCTGTATCAAGAGATCTATGGAAGCTTACAATAGCTTTAAAGCAGGTCAAACAGGCTAAAAACAGTAAGATAGTTTAAATAAACTAAAAACATACAGTCAGCCTTCCGTACCATCTGTGGGTTCTACACCCACAGATTCAACCAACCACGGCTCAAAAATATTCAGGGTGGAGGGAATTTCCAAAAGCAAACCTTGTCACTTGCCATTTTACATAAGGGACGACATTTTACTATAACATTGTATATAATGGGACTTGAGCATCCACGGATTTTGGAATGCATGGGGGGTCCTAGAAACAAACCCCAGAGGATACTGTGTTAAATAATATAAGAAGATAAAAACAGGTTTTTTAAAAATTAAAAGTTTTTAAAACTATGAATAACAGTCTTTGGGTTGCATTAATGAGGCCCAAAGGAGTTGGTGAACAGCGAAGTTTTAACTTGGTGCCTAAATGATACGAGTGTTGGTGCCAGTCAGCCCTCCAGTGGGAGAGCATTCCATAGTTAAGTGCCATTGCTGAGAAGCTCCCCCCACCCCGCCGTCCCAGCAGATCTTAATCCTCAGGCAGATACATATAGGGAGAGGTGCTCCCTCAAGTATCAAGGCCCCAAGCCGTTTATGGCTTTAAATGTCATCACAAAACACCTTGAATTCAGAATGGAAACATATTGGCAGCCAGCACAATTCTTTTAAGACTGGCATTATATGCTATCTACATGATATTCCAGTCAGCAGCTGAGCTGCTGCATTGTGAGCTTCAGTTTCCAAGTCTTTTTCAAGGGCAGCCTCATACAGATTGCACTACAGTAGTCCAAGTGGGAGGTTATCAGTGATGGGCTACTGTGGCTAGGTTATCTCTGTCCAGAAAAGGCCATAGCTGGTACACCAGTCCAAGCTAGCACCAAGCATTTTGAGCCACAGAGTCTACTTGGGCCTCCAGTGACCGGGATGGATCTAGGAGCACTCCCAAGCTATGTGCATATCCTATGCACGAAATGAATGTATCTCTTAGACACCTAGGCTACTGCCACACTGCAGAAATAATGCAGATTGACATTACTTTAACTGCCATGGCTCAGTGCTATGAAATTCTGGGATTTGTAGTTTTGTGAGATATTTAGGCTTCTCTGTCAGAAAGCTCTGGTGCCACAACAAACTACAGATCCCATAGGATGGAGCCATGATAGTCAGAATAGTGTCAAACTGCATTATTTCTGCAGTGTGGCAGCAGTCCAAGATGAGCAAAATTCTTAGTTAAACCATAAGGCACCCAGATAAGCCTTGTCTGGGTAAAATCAAATTGGGGTTCATTCAGCTATCACAGAAAAACAACACAGTTTCTTGTCTTTTGGGGCTTTTTAAATAATTCAGAGAATGCCAATGAAAACAGCAGCATTTATAAGCGGCTTTAAATAATATACTCAAGCAGGCCAGATGATTTGGCGAAGGCCTTTTCAGATAATGGCCATACTCTAGAGGGAGATTTTCCCGCCTGGCAGATGATACCTATTATCCACAATTCTGCTAAAATATTTTGTGACAACAAAGCATTCCTGTACATGCCTACTCTACATTAAGCCCCACTGAGCTAATGAGACTTAGTGCCAGGTAAAATGGGAGTAAAATGCTGTTTAGTACTCCAGCAACCACTGAAAGCACCTAAGGTAACTTTTTCATTACTTCTGTGGGACTGTCACACTTAAGCCTGGCTAGACTGAAACCAATGTGAAATGTTTATTAAGCTACTGCATGGTATCCAGGCATCTTCAAAAGTCCCACTTTCTCTGAGATCCACTGATATGCTAAAATAGGAATGGGTGCACTTTTAGCTTTAGAGAATCTACATAATTTAATATCACCACCATTCTTAATATGCTAAATCCAATTGCTAGTCTGAACTAGAATAGACAAACTGAATCAAGGGAACTTATATAAGTCATTACTGTACTTACAAAGTCCTCAATGATTCAATGGGTTTACTCTAGTTGAGACTAAAAACTGGATTTAGGCCATCAGTGGATTTAGGCAATCAACTACACTACCACCACCACTGCTTTTGTTACTACTACCACTACCACTAGTAATACAACTCTGTAATCCACCAAAAGCTAGGTTCAAAATAAAGGCTTAAGAGGATGACATACACTAATAAATTAAAAATAACCTCTGAATATATACTCCATTCCTTGTTTTCCCTAAGCTTTCTTTCTTTCAGCAGCCTAATGGGAGGGTGACTTTTAGCTGTTGCTGTTGATAGTGAAGCAATCAGAATGCCTTGCTGATTCCCTGCAAATCAATTGGACAACTCTAAGAAGATCCCAGGGCCCTTTCACACTATATAATTATAGCATTATGATTCCATTTCGAAGTGACATGAGTCCATCCTGTGGGGCCTGTAGTTTGAGGAGGTGCATTTAGACCTCTCAGCCATAAAGTTCCTCTAGTGCCTCTGACCAAACTACAAACCTCAGGACTCTACAGCATGTTGCCATGGGCATTACAGTGGAATACAGTGGCATAACTATGTAGTGTGAAAAGGCCCCAAATCATGTTTCTGATTCCATCCCAAGGCAGAACATTACTGTGGGGAAATCAATTTTTAAAATATAAGTAAACCACAGTATTCTGTTGTTGAGAATTAATATGCTACTGCATCAATTAATCATGAATGGTGCTTTCAGCTTCGTTGTATGAAAAGCCTTGGAAACCTAATGGCAAATCAATTAATCTAGAAGGCCAAGCTTATACAGGTAGGCCTCTGATTTATGTTATACTGATTATTCATTTTTAATTACCTTATCCTTCTAGCTGGGTTACCGTGAGCACAGCATGGTGAAAATATAGGAAAGAAATGGACATAATAAGCAAACAAATTACAAACCTTTGTGGAATATAGAACAAATGTTGGGGAGGTGGTTTGTAGAGAACTCCTTCATAGACAGGCCATAAGCCACTGAGAATTCTGAAGAGAGAACTCTTCCCACAGCCATTGGGCCCAGTGATTAGAAGATGCATCCCTTCCTCAACCTGCAAGTTATGAAAATAAGTACAAAAGCCTTTTAGAAGATTATTTTCACCAGAATTCTAATAAAGTATGCCCTGCCAACCCCTATCTATCAGCATTCTAATCCATTGATATCCTGATTATCAACATTTATGCTGATGTATCATTATCTCTGAAATGATGGGATAAAGACACAGAGCAAGTGTGGCTCTCCATATGTTTTGGACTACAATTCCCACAATCCCTTAATATTGGCCATGCTGAGTAAGGCTAATGGTAGTTTTAAACTACAATATCTAGAGAGTCAAAGATTTACAACACTGACATAAAGTTGGCATCCTTTTGGTGAATTACAATGGCATGGACTTACATAATCATAAGTCAGAAGGATGCCATTGCAACTTACTTTTTCAATTATTTTGGAGGTCAGAATTCTGTTCTGACCACATAATGACCAAAATAACACAAAAGCCCACCTTGTAAGCTGTGCAGCTACCCCAACACAGCTGTTTTCATGTTATTGGACAGTGGGGGAGGGGAATCAGTGAGGACACATCCAGCTATATTCCTGTAGCTGGATGCACCACAAGGACATAATCTGTAGGGAAAGCCCAAGGTTCCATGAAGGTGTCTGTGGGTGCTTGCCACAGCACGTCCATCTACAGGAAAATAGCTGGACACATCTTCGCTGATCACCCAGACTCTCCAACAACATGGAAATGGCTGTGTTGGAGGGGTGCTATCAGTAAACACAGCTACAAAAATGTAGCTTATGTAATACACATAATCTTCCAATGCAGGATCACAGCTAGAGAGTAATATCTGAATAAGCTATCTGAAGCAGTGGCCTGTTGCCATGATAGCAGGATGCTTCTGCATCCTACCTGAAATTTTTAGATCATTAAGGAGAATATGAGACACTTCAGATGCTGTTGAACTGTATCTCTCAACATCCCTCACCATTGGCTATACTGGATAGGGACAATGGAAGCTGCAGTCCAACAACATCTCTCTGTTCGCACATTCTCCACCTCTTCCTCCTTATGTCTCACTAAGATATTTAAGGAAAATAAATGAAGGAGAAATAAAACTACAGGTCACCCCCATACCCGTGTGGGGGTTCAGTTCCTAGACTTACCACGGATACCAGAAACCACAGATAATAGCGAACCCTATTAAAATAAAGGACTTCCGGTACAAACATACCATAGAGTTGTGTTGGAGGACCTAGTGGTTCCTAGAGAGGACACTTCTCTAGGCATTTTCCAGCATATGTGTTAATATTTTTTCAGCTGTGGATAACTGAAACAGCAGATGGATATTGGTTCTGCAGATACAGGGGGTGACCTATATTTCCAAACATATAACAAGCCTCCACAGAAAAAACCAAAGACTAAAACTCATGTGCATGAACAGTGCACACTAACTTCATTCAGCTTTATACATTCCAACTGTTGACTCTGGCAGAGAAAAACAACTGAAGCTTAAATGTGGAGCTCTCTGCCTATCATAGATATCAACAGAAGCTCCAAATATGCATCTCTCTTGGTCACAGCTTGTATTTTATCAATGAATGTTTCCTCTACTGGTCATAAAAGGCTTTATTTTTTTTATTATGAAAACCAGAATGAGAAAAATGAATACTCGCACAATTTATGCCATCAATGATGGCCTGTCCAAGGCCCAAAATGTCTTAGATTGTGTTTACAGCTCAAACAAAACACAACTTTTCCTCAGGTAATTTGAACACCCTAAGACTCAGTCTATAACATTCAAAATATAATTGTTTCCCACAGTGTGCTGTATTTTGCCATCACTATGCAGCAAATCAAAGGGAATCCCATGGGAATGCCCTTCAATGGTAGCAATTTCTCTTGAGCAAAACTGATATATGTTTATGTTCAGCAGCATAACTTTCAAAGAATGTTAGTTAAGAGGTAAGGAGATATAACATGGATTTCTTATGTTTAAGTAGAGATTTCCATCAACAGGAATGATGAAGACCCATCTATAGTATCTGTGGAATCTGAGATTCCAGGTGAGGTAATAACACATTCAATAGTATGGTGCTGCAATTGAAAAAAAAGTAATAAATTGAAGGTATTAAGCACCCTCTTCCATCATATCACTTCTTCACTTCAAACTGACCCAATATCACTTAGCAACACTGTGTGAGCTTGGGTCTGTGAACACAATGATATAACATGAACCATAAGTGTTTTGTGATTATTTTGTATTATTTTCCCTTTTAAATATAGGCAAAGTATCTTTCTTGTTAGGTCTCTTAATGTTTAGTGAATTGTTTAAATGCAATTTACAAGGTCAACATTATTGGCACTGAATATTGTCTACTCACCTACTGGTATGTGTTACTCATTTCAATTTTTGATGTGTTTTAAATTAATTATAATAAGTTAATGTTATGATGTTATTTTATTATCACTGTCAATATGGTTACTGTAAAATATTTTTTGTGAACCACTTTGAGGACAGTGCACTGCAGAAAATGTTGTACACAAATAAACTGAATATGACTATTCTAAGTCCCTGTAAGTGAATTTCAGAAAGGAAGAGACATGGGCCTAAAATCCACTGTCATATAAGTAATCAAGCAACCAATTCTTGCTCATATTCAGTATGTTCCCAACCCCTCACCCCCACTGCAATACATCTTTTCTTAGTGCCTCTTTAAAATCTATGAAATAGGAGGATTACTTAAAAAAAAAATTGGATGCTTCTCATTACTGACATAATTATCAACTGCAAAAATGTTGGAAAACACAACTCCAAGCACCTTATCCCAAACCATTAGAAGCCATACAGCTGTCACTCCTACTGCATCTCCATTTGTTGAATTGACCTGGCCAGCTACTGGTCTACATGACAAACACGCAAGTGTTAACTCACAGGAGGATTCCTCTAGCAATACATTAAGGCTTAGATGTCCCATAAGTTAATACCAGATCAGGGCAAAGGGACTGCGTTGGTCCCAGGTATTCAGTAGCCTGAATCAAGTGAATTAGGAGTCTTCGCCAAAATTTGACAGAAATATATGATAGATCTTTCCACAGGCTGGAGAAAAGGAGATAAGTGTCACTTTTCAGCTCTTTTAAATTTGCTGTTCTTCTGGCAGTATTTCTAGGACTGATTTGAAAATGGAATATTTGTATGAAGTCAGATCCCTGTTGAAGCACCAATGAAAATACTTCACCTAGCACTTCATCCTGAATCCTGATAACATCAGGAAGTGTGGCTACAGCCCCTGATATCCTCCAGACCATGGAAGGCTTCAAGTTGGGGACCTGTGTCCCTCCACAACAGCATTTCACTTTCCCACTGCTGGTCTAGGGCGAAGAAGGAAAAAGCAACATCTTGAATAAAATTAACTAAAGGAGTAATTGATAAAGCAAGGAAGGCAGGAGATAAGTAGGACAGGAGAAACCACAAACATGGTATTTATTTCTTAAATGCATGCCCTCGACTAGTCCAGACAGATGGGACAGATGAAAGCAAATACAAACTAGCTGGTTAAAATTTGGATTGATTTACTAAAAAACAGAAGATACTGCTAATATTTCTAACCCTCCACCAACCATAGGGGTTAGGGAGGAGAAAGGCACAGGAAGCTGAGGCCTTTTTATCCAGTGTTTTTGAACTAGTCCTCACTTTATTTCTTCCTAAGTGTTAAATGCATAGGAAAATGGGAAACAACATGCATTATTGTCAGGGATATGCAGGCCCTCAAGAAAAATTCCACCATGAAATCCAATTCTAAGTGAAATTCTGGTGGGGGGGATCCACCTGCCTTTGTAATTTCATCTTGTCTTGCTCATACTACCATTACCAACTGCAGACCATTAATGCCTTTGTACATATCTTTCATTTACACAAAGGGTACATAGCTTCAGAGGGTTCAGGGGGACCATTATGTACCTCCTCTAGACCTGCTGCAAGCTTCACCACCCACCCCTGCTGAAATCCAAAGGGACTGCAGTACTTCTGGGTTTGTTTTTTAATTTGCCAAAACAAGGTTTATGCTTCTGGATGTGTCACCCTACCATATATTTTTTTAAAGAGAGAAGAATATGATGGGAGGGATTCTGTGGGCCATGATATGTGTGTGGACTTTCCAGTGGTATTGAGTTACCCACTGTGGGAAACATTATGCTAGACTAAATGGACTGTTGCTGTGGTCTAGGTGGACTCCTTTGACATCTTCATATGGTGTGTATTACTATAATATAAGGTTTGCCCCCAACTTTAATTTTTTGTTATGGCAGAAATGTAAGCAAATATGATAACCTGGAAATGGCCTAAGAAACCTTTAAAATAACCATCTTTCTCTTTCTCAACCCTGTCCCCCTCACACACACAACACTGCACAAAGTACAGGGTGCCGTTTACACGATGAAAATGTCCCAGGAAGAATTCGTGTCGATCCCTGGCAGTTTACACGTACATCGGATCGGGTACGTGATTTTTGGAAGGGGGGGCCACCTTTTATCCCTCAACCTGCGGGACTTCCAGTCCCGCGGTTTGTGCCGTTTTTTAAAAAAGTCACGGGAGGATTCGGAAAATCGGAAATGTAAACAGCCTGGGACAAAATGTCATACTAGGGATGACCGGAAATGGTGACTGGGGGTGGGCTTAGAGATCAGCGACCAGAAAAGGAGGGGTCAGTCACCCGTTCAACAGATCCAGCCTCACCAGCTGAAAACAAAGGCATCCCTTCCAGCTGCACGAAGGTTGATGTGTGTGTGTGTGTGTGTGCGCATGGGCGGGTGTACTCAATCACCTTTTTAAATGGATTTCTACACTGCAAACCCTTCAGCTTTAACCTCTTCCTCAACTGCATGTTACAGAGAGATGGTCACCCATTCATCCCCTGCCTTGATCACCTCCCTGATATTCCAGCCTCTGAGCGAATGAACACCCTTTAATTCCCCCTCTGTGCCTGTGCCTTTCAAAATGTCTGTCTGTAGATGGTTTGCTGTAAGGGTTAACATTTTAAAGAGGCAAGGGGAAACCCAACCCCCCCACCTCACTCGGCTTGATCTCCCTGCGTCTGAGCGAAAGATCTCAGTCTGGGTCTTTCAAAATGCCTAGCCTCTACACGGCTTGCTTTCAAAAGGAAAGGAGATGGTTTAATTGTTCCTCCGTCTGAGGTCTTTGAAAAGTGCCTTCTGCCTCTGCTTCAAGGGTTAACATTTTAAAGAAGCGAGGGGAATACCAAACCTCTGCTCCCCTGTCTCCCCTCCCCCAGCCAGCCAATAGCATCGCTCGTGGCACGGAACTTTAAAGGAAGTGCGTCACCGAGGTTGTGAAAACACGAGTAATCGCATACTTGATTGACAGCCAAAAAAAAAAAAAAAACACAACCTACAACCTAAAAAAACCACGGAACTTTGGACGTGTAAATATCAGTCACGGGACCACCTGGGATATCCAGATCAGTGACATAAATCGTATAAACAGCAAGGGACGGATTCGTGATCACAAAATAACGGTAAGCACCGTGACAATTTCTGTCGTGTAACTGGCACCCAGATACTGCATCTTTTGCCATTTTCTGGTAGCAACTCTTTGTAGATCAGTGAAATGTAATGTGGAAAACAGACCTCACAGACTAAATCATTTGAATCCTCTTGACTTCATTTTCTTTGTAACACAAGAAACCTCAATCTTTGTTCACATAAGCCCTATTCAAACATTCACAAAAAGGGTCAAAATTAACACATGGACCCTGAAGATAACAGCATTCTTTATGCAGGGAGCCCCTCCACATAATTGGTAACCCTGATATTCCAGAGTCATGTGGAGAGCCTTCAAATACTCTCTGTTTCAAACTGCTGCTATTCACAATGATGAGGGAGCCGAGCACACCTCTCCTTACATGTTTATTTTAACTTTTTGTGTGTGAATGTCTAAATAGAGTTATAGGAAGCAGAGTTAACATTTAACTGTAGCTTTATTAGAATTCAATAGCATAAGAGGGTTGATTCTAGGAAGATTTGAACATTCCGATTAGTTTTATTTGGAAACAGTATCAGAAAAAAGCCAGGTCATTGTTGCTGCTTAGCTCACTTCTCACCCTCCAGTCAACCATTTAAATCAATGAGATGAGGTGGGTTACTGCAGCTGGCCACACCTCTGACTTTCATATTATCTGTGTCCTTGCCTCCAAATTGCTATGCACTATACTGGAGATGTGAAAGGGCAGTACATCTGTAAGTACATGGGAAGCTTTCTCATGTTTTGCTCACTGTGTGCAAATCAGGGACATGTCTCACTAAGTGTCCTGCTCATCTCAACACATTAACTAAATACATGGACCTGAGCTTGAGAGGATGGCTTCTGTCTCCTTCTTTTCTAAAGTATGCATCACCTACTACCACTGAGCACTATGACTACTTTGCTTGATTTCCTCTTTTCCATATGCTTGTCCAAGTACTTAAGATATACATAACTTAAGATATATGAACTCTGTGGATTTTCTGTGCTAATTGTGATGGGAACAATCAGAAGATTCTTGCATATTATCTTACTTTGAAGTTTAGCCTGGAAACCACCACATCTCCATTTGGGGTAATAATAGGAACATTTTCACAGATAATTCCATGATCAACATCTATCACTCTTCCTACAAGTAAAAAAAAAACACACAGACAAACCACAATGACACTTGTTAGTAGAGCATACACACAAAACAAAAAGAAAGAAGCAAGTTGTTGGGCTTATGTGGACTGATTCAAAAAGATCTGTTCATCATTGAAAAGAATTGCCTCAATTGAAAAATATTGCTCTTGAGGTGATGGTTAGACAATATGAAACAAATCAATCTTTCTTTTCTCAATTCTATGCCTATGCTAATAATGCTTAATCAATTATCAGTAATACACCTAGCATAACAGTTGCAAACCTGTCTTGGGTTAATATTTTAAGCTTTTGCTAAAAACTGTAAATAAAAACTGTGCAATGCACATTCATCAAGATCACACCGGGGTGATATGACCTATGTAGGGTTTTGTAGGGGTTCTCTGAATCTGAAATTCCTTTTACCAAGAAGTGCAGCTCACACTAAGTTTATTCACATGTGGCACCAGGCTAAGGACTTGGCTTGGGCATTTAAGAGCATTTAGATACTGTTGCAATGCAAATGACTAAATCTACTGCAGTTGAGGAAGAGGTAAAAGCACTATGTAACTGCCCTATCTCCACTAATCCAGTATTAATATCTAATGGAAGTTATGTATAGGGACATTTACCACATTGCATCCATTTAAAAACCTAACATGGTATAACTGTATACACTTCAGGGGCCTGTCATCTCTGGCAAAGCACAGTAACTCTTCTCTGATCCTTCGCCCTTCTTCAAAAAATTTCAGGAGCAGAATAATGATCACTGTTTACCATATGATTGGAGAAGAGATCCTCCATATGTAATGATAACTAGTGGTTTTTATATCAGTGGAATGGTGAATCTGCTCTAGGTTTTAGTCTAAACTTTAAAGGAACTATCTAAAAAGCTGAAGCTATTTTGGGGGATGGGTTCAACACCTTGGATAATGCCTTTAAAGTTTGGACTAATACCCAAAACAGAGTCATCACTCCACTGGCATGGAAGACGCAAGCTGTGGTTGTCCATGTTATGTAATTTGCATCATACAGTAAATTCTTCAGCAGCCGCTATACAGTACATATTTATGTGAACCCACTGAAACAGTTTCCTTCTTTCAAAATCACTCCTTGGCTTCACCTTCACTTAGTATTAGAGATAATGAATGGTATTAAGGTGATTAAACAGCATTAAAGCACACCGAATGGTTATTTCTTTTAAGTCCCAGCAGATGGAGCATGAACACTCATTCTTTAGTGAAGAGGCTTTAGCTGGAAGGCACAGTAGAATCCTGGGCTCCCAAAACATGCTCCTGTCTCCTATTTCTTGGATATGAGGGTCACTGATGTAACCACTATTAAAACCACTACAGCTGTTGTCTATGAATCTGGAGTTAAGCACAGCACTGGGAAAAGTTGCTTTTTTGGACTGCAGCTCCCATAGTCTGCCAGACAGCATGGCCAGTGACAAAACGTAACTTTTCCAAACTTTGGTTAACCATTACAATGAAACCAGCCCCTAGTGCATCTACTCATTGTTCTGACACCGTGTTTCAATATTATATAAAGAAACTATGCATAGTCTGTTGAAAGCAATTAAGAGAAAAAATGTACTAACGTCCTTTTATTTACAGGTATAACTTAAATGCAGATGCCCTTGATAGCAAGAGTGTTCCAGTGAACTAAATCCAATGCAACAGGGCTACTCATGCAATGGGAGTTTCCATATTCATTGACCCTTCTGTAGTCCCTTCCCCCATGTCCTCCATATCTGCTCAAGGGGATCCTCAACTCTCTGGAGCAGCTCTGAGGCATGAGATGAAGGGGTTGAGGAAAGAAAGGATTGCAGAGGCATCCATTCTGCTGACTAAAGAGCACCATTGGGTAGAACCCACTGAATTAAATGTAATGGAGCTAGCATGGCATAGTGGTTTGAGTGTTGAACTGTAACACTGGAGACCAGGGTTCAAATACTTGCTTGACCATGAAAACCCACTGGATGACCTTGAGCACATCACACATTCTCAGCTTCAGAAAACCCTGTGATAGGTTCACCTTAGGGTTGCTATAAGTCGGAAACAACCTGAAGGCACACAACAACAACAATTAATTCCTAAGACCCAAATTGTCCAAATGAAAAAGAAGAACCTGAACAACTCTCAACCTGAACAACTGCTTCATTATAGAGCATAACAAAGTGTCTCCAAACATTAAAAAGAGTTCCCATTTGCTTTTATATACTGTATAACCACCACATCCATGGAGGATATGTTCCAAGAACTCCTGTGGATACCTGAAACTGTGGATAATAACAAACACTATATTTGGGCTATATTTGGGTCAGAAGCATACCAATAACACTGGAGGACCTAAAGAGACCCACAAATGGAAGTGTTTGTGGGCCTCTCTAGGTCCTCTAGTGCTATTCTGTGTCATGTTTGGGCCAGAAGCATACCACAGAATCACACCGGAGGATCTAGAGAGAACCATAAACACTTCCGGGTGGGATATTTTTTGGAGTGCGGGTAAGTGAAACCATGGATGTAGAGTCTGTGGATAAGGAGGTCATACTGTAATTCATACTATAATTAAGACAGAATGCATAAGGATCAACTAAAACATCACTACACTTTACAGCTGCACTTTGACAATGTTTGTAGGATGACTTCCTCCCACCCCTTTTTATGCCATTAAAACAGGGGTGGGAATTGTACAACTATCTAGCTATTGTTGAACTGCAAGTTCTAGCATCCCATTGGCTATGCCAGCTAGGGTTGCTGGGACTTGCAGTTCAACATCTGGAATGCCACCCCTGCATTAAAATTACAAATTATATAGTGGCAGTCTATATAAGTAACCTATGATACATATTCATTTATGGATATTGTAGGGAAAATAACAATATGGGGGGAAAACAGCAACTGTACATACAATTAGAAATATCTAGAGATATTTTCATTTATGATCTACATGCTTCATACATACATAGAAATATACTTTTCAACCCATTAACTCTGGAATATTTTTGAAGTCAAAGGCTTTCACAGCCAGCATCCATAGATTTTCCTTGGGTTTTTTTCCGAGCTATGAGGCCGTGTTCTGGAAGAGTTTCTTTCTGATGTTTCGCCTGCATCTGTGGCTGGCATCTTCAGAGAATGGTTGCGTAGCAGTGTGTGGGGGTTTATATACTGTGAAGCCCTGTTGGGGAGGATATGTAAATTTGTGTATTTGAATGGCTAATTTCTGGGTGGAGATATGCAAGGAGTGCCAAACAGACACTAATCCTCCTTGCATGTCTCCACCCAGAAACTAGCCATTCAAACGGAACATTGGAACTTACCGTGAAGGTTCCTTTTCAGCAGCCGTGGGGAGGGAGTCCTTCCATGGGTATTGGCTCCACCTCCGACCAATCATAGGCAGGATATCCTATAACAAAAGAAAGAGAACCATCCACCTCAGAGGTGGAGCCAACCCAGCCTCCCCAGGGACAGTTTCACAGTGCCAGAAAAAACCAAAAACATATCAAAGACACAGGAATCTAACCACAAGTCCGACTCCCAGAACTACATCTCAACAATCTAAGTCTCTGTACATAATTTTCTATTTTCTACTATTTCTCTCTCCCTTCACTTTTCTTCTTTTTTCTCTCTTTTTTTGGGGGGTGAGTGGGTAAGGACTCCCTCCCCATGGCTGCTGAAAAGGAACCTTCACGGTAAGTTCCAATGTTCTGTTTTCCAGCAGCGTGGGGAGGGACTCCTTCCATGGGACGTACAAAAGCGGTCCAGATAGGGTGGGAACTCCCTCTTTTCTTTTCTTTTCTTTTTTTTAAATAAATAATCTGCTGTAAAACTCTTCGCCCAAAGGCTGCATCTGCTGACACATAAGCGTCAATCCTATAATGCCTAGTAAAAGTCGATGCTGACGACCATGTTGCTGCTCTGCAAATCTCCAAAATTGACTGAAAACTTCCCGATGCTGCAGAGGCTGATGCACTACACATCGAATGTGCCTGAATGCCTTCCGGTACCGGCAACTTACTGGCGACGTAAGCCTGCTCAATACAGCACCTTAACCAAAGTGCAATTGTTGAAGAAGAAACCTTCTTCCCTTTGAACCGATCTGTGTAGGCTACAAAAAATGCATCTGACCTCCGAAAGACTTCTGTTCTCTGAAGATACACCTTCAACACCCTCCTGACGTCCAGAGAATGCCATAGCCTTTCTACTTCCGTTCCCGGTTTCGGGCAAAAGGACGGCAGTACCAGCTCCTGAGCCCTGTGAAACACTGAGTTCACCTTAGGTACAAAGGAAGGATCCAATCTCAAGGTGCCTGAATCTTTCGTGAATACACACAATTCCCGCCTTACCGACAAGGCACTGATTTCCGAAACCCGTCTAGCCGACGTAATTGCAACTAAAAAGGCTACTTTCCAAGACAGATAATTCAAATCCACCTTCTTCAGTGGTTCAAAGGGGCTCTGTGTCAGGGCCTTCAATACCACATTCAATTTCCAAGAAGGAAACCTATGAATCACAGGAGGTCGTAAAGATGCCACTCCTTTCAAAAAACTGCGCACATGCGGATGTGAAGCTAACCCACCTAATACTCTCAAGATGGAACCCAAGGCTGCCACATGCCTCTTCAACGTGTTTGTTGCCAATCCTTTCTTCAACCCCGACTGAAGAAAGACCAAGATTGACCCCACAGATGCCCGCAAGGGTTTGATCCCTCTGCTCCGACCCCATCTGCAGAAGGATCTCCAAGTGACCTCGTATAAATGGATAGTCGACGGATGCCTAGCCGCCAACATGGTTTCAACCACTTCTGGTTCATAGCCCTTCTCTAACAGTCTTGACCGCTCAACCTCCACGCGTGGAGTCGTAACCAGTTTGGATCCGGATGCAGAAGCCCGTTCTGTGTCAGCAGATCCGGCCATAGTGGGAGAGGCCATGGCTCCTGAACCTGCAGATGGATCAGATCCGGAAACCACGGTCTTCTTGGCCACTTTGGTGCCACCAGAATGACCTCTTCCCTTTCTCTTTTTATTTTTCGTAACACCTTTGCAAGAAGTGCCGTTGGTGGAAAGGCGTAACACAACCCCCGAGGCCACTCTATGGTCAATGCATCGAAGGCCCAGGCCCCGAGTCCAAAACCTGGACACATATTGAGGGACCTTGTGGTTCTCCTCCAACGCAAATAGATCCACGATCGGTTCCCCGAAGCAGAACACCATCATCTGGAACACCAAGCTGTTGAGACTCCATTCGCTGTGCCCCAGCGTGTGTCTGCTCAACCAATCGGCCTGGGAATTCAGTTTCCCTTTCAAGTACTCCCCTTTTATCGATAAAAGGTTTTCCTCTGCCCATCTGAACATCATCTTGGTCTCTTGCATGAGGGACCAAGAGCGGGTCCCCCCCCTGCTTGTTTATGTGAGATCTGGAAGATATGTTGTCTGTTCTGACCAGAACATGTTTCCCCTTCACCAAATGCATGAACTCGCTCAGGGCCAACCTCGCAGCACGCAACTCCAAGATGTTTATGCTGAGATCTCGCTCCTGCGGGGACCACATCCCTTGTGCCATCTGATCCTGGCAGTGGGCTCCCCAGCCTAGCAGGGAGGCATCCGTTGTCACAATGACCCGGTGGGGTTCCACTATCGGCAGACCTTCCTGTAGTTTGTCCGACAACCACCATCTCAGTGAGAACTTCACCTCCGATGGAACCTTTAAAAATCTGCATGCCCTTATGGCAATGAGATCCTGAAAGGGAAGCAAAAACCATTGAAGGTCCCTGAGATGAAACCTCGCCCACGGAACAGAATCTATGCAAGCTATCATCAGACCCAGTAATCTCGCTAGGGACATCAAAGGTGTTTTGGGCTGGCCCAACACCAGTTCCACCAGCTCCTGGATTTTCCTGCTCCTGTCCTCTGGAAGAAAAACCCGATAACTCTCGGTGTCCAACACACTCCCCAGATGCTGTAGCCTCTGAACCGGCTCCAAATGGCTTTTCTCCTTGTTCACGACGAAGCCATGGGCTTCCAGACACTGAATAGTTTTGTTCACATCCTATATCGCTCTCTCACGAGAAGGGGCCCTTATCAGGATATCGTCAAGGTACAGGAATAGATGCACCCCTTGGGTCCTTAGATGTGATATCAGGGCCACTAGAACCTTGGTGAATACTCTGGGTGAGGATGACAGGCCAAATGGAAGAGCCCGGTACTGATAGTGACTCTTCTTGTACGTGAATCGGAGAAATAGTCTGTGGGCTGGATGAATCATAATGTGGAGATATGCTTCCTGTAAATCCAGAGATGCCAGGAAATCGCCTTCCTGTATCCCTTCCAGAACTGACCGAAGTGCCTCCATTCGAAACTTGTGTTTTGTCACCCAATGGTTGATTCCCCGCAAGTTTAGAATGGCCCTCCAATCCCTATTCTTCTTGGGGACCAGAAAAAGAAGGGAATAGGTCCCCGTGAACCTCTCCTCTATTGGAACCTGTTCTATTGCTTGAATCTGTAGTAAATGTTGAATGGCTATCTCCATCCGTTGTTGCTTCTCCAGTGACATGGTCATGCAAGACTGCACGAAGCGCGTGGGCGGTTTTTCCATGAAGTCTATCATATAACCCATACTGACCGTTCTGAGTACTCAGGCATCTGAGGAGGTAGCCCCCCAGATCCCGGCAAAATTGGCCAGCCTGCCGCCCACCTGAATTGCCCCATAGTCATAGTGATGGACCGTCCTTCCCCCCTCCCTTGTCATGCTGGCTTGCTATGCCAGCATGGGAGTTCACCTTCACAACTCACAGGATCAGTATTGGAAAATTCCACTCCTTGTTTGGAAATGGGGAGTGGGTGGGAGACCCTCATTAAATAAACATGATGTCACATCACCTGGCTAGATAGCCATTCTGATTGGGCACTGGCAGAGCCAATCAGGAATCAACAAGAAGGACTTTTAAAAGTTCTTTATCCTTCCTTTGTTCTGAGTCAGACTGGCTGAGCACATGGCCAGCTAGATGGAGCTAGCTGAGATGGACTGACCCCATGGCCTAGCTCTGGGCCCGATGGCCTACACAACCATGAAATGCCCCCAAAGACAATCTGTGATACCAAAGGGTTGGGAGGAGCCAACCTTATCCAGAGGCCTCCAAAAAGGATCCAAAAAGACTCTGAATTCCATCTACAGAGACTGTAAGTTAGTCTGCATGTAGTAGTTAGGGAATGTGTAGTTAGATTGCGTTAGATTTTATGGTTTTATTTCTAAGTGCTCTGAATGAATATATTTGTATAATCCTTAAGCTGAACCTGGGAATGTTTTACCTTCTCAAGTGACATAGATCCTAAGATTGAAATAAAAGCTTCTGTTATTTCTCAACCCCGCCTCGAAATCGCCTGCTTTGGTCAGCTATCAAGAACCTTCTCTAGAGTAGAGAAAAGAGTTATTATTGTTCCTTGATTTCATCTTGTCTATGATCTCCCTGCCTAGACAAGAAAAACCAGCAAGACAGGGAGTGGTGGCAACGAAGAGGAATCCCTGGGTTTGGGATAGGAACAAGGGCCAACCCTGGACTTCAGGCAGCAGAAGTCCTTGGGTGGGCCGTTGTGACACCCCTGCTTGGGGTTCTGAACGGTAGATGCCTTGTTGAGTTGGTCTGATCTGTTTCTGTAAAAGGGCTGAGCTTTTGAGGAACCCCAGGAGGTTCTAGGCTGCCTGTAATCTCTCTGGCTGTTGGTCCGGAAACTTCTAAAGTCTCAAAAATTTGACCGAAAGGGCCTACGGTCCTCCTCCTTGGGCAGAGACGGCAGTGCCTTCTTCTTGTCCTTTGTTTCTACCAACACTTCCTCTAAGGTTTCCCCAAACAATTTTCCTCCCTTGAAGTTACAAGAAGTCAGGTTCGCCTTGGCCTTGCTATCTGCATTCCAATTTCTAAGCCAGAGCTGTCTCCTAGCCACCACTTCTGCTCCCATGGATCTCGAGGCAAAACGTAGCGCGTCAAGACTGGGGTCGGCCAAGAAGGCAGATGCCTTGGCTATTTTATTCATGCCCTGACGGTATTTAACCTCATCGTCTGGCACATTGGTCAACATGTCCTTGGACCATCTAATTATGGCTCTGGAGAAAATGGACGCTGCTGCTGTGGCCCTAATGACCAACGCCGAGGCCTCATGAGCTCTGCGCAAAAAGGTATCAATGCGCTTATCATCTGGGGCCTTAAGATGTTCATTGCCATCCTGTGGAAAAAGCGATCCAGAGACCAGCCTTGCCACCGGAGCATCGATGGCCGGCAGTTTAATCAGGTCCATCACTTCATTTGTTACACAGTATAATTGTTTAACATAAGTAGGGGTGGTCCTGGAAGCTCCTGGATGAGCCCACTCACCTAACATGGCGTACCTTAGAATCTTAGGGAATGGTAACACATTGCCTGACCCTTTCCCTGAGGGTCTCAGTTCCGGAACCCTTTTTTATTCTCCCCAGAGGGCGCTTCAGAAGCCTCTAATTCCAAGGCCCTCAAAGCCTTTTTTCTTAACAAGGAGAAGGAGACGACTTCAAATAGCCTAGGAGAGGCTTGTTCCTCCCCCTCGTCTTCCTCCCCCTCCGATGAGAGCTCTCCCTCCTCCCTAGGGGATGCCTCATCCTCCTCATCCCTGGCCCTCTCTTCCCATTCGGGGGCCTGGATGTGTTTTGTTTTCCTCATCCTCTTGCACGGGGGAGAATCCTCCCCCCCTTACTGGGCTCGAGGACCGCTGCGCGGCTTGGCTGCGGTAACTGGGGCTCCTGAACTGTGGCCTCCGCACCGCGTTTGCAGCCCCTGTCCTTGGCCCCAGTCACCCTGCTGGGGGATGGCCTGGAAGGGTGCCCCCCCGAAAGGAATGCATCCCTTTCCCCACGGGGCTTCCGATGCTCACCCCTGCCGCCAGCGTCTGGTGCACCACCAGCACGAGCCACTCAGTCAGCTGGGGCAGCAGGGTCTTACCTCCTAGGATAAGCGGGGGTAGGTCCTCCTCACCAGTGCTGTCCTCATCCTCGGTTCTGCCCCGCTTGGGTACCCCGGCCAGGGTCCCGCGCGGTCCCAAGCCATCCCCGCTTGCGCGGTCCGTCTCCTGGCTGGAGACCCCATTGTGCTTTGCCAGTGTTTGATCCGCTGCCGCCAGGCTCAACGTGTGCCCTGTTAAAGGGTCACGGAGCTCTCTGTCCACCAACTTGGAATCGACCCCAGCAGGATCCAAGGCCACATCCTCCTCTTCAGAGGAGAGATCACCCGCTCACACATGTTTGTGCAAGGGGGCCGCCATCTTGGATCCTTTGTCTGCTAAGCGATCCCTGGAGCACAAAGAGAAATCCGTGCCTGCTCCCGCAAGAGGCAGAACGTAACTGGGGAGGCTGGGTTGGCTCCACCTCCGAGGGGGATGGTTTTCTTTCTTTAGTTATAGGATATCCTGCCTGTGATTGGTCGGAGGCAGAGCCAATACCCATGGAAGGAGTCCCTCCCCAAGCTGCTGGAAAATACACAAATTTATGTATCCTCCCCAACAGGGGTTCACAGTATATAACCCCCCCCCACACGCACACACACACTCCTACCCAACCATTCTCTGAAGATGCCAGCCACAGATGCAGGCAAAACATCAGAATAAACTATTCAAGAACACGGCCTCACAGCTCAGAAAAAAACCAAGGAAAATATCTGGAATATTTCTTCCCAAATCAGTGTAAACTACTTCAAGACAATCCCAGAATAAGTGGATTTTAAATTCTAGCACACAACAATAAAGAGGTACCATCTACACTGCTAAGGAATACTGGTAAAGAGGCTGAAAGCCAGAGTCCATATGACACTGTTCACATAATTAGCAACTGTATCAATGGGTTATTTAAAAAATAAACATATGTTGGGTCCCATTCTAAATCTAGAGTTATAGTTGTATAGATCTAGAATTAAAGACATTTATTTATTTATTTATTTATTTATTTATTGAAATATTTATATCCTGCCATTGATCTGAAGATCTCGGGGTGGCTTACAATAAAATCAAGTTAAAACTATGAATAATTACAAAGGTTTAAAAAGATTAAAAATATATTAGTTTCTCAATTTAAAAACAGGTAATTTAAAACCAGTTAAAATAATCTTGAATAATAAAACCATAATGCATGTGCAGTCTGGATCAGTTTGGCACAAAGGCTTTAATAAAAAGCCAGGTTTTAACTTGGCACTGAAATGATTCCAGTGTTGGTGCCAATCAGGTTACCATTCCATAACCAGGGTGCCACTGCCGAAAAGGCCCTCTCCCATATCCTCCCACAATTGGTAACTGTCATCAGAGCTGCCAGTTTTCTTTTTAATCTGTTTGGCTGTAGATTTTTCTGTAACTCTGCTTACAGAAAAGCTAAGATGTACCTAACTTTCACCTCTTCAAGCAACACACCATGAAGCTGACTTCAAGATTTGAACCTCTTCCATGTAATGTCATACCTCTTTTGTGTAGTTGATCGATATGAAAGCTAACATTGTTACTTCTACAGATAAGTATTAACCTTTTAACTGCAATTTGCTGTATTCAATTCCCATATGATTAGTCTCAACCAAACTGGGTCGATGTATCACCATTTCTTTCAGATTCTTTTCTGCCTTACATGTTGATCTCACCTTCAAAGGAATGTTGTCTAGGTATTGTTGCTGTTGTGTGCCTCCAAGTTGTTTCCACCTTATGGTAACCCTCAGATGAGCCTATCATAGGGTTTTCTTTGCAAGATTTGTTCAGAAGGGGTTTACCTTTACCTTCCTCTGAGGCAGAGAGAGTGTGAGTTGCTTAAGGTTACCCAGTGGGTTTACATGTCCAAGCCAGGATTTGAACCCTGGGCTCCCAGAGTCCTGGCTTGACACTCACACCACTATGCCACACTGGCTCTCTATGGTTTTTAGGTGCATCCACAAAGGTAAACTGAGAATGGCAAAGACAAGTATACTGCAGCTATGCTTGGCCAAAAACTTTGACTGGCTGTAGCTAAGGAAAAGCTAAATCCCCAACTTGCTCAAATTAGCTATTAGTGATCCCAAGGGCTCAGCTACACGACAGAATTAAATACAAGAAAATTTGTGTTACCTCCATTTTGGTCCTGTCCCACATTGTGCCCGCAATGCATCCACATAATTGGTGACTGTCAAAATACCCAAGTTTGTAGTCCACATGGCCTGCCAGCTAGTCAGCTCCGCTGGGGGAGGCGAGCTCTTTGGCGGCAGCCCTTCAGCTCCCATCCCTTTGTTTCCCTGGCGGCAGTGGCAGCGGCTTTCCAGGGAGGGCAGGACAGGCTGTCCATGCTGGGTTTGCCCCGCTCAGCCCTCACCTGTCCCACACCAGGTAGGACGGGCTGCTGCAGCCTAGTGCTCTTCCTTCCTGACTGTCAGTCACGGAGAAGAGCCCTAGGCCACAGCAGCCCGTTTCACCCAGTGCAGGATGGGCGAGGGCTGAGCCAGGCAAGCCTGCTGCTCATAGCTCATCCCGCCCTCCCCAGAAAGCCACCGCTACCAGGGAAATGAAGGGATGGGAGGTGAAGGGCAATCACAGAAGTAGAGTCCTTTGCCACAGTAGCCACTGAGGGCCGGGTGGGATGGGCTGGTTCAGGGGCGGGAAGAGCACTGGGGTTGCCCAGCCTGGGCTAGAAGCAGTGGTGAGGAGGAGGAGGGAGAGGAGCCCGGCTCCAGGCTTGAGAGGTGGCGGTGGATCCAACGCAGGGCCATTCAACAATGGTGGGTCCTCAACTGCAAGGCATTCCTTGCAAACCCACCCCCTCTGAGATCTGACCAATCACAAATTAGCTCTGCTGTGTGCCCCTTTTCCAAGATGGTTGCTGACTGATCAGACAACCAATAGTGCATTTTCCCCCCACACTTTTTTAAAAAGACCGCGGAAAATAGAGGAATGGTAAGTCATGGGTTTTTTTGGGGTTTTTTTGCTTCCCACCCTTCCAAATAGTGTGAGTGTGGCCCACGGTATGTGAGGACCAATGAGATTCTTCCTGATTTCTTCCCCCTTCCCTTTTTTTTCCTGTGTAGTCAACCCCCAAAACTTAAGGTTCAAGGTGCTGAAAGGAAGTGCCTTGAATTGCTAATGTTTCCCTGAGAATTCAAAATACATGAACCTTCTGAAGATAAGTAATAGTGAAGCATGTAGCTATGTCTCTATCAGGTCTACCAACACAAGTGAATTGTCCTACTGCAAATGGTCTCTAATAGTTTGCAAAATTTCCATTTTGAAATGCTGAGACTCAACAAAATTGTTCAGGAATTTGAGATCTCATGCTGCTTCAGCAGTTTGGTCAGAGGCGTGTATGGTATCAGCCAATGGAACCAGCAGAGATGTTTCACCAGAAGTTTGCTCACATACTTGCTGGGTAGCTGCCAAGTGAGCAATCTGCTGGGCTTGCTCTGTACTGCTTCCCTGTTTTTGCTGCAACAAAAGCAACTGCATCAACTTTTCCAAGCACTCCTCCTTCTTTCTTGTCTTCCTGTTTTTATTTAAATGCTCTAAAGCCTCTGATGCCATTACAAGGAACTTAAAAGGGGAAAGAAGGGAGGGCAAGAGAAAGATTGGGAAGGTTTGGGGAGGGGCTTAGAAAATGACTGAAGCAAAGATAGCAAAGAAAGACTTGAGTGAATAATTTTAGAAATCAAGAGTAAGTATACAGAGATAAGCAAGCAAAAAGACAGAACTGAAGTGAGAGAACTAAACACTTTGCAACTGGCAAAGCAGGAAAGAGAAAACTTAGAAGTGGATTCAACGATCAAAATGAAAATGGAACTCAGAACTCCTGTCTCTGGAAATGGTGTGAGAGGACAAAACTGTGGATTGTTCCTCTGTGCCATGCACAAAATTTGCAAATGTGCTGTATATCCCTAATATATACCCCGACAGAGGTTAGATCTAAAGTAGCCCTATCCCACCAGAATCGCAATCAAGATTGTGCCCTCACCTGAAATTATTTCATGCTAATTGCAGGAATGGCACCATGTCCATTTTTTTCTCTGACTCCCCCTATTAATGAACTGAGTAAAGACGTGAGTGGAAAAGCTCCTATCCTCAGATCATGTCTCTCAGAAGATGTGGTTAAAATTCAGAAAAGGGCACTACATACATGTATTTGAAAACTCTATTTTAGAAGAGTAATAGTTTAATAATATTCAACTATTGTGTTGCTTTCTAGCTGTTTTTCTTTAAAAATACAAAAAAGGTCATTACACCAGCCACGATTCCTTAAAAGCAACATTTTGGGAATACATTACCAGCCACTATGCTATTATGCCCTCATTAATCCCAAAAGCAGCACATTACAGATAGCAATATTACTTGCAACATATTACAGTACTTTCAAGGTCTGGCTGGGAAATGCAATCTCCACACTTCTAGGGGACACTAAGGATGTTTTCATACTGCGCAATTATATTGCTATGACTCTATAATTCGCACTATACAGTCATCCCTTCACATTCGCAGGGGTTAGGTTCCCCAGACCCCCGTGAATGCGAAAAATCCGCAAATAACAACTGCCCTCCCCCTCCCCCACCAAAGCAACCATGGGGCCTCCGGAGGCCCTATAGTCGCCTTCCCCCGCCTCCCCCTCCCTCCCCAGGCCTTCATGGGGCCTCCGGAGCATCTCTGCAGGCCCCATGATCGCCTCCCCGGCCCTCCCCCCTCCCGCCCAAGGCCTTAATGGGGCCTCCAGAGGCCCCGTGTCGCTGCTTTTGGGAGGGCGGGGGCCCTCCCAAAACCCGCAAATATTCAAAACCGCGAATGCTAAGTTCGCAAATGTGGAGGGGCAACTGTATAGTTATAGCACTATGGAATCCCTGAGTTTACTGTTTGGTAAGGCACTGGAGCTCCCTGAACTGCAAATCCCAGAATTTCACAGCACATTGCCATGGGAGTTAAAGTAGAATCACAGTGCTATAACTGTGTAGTGTGAAAGGACTCCAGTTTGAGAAAGGCTGTAAGCAATTAAAAAGTTAATACCGGTAGTACTTCCTGACATTTGTTGTACAGAACATAGATAATGGGGATTGAAAATGTTATGATTTATTTAAGAAATTAAATGGGAGATAGAAATATGATAAGGAGAAGAATACAAGAAGAGAGTGACAAAGATGTCTACAGAGAGGGATTGTGAGAGTCAAGCAGGAAGACAAGTGGCAGGCAGGAAGAGTAGGTAAATATTAGCAGAAAGCTTGCACCACATTTACAAATTCAGCACCTGGGACTGTCCTACTTTTAGACTACTGGCAGTGGAATGAAAGTCTGTATCCTCTGCTACGTTAAAAAAAGTATACAGAAAACCAGCATGTAAAGGAGAAAGCTAAACCAGAAGTCACTGTCTAACATGCCAACATACCATTGGTAGGGAACTGTTGATGTAGCAGAACATTCAGATATGCTGCCTCCCAACTAGAAAATAGTACAGCCACAGGAACTATATCCCATCTGAACATGGAGATCAGGCCGGGGCATCTAAAATCACAGAACTTATAACAGCAATGTACTGGAGGGCAATAACTTTCACTCCCTGCAATGCCTATCTGGATCCTTTTAAACAAGAATGGACTGAACACGTAGAAATGTTTTCATTTAAACAGCTGCTCCTCTGTTTCTGTACATACTGATATGAGTTGTTAAAACATTCCTTTAGGAAAAAACAGCATTAATTACCCTTGATTTCTAAGGGACCATCAATGTGTCTTTCTGTTTTATCTCTCTTCTTGTTGTTGCCTTCACATTCTTGAGAAACAGCTGCCCTTTTGTAAATGCCTCTCTTCACTTCATCAAACACTGAAAACATGTTGTACACACGAGCTGTGTAGCCTGCTAACTCTGTGACCTGCAAGACACAAATTACGGCAGTTTTTTTAAAAAAAAACATAACAACCTGTGTAGATAAATTATTGGTGCAAGCATTTATTTCATTGTACCAAAAACATGGCATGAATTTTGTTCCTCATGAGAAATAGTACTGAGTTGAATCTTGATATGTATCCTGGTATTTCTTTCTAAAGACAGAAACAAAACCATAAAATGTGTGTCCTCAGTCACTGTAGGGCAGCCATCTATGGCAGATCCAGGAGTCAATTTTTATGTCCCTGGGATCAGCCAGGGGCCACACATACTGTCAAAATGCCATAACATAGAAAACCAAAACCAGATGTAACCACCGTAAGTCCACTCTTGGTTTTGAAAAACCTTCTGATGGGTTCCATGAGGGGCAATTTGCCTTTCTGGACAAAACAAGGCCAGTCTAGGGAGTCTGGAGGGACCAAGGGATAAAACCAATCCTGAGCCTGCATGCAGCCCCGTGTCATAATTCACAGATAACTGGACTGCAAGACCATAAGTAGATGTTTTTAGTATTTTGGCATGGGACAAAAGGGTAGCACACAACTGCACATCATGGAGGTTTGCAGACCAACTACTGTGGCAGGCACATTTGTATTAAAGCTGGCTCAGTGCCATCAAATCCAATTTAATTAAACTGGCCATAAGTGATTTGTGGACCATGTTATGAATCTAGCTTCAATGAGCAAGCATGTATTCCATGCCACTGCACAAAACACTGCTAATCTTCAAAAGGGATAAGGCTGCCATAGACAACCTCAAAAGAAGAATAAGCACTCGCCTCTTTGCTTTCATTTTCTATGCCAACATCTAAAAGACATGCAGGGTCATTTGCTTGGGATCAGCTGGTGTCTGGTGATTTATACTCAAAGGAACTCCAGATTAAATACAGTTCTACTGCATGCCTTCCACAAAGAAAAATATTCTGTCCTATAGTGGTTTGGAGATGCACTTAAACACTATTTTTAAAAAGCTTTCATCCACTTGAGACAAGTGAGTTTTGATGTCCATTTGTCTACTTCTAGGAAAGGCAGTGACAATCCATACAGTATTTGCTCCTTCCATCATTAATATCCTTGCTACAGTTGTTACTTGGATAGAATTTGGCACTTGGTTAGAAAGTGGACCTAGTCTTTTGTGGTCTCTAGATTAGACTGCTCTCAATTATTCGTGTTTTGTAGAAGTTCAGCTCCCTACATCTAATTCCATACATGCCCATGCATGGTAGGCCAAAGATATAGGTTTCTACAGGCTTTTCTTCCCTCTTACCCACCCTCACAAAACAGACACCAATTTCAGAACAGAAACATTCAGCAGGCCAGTGATGACCCAACTGAAAGATCATGCTGTGCATTTAACCTTTTGGGGTAGGAAACAATCCAAATTTCACTGTGCTGAAGAAAGATATGATATCCCCATGTCACCATTCCAAGGTCTGAGTTTTTCAATTCATTTCCTGATCTCTCATCTGGCACTTCAGAGACACCAACCTTAAAGACCACAGCTGGAAGTATTCCTGTGCCTGTGGCATCAGTTATAATGTCTCTCTGGTTCAACCTGTCTTAGGAAGCCCCACCCAAGTTTAAAAGAAAAGAAAATGGTGGGGGGAGCTTGGGAAGTTTGCTATCAACAGATGATGACATCATCCCTAAACTTGCAATGTGCTGTCTCCATCTGTTGGCAGAAAGGAAGCAGAATGAAACATCTGGACCTGCCAGGAATATGGGAAAGACAAATATTAGCCTGCTGAGAAGATCTAGCTCCTTCTGAACTGTATTTAAATCAGTCTGCTGTGACCCTCTGGGCACAGGCAGACTAGTGCTAGCAGGGAGGGTAAGTGTTGTTCTTTCTGGTCTCTTAATTTTGCTGTTGCTTTAGGTACTAATCCTCTGTTATTAATTGTAGTATCAATTTAAAATTGACATCAATGCTGAATTTATTCTACAATTTGTCCCAGTTTTGTTAAATGTTTTCTCCTTCCCATCCCCAACTCAAATGTGATGAATTTTCACAAGTGGTGTGTCACGATAGAGTGACCAGCCATCATGGAGAGTTCATCTACAAAATCTACAGGTCACAGCAACTGGAAAATTCCACTCTTTGCTTTCCATAGCAACAGGTATTGTAGAGAGGGTGGGACCCTCATTTCCTAAACATGACATCACATCACCTGACTGGAGAGCCAATCAGATTTGGCAATGCAGAACCAATCAGAGATCTGACCAAAAGACTTTTAAGTATCTGAATTCCTTTGTTCTATGCCAGATGCAGGAGCCACATGGCTTAGGCACAGATGGGTCAGATGGAGAGACGCATATCTTTGTAAAAAGATAACTAGACATGATAATGGAGGCTGGGGGGAAGCCAACCTCCCTCATGGGCCTGATAACATCAAAGAGCCCCAATGGATATCTGAAGCCTCAGGAGGAGACTTCCATTTAAAAGAACTCTAAATTCCATCTACAGAGACTGAACTAGGCTGGCTATGAGAGTCCAATTGGGATATGGTCTTTGCATGGACATCAGAATTTGTAATTTACTATTATTCTTAGTTTAGGGACCATATAGCTAGCTGCGTTAGGTGTTATGATTTATTTGACCCTTATGACTGAATGTATGTCTTATAAACCTATTCTGAAATCCTGAAGGCATGATTTTCCTCTATGCATGACTTAAACCTTTGAACTAAAAAAATTAAGCTTTTTCTGTTCTTCTTAATCTCCATGGTCACGTGCCTTTTCGGTCAGCTATCTTGTCTCTCTCTGGGGAGAACAGAGAGGGGTGGCTGGGAATCCCCAGCAAAGTAAGTGGTTCACTGGTTAGCCAGAGAATTGTCCCAGTCTCCCACTGAACCGGGTTCTGAATGACGAGCAGTGGGTGGTGGCGGCTCTACCTTAGACAGGGATTTCTAGACTAGAGGAACACTTGAGAGTGTGTTTTCAGATTGTACAAAAAGGCTGGGAGCCTTCCCTCCCTTATCTGTGAAATTGGATTGCCACAGAGGAGGGAGACAGGAGCCCAGACTTCACATGGTGTTTACTGCCAACTGCTTTGGGGACAGCCTATCCCAGAGTTTGGGAAATGTGTGGGAGTGCCACAGTGAAGCTATCCCTTGTTAAGTAGCCATTCTAATGCAATGCAGTTATACCTTAGTTATTGGGGAAAGAATTTAAAAAAAAATTGTTTCTTCCAATTTAAAGGAAAAGCAAAATATAAACTGTTTGTACCAAGAATCACTACTATTAGTAGTTGTAACAATAGCAGAAATAATAATAATAATAATAGTACAGTAGGACTCCCGTATCCGCTGGGGATTGGTTTGGGGGGGCGTGGATACCGAAAACTGTGCATAATAGCGAACACCATTGGAAATAATGGGATATTCGGTTTAAAATACCATAGAGTTGCCTTGGAGGACCTAGAAAATGGCTAGAGGGGACACATTTTCTAGGAAGACTCTATGGTAGATGTGCTGTTTTGTGTCCCGTGGATAACTGAATCAGTGCATAATGAATCAATGGATACAGGGGTCCTACTATAATAGGACATAAGAAGATTTCTACTAGATCCGACCAAAGTCCTACCTAATCCAGTATCCTGCTGCTGACAGTGTTCAGTGAGATGCCACCAAGAATCCAACACCAAAGGCTCTCTTGTGCTTTTGCTTCCAGCAACCAGCATTTAGAAGCACTGTGTCTCTGAACCTGGAGATTGGCTATAAAGCCATCATGGCACATAGTTAAGGTAAGAGCCCTGAAAAATCAGTTCAGCCTTCAAAATCAAGCCATTTTGCTGATTGAGGCAAGGGACAATACAAAATGCTTTCTATACACAGAAGCCACTTCACGTACAGAAGTCAGCTAGAGTAGCAGCTGAAACTTACTTCAACACTGGTGACAGAAAACCATCTTCCACTGAATGAGGTGACAGCAGACTAGCCCAGAGGATGGAAGGGCAGCTATGTGGCACACATAGTTCACTCTGATACCTTGCTTTGCTCATAAATGCACCTAAGGTAGGTATTTCACTTAGTCTAATGGTATGGCCAGATCTGCCACCGCATTCCTAGTTCATCACTTGCAGACTGGGTGAATACACTGTATAAAAAAGTATTTTATTCTGTCTGTCCTGAATCTCCTGCCTATCATTTTACTGGGTGACCCTGAGTTCTATCTAGTAAGAACAGGAAGGCTCCACTCCAGTTCTAATCAATACTGTTTGGCAGCATATGAGGATATATGATGTTGAAAAATCTTTATTCAAGTTCAACTAAGGAAATACACTTATGTCCTAACTACTGGATCAGGACCCACATCACCAAGTCTTATAAATATCTATATGCACATCAGAATTAATGCCAGTTCCACCTATCCATTCAGCAGCATTTTCTACAGAACATGCGCTCAAATGAAGACTTGAACACATATACTATTACATCCCAGTGGAAACAGTAATATATAAATTCACTACCTTTCATGACTACAATGCTATCGTATTTCTTTGACATGTTTTTCAGATTAAGATGAGCCTTTAACCTGTATTTTATTTCAAGCTATGTACCTTCAAAAAGAATCCTGTTGCAACCATATGAGTTTGGTGGTTTGAACTTGCTAATCTATCCATATATTTCTACCACAGAAAAGAAAATACTTGTATACATACAGTATTACATATCATAACACTGTTTATACCATGAATAAGTTATAACAATATGGACACACATTTCATAATCTGGAAGAAATACCCTAGGGAAATACATGTATAAACCTACTTGGGAAATAGCACACAGTTGTTCTGTTCCTGCTAGGCCCAAGAAACCACTACATTCTATAGTCACTAGAGCAGCTATGATGGATGACAATGACAGCAATGGGACAACTCCACTTTGTGCAAGTCACTATAGCTCATTAAGATCCAGAAAAAATTGAAGTTAGAACTTGACATTTTAAGCTGATAGTAAAGATCTGACAACTAGACTAACAGCAGCCAAAATAAGCTCACATAAAATGTAGAACCAAAAGCATTACTGGAATGCTTAAAATATGTACTAATGTGTCAAATGTCAACATGACCTGGGCAAAAGTCTGCTAAAAAATCAGAACCTCAGTTACATTTCCCCATAGATATATCTTGCAGAAGTAAGTTCAAGCAAGTGATGAAACTAGTGGGAGGAAAGTCTGGTCAAATGAAAAGATTTTCTGGGTACATGCCATGAATATTTTTTTTACTACTTCTCACTTCTTTTCTAGGATACTTTTCAATATTTTCTATCCGATACGGCTTAATTGAAAATATGTGGAAGATATCTGGAATCTTTGTCTGAGTACACTGCATCTGATGGAGATGAAAGAAGCTATGCCCCATTCAACTGGATTCACACATATGAATTTTGCATATATTTTATGGAAAAGTCTATAACTGCCAGGAAACTCATGACATGGACTGGAGGGAGTTTTAATATTGAGACACAGTGTAGGATTCCTATTCAAATTATAGGGATTGCTTGTTATGCCAAAGAAATCCTAACACAGTGGGCCCTTCCCATCTGTGGGAGTCCAGTTCTGTCCCCCCCCCCGCTCCGATGGAGAAAAACACAGATGCTCACACCCCTTATTAATCAATGGTGGCGTATATTTTGCTTTCTTTTATAATTCTGTGACCATTCACAAGCATCCACAATTATATTAATTCATATTATTAACTTCTATAAGAAATTCATATTTCTTTCAGGCACGAAAACTGAAACTAATTTTTGCAATTAAAACTGAATCTTGAGTTTGTGAGGTTTTACACTGGTCATACTCTACCCTATGACCCACTCATACATCTTGGAACTCAGAACAGAACACCAAAGCAGCCACAGTTATCTTTCCTCTTGTGCTTGAGTATAGACTTGCAAGCCCCAAACCAACATTACATTAGGATGCTATCTGTATGATGTAATCTTCTCCTTCCTCTTCTCAACAGAAATGTATGATATTGGCTGGAATCTTGTATCAGTTACTTAGTACACTATACTTAACTAAGTAACCGCTCCAGGCCCACCCCCATCCCCAAACATGACAGAAACATCATTCACCTCTGCTCCAGTCACCAGCAGAATGTATCTCCTTCTCACAATGCAGCTGATGCCTGGTAAGGTAGGTTTGGGGCGGGGGGGGGGGGAGTTACAGTCATGGCAATACTGTCACAATTCTTAACTAAGTAACTAATATAAGATTCTGGCTGTTTTTGCTAACTTCATAAAGTCCAAATAGTATAAAAGTACTGTGGCTCCATCTAGAGAGCTAGAGTATCAGCCTCTCCTTTGGTCCATTTTAGACTCTTTCTTAATACTTGAATCCTAACTGTCTTTTCACAATCAGAACAGTTCATGTGAACTTAATGGAGTTTTCATATCTCCGCCTTCCCCCTGTAGCCCTTCTGCTTCCCAAAATCCAGCTCTGGGCGTTGGGGAAGCCTTTGGAATAATAATGGGAATATGGTACAGGGGACTGCTCATCAAGGGGAGCTGGTGGAAATCATTCCATTACTTTATGTGAATGGGAGAAGCAACTTAGGATCCAACACTGTGCATTAATTTGTAGGAAGACCACATACCACTGTGAGATACAGCTTAAAATTACTCACAGCAAATGCTCTTCAATATGTTGCTTCCTGACATTTAATGTTGGTTGTATCCCAGTGGCTCTTAACCTTTTCTTTACCAGGGACCCCTTTAAATATCTGTTGTTGCTGTGGTCCACCAAGACTTAACTCAAGATTTAATACAACAACAACAACAACAACAACAACAATACAATTGCACCATCCATTAAACCTTCCCTCAGAGGCACTGGAGGGAGAGGGAAGACTTTTCTCCTACGTCTTCCTGCAAGTTTGTGGCTGGAACGGATTGAATGGCAATTCGCAGGCCAAGCCAGCCAGCCAGCCTTTGCCTTGGCTCCTGTCATCTGGCCACTCCACTGTAGGGAGGAGGTGGGCCCAGCAGCCTTCAAGCCTTTGCGAATCCACTTTGAGGACATCATGGACCCCTGGGGGTCCCCAGACCACAGGTTAAGAACCACTGTTGTATCCTGTCATTTATTACTCATTATTTATTTTATATAATGCTTTTGCCCCAAAACTGAGGCTCAAGGTGACTCACAGAAAGATTTTAAAAACAGATACAAGTAAAATACAATGTAATATTATCCTGAAACACAACTAAACAAATGATCATTAAAATACAACTGAATTAAAAGCAATTATAGAAGTAAAGCAGAAAACAATGACAACACACCTCCTTGTTACAAATCCCCTTTTGCAAGAACCCATCTGTTGTTAAAGAAAAAACCTGCCAGAATGAAAAGGTCTTTGTTATTCTATGCTATACATTTATCCTTATGCAACTAAAATAGTGGCCCTGGGTATACAGTGCAATTTAAGACTTGATATTCTCCTTTGACACTATTGTACATCATAATTTCTATTGTCAAAAGTGAGTTTATCCAATACCTCTTTGTAAGAAGACATAATTCTCTCAATAGCATCTGCTCCAGAAGCCAATAAATTCCGTGAAGTAGTGAAAGTTTCCGTCCGTTCGCTGACCATTGCTTGTTTCTGACCATCTTCTAATTCTAAAAAAAGGGTGGGAAAAAGAATGTGCCCTTAATTCTAGCAAATATATTTTGGGATTATTTAACTTCCTAACAGGAAAACCTCTCAATTAGAAATGAGACTAAAATAAGCAAAATCTGTATCACAGAATCTAAGTCACTCAAAAATCATTGTCAAATCCCACCTGAAAGATCATTCAAGAGACTGTAGCAGCAACTCAGCAATGAGATGTTTCTGCCACCGCAATGAAGTAAATGAACAAGTTGTTACCACCTAAATTCTTACCACTATGGAATTATTGTTAAAGGTAACAGAAGCACAGCCAGGCCAGGTATAGGCAAACTGGATGTCAATGTGGATGAATTGTAGGAGTTGATTTCACATGGGGGGGGCAATAACAAATAGCATTCATTTATTCATTTATTTATTTGTTTGTTTGTTTATTGGAATTGCCTTAAGCCATAGGAACTTTTGTCTTACCCAATAATACCACTGCCCCATGATCCACATCACCCATAGGGGGGTTGCAGGGAATTGTAAGATGTGTGTAAGGAGGATATATTTTCAATACAGTCTTTTAAAGACTTCACTCCTTTATACACTTGCCTAGGGGAGAGTCCCACTGAATACTTTGGGGTTTACTTCTGAGTAGATACACACTATCCTGTGCAATTTGTTTGTACTACAGCATTACTGTGCCACCTCATCATGATGTGAAAGTCACCTTGAGTTCTCAAAACCAGTAGAGGGGAGGTGCTGCCAGTTTCTACCAAGCTTATTAGGCTCCAAGTACAGTCCTGGCACATGAATATATGTCTGCCATCTGAGGGCCAGCCTACCTAATACATAGAGGCACCATACCAGAAATCTAGCCACCATAATTCTTATGCTGATCACACACAAACCAAATAGCTACTATTCAGTTACCATGACATACACTTTAAAAAAATATATATAATGGCTACATTTGTTTTACTCTGTTTTTCTTCCAATGATTCCCAAAGTTGCTCTGGATACATAATTGCCTTCTTCACATTCACATTTTACTTTCACGGCACCTTTAAACTGAGTGTGTATAATTGGTCCAACATCAGCTGCACATATGTAACAGGATTTCTACCTCTTTGGTCCTACTGTAACATACTATACCATACTCAAGACAAGTGAGCATTTTCTGGAGGACAGAGGGCCACATTTCTGACCCCCTAAACCATCTGCAGCCTCCCACCACTGATGCCAAAATTCAGTAATGTAACAGCAACAACAGCTCTTTAAAATGAACTATTTTAAAACAAGATGAGTGCTCATGTGCCCTGTTTTTAAGCAGATGTGCTAGTTTTAAAGGGCTTTGGGGGGCTTTTTGCAACTGAACAGCAAATTTAAAGGAAATGCAACAGTTTAAGGCCACCACAGTAAATTCAGCAGTCGGTCACTGACCACAAGGGATTCCTGGAAGGGACAATTGGGTGGAGGGGGGGTGCATGAAACACACAAGCTACATATTTCCCACAATAAAGTAATCTCTGCCAGCAAAGATGGCTTGTTTTTCTGTCTGGAGATGCCTGCAGTTATAGGAAATAGCCAGTGGCTATGCAGTCTGCTACTGCAGGGCCAGAGGGCAAACTGACTTTGCCCTTGATGCCCTTGCTAACAAAGGACTTCATGAAGAAACAAGAGTAAGCCTCCATTTTACAAAATGGCATTCTACAAATGTTTGAGAATGGTAAAAGGTCTGGCGTTTAGCTGGATGGCATACCAAGGCCTGGCTGGAAGACATGTAGCTGCACCTACAGCTATGAACAGTCAGATGCTTGGTATACATTAAGTAACCCCACCCAGTTGCTCTGCAGTTAGTGGGTCTGAGTACATCCTCCTCTAGACAGTTCAGATGGGAGTCCACCATCAACTGGCTGTGTATCTAAATGTATAGCCAGTGCAACTGCTGTATATTTGCATTGTTGAATATGTTCAATAATCCCTGCTGGAGCAGGAAAAGTAATATGTGCCATTTGGCAGCTCCTGTATTTTCCTCTAGGCAAAATGTGAACCTAATGTTAAGGACTCTCAAAGACATGTCACTGTTAGCAAACAAGAAGGTATTATGAGGTAACCACTCTCCCTAAAAGCAAATTTAACTGGTGAGTGCTGACAGGACTATAGCTAAATGTGGCAGTGGAACATGAAGAGGTACTACCAGTAGGCTTAAGAACACTCCAAGGTTTCAAAGGAAGAGGACAACTGTCCCCCAAAACTAGCCCAATGAGGACTAGACATGCTCAGTGGCTATACAATTCTGAGTAATTGCTGCATGCCAGAGAGATGGATGGAAACTAGGAGAAGAAGGCAAACAGAATGGAGTATCCTAAAAGAGAGAGTGGCTGGCTGCTTAGCATCCTGAACAGAAGCAATCCACACTGGGACATTTATTGCAGTTCCCCCCTGTTGCAGCTTATCCCCAATATTATGGAAGGAAAAGTAACAATTGAATGCTACAGATTATATTGTTTGTGCAAGTGTTTTTAGCATATTAAATGGTATCAATGATGGGAATTAATACTATTTCTTTTCTGCCAGAGGTACTTAGCTGCTAGAAAAATCTAATGTCAGCTATACCAGGGAGGGAGGGAAAACAGTGGTCAGTGATGGCTGACACATGCTGCTTGCCACCACATCATATTCTAATCTTACAAATCATTAACTCAACTGAGCAGGATAAGGATTCTGTTATTTGAAAGTGGGGAGAAAAAGTATTTCCTTTTAAAAAAGTAACCGTCTCAGATTGACCTCCAATTTAGGGCCAGTTCATACAAGCATGGTACAGTGCAGGTAAGCATTCCTGTCTGCCCTCAGTCACTCACATGGACAGGTGAACTGAACAAGTATGGATGTACACCAGGATGACCCATGACATTTCACTACTTGATGTACAGCAGCAAACCGTAAACACACATGCCTCCATCACAGTGCATAGTACCCAATGTTAGAAGAGTTATTTTGGCACATGATGTGGGAAATGTCTGGAGTTAGAGACTGAACTCCATTATAAAATGGCCAAACAATTGCAGAGTCATGCTGAGTCATAATGCCTGACTCCATGAACTGCCAAGTCATGCTTAATCATGCTAGAGCTGCAGAAGGAGAGTTACTAGAGGGCAATGCCCTGTAGTTATGTATATAAGTGAGCTAGTCCAAAGCTCATTCTCTTCTTGTGAATGCTGATGCCTGGTGAAACAGTTTGTTCTTCAATTGTAAATATTTGTACATATTGCAACTGCTTGACTTTGAAGATAAAAGTGCCTCCTGCTTATTTGGATGTCAAACACTCTGTGTGTGAGTATTCTTGGGAATTGGTTGCTACTAAGTCTTCTGAGATAGTTTTTGGCTTCTGCCAGGGCTTAAGCGTCCTATCATCCCCTGACAGTGGTTATGGGCCCAGCTGATTGATCTCAGATTAGATAAGGTGCACCCAGAAAAGTTCTCAGAAACTCTTTTGAGTATTTTTGACGAGTTGGCTGAGAAACAGTTAAGTTTCAGCCAGGCTCTGTAAGAGAGCTATCTTCAAGTAACCTTGAAGTGCTGCCAGCTGCCAGCTGTTTGTGTTTCATAGCTGGAAACTGTTGACTCAGTTGGCAGATAATAGTCTCGTCCACTTTGAAAAACTGGCTGATAGAAATTATCCAGCCTGGAGTTTATACGTGGAGGCTTTATTAATTAAGGACAATTTGTGGCACGTTTTGGAGGATGAAAGTGTGGCTCCAGGCGGTTCAGAAGATGAAATAGCAGTGTTCAGGCTAGCAGACAAGAAAGCTAGAGCTGCAATTCTCTTATCGCTTAGCCCCTCCCAGTTAATACACACAGCCCAAGCAAGGACAGCCTTTCAGCTTTGGACAGATTTGAAAACGGTTCATTAGAATTCATCCTGCCTCTCAAAGACGATATGGACTAAGAGTCTATAACACAAAGCTGTCTACTGGAGGCTGCGTGAAAGCCCACTGGGAGGAAATGAGGCGGCTTTTTCAAGAGGTGGCCAATAGAGGGGTGGACATTCCAGAAGCCCGTAAGTATTTTATCTTATTGGGCAGTTTCCCAAAGGAATGGGATTTCCTTATGTACAGTCTGCAGACTACCAGGGAGCGTGATTTGTCTGTAGACCTGGTAGTTGGGCATATTCTGGAAGAGGTCCAACACAAGCAATTTCATTCCTGGATGGAGGGGAATAAACAGCCACAATTACCAGTCGGAATCAGAAGAGCACTGAAACAAACCCAGAGGCATCTGATGTGGAGTAGGGAGCCTGCAGCTATGTGAAACGCTGTTTCAGATGCAAAAAGCCTGGACATTTTCAGAAGGACTGTAAGATGCCTGCACCGGACAGGAGGGGTGGCACAGCTACAAGGCAAAAGAGGGATGCATTCTCTCAGGCTGCAAGCTATGCTTCTGTAGCAAAGCACCATCCTGATGGTACTGAGGGAAGAATTTAGTTACTTGATAGGGGGGCCACGCACAATATGGTAAATGATTTACAGTTGTTAAGCAATGTTAAAAATGCTTCAATAACCAGTATTACCCTTGCAGACGGTGCTCCCAGCAAGGTGCAGAAAATGGGCACTGCATATGTGCCTTCTTTTGGTAAAGATTTTGAAAATATGCTATGTGTTAACAAACTGGAGAACTGTGTGTCCCAAATGACTACTGATTGTTATAAAGTGGTATTTGAGGGGGAAACTGTACAATAACAGATAGGCATAACATGAATAATGTCTGTGCAAAAGGGATAAAGAAACGTGGGTTGTATTACATGTTGCCTAAAGGGAAGGTGGCAAATGTGACCCCTGCAGGTTATGTGTCCCTACATGATATGTGTGTGTTCATTACTGCCATAGGCTAATGGGCCATTCTAGTTACAAAGGGTTAAAGGAGCTAGCAAAAGTGTGCCCTGGTTTAAGCATGAAACACTGCACAAGATTCTTAGAATGTGCTGTGTGCAGGAAAGTTAAGGTGAAGGCTTTCCCTATTGCCAAAAAGACCCAGTGTGTCACCAAGAGACCCTTTGAAGTTGCCCATGCTGATTTAGCAGGCGCCTATAAGCCCACTGAAGGGGGTAACCACTATTTATTTGTGATAGTGGACAGACACACTAGGTACATCTACGTATACTTACTGAAGGAGAAAAGTCAGGCTACAGACAGGTTCCGTGAGTTGGTGAACACAGTGGAATGGAAATTTCCTTCTCATAAGGTTTCCAGTCTGGTGACAGATAGGGGAGGGGAATTCTTATCCAGTAGTCTGCAGACCTGGATGCGTAGGAGGGGCATTAGACACAAGACCACAAACTCAGCATCTCCAGGGGAGGATGGGCTTGCAGAAAGGAAAATTGGGATGTTAAATGCTGATGGAGTGCATGATGGAAGCTGCACAAGCCCCAGTTGGGCTGTGGGGGGAGGCAGTGAAGACTGCTGCTTACCATTTAAATAGACTGTGGACATCTAGTGTCAACCAGACCCCATATTGTCTATTGTATGGTAGAGCACCAAACCTCATGCACCTGAGGGTTTTTGGACAGTATGCAAATGTACTGATTCACCCGAGCCTAAGGAAGCCTGGGCAGCCTAAAACCAGGAGGCTGCATTTCCTAGGCTATGAGGGTAATAAGTACATGTTTTCTCTCCATCCTGGAAAGGTTACATTCTCCAGGAGTGCAAATTTTGAAATGCACTCAGGGTGGGATAGACTGCACTACAATCAGGAAGTTTTTGTTCCCTTGGGGAGGGATGTGTCAACAACTTCCAAAAGTCCCACAAATGGAGGTGTGGTTGAGCCTGATGATGATACAGGGAAGGCAGAGAAAGAAAAGCCTGATACTTCACATGCCACTCCAACACAAACACCACAAACAAACATAGAGCCTGACACAGGGAGAGAAAGCAGCAGCAGTGCAAGTGAGGATGAGTAAGGCAGAACTAGGATGCTCATCCCCAGAAGGTCAACAAGAGTCAGAAAGGCTTCTGACAGATTTGTTGTTCAGGAAGCCAGGCTATGCAATGTCATGGCAGAGGAGCCTGCAAGTTTTCAGGATCTCCTAAAACTTCCCCAGGAAGAGCAGGAGAAGTGGAACTCAGCTATGGACTCTGAGTTCGAATCATTTGTGGAAAGGAAAGTGTTCCAGGTAGTAGAGAGGCCCAAAGACCACAAGGTTGTTGGTTGAAGATGGGTGTATAAGCTGAAGAACATGCCTGATGACACACAAAAGTTTAAGGCACGGTTAGTTGCGAAAGGCTTTTCGCAGGAGTGCTACACCAATTTTGACAAAACTTTTTCACCCACAGCAAAGCCAGAAAGTCTTAGATTAGTGTTAGCTGTAGCAGCCAAGAGGCAGATGGTTGTGCAACACTTTGACTTTGAAATAGCATACCTGAATGCTGATCTTGAAGAGACAGTGTTCATAGAACAGGCCCCAGCGTATGACAGTGCAGGTGAGAGCAAGGTGTACTTGTTGCGCAAAGCACTCTATGGTTTGAAACAAAGTGCACGTTGCTGGAACAAGTGCATACACCAAGTTTTGGTGTCACTAGGTTACACAAGGAGCATTGCACATGCCTGTGTGTACACCAAGGGGGCAGGTGACAATGTTGTCATGCTAGTTATCTATGTGGACAACCTTTGCGTGGCAGCAAAGAGTGCCAGTGATGTCAAGAAAGTGCAGGTGGAGTTAGAAAGCCGGTTCAAGTTGAAGGACTTAGGCAGCCTGAGGCGTTATCTAGGTGTAGAAGTAGAAAGAACCAGTTTTGGAGAATTTTTCCTAAGTCAGAAGAAAACTGACAGTTATGGCCAAGTGTGGGCTTAGTGACGCTAAAGTGGTCAGGACACCAATGACCACTGATTTTGTGAACTTAGAGGCAGAACAGAAGTTTGAGAGGCCAGATCTGTACCACTCAGTGGTAGGCAGTCTGTTGTTTATTGCAAACAACACAAGACATGACATCAGTTTTGCAGTTGGGTGCTCAGCAGAAGAGTCTCCTAGCCTAGGAGGGTGGTTTGCGAAGCCCTGAAGAAGGTAGTTAGATTTCTCAAGGGGATCAGGGACATGAGCTTGAAGCTGACAGGAAGTCAGGTGACCCTAGAGTGCTATGTGAACAGTTCTTTTGCTGCTGAGACTTTAGCCAGGAAGTCAGTGACCAGGATGGTGGTCAGGTATGCAGAGAGCCCCATAGTGTGGAGATCAAGGAAACAGAACTGTGTAGCCATTAGTAATAATAATAATAATAACAACAATAATAATATTTATTTTTACCCCGTCCCTCTGTTAAAAACAATTGGGGCGGCTTACAAAAATTAAAATACAAATACAGATTTAAATCCCTAAACACCACCCACCCCATCCTCCCCCATAAAAAGATATTAAACCAATATAAATTAAAAACAACTAATCTAAAATCACATTACAAAATAATAGATATCCAGCAGACTAAAACAGGCCAGGAGCTCCTGAGGCCGGGATCTAATTAGGAAAGGCTTGGCGAAGGAGATCTATCTTTAGTGCTTTTTTAAAGCTACTCAGGCTCGTCATCTTACGGATCTCGTTCAGCAGGCCATTCCATAATTTGGGGGCGATTACCGAAAAGGCCCTCTGGGAGGTTGCAGACAGCCTAGATTTTTGTGTCTGAAGCAAATTCCTCCCAGAGGACCAGAGTGCGTGGGGAGGATTGTATGGGAGGAGGTGGTTCCGAAGATAGTACCACTGAAGCTGAATTCGCAGCCTTGTCTGAGATGGCAAGTGAGGTAGAGTGAGTAAGACAGATGCTTGCAGACCTTGGAGAGCCATGCCAAATGCCTGTTAAGGTGCACGAGGACTCTCAAGCCTGCATAGCTATGGCAGAAGAAGAAAACCTGAAGTGTAGGACAAAATACATTATGGTGTGCTACCAAAATGTGAGGCAGTTAATACAAGAAGGTGTCTTGTGTTTGAAGTACTGTCCATCTGAGAACAATGTTGCAGACCTGTTCACAAAAGCCCTTCCAGTAGGAAGCCATGAGGAGTTGGCAAAGAGGCTGGGCCTTGTCACTAGTGTGTAAAGTGAAAGGTGTCAAAAGGGAAGGTCAACTGACAGACGAATGATGTCTAACAATGTATGTAAATGATGTTATGTTGTAATGATAACATGTGTCCTGCACAGTAGTTTGACCATTTTGGATGGGATTGTCAGGAGTTAGAGACTGAACTCCATTATATAATGGCAAAACAACTGCAGAGTCATGCTGGGTCATAATGGCTGACTCCATGAACTGCCAAGTCATGCCTAGTCATGCTAGAGCTGCAGAAGGAGGGTTAATAGAGGGTAATGCCCTGTAGATGTGTATATAAGTGAGCTAGTCCAAAACTCATTCTCTTCTTGTGAATGCTGATGCTTGGTGAAGCAGTTTGTCCTTCAATTGTAAATATCTGTACATATTGCAAGTGCTTGACTTTGAAGATGAAAGAGCCTCCTGCTTATTTGGACGTCAAACACTCTGTGTGTGAGTATTCTTGGAAATGGGTTGCTACTAAGTCTGCTGAGATAGTTTTTGGCTTATGCCGGGGACTGAACGTCCTATCATCCCCTGACAGGAAATCCTACATCTCGACCCAGCTCTGGCAAGTAAAAACACAATACTGTAATATAAACAATTAAATAATTAACCATTTGCTGCCCTTTCACGATGTTCAAATCTGCTGCTCGAAGCTCTAATGGTAGAGCTGGCTCTGCAGTTGGCAGCCATTTCATGTGCTCAGTGTGGCCATTTTCCCAAGTGCTGCAATCACAGGAATTGGCGCCAGCCACAGAAATGATGTGCTAAAATAGTTTCAGAAAACAATGAAAAAACAGAAACTATATTCTCACAGTACCTGCACCCAACTTTTTAATTAAATGATTTCAGAATAGAACACTACCAATTTTGTATGTGCTATAAATAAATAAATAAATAAATAAATACACGTCTTCTAGTAATATTTGTTGCAGGCTTGGGGAATGTGTGCCCCTCCACATTTTGAACCCTAACTCCCATCAACGCTCCTCACTGGGTATACTGGCTAGAGCTGATTAAAGTCAAACAACATCAAGGGAGCCACACATTTCCAAGTCCCAGTTTATTAGAATTCAACGAATTTCCTTCTTCTTAGCATTACTATAAACCCATTTTGGAGATGCAGAATAATCCCATGATTATAGAAAGAATTTGACTTTAACCTGTTTAAAAGCTCAGTCACTGGACAGTGTGGCAGTTACCATTTCCTTTACCTTGTAAATGCTGGAAACATAGGATTTAAGGAACTAAATTAAACTTCTTTTCAGACAACGGACATCGTTATACTTTTGCCCACATCAGTTTATTAAGTACTGAAAAAAATTAACATCAAATCAAATGTTACATTTTGCCATTATATTTTTTTTTCCTGATTGGCTTACAAAGATTTCCCCCAAGGAAATAGACTCATTCTAATTTCTTTCTATTATATGTTTTTAGTGCATCAGGCACTTAAAGGTTTTTAAAGAAAGAAACCTTAAAATGTTAAAATCTAATCTAATCCAAACCCAAAATTGTTCTAAAATTATTTTGTACAGATATCGACCTCCATATCTGTGGGACCTGTATTCTCAGATTCTTTTACCTGAACCAGGAAAAAATATGATCTCTCTAGTCATCTTCTAGGTCCTCCAACGTGACTCTATGGTATGCTTGAGCCAGAAGTCATTATTTTAATAGGGTTCACTGTTATCTGCTGTTTCTGGTATCCATGGTAAGTCTAGAAACATATCCCCCACAGATAAAGGAGTCATATTGTATAACAAATGCCCCAGAATCTATTTGCCCAAATCTGAACTACGTATAGTGAAATCAAGGAGCTTAAGCATGATTGATTCTGTTAGGCCATTTATTAAATCCATCATCCCACATCCCTATAGCCATGTACTTAATGGTACTTAATTCCTTGAAAATAAGGAATGTAGCCTGAATCAAACTGCTACTCTAAAGTAAAAAAAAAGTCCAATGAATCAATAGGAACTTATTAAGTCAATACTTATGTAACTTCCATTGGTTTAATAGGTCTACTTTACTGGGGATTTAACAAAAAAATATCAATTTAAGGGAATAATAAGTGTTATTAGAAAGATAACTCTTGCTCCTGACGTTTATGGTTTTGAAAGATTTTGAAGTCACCAATGGCTCCTCTTCATCCTGGAGAGAAGTGACCAGTGGGGTGCCACAGGGTTCTGTCCTGGGCCCAGTGCTATTCAACAACTTTATCAATGACTTGGCTGAGGAAATAGTGGATATGCTTATCAAGTTTGCAGATGACACCAAACTAGGAGGGGTAGCTAATACCCCAGAGGACAGGATCAGAATCCAAAACGACCTGAATAGATTAGAAAGCTGGGCCAAAACTAACACAATGAATTTCAACAGGGAGAAATGGAGGATACTACACTTGGGCACTAAAAATGAAATTCATAGATATAGGATGGGTGACACATGGCTTGAGGGCAGTACATGCAAAAAGGATCTAGGAGTCTCAGTAGACCACAAGCTGAACATGAGTCAGCAGTGTGGTGCAGCAGCTAAAAAAGCCAATGCAATTCTAGGCTGCATTAACAGGAATACAGTGTCTAGATCAAGGGAAGTAATAGTGCCACTGTATTCTGCTTTGGTCAGACCTCACCTGGAATACTGTGTCCAGTTCTGGGCACCACAATTCAGGAATGATATTGAGAAGCTAGAACGTGTCCAGAGGAGGGCGACCAGGATGGTGGGAGGTCTGGAGGCCATGCCCTATGAGGAGCAGCTTAGGGAACTGGGCATGTTTAGTCTGGAGAAGAGAAGGTTGAGAGGGGACATGATAGCCATGTTTAAATATTTGAAGGGATGTCATACTAATGATGGAGCAAGCTTGTTTTCTGCTCCTCCGGAGACTAGGACATGGAGCAATGGGTTCAAACTACAGGAAAAGAGATTCCACCTAAACATTAGGAATAACTTCCTAACAGTAAGAGCTGTTTGGAAGTGGAATACACTGCCTCGGAGTGTGGTGGAGTCTCCTTCTTAGGAGGTTTTTAAACAGAGGCTGGATGGCCATCTGTCGGGAATGATTTGATTGTGTATTCCTGCATGGCAGGGGGTTGGACTGGATGGCCCTTGTGGTCTCTTCCAATTCTATGATTCTATGATTCTATGATCTCTTGAGGGAAAGGGAACATAATTCCTCCCCACCTCCATTTCTGCTTGCAAAGCTCTTCACAGAGCTCTTCAAGTATGCAGTGTTCATACCAGACACAATGTTACTGCAGCTAAGACTATGCAGATACCTCTCTTGCCCCTATCTCCAGTTAATCCCACAGTAAGGTTAAACAAAGCATTTCAAATAAAACAACAATGTTATTACCGCCATCTGCAAATCCTGTTGCAGTGATGATTGGTACAGCTACCATGATCAAACCGCTGCTGCTCCAGACATACTTCATCAGGAACTGTTCTAGCATGATGTACCATAAACGTTTGGACAAAATGAGGTTCATTTGGTCGGCCAGAGCTTTGTAGCTTTTCTGGAGTTGGTTCATTTCTACCTATAGTTAACAAACATAAAAACTGACACAGCATGATACGTCTAGATATGCAGGCACTTTAAACAGGCATGCCTATACAATAGGATGTGTTGGATTATATGTAAAATACATTACATTATATCACTAATAATAATAATAATAATAATAATATATGTGGAACATCACTTCTGATTTATCAGTTACTGGAAAAGAAGTGCAATGAGATTCAAGAACACAGAAACATAGAGTGAATTTCTATACAGTCGTCCCTTCACATTCGCGGGGGTTAGGTTCCCCAGACGCCTGAGAATGTGAACATTCCGCGAATAATGATTGCCCTCCCCCTCCCCCGCCAAAGCGACCATGGGGCCTCTGGGGGCCCCATAGTCGCTTCCCCCGGACTCCCCACTCCCTCCCAAGGCCTTCATGGGGCCTCCAGAGAGTCTCTGGAGGCCCCGTGAAGGCCTCCCCAGGCCTCCCCCCTCCCACCCTGGGCCTCCCCCCTCCCACCCCGGGCCTTCACGGGGCCTCCAGGAGGCCCCTTGTCACGGTTTTGGGAGGGCGGGGGGCCCTCCCAAAACCATGAATAATCAAAACCGCGAATGCTAAGTTTGCGAATGTGGAGGGGCAACTGTATATAATAGACTTGAAATCCTAACACACCATGGCCTCAGTCTGTAAGATAAACTTCTAACATCAGTCACCCACTTTGGAATATTCTATACTCTGTATTCTCTTAACTGTCCTCTTGGCTACAAGACACTTTTGCCTCAAAGCAGCTGAAGAAGGCAGAAGGTAAAACAGTATTTTAATATTTCTGTTTTGTAAGTCCCTCATATCACATATGCAGGAACATGCAGACATATACAACTGTGTCTGAATACATATATATATATATATATATATATATATATCACTATAGCTAGAGAGAAAGAGAGAGAGAACATAGATATCACTATAGCTAGAGAGAGAGAGAGAGAGAACATAGATCACTATAGCTAGATATATAAAATCAATCAGATGGCTATTAGTAAGGCTCATATCAGCACACAATAGCTGGATGTTCCTTTTAATATGTCAGTGTAGACAGAAAATCAGTTGATGTATTATGCATGGTTCCAACCAATGTAACAGACCAAAACAGGCTGGGCTGAACATATATATTTGGAGAAGAAGATATATGCTTATCTCCAGGTTTCTTATAAAGAAGTACGCTGAAAAAGGTAACCATACATTCCTCTAAATACATCAGAAACCCACATAAAGAGATTTGGGATTAGCATGGTGAAACAGACTGCTGTTATGTGAGTCCAAGAGGTATGATTCCAACTATCTGATCCAGGCCATTTCACATATTACTCGTCAACAAACCAAAGTACACCACTTCATGTATATTCAATAAGAACCTGCAAAAATTTCCAGCTGCCATGGTGAGTGCATCTGTAAATGTGATCACCAATAAGTGTTCTTTTACATTCACATGTGGGGTGGGGGGAAAGTGTCTTGTAATATATGTGATTGTGGATGACCCTGATGATATACATTCATCAGCGCTGTATATGCACAATCCTAAATATACACTGGACTATGTGACGAATGTTGCTGTCCTTAAGCAAGCAGGGATCACCAGCATTGAGGCCATGATATTGAGAACACAGCTGCGCTGGGCAGGGCACATTTCTAGGATGGAGGACCATTGCCTCCCCAAAATAGTACTCTACGATGAACTCACCACGGGTCAGCATAAGAGGGGAGCTCCAAAAAAGCAATACAAGGACTCCCTGAAACAACATCTCAGGCTCAGCCAAATTGATCACCAACAATGGTCCGCCCTAGCTTCACATTGGGAGGCATAGAGATGCACTATCCACAATGCTGCAGCCTTATTTGAGAACTCATGCCGAACAAGTCTTGAAGAGAAACGACAACGCAGAAGAATCACAACCTGGAAACATCACCCAAGGAGATCTTCTGCTGTGCTTTCTGCAACCAGACTTGTTTATCTCGGATTGGCCTTTTTAGTCATCAGCGTGCTTGCAGAAAGCATGGGATGAGTCCTTCCTGAATCTTCGTTTGCGAAGAAAAGCCAGAGAGAGAAGGGGGGATGACCCTGAGAAGGTTACATTTTCTCAACTTCAGTTTCTGAACAGGAAAAGGGCAAAAGGAACGTTGTGCTTTGAAAAGAATGGTTAAATACTTAAATGCCAGACTTTTAAAAAATACTATTATATTAGCACCCATCCTTCTGCTATGGAGGATAGAGTCAGTATACATCAGACTATCCTCATTATTCTCACAACAACCCTATGAACTAGATTAGGTCAAGAGGTAAACACCAGATCAGGGTCATTCAGTAGGCTCCATGGCTCCTCCAATCTAAATCGGACTCTCTCTGCTTTCCCAACCCAGTAACCTTCAGATGTTTTGAAATACAACTAACCAGATTCTAGATTATTTGGTACACTGATTTGCATTTGAGGGGAGCTCAAATACAAAACATCTGGAAGGCAACAATTGGAGATGGGTGTTCTATCTACTACCCAACTTAACTTGGCATACCTGCTCCTGACAGAAGCAACTACTGTATCTAATTTAGGCCAATGGAATATAGCTAGGAATGGGGAGAAATTCATTCACACTTCCCAGAAAATACAGCTATCCCAGAAATCCTTCAGCATTTGCATTTCTTCAAATTTTATGACACCATTCTCTAACTTTAAAAAAAATGTACAATAGTGTGTCTGGCTTTTCTTCGCAAACGAAGATTCAGGAAGGACTCATCCCATGCTTTCTGCAAGCACGCTGATGACTAAAAAGGCCAATCCGAGATAAACAAGTCTGGTTGCAAAAAGCACAGCAGAAGGTCTCCTTGGGTGATGTTTTTGGGTTGTGATTCTTTCTGCGTTGTCGTTTCTCTTCAAGACTTGTTCGGCGTGAGTTCTCAAATAAGGCTGCAGCATTGTGGATAGTGCGTCTCCATGCCTCCCGATGTGAGGCCAGGGCGGACCACTGTTGGTGATCAATTTGGCCGAGCCTGAGATGTTGTTTCAGGGAGTCTTTGTATCGCTTTTTTGGAGCGCCCCTCTTACGCTGACCCATGGCGAGTTCACCGTAGAGTAGTATTTTTGGGAGGCGATGTCCTCCATCCTAGAAACGTGCCCTGCCCAGCGCAGCTGTGTTCTCAATATCATGGCCTCAATGCTGGTGATCCCTGCTTGTTCAAGGACAGCAACATTCGTCATATAGTCAGTCCAGTGTATATTCAGGATTGTGCGTAGACAATAGTGTGTACATTAGTGAAAATACAAGACAAAAATGCTTTATATTAGGCAAAATTGCATCAAAAATGCAATTTTGTACAAATTATGAGATGTACACATGAAGACTTTAAAATGTACACCAACTGATATGGAAACTGGACATGATGAATTTAAAAATGTGAAAAACTGTAGTTGTACTCAGAAATTCAAAAGCCAATTCATAACAACACATTAGGAGAGGACAAGCATTCTAGCACCAACCCTTTAGTCCCTGTTCTCACTGTGTTGAGGGGAAATGTCTGAAGCACTGAGCTTCTTCAACTTAAGGAGGCTCTCTGCATGACCCCTGATTTTCAAAGGGATTATTGTTGCTGTTGTTGCTGCTGCTGTTGTTGTTACATTTATTGGTATCCTGCCTTTCTCTCAAAATTGGGACTCAATGCAGCTTACAGTTTAAAAGAGCAATACAATTAAAAATATACAAAAAGTGAACATTAAAATAAATTACAATATTAACACACTTCAAATCTCCAGTTAAAAGAATAAAATGCAATTAAAGTTTAAAAAGCTATTTAAAATACTGTAGTTCAGTTTAAAACCATACAGCACCCTCTAGCCTGTTCTTTAAAAACTTTCTGTATTAAAAACCTGTCAGAATAAGGAGTTTTGCCTGCCTATGAAAGGACAACAGGGACAGGGCCATTCTGTCCTCCCTGGGAGGGGAGTTCCACAGACTAGGGGCAGCCACTTAGAAGGCCCTCTCCCACATCCTCACCAACCATGCTTGTGAAGGTGGTGGAATTGAGAGGCCACCTTTTACCAAGTGTGGAGAGCCTCTATGAGGAGAGGTATTCTACTTTAGATGTTTACCCTCAATGCAATGAAGGCAACAAAAATGGAAATGGATGGAGAAGACCCCCTAGCATGATGTTCCTCTGTACATGTTGTTACAAAGTAAGTATTTAATATCACAGTAGAGCTTAAGAGAAACTAACACAGATTATGTTATAAACTGCATTGGGTTCCATGGCAGGAGAAAGATGGGATATAAATCAAACAAAGGGGGAAAATAACAAAAATTGACAGATATATCTATACCTAATATCTCCCCAAATTGCCAATTCTGATTTGCAGAAGAATTCAAAGTTGAGGAACATCCCAACCCTAAAGAGCAATTTTGGTATGACTGAGTGCTGGATTAGGACTTTAGGAGACTAGGATCCGAATCCCCTCTGAGCCATGGAAACCCACTGGGTAATTTTGGGCAAGTCACACTCTCTCTGCCTTAGAGAAAGGCAATGGAAAACCACCTCTGAATAAATCTTGCAATTTTTTTTATAAGGTCACCATAAGTTGATGTCACATACCAACAAAAGCAGCAGCCCAACCCTCCTTCCTGGCCTCCTTTAATGGACTGCTAGGAGTTTAAACATGTGACCTAACATGAGCTCCACCATTCACCTCCATCACTTCAATCAATAATCATACTGATATTGAATAGTTACAGCTCTACCCATCTTACAGCTTTGTGCCATATTTAATTAAAGTATGACACAAGCATTTGCCAGATTTGTGTTAGGACCCTCAACCTTATGTTTCTGGGGTGATGTGATGTTACTTCATCTGAGTAGGACCTCTGAACCATCCTATGGAGGTCTCTGAAGTACCAGTGTTCAAAAGCAACACATAACCACTAGCTATTCAGTGGAACAAAACTTGTTTGAAATAAGCCATATTCCTGTAAATATCTAGGAACGCTATATGGCTTGGCTTATGGCATCTTTGTCAATATCCATCAGATGAACATCTGGCCAGATAACACAATCACTTAGTGAATGGATAATAATAATATACTTATAGCAAGCACAGATGTTTCTGCATCAGAATTACTATTTGTAAATGAATGGTTTTAGCAAATACCTGCATCCTCAACATTGAAATCTAAACTAACTTATTGTGACTCCATGGCTTTGAGGTTCCTTTTAGTCCCAAAGCTGTTGTCTCAGTCAAGAGTCTTAAGTCCCTTTTGAGAGTATGGAACCCCACTTTTGTGGGGAGGGGTGATGCTGACTTACTCCCACTTAATCTGATCATGTGATGTAACCAAATCCATGGCAGATGTTAAACAACCACTCTCTTTAATGGGGTTTACCCTTTTTCTAGATTCTGCTCCTGAGCGGGCCATATTTTTTTGATCACCCATTCTTTGCCTCCCTCTTGAATTAAAAGAAAACAAAATGGGGGGGGGGGGTTCCTACTCATTCCCAGATAGAAAGAAATTTGAAGGAATATATTAAATATGTTTGACAATGATTTTCTAAATAGCTTCATTTTATGTAACTGTAGCTGTAAAAGCCCATCTCTGCTGGGCCTGTGCTATTTAAAGATTCTGCGGGGCTGCACTGCTGCTTAGCTATGCAGAATGGTATCGAAGGTTGTTCAGTATTGCTGTTTCTGCCAGAGCAAAGTTTTCTTTAAGCTGCCATGTCGGAAGTGCTACATTATCTGTGCATTGATCAGGGTAAAGCAGGAGGGAGTAGAAGTTGTTATTCTCAGCTGATACATTAAGAAGAATAGTTTGTAAAAAATGTCTTAAATGTAATATGGTCATTTTACATTGCAATCATCTGTTCTTTAATCAGAAGTCCGTTTCTCTGAGTTCAATAGGACACTCTCTGGCCTGGGCATTTAGGACTGCTGCAATCCTACACTTCCTTGCAAAAGTGAGCCCTACTAAATACAATGGAACTTACTTTCAAGTAAATACACACAAGATTGCATTGTTAGTTAACCATCTTTAAGAAGAAAAAGTGGTCTTCAGTTACATTACAATAAAGACAGGAAAACTAACTTCTTGTTGTTGAGGAAAGGAACTTTAGGGTGGGTTAGGCTGCAGTCCTATGCAGTGTTGTTTGTTATTCAAATCACTTCTGACACCCAAATGGGACCCTGTCTTGGGGGTTTTCTTGACTACATTTATTCTGAGGAGGTTTGTCATTGCATTCCTCTGAGGATGAGAGAATGTGACTTGTCCAAGGTCACCCAGTGAGTTTCCACAGCTCAGCGGAAATTTGAACTCTGGTCTCCCAGAATTCTAGTCCAACATTTAAACCACTACACCACACTGCCTCTCTACAATGATGTGAGTACTACTGAATTCAATGAGGTTTACTTCTCAACAGACACACACCTTATCATTCAAAAAGCCAGAAGAAAAGGAGCTGCATAGGAGGGGGGGGTAGTATTTAAATAAGAAAAAATAATATACAATTATGGAGACATTTGGTGGGAACGATGAATAGGACCTACACAGAAACAGGCAATAAAAGATCTTGTCCTTTCTAGAGGCTCAAACCCAACTGTTTCATAGCTGCAGAGGAATGGAAAGGACTCTTTTGAATAAAAGCCAATTTTATGAAGAAAATGGATGCTTGGGGTGTAGGAAGGGCTCACTAATTCAATGTAACACTGGCAGTACATGCCCTAGACATTTTCTGGGTCTACTGGGGGAGAAACAAAAGTCATTACTGTATCATGTTAGTAAGCTTCCATTATTAAGCACGGATGGGTCCATTTGCCAAAGACTACACTATTAACTGTTATAGTACATCTTTTCATATACGGTATATAATTTTTTTCTAGGTACTTAATTAAGAACTCTGTAGTAATGAGATGTCTAACTGCAGGTATCTCTTGTTATCTCTAATTGGACTCAGACAGGAGTTTCTGTATATATTTGGACTCTGTAACCATGACGTGTTTTGTTTTTGAACTGCCAGTAAAGCCTTACTGACTGAAGTTGCTGTCTACCTGTGCTCTTTCAAGCTGGCATGGAAGGTAGTGGGCTAGTGCAGCAGACGTAGTAGGTTGTGCATTCTGCACTCTGCACATGCCTCTGAGAGGCATGATTATCTTGCACTGACATTAACAAGTCTGAATAGCATAGGAACTGAACCCTCTCAGGTCAGAGGGAGCATGTGCTGCAGAGAGAGAGATCCACCACCACAGGAGCTTGAAAGGTCTCTGTTCTCCCATCCCAGGCTGCCACCATCTATCTACCTCTCTTCTTGCCACTGGCTTACCTTGTGCCCTCTATAAAAGGCAATCTCCTCCACGTTGGCGATAATCCGCGAGTGGACATAGCGCAGGTAGCCTTTCCGATGGGCCTCCTCGGCCACCAGCTTGCCAAACTTGGGCGAGCAGGCTTTGAGCACCTTGGCGGTGGCATAGACCACCAGGCCGGCTAAGAGGGTGGGCCCGATGGGGCTGGCTCCCCGGGACCTGGCCGTCTGGATGAGGGTGTAGGAGGTGAGCACCACGTCCAGGATGGGCTTGGTCAGGTTGGAGTAGAGGTGGGCCACCGACTGCGAAAACATCATGATGTCCTCGGTGAGGGACTGGTCCGGGTTGGCCAGCCGGCTGTCCATGTTGATCACCTTGTAGTAGGTCTGGTGGGCGAAGTAGGTCCGGTAGGCGTGATCCACCAGGCGGGTGCGGAAGGCCAGGGCCAGCTTGCCCTCCAGGTAGCGGATGGCGCTGTTGACGAAGGTGGCCGGGATGGCGATCATGAGCCACTTGAGCAGCTGCCAGGCGAAGCGCCGCGGCTTCTTCTCCACGATGCTCTTGACGATCTTGCCGTCCAAGCCGGCCACGTAGATGGAGAGGAAGGTCCGGGAGACCAGGGCCACCGAGTGGAGGCTCAGCCAGCCGCTCTCCCGGCTCACCAGCGTGGGGAAGAGGATCTTGCGGAGCTCCAGCAGCTGCCGGAAGAATTCCGCATTGGCCGCCGGGGAGGCTCGGCCGCCGGGGGGGAGACCCGAAGACGAAGGCGGCGGAGGCAGGAGCAGCGGGGGGGACGACGGGGACGCCTGGCCCCTGGGAAGAGCCCCGCCGCCGCCGCCGCCGCCGCCGGGCCTCCTGGGCCGCTGCGCCTTCTCCTGCCGCCTGAGGCGCCGCCAGAGCAGCGGGCAGAGGAGCTTCAGCCCGTACGCCGCCGCCACCAAGCAGGCAGCCTTCCTGGCCGCCGAGCTCGGCCGGCTCCATTTCTCCCGCCCGGGGGCGGCCGCGGCCTCCAGCACGGGGGTCATGCTGCTCCTCACACGCCCCGCAGAGACCGACCCACCGACCGACCCAGAGAGGCAAGGAGCGGACCCGGCGGCTCTAGCGACTGAGGCGCCTGGCGGAGGCCCCGGGCTCACCCAGCCGCCTCCTCCTCGTTGGCCTCATCCCCTGGCCCAACACGCTGCCCCCGCTGCCGCTGCTCCGGGGGGCGACATAAGCGGAACGGCCCTGGCTTCGCCGCCCATACCCAGAGCACAGTATCCCTCCCGCCCGCCTCTGCCGGCCCTGACACCCGGCTGGGCAGCTGAGGAGACCACACCTCCCCACCCCCCGCGCGCCGCCTCAAGCCACGCCCCTACCGGCCGCTCATTGGCTGCGCCAAGCCCTGGGAGATCCTCTCCTAGCGACGCAGCCGTTGCCTTCGGCCCCGCGGTAGAGCGTTCCCCCAGTCCAAGGCGGCGCGTGGGAGGCGGAGGCGGAGGGGGAGGGGGGAAACGACCCGAGGGCAGGCTTGGCGCGCGCGGCGGAGATCCTCGCGGCTGCTCAGCATTAGGGCCGCGGGCGATGGCCTGTGCTAATCTCTGTCGCTTTTCTTTCGCAGAATGATAAGAGCTGGAAGGGGGCCGCAAGGGGTATCTAGTCCAACCTCCTGCCTTGCAGGGATGCACTACCAAACCACTTTAAAAAAATGTTCATCCAAACCAGCATCCGCAAGGGGCCCCAGCATTGTGGGGGGCCCTGTAGTAACCCTCCTCCTGCAAAAACATTATTAGTAATAATCTGAATATCCTGTACTGAGAATAGCTTAGGTTGAGTTAGGTGGCAGTGACCTGAGATAAACATATGGGATCCCCAAAATAAAGCATTGCAGGGGGGGCCCAAAATTCCTTAAACCGGTCCTGATCCAAACTGTTTAAAGACCTCTAAAGCAGTGGTTCTTATATATCTTAAATATCTTTTGTTGCCAGGGTTCCCCAAGACTTAACTCAAGATTTAAAACCATCATCATCATCATCATTATTAAACCTGCTAATAATAATATATTTACACCATCCATTAAGCCTACCCTCAAAGGCACTGTAAAAGGAGAGAAGAATTTTCTCCTCCTGCTTTTTCCTGCAAATTTGTGGCTGGAGTGGATTTAATGGCAGTGCGCAAGCCCAGCCAGCCAGCCTTTGCCTTGGCTCTTGTCATGTGGCTACTGCACTGCAGGGAGGAGGTGGGCCAAGCAACTTTCAAGCTTTTGCAGACCCCCTGTGAGGACACTATGGACCCCTGGGGGTCCCGGGACCCCAGGTTAAGAACCACCCTTCTAAAGAAAGAGAGACCACCTACCTCTGAGGCAATCTATTCCATCCTCAAAGAGCTCTTACAGTAAAGAAATTCTTCCTAATGTTTAGGGTGACTCTCTTTTCTTGTAATTTAAATCCATTGGTTCATGTTCTAGCTAGGAGGCCCTCCAGTCAGCAGGTCTTGGGTGTCTCTTTCCAGCCTGCTGAAAGTCAGGGAGGGAGGGGAGGGAGAGAAGAGCCCCTTCCTCTAAACCCTCCCTTTCATTCACCGTTAGGAGCTATTTTTCTGCTTAGCCATGATCCTGCCCAAGAGATGCTTACGCAGACTGTTGCACTGTTGGTGAAGAGCTCTGGGCCCAGCTGGAATTTTTTTTCCCAGTGGAGCTTGAACCTGCTTCCATCAGCTCTGTGCTGGGGCAAATATGACCATTTGCACTTTTGTTTAAAGGCAGTTCAGACATTTGGCACCAAAAGATGGATTTACACATGTAAACCAACCTTGACTCCTCCAGAACGTCTTGAACTAACTCTCCCATTGTGCCTGACATCATGTCTAGTGCTGATAGGAGTTTAGGCACCATCCATGCCTTAAATGTTTAAGGCAGTGCTTCTTAAGCTACTTGATGTGGTGGACTGGCAGGGGTTTTCCCCAGCATACCAGGGACTCATGCCATGTTTATGTCCGATGGTTCCAACTCATTCTTTCTTTACTGGAAATTTGTAGAATGGCACTAATCAACAGACCACCACTTTCAATGATGATGATGATGATGATGAGGTAGCCCTGGTTTAAGGGATATTTGATATCAAGGGGCTTGGGTGTTGCAACGGAGAGTCTTTCCTTCAGTGGGAGGGCTTGATACTGCAGGGTATTTGGGGCAGTTTGTCTTTTGTAGTGGTTTGGTGCCAAATTTTGGTGATAAAATACACAGTAGAGAAATCACTTCTTTTGCATTAGAGAAGTGGGGGGGGAGTACTTAATGGGCTTGGAGGCTGACAAAAAGGGGCTGGTGGTCATATGCTGCCTGTGGACTTCAATTTTCCCACCCCTGCTGTCAGCAGTGGGATGCCTCAAGGAGGTGCTAGGACTTTCATGGACTTAATAGCTACACAATGAACAAAAATATGTCAGATATTATTACTGAAAGCCACTGTGGGTCCTATACAGGGAGAAAAATACTTATAAATTAAACAACTACACAAATCAAATAAAGATACTATTTTCCATATCAGTTTATTTCCATGCTGTGAAATACTATACAGTATCTCAACCTTTCTTGCCCCTGCTAAAAGCACAGGATACTTACAGGGGGCAGAAGGAAGGGGCAACTTTTAATAGGTCTGGCTGTCAGAGATCTCTGACACTGGGAGGGACAAAAGTGGGACAATCAGGCAATCTATCCATAGCACTTTAAAACAGCTGAACATCTACACAGAGCCTTCCTCTTGTGGTAATGGATTCACTGAAGGATAAAGTGCTAAGAATACCACAGCAGAGTAATTATCGGCAGAGAAACGCCTGCGTGGTTCTTGCTGCACTCACTCTGATGTTGATTTAAATAACGCACATATATCAGCATCTATCCTTGTTTGTGAGCTGGCTTGACATTTTCTTAGAGCTTGACATTCTTTCTTTCTGCAAGCTCAACAGTTAACATTACACAGTTATGAAGCCGACTTGAGAGCGGTGATCCCAGACATGGGATTTAATGCGGATTAAACAAGCTCAGCATCAGAGTTGCATGAACTATGTAGTATATAACACTTCCTCAGGGTTTTAAGTGGAACCATGTACACACTGAGTTTGCAAGACCTGAGCAGGGCTGTTGATGATAGGGTGACTTGGAAGTTTCTTATTCATGGAGTTGCCATAAGTCGAAGTTGACTTGATGTCAGTTAACAAATATACACACTAACTTGGGAACACATTCACTAGACATATATACTTTTACACTAATATCTCTTTTCTGGATGTTCTACTGATAAAAGTGGTTATAATACAGATAACTATTTTTATTGAAAAATAAGTTATGCGTAGCATGGATAAAATGTAAAACAACAAGTCAAAGATAGGACTTCTTGGTAGAAGAAAAGAATTCTTGACTAGAGTGGAACCAGTGCTGCCCAATTCCATGCCTCTTTGTTCAGAAATAAGCACATTATTCAACAGGGCTGGTTCTCTAGTAAACAAGTGCTTAACACTGCAACCTTTAAGAGAGAGCTAATTATAAAAGCTGCAAGCCTCAGAGCCTGGGAGAGTTGGTTTTTAGACTACAGTTCCCAGAATTCCCCAGCTAGTAACACCAGTGGCCATGCTAGCTGAGGGATTCTGAGAGCTCTAATCCACAAACTAAGTCACTCATCTTGTAGGTGTATCTGATATAGATATATATGCTACATACACATCAACCAGCCAGTCAATGTAGGAAGGGTTTTAACTCAGTAGAACATTGAATGCAATCTCTGTATTAAAAAATCCTAAACTCTGACCCCAATATCTCCGTCCAAATGATCTTTAGGAAGAGGGAAATTGTCTGGTTGACATGGAGAGTTGGTGTCAGAGTACATTTGTGCATAAATTGGTCCAAGCTCGGTAGTTGTGTGTTCTGAAGAGAGAATGGAGTAGTTAATTTCATGGTTTTTGCTTCAGTGGGCTGTATGCATAAGGCAGAGATGGTCAGACATCAGGCTGTGAAATCTACTTTCTTTTTATCAGAACCCTGAGACTCATTGATTCCTGAGATACACTGGAAGCTAGCGCAAAAGACATACATTAATTAATTAAAGGGTTATGCTCCTAAGAATAGGTTTTGAGGAGCAGAATGGAATGGATGTCATAGTTCTTCCATATAATTACTCACTCCTAGTTATTTCAAACTTCCTTTGTTTCTTCAGTATAATTTATGGAGAGAACATAATTCTTTTTGCTGCTGTAGCAAACAGTGGAGTGGGAGATCAAGCAGGCACAGAAGTACACACAAATACTTTTTTTAGAGTGCACAACTTCACTGGCTCCAGCTCTAGTACATTTGCATGACAAAGGACAGTGGATCCAAACATCAGGTGACATGCCTGTCATCCAGTAGACCTCAACCCCCAGCCTATGTGCTGAGGGAACCCTAAGCTGGATGCCCATGTGGGTGCATAGTTACTAAATGATTCCTCTGATACCGGGGTGAAGATGGCCCAAGCTGGGCATATTGCAGAAGACTTCGTCCCAAGATCTTGTAATGGGGAAGACACATATAGGTACAGTTTCCCTTGTCTCCCGTACTGAATCCAGCTTTATGCCCATACCTTCCAACATTTCAGATATGAAAACTGGACATGTGTGGCCAGGCAACATCAGAGTGTGGCCCAGATGGCAAAAGTAATAAATAAGGAGCAACGACAGCAGTTTGCTTTTGCCTGAATCTACTAGGATGGGCCAAGAATCTGCTTCCCCTCCCTGCCTCTGATGAGTTAATTGAGTGCAAACTACTGTACTTTTACACTTTGAACTCAGTTTGCAGCAATTGAAATAGGCTGAGGACAAAGGGGGGAAGTGCAAGCAGGAGAGAGAAACTGGAATATTTTAAAAGCAGTTGATAAAGTGGGAGGGCAGATTATCAGGAGAGGTGTAGGATAGGTGTGACAAAGCTGCCCATAGGTTGTGAGAAGTGAAATATAAGGCACACAAAGGGCTCAAAAGTATAACCAACAACTGTGATAAATACATGCACAGAGGAAGGAATGAATAGAAAGCACATCCAGTGATTAGAGATCCTAATTAAGGAGCAAAAACACCAATGGCTTAGAGAAACAAACTAAAAGTTTTATTATAAGAACTCCATACTAAGATAGGAAAGTTACTTAGGGTGCCAATCTAAACTAGCTGTGTTCTATAGGAGAGCTGAGAGAGGACTCATGGGAAGGTGAAGAGATGAAACAATATCCCTAAGAGTATCAGTTTGCATCACAGAGGGAGCAGGATAGGTAGACAAGTAGGGAGGACACTCAACTATCTCACCCTTGACTCTTCATTGCTAAGCGTTGTTGTATTTCCATCAGGAATGCCGAAGGATGAATGCTCTGGATCAATAGCCAGGGCCTGTTAAATGTTCCACAGGCAGATCAGAGGGAAGACTTATTTTCTGTAGTCTACCACTTGTGAGACTTGACCCCCATCCAGCTATTTCTTCACTGATTGGCTGCCTGGGTGCTCTTGCATCACCTCATAAACCGTGATGTCCCCCCACCCCCAGGAGACAACTGCTGCTGTGCCAGGGAGACAAGACAGCAATAGGCCTCCTGCGGCTCCCTACACAGGGTGCATACAGGTTTCTCTGGTAAGTTGAGAACTCTACTTTGTTAATGAATGGGAGGACAGAAACCATTCCCATCCACTGTAAGTCACCCAAGACCTGCAAATAGATCCAGATGTAATAGATCTGTCAACCTTGTCCTAAGGATGTGTATTTACAGTACAGTACACATGGCTAGTCTCATTCTTCAGTACAGTTGCTTGTTCTGTATCCTTCGAGCCTGTGCAATGGATTTTTCTGGTGGAGCGCAGCGTGCACAGAACTGGCCTCACCCTTTAAACCAGAGGTTCATCTGCCGTGGCCTTGCAAGCATGGACGTAGCAGCGAGGTCTTCGGGCTGTGGGTTTGATTAGAGTTTCCTTCTCTTAGATGGTTGACCTTACAGGGTTGGACGAGCACCATCTGCCCGGGTTTGGGATTAGAGTTTTCCTTCTCCTAGGACGGTTGCCATAAGGCTAGAGAGCCCATCCTGCCCTTTGACGCTCTTTGTCAGACCCTTTGGTTTTGACCTGTCTAGCATGGGAGACCCTACCGTTGTTCTGTATCACCACAGTTATATTTGGCAAACCACTGGCTCTCTTTTGAATTATGGAAAGATGCACCCAAGTTGTTTTTACACTTCTAGGTCCCTCTTATGTGAGTAATATTTCCTGCTAAATGTGATTAGGATTGTAGCTGTTTATACCAATAAGGTTGGTATGCATAAATTCACCCATAAATATATATAAATTCACCGTAAAACTATGTACAGTGTCATAAAAGTGCTATTAAGTCAGTTCAATTTGTGAGGTTTTCCTAAATGTACCTCATCATAACAAAAAATTACGAAGGCAGGCTGTCACCGTTTTAAAGGGATTATTATAGTCTACTCTTGGTTGTAAGCATATAAAAATCCAGAAAGGGAGATGTATCTATTTAAAAGTACAGTTTGGTGCTTTTTATTGCAACTGGCTTCAAGTAAATGATATGGTTCAGAATGGAACCATTTTCCTGGAAGGATGTGAAGATTTCTGGAGGCCAATAATATGACCAGAGAATTGTGGGTTATGTTTTGGAGCAAGGCCATTACAGGAACAAGATGATAGCCTGAGGCCAAACTGGAATCAGAACCAGTGAGTGAGTCCAGAGGTCCAATGTAAGAGGTAATTTCAAATCAAATGAAAGCGAGAGAAACAGAGGGAGGTTTTTATTAATCAGATCACACCAGCTGGACACAAAATAGTCAGTAATACTTTAAAATGATTAAATCACATACATTGAATAAACATGGGAGGGATAGCACTGAAGAACATGTATAATACTTAGCTACTCACCCATGCATTACCTGTTTATTGACCTACCGAACAGGTGCATTTAACAGCTTTCCCAAGGGCTAGGAAGGAATATACTTGAACCAGGATGCAATCCTACATACACTTCCCTGGAAGTGTGTTCTGTTCTGCCATAAAAAGTCTTCAGTATAATTGCATGGCCTTGTGGAAAAAGTAGTAAAGAAGCCTACTATTCAGCGTTGCAGAGTAAAACAAGTTAAGCCAAAAGAGTAATTTTTTTCATCATCATGGCCAGCATGGAATCTCCCTCATCTCTTTTTCATGTAGAAAAAGCAACTATATTTATTTGTGTATTTAAAATATTAATATTCAGGAAGATTCAGGAAGGACTCATCCCGTGCTTTCTGCAACTGGACTTGTTTATCTCGGATTGGCCTTTTTAGTCATCAGCGCGCTTGCAGAAAGCGCGGGATGAGTCCTTCCTGAATCTTCGTTTGCGAAGAAAACCCAGAGAGAGAGAGAGAGAGAGAGAAAGAGAGAGAGAGAGAGAGAGAGAGAGAGAGATACAATACTGTACTGCCTTTCAGTGGAGCATCTTAAGCATTTTATTTTTTTTAAAGAAACAGCTAATGTTGTCTACTTACATCTGAAAGGGATTTTAGAGGCATTTTGACAGTTCTTTATTTTATCCCATTCTCTTATCAATTGTAATGAAAGCAACAAGAACAGAAGTATTACGACATGGGTCACAATAAATAATTTTTAATACTGTAATGAGTAATAATATTAATAATATATTTTAAAAAAACCTCTTGTGCTGACTACCTCTGCACTGATGAAACCATTAATCTAAGCAGGTTCCCTTTTCTGTGCTTTGACTTTCCTGTTTGAACTGTAATTATGGCTAAAAGTTTTCTAAAGCAAAAGAAATGGATGCCATGCCAGGCAGGTGTGACCTCAGATTGTCTTCTGTGTTAAACAATTGGAGAAGTTCAGTTAGGGAAGCTTTTCAAACCCTGTTTGAAAGACTGAGTTGAAACAATAGGTCAAAGCAACTTGAAGGAAGTGAGCAAGGAAAAGGGCAAGTGTAAAATAAGGGGGGAAATCTTCTGAATAACATGCATTTTATGTTTCTATTCAGGCTGTACCCTTTCAAAGCCCATTTGGGAAAAGTGGCACCCACAGACGTTTAGGGATGGGGAGAACTTGTATGTTGCTGCTTATGCAGTTTTCAGGAAGCTCTGGGTTCATCTGCAAACACAATATTAAATTAGATCCCAAGGGCAGTAAGATCTGGAGAGGAGCTGGGTTGCCGTGGAATGGCACCTGAGAGTTACATCAGAAAAGAAGCAGCATGGCCACCTATTACAGGACTGTGGGGGAAAGCAGTCTTTTTAAAAAATCAAATGCTCTACTCTGTACACACAAGATCCCATTCTTGTTTGTGTTCAGCATTATGACTATTTAAAAATTAATACTTGGGCTGCATCTGCACTGCAGAAATAATCCACTTTAACAGAGCTTTAACTGCCATGGCTCAATGTTATAGAATCCTTGGATTTGTAGTTGTGGCACCAGAGCTCTCTGACAGAAAAGGCTAAATAGCTCACAAAACTATAAATCCCAGATTTCCATAGCATTGAGCCATGACAGTTAAAGCAGTGTCAAACTGGGTTATTTCTGCAGTTGAGATGCAGCCTCGATCACAGTGGAAACAAATCATAATTCCCAGTAGGTATGACATGACAATTAAAGGTTGTTAAAGGTTGTGGTGTTACTAAGACTGGTGTCACCCCTCTATCTGACAATGTTACCTGGTGCGGTTCAGCCTCTCTGCACCCACCTAGTGCCGCCCCTGGTTAAAGGGTAACTAATCCATATATGGAGTATGTGCTAAACCCCCACAATACCATGCCCAAAAGTTATCACATTTCCTCCCTATAAATTTATTTTTAAATTAGCAGGTTCAAGGTAGTTGCGACTTAGAAGATGCAGATTGGTTTTTACTTTCTATTTAAGGGACAACAAGTCTGTGATAACAAGAAAACAATATAGTTATTGGCAATCCTAAGGAAATGAGAGGCATTCATCCCTAGGCCTAAGGGTGATCATTTGACCTGTGGGGATTGTTGTTTAATCTAGGTGCTGGGACAAAAAATGGCAGATTCTACTTCTTACACAGTATAGGTATACCTCACTTAACAAAGTAGATGAGTTTCTGAACATTGCTTCGTTAACAAACAAACAAACAAAGGTACCAGAGCCAGAAATACCAGGGGCAAAATAGGGATAGGTTCTTACACCACAAAAACGAACAGCAGTTCAGCATGCATCAGCAAACTTTTTATCCAAAACTAAAAATATTCCCACATGAAATGAAACAACAAAGCCAGGTAAGCTTTGCCTAAGTAAACAAAAACAGTTTGAACCTTCTAGAGACCTCTTGAAGCATCTTCCAAAATGAATTCAGGGATACTTTCTTTCACCAGCCTCATTTTTCTTCTTATTTCCAATTTGGTGGCCAAACATTTCAGTCTATGCTTTTTTAACATGCTGTGGGGAGCTGATAAGGCAGGCTTATCTGCTTTCCCCCCTTTCCTTCTCTTTTTGCTGTTCATGCATGCTTTGAAGGCAACTGCTATTTATCTTGCCTGTTGTAGTCAAGCAGACACAGCTATGCTGCTAAAGTAGACTCAAGTTTTATTACAGCTGTAATCCAATACAAAAAGCCAGTGTTTCTCTAGCCTTCCTTCAACACCCACCCAATCCTGATGCTGCTAAAATTGTCCAGCTACATAGAGGACAAGGAGGAAAAGTGGCAGTTAGGCAGGAATAAGAAGGCTTTGTAAAAAGGAGCTTCTTTGTCAGAGGCTTTGTTAACTGAAGTATGCCTGTACAGGGTACCGAAACATGTAACTGTGTGCATGTATGTGCAGAGAAGAGATGATTTTTTAAAAAGGCACAAAATTCTATGTTGGGGGAAGTAAACTGAAGATTCAGGACAGCTAACCAAATCAGTTTTATTACATGTTTCTCCCTATCTCTTCTTTTGCTTTCCGACTGCAAACACTTTAGGCTTAGGGCTTAAACTTCTTCTATTCGCAAACCCTTTTCACCTGATAAATTTTTACACGACCTTGGGTATATAGGTATATAAAATAGGTATATAAATCAAACATTTTTCATGACCCCCACATTAAGTCACATGACCCCATATGAGGCTGCAACCCACAGTTTAAGAAGCTTTGCTTTAGTTAACAGCTGAACAGAGCCTGCTTCCTCCTTGCCCTTACTGAGAGCTTCAGAGAGGCCTTGGTGGGGGTTAGGGGTGGAAAGACTCTGAGAAGGCCTTCTTCACAGTCACAGCAACTCCTGGTGGTCTTGGGGGACTCACTGCAGTAGCCTTTTCTCCCAGTGGCCTGTGCCTGTTTTAGATGGAGAAAGTTTCACTCAGATAGTGCTGGGCTTTGGTGTGGTGTCAATAGATAGCGCTAGCTGTCCATTTTCTGGTGAAAGAAAATGAACTGGGTTGGAGGCTCTCGGTGAGTCTAGTACAAGGCCTCATAATGGTAGTCATAGTATAAAGGCTGTTTCCCCTCAGCTAAATCACCAGGAAGGTTTTACAAAACTGTCACTTGACTAGGTTTAAGGCAGCTGGGCCTGTATTATCTCCTTAAATTTAGGTCTTTCTAGCTAGGTAGCTATTACTGACATTTTTATACTACTTTTCAGCTACAGGTCTTCTGAAGCAGTGACAGTTTGATTACAGGCTGAAATTACATTTTCCCTCACATGGCAATGTAGTGATAAAAGGGGTAGAAATGCTCTTACTCCTATGAATTTCTGCTTGTCATTTATGACAGGAATTTGTTTTAGAAAAAGAGGGGAAAGATGACAACCATATTGGAATGGATCAGTGTTGTATAAAAGTGCTGCATCTTTCTACCAACTCTTATTCACTATAGTTTTAATGCGCAGGACACTTTTCCATCATTTACTAGAATGAGAGGGAAAGTTTTTGGTCTTTTTCAGAATTGGGGATTTGTGTCTGAGGGAGAAGGGCTTGCTCAGTTCTGTTTCTGATCCAAGCTTTCCTAGCCCAAATGCAGTCAAAATACAGTCAGTCAAAATACACTTCCTGAAGGCCTAATTCTCACTTTTGAGTGGTAAACCTGGGCTTTTGTTTTACCACTTCAGACTGCACTTGAAGGTTGGCAGGACTAAAGGTTAAAACGGGCAGACTTTCTAAATGTGGTGGAAGTATTTCATGAATCCGTGACATACTCTTTTCCCCCCTGAGAAACCTTCCCTACACTTGAAACATATAGCAGTCTTCTCCCTTGAAGGTTTCAGCAAGCAAAAAATGGCATTTCACATTGAAAAAATGATAGGAAGAAGAAGGGTTCTAGTCTAGTTCTCTTCATGAAATAGGCATTTTCCTATCAAGAATTGTTTTTGGATGGAGTGTTTACTCATATGAATCCACTTCTAGTCTGAAGAGGTACTGTCTAGAAAGTTTTTACAACCCCATCAGTGAAAGCGAAACTAAATTTCAGAGAGGCAGTTAGTTGTTGTGTGTGTTATTACACGTAAAGCTGGGTCTGATTTTTACAAAACATAAGATGTGCAAACAACTATACTAAACCCAGTCCTGACTCGCTGTACTTTTTAAAACTTACCCTCATCCAGACTCACTTCCAAGACTAATGCTAAGTAGGGATAAAAAAAGCCCCACCACAATAAAACATAAGGCATAAGATGAGGAAAGGGTAGTGTTTAATTCTCCTAATCTATGTACACTTTTATTGCAAAATTATGTTTAACAAAAAATTAATGTAAAATCCTGCTGGATATTTGAATGGAAAACCTGCATGAAGCAGATGATGGTTCTTGTTGTGCCTATTTTGATTCTCAAAATAAGAATGGGTAGAAAACTATATAAATTGTTAGACTGTCAGACCCAGCTAACATGGCAGAGAATCAGACAAGATTGGAGATGGATTCCAACAACATCTGGACAGCCACAGGTTCTCTGCTGTCAATATATGGGAAATACTAGCCACAAGTAACGTCATAAATTTCATGACCAAATGGGGATTTGAACCAGACTCAGTAGTCCAAGTGCCCACTGAGCAAAGACTATAAGAGATGTTACCAGGCATGAATGGATTTCTTGTTCCTTTTAGTTAATTTTGTCTAATGGTTGCTGCTCAAGGTAAATATGCATAAACAGCTGGATTAAAATGTAGTTAGTGATTTATCCCAACTGGATAATTCTGTCACTGGTAATTTACTCAAAAGTTTCAACATTAATTTAAAATTGTTTTAACTTGTCTTGGCTTAAGTGAGAAATGATTTAATATTCTTTTAGTCCTTAACTTATTGTTACTGTTTTAAAATTGTTCTAAACTGAGATCCTCAGATATAGGGCAAAGTATAAATATTGTAATAAGGACCAGTCTAGATGAAGGAATATAATGTGGATTGGTGTGAACCTATGCCAATTTGCAGCAGCTTTCATCTGTCTTAATGATCTTTTTGCAAGGTTGTTTGTGTGGGAAGCTATCCGTGCTTGCTGTTCAGACAGAGGCATGCCTGCGAATCAAGATGGCGGGTGCATGTGAATTACTCTCAGTTCTATACTCCCCAACTTGCTCTGCCAAACAGTATTTGTTTAAAAACTAAATTCAAGGTGCGGAAGAGCAATCTTCCGCTTAAATAATGAAAACAAGAAAACAAGAAAGGCTGTTTCATCACTTCAGCACAGAATCGCTACAGCGACAATCTAACATGGTGGTTCCGGGCTCTGCCTTGTTAGCGAGCTCTGCCCCCTGCGCACATCTGACCAATCAGCTATCCTCTTCAGGAATGCTTTACACTGCAATTTGGTTGTCCTAATGAGCGGGAGTGCACATTTCCCCCTGCAGTTTTTTTAAAACTCAGGAAAGCCGCAAAGGCTTTTCCCATGTAGTTTCCCCAAATTTTGGTCCCCCTCCCTCCGAAAACAAAGGAATACTGCGGGACCCCATTTGGATACATGGGATATGAGGATTTATTTCACCATCTGGACTGGCCCTAAATAAATAAACAATATATTTTACAGTTTATACCATTGTCCCTCTGTATCCATGGATTTGGTATCCACGGATATAAGTATTCATGGCTTGAAAATATTCTTTAAAAAATAATAATCCCAAAAGCAAACCTTGATTTTGCAATCTTATATAAGGGACACCATTTTGCAGTGCCATTGCATATAATGGGACTTGCGTATTAATGGATGTTGGTATCCACGGGGGGTCCTGGAACCAAACCCCAGTGAATATGAAGGGACAACTGTAGTTTCAATCTGTTTGCTAGTCCCAAGTACAGCAGAGTCACTGAAGGAAATACTGAATGGTAAACCAACACATATGTAAATACCATTGATTCATTGTGTCTACTGTAATTAGATTTAGGGCTATGCAGTCAGTTGTTCTGTGCAGGTTAGCTAATGACTTCACAAACTGCAGAAGAGGATTTAACAAGCAATATATAGATGCTTGTTATATGCAATATATTCTAAGAAATAACAGTACATAAATTATAACACCATTTCTATACATGTATTAAGAATGCAAAAACAAATTAATCTGTCTTTTAAATCTTTCAATTTCAAGTAAACGAATCATACTTACCAAGGAGAGAAGAAAGCAGAAGGTAAGGAATTATTATGGTGAGCCAGAGGGCAAACACGTGAGCAAGAACGTACCAGAAGCCATAACAGTAGTCATAGTAGTAAAAATGCTGTGAAACACATACAGAGCATTTCTTCCCCACTGAGACTGAAGATAAATTATTTGTCTTTCAAAAACAGAGATGGTATCATACAATGGTTGTTGGTCTTCATACCTTCTCTTTACTAGTTTTGCACATTTTAAAAGTACTTATAAAACTTGCAAAAACTAAATGACAGAAGAGATGAGTATATACACCAGAGCAATTATAGTATTATCCTATCATCTTCTCCTCCATTCCACCCTGAGTTTTGTTGCCTTGTACTATCCTCTCACATATGTGAAGGAAGTAGTGGACTTCTGTATCAGAGGGTGTGACTTTTCAGAAATTAACCTCTAGTGGATTTTTTTTTTTTACAGTTAGAAAAATGTTCAGCTTCAGTACAGTATCTAGTCTAGAAATAACTGATGTACAATATGTACAAATGAGCTAAGCTGGAGTGGACTGATCTATTGGGAAATACTTTTTAAGTGTTTGGTCTTCACTTTGTATTTAGACAAATCAGTCAGGTTTTGTACATATCAGCTGAATCACAGCTATCAAAATAGAGATCAGATAAGTAAACAACCTGAAACACCATCAGCAAAAATACTTCTGGGATTTAAAGATGCAAAAATAATAACATACAATGGAAGTTACCTTGGAATGTGATTATGCCTTGGGTGTGGGTGGAAGCATATGAATCACAACTTTCACCCCTTTAAAAAAGTTTCTAGCCTTTATGCTCATAAACATAAATTCATACAGTACGCTAGATGCCAGAAATACCTAAGCAGTAGAAATTTAGTCACATGCAGTTTATTAGTTTTAGATTCATATGTCCAAAACCTTTCCAAGATCATCCTCAAGTGTCAAGTACCAGTGTTAGAATATTAATACTGAAGGGGCTGGTTTACACGGCAGGTTTTATTTATTTATTTATTTTATTTATTTATACCCTGCTCTTCAGCCACAAGGCTATCAGAGCAGCTTACAAACTGTTTTAAGCAATAGCAATGTACACATATACACTGCATTAAGCAGTTTCCAATGTGTGTTAGCTAATTGCCCCCACAAGCTGGTTACTCATTTTACCGACCTACGAAAGGATGGAAGGCTGAGTGAACCTTGGAGCCCTCTGGAATCGAACTTGCAATGTGGTGGCTTGCAGTGCTGGCATTTAACCACTGCGGCCAATGCCAAATGTAGCAGCTGGATTATTGGATTATTTTATTGCATTAAGTTGCGCTTTAGCGCTTTCCCGCATCAGTGGTGGGTAGTTTACACGGTATATGTTTACACAGCTATATTTTGTGGCTCTTTGATTTTTTCCGCTTTGAGGTTCACACAGCCAAAAGTGCTGGGGGCATGGCGAAGCATTGGAGAGGGAAAGGAATGCCATAAGAATGTCTGCCCTGGCCCGAACTCCGTGCTTAACAGCTTTTAGAGGCAGCCCCCCCCACTCCCTTCCCACAAATCAAACGGAAGGTTTTCCTCCTTGCTTAAAACAGCATTTTCTGCCAAATAGAGGAAAGCCAGAGAGAGAGAAAGAGAGGGAGGGAAAATAACAGCTTAGAGGCAGTCCCCCTCCCCCCACTCCCTTTCCACAATTCAAAAGGAAGGTTTTCCTCCTTGCTTAAAACAGCATTTTCTGCCAAATAGAGGAAAGCCGAGAGAGAGAGAGAGGGAGGGAGGGAAAATAGCAGTTCAGCTCTGCTACAGCCCTTCATGAAATGGTTTCTCTCCCTCCCCCATGCACAGGATCACAGCTTTTACATACTCAGCTTTTACATACTTTCAAAACAGCAGAGAGGATGAGAAGGAATGCTCCCTGAATGAAAATTGTTGGGAATCCTTTTTGTTTGCAAACTGGCTTGCAAAATAGCAGAGAGGATTTTTCAAAGTTTCCTCTAATCGCTACTGTCTTTCCCTCCCTCCCTCCCCCTCTTTTAAGCCCACCCCTGCATCCTCAACCAATCACAATGCAGCTCTGCTGTAACCCTTAGTGGAATGGTAGTTTACACTGCCAATAAAGCGCTACATTGCAAATATACCGGCAAAAGTAGCGACATCCCTTGCCACGCTATATTTGGGTGTTTTACCTTCCCCCCTTCTGAATGAGGCGATGCTGTGCTGCGATCCGTGGGAACTATGAGCTATCTTAGCGGTATATTTAGAGGAGTATTTGCCCGTGTAAACGACCCCAAGGAAAAATACAGGAAGTCCACCTGTAGTTAATTATCCATAACTGTAGAAGAACACAAGGGTTAATTGCAAAAGCTATCTACAGTGGGTTGGATCTAAAAATGAGTTTCCATAGACAGTATGTCTTTTGATTACAGAGGCACTTTTTATATACTTTATGTTGCTTGAGAACATATGGTAAAACTGAATCCAAAGATGATCCTATTTTCAAGAGAGCAGAAGAACTCATGTAAAACCTACTTCAGTTTTTGCACAAGTTTTTGTGCATGTGCTTGTTCCAGTGGTAACAACTACTGTATTTTCTTTTTGCTCTTGGTTGTTTTCCTTTGCCATTTGTGAACAATATTTGCAGTAGCATTGCCATAAAATTGCCATAAATATCTTATGCCTTAATCACACATTCCACACCAACCTCATTTCTCCTTCTTTGAAAAGGAATGATGACTTGTAAGATATGTATTTTTTAAAAAACCTGGAAAGATTTTTGCCAACATTTAAATCACTTGAGTGTTTGATATTATTGTAATATTCCTTTTAAGAATATTGCTTATTGTATAATAGTCTGTATGACAGTTAAATAGGCTGAAGTATTTTGTTGATTGGAATACACAAGGGCCGTCAGTGTAATTATTAAAATCAGTTTGCTTCCCATGATCTCCATTCTATTTTGGTGACATGAATTTAATAAGAAGCTTGTAGCATTTGGAGTGTTTGATATCTTGTGGCTGCGAATTAATTAAAAAGAGTTGTTGTCCTCTTAGTTCAGCTAGATTGTGGGTTTTTTTTGTTTTATTTTGTATGAAAAGAGCTAGTACCATAAGTGTAAAACTTCATATACTGTTAATGAATTCTTACACATTTTTTTAAAAAGAAGACCTTTCATTGTTAACAGGTGAAAACAAAGGCTGAACTCCTTCCTGTAATAAATAGGTTCATTTAGTTATAAGCAAAACAGGTGAATAGACCCACTTTTACTAATTCCAATTAGCGCAGACCGTTTGAAATAAATGGGATTTGTTAGTCACTGCTTATGCAAGTTCCATTTATTTCATTGAGTTTACTCCAAATTGGGACTAAAACTGACTTTCATTCTATGCATGTGTATTATGGGGGGGGTACTGCCTAAATACCCTAAAGGCACCAGATTCAATCTGACCTTGGAAGCTAAGCAGGGTCAGATCTGCTTAGTATTTGGATGGGAGACCGCTAACACATATCAGGTGCTGTAGGCTATATTTCGGAGGAAAGAACTGGTAAAACTACCTCTGAGTATTCCTTGCCTAAGAAAGCACTATGAAAGTCATGGGGGTCTCCATAAATTGACTTGAAGACATGTGCACACACATGTATATTAGGGTTAAGAGCTGTCACTTTGTTAAAAAAATACTGTACGGCAATGCAAACAAAACGTTTACAGCTCTGATGGGAGGACAAAGAGAGTGTGCCTTAGACACTAGCCCAGGGACTGACCTCTGCTGGAAACATGGTTTTTTTCTTGTTATTGAGCTACAAGAAGCAGTAAGGATTTTGAAGCCTCTTCTGGGCTAAATTCACACAGAATTACCAACTATTTTCTTTTCCCATGAAGGGCTCTAGTTTTTTTGAGATTAGGCATGTTATTTGGAGAAATTTCCTTTTTCTAAAGATGTTAAATTGTAATTGTAAACACTTTGAGTATTACTATGGGATGAAATATAACTACAGTACAGTATAAGTAATATTATTTCTGTCTAACATGAATTTTCCCCTGTCCCTCTCAATGTAATAGGACTTCTTTGAAAAGGAAAAACTTAAATCAAAGATGAAGCTGTTGGGAGTATCTCCCATTAAAAGCTCAGCTGTCAGTTTAGATCTTCTCAATTTGTATATTGTTAACCAGATCTCTACTAGGAAAGATAATACTGGTGAGTTTCATAGCTGTTTTAATTGATAACTCTTACCATTAAAATTAAAAGATAAATGTTGCTGAGTTCATAACACTCGTGCAGCCCTAGTATTAATCAAACTGCATTTATCAATCTTTTAATGTTAATTGAAAGTCTATTTATTAGAAATAAAAATTCTGTAGAAAAAACTGTAACCCACACTAGATAACAGCCATGCTGGATCAGACTGATGGGTCATCTAGTTCAGTATTCTATTTATATAGAAGCCAACTAGTTGCCCATGGGAAGCCCACAAGCAGAACATAAGTGCAATAGCACACTCCCATGATGCTTCCCAGCAACTGATATACAAAGAATCAGAGAAGTAAAACATCCTTTGAGAAGGCCTCTGGTACTAGAAAGACAATTATCCACAGAAAGTCCCATTCTCCCTGAATTCATATTCATGTAAGAATCTAATTTGACACTATAAACTTGAGGGCAGGGACTGTTGTATGATCTACCTTTGAAGATGCTCTGTGAGCCTTTTTGGCTACAGTGGGATATAAATACATTAAATTAACAACAACAAACAACAACAACAAATCTATCCATTTACTTTGTAAATCTGTCCAAATTGGTATCTGTTGCACTTCTTCTGTCAGCAAATTCCATAGTTTAACTATGTGTTGTGTGAAGAAGTTATTTCATGTGTCCTGAATCTACCATGATTCAACTTCACTGGATGGCCCAAGGTTCTGTAGCTTCTCTCTTCCATTTTCTCCACACTATACATTTGAATGGCCCCCAGATTCAGGATGGTCAGAAAGGACTTTAAAAACTTCTCCCAGTCAACACCATGTATAATTTAATGCACCTCTATCTTGACTCTCCTTGTTCACCATTTTCCTAAGCCAAATAACCCTAAATGCTGCAATTTAGAGAAGTTGTTTCAGCACTGGTTGCCCTTTTCTGTATCCTGCAGAGTAATTCACACTACAGATGTGTAGTTTTATTTCACTTCTTTTTAGAATTATGTCCAATGTGAATTTTGCCCCTCCCCAACGTTCTTCTACTATCAGCTTCACACTAGGCTGACATTTTAATTGAGCTCTTTATTGCAATCCTCCAACTGGTCAACTACTGCTAACTTTGATCCTATCATCAATGCACATGAAAAGTTGGGATTTTTAAAATTTATTTTGGCCTCAATATGCATCACTTTGTGTTTGCTGACTTTGAATCTTATTTACTATTTTAATGCCAATTCTCCCAATCTGAAGAGATCCTTTTGTTTTTGTTCTAGCCACCTTAAATAATTTGGTGTCATTAACACATCTAGCTGCTGACCTCTGTCTCTAGGTCATTTATAAACAAGTTTAAAACACCAGTATCTGTACAGATCAGGAGATCCTACTGATCACATCTCCCCATTGTGACAACTGACCATTAATCCTTTCTTTTTCCTCCTCCTTTTTAACAAGCTCTCATCCCATGATAGTTAAGTTTGTGCAGGAATCTTTGATTTAAAACTTTGACAAAAGCCTTTTGTGAGTCCAAGTACACAAACAGCATTATTCTGGTATATTGTCACTGAATGATGTAGCACTAATTAAACATTTTTGGCCCTGCACTAAATTATATGTCCCTGTTCAATTCACTGAGAGGGGTGCCATCTTCTCTTTTTTATTACAGACAATATCCGAAAGCCAGTTCATGTGGAAATTAACAGAGGAGTAAAACATCCTTTGAGAAGGCACAATGTAGAACTTCCCAAATCACCAGAATGCAGAGCATCTAAACCTTTTTTAGATGACATCCAGCACAGGTATATGTGCAGTGATAGCTATATTTCTCATTCCAGTAGAACTCTGTAAATTGTAATGTTTTACTTTTTAATGTGTAATAGATTGGGGTGGGAATTAAGTGGTCCTCCAAATGTAGGATTATGAATACCAGCAGCCCTAGTCAGCATAGCTAAAGGAGAACAATGTTGGGTGTTGCAGTCCAGCATCTTGGGGACTGCATGATTCCCACCCTGTAGTAGATGCACTTGAAACTTACAGGTGCAATTTCTTCAGGCAGGTCTGCCAGTCATTGTATTAAGATTTTCCAGACAAATGCTTTAATAATATTTCCAAGTCGAAAACACCTGGCTCATTTTCATCTCACTGACATTAAAATGAAGATGTGGAATTTTCTGATGTATTATAGTGATCAATATGGCTATGGTATTCTTTCTTTTTTCTTTGTTGGAATCAGAGAGGATGCAAAAAAAAAATCATATTCCTAAATTTATTTCTAGTGAAGAACTGGGATAATTTGAGTTCATAATATAAAACTGACTGATAACACAAACCTGTGCAGGTCTTCTAGGCATTAAGACCCACTGAGTTCTGGTTAAAGATGCCCTGGCTATAAAAGTATTCCTTATTATAATATAAGCACCAATAATGTAATTGTTTTAATTTTCCATAGTTTTCCATGTCAGACCATTGATATACTCAAGCACGTTCAATGAGTAATAACCACTGGATTACTGGATACACTTACCAAGGAGTAGGTCTCACTGAAAACTGTATGATATCTGAGTAGATATATAGGTGTGAGTATAAATGCTAGTACCCTCCTTGAGCAAAGGTATTTCCAGACAAAGCCTTTATCCTTCAACATTCCTGTCTTATTCATGGAATTTTATTATATGGGAGGGCAGATGTCATCTTCTGTTTCTAAGCTTTTCATTTTTCTAACACTTCTTCCATCTTTTTTTCTCTCCTTTCTGGAAAAAATCCAATAAGAAAAGAGGCAGAACAGCCACACAAAGCCTTTTGACTGGTAGTGCTTAGAGCTGTCTATCTCAAAGTGCCCCAAGTATTGCAGAGCTGGTGGCATGAATTATAGAGACTGCAATGAAACTGATAGGTGCAAATCTAAAGTGGTAAATTGGGCAACAGGTAAATTGGCCAGCAGTAGGAGTATTGTAGCTGACTTATCAAGTTGCTCACTGTTGTGATTACTGTAGATTCCACTGTGTGGAAAGTACACTAAAAAGGATAAAATGGTGGTTTTATTTGTAAAATTCTAAACAGGTTTTTTAAAAAGGCATTTGTGAGTTATTATATGTGTTTGAAAATCTTCTCTGTTGTTGGAGAATGGGAAAGTGCATTCAACCATTTGCGACAGGAAGCTCAGCAATGGAAAAAGACCTGTCTCTGAGATCTGTCCTCATTTTTCAGGGGTTTCCAAACTTTTATTTGCATGTTCAAAAGTATTTACTGCTTCTCATATTTAGAGTTACAACGAATTTGTACTTTCTTTTTTGATAAGATGTTTAATATTAGTAGCAGTCTCATCTATTCACTTTGTCCTCATTTGTCTGAAAGGAAAGCTATCTATAAATAACCAAAATAACTATTTTAAAAAAATATTTCTCTTTCCTCACTATCTCCGATTTGGTTGCTTCTTCTGCATTCAAGAGTTTTGGCTCTTACATTCATTTGGGCTATACATAATATAGTAACAAACTGTCTGTCTTTTCCATTGCTTGGCCTTTTTGCCTCACTTCTTACAATTTGTACGTCTTTTTCCTATAGTTAGGCTTTATACTCACTCAGATGACCCCAAACCCGTGTGGTCTGATTCATGAAAACCTGTGCAACGATATATTTGTTAATATTGAGAATATCACAAGATTTTTTTGTTTTCTTGCAACTAATTTAACATAGCAGTCCCTCTGAAAGCTATCATAAGAGCACAATCTTATGCATGCCAGGTATTCAATGGGATTTACTCTTAAGTAAATGTGTTCAGAACTGCAGCCTATGGCAATGGGACAGACTTCTGAGCAGACATGGATAGGATTTTTTATTTTATCTTCCATGCATAGTAGTGCACTGTGCAGTTTTTACAATAGCTTTGAAATGCCAGCCACCCCTTTACGTGGTATTTATGAAGAGGAAATAATAATAAAAAATAATGGTGAAAATATGCCAGTTTATTTTCCTTCTTTTTCCATCTTCCTTTTTTAATAGAGTGCAACAAGAAGTATTAGAAAACAGACAGAAATACCTTTTAGAAAAAGAGAACTTTAAGTCACAAGTAAGTTTTATTTATAATACTCTTACTGAGCTCTTTTCATTACACTAAATACTGTGCCCACAGAATAGCTTTTAGAGTGATTCCCGTGAGAGCTGGTACAATAAAAGTGTGTGTCATGTTGACTTTCATACATTGTATAGTTGCTATATGGTAAAAGTAAGATGCCATGATATAAACTGTTAGCGCTCTGTGGGGCAAGGCAAGTAATAACTACTAAACTGTAGCAATTATCAATTGTCTTTCCCAAAATAGTGCTAAAGGTTATGTATAAGTTTATAAATATCATAAAAAATCAAGAGTGTTATTTTAAAACAGCATCCATAAATGAACACTTAATAGAGCAAATCAATATATACTACTAAAAGGTTCAAGGAGATGAAGCATTTTTATTTATTGTGCTTTAAAACCACACAGTAACAAAAGTTCTCAGGGTGATGTAGAAAACATAAAAATATGAAATACAAACCATAAACAGTGACTATATACAGCATATAATAAAACCAGCAGCAAAAATAGAAGCACTATAGCATATAAAAACCAGCAGCAATATAAAAGGACACTGTGATCTAAAAGGCCAAAACACAGTTCTTAAAATGCTTGAGAAAGTACATTGCCTGTTGCTGAAAAAAAATGTAATGTAAACTTCTGGTGAAACACTGTGAAGATGGCATTTCCAGGTATACAGTTGTCCCTTCACATTCACTGGGGTTTGGTTCCAGGACCGCTCGTGAATACCCAAATCCGCGAATACTCAAGTCCCATTATATGCAATGGCATAGCAAAATGGTGTCCCTTATAGAAGATGGCAAAATCAGGGTTTGCTTTTTGGATTATTATTTTTTTAATAATATTTTCAAGCCGTGAATACTTAAATACGTGAATGCCAAGTCCATGAATATGGAGGGACAACTGTACTGACTCAGTTCATTGTGTTGTCAGTGAGAAAACTACTCATATCACTGGGACTATCTAGTGTTTAAGAAGTTAAGCAAAGTGTTTTTACCATGTGTTGACAGTGCCTACAAGCTTCTCAGTTGGCAAATTCTAAGTGTGAAGATCTTTGGCATTCTAAGGCACAATACAGGCAAAAAGATTTCAGCAAGCCAAATGTAGATGGACCAGTTGGCCTGTATTTCCATCAAATGAACAGGTAAAGATAGCTGCTGCATTGCAAATTAAAGTTGGCTTCCACAATGGTTGATTATATTATGGTTCTTGTTCTAATATCCTTGAAGATAAAACTTGCCTTGAATTGTTATTGGGTCTCCAGTAACAAGCCAAGATTTATTTTTGCAACATCTAACATATTTTCAGTTATGTTGATGTCCTCAACTATGTAATATTGAGCATATTAAGATCATACCTGCTCATCTGCTGTCTACCCTTGAATGGCATTCCACATTCAACATCCTAGATGATGTGCTGAAATATAAATGTGATTCTGATCCCATAACCATGTGTAGCCTCAGGCCCTGGTGCTTGGCTTATTGGGCACTGGAGAAAGCATCCCTTACCATTGCCACGTGGCAATGGCTGACTGTAGCTAGAATGGTGTGTAGCCTTATGAATCTGAGTGGTACAGCTGAGGACCAATCAATTAATGTAGGCTGTTCTTGGGGGATGGGGAGCATGAGTTAGCAGAGTCAGATCTGGGAAGAGAAATCTTCTTTCATGTCTACTGCTGAGGTGTTCCATGGGGAACTAATGCTGAAGACACTGGGCAGGATCCCTATCAAGAGGGCGTGGCTGTGTGGCATCACACTCCTGCCAAACATGGAGTCCCAATAGGGATCCTTGGGAAAGACCAAAAACCTTCAGCCTAGTTTGGGGGCTGGCATGCTGGCCTTATACTCAGTTGGTGGGAGTTGCTGCCCATGTGACAGCTGCATGGATTTCTGTCACTCACAACGTTCCACCCCCAGAATGTGGGATTGGAGGGATGGGGTATTGTCTGGCTTTTAGGCTGCACAGTGACTGGAGTCTCATTCTGTGCCACACCAGTCCTGTACAGAATTGTGACTATTTTTACCCAAAATGTATCTCTGCTTGGTTATTCTGACATCACCTCATTCCCAGGTGGAGCTGTGGGAGCAAACATGGTGCTTGATTTATCAGCATATAAAATATAGAAAGTTCTTACATAAAGTCACTATGCTTAATTTGTAAATTAGCTCTGTTATCAAAGAGGATCAAAATCTCTAATAAATTCAGTCTTATAAACTGAATTCTAAGCTAATTTGCTCTCAGTTGTTAGGTTGGATAAACTTACACTTATGACAAAACTGCAGGCCTTGTGTTTCTTTTCAAACACACTCTGCCTCCTCTTGATAATGCATTAATAATATATTTTAAAATATTCATGTTCTTTCTGAGCCCTTTTGGTTCTAAACATGGTTTCAAGATTCTCTGATAGTGTACATGATGGTCCATTGGGTCTCTTTATGCAGCTTTACCCTCTGCTTTTCATACAAAATTGCTTTATTTTTCTCCTCCCCTGCTACTCAGTCCACTGCAGTGGAGCAGCAGTGACATACAGTGGTTGGACTAGTTAGTCACAGCTGTCTGAATAAAACAATTCCATGTTATTCTAAAACAGAATGAAGCAGGATCCCAGTTTTCTTCACAACAGAGATCTAGAATATGACATTATCAGAGTATTCTGAATCCTTAACGCTGGGTCGTTCAATTCCTGTTTTCTAGAGTGTGATGGAATGGGCTAGTGGAAGAGATATTGCATGCAGGAGGGAAGAATGTTAAGAAAAGGGAGCTTTTAAAAATATACTTATACTGGTAATATAATGTGACAAGTTCATGTGTTGCCTATTATGTTTAACTGATCAACTTTTCCTCCCCTATGCCCTTAGTCTAGAATATAGCAGCATGTTTGGCAACTCTCCCAAGTTCACTGCTGATACAGACTTTGGAAGCAATCACAGAGAAGATCCATTGCTTGGCATTGTGAATGACACTATAAAGGATACCCATGGAGAAAGTTCACATCCTATTGCAGCACTATTTGAAGAGAAGAATCAACAGTTTTTGACTATCCCTTCTTCACAGTCATGTCATTCTTTTGCTGAAAAGACCACCACTGATCAGCTATTTACAGGTGATGAAAATCAAATATCCAATATGCATAGCCCTTATAATGAAGAAGTGCATCAGACAACATGTTCTGTTCAAAGATGTTCTGCTGAAAGAGATCTCAAAGGTATTTTTACAGCTCCAGAACAGATTTTATTCTCTAACAGCCAAAGCTTAAATGCAGTAGACCAAGAGACTGTTAAGAATCAATTGAAAGATGACTATCTTGGAGAAAGAAATCGTGTAATATTTACTGATCAACAAGAGAATACTATAGATGTCGAAAATACAGGTAAATCCCCGTGATGCAAGGAACAAGCACAATGTGGGAGTCAAGCCTTCTTGCATTTTAAGAAGCACAGTGATATAGTTAGCTAAATGTCTTTTATTAATATGGGTACCTCATGAGAGCAGAAGAAGAGCCTATGTGTTAAAATGATCTTCTGGGGGGCAGGTACACAGAGAGATATTTGTATTCTCCCAAGGGGCTCTGGTGGTGAAGGCCATGCCATTCACATATATCTAAGGGTAATCTTGTCCATTGAGTAGTGCTCCCCCTCCCCATATGAATTTATGACAACTATAGATGGGCACAGAAAAAGCAGGGAGATTAGTCAAGTTTGGGTGGTGAAACTGTACCCTGATGACCCAAGAGTCCAGGCTGAGGACAAAGCTTTCTCTTCTGCCACTACATTGCAAATGGAAACCCACTTACTTTGTTCCACATAACTCCATGGGAGCATCAAGAATGAGAAGTGAGCCAATCTCTCTCTGCATAGCCTCACCATTTCTCCCGGATATTCCTATGTGGAGCTTTGCTTCCTTGTGTGATATTAGGAAAGCTTAGCTCTTAAACACTGACAGTATCTTTGTGCATGTCATGGAGGAATGGAAATGTACCATACCATCTCATACTGCTAGTTAAGAGTTAAATATACACAGTTAGGTTTCATAGATCTATCATAAACCAGAATTCTACAGGTTGATGAGAGGAAGAATTCATATAACACTGATTTTCTTCCATTACCACCCACAGACAGCCAGGAAAGTGACACATGTTCTAAGAAAAAAAGTTGACTGACTCCCTTAGGTTTGGTCATCTGTTTCTTAGATAGTTCTTTGCCTGACTGTGTCCAGAGCAGAGCTCTTCTCCTTTGCCTGTGCAAAATGGAGAATCTTCTCTCCTAGAGTCCCTTGCTGCTTGTTGCCTTTCTGACTTCAGTTTACTCTTTCCACCATTCATTTGCCTCATCTCTTCTTTTCCAATAAATTAAAATAAATCCTATCTCACTTGGCTTTCTCCTTTTCCCTTCCCATTTTGCACAGGCTTCAGTAGGCAAAAAGTAGATGTTCCAGCTCCCCCGCCCCCCAAAAGAAGACTTCCAATCACACTGGCTCAAATCATTTAGATTGCAACTATACTAAGGTCACTCACAACAGCTCAAATTGCTCAGACCATCTTGAGAGCTGAGGCACTGAGAAAACTCGCCTGCTACTTGAAGCAGCCTCAGGAGACGTGGTGGGGGAGTGGGAGGTAGCAAATCCAGGCCTTTCTTCAAGCAGCTGAAGTGGAACCAGTACAGGAGGTTGTGGGAGGGAAACGGGCAAAAAATACTAGTTGAGTTTTCAGTCAGTGCCAGTAGGGGAGAAGTGACTGGATCATCCCATGAAAACCCACTGGAGCAAACCCATCAAGACCTTACCTCATCAGCCTAGACAGCATTGCCCAGAGGTTTGGTCATTAAGGGAGGAGGCCTTGATCAGATCCTTCCTGGTAGATTTCTCCAGTGAACAGTAGCTGAATCTGCACATTGGATTCTCCCAGAACCACCCGTCATGTTTGAGCACCAATCTTTCCCCCACATTTTAACCAACTGCACCAGGAGTGCAGGAACTGGCCATTTTGAGTGTGACGGTAGCTGACTCCATTTTGAGCATCCTGATGACCACCATGTTTATAGCAGTGTTTTCCCTTTGCCTTCAGATATGCACTCATAGACTCCACATGATTTGCTGTTGGCAGTACTTGGCATTCTTTCAAGTAGTGGGGACAGAATAATTTTGATTGACTAATTTTGATTGACTTAATTGAGCATTGCCGTTCAGTCCCTCAACTCCAGCAGAATCCTCCCATTTTAAGTGCTGTGCTTTCTCATCACTCAAAGCCTCTCCGCTTTTCCTCATCCTTCAGCACCCCAAGCATCTGCCTCTCAGGGTAGTGTGGGAATGCTACTGTGCAAATTAAAACAGATCATGGCAACTGAGGGTTTGGCTTAAGCTGGACACAAAGAGCGAGAACATAGCCAATCCCAGCAACTTAAATCTCATTCTGCCTCAGCCCTTTTGTCTGATGCAATTAATAAATTAAACACTGTATCCAAATGTAAGCAAGTCAGTCAAAGCAGTTTCATCAAAAACTAAAGTGCAACCAGTGAGTCAATCTTGCTTCACATCAATCCTTTCTTGCTGAGAACTGCTCCCATAAGAGAAAAGCTCCCTCTCCTCACTCATCTGCAGGTCATGATAATGATTTTTATCTGGGTTCACTTCTCCAGGAAGAGGAGGTTCAGGAAGTCCCAGATAACCCAGACAGCTCTGGGAAAGAAGAGGGTGAAGAGAATAGAGAGGGTGAAGAGAGGAGAAAGTAGGTTCTGCTCACAAGCATTTTTCAGAGATATTTTGATCTTTTATTATCCACAGTAGCTGCAGCTATGGTCCTGTCTCCTTCCAAGCTTCCTTTGGGCTAATCAAGGGGATGACTGAATTTCTGTGCAGAAAGAAAGGGGAGCTACAATGCAACATTAAGCAAAGCCTTGAGTAAAAGAGATTCTTTTCTCCTCAGTTTTTTTCAATTGATAAGATCAGAATGAACTGTCCCTCTGCAAAGCAAAGAGTGTACTTGTGTGTGTGTGTTCCTTATGGCAACCCCATGAATTTCATAGGGCTTTCTTAGGCAAGGAATATTCAGAAGTGGTTTTGCCAGTTCCTTCCTCTGAAATATAGCCTACAGCACCTGGTATAACATTGGTGGTCTCCCATCCAAGTACTAACCAGAGCTGACCTTGTTTAGCTTCCAAGATCAGATGGGATCTGATGCCTGTAGGGTATTTAGGTGTATTTGGGTAGCACATAGGTTTTATACCCCAAATGAATAGGTTATGGGGGAATTTAAAGTTCCTTGCGTTGATGCTGCAATGGATGCTCTAGTATCGGTCCTTGGCTTTTAATGAAAATGAAGGATTTTTTTTAAGGAAGAAAAAGCCTTTGGAAGGTTCCCTGAAAAACATGCATGAAGTAGCAGCTCTCTTCATAAAAGCCTCAACTGCTAGCTCCCTGTTTACACATGCCTCTCTTTTATGAATAGAAGATATTTTGCCAAATGAAAACCTAGACCAAAAAATCTTGCATAGAGGCTTCATGAAAATGTATTGAGGCTTGCAGTTTGTGGCAGATGCCATACAGGGCTCTCTCTGTTTTGTGGCCAGGCCCATTGCAGTCACTTCAGTGCCAAGAAGGCCCACTGGAGTAAAATCCTGGCAGATTGATGCTCATTCCAGAGCAAATTTGGCTACAACAGCCTTTAAAGGCTTGAAATTCTAGTTCCCCCACCCCACCCCAGAAGGCTTTGGGAGGCCTGAGAACTTCAGGTCTCTCAGACCATCCTGGCTAAAATAAAGATTTCCCCATTGCCAAACCAGCACCCCCCCTCCCAACAGTGAAGAAGGTTTTGAGGTGTCCTGGTGGGAGACAGACAGCAATACTGATGCTGTCAGGACGTTCCAGTGGAACATTTCCTGCCTGCAGTCTCATTGTTTGTTGAGAAATACCAAGAAGAGACACCCAGTCGCCTCTCAAGTCATCACCAATCAATACCACGATTCCTCTCAGAGGAAAGAAGAGCAAATTTAGTATCTGAGGCAGGTCAAATCTTTTCCCTGAAAGTAGCTGATGTGATTGATGACATTGGCCCAGCTTCAATAACTCATTATTTCATTGACCATATGGTACTATGGGTCAGGTTTCATTACAGACCACTACAGAAGTTTCTCGAAACTTTTCAAGTTCACATTGCCACTCCCACCCAGGGATTTCTTAGGAATCTTGGGTATATCCCATGCTGTATGAGTTCCTCTTCCCATCAGTCAAAAGAATGCTACAGTGCTAACTTACCATGAAGGGTTGCTGAGAGAAAGAATTCACCCATTCCTGTTGTGGGTGCCTGCTACTTCTCAGTGGGGGCAATGGTCTGGATATTCCTTTCTCTCTCTTTTCAGTTTCTGTACCTCTCCTTCCTGAGCTTGCCTAGGACAAAAACTGCCTAAGAGAAGACATTTGCACCTGATAAAGTCAATTGGCATTTTTCTCAGACCATATGTCACTTTTCCGCCTGTCTCTGGGTGGTGATGGGACAAAACCCAAGTTGTGTAGATTGCTCCTCGCAACAACTCAGAATGTAACTAGTGTGACATTAGATGTGCCTGCATGTAGCATCTGCAGAAACAGAAGTTCCCAGTCATTTCAGCAGAGGGGCTGTTGAGCACAAGGATCAGCCCCCTCTCTTGAAATTAATGGAGACATTTTTCTAGGAGGATATCCTGAATGTCCCAGGAGGATATCCTGAGCGTGCATTTCATTAAAATGTGGAACACATTTTTTTTAATTAGTTCTGATAAATTGTCATTATGGAAACGTTTGCTTTCATGCAAAATAATATTTATGACTTTTTACTTTTAGGGGTATTTGAAAACCAAAAGAAAAACATGAAGGTAGCAGAAACAATAGAGAACTATTTTAAAAAACTGTGAGTCTTGAAAGTATTTGTGCTTTATTTATCTCTAGGAGAAGTATACACAGTCCTATGTGAGTCCACTCTTCCCTTTAATCCCAGGAATTTTACCATTAGCATACTATTTCAGAAGACTGTGCCCCATTTCCTGTCCCCCCTCCCTATAAAACATCAGGAGTCTTTGTGACAGCATCTTAACCCTCTTTCGTTTTCCGTGCCTCAGGAATCTTAGTAGCAGAGTGATAGAGAGCTGTGAAGTCGAAGGCTTTCACAGCTGGCATCCATAGATTTTCCTTGGTTTTTTTCTGGGCTGTGAGGCTGTGTTCTGGAATAGTTTCTTTCTGACGTTTTGCCTGCATCTGTGGCTGGCATCTTTAGAGAATGGTTGGGTAGGTGTGTGTGTGGAGTATGTATATTGTGAACCCCTGTTGGGGAGTATATCTAAATTTGTGTAATTGAATGGTTAGTTTCTGGGTATAGAAATGCAAGGATGATTAGTGTCTGTTTGGCTAATGGTTGGTTGATGGGCCATTATCTGCTGGAAATCCCCTTGTCCCTGGTGGAATTCCTTTGTAAGTGTTGAGTTTACAACACTGCTGGAGAACTTCAACAGGAAAGAAGAAATCTTAAAAGTAAACAAAATCTGGCTCCCAGTTTTGAAAAACAATAGAATCAAAACACAACACATACAAAGGAATTCCACCCAGGGACAGGGGGATTTCCAGCAGATAATGACCCATCAACCAACCATTAGCCAAACAGACACTAACGAGCCTTGCATTTCTATACCCAGAAACTAACCATTCAATTACACAAATTTACATATACTCCCCAACAGGGGTTCACAATATATAAACTCCACACACAATCCTACCCAACCATTCTCTGAAGATGCCAGCCACAGATGCAAGTGAAAAGTCAGAAAGAAACCATTCCAGAACACGGCCTCACAGCCCAGAAAAAAACCAAGGAAAATCTATGATAGAGAGCTCTCTGCCAAACAGCCAAAACACTCTGAAATGTTGAGGCCTCTAATAAAGATTTCCTGATGACTTATGGCTGCCCATCTTTGCTCCTAGTGAGCCTCTGTTTGGAATTTCAGCTTGGAACTTGGCACTGAAACTCCAATTACAGCACCATCATCAAATGATATCCTAATGAGTTATGGCTGGCACAGACTTGCAGACATTCCCTTTGTTTGCTGTAGATATAGATAAATAATATGCTTCCTTCTAAAAGCACAGGGGAGCATACAAGGGGCTCACCCCCAACCCCCAACCCCCAATTCTATCTCCCAACAACCTGATGACATGAACTAGTTTGGCACAAAATCACTCGGTGAGCTTCATGGCCAAATGGGGATTTGATGGAATCTGGCTTGTTCTGTTCCTAGAGTAACTATCAATTTGCCATTCAGGCCCTCTGGTTCCAATTTCCTGTTTAGTCAAGTGATTAGCAAATAGCTCTATGGTCTGTATCTGTCAGCATGCAGATGACAGGTGAGATATGGAGGACCATTCTTGAAGGCATTCAGTTAGTGACAGCTAGTATACAGTAAAAGTGTAATAGGCGTATTTCTTTACTGACAGGTGGAGTTTCCCAAGATTACTGTACAACTGTGTGCATTTGCCTTAGGAGATCTGTGTTGTTCTGCAGCATGTAGAAGAAATGTCAAGAAATCTACAACTGCAGGATAGACCAGGGATGTGCAACTGTGTCAGGTGCAGGGGCCAATTATTTTGCATCTTGACCCCTTCTGACAATTCAGGGGTTGCCAAATTGCCCCCATAAGAAAACAGAATTAAAAGTGGCTGGAAGTCAACTTCTGGTTTTGAAACATGGTTTTTTGTTTTGTTTTTATGTTAAACATCACATAGGGACTCTTGCAATCTCTTCCAAAGGTGAAATGTTGCTCCTGGCCAGAAAAGGGGAGGTCCAGGGATTCTGCAGGGCTCAAGGGCCAGAGAACATCCTTAGGAGGGCTGCATGTGGCCTCAGGCAGGCACTCTCCCCAACCCTGTTTAATAGATATTGTGTTATGCTTCTTCCTTCCTTCTGGTTTCTTTTCATAAGAAAAACATCAGTACAGTCATATTTGTTGAGAATATGCAGCAGTTACTCTTGAGCATGGGAAAAGGAAACATACCTGTCTAGTGGAAGGAAATGCAGCTTTGATGCAAGAGATTTGTACGGGTGCCTGAGCATTTATTTCAGAATTACACTAGACTGACCCAGTTGTCCTAAAGTTTCATAGTGCAAAGTATCTTCTTCCTCTGACCTTTACTACACTGAAGCATAGAATAGATGTATACTATTAGGCTCCTACCACTAGATCATGGCTATTCCAAAAGGTGTATTCAGGGAATGCTAATGAGAGGAATCTGCTAATTAAGCTCAAACAGCTCAGTTATAACCGCCATACAGTACCATAACAACAACAATATTAGTGTTCATTTGGTGAACTGCAATGGAAACCATTTATTTATCCCAGCCCTTTGTTTCTCAGCAGTGAGGATGGACTGGCAGAATCAAATCTGAATCATTTGCAGATCTTTGTACTTGGAGAGGTAAAAGTATTAATATGGGTTGTAGCATGTGTTAAACTGCTGAAGCCTGTGTGAAGTCGAAGGCTTTCATGGCCAGCATCCATAGTTTTTTTCCGGGCTGTGAGGCCATGTTCTGGAAGAGTTTACCTCTGACGTTTTGCCTGCATCTGTGGCTGGCATCTTCAGAGAATGGTTGGGTAGGAGTGTGTGTGGAGTTTATAGCCAGGTTAGCATATTTTCAATGCTGCTTATGATCCAAACAGATACAACGGAAGTGAGAATTATTTAATCCTGTGTATCTTTTTCAGGAGTGGCTCTATCACTAGAAAGAGTAAGGCAACTAGCTCAAGTGACAGATGCTGAAGGCAGCCATGGCAGCTTCTCAGCTATTCTCAAATAGCTGAGAAGCTATTTGACATATACATGGAGGACAGAGCCATGTATATCACAGGGTAGGAAGAGTTGCCTATTGGTCGTCTTCCACACCAGCCTGAGAGGTAGCAGGAAATATATTCCTCTGTGGCTGCCAGGTACTATAGTAGTAACCCTTCTCTCACTTATTACGTTTTGTGAAACCTTATGAAATATAAGAGGAACTCATGGTCCCTGAACTCTGAACTGCACTCACTGTATTCTGTTGTAGTCCTATGAACTGTAAACAAGAGGGAACCTGATTCAGCAACGGTCCAGTGGGCCAATTCACCATGAAGACAAGGCAGGCCCTGGTATACTTGCCCTTGATGTAAGAAAAGGAGAGGCCATTTTCATTAGTGAGTTACTGATGTCACACTTTAGATCCTGAAAGATAGGAAGACAAATCCAAAGAAAACTATATATGGTATATTAGGTTATGCTAACATGGTTTTTTTTCCCCAAAGACAGAAAAAGAAAGCTGCAATTTTTGTGATCTGTATTCAAAGCAAGCAAAACAAAAGGGTTAGTATTACTAATTTTAGATTTCTCACTCAATTTAATTGTCCTGTCAATGTTTTTTTGAAGCAAAGGAAACTGTTATAAAAGGGTAAAAGAAAGCAAAATATATCTTTCGGTTTTCCATGGTTTTTTTCCGGGCTGTGAGGCCATATTCTGGAAGAGTTTATTTCTGATGGTTTGCCTGCATCTGTGGCTGGCATCTTCAGAGAATGGTTGGGTAGGAGTGTGTGTGGGATTTATATACTGTGAACTCCTGTTGGGGAGGATATGTAAATTTGTGTACAGTGTATTTGTATGGCTAGTTTCTGGGTGGAGATATGCAAGGAGGATTAGTGTCTGGTTGGCTAATGGTCCATTGTCTGCTGGAAATCCCCCTGACCCTGAATGGAGTTCATTTGCATGTGTTGAGTTTTGATTTTAGTGTTTTTCAGGACTGGTAGCCAGATTATGTTTACTTTTAGGGTTTCTTCTTTCCTGTTGAAGTTGTCCAGGTGTTTGTGGATTTCAATAGCTTCTCTGTGCATTCAGGCATGATAGTTGTTGGCCTGGTCCAGAATTTCAGTGTTTTTAAATAACATTTTGTGTCCAGGTTGATTTATAATGTGTTCTGCTACTGCTGATTTTTTTGGCTGGGCCAGTCTGCAGTGTCTCTCACATTCCTTGATTCGTGTTTGCACACTGCGTTTAGTGGTCCCTATGTAAACTTGTCCATAGCTGCATGGTATGCGGTAAACTCCTGCGGCTGTGAGAGGGTCTCTTTTGTCCTTCGCTGAACGTAGCATTTCTTCGATTTTCTTGGTTGGTCTGTAGATTGTTTGGAGGTTGTGTTTCCTCATCAGTTTCCCTATTCTGTCAGTGACTCCTTTGATGTATGGTAAAAATACCTTCCCTTTGGGTGGCTGTTTTTCTTCATTCCTGTGTTTTTTTTCTGGTTCTGGCTGCTCTTGTGATATCTGATCTGGTGTAGCCATTAAGGTTATGACCTGTAAAGCCCTATTTGAGTGGGATCCAGGCCATCTGAAGGATCATGCTTCCCATGTGAACCCCAGGCACTGAAACATTCATGAGAGGCTTTTCTCACACTCACACACATCAGGTGGGGGTACATTAGTGGGCCTTCTCGGTGGATGCTTCAGGCTCTGGAACTCTCTTCCCCTGGAGGCTAGACTGAATATCTTACCAATTGTCTTTCAGTCAGCAGGAAAATACCTGTTTATCCCAGAAAGCTTTTGGAAGCTAATTGTTCATAAGGAAAGGGCTTTAAATAGTGTATTGTATTGTTTTTCTTTCTTGTATTTTAGTGGACATGTTTTAAATTGTTGTTAATTCTATAGATATATTGTGGAATTATTACTTTTTGTCTGCTTTTATTTTTATGTACAGTATGTACCTGTCTGTATGTAGAGAGCATGTGGGGATTTGCTGGCCTCACCCACAACATCCATAGACATTGTCTCCAACTTCATATTACTCTGAATTGTCTAAAGGGGCTGACAGCTCACATTTCCTTGAATGCAAATAGATCCCTCTGTTTAACTGGGATCCCTGCTTTATCAGGGTTTTTGGCCACACAGAGTATTCTGCTTGCTTTAAATGAATGTGAACAGAAATCCCCATCCTAATGTATGTAGGAAGGTAGGAAAGGGTAAGGGTAGAGATATGAATTTTACAGGTAGGGCTAGTATGAGGCTCTGTGCTCCCTAAAATGCTTGAACAGTGTTATAATTTTGGTTAATTCTGCAATATGTGTACCTATATGGCCATCAGAAAATCAACATAATTTAACCATTCATTGCAGTGTTTCTTTTAAGTCTAATTATACAGAGAGCCAACATTATTTCAGAAAGGTTTGTGGATGCTTAGGGGTTTCTTCTTACATATAGAGTTTCTTTCCTTCCAGGTTATGGAGCTCAGCTAAGCAGCCAATCACCTAGTTATTCTCCAAGGCAAACAGAGAGATGTGCTAGCACCACATCTGATGAGGTAAACACAAGGCAAATATTACCTTAAATTGATTTTGTGCAAGTTCATCATTCAAGTGTCTTGGAATAAGAACTGAAGGAAAAAATAAATTTGTGAAATACCTTTTGAACTATACCAGAGTCTTCTTGTAGAATATTTAGAAGTAGAATATTTAAATGAACATACCCAGAAGTAGGATATTTAAATGAAACTGGAAAGGAGGGATATTTTTCACTGCTTTGCAGAATAAAAGATGCAATTCTGCTATGAATAGTATGTTATCTATTTAGTTGACTTTGGCAGGGTCTTATTTTCTACAAAAAGGGCTCATATGTGACATTTACTAATGATGATTCATTGGATCTAGATATGCACAAATACACTGACACACATTTTTTTCCCCACAGTCTGAAAAGGAAGAACAGGACGAGAAAGCACCGTGCTTTTTTGAGGACCCTTTTCCAAGAAGTTATGGAAATCCTATTTCAGTCTCAGACCATCAGAGGGCACAGTGCCCTAGCCAGTCAGTGGACATGTATTCTGTTTTCCTGGAAAGTGCATCCAGAGAAACAGCTGACATTCATTCACAGATAAAGCCAGCTAAGGATCTAAGAAAAGATATGTCATGCAGAGCTGAAAAAGATATGTTGGATGTATCATTTGAAAACAAAAATGTTAATTTCAAAGCAAGGCACAATGCCTGGTCCCAAACAGAGTGCTGTGGAATAGAGGGAATAAAAAAATGCAACGCTGCCATACAGTGCAATATAATGCAGGCTTGCTGCTGTAAAAATGGGCTGTCCTCTGTCCATAGTACTGAAATTGTCTGTTCTACCAGCAAAGTAGAGACCACTGGAGGGCAGAACATTCCAGCAGACAGAGCAGCACTTCAGCCTTCAAGTAACTGAAATTTCTCTGTTCACTAAGTGTTTGTCTCCTTATAGTAAAAGACCAAAAAAAAAAAAAAAAAAAAAAGATTTTATCAATGTAATGAATAAATGGAAAATGTGACTAAATAGAATTCAAGTCCACATGACTCTTTGGCAGTGCAGCCAAATTTACCATTTCAACTGATTAAATCATTTTATCAGAGTCTACTTAAATGCACTGGACACAATCCAACACAGAATTGAACATCCTCAGCACAGACTGTTAAGTCTGTCTTACATTATAGTGGATCAGTGACCTTAAGCATGTCATGTCACATTGCCTTGAATTCTAAGCCTTTTTATGCAACTGGCCCACAGCAGCTAATATATCATTTTCTATCTCTTTATTATTGCTATTGTTATATAGGCTATGGTAAAAACACTTTCTAGTTGAAAAAAGTTATGGCTGTTGTAACTTTCTCCTTTTCTTCATGATACAGGGAAGATGCACACACACTATTTCAGATGTACTAGGCAGGTCTGCAAATCTGACCATGCCTTCCTCTGCCACATCCCTCCCCTCTTCTCTTTTTACACACTCAGCTGCAGAGGAGATTTCCTGGTTTGTGAAACTACAGTTGCCTTTTATGTTATAAGTATGGCTTAAGTATAGCCTGTCATCAGAACTGGTTTGCATTCCTTATCTGTAGGCATCAGTTAAACCACAGTTTCATGGTTCACACACAGATACTGAAGTTTATAAAACCAGGAAGTCTTTGCAGGGAGGGTATAGAGGATAGGGAATACTCAAGCTTGTTCCTTGCTCATGTGTCAAGAAACCATGGTTTATTGGAAGGATCCATTACATCTGAACTCTGAACCAGATAAGTGAAAAGGGAGATTCAGCAATGCAATCTCACCTTCATTGTCAACACACAAAAGTCCTCCTTTAATATCTGTGTTAAAAACTATGGAACAAAAATAAAGCAAGCCAATTGTACAATCAGGACTGGCATCCATAAAATGCTCTTCCATAGTTATATGTTAACTTCTTTTCTCTTGCCTATTTCATTTAGTTCACCAGCTCTTGGATTTTTGCTTGTGTGCATGGTTATCTTCAGATTTAAAAGGCTGAGATTTGTTCTCATTTTCTTCAGTAACCATTTTATCTATAATCCATGAAAATAAATGTTTTCCTCTACTTTTTCTCCTTTAAAATATAGCTTTGCTAAGATTCCCAAATCTTCTATTGGCCACTGACTCTGTCCCTCCCTTCAGTGTAGCCACATCAGTACAGGTCAACCTTGACAAGCTGCAGTTGAAAGGAGCTTCCAATTTTATCTTAAGCCATGGCCTTCTGATTGCCTGCTGTGATCCCATTTTGTTTTGGGTCAGAGGAAACACGTTACCTCTTGTTCTTGAAGCCATGCAAGAAAGGGAAAGAATATTGCAGAGGTTAATATGCAATGTCTTCTTCCTCCTCAGTGAGCATTAATGAAAGATTTGTGGACCCTGCTTCAGTTGGGTCCTTCTGTTAGCATCTTTCCAATTTCTTTAGGGATGTGTGCGTTCTCTGGCAGCACTAAAACTGTAGTTAATTTTAAAGTGCCAGAAACACTCTACACCTGTGACCATTCTTTTTTAAAATGTCGATTATGCAATAGTTGCTTTAGGTATTCAAGAAAAATCCACAAGAAGCAATTTGTTCCTGACAGCGGCATGCAAGTTGTGCTTAGCATGTCTCAGTTGCAGTCTAACTATTTTCTTTGTCAACCATGGGGTTCCAGCAAGCAGTATAGATTGGCTGTAGTGGGGCATTGTTAGTTTCTCTTTCTACCACAGAGCATTCCAGCATGTTCTGCTTCCTCCACATAGAAAAAAATTAGTAACTTATTGTAGAATCTACAGTATCCTGTTGGCACAATGAAGAATCCAGATGTGGGGGAGAGAGACAGTGATGAAGCACTATTTTCTGAAGAAAAAGGCAATGTACTCACCACTGTAATAGGTAAGTAATTTGACTGTTTTGTTCTGAAATAATATTCTGATTGTAAAAGAATATTTATGTTTAACTGCCTGTGTATGCAATTTAAGAATGTGAAGTTGAAGGCTTTCACGGCTGGCATCCATAGGTTTTCCATGTTTTTTTTCCAGGCTGTGAGGCTGTCTTCTGGAAGGGTTTATTCCTGACGTTTCGTCTGCATCTGTGACTGGCATCTTCAGAGAATGGTTGGGTAGGGGTGTGTGGGGTTTATATACTGTGAGTCCCTGTTGAAGAGATTATGTTAAGAATATTTACCAGAGGGCTGGGGCCTATAAAAAGTCTTGAATTTGCCTCATAAAAAATGTACATTTCTGTGCATTTGCAGAGCTTGCCTGTGTGTGACAAAGATAATAGGTTTTATTATCAAAGACTAGATTTAGGGGCACTATCCCTTCATTTGCATCCATGAAGAGTGGCATGTGGGACCTAGAATGTGTGCGGGTTCCCAGCTCAAACACACTTAGCCACAGCATCTCAGACAATATTGCTCAAAGGCACCAGGCTTTTAAGAGGTGTGCAACAGGCCTCAATGGATGCATGAAGCGTTTCTTGGCAGGCAGGCACAGCAGGAGGAAAATGCTATATGCCATGTAACTGTTACAGGGTTTCTGCTCATACAGGATCACCAATATAGTTTAAGGTAGCACTAAAAGCTACATTAAACAGGGAAGGGAACAGAGAAGGCTTTTTCAAGCTGTGTGCTAGTTTTGGGTGTGTCCATGCATACAGTCTGAATTTACCTCAAGGCTCCCCTACATGTTTTGTGCTCACTGCTGTTGCTTATCAATTCTCTTCTCAGCCTACACATCTCTCTCCAAACATATTTCACAGCCCAGTTCCAGTTCCCACATTGTTAAGTCATCCCCAGGAAGGCTTTGGCAGTTTATTCTGGCAAGTATTTCTGAATGCATCTCCTTCAAGTGACATCTGGTATTCATTCCATCAACAGAAAAACTGGAGAGCTAACTGGTGTCCTCACATGTTTTCAGTTCTGTAGGAACATTATACTAAATCAGCTGCCTTGAATTTCCCATGGGGCAGGGAACTATGGAGAATATGTCCTGATAGTCACACTACATTCAGTGGAACATATTTTATAATAAGGTGTTGATTACTGTTTCCCATCTTTTTCACTGCAGGGAACACATTTTTGAAAGGAACCTAAAAATTTCATGTTTAAATCTTAATCCAATTCTAAAAGAACATGTAGGCTGAAGATTGGCAAACATCTGACTCTCTGTTGGGTTTTGCCTTTTTTCGTAGATGGAAGCCTAAAGGCAAGTTCATCCCAGGGGACCTTTTTCATCTCTTACTGCTCACAGAGGTACGAAACATCCTAAGCTTCAAACATAGTTCTAAATAGTCCATGCAAACATATGATCCTTCTTTTTGGCTGTATGAGTTTATATATGTGTGTTAGAATCATAGAGTTGGAAGAGACCACAAGGGCCATCCAGTCCAACCCCCTGACATGCAGGAATACACAATCAAATCATTCCCAACATATGGCCATCCAGCCGGCCATCCAGCCTTTTAAAACCACCAAAGGAGATCCCATCACACTCTAAGGCAGTGTATTACACTTCCAAACAGCTCTTACTGTCAGGAAGATCTTCCTAATGTTTAGGTGGCATATCTTTTCCTGTAGTTTGAACCCATTACTCTGTGTCTTAGTCTCCGGAGAAGCAGAAAACAAGCTTGCTCCATCCTCAGTATGACATCCCTTCAAATATTTAAACATGGCTATCATGTCACCTCTCAACCTTCTCTTCTCCAGACTAAACATGCCCAGTTCCCTAAGCCGCTCCTCATAGGGCATGGCCTCCAGACCTCCCACCATTTTGGTTGCCCTCCTCTGGACACATTCCAGCTTCTCAATATCCTTCCTGAATTGTGGTGCCCAGAACTGGACACGGTATTCCAGGTGAGGTCTGACCAAAGCAGAATACAGTGGCACTAATACTTCCCTTGATCTAGACACTATACTCCTATTAATGCAGCCTAGAATTGCATTGGCTTTTTTAGCTGCTGCATCACACTGCTGACTCATGTTCAGCTTTTGGTCCACTAAGGCTCCTAGATCCCTTTCGCATGTACTGCCATTAAGCAAGGTGTCACCCATCCTATATCTGTGCATTTCATTTTTACTGCCCACGTGTAGTATCCTACATTTCCCCCTGTTGAAATTCATTTTGTTAGTTTTGGCCCAGCTTTCTAATCTGTTATTGTCCTTTTGAATTCTGTACCTGCCCTATGGGGTATTAGCTGCCCCCCTAACTTGATAAGCATACCCTCTATTCTCTTATCCAAGTAATTGATAAAGATGTTGAATAGCACTTGGCCCAGGACAGAACCCTGTCGCACCCCACTAATCACTTCGCTCCAGGATGAAGAGGAGCCATTGGTGAGCACCCTTTGGGTTCGGTCAGTCAACCAATTACAAATCCATCTACCAGTTGCATTGTCCAGCCCTCATTTTACTAGTTTGCAAGAACATCATGGGGACCTTGTGAAAACCCTTATTGAAATCAAAATACACTACATCCACAGCATTCCCTTCATCTATCAAGTTTGTAACTCAATTAAAAAAAAGAGATAAGATTAGTCTGGCATGACTTGTTTTTGAGAAATACATGTTGACTTCTAGTGATCATGGCATTCCTTTCTAAGTGCTTACAGACTGCCTGTTTAATGATCTACTCTAGAATCTTTCCTAGTATTGATGTCAGGGTGGTAATTATTTGGTTCTTCTCCCCCCTCTTTTAAAGATGGGCACAATGTTTGCCCTCTTCCAGTCTGCTGGGAACTCTCCTGTTCTCCAAGAATTCTCAAAGATTATTGACAGTGGTTCTGAGATTACTTTTGCCAGTTCAATACCCTTGGATGAAGTTCATCTGGCCCTGGAGACTTGAACTCATTTATACTGGCCAGGTATTCCTGAACTACCTCTTTACCAATTCTGTGCTGTTTTTCCCCTACTGCATCATCTGCTCCATTTCCCCCAGGTTGAGCACTGTTTCCCCTTTGGGAGAAGACTGAAGCAAATAAGGTGTTAAGTAGTTCTGCTTTATCTCTGTCCCCTGATAGCCTTTCAGCATCTTCATTTCCTTGTTCTTCCTTTTGCTAAGGACATAACCCAAAAACCCCTGTTTGTTGTTTTTAACCTCTCTAGCAAGCCTGAGCTCCATCTGTGCTTTAACTTTTCTGATTTTCCCCCTACATAAACTGGCTATTTGTTTGAATTCTTCTTTGGCAATTTCCCCCCTTTTCCATTTCTTGTACATGTCCTTTTTAGGTTTTAGCTCAGTTGAGAGTTCTTTCGACATCCACCCTGGTTTCTTTATACACCTCCTGATTTTCCTCCCCATTAGAACTATATGAAGTTGTGCCTTAAATATCTCACTTTTAAGAAACTCCCATCCCTCATGAACTCCCTTCTCTTAGTATTCCTGACCATGGAGTCATCCCCAGTAATTCCCGAAGTTTTCTGAAATCAGCTTTCTTAAAGTCTAGAATGCATGTCTGACTATGCTTGGCTTCCCCTTTCCTCTGTATAACAAACTCCAGGAGAACATGGTCACTCCCCCCCTAAGGATCCCACCAATTCTATACCATTAACCAGGTGATCCCCATTGGTTAAGATTAGATCTAAAATAGCTGATCTCTTTATTGCCTCTTCCACCTTCTGGACAATGAAATTTTCTGCAAGGCAAGTGAGGAATTTGTTGGACCTTAAATTCTTGGCAGGGTTGGACTTCTAACAAATATCGGGATAGTTGAAATCCCCCATTACTACTACATCTCTCCTTTCTGAATGTGCAGTCATCTGTTTCAGGAAGGCGTCATCCAAGTCCTCAGTTTGGCTTGGAGGTCTGTAGTAGACCCCCACAACAACATCCCTACTGTTTCTCTCCTCCTTAATTTTTACCCAGATGCTCTCAATCTGGCTCCCAGGATTTAAATAATGGATCAGTTCACAGGTGTACACATCCTTAACATATAATGCTACTCCACCACCCTTCCTGTTTGGTCTATTTTTCTGAAACAGGTTATACCCTTCTATTAGTACATTCCAATCACGAGACTCATCCCACCAGGTTTCAGTAATGCCTATTATATCATATTTATTTTGCTGTGCTAAGAGTTCAAGTTCATCCTGTTTATTTCCCATGCTCTGTGCGTTAGTATAGAGACATTTAAAACCATGGGCCATTTCCCGTATGTGCCTTTTAAAGGGTTTTTAACAACCCATTTTTGGGTTGTTGTGCTCTTTGCCTTCTTCTCTGTATAACATTTGGGCTATTATCTCTAGCACTCAGTGAACTCCTGCCTTCAAGAGTACTGTCTCCCTCCCTCATACAACTCAGTTTAAAGCCCTCCTGATAAAATCTTCCAGACTTTTAGCAAAAACATTCCTCCCAACTGCTGTGAGGTGCAACCTATCCCTTGCCAGAAGTCCACTTCCCCAAATTGTTTCCTGTGGCACCATCTGCATAGCCAGTTGTTCACCCCCAGTATTCTTCTCTCCCATCCTAGGCCATGTCCTTCCACTAGAAGGACAGACAAAATAACTATCTGTGCATCCAGGTTCTTCAGCTTCCTACTCAAAGCTTCATAATCCCTTGTGATCTTCTAAAGGCTATTCCCACGTGGACCAAAAGGAAGGGATAACGGTCAGAGGGCTTGATGAGTCTTGACAGTCTCTCTGTTGCATCTTGAATTTTTGCCCCAGGAAGACAACATACCTGAGACATTCTGTCAGGCCTGCAGACTACTGCTTCTGTTCCTCACAGTAGGGAATTCCCTACCGCAACCACCCTCCTCCTTCGAGTCTTGGCAGAGGCCACTTCATGTGCTGGATCTACCAAGGTTCCTGTATGTTCCTTAAGGCCTGGCACTGCTGCTCTTCCTCTTCATCTCTGGAAAGAGAGAGTGCTTCAAATAGCTTCAAGCTGGCCGAATGAGCCCTGGCCCTTCTACTTCTCTGTGTCACATTCCTCCAAGTGTTTTTGTTGGCTGCTTGTATTCCTAGGCTACTTCTGTCAGAAGTGAGATATCAAAGCTGGCTCTAAATTGGTTGGACAAAATTAACAAGATCCTAATCATATGATCTAATTTGCATTTTGACTGTACTATTGTAGCCATGGTTACCAGGAAACTAAAAGTAAGTTTCCTATGCTGAGAGAAACTGGCTGGCTTTCTTTCTCTGAAATAGATTTAAAGCTTAGAACTGTAGAAGCTTAGAACTGATTTATTAAGAGCTTAGAACTGTAACTAAGCAGAGACATTTTCTGCGTGTGGTAGCAATTCTTTTGCATACTGTAAGTATACTCAAGCCAAAATTGTAATGGTTTTAATATTTTCTTATTAAAAATAGTGTTTCTGTTATTTTGGGGGGATTTCAATTAAATAATAATCCTCTTTCATTATTCTAAAGTTAAAGTCTTACTTCATTCCACATTGCCTGGATCTCATATCATGTTATGAATAAAGTGTAATGTGTTCTGGAAGGAGGTAAGCAGGTAGTTAAAGGAAGGCCCAACTAGACTGCTGCTGATGATTATTATTTAACATTTGCCATCAGGGGACTTACAGTTCTGAACAAATGTTGGGGTCAGGGGGAGAAGATAAATATTTTTTATACAGTAGTGTGTTCCATGGGGTTACTTGAAACAGCAAGTCAATCAAGCTAATCTCCCTCCTGATTTATTAAGATAATTATGTAGGTCCAATGATACAAATTTATGGACAGTAATCTGGTGGTCCTAAATCAAGGGAGTGTATCTTAATGTCTCTTTTCCCTACGTGGCGTTTTGGATTAATGGGCACAAGAAGCTCCCTTGTATTTTTTAATCCATGGTAGTAATGCTTATCATACCAAGAAGTGCTCAGCCTACAAAATCTGGATTTTTACCATGCAATGAGTTGTCCCTGATCATATTTAATAAGGAACAGAAATAAGGCATCAGAAATCCAGACAAGGGAGCACAGGAACAAGAATCAGTTTTTAATAGCAGAGCATTGCAAACAAAATTTGGAAAAACACAAACATGTAAGCAGACACTGACTGTATAGTTTGTAGTTCAATATACTTCATTTAAAAATCAGGTTTCTTCAAACCAAAGACTACAGCAATGCAGGAGTATAGTGTGTGCATCTGCTGGTAGACTACATTATCCACTGTGTATCTGTATACTAAAACACAGAGAAAGAGATACACACCTTCTTGAAAACCACAATATTTCCTGTTTATATAAGCACCTCTTTCTAGTGGAAGGAGACACAGAGGAAGTTTCAACCTTGTTCTCTCAAGAACATGTATTGTAATATGAGAATCATCAGTGTACCCAGGAGAGGAATTCCAGGTGGTCAATGACAAGCTCAGGGAAAGGTCTTTAAGTATACATGGAATGATTCTACAGCAGAAAGCTGCCAAAGTAAATAACCATTTCTGAAACTCAATTTACTTGCAAAAATATTTCACATAGGCCTTTTTATTGGCTACACTGGTCACCTCCAAAAAGGATTTTTAAGACTCTTTCCGAAAGAAAGTCACTTCACTTCAGATAATATTAACAATACTGTTAGTGATTCCCACCAAATGCCAAAGTTCCTGTTATATCATACAAATATGACATATCATACTCTTTATCAGAACACACAACAGTTTACCTTCCAGACTGTGTTCCAAAGACAGAATAAATGCCATTTTAAATTCTCCCTTTCCTCCCAAAATCTGTCTGACCACAGATGAATAGCACACTAAGAAGAGTTCTGGCATAGCCTTTTTAGAATTGTTAGTTTTTGAGTGGGGAAAGATAAAACATCTGGTAAAAAAGGGAAATTAGCTCTCAAGGATACACAATATTTCATGGCCCAAGGCTCTTCAAAGTAGTACACTTCCTTGTGGGCACTTAAAAGTACACCATTATGTTCCTTAATGTGCCTGGTAAGTACATGAAATGGTAATTGAGATTTTTTATCTCTCCTCTAATTTACCTGTTACTAGTGCTGCTTTTCTTTTTCTTTTTTTGAAAAGAAAAAAAGCTGCACATTTCCTACTTGTGGTCTGAACTGACTCCACCATGTGGATTCATTTTAACATGCCATGCTGCTTGTTGGGTCTGCTCTTATGTTATGGAGCTGCAGGATTCTATGTGATGGGAAGGCATTACACTGTTTTCCAGCTTAACCCTGTTACCTTACCTCAACTTACCCTAGTCAACAGTAAAGTGGGAGACAACCATTAACTCAGCCCACGTGGATCTTTCTGACAGATATTTTTGGAGCTGTATGGGCATCCATCAAGGAGTAGTGCAGAATGGCAGCTGTGCCACTCTAAGAAGATATCAATTAGCTCATATATGGTACAGTACTTCAAAATGTGTGTGCCATAATGTCTTAAGGTTACCACAATCTCCTATAAAGCCTTCACCATGCTGGCAGCTAGCTTGGGCTCTGTGATACATAAAATACAGGTAATGATATCCATGTTTGTCATTAGGTAATAAGTGGACTCACACAAAGAGTGCTGTCAAAATTGTAAACCAGACTTGCAGAGGAGAAATTATATGCAGCCTGCTAAACTCTGATTTCAGTGGGGCTGGTTGATGATTATCTCCTGAAACTTATTATTTTTGCTTGTTTCTGCCTCCCAGTAGAAGTCAACAACCTGCCTCTTTGGCATTTCAAACATGAACATCCAGCCACCAGGAGACACCAGCTTTATAGCTGATATGAAGGTAACGGTAAATCCAGATTTCGTTTCCTAGGAGACCTGAGCCTACTGGCTCTGCCTCCTCTGTCCAGCCAACTGCCAGATTAATCTTCCATATAGATATGGATTTTGTGCCAGCAGCAGCATTCTGCTGAGATGCTTGTTTACTTTCCCTGGGTATATGCAAATAGCAGGAGAGAAAAAGAAGCATTATAGAATGGAGCCAGCAGAATGCAATCGTTACAGACACAGTGACATCGTTCTGGGGGTGGGATCTCATTCTAGACTGTCATCTCATGATCTACAGTTTTTACATTTTCCCAATGAATCTGATACACAGTAATGATTTCTGACATATTGGGAAGTTTTATTTAAAAGCTATCTGGCAGGGGGCAGAAGTCTATCTCCTTCTCTAGCTTATAAGAAAATTGCTTACTCCGTTGTGGTTACTTTTATGTTATCTTGGACTACACAGTCTTTTCCCAGTAATAAGCAAGCAGCAGGTGCACCAGCTCTGACTTGTGACTTTTCTTTGATCCTCCATACACCACGCAGTTTACTCTGCTCCTGCCTCCTCCCCTGCAAAAACTCATTAGGCGGTATTGCATAGAAGCTCCAAAAGAGAGCAGAGGAAAGAAAATCAACACATCCGTGCACAAAGAGGTTTATCCATCAACTTCCATGTGTGACATTAAAGGAAGATGCTAAATCATCAGACTGACAGTGATTAGACTGAATAGGCAAGGTGGCCAATTCCCTCTCACTTTAGGGTTGAATCCAAAGAACTGTGCAACTGTTACCAGAAACCAAAAGGTATTTGGCCTCAAATTCTTAAGCAGCATTTCCCCATTGGAAACTAAGGCTAGTTAAAAAGTAGTTTGCATGCCAGATCTTCCTGCCATAGTAAGAAATTTAAAAATTCACTAGGTGTGCTGGAGCCCCAAATCTGTGTATCCTGACATTACTCAGTAACTATCAAGAGATCACTTTCCAATACTGTCTTTGGATTTTAATATATATATGTGTGTGTGTGTGTGTGTGTGTGTGTTATTTTTGCTTGTTCCCAGATACTGCATGCCTTGAAATTTTAAATAGGGCCTTTAAAAAAATCTGTGGCTTTAGGCTTGAAGCTTATTTGGGAGCTGGGGACTTGAGGATTTTATGAGGATTCTGTTCATTTTTACTTTTGACAAATTGCTCTTGAACAGCAGAATGCCCTTCTTTTAAAGCCCCAAGGTATGGATGCTTTTTACTTTAGAACAGAAAAAATGTTACTTTTCAGTGCAACCCCTGTACCAATGAAAGACAGCTCTCAATATGGTAGGTGAAATTTAACAAGTAACCAAACTCTGCATAGATGACGATGCATTTTTATGTTGTAAATGCATTCTTATGTTGTACATTTTAGGTGTTTCATTCAACATCAATTTAGAATTTAAAAAAACACAAAAGAAATGGCAAGGAAAAAAGCACACTTTCAGGAGATTTGTAAGTCTTCCTCATTAAACAATGGTTTGGCGCCTACATAAAGTTAATATAGGGAAGCTTACAAAAGCATCCCTTCCTCCTCTCTACTTAGCTATTCTTGCTTTGTTATACATATTCAGAGGACCTCACTTTGGAAAGCTCTTTGGAATGGGCACTGAAATAGCAAATAACATTCAAAGTAAGCAAGTGTAAAGTAATGCATGTTCGGGCAAAATAATCAAATTTCATATATACAGTGGTGAGATGTGAGCTGGCAGCAGCTGAGAAAAGAAGGGAGCTTGGGGCTATGGCAATGAACCTAGGAACCCAACATGCAGCTGCTATTTAAAAAAGAAGTGTTCACGTTGAGCATAATTAGAAAGGGTATTGAAAATAAAACTGCCAAAATCATAGTGCCTAATACAACCCTGTGGTGTGATCACAGCTAGAATACTGTGCATACTTCTGGTCACTGTCACTAATGAATAGATATTTTAGAGGTGGAAAAGGTGCAGAAAAAGGTAACAAGACTGATTAAGAGACTGGAGCAATCTCCCTATGAGGAAAGGTTACATTTGGGGCTGTTTAGCTTAGGAAAAAAAGGTAAGTAAGTGGAAACATGATTTATGCCAGAAGCTGGGACCATCCACTGAAGCTAAATACAGGTATACCTCAGTTAACAAAGTAGATGTTTCCTGAGCATGACTTCTTTAACAGAAACTTTGGTATCAGAGGCAGAAATAACATAGAAAAATACAGGCTTAGGTTCCTACACCATAAAAGAAGAAGAGCAGTTCAACATGTTTCAGCCAACTTTTTATTCAAAACTAACATTATGCCCATGTGAAATGAAACCACTAGGTCAAGTAAGCCTTGCATAAGTAAACAAAAACTTTTTTTCAGTCTTCTAGAGACCACTTAAAAGCTTCTTCTAAAATGCATCCTGGGATGATTTTTTTTCTTTCAACAATCTCCACTTTTCTTATGATTTCTGGTTTTTCAACATGCCAGAGTAGCTGGTGAGGCAGGTTAATCTGCTTTCCCCTTTCCTTTCTGTTTGCTCTTCACACATGCCCAGTAGGTAGTTCTGGAAGCAACTGTTTGCCTTGCCTGTTGTACCTAAGTACACACAGCCACAGTAGGATCACCTAGATTAGAATTCCACTCTTTCCCAGGTCAAGCTTTATTGCATTGTTTACTGCAGACACACTGCTGCAACCCAATACTGAAAGTCTGTCTTCCTGCAACCATACTGCCAATGCTGCAAAAACAAAACTAAAACAAAACAAAACAAAAAACCTTCTGTCTAGACAGAAGACATGGTAAAGGGGAGGGGGCTGGGCTACAAAAACACTTTATAAAAAGGAGCTTCTTTGTCAGCAGCTTTGTTAATTGAGGTATGACTATAATGGGGTATTCAGGACAGGTAAAAGAAGTACTTCTTCACACAACACATTGCTATATTATGGAATTTCCTGCCATGAGATGTAGTTATGGCTGTCAGCTTGGATAGCTTAAAAGGAGAATTGGACAAACTCATGAAGGGTGGGACTGTCAATGGCTCCTAGTCAGGGTTGTAACATACAGTATCAGAGGACATATCATTTTGTGGAATTAGTAGTAAGGGAGTGAAAGGAATGCTGGTCCAGATAGGCCTTCGGTCTGATGCAATATGACTGTTCTTATTTTATTTCCAGGGAGTACAGGTGGTGGCAGAGGACATTTTCCTTCCATGAACCTCCCCAATTAACTTTTTCAAGTTAACAAGGTCCAAGCCAAGGTCTTGGAGCACTCCAGCTTTTCTCATGGGAGCAAGCAGCATTTTAATTCACAATGATTGAATGTACTGAACACTGCTAAATATAAAGTCAGGGTTTTGCATCAACTTGAGTTGGGGGTTGATACCTAGCATGCCCTGGACTAGTGATGGATTTGCAAAGAAGTTACCTGTGAGTAGCAAGTGCTTACAATGAACAGGTTGCTTATCTGTAACTGTGGTCCTTTGAATGGGTCATCTGTGAATTCACACAAATGAGTCAAGGCATTGGCACAGAAACACTCTCTAGCACATTCTAAAGCTGAGTGGTCTTTGATGGGAACCCCACCCCTATTCCCCCCACTGCGCATGCCTCAGCTTTTCTCATCAGTTCCTTGTCTGCTGTAAATCAGGAGATGTAGGAAAATGGGAATAGGGAGGGTTCAGTGAATTCATAGATGACCACTTGAAGAACCACAACTACAGATAAGCAACCCGATCTTCTCTGTAGTGTCTGTGATCTCACACAAATGGGTGACTGGCTAGCTCACTCATTCAGCAGGAGGTGTGATCTACATCAGTTCAAAATGAATGAAAGAACAGTCTGACCAAAAGAGTCATTAGCTTTCACTTGTGCATCCAGTCTTTAGTGGGAGATGAAGGGTGACAGCTGAGACAAAATAGCTGCTCTGCAGAGCTCTGAGAGAGGTACACCTCAAACAAAAGTAGTGGAGGCAGCTACTGTTTATTTATAATGAGCCTGAAAACCTTCTGGCTCTGGAAGGAAAGCAAGCAAGACTGCGCATCAACCATTAAAAAAAATCTCTGAGAGGAAATGGTGTACCCCCTTTTATCATAAATGATAAAAGGCCTCATAATCTGTGTCAGGGGAGCAGTCTGAGAAATATAAAATGCAAGAGTTCTCCTGATGTCCAAGGAGTACAGAGCCCTGTCATAGTGAATTAGCAGGTTCTGCATAAAGGTAGGTCGTGATACATATGGAAGCTACAAGGTTAGGTAAAAAGGAAGTATCAGGATGCAAAACTTCTGTGTCCCTATGAAAAATTAGGTAAGGACTGTCCATACCAAGAGTGGCAAATTCACTTGCTCTCCTAAAAAAACTGCAATTAGAAAAGTCATTTTAAATAACAAATGAAAATTAGCTGTAGCCAAAGGCTCAAAAGGTGCTTTCATTAACAGAGAAAGTACTACTGAGAAAGACCATGTGGGTATTTCACTGGCAATGGTGGACAAAACTGCTGTAACCCCTTCAGAAAACTCTTCACTAGAGGGTCTATGAACAGTGAACCACTCCCTCGTGCTAACCTTGAGAATATAGCAGCCAAATAGACCTTGATAGAAGATATAGAAAGTTTGTTGAAACAGAACATTCTGGTAGACTATAAAAAAACCCTGGTCCATTTAGCATCGTAAGACCTTCTAGTATAAGGTTTCCTAACTGCACTCAACATAGCTAAGAGCTGCTCTGAAAAGGCTGAATTCTCCATGCCATCATAAGAACAGTTCCCAAGTTTGGATGACAAATCCTGCCCAATTTTTGAGTGAGAAGATCTGCCTGATGAGGCAATCGCTTGTAGTGATCCAGGGGCTGGTGGAAAAGAGCTGGAAACCAGGCCTGGCAAGTCCACAATAGGGTTAGTAGTACATAATTTGTCCTGTTGTCTTGAACCTTCAATATGACTCTTGACAATAGAGGAGGAGGGGACATGTAAAAAAGGTAGCTCTCTCAACAAAACAGGAAAGTGCCTCTGAACAATCTCTGCCCTTTCCCCGCTCTGCTGCAATATCTTTTGCACTTCACATTGGTTTGCAAAGCAAAGAGGTCTATGTCTGGTCAACCCCAACAATGAATTATATTTGAAACAGAGTCTGCTAGAGCTCCCTTGTGAATTGTGGACATGTCACTGCTGACTGAATCTTTAAAGATTGTCTTCTCCTGCAAGATGGATGGCTACTGGCATAATGCATCATGGAAGACACCATCCCACAGATGAAGTGTAATGTTTAATAGGATGTTTAAATGAGTGTCACCTTATTTGTTTATATAAACCATGGCTGTTGTATTGTCCGGGGCTATCTGCATAATATGATTGGTGAACAGCAGTTCAAAGGAATGAAATGCCTTGAATATGGTGAGGAGTTCCAGAACATTTACATGAAGGTAATGTTCTGTACATGACCACCTGGATTCACTGTGAGGCTTTTGCTGTGAACTGCTGTGACAGTTACGGAGAGTGAAGGCTGATGAAATGGCATCCCACTGATAAGGGTGAATCCACCATTGAAGACCCTTGCAAACAGGAGGTATGAAAAGTATTTTGTACAGGTTGTTGATCTCTGGAGAAAACCTTGAGAAGAACCAAGCTTGAAAAGTCCTGAGTTGGAAATGAGCCAAAGGTTGCTGCCATTAGGCCTAATAACCTCTGAATCTCATGAACTCTGCACAGTGGTTGTTTGATCATGGAATATGAAAGATCCATAAGAACTTCAGCTCTGTCCTCTGGCAGGAAATGCCATCCACTACAGCTCCAATAATCTTTATTCTTTGTGTTGGAATTAACTGCAACTAGTTAAAATTGATCTGAAAGCCAAAATGACCGAGGAGGTACAGAGTGTACTCCAAGCCCTCATGAATCTTTCTCTTGGAAGGAGCCACCACAAGCCAACCATTTATGTATGGGAACAGCTTAAAAGCCCCATGTGTGAAGAAAAGCCACAACTGGAGCCATACACTTTGTGAAAATTATCAGAGCAATGGCTAATCCAAATGGAAGAATTCTGAATTGGTAGACTTTACTGCTTATGACAAATCAGAGAAAACAGAAACACAGGGGCTTTATTTAGATATAAAAATAAGTGTCCCAAAGATTTATCATGACAAACAAATCACATTGTCTCAGCAGTGGTGAGATGCTGGCCCATGTAATCATATGTAACATCTTAAGTTGAATGAATTAAATCTCTGAGGTCCAGAATGGGGCGAAGGCCTTTGTCTTTTTTGGGTACCATAAAGTACTGGCTGAAAAACCCTGACTGGACTCAGTGACATGGAACACTCTTAATTGCTTTCTTTTATAAAAGAGTAGTAACTTCCTCTGCCAGCACCATCATCAGGTTTGTTGAGCAAAGCACTCCCAACTGAGGAAGAGAATCCAGTTCTATGGTGTAACAAGCTAAAGGATGGTAAAAACCCATCAATTGTTGGTAATGGTATGTTAAGTGTGGTAATGGCAAAATGACTTCTCACCACTGATGGTATGATATCTGAGTAGAATGAGAGTCAAAGGTGATGCCTGTACAAAGGGGGGGGACTTCTTAGATGAGGAAAACTTTTATTTGGGGAAATGTATGATTCTGTGGTCTGAGAAAAGGCTTAGAATGACTGGTGAGCAGATCTAGTTGGGAGATCTGGATTGGTTGTAAGAATATTTCTTCCAGTACAGCCTTTGTATCTAAGAAGACTGACCCTGGGGTTGTACTCCAGCATCCTGGCTGTCACCCCGCCTTGTGCAAGTGATCAAGTGCATCATCTGTTTTGGCATGAAACAGACCATCCCTTTCTGAGCAAATTCTAGAGTAAATGCCATTGGAAACAGTTATGGTTTGTAGCCAAGCAAGGCATCTTAAGGCAACATCTGCAGACATGATGCTATGCTATGTTAATCTGAGTAGCAGCTAACTGGAGTGCTTCTGCTTAGAAAAGTTTGGCAAAGTGTTTCTGCTCTTGAGGTAAGTGCTGCAATAGAGGTTGTCCTTTTTCCCAGATTAGCTGCTGATAGGCATTAATGTAGGCCTGATAACTACTAACCCACATTATCAATGCAGCAGATTAATATTGCCTCCTCCCTATCAGATCAAGTTTTCTCCCTTCTTTATCAGGCGAGCTGGAATGTGATGACTTGCCACCCTTTGATTGAGATGCCTCAAAAATGAGTAAACTTAGGGGTAGGGTGATGAAAAAGAAAACCTGTACCCTTCTCCTTGAAATCTGAGGTTCTCTGTGTTGCACAACACTGGTGGCGTAGAAGACAGCTTGGACAAAAATTCCTTTATTAGTTTCACCAGAGCAAGTAAGAGTGGTAGCATTACAGGAGCTTTTGAATCTGGTTGAATTCTTTGAAAAACTGGGTCTGGTTCAGGGGCAGGAGGCATCTAGACTTGGAATACCTAAGACCATCCTCAAAATTTGTTCAATTTTGCAACCCCAAAGGGAGACAATGGTGTAGTGTCCTCAACATCTTCTGTAGGAGAAGAAATGAGGGTGGTGGTGATGATGTAGCAGAAGAGGACAAGTTGTAATCATCAGCAAAGTATTCTTACCCTGAGACATTGAGTTACCTGGTTCCAAATCCAGTACCGATGTTGAAATGGGTGTGGAGGCTGCTTGTTGAACTGAAGCAGGAACTAACACTTGAAAATCTGTCTAGTTAGAGTATAAGGAATCTAAAGTTTGGGAAGCAGTCACAGGGGAACAGACTTGGAAGAGAAAGATACTAGATTATTTTTTTTAACTGGCAACAACCTCAAGAAGGCAGAAAAGTCAGGTGAGTTAAAGAAAAAGATCACAATGAAAAGAGTTATAGAGCGCAGTGGATGAAAAGGAACTGATGAAAGAAGCGTAGGTGCACAGAGGTATGTGTGGTGATGGTATGGGGATGGTGTTCCTGCCAAAGATCATTGAGCTATAGAATATTCTGGAGAGGCTTTCTACACAAGCACCAAGGCCCATTTGTGTGATTTCATGGAGACCAGGAAGAAGAAACTCATACACACATGCAAGAATAGGCTTTCACATCTCATGATCTATGATGGACTATAAAACACACCATACAAAGGTCCAATTAGGAGGTTTTTACTACAACTGCAAAAGTCTATCATGATAGGAAAAATAGTGGCATCTTTAGCAACTAATTACTTTTCTATTAATGCAAGAGTTACTATTATGAAATTATGCTTTAGGGGTTTTGGTTCAACAAATTTGCTCTACAGATAAATGCCTAGTTTCAGAATTGATTGCAAATATCTGAATCTTGATCCAGTCCTAGTCCCTATATGAACTGCCTACAATATTATGTTGAGTAAGTGATTTTGCCTCTAATCTCTTCTACCATGGTGGAAAGACCATCTCACAGACTTGCCATGGACTGTGTCCAACCACACTCTCAGTTGTCTATGACAGAGATTAGCTACTCATGTGAGCATTTAAGAGCCTGAGAGACTTCCATATATTGTATGGTCTAATTTTGTCCACATTCTCAGATGTCAATATATTAACAAAGCCCCCCTCCCTTCAAGGAAAAGTAAGAATTTACACATCTTGTCTGTGAAGCACAGCATTTATTAAAACCACCACATTGTGATCTATTATATAAAATAACCCTTCAACTAGATTGCTTTTACCTTCTCCATGGGATTTTAGCTAGAACTTTTACCTGGCATTTGGAATTTACAGCTTTTTGAGTAATGTTAATACATGACCTTATTCAACAACATACGAGATCAACAGCCTAACTGATTCAGAGTTTCATTCAGAAACTTTAAGGTTAATTCTTTTAGAGTTCTATGAATTTATTACCTGTGGTGCTTATGAATATCTTAGCTTAATTTGTCATTTGGGCCCCTCTCTTTGTGATTTCTTGAGAGTGTTTTGACCAAAATTAACATTAATTGTGTCCTATTACAAATAAATGTTTAAGACACATTCTGTAATCAACTGGCTTTTATTTTGTTCATTTACATTGGTCAGACATTTTTTAAAAGATATTTATTTTTTACATAGAGTAAACTTTCAGTAGAGCAATATGAACATAAAAACATTCAAATTTATGTCACTACATTTTCATAAAATATACACCACTTTTATACATTAAAGGCTTGGTTGGCTGAGAAAAAAAATGGCATGTATTAAAATGCTGCAAAAAGGGATGACAGGAATGAACCAAAACATGCTGTAACATCACAGGTTACTTCACCATTTCTGTTTCACATGGAACAGTGACTGGTGAAAATCACCCATATGAAAAATATGAAAATAGAAACCACTACCCAATGGGATAAAAGGAGAAAATGTAGAATGGAATGTGGTTTTGTCCATTAAAAAAAAAAATCTGTTACCTGACATCTAACTTTCTAAGCACAAGTGGCTGTTTGGTTTTCATTTGTTTAAAAACACAGTTCCATGCCATGTACGTAGATATTTTGCAGCTTATCTCTGTGAGATGCTCAGAGTAGAGACTTTTGTGCAACCTTCCCTTTTCCTTTGGTATGTTACATAATACAAATAAAAAACTGCAAACACAATTTGGAAAAAAAAATCCCAAAGAAAATATGTATTCCATCCATATCTTCATTACACATGACCAGTTCCAAATGTAATATAGTCTATAGTTTATATTTGTTACATACAAAAAGATTTATAGAAACTAGTTTCTTACACCGATTTTACTGCCTTGATTCTGAGAGATGGAAATTAGATTAGGAAACATGTTTTGACATTTACTAACAAATCTGGTGGCTAAAATATTTTCATATACAGTACTCCTGAATAACATTAGCACTTGGTTACAAAAACACCACAGTGATGATTATTGGCACAATTAAAAAAAAACCTTCTCTATGTGAAAATACACAAAATAGATAACTGCCCAATATTTTCTGATTTTTAAAATCTACCTAGTACCTATAAAGAATTCATTTTGCACTACCGGAACAGTTTTTACCAATAATAATATACTTTGCTAATTTCTCCCCTTTTGAACAGTGCTGCAATCCAAATCATTCTGTAGACGACAGCAAATGGTAACTGTAAACAAGGCTATGAAGAGTTATAGAAAGTCACAATTCTTCACCCCCATGATACTTGTTTAAATCTGAAGAACAATTCAGAAACATTTTATCCTCAGAAGCTACATTTAAGCTGTAAAAGTTACCCGCAATAACACACTTTTAAAAAACAATAAAGTACATATTGGAGCCTCACTGCTTCTGGCCTGACACACATCCAGACAAGAGGCAAAATAAAAATGCACAAATAAACTTGATTTTTAAAAGTCAGAAGAGGGCAACTCCTCCATGTTCTAGGGTCAGTTTTTACCTCTAGAGCCCACTGCTACTGATTTTGATACTAAAATCTAACACCATGAAAATTGTGATTTCCATTTAAAAGTGCCATTTTGCTTCAAAATAAGACATGCACTATCGCTGCACTTTGCTTATCAGAAAATCTGATCTTCCTGGAGATTTGCACTTGTCTGCTCAAAAAGATATGCCAGAGATTAGCACTTGCCTATTCCTAAGAAAGACAAGTGGGGAGCACATGATATATTTAGATGCAAAATGGCACTGTAAAGTGTTGTTTTTATGCCACTGAAATTTGGGAACAAAACCAGCAAATCAGTGACAGAGGACTGGGGGGGGGTGTTGGTCCTGGCGGACTGTAAAAACAGAAACAAAGATGACGGTGCATGTGGCTCATGAGCTTTGTTTTTGCCCACCCCGGGGTAAAGTGCTTCTAGCGCTTTTCTCTTTGTATTAAAATATCTTTATAATATATAGTCTCTAATTTCTCAAACTCTCTTCTCAACTTCCTGAACATTACTGAAATTGATGACAGCTGTGGCACAACCAATTGGGAACAGGTTCCTGTTAAAGCCCATTAACACAAATGGAAGCAGTACAAGAATTCTGGAGCTCAGCAGATCTGTGGAACTCAACCGAAACTTACTCTAGTCAAATGAAACAGTGAGGACCAGCTAGTTTGGGCTAATAATAAGTGGACACCCACCCCCTACTCCCAACTGAGATGCAGAATGACCCAATCGTTTCTTTAAGCTTATTCTAAGAACTCCAGCTTATTGCAGTGCCATCACAATGTTGGATTTAGGCTAAAGTTCCTGAAGGTTTTACTCTATTGAATTAGTCATCACAATTTGTGTCTGTAAGTGTGTGCACATAAATGCAATTGACAGTTCAAAATCTACCATCTACCTATCATGAGTTATTTTAGATAATGCGTATGATTGGCTCATTATCCCAGAGTGGGCTGCATAGGCGAATCTGCATGTGGATACCCATGGAATAGAGGTGGTTCAACAGACAAGGGAGGGGCAACAGTGGCAAGTATGGGGCCAATTTTATGACCTTAGTATGCTCCATGGGGCCACATGGATGGCAAAAGATGCCCAAAACATAAAACATGTCCACTACTTATTGTGAAAAAAGTTTCCTTCTTTTTCTTTTTTTAAATGGTAAGCAGTGCAAGGAGGTCCTGCAACCTACTGAAATGGTGAACTGCTTCTTCGGGAAGCTTTCAGGAAAGTCAATTCATCTTTCCTGTTTTGGCCAGAAAAAGTGGAGTTTGGGGAATCTGGATGGGTCAGGGTCTGCAAAAACCAGGCTCAAGGGCTGGACAATGCTCAGACCTGCAATAAATGGTTCACATACTGAGCTCTGAAAGCAGCGGTCATCTGACTGGGAAACAGAATCTGGATTCGGCATGGTCTTCTCATCTGTCCCATCTTCTAGGGCCCAATCCAGTATAATCATTGTGCAGACAAGCCAAGGTGAGATCATATATAGGCACTTCAATTCTGCACTCCATCTATATGTGCACGCATGATCCAATCCCTCAGGAAGGTCTTTGCACAGAAGCCTATTTTCACCCTGGATTGCTTTTGCTAAACTGAGGTGAGTGATTAGTAGCAGAGGTATTCAAAATCAGCCAAATCACACTAGGAAAAATGTCACACTTCCTGGAATTATTGAGCCCAAAGCCTAAATCTTACTAATAGTTCTGAGTAGAACAGATCCTATGAATCAATGATTGAATAGTGGGTCAATATTTATGTAAATATTGGGACTACCAATAGAATGTAAGCCTACTTTTCTTCAAACAATTAAACAGACCTCTGGAAATAGATATTAGAAAGCTTTAGAAAGTGTTGTGCTTAGACACGCAGTTCATATTCTATTAAGAATAAAAACTTCCATAGAACAAATTAACCTGACACACTGTCAGTAAATCCTTCTATCTGGAATGTTATCTTTAGACACAGGCTTAAGTAAGATATGCAAAATATAAGCAAAAATCTGTTGCAAAATAGAAATATTTCACCCATAGTCATTCATTAGAAACGCTCACAGATGCTAAAATAAAAACCCAATTTTGTAGGACTTATTTCAAGTATTGGTTTGATTCAGCTTTATCATAAACAATTCTTGATACCGCAACTAAGGCAGGATTAGTACAGCAAAGCAATGTCAAAAGGAAGACTTAAACCAGCATGTCCAGAGGTAAAATAGGGGATTGGAAAAAGGTGGCAGTGGAGTTTTGTGCTCTTATTAGGGAGCTGAAATCTTCTGCTTTCAGCTTGTAACATGTGGAGAGTGGGGAAATGTCAGGCCTGACTTTTTTTAAAAAAGCAACTCTCCACATGGAGATAAAAGTAATAAGCTTCAGAAAAAGAGCTGAGCATGGTGCATGGCTGAATGTCATTTGAGAAAATGTCAAGGAACTAGAAGGCTGGTTAATATATTTCCGCTGATAAAGGCCTCAGCACAGTCTGAAAAAAAGAAGGTTAATATAAATTGGAACATGCTTTGCAAAGCTCAAGACACTGGTTTGTGACAAGGTTCTATCAGAGTAATCATCCTCTGATTAGATCAGGCAGGTTAGGAATAATTGTTGTTGCCCTTACAATAGAGAACTAGAGCAAAAGAGGAAAAGTAGACCACCAATTAAGCATCTGCATTCCCCTTGGCTGTAAGCCCAAACCCTGCAAAGTGCTGAGATCAATTTGAACTCCCCTCATGTGTTGAATATACACACCAGAAGCTTCCCCCACCCCTAGATTAAGGCTTTAGGCAGGAACACCAGTGAAGGCATACTGATGGGCTGCCCTATTAGAGGCAGCATTTTGGCACATAGTTATTATTTGACTTGCTTGGTCATAGAAAACAACAATAAGAACAACATTGTTGTCAGGAATTATCTCTGTGTTTTGTCTAAGAGAATGTTTAGGCCAAAGCAGAAACCAGTTTTGTCATAAAAGTATCCAAGTTTGGTTTATTTATTTTTCTTGCTTTTGTTTTTGTAGGCAATATTTTAAAGGCCATTTAACACAATAAATATCACCTCCCTCTGGTTCTGTGGGGGAATACGTTCCTGGTTTTACCACAGATATGTGAAATCATGTATGAGAGCAAACCGCCATATTAGACCATAGAATCATGCCAGAGGAGCTACAACATGCCTAGAGATTATGCCTCTCTCGGCATTTGGTGTCACTCTATGGTCAACGTCCGGTGGAAGTTGACCACAGAGTTGCATTGGAGGGCCTCCCAATGCCTAGAGAGACTGTTTCTATGGTCCTACAGATGCCCAGAAAGACTTTTACCCAGTTGCAGGTAAGTGAAACCACGGGTACCGATCCTGTGTAAATGGTGTGTGTGGGGGGGCAACCTGTACTTTTGTTTGATTTGGAGAAACCATAATAATGACAGTTCAGTGGAGGCTACCAGAAAAGTGAGAAGCTCTGTGAAAGAAGAAAGCTAGCTGGAAAAGCTGGACACATTAGTGTCTGGATCCACATATACGCTATGACAAAAACAAACAAACAAACAATTGTGTTGCTCTGGCAGCCAGGCTTGTTCCTGCACAAGGTGAGGGGAGCGAAGCTGGGGAGGGGGGAGAGATGATCACCCGAGAGTGAGAGAGAAACTGAGAAAGTAATGTCTGGAATTGCCACGTGGCCAAGGCTGGAGCTCTTGGCAAGATGTCCTCCTGGAGCGAAGGCAGGAAATTGAACTGAAGGGGTTTGGATGGCTCCTCCCCTCTTGGGACTGTCCAGAAGACCTTTCTTCATTTCCATTTCTTGCCTTCCTGGAGTGATGGGAGCCAACCCAAGTGCTCAGGATGTTTTGAGCCCATCTACCAGAAAACTAGTAGTTGCTCAGTTCTCTGGCCAAACCTACACTCAACTATACTTTATTCATGCTAACAACCTTTGGCCACCCCTCAAATACAAACACTTTTATAATTTATCAATTAAATGTCAGAAAAGATACAAAATATATTTTGTATCTTAAAATATTGAGCTTAACAATTACATACATAATAAGATACTTCTGAATATATATATATATATATATATATATATATATATATAAACAATACATCAACAAAAGCAAACAGACTATTCAGGTTGGCTACGTTTGGATTTAAGAATAAACCAGAATAGCTCAGAATTCTGGCTGACCATTTGTTATGCCTCCTGGCTCCCTCCCCTTGATTCCTCCCATCAGTGTCAAACCAGAGTCTGGGGTTGTGGTTTAAACAGAAACTACAAATCCGGACTCTATTTTGACACTTCCCTAACTTACCAGAGTTGCATACCAGGTTCTGGTTTTTCACTCCTGGTTTGTAAGGGGAACAGCAAGTCAGGATCTGGGCCCAGACATAATGGAACACTTTTGTTTCCTTGCAGTTTTGAATTTAGTTTAGTTACTTCTGTGGGTGATAGGAGCCATCATGGATGATAAGCCAGAACTCTCAGCAATGCTGGCTTATTGTTACTTAATGTAGTGCATGAAGAATCTGTCCATATGAATAACTACTTGTGAGCCAAGACTGCTAACCACTGAGTATCACTGAATGTAATGACTAACTGAAAAATTATTTGCATATATGAACTAGTACTTGGAATTCTCTCCTATTGAGTCAATAAAGAAACAGCATTTTTTTGTTTTTCATTAGTATTACCTGTCATTATAGCTATTAACCCAATATATTAAGGAAACACATTTTATTCCATAAAAGGGACAAACTGTTTGAGGAGGTATTATAATTTTAAACCATGGATGGTACTACTCTTTTAAGTTTTAAGTTGACAGAACCGTTTCATTTGTCATTTATTTTACTGAAGTAATATTTGTATGTAGATAAAATATTTTCTTTTTCATCACAAAGGAGGTGCATAGACTCCTTATAGATGAAGGCACATACAGGGGATACGTTCCAAGATCCTCTGTGGATACCTGAAACTATGGTTAATAGGAACCCTATCATTTTCAATGAGGCAAACACCAGAAGTTGACCATAGAATCACGCTGGAGTACCTAGAAATGCCTAGAGAGAACATATTTTTTCAGATGAGGATAAGTGAAACCGTGGATACCGAATCTGTGGATACAGGGGTCAACCTGTAATGTAATGTGTTTTAGATCCCAGAAGGTTCCTAAGCCAAACCTATTTCAAGGAAAGCAGAATTGGCAGGGTAGGAGTGGCGATGGGGCAGAAAAGTCACACATAGAGCACAAGAAAATGTTTCTGGCAAGCTGGGAAAAAAGATTAGTGCCACTACTAAGACCTAAAGCTACTCAAGCTAGGTGTATGCTTTAACTTGAATTTATGGGAAATCACATTTACCTTAGCATCATCATCATAATAGCTTTAGTACTGAAAGTGTTTCACGCTGATTAGGTGTTTCCAAATCAGGGCCTCTATGTTGTATTTTTCTGTGAGTTAATGGGAAGTCGAGGCTCCACAAGCACTGTCCTTTCACATGGTCAAGACCCTTCTCTCATCTTGGACTCAGGTATTTTTTCAACAATAACAACAGAAAGTACTTTCATAAGTCAATGACGTGCTCCCTACTGGAAAGCCCTAACTTTTTTCTTTCCTTCCTGTTGATCTTGACTGGGGGATTAATGATAAATATCCCAACACTCCAATTGTACTTTCTCTCTGCATTTTCTCTTTCTGTCTCATTGAAAGTATGGTTTGAGAAACCATTTCTTAATATTTTTAATCTTTTTTTAAACACCAAACTACTACTTCTATACATGCACTGGAAAGAAAAAAAAAAGTAACACAAGGATACCAGTCATTAATACCTTCTCTAGTGGGAACAGAAATTGACACTGCATCACTGAAAGAGACAGTTCATGACTAATTCCACAGCCAAGATCAACAGGAAGTCCGAGAACAGGCAGGACCTGCAAACAGAAAATCCTGAAAAGCTTCAATAGTGTTGACAGCACGGAACAAGAACCCAATGAACACATCACGTGAATCCTCCACAAAAGTTGATGAGCAAACGGTGAGCAATGTGGTGATGGGGGAGGGCTCCTGAGCAGCAGCCACTGCATTATTGTAATCCTTACAACAACTGTGTAAGTTAGAAATAGCAGTGTTAGCCTCATATTGCAGAAGACTCAGGGGTGGGAAAAGGGGAGACTTGGCTCAGTGGCACCCTGATTCACAGCTTAGCCTTCAACACTATGCTAGGCTTCTCTCTGACCTCTGACACTGTTAATTAGAGCCAAACAGACCCGAAGAATGTTTGAGTGGCTCCCCAAGTAAATTGTCATTTGATTCTTAAAAGGCTAGCATTTTAAGACTGGTCTTTGGAGAGCCAGGGAATTTTTTATGCAGAGGAGCACTCAAACATTTGAAATGCTATAATCTCAGAAAATATAAATCACATGCTTTTGTTAGACATATTATCCAGTTCTCAGTTCAGTTATTAAATACCGGTTATAGTAACCAATGGACAGAGTTCGGAGGTGAAGAAGACTATGTCTGTACCAGTGAGGAATCAAAGGACATGCCTGGAGACAAAAAATGGCTCAATGCTTTTTCATCAAAGTGCTTCATGAAGGAGCTTGATTTTAAAGAAAGCTTCCACCTTGGTTGATTTCATTATGTAAAAGCAGCATACAAAGAGGGATAGCTGTGGTGGTAACACAGTTGAACTCAATACCGCCATACAAAACTGCCACAGAATTCAAAGCTTCCACGCAGTTGTGTTTTAAGTGGCCATTCAGTAACTATTCATGAATATCAACCAGCCCCTACAGAACCCTAAAGGTTTCTCTCAGAGCCCACCCCCTCCACACTTCATTTCTCAGGTTTCCCCATGTGAAACAAGGGCAGTTAAAATGGATTTTAGCTTATTTAAAGATAAGCATGCCCAAAGAAAGCAAGCATTGGAGGAAGGTGAAAAGACTTGCCTTCTTTCTGCAAACAAGATTAATTTGGCTTTGTTGGTTTTTCTTTTTTTGAACGAAGTAATATTTTCAAATAAATGATGGTTTCCACAGCAGAAAGCAGACTCCCCCCCGCCCCCATTTAGTAATAATAAGAGGCTGAACACTTTTGTGTCAAACCTTGGTTGCCAGGTAACCATACTTTTATGATTCATCTGGTTTCTGACTAGCTGCCTTTCTGAAATTTTGGAAGATGGACAACTACGAATGGCATTTGATCATTAGAGTCTGGTATCACAGATTTGAGGACCTCAGACACGCAGCAAAGCACACAGCTGGAATACTCGTACCCTCATAGGAATTCCCTCTTTCCCCTTCCCAGCCATCACTTTTGGCTAATTAAAGGAACAATGTTGCATTTTATTCTCTTCGTTTGACATGGTTTAGAACAGGGAAGCATTTCTGCAGAGATAGCGGAAAGGAGAACCAGACCAGAAGCAGGGCAATGAGGTCACCATTAAAGCGGCTCCTTCATCCTCCCCCCACCAAGGCTTTTAAATGATTTAATACACCAGCAGCTGAAAATCATTCCACATCAGAAGCATCATTGTCAGAAAGATGGTAATTACTTCCCTTCACCCGGATATATTCAATATACCTCCCGTCATCAGAATCTGTAATGCCACATGTACACAGCGAATTCTCAAACAAGCATTCAATTTCCTCTAGTTTTTTCCCTTTCGTCTCAGGAAGGCAGCCGTAGAGGAAAATGAGTCCCACAAAAGCAAACCCTGCATACAGGAAGAATGCACCTGCAATACAGAAGAAGACAGACACACACCCACTGTTAGCATAAGGTTCTTTCCTTAGTCTTTTAGAACAAAATTACAAGGTCATAGTCAAATATCTATTGATAAACATTTGAACAGTGTATTTACAATGAAGGTTTTGGACATAATATATGCTGGAGGACTTCTACTAGCAGACTTATAATTTACTCACAGAGCACCAAAAGCATTTCATTTAAATTAAGGTCTTGAGCAAAGAGGCTCAGTCTTGCAAAATAATACAAATGATGAGCAGAATGTGAGTATTAGCCCTAAGAGGCAGACTGGAAGAACTTAGTCATGTGGACTTTAGGGGCCAACTACCAAATAAACTGTAAGCAACAGGACATGCCTGGGGATGAAGCTTCCTAACCTCCAGGGTGGAGTCCCAAAGACAGGAGTTTGATTCATTCCCTTCCTCTAAATTCCCTTCCTGGAGGTTGATTGTAGGCCTACCATAACTAGTTAGCCTCCAATAGCAGTTGCCAGAGTTCACAGTCACAAGTGATGCCTGCTGGAGACTCTGTTCCAAGTTCTGGACTCCATTCTATTTTTTCCAAATGCAAAGCCCCAGAGATTCCATTATTATATGGAATTATGAGTGACAAAAGGTAACCACATTACGATTTTCGCCATAACCATCTTATGTAAAGAGAGAATGCCCAGGTATCACATTTGGGGAAAATAGTCTGGTAGTTTCCACCAGTACTGGATGGCATTCTCAAGTTTGGTCATCACTTCACTTTTGATTACTATAGTCCCTCCCCCTGCCCTAAAATTTATTAGTGTCTTTAACTATTCTTGAAGCAAATACAGTAAAACCAAATCTGAAGAGATACACACAAGCACATGCACACAAAATAAACCAGAAAGCAGTAAAATAAAACAATTGGTTAAAACTAAAACAAAATAGGCATCAACCAAACAAAAAGAATTATATTTCATAACCAGGGGGCTACTACTGAAAAGACCTAGTCTCACAGCTACCTGCCGCACCTCAACATGCAATGGTAGTAGGAGTAGGGCCTCTGATAATGACTTCAGGGTTTAGGTAGGAATGTATAGGAAGAGATTATCCTAGACATATTGTATCCATAAGTCCTACATTAACACAAACACTCTCAACTAGAACTCGGAGCCACTGAAGATTATACAAGCCTGGTTCCAGTCTGCACCCTGGCTGTCATATTTTATATTAACTGGTTTGCAGACCATTTTCAAGGGCAGTTCATCACCATTGTACTGTAATAATTTAAATGGAAGGTTATCAGCCATGGATCCTGGATGTCAGGCTCTCTCTATCCACGGTCAGTATTTGTTGCTGTTATGTGCCTTTAAGTCTTACTTATGGTGGTGAACCTCTCACAGGTTTTCTTGGCAAGATTTATTCAGAGCAAGTTTGTCATTGCCTTCTCCTGAGATTAAAAGAGTGTGACTTGCCCAAGGTCATCCAGTGGGTTTCCATGGCTGAATGAGGATTCAAACCCTGGTGCCAAAAGTTATTTATCTTTGGGCGGTCAAGTCACAAGTGAGTAAATGTCTCCTTAACACTGCAGCCTCTCCAACATTTAGAGGTGACATTTTTGGCACAGATTTTCCTTGGTTTTTTTCCAGGCTGTGAGGCCGTGTTCTGGAATAGTTTCTTTCTGACGTTTCGCCTGCATCTGTGGCTGGCATCTTCAGAGAAATTTCTCTGCAAACGCCAGCCACAGATGCAGGTGAAATGTCAGAAAGAAACTATTCCAGAACACGGCCTCACAGCCCAGAAAAAAACCAAGGAAAATCTATGGATGCCAGCCGTGAAAGCCTTCGACTTCACATTTTTGGCACATTTGGCTAATCTGATTGACACCATTTGCACACACTTAAGGGTATTCCTTTTCATTAGGGCTGACCTAGATTTGAAAGGAACAGAGGTCCATAAATAGTAGCAATCATCTTCTGATATTTTCAAATGTAATTCCAGCCCTCAGTCAGTTCTGGAAACTTGCCCTCTGTCATATTTATGTTGAATTAGACATCTATAAATCAGAGAAGCCTGACCCTTGTGTATATTGCTGGACTGGTCACATATTTTTTCAAAAATTGTTAATGACCTAGCGGTTTCCCCTAATGAAACATGTTTGGATGAAAGGATGATATTTAGCATAAGTGAAGCCGATTAGCTTTCTGTGGTGAAATCTCTGTGACTATTTTTTTGGGGTTTTTTTTTAGGTTGTTGTTGTGGTGGTGGTGGTGTGCCTTCAAGTCACTTCCAACTTATGGCGACTCTAAGGCAACCCTATCACAGTGTTTTCCTAGGCTGAGAGTGTGTCACTTGCCCAAGGTCATCCACTGGGTTTTCATGACTTAACGGGGATCTGAACCCTGGTCTCCAGTCATAATGCAACACTCAAACCACTCCACCACACTGGCTCCTTTTTTTAGGTTTACCCACTTTAAATAGATCTTGCACTGTGTATAGATTGTTTTTTTTTTCCATTTACAAGAAAGTCATGGATTACCCGTGTTATACAATAAAGGATGGTGGAAAATGGGCTGGATAGGAGCAAGTACTGAAGCAAGTGCTGCTTCCCATTTGTTCCAGATTTTCAATGATGTTTTCAGCCAGGGATTTTGAATCTGCTCAATATTCAATCTGGTGGCTTTAGTAAAAACAGAGAGCAAAGTCCTTTGAGAGGTGGTCTTCAATTTTTAGATTCATCCATTCTATGGCTGAGTCTTAGGCAATAATCTATGCTACTTACTTTAATTGGAATGCATCAAAGTACAATTCAATATCTGGGTTTGCTAAACCCCCTTGCTGAGATCGAGTATGCCTAGCCAACTGTCTAAGTCTGGGTTTTTTGTTGTTGAACACAATATTCTTTATCACTTTTTTTGGCCAGATTTTAAATTTGGCACGGGGGAATAAGAGGTATAGAGTGGAAGAAGAAAAATAGATGTGGGATAAAGAGCATTTTCATGAGGGAAATTTACCAAACCGTGACAACTTTATGGATTTCCAACTTTTACTTTTAGATCTCATCCAGCTGGTGGTTTGATTGTAATTTCTAGGGACAAGTTGATTAAAGTCTTTAGTTACTGTGATATCCAAATACGTAAATCCTGAAGGCTTTAGTTATAAATTTGTCATTCTTTGCCATTCAGCCTGCTGTTGCGCTGGGGTATTGACACACATCATTTCTGATTTTTGGTGGTTCACCATGAAGCCAGCATGGGCATCAAAGCTGCCTAAAGTGGCCTCCAGCACTGGGAATGAATCTTCTGGATTTTGCAGGAAAATCAAGACATTGTCTGCAAAAAGACTGATTTTTTTACTGCTGGTTCTTCATTTCTCGGCCTCTGACGTCTGGAATGAAGTGGCTATGGGTAAGACTGCTAGGGTGAACAGTAGCAACAATAATGGGCAACCTTGCTTAGTGCCCCTCTGCAAGCAAATAGAGAATGAGTTCCATCTATTGACAGAAATGTGAGCCTTTAGAGACATTTTCTAGAATTCTCACAAACCTGTCACTGAAGTTCATAGTTCGTAAGACTGGAAGGAGATAATTCCATCCCACCCTGTCAAAAGGCTTTTAAGGCATCTAGGGACAACATAGCTGTTGGGGGTTTTGACAGGGTGGAATGGAACATTACATTTAGTACCCTTCAAATGGCAGCAGGCCACCTTTGGTTTGGCATGAAACCAACTTGATCTGGATTAATATAATTTGTTATGAACTTATTAATTATAGTTGCCAATATAGATGCTAAAATCTTGACATTTTGATTCATTAATGCTATTGTCCTGAAGACAGAGATGTGTGGGCTATTTTCAGCTGTTTTAGGGATGGGAATAATCTTTGAAGTATGCCAAGTTTCCAGACAGGGTTTCAAATCCATATTTCATTAAAAAGCTTAATTAGGTGGTGCGTTGGGGGGGGGCTATTTCATCATAAAAGATTTTATAAAATTCACCTGAATACCCTTCAGGACCAGGGGAGTTTTCTGGCTTCAATTTAAAGATAGCTTCTTTAAGTTGATTTTCAGTGATAGGTTGGCTCAAGAAGGATCTGTGAGATTCAGTGATTTTTTTTTTAACATTAAGAGAGCAGAGGAACTCAGTAGTATCAAGAATGTTTTTAGCCTCCATTAAATAAAGCTTAGTGTAAAACTCCTGAAATACCTTGGTAATATCTGGGGATGATGATGTTTTTGGGATACCTTGAGGCAAATAAGCAGCAATGAATTTGTGAAGTCGAAGACTTTCACGGCTGGCATCCATAGATTTTCCTTGGTTTTTTTCCGGGCTGTGAGGCCGTGTTCTGGAATAGTTTCTTTCTGACATTTCGCGTGCATCTGTGGCTGGCGTTTGCAGAGAAATTTCTCTGAAGATGCCAGCCACAGATGCAGATGAAACGTCAAAAAGAAACTATTCCAGAACATGGCTGAAGACGCCAGCCACAGATGCAGGCGAAATGTCAGAAAGAAACTATTCCAGAACACGGCCTCACAGCCTGGGAAAAAACCAAGGAAAATCTATAGCAATGAATTTATTTCCTGCCCCCCTTTTTAGCCATTCTAGTGAGAAGTTTGGAATTTTTGTTACTGTTTTCATAAAAATATGCAATGGTGTACTGCATGGCTATTTGAATTTTGTGTAAATCTAATTCCTCTAGCTCTGCCTTTTCTTTTCTTTTTGAAGCAAGTGATTATATACTATCAGATTCTGGTTCAATTTTTGTGAGTGGGTTTGTTGTGTTATTTAATTTAGTAGAGTTTTCCTCCTTGATTCATTATTTTCCCTTTTCAAACCTCCTGTAGAAAGTAACCTTGCAAAAACTACTTTAGTATATCCTATAAAAGAGCTCCTGTATAATTAGGGGCGTATAATTGATTGTTTACTGTCCTGTCTCTTACAGAGTGGTTAGAAACACAACCACTGTGATCTTTACTCTTTTTATTACAGAGGTCAGTCTCATTCTTATGCCCACTGAAAGCTACAATGCAACCCAAAAGCTTGATTAACCTGCAATGAAAGAGCAGCCGATTTAACTAAAAAAGATACCAAACAACTAGAACCGATTTAAAATAAATAATAGGAAGCTGATTTAAAATAAAACTGAATTAATATTCAACCCATTTAAAATAAACCAGTTCAAAATAAAACTGACTTAAAATTAAAACGTATTTAAAGTAAAACAGACTTAAAATAAAACCAACTTAAAATGCAGCTGATTTAAATGGATCAGATTGGGAAATTACAAAATGTTATACATTTAAAGGTAGAGTGGATTAACATATTAAAATAACACAGTAGAAGATAAGACATTTTAGAAGTTGGTAAGTGGACTAATATGTAACTTGTCATCAGCACTATTGGAGTCAAAATGAAAGAATGGGTTAACTGAGCCATCTTGCAGTTATTGTGAGAGATGACAGCTGACAGAATGCAAGGAAAGAATATGGGGGATAAGTGACATACCGTACAAATGGGAAAGAAGAGTTTCAAGATGGTGGTTCATGGTGGAGAGTTGTGTCATAGATCTTGCCCAGTGACAGGAGAGTCTAGCTTAACAAACAGTGGTCTAAAAATCCCTGAAGACATTCAAGGCATCTTGAGAGATCCATGATTTCCTCTTCTATCCTTCTTCTTCTGGACAATTTTCCACTCAGAACCTTTCCCCTATGTGTCAAGATGTAATGCTGAGTTTTCTTTCTTGCAAGTGTAACCTTCCAGGGCTCTAGGGACCACTATATCTAACACTTCACAAATATCTAGTATCTGGAGCTTGTTTTTTGCCGACATTATATTGTTATTGTGTGTAATAGTTAGTTTAAAGGGAAGCCCCATCTGTATCTGATTCCTGCTGACTGAAGCAGAGATATGAACAGTTTAAATTCTGCCTCTTCTTCAACATTTCAGGTGAGAGATCCTGGGATACCAAGATTGCGGCTGTCAAAGTTCAGATCTTGAATTACAGAAAGTTTATTAAGGACTAGTATTTTGGGGGGGGAACCTGGAGAACCTGGAAAACACTTCTCTTGGAAACTTGCTGGCTTTAAGATTAAATCTGATAGTTCTGTGGACACATTCCACATTGTCATCAGTCAGGGCAAGCTCTGGGCATGTCTTGTTTATCCAGCTCAGTATAAGGGTCTGTAGGGAACCCTTCACTTCCACCTCTGGAAACCCTTTCAGTCTCACATTAAGACACCTCCCTCTGTTCTCCAGTTCTGTGATTTTACTTTGGAGGTGCAGGTTGGCTTCTTCAAGTTGCTTGAAGCCGTGGTTCATCAGTTATACCTTGCTGTAAGGCACCATTTGCTTGTCCCCAGTGTCCAGAATTTGGTTTGTGAGAGCAGAGTGCTTGGAGTTTATTGGCTCAAGCACTGAGGATCAGTCTTTTTGTAAGTTTTTGACTGGATTTTCTCTCAGCTTTTCCAGAAGTTCTGGAAAAGCTAGGTCAGTTGACCACTGTGGTCTGTTTGTTTTGTTGGGACCGTGTGCCATGGCTGGAACAGACAGCTCGTCTTCTTTGCCTTCACCTATTCTAGACTCTTTTGCAGTCAGATAAAAGTCTGTGATAGCTTGTTCTGCTGTCTGCTTTATTATGTTCATTTAAATCTCCAATCCTAGTATATATATTGTCGAAATAGAGCTCCTACATATAATAATTCTCAAGGTCCAGATCTGGCTAGCCTCCCACCCCCACCCCCAGAGGAGATTGTTGTTAAGAATATTCATATCGACTGCCTGGGTCATATTTCTATTCCATAGTGATCAGAGGTTCAACAGCAATGTTAGCCATACTAGCGGGAAAATGCCTCAGAAATTTCTGGAATCCATTAGAATTCACAACCCTTGTGGTAGATCAGGTTAAGGGCTATCAAGTCCTGGAGAGCAGAATACGTACTGTCAACCTAAATTTCAATAGGAAATTATCTGACCATGACAAACTAATAGATGCCTCATTCTCAGGCTACCATCTTCTCCAGTGAAGTGCAACATGCTACTCATACAGAGGCGATGCCATGTTGGAACAATCCTGTGGTCATCATGGTGGCTATCAAGTTCGAAACTATTTCTGCGAAGATGAGATTCCTCATACTACCGTAGTAATCTTCAACACAAAATCTGAGATTATGGTATTGGACTATTTTACAAGTTTTTGCAGGTTTGTATTATAGAGTGATTATAGTAAAGTATGCTGTAAATTGTTATTTACAGTAAATAAGGTAACATGTGAGAGGAGGGAGGGGTGAATGTGATAAAATGTTGGAATGTTCTGGATACTGATTGGCTAGAGTGAGAAAATGTTATGGTTGAAAAGGAAGAGTGAACTGGGCAACAAAAGTTTGTTGGATGGAGTAGAGGGTAGGGGAATGTAGATTAACAATGTATCTAAGGTGATTTATTGAAATACAAAATATAAAGAATAACATATGGTAGTCCCAAGCTTACAATAATGTACTTTTAGTTAACTTTCTCATTTTATAGCTTGTTTAATAACATGTGTTTCTTTAATCACACTTCTTTATTTGTCCTGGCTATCAGGGCTTTGTCAAAGCAGCAAAGGAAGAAATGTTTTAGGATATGGCAGCAGTGGATTATCAGTAAGAGATAGAGACATAAGGGGTGTGTATTTTAGAAGTATCATCTTACTCCTGAGGACTGGACTCTGGTACAGAGGTATAATAATAATAATACAATAATAAAATTTATTTATACCCCGCCCTCTGTTAAAACAATCGGGGCGGCTATGGCAACTCATGTCAAGCGATGGTATATGATCAATAGTAGAATATCCCAGAACCAATAGTGATTGTGTATTTAGTGCATGGAGTGGGGGAGGAGGAGTTGAAGTAAAAGCATGTAGTATATAACCTATTCATTTTTTAAAATTCAGGATGGTTGAATATTTAAAAATGAAAAACAAAATCAGGCTGGCTTGTGTAGGGAATGAAATTTACCCCACGAAGGGGAAAAACTGGAGGAAATTGGCATTCATCAGTCATGTGGCAATGGCAGAGAAAGAATCAGTTAGGAAAGAAATCCCTGAGGAACATGTATGCAATCTTGCCTATCTGGAGTATGAAAAAGATAAATTAAGATCAGACTGAGAACTGGAAATAGCTAAAATAGAAGAAAACAAGAATTAGAAATGGCTAACAGAGAATTAGAAATAGCTAAACTTTAAGAACAGGAATGAGAATGAGAACTGGCTAAACTTTGGACTGCATGAGAACAAAGAGAATTAGAAGAAGAAAGGTTAACAACTGAAATGGAACGATTAAAACTGGGGGAGGACAGGGGGGAAACTGAAAAAATAAAAGAGACTTCAAAGGATTTTATCCCTTATATACCAAGGGAAGTTCCTCAGGTTTTCCTTACCACATTTGAGAAAGCAGTACTAATGTGGAGAGTACCCAAGGAGGATCATATGAAATTTCTCACCAGTTTGGTCACGGTAGTGTTTGATGAGGTGTACCTGTTACTGTTCTAATCAAGAAAAGATTGCTCAGTGCTAAGGCACAAACCAAGGTGTGGGTGATTGAGGGAAGCTTTATGGTGCTGGAATCAATTGTTAAATGAATTATGCCAAGACATCAGGATTTCAGGAAAAGACTGATTCCCTAAGACAATGCAGAAGGCAGAGGGCTTGTGGATTCATGAATGAATGAGATATTACTTTTTAACCAACATGCCATTTAACAACAGCAACAGGAAACCAGAGAGCAAAATGGTAAGTTCATTACATTTCTTTGGGATGAGGGAGAAGCCACAAGATGGAATAGAGGCACCATATCTTCTCTTCATGTACTGGCATCTTAATTCTTCACAGCATCTCCCCCCACTCCACTGTTCCAGGTAATTGTCAAAAACCAACTGTATAATATAGATTATGAGAACAAAGGATCTCACTGTGGCAGCAATAGGGAAGCACAGAGGAAACGTAAACAAAACCTACTTTCGTTTCTCAATGTTTCCTTCCCAGAATTTTCTCTGAACAGTTGGTGCTGGCTAAAGGAGCCAAAAATCCCCCTATAACCTTTCCAGTGTTTCAAAAGCTGCCATATTTCTCACGAGGAATTGAAGATCCGAAAGTACTGATGACTCCTTTATGTTTAGACCCTTTCCTCACCCTGAAGTCACTCCCCCACACTGGGAGTCCTCAAGTGACCCGTCTGACCTGACATGAGGGTTGGCTTGGTAACATACTCATTGAACAGCAACCTGTCATGTTCTCAAATTAGAACAATATTTTTTTTAAAAAATGGAAAATTGACTACGATTTTGAAGTCTGACTACTACTAAAAGCATTCATAAGTAGTTCTAGAATTGCTGTTTAGGAACACAACTCTGTAAACTAAAATTCCTGAAAAGAGAACCAACACTAGTATGGTAAACTCTAGCCAGCATGCTCACTGTGTGTGTGTCTGTGCCTTCAACTCACCTGTTGACTTATAGCGACCTCATGAATTTCAAAGGGTTTTCTTAGGCAAGGATTCGGCAGAAGTGGTTTTGACGGTACCTGGTATTCATTGGTTGTCTCCCATCCAAGTAATAGCCAGGGCTGATCCTGCTTAGCTTCCTAAATCAGATGGAAGCTGGTGCCTTTAGGGCATTTCGGAAACTCTAGCCAGCATGCTCAGTTAATTTTTAATTACACATTATAGCTTTCTAGAGGCCTTGAAGGAGAGAGGATGAACAGCCTAGCAAGATCTGTGTAGTTTGAAGATGAAATGTTAACATTGCAGTTATCTGAAATGCAGTTGATTTGAGTACCATTTAAGACAGAAAAAAACTTACCATAGTATGTGAGATATTCAGCTGTATGCAGAAATGTTAGTGATACTAGAACATTGAAAATCCAGTTTACACCAGAAGAACATGCATTTCCTGTACTTCTTGCCCAAAGGGGATATATTTCAGAATTTACTGTCCAAGGCATTGGTCCCATTCCTTTAAAAAACAACAACACACAAATAATTATTTTTAATAGGATACTGGCCAATAAAGATCTTCCAAAAATGGGAGAAAGGGATAAACCATATCTGAACAAGGAAACACTAAGAGCAATCTTATTGTTCAATACAAGCTATCATATGAAGACTAACAAAATTATCCGTGAATCCTGGAGTTCTTCTGGAGTTTGCTATACAGAGGAAAGGGGAAGCCAAGCATAGTCAGACTTCCTGACAGTAAGAGCTGTTCGGAAGTGGAATACACTGCCTCATAGTGTGGTGGAGTCCCCTTCTTTGGAGGTTTTTAAACAGAGGCTAGATGGCCATCTGTCGGGAATGATTTGACTGTGTATTCCTGCATGGCAGGGGGTTGGACTGGGTGGCCCTTGAGGTCTCTTCCAACTCTATGATTCTATGATCTAAATCTTAGAATGGGAGAAGACATATTTAGAAGTCACTAGTTTCCCTGGACTGTCAGAAAGAAACAGATAATCCAGATAATGGGCCATCAACCAACCATTAGCCAAACAAACACTAATCCTCCTTGCATTTTGATACCCAGAAACTAACCATTCAAATACACAGATTTACATATAGTCCCCAACAGGGGTTCACAGTATATAAACTCCACACACACTCCTACCCAACCATTCTCTGAAGATGCCAGCCACAGATGCAGGCAAAACATCAGAAGTAAACCTCCAGAACATGGCCTCACAGCCTGGAAAAACCCCAAGGAAAATCTATAGATACTCCAGAATTCATAATATATACTTAATAAGGAAAGAGACTGCATCTACTGGAGATGCACAAGTGTAATGATAACCATAGTGAAAATTCTAACCATTGTTTTATGGTTTAGAATAGTTGGCTCTTGGGGGCAAAGATATTGGATAGAACTATTTAAATAGTCAACATCTAACTCTTTCCTACCCATTGACACTGGGTGCATGGAGCTGACAGTTTTAGTAACAAAAGTAATGCACTGGAATAGGTATGAAATTGAGAAAAGCACAGAGACAGAATGCTTTAATGGACTTATTTGAATAAAAATGAATGAGAAGGGGATGTGGTAACATTACATAGAACTGAAAGAAGATGGCAGGCAATCTATGAGTGACAGCAGTACAGGGTAATGGAAAAGGAAGAGAAAATATTCTAAGAATATTAGGAAACACACACACTAAGAGAATGTCTGAATAGCCAGGGAACTATTAAGATCTACTATGGATGTCAATGTATCCCATCTTGGGAGAAAGAAAGGATATAAATCCAATAAATAAATTAAATAAATACATGCATTTGTTGACTTGTCAGAATTCTCAATCCTGTGTTAATTTTTTTTAGGGGGGACAGAATATACATTAAATAATAACAGTAACAATAACAATATAATCATTACCATCTTAAGTTCTCATATGTCTCTTTTCTTCATTATTGGGACAAAGTAATGAGTGAGTGAACTATCTTTGAAAGCAATAACTGCATGTAAGTCTCTACTTTTCAAAAGAGTTAGTTGATGGAAGGGATCATGTGTTGAAACTAGTGTTATACAGCCATTTTCCTCACAGAAAGGAAGGGACACACATATGAACATAACTCATGAGACAGAGTTATTCCCAGGCTATTACTCTAGAGGCCCAATTTATTTTAACCTAAAAGTAAACATGCCAGATCTGTTTACCTGGTGCAAAGAAAACTAGGTATAAAATAAGTCCCAGGAGTGCAGTCCACGAGTATGGTGTAGGACAGAAATTATATGCCCAAAATGTGTCTTCAGTTTTGAGTCTGGTCTCATTTGAGCATCTGTAAAACAGCCACCAGAGAAAACAAAGGTTTAAAGATGAAATCAATGAAATGAAATCAAGACTTGTATATGAAGTATAAGAATACAGAGTTAAGAACAGATAGAGACTCATACCATCAGGATCCCTGCCTGAAACAAAACACGCGTATATTTGCCTTCAAGTTGCCTGTCGACTTATGCTGACTCCATGAATTTCATTGGGTTTTCTTAGGCAAGGAATGGTTTTGCCAGTTCCTTCCTGTGAAATATAGCCTACAGCACCTGGTATTTATTGGCGGTCTCCCATCCAAGTACTAACCAGGGCTGACTCTGCTTAGCTCCCAAGATCGGATGGAATCTGGTGCTTCTTGGGTATTTAGGCAGGCAAAACAAAACATAATATGCTTTCTTAAAAGCAAATGATGGACCAATTTTGTGTGTACAGAAAAGCTTTGAGGACACGACCATAATTGCCCAAGTAGTTTACTTTATTGTTATTCTTGTACTTTAAAATGTTTAGTATTTAATCCAAATTGATATCCCTTTGTTTTGCTTTGCATTGCTTATTTTCCTATTTCAATAGACAGGATGGACAAAATATGCCTTCTATTTTAAGAGCCTTTTAAAGCTGAAAAACACCCTAAACCTCTTCTGTACCCTAAACAGACTTCTGGACCCTGGAATAAAATTCTGCTCACAGATATCTTTCAGAACTCTACAGAAAGAATGTGGGCTACCACGATCAAGTTTCTCACACTTCACTGGGTGTTTGCAGAAAATAATATTTCTAAAGCAATTAAAAACCAAGGCACTGCAGATGCTAGCTGATGCAAGCTGAGTTGTATCTTCTCAGTTCATGTACCCAAATGGCTGTTCTTATTTCTCTAGGTAATCTTTTATGCAAGCAAATATATTATTGCACAGAGAAAAATATTTGAGAACTGAGGTTGGGAAATAGGGAATTTAATCACTTTTTGTGATTTGAGGACCACACTATTATCAGATTTTAAAAAGACAGAAACATGGGTCACCTATTGCCAACACTTAAAACTCCTCGAATGTTTTCATCAGCGCTGTATATACACAATCCTAAATATACACTGGACTTACTAGGTGACGAATGTTGCTGTCCTGGAGCAAGCAGGGATCACCAGCATTGAAGCCATATTGAGAACACAGCTGCACTGGGCAGGGCACATTTCTAAGATGGAGGACCATCGCCTCCCAAAAATAGTACTCTACGGTGAACTCGCCTTGAGTCAGCGTAAGAACAGCGCTCCAAAAAAGCCATACAAGGATTCCCTGAAACAACATCTCAGGCTCAGCCAAATTGGTCACCAACAATGGTCCGCCCTGGCTTCACATCGGGAGGCATGGAGATGCACTATCCACAATGCTGCAGCTTTATTTGAGAACTCACACCAAACAAGTTTTGAAGAGAAACGGCAACGCAGAAAAAACCACAACCCGGAAACATCACCCAAGGAGACCCCCTGCTGTGCTTTCTGCAACTGGACTTGTTTATCTTGGATTAGCCTTTTCAGTCATCAGCGTGCTTGCAGAAAGCACTGGGTGAGTCCTTCCTGAATCTTTGTTTGCGAAGAAAAGCCAGAGATATGCCCAATAGAACAGTGGCTCTCAAACTTTCATATCTTAACTTCTACTAATTATTTTGCTGCAGAGTCCAGCCCCCACCATGATGGAAATAAAAAGCCCACTTTACTCAAAGATATTTTTATGTTTACAGGTGTTAAGACTGAAAAGAAACAAAACAAAACAAAACAAAACAAAACAGTTCTATAAGTGGTGAAAAAAATATGATGTTGACAGATGATCATACATGTTCTTGCTAGAGTAAGTAGAAAAAACAAGGAATCTTAAAAAAAATTTTTTTTTGTATGCTCGGGAAATTTTTTTATTTGTTATGTCCAAATACCTGTGTCTTATCTAGCCTACTATTATGCCCCACCAGTGGGATCAGTATGAGAACCACTGCAAAAGAAAACCTGTAACTTTTCTATATTGAAGTCTGAATAATTGCAATTTGTCTTTTAATTTTTCTGACGATGTTTTTTGTACAAAAACATGTTGCATGTTTCTTAGCTTTACTCTGATGGTTTTATATTATTCTTATTGTGAGACACCATGAGTTTTCAAAATAAAAATAAAAATCCAGACTGTAAGTACAGTATTTTAACTGATTAAAACTAAACAAAAAAAAAATATTATTTCATGTAGCACAAAGATTGTTATCGATTGCAGACAGAATTCCTTCTCACTTTTCCTCCATCTGCTTGTTTTGTACAAAGTGTGATGGCTTACAGAAGGATGATTAACTATTTAGATCATTTTAATCAAACTTCTACATGGTAAACAGGTTTTAAGTATTCCTCCATTACTATCTAGAAATTAAAATTGCTGTAGGCAGTTTTTGTCTTTGTACTGAAGAATACCACTGTGCATATGCCACTGATTGCTCCTATATGATTCAAAAGTGATTCAAAAATTCTGATTCCTCCTCTGACCCACCTTGTAAGGCCAGATTTTCACATTTCCATCAGTCTAAATTATGGACAAAAAAGATAAAAGTTTTGCATCACATCAACTCCTTTCAGTGGTGCTCTTAGTATTTCTTTCTCTTGCAGGTGCACAGTGATGAATACAGGCTGATTATCCGTACTGATGTGTCTTGAAGCAAACAATGCTGTAATTGGCTTAGTAGATTCCATTCAGCCAGCACCACAGCTGCCCACTAAAGTGAAGTCCAACGTTTTCTTATGAACAAGTAAACATGTTGGTTTGTCATCTTGCATCCATATGGATCAGTGCAAAGCAGCTTGCTCATTACAACAGGAGAATGACTTGCACTCCTATTTGGCAATATGCCCACTACATGCCCATTATTATGATGGGCAGGGTTGACAAAGGAGAATCTCTCTCTCTCTCTCTCTCTCTCTCTCTCTCTCATTTTCTCTCCCCACCCAGAGGATGCAGTATGTTTCCGTATGCTCTGTACATGGTGACATAACATATGCCCAACTGTGGATTCTACAGATCTCTTCCCTTCCACTCCAACTGTAACTGCTATCTTTTGGAACACACATCAGGACTACCAAGCTAGAGAAAAAAATTGAAGAAAGACTGTCCCATCTCTTGATTCCTTGAAAAGCAAATCAGGAGTGGGACTGACAGATGACTGGTATTGGAGGACAGTGGTTTAATCCTTCCCTCCAGGCCACTTCCCTCATAATTATAAACCTACTTGTTATCCTATGAGGTAAAAGCTATAGCTTCCCCCCATAGCTGCTTTTAAAAGAAAAACATCACATAATTTGTTGTTTAGTATGGCCATCACTTTCCCAATGTGTAGGAAGATTTATTTTTCAAGGAGGGGGATTATGAATTGTTAGCTGGGGCTGGTTACGGGGAGCATATGACTGACTCTCTTGTTGCAACAGCTTCACTGGCCACCGGTTCATGCCCAGGCACAGTTCAAACTGCTCCTTATGACCTATAAAGCCATAAATCGCTTAGGACCAGACAATCTGGCAGCCTGTACTTACACATATGAATCTGTCTATGGGGAGGTCTCTTTTCTGTCCCATCACTTTCACAGGTACATTTGATAGAAACACATTAGAGGGCCTTCTCAATGGTTCCTTCTGGGCTCTGAACTCCCTTCCTAGAGAAGCTAGATTGGCCTCCTTCCATAGGTAGGTGAAGGCTTGTTTAAAGACCTTTGAAGAATGATTGCTCATAGGGACTTGATTTTTTAAAGGCCTTTGAAACAATAGCAATAGCACCTGCATTTCTATACCGCTTTATAGTGCCAAGCACTCTCTAAGCAGTTTACAACATGTTAGCTAATTGTCCCCAACAAGCTGGGTACTCATTTTACCGACCTACAGAAAAATGGGAGCCTGAGTCAACCTGGAGCCCTGCAGGATTGAACTCACAACATTGTGGCTTGCAGTACTGGCATTTAACCACTGCACCACCAGGGCTCCATTGAAGAATGATTGCTCATAGGGAAAGGGCTTTTATTGTCTATATTTGTTGTTGTTTTGTTTCAATAGGTATGCCTTTAATTGCTTTTTAATTCTATTAATAATTACATTTTTGTATGTGTACTTTTAGCTCTATGTGTTTTAACTTTTTAAAGCTGCCTTGAATCTCAGGGCAGCAAGAAAAGGTGTGACAAACAAACATGGATGAAATGTGGTCCGTTCCTATCTGATACCTGGCCTGGTTATGGGACAGCAACGTATTTGCTTACCTTAGTGAATAGTCTACACTGGGAAGGCTGGACTCTCTCTGATATTATTTGTTTATTTAATCACCAGCCATGGCATATTTCTGGCTTGCCTTCTTGGGATGGAACTTGGAAGTACCCCTTCCTTGAATGGTAAAGTTCAGAATGTGGTGCTGAGAGACCACTGGTTCAAAGCCATGGTTGTTGGCTTATTGTGTGCCTTCAGGTTTCCATCTTATCTTTATTCTATTTAACATGAACATGAAACTGCTGGGAGAAGTTATTCAGGGGCTGGGGTTCAAAGGCACCAGTCAGTTGATGACATCCAGCTCTTCTTTCCATCTAACTCTAAGGAACCTCTTGTGGCTCTTAAACCAGGATCTCATGTCAGTAACAGAATGGATGTGGAAAAAGTGAATTTAACTCAGATAAGACAAACATGCATGTGGCTGGTTGAAAGGCAGTCTAAGGAACAGGAATTCAACTTGTGTAAAATTGGCTTACATTCCCCTTGACAACTGACACTCACAGTCTGGATATATTGGATCCAGCCCATAACCTGGGTGCCCAGGTTTCAGTAACAAGCCAGGGAAGCATTTGTACAGCTGAGGCTAGTAAGCCAACTGAACTCACTCCTGGAGCAGCGTGATATGGCCAAGGTGACATAGGGCCAAACTAGACATTATGAGAAATGTTTTTATCTGTTTCAAAGCAGTAACAAGTATTTTTCTTACTTGAATTTTACTGTCGCTAGCCATCTTCAGTGTCACTTTTAGCAGGAAGGTGGAATATCAATTTAATAAATAACTAACAAATAAGGGGCAGATGGGTAGAGAAGCTCTGCCTTTCTATTAGGCACTTCTTAGTACATCAGATGAATTAGGGACAAACTGAAGGAGACCCTGGAGAGCCACACATAGCTTACTTCAGCCTTTTTTTTTTTAAAAGAAGGAGTCATGGGAATAAACATACATGTCCCCTGGCAGTGAGAACGTGGGTTGAATACACTGGGAAACTAGCACAGGAGTAAGAGGTTAATCCTAATACTGATCACAGATTTCCAATATTTTATCTGGTTTGCCTGTTTGTTCCATTCTTCCAGCTGATTCAAAGCCTTGCCCTCAGCATCTGTAAGATCACCACGGTTCAGAGGCAAAGATGTCTCACCTTTACTCAGATGCCAAGTACTTTGTTAATTTTATAGTTTCTAAATATCTCTGTTGATCTTGCTCCCAATCATGACCCTGTTACCTGTTGCTCAAGATTGAAAAGCCAAGATTACTGGCAGCTTGTTTCCACAAATGTCACATTCAATTAGCATCTCTGTCTGTTCAGTGATCCCCAGCAAGGTGTTCCAGTTCCCAGAGTTTAGCTCATCAGGGCTGTGTTGACAAGTGTAGTTAATAATGTAATGACAAGTGAACACTTTAGGAACTCCCTCTCCCCCACAACTATTTTCTGCCCCAGCCCTATTTTTCAACAAACCTCTGGAGAGAGAGAAAATACAGCTGGTTTTTAAATCAGGGTGGTTGTTGTTGAAAATGGCAGAAATTTCAAGCATTCCAGGGAGATAAATACTTAAATAACAGCTATTTTACAATGAAATAAGGAGGTGCTAATGTTTAAAATGCAGTATCCCTAAATTCCTCCTTTCACTGAAAATATACATGGAATACCCAAAAATGCATTTAACATGAAGTTTAGGAGACACACAAACAAGAAACAGACACTGCACAGACACTGTAAGTGAAGAAAGAAAGGGTTGTCAAACGAGTGGAAGATGCAGTAAAACAGAAACTGTAAGCAAGCCACTATCTGGAAAATTCCTGTGTATCTGCAGGTAAAGACCCTTTCATGCTGACACCAGTGTTTTTTGCTTTTTAGAAATCTTAGAAACTATGTCATGCCCCATGAGTCTGATGAGGATATGGAATCAGAGGAGGAGGACAACATGGCAGAGAACAGCTCTATGGACACTGCTACAGGTTTATCTACACCTGTGCCAGCAATCTACGCTGCCTTCTGTAAGCCTAGACCTTTGGACTGTATTCTGGACTCTTCTCTGTGTGCCTTCTTGCCTGTATTGCTGCTTCTCCAAGAAACGGAACCTTGCTTGTTCTGAACCTTATCTGGCTCCCCTTAATTGACTTTGCTATCACTGGGATTTGGCCACTTTCCCAGAACTTGTTTATCCTGTCGCCGGCATTTTGGGGCTGCTTTCTCGGACACTCTAGTTCAAATGTCTATGGTGAGCAGCTATGATTATCGTCAATATTTTGTGGACAGAGTTGGCCCTCACAATCCACAGGCTCCCGTTCCTGATCCATAGTTTGAACCACCCATGGATCATCATGTCCCATACCTAAATTGGCGGCAACATGCACGTGGATGCGCTCACATGTCTGTGTACACATCACTGCCATTTAGTTATATGGTACATGACCACCTGTGGTTTTTGCCACCCACAGGGGGCCTGGAATCAAACCACCATGGATCCAGAGTGTCCACTGTATATCCCTTGAGGCCACATTTAATCTCTGCAGGAGGATGATAGCCACCACACAGAAAAGTAAAGCTATTTATGAAGGCTGCAGCTCCAACTATACTTTAAACAGAGAACTTTATCACACTACACTGTAATAGTGTTATTGTTCTACTTTAACTGCTTTGGCTGCCTCCTATGGAATTCTGGGGCTTGTAGTTTAGTGAGACCTAAGAGCTTTCTGGCTGAGAATGCTAAATGCCCCTCCTAAACTGCAAATCCCAGGATTCCACAGGAGGCAGCCAGAGCAGTTAAAGTGGAATCATAGCACTATAACAGTGTAGTGTGATAATTTCCTCTAGAGAGTACCATTGTCTGTGTCCACCAGTGTTTGTTTTTTTTAAAGCAAAAAAAAAAAACACCGTCAATCTATATTTTACTTAAGGATGGGGAACAGAATGTTTCTCTGTTCCCTATTCTTTTCTCCTGCAGTCATTTTGTCCAGCTCAGAATCATCATGCCCAATCTGATTTTTAACTTATTGGTCTTGGGGAAAGAGGACACAGAGAGTTCTTACAAATATTGTGTCTCTTCCCTTCTTCTTCCATGAAAAAGAAGTATTAGAAGTGAGATGCTAAGCTGGAAAATCACAGGAGGGAAAAAGTTAAGCAGCCTCTTTGCATATAAACTTCCTCCATTCAGACTGAACAAATTGCTTTAGATTTTAACACAAGGACACATGCATAAAATGTTTTTTAAAAGTCACAGAACTGTGTGCAAATAAACAGAAACATTCTCAAGGTTTAAGAGGCATGCATTTTATACTATGGAAGTAAAGTGTGGCCATTATAATGAATGCTTCTTTCATTTTGTTTAGGAGCCTGCTTACAGCAAAGTATTGTATATCATGCAGTTACATCACAACCTTGATTGGGTTCCAATGTCTGTCAATTACTCACACAATCTTCTAGCAAGTAACTCAGCTTAATGGAAATCTAAATATAAAGAACATTATGGAAAGGCTTTTGGTCTGGTCCAGCACAGCTCTTACATTCTTCTGTGACTGTTCTGGGAAGCAGTACCCATAACCACAAAAAATGTGTCAAAGCAACAACAGAGAGAACAAATAATGGCAAAAAAATTTAAAAAAATGTAAAGTATCTCCATAAAATGTTTTTGAAGAAATCCATCCTCCCTATCTGTATTTTAGGCTCAAACATGTTGAAAAAATAGTACCGTATGTAAGGTGCAGATATTAGTTTAGATTAGACACATGTGGGAAGGGATTGATATTTTAGTGGCTGTTAGCTCTGGCAAGCAGGAATCCTCATCTTCTAGCCTCTGCTTAGCAGACCACCATTGTTGGAACAAATATTGACTGGATGGATCTTGGTCTGATGTAATATGTCAGAATGTCTATTCTTATGTTGACAATATGGCATTTCTCACCAGGATCCAATGGGATCCTCTGTCAGGACAAGCCAACCAGCACATTTCGGAGATTATTTTCTCCCACCCCTTGCTGTCCACAAAGAAACAGGACAGTCTCTTTCCCACCTACTGAACCAAGCTCTGTGCATCAGGGGTAACTTTTCTCTGGAAGGTTCCCCCCACCCACCCACGGGTAGCTCATACTTAGGGAACATGGGGATTGGGAACCCAGCTCTGCAAAGATTTGCTGATGGGTTTCTTCCATCAGTGCAAGGACCCAACTGGATAAAAATTGTTGCCACATGACTGCAAATTCTGGCCTGGCATATTATGCTGCCCTTGCATTGTTAGTAAGGGCCCTATTTGTTCATTACAACTAACAGTTTGTAAGTTACAACATACCTGTATGTTTAGCAGCTCAAGAAAGGAAATCACTAGCTGATAAATTCACAAATCAGTAGCCAGCTGCAACAGAAAAAGCTGTCATTTTGTTTGTTTACTGCCCTGTGCTGACCTATTTTAATAGTGCATTGAGTACATTTTTGTTAGGTAAACCAAATTTTATGTACATGATGTTTTAAAGCCATGCTGGCCAACACATGCTGTCTGTCTTCAGCACTATGCAGGGAAAAGCACAGCTCCAAGATTAGGAGACCAACAGGGAATGAAGTCTGCTTCTTGCTTCTCTCTAGCTTCCATACAATTTATTATGACACTAAGCAAGTGACTAGGCAGCTGAGCTGCAGCTGAGGGCACAATGGTGCCATTTTCATCAGTTTCACTCTGTGAACATGATTGCCACTGTAACCAGATCAGGATGTTTGCGTCGCACTAACATGCTAGGAGTCATGCTCTATAGCCTTCAGAAGTCATATTCCCAATCATCCGGACAGCAATGCAGGAGGTGTTCTTGAACAACCAACAAACCAAGAAAGAAAATGTCAAGGCACAGCCAAAGATACTAAGCAGAGAGGACATTTAGGAGAAAACTGGCTGTGTTCTGACCATATTCCCCCCCAGTACAGTCCTCACAGAGGTTCTCATCTGTTTATACTTAGTGGATAAATTAAACAACCGAAGAATACACCTAACAAACTGAATTTGAAGTAGATGAAAGACAGAGAAGGTCACAACTTTTTTGAAGTATCAAAGTGAAGATTAGAAAGAACTTGTGAAAAGCAGCTGAAAATAAAATGGGCATGGTTATTTTGATTTTAAAGAAATTTAGGATGGAGTTAACAAATGTGTATCCAATTTTGGTGGGATTAAAGGCTACAGTATTAAATATTTACTGGTAACCTCTCATCTAGATTTCTGCAATGCGCTCTACATGGGGCTAGCCTCGTGCTTGGTCCAGAAACTTCAGTTGGTACAAAATATGGCAGCCAGAGTGGTCTCGGGAACATCTTGGAGAGACCATATAACTCCAGTATTAAAATCTCTCCACTGGCTGCCTATCAGTTTCCGGGCCCAGTATAAGGTGTTGGTTATTACCTTTAAAGCCCTAAATGGCTTGGGTCCAACTTACCTCCGGAACCGCCTCCTCCCATACAATCCTCCCCGCGCATTCCGGTCCTCTGGGAGGAATTTGCTTTAGCCACAAAAATCTAGGCTGTCTGCAACCTCCCAGAGGGCCTTTTCAGTAATTGCCCCCAAATTATGGAATGGCCTGCCAAACGAGATCTGTCAGATGACGAGCTTGAGTAGCTTTTAAAAAGCACTAAAGACGGATCTCTTTCAGCAGGCCTTTCCTGATTAGATCCCAGCCTCAGGAGCTGTGTCTCCTGGCCTCTTTTAGTCTTGCTTGTATTTGTTTTTTATGTGATTTTAGTTAGGTGGTTTTTAATTTTATATTAGTTTAATATCTTTTTATGGGGGAGGGTGGGGTAGGTGGTGCTTAGGGATTTTAGTTAGCATTGTTGCGTTTTAATTGCTGTAAGCTGCCCCGATTGTTTTTAACAGAGGGGTGGGGTAAAATTTATTATTATTATTATTATTATTATTTCCTCACTTATATATGGTGCCCAATGCAGTCAGATCCAACCAGAGCTTGGAAAAGTGACTTTTTAGATTACAGTTCATAGAACCCTGCAGCTGGTCTAGCTAGTCTAAGGTGGCTGGAAGATCCTGAGAGTTGTCATTCAAAAAATGTTTTCCAGCTTTGTTCCAGATTCTTTTTTAAGAGGCTACTTTTCTGCAGTGAGACTCAAAGTGAGATCTCCTTTACAACCTTTTGCATTATTTTTTCTTTAAAGCAATGTCCTTTTGTTCTTATGTCTTCAGACTATTGTTTATGAACCCAGGAAGGTATCCTTTGATTGCAAGCAACAGTATTTTGATGGTCTTTTATGCTCCCCCATTACTGTAAATGGCCTTCTTAACAGAACTGCACATACCCATGTTTTAACATCCCATTATTCTAAAAGTTATTTCAGTCATTAGCCATCATTAAGCACAATTATAACAGCTGTAATCAACAGCACAAGAATAGAAAAGCACAGAAGACATGTTTGTCAGAGGAACAATGATTACATTAATCACACTTGACCCTGATTTTTGTCTTGAAATATTTCAATTGTTTTAGTTGGAAGGTGAATGTGAAGCTTCCAGATGACAGAACTAGGTTTTTTCCCACATGAATGAAATATCAGCACAATAAAGCCCTAAATCCTAAAGGATACTTTTAAAAGGAGCTGCAGTTAATCAATGAAGCTCTGAATATGGGATATAATATGCCTATGTTTAACAGATGTTTTCTATAGAGATTAATGAATCTCTTGCACAGCTGTAGTATTTTCAGTACCTTTAGTGAATCTAATTTGTCTAACTTGTCTAATTTTTCACTGTAAATAGCTAACATACCTCACAACCATCCTAAAGCCTTGCTAGCAATGCAATCAGTAACTTCTGTGTTAAATTTTATGATTTTATTGAACTGCATTATTTTCAAGCCCTCTTTCATTACTCTTTCTAAGAGTAGGTGAATGTAATGAATGAATTGTTAACAGTTTTATATCATTTAAGCAAAAAAGACTTTGGTGGAAAATTCTGAAAACATTTCAGCTTTCTTCAATGAGTACTTTTTACTTAAGATGGTTGTTTCTGGGAGAGCTAACAAAAAAAAAGGAAAAAAGTACAATTTGTTTCACAAGAAGAAAGAAAGAAAGCATGTACAGAAACTGAGAGGCTAAATTCTTAATTTCCTCTAGAATGCAGAGGGTAATCCACATTAATAGGATGTAAGAGTATGAACTTTTTCTTCTTTGGAAGAGATAAACGTAAGTGTTCTGTTTCTGTGAGCACCAATTTAGCCACTTTAATATGCCTGCATGAAAAGGGGACATAATTTATGTGGAATGGTGTGAAAAGAGTGTGGCATTCATTAACTAATGGCTCATTGCTTCTGACAACTGTGACTAGATTTGTCTAAACTCTAGCAATAAGCTAATTTTGGGAAGGTGGAATTAAGTCAGTCATTCTGGCAGCTGTACAGGCTGCAGTGCAAAAAAGCTATGGAGTATCAGCTGATCAGTAGGGTATGCATGGCATAAAATGTTATATAATCTTTCACATTGCTTAGTTTTAGTTTTTTCAAGGAGGATCTAAATAGACATTGAAGCATCATATTAATAATAAATCATTACCTTTTGGACTGGGGAACATATTTAACAACAATGGAAGGGTATGCTGCTCTAAGCGAACATATAATCTGAAAAGTTATATATACAGCTGTCCCTTCGTATCTATGGATTTGGTATCCACGAATTTAAGTATTCACGGTTTGAAAATATTCTTTAAAAAAGAATACTCCAAAAAGCAAACCTTGAATTTGCCATCTTATATAAGGGACACCATTTTGCTATACCATTGCATATAATGGGACTTGAGTATTCATGGGTTTTGGTATCCACGGGGGGTCCTGGAACCAAACCCCAGCAAATATGAAGGGACAACTGTGTGTGTGTGTGTGTGTGTGTGTGTGTGTATTTGTCAGAAAGGAAACAGTGGTTGCTATCGTCATCATCTTGCTAGTGCTTATACTATGTCTCTCTACGTTTGCTTTCAATGCCCCTCTACCTGTAGATGAGCACCTCATGACTTTTTCACCATACATCACAAGAACATTAAGACACAAAATTGCTACTGAGAATACCCTGGGATTTCAAAAGCAACCACCTGCTCATTCAGCTGGTCAAAATTATGCACAATCCCACTGTGTTGAAGCCACTCAATTTTCAAGGATTATAGATTCTGATCCACTGAAATCAATGGGATTTAAGTTAATCATGATTAGTGTAAGTTCTACTGACTGGAACTTACATCAATCAGTATGACTAATTCTGGATCCAAGCCATAGGCAACAGAAATTAACCATTATGTAAATTAATACAGTTGTTCTGTATCAGATTATTGTGCTCTGCTCCCAGATATAGACACTTATTTTAAAATATGTATGTAATAATACCACAGTGCTGTTAATAAAACTGTATTTTAAAAGCTCCAACCCAAGGAAGTACCACTGTCATCATTTGAAGGATGAGTACAAGACAATTTTTTTTGGGGGGGGGATTTAAAAGCATTGGTGGAATAATCAGCTCTGTTCCAGGCATCTGGCTGTATACTGCTGGGAAAAAAGTACAGTATTGGATTCTGGACAGACCAGCAATAGCCTGACCAGCAATAGAATAGATTGTTGACATGATCCACTCCACTGACTGAAATGATTTGATACAGTTCAAAGCAAATGTCAGGACTGTAGTCAAAGATCAAAAACATGAACTTGGGAGTTTAAAGTAAATGAGCAATGTAACTACTTTGATTTTTAAAAGAAAATCTGAGGCATAGTAAACATGTGGAACTGAGAAATATTATAGTGTACTATGATTTTTAAAATTATTTTTTGGGAACTGGGATGCTTAAAATTCTCAAACAAGGTGTTTTAATGCCAGTATATCTGGAGTTAGTACCCTGACAACCTCTCTATCTAAAAAAAGTACTCTAAAATATAGGAGGAAGTGTTTCTTAACCATGTCAGTGGACATATCTCAGATTCTAGTTCTGTCTAGAGTAGAGATGAGGAATATGTGGGCTGCAGCTCTCCTGAAGCCCCCCCCCCCCAAGTCCCACTGCAGCCCCTTCATGCACCCAATATTTTTCTACCTTTTGTTAACTGCTAAAGAAGCCCTACCCATCCACTTGGGGACATGGAGGGTAGTTTTGACATCTTTGAGAGGGCTTCTGGCCTGTTTTAGGCCAAGAGGGCCTTTTCCTCAAGCTGGAAGTAACTATGAAGTTACAGTCTGCATTTGATGAGGAAATTGGTTAAATTAACCTCCCACTGGTCCACAGAGGGGCAAAGCGTGCATCAGCAATTAATTTTTTTTTTGAGTGGGGTACTGAGGAAAGTCAAGTGGGGATGGTGGAGAGCGTGTGATGGAATATTGGTGAGCAAATGGGAAGAAAGCATGAGAGTGCCAATCCTGTGGCAGGAAACTGGTATGGGAGGGGGTCTCCTAGAGTGAAAAGAAGTGCATGACAGTTGAAAGGAGGGAGATGACAGTTGACAGGGAGAGTTGAAGATATGATGTGAAGGGGAGAGGACTGGAATGTGTGTATGGCTGTGAGCGGAGCTGAGGGAATTTATGTGCAGTGAGAACATGTGTTAAGAGGAATAGAGAGGCTGGTTGAAAATAAAACCCAAAGCATTTCTGTTATTTTGTTCAACCAATAAATCAATCTTTATGTTTTGTTTATCAAATCCAGACTCCTCATGAATTATTTCCATAATTGATATTTATTTGACATGTTACCCCTGTAATTAAACACACTGATACAAGTACTATCCAGGTTAAGTCAACCCCCAGTCCAAGGGAGGGAAAAGGGGGAAAATTTGACATAAAGGTGGCTACTGTGCAACTGTGGTCTCCACAGATTATTTATTTGGTGGCAGCGGTGGGATTTGAAAACCCCTGCATAACCAAAGTGGTGGCAGTGTAAGTGACGAGGTGGCCAGGTTGAACAGTGATGTAAATTCAGCTGGTGCACCTGCGCGTCACAGGGACTTGTACAGATTTCAGGCTTGGAGTATTGATCATCCCTCATCTACAGAGAGGAGAACTATATGAACAGACATAAAAACTCCCTTTTTTCACTGTAGCTCTGTAATCTCTAAAGTAGATACCAATAATGCTAAATGGACTTGAGCACAGATTTGCCGATAGCAATGTGGGGATGGTGGTGTTCGTCCTGTGGTGCAGGCTGGTAAAGAACTTCTGTATACGCACAATCCTAAATATACACTGGACTGACTATGTGATGAATGTTGCTGTTCTGGAGCAAGCAGGATCACCAGCATTGAGGTCATGATATTGAGAACACAGCTGCGCTGGCAGGGCACATTTCTAGGATGGAGGACCATCGCCTCCCAAAAATAGTACTCTATGGTGAACCTGCCACGGGTCAGCATAAGAGGGGCGCTCCAAAAAAGTGATACAGGGACTCCCTGAAACAACATCTCAGTCTCGGCCAAATTGACCACCAACAATGGTCCGCCCTGGCCTCACATCGGGAGGCATGGAGACACACTATCCACAATTCTGCAGCCTTATTTGAGAACTCACGCCAAACAAGTCTTGAAGAGAAACAACGCAGAAAGAATCACAACCCAGAAACATCACCCAAGGAGACCTTCTGCTGTGCTTCCTGCAACCGGACTTGTTTATCTTGGTTTGGCCTTTTTAGTCATCAGCACGCTAGCAGAAAGCGCGAGATGAGTCCTTCCTGAATCTTCGTTTGCGAAGAAAAGCCAGAGGGAGAGAGAGAGAGATACCAATAATATGGTCCCGGGGCTACAAAGGGGTGGCAGGGTAGGGAATCACTCCAAGTTAGGGGTGGGCCTAAAAAAAATAAAGGGATTTCACAGCAGGAAAGTTTCCTGTCCCTCCCTTCCTCTGCAAGTCCTTGTGCCACATTCCTTTTTAAAAAATATTTTTATTGCAGATAGAAATTGTTACATCTTAGAACACACACACACACACATACACACACATATATTTCTAACAAAAAAATCTAAGTATACCTCTCACATTTAGCTTTCTATATACTGTATGTCATATACATATAACATATTTCCTAGATACTACTAAATTATGCCACACAGTTTAAGAAAAAAAACCCTAAAAAAACCCCAACCCCTCTAACCCTATCTGACTCTAGTTCTGCTTCTCTGCACTTTTTGATAGTTCCATTTTATCTTTTTTTTATATTTATTTGATACTTTTAGTGTATTTGTTTTTCCCTTTTGATTTTTCCCTTTCTGTATAACACCTTACTTTGATTTCTTTAAAATTAATGTTGCTATTGATTGTTGAAATCTAAATTATCTTTACTTATTTTTGTTTATGTATATTTTTCCTCCTTCTCTTTTCTTTTTCATACTTAATAATCTGATTATACCTTTAATCTTTGCTGCCAAATCTCCCCATTTGCCTTTTAAAAATTCTGAAAATTTTCCCCACTCCTCATAATGTTTCCCCAAAGTTTTCCCTTTCAATAGGGCTGTCAATCTATCTAATTCCACCATTTCATGTGTTTTCAAAATCCTATCTTCTATTGTTGGGGTTGTCTTAGTCTTCCATAATTTTGCATATTTGATTCTTGCAGTAGTCAGCATGTAGAATAAAATTTTCCCATTGTCTTTTTCGATTTTTTCTTCCATCAGCCCTAATAAGTAAAATTCCTGCTCAAACAGTATATTTATTTTCAGAATTTCGTTTATTGTCTTCTGTATTCTCTGCCAGTAGTTTTCTGCTGCTTTACAGCTCCACCAGAAAGATCTTGCTTAGAAGGATGTCTTATAGGAGCTTTTTGGAGAAGATTAGTGTCTGAAGATTAACAGGACATTTTCCTTTCATGAATGTCTTTAAATTAATTTTAGGACTTAACTTCACACAGTGGTCCTGTCTAAATGGTGAAAATAATCCTCACAGAAATCGCATGGGAGGTAATCTGTCTAAACGGGCATTTGCATTGACGCATCTTATTCAGAAAGGGGGTGGGGAGCCAAATCCATTGTAAAGCTCCGAAGGGAAGCCTTTGGAGCTTGACCCAGAGTTTTTAAAAAGCTCCATAGGGCATGCAAATGTGTGATCATTAAGACAGTCACATTCGTGTTGCTGCACTGAGGCAGCACAAGCTGATTGGCTGGACGAGCATGGGGGCAGAGCTTGTAAACAGGGAAAGCGCCTGCTGCCGCCATGTTGGATTTTTGGCTAAGCGAGAGATCAATATGGTGATAAAAAAGCAATATTCTTTTTTTTCCTTTTGTAAATATGAAGTATCGCTTGTGCACACCATGGTAAATGTTTTTGTTTTTTTTAAAATTGGTGGTGGCAAATTTAAAAGTGCAAGTAATTCTCTCGCAGCTGCCATCTTGGCTAGGGGGCATGCAAAGTTTATGGGGCTCTATTAACCATTAAGACAGGTCTCAGCACTGTGAATTGCTATTTCTTCAGAGCAGATCATATTTCCCCCCCTTGTAAGGCCCAAGAATTTCATAGGGTTTTCTTAGGCAAGGAATACTCAGAGGTGGTTTTGCCAGTTCCTTCCTCTGAAATACAGCCTACAGCCATATCCTCTAAATTTGGCTAAAAAGAGGACACCTTACTTTAATTGGTGCCATTTTTAAAGCCTTCGCATGGGGAAGATGACTGGGGGAGGAAGACTTAAGCCAATCCATACCAGACCTACCTACTTACTGTGAAGTCAAAAAGAAAGTGAGGCTCAGCTGCAGTTCTAAGCTGTCACTTGCTAAAATTCCAGGCCTTCCTAATACTTTGGTTGGTACCAAAAACTAAAACATATCACTGTTATACGCTCTACTGGTCGTAAATGATGCAGCAGCTGGTCTATAGCATTCCAGTCCTTCAGTTGATGGGGTTCACTATCCCTGCATAGCAAGTGGTAGAAATAGGCTCCTAAACAACTAATTCTACCTATACAATCCCAGAATGACACTCCAGTTCCCCATGGCTGTCTAACTGGGGTCCTAGAACAAAGCTGATGGAAGATGGACCCCCAAAGGTTATATATTACAGAAGTACCCAGGCATGCCCCATCCCAACAGCTATGAGAACTATACAAGCGAGTTAACAGGAAAGTTTACTTCCCCAAGTTTGTTCTCAGCTTTCAGTCTCTTTTCAACCTTGAACAGCCAAGCCAAAGCAAAGCAAGTGAATAAAGTATATTAATTAACCCTTTCTACGATATTGGACAGAGATTAAACTTTAGTCATGATGCAAATGAAGACTCTAAATCCCATCTGCTTGGTGACAGAGGCCATGCTCACTACAGCCACACAGTAAGTATTTAACCCGGTATATACTACTTCAGCCCTTAAGATCCAAACCACTGTTAGCAGTGAATGCAGCTCAATGTGCCGGCCAATCACTCTACAGTTTATTTTGTAAAAATAGGCAACGGGAAGACTGGAAACTCTTTATCACTATTCTATTTTTGTTGAATATTCTGTCGTGAACATGTGCCATATTGCATTTATTCCTTGTTTTATTTTCCTCTTAACACCTCACAATAGAACAATTAACAGTTTTCAGATGTAATACTTCACAGAAAAAAAGAATAAAGGTTCCTTTTAGAAGCCTCTGCTATCATATGATTTCTGTTGCAGATGCCTGGCTTTTTCATCCTCTAAGTCAACTGTTATTACCCTTCAAGAAAATGACATGTTGCTAGAAATAAAACTGCAGTACAGGACAGCACAGTGTGCAGAAAGGAAAAACAGAGAGGACTCAACAATTTCATTTACTAACTTCTTACTTTGAACTCCCCCCCCCAATTTTTTCCTTTCCTTTCCTTTCTTTTGTTTTTTTGTGTTTGTTCTTGATTTTTTGCCCCATTGTGCACCACAATTCAGGAAGATATTGAGAAGCTGGAACATGTCCAGAAGAGGGCGACCAGGATGGTGAGAGGTTTGGAAGCCATGCCCTATGAGGAGCAGCTTAGCGATCTGGGCATGTTTAGTCCGGAGAAGAGAAGGTTGAGAGGTGACACGATAGCCATGTTTAAATATTTGAAGGGATGTCATACTGAGGATGGAGCAAGCTTGTTTTCTGCTGCTTCAGAGACTAGAACACAGAGTAATGGGTTCAAACTACAGGAAAAGAGATTCCACCTAAACATTAGGAATAACTTCCTAACAGTAAGAGCTGTTCAGAAGTGGAATACACTGTCTTGGAGTGTGGTGGAGTATCCTTCTTTCGAAGTTTTTAAACAGAGGCTGGATGGCCATATGTTGGGAATGATTTGATTGTGTATTCCTAAGGAGCAGTGATCAACCTTCATAGAGGGCATTATCTGAACAGCAGTATTCTTCCAACCATACAGATTCCTTGAATGGATATAAACACGGCTGCTTCTGTACAGCCACATTTATGAGGAAAAGTTGGGCGGGGGGGGGGCAGAGACCCATAGTTCAATAGACCCAGCAACATATTCTGCTTGACCCAAGCCAAGGTAGCAAATGGACTTCAATCCTAAATTAATTACTTTGAGTAACTGTTCTCAAAGTGTCAAGCATGCCATTTTGCTATCAGACAGTAACTAATAATGTTTAATGTTTTAAAATAATTTGTACTTTTACTGTACTTAGCCAATCTGTATAGCATGTCCTCTTTGCTCCTACTAGATATTTCCCTATAACGCAGAGAGCAACCATTTCCAGTTGCTACAAGGGAATGATACAGCATTGTTCCTTCTACTATTTACTGACTACAATCACAAAAATACTGTCTGATTCATAATGAGAAGCAATAACTCAACTCTGCACTGGAACTTCTAGAATACATATGTGGGCATATACCATCCTCACTGCCAACCTTACTGCTGATTTTTATAACTTTAACTTATTTTTTTTTCCTTAAAGGAAAAGTGATTCTCTTTTTAAAAAAAAGGTACGGTATGTGTTTCTTATTTGTTTACACAGTGCTGGGTTTTGCCATGGAAATGGTGGTGTTTTTAAAAAATATATACAAGCCCTTGCTTTCAAGGAAAATCGTACTTCCAGCAGTGAGGGCAATGGGCATTCTGGACTTGTTCAGCTGTGTATTTATGAGCCCAGAGGTGTACACAAACTTTTGAAGCCTTTTTTGTATCTTTAAATGATTTCAGTAAAGGTAATTTTTACATGCAACATTTTAAAATAACTTCTTCAGATGCAATACTAGCTGAATATGAAATGTGATCCCAAAATGGAACATCTTCACATATCATTCTAGACTGTTGCTTCACTTTGTGTAATGGTGCTAGAAACACACACATCTACCATTCTAACCATTGTGCTCTCCAATTAAGTGTGCTTTTTTCTCTTCTCTTTTCAATTTTATCACCAGCAAGTTTTACCAAAGTCACTACTTAGTCCAGGCAAAATAGTTATTATAGCTTGGGGTTGTTTTCCTCCAGCACTAACTTTTTGGGGAGAGGGATGAGTGTGGTGTGACCTTTAAAGTCAGCAGAACTCACAAATTATCCCATCCTGCCATGTTTTTATTTTCCTAGAGAGGGGGAAAAATGAAAGCCCAATAAGAGGGGTTTTGCCAAGTGAGGCTCCCTGATGCACATTATTATTAGTACAGCAAACCACAATTTGAAGATGAATGTAACAGCAGCACTTCTTATAAAGTAGTATGTTAAGGCTTTTTAAAGGAAATTAAGGAGCACAAAAGCAACACACCTGCCCCAGGCGGCTTCCATTGTAGATTTCTTACTAACAGGAACACAGGAGGACTCCACAACACTTGACTTGTTTAGTTTGTAGCAAAAGCCACAAATTGGATCCAGCATGCATCCATTGCAGTAACTGAAAGAAAGAATCAAAAACCACCAGGTTAAATCCCATCTTTTCAGAGTAAAATTTCAGTTAGGAATTGGAGATGATCAGGCTATCTCAAATGACACCTTTTTACCTTAATAAAACTACTTTTTGGGAACGTTTGTGTAGTGGACGCAAAACATTTAAAAGAAAACATGTTGTAAACATAGGAATCAGTTTAACTAGCTAAAATATATTTGATCCAATTAAAATTCTGTGTTTCAAAGTCCTAATTATTTTTGTTGAAAAATTAAGTATGCTGCATGTGTGTGTGCCTTCAAATAATTTCTGACTTATGGTGACCCTAAGACAAACTTATCACAGGGGTTTCTTGGCAAGATTTGTTCAGAGGGGGTTTGCCTTTGCATCCCCCCCCCAGGCCAAGAGAATGTGACTTGCCCTGGCTGAGCAGGGATTCGAACCCTGGTCTCCAGAGTCATACTCCAATGCTCAAACCACTACACCATGCTGGCTCTAAGTATGCTGCATGCCTCCCCTGAAATGGTAAGATAGAAGAGACCCAGAGATGCTGAACTTCAGCTAGATTGTAGACATCACCAAATTCTGACAAAAGCAGACTATGTATATCAGTAATATGAAGGACATATTTAATTCCTTGTTTTAAAAGCCAACAAACAAAGGCTGAACACCAGCTGTAAAAATCTATGAAAAGTGTCCACCCAAAATATGTTAATTGGGACGCCACATACTCTGGCAGTGGTCAGGAAATCAAGTCCTATGAGGAACAGTCAAGTTTGGGTATGTTTAGCCTGGAGAAGCACAAGTATGAAAACTACCATTGTTTTTGGCTCTAGTATGTTTGAACCAGTTTGTCCTCTCTACCTATACGTATTTGTTGGGTTTTTTTGTTTTTGTTTTTACATTTATGTCCAGCTCTTACATTAAAAATCCAAGGGCCAGACAGCCATTACACCCAATGCATAACTGACATCATATATCTCCTGTGCTTCTGAATGTTAACAAATCAGTATTGTTTCCAGTGCTGTATTTTAGTGGCATGCTCAATAGGCTAGCATGAGATATACACACATCCTAAATGCAATATTCACAAATATCTGATTAAATTCAATTTTCTTACTCCACACAGTAGAACTCCACTTGTTATTTCATCTCATGCTTAATGGTTTTCAAGCACACCATAATTTGGGTGAAATGGGTTCCTGTGGTAGGAAATGATTAGGGTTCTGCTTCTGTGGAGTGGTGCAGCGATATGGATTATTCCTCTGGCCCTTATGTACGTAGCAATATGTTGTCTATTATGGACAGTACTGGGTATCCCTTAATCTTTCTTCCACAAGTTAGACATGGGAACTCTAGAAAAATGCAAGGTTCTTGACCACAGATAGTAGGAAATGCTTTTTAGTGTCATAGAGAGAAAGAGTTAAAAGCCCAATTTGACAGATAAATCATTTGGCAATATTGAGTATTTCCTCTCTCAATCTTCTCATGAGAATGCTGATGAGAAAAGCAACTCCACAATTACCAATTACAGACAGGAAAGGATGAAGACACTATCATATTAGAGATTCATTAAGTTTCAGCAAACATTGTTAAGGCAGACATGGGTCTGAATCTTATTTGTAGATCCAACTATTCAATCAATAGGATTTACATATGTGTTAATTCAACATTCAACAGATGATTCAGTGGGTCACCTCCATTGAGAATACCAATAGGATTAAGGCAATGACAGCAGTGAAAATAGTGTGTGAATATATGTAAAAGACTTATAACAGATAATGCACAGATATATAAAACCACATTTTTAAAAATTACATTTTCAATTTGTATAAGTCATCCTTTATTACAACAGATTCTACGACAGTGTACATAGCATTAACTCCCCCCATGCATTCTAACAATAACACAGTTTAATATATGAGGCAAATAATGACTGAACTAGCAAACAGACAAATAAAATTAATACCTGGGCAACAACAGAATGCTTTAAGCTGCCACCAAAAGAAAGCAAGTTCATTCATTTTCATATAATGGTAATGAAAGTTGTTTTCATAAGTACCAATGGCAATTACCATACAATTCAAGTATGCATACTGCTTTACAGAAACTAGATTAAAAATTCAAATACCCTGTTAGCATTTGCAATTCTCTGTTTCTTTTGGGGTCTGAGTGGGTAAAACTGAGCTCTGAGTCATTGAGTATCAGAGGTGCCTGCAAAAAGAACATTTCCTAACCCCTCTATCTCTGTGAAAAACATAGAAATACCGGTAACATAGGTTTCAGCTGGAAATGGGGAGATGAATCCCTCCACAAGTGAATAAGAGAGAAAATTGGCCCCTGCCCCAGCTGCAGGTGAGCAGGCCTAATATAAAAACACAAATGTTTGCATCACTAAAAGTAGTTACATTTATCAAAGTGTTAATGTTTTTCTTTTAAAACCAAAATCCAAAAATAGCTTTAGTATTAAAATATTTTAGAACTCATTGTTACATATGGAGGTAGAGAGTTCAATATACTCAAGGTATTATACCACTACTAAAATTACAGTTGTCCCTTAATATTCACTGGGGTTTGGTTCCAGGATCCCTCATAGATACCAAAATCCATGACTATTCAAGTCCCATTACAGTTGCCCCTCGACATTCGCGGCTTTTACACTCGCGGTTTTGATTATTCGCGGTTTAGCCCCAGCCCCTTAGGGAAGGCTGCCGAGAGGCGGGGCAACCTCCTGCCTGCACCTTCTCCGGCCTTCCAGAGGCGGCTCCGGGGCTTCAAAGCCCCGGAGTCTGCTCAGGAAGGCCGGGGGATGGGGCGGGCAGCCTCCCTCCCTCCGCCTTTCCCGGCTTTCCTAAGGGGACTCCGAGGCTTCTAAGACCTGGAGTCCCCTCAGGAAGGCCGGGGAGAGGCCGGGCAGCTTCCCTCCCGCCCATCTGCTGCCTTCCCCGGCCTTCCAAAGCCCCAGAGTTCACTCAGAAAGCCTCCTCCCTGCCCGCCCACTGCCTTCCCCAGCCTTCCTGAGGGGACTCCAAGGCTTCTAAGCCCCAGAGTCCACTCAGGAAGGCCGGGGAGAGGAAGACAGCCACCCGCCCGCTGCCTTCCCTGGCCTTTTTAAGCGGGCTCCGGGGCTCCAAAGCCCCGGTGCCTGCTTCAGAAGGCCGGGGAGAGGCAGCGCAGCCTCCTCCCCACCCGCCTGCTCACCCGCCCGCTGCCGTCCACAGCCTTCCTAAGCAGGCTCCGGGTATTCTAAGGCTCGGAGTCCCCTCAGGAAGGTTTGCGGAGAGGCCAGCCAGGCTGGCCAGACACCCTCCCGCCGCCTCCCTCCCTCTGGGGGGGGGGTTTGCAGGAGCAGTTGTTATTTGTGGTTTTTCCACATTCGCCGGGGTCTCAAGAATGTAACCCCCGCGAATGTGGAGGGATGACTGTATATGCAATGGCACAGCAAAATAGTGTCCCTTATATAAGATGGCAAAATCAAGACTTGCTTTTTGGATTATTATTTTTTTAAAGAATATTTTCAAGATGATAATACTTAAATCCATGGATAACAAATCCGTAGATACAGAGGGAGAACTGTATAGCTTGGATTCTGCCATAGGGATTTGCTGGTATGCTCATATCTTCAACTATACTAATATGTTCTGGAAAATATATTATTAATTGAAGTGTTCTTACAGAAGATCTGATACAACAAATTATTTTAATATCTAAAGACCAATCCACAATACCAGATTCTATCATAATTTTTCATACAGGCTTTCAAATTGGGTTATTCTTGTCTTTACAACAGGTGGTGAAACACATGGTGATCGCCTGGATTACAACCAAACCTGTCAGAACAGGGCATCAACATCTTTCATGTGATCTTCAGTAAAGCAGTACACTGAAAAACGTATCATATAGAAAAGTAGATCAAAGGAATATCCAGCTAAGGACTGCCCACAGAACAACACGTTTCACAATTTCTTGGTGTCAAAGCTGATATGGGGATAGACAGTTCAATAAAGCTTTGAAGCTGTTTCTACTATTGGCATTCTATCCCTTCCTACGCTTCGCTTATATTGCAGTCTGTACATCTTTGTACTGGGAAGAAAGCAGCCAGGAAGCAAATAATCAAGGCACACTTCAGCAGATAATGGTCACCAAAAGGGGGAATACAGAGGACAGACTTAGTAAAGCTGTTCCTAATAATGAGTTTGGATTTTAGATTTAAAAAATAGGGAGGAAAGATTCTAGAGAGACAGCCACCAAGCTTAGCGCAACCTACTAAGAACTATTATTTTATACTGCTGAAAATTAATGTAGCCAAGACCAGCCACTTCTACATATAAAATGAACTAGAGTCCTTTAGCTATAAGCAATACAGGCAGGCCAGTTAATGGCAATTTCCTCCTTCCTTGCCTCTTACTCAATGTGTAATATATATTATCTCCACAATTCACAAATCTGCTATACAAACAAAACCAGAACTTTGTTTTTAAAAAAGTAATCAGTTATAGCTATGGTTATAATTTTTAAAGTAACCCTCTGGTTTTCTTTTTAACTCTTTTTATTTTAAACACTCATCCAGGTAGATGGAAAATTGTAGTCATTTTAAAAACAAACAAACAGAATTTACCAGAACCAGAGCATTAACAAATTTAGCTTGTCTGAAGAGCTGGTATAGTTTACAGTGTCAGTAAGGAATACGAGTGCATCATCTGCAAATAAATTAATAAGATGCTGATGTTTATTAATAAGAACACCTGAAACTAATTTATTACATACAACCAGTATGGGGTAGTGGTTTGAGCACTGGACTATGACTATGGAGACCAGGGTTCAAATCCCCAGTCAGCCATGGAAACCCACTGGGTGACCTTGGGCAAGTAACACTCTCTTACCCCCAATGTAAGGAATGTACAAACCCCGTCTAAAAAAAAAAAAACTTGCAAAAAATATAGGGTTGCCATTGGTCAGAAACAACCTGAAGGCACACAACAACAGCAACCAATTTATTAGATCTTTTTAATATTCCAAAGGGTTCAACAGCAATGACAAAAACTACTGGAGATAAGGGACAGCCTTGTTTTGTACATTGCAATAATGTAAACAATTGGGAGAATATTTTATCTGTATAAATATGTGCCTTTGAACTTCCATATAGATGTGATATAATAGAGATTAATTTACTCCCAAACTGCATTTTCCCAATAATTTAATAAAATAGGGCCATTCAATTCTTTCAAACGCTTTAAGAGCGTCCAATGAAACCAAAGCCATGGGTTGCTTATTCAAGTAGGCATAGTAAAGCTCTTTGAATTGTGTCAAAAATACTACGCCTACGTATGAAACCTGTCTGCTCAGATTGTATATAATTGGCAATAAAGTCATCATGCCTGTTAGCTAAGGTGGAAGACAATAATTTATGGTCTTGATTAAGGAGTGAAATGGGTTTATATGTAGATATAGACAGAGGATCTTCTCCTGCTTTAGAGATAATTATAATCTTGGATTCATTCCAACTATGCTATTTGGATAGCATTGCCCCTCCAGTATATCATGAAACAGAGCAGTTAAGTGAGAAATTGCTGGTTATCTATATCTATCTATCTATCTATCTATATATAAAATTGTCTTGGGTATGTTGCCTTTCCTCGTGTGCTGATTGGCTGCTCAGGAAACACACCCAACCCCCACCCACCCAATCAATCATCATCCACATGCAAATTCCCTCTTCATCTCACAATGCACTCCTGTTGTTCAGTCTGTGGCCCAGCTTCCTGTCACTCAATCCGTGGCCCAGATTGTGACCCAGGCAGTCAACTGGTAGTGGAGGCAGCAGCAGCAGGGCAACAGAGCAAGTCACCCCCAGAAATTTTGGGAAAAGTATGTAACACTGAGAATGAAGAGGAAAATTTAAATCCATCGGCCTACCTTACAGAGTTGTTCTCATGAGGTCTAGCGGCCATTTTGGGGGGAGGTTTTTTTAATGGTGTATAGTACGCTAAGTCCAGCTAGTTTTATCAAATTCTCCAGCCCAACCATCTAGTCCTGGAGATTTACCAGGCTTGAGGGCCTTTATTGTTTCCATTACTTCTATGGGAGTAATAAGCCTGTTTAGATAGTTTGCCTGAATATATCCATATTTTCTAATAGTCAATGCTTAGATTTAGAGTGCAGCCACACTACACTAGTAATCCAGTTTGAAACTGGATTATTTGCCATGGCTCCTTCCTATGGAAACTTGGGATTTGTAGTTTGGTGAGGTACCAGGACTATTTGGCAGAGAAGGCTAAATACCTTGTAAAGCTACAAATTCCAGGATTCGGTAGGAAGGAGCCATGGCAAATAATCCAATTTCAAAATGGATTAATTGCATAGTGTGGATTAGGCTTTAGTCATCAATTTTATGTACTCCCCATCTTCTATGAAAATGTTTTTGTGTTTGTTAACAAATTAAAATGTATCACAACAACAAAACCACCAGATAAGAAATTGGATTAAAATACAGTTGTCCCTTCATATTCGCTGGGGTTTGGTTCCAGGACCCCCCCTCCCCGATACCAAAATCCGTGAATACTCAAGTCCTATTATATGTAATGGCATAGCAAAATGTTGTCCCTTATATAAGATGGCAAAATCAAGGTTTGCTTTTCAGATTATTAAATTGTTAAGAATATTTTCAAGGTATGAATACAGTACTTAAATCCATGGATACCAAATCTGTGGATATGGAGGGACAACTGGAATAGCTACTGAAAACGATTTCTGTCACAGATAAGAATACAGGAAAATAAAAACACAGCAAGAATAAACACAATAAGCTTGGTATTGAAAACATGACTTGTGGACTCAATGCTGAAGAATTCATGCCTGGTGGACAGGGCATGCCTCTGCTTCTGCCCAATACCATTTTATAAATAAGGGACTTGTAAATACTGTAAGGAGGACTAGGTTTAAAGAGATTCACTGATGGGGGACATTCCTCCAACCGAGGTAACCAGGGCTTGCTATTGCAGGAGGCCACAAGAAGCATGAAGAAAGAGCTGCTGCTGTGTCCCCATTAGCCACCTTCTCCCATGTTCAGCAGCACGATGCCCTGGTTCTTCCTGGTGAAGAGCAGGAAGACTGCCCTGGTCAGAGGAGCGTCCCCCACCAGTGTCCCTTTAAAACCCACGCGCCCCCCTTACAGTATTTGCAGCCTCACACTTGTGTCTCTCTGCAGTCTTATATTTGTGTTTCTCTGCAGCTTATCCAGCCTTGCAAATGTGCTGTGTAAAGTACAGGTACTATGCATTGTGTTGCATACAGTACTGCAGTTTGAATCTGCAGTGGGCTGAATCCATGGCCCACTATAGTAGGCTCTGACTATGTATGAGCCAGACAACTAAATGCTCAATTATCAAAGTAACTGTGAAATTACTGCCTCTATTATTTTACCAGATGAGATATTTTACTACCTCAGAGTGATGTTTTGTTTCAGAATTCACACCTAACCAGACTTACAATAAAAGCATAATATGACAATATCATCTCAAGAACTGAAACAATGTTCTTCAGTTTCATCCACCTACTACATACAATTTTTTTGTAAGGACAAAAAAACAAATGGGACAAAAATTGCTTTAGCAAATCTACTGCTTTGCCCTGCTGGGGTACTTTTTTGTCCCACAGGATGTAATGCATTGGGGACAAAAAATACCACACCTGTCACTTAATGCATGCTTACTTATTTATGCTGTAATCCAATATAAAATATGTATTCCTCAATCCCACAATAATGTAAAGCAAGGCAAAGGCAGCACATTCCAGAATGGAAAGGAATAGATTGAATAGCAGTGTATTAGTTTCAGCACAGGGCCTGCTGTTATTTAAAAAATAATTGCTAACATTGAGTTTGTGGAAAGGCCCCCTAGGTGGCTAACAATAATAAAAGCCATACAGCAATGAAAATAAATAAAAACAGAAACATCACAGCAGCACAAGCAGCTGTATACTATTTGACCATTTTTTTCTCCTCTGAAATAATCATCATACTTTGGCTGCAGGGACAGGGGTGTGGATGAGTGGCCCTCTAGAAACTGCTGGATTACAACTCCCATTAGCCCTACCTAATAAAGCCAATGGTAAGGGAAAGCGGGAGCTGAAATCATAATCCCTTACTTACGCTTTATCACTTGCCAGACAGCAAGCAGTGAAAGGTGACTCTTCCTTCTACACCTGAGCATCACACACATATGGCACTTTGCTTTGTATGTTCTTGCATGGCAGGGGGCTGGAATGGATGGCCCTTGTGGTCTCTTCCAACTCTATGATTCTAAGATATATCTAAAAAGACCCTGACTGCTTGGCCATGGCATCACTCTTCTGAGGGAAGGATAAGAAGCACGACCTTAGACAGGGATGTTCATAGACAGAGAGGTACATACAGGGAGAGACACACCTGTTACGAACTATTCTGCAACAGGTTGATTTTATCATTTTTTATATTAGGGCACCAGAACTATCTTCCAACATCTACTGGAAACATCACAATGTATTCAAGTGCTGTAACACAGTACTATGTTATATCAAGCAGCAATATGGAAAAAACATTTACTCTCAGTCTAATTGTTCATATAACAGGATTGCATAAGAGTATGCATAACTATGAGTTCATCTTACTTTGTGAAGCAGGGATCGATCAGCCAGAACAAAATTCTGAAAATACTTAAAAGCCTGTTCAGATCTTACTTACAATGAAGTACTTCATAATCAGAACATCTTATACTCCTCAGAGATTGAGCACTCATTTATGTTTAGTTCCTCATGACAAGCACGGGGGTTTTCCTTACAAAAGAATGAGCTACCAATGTGTTCCTTCTTGGAGTGACTTCTTGGCTGCACAAACTGTTTTTACCAAACTATAGGTACGGTAAAAGCAATCTGTGCAGTAGGATGCGGGTTCTATTAATTAAGGACAAAGGCAGAAGATTGGCCCTGCCAGTCAGTCAGTTTATTCATGCAATAATACAGGTAGTATACTTCAGCCAGCATTCTTTCCTCTTGAGCTCGTCTTCATCTCCACTGCCTAGAAAACAGCACCATACAGCTGTACATTTGATTTCATCTAGGGATATTACCTGAGTACCCAGTTGCAAAATTGCAAAACCAAACTGGAAGTGAAAGCGACTTCTGTAAAACATATTAAAATACCCTGAGTAGAGCTTGGAAGTAACTAGTAGAAATAACGTACAATATACCAACAGCTAGGAACTTACAATTAGCTCATTTCCAGTAACAAAGGGTTGACTGTATTATACTAGGAATGTTGTCTGAGAAAGGATAACTTCACTTCTTTTGTGGTATAACTGTAACTATTTACTTTTTACTTAAGGTTGTATGGCCTCATTAAATGGTGGAGGAGGAATACTACATTGTTCCAGTGCTGGTTCACACTCTGCTGTGGATGCTGTACAGTAAGCAGGAGAAAAGTATGCTTATATCATAGGCCAGCAAAATGTGGCATTCAGACCTTTTTCTTTTTTAAAAAAAAAATTAGGAATACCTATTTTACCTGCATTTGAGAAAACAGGAAAGTGATGTGTTCTTGAAATTGTCAATATAATAGTACCTAACTATTCTTTGGGGTAGTGTACTTGAAGCGATAACTGTAACTAAAGGCTGTCTTAAGGTAAAGACTCCAATGTATCTGAGTCTAGGCCACTTTTGCTTGGGATTCTATATGAAGAAAATGTCCTTGTGAATAAAATATTAAAGTATTTGGATGATAAAGACACCAGAAGTATAGAAGAACAAGACAGGCACAAAAGCTCAGCAAAGAAACCTATGGGGCCATTTGTTTTTCTATTCTGCATATTTTAGTTTAGATAAGAAAGAGATCCAGTTGTCACACAAATAAATATATTTAGGATTGGATATTGCTTTATTGGATTGTCCATAGTAAGAACTTCTCCCACATCACAACTGCTCCTTTTGATAATAGTTGGTTGTTGCAATGTACTGATTGACTAAACCAGTGTAGGCAACCTATTGGCCTTCCAGCATTCAGGCCAATGCCCATCACTTCTGACCACTAGCCATGCCAACATATCTACAGTCTGTCTGCTGCCAGTTTACACAAAGATTATACAAGTGATCATACAAATTGTTGCAGGGCTAAGTCCTTCTCATCAATGTTTCCATTCCATCCTTGTCTTCTTTCAAAATACTCCTTTCTAGCCTCAAAAGAACAAGCAGAGTACTCAGTAGGACATTTTTTGGGGTTGGGGAGGGGTCTTCCTAGTTAGGTTTTCCCCTGCAAATTTTGAATTTCCTCCAAGAATGTTGATACCTCTCCCTTATTTCTCTGCAGTCCTGTTTTAGCATCATATCTGCTGGAATGCAGGATCATAGTTTGTGATTAATGAATCTATGATGAACATTTTATTAAAATTAGTAAAAAGAGAAAATAAATTGCCTACATCATGCACCTTTTGATATGATTTACTCATTAAAAATGTTCCTTCCAACACAAACAGAAGGAAGGAATAATAAACATAAAACTCTAAAATACAATTGCAAAACAAATTATCCAGATAGCTACAAAACAAAAACAAAACAATATAGTATGAAACAGCAAGAAAATATAAAAATAAAATGAACTGACCAATACATGTAATCAAATATAAAACAGCAATACATATACATAATATAAAACAAACTGACCAATACATGTAATCAAAATATACAAGATTATAAAACAGTATCAAACTGAAATTCCAAAAGCTTTGGAAAACGGAAAAGATTTTTAAAACACCACAAAATTTAAAAACACCACAAGAAGGAGCAGTCTGCAAATGTTCAGGGCAAGAATTCTAAGAATATGGGGTAGTGAGTGAGAAAGGATGAAGCCGAGCCAGGGAAGAAGAAATCCTCGGTTGGGTGAGAAGCCTAGAGCTCCTGAACACAGATCTTGGGCAGACCAATAAAAAGAAATGAGGGCTGAAAGATGGGGGGGGGAGCTAGGTTGTAAAGGGTTTTGAAAGTTAAAACAAGAAGCTTATACTGAATCCTAGAAGGAATGGGTAACCAATGAAGAGATATCAAAGGTGAGGTAACATGAGCAAAATTACGGGCCAAAAAAATAATCTTAGCAGCAGAACGTTGAACAGAAACCAGAGGACAAAGATGAGATAATGGAAGACCAGTTAGAAGATGATTACAATAATCAAGGCGGGTAATTACTAAGCACGAACTAAGGTCTTAGCTGAGGAAGCAGAAATAAAAGGTCTGATTTTGGCAAAGTTATAAAGAAAAAAGGGACATGTCTTTGTTACAGCCTCAGTGTGCGGAACAAAAGACAAAGAAGAGTCAGAAATAAATCCAAGACTCCATGCTTCCTTTACAAGATAGATGAGAACAAATTGTTAACAGTGTTAATAGCCCTAGGATACAGCCTTGAGGCACTCCACTTGAGATCTCCTTCCAGTTTGAAGCACAGCCATTGATTATCACTCTTTGAGCATGGTTCTCCAACCAGTTATGGATCCATCTGACAGTGTTCTCATCTATTCCACATTTAATCCATTTGCTAATCAAAACATTATGGGAGACTTTATCAAATGCTTTGCTGAAATCCAGATAAATGACATCCACAGCATACCCACCATCTACTAAACTAGAGACCTGATTTTTTTAAAAAAAGATACAATATTAGTTTGGCAGAATTTCTTCTTGACAAACCCATGCTGGCTTCTACTAATGACTGCGCTTTTTTGGTAGCTTTCTTTTGCCCCCCCCTTTTTTTTTTGAAGGGAAAGACAATGTTTGCCCTTCTTTGGTCCTTTGGCACCACACTTGTTCTCAAAGACTTCTCAAAATGATGGCAAGAGGTTCAGAGAGTACATCAGCAAGTTCCTTCGGTACTTTGGGATGCAGTTCATCTGACCCTGCAGATCTGAACTTGTTTAGGTTAGCTAGGTGATTCCTGACTAATTCCCTATCAATCTTGATTTGCAATCCAGATCCCTTGCCAAGGTATCTGCTGTTGCATGGAAGTTTTTTTTTTGGGGGGGGGGAAACTGAAGCAAAATAGATACTGAATAGTTCTGCTTTTTCATTCATTAGGATTTTGCCATTCTTATTGAACAGCAGTCCCACTGTCTCCTTAATCATTCTCTTGGCTCAAATGTATCTGAAAACCCCTTTTCTGGTGTTTGTTGCTTGCCTTGCCAGTCTTAGTTCATTAGGAGCTTTAGCTTTCCTTATAGTATTCCTGCAAGTTTGGGCTACACATCTGTACTCTTCCTTGGTGATCTGCCCTTCCTTCTATATACATACTCCTTTTTCTTTTTACTTTCTCCTTGAGTTTGTTATGCAGACACATTGGCTTTTTCAGATATTTTCCATTTTTCTTTTCCCATGGTATTGTTTATGATTGTGCTTTTTGCAACTCATTCTTCAAGAATTTCCACCCTTGCTGGGTGTCATTTTCCTTTAGTATGTCTAGCCATGGGATTCCACCCACTAATTCCCTGAACTTATTAACATCAGCTTTCCTGAAATACAAGGTCCATGTTTGACTATATTCTTCTTTGGCCTGTCCCACAATTGCAAATGCTGGCATTACATGGTCACTTCCCCCTAAAATACTGACTACTTTTATTTGAGTGACCAACTCCTCCCTATCGGTTAGAATCAAATCCAGGATTTCTGATCCCTTTGTTCCTTCCTCTACCTTTTAAAATAAATTATCTGCAAGACACATCAGGAATTTGTTGGAGAGCCTATCCCGGAGTTAGTCTCCCAGCAAATATCAGGGTAATTGAAGCCACCCCCATAACTACTAATTCTTGCATCTTTGAGATTTCTGACATTTGTTTCTGAAATCATAGTTATGAGAATTACTTGTGCAAAATATAACCAAAAGGAAAACAATTCTCCATCCTACCTACCAATTTCTACAGACAATGGTGGGGCAGGGGGAGAGAAAGGATAATTCCAGATAGAAGGTTACTGTGTCAATCAAAAGAAACTATGCAGTTATTCTGCCTTTCCGCCATAACAGATTTTTGTGTGGAGAGAAAAAAACACTGAATCAGTAGGAGAACACTACAAGTTACTAAATTAAGACATTGTCATCTGGACCCCGTGTAGAATCCCATGAATAAGATAGGGTGATTGCATAATGAAAGCCTTGCTTGGAAGCAGCCAGTGACTCCATTTGCCAAGCAGCAAATGTGACTATATGCACAGCACTGGCTTAAATGTAGATCCTGTAATTTTGCAAACACAGCGACAGATCTCATCCATTTATTGCTATTATATAGGAAAAGCTGGATATAGGACATGCTTTTTCATAATCTAAAATATATACTCTTCTAATAGCTATAAAGACTTAATTTCTCAAACGCAAACTTGTACAAACTGCATGTCTAAAACTGACATTTTCTCTAAATGAAACTAACAAGGTGCAGATGCTGCTTGCTCTGTACTGTAAACAGCAGCTCCTGCTGCACTCAGCAACCCCACTGTGCAGTCTTTGGGCCTATGCTGCAAATCAAGTTCTAGTCTGCATCAAGACACTAAATAGTAACAACAATACATAACAATAAGATATAGTAATGATAATAATATTAGTAGAATTAGAGTAGGCAGCAGTGGGCTTTCTGTAGACCCTATTTCAACAATCAAGTGAGTTAAATAGGGTGTTGTGCTGGAGTGAGTTCTTTTTTATCTTTACGTTAACAATGGCTCATGAAACTGGATGCAGAGGAAACAGGAAGCTTACTATATTTTTATATGCAGATTATATGGTCATACTTTCTTGGAACATGGTGGTTTTACAAATCAGATGGACCTGCTAACTAAATTTTGTTAGCAGAAACAGCTTCATATATTGTTGTGTGCCTTCAAGTCATTTTCGACTTATGGCAACCTTAAGGAGAACCTAATCATGGGGTTTTCTAAAGGCTGAGAGTGTGTTACTTGCCCAAGGTCACCCAGTGAGTTTTTATGTCAAGCAGGGATTTGAACCCTGGTCTCCAGAGTAGTAGTCCAACACTTAAACCACTACGCCCTGCTGGCTCCTCCAGTTTCATATACATTGCACTAAAACTAAGGTGGCTGCTTTTGGCAATTGATCACTGACATTGACTCAGTCAGTATCAACGATTCCCATCTGAAGTTAATACAGTTGCCCCTCCACATTCGCGAACTCAGCATTCGCGGTTTTAATTATTCGCGGTTTTAGGAGGGCCCCCCTGGGCCCCCCAAAAACCGCGAAAAGGGGCCTCCAGAGGCCCCTTGAAAGCCCTGGGAAGGAGCGGGGAGGGACGGGGAGGCGTTCACAGGGCCTTTGGAGACCCTCCAGAGGCCCCGTGAAGGCCTGGGGCGGGTGGGGGGAGGCCGCGGAGGCCTTCACGGAGCCTTCGAAGGCTCCGTGAAGGCCCCGGGGAGGGAGGGGGGAGGCCTTCACGGAGCCTTGGAAGGCTCCGTGAAGGCCTGGGGAGGGTGGGGGAGTCCGTGGGGGCCTTCACGGAGCCTTTGAAGGCTCCGTGAAGGCCCCGGGGAGGGAGGGGGGAGGATGGGGGGGAGGCCTTCACGGAGCCTTGGAAGGCTCCGTGAAGGCCTGGGGAGAGTCCGCAGGGGCCTTCACGGAGCCTTTGAAGGCTCCGTGAAGGCCCCAGGGAGGGAGGGTGGAGGTTGTGGGGAGGCCTTCACGGAGCCTTGGAAGACTCCGTCAAGGCCTGGGGAGGGTGGGGGGAGTCCGCGGGGGCCTTCACGGAGCCTTCGAAGGCTCCATGAAGGCCCCAGGGAGGGAGGGTGGAGGTTGTGGGGAGGCCTTCACGGAGCCTTGGAAGACTCCGTCAAGGCCTGGGGAGGGTGGGGGGAGTCCGCGGGGGCCTTCACGGAGCCTTTGAAGGCTCCGTGAAGGCCCCAGGGAGGGAGGGTGGAGGTTGGGGGGAGGCCTTCATGGAGCCTTGGAAGACTCCGTGAAGGCCTGGGGAGGGTGGGGGGAGGCCGCGGAGGCCTTCAAAGAGCCTTCGAAGGCTCCGTGAAGGCCCCGGGGAGGGAGGGTGGAGGTCGTGGGGAGGCCTTCACGGAGCCTTGGAAGACTCCGTGAAGGCCTGGGGAGGGTGGGGGGAGTCCGCGGGGGCCTTCACGGAGCCTTTGAAGGCTCCGTGAAGGCCCCAGGGAGGGAGGGAGGGTGGAGGTTGGGGGGAGGCCTTCATGGAGCCTTGGAAGACTCCGTGAAGGCCTGGGGAGGGTGGGGGGAGGCCGCGGAGGCCTTCACAGAGCCTTCGAAGGCTCCGTGAAGGCCCCGGGGAGGGAGGGTGGAGGGTTGCAGAGGCCTTCACGGAGCCTTGGAAGGCTCCGTGAAGGCCTGGGGAGGGTGGGGGGAGGGCAATCAATATTCGCGGTTTTTTGACATTCGCGGGGGTCCATGGAACCTAACCCCCGCGAATGTCAAGGGACAACTGTATTTAGATTGCTGACACATTGCAGAAATAATGCAGTTTGACACCACTTTAACTATTATGCCTCCATCCTATGGAATCCTGGGATTTGTAATTTGTTGTGGCATCAGAGCTCTGTGACAGAGAAGCGTAAATATCTCACAGAACTGCAAATCCCAGAATTCCACAGCATTGATTCATGGCTCTTAAAATGGTGTCAAATTGGATTGTTTCTACAGTGTGGCAGCAACCTAAGGCTCAATGCTATGGAATTATGGGGTCTATAGTTTGTGAGCTATTTAGCCTTCTCTATCAGAGAGCTCTGGTGCCACAACAAACTACAAATCCCAGGATTCCATAGGATGGAGGCATGATCGATAAAGCAGTGTCAAACTGCATTATTTCTGCAGTGTGGTAGCAGCCTGAGTTACCTATGGAAGAACGGCTTTTTTGTTTTTGTTTTTTCCCCAGCCAGTTCATCTTTGGGGATCTAGCAAGATTCCATTCTGAAAGCAAGATCTCTCACCATCTCTTCTATATTAAGGGTGGACAATAATTTGTCCCAGTTTGTTATGTCTTTTGGGCTAATATTGCTCCTTTTAAGTTGCATGATGTAGAACTTGTTGCACACAGGAATGCCTTTCTGGATGTCATTTCTCAAAGTGCACTCTCTGCTTTCTTAAAAGAAGGAGATTATAGTATAAGAAACTACCCTGGGAACAGTGCTGTTAAATGTGATTAAAAATATTACTCACTTTGTTATTCATTTTGTCACATCTTGTTTACAAAGAGCCACATGGCAATTATTTACCGGTATGTTAGTTTAGGCTTAGGAAGATACATGTAGCAAATTTGTTTCTGTTCTTTGATCGTGTTAAACACGCCACCACTCTTCCACTGGTAGTTAGGAATTTGAAAGCTCAACATGTTGCTTAACTCTGAATGGTCTTTTATTTTGTTAAGGCATCTACACAAACAATACAATAATTGTTGCTACTATCAATTCTACCCAGGCTGGACTGTGAACTCAAATCATCACACAAAGTCCTGATCATAGTTCAATGGAGGTTGGGCACACAAAAATAGGCAGTGTCGACACAAATCTATAGCAGGCTAGCTGACCATACTGCTACACAGTTTGCCAATTCTTCTCTTCAAGGCCTTAGCAGCTGTGGCCCATAGAAATATTGTGTCTCACAGGAATCACTGCTACCGCTGCTCTAAGATGTTAGTCTCGGTGCTGCTCCTACTCCAGCATCTTAAGACACCTAATATGTCCCCTGACCTGTTAAGGTTTTGCTTACCGAGGGAAATACTTGTTTCTCCCATCTGGATTATGTTACTGAATTTTATGGGTCTTAAAGTATGCTAGCTTTGAACTGTATATAATCTCTACACTAATAAAATTTGAAGGTGTATTGTTCAAATTTTCAAAACATATTTGTTTTGTGAATCTTTTTGTAATAGTAACCATGTTGCAAGAAGTAAGTCAGAATCTTATTTCTTAGGGTTTTGTTTTTGTCCCTGTAAAAAGAAAAAGAGTTCATTTGATAAATGAACAATCTAGCTAACTGCAACTGAAACACCATAATTTGTGGTTGAGCAAACCTTTTCACCAGCAGGATGGCCAAATCTCCATAAATGTAATGTCTACAGTTCTTAATATGTCCAAATCACACAGAATAATATATAAATCAGACATGCTATTTGAACTGAATGTTTTAGAAAACATCTACTGCACCTACTCAAACTTCTTTTGTTTACATGATCTTGAGTTCAGCCATTTTATTCTTGTAGTATATATTTCACAGAGCCAACATGGTGTAGTGGTTTGACTGCTAGATTATGGCTCTGGAGACCAGGGTTCAAATCTCTGCTCAGCCATGGAAATCCAGTGGGTAGCCTTGGGCAAGTCACATTCAGCCTTAGAGGAAGGCAACGGCAAACCTGCTCTAAACAAACATTGCCAAGAAAAACCTTGTGACAGGTTTGCCTTGGGGTCTCCATAAGTCAGAAATAACTTGAGAATAACATGTACATATTTCAAAACCTCATTTTCCTAAGAAGATCCTTGGGATACATGGTTCCAAACTGGCTTGGATCAAGCATATCTTATCTATCAGTGCTTGCTTGAACTATGACAGAGAACATAGCAATTTCTTAATAACTGTAAGAGAAGAGCATCCCAAAATATCAACGTTCTATTAATGACTATAACGACTCCTTTATTTACACTGTAACTGACCTACAACAAAATGTATTCCATGTTCCTTTTTTAAAATAACTAAAATGACAGATGCCTAGACTGTGTTGAAAGATGTTCTGTTACCCTCCCAGGGTTTTAAATTAAATTAGGAAATTAATGGAGAGGACAACATGCTAAAGAAAGGTTAAATGTTAGTGTTCAAGAACAGCCTTTATTGCTTAGTCAATTTCAGGATTTATTATAAGGTCATTTCTCAGATCTACAGCATGAGCTTCCAAACAGAATTTTAATTGCATTTTGATCTGAACAGCATGGAATGGTCTGAACATGTGCATGTACTTTATTTTAAGATTTAATTCTTTTGAATTTGGCATGGAAGTCTGCAAAACATTGGTTGATCGGCAAGAAGAAGCTTGCCTTTGCTATCGGGGAAAACACAAAATTTTGTAAACCAAAGGTAGGGAATTTTTTTCCACCTGAAGAACAGATGGAAAGGTGGAATGAAAAGGTGGAATGAAAAATGCCAGTGTATTTTAATTTAAAGCTATTACCAGCAATAGCTGAGCCTTGGAAGATGGATTTCAATATTTTTTTGGGGGGGGATGCAAAAGCAGAGAAACCACCAGAGAACTGTGTCATGGCAAAAAACCTTAACACCTGGGAAACCCTGGAAGAACTGTGACTCAAAGGGCTTACCTACACAGGCTAAATGCCCCAGCTTGCCTCTATTCCAGAGCACTGCAGTCCAGATGATGCATGACATTTACTCCAATATGCCACTGGCCAGTCCACACCACCCCCAGGGCAAATATAGGGCTAGAACAGGGGCAAGCCAGCGTGGGGCCAGATAAAACATTATATGAAAATACTCAGTTTAATCTGCTGCTGCCAGATTGGGCCCTGCATGTCCATGGGAGCCCATCCCAGCACACTGTCCCTCACTGCCACTGCCAGCTCCCTGGCTCTCCCAGAAGGCAGGCAGGGGTCCCTCAGCATGTGATCAAGGCTGGTCACATGCAGTAGGCCTTCAGTCACATGTTGTGCATCCCCTTCCTGCTTCCGTGTTTGCAGGTGAAATGGTGGTGGTAGTAGTAGAACAGTGTTTTGTTTGGATGCCAGCCCATTTTCCCTAGGTAACGGGGACAGAAAGGGCTAGACCCGGATATGGCAGGGTCTAGGATATGCCAGCAGGGAGCCGGTGTATCTTGGCTGGTATAGATGAGCTCCAAAAGGGTTGGATTCAGCTCTAGATCTAGCCCTGATATGCCCCCCCCTTTTTAAGAATACTAAGTGGTATACATGATTACTCTTAAAATCATAATCGCTTCAATGAAGCAGACTAGACCAGGGATGAGCAGACTGTATTTCGTCAGTGGACTATTGTTCAGTTTTTAGTGGAGTCCTTGGTACTTGTTGGAAACTGGGATACTTTCGAAGAATGGACTTAATGGGTTAAATAGATGTTACTATGACCAAGATAACTTTGTGTTTTTAAGAGAGCATCCTCCTACTATTAAGAGATCCCAGGTCAGAGGTGGAGAAAATGTGGCCCATAGACTGCATGTGTCCCCAGAGTCACTTTTGTAGCCCACTTCTGCTGGAGGGCCCTTTCTTTTTTAAACAAACAACCCATTCTGGGAACGTAGTGAGCAATTTTGTCTCATTTTGGACCTCCCCTTGGCACTGTTTTAGGAAAGAGGTTTGTAAACCAGAAGCTGAACTTTTGTTTACTGTCTTTTTAAATAAAATCCTCTCCTGGGCCTAAAATAGCCTGGGGATGCCCCAACTGTCCTCCACCAATATAGTGGGGTCTTCTGAGTTAATTAAAAAAGATCTGAAGAGGGCACAATGGGAGGCAGCCCTCCAGTCTCACAGAAGCCCCCCAGACCCTGGTACTTGCCTAACCATTGACTCAATATATATTCATTATACACTATAAATTTTAAAGCCCACCAGTGTAATTTTTTAAGCCTACTGGGGAATTTTAGCAAAAAATGAAAATGGACTATAGCAGTGATTCTTAACCCTTTCTTTACCAGAAACCCCCTTTAAATATCTTTTGTTGCTGTAGACCCTCTGATGATGATGATATATTAACAATTACACCATCTGTTAAACCTTTCCTCAAAGTAGCCGGAGGGAATGGGAAGACTTTTATGCTGTTTCTTCCTGCCACTTGACAGCTGGAGTGGATTGAACAGCAACGTGCAGGCCCAGCCAGCCAAACTTTGCTTTGGCTCCTGTCATGTGGCTGCTCCACTGTGGGAAGGAAGTGGGCTGAGCAGCCTTCAAGCTTTTGCAGACCCCCTGTGAGGACACTGTGGCCCACTCACAGACCACGGGTTAAGAACCACTGGGCTACAGTATTATGCTTTGTGGGAAACTAATTCCAAATAATGAAAATCATTCAAGGGATTCTGCAGCAAGTTGATGCTAGTTTTAAGTTACTGGTGTCTACTCTAGACAATAAATAAAGTGCAAGGTCCTAATGGATAATTCTGTGGTCTCCCAAACCCTTCTTGGGTATAAGATTACCTGGACCATCTATGAAATCAGTGCATGTAAGTCAGTTACAATGCTTTCCTATCTGGGAACAAACTGGCCAGTAAACACACTTCTGAGTAAATATGTATCAAATTGTGCTGTTCAAGGCACAAGCAGTAAGGAAGCCAAGCAGAGTGAATAGTGAACAGGTCACCACACAGGGAAAGGAATATATGAACAGCCCATCTGGTTAACAGCCTCATCTGAACTGAAATTTTATTGCTCAATACATTACAAGCAAAGGTATGTGTCATTTCCTATTTTTAATATCTCTGAGATATTAGAAAAAATACTATTAAGTACCAATGTCTTAATTTCAGCCAGCCATGGAGGGTGTCATGACTAACTTTGTGAGGTTAATTTTGCAATGATGACTCAGTAATTGATTAACTCTGTATTGTGTGTGCTACAACATTTTGCCTTCTTTACCTCACTTGAACCCTCCACACAGACGAATCTAGAAGTTTTCCTGGAGAAACACTTGCACACGAATTTTGAAGTATGTGTACTGGAAAGATTTTGGGCTGTGAAAATACTGGTCACAAATCCAAACAAACACTTATAATTACACAACCAGGTACACTGCTTTCTCCTATGCTACCTGAAAAGTATTATCTGTTTTATCTTAATGTCTCTGGCAACAGTAGGCCTCCACAGAAGATGTGGGTTTGGTTAAAAAGGGTCTTGCAAAGGATGGATTGTCTAACAAATATGTGACAGACACTCTGACATGGCAAAAAGTGTCTGATAGCAAACCAGAGCTTCCATAAGGAAGAAAACTGGATGTACTGAAACAAGCCACATGCTGCTATTAACACTGCTATGGGGATCAAAGGAATGAGAATGAAAAGGTGAAGAAAGGGCTTGAAGTGCACAGTCCGTCAGGCAGTACAGTGTCACTAAAGGGCTGGGAGTGATCTAAGATATTGCTTAAAAAATCTGAATATAACTATAGTCACAGGACATGTTGCTGACCTTTCATGAATTCTTTGATTATGGCTATTATATATTGCTGTGCTGAACATACTAGAATTATAGAAGAATTGGAAGAGACCACAAGGGCCATCCATCTAGTCCAACCCTCTGCCTTGCAGGAATACACAAGCAAAGCATTCCTGACAGATGGCCATCCAGCCTCTATTTAAAAACCTCCAAAGAAGGAGACTCCACCACACTCCAAGGCAGTGCATTCAACTGCTGAACAGCTCTTACTGTCAGGAAGTTCTTCCTAATGTTTAGGTGGAATCACTTTCTACATGGACATACTACATTGGCTTCTGACTCCACTGTGTTGTTTTAATGACAGGCATTCTGAATAGCACACATAGCTTGTGGCTCTGTATACAGGTTTTAATAAAAATATAAAAATCAGGAAAGGCTAAATGAAACTTACACAACCAAGCAAAAATTAGCTGTATTAAAACCTTTGCATTCAGTCATCCCTTCACTTAAGCTGTAAAATTAGGTTGAAAAGTGATATCATTATTTGGTAATTTATCCAGAACTTGGAAAAGTTACTTTTGGAGGGGGCTAAAACTCCCCAAATCCTCCATGGGTCATACTGCCATTTCTGAGCAAGGTGATCGAGAGGGCAGTTGCTCTTCAACTCCAAGCTGTCTTGGATGAAACCGATTATCTAGACCCATTTCAAACCGGCTTCAGGACAGGCTTTGGGGTTGAGACTGCCATGGTTGCCTTGACCGACGATCTGCGTCTGAACATCGACGGGGGTAATGTGACCCTGTTGGTGCTCTTAGACCTCTCAGAGGCTTTCGATACGATAGATCATGGCATCCTCTTGGACCGCCTGAGGGGGTTGGGTATCGGAGGCACTGCATTGCAGTGGTTCCGGTCCTAACTCTCGGGCAGGTCCCAGAGAGTGCTGCTCGGGGACAGTTGTTCAAGCAAAAGAGAGCTCACCTGGGGAATTCCACAGGGAGCTATCCTGTCCCCGATGTTATTTAACATCTATATGAAGCCTCTGGGTGAGATTATTTGGAATTATGGAGCTGGGTGTTATCAGTATGCTGATGACACTCAGATCTATTTCTCCGTAACTCATTCGTCGGTCTCGAATTCCAATGACATCTCTTCTTTCAATGAATGTCTTTGGGCGGTAATGGGCTGGATGAGGAAAAACAGATTGAAACTGAATCCAGATAAGACAGAGGTGCTCAAGGTAGCAGCCCTGAAACCAAGAATTGGGTTGCAATCTCCATTCCTGGATGGGGTCACACTCTCCTCCAGTGACTGTGTTCTCAGTCTGGGGGTGCTCCTTGACTTGTCGCTCCTGATGATAAATCAGGTAAATGCGACAGTCAGGAGCACCTGTTATCAGCTTCGGTTGATACGCCAGCTGAGCCCTTTTCTGGAAGCAAGGGAGCTCGAGACCGTCGTTCACGCGCTGGTAATCTCACGCCTAGACTTCTGTAATGCACTTTACATGGGGCTACCCTGTGCTTGGTTCAGAAACTACAGTTAGTACAAAATATGGCGGCCAGGCTTGTTTCAGGAACATCTAGAGGGACCACATCACTCTGGTTTTGAGGTCCCTCCACTGGCTGCCTATTGGTTTCCAGGCCCAGTATAAGGTGTTGGTTATCACCTTTAAAGCCCTAAATGGCTTGGGTCCAAGCTATCTCAGGGACCGTCTCCTCCCTTATAATCCCCCCCGTGCACTCCGGTCCTCTGGGAGGAATTTGCTGCAGTCTCAAAAGTCGAGGCTTTCGGCTACCTCCCAAAGGGCTTTTTCTGTTGTTGCCCCCAGACTATGGAACGGCCTGCCGGATGAGATCTGTCAACTGACATCTTTGGACAGCTTCAAAAAGGCTGTCAAGACGGATCTCTTCCGGCAGGCCTTTCCAGAATAGATTATCCTGGCCTCGGGAACCCCCCTCCTTCAGGAGAGTCCCCACAGCCTCCTTTGTTAACAGAACTGAATATCGCTGGGGACCTACTGTTATTGCCAAATGTAGGTATGTGTTTTTATCAAATGTTTTAATTATTTTAATTTGTAAATTGATTAATAACTTTTTAAGGGGGGAGGGAGCATATTGTTTTACTTGTATGGTTTTTTAATGTTGTGAACCGCCCTGATTGGATTACCAAAGGGTGGTATATAAATAAATATTATTATTATTATTATTATTATTATTATTATTATAAGATTATGGCAGATTTCGTCTAGACAAGGCAACTTTTCCAAATTCTGTTATATTTTCTGTTGTGGTTGGAGCTTAGCTGGCAATTATGCAATTAGGATGTATAATATCAGAGCCCTAGGAATGTACGTGTTCTAACATAGCCTTGTTGGGCCACATCCCTGTCACCATTTCTTGTGGTCAGTGGCTTCTATACATTAGTTTCCCATTCTACAAAGTACTTTTGTTTGCCTGTTCTGAGTTCACTGCCAAATTTCACAGGCAACCCCTGTGTCTTATTTTATTTTAGCTAATAGGATGCTCTACAGGACTCTCAAGGGAATGTATAACTTAATAGAATAACCATTTTAAAAGCCACTATAGAGGCTGATACCATGCACATTTTTGCTAAAACAGAAATCTCCAAATCCCTTTTACCCTGCTTTTCATCTGGAGTACTCAAGGCTGCTAGCAAGATAAATCAAGAAACTTAATTTAAAACCACTCTTATAATTTAACCTTAAAACACTCAAGGAGCAGCAGAAAATAAAATAGCACAGAAAAATTATAGACCATTAAAACACACTAACTAGAAAAGACCCACAGAATCAACTGCTGAAAGGTAAACTCCCATTTGCATAATCCCATTTATTCATGGGATCATTCTCTGGTTTGAACTATTTTTTTTAAAATTTAGGTATTTATACTCCGCCCTTCAGCCACAATGGCTATCAGAGAAGCTTACAAATTGTTTTAAGTAATAGCAATTTACACATCTACACTGCATTAAGCAGTTTCCTGTGTATTAGCTAATTGCCCCCCACATGCCGGGTACTCATTTTACCGACCTACGAAAGGATGGAAGGCTGAGTCAACCTTGGAGCCCTCTGGAATCGAACTTGCAACATGGTGGCTTGCAGTACTGGCATTTAACCACTACGCCACCAGGATTCCCTAGCAATTTAATTTGGGCCACATTCAGAAAGGCAGCAATTCACAGCCTTAACACCCTCTTTAAAAAGGAAAAGTTTTACTAATAACATTTATTAACATTGTATTCCTGTCAAACATAAACCATTATAAAGTTACACAGAACCCAGCAAATCTGTTAGCATTGATGCCTTGGCCTTTTCTACTCCAGACCACCACTGATATCATATAGCACAAATGGCATAATGTAACCTTATTTCTATCTAGCTAAGAGCTGCCATCTTGATACTGTCCAGAAACTACACTGCTCATTACCTCCTCCAACTTCATTGGTCAAGAGAAAGTGCTAACCAAAATAATACCTTCCATATTGCTAGATGGTGTTAATGCAAGCAATTTCCAGCATGCTTGCTAATGTTATAAGGTATCAGGTTTGATTTCTCCACTAATTTAGACTATAATTGAAGCCTATTTCTCATTAACTCACAAAATATGTTTCAAACTCAAGTTTCCATATCAAGCTGTCCCTCTGCTTCAACATATTTGATTGTCTACTACTTGCCCTTCAAAGGTGTAAATAAACTGAGGCTTGCATGCTGGAACATCAGAACCATGCGAGACTCTGCAGACAGTGGACGGCCTGAGCATCATTCTGCTCTAATAGCCCATGAACTATCATGACTTAATATTGACATCGCTGCTCTTAGTGAAGTTCGTCTCCATGAGGAAGGCAGCCTTAAAGAACACAGTGCCGGCTACACACTTTACTGGTGTGGCAAACCCAAAACCAAAAAACATCTTTCAGAAGTAGGCTTTATCATTAAAAACTCCATTGCCTCCAAACTCGAAACCTTGCCAACAGGACACTCTGATCGCATTATTTCCTTACACCTCCCACATGTTGTTCTCTTTAGTATATATGTCCCAACTATGCAAGTCGACCCTGTAGAGAAAGAAAAATTCTACACAGACCTACGCCACCTCATACAAAAAGTCCCTGTAGAAGATAAAATTATTATCCTTGGTGACTTCAATGCCAGAGTAGGAAAGAACTCCGAAGCCTGGAAAGGTTTCTTAGGCAAGCATGGTGTTGGAAACTGCAATGATAATCGACGCCTCTTTCTAGAGTTCTGTGCAGAAAAACAGCTGACTATTACAAACACAATCTTTCAGCAGAAAGATAGCTTGAAGACAACCTGGATGCATTCCCGATCCAAACACTGGCACCTCATTGACTATGTTCTAGTCCGCCAGAGAAACATTCGCTATGTCCGTCATACTCGAGTGATGCCCAGTGCAGAATGCCAAACAGATAATCGCCTCGTAAAATGTAAACTAAATCTTCATCTTAAGTTCAAACCTATGAGGGGTGGCATCTTAAAGAAGAGACTCCAAGTCAACTATCTTCAACAAGCTACCATGAGAGACAACTTCCAGGCAAATCTGCAAACAAAACTTGAAGACCACCCTACAGAACCTTCTCCTACAGTGGTATGGCAACATATAAAAAACAGTATCCTCCAGTCTGTGGAAGAATCCCTCAGGTTCTCCCACAAGAAAAAGTAAGACTGGTTTGATGAAAACAACCAAGAGATCCAGGAACTGTTGGCAAAGAAGAGAACTGCTCACCAGGCATACCTCACCCAGCCAACTTGCCATGTAAGAAAAGCAGCTTTCCGTCTCACATGTAGTAAACCAACAAAAACTCCAAGACATGCAGAACAAGTGGTGGATCAATATAGCAGAAAAGACGCAACGCTGTGCAGATCTGGGTGATCTTAGAGGATTTTATGAAGCTCTTAAAGCAGTGTTTGGACTTATCAGGTCCAAAGCTCCTTATACAGTACAGATGGTCAAATATTAATTACTGATAAAGCCTCCATGCTGAATCAATGGGCTGAGCTTTTTCAAAGTCTCTTTAGTGCCAACCAAGTAGTCCAAGGCTCAGCTATCCAACATATGATACAAAAACCAATGAAAAATGAATTGGACATAGCTCCCACTTTGGAAGAGACCCTTAAGGCCATACAGCAGATGCAAAACGGCAAGGCAGCTGGGACTGATAGAATCCCACCTGAAGTTTGGAAACATGGAGGTCATGTATTCCATGGAGATCGATCACAGATTAGCAAAGGCATATAGCGTATTTGGAAGACTTTACAAAAGAGTCTGGAGTAATAAACACCTGAGGCGAAGTACAAAAATCAGTGTATATAGAGCCATTGTACTGTCTATTCTCCTTTATGAGTCTGAAACATGGGTCACCTATCGCCACCACTTACGACTCCTCGAACGCTTTCATCAGCGCTGTATATGCACAATGGACTGACTATGTGACGAATGTTGCTGTCCTGGAGCAAGCAGGGATCACCAGCATTGAGGCCATGATACTGAGAACACAGCTGCGCTGGGCAGGGCACGTTTCTAGGATGGAGGACCATTGCCTCCCAAAAATAGTACTCTATGGTGAACTCGCCACGGGTCAGCGTAAGAGGGGTGCTCCAAAAAAGTGATACAAGGACTCCCTGAAACAACATCTCAGGCTCGGCCAAATTGATCACCAACAATGGTCCGCCCTGGCCTCACATCGGGAGGCATGGAGACGCACTATCCACAATGCTGCAGCCTTATTTGAGAACTCACGCCGAACAAGTCTTGAAGAGAAATGACAATGCAGAAAGAATCACAACCTGGAAACATCACCCAAGGAGACCTTCTGCTGCGCTTTCTGCAACCGGATTTATCTCGAATTGGCCTTTTTGGTCATCAGCGCGCTTGCAGAAAGTGCAGGATGAGTCCTTCCTGAATCTTCATTTGTGAAGAAAAGCCACAGAGAGAGAGTTGCCCTTCAAATATCCTACACCTGAAGGGAACACAGGTATTAAAATTGCTTTTGTAAGTTGTGAAAGCAATCCTGTTCTGATCATCTGGAGTTAGGTCTTGTTTTCAATCTTGTTCTAGTAATGTGGATGAAACAATGTAGTGGTGGAAAGGAGATACAATCAATCAACATACAAATGAGAAAGATGCACTAAACAGCCATTTGAGAAATTTCACTAAATCCAGCAGAACCAATTCACAGAAATAAAGAACATCCAATCTGTGGCATTGGACATCCAATCTGCTGCAATCTCTGGCAGTCTGTTTGTGCATGACAATGGGCATTACTACTTTCATTTTATTTACTATTATAGTTATGATTGAACTAGAAAAACATGGCCAAGTGGAATTATTTTGTGAGAGCTGCAATGTATGAAATGAGAACAGTTTGTTTGGGCTTTTGGATATCGTGGAATGAGCTTAAATATCACAAGGAGAAACACGACATTTGCAGTTAAATAAATTATTGCTCTCAATGCCACCTACCCTGGCATCCACAATAAAGTTCAAGAAAACTTCTGTTGTTACTAAGGAAATCCACCTCAGTGACACTTTAAATATCTCCTCAGAATCTTGATTCTAAAAACTTGTAATTTGGCCAGGAAGATATGCTAAGCAAAAGCTTAATCACCAAGGGCAGGAACCCTGAAGTCCACGGAAGCCCTCCATTAACATTTCATCTGGAAGTGATTCCCACCCTCAGGTTAGTAGGTCTTGGACCTTCAAAATATGCAGATGCATTCTTCTCAAATCATGCTTAGCTGCTAATGTAACTAAGCCATCTAACACATCCTAGGACACAGACAAGGAGAGGGCTAGGGGTTTTTTGTTTGTTTTTTTCAAAACACAAAAAGGCTGGAAGTCACTTCCAGTTTTTGTGGGGGGGGGACTCTCCCTTGGGCATGGGGAGAATTTTTAGTAAAACATTTTTTAAACAATTGGGAAAGGCTTGGAGGGGCTCCAGAAACAGACTGGGAGAGTGCATTTACTCCACGCACAAACTATGCTCCTATTTTTCCATTTCACCCACTTTCTTCCAGTTCCCTTCTACTTCTAACTTTCCAAGCAGGTTAGCCATGCTGTTTCTAGCAGCGTCACTTAGACTTCTGTATCTTCCTGTACCCCAACACAGATCTCCATCTGTCTATTTCAATGTGTCTTTATCTGGCCCTGCTCTCTCCATATTTGGCACTATGGGTTTGTCTGCATGGGAAATTTACCTCATCTTGCCTGTCTTGCAGCCTGCAGTCCTGATGAAGCAGGGCTTTTGCCCCTTTTTTATCCTGGGGGATCCTCACAACCACCAGGGCAAAGGCAAGGCTAAGATGGGGTAGCACCCATTACAGCATTTTAAAAAAAAATATCCAGGAAAAAAATTCCTGTCAGCAAAGAATGGATCAGGCCCCAGGTGACCACAGGAGCCACGTTCCAGCATGCCGGCGCTGCAGCTGCCCTCTGCCATCACTCTTCCACAGCAGGAAGCAGGCTACAGCACATGACTGAGGCCTTGGTTGCATGTTGCAGGCTGGCTTCCTGGTTTCAGAGAGTGAGGGAGACAAGCGGCTGCAGCAATCGTCCAGCATGCCTGTCTGGACTTCCTCCTGTTCTGTGCAGGAAACGGGGGAGGAACAGGCCTGATCCATGGGCAGGATACACGGGTAGGAAACTGGCATATCCTGGCCTGTGTAGATGAGCCATAAGTTCACTCTAATAACTCTCCTTATAGATTTAATCATTCATACACACACACACACACACACACACACACACACTGGTTTTCCTGGAATACCACTCTTCTAATTAATATTTCTATATCACTCATATTCTATTACAGTAGGATCCCCATATCCACTGATTCAGTTATCCACAAGACACAGAACAGCATACCCACCATAGTCTTCCTAGAAAATGTGTCCTCTCTAGCCATTTCTAGGTCCTCCAAGGCAACTCTATGGTATTTTAAACCAGAAGTCCCATTATTTTCAATGGCACTCACTATTATCCATGGTTTTCAGTATCCACACCCCCTCCAGAATCAATCCTCAGCGGATACAGGGGTCCTACTGTATTCTAAATTTTGGCTTCACTATCTCTTGATTTTCTTTACAGCCAGACCTTTTCAAGTCATTGAAATCCTCATTCGTGTGCCTTTGTACTATAATTTGTATTCTGATCTGAGATGCTGAATTATTTATCTTCTTTTGGCTAGCTTAGCAGGGCACACTGATAAGAGACTGGTAATGCACTGTCTGTCAGATAAAGTCCTGTTATGTTATGCATACCCTGCTTAGGTAAACTGGCTGAATTTAATTCTCTCTTTCCTTGTTTTTGTTGCTGAAGTTCAGTCATTTTAAAATGGGCATACTATGGCAATAACATTTCTAGTTTCTAGTTACTGAAGTTTCATTTTTGGAAATCTTAGTTCTGAATCCTCTAGAAAATGTTATACTGAAGCAGGCCTTTAGAGATTTCATCTTTGAGACTTTTTCTCACCTGCTGTTACAAAGGCAATGAATCCATTATATGAGAATTAGCAATACTACAAGGATCTTTGTGGGACACAGGTTCCAGCTTACACAAGATTCTCCTTTATCCTGATTTACACATCTTTCATCTATTCCTCTTGCCTTGCCTAATGTAATTATATATTTCACTAGGAGAAAGAAGGGGCACCAAGTAGTTAAACGTATTTCAAAATGTCTGGCTACAGAATACTAGGAGTTCACAGTGCAGGAGTTTGCAAGACCCATTTCCTCCCTCCTGTGTCTCTTAACTTGTATTTGATCTGAAATACAACTTTCGCGTCTCTTCACCATGCTTCCATCATTCTTGCAACAGGTACCAAATGTGTATACCTGCACTTCATCCTACAACAAAGCCACAAGTAAAAGTTAAATTGGATTTTATAATTAATGGATTTAGATTTTAAATCATCCTTTATTTCATTAACGGCTCAGATTGAATTGTAATAAATACAGAAAACCCTAGGACAGATTAGTTTAGATCCTAAGAAACATGAATGGAGTTTCCTTCAAGCAATAGGACTCTCCTGGCTCTGTCAAACTGCTAAAAACCCACTCACCTACCTACTCTTGGAGCAGCAATAATGTGGCACAAGATGGTCCAGTTGTGGGAAGGGACAGGGAGAAATCACAGAAACCTCCTCGAGCAAGTGACATACTTCTTATTCACAGAGTGGGTTCTCTGGATCCAAGGCAAAATGTCTGCCTAGATTAGGACTGCTTGAATCTGGGGAGGGTGGAGGGGGGCTGTATTTGCTACAGCCTCAGCCCGCCTGGCTATTAGTGAAGGAATACAATTTCGTTTGCATATGGAGGATCATGGGTTTTCCACACTGGGCCTAATAAGGACTCTTCCTTATTAATTAATACGGGGTGGAAAACCCATGATCCTCCATATGCAGATGAAATTGTACTCCCTCGCTAACAGCCAGGCTGGCTGAGGCTGAAAGCAAATACAGTCGGCCCTCCATATCCATGGATTCCACCATCCCCGGCTTGAAAACATTACACACACACACACACACACACACACACACACTGTGCATATATATCCAAAAGTAAACCTTGTTTCCAAAAGGTTTGCATATATATCCAAAAGTAAACACAATTTTACTACACCACTGTATATAATGGGACTTGAGCATCTGCAGATTTTAGTAACCACAGGGGGTCCTGGAACCAAACCCCAGCGGATACCAAGGGCCCACTGTAACATCTACTTTTCCCAACTGTGCTCTGCAAGAAGGAGTCATGGAGTACCCTATAAGTGCTTCATCCATGGCTGGGAGGAAGCAGCGACCAGGCTATATTAGGACTAGGCTGGGGAAGCCCTGGTCCTCCAAACGTTTTTATTTACAACTCACATATACTGGCTGGCATACTAGGAATTGAGGCCCAAAGCATCTGGAGGTCCAAAGGTTTCCCATCTCAGTCTTACTGGGTTATGTGAGTTTGTACTATATTGAAAGGCCAGAACCAAAGGCAAGTATGTAATTAGGACCAGTTAAAATGCAAAATACAACAACAACAACAATTCATAGTTAAAAAACCATCTGATCATTGGTACACCCAGCTCCAATGAAATGCACAGCTAGATACACAGCCCCGTCGCTGCTCCTGGGGGGGAGGGGGGGAGGAAACAGTGACCAGGCTTGCTAAGCCCCGTTGCTGCTCCTGGGTTGGGTGGGAGGGGTGGGAGGAAGCAGCGACCAGGCTTGCCAAGCCCCGTTGCTGCTCGGGGGGGAGGGAGGGGGGAGGAAGCAGAAACCAGGCTTGCTAAGCCCTGTCGTTGCTCCTGGGGGGGCAGGAGGGGTGGGAGGAAGCAGTGACCAGGCTTGCTAAGCCCCGTCGTTGCTCCTGGGGGGGCAGGAGGGGTGGGAGGAAGCAGCGATCAGGCTTGCTAAGCCCTGTCGCTGGTCCTGGGGGGGGGGCAGGAGGAGTGGGAGGAAACAGTGAACAGGCTTGCTAAGCCCCATCATTGTCCCTGGGGGGGGGGAGCAGCGACCAGGCTTGCCAAGCCCTGTCGCTGCTCCTGGGGAGGGGGAGGAATGGGAGGAAGCAGCGACCAGGCTTGCTAAGCACCTTCGCTGCTCGGGGGGGGGGCGGGAGAGCGTGGGAGGAAGCAGCAACCAGGCTTGCCAAGCCCCGTCGCTGCTCGTGGGGGGGGGGCAGGAGGGCAGTGGTGTGACCTAGTTTTTATTCGTGGTTTTTTCACATTCGCGGGGGTCTCACGGCCCTAACCCCTGCGAATGTGGAGGAACAACTGTAAACTGTTTCTAGACTGTTTTGAACACAAGATTCTTTTTTTAAAATTAGTTATTTATACCCCGCTCTTCAGCCACAGGGCTATCAGAGTGGCTTACAAACTGTTTTAAGCAACAGCAATTTACACATCTACACTGCATTAAGCAGTTTCTAATGTGTGTTAGCTAATTGCCCCCACAAGCTGGGTGCTCATTTTACCGGCCTACGAAAGGATGGAAGGCTGAGTGAACCCTGGAGCCCTCTGGAATCGCTTGCAACGTGGTGACTTGCAGTACTGGCATTTAACCATTGCACCACCAGGGCTCCTAATTCTGGACTAAACAATTTTATGCTGAACAAATCTGGGGGGAAATGGATACACATCAAAAGTTCTTATGAGAAAATCATCACAACTTACTTATATCTCATGCAGGTAGAGTTTTGACTTGAAGGGCCTTCAGGTTTAACGCTGACTTGTGGTGAAACCTCAGCTGACAGCAAAAATCCCAAAGCTAGAATGACAAGTGCAACAGTAGTGCCTACAACAAAAAATAAAGCATTTTGCTTCAGAATACAGAACTTTAGCAATGCAGAGGATTGGGGTTTCTTTTCCTAGTAGAAAAAATATATCTTGGGGTCCATCTTGGGGTTAATAAAGTTGGGAGTGACTTTGCCCACTGTATTAATGGTTTCCTAAGGAGGCACCTAACTCCTTAGCACATGCATCCTGGAGAAAATCTATATAGCAATTCATTAGTGGAAGGGACAACATGGTTGCTACCAGTGACAGCTAGTCACTTCCATGCCAGGGATCTCATAGATACTCCATTCAGCACCTATAAACCTGGAGTGAACTCACCAGCATGCTGCGGCATAGCAGCCAGCAGCTGCTGTTGGATGTTACTGTTAATTAAGACTTTCAGACAAGATCTGGAAGCATTAACATAGATTCACAATCATATAGTCAGGTAGAATAGCATTTGCCAAAAAACAAACAAACAAAAACTTTGATTTCTACCATTTCAACTCGTAATGTCTGAGAGTACAGTAAAAAGTTGCCTACATAGCCATTTTATTAATACATAGCATATGAAGCTCTCGTTACTCTGAGAAAAGTGTGGTAACTATAAGTCTTGGGAGTGTTTTGGAGACTGGCACTCCTGAAATGATTTAGATGCCAGAGAGGAAAACGGGCAAGGAGTTCAGACGAGGAACTTGTTTTCCTCACCCTACTGTTTTAAAAAAAGGGGTGGGGAGGTCCTTTACCTGCATCTGCAGTGCTCCCCTGCCTACACATTCACTTCCCCCACCCCACTCTTGCCATGATCACACACTCCAGTCCCATATTCAGGTCTCTCTTCTATGTGCTAACACAACATACAACATATGTGTGACTGCTGTGGTGTCTGAGGAAGAGAAAAACAGTCAGGCACAGCTTAATCATGCCTTGAGCCCCAGCAGCGGATGAAAGGTTCACCCTCCATTCCAACTGCAACTGTTGTGGCCTCTGAGGGATAGGTGAATAGGCAGCATCTGCTGGACTTAGTCCCTTCCTCTACGGCCATTCTCTTTTCCTTGTTTGTCCTGTCTTATTTCCAAGTGTTAAGCCTGAGGGCAGAGAACTATCAAATTAACAATCTGCAAGCTGCTGGGCTAAAGGGCAGGGTATAAATATTCTAAATAAATAAACAATGCAACTCTTTGTCTAAGACAAGACTCAGGCTAGGGCAAGACCCAATTACTTCAGATCCATTGTTAGAGATACCAGGATATTGGTATAATTGAGACAGTAGTCATGTCTACAACTGTTGAGAACATGTTTTGGTTGTTTAAAATATCCTGAATTAACAAGATACTTTATCAGGGGTGGGTGACCTTCTTTATCCCCAGTGGGGGATTGAATTTCAATTTGAGAAGGGCCTTGGGGCCACATAGTAGGAATATGGGCACAGCACAGGGCCAGATACAATATGAAGCATTTTTTACCCCAAGCATATAAAGGACGGCTCAATTGCATGAATGTTTGTTCAGAGCTAATCCTCAGTGCAATTGCCTCCTAGACTGTACAACAGAGCTCAGCTTTGTGCAACTGCTTTAAATGTTCTTTTATCTTTTAACTTCACACAAAGATCAGAGATAAAAGCAGAAGAAACCTGAGAGCTGGATTGGGTATTTCCACAGGCCATGTCTAGCCAGAGGCTGCAGGTTTATCATGCTTGTCAACTGGAAGTACAGTATTTTGGCTTTTTGGCGCAGGGTGGGGGGCAGCTCAGTATTCTCAGAAATACTGAGACATTACATCAAGCTGGCAGCAGCCCTTCCTCCCATGCCTGAAACATGCTGCAGCATGTTGAAGTTCTACAAAGTCTATTACATTTAGTCTCAGATCCAGCCCCTTTAGTGTGTCCTGATGACTCAAATCAGTCAGTAACACTCTACCCGCAGCTTGGAATATAGTGAAAATTCAACACCTTTATTTTACAGTTATTATTTTTCTCCACAACTGCCCACCCCCATTTTTTTGAATTAACTGTATGGTTCCAAAAAATGAAGTCAGTCTCTCTCTTCCTCTCTCTCCGCCCCTCTCTGTTGTGCAGGGATTGTCATATTTATACTGGTTTCTAAGCCCCTTTGGGTCCTTTCTGGCTGAAGAACAGAGTATAAATGTTTCTGGTTAAAAAATCTAAAATGTATGAGCTGCATTACCAGCATTTTCGCTCTTGAATGGATTATATTAAAAACAACAATGAGCAACACACTTCAAGTAATTGCAAGTAAAGAAAGCAATCAAAGCAAAGCAGAAGCCCAAATAAACAGCATCTATATATGGCACACTATATATGCTTTTGATCTCTATTGTATATATTCTAGCATTATCAGCTATATCAAAAGGTGAACATATAATGTGGTATTTTCACTTGGTCATGTAACTTAAACGCAGAATTGAGAACCAATATTCAGAGAGCAAAGTTATTTGACTAGGAACCATACTAGGAAGATGATGTCTTCTTTTTCTATCTAATTCTAAAGATTGAAGACAAGTATCTTTAACAGATTTTATTTTAACATTCTGGTTTTATTTTATCTACCTCTATGCTTCATACCTGACCAAGCAACTGAACACACAGCTTTTCACTTTCAAACCCAAGACTCTGAATCACACTAGCTTCATTCTTTAGTTTTTAGGTGTTTGAAGAACATTATTTTGCCAAAAGTAATTTAACTGTTATTGGATTTCAGCATTCAAATGAATTTACATGACTTTACAAGTTAATCTTAAGATAGCATGCTATAATGAAACCTGAATCAAAACTATCTGACTTACATACCTGCTAAACTTCCTAGTGTGAGTTTCCGGCGTCCCACTTTCTCAACAAGCCAGACTCCAACAAGAGTGAAAATGAAATTAGTGAATGCTGTAACTGCAGCAAGCCAAATTGCAAGTCGGTCGTCTTGAACACCTGACATCTGCATAATAGTAGCACTGTAATACCTGAAAAAAGAATAAAATAAAATAAGAAGCACAGCCATTGATCTGATCACCAGTAAACATGCACAAACAGATACACACATATATGAATGATTTCATATATAGTTCTTCATTCCAAATAGTTTTGTATGGGGGCTCTTCCTTGGTTTTCAATGCTGTTAAAGAACTGAACAGACAGAAATTATCACATGATCCTCTGCCAGACACCTTTATTAGGGAGACACAAGAAAGCTCTCCCCTTGGAAGGTTCTGAAAGTTATTTTAGAGATGCTGTCTTTTCACCCACAAATCTATTCTTATTTAAGGCCACTTGTGTACAAAATATAGATATCATTCCAACTGGGGATACAGGCTGTAGTCATGAAGAATGTGACTTCTTGGTTCTAGATGTAAAAAGAATTAATATGTCTTCAAATCAGTATGAGATAAATCAAATAAGAAGTCTACATTCTTCGACCTAACTGCATTAACTACATTCAGACATGATGTTCTGTGGATTAAAAGGGGATCATGACTAGTGAGGCTTGCCCTGTAATCCATCATAGTAACTGGACAAACATGTCAAAATAATTATGTTTGACAATTTACAAGTGGTTTAAGCTTTCAGAGAGTTTTGAATCTCAATCCAATAGGGAGCAACATCAAGCCTTTGCTTGATTTGGCAAATGCTCAAGAGAACCATTCAAAGCAAGCTCAAGGGCAGAATCATTCCTCTTGTCCTCAATTGATTGTAATAAATTTCAGAATTTTTTTTTTAAAAAACTTCTGGTACACAACACAAACATATCAAGTGCCAAACAGATTTCTAAATCAGTGATGGGCAACCTTTTGAGCTTGGTGTGTCAAATTTCGCCAAAAAACTGAGCATAACTCAGGTGGTGTGTCACTTCGAGGAAAAAAACATTATCTCTGCAGACAGAAGTGAGGGCAAAGATCCCAGCCTAACCAGAAGTCCCAGAACTAGACGCTCTGTGTCAGACTTCTGTTGTTTTGGCCTACAGACCTCCGGCACAGAGTGTCTAATAGAGGAGGATGAAACATTTGCGGCTACAGTTGTCCCTCCACACTTGCGGGTTTCACATTTGTGGTTCCGCATATTCGGAGGTTCCCTCTTTGGGGAGGGTGGGAGGGAGGAGGAAAGTGGGACCGGGGCTTTGATGCCCTGATTGCCATTTTTGGGAGGGGGGAGGAAAGTGGCGACTGGGGCTTCGAAGCCCCGATCGCCACTTTAGGGAGGGTGGTGAGGTTGTGGGCAGGGGGAGGAGGCCTATGACACGCGTGTCAGTGCTGACACGCGTGTCATAGGTTCACCATCACTGTTCTAAATTATTTCAACAAATAGCACCATCTCGTGCTTCACTGGAAACTATTATTTGTTGCAAATTGACAGGCCTTCATGTTTTGATGTAGCCATTAGCAAGGAAGTTTCTAAAGCCTATTGTTTATTTCCAGTCCAAACTTGATTTTGATGGCACATCTCATCACAACACAAAAATGCCATGATTTGGAGGAAAATGCAATGGTCTTGATTGTTTGTTTAGAAATGTTCTATACCTGAAGAATCACCATCAAATGAAATACAAAGATTAAGCATCTTTAAGAAGGATATCAACATGCTGGAACGTGTCCAGAGGAGAGCGACCAAAATGAAGAAAAATCTGGAAACCAGGTCTCATGACGAACAACTGAGGGAGTTGGATACGTTTAGCTTGGAAGACTGGAAGGTGATATGACAGCTACCTTTAAATAATAAGGGATGTCATGTAGAAGATGGAGCCAGCTTATTTTCTGCTGTTCCAGAGACTAGAATACAAACCAATGTATTCAAATTACAAGAAAAGAGATTCCACCTAAACATTAGGAAGAACTTTTTTTCACAGTAAGACCTATTCAACAATGGAATAGATCCCCACTGGAGGTCTTTAAACAGAGGTTGGATGGGCATCTTTTAGGAGTGCTTTAAGTTGTGTATTCCTGCCTGGCAGGGTGTTGGACTAGATTACTTTTGTGGTCCCGTCCAACTCTTAGATTCTATTACTCTTATCTGCTCAGAACTTCTAAAAACCAATTCTGTTTTCTTGCCCAAGTTTTTTCTTGTTTATGTTAGCAGTGTTACGATAAAACTTGGAGTGCAATTGTTCATTACAGAGCCATGCCCCAAAGGAAAGTTTACACATACAAACAGTTGCATTGAACAATATGTACATGTATGTAGTATACCCTCCCAGCAGCAGCACAGAGTATAAATACCAGTTACTTAGGATCAGCTGACAGTTCTAGAACAGTGAGCTAACAGTGGTGAATGAGGTTGTTCTCCCATGTCAGCTTGTGTTCCTCCAGATGTTTTGGACTTCAACTCCCAGAATCCTTTACCACTGGCAATGCTGGCTGGAGTTTTGGGGAGTTGATGTCCAAAACAACTGGAGGGTGTTAGAAGGCTGACAGACAGTGGGTTAGACAGTCCTGAGATTACAAAGAGAAAGGGTAGCAAAGGGACACAATAGGTGGCCAAACAGCAAAAGAGATGGCTTACATCAATATAGAAAAGTCACTTTTTCCTGTCTGCTGTGAGGACTGTACTTCAGCTTAGTGGAAACAGCAAAGTCTTGGGTGGGCTGCAGAGCACCTAAAATCATCATCTCTGCTAATGGAACAGTTTGGTGGCTTTGGTCTTGATTCTATTGCACCACTGTATATAAGCCCTTAGTTGCTCCTGCTTCTGGGACACAGCCCTGCCCATAGGTTCCATTTATTGGTGCTTCCCACAAAGATGCAGTTGACAGTGATTCTATTTTGCCTCATGACTGCAGAAAAGAGGCTCCAGTGTTTAGCAAACTACAATGAAAAAGCCCTGAGCTTGTGAGCTTTTCCCTTCCCTCTCTGGACCACAAGAATGAAAACAGAGCCTTTTGCTTCTGCTTTGATGTGGCCACAGTTACTCTTTATGTCCAAAACCAAACTATGGTATATCCTAATTATGGTCTAGTGTAGTCTTTCCCAATATTTGTCCCCAGATCTTTTGGGGACCCAAGGCTTGGAAAACTGGTTTAGGAGAACAAGCCAGGATTGTAGCCTATAGTATAAAATTAACTGGTGTATTAAAAGACATGCATGATAAACATCAGTGTGTATGGTTTGAACATAATTAGTAAGCTCTGAAAATTGAAGTAAATCTTCCATTCTCTTCCTTGTGACGTGGTGGTGGGGATGAATGAAACATGTAATGTTACACCACAAAAAGCCTTGAACTTTCTTTTTAACTAAAAGTGGAGGTTTAAATTAACTAACTAAATAATAAATAATGTGTGAATGAGATTGTTATTTGTTCCTGACAAAACATAATCTTTGTTCTGATTACATTTCTGCATAAAATGTACGAAGCTGCTAATTATTTGATCAACAAGGGATACTGAAAATCTTTTCTTGGCATTAGTCCCCTCAAACATTTAAATGGAAATAGAGATTTTAGTTGAGAAGCACATGACATTAGAGCGAACTGCAACTTATACAATGGAACCGCTGTTGCTGACTGAAACCATCAGAGGGAGCTCCTGTGACAACAGCATACTTTCCACCAGATGGTCACTTTATCCCTCCAGCCTCTAAGGTCAGGAAAACTTGGAGAACAAGCAATAGAACGAAAAGTCTGCCATTAAATATTCTAGATAAACTACATGATCTAGGGTCTTCATAGGCAGTCCCACATAGAGCGCATTACAGTAATCCAACTGGGATGTAACTAAGACATGTGTCACCATGGACAAATCTGATGTCTCAAGGAACAGGCACAGTTGGCACACAAGCTTTAACTGTGTAAAAGCAGTCTTATCCACCACTGAGACCTGGGGCTCATTTACGTGCCCGCCTGTCCTCTGCTGCAGCCTCTTCCTCCATTTTGCCCCCCTCTCTTGCTGGCTGCGAATGAGGAAGAGAAGGGGAAGGAAGGAGGGAGAGGCAGTGACGGGGGAAAGGGCGGGCAATGGGATCAAGAATTGCAAGGCTTCTCTTGCAAGCCGCCCCCTCCAAAGTCTGACCATTCAGAAATCATTTCCTGGGATGGTTCCTGATTGTTCAGACAACCAATAGCATGGGTTCTCCCGGACTTTCAAAAAAACTCCCTGGAAAATAGAGGGATGGAACTGGGTTAACTGGGTTTTTTGCTACCCCTCCTTCCGAATAGTGTGTGATGTGTGTGAACCAATAGGGTTCAACACGAATTCTTCTCGGGGGGGGGGCTGCCGTGTAAACAGGCCCCTGGACTTCCAGGCTCAGAGCTTAATCTAGGAGCACCCCCAAGCTGTGAACCTGTGTCTTCAGGGGAGTATAACCCTATCCAGTACAGGCTGAATCCCTATTCCCTGATCTGACTTTCGACTAAACAGGTGCACCTCTGTCTTGCCTAGATTAAGTTTCTATTTGTTCACTGTTGCCCAGTCTATTACTGATGCCAGACACCAGTTTTGGACTGAAACAGCTTCCTTGGCTTGTGGTGGAAAGGAGTAATAGAATTGGGTGTCATCCGCATACTGATGGCACCGAACCCCAAAACTCCGGAGAACCTCCCCAGTGGTTTCATGTATATGTTAAACAGCATGGGGGACAGAACTGACCCCTGAGGGATCCCACAGGTCAGTGGCCAAGGGGTCAAACAGGAGTCCCCCAGCACCACCTTTCTGGGTTCACCCCTCCAGGAAGGAATTGAATCATTGTAAAACAGTACTGCCAAGTCCCATCCCAGCAAGTCGACCCAATAGGACACCATAGTCGATGGTATTTCTAGGTAATCTGTGTATGATTGCAGCCTTACTGTGCCTGGGAAACAAGCCTTTGCAGTTCTGTTCCATCCATGTCTACACACAGCAGGTTACAATTAAAATACATTTTTACCACATAACTGTGAAACAACAGAGGGGGGAATTCCAATCTGAAGAATTCCCAGTCATTCATAATTTAAATTTCATTTTTAGCTCATAAATCTGTAAGACACACACCCCAAACCTTCAACATGATGCTCACAATTAAAACTCTGCCCTCAAGTTCACACTTCCTTAGCTCTGTCTCCTTTACCCTTTACAGTAACCTCTCAGTCAAACACTGCCTTCTCTTGCAAATTACTTTTTAATGAGGTTGTGTGTTTTTTCAGTAGGAAAACAAAATTTGCAGTCACAATTAAAACATATAAACTGGAGCATTTTTACTCTTTAAAACATGATGCTGCTGCGTATCTATTCATATGCAAACTGCAAGAGGATATTTTTTAACCCATTCACAAAACCTTAGAAAAAGTGGTTTAGCCATATATTTTCCCTTGCCTACAAAAAAAGTTTCATACAAGCAAAGTAAGATAACTGGGATTTAAAATGCTTCAGCTATGCATCAAGTTGATATTACTAAAACATGCAATTAATCTCAATAGTTATTAATATTTTCATCTATATTTTGCATCCTTATGTTTAATTTTTCTCCCAATTCCACTAAATCATTTTCCCTAGCATCTGGTATACGTACATGATAAACAGAGGAAAAGGGAGGGTATCTGATAATTGGGCCCTACCCATTAAAAGATAATGTAGAAAAGGGTGGCAGATGCTAGATTGGAGTCTACTGAAAAATCACTGGAGATCTTCATTAGATTCCATGTGTTTCTGACTCCCAATTATTCAAACACAGCAAACAAACAAACAAAGGCTGCTAGAATCCTTGACTGGCAAAAATTCAGGTGCAGAATTGTACTTGTACATGAAGGCCATCTCAACGATGGTTCTTGATGTGCAACAGATAACTGGCTCTGTTGGCTCTCTTGTATGTCCTGCAAAACATGCAGTGACAAATGCAATAACTAGGCCCAAAGAGATGCAACTAACAGACTGTCCGAGGTGCTTGTCTCCAACAGTAGCTGATAACAGCAGAGTGCTGAAGCACAGACTCCTCTAGTAGTATTTGGCAATCTGGCACTGACCAACCTTGAAAAGAAGCACAGACACTGTTGGATTCTTCCAAAGTCCTTGGAGGCTCTTTATCTTGTTGTTGCAGGATATATACAAGATATACAAACACTCCTTTGACATTCTCCAACAGTAAATAGTAACTTCTCACAGTAAACATGCACAACCCACTCTCTACAAGCCACACAAACTGGGTTTCAGCAGACTAATATACAGTGGTGATTATGCTGGGCTAGCAGCTTGTGTTCTACACCCTTACAGCCATACGAACTATTTTTCTACTTTGATTTAAAGGCACAGTGTTCCCAACAGGCTCTTCTAGTTAAGCCTTCATTGTTCACCCGCAAACCCACTGTTTACACCTGGCTTCATGTAAAAGGAGTTCTAATAGAAAAACAAGATACACTCCACAAACTTTAAGTGTGTCTATGCCTCTTCTAGAACACTTGGACAAGGTGCCTATTAAATTTAAGAGTTCTTACTCCAAATTTCATGCATACAAAGTATTTGTGTTTTCCACATGCATTATATATTAAAAAAAACTATGTTAAAAGTAGCTTGTTACTACTATATTTCCAAGGATCCCCCAAGTTGTTAGCTGTTATTACTGTCACCTTTTTTTTTTTTAACAAAAAGAAGGTACTGTACTTCTTGGTTTCTTGTTTCTCAAAGTAACTAGAACAGTTACTGTAAAAGGAATGGAGACATCACATTAATGGTGTAAGTTACACCTTAGTTACTGTATATTCCTGTGTATAAGACTGCTTTTTAACACTTGAAAATCTCCACAAAAATGGGGGGGGTCATCTTATATGCCCAGCAGATCTTTTCCCCTGCTGTGAGAATGACTGCCTTGTCTTTGAAGTGGTAAATTCCCTAGGCAGTTTCCCCAGCAGATCCTTCCCCCTGCTGTGAAAATGACTGCTTCGCCTTTGAAATGTTAATTGCCCTCCATTTAGGGATTGTATTTTGATAAATTTGCCAGGAAGATTTCCATTTTCATAGTTTTGGGGATTTCCTCTCCAGGAGTTTGCAAGTCTGCCAATGTGGCTCTAAAATCATTACTGTGCTCATTCAAAAATTTGGGATTTGATAGCTTCATGTTAACCAACTTCATTATTAATGAAACCTTACTTTCCAAAGATTGAATACCACAGAGATTTTTCACAGTATCCCATGCTTTTTTAGCTGTTCTCAGTCCTTTAATTTAACAGACTATTCCATCATCTACAGCCACTGAGCTGGCTGGCTGACGGGGGGGGGGGGCAAAGTCTATCTTTTAAATTAAAAATTGGGGGGGGGGTCGTCTTATGCACCCAGTCATCTTATATGCCGGAATATACGGGATGGAATTAATTGTCAGTAACTAGCCATTTAAATCTTTGATGAGAACACAAGCTCAGCCCATAATGTTTACTCATTTGTCCTTGCCAATCCATGCTGCAGAAAGGTCTAACTGCAGAACCAGTGAGGTTATACAATGAGCATATGTCTCACCAGAATTATTATTATGGTTATGTTTGAACTTAATACCATATTGTCATTTAACATTATCTTTTAAAAAGGCTCCTCCTTTTTCCTATTTCAGCACAGTTGTGAGGAGATTAGAAGATTTTCCTTCTGTTTTCAACTACCCAGAATTACCCTTACATCTAAATCCAAATAAACTATAGGTAGCTTCAATTATGGTATATCCAAACAAGATAACTTCAAAACACTGACCTTGGCTTGTCTGAATAAACCACAGCTATTAGTAACCACAGCTCAGGATTTGCATGTAACTCTCTCTCTCTCTCTCTGGCTTTTCTTCGCGAACGAAGATTCAGGAAGGACTCATCCCGTGTTTTCTGCAAGCACGCTGATCACTAAAAAGCCAATCCAAGATACACAAGTCTGGTTGCAGAAAGCACAGCAGAAGGTTTCCTTGGGTGATGTTTCCAGGTTGTGATTCTTTCTGCGTTGTCGTTTCTCTTCAATACTTGTTCCGCGTGAGTTCTCAAATAAGGATGCAGCATTGTGAATAGTGTGTCTCCATGCCTCCCGATGTGAGGCCAGGGTGGACCATTGTTGGTGATCAATTTGGCCGAGCCTGAGATGTTGTTTCAGGGAGTCCTTGTATCGCTTTTTTTGGAGCACCCCTCTTATGCTGACCCGTGGCGAGTTCACCGTAGAGTACTATTTTGGGGAGGCGATGGTCCTCCATCCTAGACACATGCCCTGCCCAGTGCAGCTGCGTTCTCAGTATCATGGCCTCAATGCTGGTGAGCCCTGCTTGCTCAAGGACAGCAACATTTGTCACATAGTCAGTCCAGTGTATATTTAGGATTGTGCATATACAGCGCTGATGAAAGCATTCGAGGAGTCGTAAGTAGTGGCAATAGGTGACCCATGTTTCAGATCCATAAAGGAGGATAGACAGTACAATGGCTCTATACACACTGATTTTTGTGTTTCGCCTCAGGTGTTTGTTACTCCAGACTCTTTTGTAAAGTCTTCCAAATGTGCTATGTGCCTTTGCTAATCTGTGATCGATCTCTTTGTCAATCTTGGCATCTGAGGAGATGATGCTTCCCAGGTAGGTGAACTGCTGAATGGACTTAAGCACAGAGCTGCTGACGGCAATGTGGGGGTGAGGGTGTTCATCCTGTGGCGCAGGCTGGTAAAAAACTTCCGTTTTCGTCAGATTGACTTCCAGCCCAAACAGCTCTGCAGCAGTTGCGAAGCAGGAAGTTAGGTGCTGCAGAGCTGCTTCTGTGTGGGCAACAAGGGCAGCATCATCAGTGAAGAGCAGCTCACGGACTAGATAGTTTAGAGTCTTAGTGTGAGCCCTCAGATGGCTTAAGTTAAACAAGCTACCATCAGTACGGTAACGTATATAGATGCCATCGTCTTCTTCGAGCTCTGCTGTAGCCCTTTGGAGCATCATGCTGAAGAAGATTGTAAATAAAGTTGGCGCAAGAACACAACCTTGCTTCACTCCATTAGTTATTAGAAAGGGCTCTGAAAGAGCATCGCCATATCTGACTTGACCGCACTGGCCCTCGTGTAGCAAGATAATCATTTTAAGGAATTTGGGGGGACATCCTAGTCTTTCCAGGATCTGCCACAGACCTTTTCTACTCATGGTGTCAAAGGCTTTGGTGAGGTCAACAAATGTTACATAGAGACCCTTGTTCTGCTCCCTACATTTCTCTTGCAGTTGTCTAAGGGCAAATACCATATCTGTAGTACTCCTATTGGCTCTAAAGCCACATTGGCTTTCAGGAAGAAGTTCTTCTGCAATAGCAGGAACTAATCTGTTCAGGAGTATCTTTGCAAGGATTTTTCCAGCAATAGAGAGCAGTGTTATGCCTCGATAGTTTGAGCAATCGGATTTTGCTCCTTTTTTCGTGTACAGAGTGATGATGACTGCATCTCAGAGATCTGATGGCAGTTCCCCCTTTTCCCAGCAATTCACAAGGAGTTCGTGGAATTTATCATGGAGTACATGACCTCCGTGTTTCCAAACTTCAGGTGGGATTCCATCAATCCCAGCTGCCTTGCTGTTTTGCATCTGCTGTATGGCCTTAAGGGTCTCTTCCAAAGTGGGAGCTATGTCCAATTCATTTTCCATTGGTTTTTGTATCGTATGTTGGATAGCTGAGCCTTGGACTACTCGGTTGGCACTAAAGAGACTTTAAAAGTGTTCAGCCCATCGATTCAGGATGGAGGCTTTATCAGTAATTAATGTTTGACCATCTGTACTGTATAAGGAGCTTTGGACCTGATAAGTAGGTCCATACACTGCCTTAAGAGCTTCATAAAATCCTCTAGAATCCCCCAGATCTGCACAGTGTTGTGTCTTTTCTTCTATATTGATCCACCACTTGTTCTGCATGTCTCAGAGTTTTTGTTGAAGTTTACTACATGTCAGATGGAAAGCTGCTTTTCTTACATGGCAAGTTGGCTGGGTGAGGTATGCCTGGTGAGCAGTTCTCTTTGCCAACAGCTCCTGGATCTCTTGGTTGTTTTCATCAAACCAGTCTTGCTTTTTCTTGTGGGAGAACCTGAGGGATTCTTCCGCAGACTGGAGGATACTGTTTTTGATGGTGGAGGGGCAAGATGGCGACGGACTAACAACTTCTGAATTGTCCTCCCACTAACATCTGGCATTACCACCTACATATACCTCAAAAATGCCATCCAAAGGCAAGAAAAGAAATCGGACGAGCCCCTGTAATAATAATGACAATCAGGAATCCTTCAAAGCAGAAAAAACAGATGAGGATTAACTCACTCTTCCCAGCGGCAGAGACAACATAGCTCGAGAGTAACAGATCTGTAACAACAGTTCCTTCTTTACATCCTAAGCCATCACAGACACTTGAACTAAACAAAACAGCCTCCTCAATTCCTCAAAGTGTAAATATAAATTATGGGCCAGAGCAAGTTGATAACAAAGTCAAACTCCCAGAGCTTGGCAGCATTCCCTATAATAACAGCGCTCAGCTCTTTTATGATTTCTGCAAACTGTCCATAGAGACATAGATTCTTATTTTGCAAAGATTAAACGACATTACAAATAAGCTTTCCCAACAAGATTTTCAAAGGCAAAACCCATATGGTACACAGGGGATTAAAAATGTAGCAGATTTGGAGGAAATGTGTCCTGCCACATCACAGGATGCAGTTAATCACTGTCGAGTGTTACAGAAAAATCAGCTCCTGCTGCAAATACATCACAACAGTCATATGTGGAACAGACAGAAGTCAGTTATGAGATATCTTTCCCAACTTTTAAACATGCACAGCAGAACAATTGATTTACTAGACTGCCACTTTTTACCCAGCTCAAGAGCTACTAAGAAATTTTTCTGACCTTTAGCCAGGCAAATATTCCTATCAGGCTGTTATGGAAAAGAAATTTCCTCTGGAATGCACATCATATAGAAATTAACAGTTTTTAAGGATGAGATAGTCCGTGAACTCATCACAGGGAAAACAGCAACAATAACACAAAGAAGCAATAATTCTGTACACCAATAAGTATGCTGCATGAAGGGACCTCATTAAAAGTAAGATATAACCCCCAGGGACATCTCACCAATGACATTGTCACTGAGAAGGGTGTCAAGCAAGGCTGCATTCTAGCTCCACTCCTGTTTAACTTCTACATCAATGATTTGGTGGATCACCTCAACAACACCAACTTCCACCTCCCAAAATTAGAGGGAAGGCATATCTCAACGCTGCTTTATGTGGATGATGCAGCAGGCCAAATAGAAACAACAGAGCATGTATTACTCCAGTGCTCATACTACAGGGACATACGTCTCAGCCTAATTTCACCCCGTTGCATAAATATCAAGGGCACACCAGACAATTCTACATAAACCTGTTGCTTTCAGACACCAACCCAGGAACAAGTTATAATGTTGCCAGATTCTGCGCAGCTGTGGTTAAAATTCGACAGACAATGTCCACAACAGTAGAATAGTATCAATCTAGTCTTGTTATACTGGAGCTAACATTTTAAATACTGCTTTTAGCCTGTTTTTATCCTGTGTTTTTACCTTATTCTGTATCCTCTTTTTACCTGTGCTGATCTATGACCGTAATAAAGATTCTATTCTATTCTACTGTTTTTGATATGTTGCCAAAGCGCTGTAGGAGAAGGATCTATAGAATGGTCTTCAAGTTTTGTTTGCAGGTTTGCCTGGAAGTTGTCTCTCATGGTAGCTTGTTGAAGATTGTTGACTTGGAGTCTCTTCTTTAGGATGCCACCCCTCTTAGGTTTGAACTTAAGATGAAGGTTTAGTTTACATCTTACGAGGCGATGGTCTGTCTGGCATTCTGCACTGGACATCACTCAAGTATGACGGAAATAGCAAATAGTTTCTCTGGTGGACTAGAACATAGTCAATGATGTGCCAATGTTTGTATCGGGGATGCATCCAGGGGAAAGATAGTGCTGAAAGATAGTGTTTGTAATGGTCAGCTGTTGTTCTGCACAGAACTCTAGCAAGAGGTGTCCATTATCATTGCAATTTCCAACACCATGCTTGCCTAAAACACCTTTCTAGGCTTCGAAGTTCTTTCCTACTCTGGCATTGAAGTCACCAAGGATAATAATTCTATCTTCTACAGGGACTTTTTGTATGAGGTGGCGTAGGTCTGTGTAGAATTTTTCTTTCTCTACAGGGTCGGCTTGCATAGTTGGGGCAGATATACTAAAGAGAACAATATGTGGTAGGCGTAAGGAAATAATGCAATCAGAGTGTCTTGTTGGCAAGGTTTCGAGTTTGGAGGCAATGGAGTCTCCATTGATGCCCCCTTATCGTGGGAGAGAGGCTTGTGTACCCTAATGATGTTTTGAGCTATGCTGGCGGTGGCATAATAGCTACTGGTAGGGTCTCCCATGCCAGACAGGTCAAAACCAAAGGGTCTGACAATGAGCGTCAAAGGACAGGATGGGCTCTCTAGCCTTATGGCAACCATCCTAGGAGAAGGAAAACTCCAATCTCAAACCTGGGTAGATGGTACTCGTCCAACCCTGTAAGGTCAACCATCTAAGAGAAGGAAACTCTAATCAAACCTACGACCCGAGGACCTTGCTGCTACCGTCCATGCTTGCAAGGCCAGCAGATGAACCTTTGGTTTAAAGGGTGAGGCCAGTTCTGTGCATGCTGCGCTCCACCAGAAAAATCCATTGCGCAGGCTCGAAGGACAAATCCCATTCCAAAAAAGCCCTGTAGCGATAGGTGAGGGACAAAACGGCAGGTGTAAAGATGCACTGGAAGCCGCAGACCCAACCCTGTATGCAGGCGGTTCAGGACTTTGGTCGCTCGAGGCTGACCCGGGAGATGACAGTCTTGTTCGGCAGCATCCTGAACGACCAAGCAGCCTTTGTTAAGGAGAGCACTGCTTTCTCCATATGGAGAGGGACTTAGAAAAGGTGGCCTAACAAAAGCTCATCCCCAACTACCGGGTTGGCTAGCCACAGCCAAGGGGAATCTTCTGATGCGGTCAAACCAAGGCAAAGAAACAAAGGCACACACCAGCCTCCAAAGGTGTAAATAAACTGACGCTTGCATGCTGGAACATCAGAACCATGCGAGACTCTGCAGATAGTGGACGGCCTGAACTATCACGACTTAATATTGACATCGCTGCTCTTAGTGAAGTTCGTCTCCATGAGGAAGGCAGCCTTAAAGAACACGGCGCCGGCTACACACTTTACTGGTCTGGCAAACCCAAAACCGAAAAACATCTTTCAGAAGTAGGCATGTAACTGTAAACACAGTTAACTGAAAAGAGAAAGTAAAACTGCCAATCAACTTCTCCTAGACACACAAAAGAATTACAGTTGCCCCTCGACATTCACGGCTTTCACATTCGCGGCTTTGATTATTCGCGGTTTAGCCCCAGCCCCTTAGGGAAGGCTGCCGAAAGGCGGGTCAACCTCCTGCCTGCACCTTCTCCGGCCTTCCAGAGGCGGCTCCGGGGCTTCAAAGCCCCGGAGTCTGCTCAGGAAGGCTGGGGGGTGGGGCAGTCAGCCTCCCTCCCTCTGCCTTTCCCAGCCTTCCTAAGGGGACTCTGAGGCTTCTAAGACCGGGAGTCCCCTCAGGAAGGCCAGGGAGAGGCCGGGCAGCTTCTCTCCTGCCCAGCTGCTGCCTTCCCCGGCCTTCCTAAGCGGGCTCCGGGGCTCCAAAGCCCCAGAGTCCACTCAGAAAGCCTCCTCCCCGCCCGCTCACTGCCTTCCCCAGCCTTCCTGAGGGGACTTCAAGGCTTCTAAGCCCCGGAGTCCACTCAGGAAGGCCAGGGAGAGGAAGATAGCCGCCCGCCCGCTGCCTTCCCCAGCCTTTTTAAGTGGGCTCCGGGGCTCCAAAGCCCCGGTGTCCGCTTTGGAAGGCTGGAGAGGCAGCGCAGCCTCCTCCCCACCCACCCGCCCACTTACCCGCCTGCCCGCCCGCTCCCGTCCCCAGCCTTCCGAAGTGGGCACCGGGGCTCCAAAGCACCGGCACCTGCTTCAGAAGGCTGGAGAGAGGCAGCGCAGCCTCCTCCCCACCCGCCCGCCCACTCACCCGCCCACCCGCTGCTGTCCTCAGCCTTCCGAAGCGGGTGCGGGGGCTCCAAAGCCCCGGCACCCGCTTCGGAAGGCCGGGGGGAGGCAGCGCAGCCTTCTCCCCGCCCGCCCGCTCACCCCTTGCTGTTCCCGGCCTTCCGAAGTGGGCGCGGGGGCTCCAAAGCCCCAGCGCCCATTTCGGAAGGCCGGGGGGAGGCAGCACAGCCTTCTCCCCACCCACCCGCCCACTGCCGCCCTCTCCCCACCCACCCGCCCACTGCCGCCCCCAGCCTTCCTAAGCGGGCTCTGGGTATTCTAAGGCCCAGAGTCCCCTCAGGAAGGCTTGCGGAGAGGCCAGCCAGGCTGGCCAGACACCCTCCCGTCACCTCCCTCCCTCTGGGGGGGTTTGCCAGAAGCAGTTGTTATTCATGGTTTTTCCCCATTCGCAGGGGTCTCAAGAACGTAACCCCCGCGAATGTGGAGGGACGACTGTAGTATCAAAAAAGAAACCCAGAGTTCAGTCACACAACTTTAAAGTGTTATCTGACCCCAACCACCATTTACTTTTTAATCTCAAGTTATGCTCAACAACCATCATGCTATCTTGTCATCTTAACAACCGCTAAATTTAGTCAAGCCTTTGCACACAAGCAGGGGGGCACTATCCAAGTTTGTGGAGAAAGGGAACAATGTGGGTAGGAAATAATTGAATTCTTAATGTTCCATTTATAATCTAGTGACTGAATGAAAGATGAATGTTAACTACGATCCATTGATTATGCTCAGTAAAGTATTCATTTCCTGAACAGCAGCATCCATTCTTCATAATGCTCCACAACTAATTTTTTTTTTTATGATATAATTTTTATTATTGATTTCCTTTATAAATATTCTTGTACACCTTCATGTTATCATACAGTTCCATTATTTTACATTCATACCATTCTTATATTAAACATTCAATCCATCTTTCATCTTCCAGTATTTCTCATCCTATTTTACTTTTTACAATAACTAAAATTTCTCTCTCTCATTTTTACACCCTCTTTTTCACCTCTAAACTTTCACTTCATTCACCACTTCCCATCCGGTCTTAACATTGATTTACTTATCTGAATATACCGTCTAGCCCCTCTTTTAACCAACTTAAACTTAACAGCTTCTCATATCCCGTTTAATCTTTCCCCACCAAAGAGGGTTTTTCCCAACCTTTTACCTTTTAACATTCTTATTTACCTTATAAGTCCCAAATCCATCCCATTTCCCCATAATTCAAATAAGCGTTTTTTTGTCTCCTTCCACTCTTCCTCAAATTCTCTCATATTATTATTTCTTATCGCCATCGTTAATTTATCCAAATACATAAGTTCAAACACTTTGACTCCCCATTCCTCTTTGGTGGGGATGGTTTCTGACTTCCAATGACGCGCATAACTAATTCTGGCCGCTAATATTAAGTTAAACATAATTCTCTCATTATTTTTCCCCATGGGTTCCTCGAAAATACACAACAAGTATTTTTCAGGTTTCATCTGCATGGGTCTTTTCACTATCTTCTCAACTATAGAATGTATCATTTTCCAAAAAGTTCGTGCTATGGTACACGACCACCAGCAATGAAAAAATGTTCCTACTTCCTTTTTACATTTCCAGCATTTATTGCCGGATGTTTTATAAATTCTTGCTATTTTATCAGGGGTCATGTACCATCTATAAAACATTTTCCAACAATTTTCCTTTAAGTCTTGACATGATGTTAATGTTAATGTCTGCTTCCACAATTTCTCCCATTGGTTGAATCTAATTATGCTTTTAACATTTTGGGCCCATTTTACCATGTGCTCCTTTACTGTTTCTTCCTCACAATCCCATTTTAATAAGATTTTATATATCTTAGCTAACAATTTGGGATCTTCTGACAGAATCGTCTCTTCCAACTCTGATTTATGTTGTTGTATACCATATAATCTCATATCTTGTTTCAACCAGTCTCGAGCTTGCCTATATAGTAACCAATGGCACATAACTCCTTCTGCTTTTAACTCCTCTCCTGTCTTAATCTCTGGCTTATTCCCTTCCCATTTTATCAGATGTTCATACCTTAACCATTTAATGTCTTGTAATTTTTCCCTCCTGAAAAATGCTTCGTGCGGAGAAATCCATAAGGGGTTTTTTAATAAACATCGATTTTTATATTTCTTCCATACTCTAAGAAGTGGTTTCCTTATATAGTGATCATTAATATCCTTATTTACTATTTCTTTATTAAACCAAATATAAGCATGCCAACCAAATCTGAGTCTGTCACTTTCTACCGCTAACGTTCTTTCATCCTTTAAATCACACCATTTCTTTGCCCAATATAAGCAACTGGCATGTAGATATAGTTTTAAATTTGGAAGCCCTAGGCCTCCCCTTTCTTTTGCATCCTGTAAATATTTTAATTTTATTCTTGGCTTTCTGCCAGCCCAAATAAATCTACTTAACTCCTTTTGCCAATCATATAGCATGCCATCATTATTTATGATAGGAATCGTTTGAAAAAGAAACAGTATTTTAGGCAAAATACTCATTTTAATAGCAGCTATTCGGCCCAGTAATGAAAGTTTCAATTTTGACCATCCTTCTAGCAGTTTCTTTACTTCCTTCCACACTCTACTATAATTATTTTTAATCAAGTCACTATTGTTTTTTGTTAATATTACCCCCAAGTATCTGATCTTATTTTCCCATCTAAACTCAGTCTTATTTTCTATTTCATCTTTTTCCTGTCTGTTTAAATTAAATGGGAGCATAGATGTTTTATTTCTGTTTATTTTCAAGCCTGACACTTCTTCAAAAGTTTTCAGTGTTTTAATTATTTCCTCTACATTCTCTTGAGGGTCCTCCAAAATTAGAACCAAGTCGTCCGCATATGCTTGTGTCTTGATCTCCCATTTCCCAACCTTTAGCCCCTTTATCCCCACATTGTTTTTAATACTATTTATGAGTAGTTCCATAACTACTATAAAAAGAAGAGGGGAGATAGGGCAGCCTTGCCTCGTTCCTCTGTAGATTTTTATATTTTCTGTCAGTTCCCCGTTTACATTTATCACTGCCTTTTGTTCTTTATATATCATTTTTATCCATTTAAGAAAGTTTTCACCACATTTCATCATTTTTAATGTATTAAAAATCAAATCCCAACTTACACTGTCAAATGCTTTCTCAATATCAAGAAATATCAGAGCCGCTTTTTTCTCCGGATGTTGTCTATAATATTCGAAAGCATTTAATACCATTCTCATATTGTCTCCGATATGTCTTCTTGGGAGGAATCCTTTTTGATCCTCTCCAATCAACTCTGATAGAATCTGTTTTAATCTTCTAGCCATAATATCCGTAAAGATTTTATAATCTTGATTTAAAAGTGAAATTGGTCTATAATTGGTTACTTCACTCGGATCTTTCCCTTCTTTATGTAGCATAACAATTTGGGCTTGACTCCATGTATTTGGCATTCCTATCTCTTTAATCTCATTCAAAACTTCTGCCATAGGTACTATCATTGAGTCAATCAAAGCTTTATAATATTTCATTGGTAGCCCATCAGGGCCTGGTGATTTACCTAACTTTCCATTTTTAATACTTTCTAGGATTTCTTCTCTCGTTATTAGATTGTCTAATTGCTTTTTCTGGATTTCAGTCAGTTTCATGTTCAAATTTTCCTCTATAAACTTTTCCATCTTATTTTCATTTACCCCTTTATGTTTAAATAATTTGGAGTAAAATTTTACAAATGTTTTCTTAATATTTTCATCATCATAATATTCTTTACCGTCTGACTTAACCATTATTATTTGATTCCGCTCCCTCTTTCTCTTTAACTGCATAGCCATCCATTTTCCAGTCTTGTTAGCATATTCAAACCATTTTTGTTTATTTTGTCTTAATTTCCTTGCCATCTCCTCAACCAGCACCATATCTATTTCTTTTTGCAATATCTTTATCTCGTCATTAATTTTGGTATTCATAGGGTTTTGTCTTAATTCTTCTTCCTTATTTTTAATCAGTAAGTTTAACTTCGATAATGTTTCTTGTTCTTTTCTTTTCTTTATTATGCTTTGCTGTATAAAAAACCCTCTCATCACAGCCTTCCCTGTGTCCCATACCGTCCTTATATCCATCTCCTCCGTCCAATTTTCTTTAAAGAAGAATCCTAATGTTTCTTTGGCTTTACCTAGTATTTCGCTATCATCTAACATTGATTCGTCTAACCTCCAATTTATATTTTTCCTTTTCCTGCCTATACTCAACATTACAGCATTGTGGTCTGATAAGTTTCTAGGTAATATCTCTATCTTTTTTACCCTCGATAACCATCCCCTTGATATAAAAAACATATCCAATCTAGCAAAGGAATTATGTCGATTTGAATAAAAAGTAAACTCTTTCTGATCTTTGTTCAACATTCTCCACACATCCAATAATGTCAAATCATTTGTCATATCAAAAAAAATCTTTGGAAGTTTACCTTGATTGAGTTTAATCTTTTTGGCTGACTGTCTGTCCAACATTGGGTTCACTACCCCATTATAGTCCCCCATTATTATTAAGTGATTGTATTCTGTCTGTTTAAGTCTATCCCATAGCTTTCCATAAAATTTATTTTTATTCTCCAACGGCGCATATAGTCCCACGATTACATAAATTTCATTTTCAATTTTTACCTCCACTATTATACAATGTCCTTCCTTGTCATTAAAGACTTCTTTGGCTTGAAACCTCTTATTCACATACAATATCACCCCTTTCCTTTTTTTATTCGCGGACGATACAAACTCATTGCCCAACTTCTTGTTTTTAATTAAGTATTTGTCTGATGTTTTTATTTTAGTTTCTTGCAAACAAACAAACTCCCATTTCTGTTTGTTCAGATAATGAAAGATCTTACTTCTCTTCTGGGGAGAATTGAGCCCCTTAACGTTCCACGTTAGAAATTTCCAACAATCCATAATCTACTATTGTCCTTCTCTCCGACCTCTTACTTCCCTTCTTCTCCCTCTTCTTCTTCTTCTTCTTCTTCTTCTCCTGAAATTTCTAAATCACTCCCTTCTTCTATATCCTCTCTAGTTTCCACTTGTTCCTCTCCCTCTGACGCTTCCTTTTCACTTCCTCTCTCACTGCTTAACTGCTCTAACTGTTCGAGATGATCCAATTCTTTCAATTTCCTTTGTCTTTTATTTCCTTGTTGGTGTTTTGTCAAATCTTGACTTTCCTCATTTAATTTTGAGCCTCCCTCCCCACTGCCTTTTCTTTCGGCTTTTTTCCCATTAAACTCCTTTTTATGTTTTCCCCAAAATTCCTGCACTTCTTCAAGATTTTTCAATAAAATATTCTTTTGTTTATATCTAAATGATAAATTGTCTATTTTAATCCATCTATAACTAATATTTTTTTTCCTTAATTGTGATGTTAGCACTTTATATTCTTTCCTTCTCCTTAGTATTTCCCCTGGAATGTCCTTTAACACCTGGACACTCTCACCTTCCATTTGGAATTGGCTTTCATAATTTTTACTCAAAATTTGATCCCTAATTTTCTTTCTGACAAAGTAAATAACAATATCACCAGGTATTTTCTTTTCAGTTAGAAATCTATTTTTAACTCTATATATTCTCTCCACCTGTCTAGCAAGATCTTCCACTTTCTCTTGTAAATATTCTGCTAGCGGTGGTAGCACTCTTTCCATCAAATCTTCATCTTTTTTTTCTGACATTCCTCTTATTTTAATACAATTTTCCCTTAGTTTCATTTCCAACAACAATTTTTCATCCTCATATTGGTTTATTTTATCATTTAACTTCTCTATATTCTCTTCCAATTTTTCAGCCTTCACCTCTATCTCATTTATTTTCTGATCATTTTTCTTTACTCTCATTGAAACCTCTTCTATATTTTTCCTCAATTCTCTAACTTCCGTTCTAATTTCCTGTTTTATTTCTGTTTTTAGATCCCTCATTTCCATTCTAAGATTCTTTACCTCATCTCGCATATCCTGGCCTAGTCTCCTTATCTCTTCCAATAATATAGATTGCTCCGGAGTCTTAGCAGGCATTTCTAAAGATGGCCTTCTCGTAAATTGCAATTTTGCCTGTTCCGTTCTTTGCCTGGTAGTTCTAGACATCTCTTCTTCGTTAAACTTTAATTATCTGATTGTTACTTTAAGTATCTTATTTTTTCCTTTTTATTTTCTATAGATATCTATATATATCTACAACAAAATCAACTATTCTTTCATGCTCACCTTGGCACTTCAGATATACTTGTAACCTCTAATTTCATTCCAGCAAATACCACTTATGTCTTTTTCCTATAACCCACAGTACCAAATTATAATTACAATCCCTTCTTCCTATTCAACGCAGTTCTTATCTCTGTTGATCAAAATTTAACTTGTTATTTCAACACATTTTACCAATTTTTCCACATATCAAATACAACTCCATCCCAGATTCCCTCTCTCAATATAATAACATAAAAGCAAAATACAGTTCCATCATTTAGTTCTACACAATTTACCCCCCTTCAACTCTACTTGAATCTATTTCCTTCGGTTCGTTACTTCAGTATATTTCCATCTTACACAATATATCCGTCACAGTTCTTTCCAACTCTCCGTTGAAATTTTCTCCACCCCAAACCTTTAATTCCTCCTCCAATCAGTTCAACCTCGCTGCTCTTAAAGTTGCCACTTTTCCAGTCCTCCTTCCACTCCGACGCAGCTCCTATTGTGCCCTTATTTCTCCCCCTGCTGGTGCTTCTGATGTTGACTTCGAGCTGAAATTCGCCCTTTCCTCTTCCGACCTTCCCGTCTTGCACTTCACTCAAATCAAAGTCCCATCCGGTTTCTTAAAGCTGCCTCACACCTCGGACTGACGTAAGTCCCCAATTATTATTCGCCGGAACTTATATAATTTAGTTTCTTCTTACTTATTTACTTTAGATCAACCCTTTCTTTCATCTATTTTCTTTCCTTTATCTCCAACGTGAGTAATTTATCCGTGGTCAGAATCCAATACCGCACGTCCTTTTAATCTCACTTGATACTCACAAACCTCAACACTTCATTAAATCCCTTTCTTCATATCTTTTGAAGCGTTTTACCCTCTTTGTTTAAATTGAATGAAGTCGCTGAGTGTCCTAAACGGGGTCTTTCAATGTAAGACCCGATTTTCTTTAAAAATCAGCGGCAGGGCTTGTGCCATATAATGGCTGCGTTATAACAGATGGCGGTCCAAACTCACGGTCTCCTCAGGTCCCAATCTCTCTCGGAAAAAGCAAATGCTTTTTTCCTTCTCGGACGGGTCCTGGCACTGACCTATGCGAGTCTCCTGTTCCCCTCGTTCCTCGAAGGGAGTTTTGTCCGATTTTCGGGACTTAACCCCTGCAAAAACGCGAGTTTATCTCCCAGCTTCCCGGAGCTATCAAGGAGAGCCTCTCCGCCCCGCCATTGCTGATCCGGAAGCCCCACAACTAATTTTTTTTAAAAAAATTGAGTTTAAAAAGCAGCTTGTAATTGAGAAAAAGAACACTCTGCTCTCAATATACCTCAGCTGTTAGCCACATAGTCAAAGAAAGCTATATTTGATTATATGTAGTTAAGATGTTTATTTCTTTTCTTTTTGGCATTTTGAAATGACACAATTGCTACCTTTCTTAGCTTTTCCATATCATTAAACATTCAGTTTCTGGAAGGCCTGAGGAAAAAGCAACATATCCGACAAACCATGGTTTGAAGAATCAGAAACATACAAGCTTTGACAAGCTTATCAAAATATAAATAAGCCTTGTATAGAACTTCCCTTTGTATTTCATGCATCATTAACAACAGCTTGGTATAACCTCCAAATTAACAAACAGTTGTTTAGTGTTTCCTGTCCAAACCAGAATCCCTTGATTTGGGGGATCATCAGAACTGACTCAGTGATGCCATTATTTGACTAAAGAGTTGTAGTATAGGGGAATATTTTAAGTCATGTCATCAAGTACAGGCAGCTGTGCTCAACTGCAGTTATATTACGTGTGTGTGTGTGTGTGTTTATTTCTACCTCCTGTATCACTGCATATATTAATTTTCACTGCTCTTTCCTCAGCAGCCTGTGTTATGCCACTTCACATTTAGACTGCCTTTAAATAATAAGGATCACTCCATGTAACTCACCCATATGTATTGCTTTTAGCTAAAAGGGTTTGCAAAATGCACAATATAAACTATTACAAAAATATAAACCAGATTTTAAAACAGAATTTTAGATGTACCTACAATTTTTTATCACTTCTGTTAGGGCAATAAAATCTTATTCACTACATACATTTAATATCTCTCCATTTCTCTTTCTGCTAAATACTGTTTTCAAATTTTAATAGCAAGGATGTATATGCCACAAATTTTGAACACCTAAAAATATTTCAAACTCTTCTTTCAAATGTTTACATACTGAGCTGATGGGATTGGACCCCATTTTTAAAAGCCAGGAGAATAAATTAAAACTAGATAGAAAAGAGCAAGCAACAGCATCTGGAAGGAAATGTCACCAACTAAGGGACCAAAATAATCAACAAAGGAAAATAGATGCTATTTGAAGGTTGCAGCAGCAGTTAGATTTTACAACTTAAGACTATGCTTTACAAAAGCAGTCTTCAAATATATATTATATTCTTGAGGGCAGTCTGTTTTATTTTTCAAAACAATGTTAACAGATCTGTGGAATGTTTGCCAGATTATTCCAGTGTCCCCCATGCTATTTACCAATAGATGCAAAAGTAGAATTTTGTAAACCCTAAAACAGAAGTACAGTAAATGAGTGGCACCTGCATCAACTCCATTCCCTGCTTCTTTATGTTTTCACTGCAGTCAGTGATTGTCCATGGCTACAACTGAATTTCCAAAACTGGAGTGACACTAGTATCCACTGTGACTCAAAACAACAACAACATTAATCCAATTTATTTCCAATTCAGGTTTTTCTCAGCTTGCTCAAACTTAGTAAATCTTGCATCATACACCCACACAAGTGAAGCTATCAGCAAACTTAGGGTAATACTTGAATTTTGCAGGTTACAAGAATCTTTAGAGAAAATCTAATGAGGAATCTCCCAAAAACTGGGACCACAAAATAAATGACAAGATAGGATGAGAGTCAACCTAGGTGGGGGGAATAAAATGGATACATTGGGCAAGCAAGACTGAGGAAGAGACACAGATACAGAAAAGGTACAAAGAACTGTTTTGTTGTCTGAATGGGTCACTTCCTGATGTATGCTAGGAAGCTTCTTTTAAAAGATATTCCCAAGATAGTTCTGCCTATAGAAAGAATTCCAGAAATCCACATTTTCATACAGTGTCTACCCTAACATTGTAGTAGGTGATAGTGCATGATCAGTGTGTACAGAAGGCTGAGTGACATTTTGAGAGGAAAAAGAGGAAAACCAATGTCTGAATCCAATTTGTTGAAGCTTGTTGAATATGTTATGGCATAAAGATTCAGTTTCATAAATATTCAGCCGGACTACATGGTTGTTTAATGAACAACCTTGAGTCAGCAATCTCAGCCTGAGCTACGTTATTAATACTTTTATAGAGTGCTTAATATTTTCTTGGTGCTGTATAGATATTAAAAACAAGACATTCCTCACTTGTAGACTTATAACCTAATAGAGAATGGGGAACAAGAATGGGCATGGAAGACAGAAACAGCAAATTCAGATACATTACAGAAGATGTTAAATAATTGTTCATCGATAGACTGGATGGAATGGCTGCTGAGAATAACAGTTGGTCAGCCTGGCGGTTACTTCCTCAGATCCAAGTAGATAGAATGACTGAACACCACAGCATAGCTGTGCAGATAAAATGGATGGGTGGATGTGATTATGTGTGCTCTTTGAGGAAAAGTCTGAGGTGAAAGAAGCAAAAAGCATGATTTTTAAAAAGAAAATGACATTACTGGGCTAATACTTTACTATATTGTACCATTCAGCACAAGGCCAACAGAGGTTTCTCTCCATGATTAATAAATGCGAGCTGCTAAACTGTTTAACATAAAAACAAGTCTCTCACAAAAATGATTCTATGCATTCAATCTCATTAGGCATTATCATGCAAGCCCTCCCTCCTTCCCTGTGCATTCACACTATCACAGAGTTGGGAAGAAGGCTCATATGTTTGTACAATCTGAGCCCTACTCTTAGGGATTCTTCTAGCCTTGAAATCCCTTAGAACTAGGTCTCCCTTTGGTATCTGCCACCACTCACTGAGTTTCTCCCCTTCCACACAGCACAGTGAGAAGCTGTTCGGGTTCTCTGATTAACCAGTGGAACTACTCGCTCTGTTAACTTATCACCAACCCCCTTCTCCCTGTCTCAAAGCAAGGTGTATGTACGTAGGCTTAGTAGGAAAAACAGAAAAAGCTTTATTTTCTAATTTCAAGCAAGCAAAATGTTAGCAGAAACAGTATCATGGAAAAAAGGCATTTCTCTCCAGGTCCAACTTAAGAGTTACATAGAATAGCATTCAAGTTTAGAATACATTCAGTCAGAGGATTAAAATAAATTTAACCTAACTCAATTCTACCTAAACACATTTTCCTAACTCTAAGAAAAGTTCCACTCACATTTTAGGAAGTCCATCTGGATCAAAATATGTCCCATTTGGGATGGCTAGGGCCAGGCTTTTCAAAGCTGGCCTAGCTTGAGTCTCTGATGATGGAATTTCAGAGCAATGCAAAGCCTGCTCCTTCAGGCTTCATTATCACGTGGCTCTCTGATGACTCCTAAGCCATGTGGCTGATCTCCATCCTCAGACCTTCACCAAAACCATCTGCTGCAAACAAAGACTGCAGCTTCTCAAAACTCCATTAGCCAAATCTGATTGGCTCTGCATTGCTCAATCTGATTGGCTCTCCCATCAGGTGATGTGATGTGATGTTTAACAAATGAGGCTCCACCCCTCAACTTCAGAGTCCCTGTATTACCTTTTTGTCTGATGACTACGGAATGGAAATTTACAGATGATGGGAATTGTAGTTCTTACAGATGTGTTCTGGCTCCATGATGGGAGTTGTAGGCACTCCATCATGACAGGCATGATAAAGTTTTAGTTCTTTTACATAGTCTACATTTCTAAGCCAGCATGTATAGTGGTTGATTCTGGAGAATAGGGTTCAAATCCCCGCTTGACCACAGAAGCTTACTGGGTGACCCTGGGCAAGTCACACATTCTCAGCCTCAGAGGAAGACAAAAGCAACCCCCTCCTTGAACAAATTGTGCCAAGAAAACCCTGTTAATAGGGTTGGTTGCCTTAGGATCAGAAACAACTTGAAGGCACACAACATTTCTGAAAAAAAAACTGAATTTGATACTTAATACCCAGTCTGAGAACCCTTTAAGTTTGCTAACTATTTTGTAGACTTCTTGTCATTAACAGAGGGATTATTTGTCAGCATCTTGACCTTTTTGTTCTAATGGACCGAGATACCTGCAAACATTAGGCTAATTAACTTTTAAAGAGGTGATCAAATCAGAAGACTGGGAAGATGCTTGGAGTAAAACAAAAAAGTTTACAGCGTGTCAAACCCTAAAAGAGAACTTTTTTAAAATTAGCAATAGGTGGTACTTAACCCCATCAAGGTTGAATAAAATCTTCGGAGCAAAAGATAAGAACTGCTGGAAATGCAGAAAAGTAACAGGAACATTAAAACACATGTGGTGGACTTGCCCATTGATACGTAAATTCTGGGTGTAGATACATAATATTATTAAAAAAATATTCAATATAGAATTTGAATTGGACCAGAAATTCTATCTTTTAAATATCACAGCAGTGTTAACAAAAGAAGTAAAAAAAGAATATTGGAGAATACTGCTATATCTTTGCACAGCGGCTCGTATGCTCATTGCCGCAAAATGGAAGAGTAAAGAAGAGCCAAGAATAGAAGAATGGCTCAATAAGATACAAGACATGAAAGATAATGATAAATTAACATGCATACTAAATCAAAAACCAGTACAGAAAATTTGTACTGGTTTTTGATTTTGATACAGAAAATTTGTACTGCATTTGTAGTTTTTGATGAGTACTAGCTTGCTGAAACTTCTTTCAACTCCTGCCAAAGTCACAGGCAGTGTGTAAAAAATCTCCAGGGCTACGCATACTTCACAGAAAAATAGTTGCAATTGTTAATATAAATCTCATGTAACAATAAGTGGACAGAATCCATCCCCCCCCATGAAGATAACTTTTTTTCTTCTCACAACGTAGAGTCTCAGAAAGATCTGTAGGATTCTTATGAAACAGACATTTAGAAGATTTTCCCTATTTCCCCGGTTTGAGTGTCATGTACTTTATGACTGATTAGAACGTAGAACAAATGTTATTGTTTGCTTTGGATCTGTCTTTGATGCACAGATGTCACCGTCCAAAGTTGCACTGAATAAATTAGACAATTATATGGAGGCCTCCAAATTCTACCAGAAGAAGCAGAAGTCCTTGTTGCTACTGTCTTAGGGTGCTATGTTTTACCCTTCTCAACAATTCTTCCTCCTTCCTGCCTATGCATAAAGAACTCTGAGACCTGTAGTTCTCGATATGATGATCTTCTTAAACCACATAAGCGCACAAGCTTTCTATTTTAGAGAAGAGGTCTAGGCTGTGGCTAGATCAGAAAAAGAGACAGAATACAGTAGGACACTTGTATCCACTGGTTCATTATCCACTGATTCAATGATCCACAGGACACAAAACAGTGCACCTACCATTATTTTCAATGGAGTTCACTATTACCCATGGTTTTCAGTATCCATGGGACCCCCTAGAACCAATCCCCATTGGATATGGGCGTCCTACTGTACACCATTTTTCAGCCTATGAAAATGCACCAACACTTATCTTTTTTTGCATACAGAACTTTATCCCCTAACAAAATCATTGTTCTGAACAAAATTACTCTTGCATAGCATAGAAAAAGTACAGTACTTACAATTCTAGTGACACTTAAAGTATTAGTCCATACATAAAACCTTCCAATTATTCTCTCAATTTTTCAACTTTTAATTAAATCAAGAATGTTTACTTTGCATAATTTAACTCCCTACACACTCCTCCCTCCCCTCCTCCCTCTGTCTTGGGACTGTTTAATTAACTTCAGCAACATCCCCCAAAAGAACCAGGCAATTTCTGGGAACACTGCTAATTTTTTTGGCAGATGCTGATAGATTACCATATTCTGATTATGTACAAAAATTATAAATGCACAGTTTTTATGTGCCCACAAATCTTAATTTGATGTAACAAGCACAGGGTATACTGTTGTTAGGAATGAACAGGTTGTGTGGATGTGTGCCCAAAATGTCCTGGTGAACTATATCAATGTAGCAAGCTATTTGCTAAAGCCATCCCATGAGTCCAGTGATAAGTAACATACAATCCAGAGGCCGTGTGAAGTCGAAGGCTTTCACAGCCGGCATAGATTTTCCTTGGGTTTTTTTCTGGGCTGTGAGGCCGTGTTCTAGAAGAGTTTCTTTCTGATGTTTCGCCTGCATCTGTGGCTGGCATCTTCAGAAAAAAAACAAAAAACAAGGAAAAGCCAGAGGCCCTTTGTACTCCTTCCTTTCCCTAAATATCTCTCTTGTGTTGTTTGTAATACATGGATACGTGTGTATGTATGTTTCAAATATTAATATCTGGCAAACTGCTTTAAATGCTCCTCATCCTGTGGTGCCCACACATGCAAACATTTTGAACTGTTTCAGAATCTACCTTAACTGTCCCACAGATCCTGGCTAAGCGACATGCACAAACATCTTCTATTTATTTATGGTAATTACCAGCCACCCCCCATTTACATAGGATTAGTACACGTGGTTTCTCCCACGCTCGGTGGGGAGTCTCTTTATGTATCTGGAGGACCACAGAGTCGCACTGGAGGTGGTCTCTCTAGGCATCAGGATGTCCTCCAGCACAACTCTATGGTCAACTTCTGCCTGAAACTGCGTATATATGTGGTTTCATGTATCTGCGGTAAGTCCAGGAATGTATCCCCCAGGGATATTGGGAGGTGGGAGTGGGAGCTGACCTGTATAACAAAAAATATATAGCAAAGTAGCAATGTATAGCTTCTTCTGTATTTCCAACTTCCTACTGCTACACAACAAGATCATATCACCAGTACCAGTTTAAGGAATATTGGGCCCCCCTGCAATTTTTTATTTTGGGGGTCCCATATGTTTATCTCAGGTCAGTGTAACCTAACTCAACCTAAGCTATTCACAGTACAGGATATTCAGATTATTACTAATAATGCTTTTGCAGGAGGAGGGTTACTACGGGGGCCCCCACATGATGAGGCCCCTGCGGATGCTGACGCTGCCAGTGCTTTAAACCAGCCCTGCATATCACTTCTGCTAGACACATATAGAAAATGGCATGGAGGGAACAAAGAGACATTCCAAATGTAACGCTCCTAGAGGTGTAGAACATGGACATCCTTGAATCAACACTGGAAGATGGGGAACCCATCTTCACTGCTCTTCTAGATGCCTATTACATCATATTTCTTTTGCTGTGCTAATAGTTCAAGTTCATCCTGTTTATTTCCCATGCTCTGGGCATTTCCCATGCTCTGGGCATTAGGACAGAGACATCTAAGACCATGGGCCATTTCCCCATCTGCCTTTTAAAGGGTTTATTCCTCCCATTTTTGGGTTGATGTGCTCTTTGCCTTCTTCTCTGTATAACATTTGGGCTATTAGCAATAGCACTCAATGAACTCCTGCCTTCAAGAGTACTGTCTCCCTCCCCCATACAACTCAGTTTAAAGCCCTCCTGATAAAATCTTCCAGACTCTTAGCAAAAACATTCCTCCCAACTGCTGTGAGGTGCAACCAATCCCTTGCCAGAAGTCCACCTCCCTGAAACCACGCCCCATGGTCCAGGAAGTCAAATTGTTCCCAGCAGCACCATCTGTGGAGCCAGTTGTTCACCCACGGTATTCTTCTCTGCCTTCCTGGGCCATGCACTTCCACTGGAAGGACAGACAAAATGGCTATCTGTGCATCCAGGTTCTTCAGCTTCCTACCCAAAACCTCATAATCCCTTGTGATCTTCTGAAGGCTATTCCTTGCAGTATCATTGGTTCCCACGAAGACCAAAAGGAAGGGATAATGGTCAGAAGGCTTGATGAGTCTTGTCAGCCTCTCTGTTACATCTTGAATGTTTGCCTCAGGGAGACAGCATACCTCCTGAGACATTTTGTCAGGGCTGCAAACTACTGCTTCTACTCCTCGCAGCAGGGAATCCCCTACCACCACCACCACTCTCCTTTGAGTCTTTGCAGAGACCACTTCATGTGCTGGATCTACCAAGGTTTCCTGTATCTTCCCTAAAGCTTGGCACTGCTGCTCTTCCTCTTCTTCTCTGGAAAGAGAGATCGCTTCAAATAAATTCTGTAGCTTCAATCTGGCCGAATGAGCCCTGGCCCTTCTACTTCTCTGTGTCACATTCCTACAAGTGTTCATTCCCTGTGTATGGGAGAAGGCCTCCTCCGTGGACAACTCCTCGGTGTGTTCCACATCCAGGATAGTCTTCTCTGCTCTGTCCAAGAAAACCTCTCGTTCCCTAATGTTCAGAAAAGTAGATACCCTGTCTTCAAATGCTTGACCTTCTCTTCCAGCAGGGCCACCAACTTGCACTTGCTGCAGATACAGCTCCCCACATCCTCTGGCAAGAAGACAAACATCCCACAGGTGTTGCAGGTGACTGCTACAGTAGCTCCCTCACTGCCCATATTCAGTCTTCTTAAGTAGTCACTGAAAGAGAACTTTTGGCTTTCCTGTCCAAACTCCTCTGGTATCCCCCCTCCACCCAATACCTGTTGACCTTGTTTCTCAGAAGAGTTCTTATGCCCCTGTTATGTTAGAACTGCATGCGCTGCAAGGTGCTTGCCGCTGATTTCCCAAGGTTAACCTGGAAAGACTGCAGCAGCAGTTACCTAGAGCTAGTGGCTGCTAATTCCTCCCCAAGGCAGGTGGCTCAGCAGAAGCCCCATCCCTTCAGACCATGTGCTCAGGAAGAGCAAATGGCCAAAAACAAACTCAAGTCCCCAGAAAGCCTTTTAAAAAGACAGTGAAAAAATATCATCTTGATGAAGGTGGCTCAGCAGCTACTTCTGTTCTTTACTTGGTGTAGTACCCATCAGTGCTTTAGAGTATGACTGACTACTGTTAATTTTAGACAGTTTCGTGATCAAGGCAGCTCCCCTGTCAGGTAAGTATTTAATTTTTGACAGTTTCAACTGCTCTGAAGTATGGCTGCCCATCACTTTGGATGCTAAAATACTCCTCACGGTACACATCAGTGTCATTTGCCCTTGAGATAACATGCCTCTCTCAGCTGGCTACCAAATTTCCTCTCACTGGATATCTCTTTCATTTGCTATTAGAAGAGCTTGTCTCTCCCGATTTGCCCTCAAGAATTTACACTGACTTCTGTACTCTTTCAAAATTAACTTTTAAAAAAGTTCTTGCTGATGTGGAATTAAGATCTTGAGGCCTCATTGATACAGCCACTGTTGTCATTCCAGGACCAAACAAAAACACAGCAGTTTACTAATGCTTTGGGGGCATGGTTGATTTCATCCAAATTTTCATGTTAGTGGATTTAAATTGTTTTAACTGTTTTTAAACTGTCCTGCTGTAACTGTTATATGGTTTGATATGTTTTTACCCCTTAAATTACTCTTAGTGTCTTAAATTGTTTTAAACTACTCAAATTGATTTTATTGTAAGCCACCCTGAGATTCTCGGATATAGGGCAGGGTATAAATATTTAAACAAATAGATAACTTTTTGGGATGGCACTTTTCTGGTATAATTTCTTATGTATACCTGCAGGAAAAATTTAAATTAATTATTTGTAAAAACAAAATTCTCCTCCAAATTTGGCAAAAATCTATCTGTTTTTATATGATATGGTGATAAACAGATAAATTTAATTTTATTTACGTAGATGTTTTATTCTGACATTCAAATATTTTTTACTTATTCTTTGTGATATAATTCTGAACTAACTTGAGCTCTACTGAGGTAACATAGCATACAGACATTGGAATAGAAAAGAAATCTGAGATCCAGATAGAAAAGCATAACCATGGATAAGATGTGCAGCACTTTAAGTGATAATAAAGGTAAGTTTGGCAGTAGATGGTTATGGGGAATTCACACTGGATAGAAGAAGGGCTGGTCTGTAAAAATCATGCAAATTTGTAGCTTGCCCCAATGTTATATTCAATTTGAAGGGATTTAGAAGCATTCCATCTGTACCAATGCAATGTTAGCAAAGAGGAAATCCTAGTCAGTGACTGACTACGTAACATGAGAAATGTTCTTGGGTTGTTTTATAAAGGAAACCTGGCAATACAATCACACTGTGAAAGGCCTTGAAGCATTCAGAAACCATTCTCATTATTAGAAAGGGGGAAGCAATTTTCATTGATCTTTTAACCCCACCACCAATCCTCTCAAACCTGCTACCCTTAGAAGAACTGGCAAAAATCATTTTCTTCTTTACACCTTCTACTGACAGGGGTACGGCACAATTTATCTCTTGATCTCAACTGATCTATAGCAGACTTGCACCAAAGTCTTAATGTTACTAAAATACATCCAGAAGTAGCACCTGAACCATACATTTCTTTAGAGACTAGAGATTTCTCTGCATCTGGCTGCAAACTAAGTGGATCTCTAGTCATCATAAAAGCTATTATGCTTGTATGTATTTCATGTCATGCCCTGAATCATATCAGCCATGACTGTATCTTCAGTCTAAGGATATTACCTAATTATTCAGAACAAATGAAGCACTCCATATGAATAGGCAGATAGGTAGTCAATGTGGTAATTATTTTCTACCTCTTTCACTAATGCAATAACACCCTAACAGCTTTGTTCTTTATTTTCTAAATAAAATATAACCATATCCAAACTGCTGGACTAAATATTCTTAACCTACTTCTTTTCACGGGATTCACAGTTACCTACAACTGGTAATGTTCAAGGGCAGACAAACCTGAAGAACTTTCATGTGGGGATTGACTCACTTGAAAAAAAGAAAATATGGAATAGATTTTCTTAAAAAACAAAAAAACAAAGCACAGATAGACAGACAGACAGACAGACAGACACACAGAAGGCTAGCTGCCACTAAGGTCAACGGGGAATCTGTCTGTACCCCTCCATGATCCATTCACACTACACAATTTTAGTGCTACTATTCCACTTTCACCGCCATGGCTCTATCCCATGGAATCCTACGGTTTATAGTTTAGTGAGGCACTGGAGTGCTCTGAATGAGAATTCGAAATTCCCCTCCCTAAACTGCCAGTCCTAGAATTCCAGGGGATAAGTTCCCAGACTTACCGTGAGTACCTGAAACTATGTGTAATAGTGAATCGCCATGAATACCATAGAATTGCTCTGGAGGACCTAGTAAATGCCTAGAGAGGCTCCCTATCTAGGTATCTGGTGCGACTCTATGGTCAACCTAGAGAGACACCTCTAGCATGACTCTATGGTCCTCCAGATGCCTAGATACAACTTTATCCCCTCACAGCAGGTAAGTAAAACCATGGGTACCAATCCATGTAAAGGGGGGGCAACCTGTACCCATAATCCATAATAAACAAATATTTCTGATTACATTTTGCAAATGCAAGTATTTTATTCATATCTTGACTAGATTGAAACAATGCAATCTTTTACTAGTCAGAGTATTGTCCGAATGAAGACAAACAAAAGTATTATTTCTGATGGCAACTCTGACCTTAATACTACTTTTGATTACAAGGTGATTAAGGACGCCAATGATCCATTATTAGGAGAACTGCCTTCTGTTAAAACCATCTCACACTATCTATCATATTTAAAAGATATATTTCAGGATTTAGCGGGTATTCTACCTCTAAAATCTCTTTGATTTTAATATGTATATTTTTCCAGAATTTTTTAGCTATCGAGCAATTCCACCATATGTGAGTCAAGGTTCCTGCGGCCTTTTCGCATTTCCAGCACTTTATTGTGCCTGTCTTATACATTTTATTCAGTTTAACTGGTGTTAAATACCATCTAAAGAACATTTTAACAAAACTCTCTTTCAAGTTTTGTGACAATGTAAATTTTTGTGTATTTGTCCCTGCCTTTTCCCATCTCTCAATTTCAATGGTTCTTCCTATTTCTTGAGCCTCTTTCACATATTCTGTTTCTAATTCTCTATTCATTAGGGTCTTATAGTACTTCGTTATGTGATGTTTTGACCTATCAAATATAACTTTGTCAATTTTGTTTTTTTCTAGTTGAAATCCTTCAAGCTTTAGATCCATTTTATATTTTTCATAAATTTGATGGTATGCAAACCGGTTTAGTTCTATGCCTTCTTTCTGTAATTGTTCCCTTACTTTTATTTTTAATGTTTTCAGTGTTTCTTCTATCAATAACTCTTGATATTTCGGCCATTCTTGCTCTGTCACTTTGGATTTTCTAAAAAAGGCTTCTTGAGTTGAGATCCAAAGAGTTATTCTTTGGTAGAATGTTTTCTTTATCTTTAGCCATGTATTTAATAGTGATTTTCTAATGTAATGGTCATCAAACTCTTTGTTTTCCCGTTTTTTATTCAACCAAATGTATGCATGCCACCCGTAGATTAAATTGTGATCTTCCAACGGTAACATGTGAAAGGGACAGACATGAAAAAGAAGTGGAGGATTTTGCTATACATGATAACATCTGCTAGAATCTCTGGCTTTTCTTTGCAAATGAAGATTCAGGAAGGACTCATCCCGCGCTTTCTGCAAGCGCGCTGATGACTAAAAAGGCCAATCCGAGATAAACAAGTCCGGTTGCAAAAAGCACAGCAGAAGGTCTCCTTGGGTGATGTTTTTGGGTTGTGATTCTTTCTGCGTTGTCATTTCTCTTCAAGACTTGTTCGGCGTGAGTTCTCAAATAAGGCTGCAGCATTGTGGATAGTGCGTCTCCATGCCTCCCGATGTGAGGCCAGGGCGGACCACTGTTGGTGATCAATTTGGCCAAGCCTGAGATGTTGTTTCAGGGAGTCTTTGTATCGCTTTTTTGGAGCGCCCCTCTTACGCTGACCCGTGGCGAGTTCACCGTAGAGTAGTATTTTTGGGAGGCGATGGTCCTCCATCCTAGAAACATGCCCTGCCCAGCGCAGCTGTGTTCTCAATATCATGGCCTCAATGCTGGTGATCCCTGCTTGCTCAAGGACAGCAGAATACTATACGCACAAACATGGAAAAAGAAGGAAAGCCCGACACTAGAGGAATGGATTGAAAAAATGTATGATATGTGGGAAGCAGATAAATTAACAACGATAATGAGGAGAAGATCAGTGAAAAAAAATTGAAAAAGAATGGGAACCGATGGAAAAACTTTTTTTGGATAAAACATAGGGCCAAAAATTGTATGGATCCTTTAAACAGGTAAAGAGGCCGGTTATAGAATGTTACATTGGGTACTTCCCGTCAAGGTACTTTCTGTAGGGTAGGTGGCAGGAACAATCCTCAATGACTGGGAAACTAGGACCGCCCAGCTCGAAGCAGGAAGAAGACCTTTGACCTGGAAGTTAGAGTCTTTGTTCTCCTTTCTCTTCCACACAGTCTTCAGTTCTCTGACTAGCAAAGCCCTAAGGAAAAAACTGGATTGGAAAACTCCTCCTTGATTAGAGAAAAAACACCACAGATTAGTGCATAAACATTATCACCTTATGCAGTCACTGGGTGGGCCGGATTGTTCCTGCCACCTACCCTACAGAAAGTACCTTCACGGTAAGTACCCAATGTAACATTCTGTAGGGGAGAGGTGGCAGGAACAATCCTCAATGATTGGGACATACCCAAGCCTCTGATGTTCCCTGGGTGGGGTGACTGCTGATGACAGGAGAATGTATTATTGTTGGACCATTTCGTGGAGAATCCTTCTGCCGAAGGTGGCCTCTGCGGACCTGAACTTGTCCACCTTATAGTGTGGTAAAGGTGGATGGGTTGCTCCAAGTTGCTGCCCTACAGATTTCTGTGATGGGCACGTTCATCGAGAACACGGCAGAGGTGGCTGCTGAGCCCATCGAGTGTGCCATGACTCCTGTTGGACGTGGAATGCCTGCTGCATCGTAGGCCATGAAGATGCATGCTTTGATCCAGGTCGCGAGTGACTGCCTCGAGATCCGCGAGCCCAGTGATGAAGGATTAAAAGAAACAAACAGGGAGTCACATCTCCTGAATGGTGGTGTGCGCTTGATGTATATCTTTAGCGCTCTTCTTACGTCCAACTTGTGCCACATCTCCGTGGGATGCGTTGGATTAGGGCAGAGGGATAGCAGAATTATTTGTTGTGAGATGTGGAAGGCGGAAATCACTTTCGGTTTAAAAGACGGGTCTGGCCATAGGCACACTGAGTCTGGGTTAAAAGAGCATAGGTGTTCCCTCACTGAGAGGGCCGTGAGCTCGGATACACTTCTTGCAGATGTTATTGCTATTATAAAGACCACCTTAATGGACAGAATTCTCAGTGGGGCCTTCCTTAAGGGTTCGAAAGGAGCCTTCGTAAGCTGTTTGAGCACTAGCAGTAATTTTCAGGAAGGAAATCTGTGAGCCACTGGGGGGGCAAGTAGCGTCGCCCCACTTAGGAATCTCCTCACATGAGGGTGCGATGAGATCCTCCCCCCTTTTGAGCATGGTATGAAGGTCACCAGGGCTGCCATTTGTCTCTTGAGCGTGTTTGAGCGAAGGCCATTATCGAGGCCCTTCTGTAGGAACGCTAGAATATGTTGAGTCGTGGCCTTGGTTGGGTCTATCTGTTCCGTGGAGCACCACTTTGTGAAGACCTTCCACGTGGCTTGGTATATCCTCTTGGCTGAGGGGCGTCTTGATGCCAGTAGGGTGTCGATTACCTTCTCTTCGTATCCACATTCCCTCAGTGTTCTCCACTCAGTCTCCATGCCGTCAGTTTCAGCCACTCCACATCGGGATGTCTTACTGGTCCCTGGTGCAGTAGGTTCTGGTGTGGCTGGAGTCTCGGGGGGGCTCGATTGCCATCTCTGATATCTCGGAGAACCACGGACGGCGTGGCCAGTGAGGCGCTATCAGCACTACTTGTGCCTTCTCCTGTCGAATTTTCTTGCGAACCTTCCCCAGTAGCGGGAATGGTGGGAACAGGTATAGTAGGCCTGTTGGCCAAGCCGAACGTAGTGAGTCCGTCCCTTCTGCTCCTGGCTGAGGGAACCTTGAAAAGAACCTTGGAAGCTTCACATTCGAGGCCGACGCGAAGAGCTCCACCGACATCCTTCCGAATGTGTCCATGAGCTGAAGAAACGTCTCCTAATCAAGTTCCCATTCCCCTGGTGCCACTGTGTTTCTGCTCAGGAAGTCTGCTTGTGTGTTTGTCTCTCCCTGAAGGTATTGAGCGGATAGGGAAAAGACCGTTGATTCTGCCCATTGCATGAGGAGCTTGGCCTCCGCGTGTAGGGATTTCGATCTCGATTCTCCCTGTCTCACTATGTATGAACGCGTTGTTGTGTTGTCCGTCAGGATAAGGACGTGTGTGTCCTGTAGGAGTGGTGTGAAGTGGTTCAGGGCCAGTCTCGCCGCCCTGAGCTCCAGCCAGTTTATGCTGTGCAACCTTTCCTCTGTGGACCAGAGGCCCTGCGTCATTTGGTTTAGGCAGTATGCTCCCCAACCCCTGAGGCTTGCGTCCGAGGTAACCACCACCTGGTCCAGGACTGTCATCGGGGACCCCCTGGAGATGTTCTCTTTGCGAGTCCACCAGCGTAGGGAGAGTGCAAGGGGCCCCGTGACTTCCAAGGAGGCGTTTTCCCTTCTCGTTATTTGGTTCTGGTACGGCAAGAGGACCAACTGCAGGTGTCTGGAGTGGAATTTGGTCCAGGGGACCACTTGTATTGCTGAGATCATTAGGCCGAACAGCTGTGCTAGTGTTGTAAGTGAAGCTCTTCGTTTTTTGCTTACTGCTCTTGCCTCTGTCTGGATGGTCACTTGGCGCTCTCTGGATAGTGTGACTGAGTAGCTTACCGTGTCGAGGTGGACACCCAGATGCGTTAGTTGTTGAGACGGGTCAAGTGAGCTCTTGTAATTTATCAGGAAGCCGTGGCTCTGAAGGCATCCGATTGTTTCCTGTATGTCTTTTTGAGCCTTGATCCATGACGACGCCCTTAGGAGGATGTCGTCCAGGTAAGGGTAGAGATGTATGCCTTTGGAATGAAGATGTGCAATGAGCACCACCAGTACCTTGGTGAACACCCTCGGGGCAGTGGAGAGACCGAAGGGTAACGCTTTGAACTGGTAGTGCTCCTCACCGAACACGAATCTGAGGAACTGTCGGCTGTCCCCGTGCATTCTGATGTGCATGTAGGCTTCTGATAGATCTGGAGAGGCGAGATAGTCGCCCTCTTGGATCGCCTCCCTTATCGAGGATAGAGTTTCCATCCGGAAATGCTTGTATGTAACGAAGGAGTTTGTGAATTTTAGGTCTAAGACTGATCAGAGGCTCCCGTCCTTTTTGGGTACTGTGAATAAGTAGGAGCACACCCCTGAGAAACGTTGCATGTTTGGAACTGGCTCTATGGCGTCAATCTCCAGTAGGTGGTCTATGGCTATCCTGAGGTTCCTTGCTTTCTGTGGGTTGCAGGGAACGGGAGCTGGGAGGAACTGGTTCCTTGGTCTTGTGTTGAACTCCACCTTGTAGTCGTTGGCTATGGTGTCCAAGACCCACCTGTCCGTGGTGGATTCCAACCAGGAGCTTAGGAACCAAGATAGCCTTCCTCCCACTGGGATCGTTTCTGAGTCAGGATTGCTGGGGGGGGGGGTTCCGTTGTGACTGCATTCCCCCTTTTTGGCTGTTGGATGGGTTTGAGAACGGTGCGTGTTGAATAACGTAGTTTGTTCTCGCCCAGGCTGGCCTGGAGGGGCGAAAGTCCGACCTCCTGCTGTTGCTTCTGTATTGATGAAAGGAACTGGAATATTGTGCTGAGTGCTTGAAGGGCTTTTTAGATGCTTTCTGGTTCATTGATGGCATCGCTTGTTTCTTATCCTTAGTCTCCACTAGGATATCCTTGAGCGCGTCTTCCCAGAATACCTTGGAACCCTTGAAGGGGGCTGTTGCCAGGGCGTTCTTTGATTGGTTGTCGGCGTCCCACTGTTTAACCCACAGTGAGCGTCTGGCTAGACTGGCTGCTGCGGTCGCCCTGGCCGTGTATGAGAGGGAGCCCTGCGACGCATCCGCCATGAACTGTAGTGCGTATTGGATTCTGTTAAATGCCTTCTGGAGTGCTCTAGTTTCCAGGTCTGGCCTCTCCATGACCTCTTGAAGCCATATGATCACCGCTCTTGAGATCAATGCTGACGCCAGTGAGACCCTGATCCCCAGAGCCGATGCCTCATATGATTTCCTCAGGGCGGTGTCCGTCCTTTTCTCGTCTAGGTCCTTCAGGGAGCCTTCTCCCTCTTTCGGTGCGAGAGAATTCGAAACCATGGAGACCACTGGCCGGTCGACCACCAGGGTCCTCAGCTTGTCAAGGACGTCTGTGGGGAAGTTGTAGAATTTCTGTGCTGTGGACAGGCCCCTGCAACCTAGCGCAGGCTTTTCCCATCCCTCCGCCACAAGCTTCCAGAATGGTTTGGGGAACGGGAAAAGTGGGCGTTTGGGTTTGAATGAGGGCATCAGCGCCGCCACTTTTTGGCTTAGGTGCCTCTGATTCCTCGGTGTCCTCCTGTGGGGACGGCAGGGGAATCTCTAAGGTCGCCATGGTCTTGTAAAGGAGGTATGCCAATTTTTCCCCGTGGAAAATCCTGTCAGTTATCTCAGGCTCAGAAGTGTCCGAGTCAGACAGTTCCCCGGGTTCCCGGTCTGAGGTCCCCTCTATGTTGACATTTCCCTCGACATCCTCGTTCCCAAGGGTGCCCTTTGAGGTTTGGATTCTCCTAAGTAGGTCCTCCCCATCTGAGGCCTCACCGGACTCCTCCAATGAATGCCTTGACGGGGGGGGGTCTTTCTTTTCTCTCCCCTCGACTTACCCGTGGCACCCCTGAGCCGCCTCTTGTCTGAGGTGGTCGTATTTGGATCAGTTTTCCCAGAGCATCTGGGTTTGCTACCCCTTGGCTTGTTGTTTCCTCTTGATTTGGCGGGACCTGCGGGTTCCTCCTGGTCATCGTCTTGGTCCGAAAGGAGGCCTCTTTTAACCTGGCCAGAGCTAATTTTATGCTCTGCTTTTTGGCCCTTGTGGTGGACCCTCTCCTGATGCGCTTGTTTCCCAGGGGTGGCCTTTTGTTTGTCTGCACCCTCTCTCCCCCCATGTCTTCCTCCATTGGCTCCCCTCCCGAGGAGGGTTCCTCGGAGAGGTCCCCCTCTACAATTTCTACCTGGTTCTCATTGTCTTCCTCCTCACTGGAGGATATGACCCCCGTGCCCCCCTCCAGGAGTCGCCTCACCGAGGCCACCGCGGCCGTTGCCTCTGCTAGGTCTTTCTTGGGAAAGGACTCAAATAAAACCTGGCGCAGTTCCTCCCCCGCAAGGGCCCCTCTTACCGGGTCCGACATCCCCTGCCCAGAACTGCCCTCGTCTCCTTCAGCGGCATCGCTTGGGTCTCAGGGGGACGGGGAAGAGACCTCAGCCCCCGTGGCTCCTTTTTTGTTGTGCCGCTTGCCCTTTACCACCTCCTTGGAGCGTGTTTGGGCCTCCTCACTTTGGGCGCGCTCCCGGAGCGGCCACTAGTGAGCGCCTTCTCTGCCTCTCTTGCCACCTTCCTCTGGGGCATAGTCGTCTGCTCCGAAGAGGTAGAGCCGCAGGAAGCGGCGGAGGAGCTTCCCAGGCTGCCGTTTGGGGCACTGGGGGCCTCCATAGCTGCTGGCTGTTGCAGCTGATCGCGCACGCCACAGTCGTCTGCCACGGCTTGCCCTTTGCTTCCCGCCATGGCTGAGACAGGGGGAGCACACTGGAAAGGAAATTGGGTGCTGAGATTGCAGGGGGACAGCGGAGGAGTGCGGGAAGGCGGTCACATGGCTTGGGCAGTGGGGCAGCGGGGGGTAGCAGAGGCTGTGGGGTGGCGGGGGAAGTGGGGGTGCCCAGAGAGAGGAGTGGGGGAAGCTGTGAGGGGGGCGGAGAAGGAGAGCGGGGCCACCGCGTGGCCAGCAGACCCGGCAGGGAGCGGGAGAGAAGAAGGGTATAGACGAAAAAAGATTTTTTTATTTATTTTTTTTAAGAAGGAGGATAGTGCAGAAGAGGTTTGGGTAAGAAGTGGGGGGGTTCGGGTCAAAAAGAAAGGAAAATACAACCAGAAAGGCAAAGGAGCTCCAGAGGAGTGAAAATCCTGTCCTTGCTGGGCGAAGCAGGAAGAAGAACCGAAGACCGCGTGGAAGAGAGAGGAGAACAAAGACTCTAACTTCCAGGTCAAAGGTCTTCTTCCTGCTTCGAGCTGGGCGGTCCTAGTTTCCCAATCACTGAGGATTGTTCCTGCCACCTCTCCCCTACAGAATAGCAAATAGATGAATAAGAACAAGAATGATAGGAAGATAAAAATATTGGAGGGAGAGGAGAAGCAAGAGAGAGTAAAGAACTGGCTGCGAATCTATAGAAGTAAAAAAATAAAAATAAAAACATAACTGAAAACAATAGTAAACTGCAAAAGAAACCCAACAGAGGTTAGATAGGAAGGAAGGCAAAGAATGAAAAAGGAAACAGATAGAGGTTATGGTAAAACAGGAAGAAATGGGACAGAAGAAATGTAAAGATCTGTTTTATGGGTATAGAAACAAAGTTACAGACAATGAACAATGGATTATAATGAGCTTTATTGATTTATTGTTTATTCAATCTACATGAGGTAATGAATGAAAGAAATAATGTAAGAAATATGAATGAAACAAATAACTGGAACTAATAAAACATAATCATCATCATCATCATCATCATCTCAGTGGTTTTCAAAGCTCTAGCAAAGTTCATGGGTTCTGTAAATAGTACAAAGGCATCCCAGTTCCAAAAAGAGGAGAATTAAAGGCTGACAAGAATGAAGGTGCATTTAAGTTAAGAATTGTCACTTTCAGAATTACAAGCTGTTACAAAAAGAAGAGTTGTGTTTATTATGAATTTTTGTTTCATATTCCTTAAGGGTCAAACAAGTTGTGCTGGCAGGAGATCTGTGGGTTTAACACAGAAGCTACTCAAATAACACAGAATGGGAAGACTGGCAGAAGGGGCTCTATTTTTAACAAAAAAACAGACACACAAGTGAAGACCTCTTTCCCAAGTAGTTCACCTCTTCAGACTTTTTCTTCTACTCTTCTCTTAGCTGAGGTTACTTTCAATATTGAAGGAAAAACATTTTGGCAGAGAGCTGCAAGGAGATGAGTCACTGACAGGGAGAGTCAATCTGCACTTACATATGTGCATGTGTATGTGTGTACTTGCCTTCCAGTCATACAGCTGTACAAAATCAAGGCTTGCTATCCCATCCCCTTCTATGTGCCAGGGGACAGTCTGTGTTTAAATAAACAGAACGGCCACAATTTTGAAAAGGAGGGCAGCAAGTTCAATGAAGAAGCAAGTTCGATTCCAGCGGGCTCCAAGGTTCACTCAACCTTCCATCTTTTCGTAGGTCGGTAAATTGAGTACCCAGCTTGTGTGGGGGCAATTAGCTAACACACACTGGAAACTGCTTAATGCAGTGTAGATGTGTAAATAGCTATTGCTTAAAACAATTTGTAAGCCGCTCTGATAGCCTTGTGGCTGAAGAGCAGGGTATGACTAACTAAATAAATAAATAAAATAAAATTTTAAAAGATTAGGGTTATCAAAAGCAAATAAGCCACACTCCCCAATTAATGATTTTCGGAGAATTCAGGACCTAAATCCAAGTGCTAGTCCCCACTACAACAGTGATTTATTTAATAGTTAATTTAACAGTCAGATTTTTTTATATAAAGTACATAAAGTACATTATGTACTTTTTATATAAAGTACATAAAGATTTTTTATATAAAGTAATAAAAAAGTACAAAACCATCTCCTCTCTTACCATCTGGTTCAAAAAGTTTGAGGTGCAAAATACTTGTATTATGTCACAAAAGTTAACTAAGGAGAAAAAAATTGGCTCTTGTTGGTTACATAAATAGTCACCCCCTATGCCATGACATACCTAAATAAGCTCTGGTACACCCCACTACTAGCTTCAGAAGTAACCTGAGTAGATTAATTGCCCATCTGTGTACAGTAGATTAAAGATACTCTAAAGGCTCCAGAATTTGCTAGGGAGCACATCTGAACAAATAGCATCGGGAAGACCAAGGAATTACCAAAACAAGTCCAGGAATAAGTTGTGTAGAAACACCAAATAAATAAATAAATAAATAAATCAGTTTTTTTTAAAAAAATCAGACTATGAACATCCCCTGGAGCACTGCTAAATCTATTATTACAAAATGTAAATTATTATAATCATTGTTGTCATTTATATATATATAGCGCCATCCATGTACATGGCACTTTACAGAAGGTTACAGAATAAAACAATTATAATTATTCCAATAATATAAAATACTAAAATACAGTACTAAAATACAATAGGAAAAAACCCCACACATATACATAATGCAGAATAAAACAAAATAGTCAGTACAGGTAATCCAATATAAAAAAATATATATAAGCATCTATATATATAAAATTCTTAGGTATGTTGCCTTTCCCAGTGTGCTGATTGGCTGCTCAGAAAACATACCCAACCAATCACCACACACATGCAAATTCCCTCTCTACCTCACAATGCACTCCTGCCACTCAATCTGTGGCCCAGATTGGGACCCAGTCAGTCAACTGGTAATGGTGGCAAAGCAACAGAGCAAGTCATTCTGAACAATTCTAGGAAAAGTGTGGAATGCTGAGAAGGGGGAGGAGGAATTTAAAAATCCACCAGCCTACCTTACAGGGTTGTTGTGAGGACTACTGGGCATTTTTGGGGGAGTTTTTAAACAACATATGTTAAGCCCGGTACAGCTAGTTAATCTGAAATTCTGAATGTTTTAGAGAACAAAAAAGTTTTCTATTTGGATTTAAAATCAGCAAAGGAAGAAACAGTCCACAAGTTTACAGGGAGGCGATTACAGGAATAACAAGCGGCAAGAGAAAAAGGATGAAGTCAAGCCAAGGAGGAAAAAATCCTTGGCTGGGTAAGAAGCCCAAAATTCACAGAGTGAAGATTTCTAACAGGCTGGTAAAAAGAGGTACAGTTGAGTATCATCAGCATAAATGTGATATCGAAAAGTATACGAGCTGATAAGATTACCTAATGATAGTGTGTAAAGAGAAAATAACAAGGGGCCCAGAACGGAGTCCTGAAGAACCCTAACCAAAAGGTTAAGGAGGGGGATTCGTGATCACCAGTTACCCCGCTAAATGACTGGCCTGAGAGATACTATGAAAACCAGCTGAGAACGGAATCAGTGAGCCCTAACTCATGAAGTAAATCTAACAGAAGATCATGATCAACTGTATCAAAGGCTGCAGAAAGATCAAGGAGAATAAGAATGGAGTATAGGCCTTTGGATTTGGCTCGAAGGAGGTCATCTGTTATTTTTTGTGAGAGCTGCCTCTGTAGAATGTAAAGGGCAAGATCTAGACTGAAAAGAAACCAATGTAGAAACCTGAGAAAGAAACCATGTGTAAGCAGCATGTTCCACAGCTTTCGAAAGGAAAGGCAACAGTGAAATAGGATGATGATTAGAGAGAGAAGATGGGTCAAGTGAAAACTTCTTGAAGATTGGAGAAAATGTGGCATGTTTAAACTCAGAAGGAAATGAATCAAAAGAAAGGGACAGATTAATAATATGACAAAGAAAAGGGAGAATAGTAGGAGAAATGAGAATTAAAAATCAAGAAAGATCAGGATCCAGAGACCAGGTAGAATGATTTGAAGACTTCAATATTTTAGATAATTCATCTAACCAGACAGGGGGGAAAGAAGAGAATTTAGAACAGGTGGGCAGTTGATATGATAATGAGGAAGATTCAGGAACAGGGAGAGAAGAGTGGATGGTTTCAATTTTAGTACTGAAAAAAGTTGCAAAATCATCAGCAGAAAGTGATGGAGGAAGAAGTGAAGGAGAGGGCTTTAGGAAAAATTAAAAGCAGAGAAGAGATGCTGTGGACACCAAGAATTAGCATGGATCAGTATTGTATAATAGGTTTGTTTGACCAAAAAAATGGCACAAGAGAAAGAATAAAGAATAAATTTATAATGAATATAATCTGCCCACTCTCTGGTCTTCCTCCACAGATGCTCAGCTGTACTAAAGCAGGAACAAAGATACCAAATAAGGGAGTAAGCCATGGCTGAGGCTTAGAAGGAAGGACTGTATGTGTTGACAAAGGGACAAAGATATCAAAGTTGAGGATAAAGTTGAGTTGAGTAAAGAAACAGCTGAATCTAGAGAACCAACAGAATTAAAGGGAGACAACGATGAGATCAAAGCCTGAGAAAAGGCTTCAGGATTAATGGAATGAAGCTCTCGAAAGGAGCAGGTAATGGGATGATAACAAGGTGGGTTATGAGCAAGCACAAATGAAATGAGATGATGATCAGGGAATTCAGTAACTGAAAAGCAAGAGGTGGAACAATTTTTAATAAGAACAAGATGGAGGCAATGGCCAGAGAATGAATGGATGAATCAGAACAGAGCTGGAGTCCAAAGGAAGACAAAGGAAGAAAACATGAGACAGAGGGTCATTGTAGTCATCCACATTAATATTAAAATCACCCATAATAAAGTGGGAATATCATCTGAGAGAAAAAAATCAACCGAGAACCAAAAGCTGAAATTAAAGCTGAAAAAGGGCTAAGTGGACGATAAATGACTGTGACCTGCAGGTGCAGAGGCAAAAAGAGTCTCAAATGAAGAGAAATAGTGAGTTGGTGGAAAAGAGAAAAGAGAACTGGCACAAGTTAGATAACAAACACCCCCCCCCAACCCTCATGGCAACTAGTATGGGGAAAGGAGAGTCCTCCAAATGAGAGGGCAGCTGAAGTGGCAGCGTCAAGGGCAGGGAGTCAGGTTTCAGTAAGAGCAAGAAGGTGAAGATGACTAGAGAAAAACAGATCATGAACATGAATTATCATGAATTTTTATTCTGCACAGGGAAGGCCATATACCAAAATAGTGACTGAGTAAGAGGGGCATTAGTCAGAGAAGTGACCAAGAGGTCAATGGTAACCCTGAAGGAGCTGTAGAGAAATGCACAGATGACATAGAACAACTATAGCAGGGATGCGCCTGGCTTTATGGAACAGTGGGAAGAAGAAAGCCATTGCTGAAACAAGTCCCTATCAAAGCCCATTTTGAGTGTTCAAAAGGCATGTGGGAGGCAAAGCAAATGTAGAAAAAGGTTCTCTCATCTGATGAAACCAAAATTGAATTTTTGGCCTTGTCACAAAATGCCATGTGTGGTGCAAAGCCAACAGTGCTCATGCCCTGAGGACATCATTCCCATGGTGAAACATGGTGGTGCCAATATCATGTTGTGAGGGTGCTTTTCTTCAGCAAGCCAGGGAAACTGACCAGCACTGAGAGCAAGAAGGATGGTGCCAACTATAGGGCAATTCCAGAGGAAAACCTATTTCAATCTGCCCTGGACCTGGAACTAAGGCAGAGGTTCACCTTCCAGCAGGACACAAATAACACTGGAGTGGTTTAAAAACAACAACATTTATGTCTTAGAACAGCCTAAACAAAGTACAGATTTCAATCTGATTGAGAATCTGTGCAAAACTTGAAAGTGACTGTTTGCCAACTATCTCCATCCAAACCAACAGAGATGGAACAATTTCATCATGAAGAATGGGCAAAAATTGCTCGATCCAGATGTGCAAAGCTGATAAGAGATGTCTCCCCAAAGACATGCAACTGTAACTGCTGCCAAAGGTACTTCTAACAAGTATTGACTGAGGGAAGTGAATATTTATGCAAGTAGCCAGTGCCAGTTTGCTTTCACACATCAATACTAACTGACCATTTTAAGACCTGTATCATCTTATGCAGCCCTTTGAAAATCTGGGGCAAGGGTCATGATTTGAATCCTTCTGGATCCTATTACTGTATATTCCACCCAACTCCAACAACTGTGTAAATATGCTTTATACCTAAGCATTTATTATCACTCTATACTGCATTTGAAGAAGTGGGTTTATAGCCACAAAAGCTCATGCAAAAATAAAAACCAGTTAATCGTAAAGGTGCTCCTACATTTCTTCCCCCTTCCCCCTCCCTTCCTCCTTCTTATGCTGCAAGAGACTAACATGGCTATTTCTTTGAAAACTTCTCATACATTAGCTCACTCAGGAGGAATTTTAATTATTTCCACTTGCCTTTACCAGGTCTGTGAGATGGTCAGTCTATATTGGTTACAGAAAGGTTTAAAGGAATGACCATCTATTGTAGCAAAAGAAGTACAGTAATGACAAATAATGGAAGCAGACATATTACCAAGGAGCAGGCAATTTGGTATATAACAATTTGCTACATCTTCATCTATCAAGTCAGAGAATGATACTCCTAGTTCCAGCTGGCGGGAACTTCCCCAGCATCTTCAGATTACATGAAGTTTGATGTAAACTGTTTTAGTTTTCTCCTTTTATGGCTATAACTTATGATATTCATCATGATATTAGAGTCAGGCAATAAACATGAATGTGTTAACTCATCCTAATTTGGCATTTAGATATAAACAGTTCTAGCTGCAGTTTCCATGTTAGTGGGGTGGTGAATCTGGATTTTAATTCAAAGTTTAAAGGAGTTGTCCAAGATGCTGTGCACAACCCTCAAATAAGTTCAGCAGCTTGGATAGTTCCTTTAAGAGCAGGCTAAAACCCAGAAGTACAGTAGGACCTCCCATATCCACTGATTCATTAGCCACTGATTCAATTATCCACTGGACACAAAACAGCACACCTACCATAGAATCTTCCTAGAAAATGTGTCCTCTCTAGCCATTTTCTAGGTCCTCCAAGGCAACCCTATGGTATTTTAATGGTTGTATTTTCAATTGTGCTTGCTACTATACACGGTTTTCGGTATCCACGCCCCCACAGAACCAATCCCCAGAGGATAAGGGGGTCTTACTGTAGATTCACTGCCCCAATAATATGGAAGCTACCCACTCCCCCTCAAAAAAAAATCATTCCTCAAAATCTTTTGAGACTACTTACAAACAGCACCAACAGTGCCTTTGATGTCTATGCATATACAGCTATATACCACTCATAATGAAGATGCAGTGATTGATGATACAGTCATAAGAAGAGGAAGGGGACAACTGGAATTTGTAACTAGGCATGGCCTCACAGCACAGGATCTTTTCATCTTGACAGTAGTCTGTCTGAGGTAGTTTGGACTCAATGACCCACACACCACACAGACCCACATAAAAGAAAATTTTATTGAACATACAATATATATATATATATATATATATATATATATATATATGCAATAGTTGCATTGAGAATAGCAAACATTATATGATAGAGCTCCTTAAAAGGTAAGCAGTACATCCAAAACACAAATAACTAACTAACAGAGCACAGCTGCTCCAGGATGGGGAAATATTAACTCAAACAGAAGACTCTGAAAGGGTTCCAAGCAATTTGATGTTCAGAGTTCGCTAACAGAAAGATAGTGAGAGGTTAAAAAATGGAGACAGTATAGAACTAAGGCACACACACAGATGCTCCCCCAAAGAAAAAAAGGATTAGGTAGAGAGACATTTAAGGATGATTAGACTTTCTTGAGGAATAGCTGGAAAGCATGGCACTTGTTCAAACAGTGAAAAGGAACACAATCCAACCCAAGTCATCTGAGACTAATTACTAATAGCATTTTTCATGCAGAAGTAACTGAATTCCCTCTTCAGTTATGAAATGAAAGTTTTCATACATGAGCCCAGTAACAGGCATCTGATCCATAAATATTCTGTTTGAACCAGAAGTAGCAACAGTTCTCTCACAGGAACAGTTCTCACAAGAGCAATTCTCTTCCTGACATGACTATATGAATTCCCTTTGAGTTCTGTGAATTTGGGCTAGCTGGCACTTGTGCATTAAAGTATAGAAAGTATCTAGAGAAGGAAATATACTGTAGCTCCTTTTTGCCAACTCTGGTTGGCCAGTCAGTGGCTTTGCTTCTTTTTGGAGCAAGGGGTGGTACAGACAGCTTGACAAGTACTTGAATGGTTGTTATAGGATATACAGACAATATATCAAGTTATTTTCATCCCAGTGATCTCTCAAAGTATCTTAGTAATGTGAACGTTCCTTTATTTTGTGAAGTCGAAGGCTTTCACAACCGGCATCCATAGATTTTTCTTGGTTTTTTTCCGGGCTGTGAGGCTGTGTTCTGGAATAGTTTCTTTCGGACGTTTCACCTGCATCTGTGGCTGGCATCTTCAGAAAATGGTTGGGTAGGAGTGTGTGTGGAGTTTATATATTGTGAACCCCTGTTGGGGAGTATGTGTAAATTTGTGTAACTGAATGGTTAGTTTCTGGGTATAGAAATGCAAGGCTCGTTAGTGTCTGTTTGGCTAATGGTTGGTTGATGGGCCACTATCTGCTGGAACTCCCCCTGTCCCTGGGTGGAATTCCTTTGTAAGTGTTGAGTTTTGATTCTACTGTTCTTCAAAACTGGAAGCCAGATTTTGTTTACTTTTAAGGTTTCTTCCTTCCTGTTGAAGTTGTCCAGGTGTTTGTGGATTTCAATAGTTTCTCTGTGCATTCTGACATGATAGTTGTTGGCCTTGTCCAGAATTTCTGTGTTTTTAAATAGCATTTTGCATCCAGGTTGGTTTATAACATGTTATGCTACTGCTGATTTTTCTGGCTGGCCCAGTCTGCAGTGTCTCTCATGCTCCTTGATTCGTGTTTTCACACTTCATTTAGTGGTCCCTATGTAAACTTGCCCACAGCTGCATGGTATGCGGTAAACTCCTGCAGCTGTGAGAGGATCTCTTTTGTCCTTCGCTAAGCATAGCATTTCTTGGATTTTCTTGTTTGTCTGTAGATTGTTTGGAGGTTGTGTTTCCTCATCAGTTTCCCTATTCTGTCTGTGACTCCTTTGATGTATGGTAAAAATACCTTCCTTTTTGGTTGGCTGTTTTTCTTCTTCATTCCTGTAGTTTATGTTATAAACCAACCTGAACACAAAATGCTATTTAAAAACACAAAAATTCTGGACAAGGCCAACAACTATCATGTCAGAATGCACAGAGAAGCTATTGAAATCCACAAACACCTGGACAATTTCAACAGGAAAGAAGAAACCTTAAAAGTAAACAAAATCTGGCTCCCAGTTTTGAAGAACAATAGAATCAAAACTCAACACTTACAAAGGAATTTCACCCAGGGACAGGGGGAGTTCCAGCAGATAATGCCCCATCAACCAAACATTAGCCAAACAGATACTAACGGGCCTTGCATTTCTATACCCAGAAACTAACCATTCAATTACACAAATTTACATATACTCCCCAACAGCGGTTCACAGCATATAAACCCCCCACACACTCCTACCCAACCATTCTCTGAAGATGCCAGCCACAGATGCAGGTGAAATGTCAGAAAGAAAATATTCCAGAACACTGCCTCACAGCCCGGAAAAAAACCAAGGAAAATCTATGTTTCTTTATTTGCCTGTAGGAACAGTAGATTAGTAAAGTTTCTCCTTCATCTGAGACTACACTGGAAAGGACAAAGTGTTGCATGTTCTACTTTCTCTCTGAAAACTTAGTCACTTTGGACATGTGGAGACTATATTCTGAGGAATCCTATGTATCTAGGACTTATACATAATGCACGTGCCCAGTTCCATTTTTTTGGACTGCAACTCCCAGAATCTCTTAGCCAGAACAGCCAGTACCTATGCTGGCTGCAGGATTCTAGCAGTTGTAGCTCAAAAAATAACTTTTCCAAGCTCTGTGTAAATATGCCAACATCCTAGATTGCCCCACAGATAACTTTGAAAATAACATTTTACTAACTGTTTTAGTGTATTTACAATTATGACTCCATTCTTTTCATCCCCTGTGTAACAGATTTATATCGGGAGTTTTCTTAGAGGGTCCCTTGCTTAAAATTTTAAAAATACATACACAGAAGGGGGAATGCAATCTGAGATGTGTATGTAATGTGCCTCAGAATGGCACATTCTGAGTAAAATAGGACAGTTCTCTGGGGAAATATATGCTCATTCTGAATCATTCCACTCCCTCTAGCTCTGTCTGCTTTATCTTAAATATTTTTGTTATAGTAGAATAGTCACTATGCGTGACACTCACATAATTGGAAAATATTTCAAGTACAGGCTTAATTCTGGTTTAGATTTGAAGTAGTCTCATAAAAGCTAACTGAATTATTCAACTACATTAGCAGGTTTTGACTTTTACATTTTGAGAGTCTTAAAAATATTTTGGCTCATTTTTATTTCACTTTTCTAAGGGATTGATTAAGCACAAAGATGTAATCATTCTCTCTATGGGTGGGAGAATAATTTAATAAGTCAACAGTTGTTCCAAGGCAAGGTAGAACCAAGTGTTAGGTTGCTTTAACTTTAAAGTTTGTGTATCTATACATATAAGTTTGAGTTTGCTTAAAAGAAGCCAGGCAAACCTAGCAGTGTCCCACTAGGAAGCATCTATGAGCAGGAGGTAGAAAATGTCTGAATCAACAAGCAGATCCTTCCCACCGAAAGAAGTACCTCTGGCATCAAGGCTCTTTTTATAAAGTTTTTTGTGGTGGTGGTGGTCAGGAAACCTTTGTTCAGGCAGCCCCCCAGAACCAACAAAAGAATAATATGGTTGGGTGCCCATCCAGCCTTTTTAGAGAGGGTTTCAACTGCATGAAACCTAAAATACACCATTATAGCACAGTTCTGTTCATAACTACTTAGAATCATAGAATTGTAGAGTTGGAAGAGACCACAAGGGCCATCCAGTCCACCCCCTGCCACGCAGGAAATCACGATCAAAGCATCCCTGACAGATGGCCATCCATCTGTATGTTACAGAGTGATGCACACAACCCCTGTGCCAAGGGAACAGGTCTGTCTGTAACTACATGGGAATTCCTGGTGAAATTAGGAATACAAAATATTGAGGAAAATTAAAAGGCACTGTCCCTGATCACATTTTTGTAAAATCAAGAGAACTTGCAAAGACCTTGTGCATTTACTATCATTTTTCTTTTTATGTTATGGAGAAATAATGGATGGAAATGCTTAAATAACATGAACAACCCAATTCTAGTTTGCCACACAAACTTTTATTTTATGTCTGACTATACAGTACAACAATGCCCATCAAAATAAATTAGAACCTCTCTGGACCAGCACAGAAAAGCTGGAGAGTTCGATCCTTTCTCTTTTGCTCACAGCTGTGACATTTTGCTGTCTGTAAAAGGTAAAAAGACCATATTCTCAAAAGGTTATCATGGCAAAAAGCACAACATGCGGGGGGGGGGGAGCATAATCAAGGCCTGCCCACTCACTTCATCTTTGTGTGAGATTTTTTTTTCTTGTGAAAACTCCAATGGATTCTCTGGTTACCCAGCTGTGTCAGTCTCTCTCACCCATAGAACCTGTTCTCATGCTCTCAAAGTAAAGGTGACTAAACAAATCCACAAAGTGTAGCAATGCCCTTTTCTATATTAGCTTGAGTAGCCCATGAAACAAGGTGTAGTATATCCCTCACAAACCACTGTCAATTTTACTCAAGCTGTCTTTTCTTTATAAGTTCATTTATTATAGATTATAACAGTACAATAAAAGATATAGAAAATAAAATAAAAAATTTATTTTACAGAAAAGAAAAAGAAGAAAGTTGACTTCCACTCTTTCTTTCAGCAGTTATACAGCCTTATTCATGCCGCACTCATTAACGTTTAAAAATACTCCCTTCTTTCCATAACCAATCCTTTCTAATCATCAAAACCAACTATTAATATTTCGTTTTTTCTTCTTTTTTGGAAAAAGTTAATAAGGGATTCCCATGCTCAGTCTGTCTTTCAAAATATATCTTATCAAACTTTATTGTTCTTTTTAATAAGAAAAAAGGACAGGTTACTTACCTGTAACTGTAGTTCTTCGAGTGGTCATCTGTTAATTCACACATAAGGGGTTAATCCTGCACCTGCGCAGAGCACTTTGGAAAAAACCGTTAGAACCTCTTATTCAAGTTTTGGCGGTAGCCCCGCCCCCTTCCTCTAGGCCTATATAGGCCCCCTCCTTGCCTGTCTCCTCAGTTCCTTGAGCCGCCAAGAAAAGCAGCAATTTCATTTTAAAAAAGTACAGGACATAGAGGGGAGGATGGGCGGGTTTGTGTGAACTGACAGATGATCACTCAAAGAACTACAGTTACAGGTAAGCAACCTGTCCTCCTTCTTCGTGGTCTCTGTGAATCCACACATAAAGGGTAGATTAGCAAGCCCACCCACTGGTGGGGGGATGTCCTGCATACCTAATTGAGGAAAAACAACGCACCAAAACTTACAGAGTAAGGTGCAACAACAATAAACTTTATTGAACAGGGAAAAGGGGCAAACCGACAGGATTATGGGCTCATAAGCCCAAGCCAACTTGTTCAGGCCAGCACAGAGAATAATACTGCTCTTGCTAACACGGTTTCTAGGCAAGACACCTCATCAAGCTTGTATGTCTTGACAAAAGTCAATGGAGTGGCCCACGTCGCTGCTCTACAAATGTCCTGTATAGGCACTCCTTTCAGGAACGCTGTTGAGGTAGCCGCTGCTCTCGTGGAGTGGCTGCAGACGGAACTGGGAATCTGTTTGCCTGACATTTGGTAGGCAAGGTGGATAGTAGCCGCTACCCACTTAGAAAAACGTTGAGTAGAAGCAGGGTTGCCTTTCTTGCTTCCTCCGTAACAGACAAACAGTTGTACAGAGTTACGCATATCAGTAGTTCTGTCTATGTAAAAGGCTAGAGTGCACCTAACGTCTAATGTGTGAAGGCTGCGCTCTAGTGGAGAAGTCAGGTTCTGGAAGAAAGCCGGTAGAACGATATCTTGATTAAGGTGGAAAGAAGAAATCACTTTTGCAATGAATGCAATGTCTGGTTGGAGGATCACCTTGTCCTTGTGAAACTTCATATAAGGTGGATCTATACGTGGTGCACACAGTTCACTTGCCCTCCTGGCACATGTAACCGCTACTAAAAAAGCTGTTTTCATTGATAAAAGACATAGGTCACATGTGGTCATTGGTTCAAAAGGGCTTTTCATCAATGCGTTTAAGACTATATCTAGGCTTCAACCAGGAGTGGGATCCTTTACAGGTGAATGGAGGTTTTTGTAGCCCTTCAAAAAAAAAACCCTGGATTAATGGATCTTTAAAACAGGAGGGTTTTTCCTCTCGCTGAAAATACCAGGAGATCACTGTGACATATCTTCTAATTGATGAGATCGATAGTCCTTCAATAGATAAGGATGCCAGAAAGTCCAGTAACTGTGGTATGTCAACTGGTGCAGTGTCCAGACACTTTTTGACTTGAAAGGCCTGGAACCTTTGCCACTTATACCTGTATGCTCTAAGATTAGTAATAGGTCATTGCGCTGCCTCTATAATGCGGCGTACAGAATGAGAGACATTGTTAGGGACTGACCAGCCAGGCTGTTGGGCGGATCGAGGCCAGGTCTGGATGGTTGATTAGCCCGTCCCGTATCGTGAGAAGGTCTGGCCGGAATGGTAGCTTCTTGAAGCGGTGTTTGACCATCAGAAGAAAAGGCGCGAACCATACTTGGCGGGGCCACCACGGGGTTATCAGAATGCACCTGGCGGCATCCTGTTGGATCTTGGAAATCACTCTGGGCAGGAGCGGGAAGGGGGGGAGGCATAAAGTAGTGGGCTGGTCCATTTGAAGAGAAAAGCATCCCTGAGACTCTCATGTATCTTTGGGCCCCTTGTGCAGAACAGTTGGCATTTTGCATTGTTCTTGGACACAAACAGGTCTATTAGAGGAGTCCCCCACATATGGAAGAGGTCCTCCTAAATCGACTGTTTGAGAGACCATTCATGATTGCTGTTTAGCGTCCTGCTTAGCGCGTCTGCCATCGAGTTCTGGTCTCCTGGAAGGTGAATGGCTGTGAGTGAAATCCTCCATCTGATGCACCATTCCCAAATCTGGATGGACATCTCTAAGAGTGGCCAGGATCGAGTCCCTCCTTGTTTGTTCAGATAGAACACGGTCGTCGTGTTGTCTGATATGACTTGCACTAAGTGGCCTCGCAAAGACGGTTCGAAGGCCTTTAGGGCTCTGAAGGCTGACAAAAGCTCTAGAAGGTTTATCTGGTATTGCCTTTCTGCTCGCGACCAGTGGCCCTTGATTGTGAGATCTTGGAAATGCGCTCCCCATCCTGTGAGGGATGCATCTGTGGTTATGGATCTTGTAGGTTGCTGTTGGAGGAAGGGTACACCCACTTGAACAAAGTGTTGGTTTAGCCACCAATGCATGGTTGTTTGCACTGGTCGTGGAATAGCTAGCCACTTGTTGGGGCTGTTCCTGTATCGGTGATAATGAGAAATTAACCATGCTTGAAGGGGGCACATCCTCAGTCTGGCTAGCGGTGTCACGGCTGTCATGGAAGCCATGTGTCCTAGAATGCACTGTACATTTCGAACGGTGTCTTATGCCAATACTGACCATACCGCACAGTGCCTCGAATCTGTCGTCCGGTAGGTATGCGTGGTCCCGAACAGAATCTAAGTCTGCTCCAATGAATCGAACGGACTTGATTGGGGTGAGTTGGGACTTTTCTTGCTTTATCATAAAACCAAGATCTTCTAGCAGAGAGATGGCTAAACAGAGGTCCTCGGAGAGCATGTTTGTGGAATGTCCTGCGAAGAGCCAATCGTCTAAGTAGGGGAAGACAACAACACCTTTTTGTCTGAGCCAGGCAACCACCACTGCTACACATTTTGTAAAAACTCTTGGAGCCATACAAAGGCCAAATGGGAGAACCTTGAAGTGGAAAGCATGAGCGCCCATTGTGAAGGCAAGGTAATGCCTGTGTGTTGGAGCGATAGGAATATGGTAACAAGCATCTTTTAGATCCAAGGTGGCAAACCAACGTCCTTCGTCCAGGAAGGGTAGGATGGAGGCAAGGGATATTATAAAGATTTATGTATGAGTTGACATCTCTGAGGTCCAGAATTGGGCAGAGGCCTCCATCTTTCTTGTCCACCAGGAAGCACCTGGAGAAAAAGGTGTTTTTGATCTGAGACAAAGTTATGGGCTCTATAGCCCCTTTGAGAAGTAAAGTGTCCACCTCCTCCAGGAGTGCAGAGGATGGACGGGTTACGCTGTAGACCCCCCCCCATGGGGGGGTTTTGGCAAACTCGATGAAATAACCTTTTTGTAAGATGCTGAGGACCCAATGATCCAATGTTATCTGTCGCCAAAGATGGAGAGAGTTGGAGAGACGATCAGCTGGAGAAGTCATGGTAAGCAGTGGTGGTAGTATCACGTCAAACACGTTGTTTAGGGGCGTCAGGTTTCTTCTTGGGAAACTGGGCCTTAGTATGGATTTAGGTACCGCCTGTGCAATTGATAGGACATAGTGAGAGGCCATGAAGGAGGAGGACTGAATCTTTTCTTGTAGGAGGTGAAATAGCACGTGTTCGAGAATCTGGGGTGTGTTTGTTGATAATGTAAGGGGAGACCGAATTTCTTAGCAGTCGCCCTCATCTTTTGAGTATGCTTGAGTTTAGTATCCGTTTCAGCACGAAAAAGCCCCAGCTCAGCAAAAGGAAGATCTTCAATCATGGCCCGGGATGTATGGGACAAACCAGACGATCTTAGCCATGCGTGGCGACGGACGGATATGAAGCTCGTGACGATTTTTCCAGTACAATCACCCAAATGTTTAGCTGCTTGTCTCTGATATCCAGCTAAGGAAAGGCCTTCTTCTCTAAAGTGCTCTGCGCAGGTACAGGATTAACCCATTATGTGTGGATTCACAGAGATCACGAAGAAGAAATAAGTATTTATCATATTTATGGCTCCAATTCTCAAGATAGACAACAAACTAATTATCCTTTCTGACTATCATATCTGACAATGTACAGGAGAAAATCCCACCAGAATATTAGTTCCACAGTTCCACTGACAAATTCAGGACTATAGATAGGCTGTGAAATTCATAGGGTTGCCATAACTCAACAGGTGACCTGGAGACACATGCACACATGTACATTTTATATTAGGGATATATTTAAATCTGGAACAGAAAAATAACTCTGTTCTAAACATTTTGTAATATGAATCATTTATTATCTGCAAAGATAATTTGGACCATGCATATAATTTGGGCTGTGTATCCCTTCAAATGTCAACAAATATCTGATCAAAGTAGCATTCATATTTCTTTTTCAATTAAGAGGTAAAGACTATTATTTTTTTGGATTCCATATCTCTTTTTTTAAAGGGCAATTTCACCACCTTAACCATCCTCCAGGGCTCTAATGGTTTTTTTAAAAAAGCCTTTCTCTCTCCATCTTTTCCTTCCTGCTAATTACCAAAGCTGTGTCTTACAACAAAGCCTCTGACTCTCTCCCACGTAGTCCATACACTCACAATTTTTTGATCCTGCAGTGAAGTTATAATACGGCATTTGTAACATTACAGTTATTACCAAGGCAACTGGCTGAAATCAAATGGTACTATGATTTCCTGGTAGGATCAAGGAAGAAGAAAAACAACTGGACTATAAAAGAGATTTTAATAACACCAATGGCTTCAAAAGGCAAATAGGGAAAAGTACAAAGATGCTGGTGCAGTACATTTCTTTAGTTCAGCTGTAGGCAATTATTACCCCTCCAGATACTTTTGGACAAAATATTTTCCCAAGTGCAAACCTTGCTGTTTGCCATTATATATATAGGGCACCATTTTACTATGCCATTGTATATAATGGGACTTGAGCATCCACAGATTTTGGTATCCACAGGGGTCCTAGAACCAAATCCCAATGGATACCAAGAGCACACTGTATTTTATTGACCCAAACGTATGTTAGAATACAAATTCCTTCTTTAAGGGAAAAAAATTAAAATAAGTAAATATATTACATAATTTATATTAAGAATGCTTTAAAAACACAAAAACAAATCTCCATGGGAAAATATATGAAATAGTCACTTGGTATATAATGGAACTCGTGACTTTTTTTTAACACATGGGGCTTAATAATCCATTATAGGCACTTGACATTGGTTCCCCATAGGAAACCATCTGTGCCTTCACTTTCTATATTGTTTCAATGGGATTTGAACCCTGGCCTTCCTGGTCCTAATCTGACACAAACTACTTTATCAACTCTCATACATCTGCATGTCAATAAGATGGCAAGGCTCAAACTTCCAGACATGCTAGTTCTTTTATGCGTAGGGATTTGATTTTATTTTTTAAATACATGTAATCACCTTTTTGGTATAAACATTCATTATGCAGATCTTAACAGCTCAGCTGGCAAATTAACAAACGCCTAATCAAAATGTAAGAAAAGTATTATTAACAGGTAAGGGCGCTGGAATGGTCAAGTAGTATATGCCTCTCTGAATTTTCTATATTCCTTCATTTGCAACAATGGTTTCTGAAGGACATCTTGTTCTTGTCAATCATACCCCAAATAGTTTCAAGGTGAACAAATCCAATTTGCCAGGACTACCCTCTACCAACTGCTGAATCTTTTATCTGATCTCTAGATGCTTCCTTATACAACTTCTACATGGAGAAGTTTCCACTCAATAATCAACATCACATTTAGTGATAACTATATTTTCTACTTCAGTTCCTTTTTGTGGCTATGTCAAAATCTGTATTAGTGCAATGCCTTTTACTGGACCAACTAAAATGTCAACAAAATCCTGCAGCTTGTAAGGCCTTGCAGATCTCTTCATCAGATGTTACAAGGTGATGGGGGAAGAATACAAGGTGAAAACTAGACTTTGATGCTGATGCTATGGTGTTTGCATGATCAGGATCTTAAGATGAAATGAAAGAGAAGCTGGGTCTATAGACATTCAAAATAGGACTACTAAGTGATGTGATGTTTTCAGATTGCACATGGGAAGAAGGAAAAACCTAAGACCCTTGGGAAGAAGGAAAAACAAAGACTGGTCTTCTGTTTTTGAAAATATAAAATCCAGCTAATACTCAGAATTGTTCCAGGCAGGCAGGCAGAATGTGTCACATATCACGAGAACACCTCAGAAAATAACAGCAAACTGACTGCTGATGCCATTCTTCAAGGTTGCTGCAAGTGTCACAGGTAGCAATGAAAATAAATGACTCCCACCTGGCTGCACTTGAAGGAGAGGTGAGAGCTTGAGACTCTTTCCATCTGCATGGCTAAGACCAATTGCCATTTGTTTCCACTTCTCTCAGAACTGCCTCCATCAGCTGCTATTCCAGCTGGTTATTATGCGGCTTCATTATGTAACAAGAATGAATCTGTAGCCAATTTTGCTTGTTTTTTCCTCTTCCCTTCCTTTCTCCCCTCCCCCCCCCAATGTAATGTCTCTTACTGTAAAACGGAAGCTGCCTTGAGTGCTCTGGAGAAAAGGGGTATATAAATGTTCTAAAACAGAACCACTTTCTTCAGCAGTTGCACAAGGAAAAATCTTGTTTGCCATTGATAGCATTTTTTCTCTCCTGCTCTACCCACAGCATATAGCCATTTGTGGTTCTTTCTGTTACCATGGTTCTCATACTCAGAATATAGTCAACTGGAAAGCAGATGACAGAAGCCTAAATATTTGGAATGCATCAGGAGCAAGCCATTAAGTAGATGGGGTTATAGAATGTGTTGAAGGTTACCACAAGATGTCACATGCTAACAGTTCAGCTGACAGAAAGGCAAATAGCACTTACAGTTTACAGTATTAATACATTTCAAAAGCAATTCACAGGGAAGATATCACCACTACTTCAAATATCTTTTTCCTTGTGTAAAAGAAATTGTTTTCGGAAATATTGAAGTACATTTTTTAAAAAATCTGAATAACAACATTCAGTTATCCAGGATTGTGCATTTCTAACACTTGGTTCCTAGAGATTTAGTTAATAAAGGTACCTCAGACCTGCTTTATTTTTCCAGCCATTAAAAGGTGTTTCCTGCAAAAAAAATATTTTCCTCCCTCTCCTATACTGAATGAGATCAATTACTGTATATACTATCTGCAAAAACCACTGCCTAGTAAGGGGTTTGAGATCTACAAACATCTGCAAGTTTAAGATAAGCAAAGTCAGCTAATGAGTACCATAGATCTTAACAGAGTTTCACTGAACTTCTAAAAAAATTTTTGGATGTAATCCCAACTCAGCTAAAAAAAGATTAAGGAACTTCAGAGTTTTACTGATTTGCCATATGCACCAACTATATTTATTTCCACACGCTGAAAGTTAGACCTTCAACCCACACCTTCTAAATCCCTGAGCTGCATAGGAATAAACACTTAAAAGGTGCATGGCAGAAAAATGCTATTCACTTAGTCTATGTTTAAGAAATTAAATTATCATATACATTTTTAGCTTATACACAGACAGCCTCAGATTAAGTGCTTCCTAAATACCACCTGTCAACTATTCAAAGAAATGTAGGAATATTTCATGCTATGTGTTTAAATAACTTTCAGAACATCATTAAAATAGAGGTGGGGTGGAGAGGTTGAATTGCTGGAGACATGAAGTCTGCATGAACAGAATTTTAAGATGAAATGGAAGAGGTGCTGACTTAAATGAATCAGGCTCTACTAAGTGTTATGTAGGTGTAGGGCTTGGGACAAGGAGCACACAAATGGTTAATTCCCCAGTTGATGGATTTCTCTCTAACCTTAGGTGAAACACACAGATTACATGTCATGAAAAGAAAGCAAAACAACAATTTTATAACAGCAAGGGTGGATATTAATTCTGGGTAGTACATTAGGTTTAGTTGTCATAGTAAACCAAATTTCACAGTACCTCAACACAGGTCTCTCTGCACTTGATCTGAATCTAAAGGCTTGTCCACACTGGCCGCTTAAGCCAGGGCCAGTCCAGAGCATTATGTTCTGGACTGGTCCAGGATCAACCATGATGGCAGCCACACACAGGGCCCAATCTAGTGCAGCAAGACTTGTTGTCCACATTGGCCAGCTGGGCTGACACTGCATCAGCCCCACTGGCCTGGCCCCTGTTGTTGGAGCTGCTGTAGCTGCTTCCCCACCAGCAGAGGAGCTCCGTGGAAAATCTGCCTGGCATGCTGACGCTTCTGCTGAGGACAGAATGGGGCACCCAAGGAGGGGGTAGAGTAACCCCCTCCTTGTTGATTACCTGTCTGGGTGACCTCCTCTGACCTCAGGAAAAACGACAGTGTGGCAGGCAGGCTTTATATATATGACAAATATTGCTGTCCTTGAGCAAGCAGGGATCACCATCATTGAGGCCATGATATTGAGAACACAGCTGCGCTGGGCAGGGCACGTTTCTAGGATGGAGGACCATCGCCTCCCAAAAATAGTACTCTACGGTGAACTCGCCATGGGTCAGCATAAGACAACTTTCGTGAGTAAAAATTAAGCAAATATGACGCTCCACTCTCCCCGCGGTACCACAACAGTACCGCTAGAGGGCAGCGTCATCCGAAACTGACACTTTGCACCGCAGCAGGCTCGCAAGCTGATGAGTCTCCTTGCGTTGCTTTTTAAATGTCCAAAAACGTCCTTAGTCATCAGCGCGCTTGCAGAAAGCGCGGGATGAGTCCTTCCTGAATCTTTGTTTGCGAAGAAAAGCCAGAGAGAGAGAGATACATACACACATATATAATATATAGCTAGCTATACCAGCCTGTAAACAACCTTTTCCATCAATGGCACTAACTTTCCACAGCAGTGGGATTGTGTGCTCTTGTGAGGCAAGAGGTTATGCTGATGGCAGCAGTGTTGTTAGTAAGGTTTCCAATGTCAGACATGCTCTTACTGAGCAGCCAGACTAAATGTGCCCAACAGCTACTGGGAAGCAGCAGCAGTGTGTATAGGGGAGGATGACCCTGGCAGAGGATCTCAGAAACAACAGCAATGGAACCATAGCTAGCACTTGTTAGTACTTTGCAGAGGGAGGCACAGTAAACCCCTTTTGAATTATTTTACCACAAAACCCCCTATGAAACAAAAGATAGTGCCAGAAGATGAAACTCTCAGGTTGGATGGCACTAAACAATTTACTGGGATACAGCAGAGGACGAGTACAAGTAGCACAGTGGCAACTGATGCAACTGGACTCAAGCTGAAAAGATGTTCAGTTGTTGATGTGCTCAGAGGTGAAAGGAAAGTCCAAAGCTGCACAACACATAGTAAAGGAACATGGAATATGAGAAGCATGAATCGGGGGAGCTAGGCATAGTAAAACAAGAAATGGAACATATAAACATTGCCATTGGGGCAAGTGAACTGAAGTGGATAGGAATGGGACATTTTGAGCCAGATAATTACGTAGTGTTTTACTCAGGAAATGAAAAGCTAAGAAGAAATGGGGTGGTATTAATAGCAAGGAGAGATGTGGCAAAAGCAGTCAAGGGATATAATAGAAAGTCTCCCTGGATAATATCAGTAAGATTTCAGAGAAAACTCATCACTATAACCATAATCCAAGTTTATGTTCCAACTATAGAGGCAGAAGAAATTGAAAGATTCTGTGCTGGAGTCCAGGAGGAGAAACTATGAATCGTTCTTAAAGACATGGGTGTGCCATATTTGATTGTCCTGATGCGTAATCTATGCTCAGGATAAGAGGCTACTGTCAGGACAGAATACAGAGAAATGGAATAGTTTCCGATTGGCAAGGGGGTTAAGCAAGGCTACATTTTATCACCGTATCTGTTTAACCTGTATGCTGAATGTATAAGTAAAACAGGATTAGACATTGTCACGATGGAGTGACCAACTCCATCATGGGGAGTTCATCTGCAAACCTACGGATTACAACATCTGGAAAATTCCACTTCCTGCTTCCATAGCAACAGGTATAGTAGAGGGTGGAAACCTCATTTCCTAAACATGACATCACATCACCTGACTGAAGAGCCAATCAGATCTGGCAATGCAGAACCAATCATATTTGACCAATGGAGTCTTCAGTTTTGAACTCCTTTGTTTGAGTGTCACATGGCTGGGAGCCAGCAAGAGAGAGACACATGGTACTGAGGTTGGAGGGGACGACCTCCCACATGAGCCCTATCCATCAAAGAGCCCAATGATGTCTGAAGTCTGGGGAGAGACTTCCAATGATTCTGAATTCCATCACAGAGATTGATTACTATGGACTTCATAAGTGTAAGTTAGCATTTTCTTTTAGTGTAGGGGAAAATGTCTAGTTAGAAATGCATTAGCTTTCGTGATTTATTTTAACCCTATGACTGAATGTATTCTCTGTAACTTGATTAAGTTGGGGACCTGGAGAGACTAGATTTCCCTCCATGCTAAATACTTAAATGCTTGGAACTAGAAATAAAGTTTTCTCTCTTTTTTCTACAAACTTGCCTCACGTGCCTTTTCGGTCAGCTATCTTAATTCTCTCTGGGATTAAGAAGGAGGGGCTAGGGGTAACCCTCATTTAAAACTGGAAGTTTTAAAATAACAATGTGATTGTATCCTTGTAATCACATTTCAAAATTAAGTTAAATCAAGGAAGGGTGGCAGACTACCGAAGTATTCAGATCATACCCAAAAGCTGGGAGCCTTCCTTTCCTCTCTGTGATAGAGGAATGCACAGAGAGGCAGGAGGGGTTTCACCTTAACAGACATGGAGGAATGAGACATGAAAATTGGGAGGAAGGAACATCAACAAGGAACATTTAAGGTGTGCAGATGACACTATACTACTAGCTGAAAAATAGCAAAGACTTGGAACGATTACTAAAGAAAGTGTAAAGGCAGGTTAACAGCTGAACAATAAGAAAACAAAAATAATGACCACAGATGATTTACATAACTTTAAAACAGATGATGAGGACATTAAAATAGTCCAAGATTTTCCATACCTTGGCTCAGTCATTAATAAGAACAGAGGCTGCAGCCAAGAAATCAGAAGACGACTAGGACTGGGAAGGGCAGCTATGAAGGAACTAGACATGATCCTGAAGAGTAAAGATATATAATTGAATACTAAAGTTAGAATTGTTCATGCCTTTGTATTTCCAATTTCTATGCATGGTTGTGAAAGCTGGACAGTGAGAAAAGCTGATAGGAAGAAAATAAACTCATTTGAAATGCAGTGCTGGAGAAGAGTTCTATGAATACCATGGGCTATTAAAAAGACAAATAACTGTGTCCTAGAGCAAATCAAACCTGAACTCTCTCTAGAAGCCAAGATAATTATAAACTGAGATTGTTGTACTTCAGACGCTTCATGAGAAGACATGACTCACTAGAAAAGACAATAATGCTTGGTAGGGTAGAAAGCAGTAGAAAATGAGAGAGAATGCATTACAGATGGATAGACTCAATGAAGAAAGCTACAACCTGAGTCTGCAAGACCTCAGCAGGGCTATTGATGATAAGGTGACTTGGAGGTCTCTCATTCATAGGGTCACCGTAAGTCGAGGTCAACTTGATGGCAGTTAACAACAAATGAACTTTTTGGATAATTAAACCCGCTTTGTTTGAAATTAATGTATTGAAATCGCACTGTCTCTGTCCTTGAAGAAGGTTTGAATTGCAGAAGAAACTTTTGTATTTTTATTTTCTTAATAACATGAAAAAGTGATTATAGATTTAAACTTAATTCATAATCTGCATCATATTCAGGCTATACACAACTTCCTTCCTTCATCACCACCACCCACCCCAACCCATTTTGTTATTAGCACTTGTGTTTATATTTATATTGTTTGAAACCAGTCTTGCTGCTGATACTACTCTCTTTGACAGACAAGTGTGAGCACAGGTATTCCTCAAAAACACTAAAGACAATGTGTATTTGGAAAAGCAGCTGCAATTAGTCTCAAGGTTTATGTCCTGCAAGCCTGATTCAAGGACAATAAAATGCAGTGGACTCTATCAATGCCCAAACCACCCAAGTCTTAATCTGATAGCTCTGAGCCTGTATTCACCGAAGGCTGAAGAAATCAACCACACACAAACAGTCAAATATCTTCCTAATTGTTTTTAAAGAAAGCAATACAGTTTGTAATGTTCATGCAATATTGCAGACAAAACATTTTACTGAAAATGTGTATGCACTCTTTGTACTGTTGAACCAAAAGACTAAAGGAGTTTCTAAAAATGTTCATCTTCTGTTGAACTTAATGTACAGTCTAATATTGAAAAATATTTTTTTAAATGATACATACATGACTGTGTTAATACCTGCCAGCTGTTGGAACATCTGTAGACTACAGCCCACAATCAACTCTCTTCGAGTTGGAGGATAGGTCAGCATTCTGTAGATCACAGGTCCAGCTTCAAACAAACAAACAAAATGAAATTTATTAATCTATCAGTTCAGTTTTTCCACTTTTGGCAATACTGTCACCTCCACATACTTTTGAACAAACCCCACTTATCTTGCATATCCTTAGAGAGATTAGCAGATAAAACTGAAGACAAATAGCTACTTACCATGGATCAGCCAAGTTTTTTAATGATACAGATTTGGGACTTCAACCAATAAAATAAAATGGTTCATTTCTTTGGAAGACCAAATAGTTGCCATTTCAAGTTAGCAAGAAGTGCAAAGAGATTATCAGGCATGATCCCATGTTTAATGGATCCCTTCCCGCTTTGGAGTAGGAGATGGTACCTCTAGAGTTCATCTATCTGAGCTGCCACCACCCACTGATTTTGACCCCTCCTTAACTAATAACTCAGTGGGAAGTTACTGGGGAACTGGAGTTGAGCTTTCCCAATTCACTACACCATGGGTCATTAGTCCCATCAAATTTACATCACAAATGAAATTATATATAGCCTACACAAAACTTGGAATTAACCTATTAAATTATTGATTCACTAGACCTTCCTTGCAATGCTCCCAAACTCACTAGATTCCTTATTAATGCTGAAAAAATGTGCTCTCATTAATTAGGTTGTTAGAATTTGTTAGAGGGAGTGCCTATCCTGTCACATTTAGTAAAACAGGAAGGCCTACTACCTCAGGGGAAAGAAATATTACAGCAGAAGGAAACACATTGCTCTGTTGTCAGACAAGTTAATCTTTGGAAAGATAGTGGGGAAGGAAAGAGGGAAAGAGACATTCTGGAGCTTAGATCAGAGCAAAGGAGCTAGATTTGTGGATTAGAAAAAGAACTGAGTTTGGTAAAGAAGAAAAGAAAAAGTCAGTCTTGAAGGGAATGAGGTGGCAAAGTGATATGATTGCATAGCAGGAGACCACTGCCCCCCCCCCACAGATCTGTATATTATGAGAGAATATACTGTACAATATTATATACTGTATTAAATATTGTATTACAACTAAAGTGTATTACATGTTGTAGTATAATATGCTATCTTGTGTATTTTTATTTGGGTTGAGCTGCACTGAATCCCTTTGTAATCTTGCTCACAGTGTTACTCTCTTGGTAGTTAAGTGAAAAGTTTTCATAAAACCCACCTTCATATCTTTCCTTCTTGGCTTCTCCTTCCCTTTCCTCCCACGCTTTCCATTCTGGTTTTCACCACCCACTCTCCTTAGATTATCCTACTTTTTATCTATCCCCCTTTAATTACACAATTTATGTAAGGTGGGTACAGAGACTAAACTTTTTAGAATATCTGATCATTAAAACTTAAGATGTCACTGATTAAATTTGGGTTCCCTGGCTCCTGTATGCAAAGTATGTGTTCTACTATTGATCTTTGCACATATTCTTTTTATCAAAACATTTAGCGCAAAAATACAGGAATAAAAATCAATATTACAAGTTCAGAAACCATATTTAACTTTAAATATAGCTTTTCCTATTCACTCTTCATCATTCTTGCATTAATTTTGGTGTTAAAGACGAACTCACAAGTTATAGAGAAAATGAAATTTCTAAATCAGAAATTTGGTTCTGGGTGTTTTTTTAAAAAAAAAAAACCCTTGAAGGGCATAGTTGTGTTACTTGTGTGATACTCCCCTCTTCTAATAATTCATAAATTGGTTAAATTCCATGTATTGCCTTATTATTAGCACTCCACATGGTTGGGTAGTAGACCAGAGATTCCCAAATACAAGGAATCAAGGTTTGCACAGAAGACCTAAGGAAGTAGCCTGCTAAAATTCCAAAGGACACAACTGGGTAAGGATTAAGCGAACCCCCCTGGAGCTGATGAGTTAGGGAGGAAATGGGCTAATTCTCCTAGATGTACACAGAAATGAGTCATTCAATAATCCCATCAAGGTAGCTGGACACTCTGCTTGCAAAACTGGTTTTTCCTCACACCTTTCCCTAAAACAATAGAGGTTTGCTTAAGACCCATCAGTTTTAATGTTTCAACCATTAGCAATCGTTAATGAATCCATTGTTTAACCTTGGGAAACTCCTACAGACATTGTATTCCACTCAAACTCACCCCTTCATGGGGAATACTGAATATAAATATCACCCTAAAACACAGCCGAAGTGTGCACAGATCCCCTTCCTCCTGTCACTCTGTGTCACCAGGGTTGCAGCTTCTACATAAATCTCTGCTCATCAGACAGGTATAGTATAGTCTATCATCCCAAACTCTATTCCTCTATCCCAATACTTCCTACTTTCTTTGTTAGCCTTGTGAGACTGCTTGAAGCCTGTGTGTGTGTGTGTGTGTGTGTGTGTTCCCCTGATTATTTTACAATAAAAAATATTGTTATTCTATCCCATGGCTTGGAATCTCCTCAGTTATTACTAGTATGCATAGGTCAAAAGATCCCACCATTACCTGGCCTCTCACTGCCATCTTGAGCTAATTAGAATTCCCCATATTAAAATTCAAACACTAGTGGGCTCCCCATGGACCTCATGCAATTTGGGTAACAGTTAGAGGTCTAAGTGTGAAGTATAGGCCTAAATCCAACTCACTAGAGTAGACTCAATGAATCAACTGTTGATTTACTGTTATGTAAATCCCATTCATTAAATGAGTCCATTCTACTTGGGACTAACAACTGGACTAAAAAGAAAATTCCATCTACAATCAAGTATAGAACTTCAGGATGAGATGCATATTTTAATATAACTCTGGGAGGGTCATTAAGTACCACATGTGGGCAATTGACAGTTGTTATTTATAGAAGAATTGGTTTGCTCTGGCAATGTCTTTGGGACACAAGAAAGGTCAGTTTACAGCTTTAAATCCAAGTAGCTCTGCTTTAAAACCAAATTTAGCTTTTGGCCTGTTTTACCATTGGGAGCAATTTACTTCAGAACTACAATTTTATTCTGTCTAGGCAGAACTTGTGATGTATTACCATGCTTGCAACCAATTTATCACTGAATAGAATCCAATAAAGTCATCCTACACAAGAAGAAAAGCTGTACTAGATTCAAAAACACATTAATAACTGCACATGAGGAATTCCTCTTATTTGCATAAAATGCTCCCTTAACAAGGAGCACTGAATTGTTCATTTGATATGTCATTTTAAAAGTACATCTGTGGCCTTTATGGAAGTCTGAAACCCATAGAACTAAGCATCACTTTTCCTTCCAGAATTACAATTAAGCTTCTCATTCATGGCAGCTTATCATATTATTATTATTATTATTATTTCCCTATATATTTATACCCCGCAGCTTACAAATAGCATTAAAACAGGTTAAAAACCGTAAGCTAATTTAAGTAAGTTAAACAATCTAATGAACTAAAACAGATTTTAAAAACTGAAAGTTTTTAAAATTATATATAACAGTCTTTGGGTTGAATTAATGAGGTCCAAAGGGTTTGGTCAACAGTCAGGTTTTAATGTGGTGCTGAAATGACACAAGTGTTGGCACCAGTTAGACAGGCCTCCAGAGGAAGAACAATTCAATCTTTCATTCTTCAGAAAACATCTGCATCATTTTGTAAGTATAAAACTATTTTAAAGAAAACAATCCAGGAAATAATATGCTGCAAGCATAAAAGGAAGAGCTTAAAAAAAACTTTCCAAACAATATAAGTGACAGTCATTACAATCCTCATACGTCAAAAAACAAAACAAAACAAAACAAAACAAAACAAAAAACACCAGCAATAAAAGTGAATCCAGGTGAATCAAGAGCCCTACACAAATTAAAAATGTATTTTCATTAAAATGTTTTTACCTGGTAGTTAAAATTCAAACAGAGTGCATGTCAAGAATCCTCAAGGTAGGCTCAATCTGTAGTCACTGCCCACCTGAACTTATGAAATGAGGATACACAGAGGGAGGTCTTGTGAGAGTATCTTTAGACCTAGGGACTGTCTATACAAGCCCCCCCCCAAAACGGATTGCTCCACAGTAATGTCAAATCACAGCACCTGCGATCTGTCTTAATGGTGTTTTTTTGGCCTCCATAGACTTTGCAGAGGCAGCGGCTGCTGCGGCCACCAGTGGGGTGCGGGGAAGGAGCCATCCTCCCTTCCCCAATCCCTGTGGAGGTGGCACCAGCAGGGAGGGCACCCATGTGGTGGGGGAGGAGATGAGAACCATCGCCCCTTCCCTGGTTCATCCTCTTCCCCCTCCCCATGGCTGCCCTCCACCCTGTCAGAAAAAAGGGTAAAGTGCAGGATCACGCCTGTGCACCCCTGACCAATCAGAAGGTCCAGTTTCCCCCTCCAGACTGCACAACAATTTGCACAGTTGTCTTAATAGTCGGGGATGCGCATTTCCCTCAGAGTTTTTTTTTTTTTTTAATGGGAAAAGGAGGTTTTCCCATGTTTTCCCCCTCCCTTCACAACAGGGCAAAACAACATGGATTGCCATTATGCCATTAGGACAGGTCATCTTTGCGCATTCCATGAGGTATATTTTTGCTGTTTAGACAATCCCCAAGACTTTAAGATAGTTGACTTCATAAATATGTACTTTGTTTAAATGTCCTTCTAATTTTTTTTTTTAAAATAAGACTTTTCTTTTATTAATTGAGTTCCACAGCACAAATACGAAATTACAGATAAGATCCATTTATTAAGGGGTCAAATATCAGGTTATTAGTGGAAATGTAAGTATTCCCAACAAGTTACAACAATGTATGTATACGAATATTGTTACTCTCATATTACAGATACAGAGGGCAAAACAGACAGAAACCAAGGATTTTATCAGACACGGGGGAAGGTGACACAAAACCGCATCCCAAACTGCATCAGAAGAATGCTACAAGAACAGAAAGGGTGACATTATCAGATGCCCATGTTCTCAGCCATTCTGGGGGCATAGCACGGGCATGAATGAAGCATCCTTTTTAATTCACAGGCTAAGCCATCAATAAAAAGGGACACTTTTATTCACGCCCGTGCTACACCCCCAGAATGGCTGAAGGATGACGATGTCTGGTAATGTCGCCTGTTTCTGTTCTCGTAGCGTTCTTCTGACGCGTTTTTTGCTGCATCTGATAGTCCAAAGAAATTGTTGTTGTAGACACTATACCTAGAAAATCAGTCAGAACTACAATTTGGACATTGATTTCCAAGACACAGCGACAAGAAAAAGTTTGTGAACTCTAATGACAATTATGGAAATTCTATAGCTTAGCCTTTCCTAATTATCCTATACGATTTATATTAACCAATTTCATGACAAACCTGTTGGGAGCTTATTTGAGTATTCAATTAACTGGTTAAAGTCAGAAATATTGCCAGTGGGAGACAAGTTGGACTCTAGCATATTTAAAGCATGGCAGATAATATCCAAATTCTATTACTTATATGGGTATAATTATCCCTAGGGACTTATCTCAAATTATTAATCTTAACATAAATAAATTGATAAAAGATATTGCACAAGATTTAGAGAGATGGATGGGCTTAAAAGGTGAATCTATGGGGTTTTGTTTTATTAAAATGAATGTTATACCAAGAATTGTTTATGTTATTTGTGGAATTCCTTTACTTATACCTTGCAAGTACTTTACTGTATTGCGGGGAGGTCATCTTCTCCCAGAATTTCAATGAAAAGGAAGCAAATTCCAATCAAAGAAGGAGGGTTTGGCCTTCCAGATCTTCTTACATATCATCAGGCATATCTGTTACCTTGTATTAATTTTTGAACATATGAGATCTGTCTATTAAATAACGAGACTGTGTTTCTACCTTTCAGACAAATCAGGGGGATCTGATTGTGAATGCTTGAGTGGTGACCTTGAACATGTCTGAACTTGCATTTCAAACATCAACACTCTCGGCCGTTCAGTTAATTGTTAGTCATCATTTAATGCAGCGGTGCTGTCTGTCATGTGCCAGAAAAATGCTAAGTTTAAAAGAGGAGCAACATGGCATTCTGCTGCAACTTGAGGCGGACCCAAACCTTTTTCAAAAAATCATAACTTGTGATGAAACCTGGATCTTCCAGTATGATTCTGAGAAAAATGACAGTCAATGCATGGAAAACACCATCATCACCAAGAATAAAAAAGCACGTCAAAGCAAGTCCACATTCAAAGCCATGCTCATTGGTGTGGGGGTTTTTTTACATCAAGGGAGTAATTTTGGCAAAATGGGTTCCAGAAGGCAGAACAGTGAACCAGCATTATTATAACGGAGTTTTGACAAAACTGAGAGAAAGAGTGGGGGGGTGGAGGCCAGAACTGTGGGGAAATCATTTCATTTTTCATCAAGACAATGTGCCTGCTCACACAGCACTTTCTGTGAAGCAGTTTTTGGCCAATAAAACACATTACTACACTTGAACATCCTCCATATTGGCCAGATTTGGCACCGTGTGGCTTTTTTCTTTTCCCTAAAGTGAAATCGGTGCTTAAAGGAACACGTTTTGAGTCAACTGATGCAGTAAAGAAGAAAACGGCAGATGTGTTGAAACAGCTAACCGAAACTGATCTGCTCTATGCCTTCGACCAGTGGAAAACAAGACTGCTTCGGTTTGTGAGTGTGAACGGGGAATATATTGAAGGGGACAAACATTATCATTGTAATACATATAAATAAAATGGGTTATTGTTGTCAGGGTAATATTGCTTTAAGTGCAAAATGAAAAATGTTGGAGCAACAGACCACATTCTAGCACAGCTGAAGTGGGTTTGTTCACAGCTCTGGCTAGGCAAAGAGCTGACTATCACACACTCCTATATAGCTGAAGCACAAGAATGTATTGTGTGTGGGTTGGTGTTTTGAAGGTAGAGGAGTTTTGGTGATATTATTGTTGAGTTTGTTAATGAGATTTGCTGTGTATATAATAATAATAATAATAATAATAATAATAAATAATAATAAATAAAAATAATAACATTTATTTATATCCCGCCCCTCTGCAAGCAATCGGGGCGGCTTACAACGATAAAATGGTAGACAGTATAAAACAACCCAAAATCCCTCCCTCCCCTTAAAACATTATTAAATTAATACAAGTTAAAATCAATATATAATACAATATGTTAAAAACCCTTTTAAGCAGGCAGCATCTGTTTGGAGGTCCAAAAGCAACCTCCAGAGGGGGTTCCTGAGGCCGGGGTTAGCTATTCCGGAAAAGCCTGCCCGAAGAGAACCGTCTTGACAGCCTTTTTAAAGCTGTCTAATGATGTCAATAGGCGGATCTCGTCGGGCAGGCTGTTCCACAATTTGGGGGCGACAGCCGAGAAAGCCCTCTGGGAGGTAGTCGCCAGCCTAGGTCTTTGTGGCTGCAACAGATTCCTCCCAGAGGACCGGAGAGCGCGGGGAGGATTATAAGGGAGAAGGAGGTCCCTGAGATAGCTTGGACCCAAGCCATTTAGGGCTTTAAAGGTGATAACCAACACCTTGTACTGGGCCCGGAAGCTGATAGGCAGCCAGTGGAGGGACCTCAGAACCGGAGTAATGTGGTCCCTCCTAGATGTTCCAGAAACTAGCCTGGCTGCCATATTTTGTACCAGCTGTAATTTCCGAACTAGGCACAAGGGTAGCCCCATGTAGAGAGTATTACAGAAATCCAGACGTGAGGTTACCAGCGCGTGCACAATGGTCTCAAGATCCCTTACTTCCAGAAAAAGGCGCAGCTGGCGTATCAGCCGAAGCTGATAACAAGCGCTCCTGACTGTCGCATTTACCTGATTTGTCATCAGGAGTGACGAGTCAAGGAGCACCCCTAGACTGCGAACACAGTCACTGGAGGAGAGTGTGACCCCATCCAGGACTGGAGATTGCAACCCGATTCTTGGATTCGGGGCCGCTACCGTGAGCAACTCCGTCTTGTCAGGATTCAGTCTCAATCTGTTTTTCCTCATCCAGCCCATTACTGCCCGAAGACATTCATTGAGAGAAGAGATGCCATCAGAGTTTGAGACCGACGAACGAGATACGGAGAAATAGATCTGAGTGTCATCAGCGTACTGATAACACCCAGCTCCATAACTCCGGATAATCTTACCCAGCGGCTTCATATAGATGTTAAATAACATCGGGGACAGAATAGCACCCTGTGGTACTCCACAGGTGAGCTCCCTTTTACTGGAGCTACTGTCCCCGAGCAGCACTCTCTGGGTCCTGCCTGAGAGGAAGGACCGGAACCACTGCAAAGCAGTGCCTCCGATGCCTAACTCCCTCAGGCGATCCAGAAGAATGCTGTGATCTATCGTATCAAAAGCCGCTGAGAGGTCTAAGAGCACCAACAGGGTCACATTACCCCTGTCGATGCTCAGACGCAGATCGTCGGTCAAAGCAACCATGGCAGTCTCAACCCCAAAGCCTGTCCTGAAGCCAGTTTGAAATGGGTCTAGGTAATCGGTTTCATCCAAGACAGCTTGGAGTTGAAGAGCAACTGCCCTCTCAATCACCTTGCTCAAAAATGGTAATAAAGAGACTTGCCTATAATTATTCATAGCCAGGGGGTCCAGGGAAGGTTTTTTCAGAATAGGCTTAATATACTGTGTTTGTTTATACCGCAACTGAAGATAAAGACTCCCAGATAGCTTTGGATGAACCTTACTGCCTGTAAGTCTGTTTGTGTGAGAAAGTGGGTCAGAGCTGTAAAACTGAAGCCTTTGTTTTTGTGCCCTTTCTATTGTGCAGTTCTGCTGTTTTTGGCTTCTCCTGGGTTAGTTCAACCCCAGGCTGTGCCAGGTGCCTCTCAGTGAGCCTATAGTGGACAGTATAGGTATCAGTCACTATTTAAAAAAAAACAAACTCATATCCACTTAAAGCAAATAATCCACCATGGTCAGCCTTGAAGTCTTCATTTCGGATACCTCTATTCAAATGGACAGTAGATGGATCTCATTTTATAAAAAAGGGTAGTGTTTTGCAACAATTTCAGCAGCTGGAACTGTGTGGCAAATACTGTCTTTTCAGTTGCACTTTGACCCATACACTCAAGCCAATTTGACTTTATGGGGAAATCCAGATTTGAAAATTGGTAAGGAAGCATTTTATGGAAGGTGGCGGGGTCCATAATAGGGTTGTTACCTCAAATCAGATACTTGGTGTTGATTATCAGTTTGTGCTTTTCTTAGTTTTGCAAGAGTATTTTAAACTACCTCCATCAGATAAATGGCAATATCTATAAGTGAGAGAAACATTTATTACAATCCAGATTTGGCCCTGCAGCTTTAACTGCATCTGAGGTTCCCTTAATATTAGAGATATTAACTGAGGCCAACCAAGTATCCAGACCAAGAAATGTGTGTGTATGTATGTATATATATGTGTGTGTGTGTATTTCTTTTATCTATAAATAAATATTACATGCAAGGTTTACAGCAAGAATGGAATAGAGAATTGGAATTTACTGTTCTGACTAATCAATGGCCATTGGTTTTAACATCTATAACTAGTGTGGCTATAGATCTCCAACAATGTCTTATACAGCAGACATAGCTCTTTCAGGTATATAAACAATGTCTATTTAAGAAAGGGCTTTCTAAATCAGGAAATTGTTGGAGATGTAATACTACTAATGCTTCCTTAACACATATGTTTTGGAGTTGTCCCATAGTAGCTACACTTTGGGCGGAAGTAATCACACAAGTAAATGTGGTTTTGTAAAGTTCCTTGATATCCAGGGACATGCATGTTTTTTACAATTATCAACCTTTCTCTTGGAAATTAACAATGGCCAACGGAAGTGTTTCTTCATGCTCTTTCAACTGCTAAAAGATTAATACTTCATTACTGGAAAGATAATTTTTCTCCACCTGTGATCCAATGGATAGAAGATCTAAGAACACTTGCAGCATTTGACAGAATAATATACAGTTGTCCCTTCATTTTTGCTGGGGTTTGGTTCCAGGGCCCCCTGTGAATACCAAAATCCACGAATACTCAAATCCTATTATATGTAATGGCATAGCAAAATGGTGTCCCTTATATAAGATGGCAAAATCAAGGTTTGCTTTTTGGATTATTATTTTTTTAATATTTTCAAGCCGTGAATACTTAAATCCGTGGGATACAGAGGGACATGAAAGCCAATGTGGCTTCAGAGCCAATAGGAGTACTACAGACATGGTATTTGCCCTTAGGCAACTGCAAGAAAAATGTAGGGAGCAGAACAAGGGTCTCTATGTAACATTGACCTCACCAAAGCCTTCGACACTGTAAGTAGAAAAGGTCTGTGGCAGATCCTGGAAAGACTAAGATGTCCCCCTAAATTCCTTAAAATGATTATCTTGCTACATGAGGGCCAGCGTGGACATGTCAGATATGGTGATGCTCTTTCAGAGCCCTTTCTAATTACTAATGGAGTGAAGCAAGGTTGTGTTCTTGCACCAACTTTATTTACAATCTTCTTTAGCACAATGCCCCAAAGGGCTATGGCAGAGCTTGAAGAAGACGACGGCATCTATATACGTTACCGTACTGATGGTAGCTTGTTCAACTTAAGCCGTCTGAGGGCCCACACTAAGACTCTAAACTATCTAGTCCGTGAGCTGCTCTTCGCCGATGATGCTGCCCTTGTTGCCCACGCAGAAGCAGCTCTGCAGCGCCTAACGCCCTGCTTTGCAACAGCTGCAGAGCTGTTTGGGCTAGAAGTCAACCTGAAGAAAACAGAAGTTCTTTACCAGCCTGCACCACAGGACGAACACCACCATCCCCACATTGCTGTCGGCAAATCTGTGCTCAAGTCCGTTCAGCAGTTCACCTACCTGGGAAGCATCATCTCTTCAGATGCCAAGATTGATAAAGAGATCGATCACAGATTGGCAAAGGCATATAGTGCATTTGGAAGACTTCACAAAAGAGTCTGGAGCAATAAACACCTGAGGCAAAGCACAAAAATCAGTGTGTGTATAGAGCCACTGTACTATCTATCCTCCTTTATGGATCTGAAACATGGGTCACCTATCGCCACCACCGACGGCTCCTCGAGCGCTTTCATCAGCGCTGTCTACGCACAATCCTAAATATACACTGGACTGACTATGTGACGAATGTTGCTGTCCTTGAGCAAGCAGGGATCACCAGCATTGTGGCCATGATATTGAGAACACAGCTGCGCTGGGCAGGGCACGTTTCTAGGATGGAGGACCATCGCCTCCCAAAAATACTACTCTACGGTGAACTCGCCATGGGTCAGCGTAAGAGGGGCGCTCCAAAAAAGCGATACAAAGACTCCCTGAAACAACATCTCAGGCTTGGCCAAATTGATCACCAACAGTGGTCCGTCCTGGCCTCACATCGGGAGGCATGGAGACGCACTATCCACAATGCTGCAGCCTTATTTGAGAAGTCATGACGAACAAGTCTTGAAGAGAAACGACAACGCAGAAAGAATCAAAACCCAAAAACATCACCCAAGGAGACCTTCTGCTGTGCTTTTTGCAACCGGACTTGTTTATCTCGGATTGGCCTTTTTAGTCATCAGCGCGCTTGCAGAAAGCGTGGGATGAGTCCTTCCTGAATCTTCGTTTGCGAAGAAAAGCCAGAGAGAGAGACAGAGGGACAATTGTAAAGACAAAAATTGCAAAAGGAGTTATATGTGAACAATGGGTCAGCTTTTATAGAAACATACCAGTATAACTTATGTGGTTATTTTTCCTCCTTTCATATTTTTATTTTCCTGCTTGTGTTATACTGGAACATTATTGTTTGTAACTGAGATCTCTTTTGAACATAAATAAATTTATTTATTTAATTTTTTAATAAAAACCTTCTGTTGGGGAAAAATGTGAGTTCTGAAGGAGGTCGAACTTCCCCAATTCCATCACTCCCAATGTAGGCAAAAAGTGCCTTTTTTGCCACAACTGTGAACAAAGAGGGGGAAATTAAAATGTGTGTGTCAGAATAAGAAGGAGAAGTTAAAAGTTTCCTTTTCACAATAACTTTTGTCTTTTGTAATCCTCCTACATCCACTTACCCAGGGGCAGGTTCCACTGAACTCAGTGGAACCTGAGTAGACACGTATAAAACTGAACTGTTAATTGACTTCTCATAAAGAAGGGAGCATTATGTCAAAGTTGGGAAGGCTTTGCAAGTGTCCAGACAGCTGTTTCTCAGGTCCATTTTTTAAAACAGAAGCCACTTCCTTTTTCAAAGGAAATGTACATCTTTAGAAAGGCATTACAGTTGTCCCTTCATATTCACTGGGGTTTGGTTCCAGGACCCCCTGTGGATACCAAAATCTGTGAATACTCAAGTCCCATTATATGCAATGGCATTGCAAAATGGTGTCCCTTATATAAGATGGCAAAATCAAGGTTTGCTTTTTGGATTATTATTTTTTTAAGAATATTTTCAAGCCGTGAATACTTAAATCCATAGATACCAAATCCGTGGATACGGAGGGAAAAATGTATTTAATTTTGTAACTGCCATTATATAATATCATTGCTAATAATAATACTTAGCATTTAAAATGTTTTTCAGCTTGTAAAGCACTTTCCCAAAATTAGCTCAGTAAACATTACACCAATCCTAAGCCTGGATCTGGTGGTATGTTTGGTCTTATTTTTCAGATGGGATGTGGGCACGAGGCTGAACATACGTGCAATTAGGTAATTTTAGACTCTGCACTTAATGGTTGTGTGGGTGAGCTCTACAGTTATTAATGTGTTTTAATTCACTTGATTTAAAAAAAAGTTTGCAACTCTTTCTTGGTTGATCAGCTTGCTTAATCTGTTTGTGCCTGGCACTTGCTGTCCCGCTCTGGGTCTGGAAACTTCCTCTGTTCTGAGATAATTGCCTCCAACAGCTTTTGTTATTTTTGTTGTACATTTGGTTCAGTAGTTAGTGTGAATCTTAGGCATTCCTCAGTCTCAATACCTGAAAATCTGTTCTAGCTCTGAAATGGTTGTTTGCAACTATTTCTTAGGCATGCTACATGTGGCTGGGTCTGACAACCATCCTGCTCTGACAGATGTCTGCAACACCTTTTTGGCTGACTTCTGTAGAAAACTTAGCAAATGTTAACTTCATTGTCTCAAGCAGAAGCACAAACTAGGTGGAATCCCTTTTCTTAGGAAACCTATGTTTTGAACATATGCATCTCTTGCAACTGTTAAAAGCACAGGAGGCTTGTGATTGAAAATCAAAATCCTTGAAAGGTGGTAAATGAAAACGGTTACACGGAACATACAAAATTGCTTCAGGGAACACATGTGCCTCATGGGGAACAGACTGTATATACCTGGCAATAAATAAAAACAGTCTAAGAAAACCTGACTTCCTAGCTTTGAAAGGACTGGTCATGAGTGACAAATTAATGTATGTATGCTGGTCAATTCTTACCCAACCTAGCACATGATCTGTATAATGAGGAAATAATTTGCATAAGGGGAAAACTGGATGGATAATTTAATATATTGTCAAAAAGAAAGCAACTTCTGTCACTTTTCTATGCCTAGTGTTATGGAATACCAGGAAGGCTTTTATGTCTGGTAGCAGCTATTGCAATTTGTATAACAGCATGAAATGAAGGGCCAGCATGGTGCAGTGGCTTGAATGTTGGACTAGGATTCTGAGAGACCAAAGTTCAAATCCCCTCTTGGCAATGAGTGGTCACACTGGGTGACCTTGGGCAAGTGACTCTCTATCAACCTCAGAAAAAGGCAATAGCAAGCTCCCTCTGAACAAATCTTGACACACCAAAAAAAAAAAACCCTCATAGGGTCACCGTAAGTTGGAAATGACTTGAGAGCACACAACAGCAGCATGAAATGTATTTGGCTTGCATTGAGCACCTGACATGGATCATAAACAGCAGTCCCTGGAATCTCAACTATAGTATTTAATTAGAACTGATAGGCTTTTTCAGAATCAATAATTGGAATAGTATAAGCTAGTAAAGCACAGTGGCCAAGATGGTGAACTGTGAACTATGATACCCCACACTAAAGCTCATGTCAACAGCCATAAAGCAAACTGCTGTCTCCAAACCTTATTTGTTTTGTTTGTTTTATTCAATTTATATGCCGCCTTTCTCCCAGAAGGGAACCAAGGCGGCTCACAAAATATCACATAAAATACAGTAGCTCTTTCCTCTGAAATACAGAGATGATGATCACGTATGTTAAGTGATTTCCATATTGGTATCTTAACTCATACAAGAGGCTGAACAGACAACCTACTGGATTGCTTGCACATGCAAGAAAACTAAGGAAGAGAGGCAGACACAAAGAAGTACATGACTAGCTACATTCTGATCTGTGCTACAAGCCCAGAAGGTATAGATCAGGTCACGTTTTATCAGAATTCACAAAAATCAAATTCCTCAACCATCCCTATCTACAGCCTACCTATAGAGGCCTTCCCCGCCCCCATAGTTAATACTAAGCACAGAGATTCCTCAACTGGACTGGGGCTGTGGCACTGGGAGAAGTACCACAGGTGCAAGGCAAATCCATGCACCTGAATAGGGAATAGCTGTTACTGGAAGAAAGCTGTGTTGGGAGATCCAATATTAAGGACATACGGGCCAGATTCTGTCCTTGCTGTCTTCAGTTTTCAAGTTCATAACTATGTCCCTTTTCTTAAAACTACACAAAGATTCCAAGTATGAGACTAACCTTGTTTTTCTTCCAAATGCCAGGCTCTTGAGGGATGTTTACTAAAAACTAAGCACAATCCTTTAGACTATGAATTTTAGGCTTGCTAGCTTCATAATCAGGAGAAGCAATATTTAGGCTGTAATCCCAGCACAACTATTGAGTTGGCTTCAATGGAATTTCAAAGTAATTGCATACAGTAAACTTTATTTTCAATTTTAAAATTAGTTTGATTTTTTTAATGAGCCTGTTAAATGCTTATATAATGCAAGTCTAGGCTAAGTAATAAGGCTCACAAGCACCTCCCTCTCCTTACTCTTCCAGATCCTAAATTATATAAAGCACTGCAATATTTGATGTTATTTGGGGCCAAGGCTGAAAGTTGAACTATTTCATAAATGTGATCCTGTAAGCTTGAAATTCCGGAAGGTACAAGTCAGGTACGTTGGTCTAAAATGCTTCAAGTGATGATGGAGAAGACATATCCTGGTTTATTTTGAATGTTAAACAACAACAAAACCCATGAAACTACACAGGGGCTTAAAGATGACCCAAACCATTGTGCCATGACAATCCCTAGATCCAGAAATGACACCTGTTACTCACAAGGGCTCAGCAGAGGTAAGGCTTGAACCCGGGCTCTTTGTGTTCCAAAAGGACCAAATAAATCTATTTCAGCTTCTTCAAGATGCTGAATAAAACAGGTGAATGATTTGCCCTGAGATTAAGGCCATTTCCTATGCCCCTGTTTAAATCAGCCCTTTCTGTGAAATGTAGAGCCATGAGGACTAGGAGCTTCCATTTATCAAGAGACAGGACAAGGTTTGGCATGCAAGAAGGCCCTGGGTTTAATTCCTACCATCTCTTTAAAAACCTTTTTTTTTTTTTTTGAGGTTTTTAAACAGGCTGGATGGCCATCTGTCAGGGATGCTTTGATTGTGTGTTCCTGCAGGGCCAGGCAGGGGGTTGGACTAGATGGCAGAAAACAGAAAAGAGTAAAAAAGAAAGGGAACTGTGTGGAGGACACCCCTGCTGAATTTACCCAATTACTCAGCCTGCCCACCTGCCAGTGCCACCTTACTTTCAGACTTCCCCCTTTATCCCTTCTCTGGACTGGTGCCTGAATTTTTGTGGACAGAATATGTGGGTGTATGGTCTCTATTGGTAAGCATGCCTAATATCTGTCAGTGAGTGGAATAAACCACAATGAGTCGCTATTTTATAAACAAAAGATAAGAATTGGTTTATTACCTTTAAGGTTGTAACATTAATGCTTCGATACTGTGTACATATAATAATCTTTGAGCTTCTAATATTATAACCAATTATACAACAGACTCGTTTACTCTTTGTCCCACACTCTCAATTTCTACTCACTCTATCAACCATTCAGCTTCAACACTGTCAAACTGATAGACCAGACTCCAAAACCAAACTTCACACAGACTTAACTGATAGAAACTCTCTCTCTCTCAACTGACATCCACAAAGTTCAAACTCTCTGAAATCCCAGTTTCCTGCTCTAGAAATGCCTGCCTCATTCTCTCTCCTCATTTGCTCCGCTGCATTCCATCACTAGCTCATCACAAACTGTTCTTATGGATACCATCAGCAAAGAGAAGAAAGAGACCAGTTAGATTTTTTCCCTGCTCTCCAATAAGAACACAGATTAGAAATGAAGAGCTATTCTAATTGGGTGCTATCAGCATTATGACATACATATTCCCTGCCCATGGCAGCCATTTTATGGCAGTACTCATGTAACTTTTTCAAAATTTCAAAATGTGCCTACCAGTCCCAAAAGGCTAGAAATCTCAATCACAGTTAACTGGTGTTCTTACTGTTTTAAAAGTATATGCAGAATTCCACTATCGGACACCTATTAAGTCAAAAGCTCCACAAAATTGTGCCTTGAAGAGAGATGGTAACTTGTTATATACGAAAATGTCTGGGGTGGATTATATGTTGTGTTCATGAGAAGGAGAAGTGAACATTTGGATTTTTGGCTTTGATCACTTGGTCACACTGAACAAACTCTGTAAGAATCCAGTTTTCTAGCATATAAGAACAAAGGAGCTGGGGGACAGATCCCAGTGGGTGACAGACTGATTATACTGACAAACCTCCTACGTTTCTGGGAGACTGGTTGAGTGAGTGGGACTTGAAAATGCACAGAGGGATTTGTTCCATATTCATACCTCCAGAGAATATACCCTGTGAAAGCTTGCAAAGAAGAAAGTGGAGATGTGGGAGGGAAATCACTTTGATGACTTTCCCTCCTCATCAGCGAAAGTCAAAGGCATCTTCCTTTAACAACAACAACAGAAGCCATTTGTGTTTACTGGTGCAGGTGGCATGTCAAAGGGCATGTCAGCTGAAACTGAGGCATCAAATGTGGTGGCTGAGACCAAATGCCAACCACAGCCATGTGAAGGGATCAACTCCAAGCCACGTTTTCCGCTAGTTTTGAGTTTCTCCCAACACAAGGGTTCAAGCTGAATTTTTTTTTTGTCAAAAGCTAGTTCTGTAAAAATTTTGGCAACACTGAAACTTTTTAATGGTGTGCTTTTCTTCCAAACAGAAAAGAAACTGCAAATTATCATCTAACTGGAATTTTCTACACACTTCTTGAAGAATGCTGTCAAGGTCATGAGTCCCTGAGTGGCTTTATGCAACCGATGTATGTGAATCATAGTGACCACAAAGAAGAAGTTAAAATATGTGGCCCTCACCTTGCTGAGACAGATCTGTGCATCTTTTGAGAACCTTGGGTTCTCCAAGAGATTCAACCTTGTCTGTTATACTTTCAAAGCAAGTTTTATACCACTGAGCGATGGTCCTTTTCCAAAGCATGACCCCCCTCTCCTCTGGAGGCTTCAGCATCTCATTCATCCATAAAATCCTTTTATAAGAATCCCCCACTTTCCAATGATTCACATTTCATTGATTCACTCTTTCCACTGTTCTAAATTATACCCTGAACCATTTTTTCAATGTGTGGTCTGCTTTTTCAATCATGTGTTGCTCCCCCCCCCCCGTCGACTCGGTGCACTGTTTACTGTTCTCTCAGCTGACTTGGTGTGCTGTGTTTTTTTCTCTCTCAGTCAACTTGGCACGATCTACAGTACAGTCTTGCTTTTGCAAGCTAGAAAAAGACTGGATTCCACTTTTCTACCATTTGATAATGCTCTGGTCCTTAACCCATCAAATAAGGGGGGGTGCGCGTGTGCGCCTGCCTGTATATATTTATTTATTTGCTGCCTTTCAAGACCATATGCTCCACAAAGTAGCTTAAAATATCAGCATAAGTAATTTATAAAATAACAGAATAATGTTAAAACCAATGTTAACATGAACCAGCAGCAAAGCAGCATGTACCATTTTAAAGCCCTTGAGTTAAAAGACAAATGGATGTTTAAACCATATTGACTAGAAGAAGAGATAGTTCCAGACATGTATTTATTGGGAGACAGCTCTGGGCCATTAGTCCAACAAAAATCCTCCTACCCATCACCTTCCCAACTCTTACTGGCATGAAGGGAATCACCCATTGGCACCAACTGAAAATTCACTTAAATCTGAAGCTCTCCAGATGTTGCTGTATGGCCAGTAATTACGAGTAATGGTACTAACACTCAAACACCACAGGCTCCCCACCTCTGCTTTAAAATAATTAATAAGAAAATTAAAATACAAAGAGCAGCAAGAAAATTAGGGAAGGGGAAAGGATAATAGAAGGAGGAGAGGCAGAGACGAGACCCCAAAGATAAGCAGGTTGCTTACCCGTAACTGTGGTTCTTTGAGTGGTCATCTGTGAACTCACACGTATGAGATTCTCTTTGGAAAATTCTACAGCTAGATCTCTTCAGCTGAAGGCTTGCTTTCCTCCATACTGCACATGTTCAATACAATTTAAGCTCAAACCTCCTCAGTTCCATGTCTGTCAAAGCAGCCAGTAACTAAAGAAGTCGAGCATAACAATAGAGGGGATGTGGGTGGGTTGTGTAAGTTCACAGATGACCACTTGAAGGACCACAGTTGTAGGTAGACTTTTCTTCTTTGTGGTTCCTGTAACTTACACATATGGGAGATTAGCAAGCTATACACACCTGGATGGAAGGTGAGATTATGTTTGCGACAATTGAGCTGAATAGTTTTTTTGTGGTTTTTTTCTGGGCTGTGAGGCCATGTTCTGGAAGAGTTTATTCCTGATGTTTTGCCTGCATCTGTGGCTAGCATCTTCAGAGAATTTAAACCCCACACATCCCTACGCCACCATTCTCTGAAGACGCCAGCCACAGATGCAGGCGAAATGTCAGGAAAAAACCCCACAAAAAAAAAACCTAGGGATGCCAGCCATGAAAGCCTTTGACTTCAGATTGAGCGGAACATAAATTCTACAAGTGCTTTACAAATGTAAGTGGCTGAGTCCAAATAGCTGCTTCACAGATAGTCTTTATGGAGACAGCCCTCATGGGGACAGCCCTCATGGAATGAGAATGGATAGAGGAAGGCTCTGGCTTTCTGGCTAATAAGATGATAGAAGACACCCATTTGGAAATGTGCTGTGAGGAAGCTTGACAACCTTGCTTATGAGTTTCATAGCAGATGAAGAGTTTACGAGATTCCCTGAAATGCTCTGTCCAATCGTCATAGAAAGTGAGGGCATGTCTGACATATAATGTGTGTCAAGCCCGCTCATCACCAGTTGACAGGTTTGGGAAGAAAGTTGGAACCAAAAGTTGCTGAAACAAATGAAAAGATGAGGCCACTTTGGGGAGAAAAGTGACATGCAGAAAGAGTATCGCTCTGCTTTTGTGGAACTGGAGGAACAACAGGTCCAGTCTCAAAGTAGCCAGCTCACTTGCCCTCTAGCAGAGATGATGGCCACAAGGAACACAGTCTTCCATGTGAGGAGCTGCAAGTTACATGAGGCAAGGGGCTAAAAAAGATGCCTCATTAACTGGCAGAGAAGCAGATGTAAGTCTCAGGCAGGAGCAATGGGAGTTTAAGAAGGAAAGGTGTTAACAAAACCTTTGAAGAAAAGGTTAACCAAACGGTGCACAAACCAAGAGGAAAAGTCTCAAGCTTGAATGGAGACTGAGAGAGTAGACACATAAACTCTGATTGAAGAGATGGAGAGGCCCTGCAATGCCAAGACAGACAGGAATCGAATATGGTTAATGGAAACTTGGTGTCAATCCACATGAATGTCACTGAGAAAAGACAGGAAGCATGACTTCACAGTCAATAGTCTATTCAGAGTTAAGGATGGCTAATGCCTCTGGGGGAATATCCTCCAAGCCATGAGACAAAGAGTGCAATAATCCAGGTGTTAAATCCGACTGTTGGTTTGGGTGAGGAGACTGTGACAGTATGGGAGTCTGTGAAAGCAATGACAAGACAAGTGCAGGAGTGTGGCAAACTACAGCTGTTGAGGCCACCAAGGTATCACTATGCAGTTTGCAGTCATAATCCCTGACCTTCACCAGGACCTTGAGTGATCAGTGGAAAGGGAGGAACGGCACAGAGGAGAGGACCATCCCAAAAATGCATCTCCTAGCGTACCTGACAGAGGGGGTCACCAGTGCAACAGTGGGGGCACTGATGGCTGTCCAGACTGACAAACAGGTCCACCTCTGGATTGCCCCAACAGTTGAATATCTCATGAGGGAGTTGAGGAAGCAGTTTCTGTTCATGAGCCTGTGTTTATGATGTGCTAACGATGTCGGCCAGAATGTTTTCCTTCCCTAGAAAGTAAACTGCAACGGGAGGGATATCTCTCATGATGCACCAGTACCAGAACTTGATGGTAAGATCTAGAAGAATCCAGGAGTGGGTGCTTCCTTGCTTGTTCAAATTTTTAAACACACCATCATGTTTTCTTTTATGACCTGAACATTACGTTTGGCAAGGAGGGATTCAAAGGCTTTGAAAGCTTTGAGCACAGCAAGTAGCTTGAGAAAACTGATGTGGTTCCTCTTCTCTTTAGGAGACTAAATATCTCTGACAGCTAGAGTTTCCAAGCAATCTCCCTGATCATGTGTAGACAAATCCATTGAAACTATTCCATTGAAATTTTGTTCCATTGAACAAATCCATTGAAACATGTGGGTTTCAGGATGGAGAATGGAACACCCATGAGCAGGCTTATCAGCGACGTCCACCAGAATAGAGACTGACAAGCCAAAGTTGGGAGGAAGACACTAATCGGGATCATCTAATTCCAGGACAACCACCGAGAGAAATCAGGCCTGGAAAGGCTGCATTTTAAGCCAAGAGAAGAGGGTTGTTGCCATAGTTGAGGCCATCAATCCTAGAAGGATCTGCATATCCTTCGCTTTCACATCCTAAATGTAATGTGTGTAGAGAGCAGCCTTCACAATCTGGTGTGCTTTGTTGAGAGGCAGGTAGACTCTGCCCAGTTGAGAGTCCAGTACAGCACTAATGATTGGATCCTTTGGGTCAGATGCAACTGCGACTTCCTGGGGTTCATAAGGAGGCCAAGATCAGTGGAGCAGAGACATGGTAAGGTGAAGGTTGACGTAGAGCTTGGTTCAAGAACCAGAGACCAGGAGCCAGTCATCTATATAGGGGAAGATGGACACTCCCTGAAAATGAAGAAAGGCAATGACTACCACCATGCACTTGATAAAAATGCATGGTGCTGTTGAAAGGCTGAAAGGGAGTACAAGAAAATGGAAGCAGCAGTCTCGAAGAGCAAAACATAGGAAGCAACGATGAACAGGTAGGATTAAAACATAAAAATATGCATCCAGGAAATTGATGATCGCAAACCAATCTCCATGGCACAATAGAGGGAGGACTGCTGAAAGTGCCACCATCCTGAACTTCTTGGTGGTGATATAAGCGCTAACATCCCTGAGATCCAGGATGGGATGCAGTTCTCCATCACTTCACAGTACCATAAAATACCTCAAGATGAAAGATGAGATAGATGGACTCTCACAACGACATTCTTGCGAACAAGAGTTTTTATCTCTTCAGACAAGGCTTGGGAAGATAGTGGTAGATGATAAACTTCAGAAGCTGAGAGAGTGTGGAACTCGATAGCATAGCTTTTGTCCACAATGCCCCAAGAATCTAAAATTATTAAATCCCAAGTTGGATGAAACCAAGACAGACAGGAACCAAAAACAGGAATATTGTTGAGAGGATGCAGAAGACAGTCAAAGACATAGTTTTGAGTCTGATTGATTTTTCTTATGAAAAGAATGGTACTTGTCAGAGGATTGAAAATGTCTGGAAGAACCCTGTCAATATTGTTTCACAGGCAGAGATAAACACAGGCTAAGGCAAAGGTAGAACAATGGGCTTATGCTGATGCAAAGACTGTTGGAGATGATATTTCTGGGAAGTAGTCCTCATTTTTGAGAATCCAATTTCTCATCAATACAAAAGGACCTCTTCATTGAACAGGAGGTCAATGATGGCCCTAGCTCCAGCAGAGACTGGAAGAATGAAGCCAGGCATGACACCTCAAACCAACAGTCCCAGCAAGAGACTTCACTGCACAATCAGCCATGTGCTGATATGCAGTGATTTATTGGGCGGACAAAGTATGAGCCTCAAGGTAGAAAGCAGAGAATGACTAGGATATCCTAGACTGGGACAAGGACATCCAAGAATTCTAGTCATCCACAAAGCAATCCAACAGTTGGGCCACAAGGTATACAGAAACCCCCTACACAGAGACAGATACCTACACAAGAACTCCAGTCATCACCCAGGTCAAAAAAGAAGCACAATAAAAACATTGGTAGACCACACAAAAAGGATCTGGGAACCCCACTACCTGGAGGACAAACTGAAGCACCTAAACTGGGCCCTACAGGCTAATGGTTACTCCAGATCAGACATCACAAGAGCAGCCAGAACCAGAAAAAAACACAAGAATGAAGAAGAAAAACAGCCACCCAAAGGGAAGGTATTTTTACTATACATTAAAGAAGTCACAGACAGAATAGGGAAACTGATGAGGAAACACAACCTCCAAACAATCTATAGACCAACCAAGCAAATCGAAGAAATGCTACGCTCAGTGAAGGACAAAAGAGACCCTCTCAGAGCTGCAGGAATTTACTGCATACCGTGCAGCTGTGGACAACTTTACATAGGGACCACTAAACGCAGTGTGCAAACATGAATCAAGGAACATGAGAGACACCGCAGACTGGGCCAGCTAGAAAAACCAGCAGTTGCAGAACATGTTATAAACCAACCTGGATGCAAAATGTTATTTAAAAACACCAAAATTCTGGACCAGGCCAACAACTATCATGTCAGGATGCACAGAGAAACTACTGAAATCCACAAACATCTGGACAACTTCAACAGGAAAGAAAAATCCCTTAAAGTAAACAAAGCTTGGCTACTAGTCCTGAAAAACACCAAAATCAAAACTCAACACATGCAACTGAACTTCACTAGGGACAGGGGTATTTCCAGAAGACAATGGACCATTCATCAAACAGACACTAATTATCCTTGCATATCTCTCCCTCCGGGAATTAGCCATTCAAATACACAAATTTACATATCCTCTCCAATAAGGACTCACGGTATATAAACGCCACACACCCCTACCCAACCATTCTCTGAAGATGCCAGCCACAGATGCAGGCAAAACATCAGGAATGAACTCTTCCAGAACACGGCTCACAGCCCAGGAAAAAACCCATAGAAAACCTATGGATGCTAGCTGTGAAAACCTTCGACTTCACAAACACAGAATATACTGTATACATCAAACCTCAATAATGAATCCAACAGCAATAACATCCAACACTCCTCAACACCAACCCACAACAGTAACTCACCTTTTGCCTAGCCACAGCTGTGCACACACCCATTTCAGCTGTGCTATCAGAGTGGTCTGTTGCTCCAACATTTTCTCTCTACACATAAAGGGATATTATCCTGACAAAAATGCTCATAGAGGCCATGAAAAGAAGCCTGAGGGGTGAGATCAGCCATGTTAATGGCCAGCTCCCAGAAAAGGGCTCTAAGATGCAAAGCCCTATTCCGATGGGCCTGGTGGAGAAAAGGCTCTACAATGGGAGCACTTTTCCACAACATGGGCTTCCCCCAAGCAGAGGAGGCACTTAGAATAGCCATACATCTGGGAGATTTTTTCCCCCACTTTTAAAGTATGTTGCAGATTCTGTAGATGTAGGGGAGTCAGCACATGGAAGGCAGAAGGACAGCAATCACCACCACCCCAGGAAAAAGGTCTGCCTGCCTGCCTGCCTGCCTGCCTGCCTGCCTGGCTTGCTTGCTTGCTACTCTGCATCTCTCCTGATGGACTGCTGCCTGATCCAGACACCTACTCTCCCTGCAGAATCAGGCACTAGATACTCAGCAAGCTACTTGCTAATAAGCCAGAGGAGCAGCTGTCACCTTCACAAGGGGATAAAACCTGGGTGCCTGCTGCAGTGAGCCCACTGCCAGCAGGGCTGATGCTGAAGGGGGTGACACCAAAGGGGGGCATCCCTTTGGGGGAACTGCTTCAGGGGTGGAATGAGGGTAAGGGCCAGTTTAGGATGGGGGAGTACGTGTGTTTTATAAGCCATTATGACAGTAATGGGCAGAAGGAGATATGGAGTAGGGAAACAGTCCTATTACCATGGTAGAAGGGAGAGCCACAGGATTACCCCCCAAGCTGTCCCCCATTTCAAACAGTCTGGGTAGCCTTGGTAATAAGTCCCCTAGGCTAAAAATGCTGCTGTTCAATGCCAGATCAGTGAATGGATAAACATCCTTGATCCAGGACCTGATCCTGGCTGGGCATGTTGACCTTGACCTGTCTACCAGTTTGTTTCTGGTCAGCATTCAAAGTGGTAGTCATGACATATAAAACCTTGTATGGCTTTGGTCCAGACTGTCTCCCCATATGAACCTGCCAAAGTTTTAAGAGCTACACGGGCAGGCTTTCTCTCCGTCATACCACCATCACAGGCTCACTTGGTGGGGACAAAAGAGAAAGCCTTCTCAGTGACTGCTCCCACCTTATGGAACTCCCTTCTGTAGAGGGATAGGACTGGCAGGCAAAGATGTTTTTGCTTAAGTAGGCTTTTAATGTGTGAGCAGGGAAGTTTCTTATTAGGATACACGTTTTATTCATTTTTTCAACTTTTGTATGTCTTTTAAATTATTTTATAATTGTTTTTAAATTTTTATTGTTAGTTTTTAAAATTATTTTCTCTGTCAGCCACCTTGGGTCCCACTGTGGGAGAAAGGCAGCATACAAATGGAATAAATCAATGAAATAAACTGGAGAAGAGTCAAGAAAAAAATGAGTCAAAGAAAAGTAGATAACGCAAGAAGTTGTGGCCATGATGGCGGGCAAAAGAGACCTGAGGTGGTTTGAGCAGGAACCATACTGAGCATGTATGGTATGCGGGGGGGGGGGTGGCCTTCAGCCAAATAGATCTAGCTCCAGATGTTTCTGAAGATGGGCTGTGTAGGTGCAGAGAATCCCATCTGTGTGAGTCACAGAGACCACAAAGAGCACATACATTTTCAGGTGCTATATAAAGACTTGCAAGGAAAGAAAGGTGCAGATGTTAGGAGAGAGACGCTTTTCCACACATGAGATTGGCAAGAGGGAAAAAAATATATGAAATAAAAGAAACCCAAAGTTTAACCAAGAGTAGAAGGTTGTTGTTAACTGCTGTTGAGTCAGCTTCAACTCATGGCAACCCCATGAATGAGACATGCCCAAGACCCCCTGTCATCTACTGTCCTGCTCAGGTCTTGCAGGTTCCAGTCTGTGTCCTCCTTGATTGGATCTATCCATCTGGTGTGACGTCTTCCTTTCTTTCTTTCCCCCTTCACCTTTCCTAGCATTATTTACTTTCCCAGTGAGTCATGTCTTCTCATGATGTGACCGAAGTGCAATATCCTCAATTTAAATAGATTAAAATAAGAGTCCAAAGAGTAAAGAACATGCAAAACAAGTTGCAAGAATGGAAACTAAATCTGATAAAGAAGCAGAATCTAGTAAAGGGAATATAACAATTCAACACAAACACTAGGGGTGGGACTAGAAGATCTGCTTGTGGGTTTCTGAAAGTAACTTGCTTGGCCAGAAGGGAAAAGGGGGGAAAACTAGACCAAGCAAGTTTTTGGTTTACACCAGAACAGCTGTTCTTATGTTCAGGTAACACGTGACTGTTCAGAAATTTCCAGCAGGATCCAATAAAGACTATAAGCATTTCCAAACAGGGATAAATGAGTCTTGGAGCTAACCCCTAGATTAAATATTTAAACGTCTCATGCCATGCAGTTCTTTTTTAAGCTGCCATTTTCAGGTTAGACATACCATCTGAGTACTCAAACAAAACACAATTAGCCAAATGTTTTTCTTATGACTGTATGTTTTTCAAATTAATGATTTAAACCCATTAAGCTTGGTCTGCTGATTAAGTCACTTTTTCAAGGTGTAGAATACTTGCTGTAAAATATTTTGTGGCTTCTACTTTTCTAGAAAAATGAATTACAAGATGACAATAACCTAACCAGCCTTGCCTTAGACTTCAAATGATCATGAATTCTGTGTCCTTCAGTGTGTATGTGTGTTTGGGTGTGTGTAATTTAACTGAGAGATTCATATGAAAAAATCCTGATGCCATTACATTTAGTTCATCTACCACAACGTAGAACGGTCTGTTTCTAACAATTTGAAAACAGTATGAAAGTGTAACATTTCAAGTGAATTCACACACCATACCTAGATAAGTACATGCTTAAGCGGAAACAGCAAATGTCTATTTGTATTCTGCCTATGAACTGCAAGTCTTCTCTTGATAAAACATGAACTCCAGTTCTTTACTCACTATACCCAAGGAACAATCAAGTACTAGAATTTTATGGATGAGCTGCAAATCTCTTGAGGTGCTTCTCTGACATTATTCTGATAGCAAGGAAATGATCAAAGTTTTCCCATGCTGCCTGACTTTTCAAGATGATTCACACTGGAAGACGAGCCTGGAAGAATGTATTTGGAAAGAATATTATCAAGATATTTTACAATATGAAGATTCAGATTTTAGAATAAAGATGTTATTGTGGGGGGAAAGTAAACAAAGACTCCTCTTATAAACACAAAACTACAGTATACTCAGGAGATAATGGGAAATGTTTTATTTCACAGAAACTTATCAAAACTATAGCTACTTCTGATTTTGTGAAAATTCCATAACCCGGTAACATTGATGAATACTCTCAGACTTAACTTGCCCTTTTGCCTCAGTACTCAAGTCATATCAGGGGGAAATACAGGAGGAAAATGTTATAGGAAGAATTCTAACCAAACTGGGACAGCACATACTTTCATCTGTTTTCAAGATAGGGAGACATACATGTTCACTTTCAGATTCAATGGAACCTAAACCCCACTGAAAAGATGCCTACAGTTCTGCTTTTTCTTCAGACAATGTCTGAACTTACTCCCTAAAAAATAGGGACAACATGCTTTCAGGTCTGTTGACTTAGGAAAAAATATGCAGCCAGTGAAGAAGTCACTGAACTTGGTAGACCAGGTGCAAGTAACAGCAGACTGTATTCATACCCATGTGCAATCATGGGCTCTTCAGTCATTAGTCACTAAAGCCTCTTACCAAAGGGTTGTGCATTACCCCTTCACATGGGAAAAGCTACAGGAGAGCCTTAGGCACTGCAATTTAAAGGTGCTAAGGGCACCTCCAAGCAGTAGCGTCCAGACAGAAATGCTCTTATTTCAGGTAAAAGAGACAGCTTGCTAAGAGAAAGGGATGAGGGGCTGGCAGGTACTTTTTTGGTTTGGTCTGCAAAGCTAGTCAACAATTGTAGCATCCACTGATGTATTACAGCTTTCTTGCTGAAGCCAAATAAGTCTGAGTTTGGTCAGGCTGGAGACTGCCCAAGAACCCAGTGAATGCTATTTCAAGTTCAGTGGAAGAAAAGAGGGATATAAATGTACAAAAGAAAACAGATGTGCTCTGAAAGAAAATGGGGGCAATGACTTCTCATATTAATAAAGCTGGTTTGCCATATAATTGGCATTGGTATGTAACATACAGTTAATATGTGGGTTGGTATAAAAAAAAAAAAGGGTGAAACTAGTCAAGAGTGCAAACACCATGGTTTATTGGAAAATCTTGCCGTTTTCTGAAGTCTCGCCTCACAAACCCAAACTAAAATAAACAGGGCCACAGATGCACATGATCTTGGAATGTTGCCTAACAGCAGTTGAAGCAATACACTGGAACTTGAGCTAGCAGATGAGCTGAAAGGAAGCAAGCAGATTAATATCTTTCAACCAGCCGCCCAAAACAGAAGGGGTGAAAATTATCCTCAGGGAATGTGTGTTCTCAAAGTGAGCTCCACTTTTAGCAACCCTTTCTTATGAGATCAACAACAAAGAACTGAGCTCAGAGAATATGTGTCTGAGGTCAGAGGTCGACTTTCTCTTCCCCTTCAGCCTCACAATGGCAACTTCAAGGGCCAGATGGAAGCCAGCTCCACAGAGCCAAAGGCCTTTCTATCTATATAGCAGGGCAATTCTTGAGTCTAAAGCAAGCAGATCACTGTGGTCACTGTTCCTCAGGCTGGGAAGTGGAAAGAAAAAAAGGGGGGGGGGAGCTGGAGTAGGACAGAAAAGGAGTAAATTCCTCACCACCCATGAAAGTTTTTATGTACAACACCACTGGCATTAAGTCAAGAGGCAGCTAGTAAGCCACTATCATGCAAACACGGCTTTCAGAATACTCGTGTACAACATAGGGTCTCAGTAATGTGTTGTGTTAAGACATGTAAACAGAGTCTGGTGAACACCATGCAGAAAGAAAGTTTTTTTAAAAATAGATAAACTACCTTCTGGTCAATTCAAAAAGCTATTGTGGCTATACCTGTTATTGAAAATTGCCACTGGTAATAGCCTCAGTTATATTGTGCTGTGCTTTCTGACTGCAGGCTGAAACAAGAAAGTTATTGATCATTATTTTCTAAGCTTCTCTGCTTTCGTGTTCCAAATTGCAGTTATAGCTTTCCTAATTCAGTGGTATCCAAAGAAACCAACAAAAGCTAATCTACAATAAAATATTTCAAGGGCAATACAATTATAGCAGTAAATAGAAATGTTCAAAGGTATCCAGAGAAGCTTGATTTTAGATTAACTATTCTAAATTACAATAGCCTTTGAAATGTTGAACAAAAATGTCACATCTGATTTTGTTCTTTACTGTTTCCTTGTTGGAAACTGCTACTGAACTCAAACACCTGAACTAAAAAGCATTTGTGTCATCCCAGTAACCTATATTTAAGGACACAATCTTAAATTTATTGCTGGAGTAACGCAAATTGAAAGCCTGTTCTGCACTACAATTTACACATCGTTTCTGACACTGCAAAAGACTAGATGACAGCAATATTAGAATTGTCAAGTACATTATTATCCCAATGTTCCTTTTTAGTCACCAAAGGAAATCATGGTTTGGCAAATGTAGCCTGTTGTCTTAAAAGGTCAATGCTGAAAGGCTTTTTCAACTTGTAGCTGAAGCATATCTAAAGCTGTACAACAAAAAAGAATATAATTTCTTTAAAAATTAAATATATTGATAGATTTTACTGTACAGTGAAGCGTTAACTTTACTGATTATACATTTATTTTTCACGTTCATTATGAAGAGCTTTTATAACTCCTGTTATGCACTGGAAGGGAAAGTTTGGTTTCATAATAAGGTGGACTGATTTAAAATTACCAATGCCAATTGAAATAATTCACTTAAAAATCATGTTTCCCATTTTGAAATCCACATTTCCAGGAGCAAGCAGACATTATAACTGGTTGCTCTAAGTAGAACATAGTAGCTGGATTTCATAACACAAAACCACTATTTGTAGTCTGAGAACCTACTTTGTGGTTTCAAATGTTCAAAAGCAAAATTATTTAGAGCAAGAGTGAGTATCATGCAGCCTGTGGGCCACATTTGTTCCCCAGGGTATCTTCATAGCCCACAGTTCCCTCCAGGAACAGCAACCCAGCCACCCTCCAATCTTTTTAAAGTAAAAAAAAAAAAAAAAGCCATTCAAAACCAGTTTTGGTTTTCTGTTTTCCCCCATTTTATGGAATCGATGCATCTACCACAGCAGGTCCCAAGGGTGGGCAAATGACTGCTAGACTCCAGCGCTTGCTCATTCCTGATTTAGAGCTCCTTGACTGACAGGTAGATAAAATGCTAGACTTCTGCTAGCAGAACAGGAGGAATCCACTGAAAGGCATGTTTCCTTCCACTGCAAGCCCTCATCCACCAGATTCAGTTTTAGGCCAGTTCTATCTGTTCCAGAGGAAAAGAAGAGAGTTTCATTGCACTGGTGCTGTAGCAACAGCCTGACCTATACTTAAGCCTGTGTCTCCCTTCTGTTCAGTGTTTGGCTTAATAGTGTCATAAATTCATTTCCATTTCCATGATGCAGCAGCCTCCTGATGCAGAGCAATTCCCATTTCTATAGTACAGTAGGCTGCTCAGGGGAAGAAATACCACTAACCTCAATTCAAAAGTCCATGAACTCAGATGTAGCAGTAAACCACAGCACAAAACATGGCTTGCCAATCAGCTTTAGGCCAACATTTCAGATCCTAGTCTGTTGACTATTTCAGATCCTAGTCTCTAAGCAGGCTTCAGTCCAGATACCAAAACATACCATGGCCTAGGCTAAACAAACTATGACTCTAAAGCTTTTCTGACACTAAATGCATATTTCAAAACATTTGCTTACACAGCTAGCATGCCATTTGCAATAAAGAACTATGTCTACTCAGACCAAGGTGTCTGCTTTATATCAAGAATGCTAAGTAAGATTATTTACTTGAAGGCTAAGGTATCAATATTATGTACCTTTATTTGGGAAGACATCAATGAATAAAACAGAACTTAATTATAAGTAAACACACATTAGAGTTGCCTGTAACAAGTGTCCATAATATTCTAGTAGCACTGGTATAGGTACTGAAGAAAACAGGGATTTTCTAAGAGATAAGGAATAAATACCTATGTTTTTATTTATTTATTTATTTATTTATACCCCGCTCTCCAGCCACAAGGCTATCAGAGCGGCTTACAAATTGTTTTAAGCAACAGCTATTTACACATCTACACTGCATTAAACAGTTTCCAATGTGTGTTAGCTAATTGCCCCCCACAAGCTGGGTACTCAATTTACCGATCTACGAAACGATGGAAGACTGAGTGAACCTTGGAGCTGGCTGGAATCGAACTTGCGATGTGGTGGCTTGCAGTACTGGCATTTAACCACTGCGCCACCAGGGCTCCTGGTCTTTTGTGTAACCAAGTTATAAATACTGAAGCAGAAAGATCAGAAAATGACCATAATGTGTAACTAAGGTAGAGCCGTACCAATGAAAAAGTCTGCTTAAACACAGAAAATGTTGTAATCTCTTACAATTTCAAGTTACATCAAACATGTATAAGGCACTCTTGACCTATGTCCTAAAAGATCTTGACACATTCAGCTGATAAAGATGTCACCTGGTACACCAGCGTGAGAAACAAAAGACAAACATAACATACAATGTTTGGAAATAGTGCTTGCTCTTTATTGAGTTTGTATGACTGTCATAGCTTTTTGTTGATCAACTGCTGCTACTACATGGCTTTCTAAGAATTCCATATAAGCTTGGTGTGATTACCTGGTAGCAAGTAGACTCTGAATATGAGTGCCATACTCTACTTGGCATAGCATTTATCTAAATCAACTGTTGTGTTCCATCTACTAACAGATTCCTTTCATGAACCTTACAGGGTTTATTTTCCCTCTACAATATTAATAATTTCTGAACTGACATTGTTGCAGATCTTATTTAAGTGAAGGACTATCCCCATGGACAAAAGGAGTGATTCTTGTGTGCTACAGGCTGGCATCACCTTTATGCTAGTGCCTGCAATGACTCTGGGTACGTCTACATTGTAGAAACAATGCAGTTTGACACCACTTTAAGTGCTGTAGCTCCATCCTATAGAATCTTGGAATTTGTAGTTTTATAAGGCCATTAGCCTTCTCTGCCAGAGGCTGGTGCCTCACAAAACTACAAATCCCTGGATTCTGTAGGATGGAGCCATAGCAGTTAAAACGGTGTCAAGCTGCATTATTTCCATAGTGTAGATGTGTTACTGTTGGCTTCCATTATCAAACCATAATAGAAGGCAATGTACATCTGTACTGCATGATGATGGCAATAAATGCCTTACGATTCTTCTTTATAAAGAAAAAGGAAGAAACCAACCTTCTGTAAGTTCATGAATTCAGTTTTAATAAAATCCACTCAATTTAAACTAAGATTTTTTTAAAAAAGTAAAAGTTATAGATGAAGCTTTAAAAATCAAAATCAAATTTATATTCTAAAACATCAATTTAAAATTTATTTATTTACAGTTGTCCCTTCATATTTGCTGGGGTTTGGTTCCAGGACCCCACCATGGATACCAAAATCCGTGAATATGCAATGGCATAACAAAATGGTGTTCCTTATATAAGATGGCAAAATCAAGTTTTGCTTTTTGGATTATTATTATTTTAAGAATATTTTCTTAATACTTAATGTGAATACTTAAATCAGTGGATACCAAATCCATGGATAAAGAGGGATTTATCCACCCCATGGCTTAAAAATACAAGAACAGCCTTTAAAAATTAAAATTCTTGCTACAGTCTTGATGGAAACTCAAAACAGAATACACTACTGTACTGTATATCCATCTTTGCACCAATCTCTGGATTATTTGTGTTGATTCTCATGTTTCATGTAGCTTCACTCAGGGAAAGCTTGCCTACCCAGTGGCAACAGTTTCTCTTTGTCACAGGAACAACCTAGTACATCAATTTCCTCTTTCACATAAGAGTAACTGGTCACCATCATTAGTACAAGGGAAAACTGTACACTCTGGGGCATTCTTGACATCAGGTATACCTGTTACACCCTCTTTTGCTGTACCATGGAATTCTGTGGAAGCACTGAAAACACAGCACTTTAATTTCATCTGGATGCAATGTAAAAGCATGTTTTAGTACAGAATTGGGCAAACTGTGACACAAGGTTATACATGGCCTCCAAGGCTGTTTTTGTGGCCTTTGATCTCTCTAGACTTCATGTCCCTTTTCTGGCCAAGAAAAGAATGAACTGCTTCTTCTGGGAGCCTCCAAGAACAGTAATTCACTTTTTCAATAGGTTGCAAGGTTATATTGTTTAACATTTAAAAAACAACAACCCTGTTTTGAAAACCAGAATCATAGAATCATAAGTAGACTTCTCTTCTAGTTTACTGTAAGAAGCATGAAAAGCAGTGAGTTTCAGGCTCAAATGTTTCCCTCTCTTCCTCTAGCATGACCACAAGGTGGAAGTCAGCAGCCTTTGCTTACATTTCAGATTAACTGCAACATGTCCTGGCATACCAAACTCACCCTGACTATGGTTAATTCTGTGAAGCCAACTTCAGACCACAGTTTCTGAAAATGACTTATTTCAACTAACTGTAGTTAAGATTAATGGAAATGTACATTTCAGATGACACACTAAAGTGCAGTTAACCTAAAACTCTGAAGGCTTCCTCTTGGGCAAACAGAAAGGAGGGGGAAACAGCCAAGGTAACTGCATATCTTGCAGGATCCTCCAAAGTAGAACTCTTCAGTGTCTTAATAAGTCTTTTAAAAACCGTTTCCCCATTAATATGGTGGTAGTGTCTTGCTGTAGCACAGATGGTTGTGCCTTGTTCAGTGACTGGCTCTTCATAGGGCAAAACCAAGATTTAGGGGCATTCAAGTGTGTGTGTGTGTCCCCCACATGGCAGCTGATTTCACAGATTACTGACCCTCAGTTCATAGCTCTTGTAATGCTAAGTCAAATATAGCCTTTCTCTGTGCAACCCCTCTATTTCATCTACACATACTAAGACAACTGAGGTGGATTTGTAGGATCTACTCAGGTCTGCAATTTTGTGTCTTAATATACCCTAAGATCCAGGGTATATGCTCATAGCCTCTGAGCAGCTATTAAGCACAAAGGTTTGTTCCAGGACCAGAAATGAGTAGAGATCACAGTCCTTCCACACACAAAAACATCTATTCCTTGTTTACCTAAGCTTTTTAAAATGTATTTAGATAGTCATTTTTGTTGTCACTTAGGAATCATTTTGTTTCTGTTTGGGATCTACTACAAACCATACCTCTAGTAGGAGATCCTAGCTTACTTTCTGTTCATCCTTGCACTAGGATCCATTTCTTCAACCTGACTCTTGATCTGTTTATACAATTGCTCTACAGCTGATGATTGACACCCGAATCTGACTCAACCCCACTGAAAAAACATTGCCCTTGAAATGAGACAAGATTGGAAGGTTTCATCTACAGTGTTGTATCCGTGATGACCCATTCACAAATGGGCAGTTATTAAATGATTCATTTATTAAAATGACCATCCATGCATATGTAAATTGCTGTTTATCATGCTACAGTGCATAATTAGTACAGTATTTATATCTAGTTAGTATTCTATTCAGGAGAATAAATAAAGCCTGAAATGCATCTGGCAGTGCTACCTTCCAAAATTTTACAATCCTACAACCCAATCACCATCTTTATTTTTAAAAAATGGCAATTCAAAAATGGCAGAGTCAGTGGACGAGTCAACTTTTAAAACTTTTTGACAAACTGTATACTTGTAAAGAAGGTCAAAATTATTTCAACGCAGCTGTTTTGTACTCTTTTTCAAGACTGTAGCCATATCTAAATGTTCATTTACTTGCTCTCCATCTACCAATGCTACAAGCTCCAAGACCTCTGGGGAAACAAGAGCTCCGCTTCCATAGCAACAGAAGCTGAATACCACACAACGCAGTACTGTACTTCTGAAATGGAATGTGAATAAAAATCTTCTTTATTCAGGAATTCATGAAATTATTTACTATTATTGCTGGCAAAATTAATTTGATTTTAACTAAAGTTCACACTCTAAATCCCTTTTTCTTAGTGGGGGTGGAATCTGTACTTGTGTGAAAAACTGCTAATAGGAAAGCATAATCTAATTTAGTCATAACCACTGAAGTTTCAAAAAACATCCTAAACACAACAGAACTTGAGTTCTAGTTAACTATTCAAACACCATCATTTTCCTATGAAAGTAATTATTGAGCATAGTGCTTATAATCTTCATATTTCAGACTGTTAAATATTCAAATAAATACTGTACATATATTTACAAACATGAGGAGTCACACAGTGTTCACTAGCTTAAGCAAGACATAAATAGAAGAGCAATTTTGTGTGGTTTTTCCCCAGTCTGTGAGGCTGTGTTCTGGAAGTGTATTCCTGACGTTTTGCCTGCATCTGTGGCTGGCATCTTCAGAGAATGGTAGTTGGTGTGGGGGGTTTATATACTGTGAGTCCCTGTTGGGGAGGATATGTAAATTTGTGTATTTGAATAGCTAGTTCCTGGGGTGGGGGAGATATGCAAGGAGGATTAGTGTCTGCTTGACTAATGATCTATTGTCTGCTGGAAATGGATTTAAATAAACTCTTCCAGAACACAGCCTCACAGTCCAGAAAAAAAACCCACGGAAAACCTATGGATGCTGGCCATGAAAGCCTTTGACTTTACAGAAGAGTGATTACCAGCTGCAGCTCCACGGAAATTAACAATTCCCCAAAGCGTATTGTCTACCTGCTCAGGCCTTGCTCCATCTCCACCCATATACAGTAACATATATAGTAATATATATAGTACTAAGCGCAGTCTTAGGGCTCATGCACTTCCTATCTCCCCGCCTTTTATGTATGATGAGGAGGGGAAAACCTTAAAAACAATTCACAAGTTTACTGACCAACACATCTCACTAAACATGGGTTCAAAACTCTCATTTAATACAGTGTTCTCACTTGACAGGTAAGATATTAAAGTAGTAATGAGAATAAAGGAATGCAGTCAAGATCACTGAATTTTGGTGCCTCCTAGGTGGCTGAGAAATTAAAATCATATTCAAATTATAATACCTTTTTCCAAGACACTTTCAGAAATCATGAAATTTGATGACTTAGAACTGCTGTATCACACACACACTGGACAGTATCTAGTAGTATGAATCTGCTAACGCAACTGATGCTGTCCTCAAAGATTATGGTCTACATCCAATTGCTAGTCCCAATTAGAACAGACACACTGAATGATACATTTCTGTAACTCTCACTGAGCGAATAGGTTTATTCTAGTTGAGACCAGCAACTGAATTTAGACACTAGTTCTGCACTATGCATGGGGTGGGTGAAGAGCCAACACAGTTTCTGGTTTCATCACCACCAATCACAAGAAGAAATAGCACTGGAGAGCAGCACTGGAAAAAAAAAACATGAAACCTCTATAAAAGTACTGTTTTCCTCCACTAATGTTGCACTGGGGATAGCCCACTGCTTCAACAAAAATAAAGATTATAAATAATCAAACAAGCTTTTGAAAATAAGAGAACTTTAACAGCAGCCACCTTGGATCCCATTCCAGGAGAAAGCACTAGCAATAGAATTTAACTACTGTGGCACCAGGGTTCCAGGTATAAAAAAAAATATTCATAATGTTGCAGTAATCTATCACAATCCCTACTGGGATAGCTCATCTAGTAAGCTCTAAGGTTTTAGTGTTTGTATACCTAATAGTAGGGCAATGAGGCAGGACTGGGATTTTGTTGGTGTTATCATCCATGCTGATGCCTGACTGTTTACCTGCCTGAGATGGAAGAGGTGGTTTCAGAAGTGGCGTTGATTTTCCCTAAGCTTATCTAATAGCTAGAGTTGCCAGTCCCTCAAATCTGGCCAAACCTGCAATTATGCAAACTGCTGGCTAATAAAGATTTTACTCATTATGCCAAAAAAAAAGGTACTTTGAGTTTCCAAGAACTAAAATGTAATGCAATTGCAAATTAATAAGATGTCTTAATGCAATGAGCACTGCATTTGAGATCAAGGTGAGTCTGAAGAGACAACAGAACAAGATTGTCCTTTGCTAAGACACGCAATGTGTTACCTAGATATTTTTGTTGAAAATCCAAACGAATGATTGAACAGATAGGGAAGAAAGATGGTAATAACTTCTACTGCTGCATTTAAACCTCTGTTTAATATTTCTGAGATTTAAACTAGATTTTCTACCAGTACTGTAGTTATTTAAGGGAAATGGAATGCCAAGGAGAGAAGATAGCAAAACGGAATGCAATGAGGGAGGAATGTTTCACCCTTTTCTTTTTCCTTGTTTTTGCCATCAAAATTGTCTCCATCAATAAAAAATACTCCAGCAAGGAAAAAGAAAATTCTCCATCAGGAAAGCAATCTTCACAATCACTCCTTCATACAGCTGCAGTCACCAACTGCAGAGTTTGGAAATGCCTAGTTAATCAACTAATTCATTAGATTTTTCTCCTATTGTAGTTTAACTTGTTAGATTTCTTGATTAACACAGGAGTTAATCCTGCACTTTATCCAATTTATTACTTTTAAGGCTTTAGAATTTTTTAGGAGTTGAGATGGTACTCTCTCGGACAGATTCCGTAAAACAGGAGAGCTCCAGGAGAATAAGGATTATATATATATATTTATTTATTTAGGTATTTATACCTCACTCTTCAGCCACAAAGGCTTCCAGAGCAGTTTACAAACTGTTTTAAGCAAAAGCACTTTACACATCAACACCGTATTAAGCAGTTTCCAGTGTGTGTTAGCTAATTGCCCCCACAAGCCGGGTACTCATTTTACTGACCCTCAAAGGATGGAAGGCTAAGGGAACCTTAGAGACCTCTGGGATTGAACTTGCAACGTGGTGGCTTGCAGTACTAGCATTTAACCACTGTGCTACCAGGGTGTAGAAATATATCATATAGCTCTGTACTGGTTGGATTGTTCTAATCTGCCTGCTGCCTAGAAACAAGAAAATAGTGAGGCCTTTCCTGGAGTGGATGGTATGGTGGTGGTGGTGGTGGTAATCTATTTGCTCAGCAGAAGGCTTTTCCATAGCTGTGGCCCTTTCAGAAAGGCTGGTTCCTCTCATCTAGTCACCCTCATATGGATGTTGATGAAATCTCTCTGGGGTGAAGATTTATTTTGATTCTTTTCAGTTCTTTTCCTCTATTGATTTTATTGTGGCTTCTACACACACCCACACTGTACATATACACATATACACATGCATACACTGTGCATATGTATACCTATACATACACATACACAAAATACTGTGCATTATTATGTGGAGTGAGCTGAAATGTACCCCTCTGTATTCCTTCAGTGTGTTTATTATTGCTCACGCCTCTTTCATTTATTTCTTCCTCTACAGTTTTCTCTTTCTCTCTCCAATTTACTGCCTATCCATTCTTTCTGCTTTCTACCCATCCCGGCTTCTGTTGGTCAGAAGCCATGAAGGATTTGATTGGCTCTATTAAGCACATTTTTTCTTAGCCACTCAAAACATTTCTGATTAAGAACTCTCCATCCTTGCTTGACTGACTGATCTTTGTAGCTAGACACTTATTTCTGCACTTGCTATGGATCAGTGTCTTCTACTTGAAATAAATGTATCATTTCTTACCATTCACATCACTTCTTTTTTAGCCTTTATCAAACAAGACATTTTAAGAGTTAGTGAACAGGGTTAGTGAATGTTGACGAGGGAGGGCATAAAGAGAAAAGAGATGCAGGTAATTGAGAAAAACTTGTAAAATGAGATCTCATATTTTAAGACAGCCTTTCCCAATATGACAGTTTCCAGATGTGTTAGAGTTCCATCATTTCCAGGCAGCAATTTTATTTTGGACTTTGCAGTTTGCCTAGAAAAAAACTGCCAGGAGAAGGCAACTTTAAAACTACAACAAATAACAAAACACTACTGAAGAAGCCAATCAATGGTGACAGCCCCCATGCCACTCTCTGTAAATTCCATTATCTGTTTCAAAAACAAACATTTTAAACAATGAATTAACTGTAGTTTAGACAACCTCAACTGTTAGTAGCAATGAATTACTCTCCCAGTTCTAGTAGTTAACATTATCAATTTAATTTTCAGATCCAATATTACAAACTCTACCCTCCTGCCACACATAATAGCTCTATATTACAGGACATAGCTGCCATACATTAGTCTCTCTTTCAGTCCTCTTCTCCACAGCAAAATATATTCAGTACTGGAATGCTGACAAAAAGGATGCTTTCTCAACCACAGCTGAACTACAGTTCACACCATCCTTCACCAATGTCCATTTAGGTTCAGGATGATGGAACTGGAATCCAATAACATTAGAAGGGACACAGATTCCCTATTCCTGATCTAAACAGATAATAGCAATGATAGAACCTTGAAAGAAAAAAAGAAAAATGAACCCCAGAGAGAGTAATAGAGGAGGAGGGGGCTACTAAAGTTGCCTTTCCAAGTTTCATGCAGTGAAATAGTATTATGTCAGTCTATCCACATGATGAAAGAAATCACATGTTGTTCCTTCCCAAAGGAATTCCTACCCACCTTACACCACTGAGAATACCTACAACATAAAGCTACCTCTTCCATTTTACTGCAGCTGGGTTTGTGCTTTATACTGGCATTCATTAACTGTGCATTTTCTTGTATGTAAAAAGTTTTTAAAAATCTTCTCTACAGTCATAAAAACTCAGAATACATGTATAAATCTGCCTGTTCCACCACATCTTCAAGGTCACAAAACCTAGACATTTGAAATTTGGTATTACATTAAGGGTACTCTGAGGGTTGTTTTTATAATGAATCTTAATCAAAAACTGTATGTATGCTGCAGTACCATACTGATTCACTAGGTGGCAGGCATCAGGCTCTATAGCATAAGGGCTCCTCAGAAGAGGCTCCTCAGAGTGCAGCCTCCTCAATAGCAAGGAGATGGTTTAGGATGGGATCACTTAAACCTTTATTTTAAATAAAACTGGGCTACTTTAACCTGTCATATATGGCCTTTCCAGTACTTACAGCAAAAAAGGAAGGAAGGAAGGAAGGAAGGAAGGAAGAAAGAGAGGATCTAGCACCAAATGCAGCTTGGACCAATAATTCCTAACACAGGTAAAGCAGGATATGTTTGCTAATGACAAATAAACCTCAATATAGGCTGTCACAAGTGCAGAAGTTTAAAAATCACCATTATTCTACCTGGAATATAACAACCTTTATATCTTGGCACCATTATTTGGAACCCAGCATACAAAAAATTCTCTACAAATAAAAACAGCCTGAAAGATCACTGAAGAATTCTACATTTTCATACTGGAGTTGATAAATATAGAAGTTGACAAGTGGTAACAAGTTACTCCTGAAAAGTGGGTGTAGAATTATGTGATAGAAATTAAAAACAAAACTGGAATGCTGAACCAACACATTTAATTACTAAATAGCAAAGGTCAGCCATAACTCACCACTTCTTCATTAACCTTTTTTTTTTGTATACATTTCAAATTCAGTAAATAAAAGTGAGATTTATTCCTTATTAAGAAAAATCCTATAAATCATTTTTATTTCTAACAGCTTAGTTGTTTTCTAATAGCTTGTGATGTAATTTTGCTCAAATGATACAGCTTTTATTTAATGGCTAAAATCAATCATCAAAAGCATGCCTACATCACACAATTTTAGAATCTGGACAAGAGACATGAAATACTATGCAATATAGCAACTTAAAAGAATTTTACTTTTAGTGGATGTTATTAAATCCACTCAAATGCTTAATTTTGATGCTGATGCTGCTGATAGTCACACTTTCCCCATTCAAATGGAACCCCTAAATCTAATTAATAATTCTACTTTAATTTCACTAAAATATGGAATTGAGCCTAATATTTCCATATTCATTTCTTAGATGAAATAAAGCTCCAAAAAAGAGGTACAAAGCATGCTGTGTAGGCTGGCGCAACAGGTGAAAAAATCTAATAAAATAAAATCTAACTTTTGTTTATCTGCTTCATTTGTACTGCCAAAGTACAAATTAATAGTGGAACCACTGAGATCTTACTAACCAACCAAAACCAAGTGTCCTGTTTGACTCGCCTCTTGGGAATTCTTATCTGCAGGGATCTCTGTGTAGTAAATTGGACCTCTGCCACTAGGCAGATCAGTCTGGAGTCCTAGTTTGCAGTATGGCCAAACATTAACAGCTGTCCACTGGTTATACATGGAGTTGATTTGAAGTAGTGGATGTGATACATTTTTGCATTAACTTGGCAGTTTGAGCTTTGGAAAAGATAAGATGAAGGCTCAGAACAGACTGGGGGAGTGAATGGGTCTCTCTTGTGCACATTGAGTTTTTGTTTGTTTGCTTGCTTGCTTGCTTCTTCGCTACATAACCCTTACGAGTTCAGCTTCCATTGGCCTCACCTTGGGGAGGGCAGCTATGGTGTTACTAAGGCCAGTGTCATCATTCCCTCCAACGGTATCAGCTGGGGCAGTTTGGCCTCTCCACACACTCTTAGTGACGCTGGGAGGTGGGGTGCATATCAGCCTAGGGGATTCTCATTTAGTCAGCCATGGGGAATTGGATTGTCAGCCAGGTTAAATTAGGTATTTAGGGCCCACTTCCACCATTGGTTGTGAAGGGATGCTGGACTCCATCAGCAAAAGAGCTGCAATGTTTCTCAGCTGTATACCATCCGCTGCATCCTTTACCACCACTAAAGCTTATCTTAGAGCACAAACTTGTGTTTAGCACCAAATGAACTCTTGCAAAGGCCTGGAACTACAGACAGTTCCAAAAAAAGAACACCACCATTTGGCTTACAGACAAGCAATCACAACAGGAAGCATCTCTCCCACCTCTGACAACTGCAGAGCTCAGTTAAACAGGGACAAACAGACAGCTGAAGCAGTGGAGGCTTCCGCCTGCAATTCTGCTGAGCTTCAGAAACCTTACTGAGAGAAAAACTGTGGAGTGCAGTGAGCAACAACATCTCCTCTCTTTTAGCATGAAGAGGAAACACTTCCCTGCCAGTGGACAGGCAATTAAAGATCTTGATGAAGGCCCTCCCATGAAGGGGAGCTATGTTGGGGGGGATTCCTGTGTGAGAGTGAATGTTTTACATTTGTATATTTCATGGGGAGGAGAAAGGAATCTACAGCCCAACCCATCACTGGCTCTGGCCAGGCCCTCTGAACACCTAGACCCACTGCCCACATGTGGCTCTCAGGGGCACAAATGTTGCCTATCCTTCCCTAGACAAACTGTTAGAATGGGAAATAAGCATATGGAAACACCAGTATTTTAAGAAGAGGGCTATGGTCTGTGAAGACTTACACCATAATGTATTTGGTAGTCTTTACAATGCCAGAAGCAAATTCCTAAATTGACAAAATAGAAAACGAAGCTGGTTTGAAAGGTGAATTTAGTGTTCAGGGTGCCTTTGTCCTGAAATCCCTTTGTTATATGTTAATCGTTTTATCCAGACAGCTGCTTGGCAGAACCCAGAGCACATATCACATCTGTCCAAGACACAGACCTAACACAGTTCCAACACAGTGACAAAGCACAAAAATTTGGATATAATTTATACTTTATAGGTTTGCCAATAACCTTTTTTTTTAAATTCTAAAACCACATGCCTGCACTCCTTCTGATGAAAAGTCATTTCTTGATCAGTTAGGAAAAGATATTGATCTACCTACAGACATTTCAACTGTAAATGGTTATTGCATTTTATGACTGAAGGGAGTTTAAAAAAAATAAAGTTGAAAAGCTCTGAATGACCATTGTTAAAACACTCCAAGGCAAATTACTATTCTTTGGTATTGGTACTAGTTTATTGTGTGTGTGCACACACGTACATGCAGGCACAAACACACATGCCCATATGTAGTATGTATAAGTAGACACGTACATAACACACACTATATACATAAATATGTATACAGTATGTACATACAGTGTATGCTGTACTGTAACAAACACTCTGAAGTAAACCTTCCCAAGTACCATTTTTCACTAGGTGTGCAGAATTAACCAATAAGACGATGCATTCTGATTCCCTGTTCTTTTTATGAGGCTCATCTCTCGGGTTACACAACCAAAAGAGCAAGGGAGAATGAGATCAAACTACTTATTGGAGTGTTGTACAGTATGTCTTTTAACAAAAGGTGAGCAATGCTCATATCAAGTACTCTGTCCAAAGCAAAGAAAGTGTTCATTTTACTTATCTTTCTTATAAGTGGTGTAACAAACAGGACCACAAATTACTGTGTGTGTGTGTGTGTGTGTGTGTGTGTGTCTATAAAATCTATTCAGTACTGTTTCTGCTATTTGTGATCCTTTTTGATATGGTTGCCAGTGTCCTTGATCCTTCTGATCTGTTTTTATGGTTTGACTTCTAAGTAAATATGCACATGACAGAGGAAACAGCTGATTTAAAAGGCACCTTGGACATCTGCCTTTAAATTTAGACACATATTATAAAGCACTGTGTTAAAATGCTGCTATAATGACAAAGTGATTAACAATAAATATGCAAATAAAGCAACAGAAATTCAGAATACCTGCACCAACTTCTTTTTCTTCCTCCTCTATGTTGTTTTTGATACTATCATATTCTTCATCTATTGTTTGATTTCCCCGCATTCGAGACAGAATTCGACGTGCCTTTTGAGTCTGCCCTTTTTGAATAAGCCAGCGGGGACTTTCAGGAAGAAAAAGGAAGCCAAGAAACTGTATTACAGCTGGAACTGCGGAGAGGCCCAGCATATACCTGAGGGGAGAAAGCCAACAAAAGTCTCTCTTTAATGCAGATTTATCAAAATTCTTTTCACAGACAACAACAAGGGTTTAAGGTGTTCGCCACTTTCTAAATATGCTTGTTTTTTCTCTAAATAACCATATGGAGGTAGCACAGTTTTTATTCCAAGATTGATATATCAGTGAATTTTAAGAAATCTTGAGCACATTTTCAAACGTTCCCTGCAGCCATAATTTTAACATTTTCCTCTTTGCAGGTTTGTTACTTTCATAAAAAAAGGTCAGCCCAAGTTGTTCCAAAATAAAAATATATTTGTGACCCAGACTGATTTCAGATCACTGAAATGTCATCAATCCTCAGCAAAGTAGAAACCAACCTTGTCCAGCTGGCCTGAGGATTTACTGTGTGCTGCCCACAGCTAAAAGCAATGGGCTCACCACACTCCGAAATAAAGTAAAACAGCAGTGCAGCAGGAAGGTTCCATCTTCTTTGCTGCCTTACTGCACGACGTTGTTGTTCTTTTGTTGCAGTCTGTGGGAGACCAAGCTAAAACCACACCTTTTTGCTAATTGGAAAAACTCATTAGCAAAAAGACACAGTTTACCTTGGTCTCCCACAGGACCAGAATAGAAAAACACCAAAAGAACAACGACAGCATGCAGTAAGGCAGCACCAAAGACAGAACCTTCCTGCCACACTGCCACTTTACTTTGGAGTGTGGTAAGTCCCTAAAAACTGCAAGCCATGTTTCATTAGGCATATTTCCTTGAATTATGGGAAAGAGGAGGAGGTTTAATGAAATCCACATTTCCTGATCTCCCCCCACCCCCACTTTGGTAAAATCATTTACGGCTAGGCAATAAAACCTAAAACACCACCAAAGCTTGGTTAACTTTAATTGGCCAAGTTTTACCTATACAGCACCTTGAAAGTTTTTTTCCAAATACAGCAGGATAGCGACTTCTTGAAAAATTCAATTATCTCTATCTAACAAAGGAGCCTGGCTTCACAAAGGGTCAGAGACATCCTAGATACAAAGAGAGGTTGCCTTGCTGTTACAGAAGGAGTTAAATTTTACTGTCCTTTGTCTCAGCACCACATGGCCAAAAAGTAGGAATGGCCTCTGCCTGCATGAGGCCATCCCTCACCTGAACAACAACACAAGAAACATTTGAGACAGCATGTAGGCCTGTGACTTCAACTTTGTGACTTGCTTTTCTTTCTTTTTTAACATCTTTTGCCTGATGAAGAAGCCAGTAGAGTGCTGAAAGCTTGCATCATGTGTTTTGCAGTTTAGTTGGCCAATAAAGGTATCACTTTTTTGTGGATTCTGGATTTTGTTTTGCTACATGGTCAACACGGCTACCCCTGAATGTGTCTACTCCCATAATTCTGGGACTGTCAGGCAACTTCTTGACTGAAGAACTCTTTTTTTTCCCCTCAAAAAAAAAGGGCACTTCCACATACTGTCAAATAGCTAAAATGTCTTAATTACTCACCATAGAAAGTACTGAGGGAGAAGACCACAACAGCCCAATTACAACTTTCTGATCAATGAATCATAATTACTATTCAATGTGTTTAAGATTTTCTTATTATTGGAACTGTGCATAATAGAACTCTTACATTATATTTACTTTCTTTATAGGAGTTTTTTCCCTTTTACAAGAAATCCTAGATAACATCAGGGACTACACATTATCTATTAAAGTACAGTCATCCCTTCACATTCACGGGGATTAGGGGCAGACAACCCCGCAAATGTGGAAAAAAACGTGAATAAGAAATGAGCCTGCTGGCAAGCAGTTTTCCACCCCACTCCCTTCCCAAGGCAGCGAGGAGCTTCCTGAGAAGCCCCTCGCTGCCTTGGGAAAGGAGTGGGGTGTAGCGCGAGCGCACCAGCTGGTTCCTACCCCCCCTTCCCAAGGCAGCGAGGAGCTTCCTGAGAATCCCCTCGCTACCTTAGGAAGGGAGTGGGGTGTAGCGCGAGCGCCCCAGCTGCTTCCCACCACCCCCCTTCCCAAGGCAGCAAGGAGCTTCCTGAGAAGCCCCTCGCTGCCTTGGGAAGGGAGTGGGGTGTAGCGCGAGCGCGCCAGCTGGTTCCTACCCCCTCCTTCCCAAGGCAGCGAGGAGCTTCCTGAGAAGCCCCTCGCTGCCTTGGGAAGGGAGTGGAGTGTAGCGCGAGCACGCCAGCTGCTTCCCACCCCCCTTTCCCAAGGCAGCAAGGAGCTTCCTGATAAGCCCCTGGCTGCCTTGGGAAGGGAGTGGGGTGTTGAGCAGCGGGGTGGGGAGGCGCAGGCAGCTTTCCACGAATGATCAAAACCACGAATGTGAAAGTCACGAATGTGGAGGGGCAACTGTAAGTTAAAAGGCTGCAATAATCCATATGGCTCTTACAACCAAGGACTACTACTTGGAAAGTTATTACACTTTTCATTTGGATTTATGCTATATCATACAAATAGGGATGTTAATATCTCTCACTTGAGTTTGTCCAAGCCACACCTCTAGTTTTCCCCATTTTTTTTACAGGTAGTGAAACTTTGTGTAACCTTAGCACTCTGAAACTCACTCAAACTTTTGTTCATGCGTTTCTCCTAATTTGCACACCTATGCATGCAATTTCATTAATTTAGACAGTTTACCCCCATTGACTGAAGCATGTTCTTGTGAGGTGCTTTTTTCCCAATTATGCACATTTAGCATTGTAGTTTGTATATAAAACACATATATTTTACATTCACTTAATTTTTTGGGAAGCTCCACCAGACTCGCAAACGTTCTAGATAAGGTGTGCATTTTCTTGCAACAGGTCTGAAGAGTTGTGACAAGGCTACTTGCACTGAAACTATCAAGTCCAATGAAATTTCTTTGCATCCCTAAACAAAAGCCACATTGTCTTCAGAGTGCAAACAGTTAAAAAGCATGAAGAAAGTAAAGGAAATTTGTGTGCACATAAACAGCCATTCAAAAATAATTTGTTTTCTAGCTCACAGACAGTAGATAACATAATCCAAATTGAGTTTTAAAAAACACTAGCTGTACCCAGTGTAACATACACCGCACCCCTGCCAAACTCAACCCCCCCCCGCTGCCAGATGCGCCCCCTGCCACCTAACCTGTGCCCCCCACCGCCAGGAATGTGCCTCCCCTTGCCAAACTCGTGCCCCGCCGCCAAACTCACGCTCCCCCACCACTAGGCAAGCACCCCTGCCGCCAAACTTGTGCCCCCTGCCACCAAACATGCACCCCCACTGCCAAACTTGCACCCCCACCACCAGATGCAAGATCCTCTGCCGCTGCATGCCCCTGCCGTGAAATGTACCCCCCGCGTGCCCCCCAGTGCTCAGGCACACACCATACTACACACACACACCACATCCCCCCATGCTACTCACACCCCCTCTGCCACCGCCATGTTTAGAAAGGACTTAAACTTCATGGTCCCACCCCCAGTGTGCTGATTGGCTACCCCAGAGAGCTTTGACTGGTTGATCAGTTTCCTAAGCAGCCAGTCAGCACACTGGAAATGGTAACATACCCAAGGGCACTATATATTAAGATTTTTCAATTGTTAAAACAGTTATTCTGACTAACAAAGGACTTTAAGTTTAACTTAAGCATACAGAATATGAAACCATGCATACTGGCAGCATTTCCTACAGACCTTCCTATACTGTGATGTACAGCACCCAAGAGATTTCATATCTATTTGATTCAATCCACTGAATAATTTTAGTTGGACTTCTCTAACAATTCTTTACTGAAAAGATTCAAAGCCAATGGAAACAGTGAGGACTACAGTCCAGAAAAGAAAATTAAAGAAGAGATTTCAAGAACATAAAGTGAAATTATTAATTTATAGCAACTCTGTAATGAGACTGTTTGCAGACTGCATTTTTAAATACAGCTGGATGCCTGTACCTGTGGAACCAATATCCGCGGTTTGTTATACGCAGGACACAAAATAGTGACACGTACCATAGAGTAATACTGGAGAATGCCTAGAGAGGCATCCTCTCTAGATGTCTTTTAGGTCCCCCAATGCAACTGTATGGTACTTTTTACTAGAAGTCCTTTATTTTAATAGGGTTCACTGTTCTCCGCAGTTTCCGGTATCTGCAGTAAGTCCAGGAATCAAACCCCCATGGATATGGGAGTCTGACTGTACAACACATTGTGCACGTGGAGGTGTCAATGTCACCCTTGGCAGCTTTCCTCCTTTTTATGATTGTTGAAAGGAAACACTAGAAATTCACACTTAAGAGTACAAACAACCCTGCAAAGAAAATATTTATATGCATATGTATGCATGTGTGTATGTATTAAATAAAAGAAAAAATTATTGTAGCTTCAATTTAAAATTTTAAAAAACACACAACCACACCAACCAACCTCCATCCATCCTTTGGAAGATAACTGAAGGCTCCATCTATAACACTTGCAAAGAATTGTCCTCCTGTGATGAAGAGTGTATTTATAGTTACTAATCTGCCTCTTAGGTGGGGTGGAGCAACTTCTGCAATGTATACTGGAACTGTCATAGAAGCAATACCTAAAAAAAAAAAAAAAGAATTAAAGTGAGTAATCAGAATGAACCCGTTTCTAAATATAGAACATAGCATGTCTTTCATATAATAATAGTTATCTGCAATCAAGACACAAAGCATATAAAGAGGGGAAAGCTTTTTTATAGTGGCTAATCAAACCAAAGAATTTGCTAGTGATATTTAGAAGTATGTAAACTTACAGCTTATGTAAAATAGGCAAGCAGAACTATATTAGTGTAAAACTTCTGAAAATCAGATGACTGTAAATGGATAGTTATAACACAAACAGAAATACTGTTTGTCACTAAGATCATTAATGGAAGCAAATGGAAATTAAAGTTATGATATTAAGGCTAGTATTTGTTTCATTGGGGGAAATTATTCCACCCTATGCAGTAGTAACAAGGCAACTAGCACAACACAACATACAAAGAAACATAAAAACAACTAAAAATGACAAACTGGCAAGCTTTTAAAAATCCGTATTAGTACATATACTCTGCCATTCAGTTCTACAAAGAATTAACATATGCACCTAGCATCAACTGACATTAACCACAAATACAGTATTCAGTGACCCATTACAATTGTATACTTCTACCAATAATTAACTATAAGACCAACAAGCCTCCAAAGCACTTTCATTATTCAACAGAATTTAAGAGATGGCATCTCACCAAATTTCCAAAGCAGCTGACAAAAAAGCAAACTAGCTGGTTTATGAGGGCTGTTTGCATACTGACGTTTTTTCTGAATTATCTCTCAAACCACACCAAGGGCTTGTCTATATGAGGCGATAAAGCGTTGATTGGTGCACACCAAAACCAATCTGCAGCAGCTTTCATTTGTCTCTACTGTTTTTTTTGCAAGATCACAGGCATGAGAAGCCATACGTGTTTGATGTTCAAATGGGCATGCTTGTGAATCAAGATGGCAGGCATGAGTGAATTACTCGTGTTTTTATTCTCACCAGTAGCCACCACTGAACAGTATTTTTTAAAAAAACAACAATCCAAGGTGCAGAAGTGTAATCTTCCACTTAAATAAACAGGACCAAAAAAAAAAAAAAAAAAACTGTTTCATCGCCTCAGCACACGATCACTATGGCAAAAATCCAACATGGCGGTTCCAGGCACTGCCTTGAGGGAAGCTCCATCCCCTGTACACCAATCAACTTTCCACTTCCACTCTTATCAGGAAAGTGCACAGAAGCAAGTTCATTATCCCGTCAAACAAGAATGCGCATTCCCTTCAGAGTTTCTTAAAAACTACTGGGAAAGCCGCAAAGGCTTTTCCTGCAGAGTATTTGAAGTTGTTGGCCCCCCTCCTTCCAAATACAGTGAAATGATGTGGAATCCCATTGGGACAAAAGGTATTCTCCCTGAATTCTATGATGAATATTTTCACCATCTAGACAACCCCCTAGTACTTAATGTCTTCCTGACTTCAACACTATTAAGAAATATCTTGGAAATATTAAGAAATATTAAGAAATATCTTGGAAAGATGTGACCAGTGGGGTGCCACAGGGTTCTGTCCTGGGCCCAGTGCTATTCAACATCTTTATCAATGACTTGGATGAGGGAATTAGGGGCATACTTACCAAATTTGCAGATGACACCAAATTAGGAGGAGTAGCTAATACCCTGGAGGACAGGATCAAAATTCAAGATGACCTGGATAAACTGGAGAGCTGGGCCACAGCTAACAAAATGAAATTCAATACGGAGAAATGTAAGGTACTGCACTTAGGGCGAAAAAATGAAATGCATAGATATAGGATGGGAGAGACCTGGCTGAATGAGACTACGTGCGAAAGGGATCTAGGAGTCCTAGTAGACCACAAGTTGAACATGAGTCAACAGTGTGATGCGGCAGCTAAAAAGGCCAATGCGATTTTGGGCTGCATCAATAGAAGTATAGTGTCCAGATCAAGGGAAGTAATAGTGCCACTCTATTCTGCCTTGGTCAGACCTCACCTAGAATACTGTGTCCAGTTCTGGGCACCACAATTCAAAAAGGATATTGACAAATTGGAGCGTGTCCAGAGGAGGGCGACTAAAATGGTGAAAGGTCTGGAAACCATGCCTTATGAGGAGAGACTTAGGGAGCTGGGTATGTTTAGCCTGGAAAAAAAGACGGTTAAGAGGTGATATGATAGCCCTGTTTAAGTATTTGAAGGGGTGTCATGTTGAGGATGGAGCAAACTTGTTTTCTGCTGCTCCAGGGATTGGAACACGGAGCAATGGATGCAAGCTCCAGGAACAGAGATTTCACCTCAACATGAGGAGGAACTTTTTGACAGTAAGAGCTGTTCGGCAGTGGAACACACTCCCTCGGAGTGTGGTGGGGTCTCCTTCCTTGGAGGTCTTTAAACAGAGGCTGGATGGCCATCTGTCGGGGATGCTTTGTTCGTGATTTCCTGCATGGCAGGGGGTTGGACTGGATGGCCCTCGTGGTCTCTTCCAACTCTGCAATTCTATGATTCTATGATTCTAAGACCATTATAATCAGATAACTTAAGTTATTCTGTGAATTCACTCAAATCAGATACTATGTGCCACCTGTTTTAGCAACCAAGCCAGAAAAACTATCAAAAAATACTATTTCAGCCAATCATTATCCTGAAAAGCACGCGTTGCTTAACATGGATTTTTATAACTTTACAGCACTATTGGACAAAGTCCTCAAAGATTTTTTAAAAGTCACTAAAATAACCAGCTTTTTTAAAAAATTAAAGCAATTATAATAATGGTATGTAAAGACCTAACCTTTTTACGTGCTGAGATATTAATTTGTAAACTAAAGTACCCCAATGCACATCACAATGACAATCACATACAATCTAACCAGCCAGATTGCTACATGGTATGTACATTTCCTGAAGGTTCATCTGAGTTATCTGAATAGAAAGCAAGTCTCTGTTCTCACTATCTGAATTCAATAAATACTTTAGCAGTGTTTGTCCTAGTTTTTGAAGTTTTATCTACTGGTATATCAGTAGAACAAGAACTAAGTAAACTTTTACTGTCCTGATTTATAATTACAGTAGTATCTTATACCTGCTTTAAAAGTAACAGCTTCTTTGAGTAGCTAGAAAGCCCAGCTTCAGGCACACACCACATACAGGAATTCAAAATGCAACATTTTGAGAATGCCAAAATATGATGGCATCCTATGCCCCTTAGGGGTGTTTATTTTGAACACCCACATTCTGTTCATGTTAAGCAGGTACTACTGCAAAAGAAGCTAAGCCATATTGAAAAAGCAACAACATCCAAAGAAGTCAGTTTATAGCCACAAAAGCTCACACAAAAATAAAAACCAGTTCATTTTAAAAGGTGCTGCCACGTTTCTTTTTTCCCCCCTTCCCTTCCTTCCTCCCACCTGCCGTGCACCTAACCAATGTGCTTCCCACCTAAACCCTCAGTTCCCTGGATGCCGAAGCAGCAGCCAAAGATCTAAGGAGACACCAGGACACAATAAGGAGAGAATGGGTGGGGTTGTGTGAGTTCACAGATGATCACTTGAAGAACTAGTTACAGGTAAACAACCTGTCCTTCATCATGGTCTCTGTGACTCACACAAATGGGAGACTAGCAAGCTATTCACCACAGAAAGCAGGAGTATTACACAAGACCCGAAAACAGCACAGTTCTCCCAAATGCAGCATCAGTCCTGGATCATGCATCCAATCTATAGTGGGAAATGAAGGTCAACAGTTGTGACCACACAGCCACCCTACACACAGCCTCTAGAAGAATACCTCTCAGAAAGGCAGATGACATAGCCACGGCTCTTGTGGAATGATTGTGCACCCACACTGGAGGATCTTGCTTTGCAAGCTCGTAGGCCCGGTGGATGGTAGAAATGACCCAATTTGCAAAGCATTCAGAGGAAACTGGCAGTTCTTTCTTCTTTGAAGACTAACACAGGAGAAGTCTCTGGGACCTATGGAAGATTGAAGTCCTGTCCACATAAACTGCTAGTGCCTTATGCATCTCAAGGCAATGTAGAGTGCATTTGAGATTCTGCATCACTGCAGGTAAGGCAATGTTCTGATTCAGGTGAAAGCCAAAACCACTTTTGGCAGAAAGGAAATGTCTAGTTTAAGCACTATCTTGTCCTTGTGAAGACACAGGAAAAGTGGATCTACCCTAAGGACACATAGTTCCCAGCCTTTCTGGCTGATGTAATTGCCACCAAGAAGGCTGTCTTCCACGTAAGCAGATAGACATCAGAAGATGCCATTGGTTCAAAGGATTTCTTGGAGAGTTGCAGAAGGACTACTCCAAACTCCATTGAGGCATCAGATCCAACAATGGAGGGTGAAGGTTCTTGTAACCTCTCAGGAACCTCTTTACTAATCGGGTCTGGAAGCAGAAGGGCTTGCCAATGATCTGGAAGTCTGATGTGATTGCTGCCAGATAACAATTGATGGAAAAGAGACAGAGGCCATGAGAGGAGAAACTCCAGCACACGATCAACTTGAGCCTGAGCTGGAGAGACCCCTTGGGGTGATGGAAAAGGAAGCAACTTTTTCCACTTGTATACATAGGTTCGCTGAGTGACTGGCCTATGCACAGCAGCAATGATGAGTTGGATGACATTAGATAGAGAGGCTAAAGGAACACCCTCCAGGCAGTTAGCTTGAGTGTCCAGGTCTGGATTCCTCATCTGTCTGTCATGAATCGTGAGGTGGTCTGGACAAGATGATAGCTTGAGATGAATGCCCTTGGACAGGTGCAGAAGTGGGGCAAAACATGGCTGCCTGGGCTACCAAGGTATGATCAGGATGCACTTTGCCTTGTCTCCCCAGATTTTGGCTATCACTGTGGTGATGAGGGAAACAGAGGGAAAGCATACATGACGGGACCTCCCCAATGAAACAGGAAGACGTCACCACATGAGCCTTTCCCCTGTTGAGCCCTGGAGAAGAAAGTCTGACACTGGCTGTTGCTGGTTGAGGCAAAGTGGTCCACTTCTGGAGTGCCCCATAGCATGAAGAGCATGCCTGGATGCAACTTTGGTTGTGGCAAGCAACCAATGTCCTGCTGAGAGCATCTGCTAAGATATTCTCTTCTCCTGGAAGATGGATTGCCAAGATAGAAATGCTTCTGCTGATGCAGCAGTCCCACCAACAGAACATGAGGTGTAGCAGGGTGCCCACCATCATGTTCATTCCCCCTTGCTTGTTCTGGTAGCCCACCATCATGTTTTATCAGAGACTACCTGAACAGCCTTGCCATGCAGACATTAGAAGGCTCAAAAGGCCTTCTCCACCACCATCTTGAGACAGTTAATGTGAGTGCGCTCTCCAGTTGTCCAGTGCCATCTCACTGAGAAGTCTTCCAGATGAGCTCCCCATCCCTCCCTGAAAGCATCTGTAGGAACTACTGCCATGGCTTCTAGAGGACGAAATGGTATGCCAGCTTGTACGTTCCTGGAATCAATCCACCACTCCAACAACCAACATACACTCCTCAGAATGTTGTCGTTGACATTGATGAGATGACTGAAGAAGGGCAGGAACCAACCCTGGAGGGGCCTCATCCTTAGCCTCACAAACAGAGTCACCAACATCACCTGCTCATCTATTGGGCACACCCTGCAGTTGTTTCAGCACCTCAACATGGCTCTCAGAAGCACCTGGTACCTGTTGTTGGGCAAGAATGCAGCCAGAACGCAACAGTCCAAAAGGGCTTCAAACCTCATCTGCTAGGATGGTTCCAAGTGAGACTTCTCAAGACTGACAATCAGACCCAATGAATCCAGAAGACAAAGCATGAGATGGATGTTGTTGAGAAGGTGGGTCCGAGAATGGGCAACAAGGAGCCAGTCATCGATGTCTGGAAATAAAATGACCCCTTGCTACCTGAGCCATGTTGCCACTGCCACCAGGCACTTCGTGAAGACTCAGGGGGTGTGTTCAAAGTCTGAATGGAAGGATGGGAAACCAACAGGCACTACTTCCCACAGAGAAACAAAGGAAGCACATGTGTGACAGCCAGATTGCAATGTAGAAGTACACGTCCTTTAAATCCAATCTCCCTCCTGCAACGGGGCAGAATGGATTTGAGAGTAACCGCCTGGAAACATCTGGACTCTACGCAGAAGTTGATGTCTCAAAAGTCCAAGATGGGGCATAGTCCTTCATCTTTCTTGGACACAATAAAGTAGTAGGAGATCTTGCATCCTGTCCTGTTCCTTAGCAAGAAGCTTTCTGTGAGGGAGTCCAATTGGTCCATACCAGAAAAGGAATGTTGCACCATCGTGTATACACTTGATCAGCTGAGGCCATACATTAGTTGTCCAGTTAATCATGCTCAATAGGTGAAACACAGGATATGAACTTTCAGTTATTCTTCTAAGACAAACATTGACAAACCATAGTGCTCAAAGGATTAGTTTTCAATACAGCCACAGACACATGCTGGCTTTATGACAATATTTTGTTATTTATTTATTTCCCTTATATGCTGCCTTTCTCCCAATGTGGGACCCAAGACATCTAGCAAAACTAAAACAAGGTCAGTTAAAATCCTGACTACAAAAATTACAACACAATTTAAAATCATCACATAGACTTTATTATAGTCTATAACCTGCATTATAAAAGAGAGAGAATAAAACAAGGTTAAATTTTTATAGTTTAAAAATTTAATTTTAAAAATTAAAAGTATAAAAACATTTCAAAGCTTAAACTTAAAAATAGAATACATCATAAAAAGGCTCCCTGCAAGCTTGTTTGAACAAGCCTGCCGACAAAAGGAGAGCAAGGAGGGGGACAGTCTTGCCTCCCATGGAAGAGAAATCTACAGGTTGAGATCAGCCACTGAAAAGGCGATGTCCTCACCTGATGGGCCTGTGGTAGTGATGGGACCAAGAAAAAGCCCTCCCCTGAGAGTCCTAAGACTCTGGAAGTTTCACATAGGGAGACAGGTTTTTCAAATAGGTTGGACCTAAGACATGTATAGGGCTTTATATGTCATGACCAGTACTTTGAATTGTGTCCAGAAATAAACCAGCAGCCAGGGGCCCCAGTCAGCATTCTGGCCAGAACACTTTAGACCCACTGAAGTTTCCAGATAGTTTCTGAAGGCACATACACTACATTACAGTAGTATAACAAGATGTGATGAAGGCATGTGTTACCATAGGCAGATCTGACTTCTCAAGGGATAGGCACAGCTGGTGCACTGGTCTTAAATGTGCAAATGCACTCCTGGCAACTGCTGAAACCTAGGCATCCAGGCTTGAGTCCAGAAGTACACCCAAGCTGCAAACCTTAGATTTCAGATGGTGTAACCCCATCCAGCACAGGCTGACTCCCTGTTCCCTGATCTGCCTTTCAACTGACCAGGAGCACCTCTGTCTTGCCTGGATTAAATTTCAGTTTGTTCACCCTCATCCAGACCATCACGGACAGCAGATTCTAGTTTAGTGCAGAAACAGCTTCCTTGGAATCAGACTGGAAGGAGATAGAATTGGGTGTCAACAGCATCTTGGTGACTCCAAATCCTCAAACTCTGCATAACCACTCACTCACTCAGGTCTATGTCAAACAGCATGGGAGACAAAATTGAACCCTGAGGGTCTTCACAGTCCAACAGCTGGAGTGTCAACCAGAAATTCCCCAGCACCACCTTCTCAGTTCGTCTCTCCAGGAAAGACCAGAATCACTGTAAAACAGTGTCCTGTCCCATCTTAGAGAGGCAGTACAGAAAGATACCATAGTCAATGACTCAAGATATTAGAGAACAAATAAACTTGGACGAATGGGAGAAAGCAGGAGAACAAACACATAAATTTACAGCGTGCTTATCCCTTAAGGAGAATTATTTCAAGATGATGAACAGATGGTATTTATCACCATTAAGGCTTAGTAAAATATACAAGATCAAAGATAATAGATGTTGGCATTGTGAAAAGGATGTGGGTACTTTATACCATATGTGGTGGGGCTGCCCTGTGGTACAGAAATTCTTAATGTATTTTAAATAAATTTTAATAAAAAAAATTAAAGTTAACCTGAATAAGTAGTAATAGGATTCATAAAACTGGACATAATTTGGTAACGCAACTAATTTTCAAAATTTTTGGAAGTGTATTTTTGTCCAGGAAAAAAAATCACTATATATTAAAGTGTTTTTTAACAGTGGCAGACAGACAAGCCCAAATTAGAAGTCTGGAAAAGAATTGTTTAAAAAAAGAGCTTTCAGTGTAGTATTTATTATGCAAAACATAGCCCAATCCATCCAAATAGGGATTAAAATACTGTAGACTGAAATTGAGAAACGAGTACAGTATATGCCAATGATTAATTTCAATGCAGATGGATAAAGGAATCTTTGTTTATTTTAGTACACAGATAGATTATTATGATTTTTTTAATAATCTTTAGAAATAAACACGTGTAAAAGGGGGGGGAAGCACATTTAATTTGTGGGGGGGATAACTGGTTTGTCAATCCTTTTCTAAGCACTGCTGCTGCTTTTCTTCCAAACATCATGTGAGAGGCAGTCTTCATGGAGCTGAATAAAGGAGCACCCTTACACAGGGTTGAAACAACAGTAAGCCTCATAAACAGGAAAAAGAAAGACCTGCTGGTGAAGTGCATCTCTTGCCACCACCCAATACATATAGCCATATGTGTGGAAATAAACTCCTCAGCCAATGACAAGCAATATAACCCTTGTTCAGCATTGTAGCCTTCTTCTAGGTTGCTTTTAGTTTTCACACAGAGTTGGCCCTCCACATTCGCCGAGGTTAGGGGCACAGGACCCCCATGAAAGTGGAAAAACCACAAGTATCTCTAGCCTCACCCCAAAAACCACATTTAACACCAAAAAAAAGTACAGTTGGTCCTCCATATCCAGATTCTGAATCCATGAATTCCAACATCCATGGCTTGAAAATATATTTTTTAAAATATTCCTAACAGCAAACTTTGATTTTGCCATTTTATGTAAGGGACACAATTTTACTATGCAATTATATATAACTGGACTTGAGCATCCATGGATTTTGGTATCCATGGGTGGAGGGTGTCCTGGGACCAAACCCCAGTGAATACAAAGGACCCACTGTACAACCCACAAATTCAACCCACCATGGATGCCTTCGAGGCAGCAGGGTTTCTTCACAAGGCAGAAGCAGGCAGCTGGTGGTGCTTGCCATTGCCTCCACTGCTTCCCTACACCATTTTTAATAGGGACTTACATGCCTTTGCCACACGCTCACAGTCTCACAAAGCTTGCAGTCCCTATGAAAAATGGTATAGGGCAGCAGCAGAGGTGGCAGCAAAAAATCCATGAATAATCAAATCCCCAAAAGTTACACCCACAAATGTGGCTGGCTGACTTTAATACAAAATAATGTGCTTAGGTGTGTGGCAGATCTCAAGTGCCTTGCTTTTCCATTTTACCATGATTTCTTTTTCTTTTGTTTTTAGGAGTGTACTTCCTGAGAAAAGGAAGAAAGTCAAGGAGATCATTAGGAAAAGAGGACAAAGAAAAAGAAGTGAACAGCTGTAGAGAGATACCCCCTCCTGCACTGAAGCAGCAGATGTGCAGCAGTACCAGTACTAATTCAGAGTTTTAATGTTTGAACCAATCTCTTAACATTTTATAGAGTTGAAACTGCCTAAGATGCATTCTTCATAGCAAATCTAAAGTGGAGTGATTCAAAGAATTTTTCAAAGCATACTTCAATGCTACACGCTTCCAGTCATTTTAAATGAGACCCAATATTGAAGATGCAATGTATTTATCCAATATTAAAGTTTGAGTCAGTGCCTTCAACTTTTGTTTTGCTTCTTCTCCTCTGCTACCAGATGTATGTTATTGCAACACAAACAAAAAGACTTTTGCATCAATAATATTCTTTCAATGTTGTGTTGATGAAATGCACCTTAGGGTTGAATCTGAGACACAGGCTGTATCCATGTAGCAGAATTACAGCAGTTTAACACCACTTTAAGTGCCATAGCTCCATCCTATGGAATCTTCAGATTTGTAGTTTTACAAGATATTTAGCCTTCTCTGCCTCACCAAACTACAAATCCCAGAATTATGTAGGGTGGAGCCATGGCAGTTAAAGTGGTGTCAAGTGGCTATAATTCTACAGTGTGAATACACTGGCAGTTAACAAAGTGAAAATGTGGAAAACAGAGGAAAGGGTGGTGCTGGTAAGGAGGGTTTTAAAAGGTATGAGAATGTTAACACTTTAAAACTGGATGTGTTTCAATTGAAAATTTCCACAAATGACAAAGAAGATGGGAGTACAGTATGATACAGAAGGAATTATAGTTAAACTCACAATCTAATAAAAAATTGTGAAAGCAGAGCATTTTCAACATTAACTAGCATATTAATTTCTAGAAAGACAGGAACTTCACTTTACTAGAGAAATTAACATGTCAGATCAAGCACACAAACAGAGAGAGAGAGAAATACTTCTGAAGATATTTTTCACTTCCATTAATTTTATGAATCACAGGCAGGATAATAGCATTGCCCTGCCCCACACGCACATCTCACAGGAACTTCTTGGAGAAGTCTGATAAGATAAAATTTGAAAGTCTCTCTCTGACCTACTCTTGTTATGATGAACTTTATTCTGTATCCAGGTAAAGACCTTCAGCTGTTGTATAAAGCATGATCAGGAAATGATGTGAATTTATATTTTTCAATTGTTTAATCTGTGACATTAAAATGTTTATTTAAAATTCATTAGCAAATAATTCAGAAAGAAAATGCAAAGCTTTTGTTGCAATATAGGTTGTTACTGGTATAAAATACACATCACTATTTGGGATACAAGATACTTTGAAGCTGCTGCAAATATGGAGAGGCTTTTTAATTATACCATACCTTGGGTTGAGGTAGAATCATAACTGCCACATGTACCACACACATTATTAATGTACAGAGACTCCTGAGTGGAACTGCCAAGACTCCTAAGTGGGGCCCTTAAAGTTCCAGGGAACACTAGCACTCTGTCCCAACAATGTGAAAACACTGGAGTTCCACTGAGCTTCCTGGTGTGGCACATCTCCTGGCCTCTCAGTGCCAACCCTAATGGCAGTAGCAGTTGTAGCTTATAAGTACAAAAGAAAGCTAAACTCTATGAACAAATATTCAAAGACACAGGGCTTATCTACATGAGCCAGGATACACCAGATCCCCACTGGTGTATCCTGGCCATGGATCAGGCCTGTTCTGCCCCCATTACCTGGATAAAATGGGCCGAAGTCCAAACAGAATACTGGTGTGTCACTGCAGCCATTTTCCTTGCTCTGCCAAGGTCCAGGAAGCCGATCTGCACCATGTGACAAGGCAGGGACAGGCTCCCACAGACATGTGGGGCCTGATCCGTTTCCTCCCAGCACAAACAGAGTAAACCGGGTATTGTTTAAACTGCTGTATCGGGCCCTATCCTGGCTTGCCCCCATCTGAGGCCCATTTTTGCCCCAAGGTAGTAAGGACTGCCCAGGGACAGAATAGGGCAAATGACCTGTGTCATTTGTACTGCAGGGCTCTCAGAAGAGGACAGAAAGGCGTAAATAGCCTTTGCAGATAAGGCCATAGTCATGTAAGTCTGTATCAGTTTTAAAAGATATAAAGAAATCCAGTATCGTTGTTGACATTAACTGAGAAAAAGAAATATCTAGCATGTTTTTGGGGTCTTCAGGGTTTTTAAAAAATATTCTCCAGATTTCTGATGAAGTAGAATGGAATCCACAAAAGCTTATGCTAGATTTCTTTTTCTCGGTTAGGGCTTATCTAGATGGGCAATTTGCCCCATCTGGCCCCTGTCTTGGAGCCCTCCAGTCCTGATGATACAGGGCTTTTGCTCTGTTCTGCCCCTGGGCAGTCCTTACCATCCCCAGGGCTGATACGGGACTCAGATGGGGAAAAGATAGGGTAGGGCCCTTTATCGCCTTTTTAAAAATACTTGGTTTAATCTGTCCCCACCGTGAAGGAATGAATGAGGCCCATACCAGCTGGCCAGCCTGTTGCAGCATCTGCCAGTGTGCCTTGCTCTGCTGAAGAAGGAAGAAGTCCTGCAGCATGTGACCAAGACTGGTCACGTGCAGGGGGCCTTGGTCACATTTGGTGGGTCAGCTTCCTGCCTTCCAGACGAGCCAGGGAGATCATGGCTGTTGCAGTGACGGGCGCCAGCATATCTGTCTGGACTCCTATTTCATAGAGGTAATGGGGGAGGAACAGCGGAGAACTGGCATATCCTGGCTTATGTATATGAGCCCTTAGTCTCCAAGGTGCAATAAGATTCCTTTATATCTTTATGAACAAGTTATTAATTTGGTTTCTTTTGCTCACCATCAGCTTTTACCCAGGCAACAGACGATAGACACAATAATTAATAAGTTTTTCTAGCCATTCACAATTTTTTTGACTAGAAGTGAAAAACTGGCATGTGAACAACAAACATGAACCATTCACAGGCACACCATGAGACAGCCTAAAATGGCCAAGAAAGAGTTATCTGCACAAAGAATAGTCAAAACTGCTGCTCGGAATGTTTGGCCGCCACAGACATGGTATTCTAAGAGGTGGGCCTTCACTCACTTGTAGCGGTAAACTAGCAGACTTAGCCCCCATCCCACAAAACTGAAAGTCATATAGGGTTCTTGCTGTAGCTGCTTCTGCTTATGGAAACATTTTGTTTAGCTGTTTATGCAAATATATAAAAGCCCTTGTTTTATCATCATGCCTTTGACTTCTCTTCCTGTCCCTGAAGTGCACATGCACCTGGGAACATGATGGATTCCAAGGGCACATTATCTGTGGTCAGGGCCCTCTATGGTACAGTTTTTCAACTATAAGACACCTGCTTCATCCACTGTGTGTCTGTGTGTGTGTTTGCTTTCAAGTTGCCTGTTGACTTATGGAGATGAATTACATAAGGGGTTTCTTAGGCAAAGCATACTCAGAGGTGGCTTTGCCAGTTTCCTCCTACAGCACCAGGCATTTGTTGGCAGTCTCCCATCCAAGTACTAACCAGAGCTGACCCTGCTTGACTTCCAAGATCAGATGGGATCTGGTGACTCTAGGGTATTTAGACCCTATTACTTAGTATTAAATATTCTTTCACACTAGCAGATTTCTCTCATCCCAATTATTCTCAGATCTTCTTTGATGTGGTGGCCCTGGTTATCAGTGAGAGTATGCCAGACCTGACACATGAGTAGCCTGTACATTCTAAAAATACACGCTTTACCAAGCCAAAAATAAAAAGGAAGCAACTTTTGCTTTCTCATTTGAAAAGTTTTGGTGGTTGGTTGAAGTTCTTTCCACTTTGAGAAGCCAAATGAGCCAACTTACAGACTCTGTTCTGCTACAGTTCCGTTGCAAGGCTTCTCACTGCTCAATTTCAACTGAAAGTACAGAGACAAGGATTTAAAATGCTGTTATATTGTAGTATTGATAGCTAGTTGATATACCATCATCTACCTTTGTTTTCTAAATTACACACAAGAGTAAAACCACAATATGTTGTTGCCATTTTTAGAACTTTCTTCTGACTATTCTATTGCGCCCAAAAAAGAGTCATATATACTCACAGTCCTCACTTAGCAATAAAAGTCTGTGGGTGGCCTTGGGCAAAGAACTCTCCTTGTCTACCCTCCCTCACAGTTGTTTTAATGAAGAAAATTAACTGCAGGTTATTGCAAATGTGTATGTGCGGATGCGCAACTTCAAGTTACCTGTTGACTTAGGCCAACCCCATGAATTTCATAGGGTTTTCTTAGATAAGGAATACTCAGAGGTGGTTTTGCCAGTTCCTTCCTCTGAAATACAATTCCACCTGACTAGCATAAAACAGTATCTAAAAAACTGAAAAGAGACAGCCATAACCAGTTTACCTATGTATATCTTAATACTAAACTGCAAGTTAATCGTAACTTTGCCCCATAGCTCCTCTTTTAAAGAAAACAAAATCTTTACTTTCTGTATTACTGGCAAACAGTTTTATGCTTTGTCCAGCACCACATCTTTTAAACCCAAGTGAAGCTGACCCAGACATATTTCTCCATTGGATCAGCCTGCCATTTTGACTGGCATGACAGAGAAAAACACTTGCTATGGGGCAGGAATACAGATACGGCACCTCTAAGTAGTCATGGATTCCTCTGAAGTCACATATGAGCAACAGAATAAGCAACAGCAGAGATGCAATCCACCTACCCTACAGAAATGCTTTCAAAAGTCCAGGGAACTCTCATGAAATAGTGCCGGTGGTACTACTATCTACAATAGATGGGGTGGGAAGCAGAAGATGTATGTCTTTGTTGCCTTTCAGCACTTTGTGAAGTCTAAGGCTTTCATGGCCGGCATCCATAGAATTTCTTTGGGAGTTTTTCCGGGCTGTGAGGCTGTATTCTGGAATAGTTTCTTTCTGACGTTTCTGACGTCTTTCTGACATTGGGAAAAAACCCAAGGAAAATCTATGGAAGCTGCCGTGAAAGCCTTCGACTTCACATTGAACGTTTCTACGGGGAGAAACTGTTCCAAGACACCCGGAGACTGGAGAAACTCCGGACCAGGAGAGCACATCTACTCTGTTCGTTAACCTCAAAATCATGAAGCATTATGCATTCAGTACCAACCAGAGTTGCTCACATCCTGCCATTTGAGAACTCATAGAGGGTAGGGGAGGGAGAACACATTTTCCTGTTTGAAAATGAATCATGGAAAATCATGGTAAAATGAAAGGAATATTCCTTCTCACCTACTTATGGAGAAAGGCTAAAGCAAATTTAAGCTAGCCTGGAAGGTGGATGCAGAGCTGAGTGTGAGCCCTGATGCCACAACAAGTAGAAAGGAGATCTGGCAACTCTGGGGTTGTCTAACCGGTGAAATAAAACCTCATATAATTCACGGGGAAGGTGATAAAACAGCCAGCCAAATTGGGGTGGTGCTGGTCTTATACAGCGAATATATGGCAAACTCTATATTTTTACTTGAAAATTGGGGGGGGGGGTCATCTTATACGCCCAGTCATCTTATATGCCAGAATATATGTACCTATACAAGAACTCCAATCATCACCCAGGACAAAAAAGAAGCACAATAAAAACATTGGTAGACTGCACAAAAAGGATCTGTGAACCCCACTACCTGGAGGACGAACTGAGGCACCTAAACTGGTCCCTACAGGCTAATGGTTACTTCAGATCAGATATCACAAGAGCAGCCAGAACCAGAAAAAACACAGGAATGAAGAAGAAAAACAGCCACCCAAAGAGAAGGTATTTTTACCATACATCAAAGGAGTCACAGACAGAATAGGGAAACTGATGAGGAAACACAACCTCCAAACAATCTATAGACCAACCAAAAAAATCCAAACAATGCTACACTCAGTGAAGGACAAAAGAGACCCTCTCACAACTGCAGGAGTTTACCGCATACCATGCAGCTGTGGACAAGTTTACATAGGGACCATGAAATGCAGCATGCAAACATGAATCAAGGAACATGAGAGACACTGCAGACTGTGCCATCCAGAAAAATCAGCAGTAGCAAAACATGTTGTAAACCAACCTGGACACAAAATGCTATTTGAAAACACAGAAATTCTAGACCAGGCCAACAGCTATCATGTCAGAATGCACAGAAAAACTATTGAAATCCATAAACACCTGGACAACTTCAACAGGAACGAAGAAACCTTAAAAGTAAACAAAATCTGGCTCCCAGTTTTGAAACACAATAGAATCAAAACTCAACACTTACAGAAGAATTCTATCCAGGGACAGGGGGATTCCCAGCAGATAATAGCCCATCGACCAACCATTAGCCAAAAAAACACTAACGAGTCTTGCATCTCTATACCCAGAAACTAACCATTCAATTACATAAATTTACATATACTCCCCAACAGGGGTTCACAGCATATATACTCCACATACACTCCTACACAACCATTCTCTGAAGATGCCAGCCACAGATGCAGGTGAAACATCAGAAAGAAACTATTCCAGGACACAGCCTCACAGCCCGGAAAAAGCCCAAGGAAAATCTATTTCAGCACTTTGCTCCCTTGTTAGAAGACAAGACTGATCAAAAGGAGTACTTGTTACAGTAACTCCTTTCTACTTCTAAACTCAAAGTGAGAATGGTAGCATCAATACTATTATGAGTAGAAGACTAAACAAAATGCACACAGATACGTACATAAAGACACATGATCAATAATAAGAAATGGAGGCCCTCAAGCACCAATTGAAAATTAGGTACTGTCTGTTGGGAAGACTGAGACATTAAGGGGATTAACAAACTGTGAAAAATGAATGTTGTAAAAACTAGAAAGCATTTGTTTTCGTTGTTGTTAATTCTCATCAAGTCAGGCTTGACTTATGGTGACCCTATGAATGAGTTATACAAGACACCATGTCATCTACAATCCTGCTCACATTCTGCAAACTCAAGGGTATGGTTCCCTTGATTTGTTGTTCTTGTGTGCCTTCAAGTCATTTCTGACTTATAGCAATCCTAAAGTGAACTTATCATGGGGTTTTCTGAGGCTGAGAATGTGTAACTTGTCCAAGGTCACTCAATGGATTTTCATGGCTGAGCAGGGATTTGAACCCTTGTCTCCAGAGTTGTGGTCTAACACTCAAACCACTATGCCACACTGGATATGCCCTGATTGAGTCTATCCATCTATCCACCTGTAATGCTGTCTTCTTCTAATACGGCCTCCCACTTTACCAAGCTGTAATGCTGTCTTCTTCTAATACGGCCTCCCACTTTACCAAGCATATCATCTTTTCTAATGAGTTGTGTTACTTCATGATCTGTCCAAAGTACAATAGCTGCTATTTGGTCATTTTATCTTCTAGGGAGGGTTCAGCCTTGATTGCTCAAGGACTTGTTTATTGGTCATTTTGGCAGCAGAATCCTTTCCAGCACCGTATTTCAAATGAGTTGATTCACTTCCTTTTTGGATTTTTCTTCTGACTTTTCCATTTAGTCCAAAGCAGTGGCATGTATACTCCCAGTCCTCACTAAGCAATAAAATTTGTTGGGGGGCTCTGGGGAAAGAACTCTCCCAGCCTTGCCCCCCTCATAGAGGGACTTGTATAACTTAGTTGTACAGATATTAAATTAGTGTTCAAAAAGAAGGAGGAAGGAATCTGCAGGGTAAAATGTCAATACTTTTGAAGGTATGATGGGAATTCAGGGAGAAGTACATCTCAATGAATTCAGCATTAAAATAAGCATCTTCCAAAATGATGTCACAATTAAATTTGTCTACTTTTACAAGTTATTAAGAGTGTGCAAATGTTGTGGCATGACATCCTAGAAGTGTGTCCAGGGGACAGAATGACAGTTCACTTTTAATGTGTTTTCTCTCATTACCTAAAATATATTGAAGTGAAAAAGAACTAGGATACTATTTTTATGGAGCATCTAAGAGAAAACAAAACCAAAAGCTAATCGTTTTCTTCAAAATAAGTTCCTTTGTTTTAACATTGATAACAGCTATTTAGCTAGTCAACATGAGTAACAGCCAGGCTTTCGAATAGTATGCTTCTTTAGACACAAGCTTTCTGTTTTACGCATCCTACTCTCCTCCACCCCCCAAAAATCACCATGCTCCCACAGGCTCTATTCTACCTGCACTCAGACCCAGGAGTAATATTCTTCCTCTTTAATCAAACTTGGTACTTTTTAATCCAGAGTCAGAATTCAGTTCAATTTTTGTACAGTATTTAGTCATTTTACATTTAGAAGAATGCAATAGTTACATTTATCTTTTCTAGTCTCTAATGACTACTCCTTAAGTCAATCAGTAAAGAGAGCATAAAAGTGAAGAAAATTAAGACAGATAAAATTTTAATTATGCCAAAAATGCATAATTATGCCAACTATTTCTAAATAGTAGCTATAATTTCTGAATAAAAAGCTTAATGATTAAGATTATTCTCCTACATGACAGAAGTATCTAATAGCATGCACAATAAGTGCCCCATGATGTGACTGGGCTAACGTTCTGAACTGGTACTTAAACATTTTCCAAGTACCACCAAAAAGAGGAGAGATAAAATAATCCAATATAATAAGACAATAGAAACATGACATTGAACCAATGCCAAAAAAAAAAAAAAACAGAACACAGTCTTACCAATTTGTCTTGGTGGATGCACCAAACTTGTTCAGGTAAATACTGTCTGATTTTTTTAAAAAAAAAAAAATGGTTAAGAAATTGTAAATGAGAGCAATTATCCACACCCATTTCTATCCTCTTTAGGTCCAGTTTCAGCATTGGAACTCCTTGATTTTTTTCAATGGAGAAAGACCAGATGAATGCAACCTTGCTAATTTTTCTGGACCTCTTGATAGCTTTCAGTTCTGTCAACATAGGCAGTTATAGTATTGGGGCACTTTACTACAGTGCAAGTCCCTTACTCTCATTTTTCATGTTTTTCAACATAACATAAAACTACCACATGAAATCATGTCAATATCAAGGGTCATCACTATGTCAATTACAAATTTTCCCTCCTACCACTCTGTATCTGATTACGATAAGGTGATGGAACTGCTGAATGGTGTCTGAAATAAGCACTAGACTGGATGTAGGTGTATAAATTAGAGTTCAATGCTGACATATCCACTTAGAGTAAATAATCCACCATGGTCAGGCTTGGGACTGTTGATTTCTGGTACAGCTATTCAAATAGACAGTACTTGGCTCTCATTTTATTAAAAAAAAAAAGGGGGGGGGGACAGTGTTTTGCCAACCATTTCAGCAGTTAGAAATATGTGGCAAATATTGTCTCGTCAAATGTAATCTGACCCATACACTCATGCCAAATGGACTTTATGGGGGAATCCATATTTTGAAAATTCATAAGGAACTATTTTTATGGAAGGTATGGGCCAACAATGGGGTTGTTACCTTAAATCAGACACTTGATGCTGATTATGTGTTTTTGCCCTTTTCAACTTTACAAGAGCACTTTAAACTACCTCTAAGTCAGCTGAATGGCAATATCTATGACTGAAGCATTTGTTAAAATCCAGATTTGGCCCTGCAGCCTTAAGTGCTCACAAGGTTCCTTTAACATTAGAGACATTAAATAAGGCCAACCAAGTTCTCATTTTCTTTGTCACCTTGTCTGCCCCATTTCTTTGGATCCCTAATCTTTGGATTCCTAAATGCAGTAAGCTGTGTTTTTACTTACTACATTGGGAAAAAATTGGTGAGTGAAGAACAATTTCATGGAGGGGGGGAGGTCCTCATCCCCCCCCCCCAAAGCTACACTTCTGGTCCAAAGTTAGACCCTTGACTGGAAGCAGCTAGCAGGAAGGAAATAGCTGTTAATCAGCTTCACTGACTGCTAGTCTATTTCCAAAAACAGTTCAAAAATGCTGGTACATACCATTAAAGCTGTAGGTGAATTTGTATCTGAGGGATTGGTGCCTGCCACAGGAAATTCCCTATACAATACTCTTGTGTCAAGTTCTGGGCACCACAATTCAAAAAGGATATTGACAAATTGGAGCGTGTCCAGAGGAGGGCGACTAAAATGGTGAAAGGTCTGGAAACCATGCCTTATGAGGAAAGACATAGGGAGCTGGGTATGTTTAACCTGGAAAAAAGATGGTTAAGGGGTGATATGATAACCCTGTTTAAGTATCTGAAGGGGTGTCACATTGAGGATGGAGCAAGCTTGTTTTCTGCTGCTCCAGAGACTAGAACATGGAACAATGGATGCAAGCTCCAGGAACAGAGATTCCACAACAACATTAGGAGGAACTTTCTGACAGTAAGAGCTGTTCGGCAGTGGAACACACTCCCTCGGAGCATGGTGGGGTCTCCTTCCTTGAAGGTCTTTAAACAGAGGCTGGATGGCCATCTGTCAGGGATGCTTTGAACGTGATTTCCTGCATGGCAGGGGGTTGGACTGGATCGCCCTTGTGGTCTCTTCCAACTCTACAATTCTATGATTCTATGATTCTTAAGACCCCTATTCATATCTAACAACTGTTTACTGTTGTTTACAGTCAGGCTGTGGCCAGAGAGAGGAACTCTTCAGCTCTGGCACCTCAACTTTGGAATGCCATTCCACTGTTTAACAGCTTTTTAGCATCCATTAAAGAGATTTCACAGTTAAATTTTAAAAGTTGGATTTACTCTGATGCTGGTATGTTTATATTTTTACTGTTTTACTGCCTTTAGATAACATCTAGGAGTTAGACCCAACCACAGCAGACCCACTGAATCATCTCAATTCACAAAAATGCCAACTTACTAAGTTTTTATTAGTTCAATGGGTCCTACTCTAGATTTAGGCCTATAGCATTTTAATGATCTTTATGTGCTTTTTTTGTTAAACTATTTTAAAATATGTTATTAACCACAAAGAGTAATGCTAAAGACACAGGGTATAAATCTCTAAAATAAGCTTTACCTGGGTTGAGGGGTTGGGGGGGGAACAGTGTTGATTTCCATCATTGCAGATACAATACAACTTGATGATTAACACTGGCCAGGGAAAGAAGTCCATGGCCTGCTTCTGATCTTTTAACTATGATGAAAAAAATTAGTAGTGTTATGTTCCCTACATCTTTGGACTCACATAACAGTTCACCCTGGGGAAAGAAAGCAATAGTGTTGGTTGTCTGGGAAACCAACCATTTCAAGGGTAAATGATACCACCTCACAGTGCAGCCTGTGAAGGACACATGTCACTTCACACTCAGTTGTCAAAGAGTTTTGCTTTGACAGGATGCATATCTATTCCACACCACCATGGAAGAGAGACACCACAGGGCTACAATAAAAACTAACACTCAAGGAGAAATACACATATTTAAAAAAAAACAAAGATCAACCAGATCTCTGAATTTTTACACTTAATGCACTTTCAGAGATTTAGCAGGCTGAAATGAAGCAAATACAGGTCACACACACACATGCCCATATATGCGGAACCAATATCTGGAGTTTCAGTTATCCACGGCTGAAAAAATAGGGACAAATACCATAGAGCGGCACTGGGAAATGCCTAGAGAGGTGTCGTCTCTAGGAATTGCTAGGCCCTCCAACGCAACTCTATGATACATTTGTACTGGAAGTCCTTTATTTTATTAGAGTTTACTATTATCCACAGTTTCACTGATAAACAATAATTCCAGGAACAAGTCCCACACAAATACAGAGCAGGGTGACCCATACTCAGTGTTGGAAAATATAGTTTGCAGTCCAATAAGTGGAAATGGTTTTGCTACTGAAGGGTTAATTAAGAAACCATATAGGATGAGCTGATGTAACTTCCGGAAGTTTTTGCTATTGGAGTTCTGGGATGAAGGGGAGTGTCTAAGTTTCCTTCTTTGTTCCAGAAGCCATGCTCCTTTAACAAACCACATGGCCTTCGAACTGAGAGGACCCCAGGAGGAGAGTCCTGAGTATTGTTTTATAACAATGTAGTTTTAAAACATTTTTAAGTAGTTTTAGTTTATTTTGATGGAGTTTTGTGTACCTGCCATGAAAGAGCTCTCTAACTGTAAGTAAATATGTTTTTGTACTTTTTAAACTAACTTTTGAGTCTTGAGTGGTTATTTTTGCTAGTTAAACAACTTGGGTTATTTACTAAGCTGTGGTTTTCATATGTATGCTAACAATCTAACGCTAAATGCTGCTGCGTTTATTTTGAACTCTGCTAAATTGGCTGTATTCTCCATTAGCGTATGAAGTACAGTGTGGATGTTTAAACAGGGACAACATACCCTGGTATTTTAAACAATTTATTTTTCCAATACTCAGGATATAAGTGAATCATGGCTAGCCTCTACTTGCTGGTATTTTTCACTCAAAGGAGAAACCTTTATTTCTGGAATATCTTTCTTCTGTAGCTAACTGGAACTTGAACTCTGTAACTACCGTAAGTGTACTTCCCAAGTTAGCTTGACCGGAAGCTAAAATTATGAAAACCATCATGATTGTGAAACTACTTCAGCATCCAAAATCTATGCAATTCTATCACATTTCTGAAGAGTCAGGTATCCCAGGAGAAACACTGAACAGAAAAATAATACAAATGTAAATAGGAATGTCACCTTCTCATATTAAGCAATAGCAGAAGTGAACTGATATTAATAACTTGACACTAAAGGACTTGTCACAAAGGACAAATCAAGCCTATTAACTAAATCTACCTTTACACACACACACACACACACACACAAAACTGCAAGCCAGTTGCCTTGGTGGCTAGTGTATTACAGGACCAAACCAAGAAAAGATCACTGCAATTTTGGGAAGGCAAGGAACCACCAGTGAGCCACCACCACCTCAACCCTATAACTCTTACCTTTTATACATCTCTATCACAAAGTCCCAAACATTAATGTGCAGTTATTCTAAATACAGTACATAGAGATCTCTTTCATACATTAATTACTTCACTTTAAAAGCCAGCCCTGTTGTATTTGGGCTCCCTTCTGCCCAAATTCCTGTCCTGGCTGGCAGTCTTCCAAAAATATTTACATACACAGCCACATTTACTACTATATATTTCATTAAATTCTCCATCTCTTAATTTCCTGCAGGGCAGAGGGTTGGACTAGATGGCCTTTGTGGTCTCTCCCAGCTCTATAATTCTATGATTTGAAAACTTGTTTTCAGTTATACATATTAAGACTATATACCTTGGACAGCTCAGAGAATTTAGCATGCTTATCCCTGGGTTTTTACTTGGAAAAACCTCAGAATTTCTTCTAATCCAAAACTCTAGAATTCTAGCATGTTATGCACAGAAGAATCTTTACTTCTCTAGTATACCAGGAGCAGCCTTCTTGTAATCTATCTCTGGATTCCATTAAAACATGGATGACATTTTAGTTTCAAGCTCTATAGACATCTCAAGTTTAAACTCTACAGACAGAAACAGGCATATCAATTTCTGTAGCTCTCAGAAGACGCTGACCAACCTTTTCACCTTGAAAACAAATATCTGCCACCTTCTGCTATTGTAGACAGTCAAGTGATCTGAATAACATCTGCAACTTTATTTAAATTCATGTGCATTTATTGATCTTGCTAATGAACCAGAAGCGATCCAGAGACAGGAACACTTATGATAAAGCATCTATAAAGTAACAGAAAAAACACACTTCATTTTTATGTTTTATAGATCACTTCCAGTGCAGGAGATATATCAGAAGAGCAATCTTCATCATAGGTTGACTGTCAAGCAACAACAGTATTCAGTTCATGCTTTAGTAATAAGCACCACTGCCTTTATTTTCTGAAGATTTTGAATGCTAGTACATGATCCACATTGATTTGCCAGGAGCCTCACTTCAAGACTGACTTCTTCTCATATTGCAGTCGCTCTCAGAGCTTGTCTGAACGGTGAAAATACTCTTCATAGAATTCGAGGCAAATACATTTTGTCCCAACAAGACCCTGCAACGATTCGACAGCAGCCTTCGTGACTTTTCCTGACTTTTTTTTTTAACTCTAAAGGAAGTGGACATTCCTACTTGTTGGGACAGCCCATATCGCACTGCAGTGCATTCCTGGATAAGAGTGGAAATGGAGATCAGGTGGGTGGGATGGGCGGCTGAAGTGGCAGGCAAAAGATTCCTGCCATTTGGTATTCAACAAGAAAACAGGCAGTAGAACCGCCATTTTCAAGTTCTAGTGCTCTAGTGTGCTCATCTACTGAGGTGAGCACAGAGATTTTTCCAAAATATTGAAAGCTTCAAGAGGAAAAGATTCAACAGCAGTTCCAGGAGTGCCACCAGAACACTGACCTTTTTCGAAGAATAGCTGCCGACATGCAGCTCAAGGGCCATGACTGTATGGCAGAAGAATGTCATACTAAAAGCAAGGTCCTCAGACAACAATGCCAAGAGGTCATTGACCATAACAGGAGAAGCAGTAATGGAGCGGCAACCATGCTGTTTTTTGAGGAGCTACACACCATTTTGGGAGAGGATGCCACCATACACCCCAAGTGAATGCCGCAGAGCACAAACATCCTGCAGATGCCCACAGGACAAGGTTCCTTGTCGGTCTCACAAGACCTCCCACCTCCTGCCGCCACGGCTCAACCCACTCCAGTGCCCACATCACCGCTGATGTTCGACGGTGAAGAAGGTAAGGGGATTTTTTTTCTTTTTCAATGACAACAGCTGTGCACGTGTATCATGGCATGTTTTCGCTAGCATGAATTTGTTTTTATTTTAAAATGTGCTGTTTTTTGGGCGGTTACTGGAAAAGCTTTTCCTCTTTCCCCCACCATTACTGCACTGAGTGCTCATTAGAGTTCTCACAATCATGTCTCCATTGTCTTCTCTCTATATGCTAGTTTGTATACTGGTCATGGGCATGCAAGGTGTTTTAGATTTTTTTCACAATTCTTGCACACGTGTCCACCTCTGTGTTTTCTCAAGCATGCATTCCCTTGCATTTGTAGTGACAACATAATAAATGGAGCTTTGCATTGTGCCTCTGTGGGTCGTGCTCCTAAGCACATGTGGACACCCCCTATCCTTTCCATGTGTTCTCACAACACAAATGTTGATCCCAAGAACAGAAAGAAGGATGGTGCTTTGGGTTGTGGTTTTTCTGTTAATGATTTCTGGCTTGTTGGTAATCACCTTTACTCTTCTCATTCCAGGAGTGGAATTGGGCAATCCCAATGAGAAGGTTCCACTGCATCTTTTCTCCATTGAGGAACAGTTCTGGAATAATTCCAGTTCTGTACCTCAGGCAGCAAAATGTCTTGGGTCAGCTATTACAGATGCAGTTGGCAATGCTCAGCAAAAGGGCTTCCCAGTGTGTCCACCCCACACCCTTACATGAGGCTTGCTATAAGGGGCGGGTAACCCCTAGCAATATCTATGGACCTATGAGCTTCTGTGATTGAGTAATGTGCATTACCCTATTCCAGTAATGCCCTTGGCACCAAATGATGGAATTCTGCTTGGGAAGTTAGGGAAAATACCTAACTGAGCTTCCATGAAGTGTTTCCCCATGCCAGATTACCCCATTCCAGTAATACCCTTGGCACCAAGTGATGGAATTCTGCTTGGGAAGGGAGGGGAAATACCTATTTGAGCTCCCATGAAAATGTTTCCCTATGCGGGGGGGAAATACCTATTTGATTTACCTATTGTAATGCATATTTGAATTCTGCTTGGGGATTCTTCTTTGGAATTGTGCTTGGGAATTCTGCTTTCCCCCTGCCAGATCCATGTGGATTGACCATTTTCCCAAAATACAACTGCCCACATTAGGAGATGTTGTAGTTCCCACATCAGGGCACTTCTGAAGTGTGCGGGCTCATAAAGAAAAGAAGAAGCACACTCAAATGTAGGAAACAAACAAATAGTGGTGCCATTTTTATTTGCAAGAGCTGTGATTTCAATATCAACTGTAAGTTATGTTCACGAAGCATCGGAAACCAAAACCACATATTATACAAGAATATTTACGAGGGACGGAGTTTCATGGAGCAGAGGACATTAAAAAATAGTAAACACTTTTGCATTGCAACAGGAGAAGGACGTGGATCCAAGGGATGGAACACAATCACATGATTACTCCTGCTGTGCCTGTCTCCAGAAGTATTCAATGAAAGTGTCCCTCACTTCCTTGCCATCTACTTCTGTTCCTCCATGTTGACTAGAGAAGCCTCCAATGTATCTAGCACATATGTAGAAACCATCTGAGGCTGCTCTTCCAGCACACATACACACCTATGTGTTTCACACACATTGTGCAAAATCATGCAGGCAGAGATGACCAAAGGGACATTTTCCTCAGACACCTCCATGGGTGCTGTAAGGCACCTCCACTGTGCCTTCAACGGCCCGAACACCCTCTCAACAACATTTCTGGAGCAGTTGAGGCACTTGTTGAATAATGCATGCCTAGGTGTTGCTGACCCTCTGTGAGCCAGTTCCTGATAGGGAAAGCACTGTCCACTATCAGGAGTGGCCCAATTTGCTTCCCACATAGAGTGATAGTTAAGTCCCCAGGGAAAAAGACCCCCGCCTTCATGGTCTCATACAAGGCAGAGTTCCTTATCATCTGAGAATTGTGATTCCTCCCACTCCACCCTATCTCCACACCCACAAAGTGGCCAGTGTGGTCGCATGTGCCCTGGTGAAGGATGGAGTAGCTGTTCTTTCTGTTGATGAACTTGCTACCCTGATGGATGGGAGACACAATTTTCACATGGCAGCCACTGACAGCACCAACCACCTGTGGAAAGCCCAGCTTGCTGAAGCCATCCATAATCTGAAACGAGAGAAAAGCAGGGGGGGGGGATAAACAGAAAATGTTAATTCCTGCATAAGAAACAAACACGTAACAACACCTCAATGCACATGCAAGCTAAGCCATAATACCAGCCATGAAGCTGTATGTACATGGAAACACATGAAAGAATCATATGTAACACAGGAAATACCCCCACAATATCCACAAGACAAAGGATACCAGCTTGACATCTGGCAGCCCAATGTATTTGCCTTGAAAGATACTGAACTTTAAACTATCATGACAATAAATGTGCAAAACTGGCATAGCACAATGATATTGCAACCCCCCCCCAAAAAAAATTAACCATACATACCTTCTGAGGGTCTCCAAGGTAGATTGTGGCAAGAAAACGTTCTCCATCACTAGGATGACCTCGATGAAGATGGCAGCAATGGTGGACCAACCAACCCCAAACTGATTACACACATTCACATAGGATATGCAATATCCAAGTAGCCAGACAGTAATGGAGACGCACTTCTTGACTGGGATGGCCCTCCTCATGTTGGTGTCCTGCTTTGCAATCTCCGGACGCAGAGCTTCTACCAACTTGAGGAAGACAGTCCTCAACATCCTGAAGAATGCCTGCCACCTCTCATTTGACCAGATGGACATCATGAACCTCTCCCACCACTCTCTGCTGGCCAGGTACACCCACCAACAATGGTGCTGCACTGGAGTCTGTCTGAAGGTTCCATGCTGGTCAAAAAGTGTCTCGTTGGCTCCGGTGACAGTGACATTTCCAACGCAGAAGTGTTCCTCCAGGTTGTCAGCTTCCTCCACTTCCTCCAGCATGCTCCTATGCCCGCCTCTGTCTCTTGCCATTGCACAAAGGCAATGCCCTCATCTTTGGCAGTGCAAAATGTCCGTAGTGGTCTGAACCGGTATGGTTGCTTTCATAAGTGCCATCAGGGCCAGGCAGATCTTGACAGCATTCTCCATGGTGCCACCAACAAAAGGCAGGGAAAAATACAGACCAAAAGGACCTTTAAAATAAGCAAAAAGTAACTTTTTAAAACACTCTTGGGTCAGGTTAGCTTTGGAAAAGTTGTTGTGTCAGGGTAGCTTTAAAAAAAGCTGTTGGATCTAGACAAAGCTGAGAACGGCTGTGTGCTCTCCACCCAGAGACTGTCCACAACAATAACTACGTAGGCCAATAGTGGCTATCATGTGAGTACAGGCTCTGAGATCACCTGCCACCTTCCTCCGTGTAATAGCCAATGGCAGCGAGCCACCACAGGAAGTACAGGACAACAGAAGCGAAATGTTTCACGTGCACAAACTAGATTGACAGTATTTAAAAAACACTGCGAATCGCACACTCCATCAGGACAAAAATAAACCACTGTAATTTACTCTCACACACCATCTTGATTCGCATCCAGGTCCCGTTTGCACAGCAAAAGTTGAATTGATGCAAATAGTTGCGCGTAGCCTGAAAGGCTGTGGAGACAAAATGGTGCTGCTGCAAACTGGCGATAATATGCATAAATCTGCATTATATCGCCTTGTATAGACAAGCCCTCGGAGTACATAAAATATGTTTTAATTTTTTTAGAGTTGTTAAATAAAGCACTTTAAAGAAAACTACAGTCATCCCTTCACATTTGCGGGGTTCCCCAGATCCCCGCGAATGCGAAAAATCCGCAAATAACAACTGCCCTCCCCCACCAAAGCAACCACGGGGCCTCCAGAGGCCCTATAGTCGCTTTCCCCGCCTCCCCCTCCCTCCCAAGGCCTCCATGGGGCCTCCGAAGCATCTCCGGAAGCCCCATGATCGCCTCCCGAGCCCTCCCCACTCCCTCCCCAGGCCTTCATGGGGCCTCCGAAGCGTCTCTGGAGGTCCCGTGAAGGCCTCCCCGGCTCTCCCCACTCCCTCCCCAGGCCTTCATGGGGCCTCCGGAGCATCTCCGGAGGTCCCATGAAGGCCTCCCCAGCCCTCCCCACCCCCTCCCTAGGCCTTCATGGGGCCTCAGGAGCGTCTCCAGAGGCCCCATGATCACCTCCCCAACCCTCCACACTCCCTCCCCACTCCCTCCCCAGGCCTTCATGGGGCCTCTGGAGCGTCTCCGGAGGCCCCGTGAAGGCCTCCCCGGCCCTCCCCCTCCCACCCAAGGCCTTAACGGAACCTCCAGAGGCCCCGTGTCGCTGCTTCTGGGAGGGCGGGGGCCCTCCCAAAACCCGCAAATATTCAAAACCGTGAATGCTAAGTTCGCGAATGTGGAAGAGCAACTGTAGTTCAAAAGCATCCAAATTTTAGTAGAAGCATACTAATGCCTACATTTGTACTTTAAAATGTATTCATGCTCATTAACCAAACACTGAGTTAATCACTTTTAAAAAGAAAGATCCATTGGGGAAAAGAGACCTCTGAGTGAGGTTAAACAGTGAAAGCAGTATAGTGCAGCATTGTACAGTGGTTCCAGGCCTCTCATGGATACCAAAATCCAAGGATGCTCAAGTCCCAGTATATGCAATGGCATACTAAAATTGCATCCCTTATATAAAACAGCAAAATCAAGGTTTGCTTTTTGGAATTATTTTTTAAAAAAATATTTTCAAACCATGGTTGGTTAAATCCATGGATGCAGAATCCTTGACACAAAGGGCCAACTATACTTATTATTTGCATATTCCCTGTTGGTTCTGGGGACTAGCAACTCATCTCAACAGTGGTTTAATGGAAGGCGAATTATTATTAATAAAATCAATAAAAGGAAATTATTTTTCTATAAATGTGTCTTTGGTGTGCTGAAAGCAGATTCACGGCATGTAACCAAGGCTGGTCACATGCAGGAGGCATTGGTCACATGTTGCAGGCCAGATTTCTGGATTTAGAGAGAGGGAGGTGGTAGCTAGCATTGGTGGCAGCTGCAGTAATGGGCCAGCATGCCCATCTGACCTTCCTCCCATTCCAAGCAGGTAAAGCAACATAGTCTTACTTGTGTAGATTGTGTAGATTACACAATAACTTGTGTAGATTACCTGAACCATTAATCCCAAGATTCCATGGTAGTTAAAGTGGAATAATAGTGTTATAATTCTGTAGTGTGAATGGGTCCCAATGACAAGGATGACACTATGTAGATTCCAAACATAACCCCAAGGACCACTCCAATCTTTTCCCTCTTTCTCTATTTTTTCCTAGTAAGTTATTGTTAAGGTGTCTTGACTACTTGTATTTGTGACTAAGAAACAAGTTATTTTGTGAAATAAAAACAAGCTAAGCGGTGTGTTCATTTGTTAATCTGTTTTTCTGAGCACTAGGATTTGTCAATGTTTGTCTCCTTAGAAGAATAACTAGAAGTCCATATCCTACGTTTAGCCCATTCAACATGATTAGTTGCAGACTAGATACCTGTGGGAAATATGTGCCTGTGTATGCTGTGGGAAATTTTCCACAGAAAAAAATATAGCAGCAGAAAAATTTCTAGAAGTTCCATTTTGGAAATTTTTCCACTCTACATCTTTTTTTTAAAGTTATTTATACCCCACTCTTCAGCCACAAGGCTATCAGAGCGGCTTACAAATTGTTTTAAGCAATAGCTATTTACACATCTACACTGCATTAAACAGTTTCCAATGTGTGTTAGCTAATTGCCCCCCACAAGCTGGGTACTCAATTTACCGACCTACGAAAGGATGGAAGGCTGAGTGAACCTTGGAGCCCGCTGGAATCAAACTTGCAACGCGCTGGCTTGCAGGACTAGCATTTAACCACTGCGCCACCAGGGCTCCTGATCAGAATACTCACCCAAGCCCATGTATATGATCTTGTATTCTTATTTTATGCTCTTCAGCCACTTGAGTTCTGCAATATTTTTGGTTCAAAGATCATGAATATTTATGACAACTAATCAAGCAGCTCAGATAATTCCTTTCTATCTTGTTCTGTCATCTACAAAGCATTACTTTCTTCATTACCTGCATTTCTTCAGTGAAAACAAGTTGACACAAGCAAGCTCTAACTTATACAGGAGGACTTTTACTCCCCTACTCCCCATTGCAGCCCACTCCCTGATCTGCTCCAAAGGATCCATCAACCATCAAAAGCAAAATTTTGAGGGCACCCCCACCTCAAAAAGAAAACCAAAGGAAGGAAGGAAGGAAGAATCACCCTTCCTGTTCTACAAACAGAAGGCATTCCATCAGTGGGAAAGTCTGAATTGATAGATTGGCTGCTTTCTGGAAGGTCCTGTATGCTTATTACAACCCATGCCATTTTTAGTCAAAGCAAGTCATAACTTTGCTTAAAGTGCTTTCTTCCAAAAATATGACCATAGGACTGTAACCTTAAATTTCCCGGCCCAGCCCTATCATGAGGCAGCCTGAGACAGCTGCCTCAAGCACCATATCTGGAGTATCACAAAAGGTTAGTTATTGTTAATTGTTTATCATGGTTATAGTTTTACTGCAAGAGGTGGTAAATGGTACTTATGAGATTTTCTGCATGCTAAATACAGTAGAGAGCTAAATACCAGGCACTTTAACTTGATTGGGTGGGGTCACCATTTAGTGGTTTGCCTGAAGCAACAAAATAGTTTAAGCCGGCCCTGACTGTGAAGCAAGTGACCTTCTTCCTTACAAACAGATCCTGTACAGAGCTTTGGATGTTTAATGTGATGGTGGGAAAGCAACAACAGGCTCTATTATGACAATTTCTGTAAAAACTGCAGCAATGAGAACAATCTGACTTTGAACAGTTCCTAGAAGATTTGAACTTTAGGCTTTAGAAACAAATGATATTTGGCCTATGAGGTTTATATGTTTTTCACACACTGTTTATGACCATCTTCATACACAAGAAAAGTAATTTTCCTCATAGTGATGATCATCACAGGCTATGCCTAGAGATGTGAAGGCCTGAAAAAAACCTGGGGAAATGCAGGAAAAAATGTTTTTTCCTGAAACCTTTTTTTATTTTTTCTGAAAAATTGAAAAAAGAAAGAAATCCGATTATGGAATGTCAAATTCATGCTGCTGCAAATCTGTTGGATCCAAGATTCAAAAGTGGAAATTTAAGTGATAGCACTGCTAGTGTGTTTGACTGGATTACAAAACAAGCATCACATTTAGGACTTGATGTTGAGAAGGTACTTTCAAATGTTGCAGAATATAGAATATCTTCAGAGATTTGGTCCAGGAATGCAGCCTGGGATTCTGCCAAACGTATCCCTTCTGCAACATGGTGGCAAGGTCTTTTCACAACACAGCCTCTGATTCCTTTTGCTTCTCCCCTTCTTCAGATTCCTCCATTTTTTGCAGCATGTGAAATAATCTGGTCTATGTTTGGAAACACACTAAATCAAGAAATAAACTGATATGTGAAAAGGTAGAGAAGCTTGTTTCAATCTTGGTAAACCTTCAGTTTTTAGAACTCCATGATAACTGTGATGATGACAACCATAACGAAGCAGAGATTGAAACTGATACTGATAACTATAACTCAGAAAACGAGTCTGATTAAATTTCACACCTATTCATTGAATCTTCCTCCCTTCCACACACTCCCCCCCCTTTTTTTTTTATGGGAACGGGTGCTTTATGTCTATTTGATACTGTGGAGAGGAAATATAAATAATTTTCTTTGTTGCTAATGCTTATGGTTTCTTCTGGTTTTTTTTAATTGCCTGCTCCATAGAAACTAGTAAAACCAAAAAAGTTCCATACAGTTCAGGAGATTGTTGCTCCATTTGTTACAAATATTTTTTTTTAAGTAAATTCCATTTGTAATAATTATTTGAATACACTGTATTTTAATACACTAATTGTGATAATTTTATGCCAAATCAAATTGTACATAGTCATATTTTATGTTCCTAAAGTAACAGAGTGACTTTCAATCTATAAAAAGTGCTAATGTTTCATTTTTCCATTTTTGCCAAAAAAAATCCATTTTTTTCTAAAAAAAACAGAAAAAAAAGTTTTGAAGTCATGGGAAAAAAATTCCAGAAATGTTACATCTCTAGCTATGCCTTCCATTGTGGTGTCCATACCTTCTCAACAGCTTCACTGAGGGAATCCATCCGACCCCAGCCTCAAGAACAGAAGATGTCACCCTAAATCAGTCTCAGACTTCGCATCATTTTCCATGTTAAGGACAATGCTTTACGCCTAAATATGGTTAGCTGTTTGCAGCATTATGTTTTCTGTGGCATTTTTTTAAAAAATGCAGTACTAACAGAGGTCTCAAAGGCATAACAGACTTCCACAGCGTTCAAAATATTCAAACTATCTGCAACAACTCTACAAACAAAAGCACTGACAAAAGGTAATTACATAACAGAGACTGGGAAATAAACCTATGTGTAACAACAACTGGAAGGGTAGATCAGAAGGCATGCAACCCACCTAAGGGCTAAGTTCTAGCATTTCTTCTCACTTGTCAGTATGTAGGCTATGCTAGATGGATATGACTGCCACTGTTCCCACGCTATAAAAAATTCACATAGTAGTATGTACCATGATCTTATGCAGCATATTTTAAATGCTAAATAACCAGTTAGAAGCAACCATACTACAGTCTTAAAGCCATTCATGGCAGTCAGTGAGCTATTTCATTGTCAGAAAAAGGAATCAGAATCAGCTTCAGTGATATTAAACAGTCAAATTATTACAAATGTGTAGATGGCTACATACCAGAATACCAGTGGCAGATAAGATCAGCTTCCATACAAGTCAACAAGTCTTGCCTACAAGCTGAAGGGATCTGGTTTTGGTTCATCCCTTTCATGCAACCAGTGTGTCACATATCATTGACAAAGATATGCGTAGGTAGTAAACTTTGTGTTCTTAATTGTGCAGCTGTTCTAAAGGGTCACATACAACATGATGATGATATAAGTTATGAATACAAGTTATTTATGAGTACATTCACTTTTACAGGTAAGTAACGTTTTGGCACAATGTTCAAAATTGCATCAATTCACTATTTCCATACTGAGGAAAAGTGTGACAGTTTCACAAGTGGCAATATGTGGCACCCACTACTATTTTCCAAATACATTTACAACTCATTTTCTAATTTTACAAAGCAATTTTACAATCCAAGGAATAAAGTTTAAACTGAATTTTTTAAACCAGGAAAAAAAACAAACACCAAAAAAGCCAGAAGCTAAAAAAACTTTTTACAGGATGTTACTCAGCCCCCCCGACTGTTTTTAGCAGAAGGGCGGGGTATAACTAAACTTATTATTATTATTATTATTATTATCATTATTATTTAAAAAAACCAGCACACCATAGTTTAACAGCATAGAATAATACAGTTGGTTTTCATTATTGCTCTTTAGTGTTTCAGGCTGATATTTCTAATGGCCCTTTAGAAACTACTTAAAACTCCTTAGCTCCCTCCGATGGCCAATCTTCCAATGAAAAAGTTAACTTATTTCAAGTACGACTATTCAAATCTTGCTGGTTCATACTCTAATCTTCAAGGAAATCTAGTAATTATTTTTCACCTGATTGGTATAACTACTTACTTTAATTAGGTAGAAATTTGCAGAAGGAACAAGGAAGAAAAATAATCTATCAGAACCTAGCATGGTGTCATAGTTTGAATGATGGTCTTTGACTCTGGAGAGTTTGAATCTCCGCTTGGACATTAAAACCCACTGGATAAGTCACACTCTCTCAGCCTCAGAGGAAGGCAAAGGCAAACTCCTCTGAACAAATCTTGACAAGAAACCCCCATGACAGGGTCACCTCAGGGTGGCCATAAGTCAGAAACAACTTGAAGGCACACAATAAACTACACTGGTTGGTTGTACTCTAAGCAAGTAATGAATGGATTACTTCTTCAAAGCTTATATAACTGTAAATGATATCAGTCAATTTCAAACATCCTCCAGGTTCATGATGGCTTTCTGAGCTTATATCTCAGACAGGAGTAATGTTAACAGATGTTCTCAGCTGTACATAGTTTGTGTGTGGCCCAAGGAAAGGTTACAGTACAGTCACCTACAACTGTACTTTGCTATCCATGTAAATTATTTTCCAGACTATGAAGATTTGGGATATTTTGATAAAGATTAGATTACTTCAGCATTGTCTACACTGGCCAGATTACTCCACATTCCAGTTGGAGTATTCCAGCCCCAGGCTCACAGCGTTCCCCCGACCCATTACCTGTCCTTCCGTTGTGGCAACAAAGTGTTATCTGCACACCTGAGGTCTGCACGCAAATCGGCGCTTGTCTTCCTCACGTTGGCTGTGTCTTCCGAGGCCAGGAACAAGGGGCCTGGCTGTGGTCACATGGCTTGGCACCATGCGGTTACTTCATCAGACATAGCGTATGCTACCTGGGAGGGAAATGGCAGTGCGTGTGCACACACACCCCTGCAGTAATGGAAGTCACCGTTTTCTCTGGAAAAACTGCAACAAACAGGGAGGTTTTTTACCATGTTCTGCTCCATTTTGAGGGGTATTTGCCCCAGATTCTTGTCGAAACTGTCCAGACATCATCTGGACAATTCAGCCTAGACTGGAGAGCTGGGCCAAAGCTAACAAAATGAAATTCAATATGGAGAAATGTAAGGTACTGCACTTAGGGTGGAAAAACGAAATGCATAGATACATTTGGCTGAACGAGACTATGTGCGAAAGGGATCTAGGAGTCCTAGTAGACCACAAGTTGAACATGAGCCAACAGTGTGATGCAGCAGCTAAAAAGGCCAATGCGATTTTGGGCTGCATCAATAGAAGTATAGTGTCTAGATCAAGGGAAGTAACAGTGCCATTCTATTCTGCCTTGGTCAGACCTCACCTAGAATACTGTGTCCAGTTCTGGGCACCACAATTCAAAAAGGATATTGACAAATTGGAGCGTGTCCAGAGGAGGGCGACTAAAATGGTGAAAGGTCTGGAAACCATGCCTTATGAGGAAAGACTTAGGGAGCTGGGTATATTTAGCCTGGGAAAAAGACGGTTAAGGGGTGATATGATAGCCCTGTTTAAGTATTTGAAGGGGTGTCACGTTGAGGATGGAGCAAGCTTGTTTTCTGCTGCTCCAGAGACTAGAACATGGAGCAATGGATGCAAGCTCCAGGAACAGAGATTCCACCACAACATTAGGAGGAACTTTTTGACAGTAAGAGCTGTTCGGCAGTGGAACACACTCCCTCGGAGCGTGGTAGGGTCTCCTTTCTTGGAGGTCTTTAAACAGAGGCTGGATGGCCATCTGTCGGGGATGCTTTGATCGTGATTTCCTGCATGGCAGGGGGTTGGACTGGATGGCTCTTGTTGTCTCTTCCAACTCTACAATTCTATGATTCTATGATTCTATGGGGCAAAAATCCTGCATCATCTGGACTGCTGTGTGCAGGAACAGGGAGAGGCTGTTTCATTTGGCCCATGTAGACAAGTCCTTGGTTAACAATGCCATGTCCATGGCTTACATAATACAACAATGGTACAGCCTATTAGTTATTCCCTACACATTTATCAATTTAGAGGGACACTTCCCAACAGCCTGGATAGGGCCCATTATTTTCTTAATAAGTGTTGGCTTTAATTAATACACCTGTGCAAAAGACAAATATTTTATTTTTCATATACCAACATAAAACAGGACTGACATCACTTATTGCTCTGACAACCAAATACAGAGACAAGATGAATACTGATCTAGATCTAAGGCTATGGCATAATTATACCTAACTTTACAGAGCTTTGCTCACAAAAGTAGGAGAACTCTTCTAGAAAGGCAAGACTATAGTTGTTAGAATATACTTTATGTATGGTTTTCTATATATTTGTCTTGTAGAAGAAACAAAAAAATTTGGAACTGCTTGCCTAGAGGTCGCTGAGGCTATAGCATCTCATATACAGTGGGCCTGCCACTTCCGCAGGCTCCAGATCTGCAGATTTAACCAACCAAATTCAATTGGCAATTGGCAGCAGCACTCCTGCTCGTTTGTTCACAGGCTGGCGAGCAGGAGTGCCACCGGTATTCCTGGCCGCCATGTCCCTGCGGAAGCTGCTCACCATCCTGTGATTGGTAGCAGCAGTGCTCCTGCTCGTTTGTTCATGGGTGGGTGAGCAGGACTGCCTCGCCACTGCTAGTCACCATGACCCTGCAGAAGTTGCTCACCATCCTGCGGTTGATAGCAGTGGTGGTGCTCCTATTTGTTCATTCATGGGCAGGTAGGAGCACCACCACTGCCAACTGCCAGGTCCCTGCAGAAACTACTGGAAAGCAGAGACAGGCAGCTGGCTAGTTCCCCAGAGGTGGGGGAGCCTGGAGAATGTGCACCTCACAGTGCACCTGGTGGCCATGGCTTGCCACCACTGCCTCCACTGCTGCCCGACACCACTTTTAATAGAGACTTGAGCATTAGTTGGTATTCGCCGGGGGGGGAGGTCCCCAAAGGCCCACTGTACTGTATTTGTAGAATACCCTAGGCTAAAACCCATTCTTCATACTGAAGCAATCCTATTTGTGATAGAGGACTACTCATGAGTAAAAGGCTCCCTTTTTTTATTCACTCCACTGTTGATTCAACTAGCAAATATGCCATACCAGACAAGTGAAATCAGATGGGACGCAGTTAGAATTTAGTGGCAATGAAAGAGAGCTCAAGCCAAAACCCAGCTTTAATTGACTAATATTGCTGCAGCAATCTGAGTTACTTATATTGATGTACGTACAATTGCACCGATTTTCTCCTTACAGTAGCTTCCAAGACATAAGAAAAAACAGAGTGAGTCACTTGATAATCTATGTAAATCGTGTCAGTTTAAAAACCAGTGTATATATGAAGAATAAAAAACCCAGCATTTTCCTTATTTTTATATTGTAATTGCTGAGTGAACTTATATTTGCTTATTCAACCAAATATAACTAAATACCAGGTTCCTCCCCACTAAAATTTTTGGACCTAAAAATAAATAGCTTACTCTGGATCCAATCCAGTGTTTTGTTTTCTTGTTCTACTTTGTTCGTTAGATTTCTTGATTTGTTTTAAAGGACATACACTGAACAAATAAGGAGAGCAGAGACCAGTGTACTACCACTAGCTCCCTATGTCAATCATGCTCATCACTCTCCGCAAGGAATGGATAACTCTGTGGACCAGAGAACTTTGTCTATCCATGGAGGTTCTCAGGGTGATTTGAAACCATGATTTCTCAGGTTTTTAAATTCTGTAGATACAATATCTACAGAAGAGGGTCTCCACTGCATACAATAACCTTCCATGTATCAAGGGTGATGAGAATGACATCAGAAGAAGAGAAGGGCTAGACTGCTCACCCTTAATCCCACTCCTCATATACAGAGCATACATGCTTTAAAACAACCGAATAGCACTTGTATATCTCAGTGAAATATAAAAGTGACTAATACAATGGAGAATATAGCAGCTTAAATCTCAAAGACGTTGCTAGCATGCAAAATATTTTACTAGCCTGCTGGAAGCTAGTGTGCCTGCTGGCACAGAAGGGACCAAATCCTTCATTCAACAGGCCACTACATTTCTGAGGTGGATCCACAGGAGGTTTCCCTCCTCACACAGTCTACTTGGTTTCTATGCTGGCACATAAGATGAACATACCATACCTCCTCTAGCAGCACACAGGAATTCATGTACTTGGTCTGTGCGCTATTTCTCATCACCTGTAGCTACCAGGCAAGCACCTAAATGCAAGGCTAGCTTAAACATTGTGATTAATCATTCTGATACAGAACAATAATATCTCCGCAACTCCATGTACGTAAGTAATTCATACATTAATTTAGTCCCCAGAAACACCCCATTCTATAGAGCTCCTACAGCAAATCAACAGTCAAGTATACAAACTGCCACTTATTAACTGTAAATAATACACTAAATTATGAACTACCAACATTCTGATTACTCATGATTCATCACAGCCTTAAGCCAATATCAACTTCACAGAAAGGGCATTCAACATGCTACTAAGTCCTAAAATTATTCAATGAATAGCTAAAAAATAGCATCCTATTGCTATGAAGAAAATATGTGATTTGACACCATTCTCATTACTCATTCAAACATTAATTAAATAGTGCTACAGGAGAACACCGATTTTTTTATACCAATTGTCCTGTTTAGAAAACTCATCAGGTGCATCTGGGAGCAAAACCTACAACAGCACAGTTTCACCCAAGCAAATAATTCTAAACGAGATGGAGCAGTGGTTCTGAATGATTACATTCAGGACCAGTTTAAGGAATGTTGGGCCCTCCTGCAATGCTTTATTTGGGGGGCCCATATGTTTATCTCAGGCCAATGTAACCTAACCTGACCTATTCACAGTGCAGAATATTGAGATTATTACTAATAAAGTTTTTGCAGGAGGAGGGTTATGACGATGCCCCTCGCAGCTGCAGGTGCTGCAGGGCCTTTAAACCGGCCTTGATTACATTTCTACTTAGTAGGTTCTGTTTTCTTTTGTTTTTCTGCCCTTGGTTTTTATCATAATAATGAATACTATTCATTATTCAGAGTCATGCAAAAACTAATGGCAAATTAGATAAGCATTAGTGGCCCCTTCCAAGCACAAGGTTTATTTTTTATTTACATTGCCAAGGCCATGCCCACAGGCTCCCATTCTAATAGACAGAACACATTAGAAGAGGCAAATGGAAAAAGTGAAATCAGTCAAGAGTCTGGGGGAAGAAATGCAGGGCTCTGAACATCCTCTTGAAAGATATGACTGGAAACCTAACTGAAACAATAATGAGAGCCATCACGTGCGCGCACACACACACACACACACACACACACAAAAGATATATAGAGAAAGAGAAGATGGAGAGAATGACAACATTACAGAAGGAATGGAATTGGAGATGGAGACAAGGTGCTTCAGTGATAGGAAGGGACCAGTAAGAATACTCTTGGTACAAAGAGAATGATGCTGAGAGTGCACACAACAGTGCACACAAATTCTGCCTGTTTCGATCAAACAGACAACAATCAAGATAACAATCCTAAACACATTCATCTGGAACTGCTTCTACTGAAATCAAGGCTTGGGCAGTCTAGTAAATAATCTGCTTAGTTTTTTTCATTAACACTTGACAGCCACTTACCACTAGCAAACCATATACAGGTTCATTATCCACCAAGTCATTATCTCTTCATCCAACCTATTTTATAGAGATGTTATAAGGACAAAAGAGCCAGGAGACCATATATGTTGCCCTAAGCTGTCTGAAAGGCAGAATAAAAATATATTAAGGGCCAATTCAACCGAAGTAATCCTGCTTTTAATAAGTGTACATCATTAACAACATGATCCTATATGGATCTATTCAAAGGATTCCATGCATTCAGCAACACTCCCAGATAAGTGTATACAGTGTACGATTGTCAATTACATTTGTTTATTAAAAGGTTTATATCCTACTGATAAGTTTATCCTCCAATGTTAATTCATTAAGGAGGGTCTGGGAATAAGCACTTTTCACAGTAGAAAAGAAAGCTCTGTGTTTAGACATTGTGTGTTAAAAAACAGCCAGGACACTGCTAAAAAGATTGTTGCTGTGTGCCTTCAAGTCCTTTGGGACTCATGGTGACCCTAAAATGAACTCATCATGGGGTTTTCTTGGCAAAATTTGGTCAGAGATGGTTTGCCTTTGCTTTTCTCTGAGACTGAGAGAGAGTGATTTGCCCAAGGTGGGGATTTGAACCCTCATCTCCAGAGTCATAATCCAACACTCAACCCACTACACCACGCATATTAAAAGCAATACACTAGACTGAAAATGATTGTTTGCCATTAATTAAATGTATGCACAATGCTAAACATTGATTGAGAAATCAGCACACATGTTTCTAAATGCACAGATGAAGGTACAATTTCAGAAAGGTACTAACTCAGGACCTTTATGAAAGATTCGGTATGAAGTCATATTTTCCCCCAAAAAAAACTATTCAAGACCACTATAACTCTAAAGGTGCACTATAACTTTCAAGCCCAGTATAAACATGTGCAGCTAACAAGGAAATGTAAGGAAAACACCACTAGCAACCCGGATGACCAAATATTTCTGAACTGCCAAATAGTGGATGTGACAGTTTGACAGCACAAGCATGCACAAACTGTCCCAGACCTGACAAACAGGAGAAGGGGTGCTGTTGCTTTGTTGTTGTTGTGCACCTACAGTCCACTACTTTTTTTTAAAGCACAATCAGGTAACATCCTGCCTGGGCAACAACATGAAGGGGAAAAAATCTCTCCTAGTTTTTATCTGACAGAAACATTAAGAGCTCAGGGCATGATTCCCAAAGTTCTTCCCGAATGGAAATGGCACTCCAATGCAACCTTTCTCAACCTTTTTTTTTTTTTACCCTGATGGAAGAACCCTTGCAACAATTTCCAAGTCTCAGGGAACTTAAAAATTATTATATCTACAACTCCAAAAATATGTTTATATGTTTATATTTTCCAGTCTCAATATCTCAGGGAACCCCTGCCTAAGAATCATTATATCTACAACTCCAAAAAATATGTTTATATTTTGTTTTCCAATCTCAGTATCTCAAGGAACCCCTGCCTAAAAATCATTATATCTACAACTCCAAAAATATGTTTATATTTTGTTTTCCAATCGCAATATCTCAAGGAACCCCTGCCTAAAAATCATTATATCTACAACTCCAAAAGATGTTTATATTTTGTTTTCCAATCTCAGTATCTCAGGGAACCCCTAGCAAACCTCTTGTGGAACCAACCCTAGGCTTCCAGGGTGTGAGAAACCCTGTGAGAATAAGGGAACAGTTGAAAAGAAAGACCGCACAGAACAAACTCAAGAAGTGGAAGAAGAAGGCTGGAGACGAAACGGGGCAGAGACCCTGAGAAAGGGAAAGAAGAGGAAAGAGTTTACAAGAGCAGCCAAAGAGTCCTAGCAACAGGGGGTGCACAGCATCCATCCCGAAAGCAAAAATCAGAGGAGAGAGCAGAAGTTTTGCAAGAACTAAGGGGGGGAGTGTCAAGATTTTTTGGGGTGGGGTGGGCGCCACTCCTACCTATGCCGACCCCCACCACGATGCGCCCTCCCAGCAGCGTCTCCTTGTCCTGGGCGGCGGCCAGCATGGCAGCTCCGGCCGTGAAGACGAAGCTGGCCAGGAGGATGCAGGCTCGGCGTCCCCACCAGCCATTGAGCGCCCCTCCGAGCAAGGCGGCCAAGGCGGCGGCGCCCACCGTGCTGGAGACCAGCAGCTCCTGCCAGAAAACGTCCAGGTGGAGCTCCTTCTTGAGCAGCAGGAGAGCCCCGGACACCACGCCGGTGTCGTAGCCGAAGAGGAAGCCGCCCAGGGCGGAGAAGACCGACACCACGTAGACGAAGGCGGGCGTCTCGTCTTGCTGGAACTGCCGCCGGGCCGCCCGCTCCAGCTCCGCGCAGCCACCACCGCCGCCGCCGCCTGAGGCTTGGCTGTTGAGGCTGGAGCAGGACTCGGCAATGAGGCTCCGCTCCCCGAGGCTCGACGAGCTCTCCGGCGGCGGCGGTTGTTGTTGTTGCCGCCGGCGTTTCTCCCCCATGAGGTTGCTCAGGCTCCGCAGGGTATATTCCACATTGGCCTTGCGGGACATGGGCGCGCTCTTCCTTCACGCCACTCTTGCCCACCGCCCTCTGTGAGGGAGCCGGACCCTCGGAAGCAAAATCTCCTGTGAGGAGGAGGAGGAGAGGGGCTGAGGGCGGGAATGCCGCCTTCCTTCTCCGCCAGGGACACCGCTACCGACCCTCCTCCGCCTGCCTCGCTGGCTGTGGCGCCTCAGAGCCAGCTCTCATGCTCTCTCTGGCCGGCGTTTTTAAACACACTTCTGGGCTGAGGCGGCTTCGGAGCGCCTCGCTGACGACGGCCGTCGCCTCACACAACTCCCCCCGACAGGCCTCGCGTTTGCCAAGCCCTCGACGAGGCGCCACCTCACCCTCCGGCGACTGGCCCAGCGAGGAACCGGCCTCGGCAGCGGGCGAGAGGAGGGGCTTTAAAGAGAAATAAGCGGCGGGAAATGGGCGGGCCCGGGTTTGTTTTCTCCCTCCTTTTTTTATTATTTTTTTTCGTGTGTGTGTGTGTGTGTGTGTGTGGTAAATCTCCTTGTCTTGTCTCCACAGAGCAAGCGCAGGGGGAAAAAGGCATCTTGGAGCAGGCGTAGTAAAGCGCCTGAAAAGCTAGAGGAGTTAACCTCGCTTCCAGAAGCTCATCCCTGCCCTTCTTCAGTTTTAAAATGAAAAGCATGCTGAATCCACACTACACAAATAATCCCGTTTGAAACTGGATCACAGTTGTCCCTTCATATTCGCTGGGGTTTGGTTCCAAGACACACACACCCGTGGATACCCAAATCCGTGAATACTCAAGTCCTATTATATGCAAAGGAATAGCAAAATGGTGGCCCTAGTATAAGAGGGCAAAATCAAGGTTGGCTTTTTGGATTATTATTTTTTAAAGAATATTTTCAAGCCCTGAATACTTAAGTCCGTGGATACCAAATCCGTGGAAATGGAGGGACAGCTGTATTTGCCATGGCTCCTTCCTGTGGAATCCTGGGATGTGTAGTTTGGTGAGGCACTGGCACTATTTGGCTGAGAAGGCTAAAGACCTTTTTAAAACTACAACTCCCAAGATTCCATAGTTAGAAGCCATGGTAAATAATTCAGTTTCAAACTGGATTATTTGTGTAGTGTGGATTCACTGTCAAGTGTTTCTCAACCAGGGATCCCTGGAACCCTAGGGTTCCCTGAAGAGGTTGCTAGGGGTTCCTCAAGAGATGTGATTGTGGAGGGAAAGCAATAGCAGTATGTAGAATAATGTTTATACAAGGGTTCCCTGAGACCTGAAAATCATTTCAAGGGTTCCTCCAGGATAAAAATTTTAAGAAATGCTGCTCTAAACGGTGAAAAAAAATCCAAATGGGATTTGTATGGAACACTACCTGTCTTAATGGGAATATGAATTGAGGCAACACATTCAGAAGTGGGGGACCAATTACAAAAACAATGCTTGGGAAGCCTTCACAGCTTTTCCTGCAGTTTTTAAAAAACTATGACCAGAGTGCGCATTCTTGCTCTTTGGGACAAGTGATCGCATTGATTCGCTTTCCCATATGAGCAGAAGCACACACCTGATCGGCCAGATGAATGCAGGGGGGTGGGGCTTGCCAACACAGCAAGTCCCCAAAACTGATATGTTGGATTTGCACCTTAGCGAGCAAATGCTAAGGCAATAAAATAGTTGGGTTTTGCTCCTTTTTTTTTCCCATAAAGGTGAAATATCACCTATGCACACCATGGATTTTTATTTTATTTTATTTTATTTTAATGTGGTGGCGGCAGATTTAAAAATACGAGTAATTCACTCTCGGCTGCCACCTTGACTAGCAGAATGTGGAGATAAAAGAAGGCTATAAAACCATTAAGACAGGTTGCAGCTGCTGAATTGCAATAACTATGGAGCTATCTGGGTTTTTTTCTCCCTGGTTTAGATGACATCTTGCTGGCCTATAGTAATCAGTGTAGTAGAGTGTCAGATAATAAAATGCACAGGGTGGACTGACTGGGAAGTATATTGTACAGAAAGCCAACCTAAGGTCTGTGAAGAGAATTAGGGTTGCTAAACAATTTTTCACTGGATTCTTGGTCCAGTGCTTTGGATAGCAGCCTGAGCCACATGAATACATGAAATTTAAGGAACCCAAGATAACGGAATCCGTCTGCAGGGCTGTAGTCCCAAATCACTCATGCCCCTCAACAACTTCAAAGTAAATTTCCCCTCCATCTAAGCCCAGCTCACTGGGAAGTATTACTAAGAATTAAGTCCTCATTGTTGAACTCTGGGACTTTGTTCTGAAGAAGACATGCTGTGGCTCTCAACATTTGCCTGAGAGAAATCCCCACAAAACTTGGTGATGGTAGCTGTTAAGTGCCTTCAAGCTGATACCAACTTACACCCACCCTATCCTACGATTTTCTTGGCCAGAGTTGTTCAGAAGTGGTTTGCCATTGCCTTCCACTTAGGCTGAGAGGATGTGACATGCCCAGTGAGTTTCTGTGGTTGAACAGGGGTTTGAACCCTTGTCCGCTGGAATCCTGGTCCTACACTCAAAACTCTACACTCACTTCTAATTCAACATGCACAGAAACTGTTTCTCCAGGAGTAGGAATTGTATGACCCTGCGGATGTTGTTAGACTAAAGTTCCCAGGATCCTTCAATACTAGCTATGCTGGGACTTTGAGGGCAACAACTTCTAGGGAGCCACTTTGCTCACTCATACTGTAAGCTGGCTACTTCGCCAGCAGGCATGGGAGAACATCCTGATGTGGGTTGCTCCTCCCACTTGTTCTGATAAGCAGGGGCTAACTAAACTTCTGATGGGTTCAAGGGGTTCAACCCTACCAAAGCTAGCCAGGTTCACTCCTGTTTTCTCTCTGCTAAGTCTTTTCTTCTCTCACTTCCAAAACCCTTTCTTCTCTTCCATCTCTCACCTTCCCCTTTGCTTCTGTTTTCTCCTTTCTTCTCCCTCCCCAGTCCTGTTTCCCACCACTGATGAGGAAAGCCCTGGTATGTGAGCAGACTCAGTCTGCTCTTCTCTCCAATTCCCAGGAGCTACAGCAATAATGCCACAGCCTGAGCATAAGCAAGAATTCAGACTTTGGACACACATTTACGTTCAGATGACTGCAGTGATGGCTGCTGTTCATCTGCTTCTGCAACTACCACCACCTTGCCCAGTCTGGGACTCAGGAGGAGCAGGTGCCTTGTCCACCAATGCAGTGAGTGCAGGGGCTTACCTGCCACTCATGGCAAGCATTCCTAGAGCTTTATCTGCTGAGTTCTACAACTTGATAAGGAAGATTGTGGCCCAGGAATCAGCGGCTTTGACCTCAGTGCTGTATAATCACAAGCCCACCATCTGTTCTGTCATCCATTCCATCACCCAGCAGGATCGTTCTCATGGAGGGTGGGTCATGGAATCATCTTCTCCCCTCCCCTTCTCCTGATTCACATGTCACAGTAATTCCCACCTCTGAAAGGGGTTGTTTAAATTGTGACTGCCTTCCCACACACACCATTTTTCTAAGTGCACCAAAACTACAGGCTCCTCTATAGCAGCCATTTTGGAGCACTTCGGTCCTAGGCCCTCTAAAAGACCTAATTCTACCACCTCTACCCAGCAAGAGAGCCAAAGGACCTTGTGACTTCTCTTTTGGGGTCCGTTTCTCATTCTAATTCCTCTGCAGGGGACCTGGGCTCTGACTCAAATGATAAGGAGGGCGAGCTGTCCAAGGAGGAAGGGATGTAATTCCTCCTGTTTCTTCCTCTATGAGACTTTTCCAGCAAGAGGATTTTTCAATTTTGCTACATAAAGCCTCTAAAGCCCTGGGCCATGCCTGTCCTTTTGCACCAGACCAACCAGCAGACCCTGGTCTACCTCAGAGGAAAGGAGAAAGTTCTCCTAAACCAGGCGCATCATGCTCTGATATCCTTTTCCCATCTGACTTCAAGAATATAATCAGAGAAAAATGGAAACACTGGCTATTAACAAGCCCAATACCCCTTGTGTCAAAAAGCTATACAATCTAGCCATACTCATCATAACTACACTGTAGATCCCTTTGGTTGATACTCCTGTCTCTGCCCTGGTCTCTTCTTCCATTTATTCAAAGGATGCGGAGGACACCCTAAAACTGCTGGAAGAAAAGAAGGCTGAGGCAACCATCAAAAAAAGTCTATGGGGCTTCATTTCTTCCCATTAGAGCAGCTTCAGCCATTTCTATTCTCAATAGGGTGTCCTTTCTTTAGAGCAAGGAGCTTCTCCAGGAAGTTCTTCAAGGCAACCTGAAACTGAAGCAAGGCATTAACAAATTGTTAAAGGTGACGGAATTCACAGTTGATGCCACCCTAGACATCATCCAATCCAGTGCCCAGATCCAAATGGCTGCCAACCCATTCTGTCTCCAGAGCTGACCTAACAATTCTACTTTCAATTATGTAACCCATTTGATTTCTATATTGGCCATTGGAGATGTCCATGTATTCAGTCATATCTTTGCTTGCTTGAAGAATGTGTGTGCAGTGAACAAACTGTTGGCCTCATAAAATTTAATCAATCACTTTCCTGGTTCATTTCTTAATCCTAAGCCAAATTTTCCTACAATGTTTGTTTCTGCTCCATTACCTTCTTTTTCCAATCACATATGATTAACAATAAATCCTATTTTGGCGTGTGGTCAATTTTTTCTTGTATTGCAGCATAGGATAGTTCAATTTCTTCTTCGGCCTCTGTAGTTGGAGCATAAACTTGAATTAAGGTTATATTGATGACTTTTCCTGAAGTTTTATTGGTATTACAGTTGTTCCTTCACATATGCGTATTTCACATTCATGGTTTTGTGTATTCATGGTTTGTAGCTGCTGCTCAACTAGCTCAGACTCCAAGACCCCACCCTCCTCCTCCTCCTCCTCATCCCACCAACAGGTATCGGCAGTCCTATTGGCAGGAGAGGAGTCTACAATACTGTAGTGTAGTATGTATGTTGGGGGTGGGGCTTAATTTAGTCACTTTTTTTCACTTTCACGGTGGTGCTCACCCCTAACCCCAGCGAATGCAAAGGGACAACTGTATTCAGCCAGATTTTGCATTATATCCCTTAACTGCTTTTGCTGCTTCTGTCCTCGCTATGGTCTTGTCTATACGAGGGAAGGAAATATGAACATGTTCGGAAAGGCAGGTGTTTGCAATGATGAGACATGCCTACACGGCCAAAACAGCCCCCCTAAACTCCACATGATCCCCTTGTTCGATGATGGCCATGAGTGATTTACTTGCAGTTTTAAATCTGTCGCCGCCAATTTTTTTTAAAAAAAAGTTTCCCAAAGTGCGCACCAGCAACACTTCATATTTAAAAATAAATAAATAAATAAATAGTATGAGATCACTGTTTGATCAACTTACCGGACCCTCACTTAGCTGAAAATCCAACATGGCGTCCACAGCTGCTTTCCCTCTTTGCTAGCCCCGCCCCCTGTGCTCATCCAGCCAATCAGATTGCACTGGCTGTTCATATCTGTCCGATTGAGAGTGTTCAAACAATCGCACATTCAGAAGTCATACGGAGATTTTCAGAAAACCTGTACGAAGACCCAAATGCGATGCACACAGACTTTGTGGTGGATTTGGCTGCCCTCCTTCAGAACGACACGTATTTGTGTGAATTATCATTTGAACAGATTGCCGATCTTTCTCATCGCGTTAGTATTATTTTGACCATATAGACAGGACCTATGAATGCCACCCTTTTTTTTTTCTTAGATCATGTCCTGAGTAAAGCACTGTGTATAATTATCTGACTCAAAATGTCCCATTCCTATCCACTTTAGTTCACTCACCCCAAATATTGCAATGCTTATGTGTTCTAGAAACCTTTGCTTTATTCTGTGCCTTGTATGTACCTTTAGCTCAGGCATCTTAGGAATTAACAATTACTGTCAGTGAAACTTGCATAGATTTCTGTAAACTAACAAGACAAGGCCACCTAATCAAGCAATAATTTGTTCAACAAGACGTCAAAACTTGACATTCTTGCTAATATTTTATCTGATTGGTGTTGAATTTAAATTTCAACCACAAATATAGCTCTTTGAAATATAAACATAACATTTTGCTTGTTTCAGTCATCAAATGTTACTATCAAGCACTCATACATATTTTTATTAAATCCAGTAAGACCCCTGTATCTTCTGGAGATTGGTTCTGGGAGGGGGGGCATGGATACCAAAAACCGTGGATAATAGCAAAACACCATTGAAAATAATGGGACTTCCAGTTTAAAATACCATAGAGTTGCCTTGGAGGACCTAGAAAATGGATAGAGAGGACACATTTTCTAGGAAGACTATTTAAGGTGTGCTGTTTTGTGTCCCGTGGATAATTAAATCAGTGGATAATGAATTAGTGGATATGGGGTCCTGCTGTAATGTAGATGCATCACCATTTGCACTGTAATCTGCTATATACTGCAGCATTCTAAATTAGTGGCAAAATAAATTTGAGGAAGGTCATGCTTATTCTTTTAGTCAGCTGGAAGCACAACACATTGTACATAATGTGTCTAACTTATTATAAGACAACATGTATAGGCACTGTCAAATTGTTAACATTACAAGTTCTTAGGTCCTACATGTGATAGCATCATGTGATAACTGAGGAGCTTAATTTGCAAATTGCCTAGGGCTTTCATGAACCTAAATCTGAGTGTGTTTCTGATCAGTTTGAAACTGCAATTCTATTTATAAAGGAAAGCTTTAAAAAAGAGAAGAAAGTGAAAAAAGTATTGCTATCTTATTTGGGGCCAAAGAAAATAAGATGTATTTAAAATTAGTCACCCAATGTTTCTTTTGACTAAAATGCATTCATGTACGTCCTACATTGTAAGAGCGTCAGTGGTGGGAATGGATGCTTAATGATTTTCACAATGACCCATTTTCCTTATAAATAACATACCCTTCTTCATATACCCTTGTGGGGAGAAAAAAAATAGCTGGAGGAGTGATTTGATGCAGACATGATTGTCCACACAGGGCTCCACTCCAGTTGGAAGCTCCTCCACTGCTTTTTGTATATGTGTATAAGGCCATTTCCCATGTCTCTGACATCTCATTTGTTTAGGCCCTTGTAAGAAGATGGAAGTCAGTTAAGCAGTATGAAAGTATGACCCATTCTGATGCCCTGTTCTTGAAGGTATACGGTGAACTCGCCACGGGTCAGCGTAAGAGGGGCGCTCCAAACAAGCGATACAAGGACTCCCTGAAACAACATCTCAGGCTCGGACAAATTGATCACCAACAATGGTTCACCCTGGCCTCACATTGAGAGGCATGGAGACGCACTATCCACAATGCTGCAGCCTTATTTGAGAACTCATGCGGAACAAGTCTTGAAGAGAAACAACAACGCAGAAAGAATCACAACCCAGAAACATCGCCCAAGGAGACCTTCTGCTGTGCTTTCTGCAACCAGACTTGTTTATCTTTGATTGGCCTTTTTAGTCATCAGCGCGCTTGCAGTAAGCGCGGGATGAGTCCTTCCTGAATCTTTGTTTGCGAAGAAAAGCCAGAGAGAGAGAGAGACTTGGACAGCTGCAGTTGGATCTGATGAAAAATTGCTGTTGGTTACAATGTACCCTTCTAGCTCTTGGACACACTGAAGTTAAAACCACCATTCACCAAAGAAAAATAGAGAAGTGAAAAATCTCTTAAGTCTGTTCTCATCATAGCATGGTTTCAGGGATGATGGAAGGGCATTTATCCCCATACATTACTTGGCAAACTTCACTATTCCCAAATTCAGAATGGCACCTACTCTAGCTATATATAATGCTCTGCCATCTGTGTTTTTTTGGAAGAGAGTTTCAGATTATTAAGAACAGTTATGTCCTCGCAAAGCAGCGGGAAATTAAAACCACCATATCAAGTTGTTCTTTTTATTCAGATACCAAATTAACTTTTCTTACAACAATTTTGTTTTTTAAAAAAACCTGGTGAATCTGATTAATTTTATTTATCAGGATTCTGATTTTCTATCAGATCAGAAACCCATAGTTATAGTTAAAATGGCTACCTTTGGTCCAGCTACTGTCACTTGTCATAAATCACTGACAGAACAATAATATTCCTTATTTTTTAAAATACTTTGCATAATTTTACTCGTTTGTATTCTATGTCACCCTTGTATTTTATGCTGTATAGTATTTTGAACCTTTTAAGAAGCATGTTATGTTTTATATTTGCTGCTGTGTGAGCAAAATAAAATTGAGAAATGCCACAGTCAATCCCTTTATAGCACTTTTGCCATGGTGGTGGTGGTGGAGCGACTGCCAAAAACTGTTGCCTAACTGCTCTAGAACATTCCAAATGCTGTTCTGTGTAGGTGCAGTTTACCCCAATTGTGTGATTCATAGAGACCATGATGAAGAACTTTCTATTTATGCAGGAGCTGGCCTAAACACCCTAAAGGCACCAGATCCTGTCTGATCTTGGAAGCTAACCAGGGCTAGTCCTGGTATTGGGTGGGAGACCGCCAATGAATACCAGGTGCTATAGATTATATTTTAGAGGAAGGAACTGGGAAAACCATCTCTGAGTATTCTATGCCTAAGAAACTCAGTGAAATTAATGAGGTCACCATAAGTCAATCGGTGATTTGAGGGCACATACATACACATTGATGTAGGCCTTTGGTTCCTAACTTGTTGCAGAAGAGTCTTAATGAACTGTGAAGTTCTTTTATCTTTCTATTATGTTTTAATATGTTTTTAATGATTTTAAATTAATGTTTTAATCGGATAGGTTTTTTTCCAGGCTGTGAGGCCATGTTTTGGAAGAGTTTATTCCTGACATTTCACCTGCATCTGTGGCTGGCATCTTCAGAGAATGGTGGGATAGGGGTCTGTGGAGTTTATATACTGTGAGTCCCTGTTGGAGAGGATATGTAAATTTGTGTATTTGAATGGCTAGTTCCTAGGATGGGAGGTTATGCAAGGAGGATTAGTGTCTGTTTGACAAGTGGTCCATTGTCTGCTGGAAATCCCCCTGTCCCTGGGTGAAGTTCATTTGCATGTGTTGAGTTTTGATTTTGGTGTTTTTCAGGACTAGTAGCCAAACTGTGTTTACTTTAACGGTTTCTTCTTTCCTGTTGAAGTTGTCCAGGTGTTTGTGGATTTCAATAGCTTCTCTACATTCTAACATGATAGTTGTTGGCCTGGTCCAGAATTTCTGTGTTTTTAAATAACATTTTCTGGGTCTGGCTGCTCTTGTGATGTCTGATCTGGAGTAACCATTAGCCTGTAGAGCCCGGTTTAGGTGCTTTAGTTCATCCTCCAGGTAGTGGGGTTTGCAGATCCTTTTTGCATGGTCTACTAATGTTTTTATTGTGCTTCTTTTTTTGTCCTGGGTGATGATTGGAGTTCTTGTGTAGGTATCTGTCCATGTGTGTGTGTGGTGGGTTCTGTATACCTTGTGGCCCAACCATTGGTTTGGTTTGCAGATGACTAGGACATCCAAGAATGGCAATGCCCTTTTCTTTTCTTTTTCCATCATGAATTGGATATTTGGGTGGATGCTGTTCAGGTCGTTCAGAAATGCAGCCAAATCTTCTTTCATGGCTTCAAATGGTGAAAGTGTCATCCTCATACCGGGACCATGTTTTGGGGGGTTTTTTTGGTGGTGTTTCCAGGGTTTGCTTTTTAAAATGTTCCATGTAAAAGTTTGCTATCATGGGGATCAGATAGTTAATTGGATAGCTTGTTTCATTTATAAAGAATGTTTGTACTATATATTGTTTTAGCTAGATTTTGTTTTAAATTGTATTGTAAGCTGTTTTGGATTCCATATGGGCAGAAATGTAGGATACAAATTAGCTGGATCAATAAATATTTCTGAGGCTACAGCTTTTCTGCTTCCCAAAACATTTTCTGTTTCCCAGGGCCAAAGCCTGTATGTCCAGATGCAAGACCCAACTCCTGAAATTAAGGTTACAATCCTAGGCACTGTTGTGTGCATGTGTGTGTGCCTTCAAGTCACCTGACAATGTATGGCTGTCCAACAAACTTCATAAAGTTTTCTTAGCCAAGAAATACTCAGAGGTGGTTTTGCCAGTTCCTTTCTCTGAAATATAGCCTACAGCACCTAGTGTTCATTGCCAGTCTCCCATCCAAGTACTAACCAAGGGTGACCCTGCTTAGCTTCCAAGATCAGAGGGGATCTTGTGCTTTTAGGATACTTAGGCCTAGGCACTCTTACCAGGATTTAAACATTTGAATGAACCTGTTCTCGGAAGTCTGCAGGGATGTCATTTGAAAGTAGGAGGCAACTGGCAGTCCCACAGCATTGTTTCCACCTGGAAAGTTTTGAACCTGTCTGGATTTCGGTCAGATGGCCGAGCTTCTTCTTCTTCTTTTTAAACTACTTAGCTTGGATGGAAGAGATCCATGGATAAGCTTCTTTTACTTAGGATGGGGGGGATGGGGATTCTAACTCACTTTTCTTAGCTGGGTTGGAAAGATTCCACTTCTTTTATATCATAACATTATAAAAATAGATGAAAATACCAAAACATTCATTGAGAACAATGGATTTGAGAACACTCCAGCTCTATGAAACAGACTTCCTGGATAACTGTCACAATTTTTTCAAAATAATTTTGATAAGATAAATTTGTATATTTGCTATGAGAACATATTGGGACATGAAGATTGTAGGGAAAGTTACTTTTGGTGCAAAAAAAATATCTAGCACTGTAAGACTAGCCTATTGTTGTCTATTTTCTAAACTGCACTATAGGTTTATAGCAGTTTGGTCACACTTAAACTGGAGTGGAACCATCCTATGGGATTATGGACTTTGTAGTTGGTTGTTACTTGAAATACTGTGTTGGAGTAATCTAGTGTCCTCCCTTGAACTACAGTGTACCAGTACATGCTAAGTACAACTCCTAGGATTCCATAGGATGAAGCCTTGGCAGTTAAAGTTGGATCATATTACTATACTGGACTCTTGGTAACTTTTTGTCATGGTGTACAAAGCCAGCATAGCCATACTTCTAGTGGATGCCAGCATGAATAATAACAAAGGTTTATTTTTATTAATAAAAGCTGATTAATAGTCCTCAATTATTTTTCAGTGACAGTGGCAATTGTATTTCATCACTATGTCTCACTTTTTCTCACAAAATTTGTATTATGAAATCTTATGATGCAAAATCAAATGCCAGTAAAATCAGTGATTTACTGTATATACATAATTGGGCCAGTGAGAACACATTAAAAAGACGGTGCCCCTCTAGCTCCTATATCTTTGACAGCAACCTGAAATTCTGCTTATTCACTGGTGGAGATGCCTACATGTTAAAAAGTAGCTTAGGATAGGTAACCCTGAGCTGATAAATGATCAGAGGGGAAAGATCTGTGCAGCCTCTGTCCCACTGAATTTCCAATTGAACATGCATTGGATTGGGCTGCAAGAACTTCATAAAAGAATTTTACTATAACTTCCCTCACCATCTGTGTTCTAGTAAGAAGAGAAATCATATCTGTCAAGATGGTCTTTTCTTTATAATTTGCAAAGAGTAATTGTTCATGGATTGGGATCTAGCAGCCTTAGTCTCCACCAACCAAAGGGAACATCTATATTAGGTATGTTGCCATTTCCAATGTGCTGGTTGGCTGCTTAGGAAACTGACCAACCAATCAAAGCTCTGTTGGGCAGCCAATCAGCCAATCACTGGGGGCGGGGCCATGTGGAAGTTTAAGTCCTTTCTAAACATGGCGGAGGCAGAGGGGATGTGAGTAGCATGGGAGGATGTGGCATGGTGTGTGCATGTGCGGCGTGTATGGTGCACGAGGAAGGTGGTACAGAGCGCAGGGAAGGCAGCACGGGGTGCGGGGAGGATGGTGCGAGTACAGGGAGGACGGCGCAAGTGTGGGGAGGGCAGCACAGGGCAGCATGACATGCGGGGAGGAGGTGCAACTGCGAGGAGGGTGGCACAGGGCAGCATGAGGTGCAGGGAGGGTGATGCAAGTGCTGTGAGGGCGACACAGGGCAGTACAGGGTGTGGGAAGGGTGGTGCGAGTGCGGGGAGGCAGCACAGGGCAGCACAAAAGTGTGGGGAGGGTAGCACAGTGCATCACAGTGTGCGGGGAAGGCAGAGAGGGCGGTGCGAGTGCATGGAGGGCAGCACAGGGTGGCATGAGATTCGGGGAGGGTGGTGTGAGTAAGGGAAGGGCGGCACAGGGTGGCACAGTGCAGGAAGGGTGGTGAAAGTGCAGGGAGGGTAGCACAGGGTGGCATGGGGTGTGGGGAGGGCAGTGCAAGTGCGGGGAGGGTGGTGCGAGGGTGGCACCTGGCAGCACTGGGTGCATGGAGGTCAGTGCAAATGTTGGGAGGGGGACACAGGGCAGCACGGGGTGGAGAAAGGGTGGCGCAAATGCGGAGAGGGTGGCATGGGGGAGTAGCATGTGTACCGTGGGTGTGTGTAGCGCACAGGGGGGGGGGAACGGTGTCTGTTACACCAGGTATACCTAGTTTGGAAAAAATCACAAAAGAGGCTTTTTGTGGATATAGAAGCACTTGATTTCCAGAAACGAGCAAGGAAGTCAGCTCATCTGCCTGTTCATTTGGATGTTACCAAAGCACGAGAAGAAGCACGAAAATATGCTTAGATGTAAGCTACTCACAAAATCAACAGCATGCCATATAAAATACAGATATAAAACAATTTGTAAAGTGGAATTTAAAAATCACCTCTCTCACCTTTCATTAAAAACATTTTCTAGTGTTCAGCTATAATAAAAATCCTCATTGAGACAATTTGTCTTTGTTCCTAAGCAACTGACTATTCAAAGTAACAGGAAAGGAAGAGAACAATAACTGTTCTAAGGACCCTTTTACACTACAGAGTTAATAGCACTTTGATTTTATTTTAACTGTATGGCTGCATCCGATGGAATCTTGCATTTGTAGTTTGGGGAAGCAAGCCTGGCTAAGAATTCTAAATAAACTGTAAATCCCAGGATTCCATAGGACAGAACCATGGTAGCTGAAGTGGAGTCAAAGTACTATCAGACTGTGTAGTGTAAATTTTTTTTGTACAGATCAATGCTATACAGGTAAGTTTTACAACATCGCATGGCATGTACAGTCGTCCCTTCACATTCACAGGGGTTAGATTCCACAGACCCCCACGAATGTGAAAATTCCACAAATAACAACTGCCCTCCCCCACCAAAGTGACCACGGGGCCTCCCCAGCCCTCCCCACTCCCTCCCAAGGCCCCTTCCCCACCTCTCCCACCCCTCCTGTCTGCTTCTCCCCCCCCCCAGAAGCGGCCACAGGTCTTCTAAAGCCCAGTCGCTGCTTTTGGGAGGGCGGTGGGGAGGCCCTCCCAAAACCGTGAATACACAAAACCGCGAATGCTAAATTCGCGAATGTGGAGGGGCAACTGTATTCCTAAGGAAGTATGTGAATTACTTATAAATTCATCATCCAATGGGTACAAGGGAAACAGAGGAAAGAAATGAAACTGAATGCAGGGTGAAGGGAAAGAATACCATATGCAATTTGGTTTAATTATTATTGGCTATTGGGACAATGGAGCTGTTCCAATGACATCATAGATAATAACTGTACTCTTTTCCTGAAACAGAATGCACTGCTTTTTGCCAAAGTTATTGTCTGGATTTGCTCCATGATTCAGAATGAACCTGGGGTACAACAGAATTTATAATACAGCTGAAACCTGTACAAGGCTTTTGATTCTACAAACCAGATTTCTCAGGAGATTATCAGACACTAAATGTGGTGTGACAAGGACGCCAGGAGATCACTAAAGGGCTTACATTTCAGATTATGTCATTCCTGTCTTGTTATGCTCCCATGTTGCTTCCATTCCACCGGCACGTCTTTTTATTGATGGGCTAAGCCATCAATAGACTCCCCGTTCTGTTCCTGTCATGGAATGACGTGCGAGTGAAACCATGCCCCGTTATGCTGGAGTAATGCCAGCATCAGTAGGAGGTCTGTGCAAGAACACTTCCAGGTGCAATTGGGAGATTGAGGTAAGTGACACACTTTTTTGTACTCTCCCCGGGTTACTTGGTATTTTTAAAGTCTCCGTTGGAGCTACATTCACTCCTGGGCTGCTGGGCAAGGTAGGTCTGAAAATTATAGTTCTCGTGCCAGGATGTGGGCAGGAGAGGAGATTGCAAGACGGGGAAACTTTGTGTGTCCCCATATGAAAATCTCCTAAAACTCACTCAAAATAATACCATAGCAGGAAATGTTCCATGTGTGAAGCTGAGAGGAATACTATGCCCCCTAGTGGTTGGAAGCACTTGCTTTAACAAATACAAGAAGAGAATTACAGTTGCCCATCCACAATCACGGCTTTCACATTTGTAGTTCCGATTATTCACGGTCAGCCACCCCTCCACCCCTCCCAAAGCCCCATTGCGGCTTCGGGAAACACGGGGGGGGGGAGTCTGGCTAGCCTCCCCTGTCCAGCCACCCACCCCTCCACACTTCCCCAAGCTGCGATGGAGTCCATCGCACTTCAGGAAGGGTGGAGGAGTGGCTGGGTGAGCAAGGGGGAAACTTGCCAGCCACACCCCCCACAAGTCCCAAAGCGGCAAATGGGGTTGAAAAGTCCCGTTGCCACTTTGGGAGGGGGGGTTGTGGGCGGGTGGTGGGAGGCCTATTTTTATTCTCGTTTTTTTTTTTCAGATTCGCAGGGGTCTTGCGACACTAACCCCCCCAAATGTGGAGGGACGACTGTATTGCCATATTCAGACCTTGTTCATTTTAAATGGCCAAGCTGTCACCACTGCAGTACATGGTGCTCAGTTCATTTCAGTGTGACACTTTAATAGTAAAAGCCAGGCTCTGTTCCCAGGATAATATTGCTTGTGTTCTGTTTCATATTAGGTTCAATTTAGAGGCCTCCTCTAGTCAAAGCCTGCTTAGCAATAGCAATCTGGTGTCCTCTGACTGTTCCCTGGGCATTCTGTTCACAATATTTTGAAAGGATGCTGCATTTAGACAAATAAGACTAGCAATCTTGTAGAGGTAAGTCTAATCAAACAATGGGATTTACTTATAAAGTCCATAGGTTTGAGCTACATGAATGAAAGATGTGAGTGCAATTGAAATACATGCTTTTTTGTAACAGAAGCCCCATCTATACGAGGCAAAACAAAAAACAAAAACCGGAGTGCCTCGCAATAATGGCATTTCACAGCAGCTGTGACTTGTCTTACTGATGTTTTTGTCCCCATAAGCTTTGCATGCAAGATGGTGGCTGCGAGTGATTTTCTCACCTTTGTACCTACCTCAGTTTGCCACTGCCCAACAGTAAACAAAAAACAATGCCCACAGTGCTATAGTGCAATTTTTCGATATAATGGAAAAGCAAAAAAGCCCACCCCATTTTCTTGCCTTAGTGCTCACTCACTAAGGTGAAAATTCAACATGGCAGCAGCGGGCGCTTGCCTTGTTAGCAAGCCCTGCCCCCTGTGCTCACCCGGCCAATCAGCTTTTTGCTTACTCGTCTATAAGAAAGCAATTCATATTGAATTGTTTGTCCCCACGAACAGGAATGTGCATTCCCCTCGCTGTTTAAAAAAAAAAAAAAAAACTCCAGGAAAAGCTGTGAAGACTTTTCCTGCAGAGTTTTTGATGTTTTGGGCCCCCTTTCCTTCCCAATGTGGTGAAATAATGCAGAATGCCACTAAGACAGGTAGAATTCTCCTCGCATTCTGTGAGGAGTATTTTCACCGTTTAGACAACTCCAGAATAGATACATTGCATCTAATTTGCTTAGCATCCCGTGGCATTACAAAAAAATAAAAGAAAAATAAAAGAAAACTTAAATTGAAAATAGTTTAAGAAATCAGCATCTGTCCCACTGGTTTAAAATATCGATGTCAGTTTCACTACAATTCCCCTAGTTTAGAATATGTTTCTGGATTACTTTTCATGGTTCCAATGGCCACATTTCCAGGCTGAAAAATACAGGCTGATCCAATGTATGTTTACTCAGAAGCAGACCCCCTTGATTTCACGCCCAAGTACAGAAAAGTCAGAGCTTGGAAAAAATTACTTTTTGCAAAAGTAACCGTCCCAAGCTTTGGTAGAAGAACCTCCTTCAACACCATACCCCCTAACTGTCCCCATTTGGCGGGGATAGTCCCTATTAATCCTCTGCCATCTCATTTTTTCAGTCACTTTGGGATTCTTGCAATTTCTCTTTCCTCTCCCCACACACTTATAATGCAGTTTGACACCGCTTTAACTATCATGGCTCCATCCTCTGAAATCCTGGGATTTGTAGTTTGTTGTGGCACCAGAGCTCTCTGACAGAGAAAGCTACATATCTCACAAAACTACAAGTCCCAGCATTCCATGGTATTGAGCATGGCAGTTAAAAGTGGTATCAGACTGGATTATTTCTGCAGTGTGGCAGCAGCCTTTCTCCCTTTGTCTTTAGGTTACTTCAGTTGCTGCAAACTGAGTTTAAAATGCAAAAATACAGTTGTCCCTTCACATTCACTGGGGTTTGGTTCCAGGACCCCCTGTGAATACCCAAATCCATGAATACTCAAGTCCCATGATATGCAATGGCATAGCAAAATGGTGTCCCTTATATAAGATGGCAAAATCAAGGTTTACTTTTTGGATCACTATTTTTTAAAGAATATTTTCAAGCCATGAATACTTAAATCCGTGAATGCCAAATCAGTGAATATGGAGGGACAACTGTAGTTCGTATTCAAATAACTCAGAGGGGAAAAAGGAGGGGGGGCAGAATCTTGTCCTTCCTTCCCAGTAGGCTCAGGCAAAAGCAGATTGCTGCAATCTCTCCTACCTTGTATGCAGTGGTTAAATGCCAGTACTGCCAGTCACCACATTATAAGTTCGATTCCAGCGGGCTCCAAGGTTCACTCAGCCTTCCATCCTTTCGTAGGTCGGTAAATTGAGTACCCAGCTTGTGGGGGCAATTAGCTAACACACATTGGAAACTGTTTAACGCAGTGTAGATGTGTAAATAGCTGTTGCTTAAAACAATTTGTAAGCCGCTCTGATAGCCTTGTGGCTGGAGAGCGGGGTATAAATAAATAAATAAATAAATAAATATAAAATAAATAAATAACTTTTGCCATTTGACTACACTCTGATGTTGCTTGGCCACATGTGTCCAGTTTTCATCTGTAAAATGTTGGAGGGTATGCAACAGCCTCAGCCTTAATACCTAAGGCACCAGATCCCATCAGATCTAGGAAGTTAAGCAGGGTCAGCTCTGGTTAGTACTAGGATGGGAGACCACCAATGGATACCAGGTGGTGCAGGCTATATTTCAGAGGAAGGAAATGGCAAAACCACCTCTGAGTATTCCTGGTCTAAGAAAACCTATGAAATTCATCGGGTCATCATAAATTGACAGGCGAATTGTTATGTAGTAGAGTGTTTACTAACTGTTCTGTGGTATCGCATGAGCCCTCACCAGCTGCTAGAGATCATAGAATCATAGAACTGTAGAGTTGGAAGAGACCATGAGGGCCATCCAGTCCAACCCCCTGCCACGCAGGAAATCACAATCAAAGCATCCCCGACAGATGGCCATCCAGCCTCTGTTCAAAGACCTCCATAGATGTGTATCTATAATGGTATAATGGTACTAATATGCATGTATGTGTTAATACTGTTTTCCATTCTATTTAGTTAGTAAACTATACAATGATTAGACTAATCAGAAAAACATACATGTTTAGTAATTTAATAAGTATGTTATATTCCTGGGCTTAGGAGCAATGTTTTCCAGAGTCAAACGCTTTTGGATTCTATCCAGCCACTCTGTGACAAACTGAGCAATTTAAACTGCAACAAAATGTTAATTCCTACTAAACCAAAAACAAAAGCCACTTCTCCTTAGAACTCTGAAAAAGAGATTGTGGCTTAGAAAAATCATGTCTTCTGAATGTGAGACCCATTTTCTAGTATCTGGACCAGACTGAGGAGATTATCAGACTCTCTAAATATGGCCTTTTCATGATGCCAGGAGATTGCGAAAGGGGTTCTCTTTCACATGATGTCATTCCCCTCTTGTTATTTTTTTTAAATTATTTAATTATTTATTTATTTATACCCTGCTCTTCAGCCTCAAGACTATCAGAGCGGCTTACAAATTGTTTTAAGCAATAGCTATTTACACATCTACACTGCATTAAGCAGCTTCCAATGTGTGTTAGCTAATTGCCCCCCACAAGCTGGGTACTCATTTTACCGACCTACGAAAGGATGGAAGGCTGAGTGAACCTTGGAGCCCGCTGGAATCGAACTTGCAATGTGGTGACTTGCAGTACTGGCATTTAACCACTGCGCCACCAGGGCTGTGTCCAGTTTTCATCTGTAAAATGTTCGGCTGTCATTACGCCGGCACTGCTTTTTATTGACAGGCTAAGCCATCAATGGATCCCATTCTGTTTCTGTCACAGAATGTCCTGTGTCTGAAAACGTGCTCCGTTATGCTGGCACGAACCCAACATCAATAGGAGGTCCATGCCAGAACACTTCCAGGTGAGATCGGGACATCCAGGTAAGTGACACACTTTTTTGTACCCTTCCCAGCTTACTTGTAAAGTTTTAAGTGTGTTTCGGTGCTTGGTGTAACTTTTTGTCTTGTATTTTGGTTTTTATTTTTGAATTTCCTGCGCTCTCGTCTTCTTGTGAGAACAGCTGGGATTTCAATCCAGGAAGTGAAAGGAGCTCCATTCGAGCTCCATTCACTCCTGGGCTGCCCTGCTGAGACAATGAGCCACGATTAAGGTAGGTCTGAAAAGTTTTTAATTTTTATCATTACAGGGATGGAAGAGGGGCAGGAGAGGAGATTGACTCTCAGCCTTCCATCCTTTCGTAGGTCGGTAAAATGAGTACCCGGCTTGTGGGGGCAATTAGCTAACACACATTGGAAACTGCTTAATGCAGTGTAGATGTATAAATTGCTATTGCTTAAAACAGTTTGTAAGCTGCTGTGATAGCCTTGTGGCTGAAGAGAGGGGTATAAATAACTAATAAATAAAATTTTTAAAAATTGTGGGAATTTTTTTTTTGTTCCTCTCTGATAATCTCCTGAGTCTACTTTTTTTTAAAAAACCTGCCCCTATCAACATCATGGTGATGCAACTGGCTAAATGCATTGCTGCAGTGACATCAGGATTTTCACCCACCCCCACCCCCAGAACTCTCCACAGTGTGAAAAACCTGCTATGGAAAGTTTTCTAGCCCTCTTTGGCAGTTATTTTAGGGGTCCCAGGAAGCTTCAGATGGGATTGTGCATCTCCTGATTCTGCAGACACAAGCTGTCTGTTGAATCTTGCCCCAGCGCCAAGTAACCACTACCTATACAAAGATCATACCCTCCAACATTTCACAAATTAAAATTAAAATATGGGTCCAAACAACATCAGAGTGTGGACAAGATGGGTAAGCTTATTAATGAGGAAGAACACAAAGGTAGAAGTGCCTACAGTAGTTTGCTTTTGCCTGAACCTACTGGGAAGTGCAGCATTCATCCTCTCTTCTTCTCCTTTGTGAGTTAATGGAGTCCAAAAGTAATTTGTACTCCTACTTTTGCACTCTGAAGTCAGTTTGAGACAACCTAAGTAAACTGAGGACAAAGAGGGAAAGTTGGAGGAAAGAGAAACTTGGGATTTGTCTTCACTGATGGGAAACCCCGCATTGACCTTGTAGCTGCAACAGATGTGTTTGATCTGCAGCGGCCCCTTAAACACATCACATTGTAGATCGGAGTATCCCACCACACTGTTAGTTGTGTTGGAGTAAAAGGGTGGGCATACGCTGTTCACATATCCTGTACGTCCTACTATTTCCGGCCCCACGGCTGGGGTTGCTCTGGTGTGGGTTTTTTTCCTATTGGCCTGTGCATGCAAATATGCAAATTATACATTTCCCAGAGTACTGCATTACTGTATAAGCAGAGATACGCTTATACAGATATGCGCACAATAAAAAAAAAAAAGCACCAGAACGGACTCCCATCCACTGGAAGGTCTGTCCTCCGCTTTGCACCGAAGCCAGTCTGCAGACACTACATGACCAATAATCCAGGTTTTCCCCTCAAATGCAGAAAATACTGTGAATCTTACAGATCCAGAGTTTTCTGCAGAAACCCCAGTGAAAATGCACACCACCATTTTTTTCGCCAGTGTAGACAAGCCCTAGAACTTTTTAAAAGCAGCTGAAAAAGTGGGATGATGGAGGACTAATCAGGACTGTCCCTACAAAATTAGTACAGTTGAAGGGTATGAAAGATGACCCCTACATTTACAATATGTCAGTTCCCTACATATGTGAAAATATACCTCTCAAAACACACAAGAGTTCAGATTTCTGCTGAACTCACAGAGGTCTTTCTGCACATCATAACTAGTAATAAAATTCATAGACATGTTTTCTATGCCAAGTGGAATACCGGTAGATCTTTCCAAACTTAGGGAAAAGCCCTTTGTTTGTCTTTTGGTTGGTCTGGATAAGTAATCTCTATGAAGTACTGCTTGTATCTCAGGCAAATTTATATCATTATGGGCCAGCATGGTGTAGTGGTTGAGTACTAGACTACAACTCTGGAGACCAGGATTCAAATCCCTGCTGAGCCATAGAAACCCACTGGGTGACCTTGGCAAGTCACACTCTCTCAGCTTCAGAGGAAGGCCATAGTAAGCCTCCTCTGACAAATCTTGCCAAGAAAACCCTGTGGCAGGTTTGCCAGAGGGCTGTCATAAGTTGGAAATGATTTGGAGGCATACAAGAACAATTGTGGTATCAAGGAGATTTATTTATGTGGTTATTTAAAACAAAGCCTCTTTAAACAGAACATAAACAATTGTAGTTCCAGTGAAAACAATTCCAAACCAATAATTAATACCTGCTATAGAATCAACAGCAGTGCAAATGAAAATTACTTCCTCAGTAGCTGGTATGGACCCTTTAGAAGAGTAGGTTTTGCATCCTCTTAAAAAAGCTGATAGGAGTGCAGCACGTTCAATCATTCTGTGGCTTCAGAGCCCTGCTCTTTAGTCAAGTTTTCCTGAGTGAAGGAAGAATTGTTGCAGTTAGTTTTTAAAAAACAAACATGCAAAAGTAAAGTCCAAACAAGCAGTTCCAAAATAATGTCCTTTCCTGTTGGCTGTGAACATTGGTTAGAAGTACAGTTGTCCCTCCACATTCATGGGGGTTAGAGGCATGAGACCCCCGTGAATGTGAAAAAACCGCAAATAAAAACTAGGTCATGCCACCGCCCTCCCGCAACCCCTGCTGCTTCTCCCCCTCCCAGGAGCAGCGACGGGGCTACCCAAGACTCATCACTGCTTCCTCCCTCCCTCCCACCCCCCCCGGAGCAGCGACGGGGCTACCCAAGCCTCGTCGCTGCTTCCTCCCACCTCTTCCGCCCGCCCCCCCCAGGAGCAGCGACCCCGTTGCAGTTTTTTGGATGGCGGGGGGGGGGGGAGCTCCCAAAACCGCGAATAGTCAAAACCACAAATCTTAAAGTCGCAAATGTGGAGGGGCAACTGTACAGTAGGATCCATGTATCTGCGGGGGTTTGGTTCCTGGACTTCCACAGATACCAGAAACCACGGATAACACTGAACACCATTGAAAATAATGAGACCCCCGGTTTAAAATACCATAGAGTTGCCTTGGAGGACCTAGAAAATGTCTAGAGGATGCCTTTCTAGGCATTTTCTAGGAACACTCTGTGGTATGTGTTCTGTTTTGTGCCCCGCGGATAACTGAAACCACAGGCATTGGTTCCACAGATACGGGGAGGAGCACAGATATTGGTTCCATGGATACAGGGGTCCTACTGTAACAATTTACAGAAACAAGTGTTGTCTAGTGAGTTGAATGTAGGACTTTGGGAGACCAGGGTTCAAATCCCCATCCAGCCATGGAAATCCACTAGGTGATTTTGGGCAAGTCACATTCTCACAGCCTCAGAGGACCACCATGGCAAGCCTCCTCAGAACAAATCATGCCAAGAAAACCCCATGATAGGTTCATCTGAGTGTCACCGTTTACTGGAATTAACTTGAAGGTGTGCACACACACAATATGTATATACTGTACTGTATAGCAATTTACAAGCAATGTAGATACCCCCAACCCATTCTCAGTAATGAAAGTGTCATGAAGTTACCTTGTAAATATTACATAACAAGTGGGAACAACATCACCTTAGTGCAGCAGCTAACATTTTCTACTTGCTCTTCAAAGTCACTTTAAATGGCATTTTTAGCAATACTTTACCAGGAATTGTTCAAGCATTACATCATTTTCCACCCACCCACCCCAGCAACAAAATTTTGTAAAACGTAACAAATAATGCAACTTCTTTTGTTGTGTGTCTTCTAGTCATTTCCAACCTATGATGATCCTAAGGCAAACCTATCATGGTGTTGGGGGCGGGTTTCTAAGGCTGAGAGTGTGTGACTTGACCAAGGTCACCAAGTGGGTTTTCATGACCAGGCAGGGATTTGAACCCTGGTCTCCAGAGTCATAGTCCAACACTCACACCACTATGCCATCCATTTAAAATATTATAACAAGAAACAGAAGCACATTATTTTTAAAAGGGAGCTCAAGCTCTGGGCATTAGCCCTTGGAATGAAGTGGCAGGGGAGAGCCACGAGCAATAGTCTGTGGGGTGAACCAGAAGCTGTGGAGCATGTCAGTGGTCAGGACAAAATGTAAAGAGGGAGCCACAGGGTAAATCAAGAAGCTGGGTGAAGGAAGGAGCTGGCACTGCAAGGGTGAATTGTCCACCCCTGGGATTTGCTATCACTGGGTTGGAAGTCCACTTCTACTTTTATTGTTATTGTTTTGGAGAGTTATTGCAAAATTGCCTGCTCTTGGTGGCAAAAAAATTACCTTTTTTTAACAGAGGTATGCAAGAGATACTCTGCATGCCCCCAGAAGGTACTAGGGACTCACAGAAATTACCTTGGAGGCTGTATGTGGCCCATGAACCACATTTTGCTCACCCCTGCCATAGGGAAGCTTGGTGAGAATCTAGGAGACAAAATCAAAACATCACCAAGAATATATACCCTCCAACATTTCACAGATGAAAACTAGGACATACATGGCTAGGCAACACCTTAAAGGTCTTGTCATGATGGAGTCCCATCATGCTGCCTCAAGGTTGATTGCAACTCCTGGGGGGGGGGGTTGGTGAGAGGGTAGAGGAACAGGTGTTGCATGCTGTTCTATGACCATGGTTTCACTGTATTGTTTTGAATTTGCATATACTGTATAGAATCATAGAATCATAGAATTGCAGAGTTGGAAGAGACCATGTTCTAACTCTTTCTGCTCTAGCTCACAGGTTGAAATCCAGACTGTTTGGTCCTGCTTTCAGCGTCCCAGACCGTCTGAGATTTGGGGGGCGTGTCATGATGAAGTCCCATCATGCTGCCTCAAGGTTAATTGTAACTCCCATCATTCTGCCAGAGAACTACAACTCCCTTTATGTGTAAATAGTATTGCCTTGCCAGCATATTATCAGGTAAGGAAAGGGTTAATGGAAGGGAGGGTCTAACCACCTCCACAGAAGCTAGTGAGATGACATCATCAATGATGTCACACCACCTGACCAGGAATCACCAATCACAGCTCCAGACCCAGGAACTTTTGTGTGAAGCCATCTTTGTAGAAGAAGACAGACCATGTGGTTTTGAACAAGGGCAGAATTATGGCTTGTAGAGCAAAGCCATCCCCATTTGGCTTGGCTCCCAGCTTACCTGGACACCATCTGAAGGCACAGACTGCAGGTAGTGAGTAGGAATTAGGGCCCGTTTAGTTGCATTAGGGAATTTCTTTTAATTTCTCTGCTTTGGTTGGATGTAGCTAAATTTAGTAACTGAATGTAATTTAAAACAACCGAATGCTCAGATTTTAATACCATGTTGTTTTAGTAACTTTAAGCCTGCCTGGGAGTATGGGAGAACCCTTCCTCATGTGAGATTGCCTGACTTGAACTCACTTGAATAAAGTAAACTTATTGATCTTCCTTTCACTGATGCTTAAATGCGCCTCTATCTCTGGATCATGCTACTGTGACTTCTCTGTGGGGATAGAAGGGAGGAGTTATTGGATTCTCTAGTGGCCAGGAGTCCACTACCTATCAGAGACCTGGGACAGCTTCCCACTGCACTGTGCATGGAACGGAGGGCGGGGGGTTCTAAGGGAAGAGCCCCAGTCTAAATTCAGTGGATGGTGGCAGGTTTTGGCTTGGGGGCCTGTAGGGGGCATCCTGGAGTGAGGTTGCTCGGGGTTACCTCTACAGCAGAGCTAATCTGGGGTCCAGGGTGAATGAGCCCCAAGTTTAGCCCTTCACAGGTCTGTATCAGCTACTAAGGAGTATTTTCATGTGCATTGCTGTTGATTCTATTGCAGGTATTAATTATTGGTTTGGAGTTGTTTTTATTGGAACTACAATTGTTTATGTTCTGTTTATAGATGTTTTGCTTTAAATAACCACATAGATAAATCTTCTTGATTCCACAATTGTTGTTGTTATGTGCCTCCGAGTCATTTTCGACTTATGGCAACCCTGAGGGGATTCTATCATGGGGTTTTCTTGGCAAGGAGCAGCTTGCCATTACTTTTCTCTGAGACTGAGAGAGTGTGACAAGGTCACCCAGTGGGTCCATGTGGTCAAAATGGCAGAAGTTATTATTGAGGAAGAACATACAAGCTAGGGGAAGCTGCAGCAGTTTGCTTTTACCTGAGCCTGCTGGGAAGGGCAAGATTCTACACTCTCTTCTCCTCTCTCCCCTGCTGAGTTAATTGAGCGCAAACTGCTTTTGCACTTTGAACTCAGTTTGTAGTAAACTGAGGAGAAAGGGAGAAAGAGGGAAGAGGAGAGAGAAACTGGGACATTTTAAAAGTAGCTGAAAAAATTGGATGGCAGGAAGCCTTTTTATACCCCAGGAGTTCTTAACTTCAGGGGTCCATGGATGGGCTTCAAGGGATCCATGGGTGCAAAAAAGGGAAAGATTTCTTTCTTCATTTTTCTTCCTGATAACTTTGAATATATGTCTAAATGCATTTTTCAGCAGTGGTGGTGGTCCATAGCTTTCATGAGATTCTAAAAGGGATCTGTGACCCCCCAAATATTAAGAACCATGGTTATACCTCTTTGTCATCAGCAGAATCCAATGGCCAGCCTCTCTGGGCAGACATATCAGTCCAGAATCTGAATTCCCTTCACTGGGAAGCTGCCACCTGCAATTCAGTTATTCAGGCACAGGACAGCCACACACAGATCTAGCAACTCCTGACACTAGGAAATAAAAGAACTAGTTTTTGTTCCTGTTGATAATCTATTTCTTCCCACTGAGATCACATCATTATTGGTGTTCCCCCTATGCATACGCCTGCATGGATAAAGCTATCATTTTAAAAACACACCTATTTTAAATGCAAAAGTATGGAAGTGATAGTAGAAATAGCATTCTGTAAGAAGTGATACTGGGAATAACTTAAAAGTATGACCTCTATAGTGTTGAAACTGGAGGTAGGCCCATGCCCAGCCTATTCAAGGACAGACCATGATGATGTTATTTAATCACTGGCTGAAGATTAAGCAAATGTCAGAAGATTGCCTTCCAAAAATTCTAATTGGAGCTCTTTGTGCTCAAAAACTAAGGGAATTGAGTCCAGGAGGATCATCATATTTTTTTGGAGATAATGTGCATTTTCAATGGCTTTTATGGATGCTGTTCCTCTGTGTATTATTTTTTTCACCATTTCAATCCCGTGACGATTGGGTACTTACTACCCAGTCCACATGCAAGCAATAGCCCATCAGAAATTACTGTACCAATTTTATTGGATTAGATGGCCCACAAACCACCGACCTAATGTGGATCCCTCAAAACAATTTAGAATCTTGGTGTTTTTTTTCTAGTCTTTCAGTCCCTTGGTGATGAGTTAGAATTACATAGGATTATAGAGCATACATATCATTGCTCATTTTTAATTTTCTGGATTGACATCCATTTTTGGTTAACCAGTGCTTTGAGGCCATTCTATTAATCTCTGATAGGCTCTTTGCCTCTGCTCCAAAAAAAATAAATAAAAAAAAATCCTTTTTCAAACAGCACAGTAATTTGGTAAGATTAAAACACATCATTCCTATGAAGTTAATACTAGTAATATTCCTCTATTGAACAGGCACCAGAGGATTAACAAACAATTGGACTGAAGCTATTATAACATACACTCTATTAAATTATACTGTTGTAAATATACAAAGAATTCCTTGCTTATTGACAAAATCCTTTTCCTGTGTATATGTGCAAATGTGGGCGGAATGCATTTCAGGATTATGTATTATTTATGACGATATGCAGGAAAGGATCAAATGAATTTGAAACCTTAGAATCTGAAATAATATAACAAAAGTATTACTTGCTTTTCAAAGGAGAACTTCAAAACATGCTTCTCAACCAGTCTCCTGGAAATAGATCTTTGTCTTAAAGAATATAGGAGGAGTCATGCTGGATGACAGCAAAAGCCTACTGTCTCTAGCCCAGCACTGTTCACACAGTTCACTATGGGAAGCCTGCAAACTGGACGTGAGTTTAATGCAACCTCCAACTTGTATTCACTGTCAAGCTGATATTTAGAGATATACTGCCTCCAACACAGAAGGCAGTTTATAGTCATCATTACTAGTATTTAAGGGATGGTCCAGATGGTGAAATAAATCCTCATAGAATCCGGGGGGAATCCCATGTGTCCAAATGGGATCCCACAGTGTTCCATTGTTTTCAGAGGGAGGGAAAGCAAAATTTGGGAAAACTACAGGGGAAAGGCCTTCAGGGCTTTCCCAGGGTTTTTAAAAAGCTGCAGGGGAAATGTGCACAACCAAATCGCAGTGCAGCACATTCCTGAAGAGCACAGCTAATTGGTCAGATGTGCGCAGGGGGCAGAACTTGCTAAGGAGGGAGCACCCGGAACTGCTATGTTGGATTGTCACTGTAGCAATCGTGCACTGAGGCTACAAAACAGCCTTTCTTGTTTTCTTTTGTTGTTGTTCTTTAAGTGGAAGATCACTCTTCTGCATCTTGGATTTAGCTTAAAAAAAAAAAAAAAACTTTGGCGGGGTCAAGTTGGGAAGTATAGTAATTCACGCCATCTTGATTCACTTGTATACCTCTGTGTGACCAGCAAACACAGATAGCTTCACACACCAGCGACCTTGCAAAAAGATAATTGAGACAGATGAAAGCTGCTGCGAACTGGCATAGGTTCATACCAATCCACATTTTATTCCCTTATCTAGACCGGCCCTAACACTGGGGCTACAGATCTTTGCATTCTGCTCAGGAACCTAGGGAGCCCAGGCACTACAGTAGGAGCAAACGATAGGAGCACAGTGAAGGGCTGTTGGCTTGAAGCTTAGTTGTTTACTCTTCCTCTGGGTAAGCTAAGAACCAAGGGCATTGTGTGGTAGGTTTTCATGTGATTTCAAGCCAGGTACATCCAACACTTAGCTAACTCCCTGCCCTTGACCTCTTAACCAAAGTCTTCTTGCCTCTCCCTTTGTTTGTTGTTCTCTTTGGGCTAGTCAAGAGACTCAAGGAGAGATACTACTGAACTGCCTTGAATTGCACATTCTATTTTTGCAGTTGGATTCCACATCACAAGGGATTCAGGAATTCCTAATAACAGCTTAGCCTGCTGCCTCCCCCTTCCCATCATCCTCTAGATCAGTGGTTCTCAACCTGTGGGTCCCCAGATGTTGTTGGACTGCAATTCCCAGGAGCCCTCTGAGATCTCACCTTGATAGCCAGGTGGTCCTCCCAGTCATTAGTGAGGCTGTGAGTTCAATCCTACAGCCTCACTAATGACTGGAAGGACGACCTGGCTGTCAATGTGAGACCTCAGAGGGCTCCTGGGAACTGTAGTCCAACAACATCTGGGGACCCACAGGTTGAGAACCACTGTCTAAATTGACCTTCATCTACTTAAAACAGTTGACCCACATGTGAACTGGCAATCTGTGTTCCTATACAGATATTAGTTCATAACTTGAAGCCTGGAAAATCAAGGATGGCTGGTGCCCTCTGTGAATTCACAAGTGTCAGTGAACAATCAGGAAGTAAAGCCCTTGCTCATTCCTCTGAAATAGATATTGTTCAAAATCTATCCATTCAAACCCTATGTTGTTGAGTTCAGATTTTCCCAGACACACAAAGAACATTCCATCATTTCCCTAATGCCCTCTCTGCTCCTCATTTGACAAAGAATAACCCCCTGTCCCCATCTTCTCTACCTCTGTTACTACCACTAGGAATTATCTACAGGTTGAGTCCTAAGTGCATAATATACAACTGAAGACAAACAGTTGAAAATGTTTGAAACAATAAAATAGTATTTGAAACAATAAAAGTTCACAATTATTACATCACATACTACATATCTGCTTTTTACAACAAGGTATTTTACCATCCTGGGAAGAGAAATATGTTACTACTAGCTGTACCCAGAGTAACATAAAACTCACCAAAAAATGCCCGGTAGACCTCATGACAACCCAGTAAGGTAGGCCAGTGGATTTTTAAATTTGTCCTCCCCCTTCTCAGCATTCCACACTTTCCCCAGAATTGCTACGGGTGACTCGTTGTGTTGCCCTGCCGCTGCCACCTGTTCACTACCTGGGTCCTGTTGCAGGCAGCCCACCACCACCAATTGACTGTCTGGGTCCCATTGCAGTGGCGGCGTCAGCGTCCCATTCCCACCAGTTAATATTTTGGGTCCCGTCGCAGCCTGTGACTGGTGAGTGGCTGAGGGAGTGAGAGGAGGGAGGGGCCCTGGGGGTGTGGATGCAGATTGAGTGACAGGAGTGGATTGTGAGCTGGAGAGGGAGTTTGTATGTGGGTGGTGATTGGTTGTGTGTGTTTCCTGAGCAGCCAATCAGGACACTGGAAAAGGCAACATACCTAAGAGTTTTATATATATAGATGTTGAAGGGATACTGAAAGGCAGATGGAGTATAATTGGTAAGCTCTGCCCTCCTCACTAGGTATCAAGTGCCACTTTGATTCTTATAGGCACAGACTCCACAATAGTTACATCAGGAGATGGCGCAGAGCTGCTTGACTCCCAAGTGTCCCTGGAGAAATATAACTTCTATGAAATATCAGAGAACAAGTGTGTGTCAGAATGACCTTTCATGTTCTTGTGTGTCAAACAGAAACTCCCTTCTGTACTGCAAATAGGCTTAGCAGAAAGAACACGGTATTCCCTCTGTGACCTTAGGTGTCTAAAAGACAGTTGTTTGTTCAGTCGTCCCTTCAATAACTTCAAAGACTCATTAAATGTATGACATTCTGTCTTGTAAGCATAAATGCAATAAGATAATTGAATACACAAATAAGCACCTAATTAAAAAGCTTACCAGTTAAGAAACACGTATAGCAGAGCTTCTCAAGCTATCTGGTGTTGGGGAGTGTAAGTCTCTCCCCCCCCCCCGCAACCCCAATGTGCCAGGGACTGGTATCATATTTGTGCCCACTGACTGCAACTGTTTCTTTCTTTCCTGGAAACTCTCTGCAGACTGGCAACTGATGGCTTGTACTGATCCTGGGACCTCCACTTTGAATAGTATTGAGAGTATTTATAGATATGCTTGAGAGTAAGTAGCACGAGTTACTTAGGACTTTATTAGACACTTAAAAAAAATCCGGGGAGGTCAGGAGGAGGATGCCACTGTCCCGCTTCTGGCAGTCAATACCACATCCCGTCCTTCCTCTTGCTTCCTCCATGCTGAAGGGATGAAAAAGGTTCTGCTTTTCATTGACAGAAGTTTCTGTCAATAAAAAGCGGTGCCTTTTTCATCCCTCCAGCACAGAAGGAGAACAAATGAAGGACGAGAGGAGGACAGCGTCGTGCAATATCACCAGCCTGTAGCAGTACCGTGGCATCCTCCTCCTGACCTCCCCGGGGGGGGGGTGTTGCATCTGATAATTTCCTTACAATGGAGTAATTTCCATTGAAGTAAGTATGTATACAGTACAGAACTGTATGTAGCCTTTATTACAGGTTGGGGAATGGAAAAACTTTTTGTGCTTAACCTTCTGAGTGTTTTTGACCTGGGTTGGGTGAGGCCAAAAGAATAGCATCCATCTCTCCTGCTTACTCTTAGGTCCCATTTACATGGCAAAAATGTCCTGGGATGAACTCATGATGGACCCTGGTTGTTCACACGTTCAGTGTGACGATCTTGAGCTTTTCAGAAGGGGGGGCACCATATATTCTCCAAGGAGCATGACATTCCATCCCTCAGTTTATCCTGTGTTTTTAAAAAAGTCTCAGGAGATTGTGGAAAATCGGATATGTCAACAGGTCGGGACAAATGGCCAGAAATTGAGGTGGGCAGGGGTGGTCAAGGAGTTCAGAGAAGGAGGGGTCAGTGAAAGCAAAGCAGGTGTGTGTGTGTGTGTGTGTGTGTGTGTGAGCCTCAGTCACCTTTTTCAATGGATTTTTAGATTGGCAACCTCTTGGCTCTAAGTAAAGACTTTTCTTTTCCCCTCCTAATCTCTCCTCTCGGCTGAAAGCAAAGCAGGCACACGCACATGTGTGTATGTGTGCCTTCAAGCTGCCTAGGTGGCTTTGCAAGTTCCTTCCTCTGAAATATAGCCTACAGCTCCTGGTATTCAAGAGTGATTCTTGTGGGTTCTTAAAGACAAACAAGTTTTATTTTGCAGTAACCTCTGTGGATTTACAGCCATGTAAACAGAGCTGGAGAACTTAAGTTAAGCCCATCAGCGGATTTTTTTTACAGGAATTTTGCAGAGGGGGTTGCCTTCGCCTTCCTTCTCTAACCAATACAGAAGCAAACATTTGTGGCAGCCAATAGCATCGCTCGTTGTGGGAAACTCCACAGGAAATACGTCACCGAGGTTGTGTAAAAACGAGTAATCGTATCCTTGACTGACAGATATGTATGTGTATATATATATATATATATATATATATATATATCCTGGAACCTTTTCCTGTGTAAACAAAAAAAAAAAAACATGGGATACTATGTCTAGGGATCTTGCTTTTGTCACGGAAAAGGTTGTCGTGTAAACAACAATCCCGGGATATTGTTCATCCAGGGACAAATTGTGTCAACAATAACAGACAAACTTGGGATGTGGATATCTCACTTCTCCTTGGGATAAAACTGTCGTGTAACTGAGCCCTTAGTTTTTCCTCTTTTACCTCTGTCTTTTCTTTCTCCTCTTTTCTTTCTCCTCTTCCTACTCAGACTTTTCCTTTCTCTCCTCCTTTCTCCCTTTTCTCTCTCTCTCTGCTTTCTCTCTACAGTTCTTGTTCTCCTCTTATTCCTTTCTCTCTCTTCATCTGCCCCACATTGCAATTGCCTTAGAAATAAGATTCCATTTATATTAGTTTATTCATTCAAAATCCATGGATGCTCAAGTTCCATTATGTACAATGGCGTAATAAAACGCTTTGCTTTTTGGAATCCCCCCTCTTAATATTTTCGAGCTGTGGTTAGTTGAATCAGTGGATGCAGAACCCGTGGATATGGAGGGCCAACTGTATATTTATGTATCAACCTTCAAACAACTTTTCAGGATGCTTTGCATATATTTTAAATAGTGTGCTATAGTGAAATAGTAAAAACAAATCAATACCAATATAATGTATTAAAAACTAAGAATACCTTTTAGAATAGCAGAAGACAAGTGACCCACTGCCTAGTGTACAGCAATCAGCAGGTCAAAACCTATAACAATACATTTTTATTACTTTTCCTTTTTGGAAAGGACCCTTGCTATCTTGCCATTTAAGAAAGGAGACAAGCACAATATGACCGTATTGTCCAACGTTCCGTTATTACCAAATACATTTCAATTCCATATAATGTACCTGTGGGCAATCAGGGGCCCTTTCACAATACGCAGTTATAGCACTATGATTCCACTTTAACTGCCATGGCAGTATCCTTTGGAAGGGCAGATTGCTTGCCTGTAACTGTAGTTCTTCAAGTGGTCATCTGTGATCTCACACAAATGGGTTATCTTGTGCCTGCACAGTGTGTCTTTCAGAACCTTCTAGAAAGTTATAAAAGTGTTTTGGCAGTAGCCCCAGCCACCCTGAGAGCCTCTATGTAAGGGGCTTCCTGCCAAAACCACCAGTTCCATGGCTACCAATGCAGCCATACAAAGCACTGGCAAGATATGAGAGGAGAGGATGGGTGCGGTTGTGTGAGACCACAGATGACCACTTGAAGAATTGCAGTTACAGGCAAGCAATCTGTCCTTCTTCTTTATGGTTTTTGTGACTCACACAAATGGGAGACTAGCAAGCTATAGAAGAGACTGGAGGTGGGCGTGTCATTCCAACTCAACAACCAGTTTACTGCGCATGAATCAAAATACACACAGACATGTAGTATGAGCATGAATCCCCAAACCCAGATGAGGGAAGCAGATACAGAGCACAGTGCAAAGGCAAAGTGAGCATGAAATTCAACAGTGCATTCAAGGCAAAACAAATAGGAATGTCACAGCACATTTGAGGCATAGATGAAACAATTGCAGGTTCATCAAACAGTGTCCATATAAGCACTAAACATAGAATGGCATACCGTATAAAACACAAGCAAGATACAGAAGAGGAAAGAACTGATCTCCCAGAGGATGTATCAGCCCTGGACCTGGAGTCCACTCTGTAATGAGTGATAAAGGTCAAAGGCTGCAACCAAGTAGCCACTTGACAAATGTCCTCAAGTGGCACACCAGCCAGAAAGGCCAAAGAGACAGCCATCGCATGCATGGAATGGGCTCAAACTCGAGTCTGGGGGTCCTTATCGTTCATAGTTGAGATGGATAGCCACAGCCACCCATTTCAAAAAATATTGAGAGGAAACAGGGAGTCCTTTCTTAGTCGAAGAGTAACACACTGTCTTAGAGAAGTGCTGATACCAGAAATTCTCCATGTAGAAGGCCAAAGCCCTTCAAATGCCAAGAGAATCTAAAATCCTCCCAGATTCAGAGGTCAGGTTCTGCATGAAAAAAGGCAGAAGAATGTCCTGGTTCAGAAAAAAGGTGGACACACCTTCAGTAGGAAGGTTATGTTGGGATGGAGAAAAGTCCGGTCAGGATGGAAGCACAGGTATGGGTGGTCCACACAGAGAGCACAGAGATTGCTAACCTGATGACCTGAAACAACAGCAAGCAGGAAGGCTGTCTTCCAAGAAAGTAAATGAAGCTTACAGGTGGCCATCAGCTCAAAAGGCTTCTGAGCAAAGTGGAACAACACCAGGGCTAGGTTTCACTGCAGTGACAGGCCCAGCAACGGAGCATGGAGGTTTCTATAACCTTTCAGGAATCTCTTAATCAAGGGATCTTAAAAACAGGAAGATCTCCCTTGGAATTGGATGTTTGCAGAGATGACAGCTAGGGAGCGGCATAAGGAGACCAAGGCAAACCTTTGTCCAACAATGCCACCAGGAACTGAGAAACATGTTCTATGCCAGCTCGAGCTGAGCAGATCCCAAGGGGTGTTAGAAAGTCCAAAAACTTCTTCTGCTTATAGGCATAATAGTGCCTTATCAAAGGACAGTGGGCAGTGGAGAGGATGTCTCTGAGTACAGCCGCAAAGATGCTAGTGGACAATCGCCACACCACGAGGTGTAGCATTTTGAGGTTGGCATGATGAACCATGACTTGGTAAAAAAGTGAGCAGGTCCAGTCTGAGTGGAAGCTGAACGTAGACTCCTCAAGATAACTGAAGAAGGGGCGCGAACCATGGTTGCTGTGGCCGCCATGAAGCTATAAGAATGCCCATTGCTCTGTCCCAACAAGTTTGGCAATTATTCTAGTCAGGGGAGGGAAGGGATGGAAAGCATACTGGATATGGTGGTGTTCCCCAGTGAAAAAGGAAGGTATTACTTTGCAACCTGCTCCTGTCGGTCTGAGAGCAGAATTCCAGACATTGGAGATTTTCAGACGCGATTTTCGGCACGATATATTGCAAAACAGCTCCGTTGCTGCCACGTGGCAGGGGAGCTGTTTCGGATGATGCTGTTCCTCTGCCGAAACCCTCTGTGTCACTTCCATGACAGAATGGAGGAAACCGCATCGTATTTCACTCATGGGCAACAATTGTAAATGAAATACGACGCGGTTTACTCCATTCTGTCACGGAAGTGACACGGAGGGTTTCGGCAGAGGGACGGCATCATCCGAAGCAGCTCCCCTGCCGCGCGGCAGCAACGGAGCTGTTTTGCAATATATCCTGCCGAAAATTGCATCTGAAAATCTCCATTGTATGTGAAGAGGTCTATCCTTGGGGATCCCCAATGAGCAAGGATAAGTTTCAACACCTCGGGATGGAGCTGCCACTCATGGGATTGGTTCAACGATTGGCTGAGTGAATATGCCAAGGCATTCTCATCCCTGGGAAGATGGATGGTGGCACAAAGATCTGCCTTCAAATGCACTATTCCCAAATCTGCAGGGTCAGATGGAGGAGAACGGCAGACTTTGTTCCCTCTTGTTTGTTGATGTAATATATGACCATTGTGTCAGCAACTGAACCACCTTGCCCCGAAGGAGAGTTTCTCAAAGGAGTGGGAGGCTTTTTCTATGGCCAGCATTTCTGGCACATTGATATGAAGACTGTGACTAAAGCCCTCGAACTGAATGGTCATCAAGATGTGCTCCCGAGCCCATCATTGAGGTATCCATGGAGGCAACTGTCTGCGAGGGGAAGAGGATGGAAGAGCATGTCCATCTGAACATTGGCCAAGTCTAGCCACCAACAGAGTAAGCAGTGCACAGGCAATGGAACGGTCAGCCACTTCCTCAGTTGGCAAAACTGAGATAGGAGGCACCTTTGCAGAAGCTGCATTCGAAGCCTTTTTGAAGTAGGGAGTCTACGTCCTGGAGAAGAATGTTGGAGAGGAGAGGAAGTAGAAATCTGATTGGTTGGATGCACATGGGGGGGGAGGGTTTGCTGGCAATGAAGTGACTGGAAACACCATTTTGGAGTTTTGCAAAAGTGATTATGTGCTTTTTCACTGTGCTGAGGGGACCAAACAGCCATTTTAAGTGGGAGGTCGCATGTATGCACCTTTGATTTACAGTTTAAAAAAAAATACTGTGCAGTAGTGGCAACTTGTGGAGAATAATAATGCGAGTAATTCACTTGCAGCCATGATCTTGATTCACAGGCATGGCTGTGTGTGAACTTCAAACACAGATAGCTTCACATACCAGTGATCTTGCTAAAGGACCATGGAGACAAATGAACACTGCTGCAAATTTGTATTAATGAGCAGTGATCCACATTATATCGCCTTGTCTATAGAAGTTCTTAGAGTGATAGTCAAGAGGTCTTGTCCGTCAGTGGTGGTGGCGGTGAGTGGGGTGGTCCTCATCTCTATAGTGGTAAGTATCAGAATGTTTGTATCCATAGGAGCAATTACTGTAGTCAGAAGAATGTTGGTACCAACTATAAGACAAGTCGGTGGAACTGTCGGTAGGGCTCCTATGGAAACAGCAAAGCCAAAAACGATGATACCAATGGTCATGGTGTCAAGAATGACAGGACTGATGGTACCTATGATTCCGACCATCATAGGAGGAAGAGTAAGGGTCAGATGAGGATGAAGAAGAGGTGTGTCTCCTCTCCCTTTGTGACAAAAGAGGTTTTGCAGCCAATGTAGCTGACATGGAAGGACCCACAGACAGTGGAGTTACCGAGACTCTCACAACTGGGGAGGGCTCCCAAACTGGAGATTTCTGGCTTAATGGTAGGGCGTATTGGTGAAACAACTTTGACACCTAATGAAGAAGTACGAGGCACTTCTGATTCTTGAAGAGGTGGAGCTGTACAAGTAGGTTGTCCTGAGAGATCCATTGATACAGACACTGTCTCAATGGTAACAGAAGGAAGGGCCACTGGGACATCAGTTCTGGCCATGGAGGAACACGGCACTCCTTATCCTTCAAATGCTTCTTATTATTGTGTTTCCTCTGGTGTGTCTTGGAACCCTTTGAAGCATCCAGCAATCAACCTGGTGTGGAAGAGCACTGAGGAGATCTTCTAGTATCAGATTGTTACCCAAAATGCTCCTTGGAAAATTCCAAGAAAATATCGAGTTTCTAATATGTTGGGGAAAATAGCAACAACTCGACTTTAGCTATGCGAAAGGGGGTAACAAGGGGATCTTGAAAACCTTTGTCTACCAGTACTAGTTTGGATGGAATATACACACATGTAAAATTAAATATGGTTTTTATTAAAGAGTTCAAAAATAACACCACACACACACATTCACACAAAAAAGCATTCACACAAGGCTACAGAAAGACAGTAGGGAAAACTTGGATAGAGGATAGCAAGAGGATTTGTTGGAGGTGATACAACCTGTCCTGTAGTCAATCTGGTAAAGTGGATGGAGGAATCTGGGGTGGCCACACAGAGGGACAGAGTGTCCCCTGGAACTGAAGTCTGTGCGTGCTGAGACATATTGTTGGGGGCCATTTATACCTCCAAATACACCTGAGGGGATTGGATGCTTCATGAATTGAAACAATAGATTTCCTGAGCCTTCATGAATTGTACAATGAGTTTCCTGGTCTTGACAAAAGGTGTGGAAGATGCTAATGTGTTTCTTAATGTCCAGTGATTGGATTTTAAAAGCTTGAGCAACCTGTGTAAGGGTTGGGGACTTAGGAAAGGAAGTTTCAAAATCAGCAAATACAAAGGTTTTCATCCATCATCTCCTTTTCAAATGTACAGTGGAGATTGTGTCCTTCTGACTTTTAGCCTTAGGTTTTCCTAGGGTAAGGCAGGGCCCTCAAATGACCTTTCTGAGACCATCCTGCCTTTTCCCTTGTGCAAGGTCACATTGATGACCCAAATTAGACAAGGGTCAGTTGGCTTTAGGCCAAGTGGAACTCAAAGCTGGAGCAGACTTTACTGGTGATGAACCTAACTCCAAGTTGGAGGTTATTTATTTATTTTATTATTTATTTACTTATTTATACCCTGCTCTTCAGCCCCAAAGGCTATCAGAGTGGCTTACAAATGGTCAATTTAACAGTTCCCTGCCCTCAGGCTTATAATCTAAATAAGACATGACACATAAGGAAAAGGGAATGGCAGTGGGGGTAGGGATTGAATCCAGCAGATACTGCTGTTTCTTCTCTCCCTCCAAGGGCAGGGCCATAGCAGTTGGGCTGGAGGGAGGGCCTTTCCCCTGCTTCTGGGCCCAGGCCTGATGGAGTTCTGCCTGCCTCTTCTTCTCTCCCTCCAAGGGCAGGGCGGTGGCAGTTGGGATGAAGGGAGGGCCTTTTACCTGCTTCTGGGCCCAGGCCTGGTGGACGTTGAAGTTTTTATTGTTGATACTGAATTCAAAGTCGAAGGCCAACTAGGTCGAGCCATGTTCACCAATGTGGAGCATTGGGAGGAAGGCATGCCTGGTTTCAAGGGTTGCTTATACAATAGAACCTTTAGGTGGGATTCTTTGTTACCACACGCCTGAGGTGTGAAAACTCTACCGCAGCACAAGAGGCAACCACATGAGCGTCACAAAGGGAGAGGAGACACTTCAAGTGCCTATCTGAGCTTGGAATCTTAGCACCACATGTGACACATTTCTTAAAAGAACCCAGTGGGCCCAAAGAGAAAGTACGGCTCAGATGCAGATGCACCAAGGAATTGCTGATACTGGGGACAAGCTCCAGGCTGTAGATTCAATCTGAAGTCTGAACCGAAAATCATCAAAATGGAAAGAATGAGGTTCCAATCAATGCTGCTGCAGTGGTAGAAGAAAAAGGAACTGGTGGTTTTGGCAGGAAGCCCCTTATATAGAGTCCCTTGGGGTGGGAGGGATTACCGCCAAAACACTTATGTAACTTTCTAGAAGGTTCTGAAAGATGCACTGCGCAAGTGCAGGAAAACCCCTTTGTGTGAGTCACAGAGACCATGAAAAATTGTGGGATTTGCAGTTTGGGGAAGCACTAGACCTCTCTGGCTGAGAATTATAAATACCTCAGCCTAAACTACAAATCCCAGGATTCCCTAGGGTAGAACCATGCCAGTTAACATGGAACCACAGGGCTATAATTGTGTAGAGTGAACAATTCCCCAGTTTTGTCACTTGACTTCTCATGGAAATGGCAAATTCAGGTTAGTGGGGGTGCCATTTACATGGGGAAGACAGCATTCAGGGAGCATTAACTGTACTCATCCTCTGGTCCATTCCCATGAGTGTGAGAGAGTGGGGGACAGAAAACAGCTACAATCCCAGCTACTAGCTCAGCCCCTGCCCACTTCTCAGGCCCTGCCCCCTTCTAGGTTTCATCACACCTACAACCATCGGGCTAGATGTGATCCCCACAGGGGCAAAAAGTTGTCCACCATTGATATATTCTAATAGCGCTTAAACTTCAAATATCCCCCATGCTCACCAGTGGGAGTCAGTGCAGTTTTGCCATATTTTTGGCTCTCTCTGAGTTGTTTTAGTCCCAGGAAAGGCCTTTTCTAAACCAGGAAGTAATCCAGAAATCAATCCAGTGGGAAGGAAAAAAAAAAAAAAAAAGGAAAGAAGGAAGGAAGGAGAAAAAAAAAGAAAAGGCCAGATGGTCTCATGTGACCAGACAGCATGGGACCATTTTTAGTTTAAAAAGAAGGGAGGCTTTGAAAGTTTTATTCCCTATTCAGTTGGTCCTCCATATCCATGGGTTCTGCATCCATGGATTCAACCAACCACAGCTTAAAAATATTTGTGGTGGTGGTGTGGAATCCAAAAAGCAAACCTTGCTGTTTGCCATTTTATATAAAGGACACCATTTTACTATAACATTGTATATAATGGGACTTGAGCAACCATGGATTTTGATATCCACAGGTGGCGCTGGAACCAAACCCCAGCAAATACTGAGGACCCACTAAACTAACTTTTAAAAAGATCACTAATATACATGATGGGTGGATATATTTCAAAGCTGTCTGTGTTATGAAGCATGCTGTGATCTTCAAATTAAAATCTCATTAAGCAAAATCAACCAACTGAAGATTTTAGAAGGAAGCTAAAAGTTGTCTTGCATTCATTCTGTCAAATATACAACATGTGAGTGACACATTGGTAAATGCAATTATTTGAGCTGGGTTGGCAAATGAGAGAGAACACAGCATAGAACAAACTGACTAAGCAAATGATTGAATCTGTCATGTCTTCTAAACTGGAGCTGACAGTTACAGTTCCTGTCAGAACTAACACCCAATTATCCTTTTAAACTTTAGTATGGCCAAGTCACCACAAGGTGACCTTGCTTTCTTATTTTCATTCAGAGAATCTTTGATCTGATTGTACTTTAGTAATTTCCAATAGGTATCTTTGACAAGTCAAATGGAAGAACGACCACACAGCAAGCAGAAAAACAGCCCAATGGTGACTTTACAATAGATAAAAAAATGACCCCAAAGGGAAACCCAGTGTGGTGTAATGGTTTTCATGTTGGCCTACAACTCTGGAGACCAGAGTTTGAATCTCTGCTCAGACACAAAAAAATACTGGGTGACCTTGGGCAAGTCACACTCTCTCAGCCTCAGTGGAAGGCAATAGCAAACCTCCTCTGAAAAAATCCTGCCAAAAACAACCCTGTGATAGGTTTGCCTTAGGGTCACTATAAGTCGGAAATGACTTGAAGGCACACAACAGCAACAGTAAATCTAGAAGGCTGGTTTAATCAGAGCTTGGAAATATTATGTTTCTGGACTAGCTCCCAGAATCTGCCACCCATATTGTATACTTTTAAAAAAGCAAACAAAATTCTCTAACCTCTGGATTTAATGTCTGTTCAGAATAAAACTGGATCTTCTTCATTTTCCATGGACAACTAACGGAGGTTTAACCCATGTGCTTGTAATTTCTGAGACAATGGCTACATTCCTTTGTATATGTTGTGAAGTGGATTCTGACTTTTGATGACCCTGTCATAGGGTTTTCTTGGCAAGATTTATTTAGAAGAGGTTTTTTGATATTGCCTTCCTCTATGGCTGAGAGAGTGTGACTTGCCCAAGGTTACCCAGTGAGTTTCCATGACTGAGCGGGTATTTGAACCATGATATTTGAACCATGATATTCCAGTCCAACATTCACACTTCTACATCACATTGGCAACATACATGGCAGTAAGCCCATTTTAACATAATAGAGCTTAAATATATGTATGCAGAATTGTGTTGCAAAAGTATCACATCCATAGTGCTGAAGATTATAGTTGCTCAGCCCTGCATTAAATGCTTTATTCTCCAAATTAAGAACATATAGATATCGATTGGTTTACTGGTCACTTCTCCCCATAGGACCTTAGGGACTATAGTTCTTGAACACATAGTTGGAGAATTTTCAGTAGATTCTTCAATAGATTCTTGCTGAGATTCTTTTTACTGTTAAACAGGCATAAATGGATTATAAATATGTGGTCATGATATAACCCAGTGCAGAGGCTGGAAATAACTAGTTAAAGTTAAGGAGTGTGTACTAATTCCACACCCTCAACAAACCATATAAATGTTAATTTGGTTAATTGCATTTACTATCAGAGCTTGGGGAAAACTGGTTAAATTCAACTAGTTATGTGCCACTTCATTAATTCCATGCCCACAACCAAGCTTAATTAAGAGCTCTCACTATTCCAATGAATAAGAGATTTTACCTTGTTATTTAGTGCAAGTGATGGTCTTGTGAAAAGGAGGAGGATCACATGATTCAGGGGCCATCTACACGACAAAAAAAGTCCGGACAGCTTCCGAAAGATCGGCCATCTGTACAGACAGCCGTTCATATTAATACATGTCATTCAGAGAGGGAGGTTGGCAAAATTCACCCTAAAGTCCATGACTGGCGGATCTGGGACTTCATCCGAATCTCTGGCAAAAATCTGTGTAGCTTCCGAACGAGTGCCAGTTTGGCCAGTCCTGTTCACACACATACGAATGAGGGGGGAATGTGATTGGCTGGATGAGGAGAGAGGGCGGGGCTATCAGGGAGGGAGATGGCCTGCGGCCACCATGTTGGATTTTGCAAGCAAATGGTGGCAGAAGCAGCAGAAACTGAGGCTTGGGCTGAGGCTGGGTATAGAAAGTTGGCACATGCATGCACATGTGCTTACACACACACACACACTACACATCTTGAGTGGTCTGGGCTTCCTGCTGCCTTGGGAGGGCTCAAATCTCGGTGGAGCCCTTCCTGTCTGTCATGCGGAGCTCGAATTCTTGGGGCTGCCCTGGGTGAGTTTTTGCCACTTAGGAAGGGAGATTGCCAGTTGCTGTGCCTCGGAGCACCCACCTGCCCGAGGTTTGTTCTCCCCCCAGCCACCCCCCCTTCTGGCCCCTTTCTGAGCAGGTTCCCTGCGCCTCTCTTTGTAACCGCCGGCGGGCATGCATGCTCTGTGGAGACCTAGCGGTACTCCATTTCTTTCCCCTGTCCCAGCCTCCCTTGACCCAGTGGCCAGCTGACTAGGAGTCATGCAGAGTTTAGGGGGGATTACAAACCGTGTAGGCAGTTTGCATCCTTGCAAATGCCTACCTTTTCGGAGTATTTACTCCCTGTACGGATTATTTACCTGTTGTATAGACAGGACCTTGGCTTATTGTGTCTAAAAAAGCGGGGGAGATGCTCTTATCTGATTGCCTCTTAGAAGGAATGCAAAAAATCTGGAAATAGAGCCTCTGGAGGAACTGACTAGGATGTGTGAGAGAGAAATTGCAGAAGCGAGATCTTCAGATTTGCCTGTCTCCTCCCAAATTGGGTAGTCTATAATTCTTCCCCTCCATATTTAAAGTTTAAATGCATTCAAGAAACTACAGCTCCTACTCATTAGAGTCAATTTGACATTGCTACGATTAAAACTTTTTGGTAGTAATTCTTTAGGACGTATGTGCATTTGCCTCGAAATAAGGTCCATTGTGTGCCATTAGAGTCCCTTCTGAATTATGCCAATAATAAAATGGGCATTTGGAGGCAATCATGATAACTAAACATGCTATCCTCTGAAAATTTCATAGTTTCTTTAATAATTAACAATTTAATGAATTAATTCATGATGAATACAACAAATCAAACATCTCCCTTCCCAATATTAATGGTAATAAATTGATGATATAAACCTGCCAAGATTACTGCAGCCACAACATTGTGAGTTCTATCCTACAGAGCTCCATGGTTCATTCAGCCTTCCATCCCTTTGTAGATCAGTAAAATGAGTACCTGGCTTGTGGGGGCAATTAGCTAACACACATTGGAAACCACTTAGAGTGCCTAGCTTGCTATAAAGTGGTGTAGATCATAGAATCATAGAATTGCAGAGTTGGAAGAGACCACGAGGGCCATCCAGTCCAACCCCCCTGCCACGCAGGAAATCACGTTCAAAGCATCCCCGACAGATGGCCATCCAGCCTCTGTTTAAAGACCTCCAAGGAAGGAGACCCCACCACGCTCCGAGGGAGTGTGTTCCACTGCCGAACAGCTCTTACTGTCAAAAAGTTCCTCCTCATGTTGAGGTGGAATCTCTGTTCCTGGAGCTTGCACCCATTGCTCCGTGTTCCAGTCTCTGGAGCAGCAGAAAACAAGCCTGCTCCATCCTCAGCGTGACATCCCTTCAAATACTTAAACAGGGCTATCATATCACCTCTTAACCGTCTTTTTTCCAGGCTAAACATACCCAGCTCCCTAAGTCTCTCCTCATAAGGCATTGTTTCCAGACCTTTCACCATTTTAGTTGCCCTTCTCTGGACACGCTCCAATTTGTCAATATCCTTTCTGAATTGTGGTGCCCAGAACTGGACACAGTATTCTAAGTGAGGTCTGACCAAGGCAGAATAGAGTGGCACTATTACTTCCCTTGATCTAGACACTATACTTCTATTGATACAGCCCAAAATCGCATTGGCCTTTTTAGCTGCCGCATCACACTGTTGGCTCATGTTCAACTTGTGGTCTACTAGGACTCCTAGATCCCTTTCGCACGTAGTCTCATTCAGCCAGGTCTCTCCCATCCTATATTTATGCATTTCATTTTTCCGCCCTAAATGCAGTACTTTACATTTCTCCGTATTGAATTTCATTTTGTTAGCTTTGGCCCAGCTCTCCAGTCTATCCAGGTCATTCTGAATTTTGATCCTGTCCTCTAGGGTATTAGCTACTCCTCCCAATTTGGTGTCATCTGCAAATTTGATAAGTATGCCCCTAATTCCCTCATCCAAGTCATTGATAAAGAGGTTGAATAGCACTGGGCCCAGGACAGAACCCTGTGGCACCCCACTGGTCACATCTTTCCAAGACGAAGAGGAGCCACTGCTGAGCACCCTTTGGGTTCGGCCGGTCAACCAATTACAAATCCATTGAACAGTTAACTTGTCTAGCCCACATTTTACAAGCATTTGTTTGCAAGAATGTCATGGGGAATCTTGTCAAAGGCCTTACTGAAATCAAGGTATGCAATGTCCACAGCATTCCCTTCATCTACCAAGCTGGTAACTTTATCAAAAAAAGAGATCAGATTAGTCTGGCATGACTTGTTTCTCTGAAACCCATGTTGACTTTTTGTGATTATGGCATTGCCTTCTAAATGTTCACAGACTCTCTGTTTAATGATCTGCTCTAGAATCTTCCCTGGTATTGATGTCAGACTAACTGGACGATAATTGTTGGGATCCTCTTTTTTCCCCTTTTTGAAGATGGGAACAACGTTTGCCCTCCTCCAGTCTGCTGGGACTTTTCCTGTTCTCCAGGAGTTCTCAAATATTATTGCCAATGGTTCTGAGATTATATTTGCCAGCTCTTTTAATACTCTTGGATGTAGTTCATCTGGTCCTGGAGATTTAAATTCATTTAGATTAAGAAGGTATTCCTGTACTACCTCTTTACTTATTTTGAGCTGGATTTCCCCTATTGTGTCCTCTGTTCCATTCTCCTCAGGTTGGTCCTCCTTTTCCTTTTCTGAAAACACTGAGGCAAAGAAGGTGTTGAGTAATTCTGCCTTTTCTCTGTCCCCTGTTAGCATTTTGCCATCTTCTCCACGTAGTGGCCCTATCATTTCCTTCTTCCTCCTTTTGCTGCGGACATACCCAAAAAAACCCTTTTTATTGTTCTTAACCTCCCTAGCAAGCCTGAGCTCATTCTGCGCTTTAGCTTTTCTGACTTTACTCCTACACGTGTTCACTATCTGTTTGAATTCTTCTTTGGTGATTTCCCCCCTTTTCCATTTCCTATACATGTTCCGTTTAAAACTTAGCTCCATTGAAAGTTCTTTAGTCATCCATCCTGGTTTCTTGAGACATCTCCCATTTTTCTTCCTCAATGGTACTGTTTGAAATTGTGCCTTCAGTATCTCCCTTTTGAGAAAGTCCCATCCGTCTTGAGGTCTCTTCTCTTTTAGTATTCCTGACCATGGAATCACCCCCAGTATTTCCCTGAGTTTATTGAAATCAGCTCTCCTAAAGTCAAGAATGCGTGTCTGACTATGCCTGGCTTCTCCTTTCCATTGTATAACAAACTCCAGGAGAACATGATCACTCTCACCTAAGGATCCCACCACTTGCACCCCATTAACCAGGTCGTCTCTGTTGGTTAGGATCAGATCTAAAATAGCTGACCCCCTTGTTGCCTCTTCCACCTTTTGGACCATGAAATTGTCTTCCAGGCATGTAAGGAATTTGCTAGACCTTGTAGTTTTGGCTGAGTTAGATTGCCAGCAAATATCAGGATAGTTGAAGTCACCCATCACTACTACATCTCTCCTTTCTGCATGTGTGTTCATCTGTTCTAGAAAGGCGTCATCCAGTTCCTCCGTCTGATTTGGGGGTCTGTAGTAGAGTCCCACAATAACATCCCTGTTGTTTCCCTCCCCTTTAATTTTTATCCAGATGCTCTCCACCTGGCTTCCAGTATTGATGTCGTGGATCACTTCACTGGTGTAAATATCCCTGACATATAATGCTATTCCTCCTCCTTTCCTGTTTGGCCTGTTTCTCCTATAAAGGTTATACCCCTCTATTCCTACATTCCAATCATGAGACTCGTCCCACCAGGTTTCAGTAATGCCTATTATATCATATTTGTTTTGTAGTGCAAGGAGTTCAAGTTCATCTTGCTTATTTCCCATGCTCTGTGCATTAGTGTAGAGACATCTGAGACCATGTGTTCCCTTTATTTGCTCTCTGTGCAAGTTACATCTGAGACCATGTGTTCCCTTTATTTGCTCTCTGTGCAAGTTTTTTTGCCTCCCACTGTTGGGTCCTTGCACTGTTTGCCTTGTTCCCTCTATGACAGTTTGACTATTTTCTCCAGCCCTTTTGCCTTCCAGAATACTGTCTCCCTCCCCCATATGACTCAGTTTAAAGCCCTCCTGATCAAATTCTTGAGACTGTTGGCAAAAATGTTTCTTCCAACTGTTGTAAGATGCACCCCATCTCTTGCCAGAAGTCCCCCCGCATGGAAGCGCAGTCCATGATCCAAGAATCCAATTTGTTCTCGGCGACACCATCTACGGAGCCAGTTGTTTATGTCGGCTATTTTCCTCTCCCTTCTTGGACCATGCCCTTCAACTGGCAGAAGAGACGAGATGACCACCTGTGTGTCCATTTCTTTCAGCTTCCTCCCCAGGGCCTCATAATCTCTTCTGATCTTGGGAAAGCTGTGCCTTGCAGTATCATTGGTTCCCACATGGACCAAAAGGAAGGGGTAATGATCCGTAGGCTTGACGAGTCTTGTCAGCCTCTCGGTCACATCACAGATCTTTGCCGCAGGGAGACAACACACCTCCCGAGTCATCTTGTCAGGCCCACATACCACTGCTTCTGTACCCCGCAGCAAGGAGATGTGTAAGTGCTAATCAATGTAACTACTAATCAATTTGTAAGCCACTCTGAGAGCCTTTGTAGCTGAAGAGCAGGGTATAAATACTCTAATAAAAATTAAAATAAAAAGATTTTAAGCTGTGTTATATAATACAGACCCATCAGTAGCACATTTTGCCAAAAATGCTTAAGCATTATGCAGTGTTTTTGTTTTGTTTTGTGGATGAATAATTTCAACAAGCCATATTTCCTGTATGGTACATGTTTTAATATGTAAGGTCACAACAGAGTTCATTGTAAGGATTTTTGGAATAACTTATTAGCATGAAATGTAGTTTAAATATACAGTAACCCCATGGCAGCCAGTGAAGAAGAAGTGACTTGTATGCTAGAAGACTGGCTCTTTCATTTCTGTTGACCTCCTTTTTACTCATCTAAGCTTTGTGTGTCACACTCTGCAGTTAGTGATATACACTTACAAAAACAGCTAATCAGCAGGACAGACAGCATCTTATAATGCAGTCATCCCACAACAACAATTGCTGCAATAGGCAACAGTTCTGGAACAAGATGTTATTAAAAATCATTACTCCCATGGTCAAGGCTGTTTATTAAACTATCTTGGAAAAGGAATTATGCATGGAAGAAGGTAATAAAATATGCTTCCTTGGGTTAGGAGCAATCCCCCCAAAGTTATTTTCACACACAGACACCACAATAATGGAAATTCAGATGAATTTATTTTTGATGCATATGAAGTAGATGTGTCTTGTCATGCCCACTGTATAAGTTCGATATAGTTCTATATAAGTTCTATGCAAACTTATTCATGTGTATATCTCATTTAATTCAATAGAACTTTAATACCAGCTAAATATGCACAATTCCTTGATCTATACTTTGTGACTCATTTCATGGTTTTGGATCAGACACTATTTCTCACTCTCAATCTAACTGTTCCACAAGACTATTGTGAGGATGAAATTGTAAGGTTCAAGATGACCACATATGCTTTCCAGTGGTTTTTGAAGTAAGGTAAGAGAAAATATAAGAAATACATTATAATAAATATTACAGCACTAGGAAGACTGGTTAGATGTACAGTTGTCCCTTCATATTCGCTGGGGTTTGGTTCCAGGACCCCCCGTGGATACCAAAATCCGTGAATACTCAAGTCCCATTATATGCAATGGCATAGCAAAATGGTGTCCCTTATATAAGATGGCAAAATCAAGGTTTGCTTTTGGGATTATTATTTTTTAAGCATATTTTCAAGCCATGAATACCAAATCTGTGGATATGGAGGGACAACTGTATATTGGACTGACAAAGTTTCAGTTTATACTGGCGTGCACAATTGCAGTGGGCCTGACAGCAGTGGGCCTGCATAAAATGGAGTCCAGCAGCCATTTTATGAAACAGCCACACACACAATGGAGATTGCTCGCTGTGAAGCCCTTTCCTTCAACTCTGTATCTAAAATATTATCATTTTACAGAAAAAGCTGATATTCCTTCCTACCAGGTCAAGCCGACCTGAAAGGATGTCTGCCTAAAAGATGTCATCCCGTAGCTATCTATATGTCCTGAGTAGACTTGCCAAGAAGGTCAGGAAACTGTTGTATTTTATGTATGCTTTGATGTTCCTTATGTATGCTTTACTTTTGCTGCCAGAAAGGCCTAATTAGAAAAATTGGCACAGGTAGTGACAGACACATCTTTGAGTTAGAGTACTAGAAGTCAAAGGGTATATAAGTTTGGCTCTTAGCTTAGTTCATTGTCCCTTCAATACTGAGGCACCACCTGCACAGGTCATATCTGTTTTGTAGAAGCTTGAGCCTTTGAATGTTTTCTATTTGCAATAAGCTTCCTGTTTCAAGAAATGCTGCTATTTTGCCTGTTTTTGTGAGCCTGGGACTGTCAGCTGTAAGGAGAGTGTATGTGACAGGCCAAGGGCTAACTTTCTGCCCCTGAGACCCTCCAGGGGCCATAAGGGATCCCAAAAAAATGCCCCCCTCCCAAAACCACAACACATTGTAAGTATGCCTTGAATTGAGACAAAACTGGTATTTTTTATGTTAAATGCTACAGTGGTGGCTGCAATGTGACCTGATGCTCCTGGAAGCTTCCAGGAGATACAATTTGCCATGGGGTGGGGACAGTCTGGAAGGGACAAAGGCCAAAAAAATGGCATTGAGAGTCTGTATGTGGCCCTAGGACTGCTGCTTTGCTCACATCCTGGTTTACATAAACCAATGGGAGCCTTTAAGATCGCATTGAGGAAAAGGTAAATGCATTAAAATGTCTTCAGTCTGTTTATATATATATATATATATATACAGTATATATATATATATATATATATATGAATATGAAAGGGAGGGGAAGAATTCAGCAGCCATTTTAAGACCTTTTTAAAAAAAGCATGAGCTTTTGTGGATTTCCATGTATTAGAAAAAGTAGAGTGAAATCCACAAAAGTTCATACCAGAATAAAATCAGCCTTAAAAGTGCTGCTAGATTCCTTCACCCTCTTCCCTTTTTGCACATTTAAAATGAACATTATTCCCAGATTTATTTATCTCTTATGAGGGTTACTGGTTCTAATCCTGCATAAAATGGGTACTAGTAATAGACTTTCTTTACAAACAAAAAACAAAAAAACAAAAAAAAAACAAACCAAAAACATTTTGGGAAACTAAAGTCAAGCCAAATCCAATTGTTACAGCAGGACCCCGTATCCACTTATTCATTATCCACTGATTCAATTATCTACAGGATACAAAGCAGCTCACCTATCACAGAGTCTTCCTAGGCAACTCTATGGTATTTTAAACCGGAAGTCCCATTATTTTCAATGGTGTTTGCTATTATCCACGTTTTTTGGTATTCACCCCCCCCCCGAACCAATCCCCAGTGGATACGGGGGTCCTACTGTAGTCCCACTCAATCAATGGAATTAATGTAACAGTTGGCTTGCCATTCAGTAGTTAATTCAATAGGTCTACTCTAGATAGGAGTCTCACTGAATTAGGTCTAAAAGTCCTGCTGGGTCAGACCAAAGACCTATCTAGTCATGCCTTCAATTTCCCACAGTAGCCAGTCAGTTGCCTATGAGCACTGCAGAAAGCAAGGAATCAGCACACTAGAATGCACTATTAACTAATGTCTTCTAGAAATTAGTATACAGTGGGGTCCTGGGATTTGAAATTTGGTGAGGCACTAGAATTCTCTGGCTGAGAATTCTAAGTGCTGCTCTCTAAACTGCAAATCCCAGAATTCTATAGGATGGAACCAAGGGAGTTAAAGTGGAATAATGGCACTATAATTATGTAGTGCTGTTAGCATGCCCTACTACCCCCCTCCCTATGATATCTCATAATTGGAAATATTAGACACTTTGGGGGCTCAAATTGGCTGGGGTGAACCAAAAAGAGATCAGATAGAGGTCACATTGACCCGGCATGTGTCTTAGAAATATTTTGGCAAAAGAAGCCCATATTAGGATGGTGTGGAAGCCCCTTAGTAAACAAGCCCATTAAGGAGATATGTGCTAATTCCTTCTTGGGCACCTCATCAACAAGTCACCCAACCAAACAATTAAGTGATCTATCCCAACCCCAAGCCTAAAGAAATCTCACCTCAGAAGCCCCTCCTGTCCACCATTGTGAGGTTGTCGTAAACCCATCAGTTCCTATCACCCAGCCATAAATGCAGTCAGTTAAGCTTTGTTCACCCATTGGGAAAACCATCCAGGCTTTGTCCTAGCCAGAGTACCCCTCCAGGATATAAAGCAGGATATAAATATTAGTCCCTCAACAATAAGAAAGGTGTGCCATAGTGGACGACCCTGGCCACTCACCTTCTGGGCACGCCTCTGGATTGGAACCTCCAGTCTGAGTACTTCACTACCTGAAACTTTGCTCTTCAAGACTGTTATGTCAGGATATTGGGACATGCAGTAGATTTATCCTGTAAAGAGCTTTAATGTAACAAACAGTCTGCAGTTTGCAGAAGCAAGCTAGCTGGGTAAATTTGCTCTCAGCTCTGGTGCAGAGCTGACTGGGGGAGGTGTTAGGAACTCTAGGAGCTGGGTACTTAGTTTTGTCTTATAGAGTTGAACTGAACAGTTCTGTGTTGGATTTCACAGAGAGAAGATGTTTTTTCTTTTGAATGCTATACTGTGTATATCTTTAAATACTCTTCATTATGCTCAAGTAAATAGAAGTTTTATTTAAGACACAAAGCCTGTGTCTGTGCCTTTATTCTGATGCCTGAAGGAACAACACTCTTGCTGTTTATTATATGCTGCCAGGACCTGTTTAGGTTCACAGTGCACACTAACACCTGATATGGTAACTATCACTGTATTTTCCTGAATCTCTCCCTCTATTCATCTTTCTGCCTTACTCCTTGAAAGCCTTGTGTGATTCTTAGGAATGTGAGTTGTGTGAGTATGTGTATTTTGTGTTATTTCCAATAAAAAAAATACTTTCTTTTACTTTAAACTGGAGTTCCCTGCAGTTAGTACTGGTATACATAGGTGAAAAGATCCCCACAGTTACCGTCCTCTCGCAGGCATACTGTTTGAACTAATAGTTCCCCCAGATAAGAATAGAGATTTTGATATCATGGGAGGGTTTCTAAAGCACCCCACACACCTCTTAGGGTAATAGTGTGAAGACCATGGTGTCTGCATAAGGGGGTTTAAAGAAGGTGGTTTCTGATGACTCAGAACTATTGTATTTGCCAGTTGTTAAGCTCCAGCCAATATTCCAAACAGTTTTAATATAAAGAAGGAGATTGGACAAAAATGGAACCAGAAATTTTGGATTCTTCTTCTTCTTCTTCTTCTTCTTTTTTTTTTTTGTGGCCAGTAACTAAAGGCACCAGATCCCATCTGAACTTGGAAACTAAGTAGGGTAAGCCTTGGTTAGTACTTGGATGGGAGACCACCAATGAATACCAGGTGCTGTAGGCTATATTTCAGAGGAAGAAACTGGCAAAACCATCTCTGAGTATTCCTTGCCTAAGAAAACCCTATGAAATTCATGAGGTCACCATAAGTTGGCAGGTGACTTGAAGGCACTTAGGCACACAAAGTATGAATCCCCGTGGATAGGAGCACAGAGCCTGCTTAGGAACTAGATCAAAAGGCGGGTAGCTCACTTGAATATAATGTGATTCAGAGGAAATCTAATAATAAAATTTCACTTTGCACCCAGTTTCACTGACTCTAGGAAGTTTAGCTTCCTTCCAGTGATTCAGTATTTCTTTTATATAGATACAATTCATTAAAATGTAATTGAGAAGACCTTTGCAGAAGAAAACTAACCAAAAGTATGACTGTTGAGTTCTGACCAGTCAGACTGCTATAAGTCTATTATTCATCCAGATGACTGGAAGACTGTGACTGAATCTGGAGAGTGACAAAGGAAGATATTATATTTTAGAAAAACAAAGTGAGGGTAATCTCCCTCCCCCTGCTACTGTCTATAAGATTAAATAAATCCAGAGGATTTTTTTAACCAATCGCATTTAGAGTTTGATTGAGAGGAAACTTATAAAGAGCTCTTTTCATTCTCTAAACCAAACAGTCATCTCTGTACCTTCTGGTGGGAATGGATAATGCTTTCTTCTCCAGCTTCAAGGACAGAAGTCAGAATATATTGGCACTGTATGACATAGCTTTGCCATTCACTGAACTTCTGATATTGCTTTTATCCTTTGTTGAAGTGGCAGTACTTAGCTGAAAGAATTGCTTCCACTCTCTTCAGGCACTGGCAATTTATTTATTTTATATTTAATGACTTATCTACCACTAGGGGTTTTTTTTAGCTGGGAGGGGGTTCTAGAAAAACCAAGCCTCAGGATGGTTGGCTCACAGTAATATATTTTTCAAGAGGAAAACACAGCAACATAACATTAAAAATAAATAAATAAAACAGTTCCAATAAAAAGCATATGAGAAACCTTACAGTATGGGGAGAAAGCAATCAGATGTGATTTACAGGCTTGAAGGAACAGGATTGAATTTGCCAGGTGCCTGAAAGGTAATAATGAGATCCCTGTGACTAATCTGGGAAGCAGTTCCACAATTTAGGGGCCACCACAGATCAGATTTTGTTGCTGGTGGCCACTTTGCCCAAGACAGAACCTGGTGGCACTTCACAATTTTTTTTGTGATCTCACCATCCAGAATGAGCTAGGATCATCTACCAACTTGACTACCCTGACAGTTCACCCCTGACAGATCTCCAAGGGCTCAGTTAAACGGTATAAAAAAACCGTGAAGAATTCGCTAAGAGTTCTAATTGTTTACATGTTTTGCGACTCTAAATCACTTCTTTCAGAAGGAGGGGTGGGAAAAAAACCATCTGTAGCGTATTTTAGGACTTCGTATTTTTTCCCGTCTTTTTTAAAAAGAACCAAAAATTATCGCTAAACCGATGATGTGAACTACCGGTGCGTTTTTAGATCGATTCCTAAAAAAGTACCGGAACCGCATCCGAAGGGGTGGGATATGGGAGTGGTTTCATATTCACAGCAGAGCAGAGCTGTGTGTGTGTGCGTCTTTCCTCCCTCACTCCTTGGTCTCTTCGAGCTTGGCTGCAGCCAGCTGAAGAATTCCAAGGTTGCCTTTCAGTCTCTGTGTGAATGTTCTTCGTCTCCCCTCCCTCCCTCCTCCCTCTCTCTCCCTGTATGCTCCACCAGCTGATCTATCGACAGATCGTTGTTTTGTGTGTGCATGTTTGTGCGCGCTCGCAGTGCTGGTATGAGAGAGGGAGAAAAAACAGTCTACTGACATAGGAGAAATGCACAGCAAAGAGAATTCTTTTCCTTCCATCCTTTGTCATTAATCCTTCCCACTTCCTGGTCTCCCTGCTTTTTAGTTGCTTTCTGGTTTTCTCGCTGAGATCAAGCTGTGAAAGGTGATACTATTGCTTTGTATACAAATCCCTTCTGAGGAACGCCTGCAATTAAAGCCCTTTCAGAGGAACTATTCCCCCCAACAAGCCCCTCCTGCTTCAACTGTGTGTGTTTTCAGTGAGTGGCTTTAAGAGGCAGGTAGGCACGCCCCCTGCACCTTTGCCATCTGAACTGAGAAGCGAAAAAATAAACAACACAACTGAATCCCCTATAAATCGTATGAACTATCCATCACTGCTGCGAAAAAGCACTAAACCGCAAATTGCCGCATTAAAAACTGTCATTTAACTGACCCCCAAGAAACCAACAACTTATTTTCCTCTGCTGAAAACTCAGAAGCAAACTACACAGATGGCAATATGATTTACACTTGATTATAGTTAGCACTGCAGTGTAAATTAAAATTGTAATGTAAGATTCACTTTACTTTTAGGACGTTATCAAACAGGGCAAATAAGGCATCATAAGGATGCCTAATGTTCATGAAAGAGCGTGCGTACCACATGATGTTGCCTTTTCGTGATCATGTCCTGTTAAAAAAACATACTTTTTTATTGACTTTTCAAGCCGTCAATTGATCCCCATGGTGCTTTTGTGCCGCATTCCCGGCATTTAAAACTTTGCACCATTGTACTCATGTGAATGCAGTGTCAATGGCCAGTCCGGTGAGAACACTTCCGGATGACATCCAAGTAGGTGACACACTTTTTATTACCCTCCCCAGTTTACTTGGGACTTTTTTAGTGTGGTTAGGTACTTTTCGTAACTTTTTCTCTGTTATTTTTGTTTTTATTTTTGAATTTCCCACACTATGTATTTTCATGAGAATACATGAGATTTCAAAGAGGAAGTTCACTTTCTCTTTCATTGCTGGGGAAGCCTTTGGGTGGAGGGAAGATAAGTGTGGCATGGGACGTTCTTTTGCTGGCATAAAAACGACAAAGTCATGCCGGCAAAAGAATGGGTGTGGTCTGACAAAGTCCTTAGTTTACATATCTCCCATTCCATAATATTACACTAGGATTCTAAACTCAGTAATAAATGTACTGTTTTAATACGGAACTCCATCATATTTCCCCCCTAGTGCTTTATGTCCTATCCACTTTTACCACTGATTGCAGTAGGAGTCTGCTGGAGGGGAAACTATGTTCTCTGACAGATGCAAAACCAGTTCATTATTTTTTTGATTTACCAAAAATAACAACCCTCTAGTTTTTATTGAAAGAGAGATCTGCAAGATGATGGATGAGCCCATGAATCACATGCTGACAGTTAATCAGGTAAAAAACAAAGATAATGGCAAAAAGCCATGTGTCAGTCAACTTCTCTTTAGATCATCTTTGAGACAGTGCTGAAGGCAGGGTTTGAGAAGCTGATGTCAGGATGGCCGTTTGTAACTTGAAAATGTTCTGCCCAATACTATTGGGAACAAAACTGCTTTAATTCCTATAGGAACTGCCAAAGAGAATCAGGTTGCTGAAACTTAAAATGAAAGCAACAAATCTTGTCTGGGAAAAGTCTGGAGCCTAAGAGCAAACACTACATGCCTACAAATTGTCCTGGTAAACAAATCAACACTTTGCAGGCTTGATCTATAAAAACACTGAAAAGAAAGGGAGGGAGGTAGAGCATTATTTATATTATTTCTGTGATGAGAGTCAAGCTAATCAACCAGAGTCAAGCTAATTGCTTGGTTATGTATTTTATTTTTAACATTTACAGTAGGATCCCCATATCCACTGGGGATTGGTTCTGGGCCCCGCATGGATACCGAAAACCGTGGATAATAGCAAACACCATTGAAAAAATGGGACTTCGGTTTAAAATACCATAGAGTTGCCTTGGAGGACCTTCAAAATGTGAGACTCTATGGTAGGTGTGCTGTTTTGTGTCCCATGGATAACTGAATCAGTGGATAATGGATCAGTGGATACAGGGGTCCTACTGTACAACATGTTAACCTTGATTCCAGGGTCTCAGGAAAATTTGAGCACCCAGAATGATAGGCAATCTTTCTCTGGAACAGTTAAAACTGATTGACAATTAACAGTGGTTAATGATTATGCTAAGCGATGCTGGATACTAGAGGGAGTTAATAAACGCAAACAAGCAATGTTTGGGGGGAAATACCCCACAGAAGAAAAGAATAAACAAAGGCAAAGAAGCCAAATTCAAGCATCAAGCAACCCATGGGACTTCGGAGATAGTTTTTGGGTAGCATCAAAATAGTACCACAGTTCTTGAGGGTTGTTCCCACCCTCCACCCCACACCTGGAGGTGGACAAAACCTGAACTGAATTGCTATATAATTGGAGGAAAACAGCCTCCTAAGGCTGAATCTACACCTGTAATATGATTCAGTTCCAATGTACAGTAAACCTGCTCTGATTTGACACCATGAATGCCACACTAATTTCTTCTACCGGAACTCACAGTGGCTGTGGGTTTTTAATTCCTGGCATGCATATCTGTATCAGCCAATAGACTTTCTTGTTTTCCTGTCATTCTTACCACCTACCTGCACTCCCACTGAATGGCTCCCTCACTGCCCCCTCCCAATTTGAATGTTCACATATCCGAATGTCCAACAGCTCACAGGGCTTCTGAAATGGAGGTGTCCCTACAGGTATTCGAATACAATGAATTAAAAAAATGGTGACACCACACTTGCATGGTGTGGATGTCAAGCTAAACCCCTTTGGGCTCCTTCCCACCATGAACTGTGTGCACTCCCCACCCACCAGGCTCAAGTTATGAATGTGTGTTTGGGGGGGCTGGTGGTTATGAAGGGGAGGGTTATGAAGTTTGGGACGTTCTGATTAGAGTCTGGGCTATTGTGCTTGGAGGAGGAAAGAGGGCTGAAAGGAGACCAGATCGTGCCCCACCTTTTGATCTCCCCTTCATTTCATCCATTCCTCCCTAACCAACACCACTGTGTCTCTCTTTTTTTGTCCACAACTCCATTCTACATCCTCCTTCTCCACCTTTTTTCTTCTGCTCTTTGTAGGCTTTCCTGGGCTACAAATGAAGCTGGTGAAGTGGCTGCAAATCAACAACAAAAAAGGTGACACCATGCTTGACAGACCTAGGTCCATCAACCTGTTCCACCCTCCAACCTCCCCCCATTGCATCCCCCCCATGTTTTTCAAAGCTGGTTTTCCCCAGAAACTGTGAAGTAAAAAGCTTTTGGGTTTTTAAAAATTGCTTTAAATCCCTCAGGCATGAAAAAGAAGTACTTTTACTTCAAATCGGGAGGAATGTTGTATGTTCAAACAGGATCAGGATCAAGGTAAGTACAAATTATTTTGAAGGTATGGATTCAGCCTTAGAGTAAGTTAGAAGAAGGTGGTACAAGGAAAATAATGATGCAATATGCTGAGTGCCGAACTGGATATGATATTGAAGCTGTGTGAATACATCGGATGTCTTTGTTACCACCCTCCCTTCACAAATTTGATTTAGGACCCTATTATGGTGTGTTTTAACTTTTCCCTCTGATTCCCTTATGACACCCCCCCCTCAACAATCTGTTATCGGGATGGAGGGGGCAACAATTAAATAAACAGAATGGTTCTACTTTAAATGCCAGGCTTGTAGTAGTCAAATGGCAGTATTTAAAGTACAGTTGTCCCTTCATATTCACTGGGGTTTGGTTCCAGGACCCCCGTGGATACCAAAATCCATGAATACTTAAGTCCCATTATATGCAATGGCATATCAAAGTGGTGTCCCTGATATAAGATAGCAAAATCAAGGTTTGCTTTTTGGATTATTATTTTTTAAGAATATTTTCAAGCCATGAATACTTACATCCATGAATACCAAATCCATGAATGCTGAGGGACAACTGTAATGTGTATTACAGGGGGAAGGGATTTTGAGTTGTTTTATATTATGTATTATTTTATTGTTGTAAGCCGCCCTGATTGTTCGCAGAGGGGCAGGATATAAATAAATTGTATTATTATTATTATTATTATTATTATACTTTAAAAATAACTGCTAAAGTAAAATGTGACTATTGCATCTTAGTTACTTCTGAGAAATGGGGCAAGTAAGGAGTTGTTTCTAAAAGGTCAGTTATAAGGATAGCTAGCTACTATTTTCTTAAATACAATAAGTATAATAGTTTGCTTTTAAAAAGTACTGGATCATATCACAGCCCTCATTCCAATTGCTAGTACCAACTAGAATAGATATATTGAATCAATTGGATGTTTCACAACAACTGGTGATTAAGCAGCTGATTCAGTAGGTTTACTCTGGTTGGGACAAGCAGTTGGATTCAGGCCACAGACTCACAGAGCTGGAGTGGACCTTGGAGGTAATTTAGTCTGCCCTCTACTTAATGCAGACTGTACAACGCAGGCTGCAATGACAGCATCCCTAACTGATGGCTATAAATGTAAAATTTCCAGAAATGTTGACATTTTTCTGACATTTGGGGGGGGGTCAAAATTTTGGAAATTTTTAAAAATGCAATATTAGCACCCTTTAAAAATTAAGTCACTTTGTTACTTTAGCAATTTTATATATAATGTATGTAAGCGAGGGGATCTTGTAGCACCTTTGAGGCTGAGAGAAAGAAATTGTAGCATAAGCTTTTGTAGGCTTGGTCTACTTCCTCAAATGCATGGATACCAATTCTATGAAAGCTTATGCTACAATTTCTTTCTCTCAGATTGGACATTACCAGACGTTGCAAAAATCACAGGATTATGACGTCACAGTAGCATGAATGGGCCCCACTATCACACGACGTTGTCATCTTCATATTATTACTCTGTGATCCAGCCATGAAAAACGCGTTCTTCCTCATTCATGGGACAAGCCATCAATAGATCATCAATAGCACTCTTTTCATGCTATTGAAACCATGCCCCATTGTAATTGCAAGATTACAGCATGAATGGACGGTCCTCAGCAAGTAAACTTCTGGGTGAGAATGTGAAAACAATCCACAGGATGCTCTTTTTATGAACTGTCCCCTTTAGTTTGCACATTTTTATGTTTGTTTCAGTGCTTGTATACGAAGAAAAGTCAGAGAGAGTAAATATATAAAATTAGCTGACCAAAAAGGAGCCGGTATAGTGTAGTGGTTTGAGCACTGGACTATGATACTAGAGAACAGGTTTCGAATCCTGATCAGCCATAGAAACCCACTGGGTGGTCTTGGGAAAGTCACACTTTCTCAACTCAGAGGAAGGCAAAGGCAAACCCCTGCTGAACAACTCTTGGCAAGAAACCCCTGTGATAGGTTTGCCTTACGGCCACCATAAGTTGGAAACAAAGGTACACAGCCAAAAACAAGTATGTAGAAATCTTGTCTTAAACATTAATTCATCATTCTAAAAGAAAATATTTGATAATCAATCCGCCCCCCCGAAAGGCTTTTGGGGGGACATGGGAAAATCTTTTTCCCATGCCCCCTCTTTTTCCCCTAGGTCTTCACAGCTCTACAGATGGCCACCTAGCTTTTGCTTAAATACCTTTAGGAAAGGAGAACTCTCCTCCTGGCAGCTTATTCCATTGCCTGTTCACTCCTCCCACCCTACATACCTGCCTTTCCCTACATCACAGCCACTCCATTTAGCAGCTCCCTGCCTGACACTCTGTGTAGTAACTTGACAGGTGGGCTGGAGGTGCTGCTGCAGCAGAGGAGGGGGTTTCAACTGCTCAGTTGTGCTGGCCTAAATCTGGACTCAAACCAGTGTTTCCATTTGAGAGCAGGTACCCTAAAGGCACCAGCCTGACTGTGGAAGCTAAGTAGAGTCAACCCTGGTTAGTACTTGCATGGGAGACTGCCAACAAATCCCAGGCGCTGTAGGCAATATTTCAGAGGAAGGAACTGGCAAAACCACATCTTGAATATTGGCTACAAAAACCCTATGAAATTCATGGGGTTACCATAGGTTGACAGGTGTCTTGAAAGAACATATACACACAGAATGTGTTTGGCCACATCATCTAAACCAGGCATGAGCACAGTGCAGTTCTTCAGATGCTGTTGGATTGCAACTCCTACCAGCCAGTGCTAGGGAATACTGAGAGTTGCACTTCAGTAACATTTGGAGTGGCTACATTTTATACATTAATTTATGAGAATAACAATGGTTATGGCACAAATGTTAAATATATTCCTGCTTTCAGTAGGTAAAGTGTACACAGTCACTTTCAGCAGTCACAGAGTGGTTCCCACCTGAGCTGTCCCATATAGGTTCTTCCAGCCATGAGGGAGTTGCTCATCCTCTCAGATGGGAGAACCCTGAAATGGGTTGTGAAGGGCTAAACCTGGCTCACTCCCCTGGACCCCAGGTTAGCTTCCCTGTAGAGGTAATCCTGAGTAGCCTCACTCTAAGATGCTCCCTACAGACCAAAAAAAAAAAAAACCCACAATGTAGCCGCCACCACCCACTGAGTTAGACTGGGGGTTCCTTCCCCTTGGGGACCACCCCTTTTTCATACACAGCACAGTGAGTAGCCGTGTATAATCTCTGATAACTAGTGGAACTTCTTGCCACTATAGAATCAACTCACTCCTTCCTTTTAACCCCTGAGAAAAACTCAAAAGTAGCATGATCAAGGGATAGGCATGTATAAGCATCAATTATAGGAAGATTCTAAGTTTACTTTATTCAAGTGAAGTCAGTCATGCAGTCTCACATGAGGCAGGATTCTCCCATACCTCAGGCAGGCTTAAAGTGATAGCAGTCACAGAGTATTAAAATCAAAGCATTCAGTTACTCAAGTTACATTCAGTTACTAATTTAACTACATCCAACCAAAGTAAAGAAATTAAAAAGAATTCCCTAACGCAACTAAACGGACCCTAATTCCTACACCATACTTGAAGTTTGTTGCCTTCAGATAGTATCCAGGCAAGCTGGGAGCCAAAGCCAGATGGGGGGTGGCTTGCTCTACCAGCCATAATTCAGTTCTTATTCTCTCAAAATGGCTTCACAGAAAAGCAGTTATATCTTAGTCAGAGTTACTGGGTCTAGAGTTGTGATTGGCTATTTCAGGTCAGGTGGTGTGATGTCCTTGATGTCATCTCATTAGCTTCTGTGGAGATAGAGTTTTAGACCCTCTCTTTCATTAACCCTGTTCTTACCTGATACTATGCTGGCAAGACAATCTGTTTATGTATAAAGGGAGTTGTAGTTCTCTGGCAGAATGATGGGAGTTGCAATCAACCTTGAGGCAGCATGATTGGACTCTATCATGACATGGGTGTTTAAATGAATCGAAGTGGATGACATAGTCCTTATTAGACGAATCATCTTGCAGACATCTGCACATGTTTGGGTCATGTAAATGGTCTCCCAGCTGCAAGGCACCTGCTCAGAGGTAAGGAGGGAAATTATCCTTGATAGAAATTTTAAAATGAATGTATCCAGGGAATCTAGGAACAATATGTGCATGCATATCTTTCAGTCTCCTGTTATTATGATGAAAGTGTAAGCTCAACATTCTTTTTTCTTTTCTTTTGAATTATATGGAAAAGATGCACACACTACACATTGCATATTTAAATGCATATTGTTATGCATGAGCTTGAAAAATGCACACACTACAGTTTAGTCACTGGGGACATGCATTACAAAATGGATACAGTAGGGAAATGTGCCAAGTTTCCATACAAAAGGGAATAAAGGAAGAAGTCTTGCTATTTAATAGGGAACTAAAGTGGAATAAGAAAGCTGGTAGGATTCAAAGAAGGACGGCAAAAGCATGATGGACAGATTTTCACATTAAGCTCACTCTATGATACTCCTTCAGTGCTGCCATCTGCCTGTAGCAAAGTGAACACGTACTGATTTCATAGTTAAGATATTAACTGGAGACTGATGTTTGGATTTCCATTTGATTTCAGGAGAAAATGTGAATATGAAAGACACATGGCCAAGGTGCTTCTAAATGCATTACCAGATGGTGAGAGAGATGGGAAAAGAAAAACATTTTCTGTTACAGTTGGAGAGCTGACAGTTTTGACAATGTATTCCTTTCCCCTTGCAAGAGCTTTACAACTGTTTAAAGGAATAGCTAGATAGATACCATATACCCTTATCACCCTCAGATGACTAGAAATTCAGAAGCTACAGCTCCATATTGCTTGAAATTCTTTTCTCAACAAATGTATTGGAACAAATGTTAAGAGGCCTATTAGTCCTCTTCAGGGCTAATATGTTAAGAGGCTCTTTTGCAATGCATATCCCGAAATCCGGCCAGTAAGCATGGCCAGTAGCAATGCTGGCTGGTGGGGGATTCTACTAGTCTAAAATTTATCTTTCCCAAGTTTTATGATAAATATGCAAGGAGAGGGAGCATGCTAGTTCCATCTCCCTCCATATCATTTCTGACACTCTCCTGAAATGAAGGGAGACTTTCTGAAAGGGAGACCCTCCCCAGTCTTTTTTTTTTTTTTAAAGAAAATCAGCTTCCACATCCATAAGGTGCTGGAACTGGTGCTGGAGGGTAGGGCTAACATACTTTCCCTTCTTGTGTATATATTCTTCCCAAATACATAACGCTCAAACATGGTTACTAATGTAGGTACATCTGACATAGGATAAAAGATAACATTCAAAGGGTCATTGCTCTTTGGGGACACCTTTGTCTATTATTTCTTCAGCAAGATTTTTGAGAAGAGACTGGGACAGAGGAGATTAACAGGCTTCTTTGTGGTATCTGGAGTTAAAGACCCAGCAAACACATTAGTTAACCCAAACCTGAGTTGGAAACAATGGTATTTTGGAAAGAGGGATGAATGTAAAGGGAAGTCCCTCGGTGGAGGGAATCACTGTTATATGTGTTTGTTAAGTTCTATGTATAAATTGTATGTTGTTTAATTTTAAAATTAATAAAAATATTAAAACTAAAAAAAAAATAGTTAACCCAAAGTTTTAAAAAAGAATAAAGGTGCCAGACATAAGCAGTTATTAGATTCAGCACCTTAGATATATATCTTAAAGTCTTGAATAAAAACCCAGATTTACTGCATTCCTGGCACAAGACCCACCAGCCACCCCACGCCAAACAAAAAGACTGCTGCAGCATCAAGGACAGTATGGTAGCATGGTAGAATGCCAAACTAGGACTGCAATTACAGATTCAAATGCCCACTTAACTGCAAATCTTGCTGGATGACCTTGGGCTAGTCATGATCTTTCAGCCTGAGCTACCTCACAAGATTGTTTGAAGGACTAAATGGTGTGTGTGTGTGTGTGTGTGTGTGTTACCATATCCTACCACCACCCCCGTTTCATAACTGAGCATAGTGGACACTTTTTAGAGTCATGCTGGCTGGACACTGTTTGGGGTTAAGTTGTTTGACAGACAGTCGAGGTCATGATGACCATGCCCAGAATACTAATGGTAAGAAAGCTCAGATAGGATTATACAGAAAACCCAGCCATTAATGGGTCTATGCTAATCCTTTCAACATGCAATCAGTGACCTTTCCTCAACCCATACCTTATGGAAATCTCTCTTATACTCCTTACCTAACCAATCATCAAGTGGTTATTGCAGAACCATCAGTGCTTTGTCACTCTGGAGCTAAGGCAATCAGCTCCGGTAAATATCACCCTTCAACTCTGGACCTCTCTCTATTCAGTCCTCCAGGCTTTCACTTCTATAGCCCTGTATGGTTCATAAGAGTGTATGTTCTTGTATGATAGTTTATTGCTTTTGTTAATTCTAATAAAAATCTTTTGTTTTACTGCAAATGGAGTGTTATCTGCTATTTGTCCTGGTAAACATAGGTGGAAAGATCCCCAAAGTTACCCTTCTCTCACAGTCCTCCTCTTTGAGTTATGATTTCCCTAAATCTTAAGGAGACTATGTCATAGTGGGCGGGACCCTAACATCCCCCCCACCCTTAGAGTAAAAGATACATGTGAAAAAAACTATACAATGCCACGAGCACTTTGGATTAAACGGTGGGATATAAATGTAGGTGGTGACAGTGCTAGTAGCGGTGATGATGGTGCATTTAATAAACGATCAGAAATATACCATTTTTTTCTGGATTAATAGGACAAGTCTTTAAGAGGTGATCTGGAACATTGCACATCTATAAGGAAGAAATACTCATCCCAGCAATAATCTTATACTGGATAAAGTATATGAAATGTTTTCTATGTTGAAATGGGACCATTTGCTTAAATGGCTAGTCATTAAATCAACACTCATTTTATCTGAAAGAGGAAAATGAATGGATTCCTACACATAATGATACAGTTGCTCACTGCCAGAGTTAACCTTGCCAAACACCCACTCTTCAATCTGGTATAGAGACGAAGGGCAACTGTTCTTCACACAAACTAGGCTAAACGCCCATAACGGTTGTCGGAGGGGGAATGAAATTAAAATACAAAAAAGTTAAAAATAGTCTCTCTCTTTCTCTCTGGCTTTTCTTCGCAAACGAAGATTCAGGAAGGACTCATCCTGCGCTTTCTGCAAGTGCGCTGATGACTAAAAAGGCCAATCTGAGATAAACAAGTCCGGTTGCAGAAAGCACAACAGAAGGTCTCCTTGGGTGATGTTTTTGGGTTGTGATTCTTTCTGCGTTGTCATTTCTCTTCAAGACTTGTTCGGCGTGAGTTCTCAAATAAGGCTGCAGCATTGTGGATAGGGCGTCTCCATGTCTCCCAATGTGAGGCCAGGGCGGACCACTGTTGGTGATCAATTTGGCCGAGCCTGAGATGTTGTTTCAGGGAGTCTTTGTATCGCTTTTTTGGAGCGCCCCTCTTACGCTGACCCGTGGCGAGTTCACCGTAGAGTACTATTTTTGGGAGGCGATGGTCCTCCATCCTAGAAATGTGCCCTGCCCAGCGCAGCTGTGTTCTCAATATCATGGCCTCAATGCTGGTGATCCCTGCTTGCTCAAGGACAGCAACATTTGTCACATAGTCAGTCCAGTGTATATTTAGGATTGTGCGTAGACAGCGCTGATGAAAGCGTTCGAGGAGTCGTAGGTGGTGGCGATAGGTGACCCATGTTTCAGATCCATAAAGGAGAATAGACAGTACAATGGCTCTATACACACTGATTTTTGTGCTTTGCCTCAGGTGTTTATTGCTCCAGACTCTTTTGTGAAGTCTTCCAAATGCACTATATGCCTTTGTTAATCTGTGATCAATCTCTTTGTCAATCTTGGCATCTGAGGAGATGATGCTTCCCAGGTAGGTGAACTGCTGAACAGACTTGAGCACAGATTTGCCGATGGCAATGTGGGGATGGTGGTGTTTGTCCTGTGGTGCAGGCTGGTAAAGAACTTCTGTTTTCTTCAGGTTGACTTCCAGCCCAAACAGCTCTGCAGCTGTTGCAAAGCAGGATGTTAGGTGCTGCAGAGCTGCTTCTGTGTGGGCAACAAGGGCATCATCATTGGCGAAGAGCAGCTCACGGACTTAAGAATTAATATGGCATAATAAAAGGGAAAAATAAAGGTGGAATGTGAGGATATTTGAAATGACAAATTAGAGCGTTTTTTTTTAAAAAAAACAAGCTTTAAATAAATCAATAAACATTAATTACAAATTCTGCAGAAATTCTGATCAATATTTTCTGACAACAGGATAAATGTCTTTTTCCAGCCAGACTGTCAACCTACATGATGTTGAACAAGGCATGGAGGGAACTGGTCTTGAGTGGAGTCATCTCTTAGTGGGATGAAGGTCTAGACAACAGGAGTCCCTAGAGAACATTTAGGAGCAGTAAGCATTGTTTAATTTATGCTTACAGCCTAACTGAGCACTTACACCAGGGATGAGAACTGGGTGGCTCTCCAGATGTCATTGAACTGCAGCTCCTAGAATTATTTACCATTGGCTAGGGCTGCTGTTTGTTGTGGTCTGACAACATCTAAAGGGCAAATCCCACCCTGGTCTTATACAAAAGATCCCACACCAACTTAAAAGACTAAAATATAGTATATGTCTTGTAGACTAGATGCATGAAAAGTCAGATACATGAAATGTCCTTAGCGGACTTTGCTGTTATGTGCATTACTTTCCTCTGAGACTGAGAGAGTATGACTTGCCCAAGATCATATGGGTGCAGAGTTAAAGAGGGAAACAACAGTGAGGTCAAATGCTGTGAAAAGCAAAAGGCAGTCTGTGACAACTGAGGTTTAAGTATATGCAATAAAATCTCAGTGACCTTTGACAACAGTCGGGTTCCTGTGATGTCTTAGGGAAGGCACTGTCATGGAAAGTATTGGGACAGACCATTGTACAGAGAGCTTAGAAAGCTAATTTTGAAAAGCAAGTGATTTCCTGTTACTTGTATTGGTATTGGAAAAGTAATTTGCTATTGTAGCTAGTTATAATGTTCCTAAAAGTAACTCATGTGGCTTATTTTGTTCCTTCCTACTACTTTTTCAGTACCTTACATTTGTTAAAAAAAAAAAGGGGGGGAATGAGAAGAGAATTGCATAGAGCTTGAAAAAGTTCTCCAAAATGTCCCTAAAATCCCCCATGTCCTTTAAATCAAGAGTAGGAATCATGTGCCTCCACCACTCCCATATTACAAGTAACATTTAATGGATGAAGGGAGTGGGAGACAATGATGGACTTAAGAATAATGTTTGATAAACAAAAATATCAACCTGCAAGAAAGTGCAGAATTTGACAATAACCTCAAGTGAGAATTTTTCACCATTCACACACACAGTCTAACAGGCGTGGGAGATCATCAGAGTAAATTGTCCAGGGCCTGGAAGAAAATACTTCCTTGCAGGAAGCATTAATCACTGCCCCCCCTTCCTAATTATGACTCAGGGAATCTGTTTTTCTTCACTCAAGCAACCAATTTAAATCCTGAGAGGAAAAGAAATGTATTCTAAGGGGAATGCATCTTAATATTTGATGCAAGTGTGAGTAACACTTCACAAATGTTGCTCCTTTTAAGTTTTACTCACACTTGACTCTGTGGCTCACCTATGGACTGAGGAGAAAGCAACTTGCATGGGATCCACTCCAGGTTTTAGTCGAATAGTTAAAGAAACGTTCCAGGATACTGAATCCATTTGTGGGTAGAGTTCAACATTTTGGATAGTTCCTTCAATGTCCAGAATAAAGCCTCAAGTTCATTCACCATCCCACTGACGCAAGAGCTACCACAGAGGTATGAATCAATGGAACTACAAATCCTACAAATCCTAGCAGCTCTAACCAGCATAATCAAGAGTGAAGAGTTGAGGAGTCAGAGTCCAGCAACATCTAGAACAATAGTTCCCAAACTTTGGTCCTCCAGGTGTTTTGGACATCAACTCCCAGAAGCCCCAGACAACAGTCAAGAATTCTGTGAGCTGAAGCCCAAAACATCTGGAAGACCAAAGTTTGGGAGCCACTGTTCTAGTAGGTTGTACAATGGGCCCTTGGTATCTGCTAGGGTTTGGCTCCAGGACCCCCTGTGGATACCAAAATCCATGGGTGCTCAATGTCAGGAGTTAGAACTCCATTTTAAAATGTCCAAACAAACTGCAGAGTCATGCTGAGTTAAAATGGCTGACTCCATGAACTGCCTAGTCTATCTTAGCTACAAAAGGATGGTTCTTATTGGTGTGTAAGATCATGTGATTGAGTAAGACAGTGCTCTGTTACTGTGTATATGGGAGGGCTCAGAGCAGAGCTCACTCTTCTTCCTGTGAATGCTGAGGCCGGGTGAAGCAGTTTCTCCTTGGATTGTAAATATTTGTATATATTGCAACTGAGTTTGAAGATAAAAGTGCCTCCTGCTCATTTGGACAACAAACACTCTGTTTGTGAGTAGTCTTGGGAAAGGGTTGCTACTGAGTCTACTGAGACAGGGTTTTTTGGGCTTCTGCTGGGGACAATTTGTGGCACATTTTGGAGAATGAAATTGTGATCAGAAGATGAAATACAGTTGCCCCTCCACATTCGCGAACTCAGCATTCGCGGTTTTAATTAATTATTCGCGGTTTTGGGAGGGCCCCCCGGGCCCCCCCAAAACCGCGAAAAGGGGCCTCCGGAGGCCCCTTGAAAGCCCTGGGAAGGAGCGGGGAGGGCCGGGGAGGCGTTCACGGGGCCTTTGGAGACCCTCCAGAGGCCCCATGAAGGCCTGGGGCGGGTGGGGGGAGGCCGTGGGGGCCTTCACGGAGCCTTCGAAGGCTCCGTGAAGGCCCCGGGGAGGGAGGGGGGAGGATGGGGAGAGGATGGGGGGAGGCCTTCACGGAGCCTTCGAAGGCTCCGTGAAGGCCTGGGGAGGGTGGAGGGAGTCCGCGGGGGCCTTCACGGAGCCTTCGAAGGCTCCGTGAAGGCCCCGGGGAGGGAGGGGGGAGGATGGGGGAGGCCTTCACGGAGCCTTCGAAGGCTCCGTGAAGGCCTGGGGAGGGTGGGGGAAGGCCGCGGAGGCCTTCACGGAGCCTTCAAAGGCTCCGTGAAGGCCTGGGGAGGATGGGGGGGAGGCCGCGGAGGCCTTCATGGAGCCTTCAAAGGCTCCGTGAAGGCCCCGGGGAGGGAGGGGGGAGGGTTGCAGAGGCCTTCACGGAGCCTTCGAAGACTCCGTGAAGGCCTGGGGAGGGTGGGGGGAGGCCCCGGGGAGGGAGGGGGGAGGGTTGCAGAGGCCTTCATGGAGCCTTGGAAGGCTCCGTGAAGGCCTGGGGAGGGTGGGTGGAGGCCGCGGAGGCCTTCACAGAGCCTCTGAAGGCTCCGTGAAGGCCCCGGGGAGGGAGGGGGGAGGGTTGCAGAGGCCTTCACGGAGCCTTGGAAGGCTCCGTGAAGGCCTGGGGAGGGTGGGGGGAGGCTGCGGAGGCCTTCACGGAGCCTTGAAAGGCTCCGTGAAGGCCCCGGGGAGGGAGGGGGGAGGGTGGGGGGAGGCCTTCACGGAGCCTTGGAAGGCTCTGTGAAGGCCTGGGGAGGGTGGGGGGAGGCCGCGGAGGCCTTCACGGAGCCTTGAAAGGCTCCTTGAAGGCCCCAGGGAGGGAGAGGGAGGTTGGGGAGAGGCCTTCACGGAGCCTTGGAAGGCTCCGTGAAGGCCTGGGGAGGGTGTGGGGAGTCAGCGGGGGCCTTCACGGAGCCTTCAAAGGCTCCGTGAAGGCCCCGGGGAGGGAGGGGGGAGGGCAATCAATATTCGCGGTTTTTTGACATTCGCGGGGGTCCGTAGAACCTAACCCCTGCGAATGTCAAGGGACAACTGTAGTAGCATTCAGACTAGCAGACCAGAAGGCTAGAGCTGCAATTCTCTTATTGCTCAGCCCCTCCCAGTTAATAGATGCGGCCCCAGCAAAGACAGCCTTTCAGCTTTGGACAGCTTTGAAAACAGTTTATCAGAATTCATCCTGCCTCTCAAAGATGATATGGAATAAGAGCCTTTATAACACAAAGCTGTCTACTGGAGGCTGTGTGAAAGCCCATTGGGAGAAAATGAGGCAGCTTTTTCGAGAGGTGGCCAATAGAGGGGTAGACATTCCAGAAGCCCATAAGTGTTTTGTTTTATTTTATTGGGCAGTTTGCCAAAGGAATGGGATTTTCTAATGTACAGTCTGCAGACCACCAGGGAGAGTGATTTGTCTATAGACCTGGTAGCTGGGCTTATTCTGGAAGAGGTCCAATGCAAGCAATTTGATTCCTGGATGGAGGGGAATAAACAGCCACAAATTACCAGACGCAATCAGGAGAGCACTGAAACAGAGGCACCTGTGGAGGAGGGAGCCTGCAGCTACTTGAAATGCTGTTTCAGCTGCAAAAGACCTCGACATTTTAAGAAGTTTTGTAAAATGCCTGCACCGGATAGGAGGGGTGCATCCTCTCAGGCTGCAAGCCATGCCTTCGTAGCACAGCACCATCCTGATGGTACTGGGGAAAGAATCTGGTTACTTGATAGTGTGGCAACACACAATATGGTTAATGATTTACAGTTGTTAAGCAATGTTAAAAATGCTTCAATAACCAATATTACCCTTGCAGATGGTGCTCCCAGCAAGGTGCAGAAAATGGGCACTGCATATGTGCCATCTTTTCGTAAAGATTTTGAAAATATGTTACATGTTAACGAACTAGAGAATTGTATATTAAGTGTGTCCCAAACCATACTACTGATGGTTATAAAGTGATATTTGAGGGGGAACACTGTACAAGAACAAAAAAGCACAACATGAGTAATGTCTGTGCAAAAGGGATAAAGAAATATGGGTTGTATTATATGTTGTCTAAAGGGAAGCTAGCAAATGTGAACCCTGCAGACAATGGGCTCCTACATGATAAGTGTGTTCTTTACTACCACAGGCTAATAGGCCATGCTAGTTACAAAGGGTTAAAGGAGCCAGCAAAAGTGTGCCCTGGTTTAAGCATGAAACACAGCCCAAGGTTCTTAGAATATGCTGTGTGCAGGAAAGTTAAGGTGAAGGCTTTCCCTGTTGCCAAAAAGACCCAGTGTGTCACCAACAGACCCTTTGAAGTTGTCCATGCTGACTTGGCAGGCCCCCTATAAGCCCACTGAAGAGGGTAATCATTATTTATTTGTAATTGTGGATAGACACACTAGGTACACCTGCGTGTATTTACTGAAGGAGAAAAATCAGGCTGCAGACAGGTTCCGTGAGTGGGTGAACATGATGGAACCTGAATTTCCTTCTCATAAGGTTTCCAGTCTAGTGACTGATAGAGGAGGGGAATTTTTATCCAACAGTCTGTAGACCTGGATGCGTAGGAGGGGCATTAGACACAAGACCACAAACTCAGCATCTCCAGGGGAGGATGGGCTTGCAGAAAGGAAAATTGGAATGTTGAAGTGCATGATGGAGTGCATGATGGAAGATGTACAAGCCCCATCTGGGCTGTGGGGGGAGGCAGCGAAGACTGCTGCTTACCATTTAAACAGACTGTTGACGTCTAGCATCAACTAGACCCCATATTATCTACTGTATGGTAGAGCACCAAACCTCAAGCACCTGAGGATTTTTGGACAATATGCAAATGTACTGATTCACCCAAGCCTAAGGAAGCCTGGGCAGCCTAAAACCAGGAGGCTGCGTTTCCTAGGCTATAAGGGTAATAAGTATGTGTTTTCTCTCCATCCTGGAAAGGTTACATTCTCCAGGAGAGCAAACTTTGAAATGCACTCAGGATGGGACAGATTACATTGCAATCAGGAGGTGTTTGTTCCCTTGGGGAGTGATGTGTCAACACTCCCCAAAGTCCCACAAATGGAGGGGTGGTAATCCCTGATGATGAAGGGGAGGCACAGCAAGAAAAGTGACACTTCACATGCAACTCCAACATACACACCACCACAAACAAACATAGAGCTGACACAGGGAGAGATAGCAGCAGCAGTGCAAGTGAGGATGATTCAGATAGAACTAGGGTACTCATCCTCCGAAGGTCAACGAGGGTCAGAAAGGCCTGACAGATTTGTTGTTCAAGAAGCCAGGCTATGCAATGTCATGGCAGAGGAGCCTGCAAGTTTTCAGGATCTCCTAAAACTTCTCCAGGAAGAGCAGGAGAAGTGCAACGCAGCCATGGACTCTGAGTTCAAGTCACTAGTTGAGAGGAAAGTGTTCCAGGTAGTTGAGAGGCCCAAAGACCAAAAGGTTGTTGGTTGCAGGTGGGTATACAAGCTTAAGGACATGCCTGATGGGACACAAAGTGTAAGGCATGCTTAGTTGCGAAAGGCTTTTTGCAGGAGCGCTACACCAATTTTGACAAAACCTTTTGGCCCACAGCAAAGCCAGAAAGTCTTAGAATAGTGTTAGCTGTAGCAGCCAAGAGACATATAGTTGTGCAACACTTTGACTTTGAAACAGCATACCTGAATGCTGATCTTGAAGAGACAGTGTTCATGGAACAGGCCCCAGCGTATGACAGTGCAGGTGAGAGCTAGATGTACTTATTGCGCAAAGTGCTCTACAGCTTGAAACAAAGTGCATGTTGCTGGAACAAGTGCATACACCAAGTTTTGGTGTCACTAGGTTACACAAGGAGCATTGCAGACACCTGTGTGTACACCAAGGGGGTAGGAGATAGTGCTGTCATGCTAGTTATCTATGTGGACGACCTTTGTGTGGTGGCAAAGAGTGCCAGTGATGTCAAGAAAGTGCAGGTGGAGTTAGAAAACCAGTTCAAGTTGAAGGATTTAGGCAGCCTGAGATGTTATTTAGCAGAGGTAGAAAGAACCAGTCTTGGAGAATTTTTCCTAAGCCAGAAGAAGAAGATTGACAGTCTTGTGGCCAAGTGTGGGCTTAGTGAGGCTAAGGTGGTCAGGACACCAATGACCACTGATTTTGTGAACTTGGAGGCAGAACAGGAATTTGAAAGGCCTGATCTGTACCACTCAGTGGTAGGCAGTCTGTTGTTTATTGCAAACAACACAAGGCCTGACATTAGTTTTGCAGTTGGGGTGCTCAGCAGAAGTCTTCAAGCCAAGGGGGGTGGATTGGGAAGCCCTGAAGAGGGTAGTTAGATTTCTCAAGGGGACCAGGGACATGAGCTTGAAGCTGGCAGGAAGTCAGGTGATCCTGGAGTGCTATGTGGACAGCTTATTTGCTGCTGAGACTTCAGACAGGAAGTCAGTGACCGGTCAGGTATGCAGAGAGCCCCATAGTGTGGAGATCAAAAAAGCAGAACTGTGTGGCCATTAGTACCACTGAAGCTGAATTCGCAGCCTTGTCTGAGATGGCAAGTGAGGTACAATGGGTTAGGCAGATGCTTGCAGACCTTGGGGAGCCATGCCAAATGCCTGTTGAGGAGCACGAGGACTCACAAGCCTGCATAGCTATGGCAGAAACAGAAAATCTGAAATTCAGGACCAAGTATATTGCGGTACGCTACCAAAATGTGAGGCAGTTAATACAAGAAGGTGTCTTGTGTCTGAAGTACTGTTCATCTGAGGACAATGTTGGAGACTTGCTCACAAAAACCCTTCCAGCAGGAAGCCACGAGGAGTTGGCAAAGAGGCTGGCATTCTCACTAGTGTGTAAAGTGAAAGGTGTCAAAAGGGAAGGTCATCTGACAGACGATTGATCTCCAACAATGTATGTTTATGATGTTATGTTGTGATGATAACATGTGTCCTACGCAGTAGTTTGACCATTTTGGAGGGGATTGTCAGGAGTCAGAATTCCATTTTAAAATGGCCAATCAAACTGCAGAGTCATGCCTATTCAAAATGGCTGACTCCATGAACTGCCTAGTCTTTCTTAGCTACAGAAGGAGGTGTGCAAGATCATGTGATTGAGTAAGCCAATGCCCTGTAACTGTGTTTATGGGAGGGCTCAGAGCAGAGCTCTCTTCTTCCCGTGAATGCTGAGGCCTGGTGAAACAGTTTCTCCTTAGATTGTAAATATTTGTATATATTGCAACTGAGTTTGAAGATAAAAGTGCCTCCTACTTATTTGGACTCAAACACTCTGTGTGTGAGTATTCTTGGAAAAGGGTTGCTACTGAGTCTACTGAGACAGTTTTTTTGTGGGGGGGGGCTTCTGCTGGGGATTGAGTGGCCTATCATCCCCTGACACTCAAGTCCTATTATATACAAAGGTATAGTAAAACATACTATATACTATATACCATTGTATAAAATAGCAAAATCAAGGTTTGCTTTTTGGATATTTTTGGGTGGAGGGTATTTTCAAGCCACGGATGGTTGAATCTGTGGATGCAGAATCCATGGATATGGAGAGCTGACTGTATGATTGAATTAGATGCCCAGTGCCAAGGTGGAGCTGTTGCAGGGGCTTGAAAGAATGACATGGCTAGCCCAAGACATGCTGGCTGGGGCGGATAACAAGATGGTGCTTCTCCCATCATTCCATGTATAGAGGGAAAATGGGCATTGGAATAGTCTTCAGCAGTGAGGAGGGGCGCTTTCCTCCACTGCCCCTAAACACAGTGGCTTAACACACACAGCTCTGTCTTCCAACAGAAGGGAATGAACAGGGGTCTAAGGAAGGAATGGTTGGGGGTTTCCAGTACTACCTCCCTAGCACTTGCCACCTGAGAAAGTGGCTTCATTCTGCTTAGTGGTAGGGCTGGCCTTGGAGGTTAGAAGGGAAGGGACCCTTAGATCTGATGGACAGCTGTGTCTCCTGTTAGTGACAGACCAACACTTTCCTTCATCATGACAAAGTATGGTCACTCAAGAGCTCCTGATTAGCATGAAAGAAACCAGGGCAAGTTGTCCTAGAACATAGCAAAGATGGGTAGAAGCCATTGGCATTTCTGACTTGGCCTTTAAGCCACACTGATCAACTGAGGGGATGAAGAATCCTCATGTGCAATTAGGCATGCTCCAGGATTTATAATAAAATAATAATAATAATAAAATTTATTTATACTCCTCCCCTCTGCTAAAAACAATTGGGGCGGCTTCCAACAATTAAAACATTGTAATAACGACTAAAAGCACCACCCATCTCCACCCTCCCCCATAAAAAGACATTAAACCATCTAACTAAAATCACATTAAAAACAAATATACACAAGATTTAAAAAAAAAAAAAAGGCTAGGAGACGCAACTCCTGAGGCCGGGATCTAATCAGGAAAGCCTGCCGAAAGAGATCCATCTTTAGTGCTTTTTAAAGCACAGATCTCATTCGGCAGGCCATTCCATAAATTGGGGGCGATTACCGAAAAGGCCTTCTGGGAGGTTGCAGACAGCCTAGATTTTTGTGGCTGAAGCAAATTCCTCCCAGAGGACCGGAGTGCACGGGGTGAATTGTATGGGAGGAGGCGGTTCCAAAGATAAGTTGGACTCAAGCCATTTAGGGCTTTAAAGGTAATAACCAACACCTTATACTGGGCCTGGAAACTGATAGGCAGCCAGTGGAGAGATTTCAATACCAGAGTTATAGGGTCTCTTCACGATGTTCCCGAGACCACTCTGGCTGGCATATTTTGTACCAACTGAAGTTTCTGGACCAAGCACGAGGGTAGCCCCATGCGCATTGCAGAAATCTAGATGAGAGGTTACCAGTGCGTGCACCACAGTCTTGAGGTCCCTTAATTCCAGGAAAGGGTGCAGCTGGCGTATCAGCCAAAGCTGATAACAAGTGCTCCTAACCATTGCATTCACCTGACTCATCATCTGAAGCGATGAATCAAGGAGCACCCCCAGACTGTGAACACAGTCCTTAATGGAGAGCGTGACCCCGTCCAGGACTGGTGGTTGCAACCCAACTCCTGGTTTCGGGGCCACTATCGTAAGCACCTCCGTTTTGTCTGGATTTAATCTGAATCTGTTTTTCCTCATCCAGCCCATTACTGCTTTAAGACAGTCATTAAGAGGAGATACACCATCGGAATTCGAGGCCAATGATCGAAACAAGGAGAAATAGATCTAAACAAAGAAACTACCCATCCTACCCAACAGTGATAGACCTGGGGTTCTTCTCCTCAATCTTATATTGCACCCTGCCTTCTTCTCCACAGTGTGACAATGTACTTGCACATCTTTCAGCCACACAAATACAGAGGATGCACAGAAGGAGGCAAGCCTATGGTCTTGTCTATGCGAGGGGGAGGGGAAATGCAAACACGTCCAAAAAAATAGGCATTCACAATGATGTGACCTGTCTTCACAGTCAAAAAAGCCCCCCTAAACTCTGCATGACCCCTAGCCTAAGATGGTGGCCACAAGTGATTTACTCACAATTTTAAATCTGCTGACACCAATTTAAAAAAAAATAGTTTCCCATGGTGTGCATAAGTGATAGTTCGTATTTACAAAAAAAGTGAGAAAAAAAGTATAAGATTGCCATTTGATCAACTTACCAGACCCTTGCTTAGCTGAAAATTTAACATGGCAGCTGCAGGCGCTTTCCCTGTTGGCTAGCCCCGCCCCATCCTCATCCAGCCAATCAGATTACACTGCCTGTTCATATCTGTGCAAATGCGACTGTTCAAACGATTGCACATTCACATGTCATACAGAGCTTTTAAAGAAAACCGTACGAAGCCCTGGTCACACATGGACTTTGCAGTGGATTTGGCTGCCCCCCTTCCTAATGACACATATTTGTGCAAATGTCTGTATGAACAGATCACCTTCCATTCATATTATTTTGACCATATAGACAAGAGCTATGTCAAGGGTAGGTAACTGTGGCCCTTTGCATTGTTGTTGTCCAATTCCTATCAGCCCTAGCTGGCCCAGACCATGGTGAAAGATGCTGGCAGTTGAGGTCCAACAACATCTGGGGGACGGACCATAGTTGCCTTCCCCTGGTCTATTTGTTGTTCTCAACAATCACCATAAGGTCAAGGAAGAACCATGTTGCAACACTCCAGCACTTGCATTATAGTTGCTACCACCCAGCATGTAAGGCACCATGTACTGATGAATTTATAGAGCTTCTTAATCCCCATACAAGAAGATATGGTGTCATGTGCTGAGAAATTGCCAGCCATTCAGATTCTTTGTCTATGAACAGTTACAGCAGAATACGTATCAACCTTAAGAACACTAACAAAGCCAGGTTTTGAACTACATGAAAAGCAGGGGTGGCCCAAGCTTTCCAGTCACCTGCCGAAGGAAAGCAGAAGACTCCCCACTCAGCTCTCTGTTGCTTGTGTGCTGCATGTAGCAACAATTAGCAGCCCCCAGTCCTTCTAGGGAAAGTCTTTTGTCGCCCTCCACACAACATAGGAGGTGACAGCAAAAGAAGCCACACCACCCTGTGCTGGTAGAGAAGAAGGACCACCCACCTCTTACCCAAGGCAACAGAGGGGGAGGAGGAGACAGTGATGCACAGGACAGTAATAGTAATGGACATTGGACTGATGGATGAGGGTGAGCAATAGAGATGGTGGGGACAATCACTGGGGAAGTCACCTTCCATAAGGAGAGAAGGTGGAAGCAGCTAGGCACTATACATACCCCACCAGAAGCCAGCTCTATATATTTCTTCTACAAAAGAAGGACTCCGAAGGGTCCCTGGAGCAAACGCACTATGGGAGAGGTGCCCAGGAAGATCTGTACTGTGCCGCTTGAAGAAGAACAGAATACAGTAGGACCACCGCATCTGCTGGGGACTGGTTCTGGGAGGCCCTGTGGATACCGAAAGCCATGGATAATAGTGAATGCCATTGAAAACAATGGGGTTTAAAATACCATAGAGTTTCCTTGGAGGACCTAGAAAATGGCTAGAGAGGACACATTTTCTAGGAAGACTCTATGGCAGGTGTGCTGTTTTTTGTCCCATGGATAATTGAATCAGTGAATAATGAATCAGTGGATATAGGGGTCCTACTGTAGTTTATTATACAGCAGGCCTCTGGGGCGAGCAACATGTCTGTAACAGCAGCTTCTCCTTCTACACCCTTTCCTTTTGAACATTGGGGGGAAATGCCCATGGCAAAATTGGCCCCCACAACCCCTAGAGGACATCAGTGTGTGGGGGAGAAATAGTTGAGTGATGAGGGGTTAGGAGGGTATTGGGAGGTGGGGAGAAATAGCCCACCCCTGATGTAGTAGATGGTGGTAAGACGAAAATACAGTACAGAGCTTATAATGTTGAACCAAGTGTGTAGGTAAATAAATACACACAAGAGAGTCCTTCAAATATCTCAAAATATCCTATTCCCGTATTTGTTAACATCTTTTAAAAATGTTGCTGTTTAGTAGTCACCCCAAGGTTCTAACATGGAGATGATGTTTGCATATGAACATTATGTTTGTATCTGTACATGGTGTACTGATTCAAACATATTTGTAGACTGTAGACTGAGGACATGCTGCTAGAGCTGATGTGGCCCAAATAGCTCAAATGAATATCGGTGTCAAGCTGGGTCACAGTTGTAATTTGTTACTGAGAAAAACAAAGATTTGCAGGATGTGCTGAGACTTTAGTTTAAAATGTGGCTATTTACATGCAACACCCTTAAGTAAACACATCAAAAAATCTTTGACTGGCCATTTCCTCCATAAGTTCAAGCAGGCATAGTGTTGCTTGAAGTCTGCTGGGGTTACATATACATAAGCCATGCTTACCAATTCAAGAAATGGTCTGAAACACTAACACTGGGTTTGAACGAATTAACTTTTGGACAGTAATTCTCAAAGGGTGGGAAAATGGGGAGAAAGAGGAAGTAAAGGGTTTTTCTAATTTTACAGATGAATAGGTAGCAGCAAGACAGACAACAGAAGAGCTGCACACTATTAACTGTTTTTGTTTTTCAGCTGCGGAACTCACTTGGCCCACCCAGCAGCTCCATTGTGGCCCAGTTGGCTCCCCCTTCCTCTTGCGGCCCATGCGGCCCACATGACAGCCGGCATGGGGGCCGCCGTTGTTGCCTTCCCCTTCCTGGCCTGCTTCGTAGGTCAGGAAGGGGCGCGAAAGCAAGCACCAATGAGGGTAGGTCATCCCTACCCAGATTGGTTGCTCAGGAAGGAGGTGGGGCATTGCTGCCTTTTGCAGCAATTTTACTGCAGTTTTACTGAAGTTTTATGACATTTTGCAGCAGTCTTTTGTGACTCCTGCTATACAGCGCCCAACCTCTGCACTGTACTGGTCAGTGGCTCTTTGGAAGCCGAAACCCATTCTCCCTCCCTTTATTTCTTGTTGCAGGCTTGTAGGTTAATTGTAGCATGTATTTCTTTTTTCTATCACAATATTGGGGTCGGTTGGCATGGATCCTGATCCAAGGTCATTGGTAATGGGAGGGAGGGTCTCCATCAAGTTCATGGTCAAGTTCAAGGAGACCCCCTTTCCCAGCAGTTGGTGGAGGGTGAGGGGTCGTCGGGCATGCAGGGCCTGGCCAGGACTCCTCCCCCTTCATCAGTGGTGGTTTTGGTGGCTAACTGACAGTGATATCATGGACCAGCATTCAGGTTGGTTGATGTCTGGATCCAGACCCATGAGATATGAGCCAACCATTACAGCTGTTATCAATAAAGTTGTGGCCTTTACTGCTAATATCTATACATTATCATTTACCAATATATCTTTCCAAATATATATAATGTGTCTGTCATTATTTGGGGAAAAGGTGGAGGACGTCCAGCCTGGGCACTCAATTTGCTCAGGTTGGCCTGATTCCCTGGGATAGCCAGCAGGACATTTTAGAGTAATGTGGCAGAAGAGAATAATTTCCAAGGATGGGACTGATGAGTAGGCCCTCAACAAAATAGTATGGATGGCTTTGATAACTTCCACTGCATCCTGTTTTAGATGAGCTGTTGCCCCTTCCATTTTACATATACACCATTAGCTCTCTATCACTGTGTGCTGATTGTGTGTGTGTGTGCCTTCAAGTTGCCTGGCGACCACATGAATTTCATAGAGTTTTCTTTGGAAAGGAGTACTCAGAGGTGGTTTTGTTGGTTCCTTCCTCTGAATTATAGCCTACAGCTTCTGGTATCCATTGGCAGTCATCCCAGTACTAACCAGGGCTCATCCTGCTTTGCTTCCAAGATCAGACAGGATCTGGTGCCTTTAGGGTATTACTCTCTTTTAAAATTGTATGTATGTTTTACAATTTTGCATCTGGTTCAGGGGAGCTGAAAGGACACTGAAGCGAAACATTAGATTGTGAAGCTGGGGAGGGGGAAGAGTTAAACAGGAAATGGAGAAATAGGTTACAAATCCTAATGTTCTATTTGGATTTTCAAGGCAAACTGTCTTTGTTTGACAACTAAATGAGGAACCTTCCCCTTTTTGGTTTAATTTTTAATATGGATTCCCTCTGCTTAATGGACTTTTGCTGTCTGTGATTCATTCACCAGTGATATATTTCAAAACTGAAACCAGACATTGGGTTTGATAACCAAAGACAAAGAATGGGTTGTGGGTTTGTTTTGTTTTGTTTTGTTTCTTTGTACTAACACAGCTTGCCCAATGATCCTGCCTTCAGGGTACTTGTAGGGAGCAAGAGTAGAATACATATCACTTTAATGAAGGTAAAATACAAAACAAAGAAAGCTGGGTGAAGTTATGTGAGGTCATTTGATTTTAAGGGGAGATTATTGTTTCAACTGCAATATCACAAAATATAAGCTCCTGGAAACTCAGGTTTGTCCATTAACAAGCATACCCTGTTTCCAGGGTAAAAAAAAATATATGAGACATAATTTTTTAAAATGATTTTACAGAATCATTTTAAATTAAAAAAAAAAAGGATTAGCAACAAATGTTGCAGTATGGTATATCACCACCTCCCGACATGTTCAGGATTCTAGCCAGTTGCTCTCTCCAAGTGGGTCACGCCTCTCTCTCTGCTCCTTTCCCAGCATTTTTTTACCAGCTGACACTCAGCATTGGTAGATTCTGAGCATGATGTTTGGAACGTTTTTGCACCACTTCCCCACACCCATCCCCGCTTCTGTTTCTTTAAATTTTTTACAAACTTCCACAAACCTTGGAGTCCTCCATCTTGTTTCTCAGTGGTCCCATTTCAGTGGAGGACCTTGGAGTCCTCCATCTTGTTTCTCAGTGGTCCCATTTCAGTTCCATTTCTATCAGCACACAGTCCTTGAATTCACTATTAATTCAGAAATACGTGCAAATGGTCTAAAAAAAATTCATTCCCATCATGGTCCCCCCTGCCCCCACCACCACACATACATTTTATTTTTCTATTATCAATTTGAGACTGTGCTAGAATAAAAAAGAGGTACGCCAGGATTTAAAAATATTTCCCTTCTTTTATATGCACACACAGGTGTGATTATTATCCTGGTGGGGTCAGGCCTATAGCTACAGGGAGAGGGGCAAGATAAGGACTGACCCCCCCCAATTAAGAATTGTGTCTCCCAATTTTTTTTCTTCTGTCCCCTGAACATATAGCATTGCAGTGATTTAAAACTTCATTTGAGCTTTTAAAAATGCAGTTTAAATATCCAAAGAAAAGGAGCAGGCAAAGTTACCAAGGGAATGCAAACCTAGTGAATATAAGAGTTTTAAATGCAATTAATTTTCCCTGTCTCACTTTCTGCAATGCCAGAAATTTGGGGACTGAAGGAAAATTAGGGGAAGAGTGAAGAATTCTTAGAGGGGAGGCAATATCCTCATTCCCCCACCCCTGGTAGCTACAATGCTGGTTAGATATGTTGATGTTACTATAAGGACAGTTTTGGGTCATGGCTGCTACCATGTGATCATAGAGTATAATGTGATCATATTTTCTAATGTTACTATAATTAATTCCCCAAAATGTACATAACCGTGGAATCTGATTGTATCATATACTGTATATCTGTGAAGTGAAAGTCAGCTGTAGACAATATTTTGGATACTTATCATGATTATAAAAAGGAAAATTAAATATTAAATTAAACTAGCTGTACCTGATGTAATATATGCCATTATAGTAGATTTGAAAGGTTATACAGTATATTAATAAGTCATATATTTCAGTGTAAACACAATTAATGATTATTTTATATGAATGATATTCTCCCATACACTATTCCAAGGCTTCTGATAGGAGGTTCCAATGGAAGATGAAGCAGGGGTGTAGGTGCAGATTGAGTGGCAGGAGTGGATTGTGAGGTAGAGAGGAAATTTGAATGTGGGTGGTGATTGGCTGAGGGAGTGAGAGGAGTGAGTGGATTGGTTGGGTATGATTCCTGAATGGCCAATCAGCACACTGGGAGTGGAAACATACCCAAGCGTTTTATGTATATAGATGGTAGAAGACATAAAACAGAGGTGGGCAATTATTGGGGGTTAGGGGGACACATAGACACCCTCCAGGGACATCAGAGGGTCACATTACCCTACCACACACTCACATTTAAATTTTATTTTTTTAAAAAAGGTTTTGGTTTGCACCTTTCTGACTATTCTTCAGTCCACAGGAGAAACCTCCAGACCCCAACCGTTTTATGAGCAGTACTGTTTCCTCTACCCCCCACAACAAGGGTATTGCTGCTAACATTTATAAATGTTTATTAGAATACTCACATCATAACCTCTCACACATGAAGGCACTCTGGAAAGCTGAACTTCACACGACCATCACAGACATTGAATGGTTCTGCATTTGGTCTCCCCCCCCCGCCCTTACAAATCTAGATCTATTCAAGCTAAGGAAGGGGTGTTCAAAATTATTAATAGATGGTACCTTACTCCCATATGTTTATCCAGAATGGTAAAGTTGCTTCCCCCCTCCTGCTGGAGAGGCTGCAATGCATCTGGTACCTTTATGCATATGTGGGTGGACTGTCCAAACATACAGAAATTTGGGTCTGCTGATTTATCTCACATTTCTCTTATTACACACCAACCACTGTACTTTTCTCCAGAGGTTCTTCTGCTCACATTGTTTAAAAATCAAAATACTAATTTGAGACACAGAAAACTCATAGCTTTTTTTGCTGCTAGCAGCACGCGTAGAAATAGCGAAGTGCTGGAAGACAGGCGCCTTCAGTGGAGGCCTGGGGGAACCATGTATGGAAGATATGTTCACTAGAGAAGCTATCTTCTAAGCTGCATCAATGTAATGGACAAATGGGACTCAACACTTTCTTTACTGACTGGCACATGTTTATCGACTATGTAAATTATGACGCTCACCAGATTCACAGACAGAACTCTGTGAACTGATGCTTCAGCTTGACAGCTGTGTTTCTACTTTGATCTTCTCCCCTTTTTGGACTCCTGTTGACATATACATATACTTTCTGTAGAATCCCTACAGAGACTTGGAGATTGTTCTATACCCCTGCCGTTGTTTTGCTTCCTCCTTACCTCCTCATTACCTACATTGGTTCCTGCATATTACATATATTGTTAAATGATTAAAATGTAATAAAAAAAATCAAAGAGGCTAATTATAGTTCAGTTGTTCCTTGCAGTTGCTGATATTAAAGCTCCATTTTAACAAGGAAAAAAATGAACAAAATGAGGGGGTAAGGTTTTGGTTCTTAGGATCATAAAAATAGCTTAGGGGCAAAAAAAAGTTGTGGGTGCCACATGCAGCCTACAGACCACACTTTCCCCATCCCTGTTACAGAACCATAAACATGTGAAATGATTATAGTTTTTGCCCACATCACAAAATGGGAAACCACCTTTAGATAAAGGAAGCCTGCCGCAAACATCATATGCTATTAACAGTTTAGTGAAATATCACCCTTCCCATCTTTTCAGCTTCTGATTATAGATGCTCCAATGATTACCAGTAGTTGTTTTTGTCATCTGGTATCCCATGAAGTCTAGAAACAAACAGCACCACTCATGAGAATGGTTTAAGAGAGGCAGGGCAGCACCTCCTGTTGCTATGTTGGCATTTACAGTACATTTCTGGTAGTACCATATTTATATTTCTATCCCACGTTTCCTTCAAGGAGCTCAAAGAAGTGTACATGGTTCCTCCCTCAGACTCCTTTTTATCCTGACAAGAACCTTGTTGGGTAGGATAGGGTGAGAGGTCATGACCATCCCAAAGTCATCCAGTAAGCTTCAGTATGTTACTTCAGTCTTTATGCAACATTCTAACCAATGTGTGACACTCGCCTTGACAGAGCCATCATTTTGTTTAAGTCAGAGGTGAGGAACCTTTGACCTTCTAGATGTTTTGGATTACAACTCCCATAATCCTTGTTACCAATGGCCAGCTAGGCTGAAATGTCTGGGAGTGTAAGTCCAAAACATTTTGAAGGCTGCCTTTTCACCACCCCTGACCTAAGCAATGATCTAATTTAGTACCATATTTTATGGTCTCTTTTATGTGAAGAACAAAATAAGCTTCTTTATATAACAACATCTCTGGGAGGGAAACATTTAGCCTGAGTCACCATCTGATTTGGAAAGCAGAAAACAGGCAGCTGCTTCCTGCTGGCACTTTTATTCTTTCTACTTTGGGCTAAGTGGTGAGCTAGCCAGGTCTCTACCAGAAACATGGGCAGGCAGCAACAACTGTGGGGTTGTTTGTGTTTAGAAAGCAAGGGTCTCCAGAGTGGCAGCAGGGCCTTGTGGGGCAGGGTGGGTGGATGGGCAGGTGTGATTTGCCAGCTTTCAGATCCCATTGTCTGAGGCAGGCTCCTCATGCTACCATGGGAGATCACAAAGAAATGGTGGGACACTAATTTACCCTCATTAAAGGAGGAGTTAGTAAGAAACTGGGAAGTACCATAAAAGTCCAAAGAGTTCTTATCTCTTTGAAGTAGGGAAGCATTGGCTCCAGTGTTGATGGAGCAGCAAATCCACTCTGGTTTCTAGTCTGAATGTTTAAAATGCTATTCTCAAAATGAGTGCAGCACCATGGACATGTCCTTTAAAACCCAAAATTGATTGCTTCTAGACATCAGAGCCATCAGCTGCTGATGGAGGGTAAGCAGTACACAGCACCTTTCAGAACTCTGGGAAAGAAAGATAATTTTAGATGTTCCTAGATTATCATATCAGCAGGACCCACTGAACTCCAAGGGGCTAGTGGATATGAATAAGCTTTCACTGCTTGACAGAATTAAAACAGGCACGTAGGGAAAACATCAAGGATGAAAACAGCACAGCACCAAACTGCTGCTGCATCAATTCATCACGAATTAAAATGTTTCTAACAGTCTACCAAACTCAAGCAAGCAATAGATTGAAAAACAAACAAACAAACAGAACCAAAAGTATACACTAAACACCAAAAGCCTGGGTAAACAGCACAGCTTTTGCATGGCCCTTAAAATTAAAAAAAAAATGCCAGGCAGATAGATCTCTTGCAGGAGAAGATCCACAGTTGCAGAACAAAAGCAGGATTTACCAATACACAGTGAACATGGTCTGTAAAAATATTAATTTGAAAAGCATCACAACTGAGACATTCTGTAAAATATGTTTTTGCAGCATCAGTGTAAAAATATTGCACACATAAAACACTAGATGTCACTCCAAAGTAAGATAAGTTCATAGACATGGAGAGAAAAGTCCTTAGTGGTAGTTCTATAAAATCACCCAGCTTGTTTTCCAAACGTCTTAATACCTCCCCTCCATCTAGATAGATAGATAGATAGATAGTGCAAGCAAAACATATTTTATTCTTTTCCTCTACAATAGGATACATTCAACCTTACAATAGGATGCATTCAACCAATTTTGTCCTTGTCTCACTCCCATATCCAATCCATGACCAATAAATACATAAATGAAGAACAGAGTCAGTAGCTGTTTTGTTGTATATGTGATACAACTGAGTAGTTTATAGTACAGTAATACAATCAGATAAACTTTTTTCATCCTTCTCATCTAGTCATCATAATAAAAAGAGTAACAGAGAGACCAATTTCTTAAACACAGAAAAAGTCACACATCTACAAGTCTTACACAAAGATCCAGGATCTGGAAATCATCTACAATCTTTCTTGTTAATGATGGAGCCCTAAAGTTTCTGTATTTTATCAAACTGTGTTTGTAGGCACCTTTGATCATCTGCTGACAAACAGAATGTGATGCCACTTCCAGGACAGGTGAGTCAGAATGTCAACCAATGCAGAGAGCCTCGGCCATCCGTTTGACAGTCAGTGAGCAAAGCTGTCGCACCCTGGGGACCGGATGAGGGACTCCCCCTTTCTCTGACCCACAATACACATGGGATCTAATCCACAGCATGACTCATATATTTCCATGTTCAAAACTCCTTTACTGGATCAGAGTATTTGGACTTTCATCAAGCTTTTGAATTAAAACAGGAAGAGTATTTATAATAGAAAATAAACCTTTGAAGGAAATTGCTATGGTTCTATTCAAGTCAGTGGCACAGAGCCACCTGACTTTTCATAGTCTTCTAAGTGACTAGCCTGGTGTAATGAATACCTGTGAACGGAATGCTATTGACCAAACCTGGGGGTTGTCCACATGGTGAAAATACTCCTCACAGAATTCATTCAGAAAATGAGCTGTCTTAATAGGATTCTGCATTATCTCATCGTATTCTGAAGGAAGGGGGCCAAAAAGAGGAAAAACTACACGAGAAAAGCATTTGCAGCTTTTCCCGACTGTTATATGAGCATTTTTGCTTGTTAAGACAGGTGATTCGACATGAATTGCATCCCCTTACAAGACAAAGTGCAAACCTGATTGGCTGCATGAGTGTAGGGCCGGGTTACAGGGCAAGTGCCCGCTGCCACCATGTTGAATTTTCACATTAGCGAGTGATCGCTAAGATGATAAAATGGAGGTTTGTGCTACCTTTTTTCTCTCCGTTTTTTTTTTTTTTTTGGAAAGGTGGAATATTGCTTGTGTGCATCATAGAAATAGTTTTTGTTTGTTTGTTTTTTAAAGTTCAGCAGTGGCAGATTTAAAAATGCAAGTAATCCACTTGTGGCCACGTCTCAGCTATAGGCATGCAAAGTTTCTGGGGGCTGTGAAGCCATTAAGACAGGTTGCAGCTGCTGCAGCTTACTATTACTGTGGAGCAATCTGTTCCCCCCATCTCCCTTCGTGTAGAGAAGCCCCAAGTATCTTTTTAAGGTGATGCCCCCTAGTGTATTTTTTAAAATCTCCTTTGAGTATCAAAACTAAGAACACCCATAGGTCTAACTGGACCAAAGCGTTTCTAATTAAAGCCTGTCAATTTTTAGTTTACCTTGTAAGTACAAAGATGTTTGTGCTTGTGTGCTCTTGTGATCTAATTGGAGCCCATTGTATGATCTAATTGGAGCATATTCTGAGGTTGCCCCAGAAAAATATGACCTTATGTTGTTGCTGTCAAGATATTCTTAAGAAGTACTGATTCCATTAATTTACAAAGACAAAATGTTTCTTTGTTTAAGTGCTTTAAACTCAAGTTATGTCTTCTAGTACTTGCATTTAGTACTAAATTATATGCACAGACTAACCTAAAATATGTCATGAATTTAGTCACAGTTTGTGGTCTCTAATTGTGAAACAGACAAATGTGTCTTTGTGCATGAAGTCTTTGGATATGTAGTAATGAAAGAAACAAAACTGCCCCACTTTTCAGAAATTAGAGGACTCTGCATATGCAGACACCAGCAATTTAAACTGCCTTCAACAATGTTTCCATCGGAAAAGAAACCCCAGACATTTAAATTCAGGAATCATAGCATTTAAGAGCAGAATTCAAAGACATAGCTATGTTACTCTGGAATATCCGTATGCAAAAGGATCTTGTAGCACCTTTAAGACTAACTGAGAGAATGAAGCTGTAGCATTGGCTTTTGTAGACTTAGCATTTGTCTAGATGAGCAATTTACCCTGGCTTCCCACTGTGTTGGAGCTCTGCAGCTCCAAACATTGCAGGACTCTTGTCCTGATTTGCCTTTGGACAGTACTGATGATGCCCGAGGCAAAGCCGCAGGAAAATCCAGGATAAACCCATTTTAAAAGTTTTAAAATAACCTCCAGGAAAATCTGTCTTATATGGGAACACTTGGATGGGTCTTAGGTAAGAACACAGGGTCCATACCTGCATGTTGGCCTGTTTCGCCAGATGCCACTGACAAAGGTATTACTCTGACACCATGAAGGAAACCCCAGCACATTATCAAGGCCCCCTGCATGTGACCAGCCTTGATCACATGCCGAGGGCCTCATTCCTGGCTTCAGAGAGTGCGACATGCAACAGTAATGGGGGGCGGGAAAAATCCGGGCTAACTCTGGGGCCAGAATACACCAGCCAGAAGGCGGAATATTTTGGGCAGTGTAGACAAGCCCTTAGCCTACTTTCTCAGATACATGGAGTGAACTAGTACCTAGGAACAGACTTTATAAGCAAGCTGTAAGAATAGCCATGGAAAGGCAAAACGTGTGTGTATGGTGATGAGGTGATAAGTTCAGTTTTAAAAATGGTCATTGGAGGACAAAGGCAGGAAGAAGGATGTTGCCTAGGGCCAGGGTAAGCGGATGACCATATGAATGGCAGAGAGAGTTTTGGAATGAAGTGTGATGCTTGCTGAGAACCAGAAAGGATATGTGATAAAATGGAACTTTGGAACTTACCCTGAAGGTTCTTTTTCAGTAGTTGTGGGGAGGCAATCCTTAGACTGGGTCTGGTTCCTCCCCCCTTTACTTTACAGGCAGGGCAGATAAACAAATAAATAAGATCACACCACCTTCAGGAGGCTAGCCATCCCCAATCTCCTCAGTGATGACAAAGCAGACTCCAACCCAAACAAAAATAATGGACCAACAACTGTATAACACAAAAGTATGGGAAGAATTCCCTCCCCACAACTGATGAAAAAGAACCTTCACAGTAAGTACCATTGTTTAGTTTTCCAGCAGTGTGGGGAGTCAACACTTAGACTGGGACCTACACAATCAGTTTCCAACTAGGGTGGGTAAAGGAGAACTACAGATGCACAATCTGCTGTAGTACGTGTCTTCCAAAAGACACATCAGTAGATGCAAACTTATCTATCCTGTAATGCTTAACAAAGGATGACAAAGACATCCAAGTAGCAGCCTTTCAAATTTCCAACAGGGATGCATATGTGGCAAAAGCCGCGGAGGTCACAGCACTACCTGTCGAATGTGCTAAAATTCCATCTGGTACCGGCAACAAACTCTGTACATATGCCACCTCAATATATGAATGCAACCAACGCACTATAATAGAAGGAACACACAGCCCTTTTGAGGCCTCAGAAAATGAAACAAACAAACTGTCAGATTTCCAAAAACTCCTAGTCCTCTCCAAAAAAAACTTCAACACCCTACACACATCTAGCTTGTGCCATTCCTTTTCTAGAGGAGCGGCACAGTTCAGACAAAAAGAAGGGAGAACCAATTCTTGAGCTCTATAAAATTCACCTTAGGCACAAAGAAGGGAACCAGCTGAAGGGTAACAGAAGCCTTATGGAAAATGCAAAACTCCTCTCTAACCAATAGGACCTGCAGTTCCGAAGCACTGCATGCCAAGGATATGGCGATCAAAAAGGCCACTTTGAGAGTAAGATACCTCAGGTCCACAGTGCGCAGTATGACTTAATGGAGGCCTTCAACATAACATTTAAATTCCTTGAACTGATGGATCACTGGAGCTTCAACTGGGAAACCCCCTTCAGAAAACCCTTAACATGGGGATGAGAAGATAAGGACATGTTCCTTGCCCCTTAAGAACAGAACCCAGAGCTTAGACATGTCTCTTCAGGATATTAGTGGCTAGACCTTTATTGAGACCCACCTGCAAAAAAGCTAAAACCGAATTCTTGGATGCTTTTTGCAGACTAACTCTTTTACGCCAACACCACCTGCAAAAAGCCCTCCAGGTGGATTCATGCAGTCAGTTGAGGGACATGAAGCAGCCAAGATAGTCTGCACAATGTCCTTTCCATAACCTTCGGATAAAAGCTGCCTCCTCTTAACCTCCAGGTGTGCAGTTGTAACCAGCCTCAGTCTGGATGACACAACTTGTTTTGTTGAAGCAGATCCGGCCACAGCAGCAGAAGTCAAGCCTCCCCTACATGGAGATTCACAATGTCCACCTTGGCTGCTAAGGCACAAGAAGCGAATTGCATAGAATCAAGACGGGAGTCAGCCATGGAGGCTGCAGCCTTAGATAACTTATTTAGCCCTTGTCTAAGCTTGGGAACACTTTTAGGCAAGTCAGACAGCAAGTCTTTGACCCACCTGACAGTAGCCCTCACAAACAGTGGTGACCATCGCTGCCCTAATAGCCAGGGCAGAAGCCTCATGGGCCCTATGAATGAAATTGTCTACATGCTTATCTTCAGGAATTTTCATATTATTATCGCCATCTCGAGGAAACAGCAAACCTGAAAAGGGGCAAGCCGAAAGGCTAGAGTGAGAAGTCCTGACTGTTCAGTGCAGAGGCAGAATAAAACTGGGAAGGTTGGGCATGGCTATCCTCCTAAAGGTGTTGTGATATTATTTAATTGGTTATGTGCCCTGCCTATAAAACGTGAGGGGAGGAGTAAGACCCAGTCTAAGGAATTCTTCCCCACACAGCTGGAAAATAGCAAAGAGTGCCCTCATCAGGCTGAGTTATAATTAGTGTTACACTTTAATATGTGTAGTGTGTCAGGAAACCACGGTTGCTGTTCAGCTCATTGTTGATGGACAGAAATTTGTGGATATTATCCAATTCAGCTGTTTCGCTTTCCAATCTTCCTTTGTAGTGTATGCCCCAAGGACAGCTGCCCTGAGGTCAGAGATGGAATGCCCAGGAAAATTAAAGTGTTATGCAACTGGTTTTTGTGTATTCCCATTCCTAATGTCTGATTTATATCCATTTATCCTCTGACACAGAGACTGAAGAGCGGGTTTATGACCTGGGACAGGACTCCGTTTAAAAGAAATAAACACTTTACAAAGTACTAAAGTGTACTTTGCTCTTTTCAAGAAGGTGAGGTAGGATTGTAGTCTATAATTACATTTAGCAATGTTTACTTTGTATGGGCAATTTTCCTCTGACTCATTTTTTATTTTATTAAGCTTTGGTTCATGTTGATCTATCTTATGCTAATTGTAACATTGCCATAATGAAAGCCAATAGTTTTTCCTTTGGTTTTTATTTCCGGGCTGTGAGGCCCTGTTCTGGAATAGTTTCTTTTTACACGGCCTCATAGCCCGGAAAACCCTCCAAGGAAAATCTATGGATGCCTGCTGTAAAAGCCTTCAACTTCACAAAGCTATAGTGTTTTGAGTGTTGGGCTATGACTCTGCAGATCAAGGTTCAACTCTCTGTTGGGCAAGTCACACTTTCTCAGCCTTAGAGGAAGGCAAAGACAAACCCCCTCTGGACTGCAATTCTGAGAAATGTCCATGCTTGCTAGATTATTCTAAGAGTTGTAATAACAACAATTATTTTCCAAAACTCTGATTTCAACAAGGCTTGTGCAGGCTGACTTTCTAGACTATTATGGCTCTACTTGGTAGGAAGTACTGTGGAAATGTAACTGAAGTCACCAGTATTCCCTAGTAAGAGGGAAAATGCATAGGGACTGGCTGCATGCAAAATACTGCTTAGAACTGGAGCAGGGTGGCACCTGATATTACTCAATGAGACAGTAACCTGGCATTGTGATAAGATGATAATTATCCTGCAAAAAGGCATATAATGTTTAGGATTATTGAAATACTTACCAATAAAGTGGCTCTTTCTAACAGAGTGAGCTCTCATCTTTAAAAGAAGATGAGTGTGCGTGCATGCATGTGTGTGCGCCTTCAAGTTGCCTGTTGACTTATGGTGACCCCATGAATTTCATAGGATTTCCTTATGTACCAGTCTTAAAATGGAAGTGAATAATATTATATACAGGAAGACTATCATTAAAACATTATATCCCTTTATGAGCCCCTTAGAGCTCTACAGTCATCTAGAGAGGCTTTTCTCTTTTTCCTACCACCTTCCCAGGCTTGTTTCATGGGATCAAGAGTGAGGGCCTTCTTGGTGGCTACTCCCAGACTTTGGAACTCCCTCCCTAGGGGGGCCAAGATGGCCCTGTTCTTGCTCTCTTTCTGTCAGCAAGTCAAAATACTTTTATGCCATCAGTTTTTTGTTTTTTTTTTAAAGACTGAGGTGGGGTTTTCATGTTGTGTGGTGTTGTTTCTAAGGTTTGTATGTGGTCTTTTAATTCAATTTAATGTTTTTAATGTTTAATGTTTTAACTTTACACATCATTTAATTGCTTTTGAAATAACTCTTATATTTATACTTTTATTAATGTCTTTATATAGTTTTGATCTGTGTTGTTTTTAAATATGCTGTTAGCCACCATGAGTCCCATTATTGGGAGAAAGGTGGGAGATAAATGAAATAAATAAAGAAATAAAGTGAAGTTTAATGCTGGAAGAATTCTACTGTATAATTCTATTATGCAAATTAATTCACATGCAAAAATTAGAACAGTGATTTTTGTTCCCAAATAAAATAGCAAAACATGTATTAAATATGTATTAAACATGTATTAAAAATATTCTTTACTGCAAATAATTCATACAAACCTTTAATAAAGATATATTACTATAATAAATCTTGGTCACTTTTGAAAAAAGTCCCTTGGTCATAGCATTTGATTTAAAGGTCATAAAATCAAATTATTATATAAATACCATTTACCCCATATATATATTTTCGTAAAAGGGATGTAGCATTCTTATACAAAAAAGAGATTAAATTAGTCAGCAGACTCTCACTTCATATATTACTGTTTGGGAACAGTTTTATTTTGAAACAAGTAACTTCCTGTTTTGGTCCAAGTTCTTGAAAAACAAGTACTAGTATTTCAGCTACAATGTCATTAAAATATAGAAAAGATAAATAATGCCAGTCTTCACCACTGTGAGACCACAGTGACATGGCCTCACAGCCCAGAAAAAAACCATGGAAAATCTATGGATGCCAGCCGTGAAAGCCTTCGACATCGCAAAATCATCTGAAGTTTAAAATCAATTACACAGTTGCCTTAAACAAATCTGTGCAAAAAAGATCGAGTATCATGTGACAATACATCGTTCCATAAACCTAGATGAATCGTTGGAAGAACAAATGTCTTTCTGTTTGTATTGCCATAAGAAATAAAGGGAAGCCAAGTTACTAAAAAAGCTTCATGGTCTTAATTATTCCTAACAGTTTTCTGGTGAGATGTCAGTATTCTAAGTTGTGATTTTACCCATCTCTTTATAAACTTCTTTCCACTTTACTACTGTGCACAACCACCACATGTGGAGATAAGATTCTAATCCCCACTGCCCCCCCCCCACATTGTCTCCAACATCTGTTGCTTAAATTTTTAGTGATACAGTGTAGACACACAGGTGTCATGTACCATCTCTTTCTTGGGTAGTTTGAAATAAAAATATTTTATGAATTCTGGCTTTGTTTGTTTGCTTCTTAATGAAACATATAAAGAGTTTTTGCCATACCAGAGATGCAACTCTGGTAATTTTTAAAAAACTTTTGTAATTAATTTTTTTTAGTTGTATCTTTTTTAGATTATTGTAAACCACCTTGAATCCCATCTTGGGAGAAAGGCAAGATATAAATCCAATGAATAAATAAGTGAGGGCTAGAAACAGAAATGTAAATTTACGCAGCAATGACATTTTAATAGTTGCAATGCAACCTAGCCAGCTTCAGTTTAATTTTTCCCAGTTTTTAATTTTCAACGGTCACATTTTAATATTGGGTTATAATTTAAAGCAATTCTTTTTTCAAGCTTATTGGGTATGGTTATTCCCAAATATTTTAGAGCACCTAAGGATACTGGAATTTGAGCAAGCTTTTATAAGTTAATTGCCTCATCTTTTGAGGCGTTTTGATTTTGCTAGCAAGAGGCCCAAAGGCAGATGGAGGCCACCTTTTGTTCCCAGCAGCAGCAATGCCCATGCCGTGAGCAGTTCCTCTTTAGATGAAGACAAGGCAAGGAGAAGCCTTTCTTTCCACTTCCAGAAAAGTGGAAAGAAAGGAGGGAAGAAGGGGAACAGGAAGCATCGGCATAGGGAGGAGACAGAGAGCACAGGATTGTCAGGTGAGTCCTCTGGGGAGGAATGCCTGGATAGGTCCAATTACTGGAAGTCTTGAGGCCCATGTTCCTGGTCTCCCTTCTTGGGCCACCAAGATCAGGAAAAAAGGGAATTAGGCAGTCACTGGCCCCGAAAGCGCTTGGGACAGAGAACCAGGGTCAGCGAGGGACCAACACTGGTCCCCTTCGCAGACAACAAAGACCCTTTTGGTATCCACCTCGATAGGAAGACCAGGGATAAGATCCTTATGGGCTACTATGGGGATATCTTTTTGCTCCTTAAGCCAGAGGGCAAGGGAGGGTGCTCACCAAGATCTGACAAGAGGAGAAGTTATAGAGGCAAGACGGAGATGCTTGAAATTTATTTGACAATTGGTTAGCGGGATTCATTGTCTTCATGGGATGGCATCTGTCCAACCACTTGGGCAATGCACTCAGAGCCAGGGCATTGGCTGGGGATGCTGCAGTCATTGAATATGATGCTGCTTTTAGAAAGAGGGCCTTGCAGAGCAATAGGGCCAGATGGTACCTGATTAACCATAAGCATTGGCTTATCTTAGTGGGGCCTTATATTAGAGGTAAAGGAGATGCCCCCAAGCCTTTTCCTTGGGCAGGGAAAAAAGATTCCTGACAGTTGGTCTGATAGGAGTTTAATCAGGGAAATTGCTTGTGTGCTCACTGTAAATTTGAGCACAGCTGTGAGCAGTGCCTTGACCCATATCAGAAGGTGGCATGCTCCTGCCCCTCGTCTGGGCAGCAGTCCATTCGGAACAGGTGCCCTGCCCCTGTGGCCACCGGAAAGATGGAGGGAGGAGGCAGCGGGAGTAACAATGGACAGACAAGTTCCAAATAGCAAGGTTGGGCCAGGCTGCCTGGACATAGAGTTGACCTTCACCCCGGTGTGTATGCAGGCATTGTGCCCACCCAGATTGGAAGTCAGTTGCATTTCTTGAGGAAGGATTTGCTATGGGATTTAGGATCCCAGCTGTGGGCCCAAGGTAGCTTATGATTCTGTTAACCTAAAATCAGCTAAGGAATTGCCTGAGGTAGTGTTACTCAAGATTGACAAGGAGTACAAGGCAGGCAGGGAGGTGGGGACTTTTAGCGCACCCCGATGCACAGCTTGAGGGTCTCCTTCTGGTGGTGGTCCCCAAGAAGACCCCTGGAGAGTTTATGCTCATCCACCACCTATCATACCCTAAGGGAATGTCAGTTAATGATACGAACCTGCAGGAATTTTGTTCAGTGAAATATGCATCTTTTGATCAGGCAGTAAGGCGAGTGTGGCCCTGGGGCTTTCATGGCAAAGTGTGACATCCAGTCAGCATTGAGGCTTCTTCTGGGACATCTGGATGACTTTTGCTTGTTGGGTTTTAAGTTTCAGGGACTGTGGTATTAGAATAAGGCCATGTCAATTTGGATGTTTGGTTAGTTGTGCAGCATTCAAGATGTTTAGCATGTTTCTAGAATGGGCTGTGAAGTTCAGGGCTGGGTCCTCATTATTTAGATTTCTTGATGATGGGCAGGGCAGGTAGGGATGATTGTGGGAACTTGCTTCTAATTTTCAGGCTTCAGCCCAGGAACTCATGGTTCCATTGGCACAGGATAAGACAAAGGGGCCTTCCATCTTGCTGGTGTATTTGGGGATACTACTGGACTCTATAAGTGGGCTCTCCTGTTTGCTGGAAGATAAATTTGAGGGATTGCAAGATTGCCTGCGGGGTCTGCTGCTTCACAGCAAGGACACCCTTAAGGAAATACAGACACTGTTGGGGCACCTCGATTTTGTCTGTAGGGCAGTATCTCTAGGCAGGGCATTCTGTGTCAATTTGGGTAGGCTCACAAGACCCCACATTACCAAATTAGGCTCACCAATGGTGTGAAACTGTGGTTGCAGTTCCTAGACAACCTTAATGAGGTTTCCATATGGCAGGAGGCTGTGGAACTGGGGGCGGGGTTGCAGGTCCACTCAGATGCAGCAGTAGCTTGGGGTTCGGGGTATATTTAAGGGGCACTGGTGTGCCCGGAAGTGGTTGGCAGCTTGGTTGGTGTTGGATATCATTTGGGACCTCACATTCCTTGAGTTCTTTCCAATTTTGGTGGCAGTTTTCATTTGGAGGGATTGGTTCAGGGATAAGAGGGTGTGTTTTTGGTGTGACAACCAGGCAGTAGTAAGAATCATCAATAGGCAGTCTTCCAGGTCTGAGAGGGTCATGAGGTTGGTCCAGGAATTTGTACTGCTGTGTTTGTCCACTAATATATCTTTCTCAGCTCACCACATCCCTGGGCTAGACAATAATATTGCAGATTTGTTGTGTTGATTTCAGGGGGACAGGCTTTGTGCTTTGGCACTGGAAGCAGACTTACAGCCTATGGCATTCCTGAAAGAACTCTGGCAGCTTGGGAAAGAATCGTGATGCAGGGAGTATTCAGCTCATTGGCCCCATCCACTTTTAATTCTTACAGGGGGGTAGTATGGAAATTCTTCAGCTTCAGAAGGGAGCAAGGGTATGGGGAGTCTTGGTCTGTGTCTGAACTGGAGGTCTTGCATTACAAGGTATTTGGCTTTCCTGAAGGAGGAGAGCTTGGTCCCATGCTCCATGTCTCTGCATCTAGCAGGCATTTCCTTCTTCAGTCAGGCAGGCAGTTTGGGCGATCCATGTGCCACCTTCTGTTGAGGAATTAGAGTATCCCTTTATTTTTGGAAACTCTATAAAGCTAAAACTGTCAACTTTCCTCTAGCAGACCAGCAGTTTAAGAAGGCATAACTCAATTGTACATTACTTTGTTGTTACCCAAATTGCTAGTCAAGTTATTAATAATTTGGGGAAATTAGCAGCAACTTGACTTTAGCAATGTGATAGGGGGCACATTGATAGGGGATCTTGAACATATGTATACTAGTACTAACCTCAATGGAACACAAACAAATGTGAAATTTATGATGGTTTTTATTAAGAGTTCAAAAATAGCACCAATCACATACACAGTGATGCAAGAAGCATTCACACAAGGCTATAGGAAGGACTTGGATAGAGGAATAGCAAGAGGTTTTGTTGTAGGTTATACCACTTGTCCCGTAGTCCAAAGTCTCAATACAGACTGGCAGCGTGGATGGATGAAGCACGAATGGCTAACACACGGGTCCTCAGGAATGGAGTCTATGCATACTGAGGCAGGGTTTGGGGTCAGTAATTATACTCAAAAATGTGCCCTCAGGTGATGGGATTTCATGTGTTGAAACAATAGATTCCAGGTATCTCCAGAGATTGAACAATGGGCTTCTGAAGATAATGCATTGCAACTACTCTCAATGTTCTGGTAATTAACTTTACAAAGAGTGAACTGCTTCCTTGATGGCTGGGTCTGGGGACTAAGGGAAAAGTGATTCCTTCAGACAAAGGATTGCTCCAACCACTGATGATGGGATCAATTGTCTGTCACCAAGGTGTGTGCAGGTAATGTCCTCAGGTTTAGCTTGACCTCATTATGTTTCCTTCACTTTGGAATTTGTCAATAGTCCTTCCCTTGGGTGATACATGGCTTAGTACTTGCCTTTGGGATGTTTACAGTGAGTCTCTGGGATTTACTGTACTTCCTTGTGGACGACTATATTAAATATGCCAGATTATTAATAAGCCAGTTTTGGGGGCTGGGGCTTGTCAAGGGCGTTAACATTGCCCTAAACTCCAAGAAAAAAAGATGCAGAAGGCAAGACAGACAAGCATGGAAACAGCGGGAGCTGAGAAGGGACAAATTTCCATGTGACCAATACCAGCAGGGGTGCACTAGGTCATATGATCTTATTGCTTAGTTGCAAACTAAGAGAGAGAGAGAGAGAGAGAGATAGAGAGAGAGAGAGAGAGAGAGAGAGAGATTTCAAAATGGAGGAAATCCTATACTTCCTATTACATTCTTGCCCTAATGGGAACAGAGTGTGTGAGGAGAGAGAATGCTAAGTTTTTCCAACACTTTCCACATGAGGAAGGCTGTGGAAGGTTGGAGGAAGGTGGTTCCAGTTTAGGTTGGATGGTCACAGGCCTCTCTCCTTTAACCTCCTCAGGAAACTGCTGGGTCCAAGGATTTATTGTTCCTGTTACTAGGTGCTCCTGTTTAGTGCTGCCTTTCCCACAGCTTTCTTTGGTGCTTTAAGGGCAGGGGAGCTGGATTGTGGGTCAAAACAGGAGACATCAGGGAGAGCCCCCCAGTTCAAGGACATCACCTTTGATCAGGATGTGGTGTGCATCCAGAACAGGCAGTCCAAGTGCGACCAACTAGGAAAAGGGGTCTCCTTGCGCCTTGAGGCTCTCATTGGCTTCCTCCCTTGCCCTGTGGCCACCCTTCACAGGTTGTTGGCCTAGCATCCAACAGGGCCAGTCCCCTTATTGATCCACCAGGACATGTCTCCACTCACAAGTTTTTGATTCATCACTGTCTTCAGGGCAGCCCTGCAGTCAGTAGGCCTCACAATGTCCAAGTTTGGGGAACATTCCTTCAGCGGTGGCTGAGTGTGGTCTTCTGGTGGACAAGATTAAGTGACAAGGCAGATGGAGGTCCAGCACATTTGCAGGTTACATCAGGCCAGCACTGGCTAGGTACAATGTATGTTTGCAGTGGAAAGAAGGTGGCGCCAGTGCAGGATGGAAAGGTCTTATCTAATGGAAGCAGGGGCACCAGGCATGCAACCTGTGACACATGGGAGAGTCAGGGCCACTGGAGGACCTCATGTTGGATGGTGGTCTTGGGACGTCAGCCTCGGAGTCCAGAGCACTGGAGCAGCAGCAGCCAGATTCTGAGGAACAGAAGGATGCATGGGGAAGTTTCACCAGGAGACTGCTCCAGCATGGACTTTTGGGGAGTTAGATGGGTCTGGGGTCCCCACTTGTTGATGGCAGCTGCCCGCCTTTTTTGGCAGATGGCATAGGATCCGGGACACTGGTTTCCTGTGCCTACTGGCACAGGGAGGTAATGGAAGGTCTCCTTACAGGACTTGGGGGTGCCGGCTGGGACAGGTGTGCCACTCCTTTGGGCATGGGCCTTCATGGCGCCTCCAGTAGGACAAGGGGTTCTCTATGGGTGCCGTCATGATAAAAGCACCTCCTTGGTTCCAGCAGTGGGCCAGAGGAGGGCTCATTGGCCAACAGGCAGGTTGGTTGATGCCTAGATCCAGGCTCATGTGTGCCAACTCATCTACAGCTGAAATCAATAAAATAATGGGCAATTATTTTCCACTGTAACTTGGTGCCTGTGGTTATTTGTGTTGTGGCCTAACCCTTGGACACATGAAAGGTCTGGCATGTTGGTTTACTAATGTAATAAGCCTATAGAAGTCCAATTACTCAGTGTCTTTATCTGGTTTGGGCAAGAAAATTACTCTGGTCAGGTGCCAGAAATCAGGCATCCTTCCCCCCTCCCATCCCAATATTATTTAGTTAAACAGGGTCACTAGTACTGGAGAAAAAATATCTTCAGAAAATTTGTAGAAGTTTCCATTAAGGCCATCCAAGACTGGAGCTTTGTTGGTTTTAAGCTTTTTGATGGTCAGGTGTAGTTCATTTACATAATAGATTTACTTAGAAAAATCTTCATTATTTGATAGATAATTTGGGTAAATTGGCTTTAAAAATAAATTGATTTATTAATAATTCATTTGGATTGGTGGAAGAACAGAGTTTAAAACTGTTTAAACATCTCAATAATAATAATAATAATAATAATAATAATAATGATACAGTACTTAAGTATTTATTACCTGCCTCTCTCCTCAGAATCAGGGCGGGGTACAATAACACACAGTATACAATCAGAATACAGTACAATTCAATACAGTTTTTTATTCCATACAATACAAAGTACGTTCAATGACAAACAGACAATTGTACATGCAATTGCCAGTAGATGGCAATGTTGGCATGCTACAGGAACAACACCGCAGATTGCATATACAGTTGTCCCTCCACATTCACGGATTTGGCATTCACGGTTTTAATTATTTACTGCTTGAAAATATTATTTAAAAAATAATAATCCAAAAAACAAACCTTGATTTTGCCATCTTATATAAGGGACACCATTTTGCTATGCCATTGCATATAATGGGACTTGAGTATTCACGGATTTGGGTATTCACGGGGGGTCCTGGAACCAAACCCCAGCAAATGTGAAGGGACAACTGTACACAAATAAACAGAAGCTGCTTTTTTGGAAACTGAATTAACAGTTTTCCACACCGTATGGCCCCAGCTCTTTATTACGCTGGTCCTCATTTTACTGGCTTACAGAAGGCTGAGTTGACTGAGGGGGCCTGGAATCAAACTTATGACTCAAGATCTAGCATGAGTTTTGGCTGCAGTTTTACCTGCATTAGCCTACTGCACCACCAAGGCCCCCAATTAATGATTGGGACTGGACAATAATGCTCCCCCCACCACTGTCATTGACAGAAATGATGTGTTCTTTGGCCTTTCTTTTCCAAATGCAATTGGCTAATAGTTTAGAATTTTTATTTCCAAATTTATAGAATTTTTGATTAATGTATTTTTTATAATTTATTTTTATTTATGTAGAATAATAAAATACATTGAACATATCCATTTTGCAGTTACAGGTCACCACAAAATGACTGTCAGGAAATGACACTGATGTGACCACAAGATGGAGCTGTAAGCTTAGTAATGAAAGTAGTTAAGCTCCAGTGGCAGGGGTGTGTGTGAGTTAGCACTTGAGAGTATGCACATCTGAGATGCCTGATGTAATAGGCATTGTTTAACTGCCTATAAAAAGGAAATGGGAATTATCTCCTGTGTGGGTTTGTTGTGGATGGTGGTTGGTGAAGCAGTTTGTTGGTTTGAGAGAGATTTAGGAGTATTAGAGACGGCTGTTCTGTACTCTGTATATATAGTGTAAATATACTGCAAACAAAGATTAAAGCCCTCAAGTTGAGTGAAGGCTGGCCTTGTTGCTGTCTTTATTTGGCAAGCCAGAGCTCAAGGCAGTGTGCTGGGGTGAAGGAATTTTTCCTTCTCAGCCTGAAGTCTTTTGCAGAAGTCTCTCCAGAAAACCTTCTCCTTGGCGTCCCGTTGACGTGGAACAACTCTGCAGGTGGCCGTGGTGGACACAGCGCATCTTTCTACGCCCCAACAATGACATACAGAGACAACATTTTATACATATATTAGAAAAATGAAAACAGAACAACAAAAAAAGAGATAATAAAAATTTTGTGTTGTTACACATGTAGAGTATATACTCTCTTCATTGTGAGGTTTAATTTGATCATGCTTGACTTTACTTAACACACTTGTACAGTGATCTATGAGAAGGTATATATCTTAATCTGTTAATATATCATTCCATAGTTTCTCATGAGTAGCAGGTGGGATTTGTTGAGCCAAATTATGATTTATATAGTTGATCATTGGAAACCATTTTTCTGCAAAAGTTGTCTTTATAGGACAACCTTGGGATATTCTGATTTGTTCCTTGAGTTTTTTCCATTAGCCAGATGTTCCAGAACCGATTCCACCATTTTCCCATTGTAAGATTGCCTGTTTTCCAGTTTTGCGCAATCTCCAGTCTCGTTATTGCTAATAAAAATCGTATCAGATCTCTGTGTTTGACTGTGGTGTTCTGGTCGGAGAAACAAGAGAGGAGCACCAGACTGGGCGTTTGATTAACGTATTGTTAATGTTGAATGATTTTATACAGCTCCAATTAATCAGCTCATTTCTGAATGAGGTATTGTAGAATTAATGTTGATGCAGACTTTTAATGGTTACTTTCTAAGTTTGAGACCTTTTGTGGCCTTGGTATTTTTTAAAAGAACTGCTCTTTTATACATTCATCTCTAAATACAGGTTTTAGAGCATCCCATGACACATTTGCCTTTACTTCAGCTATTGTATTAATGATACAGAAATCAGTAAGTACCTTTTTCAAATTTTCTCTGATGCCAGACCAGTTGTGTTTATGTTAATTATGGTGTTTGTTTGTTTTTATTAACACCTGAAGGCTTGAATCTATAAGGTAAAAATACATCATGAAAATGCATTCTACCTTTGATTGTGTTTATTTTATTAATTCATTCATTTCTAGAATGTGTTTCCATTAATAATTTGACTATTATAGTTTCTCACAAAAGGATCATCTTTCACAAAAGGATTAGACAGAATCATGCCTTAATATGTTGTTACTTTTCCTCAGTTTCTCAGCTCAATCTCTCTCTCATAATCTGGGAATATGGACTAAATAGTACATCCAATAGAGCGGCTGGTGCCTGTGGCTAAAGTCCTCAAAGACTTTCTAAGGGCAGACCCATGTTTATTTAGGGCATTTCATCAATCCTTATGGCCAAAAAACTATGATTATGATTAGGATCTAGGAGTCTTAATGGACTGCAATCTGAACATGAGTCAGCAGTGTGATGCAGCAACTAAAAAAGCCAATGCAATTTTAGGCTGCATTAATAGGAGTATAGTGTCTAGGTCAAGGGAAGTAATAGTGCCACTCTATTCTGCTTTGGTCAGACCTCACCTGGAATACTGTGTCCAGTTCTGGGCACCACAATTCAGGAAGGATATTTAAAAGCTGGAACTTATTCAGGGGAGGGTGACCAGGATGGTGGGAGGTCTGGAGGCCATGCCCTATGAGGAGTGGCTTAGGGAACTGGGCATGTTTAGTTTGGAGAAGAGAAAGTTGAGAGGGGACATGATAGCCATGGTTAACTATTTGAAGGGATATCATACTGAGGATAGGGCAAGCTTGTTTTCTGCTAGGGAGACTAGGAAGATTATCAGACAGGAGATTATCCAGAGACTAGGGAGATTATCAGACAGGCCTTTATAGCCCATTTCTGTCCCACAACCCCCCACCTGCCCCACTCCCATTCCTGCCACAGAATAAAGTAAAAGGTTTCAGACACCTACTTTAATTCCATGGCAAGAAAGGGCTCCCCCTCCCTTCGCTGGCCAGTTGTAAATGCAGCTGTCATAAAGCTGCTTTTATGACGGCAACTGAAATCCTGGCCGTTCTCACAAGAGAACGGCTGGGCAGCAAATTCAAAAATTAACCCCCCCCAGCTGTTAAAACAGTAAACCAAGCATGAAAACACATTAAAAAAAAAGCTACCTGGGGAGAGGAAAAAAGTGTTTTACTTACCTTGTTGTCCCAATCACACCTGGAAGTGTCCTGCATGGACCTCCCGGTGACATCACGTTCTGTCATCATCCCGGGAGCAGAACGAGGCTCCTGTTCACTTGTCCGTTATTCAATTATGATAACGGAACAGGCTTCTTATTCACAGATTTTTCCAGGAATAAGAGGAAGCGGGGGAGTAACAGGAGCAGAATGGGGGCATCCCAGGACAGGGACAATGTCGTCTAAAAGGTAAGCCTTTTAGCGATCTCCTGTCATCCCTGTCCTGTTCCTATTTTTAGCGTGTGATAATCTCCTAGGACACGGAGCAATAGGTTCAAACTACAGGAAAAGAGATTCCACCTAAACATTAGGGAGAATGTCCTGACAGTAAGAGCTGTTCAAAAGTGGAATGCGCTGCTTCCTTGGAGTGTGGTGGAGTCTCCTTCTTTGGAGGTTTTTAAGCAGAGGCTGGATGGCCATCTGTTGGGAATGATTTGATTGTGTATTCCTGCTTGGCAGGGGGTTGGACTGGATGGCCCTTGAGGTCTCTTCCAACTCTATGATTCTATGCACAAAAATACAGCTTTAACTACTGAAAGGCCCAATAGAAAGGAATACTGCTTTTAAATCTAATGTTCTAATTCCAGATAAGCAGAAAAGCAGAAAAGTTCAATAACATTGGAAGAACAACTACATAATGATTTTGTTGTCTTCTTTACTCAATCCACCCACTGTTTAGCAAAACTGAGTTCTGATAATTGCATATAATTAAGTGTGACTGACAGAACAGAAGACTAGGCTAATGGGGAGGGGCTAATAATGGTGTGTGTGTGTGTGTTTGTGTGTGTGTAAAAGAGAGATACAGACAGACAGAGAATATGTGCATGTACACACAGCTAAAACAACTCAGGAAACCAGTCATACCCTCCAATGTTTCACAGATGAAAAACAAGACACATGTGACCAAGCAACGTCAGAGTGTGGTCAAGATGGCAAATGAGGAACACACAAGCTAGGAGAGGCTGCAGCAGTTCGCTTTTGCCTGAGCCTACTGCCAAGTTTCCACCCCTTCTTCTTCTCACTGCTGAGTTGAGTGTAAACACTTAAAGGAAGCTGAGAACAAAGAGGGAAAGTGAGAGAAGGAGAGAGAAATTGGGACATTTTAAAAGCAGTTGAAAGAGTGGGATGGCTGGGTATTAATTGGGACTGTCCTGCCAAATTGGGACAGTTCAAGAGGATGACTAGTGCACTAGCTAACTACAGTATTAGAAAGTATGCAGATTTATATGCTTAAATGGAGTCACTCTCTGGCAAGATAGGGACTGCAATTCCAGAGAACAACCCATTCCTCTCTTCAAGACACTGGCCACCAATAGGAAAGAATAAACTTTCTGCCAAGGATAAGCACACCGGAACGATCAATAATCTTCCCCCACTCCCCATTTTCTGTTTTGAGAAACAGGTGAACTTGGTCATAAGGTTACTATAATTGCCCTCAAGTCACTATATTAAACATACATCCATAGTATTAGTACTTGAATGTGGTTAATAATTTGTGTCTCAGATGAAAAATTGGTAGGGGTTGGGGGTGGGAAGAGAATCTTAAACTTACATGAGCATGAACAAAGGAAAATTCATCACAGTGGTGTACCAATGGTAATTATATATAGTGCATTTATAATCTTATAAATCAAGTTTTGAGGATAGTATGGGTGGGTTAAAAGTGAGTTAAATGTATTAAATAAATAAAATTAAACTGAATAGATCACAATAATTCTGAGCCAGACTTTACTCCTTATAATTCTGCCTGAGGCACACACTTATTTTTTAAATTTACAGAATAAAAGAAAGTCATAAAACATTGGTAAAACAGGAATTACAGGTCACCCTCCATTTACACAGGATCGGTACCAGCTGTTTCAATTATCCACAATCGGGGGGGGGAGGGGTCTCTAGGCATCTGTAGGACAATAGAGTTTTGCTGGAGGTGGTCTCTAGGCATCTGGAGGTCCTCTAGCATGACTATATGGTCAACTTCTGCCAGAAGATGACCATAGAGTTGCATCAGATACCTAGAAAGGCATAATTCTAAGCATTTTCTAGGTCCTCTGGTGTGATTCTACGGTATAATATGGTATTTGCTATTATACATGGTTTCATATATCTGCCGTAAGTCTGGGAGCGCATCCCCCACGTAAATTGGGGGGGGGGACCTATATTCCTGTTGAAGAGACACTTCTTGTAGACTCTTGTAGATGAAGCATTTTTGGCAATGAAGAGCTCCAAGTACATTATTATGTTCCTAACTGTCAGTCAGTCACCAGGCTCCCTTCATAACTTTCTCCGTGTCTGCAGGGGCTTATTCCATTGTCTGTGTTATTGGCAAAGTTAATGAAAGTATACCACACCTCATCATATTTGCCTGCATCTTCTTACCCCTGAGATTCTGGGAAAAGGTGCTTAGCCTTTCGAATAGGGCAACATGTCATATTCTTCAAAACTGTATAATGTTAAGGAAAATGTACTATATACAGGGGCAAAAACCAATATATACAATGTACCTAAATTATACCATAAAATCTATCGCTGTATTGGTCTAGTTCTTGTAGTACTCAAAGTGACTTGATAAGTATTTTGCCAATAGTTACAAAACATAGCAGGAACAAGATAGAAGGATATAAAACAATGATATAAAACACTACCTTTCCCCAAAACAAATTAGATTAGTACTCCATTAAAAATACATAAACAAAAATTATAATGAAGTCCAATGCTCAAAGAGTCCCAAATTCCAGTGGAATCTTTACTATAGAGTAGTCACAGTTATAGACTTGACTCTGGAGCAACCAAGCAAATAATGAAACACATAGAAACTTTGTTCTGGAGTTATCATAATATGCAAATTTGACCTGAAGATAATCAAGCAGAAGTATAAATACTTGACTAAGGTGTAATCAAGCAGACGGTTAGCTCAAGATGTTTCCAACTGTTATAATGTCTTACACCTCCTCCCTATAATATTTCATAATTTGGTAATATTGAGACACTTCACGAGGTCTAGTAGACTGGGGTGGACACTGAGTGAATCAGATGGAGGTCACCAGGACATAAAAGAAGATGTTGTGGAAAACTACTGGCAGACATGCCCAAGATAGGATGAAGTGAAGCCCCTAGTAAACAACAGTATCACCAAGGTATGTGCTAATCCCCTCTTGGATGCATTGGCAATGAGACATCCATCACAAACACACCAGTGACCAAAACAACCATTGTCCCCAGAAAAGCCTTTCCTCACACCTTTCCTATCCCATAATACGGAGGTTGTCATAAACCCATCAATTCTAATATTGCAGCCATTAAAGACATCAATGGAGTCACAGTTTCCTTTGTGTAATGGTGGGAAACCCATCTAAGCTTTGTTCTAAGTTTAAAACACCCATTCAGGACATGAAATAGGGTCTATATAGTAGCCCCAAACAATAGCAAGGTATGTCACTGTGCCACTGTGATTCCACCCAGACGCTCTGTTAGACCCACCTCCAGATCAGAACCTCCAGTGCTGCCCTTGGATTTAGGTCTGAGTCCTTCGCTTCTCCTTCTCCAAGACTGATAATTATCACCCTTCCACCCAAAATTATTCCTCTATCCAACCTTTCTTCTTTGACTCTTCATTAGCCTTGTATGGTTCTTGAAAGTGTGAGTGCATGTGTGAATGTTTTCTGTATTGTTTCCCAATAAAAACAATTTTATTTCATTGTAACTCGGCATCTCTGCAGTTAGTACCGGTATACAGTACATAGGTGCAAAGGTCCCATATATTATTCGACCTCTCACATCCATCCATTTCAGCTATAATAATTCCCCCAGTTAATAACTTAAATTTGTTGTCATGAGTGGGCTCCCCATGGCCCCACGTGCATTCGGGTAACACAAATGTTTCATTACAGACTTCTTCAGTCTCAATTTTTAACACAACCATTAAGGATTACTTACAATTGTAAAGTACACTCTCAGCCCCCACTACTAATGTATATTAAGGTAATTTATCAACCCAGATCACACTTACCTATTTTAATCAACATATAAGAACTCATATTTTTCCAAACATCAAATGTTCCTTCTTTTTCCAAAATGTGGGTGTAATGACCCTGGCTTCAACACCTTTTATAATGCAAATCTTATCAGGTGTAAGTGAGTGAAATAATTGCCTGTTGGACCTATTCCCAGAATAGAGATGAGCTGGCATTAATTAGAAGTTCTGATCATATACCTAGAGTAACATGTGAAAATGTGTTTTCACAAAAAAACAACTGAAGTTAATACATTATACAGCCTAGTGCGTACAGAGCTGTCCTGTTTTGGGGTACTACACTCATAGCTTTTCTTTGATATTCTTCATAACTACATATTTACTGTGTGTTTTCAATGTTAAACTATTTCAGTCCTCATCACTAGCAGATAAGTGATTAAGACCTTATGTAACAGATCCTTGTTTGGACCTTCAAAGATATTCATTGGAGTTAATTGTAGATAAAGAGTGTGTAAACCTCCTAGGGAATAATAAAAGGAAATCATGAGACTGATACACACCGTCCATCTAATACTAACACTAAGCCCACTACTTTTCCCATCTCCAAGGAGAAGGGTTCTTATGCAATGTACATAATTTTTAAAACATTAAATTGGGTTATACAAACACCTTACTCTAAATAGAAAGGCTTATTAATAGTGTCCATGGAACTCTTTGTATTCTGATACAGATCTCAAAGTGTAAAATCCATATGTACTACATCACTTGGGCAGGGTTTATTTCCACATCCCCCTTGGTATGAACAGCAGCAAAACTGGCCAGGCTTTATATTTTTCCCCTTCCTTCTTCCTGGCATCACATCTGGCAAGCAGCCAAGAAGGTAAAAATGTGGCCAGCTAGCAACCGTATTCACTGTTCATTTGACAGTGGAAGTCCCCATGGTCATTTTCTGATAAGGAACAGATGGTTGAAAATTTGGTACATGACAAAGGGAGGGATATTCCTTCATGATCAACAGAAGATCTTGTGACATCTTAAAAGAGCAATACAGTATGTTTTATTACAACATATGGTTTGATTTATTACAGCCCATTTCATCAGATGCATAGAACATTACTTTCAGTTTTTATGGGTACACAGAAACTGAGATTTTCACACTACACTGTTATAGTGTTACTATTCCACTTTATTTGCTGTGGCTGCCTCCTGTGGAATCCTGGGACTTGCAGTTTAGGGAGGGGCATTTACAACTCTCAGCCAGAGAGCTCTTAGGCCTCACTAAACTACAAACCCCAGAATTCCACAGGAGGAAGCCAGAGCAGTTAAAGTGGAATAGTAACACTATAACAGTGTAGTGTGAAAAAGAGATGTAAAAAAGTAAAAAGGAAGAAAATATACAGGGGAATGGAAGGCAATAGGTAAACCCCGTGACAATTTAATTGGAGCTTAATTGTAAGCAGAATGGCCCTTCCCTTGGAGGAATGGGTTAAAGCCAGAACAGAACTATGCTAAAAGCATTGGCATGTTTTGGGGATCTTTGAAAACAATATATATATTGAACATAAAAATGCCCAAGATTCCTCCTTTTATTAGCCCTTTAAGGCCCCCAAACCATCCCAACAGAGTAAAAGACCCCAGAACACCAACTTCCAACTGGGCTTCTTTCACAAAATTCATAAGCCACACAAGACTAGGTGAAACTGATGCAACAAGGCCCAAAAAATCCTACAAGAACCATTTTCTAGTGCCTCCTCCAGGCACAACATCTGCATTGTACAAAAGAGCCAGAAATATCACTTCCGAAATAACCACCTCCTCCAAATTCACCAGTTAGGCATGACTCTATGGGAATGAGGAGAAAAAGTGTAGAAATCCCACAAGATTCACCCTCTAGGACCTGTTCCAGGCACAGCATCTGTATTCTGCAAAATAGCTCAGAACTGCATTGTGAAAAAGAGCCTGGAACACCCACTTCCCAAATATTCACCTCCTCTGAATTCACCAACCAGGCAGGACTCAATGGAAGCGATAGGAAAAAGCACAGAAATCCCACAGAAATCACTTTCTAGGACCCGTTCCTGGTTCAAAATCTGTATTCTGCAAAAGAGCCCAGAACACACACTTCCTAAATACCCACCCCTCCAAATTCACCAGTCAAGGCAGGGAGTGATGAGAAAAAGCATGGAAATCCCAGAGGAAATCTAGGTGTTCTGAGCACAACATCTGTATTCTAAACCCATGTCTGTCATCAGTAATGGACTGAATGGGACCAAACAAATTAAAACTCAATCCAGACAAGACAGAGGTGTTCCTGATTAACCGAAAGGCTGATTAGGGAATAGGGATTCAGTCTGTGTTAGATGGGGTTACACTCCCCATGAAGATGCAGCTTCGTAGTTTGGGGATAGTCTTAGACTCAGCTTTGACCCTGGAGGCCTAGGTTTCTGTGGTATTCAGGAGTGTTTTGCACTTTTAAAGCCCTTTCCTTGACACACTGGATCTGACCATGGTGGTACATGCTTTAGTTACAACTCATTTGGACTCCTGTAACATGCTGTACATGTAGCTGCCTTTGAAGAGTGTTTGGAAACTTCAGCTAGTTCAAAAAAGCTACAGCCAGAGTGTTAACCGGGTCAGGTTACAGGGACCATACTACACCCCTATTACAACAGTTCCACTGGCTGTAAATTTGTTCCTGGGCACAATTCAAAGTCCAGGTTATGACCTATAAAGCCCTATATGGCTCAGGTCCAGGCTATCTGGCAGATCTCCCCATATGACCCTGCCCAGGCCCTGAGAGCATCACAAGCATGGTTGGTGGGGACACAAAAGAGGGCCTTCCTGCTGGCTACCCCTAGACTCTGGAACTCCCTTCTGAGGGAGACTGGAATGGCCCCCTCCTTGCTGTCCTTCCACTGGAAGATAAAACCCTTTTTATTCTGACATGCTTTTAAAATCAAAAGTTTTACAAGAACAGGCTAAGAGGTGCTGTACTGCTTTAAACTGAACGGTTTTTAATAGCTTTTTAATCGTTTTAATTGCATTTTATTCTTTTAACTGTAGGTTTGAATTGTTTTAATACTGTGAATAGTTTAATTCCATTTTAATGTTAATTTTAATATTTTTAGCTGTATTGTTCTTTTTGGGAGAAAGATGGGACACAAATTAATAAAATGATGATGATGATGATGGAGGAAAAGCTCCTAGAACTTTATTCTGCAAAAGAGCTTGGAATTCCAATTTTGCAACTACTGACTCCCCCTAAATTCACCAATTAGTTGGGAGTAATGAGAAAAAGCACAGAAATTCCACATGAAACACCTTCTAGGGCCATCCGGACAACAATTTAGTACTTTGACGGTTCTTTGGTATCACTTCTAAAAAAGTGAAAGAACTAGGTATCATCAATTCACATCTGACCCCCAAACCCCTGATGCCCTCCCCCAATGGCTTCATGTAGATGTTAAAGAGTATAGGACAATTTTGAGTCTTGTGGAACTCCACAAGACAATGGCTAAGAGGATGAACAACAGTCCCCCAGCATCATGTTCTGAGGAGAGTCTGTGAAAAAGGATTGGGAACACTGCTGAACAGTGCTGCTAGTTTAGAAGAGGATGAATAGAGCCTGGGAAACTGTCCAAGAAGCATAGGTGGAAGCAGAGCAGAGCAAAGAAAGGGTGCAATGAGACAGACAGCAATGGAACAGCAGCTGAGTCATCTGGTGATGAGGTTCCTATTACTGAAGAGTACTGGTGAAATGCAGCACATGTCCTGTGTCTTCTTACCTGTGTCCTCTTACCTGTGTCCTTAGAAAGAGGGATGTGGGAATGGTCAGTATGGGAGAATAGCAATGGGTCAGAAGTGCTGTCAGTTGCTTCAGTATTGGAGGATAATAAGGATCTGCCAGGGTCGCCATATTTGATGCTCCGTGAAGAAAGAAAAGGGGTAGGAGAAGAAAGATGGAATGGAGAAGACATTTAATAACTGGAGTACATGTTATGCAGTCTTCGTGGAGGTAGTCAGCTTACCCTGAATGAGGCTTGTCTCTGTCTAATCATTTGGCAACTGTTCTTAAGGTGCATGGCCCTAGAAGATAAGATAGCTGTCTTAAAGTATGATGAGGCCTTTAGAAAAAGAGCTTCACAAAGTGAACAAACTAAATGGGACTTGTTGAATGGCAAGTTATAGCTGGGGAGAATCAACTGGCAGTGTGTGTTGGGAGTTTAACCAAAGGAAATCCAGTCCACTCACAGCAATTTTGAACACAGCTGTGACAGCTGTTTTGGCCACATCCCAGGATAGATCAGATCAGAAGGGGTGCTAGATCAGAAGTGGGTGAGCACCCCTTTTGAGAAAGGGTGGTGTATCTCTAATACTAACCCCAGAAAGGAGGGAAGTTCTAACATTGCTGGGGCATCACCCAACCACAAAGGAAAATTGTATAGTAGGAGTAGAGACTTGCAGTGGTACATAGATTGATAATATTTTTTTTTATAGCAGAATACATCAGAGAAGGATTTTCTGATTAATCCATTTCTTAGGCTTCTCATTCTGATTCCAGAGTATCTCCATTGGGGCAATCCACCGAAAGACCCCTGGTGACTATAGGGGATCATGTGTTAATGACATAATTTCAATAGAATTTTGCTCAGTCTCATTTGATCATGCAGTGAGACCTGTCCAGTCATGTGGGATCAGGATTTAATGGCCAAATATCACATACAGTCAGCATTCTGGTTTTTGCAGAATACAGATCTGGCCTCCATTGCGATATACAGGCGCTGCACCTGGAACGGGCTCTAGAAGGTGGTTCCAGTGGGATTTCTGTGCTTTTTGTCATCATTGTCATGGAATTCTGCCTAGCTGGTGAATTTGGAGGACTGGGTATTTGGGAAGCAGGTGTTCTGGGATCTCTTGCACAATACAGTAATTGTGCCCAGAGTGGGTACGAGAAGGTGCATATGGGAGTTTTGTGACTTGTTGCATCAGTTTCACCTAGTCTCATGTGGCTTGTAAATTTTGTGAAAGTGGCTTAGCTAAATTGAAACTTAATCCAGACAAGACAGAGGTGCTCCTGGTCAGTCAAAAAGCAGATCAGGGAATAGGGACTCCGCCTGTGCTGGATGGGGTTACACTCCCCCTGAAATCTCAGGCTTGCAGCTTAGCATGTTCTTCTCAGGCTTGCATGTTCTTCTGGACTCAACTCTGAGCCTGGATGCCGAGGTTTCAGCAGTGACCAGGAATGCATTTGCACAATTACTGGTAAAACTAGTGTACCAGCTGCATCCATTCCTTGAGACGTCAGATCTGGCTAGGGTCTCACATGCTTTGATTACATTCTGTTTGGACTACTGTAACACACTCTACATGGGGCTGCCTTTGGAAACTGTTTGGAAACTTCAGTGCATCCAGAATGCTGCAACCAGAATGCTGACCAGGGCTAGTTCTAGGGAAAATGTAACTCCCTTGTTTAAACAGCTTCACTGGCTACTGATTCATTTCTGGGTGCAATTCAAAGTGCTGGTCATGACCTATATAGCTCTATACAGCTTAGGTCCAAACTATTTGAAAAACCATATCTCCCAATACGAAGCTACCAGAACTTTAAGATCATCAGAGGAAGGCTTTCTCTCAGTCCTGCCACCATCGCAGGCTCATTTGGTGAGGACACGAGAGCCTTCTCGGTGGCTGCTTCCACCCTCTGGAACTCCCTTCCATGGGAGGCTAGGCTGGTCCCCTCCCTGCTTTCCTTCCGCCAGCAGGCAAAGATGTTTTTATTGAAAAGTTTTTAATACCTAGCTGCATGCACAGAGGCTTTTATTGGGGTGTGTTCTGTTTTCAAACTTTTATGTGTTTAATATAATTATAAATTGTGATGATTTTAATTGTTTTAATTGTACTGTATGTTGTATTATTTTATGTTCTTGTGAGCTGCCTTGGATCCCATTTTGGGAGAAAGGTAGCATATAAATAAAACAAATATATAAATATTAATATATAAATGGAAGTTGGCATTTCAGTCTCTTCTACTCAGTTCAGGTTGGTTTTCAGACCTTAAAGTGTTAATAAAAGCATTTATATATATAAAAAGTATGTTTCTGTTCAAAATATTATTTGCAAGAATCCCCAAAACATGCCAATTATTTTGGTATGGATCTCTCTCAAAAATGGTCTGCCTGTTCTGGCTTTTACCCATTCCCCAATGGAAGAGCCAGTCTGCTTACCATTAAACCCATTTTCCTTCATGCCAAGTAAATTACCCCTGGCAGTGGGACAGGAAACATTATCTCTGTGCAGATTGAAATGAGAAGAACCATACTGCATTTAAAAACAAAAAACAAAAAAACTCCAACCCAGTAATTTGGCACAGGAGTTTCTCTCTCAAGTTATTTTATGCCAGGACAGCCACCTGTAATCACTTCCAAAGTGACCTACATAAATATCAATTTATTTAGGTACTAAATAGAAACGTTCTTCTCTTGGTTACTGAATATTGTCATATTTGATGTACCAAATGTGGCTTTATTGCCAGGGATATGAGAGACGGAAAACCTGGGAACGTTACTTTTTGGACGACAACTCCAAAGTTCCCTCAGCCAGGGCGGAGTTGGAGGACTGGAGTGAAGTGGGAGCTGTGGTGAAGAAAGGGGTGGGGAATCCACTTTTTCCAAGATGAGCGTTATGGATTAAATAATCTTTCCTAATGTTCATATCTGAAGCGAGCCCTTCCGTCTCTCCCTTCTGTCGGGAAACTCGTGACCGTGAAACTGAAACCTTGGCCTGTCTCCTTCCAAGAGTGGGTGAAAGCCATGATTTATTTATTTTTTTCCTACTGCAACTCTTCCCTCAGAGGATACGCTTTTACCTCACTATTCTTCACCCCATAGAATAGGACCATTTGTCCCTCAAGGGAAAGAGGCAAGATGCCTCTTTCCCTTGAGGGACAAATGGTCCTATTCGGTGGTTTTGCTTTATGGGGAGCAGTCAGAAGAAGCGGCAACAACGGCTCCTCCACAGTCCTTTTGTATTAGTAAGAAAAGAGGAAAACAATTTTTTTTGCGTTATTGTTACGGCCTTTTGTGGTCGTGTATATTTTTCAGTAGAATGGCCTTATTTCAATTAAAAAAAAAAATCCTAATCCCCCCCCCCAAAAAAATTCCACTGTCCTTGGAAAGCCAAGCTGTCAAAAGCCCTCGCCGTGACTTCCCGCCCCTTTCTTCTCCTCCATTCGCCTCCTCGCCTCACGGGCCGCCCATCGTCAGCGCCATCTATGGACACATGGGGCGCATAACATCCCTCCCCACAACCAGAGGGAGAGCCTTGGCATTGTGCGAAGAGTGGGGGGGGGGAGCAAAGTGGGGCGGGAGGGCAAGAGAGAGGCGAGTTCAAAACAACCCCGTCGCCCTTTCTGCAGCCTGAGGGAGCTGCATAGGTTTCCCCAGGGCGCGAGTGGGGCAGATGTGGGGGCAAAAGGCGAGGCAAACTTCTCGGCGCCCGCCAAGAGAGGAAATTCCCGCCCATCCGGCGGAGTTGAGTTGCCCCCTTCTTTAGCGGGCGCCCTGGGAAGCCTTCGAGTGGGTGGCCATAGCCATAGATAGCCATGGCCAGTGGCGGCTACAAGAGCTGCGAGGGGGGCGAGGACGAGGAGAGGCGAGAAGCAGCCCTCAAGAAACTGATCGTCCGGCTGAAGAACGTCCAGGAAGGGAAACAGATCGAGACTTTGGTCCAAACCCTTCAAGATCTCCTCTCCCTCGCCTCGGTGCAAAGCGGTAAAGTTTAGAGTTTTTCCCTTTCCAGAGCAAACTTCGCCACCTCCAGTGTGAGAAACGTGGCAAGCAAGAGATTTTCTCTCCCCCCCCCCAACCCTTTTCCTCCTTTCATGACGCTTTTCTTTCTTTTGGTCTTGCTCAGGTTCCAAGTTATTCAGTGGCAAAAATATCCATGTGCCTTTGCTTCTGGTTCTGGTCTCTTACATGAGAGTGGCAAGTGTGCAACAGGTAAATAGATTAGGAACTGTGAGTGGGGGGGGGAATTAGGAATTTTAAAAATTGAAATAAGACCATTCTACTGAAAAATACACCCAATTGCAAAAGGCCGATAATGCAAAAAAAAATTGTTTTCCTCTTTTCTTACTAATACAAAAATAAAACTACCTATCCTAACACTAATACATTTTCCCTCTTAATCTAAACACACTATAATCACTCTTTTTTCTTTTCCAATGAACATTATATTTACACCTTTATACTAAATAGGTTGGTTCTCCTTCCACCTCTTCCTTCCCACCCCTCCCTCCTTTTAAGGATACTTTTAAGGATACTTAAAAGTCATCACCATTGTGGGATGACATCAACTACAAAGTGAAATAGGATAACAAGTTAACAAGTAACAGGATAAAAAGATATTTTCAAGATGGGGCCTATGGTCAATCGAAAGATGCTCGACTTTTCTGGAGGAGGGGGATTTCTAAACTGGATTTATGTCAAGCCTGAATTTCTCAAGGGACTTCTAGCAACTTGTTGCTCAGGAGGAATTCCTTTTAGTGTAAAGGGAGTTACAGTAGGACCCCCGTATCCGCTGGGGATTGGTTCTGGGGGAGCCCGTGGATACCAAAAACTATGGATAATCGCAAACATCATTGAAAATCATGGGACATCCAGTTTAAAATACCATAGAGTTGCCTTGAGGACTTAGAAAATGGCTAGAGAGGACACATTTTCTAGGAAGACTGTACGTTAGGTGTACTGTTTTGTGTCCCGTGGATAATTGAATCAGTGGATAATGAATCAGTAGATACAGGGGTCCTACTGTACTTGAAAGTGGAAATGTTTTTAAAAATGGCTTGAGTATTGCTCTGCAGCTTTGCACTAGTGATGTAAATAGAGTTGACTTTCCCATGCTCAAAGTAAGATTGTCTCCCCTTTTCCTGCCCTTCTATTTCTTTGGACAGTTCTGTGATAGATGAAAATTTAACCAATTTTTTTCTGTCATAAAAAGCGTTAATGGTTAAGTATGTACTGCCATAATATATTTAAGCATAGTGATTCCACTGCCCTAAAGGAGTGGTCTCATACTTAAACAGCTGTGTTGCTGTTGTGTGTCTTCAAGTCATTTCTGACATATGGTGACCCTAAGGCAATCCTATCACAGGGTTTTCTTGGTGGAATTTGTTCAAAAGGGATTTGCCTTTGCTTTCTTCTGAAGCTGAGAGGGTGTGACTTGCCCAAGGTCACCTGGTGGGTTTCCCTAACTGAGTGGGGATTCAAACCTTGCTCTCCTGGTGTCCTAGTCCAACACTCAAACCATTACATCATGCTGGCTCGCAACTTAAACCAGCTAGTCTCCAATTATGGATAAATTTAAACACTGTGCAAGTTGAGGCGAGATGAACCACTCAATTATAATATTATAATTGGGCCTTGGTATTCTAACAGGGTAATCCACTTTTTAAAAGAATGTACATAGTTTTGTTTAACGGACAGTTATTTAGCTTTGCTTGAGTCATATGCGGGATGAAAATTGTACGGACCTCCAGATGTTATTGGACTGCAGTTCCCAGCAGTTCTAGCCAGCAAAGCCAATGGTGAGGAATGCTGGGAGCTATAATTCAGCAATATCTGGAGGGTCACACAGTTCCCACCCTGATTTACATGGGTAACTTGTGACTGAAATAGGAAGTTGCAATTCTTTTCAATCAAAATTGCTAGGAGTCATGCATATGAATGCTAAAAAACTAACACATATTTCATCAAGAGAGCCTTTTGATCAACTGATTTAAATGGTTCCTACTTGAAGAACACTTTTCTGTGGTATATTGTGTAATGAGCAAAGAATATCACATCTCAAGCAGTGATTTTAAACAGAAGAAACAGTTGAGAGTGCAAACTGTTTCAACATGGAAATGATTTGAGCATGTAGTTAGCATAATAAAACGAAGAGGTTTTTAGATAGATACAAACAAGTGTGTATCCAGCATCCATCTATCCAGAGTCATGTGGGTGTTTTTACTTGTTTGTTTTGTGACTTTGAAAATCTCTTCATTACTGTGTTACACCCACAGGATTTCAATTGACTAGAAACAGAACTTCTGCTAATTAGAATTCACTGTATGGATTTGATCTTTCTGTGTAGTCAAAGAGCCTGAGATTTGCCTAAATCCAATTGTTAATCCCTACTAGAGTAGACCTACTGAAGCAAATGGCATGTACAAAAGTGTTTTATCATCCAGCAGTTCAGTGGGTCTACTCTAGTTGGGGCTAGCAACTGAATGTAGGCACATATGTATACCTTTTACTGTAGTATTTTTCATATCATCAAGTGAATGGTTCACAGTACTATACTATGCTTTGGTGCTGCAGTACAAGAGGAGACTTGCGGTATTGACTGAATCAGTTTAATGGTTTTATTTTGTTGGGGGAGGGGGAGTCCTGAAGGATTGTGAGCCAGGAAACATTTGAGCAATGGAGTAATGAAAATAAACAGTATAAAAATAGTAAGGAATACTCCCCCGCCTGTATTGTGGTTTTTTTATGTGCAGGAATTGTAGGTTATATAAGTGGGAAGCATTCAAATGTGCAAATGCCTACCTGCAGCCTGAAATGGTAGATTGCCAGAGAAGTTATATCACTTGATTCTGCTGATTGCCTCTACTGGCCCTAGATTATATTGGCATGAGAGCTCAAGTGCCATCTTGGGTGCCTTTTTGAGCTAGCCCAGGAAGTTTCTGGTATCCTTCATAGCTTTTCCTCGTTCTCACTATGTTCCACAATTGCTTGAAGCTTCAAAGCCTGACCTGTTCTTTCATTTCCTTTGAGCCAGAGTTGCAGCAAAGCACCATATGCTCAGACCACTGGATCAGAATGGAATCTTAAGCCTCCGTTTGTTTCAGACTGCAATCCATATGGCACTCAAATACTGTAGGACTATATAATCTTCTACCATGCTGGGCAGGGCTGATGGGAGGCACAGGCCAAAACATGTGGAGGGCTAAAGGTTTCCTACACCTTGCAATAAGTAGACTAGAGGTACTTTGGCCAATTGAGATATTAATTTGTGAGTCCAGATACCGAAGGCATCCAAAGTGGAAGAAGGAAAATGTGTATTCACTGCTTTCAGTTACAAATTAGTTGTGTGCATAAATGGACAGGCTTCCTTATCATAATCATACATTGCCACTTCCAGGTACATTGTAGGGAGACCCAACCATTTAAACTGTGTACCATTCACAATTGCTCAAATTTTGCATGTATTTTGCTATTTAAATAGGATATTTTTTAAAAAAAAAACTGGTGTCAGGTTGTGAGCTCACAGTGCGCCAGTTGTGCATGAATATGCTATGGGTTCACAGTGTTTTTCTTTTTATGAATGACCTAAATTTTCAGCAATTTCTCATGCTGAAACTTTTGTTATAAAAGATTCACTAATGTTGGGAAACCTCTATGCTTGTTAATGAATCTAGTTTCTAGAGTGTCATATAACTGAATTGCTGTAGCCATAGATGCCAAAACTGTTCCCGGGACTGACAAGCTAAACAAGATTTTGGAGGCAGAATGCAAAGGTTTTAAGATATATGTAAATTCATGTGTGTTAGTTTGTGTGTAAAATGTATATGAAAATATCTATTTGAACTAGTGGATGTGTGAATATCTGTGAATAAATACTGTACAGAAATTAAGCTCCGACTGGTGGCCTAGTTCAAAACAGACTGACTAGCATATTGACCTGAATAGTGTAATAACCCATGCTGGAAATTAGTCACAGTTATGGACCGTTTTAAGAATTTACTAGCTGGAAAATCTTAGGACTGTATATAAGAACGTCTGATGTTCTTTAAAAACTAATTGTGGTTTTATTGTAGCTTTTAAAAACTAGTTGTGTTTCTGTTGTGGCTTTTAAGGTGGGCTGGTCACTTCTTTGCAAACTTATTGAAATTTGCCCAGACACTCTTCAGAAGTTAGCAGCTCCCCAAGGTGTTGGAAAGGACTGGGATGTTCTTGGTGTTCATCAGTAAGTATATTCATGTTATTAAAAACACTGTGTGCAATTCAATTACTGGAGAAACTTCTGTCTCCTTTCTTCTATCTCTCATACTGTTTCAATTGCTCAACAAATGAAATAAAGATTACTTCTATTAAAACATTTGATCCAAACATTTTTGGAATAGGATGCAGTATGCAAACTACTCATTAAGATATAATATTGTAACTTTCAGCTCAAAGATTGGTGCATTATAGAGATCTTTCTTTTTCTATCTGAGCATGATGGCCTTATCTCCAGGTTCGGAAAGGAAAGCAGTATTGAAATAAATTCTGTGTACACTTTCCTTTCCCTTCTTTGCTTCAACCCAATTTGCTAGTCCCAACAACAGTAGACCCAATTGCTGAATGGTAATGCAACACTTATACAGTTGTCCCTCCATATTCAAGGGTTTGGTATCCATAGATTTAAGTATTCATGGCTTGAAAATATTCTTAAAAATATAATAATCCAAAAAGCAAACTTTGATTTTGCCATCTTATATAAGGGACACCATTTTGCTATGCCATTGCATATAATGGGTCTTGAGCATTCACGGATTTTGGTATCCATGGGGTGTCCTGCAACCAAACCCCTATGAATATGAATGGACGACTGTATAAATCTCATTGCTTTAGTGCATCTGATCCACTTGGGACAAACAATTGGATATGAATTTTTATGTGCAAAAGCTTATATCCAATTTTTCATATATTGGCAAAAGTTTCTCATAAGAATAGACATACATTGCACTGACAAAAAGTAAATTGTCACAAACTCATAGTTTTAGTCCTGCAGTCTCTCCCTTGTCTTGATATCTAAGTAGGAAATGATAGAAATAATTTACTAACTAACTAAATAACTTCAGAGAGATTTACTTATTCTGAGGACATCATTGTTTTTGACTAGGCACATACGGTAACTTTTCCAATTTTTAAATTCTAGGAAATAATAATCCTATCTCCCCTTTTCCAGATGTACAGAGGGGAATTCGGAAGTTGGAAACATTCCTTTCTTTGGTCTGCTTAGCCAATATGGCCTACTGGAATTGTCCCAAAAAGTAACTTTTCCATGTTCTGGGGAAAATAACTGAAATGTTATGCTCACATTTCTTCTATCTGTATCTTAGTTTTATGGATATGTTAGAGATACTTGACAACTTTAAGAGAAATAACAATAACAATAACAAAACAACAACAACAATAACAACATAGCAAGAGCAGCAGTGTATTGTCATCTAAAGATTAAACATCCTGGTATATATTAATCCATTTGTAGGGGATGGTAATGTCTATTGTGGAAATAGTTTTAATTCATATAGAACAGTTTTTAAAAAAATGACTGTGATGTTAGTACTCCTTAGGACCAAATATTGATTTTATAATAAGTGATAACATTCTCCTGGCATTTCCTAGTTAATTCTGAATGCTGAGAAATATTTCAACACCTATTTTATGACAGAGCTGTAAGGAAGTAGGAGAAGTATGTTTCACTTCTCTCTTTAAACAACTTGTCAGAAGGTTGAGTAAAGACTAAGGCAGCTTCCTCATTTTGTTTTATTTCAGGGGTGGGAAAGGTTTTGCTTTCCAATTGTTTTGACCTACAACTCCCAACAGCCCCAAACCAGCATGAACAGTTGTAAAGGATTATGGAAGTTAGAGTCTGCAACATTTGTAGGGGGACAGTGTTTTACTTCACTGTTATCCAAATGGCCAACCTATTCCTTTTCTACATGTCTAACCGCACCTCCCCCGGCATTTTAGTTCCTGCTTCTTGCTCTCCTTATTAGTATTTTGACAGCAGCCCACATGAGTTGTCCTTTGTGCCGAGGCAAAGAGGCCGGACCTTGTGTTATGGGTTAAATGGATGGCCACAACTTTAATGCAAGTACAATTCCAAATCAGTTAGATTCATAACTGATATCTTCCTCAGGTGAACAATATGTAGACATGGGGCCTGATGGTTTCCAGACCCACAAATGCTTAAGCAGGGCATCAAGGTGCAGAGGTCTGGTAAACATCTCAGAGCTTGCTGTATCAGCTAATTCATGGGATGTGTTCAAACAGTCCACTGGAGATGAAGTTACCTGCATTTGCCCAGACCACAGGTTCCCCCACTTTTCTATCCATCTAGCCACCCCAGGGCTTCCCTCCACCAATTTAACTTGTGCCTGATGTCTCCTCTTCTCTTCCATATCTGCCACTGGAGGCAGCCAGACCAGCTTGGTACCCCCTCCTCCCACCCCATGCCCTTTGAATGTATTGCTGTAGGTGATGGGTATGAAAGTCTAAGTAGAGATCACAGCCTACTGGAGAAAGGTATACACCGTCACCTCTATAAGTAGGCCAAATCTGCATGTATGCCGGGGTGGTTGATAGGAGCACTGCCTATCCAGGTCAGATTATGAATGACGTTGAATGATTAGCATGATGCCAAGCTGCATTGATTGTGGAGTTGCTACGAGCACCCTGCCACATTTATCTTAGTAACATCTTTATCTACAAGGTGTGAACACCTGGGAGTAGGAGTCAGATGTTAGGGAAACAGCTGTCACCGTGCCAAGAAGTTGGAGCCTGGGCATCTTAACAAGATCATTCTCACTCAGATGAAGAAGAATGATCTTGGGCAGGGGCTGTGTTGCAGTAAGCTCAATTATCCAGGGTTGTAGAGCCACTCATTGCATGCCTCATCAGCCCCACCAACAGACACCAAGCAGATGTGGCATATTGAGGTCCCATCCCTGCACGGAGCAAGCACAGTGAGCTTAATTGAAGTTAGGGCCTTTCCCTCCCTCCTGACCCCCATGGGTGGTACTTGAGGTGGCTCCTCTGTGCCTCTTAGAATGCTTACCTCGGAAACAGGAAGCACTGGGATGCTGATGCCCATATATGTCATTTGGCCCAGATGTTCCAGTGAGCAAGTTGCCCAGGCATCAGGGGGTTGGAGTGAAAGTGCTGATGAGTGGTTAATTCAGTCCAGGTCCAAATAAACAAAGGCAATGAGGAGCAAGACAGAGTAGTCAAAATGTAGCCAGTCCAAGATCACAAAAACAAGACCAGAAAGTAATTGTCAGTCAACTAGATAAGATGGTTGTCAGCAACAAAGCTGCAAGGGAACTGCCAGAAGATTTATGGGCAGCTCTCAGGTGCCTAATTAAGTCATTGTCTATTACTTAGCAGCCTCTGGGACTGGTGTTTATCTCTTCATCATTCAGCAAAGGATGGGGGTGTCTTCAGCGTCTTCAGCCTCTGTGACCTCCTGCTGGGGAGCAGGGACCCCTACTGCCTCCGGCTCTTTGGACTCATGCAAACTGCTGGTAAGCCCTGTGAGTTGAAGGGGATAAAGTTAGGAGGATAGCACATTCAGCCTCTATCAGCCAAGGTTCCAAAGGTGTGATGGTACCTCCATGAGTCGTGGGCGGGCCAGCGGGTCCAGCTCCCAGAACCTGCAGAACTGAAAATAGGAAATCTGCTGGGGATGTTGGATCCCATGGACATGATGGGCTTGGAAAAGTATGTTATGCGGCAAGCACACCAGGACAAAGAACCTGACCAAGTTCATGACCCAGGGAGGCGTGGAGCTCTGAGTGTTGACAATCTGAACTACTGCAGAGTTACTACACCAAAATAAGACAGATTTGTTTGCAAAATCACCTGCCCAGATATGGACAGCAACAACTATAGTGAGAAGTTCAAGAAACATTAAATCTCTAGTAAGTCCACTACTTACCCAGTCAGCCAGCCAGGGCTCTGCACAATATTAGCCCTGCCAGTAGAGGCCCAAACAAAATGAGCCCACTGCATTGGAATGCAACTGAAGATTCACCTACAGGAGTAGGATGCTCTTCTAGAAAGACATTCCACTATATTGAAGAAAATACCTCTACTATGCTTGGCCAAGTACAGTGACCCTGCACGCAAAGTTCAGATGACTGGTAAGGATTTAGAAGTTGTGCAGCATAGTCTTCTTGTTCATCATGGAAGATACCTCCTGGAGGAGGGCACCAAGTTTCTTGATTGGGAGGTGCAAAATACACTGAAGAGTGTCTAGCTCTATACTGAGAAGGATGAGTTTGGTGGAAGGGCCTTCTGTCTTCTTGTGGATGAGGGGAAACCCAAGTTCCTGGGTGAGGCCCTGCAAAGCCCTAAGGGTATCCCAGCTCACCGAGGAAGAGAGCTAACTTGGGGAATGTGCTGAACATCAGTGTAGCACAATATAGAGTATTCCATAGGCATTGCCTAAACATAATAATAGGCATATAATAAACATAAAAAAGTGTAAGCCCAAGAGAACAAAATTCTTGGGGTGAACTGGAAGTAGATGAAATGAAGATTTAATGTCACAATTTGCCAGTAGCGCTCCTGGGCCTAGTACCTGAACCATAGCATCCGCTGTGTTAAAGGATGCCTATTTAACAGAACATAGGGCTAGGTCAGTGACGTTATTAACAGATGACCCCTTAAGCTGGTACTCAGTTGGGGTCTTCTTGGGAACCACTCCCGAAAGTGATAGCCAAAGGATGGGGAAAGGCAGATCCATGTGAGGGCTTGATATCCTACCTGCATGCAGTTCCCTAGCAGGTTTTCCCCTCACAGTGTTGTGTAGGTTAGTGATAGACCAAGAGTTAGTTGCAAAACAAAAGGAGTGCTTACCTGTATAGGGAATCCTAAAGCCATTTGTGAAGCCATCCAGAATGTAGCTGGCATTCTTTGGATAAAACGCCAACTATGGAGCAAGCACAGTGAGCTTAATTGAAGTTAGGGCCTTTCCCTCCCTCCTGACCCCCATGGGTGGTACTTGAGGTGGCTCCTCTGTGCCTCCTAAAATGCTTACCTCGGAAACAGGAAGCACTGGGATGCTGATGCCCACATGTCCCACATTGGTGGTTGTACTTGCATGCCTGTCTCCTGCTTTTACCTGTGTTGAAGTTCCAGGAGACTGAGAAGCCCATATTTTCGGATGAAGCAGGCCTCATGTGTGTCCCTTTTGACTATTTACCCATCGGTAGGAAGCCTTTCATTTCAACCTTGGGGTGCTTAAACTGTTTTGATTCCCTTGGAAGGTTCAACAGAACCCTGTCTTCAACAGAACTGTGGATTCTGGATCCCGTAAGAGTAGTGGGGAAAACCTCTATATATTTGCCCTTCTAAATGCATTCCTTAGTGGCAGGTAGAAGGTGGCTCCCCCAGAGGCAAGTACACTAACCCGTATGGGTTGCATTGAGAAGAATGCCTGGGAAGAGGCAGTGTAGGCAAGGTTAGGTTTATCCTTACCATTGTGAATTTGGAGCAGCAATCGTAGAACCAACCTCTGGTGGTTGTGCTGAGGCAGTCTCACCACCAGCAGGTTGAATAAGACCCCCTGCCAGAGGGCCCGACACCCAGACAGTGGTAGGCCAGGTCAAGTCTGAATTGGCTGCTCCCATTGATATATCCATGGAAACTACATTACCTTCTGCTTCCTGTGAGCCAGTGTGTTCATATGATGCCGCTGCACAGCTGGTGTCACTGGAAGGAAGATTAGAATCCAGTAATGGTGCTGGTGGGGAAGGGGTGGTTGGTTGTAGTGGGGGTGTTACTAACTGGGGAGCAGGTGGAGCTGTAACTCCTCCAGTTGCTGTGGCTTGGGGCAGGACGTGTGCCATTTGGGGAGCAGGCGGTGCTGCAGCAACCCCACCTGTGGGGTGGTGCTCCGGGAGGATTGGACTCTGGCAATGCAGAGGTTATGATCCCGTCTGGGGGAGTGCTCTGTGTGGTAGCAGGCTTAATTGTGTGGTAGCAGGCTTAATTGCCAAGTCCTGAATGAGCTGGTAGAGGTGTGCAATACTAGGTTGAGCAGGCGGCGTGGAGGCTAAAGGGGAAGACTAAGTTGAGTGGGTTGTGGAAGACCAGCAAAAATGATGGGTGGCAGTGGAGGAGCAGTAGAAGTGGTGAGGGGTGTAGGTGCTGCACGTGGTGCCTCTTGGCCTTCAGCAGAGGCCAGTCTGTGTGTCACATGGTTACCCTACTGTCCAGTTGCACCGACCGGGCAGACATAGCTTCAGTCCCCCTGGCAATGTCATCCATGCGAGTGACTCTTCCAGAGGCCATGTCCGGTCTCTTGGCAACAGACTGCCTACTGACAGCAGCAGTGGGTTGAGGCCTTTTCGCATTACTCTGAGACATGGAGCAGGATTTGCTCAAAGCAGCAGTGCAGCAGAAGGTGTGAAAGTTCACCCTACAGCATGATAATCAAGGTCAGGGCATAGCAGCAGTGCAACAGAATGTACACAAAAAAGATGAAACTTTACCATGCATCAGTGGAGAACAGTGAACCCTCAGAGATTGACCATGCAGCATTTGGATCTCTGCAGATGCCCAAACACTGCAGAGAAAAGCAGACGTGGTGGTAGCAGTGGATGCTGTGAGCATAGGGAGAAGTTGTGCTATGATAATTGAAAAGGGATATAGAGCACACAATACCATGGAAGGTATACGCTCATAAGCAGATGTACTGGTAGCTTCTATTTCAAAATTTACCCATTATCTACAATAACAACTGCTTTAAAACCTGGCAGTTGGAAATGTCAAAATAATCTGTGGGCGGGAAAGAAACAACGAATGAAGTGGAAGTTATTGTTGGATAGGAAAGATAGAGGAGATGTGCTCTACCAGACTTGTACTTTCAGGTGTACTTGCTATCTTGGATAGAAGATTGGATCCTTCTAACCAATACTAAGTTGCTGGCTCTGGAGGGATCCAATCTTAGATTCGGATGGCACGCATATATGTGGTATGGTAAGAGGAAAGAAAACAAAGACTTTGACAACCACTTTGTAAGAAAAGCTCTCCTTAAATTATGGCTAACTTTGAAGACATTTTTTAAATAAAAAAATACCTTTATGGATTTCAACAGAAGAAGCTTTCTTTGGGAAAACTAAGTCAAGGAATGAAAATGGGATAAAATATCGAGATAAAGAAAGAAATACAAGGAACTATACAAATAAACACTAGAGAACAATTACAAGAAAAAGGCTTCAGGATGAATCGGTTCCTTTACAAACAGATCTACGAAAGGTACAAAATGGAATATAAAACCGAGAACTTTGATTTTTTGATGAAAAGAAACATGTGGCAAAATATAACAGTATTTTTTTTAAGAAAGAGAGCTGGAAAGTGAGACCATTAAAGAGCAAATGATTCAATGGGCTCAAGATATAGGTCAGGTTATAAAATTAGACAGATAGGAGAAATCGTGGAAAGATACTCAAAAATTTACTTTGTCTCAAAACTTGAAGGAGAATTATTTAAAAATGTTCTACAGGTGGTATCTTACCCCAGTAAAGTTAGATAAAATGTACAACACAGGAAACAAAAATTGTTGGAAGTGTGATCAGGCAAAGGGCACTCTATTCCATATTTGGTGGAACTGCCCAATTGCTAGAAATTACTGGGGAAAAAATACTGTGATAAGTATTCTAGACATAAAATTCCCAATGAATCCAGAGATATATTTATTAAATACGGTAGATAAAATAAAGAGAAACACCATCAAAGGATATTGGAGGGTTATTTTACATATGACATTGGCAGCAAGGTTATTATATGCCTCTAAGTGGAAAAACAAGGAACGCCCCACAGTAGAAGAGTGGTTAATTAAACTGAAGGATATGATGGATAGGGATAAACTAACTGCCTTATTGAAAGACAAAGCAAGTAGTTCAGTTGAAAAGGAATGGACTCCAATAAAGAATTTTTGGGGGGGAAAAGTGGAAAAGTTTGGAGAAATTTGATCTATGAAAATGGAGTATGGCTTTTATATAAGCATAGAATTTAAGATCAAATTAAACTTAAAGACTTGATAATTTAGGAGTATCAGGATTAATTTGGTATGGAAAGGAAGACGTTTTATAAAATGAATTGTTTAAGGGGAAACTCTAGTGAATCAGGGTTAAGATGGGAAGTTTTATATAATAAAATAATAATAAGATAAAGAAAAGAAGATTGAATTATATATTCATATGCTAGTATTGATAGCATACTTAAATGATTAGATTAAGTTTCTTGAATCTCTTTAATGACATGTTTTTAGGAATGTAATATAATAGTTACATTTACTGAAAGATAATATGTCTAATAATGAAATGGCTTTGAATTATGTTATGTAACATAATAAAAAATATAAATAAAAAAAATAAGTAGATGTAGTGGTAGCAAAAGTGAGAATAAAAGTTTAGTATTGATAGTAATAATAAGAGTAAAATAAGAACAGTGATGGATAAGTATAGCAATAACAATAGGGATAATGACAGTAGGAAAATAATTATCAAATAAGAACCTAGCAAGATAATAATGAAATAATAACATAGCAAAATATGCAAGGAAAAATATGCAGGCGGGGGGAATAAATGAATAAATTCAAGGGAAAAAAAATGACAAATGAAATAAAATGATGATGATGATAGTGATAGAATGTGCAGGACAACAACAACAATACAGTACAACCCCCATATCCACAGGGGATACATTCCAGGACTTTGCATGGATACATGAAATTATGGGTAATAGCACTCAGAATCAAAATAGCCCCTCCTACTCACCTGCTGTTCCACAGAGAGGAGAGTAGCTGAAGGGAAGACACACATATTGGGTGCAGCTTGTTTCCCACCAGCTGGAGGGTAAAGAGCCACACAGCAAATGCCCAGGGCCACAGCTGGCCATGATCCTTCCTCACCTCCTCAACCAGGCTACTGACTCCCATAGAGTCACTGCACCAAAGGTGAGAGGAGCAGGCTGCTCACGCTGAGGTCCCAAAAGTAGCCCCTCCCCAGATGCCAATTCCAGCAGGAAGCCTGGCTGGGTGGAACCATACACCTCTCTTGGTCAAGGAAGGAGTCTCTGTCTCCTTCCTCAGCAGAGAGGGGTGTTTGGCTCCCCACAGCCAGGCTGCCCACACCTGTCTTGGCTGAGGAGACTTCCTCTTGGTTGAGGAAGGAGCGTCTGTCTCCCTCCTTAGCTAAGAGAGCCAAGGCAGATGTTCCTGGTCGGTCAGCTGTTGTGCAAAGCAGGGGGTGGTGACAGCAAGGGGGAAGCTACCTCTCCTCATCTCCGTCAGTGGTGCCCTATGTGTGGTGGGAGGGCTGTCTACATGAAATCCAGGGTGCTCTGTGGAAGCAGCACTGCAATGAAGCCTTGTGCAAGGTTGCCTCCTGTGCAAGGTGAGCACCTGGGACCAGCAAGGATGGAGGCCCCACCAATAAGGAAGAAAGGAAGGAAGGAAGGGCCAGGCAGGTGGTGCTACCTCAGCCAAGGAAAAGGTGAGGAAGGACCTTGGCCAGCAGTGGCAGCCATGGATCATGAGTAAGTGAAATCGCGGCTACCAGTCCTACAGATATGGGGGTCAGGAGGGAGAGGCAGATGCGGGGGGTAACCAAGTGATCACTGCCCAGAGGGAAGAGTGGGAGGCATGTAAAGGGTGTCACCATTGTGGACACCACGCGAAGGAAGATTGGAGGGTGGTGGAGAGTGCTGCCATGCAGGGCACCATGTGCAGTGAGAGAGAAATAGCAGGCACCACCAATGGTTGCCATGATGGGAAAGAAGAGGTGCTGTTGCCGGTGGGGGGGAGCCACACGGCATGCACCTCAGCGGTGAAGAGGGAAGGGACTGCACAGCCGAGTGAAGGAGCTCTCGGCAATAAAATACCGGAGGTGGGGGCCTACGAGCGGCACCATGTGGCTGACAAGGCAATGGAGATGGTGGGGAGAAGTTCTGCTGTGCCACATGAGGGAGCTGGTGGATGTCAATAGAAAGGGGATGCTATGGGAACACCCTGTAGTCAGTGTAGTGGCGGCGACTGCAAGAAAGCAGTGGGGGAGGATACTGAACATCAAGGAGCGGGGAGAAGGAAGGAAGGAAATAAAGAAGAAAGAGGGAAAGAGAGAGAAGAGGGAGAGAAACAAAGAGGGGAAGAAAAAGAAAAGAAAAACCGGAAAGATGAGACCCAGCATGGCCGCAAAAGGTGTGCTTGGGGGAGAAAGGAGAAGGAAGGAAGCCACCCCTTTAACCCAATGAAGTACCTTCCTCCACCCCATGTGGGAAAGAACAATGAAGAAAAGGATCCCCCCCACAGCAATGGAGCACACCTGCCCTCCCCCAGGTGTAGCTGAAGTCTCCCATCCCCCATAGGAAACAAATCCTGAAGGAAAGAAAGGGGAAGGGAAGGAAGAAGGGAGAAAAGGGGGTACGCAAACCTAACCCCCTTCCTTTTCCCGGGTAGGCTGTGCAGCACAAGGGCCTAGAAAAGAACAGGGACCTACCACAGAGTGACCTGCATGCGCTGCAGTAGACAATGGCTGCCTACCATGCTTGCAGGCCTATTTTATCGGCTTACCCGTGAATTCCCACGGGTTTTGTAGTCCTGCAAGATTTCCTCTGAGATTCGGTGTGAGAATTATGCTAGATTTTGCTCTAGGGCTCAACGATAGCAATGCCATCGCAAGACCTACTTTCGGGCCTGCTCTTAGTGGCTGCTTGGAGTGTCCTGAAGCAACAGTGCTGGCCTGAAAGGGCTTGAGTGCAACTCCACTGCCTCCACAATGGCATTGAGGGTAAGCCTTCCCTCAGAGCTGAGTTGTTCCACCCTCATTGCCAGGGTATTTCAAAATATTTGTTCCTTCCTGAATTTGGAGCTTTGTGGAACTGGATTTTCACTTATGAAATGGGAGTACAGTTGGCTCTCCATATCCACAGATTCTGCATCCACAACTTAAAAATATTCAACAACAACAAAATCAAAAAGTAAACTTTGATCTTTGCTATTTTATATAAGGGACATCATTTTACTACATCATTGCATGCAACAGGACTTGAGCATCCACTGATTTTTATATTCACAGGGGGTCCTGAAACCAAACTCCAGCGGATACCAAGGGCCCACTTTACAATCAGTTTCCCTTTCCTCTACACCCTACAAAAACATGCCTCAGGATTAGGGGGCCTTCTGGAACAGTATAAGACATTTTAAAATATGCTCTTGCTGGATGTCCATTTTCTAAATCAAGTAGCTTGTGAGCGGAAGCTTCTCTGTTGCCTACAATCCTGACTTTTGGACTCAAGTAAAAGTAATTAAAACAAAAGACAAAACAACAACCAGGGAGTGAGTACAGAGTTGCTACTATATCTACACACATTATTAACCTAACAATAATCCCAATAGGTTCCAATCTGAATTGTATGTGATGGAATCATAGAGATGGAAGAGACCTCAAGGGCCATCTAGTCCAACCCCCTGCCATGCAGGAATACACAATCAAATCATTCCCCACAGATGGCCATCCAGCCTCTGTTTAAAAAACTCCAAAGAAGGAGACTCCACCACACTAGGAGGTAGTGTATTCCACTTCCGAACAGCTCTTACTGTCAGGCATTGTATGTGTCAGTTGTATGATGATGGCATGGTATGTGTCAATTTTATATGCACTGAGTGTCCAAAAGCTAGGCCTGGGTGTCTATTTGGTCATACAACTATTACTTTAAAAATGCCTTGGAACAGTATGGGAGACTGTCCCGGCTGCAGGGGTAACTAGAAGAAATTGCTTCCCCCCTTTGGTTTACAGACGTCTTTGCTGGACTCAAGCCCCTTTTGTTGACAGAAGGGCATCTAACTTATAGAGGATCTTGGAAAGACCCCTCCCTGTCACCTGCCCCTGTTCAGCCACAGCATAACATGCTCAGATTAGATGCTACAGAAACCTGTCTTATTACATCATAGCTTATTTACAGAGATTGAATGCTAGATTGATAAAGAGAGCCTTTGGGTAAATTCCACCCTAGTATGTGAAACTGTTTTACTCTGCTTTGAATCATGTCAGTGTGGTGCAGTTTAATAATACCAGGTGGCTGAACAGGTGATGATTTTTGCCCCTGGAGTACACAGTGCAGAATAATAAATACTGACAGAACACTATGGCAACTTAACAAGTGATCAAGATTAACTAGTGTGTTAGTTGCATATTTCCTTTCTAAATGGCAGGTGCCTTTTTAAGAGTGGTTAAGGACTTTATCACCTGAGGTAGCTAAAGCGGAAATTCAGCAGGATGGAGGACCATCGCCTCCCAAAAATACTACTCTACGGTGAACTCGCCACGGGTCAGCGTAAGAGGGGCGCTCCAAAAAAGCAATACAAAGACTCCCTGAAACAACATCTCAGGCTCGGCCAAATTGATCACCAACAGTGGTCCGCCCTGGCCTCACATCAGGAGGCATGGAGACGCACTATCCACAATGCTGCAGCCTTATTTGAGAACTCACGACGAACAAGTCTTGAAGAGAAACGACAATGCAGAAAGAATCACAACCCAAAAACATCACCCAAGGAGACCTTCTGCTGTGCTTTTTGCAACCGGACTTGTTTATCTCGGATTGGCCTTTTTAGTCATCAGCGCGCTTGCAGAAAGCGCGGAATGAGTCCTTCCTGAATCTTCGTTTGCGAAGAAAAGCCAGAGAGTTGCATATTTCCTTTCTAAATGGCAGGTGCCTTTTTAAGAGTGGTTAAGGACTTTATCACATGAGGTAGCTAAAGCGGAAATTCAGCAGGATAGTAAGGCATTTGGCCAGTACTTATCAAACAGTGTCATATCTATCCTATTACTGCTTCACATTCTAGTTGTTACTGTTGCACCCCTTTCAATTGATGGGAAAAATCCTGTCAATACCTGCCAATATCGCTATTGTTCTGCTGCTGCCCCTGGTGTGACATGTCCCTTTGCTTCACTTCCAGGATGACTGCAGTCATATGGCAATGTGACATGAGTGGGCCTGATTCTCCTCCTCTCCCCCTCTATCCCCCCTCCCCCTCACTATTCCAAATCCGGCAGACCCCATGCTGCTTTGGAATAGCAAGGGGGAGGGGAGGAGAATCAGGCTCCCTTATGCCACTTGACTGCAGTCATCCCAGAACTGCCAGGCACTGTATGTGCCAATTGTATGATGATGGCATTGTGTGTGTCAATTTTATATGCACTGTCCAAAAGCTAGGCCTGGGTGTCTATTTGGTCACACAACTATTACTTTAAAAATGCCTTGGAACAGTATGGGAGACTGTCCCGGCTGCAGGGGTAACTAGAAGAAATTGCTTCCCCCCTTTGGTTTACAGACGTCTTTGCTGGACTCAAGCCCCTTTTGTTGACAGAAGGGCACCTGGCCTATAGAGGATCTTGGAAATACCCCTCCAAGTGAAGGGACCTGTTGCACCTGGGGGTTGCCAAAGGAGCACAGTTGTACAAATGAAGAGAGGTGTGATAATAAACGTATGATCCCATTTCCTTAAATAATGTGATTGCTGTGAGACACAGGGGTGTTGTGATAATGTCCTCAGTTACTCTTTTGACTGTTATTGCAAAGTAGTAGCTGGAAGTATGATGCTACTCTTATTGAACTCTGATATGAATAATTTCATTGCAAGCCAGTATTTATGTTATGTGACATGTAGGTCAGTGCTTCTTAAGTTATCAGTTGTGGGGGCTGGCAGGGTTTCTTTCCGAATGTATGAAGGAACAGCATCCCTTGAATACAACTTGAATACACCAGCAGCTAATAGTTCATGAACCAGCACTGATCTATGGACCATAGTAGGGTTGATATAAGTGCTTTCAAATGCATTCTGTTTTACTGATGTACATAGGTAATTGGGAACTGTCATTTCAAGAATATCCTTCTGTACAAGAACCTCTTTGTGTTAGTGTGGGAACTAAGAAGATTATGGGTAAATTAGGTGAGGCTGAATAGGACAGCAGTTTGCCTCTGTTACTTCCGCAAGAGCTCTATCAGTCTATTCATCTAGAACAGGGTTGGGCAAATTGTAACACAGGGCCTCCAAGGTCTTTTTTTTTTTTTTTTGGTAGCCCTCTCTACTTTCCTGAAGTGAAGTATTTTTAAAAAACTGACAGTTAATTTATTTGTTCCTGAAGGCTTCCAGGAATGGTGGTTTTGCTATATATATTATATATACATGCATGCATACATATACATATATACATATACACACACACACACACACACTATGTGTATATATATATTTCTGGGTAAGGAAGATATTGTTAGTCTGTACAACATTTTTTGTGCTTATTGAGCAGGTCTTTATGATGTATTTCATTACATTTATATCCTACTGTTCCTCCAAGAATGGTGATGACATTATTTTTCCCTCTTTTAATTTTCAGAACAATCTTGTGAAGCAGATTGGAGTGAGAGCTTGTGTGTCTTGAGGCTTGTGGTTGAATGGAGGTTTAAATTTGAGTGTCTTCAATATAGATACATGAGCCATTATACCACTCTCATTCTCCACCATTATCTGAATGATATATGATTGATATTGTATTGATGTGTAAATCAAGCACAGAAAAACATGGGAGCTTGAAAGAGCTCCATCTGAGAGCTGCACTAGATATGTCATGGGAAATCTGTGACCAGATTTCTCAGTGTAGTTTTCTTTGGTCAGAAGCAGCCACCCACTTGGATCAGGGCCACATTGCTCAGAGAGTGGGATTAACCTTCCCCTTCCTCTGTGCCTGATGGAAATTCTCACTTTACTTCTCAAGCCTCTACAAGCCATAGAGAGGAAATAAAGGTACAGTCAAGTGAAGCCATTTTCTTATTAAAATACTACCACAACAAGAGATATTTTGTTACTTTACCGTACATTCCAGCTGCAGATCCTGCACTTCATTAGTAGACCTTGACATAAAGCTACCAGGATTTTGAAAAGTTCCTAACTCAGATTCTTAAAGAGAATAACATGGCCCTTTCTAATTATTTGCAAATCAAACTGCACTTCGCCAGAAAAATGTACAGCAAGGTAATTACAACAATAGAGAAGCTCGGCAAATGTGGTGGTAATGTTGTTAACAGAATTATGGTAACATTTAACTACATGGCAGGGCCCCTGAAAGTTCAAAAGAGTGGTGTGAAGGGCCAGATTGGATGCAGTATCCAGATTTAGCTGATGAGATGCATTTGAATACCCATCTCTCATACCTTGTGATGTTCATTCAAGATTGTTTGTGAGTGAGTGTACTGCAGGGGTTACTAATAGCTGTACACAATGGAGTTCAAATATCTACATATGTTGTTAGGCTTTTATATACTATGCAGAAAAATTATATTTGCTTACCTCTCTGCTTCATCAAGCCTTTGCCTTTATGAAACTAAATACTGCATATTTTGGATTGACATCATATGTTTTCTTTACTTAGGCACATTCTTAAGATGCTTAAGATCCACAATGCAAATGTACTCCTCTCAACAGTTGGCCTCAAAGCATTAAATCTGCTTCTTTCTTCAGGTACTGGCTTTGCCTGAATAGTATGACTTCTTAGGGTTGGATAATGTACCTGATGTGGCCAGAATTTATTGAGTTTTTATGGTTTTAATTTTTTTCTTAACCCATTAGCAACAGGAACTTTTTTTTTAAGGATGGAGAGGCAAATTTGACTCTGTGTTTTTACTATGTATCAGCTAATGAATAATTTCTCTGTTTTCTTAATCATCCCTTCTTGCAATAGTTTCTTGCAGTCCAAGACATAAACAAAAAGGACTGAGAAAAAGAGACAGAGAGAATGGGAGTGAGTGTGTGTGTATGTCCTATTCTTCGTTAAGCAGGCACCTATTCTACCAGTTGACAGAACTAGTTCAAGCACAGAGTTGGATCATGGAAGAAAGTGACCCAGTTGGGTCCACAATTTTCTTTAAGGCAGACCTTGGAAAGTTGCTTTTAAGAAGAATAAGCTCCAGAGTGTCATCTGTTAGGAATAGATTCAGCATGTCATTATATTAATTATTCTTAACAAAACTTTCTGAACAGTTTTTAATATCCCTGAGGAAGGAGGGGCAGGGGTTGGGGGGGACATCTCCTCAAAGCTATAAATGGTTTTCAAATGCTATATATTAGTGAATGTGGGAATGAATGCAGCAGTTTTGTGTGTATTTTCCCTCCCCTTCCAGATAAATTCTGCATACTGTCAGGTTGTGTAGAAATGTAGATGTAGATACAGAAGTATAAAACACTACTTAGAGTTTTGTCCTTGAGAATACTTTCATTACCTGAGTTATTAACACTATCTTGTTTAATGGCTAAAGAGAAATGCTGTTCAAGTACCAAGATGTGATTATTATTATTTTTCTGAAGTGATATACACACTTACAGGTTAGCACAGTCTCTTTGAATTCACTGGAAACTTATAAATAAGGATAGGATTATTATGTCATTAAAGTTGCATTCTGATATATATGGATCTGGGCATAAGCTCATCACAATTAATGTGGACATGTCCTGGATTGTTCTGGTGAACGCCAAATGAGAAAATCCTTTATGTGAGATAATGTAATAACATGACTTTTACATCAGGATTCTGGGAGGAAAAAAAATATTTAGTAAGCAAATAACCTGCAGATGTTCCCTTCTATTTGTAGATGAAATAACACTTCTTCTCTTGGAAGAAGGGACTGATGTGTTTTTATTGGTATTTGATGCTATGGATACCTTTTCTGATAATGAAGAGATCCAGAAATATGGATGTAACGCTTTGCACATGCTTCTAGAAAAAGGTAAGCAATGTGATTCTATATTTTTATTCTTCAGTTTTTTGGTGCTAAATGATGAAGTAGGACAAGGTTTTGTGGGATAAGGTGCCCTGCAGATAAATAATTCTAGACTATGCATTGTTTTAAGTTTCTTATTTTCCACGACTCTTTTGCTTTGTCATCCAGTAAAGCAGCAAAAAATAGTCTTTGAAAAGTAACAAGAGAAATAACTTGGAATTCCATGCAGGAGAATGAAAGTATTGTCACAGAGGAAGAGATCACTCCATCTTTTTTCTGCCAGTCCTCTTGCTTGTATGGGAAAGTGTCTTTCCCACATAACAATCCAAAAGCATAGCATGTGGCAGAAAAAAGTATGGTTCATTATGCTTGCTAGAGTTTTTTTTCTTTTTCTTTTTAACTAACCTGCTAAGAGAATACCAACCTGTGCTGCTGTGCTGGTCAAGACTTCTCCTCTTCCATTTTCAGCATGAAATACTGCCTACTATCCTATCCACTTTGTTGGTTAAAGAATAAAATATAATTTTAGACTAGCAATCTACAAAACTTCTTCAGTGAATGCAACCTACTCTCTAAATTCCAGGTTTGATTTATAATGATGATGATGATGATGATGATATTTTATTTATATCCCACCCCTCTATGGAATGCAATCGGGGCAGCTTACAACAATTAAAATATACATCCAGACCCTCAATCCCAACCCCCTTAAAATACATCATTTAGCCTTCTGTGGTAGAAATACAGTGTACAGTTGGCCCTCTGTATCCACAGATTCTGCATCCATGTATTCCACCATCCATGGCTTGAAAATATCCACCTCCACAACAAAATTTCAAAACCAAAACTTGATTTTGCCATTGTATATAAGGGACATCATTTTTACTACACCATTGTATATAATGGGACTTGAGCATTCACAGATTTTGGTATCCACAGGTGGTTCTGGAACCAAACCTCAGCAGGTACTAATGAAGACAGTTTCCTGTTGTAAATTTAAAACTTGCATAGGGAGTGCTCTTTGGTGAATCAATCTCTACCCTACTTGCTACTCTCCTATATAGCAATTTTTCTACAATACATCAGCAAATACACTTGGCAAGCACAGGGGAAAATAGCAAATGTTTATTTGAGCATTGTTACTGCTTTGCAGTTTGAGATCTGAAAACTTCAGTCTCTTTCTTTTGCTTTATTAATACAAGTCTCCCCACTCTCATCTTGTTTTGGAAAGGGTAAAATCAAACCCATGAAAGCAAACAAGTATGATTGATTTAATAACTGGGATGTGTTATGCATATTTCTTTTGCTTGCATGACTTTGTAGAGTCTGCGACTTGAAAATGAACATTCCCAGTCACAATTTCACACAGTGCTTGAATTCCAATGTAGAAACTTAAGCTTCTTGACAAATATTCCCTCCCCAACTGGAAATACCGTTGGAATTGAGTAAATTATAGCATGAGTGTGCCTGGATGTATCGAAAACAGACCTGTTAAGGACACCTTCATTTTAAGAAACCAAAGAAACAACAGTTAGTGGCATGGGTTAATGGGAAGGGCTATATAACGTAATAGGTGTAATGGTACTTTAATGTGAACAGTTTTAACGTTACTTTCATGATTTTAATATCCATCTTTGTACTAAGAATAAGAAAAATGCTAGATTTGGTGTGTTGAGAAAACATAGATTCACCTAACCAGGGCACCCTGGTTTTGGGAAAGAATAGATACTTCAAGTACTTTCAATTGCTCTGCTATTGCTCCTAGCTTTTTTTTAAAAAAGTATTTAAGTTAGCATAATAAAACATTATATATCTAAAAAACAAAATGTCCAGCGCTATGGAGCGTTTGTGGTTATAAATGGGCTATGGCAACTCAGGGAGTCTTGTGTCTTCATCAGATATCTTTCTAGGATAGATGATGTTTCTCTCAGCTTTGATAGAATTTAAGGATGATAAAATCAAGGGTTACTAGATAATGTTTTAGCCAAGGAATGGTCTATGGTTAGAGGCTCAGAATGGGCCAAAGGACTTTTTCTAGGATTAACATTACCAGCAGAAGGGACAACAGGGGTGGTGGTGGTAAAGCAGAAGAAAAATACTTTTGTTTTAAAAGTATGTGTTCCAAGTTTTTAGTAGGAAGGGGAAAAAAGGATAGAGTTGAGATATAGGTTTTCTTCCTTAATTCTGGGCTCAGAAGGGAAACAGGGAGGGGTAACTATATTTGGGAAAACATCTTCCTTGTGATGTCTGCATGGGCTTAATATGAAACCTTGACATGATATGTACAGGAAGAATCAGCCAGGTAGTTGCAAAAAATATGTTTTGGATGAGGCTGGAAGTGTGCAAAGTGCTGTCATATTGGCAATTTACACATATGGATTTTTAAAAAAATAAATAATGGAAATAGAGACCCAGTGCAGTAGTTATATGGGTGGACAGGAAAACCACAGGTTTCAATTTTCCAATTAGCAAAAAGAGGAGAGCTCTTCATTAGTTTAGAGAAGGGGAGGATCAAGGAATATAAAAGGAAAAGAGAGGGAAATGACAAAATAAGTGTGGCAGGAACTCTGTCTGGTGTAAGGGTTAAATGAGTGAGTGCGAAATGGTAGAAGGTCAGTGATCTTTCTTCAGAAACAGGGCAAAATGTGGTGAAAATGCCTATATACCCCATAGAGGCTGATTGGGGTTATTCGAGTAAAAAAACAAAACAAAAACCAACATCTTTTTTACCTCTGTGTAGCCCTTGGAGGCTGTGCGTGGTCCACATTTTACCCTCCCATGCTTTAGAAACCTTAGGTTTTCTTTGAGTCTATGACCCATGTGAAGAAGAAAGCATAGACAGTGTCAAAAGAAACACTCGTGTGTTGCCCTAGTTTATTATCTGTGAATAAAATTATGTGAATATACCCATGATCTTACATCTAAATCATATTTCTCTCTATTTTAATCAGTTCCAGATGAGCAGCTGATGGAATTTGTTGAGGACAAAGACCATATGATTATACTAAATGTGTTAAAAAAATTCCCAGAGAAAGAAAACCTAGTACTTCTTGCACTTTTATCTTTACATTCATTATCTGGACCACGTAAGTATGATTGTTTTAATACTTGGAGTGCAAAGAAAGTGAGTGTGTGCACTGATGAGCCAATCACTTCCTATTTTGACACTGTGAACTGTTTCCTATGACCATGCATGCATATTTTAAGGAGATGTTATTGGTAAACTTTGGTTAACATTTGACACCTGAAAATGATTTCCTCAGCATGGGCATGGATTTAACCTTTTTTAAAAACATTTTTTTTAAAAAAATCCCATGTTTTGAACTGCAGCATGGCATAATATAGTGTTAGGAAATGGCCCTCTAGATTTTGTTGGCTCCTGTTTCCATCAGCCCTAGCCAGCATACCCAATGGTGTGGGATGATGGCAGTTTCAGTCCATGTTCCCCACCCTTGGGACTTTATCAGATGAGGTACATAACACTAAAAAACCGTGCCATTTAGGATGCAATGATAACACAAAAGAGTGAAATTATCAGATGTCCTCGTCGTTCAGCCTTTCGTCAATAAAAAGTGATGCCTTATTCATGCCTGTGCTACACCCCAGGAACAATTGAATGACGTCTGATAATTTTGCCCTTTTGTGTTATCATCGTGTCCTTGCCGTGTCTGATCAAGTCCTTGGTATAAAGAATTACAGCTCAATGATGTAGCTCATGCTTTGCATGCAAAAAGTCTTCACCGTGGACAGCTGCTACCATAGGAAGTGGTGAATTAGATTGTCTGACTTGGGATAATGTTTTAAATAGAGAAATGAAGCAGATAGGGCTTCTGGCATGCAGATGTGTAGTGCATGGATTTCTGTGTGCCACACTGCTGTCAGAGGCACAGGAGCAGGGCTAGTGAGAAAGTTGCCACACACTACCCCCCCCCCCGTGACCTTCTTCAGAAAAGCCTTTGTTTTTCTCCTCTAAAGTGACCTGCTTATAGTCTGATGAGCTTGACTGTACATTTTGTTCCTTGGCAATTTCACTAAATTCTACATAGAGTTGCAATCATTTTAATGCCCTTTCTCATTTGTAAACTAAAGGCAGGAAAAATTATTTTTGTGATACAGTCTCAAAAATGGCTTATCGTTGATTGCAATATATTTTCTTCGACCTCCTGGAGGACCTTTTCAGCTATTGCTCCCAGATTATGGAACGGCCTGCTGGATGAGATCTGTCATATCACCACCCTAAATAGCTTTTAAAAAGCTCTTAAGATGGATCTCTTCCAGCAGGCCTTTCCTGAATAGATACCCGGCCATCAAAAAAGAAAATTTAGCTTGTCCCAACCTCGCTACGGCCACTGTCCATTGTTTATTTTTATTTTTTGTATTTTTTAAAAGTATGTTTTAATTCCTGAATTATTTAATTGTATTTTAAGTGGGGGTGGGATTGAGGGTTCGGGATGTATATTTTAATTGTTGAAAGCCACTCTGATTGTGTTTCATAGAGGGGCGGGATATAAATAAATTTTATTATATTATTATTATTATTATTATTAAGAAATGACATATAGTAAAGCTGCATATAAAATCAGAGCGAATACAGTTGGCTGGTTCAAGACCATATGCTGAGATTCCTCTCAGCTGAGTGTGTGAGCCTTAGAAATGATTGTTACTGGCTTCGTTTCCTGCCTGCCCACAGCTGGCATACCATAGCTAATAGAAAACATTTCAGAATAAAGGTTTCTCAGAAGTATGTCTTGAGTATCTTGTGCTCCCAAAGTATTATGAAGATTATGTAAAGAATGCACACTGAAGGCACAGCCATGCTGGTTTAGCAGTAAAAATCCATTATATGATATTTAACAGTTCACAGTTTAGGATAACAATGAATTTAAAGGTTTGAGATGAGCTGCAATTCAGTGGTACTGTACATGCTTTATGTGCAGAAGAATGCTAGTTTCAATGCCTGGCATCTTTAGTTAGAGATTCCTGATACTCCAGAGTAAAAATTCCAGTAAAAAAATCAGATGACTATGCAATTTAAATCTCAGAATGTAACAGAACAAAAGGATAGGATGGAGTCCAAAAATTCAGATATCCTTTTAGAGTCTCAGGCCTGTCTGCTACTAGGCAACTCTAGGCCTTATGCTGCCACTATCTGGCATCAAAGCTGTTGTAGAATGTAGTCTACATAGAGGGTTTGTGCTGCAGTTCTGTTTGCCACTCTTCTGTAGTTGGTGCTTTAGAACATTCTCCCTGTTCCCTCCACTGTCTCTTTTATCTCTCAGATGGGAATATGAGGCTTTGGATAGGAAGCTGAAGGACCTGGATGTGCAGGTAGTCATTTCATCAGTCCTTCCAGTGGAAGGGCACAGCCCAGGAAGGAGAGAAAATAGTGGAGGTGAATAACTGGCTCTGCAGATGGTGCCGCTGGGAAAGGTTTTGTTTCTTGAACCATGGGGTGTGGTTTCACGGAGGTGGACTTCTAGTAATGGACAGGTTGCACCCCACAGCAGTTGTCAGGAATGCTTTTGCTAAGAGTCTGAAAGATCTGATCAGGAGGGCTTTAAACTGAGTTATGTGGGGTAGGGAAATGGTATTTTTGAGGGCAGGAGTTCATCAAGTGCTGGAGATAATAGCCCAAATGTTATACAGAGAACAAGGCAAATAGTACAAGACCCCAACAGTGGGAGGGAAAAAACTTTAAAAGGAAGATAGGAGCAATGTCCCATGGTCTTAGATGTCTCTATACTAATGTACAGAGCATGGGAAATAAACAGGATGAACTTGAACTCTTAGCACAGCAAAATAAATATGATATAATAGTCATCACTGAAACCTGGTGGGGTAAGTCTCATGAACGGAATGTAGTAATAGAGGGGTATAACTTATTTCAGAGAAATAGACCACACTGGAAGGGAGGTGAGTTATCATTATATGTTAAGGTTGTGTACACCTGTGAACATAAATCCATGACTTAAATCCTGGAAGCCAGGTTGAGAGCAAAAATTAAAGGGGGAGAGAAATAACATAGATGTTGGAGTCTACTACATACCTCCCAAGCCAAACTGAACATATGATCACACATTCAGAAAGGAGAGATGTAGTAGTAATGGGGGATTTCAACTATCCTGATATTTGTTGGAAGTCCAATTCTGCCAAAAATTTAAGGTCCAACAAATTCTTCACTTGCCTTGCAGACAATTTCATTGTCCAGAGGGTGGAAGAGGCAATAAGAGGTCAGCTATTATAGATCTGATCCTAATCAACAGTGATGACCTAGTTAATGGTGTGGAAGTGGCAGGATCCTTAGGTGGGCGTGGTCACCTAAGGATCATGTTCTCCTGGAGTTTGTTATATAGCAGAAAGGGAAAGCTAAGCATAGTCAGATACACATTCTAGACTTTAAGAAAGCTGATTTCAGTAAACTCGGGGAATTACTGGGGGTGATCCCATGGTCAGGAATACTAATAGAGAAGGGAGTTCATGATGGATAGGAGTTTCTTAAAAGTGAGACATTGAAGGCACAATTTCAGACAGTTCCAATGAGGAGGAAAAATGAGAGGTGTCTAAAGAAACCAGGATGGATGTCTAAAGAACTTTCAACTGACCTAAGACTTAAAAGGGACATGTAGAAGAAATTGGAAAAGGGGAAATCACCAAAGAAGAATTCAAACAAATAGCCAGATCATGTAGGGAGAAAGTCAAAGAAGCTAAAGCACAGAAAGAGCTCAGGCCTGCTAGATAGTTAAAAACAACAAAAAGGGCTTTTTTGGTTATGTCCATAACCAAAGGAAGAACAAGGAAGTGGTGGGGCAGTGGAGAAGATGGTCAAATGCTAACAAGAGACAGAGAAAAGGAAGAACTCATCACCTTCTTTGCCTTGGTCTTGTCCCAAAAGAAGAGTGCTCAACCTGGGGAAAATGGAACAGATGATGCAGTAGGGGAAATGCAGCACAGAATTGGTAAAGAGGTAGTACAGGAATACCTGACTACTCTAAATGAATTCAAGTCTCCAGGGCCAGATGAACTTCATCCAAGGATATTAAAAGAACTGGCAGAAGTAATCTCAGAACCAGTGTCAATAATCTGTGAGAATTCTTGGAGAATAGGAGAGATCCCAGCAGAATGGAGGAGGGTAAATGTTGTCTCCATTTTTAAAAAGAGAGGGGAAAGAGGACCCAAAGAATTTCTGCCCAGTCAGCCTGACATCAATACCAGGAAAGATTCCAGAGCAGATCATTAAACAGACAATCTGTAAGCACTTAGAAAGGGATGTCGTGATCACTTAGATGTCAGCATGGGTTTCTCGAAAACAAGTCATGCCAAACTGATCTTATCTCTCTCTTTTTTTTTTTATTGAGTCACAAGATTGGTAGATGGAACACTGTGGATATAGCCTATCTTGATTTCAGTAAGGCCTTTGACAAGGTCCCCATGATGTTCCTGCAAACTAGTAAAATGAGGGCTGGACAATGCAACTGTTAGGTGGATTTGTAATTGGTTGACCGACTGAACCCAAAGGGTGCTCAGCAATGGCTCCTCTTCATCCTGGAGAGAAGTGACTAGTGGTGTGCCACAGGGTTCTGTCCTGGGCCCAGTGCTATTCAATATCTTTATCAATGACTTGAATGAGGGAATAGAGGGTATGCTTATCAAATTTTCAGATGATATCAAATTAAGAGGGGTAGCTAATACGCCCGAGGAAAGGATCAGAATTCAAAAGGACAATAACGAACTAGAAAGCTGGGACAAAAGTAACAAAACGAATTTCAACAGAGAAATGTAGAGCACTACACTTAGGCAGAAAAAATGAAATGCAGATATAGGATGGATGACACCTGGCTTGATAGCAGTGCATGCGAAAGGAGTCTTAATGGACCACAAACTGAACATGAGTCAGCAGTGTGATGTGGCAGCCAGAAAAGCTAATGCAGTTCTAGGCTGCATCCATAGGAGTATAGAGTATAGTATAGTGTTGAGGGATGTAATAGTACTATTCTATTCTGGTTTGATCAGACCTCACCTGGAATACTGTGTCGAGTTCTAGGCACCACAATTCAAGGAGGATATTGACAAGCTGGAGTGTGCACAGAGGAGGGTGACCAAAATGGTGGAAGGTCTGGAAGCCATGCTTTATGAGGAGCAGCTTAGGGAGTTGGGCATGTTTAGCCTGGAGAAGAGAAGTTTGAGAGGTGACCTGATAGCCATGTTTAAATATTTGAAGGGATGTCATACTGAGGATGGAGCAAGCTTGTTTTATGCAGCTCCAGAGACTAGGACACGGAGCAATTGACTCAAACTACAGGGAAAGATATTCCACCTAAACATTAGGGATAACTCCTTGATGGTAAGAGCTGTTCGGCAGTGGAACGCACTGCTTTGTAGTGTGGTGGAGTCTCCTTCTTTAGAGGTTTTTAAACAGAGGCTGGATGGCCATCTGTTGGGATTGTTTTGGTTGTTTATTCCTGTGGGGCAGGGGGTTGGATTGGATGGCCCTTGTGGTCTCTTCCAGCTCAATGATTCTATGATTCATATCTTCCAGTCCCTCGAAATTACATCCGATACAGACCAAATATCCTTCTCAGAATTTCCCGTGAATGTTCTTTAAGAAAAAATGGGTTGTACTTTCTGGGGCTATACTTAACAGCTTGCATACAGTAAACAGGATGTGAAGTGGAGGAGAAACAACAGTAATTTAGAAAGTATTAGATGCATAGTAAGATTGATGAATTTGTAGCTATAGTCGTTTCACCCACAAGAAATATTTGCTTAACTTTTGTGTGTGGTGGAGAATATGGTTCTTTTTCAAAAGGTGCAAACTTGACCCAGTTGTTTTGTTTATTTGTATTTACCTGCACATTTTTTTAACAATTATTTCCCTACACCAACTATGTAGCAAGCTAATGATATTTTTCTGGGGTTTTGAACTCTCAATTTAAAGCAGGAGTGAGGGCTTCCTTAGTCCTCCAGATGTTTTTGGCCTTCTAGAATTTCCAGCCAGTGTGTCTAATGGTAAGGGATTATAGGAGTCGTATTGGAAGGCCAAAAATTCCCCACCTGTGATTTAAAGATGCCTCCAAAAGAAAGCATTCACAGTGCAAAGCATCTGTCAATTTAAAAACAAAAAGCATACAGTCAAGTAAGATCAACATGTTATTCTTTCCCTGTTGTCTTTAGCTAGCAATGTGGAAGTTCTTATGTCTGGAAATGTAAGGTGTTACAATATCATAGTTGAGATGATGAAAACATTCCCCAAGAGTGAGCCAATTCAGGAAGTGAGCTGCTGCTTGTTGCAAAAACTTACATTGGGTAAGTCCTGAAAGAAGATTTTTCTATCCTTAGTTTATTTAGAATACTATTATTCTACCTGTTGAGAGAAGTAATAGGAGTGGGCGGGGGAGATTTGTAGCTTCTGAACTCCCCCCTTTAAAGATGGATGTGGATGCTTGCTGATAATCATCTCTTGAATCACTAAGGAATTTTGGGAGAGGTGCTTGGTTAGAAAAGCTGTAGTTAGAAAAATATAGCTTTGAAACCCCAGTGAATTCACTGAAGTGCTCTGTACATTTAAGGTGTTAATTAACTTGTCTGAAATAGTCCTTAGATATATTTAATTGACAATTTTCTCATCCTGTTTGTATGGGAAGAATACAGTGTATCCAAAAGAAGCCTATTTACAATTGCTTGTGTAATTTGGTTTGTATGCTTTTTTATTTTGTAAAGAAAACATTGCCTAACATACACATTTGTACTTCTTGGGGGGATATTGCTCATATAAAGATAGTGTTTGCTTTGTTATTCTGAATTTGTCATTGTGAGGCTGCAGTCCTATGCAAAGTTATCTAAGAGTAAGGCCCGTTGAAGGTAATGAGGCTTACTTCTGAGTAAATAGGCTCATATTTGCCTTATGAGACTCTTTTCTTTCATATAAGGAAGGTAAAAAGTTGAAGATGGCATTGCAAATGCAAATTAAAAAAAAAGCTTCTGCATACGAACCAGAATGAAACAATAGCTCTGACAGAGCTTATATCTTCTTGGCCTTCCCTAAAACACCAGTATTTTCCTGCAACTTTCTGTCAATCTAGTTCATGTGACCAAATGGTCATGTTCAAACAACTCATAGAACAGAGTTAGGTTACCATTGATAAAAAAAAATAATCTTGGCATAGGCTTTCCTTTCCTATTTTCTCACTTCAGATCATAACAAGAGCTATGCAGTGTATTTGTACATAAACACAATTATCTATTAAAATCTCCTTTCACTTCCAGAAAACTTTTTCAATATCCTGGTATTGAATGATGTACATGAAGTCATTGTGGAAGCTGTTGAAAAGTATCCAGCAAATGCAAAGCTACAGACTGCAGGCCTCAGTTGCTTGGCTCTTCTCAGTAAGTAATAATAAACATTGACATAAACTAGGTTTCTCAACAGCTTGCTTTTATGTGTCTGCAGAACTGGGTGGATAATAGCATGCTACAGCCTTGCTCAAAGAGAAGAATTCTATAGGTTCTTGAGTCCCTTACAATATCCTTACAGTTACTATTACGAGCATGTCATATATTTGCTGTCTAGTTCCATGAACCTCTCCATTGACACCCAATCCCAAATATACACTGGACTGACTATGTGACGAATGTTGCTGTCCTTGAGCAAATAGGGATCACCAGCATTGAGGCCATGATATTGAGAACACAGCTGCACTGGGCAGGGCATGTTTCTAGGATGGAGGACGATCGCCTCCCAAAAATAGTACTCTACAGTGAACTCGCTACAGGTCAGCGTAAGAAGGGTGCTCCAAAAAAGCAATACAAGGACTCCCTGAAACAACATCTCAGTCTCGGCCAAATTGATCACCAACAATGGTCCGCCCTAGCCTCACATTGGGAGGCATGGAGACACACTATCCCCAATGCTGCAGCCTTATTTGAGAACTCACGCCAAACAAGTCTTGAAGAGAAATGACAATGCAGAAAGAATCACAACATCACCCAAGGAGACCTTCTGCTGTGCTTTCTGCAACCGGACTTGTTTATCTCAGATTGGCCTTTTTTAGTCATCAGTGCGCTTGCAGAAAGCATGGGACGAATCTTTCCTGAATCTTCGTTTGCGAAGAAAAGCCACAGAGAGAGAGAAAGAGAGAGAGAGTGTTCCATGAACATCTTCTGTATTCCTTTAGGAGAACATGCCCTGTTTCACACATTAGTGTATTGCCAAGGGATAGTTGCTGAAAATAATGTCCTCTTCATAAAACATTTGTATTCTTGTCCACAACATACCAGTGTACCTGATCTTGTTGCTCCCAGAGTATTGTTGACATCTCTGTGTTCAAAGCTGAATACAACTTTTAGCCTAACAGCCCAGATCTGTGTGGTGAATTCTCCTACATATTGCTACAGGGACAGGGATTTGCCATGGAGAGATTATTGGGTCTATATTGTGACAACCCATAACTAATATTCCTGTTCTTTGATTCTGTTTCCAGACTCATAGCAACATCTTCATCCCTACATCAGTTTGATTACCAAAAAGGCTACCTGTATTCTGTGAACTCTTACATAGTCCCTTTATCAGTCACTTATCTACTTTCCCTTCCTTTCTTTAACCCTTCCTAGCCTCCTGAGACTGTGGGAGCTCATGCAAATACTATATGACCTTCTGCTTAAAGTGACCAATAACTGGTCCTATGCATCTATGGTTTTTTTAAAAACTTCTCTAGCTCTACAGCACTAGAGGTATTTTATTTTTAAGGTACTCAAGAATATGTTATGTTCTGTGCAGGTATGAACATTGTTTCTTAGAATCCCATGCTATTTTCACTTCCTACAGGCTTTAATGAAGTTCACTTTGCTCTAGTCCACTTTCAAGAAACTTTATAATCTAGGCAGAGCAGTGGTAAGATCTTACTGGATATAATTATAAGGAAAATGCAAGGATGTGGATAGGGAAGTGAAAATGATTGTGAGTCTGAACTTTCTTTCTCCAGTGGTTTGCAACTATGGGCTCATAATATAAAATAAATTCACAGATTTTCTTCTGAACAGCCTGTTCACTTCTTGAATAGTTTATCTTAGAGAAATTATACTCATTTCAACTGCTGAGCAGCAAAGCCTCTGATTGGAAAACTTTCCTATACTACATAGTCTCAATGGCCATGAGCAGAGCTTTGTTGTTACTTCACTGGACTATAACTTCCAGAATCCCCCAAGCAGTGCTAGCAGTTATGACAGTAATGTCAAATGGGTGCAGGAACAGAAGTTCATTTTTTTGCAAATTATGATTACCATGTTTCATTACTTTTGCTAATCTCTGCTACAGTGTGAAAATAAGTAGATATTTATGTTTTCAAAATGCATACAAATTATAATTCTTCCTTGCAGCAGAAACAATATTTTTAAACAGAGATTTGGAAGAAAAAAGGGAGGAAGAGGAGGAAGAAAAAATATGTTGGTTTGAAGCCTGTTACAGAGCATTAAAACTGCATCGGAAAAATACAGATGTGCAGGTAAGAAATCAGCAAACCTGAGAAGGGAGTCTCAAGAGGCAGAGATAGGGTGATGGCTGACATATCTTTGTAACTTTTAACCAGAAGACACGACCATCATTTTGGGAAAAAGCCTCTTCCTGAGCATTTATTTATTGCTAAGCTTTACAACCATGCTTTACAATCCTCAGTTTATCTTGTTCTCACAAGAGACCTGTTAGATACACATTTTACTTTTATCTTACTGATGGGGAGTTAAAGCTCAGAGAGTTGTTTGTTTAAGGACACAACAGTTCTAGTTGGATATAATACTAAGGCAAGCCGAATAGTCTGGAAAGACCAAGTGGGGAAGTATTTGACTTGCTCAGTAAAACATGGGTTCAAATTTCCTCTCTGCCTTAGTTTAGCTACAATCTACTCTACAGGGTTCAAGGATGGTTTCCAAATTGGAAATGTTCCAGTATTACAGGCCACATTATTATCATTTAAAAAATAAATGCCTTTTTTTTTGTACTTTGGTTAAACAATGAGCTTGGAAAGCCACCGGCACATACAGAATATATTGGCATAGATTTATTATTATTATTATTATTATTATTAAGTAGTTAACAATTTTTTATATTTTATAATATTTATATCCCACCCTATAACAAGAGATTTTAGGGCAGTTTACAAATGGTGTTAAAACAGGTTAAACAGGTTGAGAAAAACATAAGATAATTTAAGTAAGCGAAAAACATATTAATATATTGAGGTTAAAACAGATTTTAAAAATTTAAAAGTGTTCAAAACTATATATAACATTCTTTGGGTTGAATTAATGAGGCCCAAAGGCTTTAGATGTTCACTGGTTTGATGCAATGTCTTATCAGTGTATGTTCTTATACTTTACCTGATATCTTGATGGGAGAGAGTTCAGAATTCTTATGTACTATTGTCTGGGAATCCCATTTACTAAACTCTCACCTCTTGAAGAAAGGACTAGTTGCAAATGTAACTGCTAAGTCTTACAGGAGCCAAAGAGGTGTGTTGGTGTTAGTTCATGCCATCATTTTCAATCTGATTTTAGTAAATCTTGTATCAGGGAATTCTTGGTCAACCAGTGAATATTTGTGAAATAAAATATGTCATAGGATAATGAACTTGCTTTTTCAAAGATGAAGACTATGAAACTTTGTAGTGTCTAATACAGTTTTATAAAATGGTAATTTAATGTCATATTGAAATAATTTTAATATTAAAAAACTCAAAGAAAACAGCCAAAGAATAAACCAATAAATATACTTTATATAGAGAATAAAAGCCATTCAGTAGTTATAAATTTGAAATCCAGTTGTTATTAGAAATTATTGGAAGGAAAGAAGAAATGAAGTAATTCATTATATCAAGTATAATTCTATATTTTCAAGTTGTTATGATATGCTGTCCAATATAATAAAAAAGTCTCCTATATTAAGTAAAGATTGTCTTTATTTGCCCAGTTTTGTTTTCTTCTAATATGCGATGTCATTTTTTTGATTACAGTCACAAATCTCACTTTGGTTTGTGAGATTTTAAAATCAGCTAAAATCTCTCCTATTGCTCTGTGTACAGAGCAATTAAATACTCTATTCTAGGAGAATGCAAAGATATATCATTGAGTATCAAATTCAGGAGTGTCCATGCCATTGTATTTCCAATTTCTATGTATGGTTGTGAAAGGTGGACAGTGAAGAAAGCTGATAGGAAAACAACTCATTCAAGGGGAGATACCATGGACTGCTAAAAAGACAACTATATGGCTGTTAGAGCAAATCAAGCCTGAACTCTCCCTAGAAGCCAAGATGATGAAACTAAGACTGTTTTACTTTGGACATATTATGAGAAGACATGACTCATTAGAAAAGACAATGACGTTTGGCAACATAGGAGATTATCGGGCAACCCCCCTGAAATCGTTCTTTTGCTGGCATAAAATAAACCATTCTTTGGATGGTGGAGGAGCAATCCACAGAAACAGATGGGTTATTCCCCACGCGCCAGTTGGACAGACAGGAAATAAAATAAAATTGCTCCTCCTACCATCCAAGAATGATCATTCATGGTAAGTACCAACTCTTCATTTCTATACCAGCAAAAGAATGACCTGGAAGTGTTTGCACTAGACTGACCATTCCCACTGCAGTAACAGGATGTAAATGGCTCAAGGTTTCACACGCCAGCAAAAGAAGATGAGGGAGCTATTGATTGCTTCAGCCATCAATAGAAAGAAACGAGATCATAACACCAGTGGAACGCAAAAGGACGTTGTCGTCTGATATTGGCGTCCTTTTGTGTTCCACTGGTGTTGTTATCATGCCACATTTCCTGCGTCTGATAATTTCCATAGAACGCAGTAGGAAAAAGAGAGGACCGCATTACAGGTGGATAGACTCAGTCAGGGAAGCCATGTCCCTGAGTCTGTAAGACCTGAGCAGGCTGTTGATAAAGACTTGGAGGTCTCTCATTAATAGTGTTGCCATAAGTCAAAGTCAACTTAATGGCAGGTTAAAAACAGCTAGGAGGTATATAAGCTGATTTCCAATCAGAAGAAATGCTATCCAGAATGTGGTATGACAAATTCTTTAGAACCAAAAGATCCTATTGATAACCCTTCTGTGGGTTCCGATGTTTGCACCATTGCCGTGAATTGTATGTAGTGTTGATTTTTGGTATAATTTTAAAATGTTTACTTTGGATGTATTTATCAAATAGTTTCTTCACTCATCTCATTTAGGAGGCTGCATGTTGGGCTTTGAACAATCTGCTTATGTACCAGCGTAATCTTCATGAGAAGATTGGAGATGAAGAGAAAAAGTCAGTGGGTTTAATTGAATGTTAGAAATGCACAGCTCAAGATATATAGTTATATTGTTCTACTTTTTAGATCTTTAATCTTAACCATCATCAGAGTTAAAATTGGGAGAAGGAGACTAGTATAGTTGTTTCATATATTAAGATATTTCTGACATGTTTATTAATATTCCAGTTGGGAAAACAATGAAGCATAATGAAGAAATACTACTCTGAAAGGCCTTGCCTTTTCTTTGTGCATCAGGTTGGCTGTCCAATCCATCTACCTAGAACAAAAAAGGCCATTAGGTGTTTTTTTTTTTCTGACTGGCTTTGGAGGCTTGCCAGGTAGTGCAGGTAAGCCTCCACAGTGCAGCAATGAGCCATAAAGGAGCTGTTTCCATAGCAGCTTTGAAACATTGAAAGAATATTGAAAGAGGCCTTTCAATGGTTATCCATGTAGTGGTTTTTTCTAAGATAAATTAATTAAGGAAGTCTACATCTCTGTGCATCCCTCCTAATGCTTCTCTGGAGTCTTCTTAAAAAGTGGGAATGGGGATGGGATGGGTCAAAATCATGTGGATATTTCCCCAGTTTCAGTGATGGTCCTAACAAACAGCAGCTCAGGGTCCCTGCCCCATATTTTTGAACAGCCTCCTCACTTCTCGGGAGGAGGGGGTTGGAAGGAAGCATTGCAAGTTGCTGCAAACAGAAGGAGGTTAAGTTAATGGATATTAGACTCCAAGTCATTATATTTTGCATGCTTTTCCTAACATCAGTGTTAGTGAATAACAGTGCAATCCTCATTCAAGAATGCATTGGCTATAGGAGATTAGGCATACATAAGACCTTCTCATGCAAGCTGAAATGGCCCTTTGCCAGTTGAACTGCTCTTATGCCAGCATGATCCCCTTCTCCTGGCTGATTTTGGAGACCAGCTGCCATAGGGATCTGCCAGCATAATTGCACTGCCAGGTAAGCTTAGCTTGCAAAAAACCAAAAAGGAGGTGGAGGAGAGGTGAAGTAAGGGAGGAGCTGAGTTACACCAGATCCAAAGACTGTCCAGTCCAGGAACACAGATGCTATGGCTGCATCTGCACTATAGAAATAATCTGGTTTGACACCGCTTTAACTGCCATGGCTCAATGCTATGAGATTCTGGGATATATAGTTTTGTGAGATATTTACCCTTCTCTGTCAGAGACCTCTGATGCCACAACAAACTACAGATTCCAGGATTCCATAGCATTGAGCTGTGGCAGTTAAAGTGGTGTCAAACTGCATTATTTCTGCAGTGTAGATGCAGCCTATATCGACACAAAGTTTGGCCACGGTCAACGTAGTTCTAACATCCTTTGGCTGGGAGAGGTTTGGATTCAACACAGCTTCAGTTAGCCTAATGTCACCTCAGTTGGCATATCCTGGTGAGCTGGGATTCCACTCCAAGACAGAAGTAGTAAAAGGTTAAAGGCAGTGCTTGTGCTTATATTACTGTGAAGTTTACACCTTCTGGCTTCTTTAGTTTGCATAGCAGAAGGACATGTTTGTTCACCATCAAGCTTCAAGTAAGGTCACATCTGGTAAGACTGTAGACAGGATAGATGAAAATAAGAAGTAAGTCATACATTTATATTGCCTTTAATTCCTTGTTATTCATCCCTAGAAGAGAGTTATGTTATTATTGTTTTCACTGTGATATTGTCCTTATTATCATAGCTTGTAGTACTTTTATTGCTTGTTTTAGGTTTCCAGCACATCGGGAAATGATGTTGGCCATGTTGATGCATTCCTCTTCAAAGGAAGTGTTTCAGGCTGCTGCAAATGCCTTGGCAACTCTACTGGAGCAAAATGGTAAGGAAACTACATAACCCTAAAGGTGGAGAAGGAGGGGAGCACCCGTAAAACCTGCCCCTACAGCAGGTTTGACCTGGACCTAGATGAATGTTAATGACAATAGAAAATTTAAGGGTGCATCTACACTGTAGCTTACAGATTGATATGACTTTAAGTGCTGTAGCTCCATCCCATGGAATACTGGGATTTGTAATTTTACAAGGTCTTTAGCCTTCTCTACCAAAGAGTGCTGGTGCCTCACAAAACTACAGATCTCAGGATTCTGTAGGATGGAGCCATGGCAGTTAAAGTGGTGTCAAACTGCATTATTTTTAAAGTGTAGAGGCACCGTAAAAGACAAATGTGTACATTTAGGGGCTGTGAAGAAATTTATATTTTGAATAAAAATACTGTCTGTCAAATCCAGAGTAAGTTGGCTTGACTTAAATGACTTAAATTAAGGCCTGTTGATTTAAATGGTAACTAAAGGCAACTAACCTAAGTTACATTTCTGCCATACTTCCCTGGGCATGGCTCACATGGACTTCTTTCTAAATAGACATTTGATTCAACACATTTTATCTGGATTGATATGCATTTGTATTCTATATAGGGGGGGATTTAAAAGTTACAAATTTTAAAGGTTAGATCCTTGCACCCAGCATACATTATTTGTTTACTTTTTTTTTGTATTGTAGTAAATATTAGAACAATTCTGTTGGCAAAAGGAATACACATGAATGTCCTGGACATGATGAAGAGACACTCAGACTCTGCAGAAGTTGCAGAGAGTGCTTGCAAATTGCTGAATCGTGCTTTTGAAGGAAGGTAACCTACATTAGAGAGCCAACGTGGTATAGTGGTTTGAATGTTGGACTAGACTCTAGGAGATCAGGGCTTGAATTCACGCTCAGCCATTGAAACCTGCTGGGTAACCTTGGGCAAGTCACACTCTCTCAACCTAAGAGGAAAGTAATGGCAAACCTACCTCATCTAAATAAATCTCACCAAGAAAACCCTATTATAGGGTCACCATACGTCAGAGTCAGTGTGAAGGAACCTAACAACAAAAATAACAAAACTACATCTAGTATTTTGATTAACTGCTTCTGAAATCAATATTATAATTCTGCATATGGATGAGCATTCAAGGATTAGCAAAGCTTGGGAATTGATTTTTAAACAGTGTTTAGTTATGGTGCCATGGTATTTACCATTTTCGTTGCAGTTTTTATAAAGCAATTCTGTGTTTTCCAGCTTTTAAAAAAGTAACTAGATCTTTACTTTTTTATTCTTTTTTTGAAAACTGTACCTCAGGTATGAATGTATTGTTAGAAAAAGGAATTGGTTACAAGTAACTAGTTACTCGCAAGTGCTGAGGTAAACGTAGCCAAAAAGTCAAAGTCTTACCACAAAATAAGTGACGTTCTCCACCACTGACATATAATTATAATTTAATTTGGTAATGCCTGGGTGACTTGGAGGTCTCTCATTTATAGAGTCACCATAAGTTGAAGTTGACTTGATGGCAGTTAACAACAGCAACAATTAGTTCCCCTTTATTTTGTTGCAGTGGATCTTTTTGCTTTGATAAATGAAAAAATGAATTAAGAAAGAGTAAATAGTTCCCCTTCATTCCATTGCAATGGATCTTTTGCATGGTACTGTTCTGCAGAGTATTTCAAATTATTGTGAGCCATAGCACAGGGATTGCTTTCCACATAAGAACAGCCTATATGAAATGATTAGGAAGTACAGTAGTCTCTACATGGCAGCGTGTGAAGAGTCAACTAATCAGCTTGCTCTATATATGAATTCTTGTTGTGTGCTTTCAAGTCATTTCTGACTTATGGCGACCCTATTGCAGGGTTTTCTTGGAAAGATTTGTTCAGAGGAGGTTTGCCTTTGACTTCCTCTGAGACTGAGAGAGTGTGACTTGCCCAAGGTCACCCAGTGGGTTTCCATGGCCGAGTGGGGATTCGAACCTGGTCTCTACAGTCACAGTCCAACACTCAAACCACTGCACCACACTGGCTCTCTACTATAAATGTTATTTACTCTAAATACTGTGAGACAATGTGTGGGATGCAAAGGCCAGTGTCCAAGCGGGTTAGAAGTACTGACAGAACTTGCAGTGGAATTGAGAGGCAGGTAATCCCTCTCCCCCATTCAGCCCTACCCTGTGCACCACCAAGACATGCTGCTGGGTGCCAGAGTTGTTTTTTCTTGGTGCCGATTGCTGAGGGAGGAAGAAAAGGGAGGAGAGTTCTTTGTGTTAGCATGAGATTGGATGTGGGCCAGTATCCTACTTCTGGTGTGATCAAGGAATGCCCAGTAGGGTATGCAACTTCTAAAAATTGAAGAGTGCTCTCTCATCCTGCACACCAATATACCTTCACTTGCAACTGCAGTTTCAAAAGTACCTTGCTCTTGTGTTCAAGAAACAGCCCTGTGGATGCATGACTAGTTAAACATGTATGACTAATTCCTTGGGTCCCAGCCAGAAAAATATTTATAAATAGCTATTGTTGTACAATTGATTTCATAAAAGCTTGAAAATTGTATTTTTTTTAAAAATTAAAAAATATGTAATACACAGTAGTTTATAAGAAATATACAGTAGTTTTATTGCAGCAAGATTCAGGCTTGTTTAACAAACAAAAGTGTGAGAACCTGCTCTCCATTGTTTTTAAATGATTGATCTTTCAGTTTCCTGCCTTTGGATATTATGACAGTAGCTGCATCCAGAGTTGTGAAAGCTATGAGGAAGCATAAAACATTGGCATCTGTACAGCTAGAGGCACTTCGAGTTATTTTACATTTTATGCCTCCAGGTAAGAAAACTCATGAGGAATATTAGCATATATCATAATCCAGAGAGGGATTATGACTAACAGGCTCACAGTCATGTGTTCTTTGTAATATCTTAATAATGCAATTTAAAGAAGAGAGACAAGGTGAACACAAGTTAATGAGTCTGCAGCCTAATTTTTTGTTGTATGGGTTCTCATTAACGATAGTGAAGCAAATGAAAATTTCATTAGTCTCTGCTAGGAATGTAAGTAATATTGATTCCTTATTGAGAGTAGATGCCTTGATAGATTAAGTCCCTCCATTAAAGAAAAAAGTCAACTGTTGTGAGAATTTTCACATTTCAAGAAAAATGCAAGCAGTTATTTTGCAGGAATTTCATGAAGGGGTTTTGCACATTTTTTTGTACAAAAATGGTTTTAGATGCTAGAGTTGCCAGAAATAAAGCTTTTCCTCTCCCTCATCACCCCTGGTGGTTTTAATCATAGAAAGAGATTGGATAGAAATGTACCTATTTTTGGAGACACACACTGCCAGTTTCTCTGTGTTCCATGAAATAGTGGCTAACACATCTTCATGAGAGTTCAGATTTCATTTTGTTCCAATTTAAGATCCTCTGAACTGGTATGAACTTCAGTTGTGGACTGAGGATTTGTTTGAATGTGAAGCACATCCCTAATCTGTAGCATGTTGTTACACTGAGTCATAGCAAGCAAAAACAAGCCCAGACCAATACAGATTAATCTGTGAATGCAAATTTATCAATAATATGTGTTATGTCTATTTTAGCTTAAAATGCAAAGATTTGCACTAAAAATGAACATGCACCAGGGAACATCATAATTACTGAACCCCACATTCAGCAGCTATGCAACTGTCCTTCTAGATTATTGGTTGTAGCAGATACATAGTCAGCGCATTGCATGGCGTCTGATCTTATGTATATTTATTCAGAAATAAGCCCCAGTTTGTTTATTGGGATGAAGAACACAGTGGGATATTTATGTGTAAACATGGTTATAATCAGAGTATTTGAGTTTTTTATTCCAAATGCATAAATTGCCATTATGTAGGGTACAAATATGCAGTTTGCCCAGCATGAAACCAATTAAACAGAAATCTCCAGTGGTAATTTATCCCCAGCAGTAACTTATTTAGCTTGCATTTTTCGTTCATAACTGAATTGTGGAAGTGCTCTAAATACCTTATTTTGGCAGCCCTGATCTAAATGTAGCCTGCATTCTTTATAACTTGTTATAGCCAGTAATGTCGTTTACTTTTTTCTGTATTGATTTAAAAGAGTGATTGGTAAAAACTACTGTAGGTCCTTATGTTAAAATTATCTTTCTGGGAATGTTTTTTTCCTAGCTGTCAACTTATTTAATAATAGTCACTATCATTAATGTTTGCTAGCTGAAGCTCTGCTTTTATTTGAATGATAAAAATTTGTAAGGTACAGAATGTATAGCACTGAAGATGAATAACCTGATTTTGTTTACATTGAGAATGAAATCCCAACTGAGATTATTGTAGCTTCAGTCAAAATAAGCATGTTTAGGATTTAGTGTCCATGGTGTGTGTGTGTGAGAGAGAGAGGGAACACTGTTTGGACAGAAGTTTAAGCTTCATTTACTTGTTCATATTGGACCTGCTTTAGAGTGCTCTCTGCATCCTTATTTGTAAGGTAAAAATGTCAATTTTGGTTTTTTTTCTGGGCTATGAGGCTGTGTTCTGGAATAGTTTCTTTCTGACATTTCACCTGCATCTGTGGCTGGCATCTTCAGAGAATGGTTGGGTAGGAGTGTGTATGGAGTTTATATATTGTGAACCCCTGTTGGGGAGTATATGTAAATTTGTGTAATTGAATGGGTAGTTTTTGGGTATAGAAATGTAAGGATGATTAGTGTCTGTTTGGCTAATGGTTGGATGAGGGGCCATTATCTGCTGGAAATCCCTTTGTCCCTGGGTGGAATTCCTTTGTAAGTATTGAGTTTTGATTCTATTGTTTTTCAAAACTGGAAGCCAGATTTTGTTTACTTTTAGGGTTTCTTCTTTCCTGTTGAAGTTATCCAGGTGTTTGTGGATTTCAATAGCTTCTCTGTGCAGTCTGACATGATAGTTGTTGGCCTGGTCCAGAATTTCAGTGTTTTTAAATAACATTTTGTGTCCAGGTTGGTTTATAACATGTTCTGTTACTGCTGATTTTTCTGGCTGGCCCAGTCTGCAGTGTCTCTTATGTTCCTTGATTCGTGTTTGCACACTGCGTTTAGTGGTCCCTATGTAAACTTGTCCATAGCTGCATGGTATGCAGTAAACCCCTGCAGCTGTGAGAGGGTCTCTTTTGTCCTTTGCTGAGCGTAACATTTCTTGGATTTTCTTGGTTGGTCTTTAGATTGTTTGGAGGTTGTGTTTCCTCATCAGTTTCCCTATTCTGTCTGTGACTCCTTTGATGTATGGTAAAAATACCTTCCCTTTGGGTGGCTGTTTTTCTTCTTCATTCCTGTGTGGTTTTTTCTGGGTCTGGCTGCTCTTGTGATTTCTGATCTAGAGTAACCATTAGCCTGTAGGGCCCAGTTTAGGTGCCGCAGTTCATCCTCCAGATAGTGGGGTTCGTAGATCCTTTTTGCGCGGTCTACCAATGTTTTTATTCTGCTTCTTTTTTGTCCTGGGTGATGATTGGAGTTCACATTAAAAATGTAAAGTCTTTCTGTCAGGGATGATGGGAGTTGTAGCTCTTCACCTCTGGCTCAAACTCACCACCTTGTTATGCAGCAGAGCTGACCAGCTTAGATCAGTGGTTAATGCTTTCCTCCAAAGCAGCAGAGTGTCAGAGAATAGGCTGAAGATCCTGACAAACTCTCCAAGCCTTCTCACTCTTCTCCAGGTGTCTCCAAACGTCTCCAGGATTCACTCAGGCAACTCAGTAGTTTTATATAAAACCTACTTTATTCTTCTATATAAATATACTATATGGTCAACAAATCACAATCTCTATACACTACACCACCTCTACTCCACCACACAATACATTGGCAAACATTGCAATTTTATAGCCATTGTTTATCACCACCCACTAGTTAGTTTCCACCCAGTGGGTGTGTACTTCCATTCTGATTGGTCCACATAGTTCCACCCATGCTTAAGACCAACCCATGTATTTCAACATTTCACCTTGTACACTTAATGATTCTCATGTGTTTCCAATCTGCATTCGGTAACTCTGTCCTTGGCTCTCAGGCCTTCTAGATTACATTAGCAGTTTCACCTGTGTAGCTTCATAGTTGCTCTTGCTTAGTCATTGTGACTTTCACATACATGTTTTATTTCTTTCACTGTATGTCCCATGTTGCATTTTCCTTAACAATCCCCTCCGAAATAAAATATTGTATGTGTCTTACAATGTCATTCCAACCATTTGTGTCAGCCTTTCATGTTTTTCTACTGTCAATGCTTTTGTGAACAAATCTGCTATGTTGTGTTGTGTTTCTATATATCTCAATTCTATTTCACCCTTCTGAACCATGTCTCGCACATTTTGATATCTTACACCAACATATTTTGTTCTGTTCTTCAAACTTTCAGTTTCAGCCATCGCTATGCATGACTGTGAATCTTCCAGAATTTCCACTGGTATCTTGTAACTTTCATTTAAATCATTTAACAATTGCTTAATCCACTGTACCTCATTTACTATCTCATTCAAAGCAGCAAATTCTGCTTCTGTTGTGCTTAACGCTACATTAGTTTGTTTTCTACTTCTCCAAACTATTGGACTTTCACTATATTTAATTATCATTCCTGTAACTGACTTCTTGTCTCCTAATTCTGATGCAAATGAACTGTCTACATAACAATCTAGATCTGAACTATTGTTTCTTATAATCAATTTCCTATCTAAGGTTCCTTTCAAATATCTCAATAAATGTTTTACCGCTGTCCAGTCTTCAATTTTTGGATCATTAACCCTTCTAGACAATACATTTACAGCATAAGAAATGTCTGGTCTGGTGTGGCAAGATATGAACTGTAAAGATCCTATTATACTTCTGAAGAAAGTCTTGTCCTCAAACGCTCTAGTTGTTTCCTCAGACACAAAACCAGTTGTCATTGGAGCTCTTACTATTTTTGCATTCTGTAATCCACACTTTTCAATCAGTCTTTCAATTTTATTTCTCTGACTTAATAAACAATGTCCTTCTTCTGTCCATTCAACGCAAATACCTAAATAAGACTTTAATACACCTAAGTCCTTCAAAACAAACTTCTTAGACAATTCTCTTTTTACTGACTCAATTTCCTGTTTTGACTTTGCTGCTACGCACAAATCATCTACATAAATCACTAATACTATGTCTCCTTTTGTATAAACACAAGCATCTGCAATGCTCCTCTTGTAACCTAGCTTAACTAGCTCATCATTGATGCACAGATTCCACGCTCTGGCACTTTGTTTTAAACCATACAACGCTTTCTTTAATTTATATACTCTCTGACTACCATTTTCTTCGAAACCTTGTGGCTGTTCTATAAATATTTCTTCATTCAAAACCGCATTCAAGTAAGCTGTCTCAAAATCAAAATGTTCTACAACTAAATTCCTTTTTACTGCTACAGCTAGAACCATTCTCAGACTTTCTGGCTTTGCAGTTGGAGAATATGTCTTATCATAGTTCTCATACTGCTCTTGTGCAAAACCCTTAGCCACTAACCTAGCTTTATATTTGATACTTCCATCTGGCATTTCTTTCCTTTTGTATACCCATTTACAACCAATTACTTTCTTGTCTTTGGGTCTGTCAACAATTTCAAAAACATCTTTATTTACCAGGCAACCAAACTCATTATCCATTGCATCAAACCATCTTTCCTGTTCTTCACTAGAATAACTTTCCAATTCTTCAAAACTTTCAGGCTCTTCTAGTGCTAAACAAGCTCTTGCCTTTGTCACAACAAACCTATCTGGAGGCTTTCTAACTCTATGACTACGCCTGGGAATAAAATCTGCTGTTCTGTCTCTTTCATCCTCACTTTCTCTACTGGGAGTTGTAGTTCTATGACTAAATCTCTTATCTTCAGTCATTCGAGTAGTAGTAGGCCTAGATGCTATCTCATCATCAGAAGAACTACCACTGCTGCTAGGTGATGCTTCCTGCTTAACTGAAACCCCTCCGTTTCCTGAGGTTGGTTCAGTTTGTGCTTCTGGCTCATTTGAACTCCCTAATCTCAAAAACACTTCTTTATTGGCATGCAGTTTGTCCCAACCAGCATGTCTCTCGAAATTTGCAGACCTAGAATACTGCACTTGTTTTCCTCCCAAATGAAACTTGTAGCTATTTCCAGAATACCCCAAAAACCTAAGCCTTTTGCTTTTGGGTTCTCCTTTCCTCCTGAAACAAGCAGGTGTGTAAACATGAGCAAATTGTCCAAAAACCCTTAAGTACTTGTAATTTGGCATTCTCCCATACAATACCCTGTAGGGAATGTCTTCAATTTCTGAATGATACAATCTGTTACTGATATGTATTGCAGTCAAAGTTGCTTCTGCCCAAAAACTATCTTTTACCCCTGCATCTGCCATCATACAAGCAGTAATTCTTTTTATATCTTGTATTTTCTTCTCTGCTAACCCATCCTCACTAGGACAAGCAGGGTTTGTAGTTTCATGCCTTATTCCCACCTTTTGAAACCAGTTAAACAATTGATTATTTAAAAATTCTCCTCCTCTATCAGTAATGATGGTGCCTACTCTGCTATCAAATTGTCTTTCCACCATTCTTACCCATGCTTTTAAACTTTGCCCAGCGTCAGATTTGTTTTTCATTATTCTCACAAATGCAAATCTTGTATACCTATCAACAATTACTAGGAAATACTTGCTTCCCCCTAAGGACAAGCAGTTAGCTTGGGCAACATCTGCATGTACATACTGAAATGGTCTTTGAGCAATTCTTTTTGTTTTCTTAGCTACTGGAAAAGCTCTGACCTTTACCTGTTGACACACTGTACAATCTAAGTGGTTTTTGCATTCAGCAACTTTTAAATCTGGACACATACTGATTAAATTCTTTAAACATTTGAAGCTCGCATGGCCAAATTTTCTGTGAAGCTCGTGTATGCAGTCTTTGTGGATTGGAATATTTTCTATGTTATTAGCTTCTTCAACCCTGTAGCTATCAATATTGTCCTCCAAATAATAAAGTTTGTCCTTTTTCAAACCTATGCCACGCAATTCCCCATTCAGTTTTATCTTACACATGTTCTTTTCAAAGATGACTGTGTAGTCTCTTTCTGTTAATCTGCTTACTGATAACAAATTATTTTCTAACTCCTTTACATGTAAGACATCATTAAAATTCTCTTTTAGCCCTGGAATGTACACAGTACCCATTTGATTTACAGTACTTAGCTCTTTCCCGTCAGCCAAAACTACAGCATTTACATTAGCTGATTTTCTATTACTTATTAAATTTATATCATTACACATCAAAGATGTGGCTCCTGAATCAACTAGCCATTTAGAATTTACATTTTGTTTTTCCTTAATCATGGTTGCAACCCCCTTTTTATTACCACTGTCCCTCAAAAATGGAGGTCTGGACTGTTTTTGATACTGCCGCGGCTGCCATCTGCTCTCTGCTTGCTTGCGTCTCTCAGCTGCAAAATGTTTACAATGTCTCTGCAGATGACCAATCTTCTTACAATAAAAGCACCTCCGTTGCTCCCTTGTAGAGGCTGCTTCCTCCTGGGTTCGCCAGTCAGGAATTGTTTGTTGTTTTGGCACAGTCTTTAAGCTTGCTGAGTCACCCTGCTCAGACATTCTTCTCTGGTTCTCTTCCAGTATTCTGGCCACAATTAAGTCTCTATTAAGCTCAGCTTCTGGCAAATTCTGCAAGCTGTTCGTTATGTTGTCCCACGAAGAGTCTAGCGATTCTATTAAAATGTAGCATTGCTGCTCTTTGCTAATTTGCACTCCCCTCAGTTCAGCTTGCACAAACAAATCTTGCATTATTTTTAAATGTTCTATCACACACTGCCCTTTAGCCATCTTTTGCCTGTATATTCTTTTAGACCATAGCATTTTTGCAAAAGCAGTTGAAGGAGTGTGTAATCTCTGCAAGGTATCCCACACATCCTTGGCGGACGTTTTATCTCTGACGTCATTAATTAAGTCTTCTTCAAGCATGAGATAAAGACAGGCTTTTGCTTTACTATCTCTCTCTTTAGTGGCTTCATCAGCATCAGCTGCCAGCCCTGTTTCAACTGTTGACCACAGACCTTCCTTTACTAGTAGAGATTGGGCATAAATCTTCCAGGTAGAGTAGTTGTTTCTATTCAATTTACTAAACTTTAGAAATTCCATCTTGATTTGTGCAGTGACTCAATTTGACACGGTCCTTCTGAGTATGCACAGCCGACCCGTCTGGGCTTAAGCAAAACACAAAATGATTTACTCACGAGGCTTATCAGTGCAGCACAAACAACTTGCTCTGATCTGTCGTCCACAAAGCTTTCTTCCACTTTCTGGAACTTTCAGCTTCTGTGGATGCTGGGTGCTCTAGTAACTGGGCCCATAACCCTTGTCAGGGATGATGGGAGTTGTAGCTCTTCACCTCTGGCTCAAACTCACCACCTTGTTATGCAGCAGAGCTGACCAGCTTAGATCAGTGGTTAATGCTTTCCTCCAAAGCAGCAGAGTGTCAGAGAATAGGCTGAAGATCCTGACAAACTCTCCAAGCCTTCTCACTCTTCTCCAGGTGTCTCCAAACGTCTCCAGGATTCACTCAGGCAACTCAGTAGTTTTATATAAAACCTACTTTATTCTTCTATATAAATATACTATATGGTCAACAAATCACAATCTCTATACACTACACCACCTCTACTCCACCACACAATACATTGGCAAACATTGCAATTTTATAGCCATTGTTTATCACCACCCACTAGTTAGTTTCCACCCAGTGGGTGTGTACTTCCATTCTGATTGGTCCACATAGTTCCACCCATGCTTAAGACCAACCCATGTATTTCAACATTTCACCTTGTACACTTAATGATTCTCATGTGTTTCCAATCTGCATTCGGTAACTCTGTCCTTGGCTCTCAGGCCTTCTAGATTACATTAGCAGTTTCACCTGTGTAGCTTCATAGTTGCTCTTGCTTAGTCATTGTGACTTTCACATACATGTTTTATTTCTTTCACTGTATGTCCCATGTTGCATTTTCCTTAACAGTTGTGTGTAGAGGGCACTGTCACATTTTGCACTCTGATGTCATATGAAGAGAACTAACAAGTGTAAATGTTGAGGAAATATGTCTGGGATTTGGGATTGGAGACATAAATGACTTTGACTAATTTTAACAACATGTTTTCCTTTTATAAGGACAATGTTTCTTTTTCTCTATATGTTACAGGAACACTGAAAAAGCCACAAAATCGTTCTTTGGGAGATGCTGATTTGGCACTGACATCAAAAGTGATTAAGAACCAGTGTTTGTTGGAAGGGACTCACTCATTGGTCCTTGATGCTCTCAACACAGTATGGTTCAAGTTTTTTTAATCTATGACAGATTTTCCTTTTGCAAAATTAGTTTCCTGGATACTTTTGTGACAGAGTTTGGGGTGACTATTTTTACTTCTGCGTTTATATATTTTTATGTGAAGTGTTTTAGGGTGTTGAACACCAGACAGCTCATTTACTTAATGCTAGTTCACATAGTCATTTCTCCTAATATACAAGCAATCTACTTTGAACTCAACTGACAAGAAGAAATATCTGTGTGAATTAGGCTGTACATGGATACAGCCAGAGCAAATCTCATGATTGTTGTATTTGAACAAATGCTGGTGTGGTCCCATAAGTTGTTCTACATTTGGCCTGATTCACACGACTGTTTCTCCATTTATAACATGTGTGGCTGGAGGATAGTATTAACAATGTGAGTACATTTGAAAGCTGAAACAGAAGAAAGACACAGTGCACTTCTCTCCTCTGAAAGGCAGTAGCTTCATCAATAGCTACAACTTATGTGAAGAAAAGGTCCATGTTTTTAAAGAGTTTAAAATTGCTTTTGGGTCTGTGTGTACTGAAATGTGGATTTTTTCAACTAGTAGTAAAGTAGTTGAAAACAATAGTAAACAAGTAGTAAAACAATAATAATAATCCTTATTGAAATTACCTGTCACTTGAAACTCATAATGTTTATCAATCGCTTGAAGGTCTACTTGGTGTGATCCCCAACTTTGTCTCAGTTTTTAAAATACATTTCTGTCCTGTCAAGACTACAGTCTACTCAAAGCAGTTAAACTGTAAGACATATACATCTATTATCAGTTTATCATTCATAGAGTCATAGCATAGATCGAACTCATTTAACAATGAACCAATAAGAAAAGCCACATATATAATGAGAAAAACTTTGAAGGAAAAACTAGAAAAAACAGTTTTTATAAACTTGCTTAGAAACAACAACCAATGAGGCCAGCCTTATGTCTCACAGAACAGAAAGTGCTGCTAATTGTAAAGGATCTGTTACTAGTCCCTACCAACCTTTCCTGTCTTAATGAGGGCCTGCTACATAACGGTTCCATGATGATCTTAACATATGGCCAGGTTCATAAGAACATAGGCATTAGTTCAAATAACTTTGAGCCCAATGTTAAGGCATTAAAGGTCAAAACCAATGCTTTGTATTGTGTTTTGAAGCACACAGCAACCATTGCAGCTGATACAGAATTGGTGAAGTATGATCCAACTGTCAAGCTTCAACAAAGACTCAGATGGGTCTGTTCACCAGCTGCAGTTTCCTAGTTGTCAGTTGTAGCGTATTGTCATTGTCCAGCAGGTCAATGTGGAGGTAACAAGTGTATGTATATAAAAGGGTAGGCATGCTTTCTTTAGATAAGTAAGACTGCAGATGACATACTAACCAAAGCTGGTCAAAGGAATTCAAAATTACCTGTGCTTCCACAGACAGCATAAAATCCAGAGCTCCCTGTTAATCTAGACACATCCTCAAGCATCTTTCAGCAGGAGTGCAGCCCTGTTATCAAGTGGAGTTCCTTGATGCATATTGGCAGATTGCCTCATTGGGAGTATTTCTGTCTTGTCTAGATTAAGCTTCTGTATGTTCCCTTTATCCATTCTCAAACCACCTTTGAGCATCTATTTAGGAGTTCCACAGCCTCCGTGGATTAATATGTCCAAAGGCAGAGCTGTGTGTCATCCCCACTTCAGTCCAAAGCTTCAGATGACTTCTGTCCAGTAGTTTCTTGTAAGTGTTAAATAGCACAGGGGGGGGGGGAGAACAGAATCTTGCAGTATCCAATGGTTCAAAGGCTATGAGGCGGAGCCAAAATGTGGTGATACATAACTTCCTTGTTAATGCAAGCGACATATCATCAATACATTCCAAGCTACTCTAGGAGTTATGTAAGCCCAATAGCTCAGTAGGTCCATAAAGTCAAAAAGTATTCCAGTTCCCAGACAGATCCCTTCTAGTTCTCAGAACTAGATTTTTACCATTACTTAGCAACCTTCATTGGAACTCAAGGCCTCTAGGTACACTTCAGAATTTAGAGACTGCAACAGGTGTTTTGAAGTCTTCATCCTGAACAGTAGATGTTTTGAAATGTGACAATTGAATTGTGTATTGGTTTGGGGGGTTTTTTGGTTTAGTTCTATTCAAGTTTGCCCATTACTTAGGTTCTGCAGTATTTTTTTTACATTTGCAGAAATGAACAAAAATATCTTTATTTCTGTTATTTAATGTACCCATGTTTATTTTCTCTTTATTTCTAGTTCATTGGAAATCCTGGAATTCAGAAATGTGGATTTCAGATATTTTCATCTGTAGTGGAATGTTCAGGGGCCTTAGAAATGTTGTCACAGCAAGGGATGACAGACACTGTACTTCATACTCTACAGATGTATCCTGATGATCAAGGTACAAAGTAATTTATTTAGATAGAACTCTCAAAACTGTAAAGCTTAAAAGGAGCTTACATGTTGTCAAACTGAGGTCTTGTCTATACAAGGGGTAAAAAATATGAACACGTTTAGAAAGGCAGGCATTCGCAACAATGCGACCTGCCTACACGGCCAAAAGAGCCCCTCTAAACTCCACATAACCCCCTAGCCAGATGGCAGCCATGAGTGATTTACTCGCGATTTTAAAGCTGCTGCTGCCAAATAAAAAAAGTTTCCCAAAGTGCACAGAAGCAACACTTTGTATTTACAAAGCAATATTTAAAAAAAAAAAAAGGGTATAAGATCGCCGTTTGATTGACTTACTGGATCCTCGCTTAGCCAAAAATCTAACATGGTGGCTGCAGCCGCTTTCCCTCTTTGCTAGCCTCTTTGTGCTCGTTCAGCCAATCAGATTGCACTGCCTGTTCGTATCTGTTCGAATGAGAGTGTTCAAATGATCGCACATTCAGAAGTTGTATGGAGCTTGTCAGAAAATCTGTACGAAGCACATGGACTTTGCGCTGGATTTGGCTGCCCCCCTTCCGAATGACACATATTTGTGCTAATGATTGTTTGAACAGATTGCTGATCTTTCGCATCACATTTGTATTATTTTGACCATATAGACAGGAGCATAAACTCTCTTGCACAAGCACAGGGTCCCTAGAAATGAAAGCATATCTGAAGTTGAAGGCTTTCACGGCTGGCATCCATAGATTTTCCTTGGGTTTTTTTGGGCTGTGAGACCATGTTCTGGAATAGTTTCTTTCTGACATTTCGCCTGCATCTGTGGCTGGCATCTTCAGAGAATGGTAATCATCCTTGCATTTCTATACCCAGAAACTAACCATTCAATTACACAAATTTACGTATACTCCCCAACAGGGGTTCACAATATATAAACTTCACACACACTCCTACCCAACCATTCTCTGATGATGCCAGCCACAGATGCAGGCAAAACGTCAGAAAGAAGCTATTCCAGAACACGGCCTCACAGCCCGGAAAAAAACCAAGGGAAATCTATAAAGCATATCTGATAGAATACTTGCCCATCTTTGTTTAACGTACCTTGGAAGGAAGTGAAAGTCTCCAGTAGTGAAACACGTGGAACAAAAGCTTCCAAAACACAGTTCTAGAGGCAAGACTTACATGCTGATCTGTTGGAATAAAATGTTCACACACAATGTTCAACCAAGGTTTACCATTACATTCCCAAGATAGAATGAGCTGGAAGAAAACCTGGAGTTCATATTCCTCACCATCCCCAACAAAACCTTGGGTTCATATTCACCACCCACTCCCAACATACCTGAAGAAAGGATTTTGTTAGTGTTTAGTTTCACTTTTAAAAGAATTCTAGTTTGACAGCTTCTTTGGACCAGAAATTGTGATATTAAATAAATATTAGTTAACTAAACAAGTGTAGAGATCATGGTTTAAAGTTGGCTTCTTTAGGATCTAAGCAGAGTTTTTTTTAACCATAATTTCTGATTCAGGTCACAAGTCAGGGTTCTTTCAAAATATCAGTTAACAAAATGGCTTCTCTCAGTCATAGAAAAGCAACAGGTGGTGGTGGTAGTAGTAGTGTACAACCTGAGACTTTGCTTGAACTTGTGCAAATAGGATTAAAGCTAAACAGTGGTTTGGAGTTATGTGCAAAACAATGCAGAGAGTAGAAAATGGTAGAATTTTGTATATATACTTTTGTAAGGAAGGAAATCAAGGAAATCATTAATATTTGTTATTGATGTGACTGTTTTTTTGTAACTGTATTTAAAAAAGAGTTTGTTTTAACTGCATACTGTAGTTAATAGAATGGCATGCTGTTCTATTTTCCAGAAGCTACACTAAACTGGAGAAACTGTGAATATTGTCCTCTGTAATAGTGTTTCATTTCAAATATAGTGATATTTTATAATGATTATCTTTACATTTTTATTGTTAAATTTTAGTTAATTATTTTTGTGAGCCACCTTGGGTCCCACTTTGGGAGAAAGGTGGCATATAAATGAAATAAATAAATAAATAATAAAACAGCACACAAAACCTATTACGGGAGTGGTGTTAGGAGCAAACAGAAAAGACCATGTTGTGTTTAAAAACACTTCTCTATTAATATTCCTGACTTTTCCTCCCTACTTTTCTTCTTTTTCTTTCTAGAAATACAGTGCTTAGGTTTACGTCTGCTGGGATCCTTGATTACGAGAAAGACCTTGTGTATTGCAACTATACATGTACTGGCTACGGTCTTGGTTTCTTCTTTACGACGCTTTAAAGATGTTGTTGAAATACAGGAGCATGTATGTGTTGTGTGTGGTATAAAAATGCAGTAATTTTCTGTTTGGGTGCAGGGGCTTCTTTGCGGATTCCAGCCTTCTTCTTAGTCATAGGTTCCATTTTTATATTTGTTTCAAAGAGTCAATTAACTTTTAAAAAAATAATAATTGAGAAATGCCTTTGGCTATATTCATATGGTATTGAGAAAATAATCTTGCTTGTATCACTTCTACTTGATATTTAAGCCCTGTTGTTTAGGCATTGCTCACCACACTTTCTTTAACATGGGAGAAGGGGAACTTCTTCACTTTCTTCACATCTGAAAATAAGTTCCTATCTGGCTGTAAGCTTTCCACGTGAGGCAGAATCTTGGTAAATCAAGGATCTTGCTTGTGCAGAAAGCCTCAATGCAAACCAACACCTTTCCTCTTCACTTGCCTCGCTTTCCACTTGGAGGCAGCAGGGCTGGATGCCCCACTGCTTTTGCAGTCAGGAAAGTATGCTGAGTAAGTGGAACAGGGCTTTTATTGTTTATAACAACTAAAACAACCGAGACAGCTTCCTGTATTACCTGCCATATGAAATGTGAGTGATAGTACCTGGACACATCAGTTTTAAATTACAGTAATCTCAGAAACATTACTTTTCCACAAAGAGATGTGCACTTTCCATCCTTCAACTCTTTAATACAGAGAAACACAGTGCCACTTCTGCACTAAAAATGATTGGTGTAAAGAGCATGAAAGCTTCAACATGCATCACTAGTAGATGTGATGACAGTGTACAAATTCAGGCCATTGGGAAACAAGTTTAAGTTACTGTTATGAAGGTGGTAGCACACCAAAACCATGTTTATTTGGAAGTAAGTTTTACAGATTTTATTGAGACTTCCTTCCATGTAGAAGTAAACATGTTTAGGATTGCAGCCGTAGTTGCATGGTCATTGGAGATCGTTCTGAGGTCCAGAATTCCAGCAGTAAGTCTTGTATTTATAGCATGAAATTATGGCTTGCTTATGTAAAAGGTGCACCAGAATATTATGAGTAGAAATGTACTACTCTCTTACAACACCTGAACTGCAGCATTTTTCAGTGGAGTCAGTTCAAACATCCAGCTACAGTAATCCAGCATAGAGATTTTAAGGTCTATGCATGTGTATGTCAGGATTTGGTAACTGACGGCAAAATTGATCAACTCAGCTGAAAACTACTGAAGTGACATGGTCCTACTATGAGAATTCTGGTTTTTGTGTTCATTTGTGATAATGCCCTATTCACGTAAGGAGGCCATCACTTCATGCTGTAATCATCAATATGCATTTTAACCAGTCCTGAAACTTAAGCAAATCAGTAATAATTTCTTTTCATTTTGCAGTGAAATATCACTGCATGTTATTGGGTCATGTGCTCCATTATGCTCTGGTAATGGGACTTCAGTACAGTAACAAATCTTTAGAGGAAGCAATGTAATGGGATGGGATAGAACTGGGTTCTTGTGAATGGGTTCCCCTTTACTTTTTAGATTTTTAAATGAATGCTGAGAGATAGCATGGTAGATCCATTTTCAGTGAAAGGATTTTGCCAGAATAGGCCTTGTGGTAGGATGGTTGTGGCATGGTTTCATGGCTGAGAATTCCTGAAGTGTGTGTATGTCTTACCATTAAGTGTAACACGAAGTTTCATTTAGTATGGAGGTAGAGGATATAACTACGGTACTTGAGAAATCTAACTGGTATGTAATTATTCCACTTTGAAAAAGTTTAAGAGATGCACATTTTTTAATCTGAATATGATTCTATCAACACTTCCACACATACTGTTGGCTTTTATGGAAGTTCTAAGTTCACTTCAGATATACCTCAATGCTGACAATTATGGTAATTCTAGGGTGGAAAGTAACAGCTTCTTTAACATTCTATGATACTGTATTATTATACCTAAAGAGTGAAGTAAACCTTGCAATGCACAGCAAGGCTTACTGGTTCCAAAGAAACCTCAAGGTGACAAAACTTAACAGTATCATTGAGGCTGCAGTCCAAACACACCTACCCATGAGGCATGTTATCATTCTGGTATCATTTTATCTATAGGGATTTCGCACAATTACAACAATACTTGACCTGTCACCTTGTTTTGCAAAGCTGTTAATACAGGAGTCATTTGACACAGCTATTTTCTATCAGATGTCCATGTGTTTCACCGAACAAAGAAACCAGCAGGTATCTCTTACTTTTCCATCTTCTCTCTTTCTTTCTCATTTCTCTCTTTCTCTAGCCATCTTCATACCCCTTCCCCAGCATATTTAAACTGATACATTCTGAAAGGTGTCTGCCCAATTTCAATTGCCTGTCAATTCAATTTAGTTTCAGAGTCTTTGTTGTAAATGCTTTGCTAAAATAGCTGACAACGATGATTTAAAAAACCTGATGTTGGAGAAAGCTTGTGCTGAATATAATAGCATTATGGCTGAATGTTTGCTGTTGCTGGGAGCTGATGTGAACAAGAAGACAAAGGCAAACTCTTTAATTTATCAGGTATGAATTGAAATTTACTGCATTGATTTGAAAGAGGTTTCTGGCTTCTCATATTAAATAATATTGAATGATATCTAGAGTTAATTAAATGAATTGATGACAATCCCCATGATGATGATAAGTCTATGTTTCTGGCAATAATGCTATGCTAATCTGTCCCTTAGACTTTGCTTACTGAAGACAAAAGTATGGAGCTTAGTTTTTTCAGGTTTAAAGACACACACGTGTGTAAAATAATAAATAGTTATCCACAACTTGTGTAGAAATGAATGAAAAAATCTTTGTACACATACAAAGCCATGTACATAAAATCTATAAGCATGTATACATTTTATTGGGAGATGTTCCCATCAATATTGTCCAGATTGTGCCATTACTTTATTCAGCCTTTTCTCCTGTAATAGGTTTGTGAGAAAGGAAGCAATCCTAAATTGGTAGAACTGCTGCTAAATAGTGGTGCTCGAGAGCAGGATGTCCGGAGTGCTTTAACAGTCAGCATCAAGAAAGGAGACAGCCAGATCATTAGTTTGCTCTTGAAAAAGCTTAGCCTGGATATAGCCAACAGCAGCATATGTCTTGGAGGATTTTGCATTGGCAGAATTGAACCTTCTTGGTTGATCCCTTTATTTCCAGATAAACGGGCATCTTTCAGGAAACAAACAAGTAAGTAGCTGTAGAGTAGATGTGGATATTAAAGCATTTATGGTGGCCAAACTACATGCAGGTCTTGGCTGGTTCATAGCTACCTACCCAACACTGAAGGTTGGGATTCTTTTATATGCTATTCATTTAATGTGTTCTTGAAGATCAGAAGTACTTGATGAGCTACCTTGGTTAGCTTGATTACTTCGCTTGTCCAAAGGCTGGCTTGTGTGGCCTAAGGGGAAGTCAGTTTAACCTAGTGGAATTTTCAGTAACTAAAATTGCCACAAATGCCATAAATGAAGTAAGTCTAACTGCCTTGAATCCCATCTTGGGAGAAAGGTGGGATATAAATTCAATAAATAAACAAACAAATAAAATGTAAAATTCAATAAATGTTCATTTATCAATAATATAATAATACTAGCTGTTCCTGATGTAATTTATGTCAGTGGTCCATTGAGGGCAAGTTTACTGCATGGGTTCTCTCACAGTAGCAGCAGCGGCATCCCGCTGCCACTTGGCTGCATGGGTTCTCTCAGCAGCAGCAGTGGCATCCTGCCGCCACTGCCATTCCTACTGCTGCCACCAGTTGACTGTGTGGGACCCATTGCAGAGGCAGCGGTGGCGGCGATGATGTGACCCCCTGGGCGGCTGGGCAAGGCCGCAGTTCGGCAGGCAATGAATGTAGGCTGAGGAGGTGCAGCTGAGAAACGCCCTCTAGCTGCTGATTGGCTAGCCAAGGAGTGCTAGGATTGGTTCGGTATGTTTCCTAAGCAGCCAGTCAGCACACTGGGAATGGCAACATACCCGATTTTTATATATATATATATATATATATATATTAGATTGATAAGTATAACATTTATAATATAAATCTTATATGCAAGATGTAGCTGTAGATATAGGTCATTTTAAGATCCTTGGATGAAAGCTTTCTCTCAGTCCCACAATACTCACAGACACATCTGGTGAAGACACATGATAGGGCTTTCTTGGTGGCTGTTCCCCAATTGTTGAATTTCTTCCGATGGCAAGATAAGATGGCCCCTGCTTTGCTTTCATTTTGCTGGCAGGCAAAATATTTTCTTTTAGAGAATTTTTTTGGCTGTTAATGAGCTATTACAGAAAGAACTTGAATGGGAAGTGCTATTCATTTATCCTCTTTGCTATGTTATTAATTTTTAAAAACTGTTTAATATTAGTTCTGCTTTTAATAGGGTGATTAATTTAATTTAATATACGTTGTTTTTACCAGCATCATAGTTTTTTTAATGGGGACAAACTTTGGAAATCCTTCATTCTTGCAGGTGCAAGAATGAAATAAACAAAGTTTTGCATCTGTATTGACCAGTAATTGACATGGTAGTTGTCTAAGTTAATCAGTTTTCATGTGTGATTTAAATTGGAAGATAGATCAGTTTGATGATGGCTGGTCAATTGCATTGTGTTAATGCTTTTAGTGATTTGCTGCTGAATTTCAGTGGCAGTTGGGATGTCGTTCATTTTTTTTCTTGTGGGGGAGCTGCAGAAAATGGTGTAGGGTGGGACATGGCCTGCTAGTCATACTTTATCCACCCTTGTCTAAATGTAATATTATGACAGTTGGTCATAGGAAGATTTGTAATAGTTGGCTATTTCAAGGCATCTACATGTCTCATAAGCGTTGTAAAGTTGAACCTGCCTGCTTTCAACCTACTAACAAGAGTGCCTTTTTTAATTTTATTTTTCCAAAGGAGAATATTAGTTCCATGTGTTATCTTAGATTTGCTGTTTTCTAAATAGTAACTTTTTTGCATGCTTCCACTATTGGTTTGGTTTGGATTATTGTATGATAATTTTTATTTCCACAATACAAACAAACCCTTTATCTGCACAACCAGATGCCGCCCCCCATTTCATGCCATGCCTGAATTCAGTGGGGAAATCTTCAGTTAACCACATTTTCCTTTTATGTCCATAATGGAAAACTATGGTTTATTAGCTTCAGAACAATCTCTAGGATATTAAACCACACTTCGAAGCTGATGTAATAATATCCTGACTTGTTCCAAAGCTGGTAACCATATATTCCCAGTTTGAATGTGCTGGGATACTGTGATTAATGAGAGGCTTCCTGGTTTAATTATGGCTCTCATGAATGGGCTGCATAAGTGGGCAAAAGACCTGTTATGGTTGTCTGAACAAAATGACTATGTATGTATCATGCCTGGTGTTTCTAAATTGGTTCTTTTTGGATTCACACACATTAGATGCAGGTTCCGCATTGGCCAGAATGGTGCTTAGATATCAAAGGACAAGCAGCTATGAGGACCAGTCAAGATCCAGCTCTGATGTCAACACTTGTGAAGATACAATAGAGAAATGTGAAGACTGGGCATTCCTGCCTGATCCTTTAGTGGACAATGTTTTTCGCCTGAGTGATGATATAGATAGTGAAGGTACATTAGTTAGTAAAAAGAAATCATTTGCTAGCATTTGAAATGAGTCTAACCTGACCTTTCTGGCTGTGGCATTGATAGGGCTTCTTTAGTGTTGAGTGTGCATGTCTGGTCAATGTCTTCTCAGTTTGATCTGTCATATGTAGAAATAATGTGGACTCTAAAAGAGAAGGAAGGGCTTCTGAAAAGCTTTCTGTCTGTAATTTTTGAAAAATTATAGAACTTTATTTATACAGTGCCATCTATGTACATGGCAGTTTACATTAAAACAAGCAAACAAACAGAACATTGGGTCCTGCCAATGGCATACAATCTAAAATAAATGTACAGTAGGACCCCGTATCCATGGGTGATTGGTTCCGGGGCCCACCGCAGATGGTGAAATCCGCGAATAATAACAAACACCACTACCACCGGAACCCTCCTCCCTCCTTCCCTTGCCGACCAGCTCCGCCACGCCAGAACCCACCCACTCCTGCGGAGAAGGGGGGGAGGCGAGTTTGCCTCCTCCCTTCCTCCCCCCCACCAGCTCCACCACACCGGAACCCCCCTTGCAAGGTTGCCTCATCCCTCCTTCGCCTGCCTGCTGCACTGGAACCCACCCACCCCCGAGCTTGCCTTCTCCCTCTCCCTCTCGCCCACTCACCCATCCCGTCATCGCCATCTGTGGATAATTGAATCCGCAGATAGCAAATCAGCTGATGCGAGGGTGCTACTGTATACATAAGCACACACAGAGGGGGAAGGAATAATAAACGTAAGACTATAAAGTACAACATCCTCTCTGTACTGCTATTGTGATACAGTGAATGCCATGAGCATCTTTCCCCACTGTTGTTGTTGGAACATTGGGACTGGTCAGTAATCACAGTCATCAACATCTTGAATATTGTACATTAGATGTGATTTTATATTTTAACAGCCTGCCTATGGTGGGAAGCAATCCTATTTGTACTATGTTCATGCAAGTGGCAATACTGTTAAAGGAACAGAAACAGTGAAAATACACACGTCATATTTTAATAATTGTTTTGTAATTATCCAAAGGCTGTGAGAACACAGCAGAAAATTCAGTCCCCTTTTTTTGCAGTTGAACTGTTTTCCCACTTCTCATTTTAATACAAGAGAGATGCACTGGGAAAACCAGCCAAGAGGTCTTCTTATTAGTAATGCTACCACATTTAAAATCAGTCTATTCCTAAGTTAAAACTGACATATTTCTAATTTTTGAAAGTAAAAGCCTCTGCGTGAAGTTAAGAAGTATGGATTCTTTGGTATGCTTTCAAAATGGAACCAAAATTTGTTTCTAGAAATGGTACTGTATGGTCACATAACGTTTTTGGTATCTGTATGGAAAGTTAGGGTAGCCAATATTTTCTGCTCTCTACAACCTCTGGAAAAAATGTTATATGAACACATTACACCATTTCCAGTGGCAATTCCAGCCTTGTTTGGAAAGTATATTGTTAACTGCAGAAATAGGAACTTTGCTTTTTTTTTTTTGAAAGGAGGATTGAAAAAGCTGTCAGGCCATCTAACATTACCATAAATTTAAATTCATTATTACTTTGGAATCTTTTAATGTTGGGGAACCTCAATCTCAGCATATTTGATTCATAACATTATGAACAAATTATGAATTAAGAGAGGGCCAGTTTGCCAATTAGCAGTTTCTGTTAACATTACAATTATATGCCACACTTTGGCTAAACCATGGTATCTGTAACTGTAATAAAACTGCACCTTGAGTGTAATGGAAATACAGCTGGCCCTCTGTATTCATGGATTCTGCATCCACGGCTTTAAAAAAATATTTTTAAAACTAATACATTCAAAAAACAAGCCTTGATTTTACCATTTTATATAAGGGACACCATTCTCTGGGTTGGTGAGAGGAGGAATCCAGAGGGCCCACATCAAACAACAAGCCTGCAAGGTAGAATTGCTACCATTGCTTCCCCCCCCCCAACTCAGTCAAGGACAAGAGATAAACTAGAAGTTCCAGGACAAATCCCTGGGCTACATGGTCACAAGTGGCAAAATCTTGCACCTTCTACTTTCAAGAGTCCCAGGCCAATACCAATAAGCAGTATTTATTACCAAGAAGCAAGCAGTCAGTAGCTGGATTTAGAATTGTGGTTCTTACTAATAATGCTCACAGGCACCCACTGTAAGTGGTGGATTTATTTATGACAATGGGGAATTAGGAAACAAAGAGTAAACAGGGAATCATTTAGGAATATATACATCTGCCAGCCTACTAACTAATCTAGTTATAATCCATACCAGAACCATGGACCTCACAAAGCAGGACCTCAAGACCAGAATAGCATAGCAAAGGCAAAGTGCTGTTGTCAGGTAAGACAATAAAAGAACAAAGAAACAATACCCAGTTGTATAGACAAGCCTAAATGTGGCTTAGGTGGGCCCAGTTAACTAATTAGCAACCATAAAGGCAGGAACCTTTGACTATTTTCTCTCACTAATGAGCAGACCTTTGAAAATCCTTCCCCAAGCAAGAGAAAGCACAGGTGCTTTGGGAGCATTATATGGTGCTTGGTTGCTTTGGAAACACTATGTGAGCCTTGGTGGTTAGAAAAAGTAATTCACAAAAAGACAAAGAAGAAAAACATGATTTCATCACAATTGCCAATGTAAAATGCTATATGAGCACAGGGTAATGTAGGCAAAGGAAAAGGCACAAAAGTCCTTGGAAAGTCAAGAAGGGGAAGCAAATGGAAAAAGAAAAATAGTATGTACTGTGTTACTAAATTTAAAAATGATTATCTGTACACACACCCTTTACATATTTCTAAATATTAAATATCAGTGGCAGCTACTGGTTTTGTTCTGATAACATTTCAGGTACACAGACTGCTCTTTGATATCTGAAGTTTTTTCTACGCCACCCCACCCCACCTTCAGTATTATTTAGACTTTCTTTTAATCCTATTTAATCATCCTTTTGCTACAGGGAGTGAAAGCTCATATCTTGTGAAGAGGAAATCCAACTCAGTGGCAAATGGAGATCTCCAAAAGGACATATCTTTGCAGAAGTATTCCCCTACTCTTCAAAGACACTGCAACTCTATTGTAAGACAATATTTTAAAATTGATATAAATGACAGTAGAGGTATGTTTGTATGGCATAGGAGGTATATTTGTAAGGGATTAAAGGAATAACTTAGCAATTCCCAAACTTTCTTGGTTCACGACTTAGCGTTTGAGTAATTTTTTACATGGCTCCTCTAGGCCAAAATAAATACCTAATGCATTTCATAGGGTTTTCTTAGGCATGGAATAATCAGAGGTGGTTTTACCAGTTCCTTCCTCTGAAATATAGCCTATAGCACCTATTCATTGGTAGTCTGCCAACCAAATACTAACCAGTATTTAGGTAGTCTGCCAACCAAATACTAACCTTCTTAGCTTCCAAAATAAACAGGATCTGGTGCCTTTAGGGTATCTGGTGCCTTTAGGCCCATTGTTAGTTAACCCAAATCCATATTAAATCTAAAATATTTGGAATAATGTTTTTTTTTTAATTCTGAACATTTTACCTTTGGGTGTCCCATTGACATCAAGAAGTGCTACAGGTCTCTGTGTCACTCCTGTTCTTCTCCTCCTCCTCCTCCCTTGTCCATCTATGAATGGAACTGTATATCAATACTTCTGCATAGATTGACTAGTGTGGAGGAGGAGGAAGAGGAGGAGGACTAGAAAATCATAGCTTTTGCTGCTTCCAAGCCCCCTTTGCTGAAGGCAAAGTTTCCCTTTTCCTTATTTCAAAGGACTTTCCCGAGTCCTTTGAAATAAAAATAATAAATTGCTGAAGTTTAACAGCTGTCCCCTTTCACAATCACTGCTCCCACTCCCCATGAGCACAGGGCCTGGGCACACTTCCCTTTAGCTGAAATGCAGAAGTCCTGGCAGCCACTGCCACCACCATATGGGGCGTGGGAGCAGGAACCATGCTGGGGGTGAAGCCAGCTTGGCACTCTCCAGAAAGTGAAAATTTAAACTATCTTGGAGGTGCCGCTTTGAGTTTGTGGGGGCACCCCGTTTGAGAAACACTCCAGTAATTAATTTAATGGCTTTAGTTTTTCTTCTCTCCTAGTGACATGTGAGAGTAGTGCAACATGAACAAATACAAAGACAACAGAAGAACATTGCTTTGTAGTTGAATTCCATGCACAGTCAGTGTATGCAATGGTTCTTCCTCCATGGATCCTTGATTGAAGCATCTGGCTATGCATAAGGATCTATGTATGCACATTAGTCAGAACATTTGCTCTGAAATGTCCATATGCCTTGTTTGCATACATACCTACTTTTTGCCACTCCTGCCTGTTCTCTGTGCCCAATGAGTGACAGTGTTTCTGCTATCCATTGTTCTGACATTGTAATGGAAGTATAATGTTTGCATGATATACTGCTCGTAAATCCATTCATATGCTCATAGTTGTAATGTTTTGGCATTATCCAGGGAGCTGGGTCACCTTATGAACCATTAAGGAATCAGAGAAGAAAAATGATGTATTCAGAAGAATCAAACAGTAAGTGAAAATGTACAGAAGGTTTTAAAACTGAAATTCATGATGATATATGTATAGTCTGTTGACTGAGTCTAATAAAAATATCCCTGTATGTAATTATAAACCAACCAAAGTTTCTGCTATTATAATGTGAGGAGCCAAATTACCATTGAGTTCAATTTCTTCTGTATGCCTCAGCACAGGCAAATCTACGTATTCCACACCTAAATATTTGCCATGCGAAACGCTTCTAGGTGATTCTAACAGCTGAGCTGTGTTGCACAGTTGTTGAACAGTAAAAGCAGGGAATCTGTTCTAGGGCAAAATTCCTTCATGATGCTAAATATATTAATCAGCTAGATAGCAATATTCCCATGAACAAAACCATTTGTAGATCTGTAGATTGCTGAGCAACATTATGATAATCTTGGACCATTTAAAGCTGCAAAACAGATTGGAAATGAGAGCACAATCTGGCAAGGTTTTTTGTTCATTTAGCCCTGTTTTCTTCTCACCAAGGTTTCTGGTTTTTTTTCCTCCAATACTGCTACCTGAAATCCTTTCTGGTGGATATGTGAGGCTTTGAACCTGAGACTATTTACATGTACAAGATATGCCCTACCAGTGGCATACTCTCTGTCTCTCTGACTCCACAGATGGAGGAAGAGAATAATTTCATTTAATTAAAATGTATATTATCTGCAGAAATGTATTTTTGTATGTGTACATTTTTATATAAAAATACCATCCGTCCCTCTTGCTTTTGCTCAAAAATATTTGAATCTGTGGTCGATCCTTACTGTCAGGAGTTTAAGGCAGTTTTTCAACTACAAGGCTGTTTGATCAATCAATCAATAAAAAATGCAATATTTGGGACAGCTCTTAACCAATAAATGAAGTCCATGCAGTACATGATTTTCCTAATAAATTAAATGATTCTGCATTTTATATATTTTACACCAGAAGGCATATCGAAATTCCAGTCAAAGATAAAGCGCTCAGACAGTTTCTCTTCATCAGTCTCTGACAAGGAATATATTAAGTCACTAGATCTTTCATCTAATGAGCTGGAGAACATAGATGGCATTAGTCAAAGCTCTTGCTTAACTACTCATCTGGAACATCTGGAGAAATTAGAGCTTCATCAAAATGTCCTTTCAGGCATTCCAGAACAACTGTGTGAGGTGAGTCTACATGAGTGGGAGACATTAGAGCTGCTCAGAGGAAAAAGAATCCCCAGCAAAATCCTTCCCAGGGAAGAATCATGTTCTTGGGGTTATGATTCTTCTTTAAAAGGATGTATACTGATGCTACCACACCTTACTTTAGCAATTTTTTTTTAAAAAAATAAATTTTAAAAATTACTTTTTAAAACCAGGCATGACCTTCTAGTAACTTTCAGTCCTATTTGAAGAGTCTGGTGCAGCTTCTAGAGGTGCAGCCTTTGGAGCAGTGATGGGCAACCTTTTGAGCTTGGTGTGTCAAAATTCGCCAAAAAAACTGAGCATAACTCAGGTGGTGTGTCACTTAGAGGAAAAAGCATTATTTTGCGATATTTACTGTTTAAATAACATAAATGTATAATTGTTATATATAATTGTATTTAACAAACCAAAAACTAATAATTTAACTTACCTGCTTAGTGACTTCTTTGTTCATCCATCAGTTGGTTTCTTTTGTTGGTCTTGATATTATTTATCTTGTGTGGGGTGCCGTTAACTAAGATAAGTGAGGGGGAGGGGGAATTCTTTAACTAACTAATAATTTAACTAACCTGCTTAGTGACTTCTTTGTTCTTCCATCAGTCGGTTTCTTTTGTTGGTCTTAATATTATTTATCTTGTTTGGGGTGCCGTGAACTAAGATAAGTGAGGGGGAGGGGGAATTCTTTAACTAACCTGCCTATTAGTGACTTTTTTGTTGCTGAAGCCCCGGAGCCCCCTCGGGAAGGCTGGGGAGAGGCTGGGCAGACTCCTGCCCGACTGCCTGCTGCCTTCCCCGGCATTTCTGAGGCGGCTCCAGGACTTCGAAGTCCCGGAGCCCCTTGGGAAGGCCAGGGAGAGGCCGGGCAGACAACCTGACCACCTGCCCGCCCGCCGCCTTTCCCGGCCTTTCCGAGGCGGCTGTTGCTAAACAATTTGTAAGCCGCTCTGAAAGCCTTTGTGGCTGAAGAGACAGGTATAAATATTCTAATAAAAATAAATAACCACAAATTTGCTGCCCTTTTGTGACACCCCAAATCAGCTGTGTGAAGCAGCTGCCTCAACCTGTCTAAAGGTAGGACTGGCTTTGGTGAGAAATGATTTCTCCTGTGAAAAGATAAAGAAAAAGGAACAGCAGACTTGCAACAATTCTTTCTTGGACAATCAATGATGCCTTGAGAATTCTCTGGCTATCTTTCCTTTCATCCCTGCCTCTTAGTGCAGCAGTAAGCAAGGGAGAGCTGGGGGTCTGGCCATCTATGGAGCAGATGTTTCAGTAGCTGGCTCTATTGGGGACACTTAGCAGTCAGCTGCGTCCCATGCTCACTCCTCTCTGCACAACTGCACTTCCCTGAACTTGTTACATGTTTTGAAGACATAGAACTTTTTCAGATGGGGGAAAAAATCCCCGAGGTCGGGAGAAGAAAGGGGCTGTTTAGTTTACAGAGCTCCATTTCAGACAGCCCTGTCCTCCTCCTGACCTCCTCCTGACCTTCCCCCATGCTGCTGGCATTGCTTTTTATTGATGGAGAATCAATAAAAATTTTCCGTCAATAAAAAGAGGCAAACATGGGGAAATGTCGGGAGGAGGACGGGGCTGTCTAAAAAGGGGCTCTGTAAGCAAAACAGCCCTGTTCTTCTCTCGACCTCCTCGGTGGGTTTTCCCTTGTCTGAAAAAGTCCATAAAGTGGGCATTGTACTAGATTGGTATACCACATCTGCCTCTTATTTTACACATGAAAGAATTCTTGGAATAGACTTCTATTCAGTCTTCCTTCTGAGAAATTGTTTATGTTGTTCATTTGGATCCTCAGAATTTATGTGTGCACTTTGTCTTCTGGCTAGTTGGGCATTAACTTTAACAGAAATTATAACCTTTAGCACATCAGTATGAAGCAGATTGCAAAGCCAGTTTTTACAGTGAGATAGAATTGTACTATTTTTTAAAAAATGAGAGGAAACAAGTAATAACAGCATTTATCCCCCCTAATACAAATTGATCTTGAAGCATTTAAGAGGGGCTGTTAATAACTCTCTTTCTGGGGTTTTCCCACATTGAGAAACTTTTTAATTTTCAGAAGGATATTTGTGGGACCAGACTTTGTTCTACAGTGTTTTCTCACAACAGTCTCAGCTACTGGAACAGGGGTAGGAGCCAAATGTTTCCTAGGAGTGACACGAGGTGTGCCATTTGCGAACATTCCATTAACGGAAAATAAAATCAAAACCTAAAGTCCTTGGAGGTCCACTTCCAGTTTTGTTTCAGGGGAGAGGAATGACTGTGCCTTGCTTTAGGCCAGGGGTGGGCAACTGTGGAAGACTAGGGGGTGCATTAGCCTTCTAGGAGACCTTGGGAGGCCACACTCCCACTGTAAAAACTACCCCCAAATGCCTTCTAGGAGCTGGGGGTGGCATTTTTGCCATTGGGGGGGTGGCCATTTTAGGCCTAGCACAAAGCTTTTTTCAAAACAGGAAGTGACCAGAAGTAATTTCCAATTTACTTTCCAATTTAAAAGAGTTCTTTCCTGGGCCTAAAATGGCTTCCAACACCCCCTAAATTGTGACAACAATGTTCCCATGCCCCCTAGAGGGCATTTTGGGGCGATTCTTAAAACTATACCCATTTTTATTTCTTTTGCTCCTGGGGGCCCTGGGAGCCACAAAAATGACACTCGGGGACTACATGTGACCCATGGACTGCACTTTGCCCACCCCTGTTTAAGACCAAATTCTTGGTTCTTAGAGGTCTTAAGAAGCAGAAATGTTGATACTGCATGCAATTTTTTTTTTAAAGAAGGGCATTGTGATGGCTCTGCAGGGCTTCTGGGGCTCCAGAATTGCTTTAGTGGGTCTTCAGGTGGTCTATAAGTTGCAGTTTACCCATTCCTGAACTAAAAGGATATTACTTATTATTGCTATATTGAGCCCTGCGTAGAAAAGCCATTTTAATTCAGTTTCTAGGTAATTACAGAGAAGCAAAACTTAGCAGCACTAGAGGCTCTAGTGTTGAAACCACACTGTACAGGGGAGAGGGAGGGAGAGAAAGAGAGCCAGAGCATGTACAGGTCATCCCCCCACACACACTATCCGCAGAACCAATATCTGCGGTTTCAGTTATCCACAGCTAAAAAAATAGACACGTATACCATAGAGTTGTGCTGGAAAATGCCTAGAGAGGTGTCCTCTCTAGGAATTGCTAGGTCCTCCAATGCAACTCTATGGTATGTTTGTACCATAAGTCACTTATTTTAATAGGGTTTACTATTATCTGTGGTTTCATTTACAAACAACAAGTCGAGGAACGTATCCCCTGTGAATACAGGGGGGCAGCCTGAATTTCAAAGCATGTATTTTAACAGATTGTGTAGTGATGGGGTAGGAAAAAGAAAAAAAAGATCAATAAATTGGTCTGCCACATGTGGGAGTCTTGTTTGTGTTTACCACATATTACAAACTTTAACATATTCTGATGTTTGAATAATATAAAGGGTGAATACTTGCCTTTGAAAAACAGTGAAACATGAGGTATACAGAAGATGTTACTTTCAACTGGTGATAGTTACAGGTGTATCCAAGTTGTGCTCATTATGCTTGTATGCCTGTGTCCCCACAGTATCTATAATTGCTGTTAATGAGTCTAATTGGAGAAAGATAACATGTTACTCAAGAACAAAATATAACAGTTTAAGTCCTAAGAATGTGTGCCACTGTACCTCAGGCTCAGCATCTGCTTATATTTGTATTATATTGTCTGTCTATTTACTATACCATCTTTTAATTATTTAATGTGCTTATTTTTTAAAACATCAAAAAATGTCTATGCTTTTCTTCCAGACATTGAAGTGTTTGAGTTATCTAGATCTGCACAGCAACCGTTTTACAACTTTTCCTCCTTACCTGTTGAAAATGCCTTGTATAGCACACCTTGATGTTTCACGCAATGACATTGGTCCATCATTAATTTTGGATCCAAAGATCGTCTGTGCAACTCTGAAACTACTCAATTTATCCTACAACCAGTTGTCATGCATTCCTGAATTTCTTGCCAATGTTGCAGAAAAACTGGAGCACCTTGTATTAGAAGGGTAAGAAGAGTGCACAGTAGCTTAGATAGAAGTTTCTCAAGACCTGCTGCAACAGTGAACTACCAGACATGGAAACCCTATCTCAAAATGTGGCCTGTGGTTATACTTATCCCCATACCATATTCTATTTTTTTTCTTCTGCAACTTGCTTTTCCATGTCCCCTTGAAAGAAAACTAATAGTCACTTTCTTTTGCTCTATTCCCAAGTACAGTATAAACATGGTGCTACTTTTCTTCTTGGTAGGCCAAATTCCAGTATTAACATACCGTACTCCCTCTACTCTCCCATCATGTACTAACAGAAGATCTACTGATAACTGAGCTGTGGGCGTGTCTTTTATTGTTGTGTTTTCAATGCATTTCTTTTTGGGTTACCTTGTAATCTAGATTTTGTGTTTAATCTATTTCTGGTAGAAATTAAATCCATAATGACAGGTACAGGTTCCTACCTAACCAGATAAATATTCAGACGCTTGCTCTACATCACGGTGGGAACTTGAAAACATTATTTTTTGGAGTACATCTTCCAGAACCTACCCAGACAGTATAACCATTGGCCATGCTGGTTAGGGAAGGTGAGTTCTTGGGAGTTGTCATCCAAAAAAGAAAACAACACTTTGCCAAGCTCTGACTAGTGTGCCTGTTTAACTGGGACCATTCTGTTTAATAAAGTTGCTTGTAGGAAATATAGGATGCATCTGCACTGTAAAATTAATGCATTTTGACACCACTTTAATGGCCATGGCTGCATCCCACAGAATTCTGGGAAATGCCTCCTTTTTGTAATTCATTATGTTTGGAATGTAAAGCCTATAGGTCAGGAATTGGGAAACTCTGGCCTGCAGGATGGATACCATCTGTAGCATTTTTTTCATCTGACCCCAAGTTCCTTTAGTGTTATCACTGACCAGTGATCAGAAAGAAGAGGATACCTGTATTTAAAGTTTATCTGAAGGGTGCATCTACACTGACAGTTAAAGTGGTGTCAGACTGTATTATTTCTACAGTGTAGATGCACCCATAGTGGTCTAAATCCAAAGTTAATCCTGCCTAGAATAGATGTATTGAAATCAATGGGATTTAGGTTAGTTGCGAATTACACATCCCATTCATTTCAACCTCTCTTCTCTAAGTAGCACTAATACTAAATTTAGCTCATGAATTGTATGTCTGTTCAAATTGTTTTTTATATGGCTATCAAAGAATGAAATCTATCCTTGTAGTGCACAGTTATTGGAATACAGGTTTAGGACCACTTACCTGGAATTCCAAAATCAGAAATATTCTAAAATCCAAAATTGTCCACATGGGTGGTTGAGATAGTGACACCTTTGCTTTCTGACGGTTCAGTATACACAAACTTTGTTTTGTGCACAAAATCATTAAAAATGTGTATAAAATTACCTTCAAGCTATGTGTATAAAGTGTATAAGAAACCTAAATGAATTTTGTGTTTAGACTTGTGTCCCATCTCCAAGATATCTCATTATGTATATACAAATATCCCCAAATCCAAGAAATCCAAAATCCAAAACACTTCTGGTCCCAAGCATTTCGGATAAGAGACACTGTAACAGTGTTTAGAAAGAAAATGTCAGCCATTTAAACTGTAGTCCAGTGTTCCTCACCTGTGCTACCTGTCTCCCTTCTTATAAGGTGAAAGAATCCTTTGAAACCAAAATGAAAATATTCTCTCTCTCTCTCTCTGGCTTTTCTTCGCAAACGAAGATTCAGGAAGGACTCATCCCGCGTTTTCTGCAAGTGTGCTGATGACTAAAAAGGCCAATCCGAGATAGACAAGTCCAGTTGCAGAATTCCCAACCAGGGAAAAATGAAAATATTAATGTGATGCCATTTCAGTGGTTCACTGAAGTTCAAGCCTTAATGTCAAATTGATATTGGGCTTTAGGCAGCAATCCTAAATGCGTGTGCTCAGCATTAAATGCTTTTGGGCTTGATGGGATTTACCTCTGAGTGAGCTGGCACATTGGACTACAACTCTGCAGATCAGTTTTCGAATCCCTGCTCAGCCGTGGGGACCCACTAACTGACCTTGGGCAAGTCACTTTCTCAGCCTCAGAGGAAAGCAAAGGCAAATACCCTGTGAACAAAACTTGCCAAGAAAATCCCATGATAGGATCACCTTATGGTTGCCTTAAGTTGTAAATGACATGAAAGTGAAAGGCACACAGTGACAAGAACAAGGATGCTTATGTTAAATGTGTGTGTGTATGTACCTTCAAGTCACCTGTTGACTTATGGCAACCCCATGAATTTCATAAGGTTTTCTTAATACTCGGAGGTAGTAATAGAACTGAAATAGAACCTACAGCACCTGGTAGTCACTGGCAACCTCCCATTGAAGTTCTAACCAGAGCTAACCTTGCTTAGCTTCCAAGATCAGATGCCGTCTGGTGACTTTAGGATATTTAGGTGTCTTTATTAAACATAGGTGTCTGTTTTTTTTCCTGAAGCTATGGCCCTTGATAAACCCTCAAATATATAGTATAAATACATCAGGAATAAGGAAAAGAAAATAAGAGGATTTGTTTCACCTTATGAACCCAGTTGACAAGTTAGGAAATATGACAGTGTTAGATTCTGACCCATAATTTTCTCTTAGTAGCTGGTAAAAGGAAACTGGCCTATGGGTTGCTCACAGATGAACTGTAATGTATTTAAAAAGTTTTTTACACAGTGGCATTTATCAATTTATTATTTAAAGGGCTGATGTTTGTGGAGACTGGAAACAAATGATGGGAAAGATACGTTGGGATGTGGGTATGATGTATTGGATTCTAGTTTCCATCACCTTTCAATTTTTAGCATAAAGTATATTCTACTTGTATTTTTCTTGTTTTCTTTTCTCCTAGTAACAAACTTTCAGGCATATCCTCACCTCTACAGTTGAAAGAACTGAAAGTTTTAAACATCAGCAAGAATGCTATATCATTCTTGGTTGAGAATTTTCTGAAAGAGTGTTTGAAACTGGAGACACTCAATGCTGGGATGAATTTACTTGGTGAGTTTGCACCATTTGAAGCGTAAACTTTGATCAAACTCCATCTTGCAAGTCAGTCTGCCTAAAGACACAATGACCAATACATCTGGAAACATATTTTGACTTTCTGTTTTTCCCCAGTCCCCCAGACTTCCTACCATCTAAGGCTCAAGAAGAGCTTTGGTGAACTTTGAGGCTTGCCTTGTGACATTTTACTGATCCAATGAAGTTATTACTCAAACCTAAATTGTGCTTCTAATCATGGATCTCATGACTGCTTTTTGTTTTTTAATTTACTATTTAAATGGGTGATGTTTGTAGGGACAGGAATCAAATGATGAAAAAGATATTTTGGGATGTGGGTATAGTGTATTGGTTTTATTATCTGCTGTAGTGAATTTTTAGTTTCAGCGTATTTATTTTGTTGCTTTTTTTGATTGTGTATTTTTGGTACACATCATCTCGGCTTTCTTATGGCAGAGAAGGAACAGAGAAAGACCATAAATAAAAGAAGCCTGATACTTAACAAGGCTTTTATTATTGCTGTAGCAGCAATGTAGGAGGACCAAGCCCCTGTTCTGTATTATTAAAAGAAAACTCACAATTTTTGCAAGGTATGTAATACACGTGATGTACTTCCAGGTACACAATGCTGTGCTTGAAGTGAACCTAATGTTGCCGTGTTGTAAATGGAGAAGTGAGGTTGAAGATAATGACTTTGACTAGGCTATTTAGTATCGAAACATCTTCCCTTTCAAGGAGCCCCTTCTGTTCTGAGATTCCTTTGCTGTGCACTTAGGTTTCTACATGGTGTTGCCTAAAAAGTGTGATTCTTTCCTTTGCTAGAGATAAACTAGTGCTTTTGGAGTGAAGTGTTAAAAGATATTTAATTTTTTAAATTTTAATTTAATTAGGTATTTATACTCCACTCTTCAGCTACAAAGGCTATCAGAGCGGCTTACAAATTGTTAAGCAATAGCAATTTACACACCAACACACCAAGTTTCCAATGTGTATTAGCTAATTGCCCCCACAAGCTGGGTACTCATTTTACTGACTTACGAAAGGATGGAAGGCTGAGTCAACCTTGGAGCCTTAAACACAAGATATGTGTTGGGCTTACCTGACATATATCTGAGGAGTAGTACGATTCCCCTCTTACCTATGTCATTTAAAAAAATATTTTCAGATGAGTTTACTGCTTTCCTAGCCATTTCAAAGCTAGGTGAAACTAAGAGCCTATCTACATATGGGGCAAAAACTCTCAATGAAGTTCCCCCGCATTCACCCTGAAGCCCTGTACATTGTTATTCTCTGCAGGGACATGGGGTATGTTGTCTTCACTGTCCCTTTGGAGTTTCAACTGCTGCCACCACCCTGATCATAATTTAAAGCTCAGGAGGCAGTTCCTGGCCAAAGGGAGAATTTTCTCCCTTCCCCTGGTTCAGCAGTGCTATCTCTGCCCGCTCTCCCACTTGTCCGTCACAGGAAGAGGCTCTTGAAGAAACTGACAGAAGCACTTGAAGGAAGTGATGGGCAAGCAGAGAGCAGGCGGAGACAGCCCTGCTGAGCCAAGGCGATGGAGAAAGCCCCTCCCTTGGGCCAGGAACTGCCTCCTGAGCTTTAATATGGTTGCAGTGGCGGTGGACAAAAAATGAAGAGAAAAAACTCCAAATCATCAAAACTCTGCATCTAGGTAAAATACCCCAGAATGCCCTGAATCTGGGCCATGCGACATGTGGCCTGATCGCCCCAGATTCATGGGAAAGGCTGTACATCATGTGTCCTGATTCCTGCAGATTTGTGGGAATTCACAGGGGGGGGGGTTGGGGTTTTTAATAGTGTAGACAAGCGCTAAGGGAAGAAGGGTTTTCTCCACTTAGCGTGAAATTAGCTAATAGAGAATCTATATATACATTTCTCTTGGGTATGTTGCTGTTTCCAGTGTGCTGATTGGCTGCGTAGGAAACTGACCAATGAATCAAAGCTTGGTTGGGCAGCCAATCAGCACACTGGGGGCGGGAACATGTGGACTTTTAAGTCCTTTCTAAACATGGCCACTGTCAAGGAGGTGTGAGTAGCATGGGGTGTGTGGCATGGTGTCTGTGTGGGGGCACAGGGAAGGCCGTGAGGGGCGGGGGGGTGACAAGGTGGCAAGGGGCAGTGGGGGATGGGGGGGCAGTGAGGACGGGGCAGGGGCGTGGGGAGGGGAGCGAAGGGCATGGTGACATGGGGCGTAGCAGGGGGTGGGGAGGGGTAGGGCATGGGGAGGGAGGGGTGTGGGGAGGGAGGCGAGGGGCACGGTGGCATGGGGGGGCAGGGGTGGGGAGGGAAGGGTGTGGGGAGGGTGGCAAGGGGCACGGGGAGGATAGCGGGGGCGCGGGAAGGCGGCGGGGGACGAGGTGCCATGGGTGGAGGGAGGCAGCAGGGAGGGATGAGGCAGCAGGGGGTGAGGTGCCACTGTGGGGTGGCAGGGAGTGCGGGGAGTGTGGCACAGGGTGCAGCAGCGTGGGGGAACAGTATGTGTACCATCAGGTGTGGGTATGTGTAGCGCATGGGGGGAACGGTATATGCTATACTGAGTATAACTAGTATTTTAAAATTGCACCTCCAAGCTCATACCCCATCATAGAGAAGCATGGCTATTTTCACCCATTCCCTCCAAATCCAGCTTTTCTGTGGTAGATAAAAATGTGATCAAGTGCAGGCTAGTTCACCATCTGGAAAAGTCCTATATTACTGGAATATACATATTTGTTAATTGCTATTCCTCATTGTCTGTTATTCAGTCATTTTACAACCAGTAAAGTAAATATATTTCTTCTTATGATTTTAGATGTTGTTCCTGACTTGCCATCTAATATAACTACATTAATATTGTCAAAGAATATTTTTTCTAATATTCCAGAAGCAATACTTATTCTCCCACAGTAAGTTACCACATATCTGTGTATCTGTAATATCCATTTGGAATGTTTAGCAAATCTCCCTGGTTGTCCATAGCCAACAGAATGCCAATAGGGGGGAAAATGAGATTTCCCTCTCCTCTCCTGTTTGGTCCTTGTCATAGCTACACCAGATCCCATAATTGAATAACTGTCTAAGTTCTCTGAGTGCAGATTTTTACGTAGCAACACAGCATCATCCAGACACAAGAACAAGATTCAGGGAAGTCCCCAGTCGAACCATTAAAAACTTTTAGGCAGTAGAATATGAAAGAGGGGAGACCTTAAAATACCCCAATGAACAATGAGCATGTTCAGTGGGCATAAAATAATGATTGGCTGTTGGTAAAAAATGGAAAGTTCAGATGAGTGATTTTGTTTCTGAAATTGTTAATGGAAGCACTTCAAGCTGCTACATTTTGTCACACTCATTTTGCTCACCTCCTTTCATTTTCCCTATCTTGGGTTGAAAGGTTTCAGATTCTTTAGGGGGAAAGCTTCTTCCAGTTCATGTTCTCACCCATTATTATCCATGTCATCTATGCATTAGCCACCTGGCCTCCTTAGACTCTGTAAATACTGCTGCCAGTCTTCAAAGAATTATATGGATCTTCAAAGCTGTGCTATTGCTATTTCTTTATTTGGAGCTGAATCTCCAGCAGGTTTAACAGCTGTGCCTTGAAGTACATTTTGTAAATGTTCAAAAATATAATTTTCTTATTTTTTCTTTATATGAGCAGTCTCAGAACAGTCCTATTTCATCCATCCTAATAGGTGCGGTAATGCATAACAACAGAGCCAATGAAGTGGTTTAATTATTGGACTGCAGCTCTGAGAGACCAGGGTTAGAATCCCTGCTTTGCCATAGAAACCCACTGGGTGAACTTGGACAAGACACCCTCCCCTTCTCTCAGCCTGAGAAGAAGGCAATAGTAAACCTCCTCTGAAGAAATCTAGGCAAGACAACCCTGTGAGAGGGTTGCCTTAGGATTGCCATAAGTCAGAAATAACTTCAAGACACACAACACAAACAAGGCAGATGTTTGGATCTGATGTTTCTTCCCTGACTCCCTTTAATTGTTTAGCTATTTTTAACAATATCCCAGAAGGCAGCCGTGTAGTCCAGTCCATGGAAGCTTATGCCAAACAGAAAAAAATTAAAAGTTTAGTCTTAAAGCAGGGGTGAGCATCCACTTCAGGGTTGGAGGCCATACTGGTTCCCCGGGGAATCTTGGAGGGCCACATCACCACACTGCTGGAAAAACGTTGAAAATTTTGTATGCTCCCAAATGCCCCCCCCCCAAGACCCCCTAATGGATGGGGGCAATTTCCCCATGTTTATGACCTCCTGACCCATTTCTGGCACAGGAAAAGACAGTCTCTCATGAGTCTAAAATGACCCAGAGAAGTAAAAACAAAAACAAAAACAAAAAAACAATGCAAATCCCCTCCTCACCAGGCCCATGTGCTGTTCTTTACCCATTTGCTTTATGGTGACACAAGACTGCTGCTGCTTTCCCTTTCTCTCTCTTTTGTTTTATATGTTTCACTGAAGCCAATCACTGTAGAAGTATTTCAAAGTTCGATTATTCTCTCCTGCATCAGTTTTGTGTGATACAGTTTTCAAATTCTTTTTTATAGTTTGCTGTTGATCTTTTAAGTAATTCTTACATTGTAACTGTTGGATTATGTAGCAGCTATATTCATGTTCCTCTCCCTTCCCCGCCCCCACTTTAGTTTACGCTCAGTGGATTTAAGTAGCAATAACATTGTAAGTTTACCTGGGCCTGTGCATTGGAAATCTTCGAATTTAAGAGAGCTGTTGCTGAACCACAATCAAATAAGCATCCTAGACTTGAATGAAAAACCTTTGTCGTGGTCTCGACTTGAGAAGCTACACTTGTCTAACAACAAGTTAAAAGAGGTGATGTAGAACTTTAATTTGGTGGTGTCTGGGAATGTTATTCTGACTTCACCATAGTATAGTTAGAAAAACTATTTGATAGATAAATGCATGCATGCAACGGTCAGTTAGAGATTCTGTCTTAAGGAGAAAAGACACCAGTAGCTTTAGAGAAACAGACGAAGGCTTTTATTGTAGGAACTCCATTCTAAGATAGGAAAGTCATTCAGGGTGCTATCCTAAGCTAGCAACATCTCCAGGGAGAGCTGAGAAAGTTCTGGGTAGGAGAAGAGGTGGAAACATCCCTAAGAGCATCAGTTTGCATCACAGAGGGAGCAGGATAGGTAGACAAGCAGGGAGGGCTGTGGGTCACTCAAACTATCTAACCCTAATGCTGCTGGCCACTCTGAGGCATTCTTGACTCTTCGGTGCTAAGTGTTGTTGCACTTCTAACAATATTCTCCATAGGGTCTGGATGTTTCTTATGGCTTGGATTCTACTGTGTACATCCGTTGTATATTCCCCTTCCCTTGCAACTCTTGGGCATCCTCAAGAGGACTGGCTCCTCTCATCCCTCTGCATCACCCAAAACCTAATTCTTTTCCAGCCATCTGGAACAAATATTGATGGCACTCAGTGTCTGTGTGAGGAAAGACGTTGCCTGGATTCTCTGAAGGAACTTGCTGTCAGTGATGAAGCTGCATTTGTCACTGTTGGATCCTGGCTTATGATCTTTTCTAGTGATGGCTTCTTGTCAAAATTATTCAAGCTTTACAATATCAATTCCTCTGTATCAGGGGTGGTCAAAGTGCGGTCTGTAGTCCACATGCAGCCCCCAAGGCTGTTTTTGTAGCCCCCAAGGTTCCATAGAGGTAAACAATGTTTTTGCCAATTCCCCCCCCCCTCCAGAATGTCCCCAAATGCACTCTAGATGATGCTTGGATAATTGAAATTATTAAATAGATTCACTTGAGGAATACTGTAGAAATTGTATGTTATTTTTTGCAAAGTATAAAGCTGCACACTTCAAAAATAGGTAGGAGTAATTAAAACAAAAGAGAGCAGCTGCTTATGCTTGTCTTGGTTTGGTCATCTTCACCATTTGGTTGATATTCTTGCACAGATTAATTTTTCAGAATAACATAAATTTTTCCTTGGGTTTTCTCCGAGATGCCAGCCACAGATGCAGGCAAAACATCAGAAAGAAACTATTCCAGAACATGGCCTCACACCCCGGAAAAAACCCAAGCAAAATCTATGGATGCCGGCCGTGAAAGCCTTCGACTTCACACTTAACATAACATTATTTTAATAATGCTTTTTCTCTCTGTCCAGATTCCCCCTCAAATTGGGTTCCTTGAGAACTTGACATCTTTTGATGTCAGTCACAATCCTGAGTTAAGATGTTTCCCTGATGAAATGGGGAAGTTGTCCAAAATATGGGACCTGCCTTTGGAAGGGTTACAACTTAATTTGGACTTCAAACATGTAGGATGGAAAGCAAGGGACATTATAAGGTTTGTTTTCTTGTCAGTTATTGTAAATGTGTGTGCATGGTTGTGACAGTAACTATTTAAAACAAGGATGAGAAACTTCGGGTCCTCCAGATGTTCCTGAGTTGCAACTCTCATTGTGCTGACCATTGGCTATACTATGTAGGGCCAATACAAGCTCTAGATGTTAAACAACACCTGGAAGAATACAGTTCCTTGCCCCTGGTTTAAAAGGGGGGAAATCAATACCAAGGGTGTACCTATCACTTAGTTTTGGATTAAAAATTATTTAACAGATGATTAAAGACAGGTGATTCAGAAATTATAGGTACATAACAAGATAGGGCCCTGCAGCAAAATGCTGCAGTATGCAGTACAGTTGTCCCTGCATATCCATGGATTTAAATATTCATGGCTTGAAAATATTCTTTAAAAAAGAATAATCGAAAAAGCAAACCTTGATTTTGCCATCTTATATAAGGGACACCATTTTTCTGTGCCATTGCATATAATGGGAGTTGAGTATTCACAGATTTTTGATATCTCCACTGATGTATATGGGTGTGAGCTCAAGGTTCATTTAGATTATTTTTGTAATAATAAACCATTGTACATCCTTATATCCAAACATTGCCCTTATGTCCGTTCATCTCTGTTAAAAACATCATTATAACTCTGTTGCAAAATGATACAATTTGATTAACAGTTGCAATATGTAGCTTTGTTCCAAATGTTTTTGTTTATTTCATAGGGACAGCTCTGATCAAAATACATGGCACACCTATTCCACTTTTCTCTCTTTAATGGATTGTTTTATGCTAAGAGAAAGAGAGAAATGAGAGGGTTACAAATTGCAGACAACTTCACCTGGTCCTTCCTTAAAATACTGTTTTTTAAGCTGGGCAATTGTCTAATAAAAACTTCTTCTGGAAACAGCCTTTTCAATATGAAGTTTTTATTGTTTTGAATAATGATTTTTCTTACAAGGGCGTTTCCCCTTTATTCCAGGTTTCTTCAACAGCGCTTAAAGAAAGCTGTCCCTTATAACCGGATGAAGCTCATGATAGTTGGAAATACTGGCAGTGGTAAAACTACACTGTTACAACAGTTAATGAAATGCAAGCGACCAGACCTGGGGGTCCAGAATGCTACAATTGGAATTGATGTGAATGACTGGAAAGTTCCAGTGAAGTGCAAAGTAAAGAAGGATCTTGTATTAAATGTTTGGGACTTTGCAGGTATTCCTCATAGTTACCCTTGACTTGAGGCCAAGACTACTCATATGTATGGTTGGGAAACAGGATCATAGTCACTTCCCCATCAGCTGTGTGCATCCCTCTTTCAAGCCCAATCTTCTATGCATCATATTTTAAAAAGTTTCTGGGCATATACCAAAGTGGCACTTTTGTTTCCTTGGATTTGATGTGGGTTAATTACTAATGGCCTAGATAGTTCATGCCTATGCCAATGCACAGGTTTCAGACAGTTTTGGTGTCTAGATAAGCAGGACTGGTAGTCAGCTGACTTTACATATGGTAAGTCTTGGCAATCCAAACTAACATACAGGAGGCTCAGAGCATTTGGAAAAGGTGAAAACTCAGGAGAGATTTGAACACTTATAATAAAAAGGCAATGGTAATCTCAGCTGGTGAGATGCTGTGTCTAGGTTAGTAATCATGGATAATTGACTACTAATGCAAATAATAGAAAGAGTGGGTGTAGATATACACAAGGGAACCAAACCTTAACTCTCTCTTTGCTGCTCTGGATGTGAGCACTTTGCAATATTTAAAAATATCTGTGTATAACTGCATTAGAGAAAAGGGAATTCTCTAAGAGGAGGAGCAAACAGTAATTCTTCATTCTTCATTCTGGGAAAGCCCACTACTGCCCAGCTGAAAGCAGGAAGTCAAGTCATGGTCACATTGACAATTTTCAAGTTTCTTTGTTCTCCTTCTCGACCATGCGGCCAGTTCAACTTCCTGCTTTCGCCCAGCTCAGACGCAGTGATTTCTCCTCCAGAAATTCCTGTCCGCTTCTTTAAATTTTTTCTCTCTGTTCTTCTTTTGCTTCCTTAACTTCTGTTTTCTGACAACTCATCTACCTTCCTTCCTTATTCTCCTTTAAAAAAAAAAAAGAGAGAGAGAGACTTCCCTATCTTCCTTTCATTCTCCTCCCCGCTTTTATTCTGGGCATGGCGAAAGGATCAGGGAAGAGTTCGGCTTTGGGCAAATCGAAGCAAAAGGGGAAGAAACCGATGTCCAATCCAGCTTCCTAGGGCTGCTCCAGAACGATGGCCAGGGTGCCTGGATTCCCGCACTCCACCAGCATGCAGGCAGGCCGCTCCTTGAGTGCACCAAGCCTGTTGCCTTGTAAGGTGAAGGCAAAGTCCGCCCTCAGTCGCTCTGAGAGCATGTGAGGTGTGTAGACCATCGGCAGATAAAGCCCCGAGCCAGAGCTCGCTGGGCAGTCGCCGATCAACCAGCAGGCCCAAGGGGCCTTGGTGGATGCCGATTGGGAGACGGATGACCAATGCGGGGGCTACCTGCCCCTGGAGGTACTGGGGAACTGGGGTGGAGTGGGGGGCTCAGCCTTGCCCTTCCCCAATTCCTGACTAGGGCTCCTTTTTCCCACCCCACCCCCCTCACAAGGGTTACCCCAAAGGATTTCTTCTTACCAGAGGACTGGCTTTCTGGCCTCACGATCTGCTCATCGGGTAGGGATGGGGGGAGACCCCATTCATCCACCAGGGATGAGGGGGGAGCTTCGGCTGCCTTGCAGCAGGAGGGTGCCATTTCCAACCAGGCCTCTTCCCCACTTCCATCTAGTGCCAAGAGGGAGGACATCCTCAGGGTGGTCCTCCATCTCCTCTCCTCCACCCTTCTCCCTGGGGATGTAGTCAGGCCATCCCCTCAAGGGACCCCAACGCCATTAGAAACGGCACGCCGCGGCATCGGAGGGGAGGCAGGACCTGCGCAATCACTTCCCCCCTTCGGAAACTGTTCTGGCCAGAATGGCGGCATGGGACGAGTTCGGCAGGATGGCGGGATCCGCCAGCTTACTCCTGCCTTGATCAGGAGCCTCCTCATCTGCAAGGGAGACAAGATGCGCCTGGAGCAAAGGGGGAGCCTCTGTCTCCTTCTCCCCCACCCATGAGGCAGCAACAGGTGGGCCGTTTCGGTGCCTCCACCCCACCCCCACAGCATCAGCGTTTTGGAGGCAACGCAAACGGACCTCCCCGCCTCACATCAGGTGGACACCGGGGCTCCAAGGAACCAGGCTAATAGAGTGGACCAGGCCGTTCAGGCTACCAGGTCTTCTGTAGTTGTCCGGCAGATCCACCCTTGCAAGAGACGGCAGTGCAACCCCAGCAGGGTGAGCAGTCGCAGCACCTGACCCAGGCGTCAGAGGCATTTGTCCAGGCAGGCCCTTCAGGCCTGTCAGCACATTCATCTTCCTCCTGCCCGCCTGCAGATAGGGCAGGGCGGAGGAAGAGAAAGGCAACCTCTCCCATTCACTCCTCCCCCTAAAGAGAGAGAAGCCCTCCTTTACAACCCAGACGAGAAGAGGACCGACGGGGCACTGAAGAAGGTGCACGAAGCTTCTGCATTAAGTGTTAGAGCTACGGCTACAGCATCTCTCTTCGTCAGAGCTGCAATCTTATGGCTGAATGAGGTCTAACAGGCCCTCAGGTGGATACCAGGACCTTAAGCAGGGTTCTCAATAAAGTAATATCCACTTTGCATCTCATAGCAGACGCCTCTCTAGACGCCTTCTTTTCAGCTAGATCCATCAGCACAGTTGTATTGGCTCGCTGCTCCATATGGCTGAAGCACTGGAACATGGACACTCATTCTAGGGCATACCTCTGCACTGCTCCCTTTAAGGGCATCAAGCTGTTCGGGGAAGAAGTGCTGAAGGATATCTTGGTCGAAACCAAGGAGAAGAAACAGGCTATGCCATCATTGTCATGTCGCTCGGGTAAGACGGGAGCCAGGCCATCCTTTCAGTCATCCAACTCCTATTGATCTTCCAGAGGATACGGCAGACAGAAAGACTATCGCCCATTCCTACCCGCCTGGGCAAGGACTAATCAGGTCATCAGGCAGCATTCCTCAGTCCAGGCTGCCAGCAACCGTAGAGGGGGTCCCCAAAATCAAAAGGGATCAAACAGCAACTCTGACTCGCCTCCAGCCCCAGTGGGGGGTCGACTAAGCCTGTTTCCCGAGATCTGGTCCAACTCCATGACAGACAAGTGGGTACTACAGACAATCCTTCAGGGTTACAAACTGGAGTTCGACACCAGACCAAAGGACAGGTTCATTCCGACCCCAGTCCCAACAGATGCTCGAAAAGCCTCAGAATTGTGCAGGGCCATTCAGCATCTCTTAGACACTCGGGCAGTAGAAGAGGTTCCAGCTGGTCAGAGATTCTCGGGAGTCTACTCCTTCTTCTTTACGGTACCCAAGAAGGGAGGAGATTCCCAATCAATCTTAGACCTCATGTATACAAACTCATGTCTCTCTTACAAGTGATTCCGGATGGAAATGCTGTCTTTGATCCAGGAGGCCATATAGAGAGGAGATTTCTTGGCCTCTCTAGACTTTTCAGAGGCATACCTTCACATTCAGATTCACGAGGAGAGCAGATGCTTTCTCTGTTTCGCCTTCGGGGAACATCACTTTCAGTTCAGGGCTCTTCCTTTCAGCTTGGCTTCAGCTCCACTGGTTTTCACCAAGGTCCTCATCGTCCTGGTGGCACATCTATGCACCAGGGGCATCCATCTCTACCCCTACCTTGACAACATCCTCCTCAGGGCCTCATCTTGAGAGAAGGCTCAGAGAGACCTCCAGTTGACCATCGAGACCTTTCAACTACACAGGTTCCTAGTGAATTTCAAGAAGAGCACCCTGATTCTGTCACAGTCGATAGTCCACCTAGGCACTCTCCTGGACACAAGGCGCTTTGAGATTTCCCTGTCCCAGGAGAGACGCCAAGTAATCAGGACACAGATTCGAAGTTTAGCATCTCTGAAGTCGGTCCACCTTATGTCCCTAGCCAGACTTTATCCAGGTAGTGCCATGGGCAAGGTTCCACTCTCATCCCTTCCAGCACCAGATAGCTCTGAAGAAGGACATACTTCTTCAGATTCCTCATCAGGTGAGGTGGTGGACCCAAGGGTCCAACATAGCAAAAGGGTCGCCGATCACAGTCCCGCACCGTTTGGTGGTAACCACCGACGCAAGCCTCAGGGGCTGGGGAGCACACTTCCAGGGGAAGGTGGCTCAAGGCCTGTGGACCCAGGAGGAACAAGATCATAGTATCAACTGGCTGGAGCTACGGGTAGCCTAGCTAGCATTTCTGCAGTTCGCCCGGGATCTCAAGGCCGCACACGTTCTGGCATTGACAGACAATACCATGGCCCGATCGTACATGGTGAGGCAGGGAGGATCCAAGTCCAGGTCCCTTCAGCAGGAGGCAGACCTCCTCTTCACGTGGGCAGAACACCACATGGCCTCCCTAACGGCCCAGTGTCTCCAGGGTTCCACCAACCTTCAGGCAGACTACTTCAGCAGGCACTCGATCTCTCCAACAGAATGGAAGTTGGATCAGGAAACATTCCAGCAGATTCAAGATCTATACGGAACACTGGTGGTGGACCTGTTCGCCTCTCCGGCCAACAAGAAACTGCCTCAGTATTTTTCCAGATTTCTGACCCCACATGCGGGAGGGACGGACGGACGCTCTAAGAACACAGTGGCCAGAGGGACTACTCTATCCCTTTCCGCCACTTCTCCTTCTGGGGAAAGTCTGCCAGAAGATTCGGCAGGAGATGGTGCAGGTGGTGCTCATAGCACCATATTGGCCTCGTCGTCCATGGTTCTCCGAAATTGTGGATATGTCAGTGGAGGACCCATGGAGGCTTCCTCCAAAGGACGGTCTCCTGCACCAGGGCCCAGTGAACCACCAGATGTCACCTGGCTTCAGCTGACTGCCTGGAGATTGAAAGGTAGGCAATAAGGGAGTTCAGCTATGAGGAGTCGGTGGTGAACACCCTCCTGTCCTCGAGGAGGGAAACTACCAATAGAATATATGAGGTGACATGGTGAGCTTTCTCTCAATGGTGCAGAGCTAGGTCTATCACAAGAGAAGTTCCTACCCTAAACCATATCCTGCAGGAAGGACTGGACATAGGTCTTCGGACTAACACTCTGAAGATGCCGGTCCGACACAGGTTCCCATCCTGGAACCTTCCATTGGTTCTCAGGCAGCTGATATAACCGCCCTTCGAGCCCCTGAGGAGGGTGCCCCTATGGGTCCTAACTTTGAAGGTGGCCTTTCTGGTGGCCATCACATCAGCTGGAAGTGTCTCGGAGCTCGAGGCTCTTTGAATAAGGGAGCACCTCTGCTCCTTCACTGAGGACTTTGTCACCTTGCGATTGGACCCTTCCTTCTGTCCCAAGGTGCTCTTCGAATTTCATGTAGCACAGGAGCTAGTGCTCCCATCCTTCTATCCCAATTCCTCTCACCCTAGGGAATGGCAGTGGCACAAGTTAGATGTCAGGAGAGCCCTCTGGATCTACATCAAGAGGATCAGCTCCTTCAGGCACTGCGACTCTCTCTTTGTCTCCTTCAATCCAGCCTCTGTGGGATTGAAGGCCTCCTGGAGGACCATAGCCACCTGGATTAAGGCTTGTATCCTGATGGCGTATGATGTCGCCAGGATTCCTAGGCCATCTGCCGTAACAGCTCACTCCACAAGATCGGCGGCCACCACAGCAGTGTTCTCCACAAATGCCCCCATAGTGGAGATATGCAAGGCCGCAATGTGGAGCTCACCATCCACCTTCATCAGGCACTACTTTGGGAGGCGGGTCCTCCAGGAGGTCTTAAGGGCCTAACTTACAGTTCTCGCAGACACTCCCTCCCCTACAGTCTTCTAGCTTGGATCACGTCCGAGAATGAAAAATTCCTGTTCACTCCGCCTCTTAAAGAATGCCACATTGGTTCACTTACTGTGAATGTGCATTCTTGAAGAGGAGCGAACAGGAATTCTCCCTCCCTGTGTCTGTGACTAGGTTATCCATATGTTTTTCAGTAGCAGTCATTTTTTGTTTCATGACAGGTCTTCAGGGCTTTGCTAGTCAGTGAACTAGATGCATGGTTGAGGAGGAGAACACAGAAACTTGAAAATTGTCCATGTGACCATGACTCGACTTCCTGCTTTCAGCTGGGCAGTAGTGGGCTTCCCCAGAATGAAGAATGAAGAATTCCTGTTCGCTCCTCTTCAAGAATGCACATTCACAGTAAGTGAGCCAATGTGGCATTTGGAGCTGTTCTCTGGATCTTTTTAAAATTTTTATTTTATTTTTTATTTATTTATTTATTCTCAAGAGTAAGGGAACATGGTTCAGGTTTTTGTTTTTGTTTTAGAAATATCAATCAAAAGATTCAGGAGTTTGCTTGTGTGAGAATGGGAAGAAAGGAGGAAAAGAAGACTTTTGTGAATAAGGGAAGCTTTGTATCTTTACTTTTTCTTTCAGCATAAAAAGATTTTAACTATGTGTGTGTGTAAAGACTAACAAATTACATAAATTATTAGTGCAATAATGACTAATACTTGATTGTGGTTTTCTGTTTCTAGAAGAGAAGGTGGCAGAAATCAAGCGCACAACAATAATAATAATATTTGTGATTATTTAGGCCAGGAGGAATTCTACAGTGCTCATCCTCATTTTATGACCCAGAGAGCTCTATACCTTGCTGTTTATGATCTTAGCAAAGGAGAGGCTGAAGTGGATGCTATGAAACCATGGTTGTTTAATATCAAGGTAACTTACTCATAGATAGATTGAAATATTGATACTGTACACAGCTTGTCAGTCTATCTATGACCTTACATAATGTTTTGTGAACGTAGTACAAAAACATTTCATTAGTGGCTTTGGGCTCTAATAAAGGTGGATGGGAGTGATGATCATGTCAGCAGAATCATTTTCCCCAGAACTATGATGGGTACCAAATAAGAGTAGAAACTGAACACTGTTTTTGTTGATGCTTTGCAGGCTCGAGCATCGTCGTCACCTGTGATTCTCATTGGTACCCACTTAGACATCTCTAATGAGAAACAACGTAAATCATGTGTCAGTAAAATTACCAAAGAACTGATGAATCAGAGGGGATTTCCAGCAATCCAAGATTATCACTTTGTGAATGCTACAGAAGAATCTGATGCTATGGCCAAACTTCGAAAAACCATCATAAAGGAAAGTCTGAATTTCAAAGTAAGATATGTCATTTAAAATAATATATATGATTGTACACACACTTGTGTAATTTATTGATTTCGTTTATACCCAAGTTTCGTCACAAGAATAGGAATCAAGATGACTTACAATTAACTAGAACATATATAGTTGAATATAAAACAAATGAAGGTATATAGAATTTAAAACAGTAGCAGAAGTGCCAAGTTCCCCGTGTGCCCCCCCTCCACCTCTAGTGCTGTTTCTCCTACTCTCTGTTCTCTCCCTTCTCCTCCTCCCCTCCACTCTTTCTGTTATCTTGTTTGTCATTTTCTCCCTACATCCTGGTACTCATTCAGCCTTTCCCTCTGCTATCTCCCCACATCTTACCAGTGCACTCTGTTTATTTCCTGTAAAGAAAAGTACCTAGAAGCTTTATGGAGAGGTGATTTTTAACCCTCAGCCATGTATCCAGAGTTCTCTCTTGTTTAGGGAAGGTATGGCACCTTGTGCCTAAACTTGGTACTACAGGCTACAGATAGATTTTACATTAATTAACACTTACTAACTCATTTTAAAAGTAAAATAACACCAAGACCCACACAACCTTAGAGCCACTTTAATATCTATGTCAAGATTGAAGTGTCTAGGACTGCTGACACACTGCAGAAATAATGTAGTTTGATACCACTTTAACTATCACGCCTCCATCCTGTAGAATCCTGGAATTTGTAGTTTATTGTGGCACCAGAGCTCTCTGACAGAGAAGGCTAAATATCTCATAAAACTACAAATTCCAGAATTCCATAGCATTGAGCCATGACAGTTAAAGCAGTGTCAAACTGCATTATTTTCTGCAGTGTGTCAGCAGCCTAGGTTTCATGTTCTTGAAGCTATGCCATATACAAGGATATATATATATATATATCCTTGGGAAAGTTTCTGACAGTTGTTTTAGCAGTAGCTCATTATAAAGATAGGAGTTGTAATTGTAAGTTGCTCAAGACACCCTAGGGAGGATCGTTTCATCCTAGTCCTCCAAGATTACATGTTGCATCTCATGGGTGATCTAATGGATCAGTAAAATTAAATCATATGAATTTATAGATGGTTACATTTCTGCAGCTTAAAACTTCCAATATGGGTTGCATCAGGGCTCACACTCACACAAACTGTGTTCCAGAGTTAATGGAAAGAATTTATTTATCTGATATTTCACTTATCTTTTCAATGTTTTAAGAGTCTGAACAAAATATGTATTGTGCAGATCAGAGACCAGCCAGTTGTTGGGCAGTTAATTCCAGACAGCTATTTGGAACTTGAGAAAAGAATTTTAGAGGAACGCAAAAATGTTCCAGTTGAATTTCCTGTGATTGACCAGAAGCGATTATTTGAATTGGTGCAAGAAAGCAAGTTGCAGTTGGATGAAAATGAACTCCCTCATGCCATTCACTTTCTGAATGAATCAGGTAGCATACATTTTCAAAAAATATAAAGGATATTTACCTTTGATGGTCAGTTTCATAGCTCAGGTTCACACTTGCATTTTAAGTTCTGGGGAAAAAATTACAAACTATTGAGCCAGCTACCTGCTTTGGTTCATGTAGTCAAGTTCTACTACTTTTCTCAACTTCTTCAGTCATTACACAGTAGGGTTCTGTGGAAATATGTTGCCTTAAAGCAGGGGTGGTCAACTTTACAGTGTGGGAGCCCACTTGTTGGACCCTCCCTTATAGCTAAACAAGAGCTGTACCACCACCTTAGCCACCAAACATGGTGATAGTTGTAGGGAGGGTTATATATAATTTAAGAGGATTTTAGAGCACCCTCTTGTAGTACAGATTCCTGGAAAGCGGAGCAACTCCTTTCCTTCTGAAAGGGAAGGGAAGGAGGAAAAGCAGACTATATGGTATGTTGCTGAATTGGTGGGGGGGGTACCTGTAGTGGAGGTAGAGAACAGCTGCAATAAGTGGGGAGATGGGCATAAAAATGTCTAGAAGGTGTATAGGCTCCACCTGGTACATTATACAGTCCTCCCTTCGAATTTGCGGAGGTTAGGGGTGGAGCACCACCATGAATTTGAAAAAAACACAAATAACATGGTGCTCCTCCCCAATGAGCTCCCCCCGTGCTCCTCCGAAAGAGGCAGCAGGGCTTGGGGAGCCTCGCCGTCAGCCCTCTCACCCACCCCACACCCTTCCAAAAGCACCCCAAATGGAGCCAAGTCCTAGCAGAGTGGAGCGTTAGGGGCAAAAGCGCTGAACTGCCCGCTCTCCTGGGGCTTGGCTCCATTTGGGGTGGGCATCCAAGCCCTGGGAGAATGGGGGGTTGGGCACTTTAGACCCGAACTCCCTGTTCTCCTGGGGTCTGGCTCTCCACTCCAAACAGAGCCAAGTCCCAGTAGAGCAGGGAGTTTGGAGCAAAAGCACCGAACTGCCCACTCTCCTGGGGCTTGGCTCTCCATTCCAAACAGAGCCAAATCCCAGCAGATCAGGGAGTTCGGAGCAAAGGTGCCAAACTGTCCGCTCTCCTGAAGCTTGGCTCCATTTGGGGTGGGCAGCCAAGCCCCAGGAGAGTGCGGAGTTGGGCGCTTTAGACCCGAACTCCCCACTCTCCTGGGGCTTGGCTCCCCACCCCAAGAGGAGTCTAGCCCTAGGAGAGCGGGCAGTTTCAGTGCCTTGGCTCCCCACCACAAACAGAGAGGTGGCTGGAGTTCCCTCGCTTCCCTGCCACTGCATTGCTGCAGTCCCTGGGGAGGGGGACGAAAAGGAGGACAAACCGCGAATACTCAAAACCGCGAAATTCAAAGGTGCAAATTCAAAGGGAGGACTGTACTTCAGACTGCCTAAAAGCAATTAAAATCATAATATAGAATAAAATTATACGATATTTTTTAAATGGTCTAGAATATAGAATTGCAATGTAATAACCAAGACACACCATTTTCTCTGTGTACCATATGTTAAGTGAACTACTTTCCACCCAGGTGTTCTGCTGCATTTTCAAGATCCAGCCCTTCAGCTTAGAGACTTATATTTTGTTGACCCTAAGTGGCTTTGTAAAATCATGGCACAGGTAAGTTTCTAGAACTCAGGCCATTTCACATTAAGTTCTCATTCTGTGTTTATACTAGATCAGTGGTTCTTAACCTTTTGTTTACCAGGGACCCCTTTTAAATATCTTTTGTCGCCTCAGACCCCCAAGACTTAACTCAAGATTTAAAGCAACAGCTACAACAGCAACAACAACAACAATAATAATACCTGATGGTAATAATAATAATACAATTACACCATCCATTAAACCTTCCCTCAGAGGCACTGGAGGGGGAGGGAAGACTTTTTTCTGCTTCTTTCTGAAAGTTACTTACTCGAGCAGATTGAATGGCTATGTGTAAGCCCAGCCAGCCAGCCAACCTTTGCCTTGGCTCCTGTCATGTGGCCACTCTACTACAGAGAGGAGGTGGGCCAAGCAACTTTCAAGCCTTCGCAGACCCCCTGTGAGGGCCTCGCAGACACCTGAATGTCCCCAGAGCCCAGGTTAAGAACCACTATACTAGATATATAAGTACATTTTGTGACCAAGTGTGACTTCACCTCAATCTCTTATCTTTTAGTTTCAGGCCCAATTTTTCTCAACAGATTTTCCTTTAACAATGAGAGGGGAGCAGACAACTCTGTGACTCCTTGTATGTGCACAGTTGGTATCTTGGGTTCCAGTTCATACTTTAATTCCAGGACTGGGCACCTATGTAGGGTTTGGAGGCCAATTTTCAACTCCCAGACTTGGCACAGGCCAGATACTCCCACTCCAGTCCAAACAAGGAGGAGCCAGAATTCCACGACCATTTTTTAAAAAAAGTTGAAACATTTTTTTTAACTAAAGAAGATGCATAGATGCTGACTCTCTTGATTTAAAGCAGGATTGGAACCTTATGGCCCTTGCTTCTACCCAGAGCTTCACAGAACCCCCAAGTTAACTTGGGGGGGGATCGAAAATACCCCCCCAAACTGACCAGAATGTTGCTTCCCGTTCCTGAAAATGGTGCTGGTGTGGCCCATACAGTTTTGTTTTTTTTTTAGGAGGGAGGAGGAGGAAAATTAGCTCTCCAATCCTCTGTGTATGCTTACCCATTGCTTACAGGAGAATTCCACTTCCTGGAGCATAATTTACAGCTCCTGTCCTTGGTGGAGCCGTGCCTGACACCTTTCCTCACTGGTGGCAATGGTGAGCAAAGCTGTGAGAGCTCCTAAGGTGTCCTGGCACTCAATGACAGCATCTGTTTGTATCCCTGCACACATGATATATGTACATCAGAGACAGGGACAGCATCATTTAAGTAATGGCAGCAACAAGGTTAGGGGTCTCTTCCCCCCCCCCATAAAGCTCTACTCAGGACTTCTACCATCACTCTTTCTTAGTTCTTGCTGGCAGCTGTCATAGTGACCCAACAGTAGCACTGAGCCTCCATGGCTGGACTTGCTGGTACCCCATCTTAATCAAACTACTGCTTGAGATGGCTGTGCTGCTGATTTTAGGTGTGGGTTCATAGCTACCCTTACATTTCCTTGCTGGGCCAGGTTGTTCTCCCACCCAGCCTTTCTAGAGTGCAGCTGAGTGATGACAGTGAGCTCTGCTGGAGATCAGATATTTGTTAAGTGTGGCTCCATCTCAAGACTGAGCACAAACAAATGGTATAAAAATTGCTGAAAGCTTGATTCCTTTTCCATAGATCTTGACAGTGAAGGTTGAAGGCTTCCCTAAGTATCCAAAGGGAATCATAAAGCGTTCTGATGTAGAAAAAATCCTGCTAAAGAAAAGCAAATTTCCCAAGATTTACATGTCACAGTATTTCAAGCTCCTGGAGAAGTTCCAGATTGCATTGCCACTAGGAGAAGATCAACTCCTTGTTCCAAGCAGGTAAACAAAGACCTGAAAGCATAGTTATGTCAAGAGAATGTAGTGTAGTCATGGTTTGTTTTCTCTGTAAATTTTTGAGAGCTCTCTACTAGTCTTATCACTACAGAGAAGATTCAAGGAAGATATTCTTTGTACATTCTGGCTGCTGCTGATTCCTTGGAAAAAGTAAATTCAGAAGAATTAAAAACAACTGTTTTATTCTTACAGCTTGTCAGATCACCGGCCTGTAATAGAATTGCCCCACTGTGAAAACTCAGAAATTATCATTAGGCTGTATGAGATGCCATATTTTCCCATGGGATTCTGGTCCAGGCTAATCAACAGGTTACTTGAAGTGTCTTCTTATATGCTTTCTGGAAGAGGTAATTCATTTCTATGTGGCTCTAACACTGGTCTTATCCAGAAATGGGGCGGGGGGGGGGAAGTCTCTGAAAATACTGAGACATTCCAGTTTTTTTGTTTTATTTTTACCTGCGTATTCATGGTTTTACATCCAAACTCTTTCTTGAAATATCCTGGGTTTCCTTCACTCCCTCCTCCTTTGTGTTCTTCATCCTCCCCCTCCCACTGATCACATGTCACATCTAGACTCAGGCAACCTTTCAGAAATTGCCTTTCACCAATATCCACTGAGCCCTTTTTAAATTATTTTTCAGGAGTTAGAGTCAAAGTGTTAAAGTGCTTTAGCAACATTATACTAGCTACAAGTTAGGATCATTTTCTTTCATTGCTAACATTCCTCATTCCCTTGCTTGATCTGTGTTGAAACTGAATCCTGGGGAAAAAATGCTGATTTTCATGCCTTCTTAACTAGATCCAGTATAACACAAAAAGACAGCCATGAAAGAGAGGTACATTTCATTTTGAGAAATACTGGGTTAATTTAAATTGACCTGGGGAGTGGGACTGAAACGTTCTTGGTAATTCTGGGAGTTCCCTGGGAATACTTGAGGATGGAGAAAATGTCACATAGAGATCTCTTTTTTAAAAAATCTGGTTCTACACGAACAAATCCTGGGACTTTTAGAAAGTTTTTTCTTGTCTGGAGAGGCTTGCTGTTTATCTTTTAATGAGTGATAAAAACTTACACCTGTTTTAAGTAACCTTTGTGAAAAGTGCTGATTCAGGACACCTGTTAAAATGATTTTACCCTAATTCCAACTGTGTGTCCCAACTGACAATAGGTTTACCTTATTTAAAACTAATAATTGGATTGAGTCAAATGTTCCCATCTAAATCTGTGTTTAACCCTCATTTTACCGGGCAGGATATTTTAGTATCCTAGAGTCATGTTTTGTTGCAGAATTCACATACAACTACACTTACAATGTAGGCATGGTACACCAAAAGAGTTTTAAACAGTGTTCCTGAGTTCCAGCCACTTGGTATATATAGATTTTTTTTAATGGACAAAAACAACCATTGTCCCAGGAATCTATTGCATTTTGACATTTAGGGATTTTTTGGGGGGTGGGGGGTCACACACAATGTGCTGTATTGAGATAAAAAAAAAAAAGTCCCATGCCATCTTGTGACTGAAATGTGAAGCTGTTGAGAGTGCCAGGATGAGAAACAGCCCCTCTCACTGCTCAAAGATGGGAGGGAATTAAGTTCACTTCATACTGTCCAGGAAGGACTAAACAGAGATACTGACACAATGAGATACAGAGGCTAAAGGACCTGATGACATCCACAAACAGTTTGCCACAGAACAGCCAGAAATTCATCATTTGTGAACATCCAGGTCCAAAGATAGATGGAAACAAGGAAGCAGTGCTGGAAACCATTGAACATTCACCAGAGAACTCACCCTTCACCACATGCTCCACAAAACAAATAGAGAGGTACAGCATGTATTCAAGGCACTGAACAAATGGAATCCTACCAGTTATGAAGTGAGGAAGCCCCTTGATGTCACTAAACTGAAGGCATACATTGAGCTACTGCTTCTGGCAGAGGTGTGTCATGAGGAACAGGAAGCCTTGGAACTGGTCTCAGGATTTAAAGATTCAAACACTCTTGTAAAATAATAACAGCACAAGATAGATTCAGTGCTGCAGTCACCACAAGGACAAACTATTTTGCAATGGGCTTTTTTTTAAAAAAACAGTGTATTCTCAATTACAGCAATGTATTCAATCTTGCATGAATGAAAGCTGTTCTGGATTCAGGAATTACTAAATGTTGTCATACAATGCTGTGGAATCGAGAGAGGCCTACGAAAAAAGCAGTTGAACCACGGGCAGAGTTATCTTATAGCAGCTAAATTATCGGGCTGTTCAATATCATGAAGTCACAACCCAATTAAATATTTTGCTTCCCTGGAAGTTGTTCAGTCTAAATTTCTTAGATGTATTTTTTCTGTCCCATGTTTCATTCCAAATGCTTCTTTGCAATCAGAAGCAGGTCTTCTTTCTGTAGTCTCACAGACTTGGATTAGGACATTAAATTACTGGGTCAAGCTGAATTCTACTTCCTCTGGCTTGGTCTCTTTAGTTCTTAATGTTTCTCACAAGAGCAGCTGGATGAAGTCAGACACTAGAAAATGCCACCATTTTGATTTTTCTCCAGAACAGTTGTTGGTTTTAAGTCTGGCAGAACAAGAAAAAGCAACACATATGTGAGAGGGACACACACTTTTTAAAATAACCAGTGTCATTTTACAGCAGGAAAATAATCTTACAAAGCAATGTTTTGTCTCTTTTCTCTCTCTCTCTTTAGAACGAGCTCTTCGTCCCAACAGGATGTATTGGAGGCAAGGCATATACCTGAACTGGTCACCAGAAGCCTACTGCTTGGTGGAATCTGCAGTTTTTGAAAACAACCCAAACAGTTTCCTAAAAATTACTGTGCCTTCTTGCAGGAAAGGTTAAACTTGTAAACATTCTATTCCGCAGTTGTGTTTTTGTTTGTTTTGCTTGTATTGCTCTTCAGACACGTAGCATGTTCCTAATTGTAAATAAGCACGTAGCATGTTCCTAATTGTAAATTAGCAAAATATGAGCTAAAGCTGGCTGTAATTCCAGACTGCTCCAAGACCTTTGTTTGATACCAAAAACTGGAACACATCACCATTATAAGATGAAGCTTTATTGGTGGTAAATGATACAGCAGGGGGTCTATAGCAGAGAAAGCATTCTAGTCCTTTAGGTGATGGGTTTCAGCATCCTCTCATGGCACGTGATAGAACTGGGCCCCTAAGCAACTAATTCTAACTAGACTTCCCATTGTTACCTGAATAGATGGGGGGTCTGTGGGGAGCCCACCCGTGATCTGTTATTAGCTGGGGGAATTATTATAGCTCAAATGGAAGGTTGTGAGAGGCTGAGTAACTTTGGGATCTTTTCACCTATGTATACTAGTACTCGCTACAGAGAACTCCACATTAAAGTAAAATAAATGTTTTTATTGGAAAATAATCAGAAAGCACTCTCACACACAACACATGCTCACAAGAACCACACAACTCTTTATCGAAGAGTTTAAGTCAGAAAGGTTGGATAGAGGAATAGATTAGGGAAAGGGGACTATAGTTATCAGTCTTGAAGAGGAGAGCGAAGAAGCTCAGACAAAAGCCTGAGGGTGGTATGGAGTCCGATCCGGGAGGGGGCGCTGACAGACAGAGTGTCCAGGTGTTTTCTACAGTGGCACACCTTGCTGTTATTTCAGACTAATATATATACTGTATTTCGTGTCCTGAAGGGGTATTTGGGGTTAGAACAAAGCTTAGATGGGTTTCCTACCATTTAAACAAAGGAAACTGAAACTCTGCTGATTGCTGTTTATGACTGAGAGATGGGAATTGATGGGTTTATGACACCCTTCACATTGTAGGACAGAGAGGGGTAATGAGGTATACTTCCTGGGGATAAGGGTTGTTTTGGTCACTTGTTTGTGATGTGTGACTCACTGCTGAGGGTACCCAAAAGGAGATTAGTACACACCACCTTAATGGCACTGTTTACTAGGGGCTTCGCTTAATCCTATCTTGGATGTGTCTGCTAGTATTTTTCCACAACACCTTCTTTAGGGCCTTGTGACTTCCGTTTGATCTTATTTCAGTTTACACCAATCTACTATACCCCTTGAAGTGTCTAATATTTCCAAATTATGAGATATTATAGGGAGCAGGTGTAGGGCATGGTAACACCATGACCAATACTTGATGTCCCTGTGGTGGGCTTACTGAGTTCCTGAGCTGGGATGCACCCCTTTGGGCAAGGTTTATGGAAGGTGAACTCCAAATCTTTATACAATACAGAAGTGAACAAAGGAAATTGAAGTGCACAGGCCTGACCCATCTCCTGTCACACAACTATGAGAACTATACAAGCAGGTTGCAAATGGAAGGTTTACTCCTCTGACCCTAGATCTTTTCTCAGCTTTGAACTGCAAGCTAAAGTGAAACCATCTAGCACAGTCTATTAAATACAACTTAACCCTTTCTGTGCCACTGGCCAACTGTTAACATTTGGCCATGATGCTAACAAGGACTATAGCACCCATCTGCCTAGTGGCAGAGGCCAAATTCACTACAAGCACACCACAGTTCTAATAACATTCTATTGGCTCTCTTCAGGTTGTATCCTCTTGGGGCAAGTTGTTGATCACATCGATTCTCTTATGGAAGAATGGTTTCCTGGCTTACTAGAGGTTGATGTATGTGGTGAAGGAGAAACCCTTTTGAAAAAATGGGCTCTGTATAGTTTTGAGGATGGTGAAGAACATCAGAAAATATTACTTGATGATCTACTCAAGAAAGCAGAGGAAGGTATAGATAGCACTTTAAGTAAAGTGGTTCCATAATACCTTTCCAGTATGGAAACAAATGTATATTTGTTAGTATCAATATCCTAATGTTAAGACAGATTAATACCTACTATACCTACTTTGTTATATTAATAAAAGTAAATGAGTAAATTAGGCCACCTGTATCATTCTGCTTGTTGTTGCTTTGTGCCTTCGAGTCACTTCCAACTTATGGTGAACCTAAGGCAAACCTTTTAAACCTTTCTTGGCAAGATTTGTTTCAAGGGGGATTGCCTTTGCCTTCCTCTGAGGCTGAGAGAGTGTGACTTGCTCAAGGCAATCCAGTGAGTTTCCATGACTGAGCAGGGATTCAAACCTTGGTTGCCAGAGTCATAGTCCAACATTCAAATCATGAGGCCATGCTGGTTCTCATACACCACACCGACTTTGCTATGGGTTTCTAATTTATGTGCAGGCCAGTTCTCAAGTCTCTGTTTTTCTGGTCCATATCTTCTAGAAAACCTTTGTATATATTGATAAGCAGTGCATCTATCCCCATACAGAGCAACATCAGACCAGAGTATCTTCTGTAATAGCAAATAGAAATACTGTACTGTATAGTATGTGTATTGCAGCTCTTATTATCATTGCAGTACAGTGGTACTTGTTTGCTTCCATTCCTCAGAAGAGAAGATTCCAGCAGGCACAGGGAATAGAGTTTGTATTCCACAAATTGTAGAATACATAAGCCAAGATTTTGCACCTTGCAAAAGGAAAATTCCAGGGTTTAGTAATGTAAGCAGGATTTTTTATTGTTGATATAGAAATCTTCTGTCCACATCACATTTGACAATTGATTGGCATCTTTCTTCTGACCTGGTTAAAAAAAATAGTGCCACTTTAGGGAAACACATGACATTTATTATTAAGGTACATTTATTATGAAGATAATGCATTTTAAGTATAGTGTAAGTACTCATGTATGGAATAACCAGTGTGCTATTTAATCTGCTAATTCAGTTTATTGCATCTCTTCATGTGTATCTCTCTCTTAATTCACATAGGTGACCTCTTGGTTAATCCAAATCAACCAAAATTTACCATTCCAATAGCTCAGATTGCTCCAGACCTGATCCTGGCTGACTTGCCTAGAAACATCATGTTGAACAATGATGAATTAGAATTTGACCAAACTCCAGAATTTCTTTTAGGTATCTACTATTTTTGCTCTACTTACTGCACCAAGAATAGTCTTATTTCTATTGCGATATTTTAAAGCAAATGAAATTGTTAGAATATTTAATGGAGATAGAAACTTCATCCAACCCAGTAATATAGAGTTGATTAAGGGTGCAACTCAAAGCAATTGTAAAAGCTTAAATTTTATTAATTCCAGTCCTCTGAAGTCATGGTTCCCATAGCTCTCCACATTATTGGCTGTGTTTCTTTGCAGTCCAATTTGTGTTCACATGTAGTTGAAAGAATTGTTTGACATTTTGCCAGTATTGCTGTTTAGTGCTACACTGCTTTAGTGCTGTCCTTGTGTGATGCTCTAAATTGAAGCTTGTGCTTGTTATTGAGGATTTAAATACATACATGGATTCATATGCCACGTGTATAATGCTCTGGAGGCAAGGAGGCAGAAAGCAATGAATTATTGCTACAGTCCTTTAGCCACTTGTGTTGTATACCAGATTGATGGTTTCTATGGTTTTTCTAAACAATTACATATTGTTTGAATCAAGATACATGCTTTTATGAGAGTGAGTCTGTCTACGCTGAATACCCAACACAAGTTTATACTTAATATTAACATAAACCCATTTTATATTGAGATGAATAAAATAGTCAGTTTAATTATTTAATGATTAATTCTGTCACCTTTAATTTGTTCAGTAATACATTGACTAATACTTGAGAAATAACATGGATATGTAGAAATAATGCTTATCGTGTTTACAAAACAGACCTTGTCAAACTCAGGAAGGTTCATAGTTCATGTGTTTATAACATTGCCCTCTTTTTTCTTTTGGAAAAGGTGATGGTGGATTTGGATCTGTATATCGTGCTTCTTATGGAGGAGAAGAAGTAGCTGTAAAGATTTTTAATAAGCACACATCCCTTCGGCTTCTAAGACAAGTAAGTAGGATATCCTGTTTTTTATAGAGCTAGTTGGAAAGATGCATCAAAACCAAAGGTTTCAGTTGTTTAAAAGAAGAACATAGTTCTATATTTTCCTTCCTTCCTTCCTAACATCTAGAGGGCAATAAGAGGGTGAACAGTGAATAAACCTCATCCAATTTGGTATGAGGTAATCTGCCTTGTAAGATGCAGATTCAGCATTTCTCTGCGATACTCAGATGGTGATGGTGGCCGGGAGTATTTTTGATCAGTAGACACCTGTGAGTGCCCTTATGGCCTTTATGGAAAGAGACAGACATAGCCAACAACTATGTATGCCTTAGAAGTTTTAATATTATAGTAATGCAGGGTGCAGAAATCATGGTATGTGAATCTCATGTGGCCTCATCCCCTTTTTGCAGCACTGCCCCCATTCTTTTCAGATTTACTGTACTTTTAAGTAAGAAGCCACCCACAAAAGGGAAGTTGCTATTCCTGGAAGCCTCCAAGAACATCACATTTGTTTAAAAAAAAAAAAAAACACCTCAGAACTACACAAATACCTGAACAGACCCATAAAATTAGGTAGTTCAATCTACCATAAAGGCCAAATCAATAGGTTTTGATTTCCTACTTTTCTTGATAGCACTTACAGCATTTTACTTGGCTTATACTGTCATTAGGAACTTGCAGTGCTTTGCCATCTTCATCACCCTAGTTTGGTGTTCTTGCTGGCTGCGGCGGTGCGCCCCCGGATGCTTGTCATGGAATTAGCCCCCAAGGGGTCCCTGGATCGATTACTGCAACAAGACAACGCAAGTCTAACTAGAACACTCCAACACAGAATAGCTCTACATGTAGCTGACGGCTTAAGGTAAAACAATTCCAAATGCCTGCTGCAGTACATTTTTAAAAAAGAAAACAAAACCTTTCCATCTCGAGACATATTTTAAAAGTCTTGGTTCTCTTTCTTTTAATTAATGTTCACTTTTAACCAAGGTTTTCCTGGCTTGTGTTTTTGTATCCCACTGTAGTCCTGTAATGTTTATAGGGCACATATTATAGACTTTCAAATGCTGTACAGTGAGCTGTTAGTATCTGCTGGGGTTTGGTTCCAGGACACCCCCCCCCCCATGGATACCAAAATCCATGAATGCTCAAGTCCCATTATATACATCGGCATAGTAAAATGGCATTCCTGATATAAAATGGCAAACAGCAAGGTTTGCTTTTTGGATTCCTCCCCCCCCCCAAATATTTTCAAGTTGTGGTTGGTTGAATCTGTGGATGCAGAATCCATGGATATGGAGGGCCAACTGTATTCTGAACCCTAAAATGTTGCAGGTGTTGGGATTCTATAAATGAAGACACAAGTATGAGTGCAAGCAAGAGGAAATTAGGTGTCATTAAGTCTCATAGATTCCACTGGAGGCTTACTGCTTATTTTTTCTCTGGCTTTAGCATTAATACTTCAACAAAGCTACCGTTATGTTGTAATGGGTACATGCCCATTAAGGGTTGTTATTGTCCAAAATATTATCTTTATTTTTAAAAATTGGGTGTTTTTATATAGGCTCAAAATGAGAACAAAGAACAACTCAGGAAATTTGGGGGGTTAAGGTAACTCCGATTAGGAACATGGTATGGCAAGGAATGGAAGTTGTTTAGCCAGAAGCTTACTTGTAACACCCAAAGCCATTTTGGTGGCTCCCAGTGCTCCCCGTTAACCCAGTGTTTTCGATTCCCCCCATGGGAGGAATTCTGGAGGACACAATTATCCTATAGAACAAGCTGTCTCCTCTATATCATATTTTAGCAAAAGAAACCCAGATTTTTAACAAGTGTTTTTTTAAAAAAATACAGCCAGACCCCTCTATCTGTGGAACCAATATCCACAGTTTCAGTTATCCATGGGACACAAAACAGCGCACCTACCATAGAGTCTTCATAGAAATGCCTAGAAAGACATCTTTTTTAGACATTTTCTAGGTCCTCCAAAGCAACTCTATGGTATTTGTAACCAGAAGACCCATTACTTCAATGGTGTTCGCTGTTATATGCGTTAAATCCGGGAGCCAAACCCCTATGGACACAGGGTCTGACTGTATTACAAGTGATCTTCCTGTTGCTTCTGGTTTTGTTTCACGGAATGGGTGCAGGCCGACAGATCCTGTGGCTGGAAAAATGTCCTCTAGACCCCTGTAGCTTGCCCAGCACTGCTGCATGTGTCCTTTTTCCTTTACAGCAATGTCCGTGTTCTCCACCTGCCTTGTTTATAAGAGAGATGCTGCTTCCAGAAGTATATTTCACTTTGTAAACAAGGTGGATAGGGAGTGCACATCTCATTTTAAAGCAAAAGTGGAGAGGGGTTTTTTTTGTTGTTGTTGTTGCTGCTACAATATCTGCAAAAATGGCCAACGATGTGAGTATGTGGACCACAAGCCACATATTGTCCACCCTCAATGTGTGCTCTTGAATTAGTGTGGGAAGTGCCCTACATAAATGCTAGTATGACTTTTCTAATATTATTGCAAAGCTAGCCTTGTTACTAGTAGCTCTGTTCCTACAATGAATCTCATGTACAGCAGGGGAGAAAAGGAGGTCAGCATTGGCCAAAACCTTAAAAAGCCTGAAGTGATGTACACCTATTTTGAAAGCTCATGTGGACAGACCTTAAATCTTGGGGGTTGATACTACTCTAATATGTAAATCCCATTTGTATTATTTCTAATATGTATCATTTTTTGTAGATATCTGCATTCAGCAATGATCATCTACCGTGATTTAAAACCCCACAATGTGTTGCTCTTTACACTGTATCCTAATTCAGCAGTCATTGCAAAGATTGCTGATTATGGTATTGCCCAGTACTGTTGCAGGATGGGGATAAAAACTTCTGAAGGCACACCAGGTATGAAAGACTTTGTAATATTTATTCATATGAGGGTACCACAGGAATCTCTCAGGCATCAGGGCTGTATGGATGACATGTGTGAGAAATCTAAGCAGCAAAACATGGAAACCTCATGGACACTTACCAGCCTATTTCTGTCCATTTTGAAGGAGAAAAGATTGTCAAGGGGTTATTCTTCACATTCCACATTCAAACCCAGACAGATCACACATGTTGATGGTAATAGATAGTTTTCATAATTGTTCCTTTGCATGAACATGCAGGGTTCTTTCTTGTACTGTCTGTTGTTCAACATGTGCGTAAAACTGTTAAGGATAGTATATAGGTTTAGTATGAAGATTAGTTACACATTTTATTTTAATGAACTGGCTTAAGTTCCTTAAAGAAAGACACGAATTAATTCCTTAAATCATTTAATTTTTTAACTCTAGCAGCAATAGCTTTACTGTTTCAGTAAGTGTTCTTTTTGTTGACTTTACTCAGTTTGATTTTAGAGTAGCTATCTGCCCTTACAATAGGATAGCATGAAGCAGCCTTCCTCAACTATAGATCTGTTCCAGATGTGTTAGATTACAACTGCCATCACCCCAACAAGCATGACCATTGGTCATGTTGACTGATGAAGATAGAGGTTGCAGTATAAATTGGGAAAAGTCGGGTTTTGAGAAGATCTGTCCCAAGATAGTATCATGGTACCTTCCAGATATTGTTCGGTTACAAGTCCTGTCAGCCCCAGCTAGCATAGCTATTGGTGAGGAATACTGAGGATTGCAGCGTAACAGCTTCTGGGGGGCCATATGATTCCCACCCCATTCTCTTTTAGCCAACATTTTCTACTTAAGATTTTTCAGCTTCTGTCTATAGATTCCATCACCAGCCCACATATTAGATTATGTAATCAGTGCAGAAACCCTTCAGGAATTTCCTTATTCCTTTTGTCTCATGTGAATTACGTATGTGTATGAAAGGAAGAGAATGCTTATTCTTATGAACTGGTCTTCATTTCATAGTAACCTTCCAGAACCTCATGTCTCTTTTGAGCCATAAATAGTGTTTTTTATCTTCTTGTCATTGAGTTTCTAAGGCTCTTGGCATTATTTAAGATTAAAATTATTTAAGATTCTTAAAGTAAAATAAGTACAGATTGTGTATCCCATATACAGAAATCTGAAATACTCCAAAATCCAAAATTGTCCCCATGGGTGGCTGAGATAATGAGTTCTGATGGTTCAGTGCACACAAACTTCGTTTCATGCACAAAATTATTTAAAATATTGTGTATAAAATTACCTTACATAAGGTGTATATGAAACATAAATGAATTTCATGTTTAGACTTGGGGCCTCTCTCCAAAATTATATGCAAATATTCCAAAATCCAAGACACTTCTGGTCCCAAGCATTTCGTACAATGGATACTCAATGTGTACAGCATCTACCTAACAAAAACCATAATAATTAACAACGTGATGGGGTTTTCTTTTGTTTTTGTTTTCTGTTTTAGGATTTAGAGCACCAGAAGTTGCAAGGGGAAATGTTATTTACAATCAGCAAGCTGATATTTATTCATTTGGCTTGCTCTTGTATGACATTTTAACAGCTGGTGGGAGGATATTAGAAGGCATGAAATTTCCTAATGAATTTGATGAACTTGCTATCCATGGAAAATTGCCAGGTACAGTATCTATCTTTTTCCTAGTGTTTAATGTATGGATCTAGTGATTGTTAATGTCCAGGGTCATACTAACTTTGAAGAGTTTCCCTTTTATATCAAGCATTCCTGCATATGCAGATGACTGTAGTGAAATAAAGATTTCAGACGGTCAAAAACCAAGTATCCTGAAACATTTCCATCATTCAGTAAACACGGTTCTACTAAAACTGAGATTATAGCATTCTGTTACACCAGTAGGACTTGGGTGCATGTGACTATTCTGCATATTGTACCCCCTAGGTTTTTATGAAGGCATTTTAGAAACTGCATGGGCCACAGTGTAAAGAAGCAGGCCAAGATTTTTTGAATGCTTAAGGAGCTATTGATTCTGTGCTTATATTGGAACTGCTTATTTGAGTTCAGTTGATTTCAGTTTAAAGGTGTTAAATGGAGAATAATTGTGGCTTAATTTGTTTCTTGTAGTCTGTTTATGTATCTAATCATAGGTACCTTATGTTTGACTTTTTAGAAAGCGGTGTACACACTAAATACTTTGTGGCTGTTGCTATGAAAAAAGTACATTATGGTGGGAAGGAGGGACAGAGTTTCAGCACCCACTTTTAGATTTTGCAAGTTTGTTTATGTATGACATAAACTTCTATAGCCCATTTTTCCTCACTAAGTGTCCAAGGCAGCTAACACCATAAAACATAAAATTAATATTGTTAGTTTACAAAAGAATATAAACAAGCATATCAGAAACACTTAACAACAGCAACTAACTAAATTATAGTAAAAACTCCAACAGCAGGGATGCATCATCAATATGACATAATAAAGAACTTTTTCAACCAGATACTCCTCACTGTCAGGCAGAAGGCTGTATGAAAAAAGACCAGATAGTTGTAGACTTGCTGCATACAGAAATAGCCCTGCACTTGGACTAGCTACTTTTTTGGACTAGAGCTCCTAGAATCCAGTAGCCAGCATAGCAGTTTGCCAGAGACAGCTGGCGAATCCACAACAGAGACAAGCAAATCCACTTGGGATTTTACTGCTGCTATTCTTGCAGTTGCTGTGAATTGATCTGGAGCTTTGCTGGTGCTGGGCCCTAGTTTGGCAGCAGGAGAACTTACATTCAACTTGGAGCAGCTGTAAGAACAGTGGGAGTAAAATCCACAGTGGATTCATAACTTTTATGGCAGCAGATCTACTGGCTATGCTGGTTGGGTTATTCTGGGAGCTGCTGTCCAAAAAAGTAACTTTCCCAGGCCCACTCTCATATTCTCACCAAACATGACTGTGATGTTGGTGGAACATGTAGAAGACCCTCTCTTGGAGAGCTTAATACTTGGGCAAGTTCACAGTGAAAAAGATGCCCCTGAACCATATAGGGCTTCAAAGCTCTTACCAGTGCTTTGAATTGTTCCAGAAATGCCCTGAAAGCCAGTTAAGTTGTTGGAAGAAAGAATAATAACTGGTTCCTGTTAACACCCTGGTCACCACATTGTGGACCATCTGAAGTTCCAGCCTCACATAGTGTTACAGTGGTACCAGAGTGTAATAGTAGCAAACTTTTGCCTCACCATGGCCAGTCCTAGTAGATGGGGACCATTTTGGAAGCTCATATGGCATATATCTTCTTAGGAGCTTTGGTTAGGCAGTCCTGCCGTCTGCCTAACTTTCCCAGATTTGTGCTAGATCTGAGCTCACAAGGAAGCTGAGAATGTGATTTACTCTGTGGGTTTACAGAGCAAACCGAGTCCACCCTTAGTTTCATTGATACGCTCATTTTGTTCAGGAGTATTATTTTTCCTTGTTTAATGTCCCTGACATATAAGATGATCTGTGGAACACCATGTGGATTTTGAGGAACAGAATGCAATGTCTCTGGTATGCATGCAGGGTCTCCAACATGTACACACAGCTTTTGTGTGGTGGGAACTAACCTCAAGAAAAGGTCAAAGAAATCTCTTTGTAAGCAATTGACATTTACACTGAAGAATAAGAAAGTTACAAATCCTGCCATCTATGGATTGGAATTTGTGTCATTTTTGAGTTATGGCCAACATGTTATAATTTGTAATTCAGATTGATTTTTAGTGTCTGCAATGCTGAGAGCCGTGTGAGAGCCCAATCTATGCTCTGAAAATATGGTAGATGATTTTAACTTAAAAATAACTCTGTTGATAAAGGATGACTTTTCACTCTGTGCACAGGCACTTTATTCTCCCCAATATACTGTACAGTGGTTTTGACGGCTTATAAGTGAGGAGAGATACAATTCAAGGCATCGCTGGTCTCTCCAACCTCCCCCTGTGAAAGCTGTATGGTTTTGTTGTGATCCTAATTACCAAGGAGCAGGTGACCCTCTGCCTTGTATTTTTCATCTTACACAAACACTCTTTTAAAATCCTGTGATTGAAGGGATTCTTGCAAGATACCACTTGATACCAGCCTCTGTAGTTCTGTTTCATCAACTGAACCTCAGAAACTTATATTCTAGATCCTGTCAAAGAGTATAGCTGCTCTCCCTGGCCAGAAGTTGAAGATTTAATTAAGAAATGTTTGAAAGAAAATCCTCAGGAAAGACCTACCTCTGCACAGGTACATTCAAGTGGGTTTTTTCTCCTCCTCCATCTCCTTCCTTCTTGCTGGATTTTATTGTAAACTAAAGCCAAAAAAGGGCCATCATACTGCCACGTAGGTAGTAATTTTCTGTGTGGAATGCATTTACATGTTTCAATAGTCTCAGTTATAAGAATCTCACTCATGTTACATAGATTATCAGATCCACTGTCATAGATAAACTGCTGAACTACATTAGTGAAAGATGCCACTTTGGTTTCAGCTATAAACATATTACTTTGGAAGTTAGCTGTTATAAGTGGAAACTACATCTAAGTAAGTTTATATGAAATTGATTTGTGTTTATAAACCAGCATATACATAATTGTGGTGGAAAAGCTCCTTTTTTGATAATTTCAGCTGTGCGATATGTAATTAAACTGGGCTAATTAATGTTACATTTATAATGTGGGCATCAGTCTAGGATAATTCTCATGCAGTGCTTTACTGTGCTTTAGTGGAAGATTGTGAATCATGCAGCCCTACAGATTTTTGTCATGCTGCAAGTCCCAGCAGCCCCAGCCAGCATATTCAGTGGTGAGAGTGGTGAGAGTTGTAGTTGAACAACATCTGGAGGGCCACATGATTCCTACTCTGGCTTTAGCATAATAATGATTAATCATAGTGAGCAGAAGGCTTACACTCTCTGTCTCCTCCAGCATGGTTGCAAGGACAAGATTGGAAGATTAGACTTAGATTTAGATTAACCACAGTTTACCGTGTTGCATGAACCTGACAAACCTGGGTTCGTCTTAATTATAGTGTTTTTTTCAGCTTTGTAAGCCATGCTTTGAAATTTCAACAAATGATTGCCAATATTTTTTTATTTCTTTTTTTTTAATTTGTTACATCCACATGTTTTTCATCAGCTTTGTAAAGCATCACAATCTTTGTAACAAATTTTTACATAGTCAAAAAGGAAAAAAGAAAAAATTTACACATAGGGAAACTTCTTTTGTCTATTAATACGTCACTTCTTTTAAATAGACTTTAAAACTACTTTTTGAGAATATTCCTCTATGTGATCCTTCCTCCTTTGTTTGTGTGTGGTCCCTATTCTTGTATTTTCCCCTCCTGCCTGCTTATTACATTCAACTTGTTTCACCTGGTTGTCACTAAAATCTTACTTCTGAAACCTAATACCCATATCTTCTCTCCTTTTTGCCCACCCATTCCTAACCTTATCAATGTTTCCTACCCCTTCTTTCCTGTCCCATGGTTCAATTTATCTTCCAAAAAGTTTGTTTATCGGCTCCCATTCTTCTTCTATTTTTTTCAGCGATCTACCTTTCAAGGAGGCCATTAGTCTATCCATGTCTAAGCTGTCATATAATTTGCTTAACCATACCTCTTTAGTTGGCACGCTTTTCTCTTTCCAGAGGCTGGCATATAAGATCCTGGTGCTTGTTATCATATACGATATAATTTTCTTTTCAACCACAACATATTGTCCCTTAATTTTGTCTACCATATTTAAGAGATACATTTCTGGTTCCATTGGATAGTTACTTCCCAAGATTTCCTTTATCTTAATATGTATCATCTTCCAGAAAGATTTCGCCCTTGAACAATTCCACCAAATGTGTATTAGGGTGCCCTCTGCCTCCTCACACTTCCAGCATCTTCTTTCACCTGTTTTATACATCCTATCCAGCTTCACTGGTGTTAAATACCACTGGAAAAACATCTTTAGGTATTTTCCTTCATGCTTTGCAACAGAGTAAATTTTCTGCATTTCCTCCCATGATTTTTCCCACCTATCTATTTCAATAGCATGACCTATATCACGGGCCCATTTTATCATTTGCTCCTTTACCTGTTCATTTTCTAAGTCTCTATCCAAAAGTAAAATGATTGTTGATTTGACCAACACAGCAAGCCATAGTTAATAAAAAAAAAACTGAAGCAAACACTTTCAGACACCTTGCAGCTACACTGGAGGGTTAAGTGAATAGACTTGAAACTCACTGTGGACCAACTCATTATGTGTTACCATTTTACTGATCAAAAATACAGTTAGGTTTATCCAGGTAAATATATTTCCAATTTCTGTCCTTGTTGAGATTATTAACAACCCTAATACTTAATATTGGATAGTGATTTAGAATATTCAAATGCTTTGCATTCATTGTCTCAGGGCTTGTCCAGATGAGCTATTTATCCTATGCTGGCCCCATCATTGAGCCCTGTAGTCCTAACAATGCCTCAGGTAGTCGTCATGATGCGTGGGGCTAAGATGAGGTAAAGCCCAATAAATGTTATATTCAAATACCTGGAAAACAATGTTTCTCTTCAGAAGAAACGGATCAGTTCCTACCAGACCGCAGGAGGCCCCACTGCCATGCCAGCCTGTCACTGCAGCTGCCATCCACATTGCACTCTCTGGATCCAGGAAGCATATCCACAGCATGTGACCAGGCTGGTCACATGCAAGGGGACTTACTCAGGTGTTGCGGGCCATCTTTCTGGCTTTGGGGAGTGGGATGCAGGTGGCGGTGGCTGCAGGGATGGCCTGGTCTGGTGGTCTGAACTCCATCCCATTCTGTGCCAGTAATGGAGGTGGAATGGGCCAGATCCAGGGCCGGAATATGTTGGCAGGGAGCCGGCATATTCCGGCCCATGTAGATGAGCCCTTAGTAAAACTTATAATAAATAGTTGGACCTGGCATACCATAAGCCGTTGAAAAAACGCCCCCAAAATGCCAAGTAGACCTCATGACAGCCCTGTAAGATAGGCCAGTGGATTTTTAAATTTCTCCTCCCCCTTCTCAGTGTTCCACACTTTCCCTGGAATTGCTGAGGGTGACTTGCTCTGTTGTCTTGCCGTGGTCACGGCTGCCACCAGTTGACTGCCTGGATCCTGCCCATTGCCGCCACCAGTTGACTATCTGGGCCACAGACTGAGTGGCAGGAGTAGATTGTGGGGTGGAGATGGAATTTGCATGTGGGTGGTGATTGGTTGGGTGTGTTTTCTGAGCTGTGAATCAGCAGAAAGCAACATACCCAAGTGATAGATAGATAGATAGATAGATCTATCTTACAGGAGTGGTCAATATTATTACCCCATATTGAAGTTGTGAGGGAGCAATGACTAAAGGTTAAACAACTTGTGTAAGACTACTTAGTGAGTTAATGGCAGGGCAGAGCCTTGAGCTTGTTGTTTAGATTTAAAAGATCTCATCTTGTTAGCAGACCATTATATTTATTTATTTATTTATTTATTTATACCCCGCTCTTCAGCCACAAGGCTATCAGAGCGGCTTACAAATTGTTTTTAAGCAATAGCAATTTACACATCTACACTGCATTAAACAGTTTCCAATGTGTGTTAGCTAATTGCCCCCACAAGCTGGGTACTCATTTTACCGGCCTACGAAAGGATGGAAGGCTGAGTGAACCTTGGAGCCCGCTGGAATCGAACTTGCAACGTGGTGACTTGCAGTACTGGCATTTACCCACTGCGCCACCAGGGCTAAATCCAGTTCCTAACCCCAGCTGAAATACACTTGTTGATCACTTACTGGATGTTAAATCAATACTTACATAAATCCCACTGATGAAATGGATCTACTACTCTACTTGGGACTAACAATTGGATTAGACCTATATTTTTAAAATCCTTATCCTTCTCAACAAGTCAGGATAGCATACATCAGCTGAAATAAGCAATTCCAAAAAGACTAATTGTTTAAATTATGCCTAATACTTTAATTTGGAAAATAATCTCACATAACATAAATGGAATATTATTATTTTGCAAATATCTGTATTACAACTGTTATATGACAAGCTGTTCAATAACTGTCTATTGCTGCCTTGCCAAGAAATGTCATCATAATCAAAATAATGCTAAATCATATTGGCAGTGTATTTCAGTGCTATAGAACTGGTGTCTGTATGGTTTACTGAAGGGGCAGGGGGAATGTATGGCTCTTCAGATGTTGTTGGACTGCAGCTCCCATCAAACTTGGATAGCATGGCCAATGGATGATAGGAGCAGAAGTCAAACATCTTTTTGGAGGGCTGCACATTCCCATGCTCCTAATATAATGTAAGCAAGGGGATCTTGTAGCACCTTTGAGACTGAGAGCAAGAAATTGTAGCATAAGTTTTTGTTGCCTTGGTCTACTTCCTCAGATGCATGGAGACCAAGTCTGCCAAAGCTTATGGTATAATTTATTTTTCTTAGTTAGTCTCAAAGGTGCTACAAGATCCCCTTGCTTACTTATATTCCAGACTAACATGGCTATGTCTTTGAATTCGACTCCTAATATACAGTTAGCAAAATTTTATATAATGAAATTCATCAGCAGCCATTACTCACTGTTACTAGTAATGTGCATTTTTTTAAAAGGTTTATGAGCTTTTGAACTCTGCAGAACTCGTGTGCCTGATGAGATACATTTCACTACCCTGTACTTCTACATCGGAATGCATGGTTGCTACCAATCAAAGTTGTAAGAAGATGGGCATCTGGCTAGGTAGTGGGAACCGTGAAGGAGCACAACTCTCATTTATTGACTTAAATACAGATGGATACACTTGCCAGGTAAATACTGAAGTGGGCATTAACTAGTATTGGTGCAATATTGGTGGATGCTGAATTTGTATAATAAAGGGAATGCTTGAGAACTGCATCTATTAGAATTTCATGTTTTAAAGGAAATGTATATGAATTAACCATAAAAAGGCTGGGGAAAGGAACTACTAGTTCATGGAAATGAGTTCTCATTTTATGGGATTGTTTGATTACAAATGTTACTAAGAGAACCTGCTTTGATTGTGAGTTTTACATTTCAGTCTACCCCCCCCCGACCAAGCCCCCCCCCCGAAGAGCAGAACCCAGGTAGCAGAAGATGTGTTTTGATTCAAATATTTGTCAGCAGGTGGTTCTCAAGCTTTTCTTATTTCCATTTCCACTGTGTTGTATATCAAGTCCTATCTTTTAAACCGATTTTTGTTTGAATAAGTTGTAGTCTTGGGGAAAACTACATATGAGATACAAATGCAGCCTATTGAGTGGGAATCAGCAATTTCTGGGTGTTTGGAGACAACTTTTACCATCCCCAGGACTTGGCAGGCTGCATTCCTCAGACCTCCCACATTGAAAAAAAAAGTAGCCCCAAAATGGTGAGTTGTGCCTTCAGAAACCTCCTAAAACAGGAGGCAGTGTGTGTGTGTGAGAGAGAGAGGGAATGTGATTTGTCATTTAAATATTATCACCACAACCTCACTGCCTCCTGTTTTAGGCTGGAAATACATATATTTTTTAAAAAAAGAGAGAAAATAGCCGAATGGCCACTTCTGGTTTCTTGCAAAATGCTTTTTTTATGGTCTAAAACAGCTTGGGAGATATTTAAATGGCAAATCACACACTTCCAGAAGTTTTAGGGGCATGATTTGCCATTTTAAGGCAAAAATTATGGAGGGTTGGGGAGCCACATACAACCCACAGGCAGATAATTGCCAATCTATGTTTTAGGAGCTATTACTTTGAGTGGAGGAAAGTAGGTTGTAAAGGGCTGCTTATGCTTTTCACTTCCAGGATTGCTCCTTTTACAAGACCTTTCAGAAGAATAATTCAGGTGATAAGGAATAGAGAATGCAATCTGGCATTTGTCTCTGGAGAAGGAAAAGCATCTATGTGTATTATGTAGCCAAATGGTGGTTCAGAAATTTCAATAGGCTCAGAAATGGTAAAAGCCAATATAGGCCTAGAAAGATGAACATGCCTAGTTTTTATGGAATTGTGGCCAGATTGCTTAATCTCGTTCTTCTTTTCCCCACCCAGGACATTGCAGACACCAGAATATTGTGTTTGGCCTTGGTGACTCTTGCTACAGAGAAGGAGAACTGGGTGGTAGCAGGAACACAGTCTGGTTCCCTGTGGGCCTTTCACACACAAGATGAGAAGCGCAGGCACCAACTTCAGAAGATGTCTGATTCTGTTACATGTCTTTACTGCAACTCTTTGGCAAAGCAAAAGTATGTAAAGTCTAAATCTAGATTAAAACAGAGTTTAGGAAAGGAGTGGGGTTGAGCTCCAGCTCACAGAATTCCCTAGTTGGCATGGCCAGGGCCTGGCTGTGATGTTCTGCAAATCGTTATTCAAAAAACAAACTTTTAGAAGCTTTTTTTTTTTTAGAGTAATGTGTAATAAAGTTATTTTAGCAATACGATTTAACGGTTCCCTGTTTCATTTCAGCAAGCAGAAGAATTTCCTTTTAGTGGGTACCGCTGATGGACAGCTAGTGGTTTTTGAAGACAGAGCAGTAAAGGTAATATATATGCAGTACTGTCCTCCAATAATTATGTAACAAAGAAACATGTACAAATACACTTTTCCTCCTCATTTGGGTAGAAAGTTCAGATGTCTTTCAAAAACCTTGACAACAGATGCTACCTCAGTATTGATGGATAAGACAACCAAATACAATAGGGGATGGCAATGCAGTTCCTATCATTAGCTATGATAGCAAAGGCAGGTGGGATCTGTAGTCCAACAAAAGCTGAAGAGCCAGATATTATCCATCCGTATCAATTATTAAATTGATTTGTATGTGTTTTCATTGAGTTGCTCATTATTGATTGTGGGTTCCAATGTTTATCTTCCTTTTGCTTACATTTTCCTTTTCTTGTTCACATTAAATTATTTCAGGGATGGGGAACCTTTTGCCTTCCAGATGTTTTGATCTGAAAGTCCTGTTTGTTGCATCTAGCATGTCCAGTGGTAAAGGACTGTGAGAGCTATAGTCCAAAACATCTGGAGAACCAAAGCTCCCACCTCAATTTAATTTTCTGTTAAAATGAGAGTATAGGCTTGATTAACAATGGTAAATCTTTCCATTAAACATACTTCCAATGGAGACTTCTCTTTAGGATTTTTTTTCCACTGGATTTTTTTTCCAGTGCCTGCAAGTTGACATTCCATTTTAGCTCTTTCCCCACCCATCCCCCATGTATATATACAAATGATGATTTTATTGTAGCCCATCCATAAAGATCACGTGAATCAGGTACAGTATGACACTGTAAATATCTAGTTTTGATAGCACCCAGCTGCCTCATTCATTCTGTGCTACTGTTTATTGGATCTATAAACTCCTTGATCACAAAATCTATTCTCATTATGATGGACTGGATCCAAAGAACCAGTAGCTGTTGCTAACCAGGGTTTATTTCTTTGCAGTTTGTGAAATGTCATGCTGTTCAAATGAAGTGTCAAAAATTTCACTGAACCTCTGGATCTTTGCCAATACCAATATCTAAGAACTTGCTGGCTACTTCCTAATAATCTTGCAAAGAAGCAGTGCCCATTTTTCCAACTTGAGGTGACTTTAGAACAGTTGTATCTTGAACTATCTCAGAAGATTTTAGAAATTAACATGGATGGTGTGGATAGGAGCAAGAAACTCTGTGGAAGTGTAAAATGTCCAAATAAGATATTGTAATAGGTATGAGAAGTGGTATCAAAAACAATTCAGCATAGGATGACAGTGTTCTGGCCTAGCACTGCAAATTATGTAGGAAGTGGAACTCAAGGGGCTTAACTAAATGGGGGATAAATTCCAGATGGGATTTGGACTACTTTAGCCCAGAGTTGGGGCGCATGACATTCGGACTACTCTGGCCTGAATTTAAGCACCACACCTGCCAAAGCCCGAATCTACATTGGGTTTTTACTTGACTTCCATTCAAAAGCTGTTACGTTGACTCTGAGCTCTGGGAAAGACAAAGCACCAGTGGTAGTCATCCTCTCTGAAACCAGAATGGGCAGCTAAACTCACGATGGCAGGGTGGGCACCCATTCTGGCACCCATTCTGCTTTGCTTTTCCCGGAGCTCAGAGGGGCAATTGTATGCCAGAAAAGCAAACTCTCAGTGGTAGCTGCTCACTCTGAGGCCAGAACAGGCAGCTAGCCTCATGATGTCCATGCTCACTGGGGATTCTGACCTCAGAGAGAGTGACTACCATTGGGGCTCTGCCTTTGGAATGGGAAGTGGCATTGAGGAGCAGGGAAATGGTGACGCCTAAGGCAGAGCTTATCCTTCTCCTCCCCCCCCCCTCTGAATCCAATGCAGATAGATTGTTCACGTGGCAGTTTTCTCTGGAGTTTCAAACAAACCCTGGAAAAAACTGAGTTTTCTAAAACCTGGATCAAGGGGATATTCTCTACACCTGGTGCAACTAGGGCCATACATCGTGTGTCACTATCACACCAGATTCAGGGGAAAGGCCACACATCATGAGGCATTATTAGACCAGATTTGGGGGGGATTTAGGGTTTTTCACTGGTGTAGACAAGCCCAAAGGTCTCACACTTACGTATATCTGCCCAGTGGCCACTTAAAACCTCTCAGTCCATAACCAGCAGTCAATGTGTGCCTTCCATCAGTCTTGGGATTCAGTAGACCTTAGAGAACTAGAAAAAATCTGTTTGCCAGTGTTTTGCTGGAATTCAAATCTTGCCTATCACAGTTGGTGTGCATAAGGTGGACCAAAACCACCATCTCAAGTAATCATGTCTAGATGTCTTGTGTTCATAGACCCAAAGTATTTGCTTTAGACCCAAAATAGAGCATATTTTCTCAGACTCTAAATTGCCTTTTCAAATCATAATGTGCCTTTGCTCTACCTTCCCATATAAGTTTTCAACATATATTACAACTCTTGGCAAATAAATAAAATAAACTACAAATAGTTCAGAAATTACAATTAATTTACAAGAAGTGTAGTACAGATAGTACTCTATATCCAGAGATTCTGTATCCATTGACTCAACTAACCACAGCTTGAAAATATTTGGGGAGGGGGGTGGAATTCCAAAAAGCAAACCTTGCTGTTCACCATTTTATGTAAGGGATGCCATTTTACTACACCATTGTCTAGAATGGGACTTGAGCATCCATGGATTTTGGTATCCACAGGAGATCCTGGAACCAAACCCCAGTGGATACCAAGGGCCCACTGTAACTTCAGTTCAATTCAAAATGTATTAAATTTACTGGAAGCATTTCAGAATCACTGTGGACCATACATAACAGATATCCTTCCTTCATAGCTCATTGTTATCTTCTCAACCACTTCCATCTTATCATACAGTCTCAATTTTCATAAATCAATCAGTGCATGTCAATCTATGTTTATATGTTGCAGGCTGCAATCCATCCTATATGTATAGTATATGTACTTATTTGGAAGGAAATTTCATCGGTCTCAGTGGGACTTACTTCTTAATAGATATGCACTGGATTGCACTAGTATGTTTTGATGTTTTTAAAGTCTATGTAGTGTATAAACAGTGACCCCATCTTTAAAAAAATGAGGCATTTGCAAGGCTATTCAGAACTTTTAAGACAGGGATCGGAGTTGTGCAAGTTTTGGGCTATAGGCAACCCCAGGGTTGTTTTTCTGGCCCCAAGCATTGTCTCCACCTCCCCAGTTGATTAAACTTTGGGGGACATTTTCCATTCCAAATTGGTCACTCACCACTTGAGGTTGCATTTTAATCTCCCACCCCCACCCACAAAAACTGATCAAAGAACCTGGTCATTCTAAGCAGAAGTGACTTCCACTTGCAATTTTTGACTAAAAATGGCAGCACATGGTCTGCCACCCCCATACCTGCTGTGTCTGCCCATTTCTGCTTTAGGCTGACAAGTAAGGTTTGCTATAGTAGCACTGTCCTATATTTTCAGAAACAGCAGTTGTTTTGTTTTATTGAATCTTTAGTGGTTTCCTTGCTGTTATGTCCTTTATATTTTCAGTGCAAAGGTGCTACCCCTTTGAAGGTTTTACCAGTTGGAAACATCAGCACTCCATTTATGTGTTTAACTGAATCTAATTATTCTTCTGAAAAGAATATAATTTGGGGAGGTTGTGGAACGAAGATTGTATCATTGTCCAGTGATCTGTCTGTCCAAAAGCTGATTGAGACAAAAACAAGCCAAATGTAAGTTTGTTTTCATTTCAAACCACATGTATGTATTTCTCCTACTTGCTTGCTTTAAGGTTGACTCAGCCTTCCAGCCTTCCATAGGTCAGTAAAACGAGTACCCAACTTGTTGGGGCAATTAGCTAACATGTTGTAAAACCACATAGGGAGTGTTTTGGCACTGATAAACAGTATATAAATACCAATGCTATTGCTATTTAAAATATGCTGCTTATTTTTAAGTGACTTGCTCCTCTTTTCAGTTATTGCTCTCTTGTACCTTTATCCTACCTGAATATGCCAGTAGATAGGAAAATCATCCAAATCATAAAGAAACTTTATTTGGCTTTATCAATTGTAAAATATAATTTGATACTGATCAGATTTTTCAGACAAATTCTGAGTGGTTTGCACTCGTTTGAGTGAGGTCCAAGGATTACCATACTTTTATGTTTATATAACTTACGTAACATTTCCCAGGTTTATTTGTTTCTATTTATTCACCTGTTGCCAGTCCAGGTGGGCTTTTTAAATAGACATAATGGCTTAAGTCAGTTTCACTGCTTACCTGATAGAGCTTTTTTCCTTATCTGATAGAGCCTTCTTCTGGGGAGAAGCTTAAGAGTAAGGCTGGGGGTGATTGGGCCCTTCTAGCTTCTGTTGAGAAAAGCAGATCCATTGTAATATACTAGAATGCATTTTTTGCCACTAGTACAATTTCTCCTGTTTCTCTGAAATCTGTGTACACCTTGCAATGAATATAAACCACATAGATATAGTGAATATGCTTTAGGTCAATGGTTTGCAAATGTTGGTCCTCCAAGATGTTTTAAACATCATCTCCCAGAATTCCTGACCATTAGCCATACAGGCTGAGGCCTTTGGAAAACCAGAACATCTGATGAATCAAAGGCTGAACTATTGCTTTAGCTGAGACTAATTGGCAATTAATTACTACCTACTGGGTATATAATACAGCGATTTGCCCATCTCTACGTGGCCTGGTGGCACAGAAATCTCTGTCTTAAAGACTTAGATGGTACACAAGTGTAGTTTACCACAGCATATATGTTTTGTTTATTTTAGTCATTTCATTCCCACCTTTTCCCCAATAATTGGATTCAAAGAAGCCTACAACTCAAAACAGTACAGATTAAAAACAAAATATATTAATAAAATATAAATATAAAAGTTATTTTGGAACAATTAAACAATCTGAAGAGTTAAAATCATTTATAATTCATTAAAATCCATAATCCATATAAAAAGCAACAAAATAGCACAGGATGCCATTAAAAGCCCATCACAAACAATCTCTAGAAGCATGATAGAATGGGAACCAAAACATTTGGATAATATCTACTCCTTGCTCTCCTTCTGCCAACAAGGAGAGCAAGGAGTAGATACTAGATTACTTGGTTTCATTTTTAAGCCATTAAGTGTTTGGATCTTCTGCATTTAAATTCAAAAGCTTGAATTTACATATCTGATTTCTGTCATATCACTTCATAGGTTCAGAAACAGACATCTTTGTTTTTCTTGATTGCCATAAGTCACATTTTTATCATAATAACTGAAAAAGGGCCCAGCATTAAATATATATTGCTCATGTTGTGTGCAAAGGCTAAATTCCCAAACTGCTAATCCCCATGCATGCCATTTCCAGCTCTGTATCACACTTCCTCAAACTTAAACATTAATATGTGTGTTGTAGGGGAAGGGCAGAGAAAAAACACCAAAAAGAAGGTATTGGGGATCAGTAATCTCCACCTGGCAATATCTGAATCATCTTATAAGCCCTATAAACAAATTACTCAGGTCTTTTTTGCTGGTGTTTTCTAGAGTTAAGTCAGGGCCAGAGCTTGGGAATGTTACTTTTGGGGGCTGGCTTGGGGATTCTGGGAGTTGCAACTAACAAAAGGTGACTCTTCCAGCCTCTGATCAAGTCTGGATATTTTCAGATTTCTTGGTGTGGAGCTATCCATTTAAACTTAATTTGGATCCCTATTATATTATATAGTTGTAAGCCAGTGTGGTGTAATAGTTTCAGTGTTGGACTATGACTCTGGAGACCAGGATTCAAATCACTGCATGGCCATGAAAACCCACTGGATGATCTTAGACAAGTCACACACTCTCAGCCTCATTGGCAGGCAATGGAAATCTCCTCTGAACAATCTTGCCAAGAAAACCAGTTGATAGGTTCGCCTTAGGGTCACCATAAGTCAGAAACGACTTGAATGCACAACAATTACTAGTGCTTAAAGGTCAATATTGGTCATGCCACGGGAGAGGGAAGGAGGTAGTGCATGTATGATGAATCATTGTTTATTGTAACACAGCCAATTTAGGAAACACCTTTTTAAATATATCTTTAGTTTTGTTTGTTTTTTATTGCCTCACTTGCATCCCTTGGTAATGTAACACATGGCTGAGGTGATGCGGTACATGGTCCTCAACTCTCAGGAGTGGGCTTTTAGGGGAGATGAGTAACCTCTGTGGGAAGCACTGCATTTGTAGCTCTTCTGTGAATGTTATAACTTGGATATTGGCCATTGACAAAAGTGCAGTGAGCTTTTTCAGAGGTAGTCATTTTGTTTACAAGGTAAGGCTACACTATCTGTCATAAGATATTGCTCTGATTTTTTGTTCATTTGTTTTGCACCTCAGATTATGCCACAAGGGTTACAGTGATGCCAATATTATTTCAATAGCAGTAGACAAATCCATCTACTTGGCAAAAAAGAACAGCTATTTTGTTGAAATTTGGGATAAAAAGACAGAGAAACTTTATGAACTAATCGACTGTGTGCATTTTCTAAAGTGAGTACTAGATGTCTTCCATTTTTTTACTTCTAGAGTCATTAGAAATATGTTGGATAACCGAGCTTACTATTAGATGAAAATGCTGATTTCAACAGATCAAATAACTCTTTCCCCTGGCAGGTAGAGATTTTCTGCAGAACAAGCAAGCTCATAAAGTGTAATGAAACAGCATGAATCTTTATTATACCGCCCTTTTGACTGCTCTGTTAAGGCTGTCAGCCTTACTTGATTAACTGAAGAGTTACTTTTCTAAGGAAAGAAAAAATTCTAAGCAAACAGCAAAAAAATTAATACCATTTAAATACCAGTTAAAATTGAAAGCAACCTAATGAAATTCTTTGAGATTCTGTGGAATTAAAAATATTTGATGTATAGTGTGTGTGTGTCCATCCACACAGTAATTCCCCATGTTTTTGGCTTCTTTGTTTTTGCAACAGGCTATAGCAGAAGGACATACAAAGAGGGGGCCCTTTCCTCATATGTCAAGCATACTTTTGGCCTAGAGATGGTTGACCTAATTAGGTTCTGCCTGTCTCCTCATGGCTACTCATCATGATAAAGTTACTAGCATGTCTGGACTGCACAGATGAGCTATGCCTTTGGACAGAAATCTGTCATCACTGACAATTTCTCTGAAGACATTTATATTTTTTTAAAACTTACATGGTATGGTTAATGAGGGATAAAAAAATACATAAAACAGACATTCTGCTGTTCAAGTATACCACATGGACTTTATCTTTTATAGCAGCATTCCCCAGTCTAGTGGTTACAGTTTTTGTCATGCTGTGGGATGGATGGTGGGAGTTTTAGTTGTAGCATATCTGGAGGGTGCTGGGTAGGGGAAGGCAGCTATATAGGATAGTAAAGATGGGGAGGAGATAAAAGTGTTATGGAGTGGGGATAAAATACTGTATGTATTAGATGAACAGAATGTGTAAGTAATGATCAGTGCTCATTGTGTTCACTAAGGAATGGTCAAGGATGCTAGAACACCATATTTTTGACCTGCTGTCATTGCCCAGTGTAAGGAAAGCACCCAAAGTACCATCAAAGACATTTCCCTCTTTCTCATTACCTTTATGTTCTTCATTGGAGTGCCACTAAATATTATAAGGAAAATAGAGCTTCTATCAAAAATGGCAAGAGCATGTTGAAGGAAATTCCTTACTCTCTAATGTGTAATAGTAGAAGCCCAATGGTAGACATTGGTGATTGGATGTTGCCTCGCCTCCATTTCACAACATTGGTTGCCCAATGGCCGAGCTGAGTAGCTGTGGCCTTTCAGATGTTTTTACCTGAAAACATCTGAAAGTTTCAGATCAGAAAACATCTGAAAAGAGTCCAGCAAAACTAATAGTGAGAGATTGTAGTGCTTGCAGTCCAAAAACATCTGAAGGAGCAAGTTCGATTCCAGAGGGCTCCAAAGTTCACCCAGCCTTCCATCCTTTCGTAGGTCGGTAAAATGAGCACCCAGCTTGTGGGGGCAAATGCACATTGGAAGCTGCTTATTGCATTGTAGATGTGTAAATTGCTATTGCTTAAAAACAGTTTGTAAGCCGCTCTGATAGCCTTGTGGCTGAAGAGCGGGGTATAAATAAATAAATAAATAAATAATAAAAATACTGTCCTAGTGTATCAGGACAAAAAACATAATATGTTGTTATTTCTTGGTTTGCATTTCAAGAAAAGTGGAGAGAGGGGCTGCTTTCAAGGCAACACCCACATTCTTCTGTTCTTCATAGAATCATTTTACGCCATTAGGAACAGGGATGAGGAAAGCACAGACATCTAGATGTTGTAGGATTACAACTCCCATGATTACTCACTATTGGCTTCCATAGTGAACTTTAATAACAGATTCTACTCATTATGTGGTTGTAAGAATGGATGAAAGCAGGGTAGTTCAAACAATTTTTGTCAATTTTAAATGGCCACTTTAATAAAGTGCTGGCTCAGGTGACACCAAGTATCAGATGCTTCCAGGAACTCATAGTGAAAGCAAAGAAAATCCACTATCCAGCATAAAATGCTATCTTCTTCTTTTTTTTTAAGAGAGGAGGTGCCAAAACTGAATAAAGAATCAAAGCAAAAACTTGCATATCCTGGAAGAGTGAAGAGCATCTGCTTGCAGAAGAATACAGCCCTTTGGATAGGCACAGGGGGAGGGCACATCCTTTTGCTTGACCTCTCCACACGTCGTCCCATACGAATAATAAGTGATTTTTGTGATTCTATCAGATTCATGGTGACAGCTCAATTAGGTAAGTGAAGCATTCCCAGGACATAGGCATGGTTCCTGGAATGAGAAGCACATAATACAGTTAAGTTTTAAACAGCCTCCTTTTAAACTAATACCAATTAATCTCCCCCCTCCCCTCTTGTTTTAGTTTTTTCCAAGTTACTTTGTGAGTTATGGCCTTACATGCATGCACACACATACCTAAAGTAGTAAACAAGGACCAACTTGGCAATTTATAAGCTATTTTTCACTGATAGCAAAATAAAATTGGAGAGATTGGGGATTTCTGTGCCAGGAGAGGAGAAAAACTATTTTTGTGTCAGACCCAAATAGCTTTCATGTTTGTTTTATAATATTAATACATTTTAGTCAAGCAGGACTGTTCTGCTGGCAAGAATTCACCCACTCATCTGATTCTTATTTTAGAATGTTGTTGCTAAAGTTCTATTTTCATTATTCCACCACTGTGGAAGTAACTGTGATGCACAAGGATTGGAAGCCTGTTAATGGAATGCCATGAAACTGAACATATTGAGCCATAGCTTAGGGCAAATTTAGATAATGAAGTTTATGTGCCATGTTTGCTGTTCATCAAGCCCATACTTAACTTACACAGTATTTGTATAAGTGTTCTTGGCTCCAGTCATATTTGAAATTAGTCATCCATACACATTACTTCAATTACTTTGAAGTAAAATGTGTTGAAATCAGTAGGAATCACAAGTAAATGTATATACTTTAATATATAAATTTGTTTTAGTTTATAAATAGCCTTTCTACATAAAGCAAGTGACTATAGTGATTTCCAGAGGATCAAAATCCATTACGACTGCCCTACTCTTAATGACAAAACCTAAAAATAAGTCCAATTTTACTTCTGAGTACAGGATTGTGCTGTATAGAACTGATGGCACATAAGAGAAATATATGTATTTGTTTATGTTCTCCCTACAACCGTATTTCCATACATACTCTTTTGGTCACCTGAGTTTTGGGCAAATGTTTCAGCTCTCACCCACCTTCTATCCTTCAAAAAGCAAGAATAGCTTAAGCTATAAGTCACATATCAATCCTAAAATGTAAAATGTTACCAGTTTTGACTCCTTAAAGTTGATATATTTTGGGACCTCAAAATGTCTTAATCTGGCGCTATTAACAACAACAAAATGAAAAATCTGAACATTAATGGTAGGAACTACACGTTTTGGCTTGCTGTATGGGCAAAACCAGAATCCCTCAGTCCTCTCCTCTTAAACACAAAATGGAGAACAAGATTTTTTTAGAGCAAAATATGTGTATGTGTGTGTGTTTTCTAGGATAATTGTTGGTATATGTAGATTCTCTTAACTTTTTGCATTGTGCTAAGTGATAGCGCGCAGGCTAGAATTTTAATACTTCATCAAACTACAGGGGCTGGATCTCCAAGTAACACAAAGTTGCTTCCATTTATACAAGAAGATACTGCTTCTGCTGCCCCAGAAAGCCTAGTGAAAGGTTGGTGAACTGTTGGAGACTCTGAGAGGCTACAGCCAAATGGATACAAAAAGCAGTCAAATCCACAGTATCCACCAGTGCAGGCAAAGAACTGTTTCTTCTTGTACATAGGAATGGTGGGATCAAAGCCAAGTCATTATCAATAATGATAAACCAAATTTTAAATATGAATATTGATTTATGTTTTACTTTCTTCTCATGTGGTAATAGGCAGCCTCAAGAGTGTTGTTCTGGTGTTGGGCTACTGTCATAAAGGGGACAGCGAGGACAACAAATATGCCAAAGGTAAGGATTAATGACTTCTGTCATGCAGAAGAATACTACACCTTCCATAAAACATGTCACTTTTAAAGGTAATGGTTTTATGAGATTACACAATGCAAACGTTTTCACTGTTGCTTTGTTCAGTCTTCTGTTTCTGTAGATTCTAGAGAAAATCAAGTTGTTCCATCTCACAATATAATGCGATTTTCCAATTACTCCAGTTGTAGCGATAAACAATCTTTGTAAAGGGAATGTCCATATATCCAAATTCCTAGTTTGCTGCGTAAGATGCTCATTAACTAATACTGCAACCCCATGCATATATGCCAACAAGCATGGCTCATTGAATTCCATAGTGTTTTCTCCAAAGTAAATGAATTTTACCCTATACCTTTAATTTCATGTTAAAGCATTCACCTTAATTGCCATTGTTGGTTCTATGAATCAAAAGACTAGGGCACAATTAAGATGTAATGGGAAAGCATTTTTTAAAAAACCAACAAATTAAAAAAACTAACACAAGATCGAAAAGAAAGCTTAAATAGTAACATCACCATGGCAGAGGTGGTAGAGGCTATTTGAAAGTTAAAAACTGGGAAAGCGCCTGATGGATTCATGGCAACATATTACAAAAAAATGGAAAATGAACTGGTTATCCCCCTGCAAAAGATGCTAAATAAAATAAAGGAAGAAGGGATTCCAAAAACTTGGAAAGAAGCACATATCTCTCTAATACCAAAAGAAGGGAAAGATACAAGAGATCCCAAGAATTACAGACCCATTTCACTATTAAATTGTGATTATAAAATCTTCATGTCTATCTTAGCCCAGAGGCTGAAAAAGATTTTCTCCCAGATTATACATGAAGATCAAAATGGCTTCTTAACAAATAGACAGGCAAAAAATAACATCAGAACTATAATAGAACTGATTGAATATTACGAAGTGCATAATGAAAAAAGCCTAGCTATGATCTTCTTAGACTCCAAAAAGGCATTTGACAAGATCAATTGGATGTTCATGAAAACCGTAATGCACAAAATGAATATAGGAGAAAAAATTATAAAATGGATAGATCATATATATAAAGATCAAAATGCACAGTTGTTAGTGAATGGGGGAAAAACTGAGAAGTTGAAGATCAGAAATGGAACAAGGCAAGGCTGTCCACTTTCCTCCTTCTCTTTATTATAATGATTGAAGTATTATTAAACAGCGTTAGAGCAAATGAAAAAATCAAAGGCACTAAAGTGAAAGGATATGATTTTAAGATTAAAACTTACGCGGATGACTTGGCAATTTTCTTGGAAGATCCTATTAATTAATTTGGAAGAGTTGGGAAGGACTTTAGAGGAATTTGCAGAAGTAGTGGGATTTAAAGTAAATAAGGATAAAACGGTGGTGCTTACTAAAAATATCTCTAAAAAACAAGAAGAACTGATATCCCAGAAAACGGGATTCAAGATTGCGAAGAAAATAAAATACTTAGGAATATGGTTAAAGAAAAAAAATGTAGATCTTTTTGAGAACAATTATAATAAGGTATGGAGGGAAATCAAAGATGATTTAAGAAAATGGTTCAAAATTAACTTATCTTTTCTTGGTAAGATTGAGATAGTTAAAATGAGCATCTTACCTAGATTTATGTTTTTGTTTCAAAACTTACCTATCATATATAACAACAGTTGTTTTAAAACATGGTAATCAGAAATATAGAAATATCTATGGGCGGGAAAGAAACAGTGAGTAAAGTGGAAGTCATCGTTAGATAAGAAAGATAGAGGAGGGTGTGCATTACCAGACCTACGACTGTATTTTCAAGCTTGTGGGGTATCTTGGATAGAAGATTGGATCTCTCTAACCAATACTAAGTTATTGGGTTTGGAGGGATCCAATTTTAGATTTGTATGGCATGTATATATGTAGTATGGTAAGAGGAAATAAAACAAAGATTTTGACAACCATTTTGTGAGAAAAGCTCTCATTAAAGTTTGGCTAACTGAAAAAAAGCTTCTATAAAAAAAATACCTTTATGGATTTAAACGGAAGAGGCTTTCTTTGGGATAACTAAGGAATGAAAAATGGATAAAATACAGAGACATCATAAGGATAGAAGAACAAGGAAATATACAAATAAACACCAGAGAAGAATTAGAAGAAAAAGGATTCAGGATGACTTGGTTCCTCTACAAACAGATTTACAAAAGGTATAAAATGGACTATAAAATTGAAAACTTTGATTTAGAAAGAAATGAGTTAGATGAAATAATTTTTGATGAAAAGAAACATCATGTAGCAAAATATTACAATATTTTCCTAGAAAGAGAGCTAGAAAGTGAAACTGTTAAAGAACAAATGATCAAATGGGCCCAGGATATAGGCCAGATCATAAAATTAGATAGATGGGAGAAATCATGGAAAGATACCCAAAAATTTACTTTGTCTCAAAACTTAAAAGAGAATTACCTAAAAATGCTTTACGGATGGTTTCTTACCCCAGTAAAGTTGGACAAAATATATAACACAGGAAATAAAAATTGCTGGAAATGTGGTCAGACAAAGGGTACTTTATTCCACAATTGGTGGAAGTGTTCAATTCCTAAGAATTATTGGAAAAAATGCATATAGCAATATACGAAATTTTAGGGGTAAAATTTTTGATAAATCCAGAGATTTATCTATTAAATATGATAGACAAAATAAAGAGTAACATAATCAAAAGATACTGGAGTGTTCTTTTATATATGATCATGGCAGTGAGGCTATTATATGTCTCAAAATGGAAAAAGAGGGAATACTCCACAATAGAAGAATGGTTGATCAAATTGAAGGATATGATGGACATGGATAAACTAACTGCCTTGTTAAAAGACAAGATAGCTAGTTCAGTTGAAGAGGAATGGTCTCCAATAAAGAATTTTTTTGGGGGTGGGGAAGTGCATATGTCCGGAGAAATTTGATCTATAAAAAGCTTACTAAAATTAAACATGTCTTTTGTATAAGTAAAGATTTTAGATCAAATTACATGTAAAGTTTCAGTAAATTTAGAAGAATCAAGACAAGAAGGACTTAGATAGGAAAATGTTGGTATATGATGATTGCTTTAACAGGATACTCTGGTAAATCAGGGCTGAGATCGAAAGTTTTGTATTATAAAATAATAGAAAGAAGACTGAGTAAGAAAAGAAAAGAAGATATATATGCTACTAATGATAATGAAAGAAAAGATATATATGCTACTAATGATTATAACTTACTTAATGCTTTAATATATAATTCTTGAATTTTTCTGACATTTTGTTTTTTAGGTATGTAATATAATAGTTACATGTACTGAAAGACAGTGTATTAAAGATGAAATGATTATGAGTTGTTTATGCTAATGTAACATAATAAAAATATAAATTAAAAAAAGATGTAATGGGAAAGCATTTAGGCTTGAGCACTTCTCCATCTCTTCTCCCATTGTGCCACAGAAGATCTAAAACTTCATTTCTTGCTCCTAACTAACCACAATTCCCTGTAATGTCCAAACACAAGTAATTTTGTTTTGTATAAAGTTAGAAGAACTTTAAATTGTGCAAGCATGAGGCTTGTCTAGACGAGAAGATACAATGTGGATTGCTGCACACTAACACAAATTTGCAGCAGCATTCATTTGTCTCCATGGTCCTTTGGCAGAATCGCTGGTATGCGAAGCTAACTGTGTTTCCGTAAGTTGTTGCCACTGTACAGTATTTTTTTAAACTGCAAATCAAAGGTGTGCAAGTGAGACCTTCCATTTAAAAAAGCTGTTTAGTCACCTTAGCACAGAAAAAAGTGCATAATTGGCAATGCGAAACTCCCAAATGGCACTTCCGGCCGCTTCATTGCCAGCAAGCCCCCCCCCCCACGTGCCCACATCCGACCAATCAGCTTTCTACTTCCACCCTCGCTGAGACTGCGCTGTAAATCAGATGTCCAAACAAGTGGGAATGCGCTTTTCTACACATTCTTTTAAAAACCTCAGGAAAAGCTGCAAAGACTTCCCCCCCAGAGTTTTTGGGCCCCCTCCTTCTGAATAAGGTAAATCACCATGGGATTTCATTGGAACAAAAAGTATTCTCTGCAAATTCTGTTAAGATTATTTTCACCATCTAGACAACCTAAGTGGTGTGATGTACCTTTCAGCAAACACATGGAAACATGTATTTAATACATTTTAGAGTAATGTTTGTTTCTTAACAAATCAGATTAATGTAGAAATAGAAAGTAGAAATGTAGAAAGATGCAAAAGTAACACATACTAAAAACAGAGAAATCACTTTTCTCTTTTACCAAATCTCACTGGAGGTGTTTCTCAGTCTAGTTAGATCGGAATGTCTGCATGCAAACTTAATTTTTCTGAGTGGTTGTTATCCCATTTTCAGCTGAAAGGGCTCCCAAAGCAACTTATACAAAGTCAGTCAGAATATGACCATTTTTGCCTAGAAGCTTACAATCTAAATGATATAACACAAAAGAAGAAAGGGAAGAAAGGAAAGGAAAGTGAGGCACCAATTCTAATAATTAAATAGTCACTCTATAATTACCTGCTGGAATGGACGCTGTTGACGGAATGGTCTTGCTTCCATCTTTTCCTTTGCAGCAGTCTGATAGAATGGCTGATGCCGGGTAACTAGTTCACTGTGTGTACCCTCTTGAAAGACTGGTTCTCACTGGTTACAACCCAAGGATGTTTCTTATGTAAATCAACTATGATAACTGCTATGACTACAAAATTCAAAATCCACAAAAGAGTGATATCTTTATTGGCCAACCAAAATGGAAGATTTTGGATTTTGCTGTATTTTACTGCATGGTGAACACAGTTAAACTATTTCATTTGGACTACTGCTAGCAAGTTTTACCTATAGAGCACCTAAATGTTTTTCCTTTGTCTTCAATCCCCACATGGCCAAGAAGGGGAGTGGCCTCTGCCTGATATCCCTTTTTACCATCTTAACTGACAACAGAAATATCATCAAAGAAAAAATGTAGGCCTGTGACTCTAATGTGACTTTTCTTCTCCTGTATGATTTTAAACATCTTTGCCTGATGAAGAAGCCAGTGAAGCTGCATGATGTATTTTCTGCATTTTGGTTCATCAATAAAGGTATCACTCTTCTGTGGATTTTGGATTTTGTTGTACATGGCTACCGCTCACTATGACTACAGATACCATAGAACTCTGAGGCACTTAGCTGAGCCGTTTGGATGTAGTTTTTTACCCAACTTGATTTTGCTGCCATTATGTCTACTTTCCCCCTTTAATTATTTCTCTCTAACACAACCTTTAAAAATATACTGGCTACTACCTGTTACAGATCTTCAGTTCCTGTTTCTCAAATGACTTGGAAGCAGCTAAAAAATGCTGCAGAAAAAAATTGTTTTGTTAAATATTTTCAGCTGCTCTTTTTTACTAACTTGTTCACAGGGATACAGTCATGTGTATCTGTATGGGACATCAATCTGCCACATGAAGTTCAAAACCTGAGAAAACATATTGAGATAAGAAGGGAATTAGCAGAGAAAATGAAGACGTTTTCTGTGGATTAACAGACATGTGGCATGGTATCCCTGGACACTTACATCAGGACCCTTGTGAAGGGACAACTTGTGCTGTCGTCGTTGAAGTGTGCTCCAGAAATTCTTTTTTTGCTTAAAATATAAAGAAGAAAAGTGGCAAAGATTGCAAACAAGAGTTGTTGAAATTTAACTTATTTGGTTTATAGCACTCCTGGTTTAGAAGAATTCCCCAGACCCTTTTTGTATACTGTATTTATTTATATGTATATAATTTAATGATATTTTATATCCTTTGTAGCTTTTTTAAACAATTATGTTACATTAAGGAAAGCATGTTATAAAGCTGTATAACTTTAAATACAGGTAGTCAAACAGCTAATATCTGAACAGTATTATAATTTGCATAGCTGAATGTTGCATTCTGAATCCTTCTGTACATACAATAGTTTCATTCTAATATGTTTGCTTGCTATTTCTGGTGCTATCATCCAGTTAATAGTTAAGTGCCCACAATGCATATCAGAACTTTGATAACTATGTACTATTTCAAGCACTTTAGATTTTTGTGAAAGCAATTTTGATTTTGACGTGATTCTCTATTACACACCACTGGCATATCCCAGTTAGAATGGTTTTTGCCTCCATCCACATTCATGACCACAAAATTTTATCTAACTCTGATGCACACAGGATCATAGGGATATGATATTCATATAATATATACCTTTTCCCTGTAACAAGCTGGAATTTAAAGGGAAATTAAAGCCACTAACTACCTTGATGTCAGTGTCATAGCCTAAAGGGTAAAGTGTTTACATAGGATGTCTTGCACATTTAAATAACCCTTTTCACTCAAGAAAATGATGGAGATGCTGAGGAAGAACCATTGTCTTTTTTGTTTGTAACATAATGCTTGTATGTTTGAAATCTCTGATCATGAAGCTATACTTTAACCCACTCTTCTTATTCTGCTACAAATTTTCTATTTATTTTGGAATTTGTAATTGTAATACTGCATGACCATTATGTAATAAAAATTGTATCTTTCACTCAAGACAGTTCATTTTATAAATAACTTCAGATCACTTTTATGGTTAAAAGGTGTTGATTTTACTATGCTACGCTTGATGATTTTAAACAGAGTAAGGCATTCTGTTCAAATCAAAGTATCCTCTCTTAGATTACTGAGATAATGTACATATAGCACTTGGAACATTCATAGATCTCTATGAATAAGATCCAGAATCCACACTTTTAAGAGGAAACCAATGGAAATAAATGGGACATAGTAATTATTAATTCTCACTGAATTCCCAGGACTTTTAACTCCAACCCAACATATTAAATATAAAATATACACCAATATCATCATTTCCATTTTTTGTACAACCCACAACCCCTTTTTCAAAGACAACATTGGGTATTTAATGCAGTGTCCAGAAGATGACGAAAAAGAACCTACTTCTCCTATTTTTGAGATGAAAGCTTTGGATTAAAAATTCTACTGGAAATAAAGGGTTTTTTTAAAAAAAGAAGAACCTCACTAGAATCCTTTTCAAAACAGCACTTGAAGAGGTCGTAAATGGTGAAGAATTAAATTATTCCTCATTGGTAGTTTTATATCTCCTACCTCTCAGAAGCTGTAATGATCCTAATTCATGGTAGCAACTTCTCCTTACTGGAGAAAGTTGAATAATGCATTTGTTCCAATTTGTAGGGGATATGGTATAACAAAAGGAAATCCTAGAGCTTAGAAAAATTTGGATATGCTGGCTTGGGGAGTCAGTGCTGTAGTCCAAAAAGGTAACTTTCCAAACTCTGTGTCCATCATTTGAACCCTTAAAGTGAATGGAGACTTTGTAGTTCAGTGTGTACTTCCAAAGAAAGATTATGTGGCATGCTTGGGGCGGGGTATCCTTTAGCCATGGTGTTTCCTTCTTGTATTTTCCTCAGCAGAGTTCCTCAAAGAACTGCTACATCTGTAACTATCTCTCACTCCACCATAGGCTATGTTTCTCATGCTTGCATTGGTGATCTGCATGGCACTGTCACACATTCCTAAAAACCTTCAGCTGTTCCCAACAGGCCACCTACAGAGATGCACACTATGTTCTTAATTGTGGGGGAGAATGGAAGGGAACAACATGAAAATGATTTTACTTCCAGTGCAGGGAGAACGTTGTGGGCAGAACCATGTAGCCAAGATGTTCCTTACCTTGCTTGCACTATGTTGGTTCCTCCTCTTGCCAGATAAATGCAACTTTTCCCACAATTTCTTGACTCTTTCTGAAGTACCTGCTCTTTATCTCTCACCATGGCTTCTATAATTCTTTCATCCAGTCTCCATGGCTCTCTTCTAGGCTTCCACCAAGAGCCCTGGTGGTGTAGTGGTTAAATGCCAGTACTGCAAGCCTCAGCATTATGGTTCGATCCCAGAGGCCTCCAAGGTTTACTCAGCCTTCCATCATACCCAGCTTGTTGGGGGGGATTAGCTAAATACATTATAAACCACTTAGGGAGTGATAAGCAGTATAGAAATATCATTGCTATTACTATTCCACAACACCAATCCTATGGCCCATTCTCATCCTATCTGAGCTGTGCTGTGTATCTAGTGCATACAGAAAACTGAAAGATATCTAAGAACACCTTACGTTCACAGGATTCAAACCTCCCCAACAAAGATAGGGCAACTGTGGCCCTCCAGATGTTGTTGGACTGCCACTTTAATCAATCCTAGCCAGCATAGTCAGATGTGAGGGACTGTAGGATGTGCAGAACAACACATCCAAAAGCCACAGTTGCCCACCCTGGTGTATAAAATGGTAGGTGCTAATTGCTGTAAGCCATGAAACATCAATTAATTTATCAAAAGAAGAATATAGAGCTGTTAATGTAGATGCTTATAAGTAACATCAGAATATTGAAGAACATTTTTAACCCAAGAAAACCAAATTATCCCCCTTTTGTCCAAATACTACTACTCCTGTTAGATTCCTTTTACCATGTGACCCATAAGCCCCCAATTTCTCTTCCACTGTTCCATATTCACTGTACAGGAAGCGTACTTTTTAAAATAATATTTGTTGCAAGAGTGGTTTGTGCCAAATTTAGTCTAAAAAGTGTGACTATCAAATACAGTTGTCCCTCCGTAGCCACGGATTTGGTATCCACGGATTTAAGTATTCACAGCTTGAAAACATTCTTTAAAAAATAATAATCCAAAAAGCAAACCTTGATGTTGCCATCTTATATAAGCAACACCATTTTGCTATGCCATTGCATATAATGAGACTTGAGTATTCATGGATTTTGGTATCCACAGGGGGTCCTGGAACCAAACCCCAATGAATAGGAAGGGACAACTATACTTGATAAAGTTAATACTCATCCTCTCCAGTTTAGAGCATACTTTAGGGGGCAATGGGAGATTTGACCATGTGGAGTTTATGTTCTTGATCCATTTTATTCAAAAGGTGCTCCAGCTCAAAGATGAGAATCTCTGAAATCAATATTCAGCCACCAAGAAGGCAATCTTCTGCAAACTTAATTAGAAATAAATAACTTTGAAGTGAACATTAGAACTTGAAAAATAATTAGATGCAGTTATAGTTCAACCTTGCCAATCTCTATGTCACCAGTTAGTTATTCTTACATTTAAAAAAAACCTGTAAAAAGCAACTAACATTGTTATTTTAGTTATTTTTAAAAAAACCTAGATGCTGCAGTATTCTGAGCTGCTGTACTCATGCACATTCCTTCCCTCGACTTTGTTACCTCTCCAACACCCACGTTGCAGGATGAGGCCAGAGCACAAATTAGTGCTCAAACCATGCAATATTCTCCTCCATCATTTAATGAGACCATATCCCTTTAACTTTAAAAATAACTTGGCAATAAAAAAGTAACTTTTTTGTTATTAAGTTACAAGTGAAATGTAATGTTGTTAAACCTTTACTATAAGGAAATTAACTAATTATGAGTAACTAGTTACTTACAAGCTGTGATAAACTTTGTAGGATTAAGCTGTAGATCAGTGACAGGGAACCACTAAACTACAAGGTAGAATCTCTAAGTCCAGGTGTTGAAACTCATCTCAGCCTCTTCAATGTTTCCAGTAGATGCTGCCTTTTGATGCTGTTAGGAGGCAATGGAGTGGACTAAGCCATGGAGAGGACTATGGGAAGGGAGGGAGTACCTTGCTAAACCCACCCTTACAAGACATAATCATGCTAGACAAGCTCCAACTTCAGATATTCCCCTAGAAAGCCCTAAAATTTCAGACCACTGGATCTGTGGGAGAGAGGAGATGGTAAGAGAAAAACTAACGGAAAAGGGAGATAGAAAGGAAATTGCTACAGCCTGGAGCACATTGTGGTTTCGAATGTCCCAGTGAACCACAACAAACTGAGTGGCATTGGATCCCACTGAGTGGCATCAGGAAAAAAAAACTAGTCTACATTACCAGTAGCTCACCCCAGTCATTGCCTTTGTGCTCTCTTAAGTTTTTCTCTCTGTCCCCCCCACCCCACCCCATCTAGCATATCCATAGATCTTTGGCATATCCATAGTGCTTTGGCATAGTGCTTTGGCATATCCATAGTGCTTTGGCAACATATCAAAAACAGTACCCTCCAGTCTGCAGAAGAATCCCTCGGGTTCTCCCACAAGAAAAATCAAGACTGGTTTGATGAAAACAACCAAGAGATCCAGGAGCTGTTGGCAAAGAAGAGAACTGCTCACCAGGCATACCTCGCCCAGCCAACCTGCCATGTAAGAAAAGCAGCTTTCCGCCTCACATGTAGTAAACTTCAACAAAAACTCCGAGACATGCAGAACAAGTGGTGGATCAATATAGCAGAAAAGACACAATGCTGTGCAGATCTGGGTGATCTTAGAGGATTTTATGAAGCTCTTAAAGCAGTGTTTGGACCTACTTATCAGGTCCAAAGCTCCTTATACAGTACAGACGGTCAAACATTAATTACTGATAAAGCCTCCATTCTGAATCAGTGGGCTGAACACTTTCAAAGTCTCTTTAGCGCCAACCGAGTAGTCCAATGCTCAGCTATCCAACATATGATACAAAACCCGATGGAAAATGAATTGGGCATAGCTCCCACTTTGGAAGAGACCCTTAAGGCCATACAGCAGATGAAAACTGGCAAGGCAGCTGGGATTGATGGAATCCCACCTGAAGTTTGGAAACACGGAGGTCATGCACTCCATGAAAAATTCCACGAATTCCTTGTGAATTGCTGGGAAAAAGGGGAACTGCCATCAGACCTCTGAGATGCAGTCAGCATCACCCTGTACAAGAAAAAAGGAGCAAAATCCGACTGCTCAAACTATCGAGGCATAACACTGCTCTCTATTGCTGGAAAAATCCTTGCAAGGATACTCTTGAACAGATTAGTTCCTGCTATTGCAGAAGAATTTCTCCCTGAAAGCCAATGTGGCTTCAGAGCCAATAGGAGTACTTCAGACATGGTATTTGCCCTTAGACAACTGCAAGAAAAATGTAGGGAGCAGAACAAGGGTCTCTATGTAACATTTGTTGACCTCACCAAAGCCTTCAACACTGTAAGTAGAAAAGGTCTGTGGCAGATCCTGGAAAGACTAGGATGTCCCCCCCAATTCCTTAAAATGATTATCTTGCTACATGAGGGCCAGCGTGGTCAAGTCAGATATGGCGATGCTCTTTCAGAGCCCTTTCTAATAAGCAATGGAGTGAAGCAAGGTTGTGTTCTTGCACCAACTTTATTTACAATCTTCTTTAGCATGATGCTCCAAAGGGCTATGGCAGAGCTTGAAGAAGACGACGGCATCTATATACACAACCGTACTGATGGTAGCTTGTTTAACTTAAGTCGTCTGAGGGCTCACACTAAGACTCTAAACTATCTAGTCCATGAGCTGCTCTTCGCCAATGATGCTGCCCTTGTTGCCCACACAGAAGCAGCTCTGCAGTGCCTAATCCTGCTTTGCAACAGCTGCAGAGCTGTCTGGGCTGCAAGTCAACCTGAAGAAAACGGAAGTTCTTTACCAGCCTGCACCACAGGACGAACACCACCATCCCCACATTGCCGTTGGCAAATCTGAGCTCAAGTCCGTTCAGCAGTTCACCTACCTGGGAAGCATCATCTCCTCAGATGCCAAGATTGACAAAGAGATCGATCACGGATTAGCAAAGGCATATAGTGCATTTGGAAGACTTCACAAAAGAGTCTGGAGCAATAAATACCTGAGGCAAAGCACAAAAATCAGTGTGTATAGAGCCATTGTACTGTCTATCCTCCTTTATGGATCTGAAACATGGGTCACCTATCGCCACCACCTACGACTCCTTGAGCGCTTTCATCAGCGCTGTATACGTACAATCCTAAATATACACTGGACTGACTATGTGATGAATGTTGCTGTCCTTGAGCAAGCAGGGATCACCAGTATTGAGGCCATGATATTGAGAACATAGCTGCACTGGGCAGGGCACGTTTCTAGGATGGAGGACCATCGCCTCCCCAAAATACTACTCTACGGTGAACTCGCCACGGGCCAGAGTAAGAGGGGCGCTCCAAAAAAGCGATACAAAGACTCCCTGAAACAACATCTCAGGCTCGGCCAAATTGATCACCAACAGTGGTCCACCCTGGCCTCACATTGGGAGGCATGGAGACGCACTATCCACAATGCTGCAGCCTTATTTGAGAACTCACGCCTAACAAGTCTTGAAGAGAAACGACAACGCAGAAAGGATCACAACCCAAAAACATCACCCAAGGAGACCTTCTGCTGTGCTTTCTGCAACCGGACTTGTTTATCTCGGATTGGCCTTTTTAGTGATCAGCGCACTTGCAGAAAGCGCGGGATGAGTCCTTCTTGAATCTTCGTTTGCGAAGAAAAGCCAGAGAGAGAGAGAGAGAGAGATAAGTGTGCCGGCCAAGACTGAGGCTATCGTATGGGAAACAAAGGACTTTTTCAGACAATCTTAAATCCAGCAGAAGATGTCGGGAGAGGTATGAGGCTATTCCGCAGCAGGGGGTCCTTTTCAGATGCCGCGGTCCCTCTCCCAGCATCATCTGTGTCAGTTCCATGTCCGATCTATTGCAACCGCACCAATTTTTATTTACAGACAACTTCCGTGAGTAAAAAATGGCAATGGAGGGGACTAAGCCATGGAGAGGACACTAGATTGCACTAGATTGGACACGGAACTGACATGGACGATGCCAGGAGAGGGACGGCGGCGTCCGAAAAGGACTCCCTGCCGCAGGATAGCCACGTACCTCTCCCGACGTCTCTTGCTGGATTTAAGGTTGTCTGAAAAAGTCCAAAGGCTGCAAGCCTATGTGTGCTAACCTGGATACTAAGTCTGTGTGTATGCACTTTATCACACCGGCCTTCTGTCTCACTGCAATAGTGTTAGTTTAGGGAATGGAAACATACTGGTTTTGGAACATTCCTTATCACAGCCCTCTTCAATTGTGCAATTGTGCTGCTTCAGTGGTCTGTAGTCACATGATCTGTCTTCCGCACTGGTGCCAGAACTCCGCTTTTTTGTCCTATGCCCTACCCAGCATGCCTTTCAGTATTTTTTTCTTTTATTTTTGCCATAATTTTGCAGTTATGGCAATACAATTGTTGGGGAGCAAGAGAAAAGAAATAGAAAACAAAAGGAAAAAATAGCCTGCTTTGGAATAGCAAGTGGGAAGGGGACAGGAGGAGAATTATGCCCACAGCTGCCATGTGACTGCCGGCATCTTGCTGCAGCAGCAGAAAGGACCTATTGCACAGAGGGCTGTCATGGAAAGGTAGCAAGATTGAGAGCCATTGATGAGTTTCCCCCGTCAATGAAAAGTATTTGCCAACAACGAGTTGAATACAAACTGGCAACAAGACAGAGATGACATTGTGTGATAAAGTACAGGCAGAGCCATTATTATACAGCTACAATTGTGCTGTACAAGCCTTGTGTGATAAAGTCCTGAGTGTGTGTGCACATACACAATGCCTGCAGAGTTGAGACCCTTTAGGCTATTGGCACAGTACATATCTTTTGGCCTCTCAGACCAACCCCCTCACCCATTATATCCCTTCTTTCCCAAGATACATCCCTCATAAATCCTGCTTTGGGTTATGAATATTACAGTAGGACCCCTGCATCCGCTGATTCAGTTATCCGCAGTTACACAAAACAACACACCTACCATCGAGTCTTCCTAGAAAAAGCCTAGAGAAGCATCCTCTCTAGATATTCTGTATGTCCTCCAAGGCAAACTCTATGGTGTTTTAAACCGGAAGTCCCATTATTTTCAATGGCATTCACTATTATCCACGGTTTTTCGGTATCCACGCCCCCCCCGGAACCAATCCCTTGCAGATATGGGGGTCCTACTCTATTTATTTCACCTTAAAGGTGTGTGGAGGGAACAAGCAAGGGACAGAAAGTGCCTAGATCTCTTTTTAGATCCCTTTTTAAAATTGTTGCATTCCAAAGAAAGTAGGAACTGCACATGTTACTGTGCTCACTTGAGTGCTGCTCACACCCACTTCTGAAATACCCCCCCCCCCGAGGTGTTCCTTTGGGCATTTGATTGATTAGACTAATAATATTTCAAATTTGGATTATAAAATCACTCTACTAAATAACAGCTATTTTAAAAGATTTTCATCTTGTATAATTCACACACAAACATAAATACTGGTTTACTGTAGTCTTATCTGAGCCAATTTACATACCACTGGTAAATACGAGGACAACTGATAAATTCCTCAAACTGAAGAAGCAACAAGAGAAATGTTGAATTACTTGGGGACATTAGAAATCTAATTAATGCAACATGTTGGGCAGAGTCTGAAAACCCAGTTGTAGGTCCTTTCACTGTTGAAAGACAAGTAGGCCCAAAATCTAAGACGCAGTCCTTATATAGGAAACCAGGAAAGCATTAATCAGCATTAGTGGACCATAAATCAACACAAAGAGTGGGAATCAAGTTGTTAACTTTGGACTTTATCAGATGATGCACTTTAAATATTCTTTTGCCAGCATTAAAAAATCTATTTTTATGCTGGCAAAAGAACAGCCCCCACCACACTTACCTTGCTTTCCCGACAAAAGCTTCCCCAGCAATGAAGAGGAAATGAACAAAGCCCTGTTCACTTCTTTCTTTAAAATCCTGCGAGACTTCATCACATGGGAAATTCAAAAATAAAAACAAAAATAAAACACAAAAAATTACAAAAAGCACATACACACATTTAAAAACTTCCAAGTAAACCAGGGAAGGTTTTAAAAAGTGTGTCACTTACCTGGATGTCGTGATCTCACTCGGAAGTGTTCGCACCGGACCGGCCATTGAAACTGCATTCACATGAGTTAAATGGCCAAAGGTTTCACACGTTGGCAATGCTGACACTAAAGCACCACGGGGGATCTATTTACAGCTCTGGTCCATCAATAAAAAGAAATGCCAGAATGATGACAGCAGAACACAAAAGAACGACATCGCGTGATATTGGCATCATTTGCATCCCAGTGTCATTATTCTGGAACCACATTAGCCGAATCTGATAACCTCCCATGTGTCCAAGCCAATTCTTGACACTGGCCTTATGAAGAAAAGAGTATTCCAAACTCCCTCATTACACTAGGGGCTAACAGTTTAACTCCTCCCCATTCACCTTGACTCCGAAAACTGAAGTAAGTTTACCAAAGGGGGGGGTGGGGAACCTGGGTGATATCTAGCTACAGGAGATAATATCTAGGTATAGGAGGGTTTCTACACAGCACTATTCACCCTGACAGATGTTCTCTATCGTCATCGTTGTGTGTCTTCAAGTCATTTCTGACTTACGGTGACATAAAGCAAACCTAACACAGGGTTTTCTTCACAAGATTTGTTCTCAGGGGGTTTGCCCTTGCCTTCCTCTGAGGCTGAGAGAGTGTGACTTGCCCAAGGTCACCCAGTGGGCTTCTATGTCTGAGTGGCGATTCAAACCCTGGTCTCCAGAGCTGTAGTCGGATGCTCAATCCACTACAGCATGCTTGCTCTGTACAGTGCCCATAAAAGGTGTCTGTACATTTGCATTGTTTTGGCAAACACAAAGAAGTCCATTTGAAACAATTAAAACTTCCTAGGGTTTTTTAATGCATAAGGTTTGGAGGGCATACAAAGTGCATGGACAACTTTGACAAGTCCCAGGGCTACTTTTCTACCCCCGAAACTCTCTGGAGGATACATAGACTGCCCAAAATGCTGGCTAAAAATAAATGGTCAGAAGTTTACCTCTGCTTCTGAAAAAAAGCAACTGTTTTTATACTAACTAGTATAGGAGGCAGGGGGCTGCAACCTATTTAAAAGATGAATTGCTGATCCTGGAGACTTCCAGGAGAGGGAATTAATCGTTTTTTGCTAGAAAAGGGGCCAGCTGTGGAGATTTAGGAGAGTTCATGGTGGCAAAACAGGCTTGGGACCCAATTAGGAGTGTTAGAGTAAAAACTGGAGAGGGCTCGTGTATCTATTAGATTGGCTAAATGGCTAAAATACTCCTCACAGAATGTGAGGAGAATACAATCAGTTTAAATGGCATCCTGCATCATTTCGATGTATTGGGAAGGAGGGTGGCCAAGTCCACCATGTACTATGTGGTGGAAACCTTTGTGGCTTTTCCCAATTTTTTAAAAAAACAGCGGGGGGAATGTATATTCCTGATTGTTGTGATAAGCAATTCAATTTAATTTGTTTTCCCTATACGAGCAGAAGTTGAAAGCTGATTGGTCAGATGTGCGTGGGGGAGGAGCTTGCTAACAAGACAAGTGCCCAGAGCCACCATGTTAGATTTTAGCCTTAGTGAGCGAGTGCTAAGGCAATAAAATGGCTTTTTTTGTTTCCTTCCTTGTTAAAGCGAAAGATTGCTCTTTTGCACTTTGGATATGGTTTTAATTTTTAAAAAACTGTCTGGCAGCGGCAAATGATAGCCTTGTGGCTGAAGAGGGGGGTATAAATAAATAAATAAAATTTTAAAAATATATAGATAAGTAAAACTATGAGTATTTCACTCACGGCCACCATCTTGATTTGAAGGCATGCCTGTTTGCACAGCAAACACGGATAGCTTCACATGCCTGCAATCTGGGGGGGGGAGACAAGTAGCAGCTGCTGCGAATTGCCATTATTGTGGAGCAACCCATATTTTTTTTGCCTCATATAGACAAGCCCTTAAATTATTGTGTAAAAGAGAGAACCCCAGTAGGTGTTGCTCATTAGCTTATCATGTGGTATGCAACACCTACTGAAAAGCTCTCTCCAGTTTTCAGTCTGGTAACCCTAGGGCCATTTGTGACTCCCAAGGGCACAGTTCAGCCATTGCTGGCATAGCAGGGGGTTTGATCAACAACCCCATGCTTGGTTCACTTCCCTGCACCTCCACCTAAAATGACATTGGGCAGTTGTACTGGAAAAGATTGCTGCTGGCATTTATGTATGGCTCTGCCTGACAAAAGTATACAGTACTGGACTTGCTGGGCTCATGGTCTGACTCAAAGTAATCCAGTTTTATATGTTTATTTAACGTTTGAGTCCTATAAACAGAGTTTTAGAAAGTCTTCTGGTGAGAAGTTCATGAAAGTGTCAGACCAAATGTTTGATGTTCCTATTTTGTTATTTTTAATTAGTTTTATTGCATTTCCAGGTACCCTGTGGTGCTGGCATGGTGCCACCGACTGACAGGACAATGATGAATTGTGAACAGCTGTGCACGTCTTGAGTCAGTCCTCGGAAAATACCATCAACCTTTCAAGGTTCTGGGTGAGGTTGAAACTAACCCATTTTTCTGCAAGCAAATTAGTTATTTGCTCATGGAGTCCCGCCTGTCTGGGAAATGAAAAGGCAAAGGTGGGGATTCTGAGGTTATAAAAAGCTAAATGAAGATGGAATTATCTCACTCTTTTTGAAAGTAGCCTCCATCTTGGTTCCTTAGTCATCATTATGAAATGGCAATTCTGGTGCTTAGTTCTGGTATTCAGTGGTCATGTCCAAGGTAAGGAAATTGAATGGGAATGAATTTTTGTGATTCTTTCACCACTTGGGAGATTTCATTCTTTCTTTGGCATTTTCCCCTACATTGATGCTTCTGAAGCACCTTGTAAGACAGACCTTGGAGACCTTCGACCCACCTGTGTTTTTGGACAATTCCCATAATACTTTATCACTGGCCATTTTGACTGAGTTTGTAGTAAAAAACACATGGAAGGCCAAAGGTTCCCCACGATAATGCTAGACAAACGTGATGAGTGTTTTTGTCAGTTGTCTATCAGCAGGCTTGGGTTCTTACAAGAGTGATGGAAAGCAAAAATGAGCTGTTTGTCTTAAGTACAATCAGTTATTTTTTTGTATATCGTGGCTCAACGGACTTTAGAAAATGTTCCACTGAAATGCAGAATCATTAGGGGTGATTGTAACAAAACAGTCATGGTGCTGGTTTATATTTTATGGCCATAATGGGAACAGACTATTTCAACACTAGCACTAGGGACTAGTGGTATTAGCCTTAAATCCAAGAGAAGCATCAAGGAGGAACTAGTATGACCCCTTCATAAGCTGTTGAACTACAGCTGATGTCATCCCTGACTATTAATCAGGCTAAATAGTGCTGATAGGAGTTGGAATCAAGCAAGATTCGAAGGGCCACGTTTTCTCCATCCCCTTTAGATCATTTGTCAACACTGAACTATTTTTTAAAGATGCCAGATATCCTGAATGGAATCCGTAATGCTTGAGCTACAATCAGTCTGTATTTGAATATTGAATTGCAGGAGGCAAGGGCAGAAGAACTTTTATCAGACGCTAGGCTGGTAGTGATGAGGAACAGGACTGTTTCAGTGGGCAGTACCTGTTCTTTAGAACTCATCTGATAATGCAGTTTTATCAGACTGTTGCTTCAGAATTCAGATGCAAGGACAAAATGTATTTGTTTGGTAAAGGTCTTGGCTGGATTTAAATTAAAATATAAAGAACAAATAAGAGGATTTGATTCAGGTATAGCTTTTTAGTTTTGTGTTTTTAATATTATTCTGCTGTAGATTGTTTTTACAGTAGGCTGCTTGGCATATAGTTCAGCATTCAATGTGAATTTTAATACTTATTATAATATTTAAAATCTATCTCATACTGACTGCACTGCCAAACATTGCTGATGACTATTTTTCTGATTCACCTCTAATCACAAACTAGTGTCTCTGTATGGTAATGTTCGTTCATACCAGAATCCAGGCGCTTCAGTAGGGCTACTTGAGAATCACAGTGCCAATGAGAATGCACATTCTGATGTGTGCTGCTATAGCCCCGCTGTCTAGACATGGCAGACCCTTAGTCATATGCAGATGCACCTTACTGGCTGATGGAGAATGAATCTGAGGAGTGGCTTAGGGAGCTGGGTATATTTAGCCTGGGGAAGAGAAGGTTAAGAGGGGCATGATAGTCATGTTTAAATATTTGAAGGGTGTCATACTGAGGATGGAGCAAGCTTGTTTTTCTGCTGCTCCAGAGACTAGTACACAGAGCAATGGATTCAAACTACAGAAAAAGACACTCTGCCTAAGCATTAGGAAAAACATCCTGACAGTATGAGCTCTTTGGCAGTAGAACACAGTGCCTTGGAGTGTGGTGGAGTCTCCTTCTTTGGAGGTTTTTTGAACAGAGGCTGGATGGCCACCTGTCAGGCGTGCTTTGATTGTGTGTTCCTGCGTGGCAAGGGGTTTGCACCAGATGACCCTTGTAGTCTCTTCCAACTCTATGATTCTATGATTCTAAGTTGAAGAGGCTCCATAGCATCATTCGAAACAGTGTATTATATAAAACTTCAATTTTGTATTTTTGAGGATGTGGATTGTTCTGGTTTTTGTACAGTGAGGCCCTAAGCTTTTGCTGATGTGGAAATGCACCATCAATTCCACCATTCCTAATCTGACATTGTTGTAGCACACCACAGTGGATGGGGCAAAGCCTATAGACAGAGTGACAACTAGTAAAAATACAGGTTTGGGGGTGAGGTGCAGGTCATCCATGCTAAAACAGATAATGTACTTTTTCTAGCTAAGTTGATGCGATCCTTCTCAGTAGCTACTCCTCTTGAACTTTCTTCATATGAAGGCCAGGCCATCCCCACCTTGCTTCAAGTAAAGGCTTTAAAAAAAAAATTCTGACAGGCTTTCAAGAATTGACTTTTTTTAAAGAATGAGAGTTTATTAGGGTGCTGTAGTGCTGTTAATTCTACTGATTCTAAGCTGTTTTCTATTATTCTCAATTGTTTATTTTAGATTGCGTTTAATGTTCTTGACAGTTAGATTTTAATGATAATATTTTGTTTGTTTTTGCTATATTTTATTTTTAATTAATTAATTGATTTTTAACACTGACAATTTAATTTACACTCAAAGTCAAAATAGTATACGTTCAGAAAATACAAAAACAGAGAAAAGAAAAAAGAGAAAAAGAAAAAGAAAGGGGAGGGAAATTTAAAAAGACAAAAAAGACATATAACTAAAACACAATAGGGCTCTGACCCCCCCCATCCTAACTGTAATGAATTATATGTGTGTGTGTGTGTGTGTGTGTGTAATATTACAGATCTGACTAGATAATCCTACTAGAATTACTAGTAACCAGTAACCATAACCACAGATTATTTCATCATTAAATTTCTTATTGCTCAAAAAGTTGATAAATAGTTTCCAACTTTCAAAAAAATCTTCAATTGGCTTATTTTTTAAAAACCCATGCTAATTTGGTAATTTGGGCTAACTCAGCAAGCTTAATAATCTAATCTTCCATCATCAGTACATCAGTCTATTTCCAGGTTTGAGCAAACAATGCTCTTGCTGTTGCCATCGGGTATTGAAGAAGGAATCCCTGTTTACTATCCAGTTCTTCTGATCCATAATGCCCAGAAAAAAACATTTCTGGTGACATTACATCTACCTTTAATTTTTAATTTTTTTTTTTTTATTTGCATGTAACTCTTGGACCAATAACTTTTTGCCTTCTTACAAGTCCACCACATCTGGAAAAAGAGCCCTCCTTCTCTTGACATCCCCAACATTGTTTTGAAATATTCTGAGATATTTTCAACAGTTTATTTGGGGTTATGTACCACCCATACATCATCTTACACAGGTTTTCTCTTAAATAACTACACAAAGTAAATTTTATGTCTTTGGATCACATTTTCCCCAGATGTCCATTTGAACATTATTTTTCAAGATTTTAGGCCCACCTTATAATGTATTTTGTTGGTTAGTCTTCTGTCTCTGCTTTCAAAAGCCATTTATATACTTTTCTACTTACATGTTAATCATCTTTACACAACTCTGATTTTATTTTCTCCAGCCTCTAGTGCTGCATTTCTCTTATCCTGACTAAATCCTTAAGTTGCATATAAGCAAACCAATTATGATCTTGGCCTTCCTTAACAAGCATCTCTCTTGATTTAAACTCCTACCTGTCTTGTTCAGGTTACAAAAGGTCATCATAAAACAACCATCTCCAATTTTTAACCCATTCTTTCCTGAAAAAGTCTTTCTGTAGTGAGCTGGCTAATATTATCTTAGGAAAAAGTATCTGCCTGTATTTATGCCAAACTCTTAGAAGAACCTTTCCAATGCAATAATTATTAAATTGAGCATGTGCCTTAACTTTATCATAACAAAGATAACCATGCCACCCAAATCTTAAATCATGACCTTCAAGTTCCAAGAGTCTCTCATTTCTAAGCAATATTCATTCCTTCAACCATACAAAACAAGAGGCCTCATAATAAAAGTTAATATTAGGAATTCACAGACCCCCCCCCTTTCTTTAGCATCATACGGTGTTTTAAATTTTATTCTGGGTTTTCTTGCATGCCAAAGAAATCTACCATTGCACAAAGGGTGTTCCATTTCTTATACAAAGGGATTGTTTGGAAGTAGAATAAAAATCTTGGCCAAACATTTGCTTTTATTTCTGCAATTCTCCCCAAAAGAGACAAATTTAACTTTCCCCATTTTTCTATGCCTCTTTTCATTCCTTTCCAGACGTTTTCTTAATTGTTTTGAAATAATAGACTATTATTCTCCATAACTGTAACCACCAGATATTTAATCCCATTTTTTTCTACTTTAAAGTTGAAAAGAGCAGTTAATTCATTTTCCTCTTCTGAAGTCATATTTTTAGTCAACAATTATGTTTTATCACAATGCCCTTTAAACCCAGAGCATGTCTCAAACACTTTAATTTCTTCCAAAAAAGTATTAATTAATTAAACCCCACACACACTCCTACCCAATCATTCTCTGAAGATGCCAGCCACAGATGCAGCAATAAACTCTTTAGAACATGGCCTCACAGCGCAGAAAAAAAACCACAAGGAAAATCTATAGTATTAATTGAGACCAGTGGATTTTGTGTCTTATCACAACATCATCCACATAAACCCTCAGCGTATACTGTTATTTTTTAAACCCTCATACCATAGATTCTGTCATCTTGTCTGATATCTCTTAGTAGGGTCTCCAATGCCAAAATAAATAGGAATGGTGAGAGGGGACAACCTAATCTAGTTACCTCTTGTATTTAAATTGATTTTGTTGTGTTACTATTTAACAAAACCTGAGCCTTTTGAACTTAATAGATTGATTTTCCTTGGTTTTTTTCCGGGCTGTGAGGCCGTGTTCTGGAAGAGTTTTTTTCTGACGTTTCACCTGCATCTGTGGCTGGCATCATCAGAGAATGATTGGGTAGGAGTGTGTGTAGAGTTGATATTCTGTGAACGCTTATTTAAAAACACAGAAATTCTGGACCAGGCCAACAACTATCATGTCAGAATGCACAGAGAAGCTATTGAAATCCACAAACACCCGGACAACTTCAACAGGAAAGAAGAAACCTTAAAAGTAAACAAAATCTGGCTTCCAGTTTTGAAAAACTATAGAATCAAAACTCAACATTTACAAAGGAATTCCACCCAGGGACAGGGGGATAATGGCCCATCAACCAACCAACCAGCAGATAATGGCCCATCAACCAACCATCAGCCAAACAGACGCTAACGAGCCCTGCATTTCTATACCAAGAAACTAACCATTCAATTACACAAATTTACATATACTCCCTAACAGGCGTTCACAGCATATAAACTCTACCCACACACCTACACAACCATTCTCTGAAGATGCCAGCCACAGATGCAGGTGAAACGTCAGAAAGAAACTCTTCCAGAACATGGCCTCACAACCCGGAAAAAAAACAAGGAAAATCTATGGATGCCTGCCGTGAAAGCCTTCTACTTCACATTGAATAGATTGTTTTTATTGCCCTAATAATATTTTCACCAAAGTCCATTTTCTCCAATATTTTAAATAAGTAATTCCAATAAATATTAGCAAGTGCTCTCTCTCAGCATCTAAAAAAAAGCAAGCCAGCCTTTTTGTCATTACGATATTCCGAATATTCAATGATATTAAGAACAGTTCTTACATTACTCCTTAGTTGTCTTTTTAGCAAAAATCCACTATGATCCTCGTGGATATTCTGAGAAATATGTTTTCCCAATCTGCTTGCCAAAATAGTCATAAATATCTTACAGTCATTGTATAGTAATGGGATAGAACTATAATTTTTTGTCAGTGTCTCATCTGTATCTTCTTTATGAATCACTGTAATAAAGGCATTTCTCCAAGAGGTTGGCATCTGTCCATTTCCTAATAACTCATCACACACCATCTTTAGTGGTCAAAGTAATTCATCTTCAAGTTTCTTATACAGACACCCCTCAACTTTCACAGACCCCTGAAAAAGTGGGGAAAAGGCTCTAGGCCTTTGTAGGTCCTGTAGTGTGATTCTATGGTATTATTCCACTGGAAGTTGACCAGAGAGTTGTGCTAAAGGACCTAGAGATTCCTAGAAATAATACTTCTCTAAGCATCTGTAGGTCCTCCAGCATAATTCTGTGGTCAGCTAAGATGATATGTCCACAGCTCAGTGTTAGAACACATATTTTGCATCCAGAAGGCCCCAGGTTTGATTCCAGGTATTTCCAAGAAGGAATGCAAAAGGCTCCTGTCTCATATCCTCAGGAGCCTCTATCAGTATGTCAACCAGCCTTTCTCAACTTGGCATTCTCCAGATGTGTTGGAGTTAGGTGCTGATTGCTCCCTCCCTCTCAAAACTCTAGTGAAGTTACATTTCTGGTTATATCGTTTTACTAAGTTTGGCTCTTGCTATAACTTTCCTCCAGATGTATGACACAGCTGATAGTACCTGATGAATGTTAATGGCATATCCGGTTTTGCTGCAAGCCTTTTATAAGAAGGTACATCTACAATACAAAGTTATTGCAGTTTGATACCACTGTTACTGTCATGGCTTCTTTCTACAGAATCCTGGGATTTGTAGTTGGTAAGATACTTAGGCTTGCCAGCTACAGAACTCGAGTGCTGAAGTTCAGGGGAATGGACCAAAGCAGTAGTTCTCAATCTGTGGCCCTTCAGATGTTTTGGAGTTTCCCTATCAGATGGCCAAACCAGCATGGCCAATGGCCACAGATTCTAGGAGATGAAGTGCAAAACATATGAAGGATTAAAAGTTAAGAATTACTAGACTAGAGCTCTCTGGCAGAGAATTTGAAGTCCTTCACCAAACTACAAATCCCAGGATTCCATAGAATGTGCCAGAAGGTAAGATAACTTGGAATTGCCCATTTGTTCCTTACATTTTTGCCTCCCTAATTCAGTGCTGACACCCTGAATTCACAGTGGTTTAACAGTATTGCTACTAAGGTTGTCATTTCATCTTGCCTTCACCAATGGGATTATGCAAGGAGACTTGGGCAGCAGCCCTCCTGTTCCTCAGCCCCCACTTCATCAAAGAAAGAATGATGAGGGTATCTATCACCTTCTATTAATATTTATCCTATGCTCCCCACTTATAGTATCATAATGTTATCAGATATTCTCTTCAGTACCAGAACCTCCTGTGGCTGAAATCTCAGGGTTTATAGCCTTACAACCTAGAAGCTGTACTTCAGTAGCAATGTGGTTTATTATTCTTTTTTTTAGTTTAGTATTTATTGATTTTCTCATAACAGGGTACAAAACAATCAATCAATCAACAGACAAAACAAAACATAGCAAACTTATTCCAGGATACGTCACGAAAGTTTGGTATCCAAAAAATTACTATAAAGAAGGTAACTTAGATATGCAATGCAGCACTTTCAAAAGACATCAGTCCACAAGTTTAGGTGGGAGGGAGGGGGTTGTACAGTTGCTGAGTGTTTGTTAACAAATTGTATAAATGGGAGCCATTTCTCAATAAATGAATCAGATTTCACATGTGGTTGGCGTGATTTCATTTTGTCTGACAATTTCTCATTTAACCAGGAATTCCATATCCTTTCCCACCAAGCATCTATGGTTACTTGTCCTGTTTTCCAAACTGCGGCTACAGAAGATCTGGCTGCTGCTAGCAAAAAATGTATTAGCCTCTTCTGTCTGAGGCATTTATTAGAGCTCGTGAATAGCGAGAGAAGCAAAAGCACAGGGCAAAAAGGGATAGCCTGGTTTGTAATTTCTGTTACCACCTTTTCCCAAAAAATCTGCTATTTTAGGGCAGTCTAACCATAAGTGCTTATAGGTACCTGCTGTGCAATAATTTCTCCAGCTTAAGGGAGACAAGCCAGATCTTCTACCTGATAGTGTAACAAGTGTCGAGTACCACTTGTAGATCATTTTTAGCAAGGTTTCTCGGGTCACTGTGGAGCGTGATGTCATTGGGGGAGAGGACCAAACTTGGTTTCACTCCTCATCCAAGAACCTCAGTCCAAGTCTGTTTTCCATATCGTTTTAAATTGCATGTTGTCCCGATGCACCACATTATTTAATAACAGATACAACACGGAAGCTAGACCCTTGGGAGTACAGGGTCCAGCTAGGATGTTATTTTCGAATATTGTGAGAGGTCGTATTAGATTAGCGTTCTTCATAACACTTGTAGTAAAGGCAGCAACCTGACCACCTTGCAACCATGACACTGTAGTGAGAGCTAGCTTAGAAGACAACTCACAGTGAGTCAATACTTGGCCATCTATGAAGAGATCTCTAATTCTGTATACAGATCTCTAATCCTGCCCCTTTCCTCCCATCCCATGTCTTGTCAAAGTTTGTCTGGATGATAAAAGGAGGGGTGGAAGAGAAAGGGACACACAGGAGATGGATCCGGTGAGAGTTATGGAGCCATGGGTTATCCATATGTTTAAGCAATGCTCTCCTACTTAGCTTCTGAAAAAGTAGAGGATATCTTGGCACCTTATCCCCCTCCAGTTCCATTTGCACCCAGTGAATTTTATGGTTCCTGTTAATTAATTGTAATGTCTGACATAACTGGAAGGCTTCGAAATATAATTGAAGGTCTGGGATAGCCAGGCCACCAGACTTTCGCGGGAGGTGGCGCACCACAAGTTTGAACCTTGTGTGTTTCGACTCGAAAATGTATTTGTTGATTAAAGAGGTCCATTTTTTAAAATCCATTCGGGGATGGGTCTAAGGGAATAGTTTGAAAAAGGAAAAATAGCTTTGGGGCCAGAAACATTTTAATCAGTGCAATTCTACCCAAGAGGGAGAATCGAAGTTTTTTCCACCTATCCATTTTTGCTTTCATCCACCATGTTATTTTATCATAATTTCTAGGTACCAATTGTCTAATATCCTTAGTCATACATATCCCTACATAGGTGAAGCCCGATGGGGAAATTTGAATATCAGTAGAGTATTGTAGTTCCTCCAATTTGTTGTGTGTCATTTGCAAGCCCATAAGTTCGAATTTTGTGTAATTTACTCGAAGCCCCGCAAACATGTCAAAAAGCCTTAATATATTTTTTAATACTGGGAAGGATTGATGAGGGCATTTCAAAAAAAGGAGAACATCGTTCGCAAAGAGATTTAATTTGTGAACACGTCCCCCGATTTTAATCCCTTGGAAAGCCGGATCATTCCCAATCAATTCTGCCAGGGGTTCCATAGCTATTGCGAATAGTATGGAGGAGAGGGGGCAGCCTTGTTTCATCCCTCTTTGTATCAGGATATCTGCAGATATCATTTTATTGGCCAATATTCACACTTTGGAGCCTACGTATAATGATTCAATCAAGCATCCGGGAAATTCATTTTTTGTAAGATACCCATTAGGTATGGCCAGTTAAGTCTATCAAACACTTTCAAAATATCTAGGGACATGACAGCTAATGGGTTTTTTGTAGGGGAACTATAGGAAATGATATTTAAAGCTCTATGAATAGCATCCATTATTCGTCTGTTGGGAATAAACCCAAATTGGTCTGCACTAATATAATCGCTTATGAACGAGCTAATATGTTTAGTGATTATTGCAGTAAAAAAAATTGCATCCTGATTTATTAACGATATCGGTCTAAAGGCAGAGGCTGGAGGGGACGGATCCTCTGCCTTAGGAATTGGCACTATGTATGTTTCTAGCCAAGTCTGCAGCTGCAGACCTTGATGTAGAACATCATTGAACAGCTCTAGCAGTTTGAGTGCTAAATCTTCATTCATTAATTTATAGAAGTCCCTAAAGAATCTGTCCACTCCAGGGGACCAACCAAGTTTGACAGGCTGGATTACTTGCCTCAACTTGGTTTCAGAGATAGGCTTCGTTCTTAGAGCACTATGTTCCTCGGTCAGTCATTTAACTTTGAGCGACCGGAGGAATTCTGTTAGTTTTTTCTGAAGGTACCTCATCCTCCGAGTGTAGCTTTGAGTAAAAGACATGAAATTCCCTCATTATACCTTTATAGCATGTCTTTAGGTCTCCTGAGGGTGACTGCAGTGCAGTTATAACTTTTGTCTGCATTTCATTTGACAAGTCTGGCAAGGAGCTTCAAATTCTTGTTGTTATTATCATAAAAATATGCCCTTGTGTAATGGAGGGAGGTCTGTATTTTATATGTGTCTAAGGCTTCAAGTTCTGACTTTCTTTGGAGTAGGGCTAAATGGATTTGTTGGGTATGTGATAATTTATGGAGTTTTGTCATTTGTTCAATTTCAGTCAAAATTTGAAGTCTCCGCTGCTCCTTTATTTTCTTTTGTTGTGAACCCTCTTGTATGAGGCTGCCCCACATGACAGCCTTAAGGCTATCACAAAGTAATCAGGATGTTCCATCTTTGGCATTGTCTAAGCAAAAGTTTTGTATGACTTGCTTAAGTTCAGTCATAAACATTTCATTCTGTAGGAGAGAGGGGTTAACCTCCATATTTTGGGGAGGCAGACATCATTGCTTTCTGACCAGTTGAGGATTATGAGAGCATGGTCTGAGTAAAGGATGACATCTATACTTACTGCTATCACCTTTCTCAGCAGGGATCTAGATACTAAGAGGTGATCAATCCATGAGTACATCTTATGGACTGACGAATAATAGGTATAGTCCTTTGTGGTTGGGTTAGTTAGTCTCCATGGATCTATTAGTGCATGATCTGAAAGTAATTTGGCTATGGGGATGATTGGATCAGAGCTCGATTTGGGAGGGTTTGATCTGTCCAAATGGAGTTCAATGTGGCATTGGTATCCCCTCCTATAATCAGTTCTCCCTGTGAGACCATCTGCAGTAGCTGAAGGAATTTTTTCATGAATGCATATTGGTCTACATTTGGTGAGTAATATGAGGCTATCGTGTATTGGGTCCCTAGAATATTCCCTACCAGTATTAAGTATCTTCCCATGGGGTCCCGGTATTCATTACCCACTTTGAAAGGACATAGTTTACTAAACAAAATTGCAACTCATCGGGCTTTACCGTACCCCTCACCACGTATTGCTCAGCGAAGGTCCACTGTGAGAAGAGTGGCATTGCACCCTTTCTGTGAGTTTCTTGTAGTAGCATTATGGTTGGATTTAGGGTTTAAGCTGCTTCAAGATTTTATTCTGCTTCACACATGGCCCTAGTCCTTGCACGTTAAGCGAGACTACTCTAAGACGGGTCATTGATTTGGGATTGATTTAGGGTGCATGAGTAGCGGTAAACTCCCTGAGATGTCAAGGATGAATCATAGTTTCTAGTGTCTGCTCTCAACAAAGGCACAAGATACCACTCCTCCCAAAACAAGACACCTTATTTCAAGCATGGATACTTTGTCTTTCCTGGGACCTCATCAACTGTAACAATGTAACACAAAACAATTAAAAACATAATTAGTAACAGTAAGCATAGTTGTCTTCCAAGAGGGAGGCAAGTTCAGTCAAGACCGAGTTTCTGGCTAGGACTTATTATACTAGCTACCTCTGGTGAGAGGAGGGGGGAATGTGTGTCGATAGTGAGCAAAACATCAGAGAGATCATAGTCCGAGAGGTCTAGCTACTCACTGTACAGCAAATTGTTCGTAGGCAATGAAAAAGGTTGTGGGTTGTTGTTATAGAGGTAGATCAGCATGAATTCCGCTGAACTGGCCAGTTCCAAAAGCCATCTTCTCGTTTTCCTCCATTCACATGTTATTAGACACCCACTAAGGAGAGATGGCAGCGATTTACTATTGAGTACAGATCAGCTGAGAAGCCCGGTGGACAGTGTAGGCAGTAACCCACCATGATCTTTGCTCAAGTAAGAATCCTATCTCAGTTGTCAAGGCTCAGCTGCATCGTCCATCCCACTGGTCACTGAGTTGCGATAAAGTCTTGGGAGAAGAGGCATCTGTTCAATAGATGCCCATCAATTCAACTACTGGCGTAGGATGCCTCATTTGTCAACATAGGATTCCTGCACATTGCTTTCTGGTGGTCTACACTGTTCTCGGGTGTGTGTGTGAAATGGTCAGTGTTCGAGGTTCCCCCCAGACTGTGGCCAGATCTTCTCCCTCTGTGTGCAGGTTTCAGCAGATAGGACGTCCCTTTTCAGCAAGCTGTTATCGATCCCAGCTGCTGGGTCTCTCAGGGTATTTGCAGTTCAAAGACGGGACAAAGATAACCCTTAGTTGATGGTAGGATTATTAAGTCATTTGACAGCACTGATTTAGCTCCTTTAGGAGGAGTAAGGCGATATCCAATTGTAATTCGATCTGTGTGTCTAGCTTAGGAGTGTCAGTCAATCACTGAGTTGTGGCGTTTCCCACCAAACAAGTCTCTGTGCATAGTGACAGTTAGGGCTACATGGAATAATATGGCCACCTGCTATCACAACAATGGTAAGAACATGGGGAATGTCAGTATAGCAGCTCTGTAGAGGTCTCAGGATCATGGGAAAGGGGTCTAAATACAAAGTAAGATAGTAGAGCCTAGTTCTGCTCATTCATGTCATGTTTTCCTGAGCTTTGCAATTATTTAGTGGGAGAAACCTGCTGGTTATTTATTTTCTGTCCTCCATTTTCTTTGTTAATTGCCACCCCTCCTCCTGAGGGGGGCTTGGGACATGTGGATTCTTTTTGTCATGCAGCGCTTGTTTCTCCAGCTACCTTGGTAGGGGAACATCTAAAGATTCAAATAGGGCTGGAAACTGCATAAGTGTCAAAGCTGTCAGGGAGCTAGAGCCCCACTGGACTATCAGCATAAAGGGGTAGCCCAATCTGTACTTCACCCCATTTTGCCTGTGGAGAGTGGTGAAGGGTTGAAAGGCCTGTCACCTTTTGAGGGTGTTTACCAAGAGATCATTATAGACAGTGATCTGACTGTCATCGTAGCGGAGATCTTTGACTGCTGTCAAGGTGGTCATTATTGCCACTTTCTTTGCGTAGTGGGTGAATCTGATTAGGACATCTCTAGGTGGCTTGTTGTCAGGTCGCTTCCGCCCTAGAGAGCAGTGAAGCTGCTCAATGTCTGTCAGCGTAAGGACAGAGCTTGGGGCAACCTTATTTATCCACTCTATCATTGTGTCCACTAGTTTTTCATTAGGGATGTATTCAGGGATCCCCTTATTTCTGATGTTCTGTCTTCGTTCCCTGTCCCTCAGATCTTCGATTTTTAACTGCAGCTGCAGATTATCTTCCTCTAGCCTTTTAATTCGATTTTCATGACGAACCTCTCTTTGGAACGACTCAGACATCGCCCTTTCTAAGTCTTTGATCTTTTCTGAGATCAAGGACAATCTAGAGTGCAGAGGTTCTAATGCTGTTTCCCAGTCACAAACCAGTTGCTCCTTCAATTTTTCCAGCTGTTCCGCAAGGGATAAATCTGCCATCGGGAAGAATCCCAGCCTACCTCCTCTTGGAGTCTTGGAATAGCCTTTCATCATAGGGTCTGAAGCAGCAGAGTCATCCTGTTCAGGGCTAATCTTTGCCTCTTTTGTGGACGGGTAGTAATCTGTAATTGATTGCTCTGTAGTCCTCTTGTCACTGGTTGTATATAGCTGGTCTATGGGCTAATATTATTTATGCCTTCTTCTTGCCTTTATAGTAGCTTTAGTTGCCAGTTTGGTTGGAGCTCAATGATCACATGTCTGCCATGTTTCTTGGCAAACCATGCCCACCCATTTATTATTATTTTTAGTCCTTTTCATTTTGCTCTAGCAAAATCTCAGCATATACAATTCAGCAGTGTCTCCTCTCTTCTTCTGGATGGATTTTCTGCCTGACTCTAGTCCCATTGAGTCTAAGTGTAACCTGGCTCACAGATTTTAGTCTTCTGGTTTATTTTACAATAGAATCTTCCACTAGAAGTCTGCTAATATTTCACTTTTATTTCAGAATATTTAACCAATGCAGATCTGGTGGAAAGTGATGAGACAGAGGAAAATGCTGTGAACAAATTCTTGGGTAAGATACCTTGTATTCCACTCTTCTTTACATTTGTGCCACCATAATTCAAGACTGGGGAGCAAGCATGGTGTAATGGTTTTAGTAACGACGCCACATAAACACAAAAGGGTGCACATACCACACGACATCACCCTTTCGTGTTTATGACCTAGTCAAAACCCATACTTTTAAATTGATGGCCGAAGCCAACAATTGATCACCCGTGGCACTTTAGTGCTGGCATTGCTGGCGTGTGAAACCTTGTGTCATTGTACTCATGTGAATGAAGCAAGAATGGGCGGTCCAGTGCAAACACTTCCAGGTGAGATCGCAGCAGCCAGGAGAGTGACACACTTTTTATTATCATCTACCCCGGGTTACTTGAAAGTTTTTTAGTGTATTTAGGTGCTTGGTGTAACTTTTTTAGTGTTCTTTTTGTTTTGTTTTTTTGAATTTCCTGCGCGAGCATCTTTTTGCGAGAATCTGCGGGATTTTGAACGAGGAAGTGAACAGAGCTCCGTTCACTTCCTCTTTCATTGCCAGGGAAATCTTTGCCAGGAAAGCAAGGTAAACGTGGTGGGAAGCGTTCTTTTGCTGGCATAAAATTGGGTTTTTTATGCCACCAAAAGAATTGTTTAAGGGGCTCGTCTGATAAAGTCCCTGGTGTTGAGGGAAACTGTATACCCCATATTACTGGAGCAGGGATCCATCTCCTTTTTATCATAATAAGGAAGGTGAGAGGAGAACTGGGCACCATTTCTTCTTTCCCCTCAACAATTTCAGGCCTTGTCAATGAAAGAAAAAACAATGAGTGAGAGATTTTATTCCAATTCCCTCTATATTTTGATGCAAGTCCCACAGCTAGGAGAGTCATACTGTTGATATTACTTTGAATATCAAAAGTAATATTTTGAAAATGTTACAACATTTATTATAATATTTCCATAAGAATTTCAAATAAGTCTGCTTATACTTTTGGAAGAGGTATTGGCAAGAAAGCATACCCCCAATATTCCACAAATGAAAACTGGGAGCTTGTCTAGACGAGAGGAAATAATCCTCATTCCTGCACATTATTGAAAATTCTCAGAAGCATTCTTTTGTCTCTGCGATCCATCAGCAAAAATGATAAGCTGACAAGCTATCTGCGTTTGAAGTTCAGACACTCACAAATCAAGATGGCAGCAGTAAATTAGCATGTTATATGCTGCTGCCACTGCACAGTATTTTTTTTAATATTAAAGCAAAGATGCACAAGTGCAACCTTCTGCTTTAAAAAATTGTTTTGGCGATCGGCGGAGCAAAGAAGAGCACAGTCACTAATTTGAAAATCCAACAGGGTGCTTTTGGCACTGCCTTGCTGGCAAGCCTACCCCTCGCATATGGCCAACCAATCAGATCTCTGAGATTGTGCAGCAAATCAAATTGGTTGTCCTAACAGGAGCTAATGTGCATTTCCTTGCATTATTTTTTTAAAATACGGGGAAAGCCCCTAGGCTTCTCCTGTGCAGTACATGGACTTTTTCTCCCTCCTCCTTCTGAATAAGATGAATCGCCATGGGATCTCATTGGGACAAAAGGTATTCCTAGCAAATTCTGTGAGAAATATTTTCACCATCTAGACAAGCCCTGGGACACCTGTGGCCTTGCAACATCACAATGTGGTCAAAATGGAAAGATTATTAATGAAGCATAATAATAATAATAATAATAATAATAATAATGAGTTATTTATTACCCCCCTCTCCCCTCAGGATTGGGGCGGGGTACATACATTGCAATACACACAGTAATACAGTACAGTTCATCACATACAATTTAATACAGTTCAGCAAGTTATACAATGTTATACAGATCAGAAATCAATACATAGTACAGCAGTTATACATTACAGACAGTTGCACAACGAAGATAATGTAAATGCCAGTAGGTGGTGCTGCTGGCATGCAGATGACACCGCAGAAGTGACCCTTTTTTTCAGAATGCATTGTACATTAAATAAGTGACTGCTGCTGTTGTTTTTCTTATTGGAAACCATATTAGTAGTTTCACAGCATGTCGCCCCAGCTCTTAGTGTGCTGGTCCTCATTTTACCAATTTTTTATGGAAGTCAACCTGGGGGCCCTGGGATCGAACCTATGACCTCTAGATCTAACATGAGTTGTTGGCTGCAGTTTTGGCTGCATTAGCTTACTGCGCCACCAGGGCCTCAAAGAAATTAGGACAGGCTTGAGCAGTTTGCTTTTGCCTGAGCCTACTAGGAAGGGCAAGACTCTGTCCCTCCTTTCCTCTTCTGCCATGCTGAGTAAATTGAATGCAAACTACTTTTATACATTAAACTCAGTCTGCAGCAGTTGAAGTAAGCTGAGGACAAAGAGTGAAAGTCGGAGAAGAAGAGAGAAACTAAGACATTTTAAAAGCAACTGAAAAAGTGGGACAACAGAAGATTAATCAGGACTGTCCCTGCCAAATCAGGACAGCAGGGGGTATAAGGTAGTGATAAATAGCATGGGACCACAACTGAAGTCTGGCTTCAGTTTAGAGCCTCTCAATCTGGGGGCTTGTCTACATTGACCATTTAATCTGGGGCCAGTCCAGAACATTATGCTCCAGACTGACCCTGGGTTGACCACTATGACAGCCACACATACTGGGCCGAATCCAGTGCAATGGTGTTTTGTCGTTCACACAGGCCACTGGCCCATCACCTGCTGTTGGCGCCACCTCCACCTCACTGGCCAAGCAGCTCCCTGCAAGAACTTGGCCAGTGGCATTGCTTCTGTGGACGTCAGAATGGGCATCATGATCAACAAGGAGGGGGTTGTTCTACCATCCTCCCTCACTGATCACATGAGTGCTCCATTCTGAACATAGCAGAAGCAACGGCAGTCTGAGAAACACAGGGAAGGGGATGGATGTCATGGTATGCAGCCCCTCTGAGCATTCTGTTCAGAGGGAACAAATAGCAGAAACAACAGTGCACGAGGAAATAGGCTCCCCTTTGCATACCTAGGTGTGTAGATGCATGGAGACATGGAGACAGATGAAAAAATATCCTTTTCCAGTTTTATTTCAAGTTCTAAAACACTATGGAAATAAAATACATTCTGGCTACTTCAGCCAGGTTACAAAGCTAAGAAAAAATCTTCACTGTCTGTGTCCTTCTCTCACAGACTGCAATGCAAAGCAACAGTTTTGTTTTCCACATAGAGAACTGATTAGCGCTAAACCATAACATTAGCTGCGTTCATAGGTCGATCTGTGAGAAAAGAGAGATAAGACAGAAGCCTGGAAAACTTCTCAGGCTTAATGAATGTTTGTATTCTGTCTGACCTCCGACAAAGTCGTAGCCAGGCCTGCTGAAAAACAGGCCAAGTCAGACCAGAATTTGCCTACCTTGAAAATTTATCTCCAAGGACTATGGATACAATAGCACTGCAATATCCATTTTCCTTGACAGTGTATCCTAGCTGGAGCCGCTGCCACTGCCTCCTCATCAGCCAAGCAGCTCCGTGGAAAGCCTGCCTGGAGTGCCATTGCTCTATGGCTGAGGGCAGAAACGGGGCACCCGTGCAATCAACGTGGAGGGGTAGAGCAACCTCCTCCTTGTTGATCACATGTCTGGGTACCTGTTTCTTTCCTCAGCAGAAACGATGGAGTGCTGGGCAGAGGGAGCAAGATTGCTAGCTGTGACATCTCCAGGAGGTGTACAGCCATGCGATCTAGGAGGGTGTGTGTGTCACTCTACCACTTACTCATTGATCACATGGGCACCCACCCGTTCTGGCCTCAACGGAAGCTCTCACAAGGAGCTGGTTGTCTGGTGAGGCAGCGGCAGCAGCAGCTTCTCAGCACAGGGTAAGAGGAATGGCACTGCTTTTGCTATGTGGACAACTGGATTGGCTAAACTGGACCCGATGCAGCTGTCAACATGCCAACAAAACCCAAAGCCACTCTGGGGGTTTCCGGCAAACATCAGAGTTTTCCCTGACTTAGCTTAGTGCGGGGCAAAGTTGGGTTAAGAGCCAAAAACTGCAGATCCTCCTCAGAAGTAGCCATACATTGTCTGGACTGCCAGCACCAGATTCAGGTTAAGTACGGTGTTTTGGGCCTGCGTAGACTAGCCCTGGAAAATTTTTGAGTTGCTTGTTTCTTTTAATTCTTGTATTACAGAAACAGCATCTCAGCCTTTTCCCATTTCAGCTCAGTAGTGCTTCGACTTGTCTCCCTCACTGGATTTGCCATCAGAATGTAATTTGTCCTCCCACAAGTCAAGCCATCTGGATTATTTTACTTGGTGTATTTTTTTGTGTGTGGGGGGGGGGAATCAAAAGGCTCTGACAACTTAGTATTCATCCAAATGCCAGAAGTGGCAGGACATTTTGCAGCACAGCCCTTTATAAATACCTATAAATAAGCCAAACATATGTTCTTCATTCTTGATTCTTGGCTGTGGCATCTCTAGCCTAGCTGGTCTAGCTACCAGATTCCTGTGCAGAAGACATGTTTGTAGAGCAGGTCTGCATCTGCAAAAACAAAGGTTGGGAGTGATCTTGGAAATACCAATTCTTCTTCAGTACCATTACACACTACCACCACCCGTTTGTGTTTCTGGCATTTCCCTGATTATCAAGGCTAGTCTTAGAACCAAGTAGCTCTCTAGGTGTGGATCATCTCACATGCTCTTCCATTTTTGTAACATATGACCATGCCTTTTAGTTACTGCACAACACTGCTGCATGATCTGTATGTCTGAATCATATACATACTCATATTTTGCTCACCTCCCAGAAAAACAAGTGTTGTGTGGGGAGGCTACTGACTGGGCCAAAAGAGTATGTTGGGAATCTATGGAATCACTAGACAATGACCCTGTTTTTTCTATACATGCAAAGTGAAGGATTGCAGTCTTAAAATTAGAACTTGAAACATGATTGTATATTTCAGAATTTCCAATTGGTTTTTTAATTTTTGATTTATTTGAAGCCTGTATATTTCTTGTTTATTTTGGAGAATTCGCACAGAAGACCACATTCAGGTAATCAATAATGTTAAAAATATACTAGTTGTACCCGGCGTAACATAAGCTGTTAAAAAATTGCCCCCCAAAGTCTGGTAGACTTCACAACAACCCTGTAAGGTAAGCAGGTGGGTTTTTAAATTCCTCCTCCCCCTTCTCAGCATTCCACACTTTTCCTGGAATTGCTGAGGGTGACTCGCTCTGTTGTCCTGCTGCTATCGCCACCAGTTGACTGCTTGGGTCCCATTGCAGACAGTCTGTCAACACTGCTGCCAGTTGACTGGCTGGGTCCTGTCCTGTCGTAGTGGTAGCAGCAGCATCCCACCGCCACCACTGCCAGTTGACTGGCTGGGTCTTTTCACAGCAGTGGCGGCAGCGTCCTACCACCACCGCCAGTTGACTGCCTGGGTCCCAATCTGGGCCATAGATGGAGTGGCAGGAGTGGATTGTGAGGTGGAGAGGGAATTTGCATGTGGGTGGTGAATGGTTGGGTATGTTTCCTGAGCAGCCAATCAGCACACTGGGAAAGGCAATATACCAAAAAGAATTTATATATATATATATATATATATATATATATATATATATATCAATCTAGTTTCTTGACGTGGGAAAACACAGAAGCTTGAAGAAACATGTGGCATATAATTATTTGCTTGTAATTAATTCCTTTTCCAGTAACCAAAGTTATATTATGATGGTAACTTAATGAGGGATAATGTCTTAACCCTTTACTAAGAGTAGTGCACTGGGTTTACTGGTTTGGGTTGAAGACTCTTCTAGGCACTAACTCTCTGCAGGGCCATAAAGACTAAAGGTTTTAAAAGCAGACAAGTGACCAGAGTGACTCCAAGTAAAATTAGGGTAGAGAGAAGCAATCAGGTTGAGGAGCAGCTGATTTTGCAGCAAAACAATTATTTTTTTTATTCAAAAGATTGAAAAAGATAGCAGTAGAGACTAACAGAACAGTCTATATTCAATACAAGCAGTTAATAGTTTCTCAAAGGAAAAAGAGGGGAATTATGACATGGGTACTAAAAACCCTACTCCTGACCAATCTAAGGGGGCTAGAGAGATGCAGCTACACTTAAGGGACTACAGACTAAAACACACATGGATTTTCTCGCCCTCTGATGCCAAAAAGAACTGGGGTGGCTGAAGATCTGGAAGAAGGAGAGAGAGAGTAGAGGATTCTGTGTGGAGGATTCAAAATGAAAGAGATCTTCTGGAGAGAACTTCTGGAAAGGAGAGAGAGTAGAGAAAGAGATGCTCGCTCGCTCTGGCCTATATATAGAGCCCTTTTCTTACTTGGGGGCTGTCACCTGGAGTGAAGAGACACCTTTGGGTGGGGGGTGATATTTTATTGGAGGGTTCAAAAGATCCCATCTGCATAGAGTGGAGAGTGCAAAGATTGTTTTGGTCTGTGTGCAAAGGGCAGATGTGAACCTGACCCCTGCCTTTCACCCTCTGGGCACTGGTAATGACTCTTGGATGGTCTGGGGAGATGAACAATGGAGTTGCACACATGAGACAATGCCAGTCAGGTATATTTCTTTGCCCTCTTTCAAATCCAAATAGAATTCCTCAACACCTCTGGAAACTGCACAATACCTTACAATGGGGGAGGGGTCTATCAGTCTGAACCCATTTGGCAGGGTCTCCATTAAGTGGAGAAAATAAGACAGTTAAGCACTAATTCCTCTCAGTGAGACCATTTCCTTGTCAGCAGGAGGCAGGGAAATTCTAGTTTGTACTTTAAAATGAGGCATGACTTTCCAAGATGGACAGGAGTCCAGGTTTTTCACTGCCCTAGCTTTCCAATATATGCCACTCACAATATGTGCAGGCTCTAGCAGGAGGCAGCTCCTTGCCTTAAGCATCAAATTCTACTGGCAATTCATATTTATCGAGCATAACTTGTAACACCCTTTTGTGGCAAAACTCTAATGTGTTCCTAACTTGTATACGAGGTCTGTCTATTAAATAACTAGACTGTGTTTCTAACTTTCACACAAAGCTGGGAGAACTGATTGTGAATGCTTGAGTGGTGACCTTGAACATGTCTGAACCTGCATGACAAACATCAACACTCTTGGCCATTCAGTTAATTGTCAGTCATCATTTAAAGCAACTGTGTTGTCTGTTGTGTGCTGGAAAAATGCTAAGTTTAAAAATCGAGCAACGTGTCAATTTGAAATTTTTAGTAAAATTGAACAAAACAACAGCATTTTTTTCATATGCTTACTGAGGCCTATGGGGAAGACCACATGTCTCATGAGCATGTGTTTGAGTGGCACAAAAGATTCAGAGAAGGACATGAGAATGTGGAAGACAATGAATGCCCTGGACAACCTTCCATTTCAAGAACCGAAGAAAAGCCAGATTGTTCGAGAAGACCACTGACTCAGTGTCCAAATGATAGCTGAAGCCATGAACATTGACAAAGACACTGCATGGAAAAAAATTTCATGCGGATCTCAACATGAGAAAATTTGTGCCAAGATGATCCCTAAGGTTCTCACACCAGAGCAAAAAGAGTGCCACAGGGAAATTTGCTCTGGCATTCTGCAGCAACTTGATGTGGACCCAAACCTTTTTTTCCCAAAAAAAAATCTTTCCTTGTGATGAAACCTGGATCTTCCAGTATGATCCTGAGACAAAACAACAGCTAATGCACTGGAAAACACCATCATCACCAAGAGTGAAAAAGCACGTCAAAGCAAGTCCACATGCAAAGCCACACTCATTGTTTGTTTTTGTTTTTTACATCAAGGGCATAATTTTGACAGAATGGCTTCCAGAAGACAGAACAGTGAACCAGCATTATTATAAGGAAGTTTTGACAAAGCTGAGAGAAAGTCAGGGGAGAAAAAAAAGGCCAGAACCATGGGAAGATGGTTTCATTCTTCATCAAGACAATGTGTCTGCTCATACAGCACTTTCTGTGAAGCAGTTTTTGGCCGATAAAATGCATTACTACACTTGAACATCCTCCATATTTGCCAGATTTGGCACCATGAGACTTTGTTCTTTTCCCTAAAGTGAAATCGGTGCTTAAAGGAACACATTTTGAGTCAATTGATGCAGTATGAAGAAAACAGCAGATGTGTTGAAACAGCTGACAGAAACTGATCTGCTCCATGCCTTTGACCAGTGGAAAACAAGACTGCATAGGTGTGCGAGTGTGAATGGGAAGTATATTGAAGGGGACAAGCATTAGAATTGTAATACATATAAATAAAGATGGGTTATTGTATCAGTCTCATTATTTAATAGACAGACTTCATATTTATGGCATGTGTATGGCTTCACTAAAATGTGGAGCAGACTCTTCATGCCCTTCCCTTTCACAAGTAGTAGGAAATTTTGTGAAGACACCTCTTTTTTGTTCTGTGATATAGATCCACTAGAAAGTGATGAGAATGAGACAGATACTGTGCCAGAAGGTAAGATAACCTGGGTTTGACCTCTTCTTATTCAAGCTTGTGCTCCCCTATTGGATACTGATACCCTGAGTTACAACTTTTTGTTAACTTTATTGATGATACGATTGTTGTTTTAGGGATCAGCATTTCCAGATTTATCTTCTTTACCTCACTAGTTTCTCCTTTTCTCAATCAGAAGGATTATCAGCCGAATTCTCTACTTACTTTAGTTCTTGGAAGAATGTAATTTATCTCACAGAGTTGAGGAATCTAGTTTTGCTTTTTTAAAAAAACAAATTCAATCTTTGATTAGAAGTGTGTGTATGTATGTGCATGCATGCATGTATCACCTCCTTGTATTTCAGAAGACTTTGGACGTTTTCAGACGATCCTTGCAGTGCAAGGATCGCCCGGGACAGTTTCGTCACAGCAGCGCGGCAGGGGGTCGATTTCAGATGACACCGTCCCTGTTGCAAGATCGTCCGTCCCTCTTGCACTAAGGCTTGGAGCCTGCCGCGCTATATTCGACAAGATTTTATTCACTGAACTAACAGCTCAGTGTTCTTCCTCATATTTCACTGCCAGAAGTGACAGAACATAAGGGAGATTTTCAGACCGCGTTTCAGCGTGCCTAGGGCGGGAGGAACTTTCGGGAGAGGGATGGCGATCTTGCGCAGCAGGGGGCGTTTTCGGACACCGTTGTCCCTCTCCCGAAACCGTCTGTGTCACTTCCGTGAAGCTTTGGAAGCCTCAGCGCCATATTTTAATCACGGGCAACCTCCATGATTAAAATATGGCTCTGCGGCTTCCGAAGCTTCACGGAAGTGACACGGATGGTTTCGGGAGAGGGACAACGGCGTCCGAAAACGCCCCCCTGCTGCGCAAGATCACTGTCCCTCTCCCGAAAGCTCCTCCCGCCCTAGGCACGCTGAAACGCGGTCTGAAAATCTCCTTTGCTAGGCAGCCCCTTAAAAATTCTTAAAATAAACCAACTATATATTGTTTATTCCTAGTGTCTGATTGTTGGACTCGAGCTTGGTGGATCTGGGTAGCAGATCCCTATGGATAAAACCTGATCCAGCATAGCAGATCAGGAATATTTCCCACTACCACTGAGAGACAGAGAAAAGGTTTCAGAAGTTATTAGATTAGAAATGCTTACAAATCAAACCCAAAAATAAATAGAATCTTAGCTTAGAAGTTCAATATTCTTTTCTTCTCTTTTTATGTGAGAAGACTCCATCAACACTAGTGATGCTGATCTACACAAAAGTGATGAGACTCACGGAAAAGCTTTGCGAAAATTAGCGGGTAGGGACCTTCAACTATCTTCCTGTTCCTTAAGTATGTTCCCCTTTCAGTTGATGTTGTCCTCCTGCATTGTGGCAGCTTGTTAACAGTGTTGGTGCTAACCGAGAGTGCATCCAGATTGACTAAAAAGCCCCATAGTCCCAGATTTTGTTCCTGTTCTTTCTGGTTTTATTTTGAAGATCCATGTACATTTTGTTTTAATCCCAGAATATTTTCTGTCAGCTCCCAGCAAAACCAGAGACTTTTGATACCAGTAAACCAGGTTGGTTTATTTTAACCCCTAGTTATTCAGTGACTGGTAAACATAAAGAAGCTGCTTTCACAGACTATTATGTTTGTGTTGTATACCATTATTTGAAAGTCTTCCTTTCTTAAAATGTTTTGGAAATGTCAGTAAACACTGCAGTCTGGTGTGTTGTTTTTATCCCACTTTGGTCAACAGGACTTAAGACACATTCTTAGGAATATTGATCTGGGGATCAAATTCTATTGACCTCTGCTGATTTACTTGGGAGTAACCATGCATAGAGTGTGACTGCATGCAGGCTTAGTGGAGGAGTACAGCCAAAATTAGGCAATATCCTTCTTAACCTCCAGGTGCCAGCATCTGCTTTAGAAGTTGTCCTGTGTTCAGGGCTGGTTTAAGACACCAGCAGCATCAGCATCCGCAGGGGGCACCATCATTTTGGGGGGTATAGTAACCCTCCTCCTGCAAAAACATTATTAGTAATAATTCGAATATCCTGTACTGTGAATAGCTTAGGTGAGTTAGGTTACATTGACCTGAAATAAACATATGGGCCCCCCAAAATAAAGCATTGCAGGGGCCCCCAAAATTCCTTAAACCGGTCCTGCCTGTGTTTAGGGCTTTATCCCCAGTAGTGCTTCATCCTGCTTTCATATTCTTCACTCCTTTGAGTGGCTAGCCAGCTCCATAGTTTGTGGCTTGTGTCTCTAGATTTTTCCATATCTGGATGGCCTGCTCAAATCACAAGGCCCTAAAAAATGCAAGTGCGCTGCACATGGAAGGCTGCTGACTATGGAAGGAGAGCTATATGGGGATTCATGGGAATCATTGGACAGTGTTGCAACCTGTGTATATGGAAGTAGTAGCATCACTTTCCAATAACTGGACAGCACAATCTTGTAAGTTATGAATTATTATGCTGTATTTCTGAATTTAAAATGTAATTTTTTGTTTATTATAGGAAAGTCACATTCTAACAAAAAATCCAAAAGGCCACATTCAGGTAAAGGAATTAGGTTAAAGCTTATATTATCTACCTGTTTTATTTATTTATTTATTTATATTTTTGTTAAACATATAAATTTGACATGTGAAATATATATAATACATAGTTATATGCAAAAAAATTAAATAACTACTAACCTCTCCCACCCTATTACACTTCCTATCCAACCTTACCTATGTATTCTGAAAACTATTACCTCTTCTACTATGACATTTTCTTGATAATTTTGCTATTTTTGTTTTTCTTTTTCTTCTTTCTTACTTTTCTTCTTTCTATTCTTACCCAACTACTTCATTTTCTTTATCATTTCATACTTCCCTTATTATAATTATTATCGTTATTTTTTTCCCCTTTTACACATTTCCTCACATATTTCCAGAGATTTTTATTGGAAAACAACACATTTTCTATCTTTTAAAAAACTTGTTTCTTTTTTCTTGTAACTTTTAATTGCTGCACATTCTCCCCACTTGATTTTTAAATATTCAGATTATTAATTCCAGTCTTCTTGTTGTTTTTCCAAAGATCTTCCTTTTAAAAGAGTTGTTCATCTGTCCATCTCCACCATCTCGTACATTTTTACAAGCCAGCCATCTATTGTTGGAGTTGACTCACTCTTCCACATCTTGGCATATATGATCCAAGCTGCTGTTAGCATATAAAATAGAATCTTTCCACTTTCTTTTTCCAATTTGTCTTCAATCATGACTAATAAATAAATTTCTGGCTTAAGTGGGAGAATGATATTTAAAATTTCATTTATTATCTTTCGTATTTCTATCCAATAAGTTTTAGCAGATTTGCAGCTCTACCACATATGGTAAAACGTACCTATAGAGTGGTTGCATTTCCAGCTGTTGCTTTTGGAATCCTTGTACATTTTGGATAATTTATATGGAGACAGATGCCATATGAAATACATTTTATAACTATTTCCTCTGACATTTTGACACAAAGTGAATTTCATTCATTTTGTCCACATTTTCTCCCATTGTCTAAATTCAATAGGATGCCCTATATTCTGTGCCCACTGTATCATGTTATCTTTTACCATTTCCTCTTCCATTTCCCATTTCAGTAATGTTTTATAGAATCTCATGATCATATTTTTGTTTCCCATTTGGATTATGTTTTCTCATATTGATTTATTAATCTCAATGTCTTCTAATTTCAAGTCTATTTTATATCTTTCTTTGATCTGTCTATACATATACCAATGACATTCTATTCCATCTTTTGACATTTCTTCTTGTGTTTTTACCACCTGTTGATTATATCTCTTTATATGTAATCCATTTTTTTTGTAGGTATACCTTCTTTACTGAACAATGCTTCGTGTGGAGATGCCCATATTGGTATCTTTGGGCATAGTCTAGTTTTATGTTTCTTCCAAATCCTTAACAGAGCTTTCCTAATAAAAGGATTATTAAATTCTCTGTTGACTTTATCTTTACTGTAGAAGAGATAAGCCTGCCAAACATATCTGTTACCATCTCCTTCTATTTTCAATAATCTTTCATCTTCTAATAGCACCCAGTGTTTTAGCCACATTAAAAAGCAAGCATCGTAGTATATATTTAAGTTTGGGACATTTAGGCCTCCTCTTTCTTTAACGTCCTGTAAGATTTTCATTTTAACTCTTGGCTTCTTTCCTGACCATATGACTCTTGAGATGTCTTTTTGCCACTCGTTTAAATCTATTTCATTATGAAGTACAGGAATTGTTTGAAATAGGAATATTAATTTCTGTAAAATATTCATTTTTATTGCAGCAATTCTTCCAAGAGAAGAAAGTTTTAAACTTTGCCAATTTTTCAAATCTTTTTAAACTTCTGTCCTTTATTTGTTATATTAATCCCAAGATATCATGCTTTTTAAAGCAATTTTAAAGCCAGATTTTTGAACCAATTCTGTTTCTTCCTTCTTAATTATATTTTTAGTAATTATTGCTGTTTTGTCTTTGTTTATTTTTAGTCTCAACATTTCTTCAAATTCCATCAGTATAGCCATTAAAGTTGTTATTTCTTCTAGTGGACCTCCCAATGAAATTAATAAATTATCAGCATAGACTCTTAGTTTGTAACTGTATTTGCCAATTTTCACACCTTTTATTTTTGTTTCTTCTCTTATTCTTTTACATAGCATTTCTATAAAAAGTAGGAATAATAATGAGGATAGCAGACAACCTTGCCTCGTACCTTTTTGAATTTGTAGATCTTTTGCCTTCTCCCCATTGATTATTATTTTTGCAGATTGGTTATCATATATGGCTTCAATCCAATTTATAAATCTTGGTCTGGCATTTATTATATTCAAAATTTCAAGCATCATTGTCCAATTAACACTGTCAAACGCCTTCTCATCATCTAAAAATATAAAAACCAATTTTTTATTTCTATAGTTTTCATGGTATTCAATCAAATTAATATGGAAGTAGTAGCATCACTGTCCAATGACTGGACAGTGCAATCTTGAAGTTATGAATTATTATGATATATTTATGAATTTAAAATGTATTTTTTTGTTTATTATAGGGAAATCACATTCTATCAAAAAATCCAAAAGGCCACCTTCAGGTAAAGGAATGAGGTTAAAGCATATATTATCTACCTGTTTTCAAAACTGCTAGTTGTAGCCCCCCCCCCCGAAGTTAGAAAGCTGGAGGACTAGAAGCATAAATTAAACTGCCTTCTAGTAGAAACAATTTCCTGACAGCAGGAAAGGTTGGAATCATTTACAATGATCCTTAAGCTCTGAAAAGAGAGGAAGGGAAAGATTGCATTTGGGCAAATCCCTCATACCATGAGGAAACAATGCTGGAGAGGGCAACGCACAGAGACAGAGGCACTGGTCCTTTCCTTCTTAGGCACAGGAAGATGAGCAGGGGGAGGGAACATTGGGGGTCAGAGGAAATACATCTTCTGGCATTTAGCCTTAGAGAGGCTAAGGTGCCGTTTACACGATGAAAATGTAGTGAGAAGAATTTGTGTCCAACCCTGGTAGTTTACACGTACATCGGGTCGGTACCGAGCCATTAAGAAGGGGGGGCACTTTTTATCCGACAACCCACGGGACTTCTGTCCTGCAGTTTGTGGCGGGTTTTTAATAAGGCATGGGAGGATTCGGAAAATTGGACGTTTAAACAGCCTGGGACAAGATATCTTGGCACTAGGTGATGACCAGAAATTGTTGGCAGGGGTGGGCTCAGAGATCATAGACCAGAGTAGGAGAGGTCAGTTACCCCTTCAAAAGATTCAAAAGATTCAGCCTCACCAGCTGAGAACAAAGGCTTCCCTTCCAGCTGCATGTGGGTTTATGTATGTTTCTGTGCACTAAGTCACCCTGTTAAATGGATTTTAAAGCTGCAAACCTTTCAGCCTCAACCTCTCCCCAACCCCCGCATGGTGGGGTTAATTTTTAAAGGGACAGCACAGGGTTTAGCCACTGATTGCTCCTTCCTCCCCAGTTTAGCTTGCTTTAAATGGTGTTCTTTCAATTTGAAAGGACAGCACAGGGTTTAGCCACTGATCGTCCCTTCCTCCCCAGTTTAGATTGCTTTCAATGGTTTTCTATCAATTCGAAAGGACAACACAGCGTTTAGCCACTGATCGCTCCTTCCTCTCCAGTTTAGATTGCTTTAAATGGTGTTCTATTAATTTGAAAAGACAGTACAGGGTTTAGCCACTGATCGTCCCTTCCTCCCCAGTTTAGATTGCTTTCAATGGTTTTCTATAAATTCAAAAGGACAGCACAGGGCTTAGCCACTGATTGCTCCTTCCTCCCCACGTTAGGTCACAGATCGCTCATTCCTCCCCTCATCCCCTCATTGCCTCATCCCCAATGCAACACTCATTCATCCCCTCATCCCCAGCACAGAAGCTTGAACAAACATTTGAGCCAGCCAATAGCATCGCTTGTGGCGCAGAATTCTAAACGAAGTACATCACTGAGGTTGTGAAAAAATGAATAATCGCATCCTTGATTGACAGCTAAAAAAAATTCCCAGGACCGTAAACTCGTGTAAACAAAAAACAACAACGGGGGAGTATATAGTGGGGGAAGATACATATCATGGGACATGATGCCATGTAAACAATGATCCTGGGATCTCCCAGGATATCCAGTTCAGAGACAAAAATTGTGTAAACAGGGAGGGACGAATACAGGATCAAGAAGTCCCGTGACGCCCGTGACAAAAACTACCGTCTAATGGGCACCTAAGAGAGCCAGAGGGACATCCTGTAATCCTGAAGCATGGGCTCAGCTCTCTTCCACCTAAGAAAGGATTATGAGAGAAGAATTGGGTAGCAGTGCCTTCTGACCTCCAACAGTGTTTCAGGATTTTTCTACCTAAGAAAGAATGAGGTTAGATTTTATTACAGCAAAATGTCAGCATTTATCCTTTCTCCCCTATCCACCTCATCAGCCTCCTGTTCTCTTCCTGTTGCATTTTCCAGCTTGATATCTTTCCCATTTACCCTTGTTTCTTAAGGAATCTAGCTTGGCTCATTAATCTGAGCCATTTGGATTCTTCCACTAGGTACTTTTCCTGTGTAATCAAAGGGAATCTGGCAACTCAGTACCGTGCTATATATATTCCATTTTAAGAAATGGGTAGAAATTTTGCAGGCCAGCTCTTTAGCAAATAAACAAACTGTATATTGTTGACATCTAGTTTTTGGTTGTTACCTCCCTAGCCTGGCTGAGGTAGTGTCCAGATTCCTAAGCACAAAGCCTATTTCTGGAGGGCAAGTCAGGAAAACTTCCCAGTCTTGACTGGAAAACAAGGGCTTTGGGTTTGTTTGTTTTTTAAACAAAGAAATTCCTAGAAATCAAATTCAACAATTAAACAGAATCCCCAGACTAGAATTTTAATATGTTTTTTTCATATTTAATATATTTTCTTTTCTTTCTGTAGGATTCATCAACACGGGTCATGCAGGTCAACTGGAAAATGATGAGACAGAGGAAAATCCTGTGTCAGAAGGTAAGACAGCTGGAATTGCCCTCTTCCTTACATTTGTTCCCCTCCCCACCCACCCCCATTTGATGCTGATACTTTGATTTAATTCTGTTGGTTAATTTTTTTTCGGATGGTAAAATTGTTATTTCAATGATGGGAACACACAATGTTTGCTTAGACAAACCAGTGGCAGCACTAAGGGGCTGCGGAGAGGCCGAACCACACCAGGTGACACTATTGGAGGAAGGAATGACACCAGCCTTCGTAACACCACAGAGACAAATTATTACATTTGGGAGAGAGAGAAAGAGAGCGAGAGAGAGAGAGAGAGAGAGAGAGAGAGAGAGAGAGAGATCACACACACACACACACACAGAGTATATATATACGTATATATACTTGCCTTTGTGAACTTATGCCTATCATTAAAAGTGTCAGTACTTCAGACGTTACTTACTTACTTACTTTACTACCTTTCTCCTAATATGGTACCTAAGGTAGCTTACAAGTGCTTCCACAGTACTCCATCCTACATTCATATCCTCCCTTTTTTTGAACTTTGCTCTGTGGTTGCCCTACTCCAGGACCTCTACCTTGTGTTTCTGAGTTTCCTTCACTAAGGACTTGACTACACCGTGGGTGGGTATAAAAATCCAGATGAAATTTGGACTGCTTTGGCCTGGACCTGCAGCACATGAAAATCAGACTACTCTGGCCCAGATTTAAGTGCTACAAAATGGGGGAAAGACTGGATAAGTGTTACAATGTATACTTGACTATTTAAGTGCTGACATATATACTAATCCACATAGAAACCTAGGACTGGTTTCCAAAATAATTCTAGTCCACTTGTATAGAGAATGGTAACAATGTAAGCATTATACATCCATGTACATATTAGTAACAAATGCTTTTACAAAATAAATGTGTTACAATAACCCAACCTTTGTTGTTAATTTTTACATTGTCTACAGTCAATGATTCTTAAACCACTGAAAACGTAAGTATTGTTTACTATTGTAAATGGTGGACTGTAATTATCAAAGGACTTTTTGGCACATTGTTGAAGGTTGTATTACGACGTTGAAAGTTTGAATAAGGAGAGACATGGATTATCTACATTTACATATTAATGATCAGAAGATATTTTGAGTTGTCTCTAGCAGTTCATGACGTGTAGAAGAAATTTATAGTTTGAGAATCATTGACTATAGAGTATAGACAATGTAAAAATTAACAATAAAGATTGGGTTATTGTAACACATTTTTTTGTAAAAACTTTATTTTTAATACATACATGGATGTATAATGTTTACATTGTTACCATTCTCTATACAAGTGGACTAGAATTATTTTGGAAACCAGTCCTAGGTTTCTTTTTTTTAATTATTGCTATTTTTTTCCAGTTACATTCAATTACAGTACAGGTAAACAGATTTTCATATATACCCTCATATATCTTTTCTCTTATTTTGTTTTTATCCATATTCATACATTTATTCTTTCATACCTCGTCTTAAAATCTGTAACTTCTTTTTTAACCACTTTGATTCCAATTAAGAATTCCCAAGAAATTTTTGTCCCCCTCTTTTTTCCCCCCTTCCCCTTTTCTTTCCTTCCTTCCTCTTATATATATTGCTTTTGCTTTTCCTCGATTTCCTTTTACTTTGCCCGCCTATCTGTCCTCTTTACTTGTTAGCTTCTAATTTTAGTCTCTTACTTTGTTCATCTACTACTTAACTAGATCCTCTTCTTCTATTTCCCATTAAACCTTTATTCACCCCTTGTCATTTCCCCTTTCCAGAAAGCATTTAACCAGTTCCCATTCTCTCTCCATTTTTTCTATATTTCTTTTCTTAAGTAAAGATGTCAGTCTATCCGCATCCATCATTTCCCATAACTGAGAAATCCACTCATCTATGGTAGGGTTTGTTTTTTCCTTCCATTTTTTAGCATATATGATACTGGCTAATGTTATCATATATAATATGATTCTCCATTGACTATATATATTATAATACATAATATGATTCTCCAGTCTTAGGTTTCTAAGTGGATTAGTATATATGTCAGCACTTAAATAGTCAAGTACTGTATACATTGTAACACTTATCCAGTCATTCCCCCATTTTGTCACTAATTGGTTAGGCACCCTCCTGCAGTGTTGTTCCAGATTTAAGTGCCACACTGCCAAAGCCCAAATCTGCATTTGGATTTTTACTTGGAGGCTTATCACACTCTGAAGAAAAGCAGCAAAGCAGCAGGAATGTTCTGTCTTTCCTGCTGCCTTACCGCATGGTGTTGGCATTCTTCCGGTGTTCTTTTTTTCTGGTCTGATGGGAGACTGAGGTAAAACCATGTCTTTTTGCAAACTGATTTTTCTGGTTAGCAAAAAGATGCGGTTTTACCTCAGTCCCCTACGGGACCGGAATAAAAACCGCCAATATCAAGATGAAACATTCATGCTCCTTTGCCACTTTTCTTTGGAGGGCGGGAAGACCCTTGTCTTCCATTCAAAGCTGTTACTCATGCTTGAGTCTGAGCACTAAGAAAGATGTTCACTGGCTTCAGTCTCCCTGCCATTTCTACAACTTGCACGTGTACCTTTTAATTATTGCACAGCACTAATGAATTATCTTCATGTATGAATCCTGCAAAGCTAACACTTTGCTGTAGTCTTATGATGCCCTCTGACCTCAGCTTGACTTCAGCCTAGTTGTCACAAGACCCCCAGATGAGAAATAGTGTGCTGTGTAGGAAGGGGAGTCAATGAAGACCTATTGCAACCCCCAGACACTGGCCTTGCTTTTCCCTATGTGCAAATTACAGTATGGCAGCCTTAAAGCCATTACTCTGTTATAATTCTGATTTTTCCAATTAATGTTTCACTTGGATTTAAAAAAACAACAACACTGATATGATTCCTGTTTATTTTACAAACTCATGTTTCAGGAAAACACAAAAAAGGCTACATTCAAGTACAGAATGATGTTGAAATACACATTATCTATCTGTATTAAGAGTTAAGACATGTTTAAGTGCAACTATAAAAGTTAAAAAGTTAAAAAATGTTCAGTCTTATGTTTAAGGGGTAAGACAAATTGTAGAAACCATGAGAACTTGCAGAAACTTGTTACAAATAATTATTTACTTGTAATTAATATCATTTCCTAGTAATGAAGGCTACCTTATGATTGTGATATAATGAGGAATAACTTCACTTATTACTAATTTTGTTACTTTTGTATTTATGGGGAGGAGTATCACTAAATAGTGGAGCAGACTCTGAGGAAACTGCGGATAGAGGGAACCCATGCTATCCCCTTTCACAAATGGTAGGACATGTTGTGAGGAAATCTGGTTTTCATTCCACAGGATTCTTCAACACCGGTGACATAAATCCACCCCAAAATGATGAGACTGAGGAAAACATGGTGCCAAAAGGTAGATAACCTGGGAGTCCCTCTTCTTCCTTAGCTTTGTGTCTCTCTCGTTCAATGTTGACACCCCTCATTATGGCTGTTTGTTAACTCTGTTGGTGCTAAGGATGCTATGTCCAGGATCAGCATTTCTAATTTTTTTCTTCTTTCCCTAGCAGTGCTTCCTCTTATCCATCTGAAAGCTTTTCAGATGGATTTTCCCGCTTTCCTAAATTATGTAAACTAGCTCACTTGCCTGAGCCATGTTGTTTTACTGTTTTAAAATAAATACAGTCTTTGATTAGAGGTTTAATATATATATTTCACCTCCTTTGCAGATCAGTTGGAAAGTGACGAGACTGAGGAAAACTCTGTGTCTGAAGGTAAAATAGACTAGGGCTGGCTTCTTCTCTCTTAAGTTTGTGTCAGCATAATTCAGTTAACTGACTGCCATTTGTTAATTCTTTTGATGCTGGCCTGGGGCCCTTTCACACTATACAGCTATAGCACTAGGATTCCACTTTAATGCTGCCACCATGTCACGGGGCACTGCGGGGGGTCCTTCTGCCTGAGAGCCCCCAGAGCTACCCTTTGGAGACCTAAACCTGAGGGATTCTTCAAGCCTTGAAATACCTTAGAATTAGGTCTCCCTTCGGTATCTATCTGCCACCACCTGCTGAGTTTCTCCCCTTCTACACAGTGCAGTGAGATGCTGTGCAGGGGTCTCTGATTAACCAGTGGAATTATCCGCTATCCCAGAGAAGAATCAAGGTAGTTTGCCCAAGCAAGGCACATAGTAGGGAAATCAGAAAAAGCTTTATTTCCTAGGTTTAAGCAGGCAAAATGTTACAGAAATAGAATCATGGAGAAAAGGCATTCCCTCCAGGCCCCAACTTAAAAGTTACATAGAATAGCATTCAGCTCCCTAAGTCGCTCCTCATAAGGCGTAATGGCGTCCAAACCTCCCACCATCCTTCTCAGTATCTTTCTTGAATTGTTGTGCCCAGAACTGGAAACAGTATTCCAGGTGAGGTCTGACCAAAGCAGAATGGAGTGGTACTACTACTTCCCTTGATCTAGACACTATACAGTTGCCCCTCCACATTCACGAACTTAACATTCGCGGTTTTGATTATTCGCGGTTTGGGACCTAGAAAATGGCTAGGAAGGACACATTTTCTAGGAAGACTCTGTGGTAGGTGTGCTGTTTTATGTCCCATGGATAATTAATCCATGGATACGAGGGTCCTACTGTAATCTGAACATCCTGTACTGTGAATAGGTTAGTTTACACTGACCTGAGATAAACATATGGGCCCCCCAAAATAAAGCATTGCAGGGCCCCCAAAAATTCCTTAAACTGGCCCTGGGTTCAGCTTCCACTAATCAAAGGAATATAATGAAAACAATGTACCCATCTCTTCTGCTCCCCAACAACCATTAAGAGTTTCTCTCATGCCAAGAAGACAATGATGGAGTGGATTTTATTCCTAAATCCCATCTATTTGGATGCTCATCCGCTTGGAGTATTATAGGAGATTATCAGATGCGGCAAATACAGCATTATAATGTCGAAACAAGACCACAAAAGGGTTTCCTTATCACACGATGTCGTGCCCCAGCTATCTGCAAGCATTCTGCTGCTGTCAAGAAGGTGTTCTTTTTTATTAACAGGCAGAAGCCACCAATTGATCTCCCATAGCGGTTTTTTTGTTTTGTTTTTTGTTTTTGTTTTTGCGGCTTTGCTTGTGTGTGAAAACATGCCCTATTCTGCTGGCATGATTCCAGCATCAATTGGTGGTCCCTGCCAGAACACTTCCAGGTGAGATTGGGAAAACTAGGTACCATACACTCTTTTTATGAACCTCCCTATTTTGCTTGCAAGTTTCCAAGTGTGTTTTGGTGCTTGTGTGTTCATTTTGTTTGGTAATTTAGGTGTTTTTGGACATTTAAGTACGCTCGCGTCTTCTCGCGAGAACCACCAAAATCTCACCCACAGAAAAATGTGGAAGTAAGCAGTGCAAGTGGTTGTATTGCCAGATTTCAGGGGCATCTTTGTCTCATTATTACAGCAGTGTGCGAAAAGAAGTGTTATTATGCCAGGATACTTACACTGTAAAATATAGGACTTTTTCAAATGGGAGGAAAAAAACTCGAGGAAGTCAGGAGAAGAATGGCACTGTCGCGCTTACAGTGCTCCGTTTCAGACGGAGCCATCCTCCTCCTGATCTTCCCCTGTGCTGCAGGCGCCCTTTTTAGTGACAGGGATTTTCTGTCAATAAAAGTGGCACATTTCTCGTGCCCGCACCACGTAGGAAGCATGGGGAAGGTCAGGAAGAGGACAGCGTCGTTTGAAACTGTAAGCGCAACAGTGCTGTTCTTCTCCCAACCTCCTCAGGGTTTTTTCCCCCATTTGAAAAAGTCCATAGTACCAAAAGAATGTTTTTATACCCTTGTTTGATAATCTCCATAATGTTTGTAGCTCCAGTATCCACCACTAAAGCCTTCCACAAATGAATAGCCTTCCAATACAGAATCTGTGTTCCAATACCATAAAGTATGAAGTAGGTTGTGATTTTTCTCAATCCTTTCATTTATGCTACAGCAAAATCTCTCCAGCATTTCCAACTTTTCTTCCCTTCAACTCAATGGGACTGCCATCTGGTTGAATTTAATAGTTAGAAAAACCTATTTATCTTAATTCCTTCCGGGATCTAGCTTGTCTTACTGAATTAGGCCGTATGGATATATTTACTCATTAATTTTCATTCAAAATAAAAGAGCCTTTATAATGTGATCCAGCCCATTAATAAATTAACAGACCTCATGTTGTTCATTCATGATTTCTGGTTGTGGCACTCATGTTCTGGCTAGTGTAGCCAGCAGATATATTTAATGAAAACCACTTTGACAAGGAATGTTTCCCAGCCCCACTGGGAAAACCATAGATTGGCTTCTTTTAAAAATTAAAAACACTTGGAAATCACATCAAAAATGAACACAATCTTAGACTAATTTTAATAGTTCTTTCCCCTTCTTTTATTTCTTTTAGGGTTCATCAACACTGGTAATATACGTCCACTGCAAAGTGATGAGACAGAGGAAAACACTGAAACACAAGGTAAAATACCTGAGACAGCCCTTCTTTTTCTTAATTTGACACTGACAACGTGAATTACTGATATTGGTCCTAGGCCTATATTGGTGGTGGTGATGATAATGATGATTCCTCCTCCTCCTCCTCCTCCTCCTCTCTCCCAGCATAGGATCCAAGAGGCCTTTCAAAAGTCTAAAACAAGATAAAACTTAACACCTGATAATAAAAACATTAAAACACAATTAAACACGTTATCATATTTAAAAACTATTAAATTTTAACAAATATAAAAATCCTTTAAAAACATAAAAATAACGTTAAAAAATACAGCCCACACATTCCTGTTACTAATTAATCATTAAATGCACATTTTAATAAAAAGGTCTTTGCCTGCTAGTGAAAGGCAATCTAATCTCCCCTTTACCTACGGAAAGATTATATGAGGAGGAAGGGACTGACAAAACCACCTCTGAGTGTTCCTTGCTTAAGAAAACCCTACGCAATTTATGGGTTTGCCGTAAGTCAATGGGCAACTTTAAGGCACATACACGCACACACATATATGGTACTAGTCCTGCTTGCTCTCCAGAAGGCATTCTGACCCCATTCAGCAAAGAAAGAATAATGGTGTGGATGCCTTCTATTACTTTCTCCAATACAGTTCTTGCACCCTCGTTTGTAGTGCCAAAATTATTGGCAGCCAGTGGTTCACGTGTGGTGGCAGCTAGGTAGGTAGGTTGTATCATCTCACCACTGTGGGATGACTCCTCTCTACTCCGCTCAGATCACTTACCACTGGTGGTGAAAATATTGTTAGATATGACCACCAATACACAAATAAAATTTCTGTGGCTGACCCTACCGTTCAGCAGACAGAGCTGGCCATTTTGGGCAGTAAATGTGGGGTTTTAATCGTTAGTCATTTATTGTTATGACTGCATTGATGATACTATTGTGGGTGGGGAGAGGTACATATGGGATTCTGCCTCCTCTACCAAAATGTTAGCTATGGGTACTATGTGCCTTAACTGGGTGAGAGTTGGTGACATTTGCTTCTCCTCCTAAAGCTTGCACCAGCCCTACTGCCTCAGATTCCTAGCTTCTAATCTAGAAGCTGTTGCTGCAGTGGCAACATTTATGAGGTGGTTTGTGGTTTCTTTTAATTCTTTAATTTAGGCTTCAACAAAATTTTAGCATTTCCAGCTTTTCACTCAACACCTCAGCAGTGCTTCCTATTTTCTCTGCGCCTGGATTTTTAGCTATATATCCCCACTTACCCTATTTCTTGAAAAGATGTAACTTGCCTCATTCATTTGAGACTTCTGGATTGTTTTATTTTACAAAAATAAATACAATAACCTTTTAGAGAGATGGTGTTATGTGTGTATCTTTATAAACATAGGGATTATAGATATCTTACCTTTATTTCAGAAAACTTCATCAACATAGGGGATGCACATCTGCTGGAAAGTGATGAGTCTAAGGAATATCTTTGGATGAGAAAACCTGGGTCTATTGTTTTCCTTAAATTTGTGCCTGTTTGTTAACACCATTGGTGTAGAAGGCATTTAGACAGATTATAATGTCTATCTACAGACATAACAACCTAAAATATTACATTACAATCAAATGTTTGCGATGTTTACCTTGCCTTCAAATGTCAACATCTGTTTTGAAAGCAGATGTTCAGGGCTTGAGCTCTTCACAATGTTTCCCCTGATTATACTCTCCTTTAAAAAAAAATTGTTGGTGACAACCTGTCTTGTGTTTCTGGAATTTCTGTCACTGTCTGGGGTGACCTAGAACCAAATGCAGACCATCTTCAACACCCCTTCATTTCCACAAGATAGAAATATAACTTCTATTCATTTTAGAGTATTGTGCACAATTTGTATATATGAATACCTTGCTGGTATTACAGTATATGATTACCCCATCTAGTTTTGAGTGAACTGACCAAAAATCAACACTACATAAATAATCCAGTTTGAAACTGGATTATTTTTCATGGTTCCTTCCTATTGAATCCTGGGATTTGTAGTTTCACAAGGTCTTTAACCTTCTTCGCCAAAGTGTGCTGGTGGCCTCACCAAACTACAAATCCCAGGATTCCATGGGAAGGAGCCATGGCAAATAATCCAATTTCAAACTGGACTATGTGTGTAGTGTGGATTTGGTCCATGTCACAGACTCCTCAAAGGAGCAGTAATGCTGCGTATGTGAGGGCTGTGAAAGATTAGCAATGCTGGGGAGAGTTCTGCTGGGGACTGTGACATTTCTATACACTGATCTTGATTTTTCTATATATGCAAGTTGCAGGATTGCTGCCTTGAAGTTATAACTTGAGTTATTATATGTCTGAATTTCCAATTTAGGCCTTAACTTGTCTTTTTGTTTTTTAAGAAAAAAAGCTTTTTCAAACTTAACAGTTTAAAAAAATGTTTCTTTATTTTAGGAAAGTCACGTTCCAGAAAAATAAGCAAAAAACCACATCTAGGTACATTAATGATGTTAATACACATAGTTGCATTTTCCTATTTTTAAAGCGAGATCTTGCATGCAGCGACTGATGTTACAAAATGGAGAGACAAAAGAAGGTTAAAGAAACTGTAATAGTATAACTTTAATCATGGCAGAAGGTGTGTGTGTATCACACAATCTCTGCTGCCTCTCAGATCCCAAAGCCTTTAGAGAGAAGTGTGTCTTTGACTTGTCTCATGCCACTGGGGAATATTAGTGGCATGCTGATGATTCATTATACATTGTTCTCTGACATCTCAGCTACTTTCAGAAGCTGTTTTATTTAAAAATCCAAAATGACCAGTGACCTTTATGCTCTTACTCAGCCATGCTATTTCTGACAGTCACTCACTGCTAGCAGCCAAATTGGCTTACCTGCTTTGGGGAATAACTTGACTTCTGCATCATATTTATAATCTACTGATTTTTCATTGTACAGATAAACCACAGCATGTTCCAGATAGTACCCCGCTGTACTCAAAAAAAGATACTGACATTCATCCAGGTAAATAATGTTTGGCACTGCCCCATGAGTGGTTTATCTTTAGAGCAGCCTCAGCAGACACCCAGCATCTCTTTCCCCATTTCCTGCAAGCCCACTTTTTTCATTGGGATCCACATATTATGGTAGCTCTGAGTATTCTTTCTCTCAGCCTTATAAAACCAGAACATTGCTGGATCACTCTGTTAAGCTGCCTGGAGGAGGGGAAAAAAGCAGAGTATTGCAAGTGCTTCTCTGACACTGTAGGAATATTTAATATTTCTGCTAGCAAAGCATAGCAGACTAGTGCAATGTGAGTTTATGCTAAAAACAGGAGTAATTACTTCAGATACTCTAGTGAGTTTTTAAATTCCCCTTAGTTTTATTGTCTGGCGGGCCTTTCCTGAATAGATACCAGCCATTAGAAAGAAAATCTAATTTCTCCCAGCCTCGCTACAGCCCTGTCTACTGTTTATTTTTAGTATTTGTTTTAAGTATGTTTTAAATTTTAATTATTTGATGGTATTTTAAGTGAGGGAGGGGAGGGTTTTGGATGTATATTTTAAATGTTGTAAGCCGCCCTGATTGCATTCCGTAGAGGGGCGGGATATAAATAAATACATTATTATTATTATTATTATTATTATCCTATCCATCCAAAGATAGGGAAGCATGTGAACAGGTAGTTGCTTATAAGACCCCTTAAAGCTGGCTCTCATGCATGGGAGTAAGCTAGCAACAGTTACTGGGACTGGAGCCCCATGTGGCTGCCTGATTCCCAAACCAAGAGAATAAGGAAACTGATTGTCTTCTTTGAAGAAGGAAGAGGTGTTATCAACAGGTAGGTACAATGGGGAAAAGCCTAATTACAGGTATCTGAGAAACAGACAGGAGAAATCTGTCCATTGCTCCTCCTGCTGGTTGCCTGATAACATGTGTTGATGGAGTTTTACTTCCAATGTACATCTGGGTGGGCAACACAGAGACCATAGACCACATGCACCCCCATTGTTGCAGGCCCTAGGGTGCCCAAACCAATTTTGTGCATGGAGTTCATGCACCTTGTTTGGAAATTAAATTTGAGAATAACATTTTTCTGAAACTGGAAGTGGAAGTGGAGAGCGGGTGGTGTATTTTGTGTTGGGTGCCAGAATTAGAAATTGGCTCCTGGAACCTCTGAAGTTGCCCATCCTTCCAGACACTGAGATGGTACTGCAGTGTTTTGTTTTTTCAGCAAAGGGAACATTGCCTGGGCACTATTTAGTTTAGCAGTGAGGAATGTACAGCCCCCCAGATGTCATTTTGCTGTAGTTCCTATCAGCCTATAGCCAGCATAGTCAATTATGATGGATGATGGGAATAGAGCTGCCAGACTTACCTTATGCCCAGCAGCTCCATTGTGACCCAGCCAGCTTCCCCCTCTCCTGGTGGTCCCCACGGCCCATGTGGTGGCCAACATGGGGGCTGCCATTGTGGTCTTCCCCTTCCTGGCCTGCTCTGCGGGCCGGGAAGGGATATGAATGTAAGCACCAATCAGGGCAGACCACTCCTGCCCTGATTGGTTGCTCCGGAGGCAGACAGGCACTGCTGCCTTTTGTAGCAGTTTTACGACAATTTTGTGGCAATTTTGCAGCAGTTTGCCGACTGCTGCTTTATGGCATGGAGGTTGGGTATATAACCCGGCCTCTGTGCTGGCTTAGTCAGTGGCTCTTTGGGAGCCAACGCCCACCCTGCCCCCCTTTATTTCTTGTGGTAGGTTGTATGTTATTTTGTTGCATGTATTCACTTTCTGTCACAACTTTGGGGAGGTTGGCATGGGTCCTGATCCGAGGTCATTGGTAATGGGAGGAGGGGTCTCCGTTAAGTTTACGGTCAAGTTCAAGTTCATGGAGACCCCCTTTTCCTCAACAGTTGGGAGTATGAGAAGGGCGAGGGGTCATCAGGCATGCGGGGCCTCCCCAGGACTCCTCCCCCTTCCTCAGTGGTGGTGTCGGTGGCTAACCAGGAACCAGACCAACCATTGCAGCTGTTATCAATAAAGTTGTGGCCTTTATTGCCTATATATATATATATATATATATATATATATATATATATATATCAGTATTACCAATATATCTTTCCAAATATACGATGTGTCTGTCATTATTTGGGGTAAAGGGGGAGGGGAGGGGGAGAATATCCAGCCTGGGCACGCAGCGGCAGAGCAACAAAATCTGGAGGGCCTCATGTTTCCCACCCCTGATTTAGCTCTTCATTACATGAGATTATTCCTTGGAAATACATATATTTTTGATCAATTGTTTGGTTCTATATATTGAATGACTAAAGTAATGAACAGCCATTGGACATTTTGTACACCACATGCATACAAAGACACAATCCATTTCCTCAGTTTTGGAGGCAGGGGATGGGAAAGGAGGCAGAGATTTTTTTTGTGTTGATGATATTGCTAAAGTTACTTGGAAGTGTCTTTGAAAATTCCCTCTACCCGTGCTTTTCGATGTAGTTTTTTTTAAAAAAAATAAAGAAATGTAATAATGTAATGGATTTAGACTAAGCTAGTCATGCTTTAATACAATTGAAAGCTATGGAACAGGTTGGTTATCTTGGCTTAAGTCCCACTGACATTACATTGAATTTAAGTCCCTACTGAGCTATGAAACTTGTGAAATGGGCCACTTGCTCTCTCCCACAGCCTGGCTTACAGGGCCTGGCTTACAGGGATAAAATAGAAGAGCCATACATACCGTCTTGAAATTGTTGCAGGAAATGCAGGACATATGTAGCAAATAACAAATAGATAGCTTTCAGTGGGACTGAAGAATCCTTAGACAGAATCCAACTCAATATGTACAACAGCGGGCTTTCAACCCTCCTTAAGAATCTTCACCTGCTCTGCACAAAGCAGAGATATAAGCAATGGGGAAGGAAGAAAATGGTGCAATTGCCACGTGCTTCCATTGCTGCTTATTGCTGTTGTCTTGGGTCAAGCAACTCTTCTAACATCACACCGTGGCTGGAGGGAGGGGTCGTTTATTTGATTCAAAATCTACTTTTGAAGGATTGTTTATCTCCCAAATGTGAATATCTTTTTTCCCTGAGAGTTTCCTTTAGTTTCTCAAAAAACCAACTGGCCCACTTGCTAGATTGGTGACAATGACTGGGGTTGAGACTGTGGTATTGGAGGCCTCGCTGCACCATTTTTTGATTACAATCAAGCATGGGCCTTCCCAGTTCTTGAGTTGTTATACTAAATATCAAGGATAATGGTGTAGATTTACAGGAAATCAATGCAATGTTCAAGAGTATACATGGGACACAGTGGGTAACCCATTCATTTTTCTCTTCTAATTAGGTGCAGCTTCCACATGGGGCAAAGGCTTGTACAAAACCTTTGACAATCGCATGTTCACTTTCAAGTCTTTTTGCAACTTTACTTTCTGTCGTCATTGTGTTGAAGCTGGAAGAGAGTTCAACATCGAAATGAGTCGGAACAGGGACGGAAAGATTGGTCGAATATTGATTGTGCTAGATGGCAACGTAATCACAGTGAAAGCTGGAAGAATTCTTGTCAACCGCAAATTGTAAGCGAGCCTTAAAACAAAGGAGATTATTCGTTGCTCCTGCAGTATGCAGTGAAGATTTTATTCTAAAACTTCAGTCATTTGTTATATTCTACTATCTTGTGACATTGATTAGTGCCAACTGTACACAACATTTGGTACAGACCCATAGTTGGTAGATGGAGCCCTGAAACTAGACTTTTGTTGACCATAGAGGTGTTAAAATGAAAGCAGCACTTTCTAACATTGATCTATAAATGAACCAAAATTTTATTTACAGTGTACAGGTGCCATATGACAATAAAATGATCCATATTAAGAAATATGGAGACTATACCAAGCTGGAAAGTCGCAGAGGTATTCTGACATTACTGTGGAATGATGAAGATAAATTATCAGTAAGTCTGTCTTTTATTTTTTGCTGACCAACCATAGAATAATGAGACCAGACACAGAGAAATGAGTTGAAAGGGACCACTTTATTTAACCTAGAACCTATTTAAACCGAGTTGAAACTGGAAAAAAATGCAAGAGGGAGGAGCAACCTAGTGCAGGATCGGATTAGCCCAGGCGTTGTTCCATGAGTTCCTCCTCAGCCTTCCCCTGGGTGAACACCTGAGCCCCAAGGGCAGCCAAATAGCTGGGTTGCTCCCCATCTGATCATCTACTGGAAGTCAGACCCAAGAAACCCCACCCCCAAGTCTCAGGACTTACATGAGGACAAAGCCCCCCCCCCCAAAACCAGCCCCAAGGGTAGTCTCCTTCCCCACTTCCTTTAGGTCTCAGTTCCAGAGCCCTCCCCTTCATCAAAATGGTGCCAAGGTGCTCACTGTAACTCTTATCTGCCAGGGACAAGCGACAAATGTCTGCTTAGAACTATCCCCCACAAGGATAGCCAAAATGCCCCTCACCCCTTGTTGCAAGTCCTCCCAGGAACAATACATTATCCTCCTTGAGTAAATACATGCTGTCTGCTCTGTAGAGCTCAGGATGCTGAAATACTATATTATGTAGGAGGAAGTGGCTCAGCCCCCTGTTTAAGATATTACAGATTTTCCTATTTACCCTTCTACAGGCTGTATCAATGCATTGGGGATCACCCTTTCCCCACCAGACCTGGCAAGGCAAAATGGCTGACCACATCAATGTAATTCCTGGCCATCAATTTTGTATGACCCATAAGTCATGCAGAGCCTGTCAGTAAGGGCCTTGCCCTTTAACAAACCCAGGTCATTCCCTCCCAGGTGAATGACCAAAATATGAGTAGGCCCCTTGCACTCCCCAAACAACAGAGACAGCAAACCATGCCAACGCAGGCCTCTTTTTCCAAGCCATTCTACTATGGCCTAGTTGCTCAACCCCAGTTGACCACCAAAATGGCAATTCCAGGCCTGGCGCACTGCCCAGTAAACCATACTATGGCCACAGATCAGGACCCAGCACTTCTCCAGAGAAAACCTAGAATCTGAAAAAAGACAATAACATTAGTAAACAGAAGAATATAATTCAAAACTTGAGAGGTTGAACATATCTCTTATACGCCAAGGATCTCCAGTGCCCAATACGCTGGATTGATACCACACCTAGACCCATGACAAAAGCCATAGAAACAGCCCCAATCTGAAACAAATGGGTCCAAAATTTAACCCCCTTGAAGACCCAAACGCTGTAAGGCCTTGTGGGAAGTAACAATGCAAAACTGGTATTTGGTAAGGGGCAAAAAGTCAGCATGACAAAATAAGTGACCTGGCCTAGATCACCTGACCTGTACAGAACTCTGTAAAGCATGAATAGAGCATAAAGCTGGTTCAAGGAAAAGCCCCAACATTACCTTTGCCTCTAGAACCCTCTGCTCAATCTTAAAGGTACAGATCCCCAATAGCACTTGTTGCCCAGAAAAAGTAAAATCCCTTATCTCCAATGCTCTACCCGATACATCCCCTCTAGACAAAACAACCAAAAGGCAGTCAAAGAGTTTGCATGGAACAAATTAGCCTCCATAATCCAAGGTACAAATGGCCGACCAAGTACCCCCAACCCCCTAAGGACCTCAGGTGATAATGGTTTGCACCTGCAAGTCGCTCAGCCCTGCTCCTGAGACCAATCCTCCAACACCTTGCGAATTCTGCAGTCACTCATGTTGTCCTGATACCCCTGAGCCCTGGAAGCAATGTCTGCCAACCTAGCTTGAATGGACTGCGTAGCTAAACTCCTCATCCTCAAATGGACACAAAATTGCAAAATTCCAAACGAGCCTTCCTTATAACTTCTCTTACCCATGAAAAGAATATTATAATGAAAACACTGCAGAGTAAAGGCCCTGACCAAACAGAAAACTCATGAGAACCTGGAGGACAAGGAATTAGTAACCTCTGCTGTGGCCATATTATTGCACCAGAAATGGACAGAGGAGTTAGCCAACTCCTTGGCCCAAATCTGAACAGCCACCACAATTTGAAAAAAATTCCAGGAATGTTAAATTTGACAATAAACCTACTTTAGCCCACTCCTCAGGCTATGCCTGGCTACACTGACGTCCATGAAAATACATCCCAAAACCAATGGAACCAGCTGTATTGAAATATACTTTTAAGGCATCCCAGATCCTCAGTTCATCCTTCTAAATAATCCCATTAAAGTGAGCAAGAAATTCCTGCCAGACCCTCATGTCCTTCCTTGGGTAATCCGAATCCTATGATTGGGTTTATTTATTCCACATATAACATCACAGAGACATCCTAAAAAGCCCTTCCAAGTGCCACAACCCTGCACACAAAATTTAAATTGCCAATGAGCTCCTGAAATTCCTTAAGCATTGCCTTCCTATGCACTACATATTCAGAAATCCTCTCTTTCAAATCAGTAAGCTTCTCCTTAGAGAGCCTATAGTGTTATTCCTTGGTATCAATCTCAATACAGTAGCACCCCCATGTCAGCTGATTCGCCATCCGCTGATTTAGTTATCCACAGTTGGCAACAGCAGGGGGGGTTGAATGGGGGAAGGAGGGGAGTAGGAGACCTCGCCTCCCTTCTCCCTTCCCCTGGGATGCCTCCAGTGGCAGCAGTGATGATGGGGGGGGGGCAAAGAGAAGGGAGGAAGAGAGATCTCGCCTCCCTTCTCCCTTCACCCCCCAGGATGACTCTGATGGTGGCAGTGGCAACAGGGGGGAGGAGGGAGGGGAAGAGGAAAGATCTTGCCTCTCTTCTCCCCCCAGGTTGGATCTGGTGGCAGCAGTGGCAATGGGAGGGGTGAATAGATAAAAGGAGGAGAGATCTGGTGGCAGTGGCGACGGGGGGTGGTGGCGTTTGCTATTATCCATGGATTTCATTATCTGTGGGGGAGGCTGGACCCAATCCCCCGTGGATACAGGGGTACTACTGTGCCCAGAAAGACCAAACATTGACCAGGTCCAGATCCTATGGGATCCACTCCTCCACTGCTAAAGCCAACAGATGCCTGTTCATCTAGAATGCCCCAGACCACCCCCTAGGTCAAGTTATATGAACTTGTATGGATGGTGTTAGTGTTAGAAGGCTCACCTGAAATATGCTCAGCAATGCAGACTCAGGACTTTATCAGACCACCCTCCATTAGATGTTTCTTTCCCACCATATTTTTATGCATAATTGTTCTGGCAAAATAACCCTTTCTATCAAACCTTACCTTCGCTAGTGTGAAAAGGTAGCCCCAGCATTGACGGAGCATGAATGGAGCTCTGTTTACTTCCACGTTTGTGACCTCACCGATTCTCGCAAGAAGATGAGAGCACACTAAATTTAAAAAATACACCAAAAGAAAGAAAAAAAATTCACACAAACACAGAAACACACTTTAAAACATACAAGTAAACTGGGGAGGTTCATAAAAAGAGTGTCCCCTCCCTGGCTTTTGCGTCCTCACTCGGAAACATTCTGCCCATTGACACTGAAATCACGAGAGGACAATGGCATGAGGTTTCAAATGCTGGCAATACTGGCAAAAAAGTGCCACGGGAGATCTATTGACAGCTTGGCCCATCAATAAAAAAGAATGCCTTTTTGACCAGACAAAAAAATGTCTGATATGCACGCCCTTTCTCATTCATATGACATTATTATGACACCATATCTGCCACATCTGATAAAGTCCTCACTGACACCACCCTCAGCACCAGCCACTGGGGCCACTGGAACCTCCTCCACTTCCCCAGGCAAAACACTGTGCTCACACTGGCTCCATTTTTTCCAAGGCATCCAAATGAGTCAAAATCTGTTTAGTAAGACTTGCCTTACCCTCAGATCTGGTTTCCTGTTTAGCTGGAACTAAGGACTGTTTGGGAAGGACTCAGACCTTCTTCATAGCTTCAAGTCTGTCCAGGATAACAGACAATCTACCATCTTCTCCTTCCTCATCTGAGGAATCAGGCAATGTTGAGGGGGATGCTCAACATTGTCGCTTAGCCAGGCCTTTATCTCTGGCATCCCACCTTCCTTTAATGGAAGCCATGGTTAGTAACTGGGACTAATCATTAGTCCAATACTCAAACCACCAAGAAGCCTGGATGAGGCAGGCTTCACTGCACAGGACAGGGCTTCTATGTGCCTATCAGGTCTGCAATGGAGCCAAGTTGGGCCTATCCAAACTGTAAGGGACATGACTAATTCTATGCAGATCTACAAGGGCCTAACCAGGTCTGCCAGGCCAAACAGGTGCCTGACTGAGTCTATCAGGCCTGTAATGGCCTCAGTGGGCTTGCTAGGCCTGCAAGGGGCACACATAGGGGTATCAGGCCATCATGGGGCTCCAACCTGGACTATGAAGCTTCTAAGGGGTCCTGTCAGGCCCTACAGGGGCCTAACCAGGTCTATCGAACCTAACTAGGGTTATCAGGCCTTACAAGGGCCTAACTGGGCCTATCAGGCCATCAACAAAGCCAATTGGGCCTAGTTTAGCCTATCAGGCCTACAAGGGGCCTAGTGGTCCTAATGGGTCTGCCAAGGGGACCTCACCAGGCCTAAGTGGCCTACAAGGGGCCTAGCATAGTTTACCAGACATTTAACAAGGACTTAGCAGGTCTACTGTTAGTCATGGGGAGAGAGCTGAGAGATCAGCCCCATTCGCCAGACCCGGAGTCTATGGGTGAAATAGTAGTCCTTGAATCCTGAATCCCTGAATAAAGGCATCTGCTATCTTTGACCAAAGAGGTTCCTTACCGTTGAACAGAGACTCATACATCAATGTCAGGACAAGCAAAGGCCAGCTTTATTAGTGGAAGCTAAGAATTTATAGACCTGCTCACAAAGGTTCAGTTTGTCATAGACACATGTGTTAAAGGAAGGCTCTCATGATCTCGTGCAATAAAAGTGTCTGACTATAGCTGACACAAACAATTAAACAATGGATTATTCACTTTACCCGCGCTGACTAACTCGTGTTGCATAAAAGTTGCAGAAAGGAATACATTTTATGCTGGGAATAGCAGCGCCTACCTGCCACAGTACCTCTGATTGTAATGCACTCTCAAGGTTGCTTCAATTATTGCTTTGGCATGAATCAGCAATCATGGCTGCTCTCTGGTTTTGCTTAACCTTGACAGTCATATAGAGGAGAATACAGAGGAGAACACAATCAGAGACCCTTATCTACCTACTGTCAAGCTGGAATTATTTGCATAGAAAGGGGGCTTGCATTTTTGCTTTCACTACCTGGGCTATAATAGGCGTATTGGGGCCTACTGTGCATATGAAGGGGCCTAGTGGTACCTACTTGGGGCTTACCAGGCCTGTGAAGGGACTTAGCAGGGTCTACCTGGCCTACAAATAGCTTAGCAAGGCCTACTGGGCCTTCCAGGGCCCTATCAGGCCTCACCATTAATGGGGCCTACCAGGCCTGTCCAGACTCATATAGCAAACTGGACCCACTGGGCCTAACAAGCCAGGCTTGCTGGGAGGGGGGACAAAATGACACGTTAGCAAGCTCCCTGCTGAAAATGCATTCCTCCCAATACCGCCTGGACCAAATTCCCACAGCTGGATCATGCAGCTATAAGGACAATCCATTAGCCAGTCCCCCCCCCATCCAGCCCTCTCCCTGCTCAAACCACAAAGTGGCAAGAAAAACTGCCACCCAATCTGCTAAGCACTTTCTTCCATCCTCCTCCTCAAGCAAAGCGTTGTCCAAGAGGAAGCAAAGAGGGACAGATGGAACTAATAAACACCCTAGTTTAACCTCCAAAGTCTGGCATCATGGCATATTGTGCCTGTCATCATCAGTGCTGGTGTGTCCTCTATGGAAGGCCAGCAAAAGTGGGTCTTCCCCTGCAGTGCTTCATGGGTCGGGATCCGTAATATTTGCCCTCTGCTAGATTAATAATGCACTAAAGTGGCTTCTAAATCATAACAAATCCAAGATCAATCTCTATGGCATACTTTCACTGCACTTAATGTGGTTGAGTAATATCTAGAAATAAGTGTTCTAAGTTTTTATGCTTTGTCGAATATTTTCATCAGCGCTGTATATGCACAATCCTAAATATACACTGGACTGACTATGTGATGAATGTTGCTGTTGTTGAGCAAGCAGGGATCACCAGCATTGAGGCCATGATATTGAGAACACAGCTGTGCTGGGCAGGGCACGTTTCTAAGATGGAGGACCATCGCCTCCCCAAAATAGTACTCTACGGTGAACTCGCCACGGGTCAGCGTAAGAGGGGCACTCCAAAAAAGTGATACAAGGACTCCTTGAAACAACATTTCAGGCTCAGCCAAACTGATCACCAACAATGGTCCGCCCTAGCCTCACATCGGGAGGCATGGAGACGCACTATCCACAATGCTGCAGCCGCATTTGAGAACTCACGCCGAACAAGTCTTGAAGAGAAACGACAACGCAGAAAGAATCACAACCTGGAAACATTACCCAAGGAGACCTTCTGCTGTGCTTTATGCAACCTGACTTGTTTATCTTGGATTGGCCTTTTTAGTCATCAGCATGCGTGCAGAAAGCACGGAATGAGTCCTTCCTGAATCTTTGTTTGTGAAGAAAAGCCAGAGAGATTGAGAGAGAGAGAGAGAGAGAGAGGACCATTAGGGATTATCTGGATCTGTTGCTTGTAAATAGACTGAATACTGTATATGATTTGCAGGTGTTGCTTTGAATAGTGCTGAACCATATTTTACATACCCATAATTTGATCATCAGCTCATCTAGAGGGATGGGTAGATGCTGTAATCATGTTCATAAGCACTGGGGAGGGTAGGTCGGGGGAAGATGCCATCTAAAGAGTACAGTCCTAGCCCGCTGCTCAAAACCTGTAAAACATTTGTTTTTCTAACTCTCCCAGTCCTCCCACAACAAAAGAGAAGCCCTACCGCCTTATGCTTTCCTTGTACTCTAGGGCCCAGAGGTGAAGGTTCTTTTTCATCATCAAATCTAGAGCTTGGAAAAGTTATATTTTCAGACCACAACTTCCAGATTTGTCTGCCAGCATGGCCACTGAAACTTGAAAAAGGATGCATCTACATTGTAGAAATAATGCAGTTTGACACTACTTTTAAGTGCTGTAGCTCCATCCTATGGATTCCTGGGATTGTAGTTTTACAAGGTCTTTCACCTTCTCTGCCAAACAGTGCTGGTGCCTCACAAACTACAAATCCCAGGATTCTGTAGGATGGAGCCATAGCAGTTAAATTGGTGTCAAACTGCATTACAGTATTTCTACAATGCAGATGCACCTAAAGGGCTCATTTACACTAGCCAGGATATGACAATTCCCTGCTGGCATATCCTGGCTGTGGAGGTGGCCCATTCTGCCCCCATTACCTGGAGGAAATGGCCTGGCGTCCACACAGGAACACCATCCCATTCCTGCAGACACCACCATTTTCCTCACTCTGCCAGGTCTAGAGGAAGCTAGCTGCATCATGTAACAAGCCCCCTGCATGTGACCAACCATAGGAGATTATCAGACAGGAACGCAAAAAAGTGTTCCTGTCCCACAATCTCCAATCCCATCCCTGTCCCGGCACAATAACCCTCCCTATCAGACTTACATTATTTTCTGTCCGAAGCCAGCCCAGGCATGAATAGAACTGTTCATTTCCAGAACTGAAATCTTGCCCATTTTCACAAGACAATGTGAGCGCGGGAAATTCAAAAAGAAAAAGAAAAATGCATACAAAAAGTTAACACAAGCACATACAGACACTAAATAAATAACAAGTAACCTGGGGAGGGCACATAAAACCTGGTTCTCACAATCCCCACCTGGAAGTGTTCTGGAGGACTGTCCATTGATGCTGGCATCACTCCGGCAGAATGGGGCACATTTTCACACACACGAAAATCTGGAACACAAACGCTATGGGAGATCAATTTATGACAATAAAAGATAGCTCCCTCATAACAGGAGCAGAACACTTGCAAAATCCTGGGTCATGACATCGTCTGATAAGGAAGCTCTTTTGCAATCTCATGAGACTGTGATAATGCCATTTTTTATGTGTCTGATAAATCTCCTTAGTCACATGCTGTGGGTCTACTGCCTGGACCTGGAAGAGTAAGGGCATCTGGCAGCAAAAGTGAGGGCCAGCCTGCCGGTACAGGCTCCCGTGAACATATGGGGCCCATCCAGTTTTGGCCACTGGTACTAGATTAAACTGGGTATTATAACAGTGTATTAGGCTCTGTCCCAGCTTGCCCCCAGCTCAGCCCTGTATCTGCCCTGGGGATGGTGAGGAATGCCCAGGGACAGAATAGGGGCAAAAGCTCTGTGTCATATGGACTGCACGGCTCTGAGACAGGGACAAGCTGCAGTATTTAGCCCATATAGATAAGCCCAAAGTAACCTGAAACTTATAACTTGAAAAATTAACTTTTCCAAGCTCTGTCACCAAGGCTGGAAGAGAACCCCCCCTCATAGAGAATCTTGTTCAAACCTTTTCAAATCTTGAGACAGCTCTGAAAGTTTGCTCATATCCTTCTGAACTGAGGTGATGAAACATTCATCTGACTTAAATGTTACACATTAAGAACAAATTTAACTTGAAGTTAACATTTTAATTGTGATGTGTATTTTTAAAGATCACTCTGCATAAAAAGTATGACACCTGTGGCCTTTGTGGAAGCCGTCACACTGTCAGAGGTAAGTACATCTTATAAAATATACTTCGACAGATAACAAAGAGATGTTGTGATGCTTAAGAGTCACAAAATCCCATTTATTTATTTATTTATTTATTTATTTCCAAATGTGGATATGAAATTTTAGTGAGTCACATTAAAAATATTGCTCTAGTGTTATCCTAATACAGAAATCACTTTCAGAAATGTCTGCTTTTTGTAATTAATTAGGACTGGAATGCAAAGCTATAGTTCAAGAATTTGGAAACTCTAGGCAGCTGCCACACTGCAGAAATAATGCAGTTTGACACAACTTTAATTGCCATGGCTCTATGCTATGGAATTCTGGGATTTGTAGTTTTGCGAGCTATTTAGCCTTCTCCGGCAAAGAGCTCTCATGCCACAACAAACTACAAATCCCAGGATTCCATAGGATGAAGCCATGATAGTTAAAGTGGTGTCAAACTGCATTATTTCTGCAGTGTGGCAGCAGCCTATTAGCCTGCAGGATGGATACCATCTGTAGCATTTTTTCATCTGGGTCACAGGTTCCTTTGGTGTTATCTCTGACCAGTGGTCAGAAAGAAGAGGATATTTAAAGTTTATCTGAGTTTTATTCAACTATACTGTTCAGGGCAGAAAGCGGTTACATGGGATAGAGTTGTGCTTTGAAAGCAAAAAAGCTGCTGTAATGGGGCTTACTCCTAAGTAGATATGCTATGTATGATTGCTGGGGAAATGTGCAATGTGTACCAATCACAAGTGGACCTACTTATGCTACTTTGATTTTGCTTCCTCTGTCCTAGGCCCCAGCCCTTGTCCTTAGCCCCACCCACTACTAGAAAGTGGGCCTTAGTGGCCTTCCCAAATTGGAATGCCACCTTTGGCCAAAGGAAATAAATGAAGAAAATCTTTATCTCTACTAGAGATGAACTTACAGGATGAAATGCACTTCTTTTTTGTATATGTGAATCTGATAAGATGAATGGCCACTGCAATTTTTTTCCTTTTGTTTTTAACAACTGAAAGCATCATAGTCTAGAGAATCTTTCCCCTTTCTCCCTGTTTGCCATGAAAGTACATTGCTGTCTTTAGGAATATTATAGCAGATTGTGTATGTGTGCTTTAATTTATGGTGTAATTTTGGGAGATGTCATTCATAGGTTATCAAATATTGTGGACATAGGTTACTGAACCACATTCACTGTAGTCTAAAGTTGAAGAATGAGTATTTAAACTTTAAACCCGCTTAAAATATTTGCCTATCTTTCCTGGTCATTGGGTAGCTTTTTCAGATTTATCCTGTAAGAAAGTGAGTCTCATCTATATCTATATCTATATCTATATCTATATCTATATCTATATCTATATCTATATCTGTATCTATCTATATCTACGTTTATATCATCTATGTCAATGTCTTTATCTATGGACTTTTTCAGACATTGATTTACCATGCCAGAAAGCTCGTAACACTTGCGACGCTGCTGCGTGGCAGGGGCCCCGTTTTGTATGATGCTGTTTCAGTTCCGCGAGAGGTTGGAGGCAGTTGTGCCATATTTGGCCACTTTTTTATTCACGGGCAACTTCTATGAGTAAAAAATGACCAAATATGGCATGGCTGCCTCCAATCTCTTGCAGAATTGAAACAGTTGATTTCAGCAGGGGGACAGCATCATACGAAACGGGCCCCCTGCCACGCAGCAGCGTCGCGAGTGTTACGAGGCTTCTGGCGCAGTAAATCAACGTCCGAAAAAGTCCTATGTGTCTATCTATCTAAAATTCAAATATAAATAAAGTTTAGAAATAAAGTAATAGCACAATATTTTCTATGCTAATATTATACAACAATTTATTGATGCTCAAATTTGAAATTATGTGGTATATACACAGATATTTTTTCCCTCGAAAGGCATAGATATCATAAAGCTGATTAGAGACAGCAAAATTCCAGATTCAACATGTCCTGAACCTGTGCTGGAACAGGGTCTGCACTGTGCTGAAGGGGAAAGGGTAAGAATAAATTGTGTCTTCACTGCAGTTTATGTCAGAATTGCTTTCTCCTAGGGCTTGTCTACACAGGCAATTTATCACATCTTGCCTCTTTTGCTGGAGGCAAAGCAGTCCTGATGACAGAGGGGTTTTGCCCCTATGCAGTCCTCACAACCTCTGGGCCAAAGATGGGGCTAAGATGGTGCGAAGATGGGGTAGGGCCCATTACAGCATTTAAAAAACAAACACCTGTTTAAATCTGTTCCAGCTGGCCAAAAACAGGTTGGGCCCCACGTGACCACAGGAGCCTGTTCTGGCAGCTGCCCTCTGCCTCGCTCTTCTGTAGCCAGGAAGGGGACCTGCAGCACGTGGACAAGGCTGGTCACATGCAGGGGTCCTGCTTCCTGACATCAGAGAGTGTGATACGGAGGGCAGTAGCAGTGGCTGCAGGGATGGGCCGGTGTGCTTGTCTGGACTCTGGCCTGTTTCATGCTGGTAATGGGGGAGCAACAGGCCATATCCGCGGGCATTGTTGTCAGCGGGGCTCTGCCAGGGAGGTGCTTGGTCAGGGCAGTGGTATCAGTGGAGCACCAGGGAGGAAGACTTTTCCCCTTCCCCACCAGTGGCTGGGCTCTGTTGGGAAATGAGTGGCAGTCACCCTTTAAGGATGGTGACACTTGCCATCCACCTGAATCCAGCCCCATCAAGATGTCCACATGCAGTAACAGCCAGCAAGATACCACATTTTTTTTTAGAGAACTCTGGAGTCAAAGGGGATTTATTTTAATTTGGATTACCAGCCAAAATACCCAGATTCACCACAGAACTGGCTTTGTGTAATTTAAACAGATCGTAGCAGATATGAAATGAGTCCAGGGTTTTTGGCCAGTGTAGACAAGCCCTTAGGCTACAATCCTATATACACTTACCTGGGAGTTAATACCATTGAAATGGGATTTAATTCTGAGTAAGCACAGATAGGATTACACTGTTACTTATGTACTTACTAATTGTTAAGGTTTTTGGTTTTTTTACCTTGTTGTTCTGCTCATAGAATAACCAGAATGACTTAAAACATAAAAGAAACACCAATGAGTTAAAAACAGTGTCAGTACAGAATCCGAATGTAATACAGTGCAACCTAAAAAAGCAGGAATTGTAATTTTTAAAAAATGCATTTTTAAAAAGCAGAAGAAAATACGTATTAACAGCATTGTTAATGAAAATATTTTCAGATATCTAAAATGGGGATGGGCAACTCTGAAGTCTGGGGGCCAGTTTTCAATCTCCAGACCCCCCCCCCAGGCCACATCTGAGCAAATGTGCAAAAAATAAAAAATAAATCCAATGTGCAAAAACATTTCAGAAATATGCAGAAACTATAAAGTTGACATCTGGGTTGGCTGTGGGGTAAGGTTGGGGAGCTACTATCTGTTTTATCCTAAAAATCCTGATTGGAATCCTGTTGGGGTTTTACATCTTTGTAAGTGGACTTACGTATGCAGGAATTAGAATTGGCAGTTTTGTAACATCTGTATCTAGTAGAGGGCTGCTGTAGCAGAGCTGGCAAAGTGCTCGATCCTCATTGTGCGCTGATGCACATTGTGCTGTGATGCCCATTGGTCCCAATGCACACAATGCACCAAGTGCTTTCTGTATTTCAACCCCTTTTGTGTCTAAATAAAGAATGTCAAGTTATGCCTTTGTTTTCAGTTACATAGGATATAAATATTTCTTCAGATATGCAGTAAAAATAGTTATTGACTTTAAGTGCTCTCATCAAAGGTAGCTTTATTTATTTATTATTTTTTTTATTTAGGTATTTATACCCCGCTCTTCGGCCACAAAGGCTATCAGAGCGGCTTACAATTTGTTTTAAGCAATAGCAATTTACACATCTACACTGCATTAAGCAGTTTCCAATGTGTATTAGCTAATTGTCCCCACAAGCCGGGTACTCATTTTACCAACCTATGAAAGGATGGAAGGCTGAGTGAACCTTGGAGCCCGCTGGAATCAAACTTGCAACGTGGTGACTTGCTTCTTATGTGATATTTTCCAGTATTGCCATGGTGTAATTTCAAAATACTTCAAATGGTGTAAAAATGTCGGCAACCTCTACCATGAGTATGAAAGGCTGTGCACTGAAGAATACTGCAAAACTGGGAATGGAATGGATGTATGTTCTACATTTCTTGAACTAGCCAGGGAATGTTCAGCTGGAGGTTCTGGTCCGTTTGAAGCATGGAGAAGAGATCCTGATGTGGTTTGTGGTATGCTTTGCTTAGTTGATCATCATGGGGAGGGCAGCAAAAGAAAAGTGGATTTTAAGGGAGGGGAGATGGGGTGTCATTCTGCTGGGCAGAGCATTACTCCCTGCCTCCCAATGCAGGATTGTGACAATTAATTGTTGCTAAGATCTTACTGTGAAGTTTTTCAGAATACCAAGTTCAACGAGGCACATAGAAAGCTAGTGAAATTTAGGAAATTTTCCTGCTTTCCAAAGTGAGGTGTGGCCACTCAGCTTTTGGACAGCTGCTAAAGAGTGATATTAAGGATCAAAGTACATATGAACTTAACTCAGTATCCCAGAAGGGTCCATTGGTGCTGCCTCCATTTTTTAAAAGTGTCCAGCTAGTCTTCACGTCCAGTTAGTTTCTCTTATCAATGTGAGTGGCTGGCTCTAGCAGCCATACTGACTTCCCACAAGGCTCCACTATATAGCATCACTCCAAAGGTTTGTAAGAAATTAAGCTGGAGCCAGACTCTGGCACTTGATGCTGTCTGTAATATTGCTTGGAGTGCTGTTGCCTCTTTCTCTAATTAGCAGAGTAGCTCCCCTCACCCACCCAAGAGGATTTGGTTTAAGGCTCATGCAGGCAACCAACATCCCGTGGACTGTATATAGACCTGAGCTGCTCTCTCACAGCTTGTGTGTGCCAGGTTCCCCTGCCAATATTCCCCACTTCTTAGTTTAAGAGAACAGACTGCTACATCCCCACTTTGTAAGGAACAAGGGGGAAGGGATATGTCTGTGCATAAGAGAGAGACTGGATGGATGGATGGATGGATGTGTCCTGGCTTTACCCACTGCTGCTTTACATTCATTTCCTGGCTGATGGAGAGTGAGAAAAGGCCCAGAAAAGCATCCAGCTATTTTCCTATAGCTGAATGCATAGTAACGAAGCATCATCTACAACCTCCCAGAGGTCCTCTGGAGGTCCCTGAAGATGATGTCATTGGTACGTGTCAAGCATGACGAAAATAGCTAGATGCTCCTCCACCACTCCCCTTACTGTTGGCTGGGCTAGGGGGCTGTAGCAGAAAAAAGGTAGATTGGGGAGGTGGGACAAGAGGCACATCATAGCTATGTATGTGCAGTACATCTCCTGATCCAGGATCTGGACCATGGATAGCTTAAACAGAAGCAGAACCTTCCTCTGTCCTCCTCACAGTTGCATCAAAGGAAGGAAGAACTCATGAACCCAAGGCTTGTTCTCATAATGTGAAGCCATAGTTTATCTGTTCAGTAGAGGCTCCTGAAACTGTGATGGCACAGAGCACCATTAAACTAAAACTGAACAGGCCCAATGTTGAATAAGACTTTTGTTCAAGTTTTTTTAAAAAAAAAATATTATTTTTTTGCATTCCTTACATTTATATTCTAGTTACACCTGCATGTCCAGAATCTGAAATTTACAGCGATTGTGGTCCTTCCAACCAGGCAACATGTTCTTATATGTCTCCTTACCAAGATGCTGGATGTGTGAGTGGCTGTGTATGCCCAGAAGGTAATAGACAGTATTCTGAGAGTTTCATTGATCGGTAGCAGTTCAGAAGTTAAATTACTGTATAGAAATAATTTTATTTTGATATCAGCCCTGAGGCAGCTGTTGCCCGGCAGTGAGTACTGCAGTCCACAAGGATCAATGCAAGGAGGAATAGGCCTCATCTCAACTTTATTTGTACTAAGCTGCTGGGATCAGCTGCAGCCACTTCTGCTCTTAGAGAACCAAATTCTATGGGGCATTCACTCACTGTCTATATCGGGATATGGACTGATATCTTTGTGGGTATCTGCAGACTTGAGATATTTTGTCTGCTCGACAGGGACTGAGTTATAGCAATTAGTGAACCTTAATTTTGAACAGTGATGTTATTTTCTCAGTTGCTATGTAGCCTAACTATAATTAAGTTTGTGTCTGATTATACTTGCTCATTGACATGATTTTTCTTGCATTCATCATTTCCATGTCTTTCTGTACTGTTGTTCTTTTGCTTGTATCTGAGGTTGAGCTGTGAGCGTCTATTGAAGAATTATTGTATTTAACCTTGTATTCACATTGTGTGTCTTTCTCTGTGTGTGTATGCATAAGGGCTGAACCTTGATGTTAGAGGACCTTCTTTGCACTCCAGAGATGTCAACTGCTGGTATTGCCATATACACACAACACGAAAGACCCTCAGAATGATAGGTGTATAGCTGCTGCCAGTCACTGTAGACTGTACTGAATAACGTGGGCCAATTTTCTGACTCAATATGAGGCTGGTTTCAACAATTGTATGTGATGCTGCTTCTTTGCCTTGTAATCTGAGCAGATATATATATATATATATATATATATATATATATACACACACACACACACACACACACACACACGAGGTGGGGATGTATAATTTGAAGCATGGCATTTCAACACAGGCTTAGTGCCAGGTCTGAGAGAAGCCCAGGCAAGGAACCCTCTGCTCCCCCCTCAGAAAAAAGCACACCTAGTGGGTACCCCATAACACCCCATAGCATTTTGGGAGAAAGGCAGGATATAAATCCGATAAATAAATAAACTTGGATGATCCAATCCCACCAAATAGTTAAAATGTGGGCTAATCAGGCCACCCAGGATTCTGTGCCTCCCACTGAACTTACTGGATAGAAGGGCAAGATGTCCTAAGCAGGAGCAAGCAGCAGGAAGGCAGCTACGCAGTTACCAAATCTGCCTCATATTCTTTCAGTGCAGCTTCTCTGAAGGACAAAAAAGATTGGGCCAGCCCTGAGAGATTCCACAGGGGATCACCACATCCTCTCGCCAAACACAGTTTTAAGGGCTCTCTTGTTCCCGTTCCAAGCTCTGAAATGAGATATGCGGGATGAGACAAGCAGCTCTGCCAACACATCTTTCTTTCCCCTTAATTCTCTGAATGTCCCACTGTGATGTTAATATATTACAACTGGGCCCAGAAGCATTTTTGGGAAGGTGAAGATGGCTATATGCTGCCCAGCTTGGCACTGAACACACAAGAACCTTCAGATATATATATATATATATATATATATATATATATATATACATATATATATTTGCCACTGGCCTTTGTTTAGTAGAGCTGGAGTCACTACCATAGTCAAAATTTGTCAACTTTGACAAGCTATTACTGCATACATACGTCTACCGGCTCATCAATATAAACTTCCAATGTCCAAATTTAAACCATTTGCACCTCTAACAGTTTCTGTCAGGTATGAAATTTAAAGGGAATGTTCCCACATTCTAGAAATGTGTACTCACCATGGATTTTTTGTTTTGTGTTTTGTTATTGTTGCACGTTATCCTGCAAAGGCTTATACCTGCATGGTATTTGAAAATACTGTGCCTTGAATGAGTTGAATGCAAGGCAAATACTATACCATGGCTGTATTTTTTTTAGGCTACGTGCTTGATGATATTGGAGGAAATGGCAAATGTATCAAGAAAACAAAATGTGCTTGCAAATTTAATGGGAAAGTATACGGATCAGGTGAAAAAAGGAAAGGTCCTTGTAATTCAGAATGGTAAGTGTTCGTTGTATTTAATACATTTAAAACATCAGTGCACACCATGTAAAGTAGGGGTGGGCAACACATAGCCTATGGGCTACATGTTGTTTATTGTAATACATAACATGTGGCCCTTTAAGGCTCCAGATTTCAGCAGTGAACTAGAAAAGGTGATTAAGGCAAGCAGATTATTAAAACAAGCAAACAAGCTTGCTTTAAAGTGGTTTCTGCAGTATGCTGCCGACATTCAGTGGCAAACCAGGACAGGTCTACTAAAACAAACATGTTCTGCCTGTTTTAATAGCTTTTCACCCTGTTTTGCCACTGAAATTCAGCATTGCAGTTTGCTGCCACATTTCACCAGCAGGTTGCTGGTGCCCCACAGTGAGTCCAGGTGGTGCAAAAATGACCCCCCCCCAGGCCCACCAAAGTTGCATAACCCAAATGTAAGGCAACTGATAAACTGGCAAAGGATATTTCAGTGCAGTGTTCTTAGCATCATGAAACATGAAGTCTAAATTGGTCTGTTATAGTCTATATACCCACACACGATTCAAATAATGCATCTCTGTAAAATTCAAAACACTGGCATGTTTGAAATCAAGCCACTTTTTCTCTTAGACTGCCTTCTTTGCCTTAGCCCAAGCTAATTTGATTTTTAAAAAAACTTTTAATAGCCACAAAGTTGCCAACCACCTTCCAGGGACATCAGCTCATAAAGCCATATTTTTGGTATGGACCCCTACAGAAAAAAATCTGTCATAATGTCTAGTACCTGACCAGCAAATAAAAAGTCTCTCATTTAACATGACATCCACCAGAGAATAAGACTAACCAACAAATTCAGTTTGGCAGCCTGTCAAATTAGAGACTGCATGTGTGCTTCTGCTTAAGGCTGCCACACTCTCATTGAACTTTTATGGCAAACTTGTTATAAAGTAAATGTTATTTATTGGCCAAGATCCTACACTGGGAGTTGTCTGTCTGTCACATAGCTACATCACCATAGCTGTGTCCCCAGTGTTACTCCTCAAAACCTCACCTTGTAAACAGTGCAGTCCCCATCCCCACACAAGTCATTTCCATGTTGTTAAAGAGTGGGGTATCAGTGGGGATGCATCAAGCAATTTTCTATAGCTTGTCACTCTGCAACAGGCAGAAACCTCTGGGGAACCTCATGATGTCCCTGTGGGTGATGTTCTTGAAGCAAATCTAGCTACAGGAAAACAGCTGGACATATCTTTGCTAATTCCTCAATTCTCAAACCAATAAGGAACTGGCTTGGGGCAGATGGGGCTGCACTACTTATAAGGTAGGTTTTGGAGGGAATTTTGGTTATTGCCTGGTTAGAACAATCTCGGCGATGACCAAAAGAATAAATAAAAATAAAAATAAAAATAAAAGTGTTGTGATGCTGTAAGTACTACTTATGCCTTCATAATTCATTGACAGGATGCTAGTCCTTTTTATTTGTTTGTTAGTTTCACAAAATAAAAATAAAACCAAGCCATCCAGAGATAGATTATCTATAAAAGCTTAAGATGCATGGGTTCTACCCCAAAATATCAGTTTTATAGAAACAAACACTATACTCAATTCCCTCATAACAGTCATGGATGGAACTTCATTTCTGCATAGGTCCCATTCCCTTATGTGACTCTATAAAGCATCCAGTGAAGTCAAAATATATGCAGAATAATCATACAGCAGTTCTTTTAGTATGAAAACAATTATTTAAAGAATGTTTAAAAAATACAATAAGCTTGCTGTAGCGGCATGATTTCATAGGTAATTGTCTTGAAAGTCCTCGGCATAAGGTGATTTCACTGTGCTGTTGATAAAGTCCAACAAGAAGACAGTTCCACATAGCTAGGGGCTTGTTCCTTATTACTAATGCTTATATAGTACAGGAAACAGATCTTTATTAATATTTTGACTTGTGGTGGCTTTGCCATTTCAGAAACAGTTTTGTGAATTAGGCTTTATATTCTTTAAACTGAAAATTATTGTGTTTTTAAAAAAATAATAACTAGTAAGGAGACAGCTCCTGCTGTGGAATGTGTTGTGGTAAAACACCAAATAATGTATTATGCAGCCTCAGTGAAGCCGAGGGAGTAAACCCCATCCACTCACACATTTCTTCCCAGGTCAGGTTGTAAACCTGATTTGTCCCCCACTCTGAGAGGAAACAGGTAAACAAGGAAAATGTTGCATTTATTTTAGGCTAAAGAAATCCAAAGGGCAGAGACTAATCTGTCTGTATTATATTTTTTAAATACTAGCCACCAGAACTCCTCAACATGATGTGAAATGAATAAAATTTAAATAAAAGTGAAATGAGGTGCTTCCAGGGGAAAGAAGCTCTGTCTCTTGCAGGCCATTTTCTGTGAAATATCTGGAGGGGGAGATGAAACATAAAACTAGTATTTATTAGAATGTTATGCACTGCATATGAGAGAATAAACACAATGGCTTACATTTATCATGTAATAGCATTGTCTTTTGAAATTTCCTAGGAGTTCCACACCAAAAAGATTCTGTTACCAGATTCATTACAGCTATAGTTGTTTGTCTTGTATAACTTGCATATACAAGACACAGATAGTGTAAAACATACCCATTTCCCTCTAGAATCACCACAAGTGTTCTTGTAATGACTCAGCACTAAAGACAATTTATTTTGGAACAAATTCTAGCATCAAGACAAACCAGTCTTGGAAAAAAAATATCGTTATATTTGGTGACATCCTGGATATATTTGTGATATTAAAAAATGACTCAGACAGTAATAGCTACATTTGTCCTTGACCTTTTCTGCAATGTGTTCCAGGATTCTTCTTTAACCTTCTATTTAAAGAGGCATCAAGTCTTACCTTTCCCTACAGTAAGCAATCACTTTCTTTCATCCGCAAAGAAAGCCTGAAGGCTTTTGACTAGAAGCCCAAAAGGGAAATAGAGCATCAGCCTTCTGTTTTCAGCAATGACATACTGTTATTTTAAAAAAAAAAATTAAGTGTCTGCAGTACAGGGTCGTTGCTTTTCCATTCTGGTGACAGCAGGGAAATGGTAGCAAAAGATGACGCACAAAACCTCCAGTGGCAGCAATACTCCTCGCCTGACCTTGATTGTAGTACAAGTGGATGTTAGTCCAGTGCATAGCAAAACTGAGACTTCTCATCACCCTAAGTAGCACCTTTTCATGCTTTAGATTTTCTTCCCCTTTAAAATGAGGTCGAAAATTGCACTTCTCATAAAGGTAAGCTATTTATAAGCAGAATCACTTGTTTTATTTGCTCTTCCTTCTTCCTATTTCCAACTCAATAGCACTTGCCAGGATGCAAAATGGGCATGCACTGAATCCTTATGTCCAGGAAGATGCGCAGTGGAAGGACCTTTCATCACAACCTTTGATGGTACCTCTTATACCTATGCCGGAGACTGTCACTTTGTAGCAATCCAGGTTATTAGCTTCTTGTTTACATAAAGATTGTTTGCTTGTTGCAATACACTTCCAACTTTGACTTCCCATATGACACTCCCAAATTCTGTAGCACCTTTCAGACTAACTGGTTTTTATTTTCTCAGAAACTTTTGTGAATATAAACACACTTCTTCAGATGCAAAGCATACAGTATTTATAGTTGTGGGAGTGGGATAGGATCCAGATAAATGCAAATCATGATCCTTGCCCTAAATTTTCAAAGGTCTTGGTGAGGTGATATAGGTCTTTTCACATATTTACAGTACTGTAGTCAGTTAGTGTTGATGTGTGAAAGCAATAAACCTGCTTTCCGAAAGTCAGTTTCCCTGGGTTCAAAACTCTCTCTGAGAAAATTCCTTTTGTTATATATGTGCGGTAGCAAGAACTTGTATTAATATATGTAGTGTGCCATGAAGGCATTGTCTTTGTACCTACCTCTTTTAATGGATTGGAATTTGTGAAGACCTGCAGAAGTATTTTATTTTATCTTGTTTAGTTTTGTTTTGTTGCTACAGCATTGTAAATCAGAATGGGGGGAAACAATGCAGCCTGTAGTCTGTCTTTCCTCTGGCTTCTGTGACTTTGGCTTTCTGGTTGCCTGTTTATCAAATCAGCTATTCCCTTAGAGACCTGCTGTACTTTCCCTGGAAAAAAATTATGCAGACTCTTATACGCAAACTCCTATGCTTGAACATTTCTATCCACACTTGCATGTTTGTGTCCTCCCATAAATTTGCTTGCGGGTTTTAACTGATAGAAGAACCCCTGGCATTATTTTGAACAGCAGAAATTGTCCTAACAATCCCTAGCTTTAACAGTGGGGCTCATCTCCTTGGGCCCATCTACATGAGGGGGAAAACAGAGTACCTCATAGTAATGGTATTTCGCAGCAGCAGCAACATGTCTTAACAGTGTTACTTCTTTGCTGCTGCTGCTTTGTTGTTGTTTTTTTAAATAACATCCACGGTGTGCTGAAGCAATATATTTTCCGATTTAACAGGAGAGCAAAGCAAAAACAAACAAAAAAACACCCCGTTGTATCGCCTTAGCTATCGCTCACTAAGGAGAAAATCCAACATGGTGGCAGCGGGCGCTTGCCCTGTTAGCAAGTCCTGCCACCATTCTCACCCGACCAATCAGCTTTGTGCTTCCTTTTGTCCTTCTCTTGTCCTTAAGAACAAGAAAGCGCACCCCCTCTCTGTTTTTAAAAAACTACAGGAAAAGCTCTTAAGGCTTTTCCTGCCTTTTTTCCCCATTTTGGGCCCCTCTCCTTCCAAATAGTGTGAATTGGTGCATGATCCCATTTAGACATGTAGGATTCCCAGCAAATTCTATGAGGGGTTTTATTGACCGTTTAGACAGGCCCCTCTATATAAATGTGGGTTTTGTCCAGGAGCTTCTACCACTCCCCTCCTTCCCTGCCCAAAGGTGAATGGCCAAACCTTATAAGGTTTGTAGGTCCTTTACATTTCAAATGCGAAAGGCCTGATGCAGGCAGTCTACATATAGAACGCATAGCGAAAGTAGATGCTACAGTTGTTCATTGACACTTTTTTTTGTACCATTTTAGCAATCTCCTGATAAATCTTTTTGCAAACCAGATATGAAGTGGTGCAATTTCAGAATCCCCTGGTAGAATATTTAAGCAGAGAAGATGAACTCTCTTTAGATGGACTTTACTTCCAGTTTCTTTCAGACAGTGTTAATGTGAGTGGATTTGTTTTGTTGATTTTTTAGCACAAGGATTGGTCTCTGAGTGTGGAACTGCGTCACTGTCACACTGCTCCAGCCGAGACATGTCTCAAGAGTGTGACGTTAGCTCTTGGGTTGGTAAGTCCAGTTTAAAGTAGTTCAAAATAAGAGGGCAACACTCTTCTTAGTGGTATAAGGAATATAATTAATAGACCAATCAACTAAAGTTTGGTTGATTCATCATTTGGACTAATTTGAATCTGTGAAGAAACATTTTAATTAGTAGGCTTTTCCCCCCATAATATTTTGATCTTGGTACAGTTTACTAGAAAATGAAAAAGAAAATGCCAGAATTGTGTTTTCTTCTAATAGTGAATGGTAGCTTTTGTTAATTAAATTCTAAGTTGTATTGTACGTACTTTAATATCTGGCGGTAACTGTATTGAGGTTTGGTGATATTAAAAAGTATCACAGTTAGGGGATTGTGACTCGAGAGCTGCATATAATCCTGGGTGTAATTTTAATCCCTCTCCTCCCCAATGGATCGGTATGGGCTTCTGGCAAGGGTGGTCTGTCCTGCACTATTCATTTCACTTGTCACAGAGCCTGGTGGAGGGGCAGAGAAGAGAGATGGGGCTGGCAGAGAAAATGAGTGTTCCAGCCCATTTTAAACTTTCACTCTGCCTACTGCTGATATTAGGGCCTTCAATATGAGACTCTTGACACATGTCATGATGGCCTGCCCAGCCATCATGGACAGTTCATCTACAAAATCTACAGATTACAGCAACTGGAAACTTCCACTCTTTGCTTTCCATAGCAACAGGTATTGAGAGGGTGGGACCCTCATCTCCTAAACATGACATCACATCACCTGACTGGAGAGCCAATCAGATTTGGCAATGCAGAACCAATCAGAGATCTGACCAAAAGACTTTTAAGTTTCAGAATTCCTTTGTTCTTAGCCACATGCTGGAGAGCACATGGAGAGAGCGCCACATGGCTTATCACAAGCTTGAGACCCATCCTTGGGCCTCATGCAGAAGCCATCTGGCTTGGGCCAGATATAGAGACATATACCTTTGTAGAGAGATAACTAGACTATGATAACAGAGGTTGGGGGAAGCCAGTCTCTCTCTCGTGGCCTGATAACATCAAAAGGGCCCTAAATGATACCTGAAGCCTCAGGAGGAGACTTCCATTTAAAGACTTTGAATCCAATCTCCAGAGACTGAATTAGGCCGGCTAGGATGAGCCTGGCCCAGCCATCCCATTGGGACATGACTAATGATGATGGACATCATAAATTGTAAGTTAGTATTATCTTAGCTTAGGGAACAAGTCTAGCTAATTGCATTAGTTATTATGATTTACTTTTAGTACTCTGACTGAATGTATAACTTCTGTAAACCTAAGCTGGAAGCCTGGGGGAGTGCTTTTCCTCCATGTTAGCCTTAAGCCTTTAGAACTATAATAAAGCTTTTTCTGTATTCCTAATCTGTCTGGCTTCTCACTGCACTAGACAAAGGACATTTTCAGATGCCCCTTACCGCACAAGCAGCCTCCGGAGCAGTAATGAGGCTGCTGCGTGGCAAGGGGTCCATTTTGGACAACACTGTCTCTGTCTCGGCGGCGTCTGTGACTGTTCCGGCTAGCATTGAAGGTGGTCACGCTATTTTTCACTCACAGAAGTTGTCCGTGAGTAAAAAATAGTGCGGCCGCCTTCAATGCTAGCCGGAACAGTCATGGACGCCACCGAGAGAAGGACAGCATTGTCCAAAATGGACCCCTTGCCACGCAGCAGCCTTGGAGGCTGCTTGCGCAGTAAGGGGCATCTGAAAATGTCCAAAGGAAAGGGTTAACTCAGCGAGCGGTGGTGGCTTTACCTTAGAAAGGGATTTCTAAACTAGAGGAACCCTTGAGAGTGTGTTTTCAGATTGTACAAATAGGCTGGGAGGCTTCCCTTTCTGCTGGAAGAGAAGGGCCAGCTTATCACAACACATATAAAAAAAGGTTCTCTCTTACTTGTATAAGGGGACTAAGCATTCTGTAATCACTTAACATTATTATATATTTCTCTTGCACTGTTCTTGGTATATTTTAATACAATAATGTGGATATTAGTCTCTTTCAGCAGACAAATACATATTCTATAGCAATGGCAGCTTCTTCAATGACAAGATAAAGCATAAAGATTATTACGCTTCAGGTAAAATAAGGTTGTTCTTTGTACCCAGAAATAAGGCTGGCCAGAGACATTTTGCTACCTCATACCCACCAAATGTCCCAGTTTGTCAGGAACAGTCCTCATTAATCCTCTGCCATCACACTTTTTCTTCTGCTTTTTAAATGTCCCAGTTTCTGCTCCTTCCACTTTCTTCCTTTATTCTCAGCTTACTTTCATTGCTGCAAACTGAGTTCAAAGCGCAAAAGTAGTTTGCATACAACTAACTCAGCAAGGGGGAGAGGTGGGGTGTGGGGTGGAAAAACAAACTGCTAAACCCTGTCTTACCCTGTGTGTTCTTCCTCATTAATAACTATGACCACACTCTACCGTAATGTTGTTTGAGCACATATGTCCTGGTTTTAATCTGTAAAATGTTGAAGGGTATGCTACGTGAGGCAGAGAGGTAAATTGTGACAATCACCCATCCTACCCAACCCTCCTTCAAGGTACCCAAGGCCGGTTGAGCTATTTTTACAGAAAACCCCACATTTAGTAAAAAATAAAAATAAAATAAATGATAGTCTGCTGCATTTTCTTGAAATCTGCTGTCTGCTTCTGCCAAACTGTAGTGCCAGCCCTGCATAACAGTGTAAGAAAAGAAACTGAAATACAAATTAATATGTAGTCATGCTGTTCTAACATAACTTTCTACAGATACAGTCATCATCTTCAGACGGTCTTCATCCTACATTGAAGCAGAATTGTACTTTGGCCTAAAAATACAAATTCAGCTTGTACCAACTATGCAGCTCTATGCCATGCTGCCAGCAAAAAAGTTTGCAAATACAGGAGGTATGCTTCTAACAGAAATAATGTCCTTATGGCTCAACAGCATTGTTTTTATAAGGAGCTGTGTATCGAGGATATTCAGGATTTTTAAAGTCCAAATTTCACTAATCTGTTTTGATACCATTACTTATTTTGGTTAGACATGGTCAGTATTGCAGATGGTGGAAATTACTGTGAAGATTCTGCTTCCCTCCCATCCTTTCCCAATAGTGAGCTATGGAGTCTCATTGTTATCTTTGGTCTCCAATCAAAGATAAGAGCTTCCATCCCCTCTTTCCCTGCTTGCATTCCCAATGCAGTGGGAAATCTCACTGTTCTATTTTATGCCAGATTGGAAACAATGGCAGGATTTCCAGGAGCATACCAGTCACCTTCACAATGGGTTACATTAGCAGGCTAGGGGAATAGATCTCCTAAATCAGAATTGAGATAATGGGTGTCCCCCATGCAGAGAGAGGTCCTTTCTGCAAGGAATTGGATATTGGGGGAAAGGAGGAGCCAGATAACATCACAGGAAAATGCCAGGAAGTCTGAGACTGGGGCGGGGGGGGGGGGATACAGGGAATTTTTTTGTGCAGAGTGAAGCAGAAAACTTCTCTCTGCACAGAGGAAATGAACCAGGCACTGGTGTGTGGAGGGACCTGGTGACATCACAAGAGGGAGTGGAGCAACCAGTGGCTCATATGGCCTGCTGGCTTGGTCTGGAGGGGTAATCTAGGCTCCAAGACCATTATAGTTCCCCACTGATGGTGGAGAGTTTAGAAGTCTTGGGCTTAAGTGGGTTATCAGATGTCTAGGGATTGTCCCATGCAGGGAGGTGCCTGAAACAAAATAGCACACGTTTGCGCTATAGCATTCAGAGAATTCTGTTAGCAGTTCGGAACATAATACAACCTGAGTTCTCTTGCTCAGAATTGTAGAAGAGGGATGACAAACTGTAATACAAATTTTAAAATGAGTAACATCAAACTAGAGTAGCAAGAAAAGCTAAGGAAGAGAGTTTCATATGTGATAAATTCAGGCACTAAATGTGAGCTTGCAGTGGCAGCATTAGGGGGTTGTGGAGAGGCTGAACTGCACCATGTGACACTGTTGGAGGGAGGGGTGACACTGACTTTAGTAATGCCATAGAGAGCTTGCATTTCTTAAGATTCCCTTCCCTTGCTTCTCAAACAAGCATAATTGTGTTAACTGAACAAGCTGTTTGATGCAGGTTCATGTTGATTCCAATCTACAATGAATCTACTTGGTCAGCATTTGTGTGTGGCCCAATAAGAATAGTCACAGTGTAGGATACTCTGCTAAGATTCATAATCTTAAAAGCGACATCTTATGCAACAATTTTTTGGCTGGGAGGGAATGCTTAGATTCTGATGCATTTTTACCAGAATGCATGAAATTCTGTTTTATTGTATTATTTGCTTCCAGTTATTTGAAAATAGTGGCTCAGCCCACTTTTGGGGCATTGCTTCTATATACAGGTCAACCCCTGTATTCATGGATTTTGTATCCACAGTTTAATTTCTCTATGTCCAAAAAATATGTTCTCTCTAGACATTTCTTGGTCGTCCAATGTGATTCTATGGAATTCTGGCATTTGTCTCATTGAAAATAATAGGGTTCCCTATTATCCACAGTTTCAGGTATCCAGGGGGGGGGCTTGGAACACATCCTCCACAGATACGGGGGTTGACCTGTATTTCAAAGAGCATTGCCTATTTGAACCATTCCTATCCCTTTCAGAGAAAGTTAGATTTCTATGCAATTCTTATTCATAGATAAAAGACTACTATTTCCTTTTGAAACATAACTGAGATGATGGATGAAACTAGAAATGACATCATTCAGTTACTGCAAAGTCACACCAAGTATGTTTTGATGTCTCTGGCAGTTGTTTTTGTTGTTGAACCAGCACTGTATCAAGGAGAAACACATGTAGGCACAGCCATAATAATTCCTTCACAGCTCAGTCACACAATATGTTTTCTCTTTTACTGTATAGAATGAGCATGTGAGTGCTCCCAACCATCATCAGCCATGCAGTCATGTACAGAATGTACTATTTGAAGTATACATACATTGATACAATCAGCAGTCCTCTGAAACCTATTTCTGAGCTTAATCTGTTTTTCCTTTTTTGTCTATATATCATATTGATATTCATATGTTAAAAAATATATCCAAATACATATCACAAAGAACATATTAAAGAGACACAGAAAACACATATCCGTACATACACAAAAAACTACATGCATACTCATACACAAGTTGTGTTTTTAAAGTGATAGGACTTTTTCAGATGGGGGAAAAAAAACCCGAGGAGGTAGGGAGAAGAATGGGGCTGTCGCGCTTACACAGCCCCGTTTCAGACAGCTCCGTCCTCCTCCTGACCTCCTCCTGACCTCCCCCTGTGCTGTGGACACTGCTTTTTATTCACTGAGGTTCTCCATCAATAAAAAGCGGCACCAGCAGCACGGGGGAAGGTCAGGAGGAGGTCGGGAGGAGGATGGAGGAAGATGGGGCTGTCTGAAATGGGGCTGTGTAAGCGCAACAGCCCCGTTCTTCTCCCGACCTCCTCAGGGTTTTTTCCCCCATCTGAAAAAGTCCATTAAATGAATTTAGGTTGGATAAGAAGGAAGGTATTGTATGCTTCAACCCCCCCTCAATTTCCATTCCCCATGCCCCCCCCCAAACAAACCTGGGGTATTTTTTGCCTCTTGGCATCAACATTTCTAAAAATTGTACATCCCAAGGTACAAGGTTTGACTTAATTGTTCATCAGTGTCCCATCCAGCTCTATGTTAAAGTGATTCTACAGTATATGCCAATAGTGAAAGAAGAACAACATTTTGTGATTTTATTTCCACTATCTACAGGGCTCTGTGGTTCATTCAACAACAAAGCAGAAGATGATTTTATGTCCAGCCAGAACATCCTGGAGGTGACCCCTGAAGCATTTGCAAGGTCCTGGGAAATTATGACATGTCCTAAAGCTTGGCAGCCATCATGTGCCAGCATAGAAAAGGGTAACCATTTTAGGAGTGTGGCTCTAACTACATAAAAATGCTTTTTATGGAACTGTACTAACATGCCCAGTGGTCTTGATCCATTAGAGGATAGGTAAGCAACCATTTTATAGTTTCTGGTTTCCAGCAGGCCTAGCCTTGGCTATTCTGCTTTCGGTACCCAATTCAGCCCTGTAACATGCAAAACCAAAATGAAAATAATTTTGTAGAGTTATTTCTTGCCAATTGAACTGTTTTAAAGGGGTTTATACAACAGAAGTACAGTAGGACCCCCATATCCACTGGGGATTGGTTCTGGGGAGGATGTGGATACCAAAAACCGTGGATAATAGCAAATGCCATTGAAAATAATGGGACTTCTGGTTTAAAATACCATAGAGTTGCCTTGGAGGGCCTAGAAAACGGCTAGAGAGGACACATTTTCTAGGAAGACTCTAGGGTAAGTGTGCTGTTTTGTGTCCCATGGATAATTGAATCAGTGGATAATGAATCAGTGGACACGGGAGTTCTATTGTATTCTATTCACTGCTTTCCCAGTCCTGTAGTTGGTGATATAGGACACTAAAAGTATACATACCTCAGTTTCCCATGGTTCCCTCTCTCCTCCATTCCCTGCACCTGTTTCTTCCCTCAAGTCACTGAGATGTGCTAAGGTGACTTTGACTTAGTAGCTATATACAAAACATTTGAATTTGTAGTTGTAACTGGGTTGTACAGATGTACCCGCTGGAAATAAATGAAGCAATTGTATGTAGGGTACCATGTATATAGTGTACAAAGTACAGTCAGCCCTTTGTATTCACAGGGTCTGCATCCACAGATTCAATCAACCATGGCTTGAAAATATTCCCCAAAAAACATTCCAAAAAACAAACCTTGCTCTTCACCATTTTATATAAGAGACACCATTTTACTATGCCATTGTATATAATGGGACTTGAGCATCCACGGATTTTGATATCCACGGGGAGTCCTGGAACCAAACCCCAGTGGATACTGAGGGCGCACTATACATAAAGAAAATTAAGAACACTCAGCGTTATGTAGTTACTGTTTTTCAGGGTGTATTTTTAAGAAGACTTTGGTTGTACTGATTATTGAAATATATCAGCTTATTGTAGATTCATGTTGTTTTCAGTTTTATGAACTGATACCATCATGAAATTATAGTCTTAGGTTTAGAACTGTTAATATGAAGTTTTCTTCAAAATAAATATTTTTAAAATAGATGGATAAATAGTTAATATAGATAATGCAGATAAAATAGACAATGGGCTTGTCTACACCAGCCAAATACCCCAGTTTGCCCCTGTTCCAGAGCCCTGTAGTCCAAATGACACAGGTCATTTACCCCGATCTACCCCCCAAAAGTTCAAATGACCCCTGTGGCACAAAAGGGGCTGGAATGGGGGCAAGCCAGGATAGGGCCTGATAATCCATTACAGGAAAATACCTGGTTTACCTAGGAAAAACCAGATTGGGCCTCACATGTTCACAGGAGTCCATCTGGCATGCCGCTTCTCCTTGCTGCTGCCAGCAGCTTGGCTCTTTCTAAAGCCAGGTAGGAGTCCCTTAACATGTAACCAAGGCTGGTCACATGCAGGGGACCTGGGGGGGTTCCTACCTGCCTTCTGTGTTAGCAGAGAAAATGGAGGCAGAGGATTCACTGACAGGCCAGTGACCAGTTTGACTCTGCAGGTAACAGTGGGGAAATGGGCCAGATCCGCAGCCAGGATATGCCAGTGGGGAGCTGGCATATCCTGCCTGGTGTAGATGATACGTTTCTCTATTGGCTATTGTGGCATTTAATTAATCCCAAATACCCACATAGTCTAGAATCCAGTACAATACTTCTGTTTTTAACATTTATATTAGTGTATATTAAAACTTTATAAAATAATTTTCCACCCTCAAGGACTATAAAAGTAGAATTATTACTTATTATTACTTATAATAATCCATATTACGAAATTCACACCCCAAGCAGTGTAGTTGTGGAGCAGTGGTGGCATCTAGTGATTACCAAGGCACATTACAGCAATGGAAAAGGAAGCACTATTTTCATGTTCTCCATGATATTTCAAGGTCTGAAATAATTATGGAGAGCCTCTGTGAAGAGAAAAGCCTCTCCTCTTCACAAGCCATGACAAAAGTGATGATGGAAGGGGGCAGAGCAAGCACACTTCCCTTCCTCCTGTGTTTAGTAGATGTGCTGTAACCACAGACTGATCATAAGAGTTCAACGCCACTAAAAACGCCTGGGTTTAAACATTTTTTAAAATAAAAAGTAAATAGCTTTTGTGATGAATCTTCTCCAGGTTGGCCCCACAGCTCCAACCCATGGACTCCTGTCACTCACCTTGCCCTTTCCCCCTTAAGATCCCTTCCCTGGATCTGGTAGGCAGGCCTCCAGTTGACTGCTGTTCTGGAAAAATGTGGTAAAGCGTGACCAGCCTTCCCTTTTAGTTCTTAAATGCAGTCAGATACAGTTGTAGAAAATAAAAACAATAAATATTTAATATATAGGTTAAACATGAAATCCCTGAAGTCTTTCTACATTCCCAGCTCTCAAAACCCTGTTTTTCACCCTGTCTCTGACTGCCCGAACTAAGTCTTTCTACAGACTAGCCTCTGAGTAGTACATTTCTTTAAATGAACAAAATTAACAATTTAACCAGTTGTAACTAAAGTAATGAGCAGTTTCATCATGAAATCAGTGTAAAACATAAAACAAAACAAACTCAGAATAGGAAAAGGATGTCTGAGTTGAAAGGATTTCTGAGTTGAAACCCTGCACGATAGGTTTTCTGTCAGTAAGACTGGCTTCCTGGTTTTTTGGGTTTTTTTTTTTAGCATTTTATAAAATTTTCATCTCTGCTGTCAACGTTTGTTCCCACCAACTGTTCCTACCAAAATATACAGGTCGCCCCCCGCATATCCGTGGAACCAATATCCACACATGCCATAGAGTTGCACTAGAAAATGCACAGAGCTGTCTCCTCTCTAGGAATTGCTAAGTCCTCCAATGCAACTCTATGGTATGTTTGTACAGGAAGTCCTTTATTTTAAAAGGGTTTGCAGTTTCACTTTTGCATGGTACATCCAGGAGTGCATCCCCTCCAGATAGGGGGGGGGGCGACCTGTAATCACACAGAGATGTTTCATACAGAATATAATTTATGCCTTTATTTTGTTACTGATTACAGAAAAATTTGCCAAAGAAAACTGTGCAGTCCTTATAGATCCCAATGGTGTATTTGCTGCTGGCCATTCAACAGTGGACTACAGATCATACTACGAAGTACGAAAAGATTCATTACAGCTAAGTGTACAGTGATACAAAGTTCACTTTGCCCTATTCAAGAAATTTTTATGGCTACTCAGACTGTGAAGAATACATAGAACTTTCCTATACTGGTTGAGCCTCCCTTATCTGGACTTCCGAAATCCAAAATATTCCAAACTCCAGTATTGTCCACGTGAGTGGCTGAGATAGTGATACCTTTGCTTTCTGATGGTACACAAACATTGTTTCATGCACAAAATTATTAAAAATATTGTGCATAAAATTACCTTCAGGCTATGTGTATAAAGTGTATATGAAACATAAATGAATTTTGTGTTTAGACTTGGGTCCCATCTCCAAGATATCTCATTATGTATATGCAAGTATTCTAAAAGCTAAAACATTCCAAAATCCAATATACCTCTGGTCTCAAGGATTTTGGATAAGGGAGGCTGCTGTCACACTGTAAAAATAATCCAGTTTGACACTGCTTTAACTGCCATGGCTCAATCCTATGGAATTCTGAGATCTGTAGTTTTGCAAGCTATTTGGCCTTCTCTGTCAGAGAGCTCTGGTGCCACAACAAACTACAGATCCCAGGATTCCATAGGATGGAGCCATGATAGTTAAAGTGGTGTCAAACTGCATTATTTCTGCAGTGCTGCAGCAGCCGGAGACTCAGCCTGTGTATAAGACTTGTCCAATTTACTTCATTGGGTGGAAGGATGGTTTACGTAATTCTTTCCCGCAGATTAGCTGATAGAGAGTAACTCTTGGATGGGGCTTGGAAGTAACCAGATCCAAATAAGGGGTAATTTATAATGTAACACCCCCCCCATTATAACTAAGCCATAATGACTTCTATTTTCAACTCTAATGTAACAAGGAATAACTTTATTGTTGTTTCGTGGGATAACTATAATTTTTTTTTATTTACTTACATGGTTGTAGATTATGTGTAACGTGTTTTGTACCACAGACCAGCAGCTTGTACGCATTCAGATGTTTTCCCTGAACAGTAACTAAAGAGTAGCCATAGAAAAGTATAACTCAGAATAACCAGAAACAAATGGATATGACTAAACATTTGTCCTTGTACAGTAGTGGTAACTACTATGGGGAAGGGTGGTTGAATTATAACTGTAACTAGTTACTTTGAATAACATTTAAGCTTTGCTCCTTAGTGGGTTCTGAGTGGGGTTTTCCTTCATTGTCAAGTCTAGTTTCCAGAGTGAGGCTTCAGCTGGATTTTGTAAATGGGCACGAGAGACTAGGGAGATTTTCACACTGGGGCTAAAAGCCCCATTTCTCTCCCGCAAGCCCCTCTCCCATTCCTGGTAAATGTTCACACACTTACCTCCATTCCACTGCAGGAACGGGCCTCCTCCCTCCTTGCCTGGATGACATAAATACAGCTGTCGTAAAGCTGCTTTTATGACTGGCTGGCTGAAATCCCGCTCATTCTCACGAGAGAACGAGTGGGAGGGAAATTCAAATTACCCCCCAGCTGTCAAATAAAAGGATAAAAAGTAAAAAATACAAAAATACAAGTAACCCGGGGAGGAGGGGAGAAAGGATCCCACTTACCTGGATGTCCTGATCTTTGTAGGAAGTGCTCACCATGGAGCTCCTCCCCCATCCCTGTCATTCCAGAACAGGGACGGGGATCCAATTCGCACACCTGTGTTCCATTACAGAAACAGAACCGGGTGCTTAATAACGACTTCTCCCAGTGAATACTATATCACGGGGAGAAAACAGAATAGTGACAATTAGGGAACAGAACAGGGTGAACGTTGTCTAAAAGGAAAATCTTTCAGCAACCCTGTTCCGTCCCTGTAATAGGACAAATTGCCTGTGTGAAAATCTCCTGTGGACGTTATCAGATACACCAAATACATCATCATAACAATGCCACATAATTGCAAAAGGGGAGAAATATCAGACGACGTTGCCCTTTCACGTTTATGTCTTGCAAAAATCCCGTCGTATTTTATTGATGGCTTAAGCCGTCAATAAATCCCTGTGGCACTTTAGTACCAGCATTGCTGGCGTATGAAACCTTGCACCAATGTCCTTTCGTCATTCTACTGTCATTGGCCGGTCCGGCCAGAACACTTACAGGTGAGATTGAGACATCCAGGTAGGTGACACACTTTTTATGACTCTCCGTGGTTTACTTCTAAGTTTTTAAGTGTCTTTTAGTGCTTTTTGTAACTTGGTTAGTGTTGTTTTTGTTTTTGAATTTGCTGTGTTATGTATTCTTGCAAGAGTACACAGGATTTTGAATGAAGAAGTGAACGGAGCTCCATTCACTTCCTCGTTCATTGCCATGGAATCCTTTTCGCGTGGATAAGGAAGTGTGACTTAGGGAGTTCTTTTGCCGGCATAAAAATGGCAAAGTTATGCTGGAAAAAGACCAGGGTTTGGGTGGTGGTGGTCTGATAAAGTCCTATGAAACAGTGTCCTAGATCTCTTAGCAAAAACAGTGTTATAATGTTGCCAGTGGCTCTAGTTATTTGTTTTGTAAATTCTAAGAATAAGCCTCTAATCTTCTAAATTGCTTTGTGGCCCTCACCAGTGCTCTTGATTATAATTGTGTCAAAGGAAAACATAAAGCTTCAACATGGAGTATTGACTTTTGATTCTTCATTTGTTTGTTTTATCTTACAGAAATGTCTTATATCAACTTGTGTATGTGCAGAAATGAAGGCTTGTTTGTGCACAGCACTAGGAAACTACGTCAAGGCATGTGCTAAACAAGGAGTATACATAACTGGTTGGAGAAAGGGAATATGTGGTAAGATGAGAGAAAGCTACTTAAGCTTAAAATAATTGCCTGACATCCTACCTCTAACAAAATCTGGTTTGGGAAGATGTATCTTGAAGCCATCGATGATAATTAATATTTTTGGGTTCATCAGAAAAAAATAGTAGTGTGTCATTGCTATGTGAAATGTTGCCAAGTGGTAGCCTTATTTAACACATCAGTGCTTTGTCTGAGATTTAGTGCCACGGAGACCAATAGCCAATCCCGGGAGAATGCCAATAAGATGGGAATACTTGGCTGGCATCAAGTACCGTATGTTCCTGCGTATAAGACTGCTTTTTAACACTTGAAAATCTCCTCAAAAGTGGGGGGTCGTCTTATACGCCCAGCAGATTCTTTTCCCCTGCTGTGAAAATAACTGCCTTGTCTTTGAAGTGTTAAATTGCCTGGGCAGTTTTCCCAGCAGATCCTTCCCCCTGCTGTGAGAATGACTGCTTTGCCTTTGAAGTGTTAAATTGCCCTCCATTTAGCTCAGGAGAGACAAAAAGCAGTCAAAATGATGTTTCTTTTCAGCACAAGTTAGCCTAAAATTAGAATTTCTGGATTTAAACTTATCATTTTGCATCAAGTTTTGTCTGTGGTGAAATTCTCTTATCTGAATAAAAGCTTCTGGCAGAGTTAAATCATTCTTTAATTGCAAGGTATTTATTATGGGTTTGTATTTTGGTAAACTTGCCAGGAAGATTTCCATTTGCATAGCTTTGGGGATTTCCTCTCCAGGACTTTGCAAGTCTGCCAATGTAGCTCTAAAATCATTAATGTGCTCATTCAAACATTTGGGATTTGATAGCTTCATATTAACCAACTTCATTAATAATGCAACCTTACTTTCCAAAAATTGAACACCACAGAGATTTTTCAAAGTATCCCATGCTTTTTTAGCTGTTCTCAGTCCTTTAATTTCACAGACTATTCCATCATCTACAGCCACTGAGCTGGCTGGCTGGTTGGGGGCAGGCTTTCCAGCCGGGTGGCTGGCTGGATTGGGGGGGGGGCAAATTCTATATTTTAACTTAAAAATTGGGGGGTCGTCTTATACGCCAGAATATATGTAAGAGCAATGAAAAGTGGGGCTCGGTTTCCCAAACCACTTGGTTTAATGCATATGGAAAGTCACAGAACTTTAGAAACAGTTCACAGGATCATTTTTATCCTTTATTTAGAAGTGCTGTGAAAGGTTAAGTGGCCAGTCCAGATGCTCTGCGGTCAAATAAAGCTTTACTGTTCTTAATGCTGAAAGCCGGGGTTTGCAACAGATGTGCCAGGTTTCAGCCCTAGTCTGCTGCTGGTTGTAGCACTCCCTCCAATCTGCACATTTCTTTTCAACTACTTTTTTGTCTCCCTTGGGGTGTGGTTGCGGTGCAGTGTGGCGTTCCCATCATACCTGCCATCCCCTCCATAAACTCAACACCCCTCCTTTATGCTCCTCCTCCAGTGTCCACTTTTCTCATCTGCTACATTATTTCTATTTTCTAGTTCTAAATTTTATGTATTTTTTAAAAACTGTATAGTAATAGTGTTAAAGAGATAGAAGGCTGTACCACTTTAGCACTGTAACTCTAAAAAGAAGGAGACAAATAAGAAATACTTAGTCTGGTAAGTGGAAGATTCACATGAGGGCAAGAAACATTCAATCTGTTAACTGGAAATGTTATAAGAGAATGAATAAATGTCATGCCCCCATTTGAAACCTATTAGTGGCACCTTCCAAAAATATAGCAGGAGGAACCGAGACAGTGGATACATATGTGTGACATTTACCTTGGCCTCCCATCAGAAATTCCTAGGTGGGGAGCCCACCCTGCATTGGGAATAAAAAAATGTTTTTAGTATTGGAAATTTATGGGAAAACACTTACACAAGAAGAATATGGTATGGATATTGGGGGTGGGGGTGGGGGGAGGTAAGTATGGCAGCAGTAGTAGTAGTAGTAATTATTATTATTATTATTATTATTATTTATTACCCGCCGCTCTCCTCAGAATCGGGGTTGGTACAACAACACACAGTATACATGAGAGGAAGGAACTGGCAAAACCACCTCTGAATATTCCTTGCCTAAGAAAATCCTTTGAAATTAGTGCGATCACCATAACTCAACAGGTGACTTGAAGACACGTAAATACACATGGCTATAATGCCTACCAATCTCAAGGCTTTTGACCAGTCTAGATGAGCCCAAATTTAGACAAACTGAAAGTGAATTAAACTGCAAAAGCTAACTGTAGCACCCCAAAAACCCACAGAACTCAGAGAAGTACTGTACAGCCAATGCCATGTTTAATTTCTGGCTTTAGTTAAGTAGCAAAGATTAGAAAAGTTATATTGAGATTATCAAGTAACTAGATTTCCTCCAAGAAAGTCAGCTATTAGTTGGTCAAAGACCAAACAAAATTCCCATCACCTAGCTTACTTTTCTCACCTACTGTGTCCCAAGAATGAATTAAGTTATGGCAGATTGAGGCTGCTATCTTATGTAAGTTTTCCTGAAAGAAAATACATGGAATTCAGTGGTGTTTGCTTTTGAGCAGGTATGCAGTGTTAGGAAAGGATACAGTCTCTGAAGAGGATTGCTCTACACATCCGAGTATATATTTTGTCACTATTAATTACTGTCCTGGCCTTTCCACATATAATACTCAAGATAACTATCAGAGGTGAAAAATAGAAATAAAACAGTTAACGTCAATAATGAATTATAAGAATAAGGTAACCAGATATGATCATCTGCCTAGATCAAAAATATTGACTGTTTTTTTACATGTGCTGAGAATATTTTACAGATGTTCACTGTTGTTTGTCCTTCCCTCCTGTTTCTAACAGAGCAAAATTGTGAAGGGGGCAAAGTCTTCCAGTATAATGCAAAAGCCTGCAACACCTCTTGTCACTCCTTTTTGGAGAGGGATTTGAGTTGTGATGTAGACGATAGCCCAGTAGATGGATGCATTTGCCCTGAGGGCCTATATGCAAATAGCAAAGGAGTGTGTGTTAACCGAGATACATGTGATTGTTACATGGATAATAAGGTGCTGATGACAGGTCAACATATTGAACTGAATAATTACACATGGTATGTATATATTTATTCATTTAGATAATTATGGATTCAAAATATTTCTAGCTGGATATACAATACTCACCCAAAATATGTTCCTAAGTGGTCTGGTCCCTGTGTGGGAATTGCTGTCTTGTCATCTGTTCACATGTCATGTTACCCTATATGCTCAGGGGTTGTGAGGACCCTCAAAATATCAACATTAATTTGGGGAATTAATTTACTTGACTTGGCAATGCAAGAGTGGGGCAATGGCAGGATCTTGTGACCAACTATACCAGTACTATGGAGGAGACATAAGCTAGATAGTATAACAATAATCTTTATTTGGAAAAGTAATAATAACCACATTCACACACACATTCAGGCATCAAGCATTCATGCAAGACTAGTGAATGAAGTGGTAGAGATTGAGACAGAGGGATAGCAAAGGAAATTTCCAGTGGGTGATACGACACCTTTTCCTGAAGAGATTAGGTTGTGGAAGAAAACCAGCAGAGTGGGGGGTCTCAGACTTGCACTCTGAGGGTCAGTCAGCAAACCGGCAGCGTGGATGTAGGAGGGGAAGCTGAAGGACGAGCCGAAGGACACAGAAGACAGTTTTCAAGGGGGTTTTATAGTAAATACTTGCCTTCTGGGGATGCGACTTTGAATAGAAGACAGTACTTTGAGATGTTTCTCTCAGAGCAACAAAGGCATTCCAGATATGTTAATAGCATTTTAATAGTGGAATATTTTGCGAATGAAGGGAGGAAACAACTTCCTTTGTTTAGGTAAGGTGAAGGAATGGAGGGTCATTTGCAGGTTTCAAGTCTCCCAGCCTGGCAAATGAGATTAGCCATGTGTACATGTCTCCAGTTGCCTTGAGAATTAGCATTTTCTTTATAATTTATATGGACTCTCCTTAAGCGCATTCCTAGAATCATAGAATCATAGAATCATAGAATCATAGAGTTGGAAGAGACCTCAAGGGCCATCTAGTCCAACCCCCTGCCATGCAGGAATACACAATCAAATCATTCCCGACAAATGGCCATCCAGCCTCTGTTTAAAAACCTCCAAAGGAGACTCCACCAAACTCCAAGGCAGTGCATTCCACTGTTGAACAGCTCTTACTGTCAGAAAGTTCTTCCTAATATTTAGGTGGAATCTCTTTTCCTGTACTGTAGTTTGAATCCATTGCTCTGTGTCCTAGTCCCTGGAGCAGCAGAAAACAAGCCTGCTCCATCCTCTGTATGACATCCCTTCAAATATCTAAACATGGCTATCATGGCCCCTCTCAACCTTCTCTTCTCCAGACTAAACATGCCCAGCTCCCTAAGCTGCTCCTCATAGGGCATGGCTTCCAGCCTTCCCACCATCCTTGTCGCCCTCCTCTGGACACGTTCCAGCTTCTCAATATCCTTCCTTAATTGTGATGCCCAGAACTGGACACATTATTCCAGGTAAGGTCTGACCAAAACAGAATACAGTAGTACAATTACTTCCCTTGATCTAGACACTATACTCCTATTAATGCAGCCTAGAATTGCATTGGCTTTTTTAGCTGCTGCATCATACTGCTGACTCATGTTCAGCTTGTGGTCCACTAAGACACCTAGAACCTTTTCGCATGTACTGCTCTCAAGCCAGGTGTCAGCCATCCTATATCTGTGCATTTCATTTTTACTGCCCAAGTGTAGTATCCTGCATTTATCCCTGTTGAAATTCATTTTGTTAATTTTGGCCCAGCTTTCTAATCTGTCGAGGTCATTTTGGATTCTGATCCTATCCTCTGGGGTATTAGCTACCCCTCCTAATTTGGTGTCATCTGCAAACTTGATAAGCATACCCTCTATTCCCTCATCCAAGTCATTGATAAAGATGTTGAATAGCACTGGGCCCAGGACAGAACTCTGTGGCACTCCACTGGTCACTTCTCTCCAGATGAAGAGGAGCCATTGGTAACTACCCTTTAGTCAGTCAACCAATTACAAATCCACCAAATAGTTGCATTGTCTAGCCCAAAAAGTTACTAAATTTTTTGGCAAGAATGTCATGGGGGACCTTGTCAAAAGCCTTACTGAAATCAAGATACACTACATCCACTGCATTCCCTTCATCTATCAAGTTTGTAACTCTATAAAAAAAAGTTGAGATTAGTCTGGCACAACTTGTTTTTTACTTTTTGTGATCACGGCATTCCTTTCTAAGTGGTTACAGACTGTCTGTTTAATGATCTGCTCTAGAATCTTTCCTAGTATTGATGTTAGGCTGGCTAGGCAGTAATTATTTGGGTCTTCTTTCTCCCCCTTTTTAAAGATGGGGACAACATTTGCTCTCCTCCAGTCTGCTGGCACCTCTCCTGTTCCCCAAGAATTCTCAAAGATTATTGACATTGGTTCTGAGATTACTTCTGCCAGTTCTTTTAATACCCTGGCCCTGGAGACTTGAACTCATTTATACTGGCCAGGTATTCCTGAACTACCTCTTTACCAATTCTGTACTGTATTCCCCCTACTGCATCATCTGTTCCATCTTCCCCAGGTTGAGCACTGTTCCCCCTTTGGGAGAAGAATGAAGCATAGAAGGTGTTGAGCAGTTCTGCCTTTTCTCTGTCCCCTGTTAGCCTTTCGCCACCTTCTCTATGCAGTGGGCCTACTACCATACCAAGGGATCTGGGAACTATGGCATAAGTGAAACATACAGAGGCAGCCAACTTTCTTGTGGGTGGGTAGGAACTACAGTCAGCCCTCCATATCCACAGATTCAACCAACCATGGCTTGAAAATATCCTCCCTGCAAAAAAAAATCCAAAAAACCAAACCTGGCTGTTCACCATTTTATATAAAGGACACCATTTAACTACTGTATGCCATTGTATATAATGGAACTTGAGCATCCATGGGTTTTGGTATCCATGGGGAGTCCTGGAACCAAATCCCTGAGGATACTGAAGACCCATTTACAAAGGGAAATGCTCTGGCAGCAATTGCTGTGGCTCCCCATGGACATTCAGTGGGCAGAGGGAAGGAAAGAGAGATGGCAATGAGAAACATTAGAAATGGCTGTAAGACAGTGATAGAAAGTGGCCTGAATGTATCTTTACACTATTTAAAATATGAATTTATTTTAGGATCAAACTATCCCAAGATGGCTTACAACATACACATTCAGAATAAAAAATCAATACTGAACTTTAAACTATGAAAACATCACTGAGATAAAATTAATAGGAAACTTCAATGACACTAATCATGAACTACATTCTGCCCACTAAGAACAGCCAAATCAAATAATTGTATACAGTAACTCAACAATATACTCTTTTAATAGATAGCAGAGAAGACATTTAAGAGAAGGTAGTATGTTGAAGCATGTGCCCAAAGCAAAATAAAATGGTAGCTTTCAATAATGATCTGCAGAGCTCTGTTAGTCAATCTGTAAAGCTCAGTTACCTTATGAACAAGCAGATGTCCTGCAGATCACAGAATTACTGGTATAGATTTGTAGAGTGGAAGCAACTCAATAATCATCTAGATCAAACCCATTTGTCTTCAGGTTTTTCCTAGTTCCCCAGGTTTATGTTAATAGCTGCACTATGTGGAAGACCACATTTGATCTAATTATTAAATATCGCCAATTATTAATATACCTACGGAGTTGGGTGTGTCAGGATAGGTAACAACCACTTCAAAAATCCACCCACAGATAGGACTAGATAAACATTCATTGATCTGCTCTCTTCTCATTAGTCCCCAAGGCCAGGTGAACATATTCTCCTGATAAATTCTATCAAATTGGGCAGGCTATGTTGTAGAAAGGCTGAGGAGAATGGGGTCAGGCTGGGAGCATTTTCAAGAGGTTCTGGAGGATGATGGGAAGAAGTGGGGTGGGAATACTAGCTTCCACCTGCCCTTGTCTAAGGGAAGACCTCCGGATCTACTAATGAGTGGCATGAGACCAAACCAATGTGAAGACACTTCCATGGAAAGATGTCCTGGTCTTCAGACAGGAACCATGCAGGTTTTCTGTGTTCTCAAGAGTCACAGATTAATCCTTTGTTGTTTTTATTGTTGTTGTTGCACCATCACTGTATGTGGTGCTGTACAAAAATAAAACAGATAGCCCTGCCAAGGGTGTGCAATCTAATGAGTAACTAACTTATTTGTTGGTTGTCCACTCAAGCTACACAAGAACACAGAAAACTACTGGAGTATAATTCAGCAGCAGGTTTTCATTGATAAAACTCTGATTAGCAGGTAGACTGTTTTTGACAACTGAGGAAAGCTTGGGTGCTAAGACATGTTGCCAGCTTTGTAACAGAATTTGCTCATCTCATTGAGTATTTCTTTTCTTGTAATACAGAATCTTGTAATAATTTCTTGTAATATAGAATATTTTTATTTTACATTGTTATTGCCTACTGTATGTCTATATGAGGCAGTGTGCTGTAGTGATTTGACTATAACTCTGGAAATCAGAGTTGGAATCCCTACTTGGCCATGGAAATCCACTGGGTGACCTTGGGCAAGTCACACTCTGGCTGCATCCGCACTGCAGAAATAATCCAGTTTGACACTGCTTTAACTCCCATGGTTGAATGCTAAGGAATCCTGGGGTTTATAGTTTGTTGTGGTCACAGAGTTCTCTGACAGAGAAGGCTAAATATCTCTCAAAACTACAGATCCCAGAATTCCATAGCATTGAGCCATAGCAGTTAGAGTGGTGTCAAACTGGGATATTTCTGCAGTGCAGATGGAGCTTCTCTCAGCCTTAGAGGAAGGCAAAAGCAAACCCCCTCTGAACAAATCTTGCCAAGAAAACCCCATGATAGATTTTTCTTAGGGTTGCCATAAGTCAGAAATGACTTAAAGGCACATAACACACACACATCTGTATACATGTTTCTATTTTAAACTTTTGTAGTGAGCTCTAATCATTTTGCATAAAGATATTATTCTAGCACCTTCCTCAGTCCTCCCCCATAGTAATATTCTACGTTTAAAGCAGGATGACTACTCACAAAAGCTTCTACAGGAAATACCCTTTATTAGGGAGCCCTGGTGGTGCAGTGGTAAAATGCCAGTACTGCAGCCACAACATTGCAAGTTAGATCCCAAGGGCTCCAAGGTTGACAAAGGAGATTTTCACACTGGGGCCAAAAGCCCCGGTTCTGTCCCGCCACCTCCTCTCCCGTTCCTGCAACGGAATGGAGGTAAATGCTCGCACACTTACCTCCATTCCGCTGCAGGAACGGGCCTCCTCTATCCTTGCCAGCCAGCCGTAAATCCCGCTGGGGATTTAAATCCAGCTGGGGGAAATCCCATTCGTTCTCACAAGAGAACGAGCGGGAGGGAAATTCAAAAACAAAAAAATTCCAGCTGTCAAAGAAAGAAAATAAATATAAAAATAAATTAAAAATAAAACAAGGAACCCGGGGAGGGGGGGAGGGTGGTACTTACCTGGATGTCCTGATCGTTGCAGAAAGTGCCTGTCACAGAGCTCCTCCCCCGTCCCTGTCATTCTAGAACAGGGACGGGGATCTGATTCACACACCTGTGTTCTGTCACAGAAATGGAACCGGGTGCTTAATAATGACTTCTCCCCGTGAATACTATATCATGGGGGGAAAACAAAATAGTGACACTTTGGGCACGGAACAGGGTGAACGTGTCTGAATGGAAATCTTTCAGCGACCCTGTTCCATGCCTGTAACAGGACAAATTGCCTGTGTGAAAATCTCCTGAGCCTTCCATCCTTTTGTAGGTCAGTAAAATGAGTCCCTGGCTTGTGGGGGCAATTAGCTAACACACATTGGAAGTCGCTTAGAGAGTGCCTAGCCTGCTATAAAAGTGGTGTAGATGTGTAGGCGCTATTGCTTAACAATTTTAAGCCGCTCTGAGAGCCTTTGTGGCTGAAAAGCAGGGTATAAATACCTAAAATAAATAAATGAATAATAAATAATTTTTTAAATTAATAGTTATTAATTTATAAAATTACATTAATAAAGGTCATTCAAGCCGTGTATTACTCGGTTTAGCTTGTGCACCACATGCTATACTTCCAGTGAAAATAGAGCCTCTAGTAAATAGAATGTATCCATCATGTTCATTTTTAAAAAAGTAACGGGGGGACAATACTAGTGTTTTTTCCCCACTACCACAACAGTAAATGTAATAATAAAAATAATAATAAAATTTATTTATATCCCGCCCCTCTGGGAGCAATCGGGGCGGCTTACAACAATAAAATACACAGTATAAAACAACTCAAAATCCCTTCCCCCCCTTAAAACATTATTAAATTAATACAAGTTAAAATGAATATATAATACAGTTTATTAAAAACCCTTTCGAGCAAGCAGCATCAGTTTGGAGGTCCAGAAGCAACCTCCAGAGGGGGTTCCTGAGGCCGGGGTTAGCTATTCTGGAAAAGCCTGCCTGAAGAGAACCGTCTTGACAGCCTTTTTAAAGCTGTCTAGTGATGTCAATAGGCGGATCTCATCCGGCAGGCCGTTCCACAATTTGGGGGCAACAGCTGAGAAAGCCCTCTGGGAGGTGGTCGCCAGCCTAGGTCTTTGTGGCTGCAACAAATTCCTCCCAGAGGACCGGAGAGCGCAGGGACGATTATAAGGGAGAAGGCGGTCCCTGAGATAGCTTGGGCCCAAGCCATTTAGGGCTTTAAAGGTGATAACCAACACCTTGTACTGGGCCCGGAAGCTGATAGGCAGCCAGTGGAGAGTGTAGAGACCGCAGCAGAGGCAGCTTTGGAGAGCTGCAAAAAATAGATGGGACCTACACAACCCACAAATTGTTTATCCCTGCCTTTATGCATAGGGAGATTCTTATGAGATGAAGTGCTTCCAACCCATATTTTAGGATGGTTTCCAAGTATATTTCTTATTTTTTTGTTTGTTTGTTTGTTTGTTTAAATTTTACAGTGTTTGTAGAAGAGGGCAGTTGTTTTGTCACAATCCTACAGACCTTAAACCTGGTAAGTGCATTCATACCAGAGAATGGATTTAAATGGCAACATGTTTTTCAAACTGATCTGATGTTTGAGAGTGGCATAAAAGCCTTGGACAGATGGTGCCTCCCTCCCCCTTCCAACCCAGAGTTGGAAAGATCATCCCCACTTCAGCAGTTAAATGTGGTTATCAACCTGAGAACAAGCTACAATCTTAAACTAACTCCAGACTATGAGTTAAGATCCTAGCTAGTTGTGGAACTGACCATCTGGTGAAAATGGGAAAGTACTGTATAGTTAATTAGAGAATTCTTGGCTTATTGGGCTGTATTTTGAAGGGAGAAGGAAGAGGCTGCATCCATGGACAAAATGCCATTCAAACTGAGCCACAGTGGTAAAGGAACAGCTTTTTTAACAGAAAAGAGTCACATTTAGACTTATATAATCCAGCTTTGCTTTTTTTTCTTCAGTAACCTGTGGAGGTGGAGCTGAATTTATTACTTGTGCTGACCCAAAAGCGAAGAGAAGAATTGAGAAAACATGCAATAGTCTGAACATGCCTCACGTGTCTGTAAGTTGAAAGCCAGAAAATGCTCGAGAGTTCATGTTGCTCCCACATTGGTAAGCTAAGCAGGCCTCAGTGTGGAAAGTGAAAGTATGGCAGGCTGCTTGGACCATTGTTCTTTCCTTCTCAGAAAATCTCAAGTAAAAAACCAGGGGCTTGGTTACACGGTGAAAAAAATCTTGTTCTTAGCTGCTACAATCTGAAGAATTCCAAGCTAGCCTTTCAGTCTCTGTGTGTGAGAATGATCTTTGTCTCCCCTCCTGAGATCGCGTCCCTTCCCTTCTCGCTATTTTGTGCTTAGCCACGAAAAAGACTGTGAGTACTAGCCTTGTGTATGTGTGTGTGTGTTTCCTTTTCTCCCTCCCTCCTTGCTATCTTGTGCTTAGCTGCTGCGATCTGAAGAATTAAGCTAGCCTTTTCCAGTCTCTCTTGTGTGTGTGTGTGTGTGTGAATGTTCGTCTCAGGCATTCCTGTGGTAATCAGAGGATGTGCTTGGAGGCCACGCCCCGTCTCAGTCTGTGTGTGAATATCAAAGCGGAAAACAACTGAAAACTAAACCGATAGACCAATTAAGCAATATATCATGTGAACGATGCAGTAAAGCTGCGAAATAGCGATACAGCGCAAATTACCGCAATAAAAACTGTTGTGTAACTGAAGCCCAGGAAACCAGTGTAGTAAAACTAGACAGCCTTGATTTCAGGAACAATACATGTCCCCACACAGTCAAAATTCCTATAGACTAAAAATCCAGCGTAGGTAGACATGGCCGACAGGGAGCTGAAGAACCAATGCAAACTACTTCTAGATGCTACCTAGATGTTTGCTTTGGTCCAGACTAGATTACTGGTTCATAACCTGTGGTCCAGGGACCCCCAGGGGTCCACAATGTCCTTACAGGGGGTCCTTGAAGGCTGCTTGGCCCACCTCCTCCCCATAGTGGATCAGCCACATGACAGGAGCCAAGGCAAAGGCTGGCTGGCTTGGCCTGTGCATTGCCATTCAATCCGCTCCAGCCACAAACGTGCAGGAAGAAGCAGAAGGAAGGTCTTCCCTTCCCCCTCCAGTGCCTCTGAGGGAAGGTTAAATGAATGGTGTAATTGTGTTGTTGTTGTTGTTTTAAATCTTCAGTTAAGTCTTGGGGGTCCACGGCAACAAAAGATACTTAAAGGGGGACCCTAGTAAAGAAAAGGTTAAGAGCCAATGGACTAGACAATATAATGATACATATGTCTGGGGTGGGACCCTACCTGAATGGTAGGACACATGTTTTGCATGTAGAAGGTCACAGGTTGAATCTATGGCATCTCCAGTCAGAGGGATTGGGTGCTTGATAATATGAACGACTTTTGCCTGAGACCCTGGAGAACTGCTGCCAAATATGGTAAAAATGTTGGGCTTGAATCTAGCCTCAGTCTCCTTGACAGCATCTATTTACTAATAAAAGACTGTGAATGTATTATTATTTTTTCATTTATATCTTTGCCCAGAAAGAAAGAAAGAAAGAAAGAAAGAAAGAAAGAAAGAAAGAAAGAAAGAAAGAAAAGAGAGAGGGTTCCAGATAACAACATTAAAGGAACATTAAAAACTCACCAATACAACAGAATAATTATGTATTCTGTCTTATCTGTTTCCCAGTCTAGATACCTATCTGCATATCTATTTAAATATGCATCATAAAACTCTGGTGAAACTTCAGACAATTGGTGCAGTTGAACAAAATAGCCTGATGTTTTAGCTGGGGTTTAAAATGATAGTAAAGTTGGCACCAGGTGTACCACCTGCAGGAGGGCATTCCAAGCACTACAGGAAGTGCTGTGCTTTGTGTCAGATCTAAGAGCAGGGGCTGCTAGTACAGGGAGAGGCATTTCTTCAGGGACCTGGGTCCCAAGTTGCTTATAGCTTTATACGACAGCATTAGCTGAGAACTCTAAACTGTTCTGGAGGAGCCCTGGTGGCGCAGTGGTTAAATGCCAGTCCTGCAAGCCACCACTTTGCAAGTTCGATTCCAGCGGGCTCCAAGGTTCACTCAGCCTTCCATCCTTTCGTAGGTCAGTAAATTGAGTACCCAGCTTGTGGGGGCAGTTAGCTAACACACATTGGAAACTGTTTAACGCAGTGTAGATGTGTAAATAGCTGTTGCTTAAAACAATTTGTAAGCTGTTCTGATAGCCTTGTGGCTGAAGAGTGGGGTATAAATAAATAAATAAATAAAATCAACAGAAAAGGAAAATTGTGACTGGCACTTGCACGGCCACTCAAGATCTACATACACATCATCCTTCCATACACATCACATAATCTTCCATTGTGATGGGTATATTTTTGTTCACATTACTGTTTTTTTTTTAATTCATCTTGCTAGAAATTAATGATCAGTGAAGCTCAGTCTTCATTGATGTTAAGATTCAGTTTTGGTTCTAGTTAATATAGTATGATTTCTGTTCTTTGGAGTTATGACTTAATTTTGTTTGGTTCAGTGACATATTTCTTAGAAACAAATTACAATAAAATATGACTTCAAAATAATCAGAGAACTCTGATCATGAGGAAAACAAACCACTGTCTGTTTAGGTAGACTTTGGATATTACATACCACTACCAGGAAAGGAATCTGAATTTACTTATGTGCACGTGGCACCCACATTATGGGATAAATTATCACATTCCACTTCAGACATTACACAGCAAAGGCAAAAGAAGAAATAGGGTGGCTCTTTTGCCAATCCATAGTGGTAATATATTACAAAGATGTAATGTACAAACCTAGCAGTGCCAATCACAATCATATTAAGTTTGGAAACTCTTTTTCACAATCACTGGCTGCAAAATCTATAGAAGGGTTTGTAAAAGTGAACAAAAGTATGAAATGAGAATATACTATACTCTGAAAATATTTATTTTGTATACAGATGAACATGCCCTGCACGCCTGGTTGCTATTGTCCTTTAGGCATGGTTCGAGATAAAGAGGGGCAGTGCATTCCACCAGCTCATTGCCCATGTTCTTACAGCGGTCGGAAATATGAACAAGGCAGCATGATAAAAGTTGAATGCAACACCTGGTAAACTTGACTTTTGAAAAACATGTTAATTGTAATACTTCCTCTATGCTCAGTTGAATAACTGAGAAGAAGCTTCCCACAACTATTACAATACCCTACATACAAAACTATCTTGCCTATATTTCAATATATGCTCTGCTAGTCTGTTTCCCTGCCGGTTGGTGGTTGTGTGCCTGCTAAATACACATGTATATTTAATTTGAGCTTTCAGTATTCCGCTTTACTTTTGTTCCTCTCTTACTTTCTCTCCTACTGATCTGTTACTCTCTATTTCTTGCCTCTAGGCTTCCTTCTTGCTTCTTGCTGTACTATCCATTCAGGTTTGTTCAAGTTTGCTTAACTGGCTTTGCTATGCTATCCATTCATTCTTTGCTACTTTTGTACTTGTTTTTGTTGCTGATGTTTCTATTTTACTGTGGTAGAAAGTCCAATTGAAGTCTCATATATAGATATCCGAGAGCCAGTGTACTGTAGTGGTTTGAATGTTGGACTAGAATCCTGAGAGACCAGAGTTCAAATCCCCACTTAGCAATGGAAGCCCACTGGGTGGCCTTGGATGACTCACATTATCTCAGCTTCAGAGGAAGGCAATGGCAAAATGAATAAATGTTCATTTTGCCAAGAAAACTCTCTGATATGCTTGCCATGAGTTTATTTATTCTTTATTTATTTATTGCATTTGCATGCTGCCTTTCTCTCAGAAGGAAGCCCAAGACAGCTCCCAGAGCTGGAAATGACTTGAAGGCAAACAATAGTATAGATATCTATATGTCTAGATATGTGTCTATTTACTATCAGTTATATATTGCATTAGATTTCTCACTAACTGATAGCAGAAGAGAAGCATAAATCGTGCTTTTTCCTCTCACAAAACGTGGAGGAAAGGGTCAGGATTAAGCCCGCAGGGTACATCCATACTAAACAATCACAGCAGTTTTTTACCACTTTAACTACCAGGACTCCATTGACAGAGAGTGTGTGCATGCAGCAGTCAGTTAAGAGATCCTGATTTAAGGAGTAAAAACACAAATCACTTTAGAGAAACAAACTAAAGCTCTATTATAGGAACTCCATTCTAAGTAAGGACTTTTTCAGACAGCACTTACTGAGCTAGAAGCTTGTGAGACAGGTACGGCGCTGTCACGCGGCAGGGGGTCCATTTCGGACGACGCCGTCTCCCTCGCGAAATCGTCGGTGTCACTTCCGTGTATGATTGGAGGCAGCTGCGCCATATTTTACTCACGGAAGTTGCCCATGAGTAAAATATGGCGCAGCTGCCTCCAATTGTACATGGAAGTGACACCGACGATTTAGCGAGAGGGACAGTGTCGTCCGAAACGGACCCCCTGCCGCACAACAGTGCCGTACCTGTTTCGCAAGCTTCTAGCGCGGTAAGTGCTGTCTGAAAAAGTCCTAAGATAGGAAAGTTACTCAGGGTGCTAATCTAAGCTAGCTACATGTCTAGGGAGAGCTGAGAGAGTTCTGGGAGGAGAAGAGGTAGAAACATCCCTAAGACTATCCATTTTTACATCATAGAGGGAGCAGGATAGGTAGACAAGCAAGGGGGGCTGTGGGTCACTCAAACTGTTTAGCCCTAATACTAGTGCCCACTCTGAGGCACTCTTGACTGCTAAGCATTGTTGTACTTCTAACATCCGTCCTATAGAATTTATTGATTTGTCCTTTAGGAAAGTAGTTAAAGATTTCCCATATTTGGGATCAATCATTGATCAGAACGGAGATTGCAGTCAAGAAATCAGAAGAAGACTAGGGACGGGAAGGGCAGCTATGAAAGAATTAGACAAAATCCTAAAGTGCAAAGTTATAAAATTGAACACTGAAGTTAGGATTGTCCAAATATGATGATATTTCCCATCACCATGTACAGAAGTGAGAGCTGGACAGTGAAGAAAGCTGATAGAAAGAAAATCAACTCATTTGAGATGTGGTGCTGGAGAAAAGTGCTACCTACATATACTGTGGACTGCCAAAAAGACCAATAAACGAGTCCTATAACAAATCAAATCTGAGCTATCCCTAGAAGCCAAGATGACTAAACTGAGACGGCTGTACTTTGGCCATATCATGAGAAGGCATGACTCACTAGAAAAGACAATAATGCTGGCTAAGGTAGAAGGAAGTAGGAAGAGGCAGGCCACGTACGAGATGGATACACTCAATCAAGGAGGCCACAGCCCTGAGCCTGCAGGACCTGAGCAGAATGGTTAAGGATAGGGGGTCCTGGAGATGTCTCATTCATCAGGTCGCCATGAGTTGAGGTAGACTCAAGGGCAGTTAACAACAACAACATTCTCTGCTAGAGAACCTCTAGTGCTGCAGTTTAGGGGAGTGCACTAGAAAATTCTAAGTTATCTCACCAAACTGCAAATGCCAGGATTCCATGGGATGAAACCATAGCAGTTAAAGTGCTACCAAACTGCTGTAACTGTGCAGTGCGGATATGTAGACAGAGACATGCACAAATAAACAAAGTTATTTGGATGGGGCCAAAATTGGATAATGCAAATATTTGCCCAGATTGAAAAACTGAAGACCCATCAAAACAAAGGCACCCTACCAGCAATATGATGTGTGGCTTGTCAGATGCACAACTCCTTTTTTGAGGGGGGAAGTCTTAAGCAGCAAAAGCCCCTGCTGGGCTCTCAGATGTGCCCAGTAGATGATGTGTGAATGTGACCCATATGTCCTGCACAGTTTTCCACAGGAAAAAAGTGGATACAAAGCACAGAGTGCATACTAGAGTACCAATGCAATTCCTTATGCTTTTAGGCTTTGGAAGTGCTTGGGAGCAAGCAAAAATGCAGTGCTGGAGGGGAAACAGAAATGTGAGTGCTGCATTATGCATAAGATGGACCAGTAGGCCTTCATGTATCTCTCTGGTCAAGCCACAAACTCCCACCACCTCTGCCATCAATGCTGAAGCTTGGCCACCTGCATTTACCCCAATAAGCATCTTCCTATATTTATTCAAAAATAACAATAGCAAAATGATGGTGTTATTGTATGGTAGTGATACATGTGCTGGCACCCCATTGGGAATTTACAACCTCATAAACCAACTTAGGGTTGCTGTGTTGCATAAGAATTGTATTCCCAAGAGGGGAATGTTCTCATAGCTGGGCCACTGAGACCATTACACAAGTGAAGCAAGCAGCATGGACATTACACAGTGATTGTGATGAGCAACAGTATAGCCCTTTGTAGACCAGGCTGCTCTTGCACAATGACAGCACAAAGAGAGACAGGCAATGGCCCACCACCACAGAGCATTGGCAATCAGAGAACAATGAAAAGTCATGGGTGCCCTGCACCAAGCCAGAAAAATGTTCCCACTTTTTGCAGTGCTCCATTATGTGGTGGGAGCCCCCATTGCACAATGGACATCTTGTGCAGTGCCCCATTGTGCATCATCACAATCCTCTAACCTGATTGGCTATTGTGCCAGTGATGTAGCTCCGCCATAATAAAGTTCCTCATCACAATCCATGATGCAGGGTCTCAACCACTATATAAAGCAGAAAGTGCACAGATTCTTGTTGCAGTCATTTTGAAAGTCAAATAGTGCTTTCCAGAATTACCTCAGAGCCCAGACTGTATGTTACGTTAATAATCAATGTAGTGATCAGCATGTGTGCGGATTAATCAGTCTTACCTGCTTTGGAGATTGTTGTAAACAGACTATCCTTCTTTATCTCAGCACATGTATAAAAGGAACTTGGAAGTGTACAGCAAAAAAATGCCAGAGTTCTTGCCATATTTATGGGGACGGTCAGATTCAAACCTTTGATGGGAAGTGGTACAGTTACGATGGACTTTGTCAGTATGTACTTGCTGAGGTAAGCACATTTATGGTTCTTCTTCAAGCTGAGTATTCATAAGTTGCTGCTTTCCCTACATAGAGTTGCACTACAGTTGAAGAGAGTGAAACAACTGTTATTTGAAGGGTGAGATATCTGATTCCAAAGCTATATTACTTTGTCTACTGTTTCCATAGCAATTAGAAATGTTTGGCACACTGTACAGGTTCAGTTGCATAGGAAGGGCACTGGAGCATCTGGTCTGAATCCTATAGGTTAGTCCCAACTAGAAAAGTTCCATTGAATCAATAGACAAATCCCATTGATTCAATGGTTCTAGTTGGGACTTACGGTAGGATGCAGGCCTCTGTGTATTGAAGATACACAAGATGTGAGAAGAAGTTTCAAAGACTCTATGGTCAAGTGGAGGCTGCAATCTTAAGATAGACTTTAAAACCTGCACTCATTCTAAGACATATTTCCATCATGGTTCTATGTGCAAAAACTACAGCAGTCAGTTCCAAATTATATGTTTGATCAGAGGTGGCCAACTCACTGTTGTTGGGAGGTGGTGCATTGTTCCCGGGGGGGGGGTGGCACTGCCATCCCACCTTCTGCTACCACCATGACAGTTGGTAAAATTTGGTGGCAGCACCTGAATTTACCAGAGCCATCATTGCCAGTGACATGATACATCAACTGCACCAGCTCCCTTTGAAGATGAAGCTTCCTCACCACAGGACTGTATTTCCTCACCCTGCAGGACTGTATAGCAGAAGGTCCACTTCCCTTCCTGAAATGATAAAAAGAGAAGCAGGAAAGCATCCTGCTAATACCATCCACTTTGGTAATGTAGATGGTATGAGCAGTTGCCACCACCACCACCATTGTGGCAGTGGGGACAATGAAAGCCTCAGACCATGGGCATGAGGCCCCGGAGGCTGCGGGCTGCCTCCCCTTCCCCCAGGCGAGCTGCTTGAACTGTTCGTTTAGTCCTGCGAAAACAAAGGAGATTTGGGGCCTGTATTTCTTGATGAGTATTGGTGGAAATGGCAACTTCATTTGCACTTTTCAAAAGCCAGTTGAGACATGACATAAAAGAGAACACCAGCATTAGCTTTGTGTGTGTGTGTGTTTGCTTTCCACTCCTTGAATTTTGATATCCTAGAAATGATACACGGTTTAGCCTGCTACTAAGTCCGCATGATCTATATAGTCCCAATAAAGTGACCTGTTTGATCAGCATGAATCAGTAGATTTCGTGCTACATAGTATGTGGGTAAAATCTCTTTGGTATTGATTATGAGTTAAGCTTGTCTGTTTCAATATAAAAATGTGGCCCAATGTATAATTTATAGGACTATTGTGGTAAAGAAGATGGATCCTTCAGAGTCCTAACCAAAAGTATTCCATGCTGTGAAGATGGAGTTACATGCTCAAGGAAAATCACAGTGATCCTAGAGGTAGGGTTCCTCTTTCATGTGTCATTCCTCTATTTTCAATGTCTTCTGTGCACCCAGAACAGTGCCATCCACACATAGGAGGGAGGCATCAGCAGGCTTGGGGAAATTGCAGAAGAACAGACAGACCTAAAGAGGGGAAATGTCCTTCTCCATGGCCCCAGAATGCTAATTGACTATTGTGGGAGAGGGAAAGAAAACTGAGCATGAGGAGGAATGAAATTAAGTATCCTGGAAGAAAGTATGGCTGATGGACTGGAATACTAGGCAGAAGCATGTCACATTACACCTTTTTTTGCATATCCTTCCCATTATTCTTATTACTTATTTGCAGGCACATTTTCAGTATAAAAACATTTTTTCCTTTCAAAAAATATAATTTCAGGGTGGCACCCTTGTTCTAGAAGATGGAAAATTCATGTTTATTAAAGATTCTGAAAGTACGAAATGTACAGACAAGGAGCCCTACACTATCCACACTGTTGGACTGTATTTGATCATCAGATTCCTCCATGGACTAACTTTGATTTGGGATAAAAACACAAGAGTTTCTATTATCATGGATTCAGTCTGGAATGTAAGCATATTGTGAACAGATTTATGTGTGTATATATAATTTAACAACATGTTCTGTGTCTTATGTGCAGGAACTGTGCATTTTTGCCTAGTAATCAATTTCCCCCTTCATAGCTGATTTGCATGTTTCAATGAGCATTGCCCTTACCCTTGTTCAAAGAACGTTGTTCATTGTCCTTAACCAATTTTTTAATGACAGCATATTCAGAAAATAGTCCCAATCCATGTTGAAAAAAATTGAGCTGTTTGTGTGAGTAATGATCATCTTCACCCCAGTCTGAGATCATGTTAGCAGAGAGATTACTCATAGTGGCACTGACCTACTACTGGAACCTCTGGCCCTTATGCAGAGGAGTATTCCCATCCAGCAATGAACTTGTTCGATCAGTGATCAGATATGATTTTATTTATTTATTTATTTAAATATTTATATCCCACCCTTTCTTTGGAGATCTCAGGGTGACTTACAATAAAATCAACTTAAAACAATAATTACAAAAGTTTAATAGATAAAAAATATATTAAATAGTTTTTCAATTTAAGAACAGACCATTTAAATCAAGTTAAAACAATATTGAATGATATAAGTATAAAACATGTGCAGCCTGGATAAAATCAGTTTAGCCCAAAGGCTTTAATAAAAAACGAACAAACAGGTTTTAATTTGGTGCCAAAAGGATTCTAACATTGTGTGATTGTGTGAAAGTGATTTTAACATTGTAACATTAGCACCAATTGGGCCTCCAGAGGGAGGGAATTCCACAGCTGGGGTGCCACACAAAAGGCCATCTCTCATGTCCTCCTGCAATGTATTTCCCCTACTGATGGGACACAGAGGAGGGCCCTTCCAATAGATCCTTATTCTCTGGGAGGCATGTAGAGAGAGGGGGGTACTCCCTCAAGTATCGAGGTCCCAAGCTGTTTAGGGCTTTAAATATTATTGCTTGCACCTTGAATGCAGAATGAAAACATATTGGCAGCAAATGCAATTCCTTCAGAATGTGTGCTATATGATATCTGAATGGAATTCCAATGAGAAGTCTGGCTGTTGCATTTTGCACTTGCTGCAGTTTCCAAGTCTTCTTCAAAGGCAGCTCCATGGATTCCATTTAGTAGTCTAATCAGGAAGTTACCAGTGCATGGACTACTGTGGCTATATTATCCCCATCCAGGAAAGGTCATAGCTGGTGGACCAGTTGAAGCTGACCCCAAGCACTCTGAACTACCACGTCCATCTGGGCCTCCAGTGATGACGGATCTAAGAGTACTCCCAGACTATGCACCTGCTCCTTCCTGGGGAACGCGATCCCATCCAGAGCAGGCTACCTACCCAATTCCCAGACTCAAGAACCACCAATCCACAGAGCCTCCATCTTATAGGGATTCAGCTTCAGTTTATTCACCCTCATCCAGCCCATTACAGCATCCAGGCACTACTCTAACACCTTCACAGCCCCAGTCAACTTGAATGAAAAGGAGAAGTAGAGCTGAATGTTGTCAGCATACTGATGACACACAATCCCAGAACTCCTAATGATCTCTCCCAGCAGCCTCATATACATGTTAAACAGGGGCTGTTTGAAGCCTGGGAAGCTATTGGGAATCTGGGAACTGACCTCTGGTTTGTAACCTACACCCTGACCAAAACAAGCATTGCACTTTCATCTCCTTTATTCTTGTGAGAGTGGTTTCAGAATTGTTTGATCCAGTGTTTTAAGAGGAAGTTTGTTTAAATGCATTTTAATATCATTTAGTATGTTTTTAGCCATTATCTGTTTTTTAATCTAGTAGTTTTGAACCACCTTGGGCCCTAGTATTGGGAGAAATGAATCCTGGTTTGGGGGGAAAGGTCACATATAAATACAGATGATGATGATGATGATGATGATTTAAGATATTGTGTTCTACTTGATCTCTATAATCACATGGTACCAATTGTTGAGTTGTACTGCTTACATTATCATTCATATTATCATCCTCATCACCATCACCACCATCGTGATCAAAAGTAACATAAGGAAATAGACTGAGCTCTTATCTTTATTCCAAATGTGGACCAGAAGGGAAAGGTCCCCCCTCTGGTCTAGGAAACAGACCAGTACAGCTAAATGGTCCCAGTTAGGCAGTGGGTCAGTTCAGAACACTGCTAAATTGTGCTAAGATGATCCACTTCCTCCAACCACCACATGTGATGCAGACCTGTTAAGTATTGTTGTTGTGTGCTTTCAAGTCACTTCCAACTTTATGGTGACCCTAAGGAGAACCTATCATGGGGTTTTCTTGGTAAGATTTGTTCATCAGGAGTTTGGCTTTGCCTTCCTCTGAGGCTGAGAGTGTGTGACTTGCCCAAAGTCACCCAGTGGGTTTCCATGGCTGAGTGGGGATTTGAACACTGGTCTTCAGAGTCATAGTGCAATGCTCAAACCACTGCACTACACTGGCCTTCTGTGAATTGATACATACTGACAAAAGTTGCTTTAGAAATAAAACAAGCGTGGGTGACACCTCACAACATCTTTGCCTTTCTTTTCATTGTAGAAACAAATATGTGGCCTTTGTGGAAATCATAATGGAAATCTTCAGGATGAATTTACTACAAGACTAGGTTCACTGGCAGCTGGACCAGTGGAGTTTGGCAATAGCTGGAAGACAGGCCCCATGTGTTCTGACACAGTAGCTGAGACATTCCCATGTGATGCAAATGCATACTGCAAAGACTGGGCTGTGAGGAAATGTGAAATAATCAGGGACCACCACTTCAGGGAGTGTCACAACAAGGTAAGCCTTTCAGGATGTATGTGGTGGGAAATGAGTCCTGGCCTTAGGAATATACATACCTGCCACCATGTAAATAATGCCATATGAGAGTGGTGATAGGAACCAGTTAATGTAGCTCAATTGTATTAAGAGTTTGTTAATGAAAAGGGGAAACTTAATGTGCATTTTTAAAATTATGTAATAATCTGAATATCCTGTACTCCGAATAGGTTAGGATATAAACATATGGGCCCCCCAAAATCAAGCATTACTGGGCTCCCCCAAATCCCTTAAACCAGCCCTGAAGTGGGGTATAAATATTTTAATAATAATAATAATACATACATACATACATACATACCTAGTAGGTTCTTTACCCAAAACATAGTTCTCTTGGATTTTTGCAAAACTACTTGTTTTTATTAATCCCTTTGGATGGAGGAATTATAAGGTTTTAGGAAGAAATCATTTCAGGGGTTTGAAGGGGGTTGAGAGTTTAGCGGTCTCAGCAACACCCCATTTGTAAAAATAATACAGGATAATAAAGGATCCAGACTACTGAAACCAGACATATTTTATGTCTATGAAACCTGGAGGACTTCAGAAAGTTGTAGAAACATTTGAAAAATACGTGAAGTAAAGACCAAAAAAAGAGAAACAAGTACCGTTAGAACATAATTTCAGACATGTTTCTCCTTTACAATACAAAACAGTTTTAGTCTCCTCTTTATACATTTTTTTTAAATTTCCTAAGCTACATAAAATAGTATAATAACAGTACATAATTTTAAAAAAACAAAGAAGAAAAAAGAAAAGAAAAGAGAAAGACAAGTCAAATAAAAGAGAGAAAAAGATAGGAAAAAAGAGAAAAGGGTAGAAAAGGTAAATGTGACTTCCAACCTTCTTTCAGTGGTTTTTAGAATATATAATAATTCTAAACCTCATCTATCACAATAAATCCTCCTCCTCATTTCTACAATAATACTTATTAATAATCAAAGTTGAAGCTTATAAAATCACATATATATTTTGTATAAAAAGTCAATACCGGATTAGTAATCTTTGTCATCTATTACTATTAATCTTCCCCTAAATCAAACTGAACAAATTACTCCCTCCGACTAATTCATTCTGTTTTAACAACAATCTATCATAATGTAAAATATAATGTTAAATCCTTTCATCTTCATACCAAAACAGTTTTCCCAACACTTTTCCAAAACTATTTCTCCGTCCACTCTGACTCTTTTCCGACTGTGTTTCCCAACTGCTCATTAAAGGCAACTTAAATGCTATTTAATCCTTCATCTTTAAGACAAATCTTAATTTGAGATTTCCCCCCTCAGTTTTTCTTAACTATTTTCAAAACACCCTTCTCTCATGCTGAAATGCCTTCTAATTTATCTAGCCCTCCAGCACACACGTAAATCAATCTTAATATCATTTTAAACATTTTCTCAAATTTGATATACCCCAAAAGCCTTGTTTTATAACTAAGTGAGATACACTAAGTGAACATCAAATGTCAAGCAATTAAATAATATCTTAGATCCAATAAACCCAATTCTTGTTTCTTTATCCATTCATACTTTGCATTTAACCAGACCTTTGCAGTTACACAATTTGAACATCAATCATGAAATTCAATAAAACCTGGAAAGAAAGCATCTTTCAAACAAACAACCTTCTTTTTGATCTTGTTAACTTTGTCCTCATCATTCTCTCCTTCCAGAAGTCTAACTGAAAACCAAATATTCTCATTGTCTTCAGAAACTCTTCCCCCGTTTCCTCCAGGATCACTTCAAAATCTTCAAAATCATCTTGGCCTGGCTAGGAATCATCATCTGTTTTTTCTTCATATTCTGGTATCTCCCCTTGAGCCTTATCCTCCATCCAATAGTCTGTTGCTTCATCTAATTCTAACTCCTAGCATGTCATCCATTGCTAATCTGTAACGCTTGAAGTCATTTTTCATCAATTTAAATTCCTCCTATATGTCTTGCCAAATTGCTGGAGTACATACATTTTGGGGGGGGTTGAATCATTGCCATTCTTCTATTGAACAAAAGTTTGACATATATAGAGTTAACAATTTATCTCAACAGTGACTCGCAGATACAGTGCTGCAATGACACAGCCTGGCTGCTTAGCTTTTGTTATTATGCAAATTGCTTTCAGTGGGATGCTTCTCTCAGACAAAATAAATCCACTTTCCCATAACAAGTCAATCTGTTTCCTTATAGTCTCTTTCCTTAGTCCATTTTTACTTGAAAAAGTCTTAAAAGACAACCTTACAACTTTTTTATTTTTCAATCACAATCTTGTTAGACTTTCTGATGTCGAAATGCAATCTTAAGATTCTTAAAAATAGTCGCTCATATTAGTGCAGAAAGCAAGAAACTCGCGGAGGTATTGTTTTCACTACTGAGTTAAACTTTGCATTTTATCAATCAAATTCAGATGTTTTAAAGAAGTCATTAAAAAGAAAGTGAGGTTGTAGGCATAATGTCTTTAAGATGCTTGCTTACAGCGGCATGAGCTTGATTAAATTTTCCTACAGTTTGCTCACAATTGACAACTACGGTCCCTGTGATCTTGGCAAGGTTTTTGGACCTGTGTGGATGATCTTTACGCTCTCCCCGACTCCAGGCAGAGAATCATCAGCTGGGACTTGCCTCCTTACTGGTGTTTGTTGCCGTTGCAGCTTTCCCTTTCACAGAGTTCCATGAAGGCACCTCAGCCCACCATTACCGTCACCCAGAAGTCCATAAAACAGTTTTTGTATCCAAGCATCCTGAATCATTAAAGCTGAGTTCTACAAATACAAAAATGTTGTAGGTTTTGCTTAAAACAGAGGTAAATATTCACCAAGATATGATTGTGTGAACATATCAAGAACTGTTACGTTTTAATCTACAATAGTGAATGACTGGTGTCCATTCTACTTCAGTCTTTGTTACCACCTCTTGGTTTATTATTTGAGATAATCTATCATTTTCCCTCATTATTAATATCTTGTTTAACCAATCTTCTATCAACGGTTCTTCTTTATTTTTCCATTTTGCTGCTATAACCATACGCGCAGGAGTGCTTAAATATAGTAATATTCTCCAGTATTTTCTCTCTACTCTTTTTGATAAAATTGAAGTAATGTTGAGAAGATACATTTTGGGGTTTAACTCAAATTCAATATCAAATATTCTTTGAATTATCTTATGTACTTTTGTCCAAAATTTGCGAATAATAGGGCATGTCCACCACATATGTTTAAGCGTACCTACTTCCTTGTGGCATTTCCAACAATTTCTCTCTTTTGTACCATAGATTCTGCTTAACGTCGCGGGGGTTAAGTACCATCTGTTGTTTATTTTGAAGCTATTCTCTTTCAAATCCTGACATGCTGTGAGTGTACAGTTTTGTTCTGGTATAATTAAAAAGTAAACTTAAAAAAAAAATAGAACTGTTACGTTTTAGTTGCCCTGTAAAATATCAATGAAGAACTAAGAATGATTGGAAACCTGGGTTGACATGTTGCTAATAATATATACCAGTATGGAGAGGAATTTACTACCTTCCTCAAGTAACATCCCCTTCAAAATGCACCCATATTTTGTTGCCCCTCCATGGCCATATAGTGTCTACGAAAGCTTATGCTACCAACTTCTTTCTCTCAGTAGTCTCAAGGCTGCTTCAGGATCCCTTTGCATACTGATCCATACTAACACAGCTGTGTCTTTGAAAGCTCCTCTGTAGTAACAGTTCATCTAATACATTTTCCTTAGATTGACCCCACTCCATATCACAAGGCTTGCATTGCGGAAGCTTGTGCGTGCACCATGGAAGGGAAATATCTTGGGTTCTGTACTGCTATATCAATGTATGCAGAGGCATGTGCAGCGGTTGGTGTCTGTATATCCTGGCGTACTCCAGAACTTTGCCGTAAGTGAAATATTGGTTGTTGTGTACTTTCAAGTAGTTCCCCCTCTTTTTTAATTTCAACTTTTTAACAATAACAAAACCCAAAGTAAATCAGCAATATAAAATTCAACAAAATTGCATGACCCTTACCAGTTCAATATCAGCAGGTCCAAATATACAGAATATATATTCATTTTATGAATACTTAAAATGGGTTAGTCCAAAAGTTCAAGTGATACTCTGGAGGATGAAATGACATGGTTTCAGATGTTGTGTATATAATAAATGGACACCAAACTGAAGCGAAGTGATCTCCCTCTATTAGTCTCTTTGATGCTCTTATCTGATAGGTAAGTTTTTCCACCAGTCCGATGGACCAAACTCTTTTAATCTCAGAGGAAAAGGATATTTCTGTTGCAAATTTCCAGTGTTTAGCAATTTCTAATTGAGCTGCTGTCAAAAGAATTGAAATCAAATCTTAATATTTAAAGGATAAATTAGTTTCTTTGAAAACGGAAAGAAGAAGGAGAGCGTCACAGTAATATACCTTTTAATTTAGCATATCTGACAAGAATTTTTAACCTTATCACATTGTAGCCACATGTGGACCATAGTGCCTTTACTTTGACAGCCCCTTCAACACTGTGGGGAGACTGAATGGATCATCTTAGAGAGTTTCACCAGGGTAAAATACCAATTATGGAACAACTTATAGAAATGCTCCCTAATTGATGCTGATACGGATTTAAATGGTGGTAGTTCCCACAACTTTGCCCATTGTGGTTCAGAGATTTGGGTATTTAATTTGTGTATTTAATTCTGACGTACTCCAGAACTTTGCCGTAAGTGAAATATTGGTTGTTGTGTACCTTCAAGTAGTTTCAGACATATGGCGACCCTAAGGTGAACCTACCAGGGAGGTTCCTTGGCAAGATTGTTCAGAGGGCAGGATTGCCATTCCATTCCTCTTGAGGCTGAGTGAGGGAAACTTGCCAAAAACCTTCCAGTGGCTTTCCATGACTAAGCGGGGATTCATACCCTTGTGTCTCGGAGTCCTATTCCAACACTGAAACCATTACACCATGTTGGTTCTCATGAAATTTACTGTGGGATATTAATTCACATAAATTCACACAAATTGATCAGGCAGAGAGCATGAGGTGGATGCCATTTCCTGGTTTTAGACAAGACTCAGCCTAATCTGTAAAATGGATATAGTTAGCAGCGGCCTACTTCATATAGCTATTTTTAAGAATAAGGAGGCAATATGGTAAACCGCTTAAGTCATGTTTCCATTCTTTGATTCATTCTTAGAAGAAGAAGGAGAGTATCTAGTTAAAGTGAGACTCCAAGGGCCTATCAATATGGGGGAATAAAATGTGGATTGGTGTGCAGTAATGCCAATTCACAGCAGCTTTCATTTGTCTCCATGATTTTTTTTTCAATATCGCTGGTGTGCAAAGCTATCTGTTTGCTATTTAAATGGGCATACCAGCGAATCAAGATGACAGATGCAGGTGAATTACTCACAGTTTTATTCTCCCCAAGTCGTTGCTGTCAAACAGTATTTTTTAAAAAACACAAAAAAACTAAATCCAAGGTGCGGAAGAAAGATCTTCCACTTAAATAAACAAAAAGAAAGGAAGGAAGGAAGGAAGGAAGGAAGGAAGGAAGGAAGGAAGGTTGGTTGTTTTGTTGCCTCGGCTCATAATCACTATGGCAAAAATACAAGATGGCAGTTCTGACTGTGAAGGCACACCCAACTAAAGGTGGCGGCAGGTTTGGGTCTGCAACGCCAGTACCCTGGTGAGATCAAACTCTTTTACCCAAAAAGGCTCTGATGCTGAATATAAAGTTCAAAAAAGGAGGAAGTTTATTTTAAAGAACAAAAGTAAAGGGCTTTCTCCTCCCCAGCTCTAAAAGCTTGAAATAAAAGGTACTTTACAGTTTGAGTTTCAGCAATCTTCAGGGTGTCATCTCTCTGGGTCTGATCTTGGTTTGATCTCCTCACTCGATGGAGCTGGTGCAGGGTCTTTCAGCTCCTGATTCCTTTGACTTATTGGTTGTTGGTAACTAATTTGGCTAAATGGTGTAAGAAATGCCCTTCGTGGCTGTCTGGGCCTGTTTGCCCACCAATAAAACAGCTCTCTGCAAGCTCATAGCAAAGGCTGAGCAAAAGGAACTAAAAACTTCCAGCTGAACAGAGCTTGCTGGGAAGGAACAAACCAAACCTGGAAAAATGCAGGGGAATTCTTCAGCTCCTTCCACAACTCTAATACAATGAGGCATTCCTAAGCTTAGACGTACTAAGGCCTGAATTAAAACAAAGGAAAATGCAGGAGAGATTCAAACAGTCCTGGCTGGACATCACACTGGCACTGCCTTGTTAGCAAGCTCCACCTCTGTGCACGTTCAACCAATCAGCTATCTGTTTTGGGAATGCACAGCAATGTGATTCAGGTGTCCTAACGAGCGGGAGTGCGCATTTCCCCGGCAGTTTTTTAAAAGCTATGGAAAAGACCTGAAACCTTTTCTGGCATAGTTTTTGGCCCCTTCCTTCTGAATACCATGATTCAATGTGGGATCTCATTAAGACAAATGGAATTCCCCACGAATTCCATGAGGAGTTTTTTCAACATCTAGATCAGCCCCTAGTTTTATCTCCCTGGTTGGCCTTCAATTTGCAAGTGTATTATTAAAGTAACATGGTCCTGGTCCACTGATCATTGAGATACTAGAATGGAACTTGATATGTAATTCTGTACTTCAAAGTCAAAAAGTACAGAAGCATTACATGCTGCAAGGTTTTGCTGCAGGGTTCCACTTGTATTTTTCAAGGAACTATACACTGTACACACTGTTGTATTGTATTAGATAATCAATACATCCTTGAGAGAACTGGTGCCTCTTACAATTCTTTATCTTTAAATTGGAATTTAAATGGGACAATCTTTCAAAGACTTTCTATGGTACTCTGTAAAGTAGGACAAATTACACTCTAATGTGAAGAATGCACATAAAGTGTTAAAATAAAAAGTCATTCAGCTGCAAAATTCTCTTTGAAAACATGGGAATGTTCTATTATTGTGCCCACAGTAGCAGCAAAATCTTAACCTGGCATTTAGAATGTATATATAGTCTATAACTGTTCTGATCATTGATCTACAAGTATCAAGAACCAATCTTTTAACCTATACAATGATCATATTTGTTAAACATCTTGTGATAGAAAACCCTGATCAACAATTATGACTTAGAATGTTTGGTCCTGGAAGTGACCTGACATTAATTTACATTTTAGCTGTCTTCTGTGATTACTATAATGCACCTGGGGAGTGTAGCTGGCATTATGAACCCTGTGGAAGTGTGACAACTAAAACCTGTAAGCATCATGCAAGTGGCAGGACTCTTCCATCTGTCTTGGAAGGTAAGGCACAGCTCTTCTAAGCATGTCCCCCACATCCTGAAGCGGGCCCCCAGGCCAGGATCTTTAGTGGGCCCCCTACCTACTGCTAAGGTTAAGGGCAGCGAGATACTCTATAGAGTTTAGGATAAAAATTAAAATAAGTCAAGTTTAAATTATGACACCAAAGTAATATTTATATTTATTTAAAAAAACTAAATAGATTTACATAATAAAAACTTACAATAATATCACACCGGGGGGCCCTCCTAATCCCAGGCCCCCAGACTAGAGCCCTGTCAGCCCCCCACCTCTTGTGAGGGTTATGCTTCTAAATGCCAATAAGTTGTTCTTCTAATGTTCTGATAACTGCATCATTCACCAGGGAATGGTAAAATGGGACTCAGTTAATACATCCCCTCCCTCTTCAGATGAAGTTTCATAGCAATTTTCATTCCCCACCATACCTCCAAAGGAGGGACTTTGGAATTAAAATGTTAGGCTCAAGTGGCCACTGCTGTAGCCTGCTACTGCTACAAGGTTAGCCCATGGGGGCAGAACATGGAACATTGTTTTTCATTATTCACCATTTCTTCACACATTACAAACCCACCCACTCCAAGTAAGCACTTAGCATTAACTCCCTCCGCTCCATCCCGTATCCCAGGAACTTGTCATTTTACTTTTTACTTTTTATATTTCACTTTTCTTTTCCTTTTTTAAAAAAAAACACACACACCCTAAGTTTAGAATGATTAAAAATGCCTTAAAACTTGAAAAAAAATCCCCATAGCATTTTACTTCCCCAAAAGAAATGAGAAAAGCTATGAGTAAATATTACTTGTTAACACTAAAAAAACCTAGAAAAAAGTCCCTGTATTACCAATCATGCCAGTATTATCAAGCAAAAGGATTGTCATTATGCCTCATTATCCTTCAACATCCCTTCCCAAATGACATGAGAGATAACATCAATATTTGTAGTGTGTTACTTTCAACCTGTCTACTGAGGCTCACCCACAAAGGAGGGAACTCAGGCTGCATTTGCACTGCAGAAATAATCCACTATGACACCACTGTGGAATCCTGGGATTTGTAGTTTGTTGTGGCACCAGAGCTCTCTGACAGAGAAGGCTAAATATCTCAAAAAACTACAAATCCCAGAATTCCATAGCATTGAACCATGGCAGTTAAAGAGGTGTCAAACTGGATTATTTCTGCAGTGCAGATTCAGCCTCGGAAGACACTTTGCCTAGGGCCCTATCAGCCTTGAATCTTGGCCCAAGGTGAAAGATTTGGAGGAGAGGCAAGGAGTAATATGCTTCTCCTTTCTGGGGTATTAGAATTAAAGGCACCAGCCAGCCATAGAAGAAAACCTTGACAAGATTTCAATATATGTTCATTTGAGAAAATGCATGGTTTCCTTGATTTCACCAACAGTCACTTCCTTGTGTAAGTTCAGATGACTTCATGCAATTTTGCTGGGCTTTGCTAACTGTTGTCGCTTCCATGTCCACTTGGTCCATTCTTTTTTAGGGTCTGTTTGCAGTGATTTCTTGGATCTGCACTAGGGCTTTTCTGGAGGGTTGTTTTTTTTTAACTGGAGCATAGTTTGCTGAGATGGCCCCATGATTTGAAGGACAAATGTTCTCTTTTTAATTTCCCGCTCCTCCACCAAGTTATATATAGTGTTATAGTATAAAATTGCCATTTCACTGATGCACTATAATAAATGGATGAATGAGTAAATGAATAAATGGATGGATGAATGGAGCAAGGGATACTTTTTTTATTTCCGATATGTCAGAGAATTAAAAAGGATCCCACTCAAGTGTGGGAGTATAATGTTGCAGCTGGTGCTGGAACTTGACAGATAATTGTCAGAGACAATAGAAATATCATTTGTTTATTTGTTTTGTTTTTTAATCCAAGAACTCCAGTAACAAATACTGCAACCTCTCTCAACACATTTGTCCCATCTGGAGGAATTCATAGTTATATTATATTGTTACATGTAAGATTTAACAGCAGTGGCCAGTGACAATGTTCTTACTGTCTATTAAGGGATTCCATCTTTGCTTCTCAAGTCAACTTTTGATCTTTCTGAAATGTAGGTTGTTATGCAAAATGTCCTGAACATGCACCTTATTTAGATGAAAACACCATGAAATGTGTCCGTTTGTCGGACTGCACATGCTATCACAATGATGTAGTCTTTCCTGGAGAATTCATTTATGATGAGTGTGGAAGACTATGGTAAGTTGTGGCTTTCTAAAGATTCCTAACTACAGTGCTTATTAAGCTTTCCTTTTATTTGAAATATCATTTCCAGAATGCCAGACAAACAATTTTTCATAATACAATAGGATTTTTTAAAATAATATATTGATTTGTGCTCTTTTTGTGCACATGGCGAGTGTACCATAAATAGTTAATAAACAGTTAACTTTGCCTTGTGTTGGGAGATAGACTAGTCAACAGTTTAATAGGTTAGTAACTTATGTGAACTTTCTTGGTTGGACTCTGGATTGTGTCCAGTGACAGCTTTGTAGTGGCAGCCCTGCTTCTGCAAGTGGATGTACACAAGGTATGTTTGTCCTTGGGAGGAAACGATCTCCCCAGTGACATCCACTGGTGAATGTGACTTTGTAAATCTAGGCCAGAATCCTGCATGACCTTTCACTGAATGTAAATTTGTGTGCAGCACTTAACTAAGTAGCAGAGGCACTAAGAAACTTGGTTACTATATTGCAAAGATGCATAATGGGATGCCAGCAAGACAGTCCAATGAGCATCGGGGGTGCCTGATGTACATTGTGGGCCTGATGTGTATTGGGGACTGTAGCTCATTGGTTCTGATTCACTTCAGTCCCATTGTGCATCAGTCCCTTTGCTGGCTCTGCTACATAGTTATGTAACAGCAGCCCTCTACTGGATACCGCTGTTGTGCGTCTTCACAATTCAACTTCTCCCAAAGAATTCTGGCCCTACTGTTTTGAGTTCCTTACATTATTAACATGAAATCTTTTTAAAATTTTCTTTATGTATAGTGTTTGCAGAAGTGGAGAGTGGGAATGCTCTGGTGAGTACTCTACCTGAGGTGTCTAATGTTCAGTTAGGTTATAAGTAGCATTGCAAAACTTTGTACACACTTCTCTTAAGAGATGCTGCCTTGGCTGGGATCCTGTTGTTCAGTCTCAGCTAGAGGAGACTCACTGAATCTATTGCTGAATGGTGAATCAGCACATAGGTAAATCCTATTGATTCCATAGCTCTACTCTATTTGGGACTAACAATAGGGTTTCGGTCCATATTCTTATATCCCACAAGAAAGCTTATTACTGAAATATGTTGGGCATCTCATTGCTTCACAAGGGCATTTTGGCATTTAATAAAAAACTGAGGGTAGCTTTTTTTTAATGCTTTTTCCCCCCATTCTGTTTGGGTGCTTTCCCCTTTTCCCCATAGTATAAGAAGTAAGTCTAGAAATAGAGCTGAAGTGATAATGTGACCCTACTGATTCTTTCATTGACTTGCAGCATGAACTGTAGTACTCATTGATTTTAAATCAACAATGTGAAATGGATTATAGTGATTATATTTTGGTGTATCTCTTTGTGTACATAGGTTTTAGACTGAATTATTTATATATTTATATATTATTTCATACAGTTATGATGTTCATAATTATTTGACATTTGATTATACTGGAGTGCAGTGTGGGCAGAGGGAGGTCATATCTGTTGAACGGTTATTTTATTTCTCTTTTGCCTGTTCATTGGTCATTGTCTCCTGTTTCTTCATGCTCTAATTTTTATGACCTGTCCATTCCTGTTGTTGTGTTGTTCATATTCCAGTGTTTATACTGCACCTCTGTACTCTGCCCTTCCTCCAATTCAATGTAACTTACATGGTATTTTCTCATTTTATCCAGATCTGACAGTCATTCCAAGATTTGGTGAAGCACTAAAACTGAAGACTGAGGCAACCACCACTACAACCACTACCACTGTCACTGCCTCTGTGAGCACCAGATTAGGTTCCACCCACATGGTAGGAACTGGTAGGAAACCATTTGAAGAAAAAACTTCTGGTTTCATTGGTGGTAGAAATCAGACCTTGCACACTGAAAGTTTCACAGAAGGTGGAAGTGGCACTGTTGGTTGGGACACAGGTGTCCCTGGAAATGGTACTGAGCATGTGGAAAGCTTGACTAAAGCAACTAAAGCCATGGCTGGACATGACAAATCTTATACTGGTGTCCCTCTTAGTACCAGGATGCATATTACCAGCAGTGCTATCAAATGGAATACAGGTGTCACTGGAAGGCCTACGAAACATGTAGTACTCAGAAGGTCAACTGAAGGAAGGGAGAGTGTCACTGCAGAAACAGTTGGACATGATAAACCCTACACTGCTGTCCCTCCTAGGACCAGCAGAGGTATTACCAGCAGTCTGGTCCAATGGAATATGGATGTAACCAGAAAACCTACTGAACATGCAACAGTCAGAAGGTCAACTGAAGGAAGGGAGAGTATCACTGCAGAAACAGTTGGACATGATAAACCCTACACTGCTGTCCCTCCTAGGACCAGCAGAGGTATTACCAGCAGTCTTGTCCAATGGAATATGGATGTCACCAGAAAACCTACTGAACATGCAACAGTCAGAAGGTCAACTGAAGGAAGGGAGAGTATCACTGCAGAAACAGTTGGACATGATAAACCCTACACTGCTGTCCCTCCTAGGACCAGCAGAAGTATTACCAGCAGTCTTGTCCAATGGAATATGGATGTCACCAGAACACCTACTGAACATGCAACAGTCAGAAGGTCAACTGAAGGAAGGGAGAGTGTCACTGCAGAAACAGTTGGACATGATAAACCCTACACTGCTGTCCCTCCTAGGACCAGCAGAGGTATTACCAGCAGTCTTGTCCAATGGAATATGGATGTCACCAGAAAACCTACTGAACATGCAACAGTCAGAAGGTCAACTGAAGGAAGGGAGAGTATCACTGCAGAAACAGTTGGACATGATAAACCCTACACTGCTGTCCCTCCTAGGACCAGCAGAGGTATTACCAGCAGTCTTGTCCAATGGAATATGGATGTCACCAGAAAACCTACTGAACATGCAACAGTCAGAAGGTCAACTGAAGGAAGGGAGAGTATCACTGCAGAAACAGTTGGACATGATAAACCCTACACTGCTGTCCCTCCTAGGACCAGCAGAAGTATTACCAGCAGTCTTGTCCAATGGAATATGGATGTCACCAGAACACCTACTGAACATGCAACAGTCAGAAGGTCAACTGAAGGAAGGGAGAGTGTCACTACAGAAACAGTTGGACATGATAAACCCTATACTGCTGTCCCTCCTAGGACCAGCAGAGGTATTACCAGCAGTCTTGTCCAATGGAATATGGATGTCACCAGAACACCTACTGAACATGCAACAGTCAGAAGGTCAACTGAAGGAAGGGAGAGTGTCACTACAGAAACAGTTGGACATGATAAACCCTACACTGATGTCCCTCCTAGGACCAGCAGAAGCATTACCAGCAGTCTTGTTCAATGGAATACGGATGTCACCAGAAAACCTACTGAACATGCAGCAGTCAGAAACTCAACTGAAATCAAGAAGAAGGTCACTGCAGAATATGACAAGCCTTCTACTGAAGTCCCTGCTAGGACCATCACAGATAGCAGCAGCAACAATGTCATTTGGAATAAAGATGTTACTGGAAGGGTCACTGAACATCTGAGAGTTGAAAGCTCAACTGAAGGCACGGAGAGTGTCACCGGACATGTCAAGCAAAATACTAGAGGTCCTTTGGGGACAGTTGTAGGTGTGACCAAAAGAAGTGGTGCCACTGAAAGCACAGGCAATCTTGTCAAAAGTCAGAAGTGGCCAGACACACGGCACTATGGTACTGGTCTTCCCAGGGAAGGAGGTAGTACGGCTTGGTCTGGTGTCACTGAGTACACTGGAAGTGTCAAAGAAGGCTTCTCGACTGCTACTGAAACCACTATTGGAAGAAGAGCTGGAGGTATAGTAGTTGGAATATGAACAGCTGGGTTGAGTATTACTAAATGGCCTCAAGGCTGGCAGGGCATTCACAGCAAAAAGAAGCTCTAGCTGTAGGAGGAAAATATGGAAGTGTCACCAGAGAGTCAAGAGGTTATTGGTAGGTAAAGGAGTAGAGATGGGGAAGTGAATGTTCTCCCTTTTTTATTACAGTCCCTGTATTCTGTCGTCTTTTACCTATATTTCGTTCCACTGTAGCATTGTCTTAAAATGGGAGTCAGGGCATACAGTACTTATTCAGGCTGAGTGGCACCCTGTAGATGTTGGCTTACTTCTCAGTTGGTCTCATTGACTTTTCTGAGTCTAAATGGGCTTCAATCTGGGACATGATTGAAAGATGGCAAAACTCACTCCTCAGTCTGAATACTGTCTAAACAAAGGGGACGTTCTGTCATCAGAGCATGGGATAAGTTTATCTCTCACCCAAGATTGTCCATGAGTATGTGTTTATTATTTTCAGTGGCTTCCACTCCTGCCATTGTGGAATTCCTACAGCTCTCATTCAGTTGTACCACTTCTGTTCATTGCTATGGGGAAAGTATTGTTGAACTTTAAGATGTTGCTGTGGTTGTGAACCATTTCTGAAATTAGATGGTCTAAGAGATGCACATGGGAACAATATTTCTGTGCTTTGAGGGACTATTTGGAGTGTAAAATGTACTACATATAACTAATTTCACTGAGCAACATGCTTGCTGTAGCTTAACTAGAGTTCCCAAAAGTTGCAATAATATAATTTGGAGGTTACTATCTGCCTGTAGATAGCACCGGGGAGGCTGTCTCTACCCAGGTGCACCTTTGAGACTAACTGAGAGAAAGGAGTTGATAGTATAAGCTTTCATAGGAGATTTTCACACGGGCTATATATCCCATGGCAGGAACAGAACAGGGTTGGGAAAGGTTTTCCCTTTCAGACTACATCGACACTGTTCTGTCCTGCATCCGTCCTGCTCCTATGCCTGTTCTGGAATAATGTATTCACGATAAAACATCGTGACTAGACCACCCGTTCCGTGTCTGTCACGGAATCACAAGTGTGCGAACAGGAGCCCCATTCCTGCTCCGAAATGACAGCCTCAGAGGTGAGGTCTGATCCGAGCACTTCCTGGCACAATCTGGACATCCAAGTAAGTGGCACCCTTTATTTTACCTTCCCTGTTTTGACTGTGTAATTTAAAGTGTGTTTTTGTGCTTGGTGAACTGATTTTATGTTTGGGTTTTTAAAATTATTTTTTAATTTACCGCCTGGCCATTTTCTCGTGAGAATGGCTGGGATTTCAGTTCCCGGTCGTAAACGCAGCCTTACGACAGGTGCATTTACGGCCAGCAAGCAAGGGGAGGAGGAGCCCGTTCTTGCTGCGGAATGAAGGTAAGTGTGTGAAAGATTTACTTTATTCTGTGGCAGGAATGGGAGAGGAGGTGGCGGGGCAGTAACAGGGCCTTTTGGGCCCGTGCGAAAATCTCCATAGATTTAAGTCTACTTCATCAGATGCATCAATCTACGAAATAATTATCAGTCTACAAAAGCTTATGTTACCAATTTCTTTCTCTCAGTTAGTCTCAAACATGCTAAAAAAAAACCTTTGCATACTGATCCAGACTAACCAGGGTACCATTATTGACAGAGCTTCCTTATTTATTAGCATTTGCACATTATTAAATTGGAATGGTATGTTAATAACTTAATTTATATTAATTTTCTCCCTTCATACAGAATGTCCTGAAGTACCAGGTATGTTTTCTCCAGTGGCATTTCAATTTGCCTTTAGTGAAACTGCAGGGCTTGTGAATGTTACTTTTTTTGGACTACACCTCCCAGACTCCCCAAAGGAATTAATGTTGCCAAGCTCTATTTAATTTTTGGGTTATGACAGAAAAGCCAGGGATTTTTATTTATTTATTTTTATTTTTTTTGGTTGTGACTTCCTGGTTATGGATGCTAACCTTAGTCATCTTTAAAGGGGTATGATGAACAAAAATTGAGCAGAGCATGCTTTTTCCATTATTCTGTTTTCTTTTGGGGGAAATTTAATTATTTCTGTTTCTGTTTGTTTAGAATACACACGCACACACACGCGCACACACACACTGTCTTCAAACAAATTTTCCAAGTTGATTTACAGAATATAACTATTAAAATATACAGTACTCACCTCTTAACCTGTCAGCATTAGAAACAATTTTAAACACCTACTACCACCATCACAAAGAAGTAATTAAGCTGCCTGAATATGACAGAATAGAAATATTTTCATTGCTGATAAAGAGGCCCATAAACCACCTCCACAGTAGGGCCATCACAAAAAGAACCTTGCCCTTGTAGACTGAAAGGACCGAACATGAAGCAAGGCAGTATGGGTTGATCTCAAAGTACAGAAAGTGTGAGATCATATGAGCAAGGAGTTCTGTAAACTTGAAAATTTATCCTGTGAGCTATTTAAACATTAACTCATCTAATAAACCATACCATGTTTCTTTGTTTTTATCAGCTTGGGTTATTTTGTTATTGTTTTAAGTAGTGTTTTTTTGGAGTTGTGCTGGTAGACTAATGAGGCTTTCCCCTGCCTCCATATGTGCAATAGCTGAATCTCCTTGATATGATTTAATGCTGTGTTTTTTTCTTTCAGAGCCAACCTCATGTCTGTTTAAAAATAAATATTACAAGGTAAGCTTGTATACACACTTCAGGAGAGCTGTAGCAGATGTGATGTGTCACAGTGAGATTTTTGAGTATACAGTTGTCCCGTCATATTCGCTGGGGTTTGGTTCCAGGACCCCCCGTGGATATCAAAATCCATGAATACTCAAGTCCCGTTATATGCAATGGCATAGCAAAATGGTGTCCCTTATATAAGATGGCAAAATCAAGGTTTGCTTTTTGGATTATTATTTTTTAAAGAATATTTTCAAGCCGTGAATACTTAAATCCATGAATACTAAATCCGTGGATATGGAGGGACAACTGTATTACATTTCATTTTCAATACCATCCTTTGTAAACACAGTATGAGTTTAATATGAGAGAATGTTTTTTATTATTACCATTCACTGCTGATGACTGATGGGTAGACAGATTTCCTTTCAGCATCACAGCTCATATCTGTGGGGTATTTTCCCCTTTGTGGTGAGGTAGTGTGCTGCACAATTACAGCATGGTGATTCCACTTTAACTGCTGCGGCTGCATTCTATGGAATTTTATGGTTTGTACTTTGACCCTTCTGGCTGAGATTTCTAAGGGTCCCTCCTTGAACTTCAGATACCAGGATTCCATAGGATGGAGCCTTGGCATCAAGTGGAATCATAGTGTTATGACTGCATAGGGTTAAAAGGGTCCCTAGTAAAAATCCACGGAAAACATCTGACTCAATATCTGTGCAATGTCTAGAAACTGTATGGTAACATGCAACCGTCCAGACGTTCATTAGACTTCAACTCCCAGCAGCCATAGCCAACATAGCCAATGGTGAGAAATGCTGGAAGCTTCTAACAACATCTGCAGGGCTGCATTTTTGTCTGCCCCTTCTGTATGTGTTATTATCAAATATAAATATCTGTGTAGCAATCATCTCTACTTGTGGCAGTCCTAGTAATGATCAGCCCTATTAAATGCAAAAATGCCTTTAGCATCACACTGTGGTCAGCCCATTAAATCTGGTTCATGGGGGTGCCTCATCTTTTTGGAAGCAGCAAAAGCAATGTTATTGGAAATTTCCAAATTAGAAAGGTATTCTATTGGTAGCTTTGAAAAGCATGTTACAGTTTTGCTCTGCAGTGAATAAATAGTAATGACTCATTATTTTTATTTTTTAGATTGGAGAAAAATTTAAGGATCCAGGCAATCCATGCCTCACATACGCTTGTACCACAGAGGGCTTTACAACAGAAGTCGAAGAATGCGTTGGTCAGAACTGGTGTAAAAACGTATGTTCTGAAAACAGGCTGATACATATGTATAACGTGAATAGAGTGAGTCCAGGCAGATTTCAGGGGGTAAACTGAGGAAATCACTCAAAGGTGATAGGACACCATCTTTTCTGTCCCTCTGACGCTATACTGAGGGGCAGGGGGACTTGGCTCTCAGCCAACTATTTAGAGGAAAGTAATTTAGGCTCAAAGACAATATACCAAATACAGCGTTGGAGACACATAGAAGAATGCAAGTAAGCATGAAATCTAAGCCTCCATTCCTGCAGAATGGTCTTAGTTGTCAATCTACATAATAAGTCTTGTGAATATGAAGTCGAATGCTTTCACGGCCAGCATCCATAGGTTTTCTGTGGGTTTTTTCTGGGCTGTGAGGCCATGTCCTGACGTTTCACCCCCCCCAGGAACATCTCCCCCCACCCTGGAACTAGCCATTCAAATACACAAATTTACATATCTTTTCCAACAAGGACTCACAGTGTATAAACCCCACACACTCCTACCCAACCATTCTCTGAAGACGCCAGCCACAGATGCAGGCAAAATGTCAGGAATAAACTCTTCCTGAACATGGCCTCATAGCCTGGAAAACACCCCACAGAAAACCTATCTTGAGAGACAATTTTGCTTTTATGGAGAACTGTGCCAACTCTAAGACTTTGAAGTTTACTCACTTTTGTCTGGTGCTGGTGGCCATTTTTACATTTTTCTTAGCTAACTCAAGGGGACCACATTCATGGAGAAATACTATCCATTACAATTGTGTGTATTTCATAACCCATTGGCTATAATCCTACATTACCACAGTGACCATAAATATCCACCAGTGGAATTTTGCCAAACTAGCACTATGCAGATATCATACAGGATGGCAATGTTGTGCAATATTTGTTCAGCAATGGACCCCGTTGCACAATGCTCAATGACAGGAACAGATGAATATGCCCTTTTCTGCATCTGCATGCGCAATAGTTCCACATTTGCAATTTCACTTCCACCACCATCAGCTGAATATGGTTATTGCACAGTATCAAACTAATTGCTCTGCAAACATTGTGCAACTTATGCTTCCAAATGTGACTAACAGGATGCCAGGCATTGCATGTTAACATTATTTTTCTTTTCCTTGTAATATGTTTTCTGTTCTCTATGAGCATTACATTAGCACTTCTTTCTTTTTTCTTTCTGTTTCGTTGTGTTCTTCCTTCCACATTACTCTATTCTTTTTGCACCCCAATCTTTCTTTTCAGCTGTTTTGCTACTCAGCTATTGCTGGTGCCCATCCCTGTTCTATTATACCTCCTCACCCCAATCTCTGGCCTTTGCAGCTTTCACTCCCCCTGTTCACAAGACACAAAGTGAGTAAGCCTCCTACGCAGATACAGGCTGGAATCCTGTTGATTAGTCCCAAGTGGTGTATACCTATTCAATCAATTGTTGAATTATGAGTCAAGACACAGGTAAATGCCATTGATTCAATGGACATATTCTAGTCAGGACTAATGATAGGATTTAGACCACAGCATGGCTGTTTGCAACAGACTGGAAAAACTGGCACTAAGTCCAGTATGGACCTCTGAAGCTAGAAAAAAGATGAGCACTGATGATGTAACAGTCCAGGCATCCTCCCACCTCTACCTCCCAAATTGGAGTTTAAGTATTCTGTATATCAAGCATAGGCAACCCTTGGTCTTCCAGATGTTTTGGTCTACATCTGCCACAGCTCCTTTCCACTGGCCATTAGGTAGAACTGATGAACCAAGACATCTGGAAAGCCAGAACTTGCCCACCCATTTAAAACATTGTGTAAGCAGTGACTACTTTCAATTCCTCTAGGAAGGAGTGTAATCAGTGTGTGCAATTCTAATGTATATAATCTAACTTCACTTTCTTTTATGTTGAAAACAGACATCCAGAATATATCATGAAAACAAGTGCTGCTATGATTGTATGTATAGCTTTCATATTTTATAAAGAAAACAGTTATACATAATTGCTGGTATACAAGCCATAATTGAATGAAGCCTAAATCCTGTTGGTATGCCCAGCTAAAGAAGACTCATTGAATCAATTGCTGACTGGAGAGCCAACACATATGTAAATCCAATAGATTCAATAGGTATACTTTAATAAGGACTACCAATAGGATTCAAGCCACAGTATGGTGTATTGTTATGTATCTGTTTATTGTTAGCTAGGCTGAAGCGACAATCTGCTTACAAAGGGCTTGAACAAAAAGACTTGACCTTACTAGTCAAACAGAATTTTGCCAAAGATAAAACAACAAAGAAAGGAGACAAATAGAAAACTGCAAACAGGACAGAGGCCATATGGGCAGTCCAGGATCATGAAAATAACGTGGTGATGTCATGTCATCATACAATGAATCTGACTTGGCTATGTAAGGTCACCATGAAGCCAAAATGGAGTGATGGCAGGCAACTGTTCTCCCCTTTGATATGTGTCTTGAGTATATGCTGTAACCAGTCAGTTTTGATTGCACAATGATTCCATGAAAACAAATCACTCTGTGGATGAACATTTGCCTCATTGCTTTGTAGAGCTCAAAGTATTTTTTTTAATGAAATGAACGCACCCCTTCCAGACAAATAAAACTGCACCGTAAATGTGCAGCACCTACGTATGGGCGAATTAATTTTTTACTCTTAAGTAAGTGTATAGGGGCCCAATCCAGGTTTTGCCAAACTCTCCCATTCACACTCTGTGTGTGTGTGTCACAGACACACCACATGCAGGTGCTTAGATGGGAAATTCCATTAGTGTCTATCATCCCAGAGGAGTAGTTCATCTTACATTATAGTTTGCCAAGGCATGAAATAATGCACAAAGAAGAGCAACTGGTCAGTTTTCCATAGCTCTTTCTTAAATACACCCTAAGAGGAGGTCCATTTTGCATCAAAATGGAGTTTCAAACATTTGATGGAGCACTAATCCAAAAGCAATCCAATCAGAGAGGTCCCCCCATCACCATTTCATCATTCCTCGTCTGCTCCTCCTACAAAATTTAACCCATCTCCTTTTAAGAAGTTGCCCCATTTTTCAATAATTATTCCTCCTATAAATTAACATCAAGATCAGGTGCTGGAACCCATTTACAAGGTGGATTTCAAAATGCTGGGTGGGATGGTTGGAAAGAGTGAGGGCTGGAGGAACAGAAGAGTTAGAGGAAAGGGAGGAGTTAGAGGAAAGGGATCAAAGGAAAAGATGTGGAAGGGGAGTAGAAAGAGAGGAAGGCCAGAACAAAGAGGCTTGAGCGTGTGGATGCGGGTCGGGTCGGCAGAACAAGGACTAGAGAGTATGGAGGAAGCTTGGACAATGGCGGAGGAAATAGAAGCAGAGGCAGGAGTGAGATGGGGAATTATGTGGAACGATGGTTCTCTCCCCCTTTTCTGTGCTGCAGTTTTTGGAATGATTTCCAGCAGGGGCAAATATTTCAGGAGGTTGCAGTATTTGTAGCTGTTGTTCTTGGGTTTTTGTTTTTTTTAAAAAATTCAAATGGCATATCTGTTGTTCCAGAGTATTTTCTGACAATTCTCAGTACCAGTTGCAATATTTTATTCTCATCCTCAAGTGTTTTTTTTTTTAATTCTAAGACTTTTTGGAACAATATGTTCCCTTCTCTTCTCTTTTTATAATTCTCCCCCTTAACGTTCTAGTGCTATAGAGCTTCAGTGAAATGGCCGTTTTGCACTATAACTCTGTAGCTCAAATGAGTAAGAGTAATTTCATTAATGCTTAGACCATAGGCCATTCTCAAACAAAATAAATAAGAACAAAATAAGTAAGTATATATCAGAGAGGAGGAAATTTGCCCTTTAAACCATAAGAGCTCCTCAGCAAACCATGCCACAGTTTTAAAAAAGGACAACCTTGAAAAGCTGTAGTGCAGATTCAAGAAACAGCTACAAACGACCCACAAAAAGAGTACAACAAATGGGTGCAGAAGTGCCAACAGCCAGCAAAATCCAAAGAGCTGTTATTGTGAAAACTCACACTGCTTTAGACCAATGTGGAAGAACCCTGAGTTTTATTTGGCTATAATATATGAGAGGGCTTTTTCTGTACTTGCATCTAGTTTATGAACCATTCCACTCTGGAAGACCTGTTTGGTTTCATCTTTATTATTGTTTAGCCACCACCTTCTGTTCTTCTTTAATAACTTTCATCTAGCTTTTTCATTTAGGCAAGCATGCCATTATAGTTGCCTGGTTGATTATTTTTTTCAGTATTTATGGATTATTTTCTATGTTGCACTGTTTTAGCTTCATGTTTTGCTTATTAAGTTTGTTTCATGTTTTGAACTTGTTTTTGCTTGTTTAGCCTTCTCAGACAGTCTCTTTAAAAGCAGAGAGGTATATAGAAATCCTTTTATAAAACAAACAGACATGTAGGACAACAACAGAATAGTAACCTAGTTCTTTCTCAATGCTCTTGCACATTGTTCACTGCTTCTTTTGTTGTTCTTGTTTAGGTATAAATGAATGCAGACCAGTTCCTTCACCAGTGAAAGTCAGAATCAATGGTTGCACAACTACTATCATGATGGCAAAGTGTACTGGTGAATGTCCAAAAGCACACATGTAAGTTGACTTAGATGTTTTGGGAATGATGAGGGTTATGCTCCAATGCATCTAACAGACACCAGGTGGGACAGAGCTCAGAAGTAACAAATTATAAGTAAATGGTGGCCAGAATCCTGCTGCTGATTTAAACTTCCTTTAAATCTTCCCATTTTGCACACACTTTCTGCATGCCTTGCTCAGCTTTTCTTCCCCAGGGGTAGGGGTGGGGGGTAAACTCTGTAGAATCAGAGTGAAAAGCACATTTTTAACCCAGTAACTTCCCAGTGGGTTACACGGAAAGGGTTAAAGTCAATGGGTGATGGCAGCTAGCATAAATGGTCTCTGGAGGGCCTGTTCTGCTCAGCAGAAGCAGGAGGAAGGGGCCCACCACATGAGAGAACCATCACAGTTGCACAACAAGGAAGTATTCTGCACCTCCTGCACATTGTGCAACATTGCCATTCCCTAGCGCAAAAGAGCACCTGGGGGAGTGCCAAGCCTAGTTCTGTTCCCACAACTGCTACTGGGTGCCAGGCTGTGTCTAGGCACATTCTGGCTCCCCACAAACACCCAGCAAAGTGGAGGCAGCCTTACACTGAGGACAAAGCTGTTTCTTCTCTGTTCCTTTTTTTGACACTGCAACCGTTAATGGCAAGAAATTACTTTTCAAATGTTCTAAGAAGTAGTTGGAATAACTTCATTTTAAAATGCAACTTAAACTGTCACTCTGGATTGAGGAAGGCTGATCTAAAATAAGGCCCATTTGAACATAACTGGTGCTGACAGATTGTTGGAAATTCTTTGGCTCACTATCATGCAGGATGATATTGCACAAGCTTGATAACAGGCAAACAAGGAGGTTGCAGAGGTTTCCTGGCCATTCATTGGCACATAGTTCCCCAGTCCAGCATGAGAACAACCTGCAGCTGAGGTCCATCTGTTTCATGGTGCTCATTTAGGATACACTGGAAAAGATGCCTGTTACTGCCAAGGATGCATGTTACCATTCAGGGCTACTGGCTGCAGGCAAGACAAGTTGCTGTCTGAAGACAAGATGCAATGCCTCCCCAATAGATAATACGTGTGTGCATCAGTCAGTTAGAGATTCTGTTTTAGGGAACAAAGACACCAACGGCTTTAGAGAAACAGATTAAGGCTTTTATTATAGGAACTCCATCCTAAGATCGAAAAGTTACTTAGGGTGCTATGTGAAGCTAGCTACATCTCTAGGGAGAGCTGAGAAAATTATGGGTAGGAGAAGAGGTGGAAACATCCATCAGAGCATCAGTTTGCATCACAAAGGGAGCAGAATAGGTAGACAAGCAGGGAGGACTGTGGGTCATTATCTAACCCTGATGCTACTGCCCACTCTGAAGCATTCTTGACTCTTCAGTGCTGAGCATTGTTGCACTTCTAACATTCTCACCCTAACTGGATTGGCAGTTCAGTCTTACTTCAACACTGGTGACAAGATAATATGCCTCACTACCTCTGAGGCAGGCAGTGAGCTTTGGGTGCCCAGGACAGGTTGTGTAGCTTATACTGCTCTTTCCTATAATGGGGAACTTCTGGTGGCTCAGGTGGAATAGTGGGGAGGGCACTGCTTCTGATGCTAGTTGCAGCCTGAGGTGGATGCTTCACATTGCCTGTTAGGAGCCTGTGGTTTTCACATTCTTCACTTCCCAATTTGGAATGTATATAAATGCTGTCAAAGCTCTTACATCCTTAATTTTGGCAACACCAGTTGTTCATCTGCAACAACTTTCCCTCCATTTTATTTTATCTGCATTTCAGGTATGGTGAAGTTGACCGCCAATTGCTGAACAAATGTTCTTGCTGCCAGGCAACAGATCATGTGTACAGAAATATCCCAGTTATCTGCCCTACTGGAAAAGTAGAAGTATATACATACAAGCACACAGTCGCCTGCTCCTGCCAGAATTGTAAAGTGCTCTGATGTCATCATATTTCAAATGACATCCCCCACCCTCCTCAAAAACATCTTTAAAGTACAGTTTTGAAATTTTCATGGATGACCATTGCTAATTGCTAACTTAAATAATCATTGTTTAAATAGCAACCAAAATCTCTCGCATACATTTTTCACAAATCAAACAAATCAATACTGTTTGCAAATAATACTATTTTTTTTTCATTTATGTGTCCAGCCAGCACTGTAATACTCACACAATTAAACAAACACACAGGGTACAATCTTTCCTTTGTTGTGTCCTGACTGAATGACATCATCAGTGTAGTTTAACTGGAAGAAGGGTTTAATCTTGAAAACAATTTTTCTTTACTACTCACACAAACAGTCCTTTAAAAACCAATAGCTGCTGCAAGTCACAGACTAGAACATCTGGCAGATGCCAGAGTGGGGTAGGTTACTTAAGATCAAAACAGATGGAAATTGTATAGCCCTCCACATGCATGGGCCTCAGTACCCTAAAGGCACCAGATTCCATCTCATCTTGAAAGCTAAGCAGGATCAGCCCTAGTTAGTACTTGGCTGGGAGACCACCAACAAATACCAGGTGTTGTAGCCTACATTTCAGGGGAAGGCAATGGCAAAACCACCTCTGAGAATTCCTTGCCTAAGAAAACCCTATGAAAATTCATGGAGTTGCCATAAGTTGGCAGGCAACTTGAAGGCACGTACACATACAGCCCTAGTCAGTATAGCCAATGGTGAGGAATGCTTGACTAATTGCTTTCATACTGGTATTATGATAGTCTGTGGTCTTATTTCCTCAACACTATTCCAACATTCCATAACTTTAATTAGCATGCACAGAAAACAAAGATGAGCACATTAGCTCCCTTTCTATCTGCATTCTGATCCAGTGCATCTGTCCACAACAGGAAGACTTTCTTGGAACCCTAGAAGATCAGTTCTAAATGGTGTTGGGAGTCTCCACAGATAAAAAAGGGCTCCCCATGGCAGTGACCACCAACATAAGGAGGCTGATGAGAATTACTGGAGCTGGGGTGGGGGTGAAGACTGTAGTGTTATTGTGCCTGTCCTCATTTTCCTAAAGCCACATATAGACCACCTGAATGGAGCTCATGGATCATGAACAGAGTGCCAGCCAATAAGCAGTTCTTTGTAGTACAGCTGCCATCATCCCTTTGGTGCAAAGGGTCAGAAAGGCTTGGCCTGCCAGATTCTTTGAACATCTCTCCTACCATTGGTTATGCTGTATGGATCTTCTGGGTATTGGGAAGATCAAAGGTTCCCCAATCATCCTTGGAGGATGTTTTAAACACACCTTTTATATCAGTCTACTAACATCTGTTCCAAGAAAATGATGAAGAAATTTAAGACACTATTTGTCAACAGCCTTCCATGCTTTTCTGATTTGCTTTTTTCTTTAGTTCCTGGTTCCCTAAACAACTCTTTAAAGAAATCATTTTAACTTATTGTAGTCAACACAAGAGGAAAAATAACGCAAGTTATTAGTTTGCCCAATTGTTTTGCAAAAAATAAAACTGCTACTGCCTTACAGAATGCTTAGCCATGAGTGAAACCACAGCTGTGAGTCATACCCCTATTTAGGGGCCTTCAAGAAATAAAATAGTGACCCATTAATCTCTGCACCAAATGTACATTGTCCACCCACACTATGTATCATTGCTATTAAAGGGTTAAAGTGATAGGTGAACCATAAATGACTCGCTGTTCTTTGGTTGCTGTGCAACATCTTTGTCCAGTTATGTCTTTCTTTGCATCATGGCAGACATTAACGTAACAACCGGCTCTTCTCTGTTGAATGCAGAAGACCAAGGAAGCCTTCAGAGAAGGAAAAGAGAACAAGGGGGTAGGAAGAACTGCTTTAGTCAAATTACAGAACAGATCGAGTGAGTTGCATTCCAGAGAAATCAGCACACAACCAGTACTTTTGTTTTAACGGGCTTTCTTCTTTTTTTAATATACAGGGAATGTGAATGTTGGAAAACAAAGTAGAATTTGCTTTTACTGTATCACACAAAAAATGGTAATAGTTGTGACTTTCACATAAGTGTCCCCTGCACATATCTACTGTGTTGCTGTTCCATAACTGTTGTGACCATGGTTACAATACCCTTTGAAAGGGACCATCTTGCACAGTGGATCTGTGTATGTATGTGTGTGTGCTTTTTAATTTTTGATATTTTCTAAAACAGGAGAAGCCAAAATACAGAGGATTTCCATGACACACATTCTGACCAATGACACAGTGGCCAAGGTGGCCCTTGATTGTCAACAGTATGCACTGGAGAAATATATGTGACTTTCCTGAGAAAGGTGCTCCTATAATACCAAAAAACTGCCAAGACATTGGTCCTTTTCGTAAGAGAATACTTATTGCTAAGCTTGAACCATGCTTCTGCTCAGCCACAGACACCTATTTAGCCTTCTACAAGCTATTTTCCTCGTACTGAGATGGTACCACTACCAAACGTAGTTCCCCACTGTCCAAAAATATTTTTAGCATTCTTCTTGTGGCTCACCACCCTCATATTGCACATCTCTACCCGAGAGCTCTGCATTCCTACAAGCCAAAGGAAGCCACAGGATTCTACATACACTCCTAAACCATGTAGGGAGCAGCTCCAAGAATTGTGGCAGAGTATCAGTAAATGGACATCTATTTCTGGTAGCATCACTATGGCAAGGGTAGCATGTTCTTGCTTTTAATAAATTAATTATCAGAATGAACAATTAAAACTTCTTCCATCTTGCACCAATTATCATAAAAACCCTTACATTCATCCCCACAACCAGCCTGTAAAACAGGTGAGACCATATAATCCCCGTTTTACAGATAGGTATGCTCAAAATGCAATACCATAGCTCAACAGAATTCATGGATAACAGGAGGTGTGAACCCAACTGCTTCACCTCTAAGATGCTGGGAATGTCTACCAGCACCTCTTCCAGTAAACAAGACACAATACTTCATCTTTCTTTCACATGGACATCTTTCATACATGGATTCTGCAAGGTATACTTCCGCTCAGCAGCTGAAATATTTGAAAGCCACTTGCCATGTGGCTTGACAATCAGATTAAGAAGCCCCACACCAGCATCAGACTCTTGCCTCAGTGTTTTCAAAAAAGGAAAAGGGGGACCAACCTGAGGATAAAGGAACAGAGGACACAATAGGGGAAATCCAGCACAGGATATGCAAAGAGGTAGTACAGGAATACCTTCTTAAACTAAATGAATTTAAATCTCCAGGACCAGAGGAACTACTTCCAAGGGTATTAAAAGAGCTGGCAAATGTAATCTCAGAGCCATTGGCAATAATCTTTGAGAACTCCTGGAGAACAGGAGAAGTCCAGCAGACTGGAGGAGGGCAAACGTTGTCCCCATCTTCAAAAAGGGGGAAAAAGAGGATCCCAACTATTATCGTCCAGTTAGTCTGACATCAATACCAGGGAAGATTCTACAGCAGATCATTAAACAGAGTCTGTGAACATTCAGAAGGCAATGCCATAATCACAAAAAGTCAACATGGGTTTCAGAGAAACAAGTCATGCCAGACTAATCTGATCTCTTTTTTTGATAAAATGACCAGCTTGGTAGATGAAGGGAACGCTGTGGATATCGTATACCTTGATTTCAGTAAGGCCTTTGACAAGGTTCCTCATGACATTCTTGCAAACAAGCTTGTAAAATATGGGCTAGACAAGTTAACTGTTCAATGGATTTGTAATTGGTTGACCGGCCGAACCCAAAGGGTGCTCAGCAGTGGCTGCTTTTCGTCTTGGAAAGATGTGACAAGTGGGGTGCCACAAGGTTCTGTCCTGGGCCCAGTGCTATTCAACATCTTTATCAATGACTTGGATGAGGGAATTAGGGGCATACTTATCAAATTTGCAGATGACACCAAGTTGGGAGGAGTAGCCAATACCCTAGAGGACAGGATCAAAATTCAAAATGACCTGGATAGACTGGAGAGCTGGGCCAAAGCTAACAAAATGAAATTCAATACGGAGAAGTGTAAGTTACTGTACTGAGGGCGAAAAAATGAAATGCATAGATAGAGGATGGCAGAGACCTGGCTGAATGAGACTACATGCGAAAGGGATCTAGGAGTCCTAGTAGACCACAAGTTGAACATGAATCAACAGTGTGATGCAGCAGCTAAAAAGGCCAATGCGATTTTGGGCTGCATCAATAGAAGTATTGTGTCTAGATCAAGGGAAGTAATAGTGCCACTCTATTCTGCCTTGGTCAGACCTCACTTAGAATACTGTGTCCAGTTCTGGGCACCACAATTCAAAAAGGATATTGACAAATTGGAGTGTGTGCAAAGAAGGGCAACTAAAATGGTGAAAGGTCTGGAAACCATGCCTTATGAGGAGAGACGTAGGGAGCTGGGTATGTTTAGCCTGGAAAAAAGACGGTTAAGAGATGATATGATAGCCCTGTTTAAGTATTTGAAGGGATGTCACATTGAGGATGGAGCAGGCTTGTTTTCTGCTGCTCCAGAGACTGGAACACGGAGCAATGGATGCAAGCTCCAGGAACAGAGATTCCACCTCAACCTTAGGAGGAACTTTTTGACAGTAAGAGCTGTTTGGCAGTGGAACACACTCCCTCGGAGCGTGGTGGGGTCTACTTCCTTGGAGGGCTTTAAACAGAGGCTGGCTGGCCATCTGTCGGGGATGCTTTGTGATTTCCTGCGTGGCAGGGGACTGGATGGCCCTCGTGGTCTTCCAACTCTGCGATTCTATGATTCTTGATCATGACTTGTCAACAGTATGCACTGCTATAGAAAGAGGCTTTCAAAGATTACCATCATCCTTTGTACAATGCAGAGAACACTTTGGGGAGTATGACTGAGATCTTGGATCTAGTATGCTTTTTAGTGCTGTTTCACAGGTTTCCCAACTATATTTTTTGAAATAACAAACATTGGTCACCTCTAGTTTGTTCCATATGGCCAGGTAGCCTGAATAAAGCAATTCAATGGGAATCAAATTAGGCTTGTGATGTGTACTGAGTTATCAGTTAAATACGCTGATCACAGCACATATGGCTAAAAACCAACAGAGACAGGCCCATGTAGGCTCCAATCTCATACCCGCTTACCTAGGTAGGAATAAATTCCACTGAATTCAGTGGAACCTACTTCTGTGTAGACATATACACAATGTGACTGTTAAGCCCATCCATTTCCAGATGTCCAAATACACACCTATTTTCTTTTGAGCAGCCTGACTGTTTGTCATTATGGCTTCAGAATGTTTGTTCAGCACCCACAAAATTCAAGAGAATGTCAATTTGAGAGCCTCGTACAAATCTATGTACACGTGTGTGCATGGGGTCATCAGCATAATCACCCAGTGAGATGATTTATACACTCAGATGCCAGGTATGCAACTGTAATATCTGTAGCATTCCCCAGGTTTGAACCACTGTCAACAGCTACTTGTTCAGTCTCTTCAGGAAACTGAACAGCTACCAGAGAAAAAGGCTGCCATTTCCTTAGGCCAGGCCTGGGCAATTCCCAGGGAATTCAGGGCCAATTTTGTACCTGAGGGACCCACCACATGCTGCATCCCCTCCCCATCTATACATTTAAAAAAACCTGGAAGTGACCGGATGTTCTTTTCCCATGCTGAAGAAAAAAACTAAAAAAAAACCCAGCAGCTTCGAGTAACAGCAATGATAGATCTTGACCAAAATAGCTGGGGATTTGGGGACTAGATTAGGAGGGGGGGGGAAAGGGGGAGGACACATGACTTCCACCCCTCCCCTTGTCAATGTATGAAATTATCAGCACATAATTCCAATTCTGCTCCCTTTTATATGTGCTAAAAATGTTATTTTCCATGTCTGCTTAAAAAACAACCAATCAGTGTACACATTTGCATCCAGATTATGCTCTCAGTAGCATATTATAGCTTTCTTTCTTTCTTGTGAATTATTTTCCATTTCCTGAGTTTCTATATGCTTGTTAACAGCACTTAACATATTATAGATATATTGGGCGTGTGGGGAGAGGAAATATCGTACATCTCACTTAAAAAACAACAACAACAAAACTTCTGGTCTTAAACTGGTCCTGATAAATTCTCCTGGTACACTGCATGTTGACAATACACACCCCTCCAACTTCGGTCCTTTGTATATTAACATTTGTGGTGTCTATAACACTTGGAATCCAGAGTACCAACTGCTGTTACTTCAGTGGTCAACTTCAGTTCCTGCAAAATGGTTGAGTGAATTAGAGTCATATCCAACCTATGACTCTGCTCATTCAAGAAGAAAGACTGGTCTCATAGGATTTCTTGTCCTCTTTCTGAATTCTTAAAAGGACAGACAAGTCACACAGATATGGTTTGTTTTTTAGTTTTTTTAAAAGACTTGATTTTGTTTGCTGCCCATCAGCACTGTCTTAACATATTGCACAATGTTTTGTTATAAAAATGTCTTCTGCATTAGGCAGAAAAGGTAACAGTTTCCAAAGAAGGTGCTAATGCATAGCATCATCCGTCATTAGAGGTACGTGGTTGTTTAGGTGGCCGTCCTGAAGTGTGACCTATCAAAAGAAACAAAACAGAAAAGTTCACTTTTCCCATTTCTTCAACTTTTAAAATTTTTACTTACTTCCAGACTAACCTTTTCCTATAGTCCTCCGAAGTTTTTTTGGGAGGGGGAGTGCTCTTAACAGATTAGGATATATTACATTTCTCTTCATAACCAGAAGTGACTGTAATATTATATATGCTTCAAGATTCAATCCAGAGTCCAGAAGAGCTTTTGTACTGGCAATACCATAAGCATGAAGGATTTGTTTTTATATTTATATTTATTTTTATATTTCTAGACTACATGAAATAGTTGTCTAGGGGAGGTGAGAAAGGTTTAGACCTGAAAGCATTTCCCTGGTGATTGTTACAGCATAAGCTACAGAAGCTGCCAGGAAATAGGTCTGCCTGGATTATACTAACAGTCTGGACCACTGCTCTACATAGTTCTGTCTCCATCTGAGAGTTGTACTAGAGGGTAGACATGATTTCTCTGCCCTTCTTTCCTTCTTGGTCTGACAAAACATTCCCAGTTACTTTACAAACTGACATGTTAGAAACAATAGTACACCAAATCATCATATACAAATAATAGTACAATTGGCTTTTCTGATAAGGGCAGGAACTACACTTGATCTGAGCGATAGGGCTCAGGTTTTCTTGGTGGAAGTTGTAATCAGCCTGAGTTCATAGTAGTTTATGAAGCTCTTTACTGTTACCTCACTGAAAGTGTTTCCATTGGGACAGCAGTGGTAGAAGGACTATTATGTTCAACCGGAAGAATTACTACTAGAAACTTTTATTCTAAGACATGCAAACCATACACATGGTGTGTCTATACACATTCCTCTGAAGACACTTACAGATGTAGATTTATATGATCCCAGTCTGAAACGACAGCAGATGATTTCTACTATGAATCTTCCAACGCCATGTAAAATTCCTGCAACGTGAGAATAAATGGAATGCTAAGAAATGTGCTCTCTGTTGTAATGTCTGTTGTAAAAGCAGGAGTACTGTATAGTTACACATTCATTAACCAGAACTTCGTATTCACAAGGTAAGAATGATTTTATTCATTAAGTGGTGAAAAAACTTGAGCTTGCCACTAAGAGTGCCATTGTGGTGTGAGCGCCAGCATTGTGTAATGGTCTGAGAGTTGATCTAGGACTCTGAGACACTAAGGTTCAAACCCCTGCTCCGCCAGGGAAATGGACTGGGTGACTTTCAGCAAGTCACACTCAGTCTCAGAGGAAAGCAAAAGCAACCCCCTCTGAACAAATCTTGCCAAGAAAACACTATGATAGAGATGCCATATGTTGGAGTAAATCTGAAGGCACATAAACAACAAACAACAGCAAATTCACTCAACAGGAAACTGAAGCCAACCCCAGATACCTAACAAGCATAGCTTTTATGATGTCCCTATCTGCAAACACAAGCCTTGATTCTATACATGATTGCATCAGGCTCTACATTTCTGGTAGAAACCATTTAAAATTGTTTTAATGTATACCTAAAAAATATAGTCTGTGAAACAATCCTTAGAAAGTTCTACAATTCTTCCATGTTGGAGGAGAGTATTACTCTACATCCATGTACCAAACTGAAAATGCCATTAATGTCAAACACTGAAAGAATTTCAGTCACTTTTCTGGGTAAGACATCAAGAACAAAAACACAGCAGTGCAAAAAAAAGGGGGGGGCGGAGGGAATGAGAGTTGTTTGGCAGAATTTACTTGTTTAGGCCATAGGGAATAGTAGACAGAAGACAGTGGGAACAGTGAACAGTTCGTTACTTTAAAGCATGTGCTGAGGAACATGGTTATTGGCATTCTTAAAAACACAGTCTCTCATCTAAAGTTAGCACACTTTGAAACAGCAAGATTAAAACCCATGATATTCCAATTACTTGGCAAATGCACTAAAACCACTAAGCCTGCAGCCTAGGCTTCTTGCTTATATATTTCATTGTTATTGGCTAAATCATGAATTGTTCATGTGGTTCCCAAAGTAGTGTAGCAGAGTTTTCTGTTCTTATTAGCTTAAAATTTAAGTTTCAACAAAAGGGCTAAGAGAGAAGAAAAGGAGTGGCACAAATAACACAGGATGACGATGAACAACTGTAGTTAAACTTTGTTATCTTCAAACTACAGATGCCAGAGACATGCTTGTAAAGGCGTAACTGTGATACAATTCTATGATTCTATTTTCATGCTTCCTGGCTCAGACTGGCAAAGAAAGGAGGATCTAAGATGACTGTCGGGTTTGATCAGTTGACTCTAACAGTAAGAAATGTATGGCATAGTGAGGTTCTCACATATTAAGTATTTATTACCAGTAGTACCACCATACAGGCAGACACACACAAAGATATGCACTCTTTCTATTTAATATGTATATAATTTGTTTTGTGTACATCTTCCTGATGATATAGGCCTTGTCTAGACAAGAAGATATAATGCAGATTGATGTGCATGATCGCAAATTTGCCGCAGCACTCATTTGTCTCCACTGTCTTTTGGCAAAATCTATTGCATACCCGTGTTTAAAGTGTACACGCAGCCATGCCTGCGAACCAAGATAGTGGCTGAGAGTACAACACATTATTATTCTCCACAAGTGTTGCAGCTACTGCACAGTATTATTATTTTTTTGTACTTGTAAACCAAAGGTGTGCACGTGTGACATTCCACTTATAAAAAGCTCTTTGGTCACCTCAGCGCAGCAAAAAAGGGCACTCTTAAAAACACAAAAATAAAAAATGGTGCTTCTGGCCACTTCCTTGCCAGCAAGCCTGCACCCACCCCCGTGCATGTCCGACCAATCCGCTCTCCACTTCCACCCTTGCTGAGAATGTGCAGCATCCTGAATTGGATGTCCAGATGTGCGTTAATACGCATGCCCACACATTATTCGAAAAACCTCAGGGAAAACCGTGAAGGCTTTTCTCACACAGTAGATGGGTTTTTTGGCCCCAGCTCCTTCTGAATACCACGAATCTCATTTACAGTGTGTTGGGACAAAAGATATTCTCCTCGAGGTCTATGAGGAGTACTTTCATCATCTAGACAACTCCTATGGTGTATGGATTTGGCAACATAGTCTAAACTATATAGTACCTGTAGTAGAAAAGATTCCTCCAATGATACCACAAAGTCTCACTAAAAACTGCCAGAAAGGCATGTGTTCTTCTGTTACTGTCACCATAAGTGAACTGATGTCATATTTCATGAAAATCCCAGATACTCCATGACTCCCAGCTGCATGGTTGATCACTCTTTCCTACAGAGCACAGCAAGAAAAATAGTCAAACACTATCTTTTTGTTATTAAATCAAGCAGAAGGGAAGTGGGATTTGCTTGTGACAGACAGGAATAGAATCAGAACAAAAATAGTATCTGTGTAGGAATGGTAAAGCTAAGGTGTATAGGAAAACCACCTGAAATCTCTTTAGGAAACTCTGGTATTCACTCATACATTTTTGGAACTAGAAGATTTGCCAAGAATATAACTAGAAATATATGTAGGTTTGTATTTTTCATCACGGTTAAAAAGAAAATGGAACTGTGAGAGAAAAGAATGTCCACTGGTCCAAAAAGTCTTTTAAAGGTATTAGCAAGCAGTACCAGCATTCCCTCAATTGTTCTTTAATAAATACTTACCCTTTCTGTCACTGAAAACTGATGAGTTTCTGCTGAAATTTTATATGTATGAAGCTTTGTTGGCACAACTGTGATAAAGTACTGGAACATCTGGTTGTCTGACACACACAAAAATACAAATAAAAAGTCAAGTCGTCATATTGAATTGCAGTCCAATGCCTGCATAAATATGTTAATAGTGCAACTAAAAAAAAGGTAATATACCTTACTATAAGAGGGATAACCTGGCCCAATTCATTTATTAATAATTACATTTGTATCCCACCTTTCCTCCAGTAAGCTCAAGGAGGTATGTATGACTCTCCTCCTCCTTGCGTTATCCTCACAACAAGCCTGTGAGGTAGAGTAGGATGAGAAAGAGTGACTTGACCCAAGGTCACCAGTGCATTTCATGGCTAAATGAAGACCTGAACCTGAATCTCCCAAATCCCAGGCAGCTTTGAAGAAACCAGAAACCAATTTTCCAGCCAAGGACCCACCACAGCGTCCACCTCCCCAAGATATCCCAAAATTACAAGCCAAAAGTTGTTTTCAGGGATCTAGGAGTCATTGCACCACACTTTATCACAAAACCACAAATGCCATTTGTGTGCAAATTTGGGGGGGGGGGCTCCTGGGGGACACATATGGCCCAGTCTATTGTTGTATGTACGAACCTGCCCGATCATGAAGATCTTCTGGGGAAATACTTCTCTATGTCCCACTGCCTTCACAGGCATGTTGGTGGGAACACAGGAGAAAGTGTTCTCTGTGGCTGCTTCCACACCTAGGAACTCCCTCTACAGGGAAGATAGGGTGGCTCCTTCTTTGTTGTCCTTTTGGCGGCAGGTTAAGACCTTGTTTTTTCAACAAGCTTTTGGAAACTGATTTGAACAAAAATGGCTTTTAAGGTGCTGTATTGTTTTCAATCTTTAAAGTAAGATTTTAAATCATTTTTAATTCTGTTGTTAGTTTAATACTGCTCTAACCTTAATTTTGTATGTTTTTAACTGTATGCATTTTCATTGTATGTTGTGCCTTTTTGCATGCTGTCTTGAGTCCCAGTCTGAGAGAAGGGTGGGATATAAATAAAGGGATGGATGGATGGTTGGCACATAGCACCCAATCCTGCTTTAACCACTACACACTAATGGCGCTCCAATGTGAGATATGTATAAAAAGAATATTTTGAATTTCATTTTATTTTTAATTTACATACCACCTTTCTGCATTAGCACCTCTCCCTATATGTGGCTGCCTGAGAACTGAGGTCTGTTATAGAGCCCTCCTCAGTGTCCCACTGTGCAGGGGGGCAACTGAAAGAGGGTCTTCTTTGCTATGGCACCCCAGTTATGGAATTCTCTCTCCTTAGAGGCCCAACTGGCATGAACACTGATGTCATTCTGGCACCAAGTCAAAACATGGCTTCTTATTAAAACCTCTTGGGGGTGCCTAACTGATTTTATCAAATGTGTACATGTGCTACAGTCGGCATTATTTTAAACAGTTTCAACTGGGTTTAACAGTTTAAAATAATGGTACAGTCGGCATTATTTTAAACAGTTTCAACCCAAAGGGTGCTGCTCAGCAGTGGCTCCTCTTCGTCTTGGAAAGATGTGACCAGTGGGGTGCCACAGGGTTCGGTCCTGGGCCCAGTGCTATTCAACATCTTTATCAATGACTTGGATGAGGGAATTAGGGGCATACTTATCAAATTTGCAGATGACACCAAGTTGGGAGGAGTAGCCAATACCCTAGAGGACAGGATCAAAATTCAAAATGACCTGGATAGACTGGAGAGCTGGGCTAAAGCTAACAAAATGAAATTCAATACGAAGAAATGTAAAGTACTGCATTTAGGGCGGAAAAATGAAATGCATAAATATAGGATGGCAGAGACCTGGCTGAATGAGACTACATGCGAAAGGGATCTAGGAGTCCTAGTAGACCACAAGTTGAACATGAGCCAACAGTGTGATGCGGCAGCTAAAAAGGCCAATGCGATTTTGGGCTGTATCAATAGAAGTATAATGTCTAGATCAAGGGAAGTAATAGTGCCGCTCTATTCTGCCTTGGTCAGACCTCACTTAGAATACTGTGTCCAGTTCTGGGCACCACAATTAAAAAAGGATATTGACAAATTGGAGCGTGTCCAGAGAAGGGCAACTAAAATGGTGAAAGGTCTGGAAACGATGCCTTATGAGGAGAAACTTAGGGAGCTGGGATGTTTAGCCTGGAAAAAAGACGGTTAAGAGGCGATATGATAGCCCTGTTTAAGTATTTGAAGGGATGTCACGCTGAGGATGGAGCAGGCTTGTTTTCTGCTGCTCCAGAGACTGGAACATGGAGCAATGGGTGCAAGCTCCAGGAACAGAGATTCTACCTCAACATGAGGAGGAACCTTTTGACAGTAAGAGCTGTTCGGCAGTGGAACACACTCCCTCGGAGTGTGGTGGGGTCTCCTTCCTTGGAGGTCTTTAAACAGATTTCCTGCGTGGCAGGGGGGTTGGACTGGATGGCCCTCGTGGTCTCTTCCAACTCTGCAATTCTATGATTCTATGATTCTAAATTGCCTTGTTTTCACTGATGAATTAATATATTTTTAGTTTTTTAAAAAATAACTGATGTTATCGTATGCTGCCCTGAGATCTTTGGGCAGAGGGTGGGATTTAAGTATTTTAACTAATAAATATATAGTCAAGGCAAATTTAAACTTCAGAATGACAGAATATACAGAACAGCTACAGTACATTGTCTAATAGTTTAATCCAATTAAAATAAATCATAATGCAAACCCTAATGAAAAACAGTAACAAAAGCAACAGAACATGTACAGTAGTCACTTTATGTCAGGAGTACAACACTTACGGTCTGATGCAATCTTTTCAGTACCATCTAAAGGATTAATAATCCCTGGAATGAGCTCACCAAAAGACAAATGATCTATTCTGTGGGAAAAGTTGTATGCTGAAAATGACAAAATAATAATAAAGATATTTATTCTCTTGTAATTTATAAGACAGCTTAGGTTTAAACACAATACCTGTGGTTCTGTTTCAGTTTCACCAATCAGGTTTTTAGAGTGAATTTCAATCAAGGAAGGCTTCTGTTACTATGACGAGCACCTTTTAGAAAATTCATTTTCTTTTTTTCTTTGTTTTTTCAGTAACATAATACAACCAGATGAAACACAGGGTAAAAAAAAATGATGTTTGTCCTGCGATAGAATGATATCCTTATGAGCCATTACTCAAGGAGTTGGATAGGTTTGGCTTTGAGAAGAGAAGACTAGGACATGAAATGATAGTCATTTCTAAATATCGGAAGAGATGTCACGTAGAAGATGGAGCCAGCTTGTTTTCTTCTGCTCCAGAGACTAGAATATGAACCAATGAATTCAAATTACACCTAAACACAAGGAAGAACTTTTTTTAATGGTAAGAGCTGTTTGACAGTGGAATAGACTGCTTTGGAGGGTGGTGGACTCTCCTTCTTTGAAGGTCTTTAACCAGAGGTCGGATAGGCACCTTTCAGGGGTGCTTTAGTTGAGTATTCCTGCATGGCAAAGGGTTGGACTAGATGATCCCTTCTAGCTCCAAGATTCTATGATTTTATCGTCCAGGAGGACAGATTCTCCTTCCCTCTACAGTTCCCCCTTCCCAAGTGCTCTGGAGCATTGGTGGCTTCTCTGGGGCAGATTTGGGTGAGAGCATGCAACGTGGAAGGAATAGTTTGTTGAGCCAGCAAATACCCATTTGCTCAACACAGTGTGTAGCCTAACAGGTCCAAGTCTGTGCAATGTCTAAAAAATGCATTTGCCATAATACAGAATGTCTTACATGGAAAACATTGCTTATGAAAATTGGGAGTGGGCTCATGGTCACAGAGACCTATTGTTCTTATAAAACTGCAGTTACTAGCCATCCTTGAAGAAAAAAGCCTTTGGAGAACAGGATACAAATTTAATTAAAACAACAACAGAAGGAAACAACAGAACACTCCAACAGGCAATTGTGCTTCTGAATAGTTAACGGCCCATTTCAAACCTATAACCAAGCTCAGGCCATAGGATTGCTTCCATCTAGCTTTTGGCCTTACAAATTCAATCCACTTGTTGCTCACTACCAACTGTGTATTATGGATGGCCATTATCAAAAAAGGTTTAAAAGTTCAGGAGGACATCTAGTTGCATTTGCAACTGGCATCTGCAACTGGCAATGGACATACACACACAATAGAAAACTAATTAATGACGACTGGGAGGGAGAATAAAAGCACATGAAAGAGGAGAGAGACCAAAAGAGGAATGCAGTCACTATGTTACACCCCTCTTGCTCCACAAAATCTGGTTTCAGTTGTACATCTGGTCTGGTCCAATGTTCAAGGGCATGCAGTACCCTTTTAGCATACTACATCCCAAACAGTACATTTCCACAAGTTGGTAAGCTCATTTTTATTCCTATATGCCTGATACATCTATAAGCTAAGAGTAATGCTTCCATGCCAAGTAACAAGAGACGGCTTACATTCATGACTCACAAGGGCTGCCAAGTGTGCATGGCCTCTTGGATGAGGAATTGCCCTAAAGAAGGAAGAGGAAGGAAACAAAGTTTCAGAATCAAAGGGTGCAACAATAAAGAACTGGTCTAAATAAAGAGTTTACAGAGTACACTGCAGGTTCAAGAACACAATTGCTTCTTAGTAATGGCATGCCTCAGTTAACAAAGTAGATGTGTCCCTGGGCCCTTCTTCTTTAACAGAAAATTTGGTACCAGAGGCAGAAATAACATGGCAAGAATAGGGATAGGATCCTACATCATCCAAAGGAGAAGAGAGAAAGAGAAAGAGAAAGAGAAAGAGAAAGAGAAAGAGAGAGAGGGGGGGGGGAGAGGTACAGCATGTTTCAGTCATGCTTTTATTCAAAACTAACCATATACATATGTGAAATGAAAGAACCAGATCAGGTAAGTCTTGAAAAAGTAAACAAAAACATTTTGAACCTTCTAGAAACCACTTGAAAGCTTCTTCCAAAATGCATTCAGGGATGATTCTTTTCATTCACCAGTTTCTACTTATGATTTCTATTTTGCCAGCCAAACTTATAGATCTATGCTTCTCGTAAATGTTGGGGGGAGTTAGTGAGGCAGGCTTATCTGCTTTCACCCTTTCTCTTGATTTTGCTGTTCATACATGCTCAGTAATGGATTCTGGAGACAGCTGCTGTTTACCCTGCCTGTTGTAGGCAGAGAGAGTTACAGTGGGTTAAGTTAGAGTAGAATCTCATTCTTTCCCATTGTTCTAATTCTTTCAGTCTTTTGTTGCATTGTTTACTGCAGACACTGTTGCAATCTGCCAATAAAAGTCTGTTTCCCCAGTTCTCTTTCATCTTCCTGCCAACGCTAATGCTGCTAAAAAGCTTCCAGCTTGACAAGAGGATGAGGAGGAAGGGAGGCTGGGTGGGTGAAAAAACGGCTTTATAAAGTGCAGCTTCTTTGTCAGAAGCTTTGTTAACTGGTAAGACTGGATATACAGAGCCGCATACCAGTGAACTCCTCACATCCCTCTGTAAAATGTGTAGAATATTCCATTCAAAATTCCGAAAGGGTCAAAATTAAGGGGTACTCAGGGGGGAATATTAATTAATGAAGTCAATGGGAGCATTTCTAAAAACTCTTATCAGTAATTGGCAATATTGACAGCCTGCACATTGGATACTCTTATTTGAGAGCAGCAAAATAAGACAGGAAAAACTAAGGGCATCAGACAGATATTACACTGCAAAGGAGAGGCCTGGCACATATGCCTGTTCACCATGTAAAGCAAGCATGTATATCTGTATTGCTTGATCACATGTTAATAGAAAGTTAGGAAGCTGGGGGAGGGGTGGGAAAGAAGAGTTTACTAAAGAAACCTTAATCTTAAGGTAAGTATTAAAAATCAGGATATGTTTATGAAAGGGAGAGATAAGGGGACTGACTAAAATAAACCAAAGGGAAGCAAATCAGAATTTTTTTTTTAATAATTTAGTTTGGGATACCCTAATGAGACTGAACATAGACAGCTACAGTATTTCCAAAAAGGCAGCACATTCAAGTGATGTCACTGTTTGTACTCCTACTCTGGGATCTTCAGATACAGGGCAAGCTAGAAATATTTTAAGAATGAAGAGAAGAGATGAAAAAGAATGGAGGAAACAGATATGAATGATGGCCTTCTTGTCTTTTCGCCAAAGTAAAGGTGTGCCAGCAGGACACAGAAGTGTTCAATCGCATACAACACTGACAGAACAAAACTGATCTCGGTATCACCAGCATCTAGTATAAAGTACAAGACTGCAACAGTCATATAAAAGGTATGCAGCTGCATTTAAAGGAAAAGTCACACACAGGTGTGTGTGCAAATAAAGATCTGCCTATCTACACACACACACACAGTATATACACAACCATTAACCTTGGCCCCAGTTAAAGAACATCACTTTCTTTACAAGTCCCCACTTAAACAAAAAGCTTATCTGATCTAGAATCCATGAAGAAATTTGGGCTGCTGTCCCAAGTGTACTTACTAAGTGGTAAGTTCCACTGAACACAGTGGAACTTACTTCCAAGTAAACAGACATATTGTCCTGTTGCTCTGACCATCAAGAATGGGAAACCCAAAACCTTGAGGTGGGAAGGAGGGCTGATTGATTTTTATAGTGCTTTCAATAAATGAAATGAACATACTTGCCCACAGTTATGTGAAAGTTCCCTGCTACTTTATTAACATACAGGTGCCCGTGAATTCTGCAAGCATCTGGAGGCTGCAATGAGTTGTCCTCCCTGTTTGAAGAAGATAAACAAGAGACAGCAGTTGAAAAAGCCCTTCACACATCATCAACTTACTGTGTCACCCAGTGTACCCTTTGCATTACTGAGCAAACAGCAGCAGAAGGCAAACACTTAGTTTTTCAGCAGCTGAGAGGAATTTTATTGCCATCATCTCCTTCAGTCTAAACAGCTGCTAAGGAGAGAAATAAAATAAATTGCATGCTTAACCTCTAGTGAAAAGAAAACTATTATGCCACCAAACTGAATCATTTGGGAAGAATCTCCATAGAAGGCCTGAATCACCTAAGAATACATGGGGTAGCTGCCTTTCTCTAAGACATCCAGCTCAAGTATGAAAGGACTTCATTGTATAAAATTCTCACCAGCTCCACATTCATCTATTGTAGGTTCTAGTCTATGAAACATCAAGCCACCTGAGTTCTGCTAGCTTTTAAGGTACCTTAATCATTGCAATCATTTTATATCTTGACAGTTTTAAAAATACTCCACAATGGGGAAAAAAGGGGAGACTGGGATATTTTTCATGAACCCTAATAAAAGACTATAGCAACTCCATGTACCAATAACAACCACATCTAATAATGCAAATTACTGATTTTTTTAAAAAAAATACAGCATTTAAAATAAAGTTTAAGATGATAGAATTGCATGCCTTTAACCAAGGCACACCTGGGCAACAGCCATGGCTTCAAAGTGAGGACAAATAAGAGGCAATATCCTTCCTAGTTCTACAAAAACATAATTAAGTCCAACCAACTCCAATGGATCTTATTTGTAAAGCAAATGAAGCATGGAGGCTGAGGTATAGAAAGAGACTATGTTAGCCTTGTGTCAGTTCTATGTGACACAAAAGTAAGAGTCTAGCATCAGGGTACAAGCAAGTAGAAACACACATACACAAATTCTCATAAACATCTGACTGAGTGTACACAGAGTATGAACACACATTCAAGTGTAACATCGGGACGGGGGAGAGGTCCTTGCAAAGCTTTCCTTCCTGTTCACTAGCAGGCAATTCCAACTTTTCTTGGGTGACCATAGCAGTGCATAAATTTCAGGCCTGAAGCAGATAGACTTTTGATTGCAATAGCACTGATCTAACAGTCAGCGTGGTGTAGTAGTTTCAGTGTTGGACTACGACTCTGGAGATCAGGGTTCAAATCTCCACTCAGCCATGGAAACCCACTGGGTGATCTTGGGCAAATCACACTCTCAGCCTCAGAGAAAGGCAAAGACAATACCCCTCTGAATAAATCTTGCCACAAAAACCCCATGATAGGTTTGCCATAGGGTCACCATAAGTCAAAACCAACTTGAGGGAAAACAAGAACAACACACTGATCTCAAAAACAAACATACTTAGAATCACATCATCAGCTCAGGAGATAAATATTTTTCTACATATACCATCAATATTTGAAGCAAAGGACAATTATCATGAACTACATATAGAACACATCTTCTCACCTTGGTGGCAGTGCCGTTGAAGCACTTTTAAAAGCACTTTTGAATATTATGTCTTGGAGAGAGTGTTCTTCTTGCAGCCTACTCTGAATGATCTGCAGCATCCTACAAATTGGACAGATGACAAAGAAAAAGCTCAGTGCCTCCTATAGCAGTGCAATACACGTACCATAAATCTGTATAAAAGTTGGCCAACTCCCACATTCTCTGTCACCACCAAAAAGGAAGGTGTGCCACCATGAGCTGAAGTCCAAAACTGCAGAGTTGTTCAGGGCAGGACAAGAACTATAGAACGAAGGAGGAGAATGCCAATATCTGATTAATTTAAAGTGGGGACAAGGCAAAGACGTCCAAGTCTGAAGCCACAACTTGTAGTTGTTTTCCAAATTAGACTGGAAGCCAATAAAGCATTTTAACGGCTGGGTGGGATGTGCTCCACTTGATTAGACCCAATCAACTGTGCAGCAACTGGATTTTGGACCAAATAGAATTTCAAAGTCTTCAAAGATAACATATTGTAGTAGCCCCCAAACCATGGAGAACGTGGCTCAGCTGCTATCTTTGTAGAGCTAGGGCTCTGTCAAGATGGCGAGGGGATAGGATGCTGAGAACTACAGAAGGCTACAGAAAAAGAACATATTGGGGGATGAAGAGAATAAGAAGGGGCAGGACATGATGCAGCCAGGGAAGGACAAAATGGGAAAATCCAACAGGATGGTTACAACCTTATATACATGAGGAAGAGGGAAACAAAGACTGAAGTCTTTGTGGACATGGAGGAACAGGAAACAAACTTTTTAAAATGAGATGGACAAAACAGCTTTAAACAGCAAATAAAGAGAGTCTTCGTCATGTATCTCCCCTGTCCCCATTTTCCAAAAGAAAATATTCCCTGTTCCATGTTTGCGCCCTAGTTGGGCCAAGGATTCAGGAGGCTGATGAAAGTCACAATACATAAATATGAAATGGCTTTACAAATGGGGCACAGATGTTAAAAAGAGGAAAATAAATGTAACTTTTAAAACTATCAGATTATGTCAGAGTTTTGAACATTAAAAAAGTGCAGCATTTAAGGTCACTGTCCAATTTTTCAGCAATGGCAAAAGATTATCAAAAATACAGATGGAAGTGATATAACATAGTATCTTTGTGCATTATGAGACCTGAGCTATATATTCAAATTTCTTAGTTTTAACTGGGGACTTGGGATCAGCCAAATGTAAACACATGTCCATATGTATGTACAATTATCCTGTCTACTTGTACATGCTGTATTGCATTGGGATTATTACCTTTGCCATTCTCTTTGCAAAGGACTGAGTTCAAATATTACCTGCAACAAAGAAGATAGAGCATAAAACATTAAGACAAAATACTCCGATTTTCCTCAGACACGGTTTCTTCTACACATGATCAGTCACAACCATCTTTGAGCATACATTCTGATACATAGCATCAATTCTGATCAGAGGTTACTACAAGAATTAAAAAAAATCCTCTCCAAAGGAAAATTATTTTCATTGCTTTGAGATATGGAAATCTGTAATCCAAGACAGCTCCCTTCTCTCAATTAATAATAATAATAATAAAATTTTATTTCTATCCTGCCCCTCTGCAACGCAATCGGGGCGGCTTAAAATATAAAAACTCCATAGTCACAGTACTCTAGCCCACCCACCCCTTAAAATAATATTTAATTATAAAAGATTAAAAACATACAATAATTAAAAATATAAATTAGAAAGAAAAAAATTAAAACATACAATAGTTAAAAAACATGATTGCAGCTCAGAAAGGACAGCTGAATCTTGGGCCGGGATAGTTATTCAGGAAAGGCCTGCCGGAAAAGATCCGTCTTGACAGCTTTTTTAAAGCTGTCTAAGGTGGTAATAAGACGGATCTCGTCCGGCAGGCCATTCCATAATCTGGGAGCAGCAGCAGAGAAGGCCCTCTGGGAGGTCACCGACAGCCTTGTTTTCATAGGCTGTAACAGATTCCTCCCAGAGGACTGAAGTGCGCGGGGAGGGTCATACGGAAGGAGGCGGTCCCAGAGATAAGTTGGACCCAAGCCATGTAGGGCTTTAAAGGTTATAACCAACCCCTTGTACTGTGCCCGGAAACTAATAGGCAGCCAGTGGAGAGCTTTTAGCACAGGTGTTATATGTTCTCTTCTGGAAACACCAGAAATCAGCCTGGCTGCCATGTTCTGAACTAGCTGAAGTTTCCGAGTCAAGCACAAGGGTAGCCCCACGTAGAGTGCATTACAGAAATCCAGACGGGAGGTTACCAGTGCATGTACCACAGTTTCGAGGTCCCTAGTTTCCAGGAAAGGGCGCAGCTGGCGTATCAGCCGAAGTAGATAACAGGCACTCCTGACCGTCGCATTTACCTGATTAGACATCTGGAGCATCGGGTCCAGGAGCACTCCCAGACTGCGAACACAGTCCTTGGAGGAGAGTGTAGTTCCATCCAGGATTGGAAGTTGTATTCCCAGACCTGGTTTTGGGCCTGTAACTGTTAGTACCTCTGTTTTGTCTGGATTCAGTCTCAATTTGTTTTTCCTCATCCAGTCCATTACTGCTTTAAGACAATCACTGAGAGGAGAGACGCCATCTGAAGTCGAAGCTGATGACCGAGACATGGAGAAGCATATCTGGGTGTCATCAGCATACTGATGACACCGCACTCCATGCCTCCGAATGATCTCTCCCAGCGGCTTCATATAGATGTTAAATAGCATCGGGGACAGGATGGCACCCTGAGGAATGCCACAGTTAAGCTCTATTATGGTAGAGCAACTGTCCCCGAGCCTCACCCTCTGAGATCTGCCCGAGAGGAAGGAACGGAACTACTGCAACGCAGTGCCTCCAATTCCTAACCCCCTCAGGCAATCCAAGAGGATGGAATGGTCTATTGTATCAAAGGCTGCTGAGAAGTCCAAGAGCACCAAGAGGGTCACACTACCCCTGTCGATACCCAAGCGGAGGTCGTCAGCCAGAGCAACTATGGCAGCCTCCACTCCATATCCCGTCTTAAAGCCAGTTTGAAATGGATCTAGATAACTGGTTTCATCCAAGACAGCTTGGAGTTGGGAAGCGACCGCCCTCTCAATCACCTTGCTTAGAAAAGGCAGCAAAGAGACTGGCCTATAGTTGTTCCTGTCCAAGGGGTCCAGGGAAGGCTTTTTCAGGAGCGGCTTAACCACCGCTTCCTTCAGACAGGGTGGAACGGACCCCTCCCTGAAGGACACATTGATAATATCCCTAAGGAGTACTCTCGATGCGTCACCCCCTTGGGTGGCCAGCCAAGATGGACAGGGATCGAGGGGACAGGTCGTCTTCCTCACTCTACCAAGGAGCTCGTCCACTTCATCGGTACTCACAGATTGAAGCTGATCCAATAAAATTTCATCAACAGAGTTGCTGGATATCTCGTCTATAGATTCTGTCATAACACTGGCATCTAAGTTGGCTCTTATCCGAGAGATTTTATCTACAAAGTGGATGTTAAACGCATCACAGCAGGCCGTTGTCGGGTTGAGTAAGGGGTTCTGCGCAGGTGGAATCTGCATCAGCTCCCCCACCACCCTAAACAGTTCTGCTGGACGGGACTCTGCAGACGCAATACGTGCAGAGGAGAAAGACTTCTGCGCTGCACGTATTGCCTCTCGATAAGAATCAAGGAAATTCCTATGACGAGTCTCGTCGGATAAGAGTCGAGTCTTCCGCCAGGTGTGCTCTAGTCATTGTCCAGCCCGCTTCATCTTCCTAGGCATCTCTGAATACCAGGGCTTACGGTTAGGAGCAGGCTGGAAAGGATGTTTGAGAGCGATTGTGTCGATAGCCTTGGTGAGGTTGGTGTTCCAAATATTAACCAAAGCTTCAACAGAATCACCGGTGTTACCAACCATTAAACCCTCCAAGGCTTTCTGGAATCCAGTTGGTTTCCAATTGGTATCAAGCTAGACATTCTTGATACCACAGTTATCTCTATAATAGCTGAGAGGAAAGTTCTACTGTTGATACTGCTGATTATTATTTACTGAAAATAAAACTCAGCAGCGTTCTCAAACTTTATACTTCCCAGGAGAAAGAGAGGACTGAAAATGATTCAGGCCTACCAGTCAAAAAGCAAAACAAAACAGCAGTGTGGGGAAAAGTCAGACACATAACGGTGGTGGAGGCTGACATAATTTATTGGCAGTTAGTGAAATACAGTTGTCCCTCCACATTCGCGAACTTGACATTCGCGGTTTCGGTTATTCGCGGTTTTGGGAGGGCCCCCTCGGGCCCCCCCAAAACCGCGACACGGGGCCTCCAGAGGCCCCGTGAAAGACCTGGGGAGGGGTGGGGAGGCCTTCGCGGGACGCCCAGAGGCCCTCCGGAGGCCCCGCGAAGGCCTGGGGAGGGAGGGAGGGAGGGCTGGGGAGGCCTCCGCGGGGCCAAGGAAGGCCCCGCGAAGGCCTGGGGAGGGAGGGAGGGAGGGCCGGGGAGGCCTCCGCGGGGCCTAGGAAGGCCACGCGAAGGCCTGGGGAGGGTGGGAGGGAGGTTCAGTGAGGCCTCCGCGGGGCCTAGGAAGGCCCCGCGAAGGCCTGGGGAGGGTGGGAGGGAGGGCCGGTGAGGCCTCCGCGGGGCCTAGGAAGCCCCCGCAAAGGCCTGGGGAGGGTGGGAGGGAGGGCCGGTGAGGCCTCCGTGGGGCCTAGGAAGGCCCCGCGAAGGCCTGGGGAGGGTGGGAGGGAGGGCCGGTGAGGCGTCCGCGGGGCCTAGGAAGGCCCCGCGAAGGCCCGGGGAGGGTGGGAGGGAGGGCCGGTGAGGCGTCCGCGGGGCCTAGGAAGGCCCCGCGAAGGCCCGGGGAGGGTGGGAGGGAGGGCCGGTGAGGCCTCCACGGGGCCTAGGAAGGCCCCGCGAAGGCCTGGGGAGGGTGGGAGGGAGAGCCGGTGAGACCTCCGCGGGGCCTAGGAAGGCCCCGCGAAGGCCTGGGGAGGGTGGGAGGGAGGGCCGGTGAGGCGTCCGCGGGGCCTAGGAAGGCCCCGCGAAGGCCCGGGGAGGGTGGGAGGGAGAGCCGGTGAGGCCTCCACGGGGCCTAGGAAGGCCCCGCGAAGGCCTGGGGAGGGTGGGAGGGAGGGCCGGTGAGGCCTCCGCGGAGCCTAGGATGGCCCCGCGAAGGCCCGGGGAGGGTGGGAGGGAGGGCCGGTGAGGCCTCCGCGGGGCCTAAGAAGGTCCCGCGAGGGCCCGGGGAGGGTGGGAGGGAGGGCCGGTGAGGCCTCCACGGGGCCTAGGAAGGCCCCGCGAAGGCCTGGGGAGGGTGGGAGGGAGGGCCGGTGAGGCCTCCGCGGAGCCTAGGATGGCCCTGCGAAGGCCCGGGGAGGGTGGGAGGGAGGGCCGGTGAGGCCTCCACGGGGCCTAGGAAGGCCCCGCGAAGGCCTGGGGAGGGAGGGGGAGGGGTGTAGTTATTCGCGGATTTTTCACATTCGCTGGGGTCCGCGGAACGGAACCCCCGCGAATGTGAAGGGACGACTGTAATGTCATAAAGATATCCAACTCCTCTTTGGAAATCAATAAATCTGTCACAGCAATTTCCTTGTAGCAGGGAGTTCCACTGTCCACCTTTCAAGTGAAGAAGGAAACGGGGGCTACTAGTGCTTTTTCTATCACTAGGTAGGTAATTTATGGCTTCCTTATTAGACTACCTGTCAGCAGTCTCACAATTACACTGAATTTGCCTTCACTGGTTACATTTTGCTTGTAGGATACATTAATGGTGACTGCAACGCCAACAATTTTGGTGGGAATCACTATGGTTTCAGAATCACTTCCTCGCCATGCTGCAAGCACATAAAGTTTGCCAACAAAAGCAGTCAAAGCAAGAAAAGAGTGACAGCAGATGTACAGGCTTGGATCCCAAGATACATTAACTCAAGCAAGTTCATGGAAAGAAAAGTTTCCAACCCTCCCATGTCAAAATACAGGAAGTCTTCTGCTCCCCATCAATGGCCTATGAAGCCACTTGTCACTACTAGTGTTTCTGTGCACTCCTTGTCATCTCACCTTTCCTCTCTTTCCCATCCCCTAGTCTATAAAATCCTTGCTGAGACGGATTCACCTTCTGCTCATGTTTCTCATTATGATGTCCTGTACACGGATGGCTATCAATATTGTTTTGCACATCCAACAGTTACAGGGAGTCCCACTGTGAACATCCATCACATCATCTGCTACTGTGGCTCTTCAACTGAATTCAAGAAAACAGGGAGAACATTTTGGGATGGATGTTCCAGAATTCAGTCAGCAAGCCAGTTAATAACTACACTTTTTACGAAGGAAATAGAATCAACGTACTGGTTCATAAGCTAATCCATCTGCAGAGGCAACCATTGTTTCTGCCAAATCCAGCACATCAGCACCAATATCTGTTTCAAAAGTTGAAATGAACAGGTAAGCATAAAAATAGGCCTGTAAAACTGATATCTGTTCTTTTAAAACCTAACATTTTTTTTAAAAAAAAGACAAATAATTTCCTTCTATTTTGTTTTTAATGGGATCTCAATTTGTCACAGCAGCCCTCATTGCCACACGCATGAAAACTATTTGTGAAACAGGAGCTTTCAAAACCAGCCAACTGCAGCACATCAAAGCAGAGGGCATATAAACAACTCATTTCTTCCTAATGAGCACTTTGGAAATGTCAATGCTCCTTCTAAAACAGCAACATATTATGTTTCTTCTTGTTACAGACTGCTGTCAGCACTTGTGATTAGCAAACAAGGACAGCAAATTTTAAAGTGTACTAGCTCACAAAAAAAAGGCTGCCAGAAGCCAATGAATACCATTATTTCAAATGATTTTGCTTTATATTAGCTGCAATATTCAGCTTGCATCTTTATTTTTCCTTCTCTTATGATATAAAATCTGTGTTCTTCTCAAAGATATTCTTCTTAAATATATTGATTATTTGGCTGTCACAAACTTCCCCTTTCTGTCTTTGCAGATAGTTCCAACTAAAAAGCCACAGACAATAAAAAAAGAGCTTGTTGAACTGAATGTCTTATATGTGTTGTGTGCAATTGAAGGTTTGTGATTTCACAGGAAATGTGAATTTAGTACAGAGCAAAGTAAAAATTGATTCTGGAGAAAATGAAGAAAAACAATTCAACTAGAATTTGTGAATAAAGCAGTAACTCTGCACTTAAGACATTTGGAAAGCCCTAATGTATTAATATAATAATGTGTTCAAGGTAAAAAAAATCATATTCTTCTCTAAGATATCAAGGGAAAGGCATTGTTGAATTATTCACTGCTTAAATAATATTAAAATACTGTCAATAAATCACACAGTCATTCTAGTCATCAAACAGGTTTTTAGAATAATTGATCAAATCAGCAGCAAAACAGTTTTTGAATAAGATCTAAAAACACAGAGCACAGTTTTATGATAACCATGTAATGAATCTAAGGGTTCATTTTAAAAAAAATATATCCTACACACAGAAATCTTATTGCACGTAGAAAGATAACATTCCATACTGTTCAATTGCTAAGCAATTATGAGAAGATAATCTACTTTTTAAAAAGAGAATTACATTGCATGAAAATACTCACATTGACATTTCATTGCAACAGTAATGTCAATATTGATTCTTAATTTACTAGAAAAAGGAAACATAGTATAAGTTAATTTCAAAACAGTTTAATATTCTCACTATCATATAATAGCATATAATACAGAGTAGTTCATATATGTCGCATACCACAAAATTTACATTTGTTGTACATAACATGTATGAAGAGAAGAATTCACTAAAATGTGAGGAGAAGCTGGAAAAACCAAAGTCAGTTTTAATAAATAAATAAATAAATAAATAAGAAGCTCCCATATTATAACATATTAGTAGGTGTCACCAAATTCCTTGTATACTTCATGAAGCCTTCCTAATTTTCAAGAAGTCTAGCTCTGAAATATTTAAGGAATATTTGTAAATAACTAGTATGTTACTTTAGCACAAGGGATAGACGTTTAGTCTGCCTTGTAACCCAGGGGTGGGCAATAAATGGTCCTCCAGATGTTGTTGGAGTGCAACTCCCAGCAGCCCTACTCAGCATAGCCAATGGTGAGGAATACTGGGCGTTACAGTCCAACAACCACCCAGCATAAACCATGGGCTTGGTCCTGGTTGTACAAGTCACGGTCTGAAGTAGTGAACATGTTGAGCCTGAACTATCCCAGATGGGATTGTTCCCCAGATGTGACTGCTGAAGAGGGAGCAAGAGAAGCACAGTGCTTCTGCCATCATAAGTGCCTGATGCAAGTACAGTCTAGTGAGCACTTACATTGGCAGAATCACCCATTTTCTTTTCCACTTTCTTTACAGATCTCCAAATCTATCTAGAGAAACTGCTGGCTCTGGGTCCCAAGTCCAATGATATTCTGCCCAATGCCTTATACCCAAAGCCTTGAGGATACATAATGTCTCTAGACATTGTATTTAAATAATAGCACAGTGAGATGCAAAGTGTTTTCCTTGGACAGCTATTAATACAACCAGAGCCAATCTTGGGGGGAAAAAACCCAACAAATGCTGCTTTTAAGAACCCTTTAATAAGCTACCTGAACACAAACAGCTTAATTTGCTTCATCTTTAATTACATTCACATCTTTCAGAGGGTGTAAAGCAAGGAACCAGGTTTGACTTTCTGTTTAACGAAACATATACTTCCACGCATATGTACCACTTTCAGCCCATTGTGAATATGTTTGCAAACATTAGAGTCACTGTCTGAAACCCACTCTGGCAATAACTCCTAAACTATGTGATTTCTGGGGCTAACTTTTGTCTATAGCAATGTACTAAAATATTGCAGTACATTAGTTGTTAAAATGTCTGGAGGAATACTGAAAGGAATGTAGAGCATCAGTTAGGGCTGCAAATAGCAACACTTACGCACCCACATGCAATTTTGCGAGGAAAGCTACAGAGACAAATTTAACTAATATAGAGAAGAAACTGTGCAAGATTGCTTTTTACTGGGATTTCTTCTTAAGGAACACAGCATCTGAAAACCCACATGCACTGCATGTCTGTTATTATTAGGAAATAAAGCTATCAACGTCTTCTAGCCATGATGAGTTTATATTGCCTCCACTATCACAGGCAATCTGCCTTTCAACAGCAATTACTGGTGAATGTATGTTGGAGGCTACGGTTGCATTCATGTCCTGCTCATGGGCCTCCCAGAAGCATCTGGTTGCCCTCTATATGAACAAAATGCTGGACTAGAAAGGCCTTTGGGTTTGATCCAGCATGGTTCATGCTCTCAGCCTGGTGCACATTTTGCCCAATTGTCTCCATGACAACAAAGTAAGGCGCCAAAATGCACAACACATCTTTTTCATGTGTTATCTTCCAAAATGTTAAGATCACATCAGCTTCCAACTGAGCGGCAAAAAAGTTCATGGTTCCTCAAAGCAACACACACAACAGGCAAGGACATGAAAAAGAAGTACACAGATGTGGGTGCAATAATGAATATACTTTTCTTTTTTTCTTTTTTTAGAAAAAGCAAAATTACAACTTGGGAGAAGAAACAGAGTCCTGATTCAGTGACTGGGAACAAGCCACAGAGTGTATGTTCTCTCCTATTCTTGCAGGAATTCCCTGAGATTCCCTACAACCTTTACCCATGATTAAAAATATGTGGCTAAGGGTTACTATTCATTAGCTATTGATAACACTAACCTGGGCTTGGCCTTAAAATTCTAGGTAAGAACAAACTCAGACTGATAACACATTCAAAGGCTTGGGAAGTGTGTGTGTGGGGTGGAGCCTTCAATTGGTGCCATCTCCTGAAAAGACACTGGGAGGAATTCAACTGGTAAAGTTGAAGCAGGTAAGTGTGGAGATAGGATGTGTCTGTGTGCCTTCAAGAGGCCTGCTGAGTTACAGAGACCCCATAAATTTCATAGGGATTTTTGTAGGCAAGGAATCAGATATTCTGTTTTAAAGGGGGAAATCAGCATTATGAAGCAGGCCTAAAAACACAGTTAGCATTAGTGATGGTAAATACTGGCCCCCAATGTTACCCTTAACGACATTTGAAGACTACAAGAAGAATTCTCACTTGAAGGGAAGGACCACACAATCCTGCAGGCCCTCTACCATTCTCTGACCTTAGCAGCAAAAGCAAAGGATATAGATACATCTTCTTGAATGCACAAATCCCAGCCATTAGTGTCTGATGGAATCAGACCTTTTCTGTAGAGAGGAGAGGTATGCGTACATTGCATAACACATGTAGGAAATATTTCCAAATGACTGGAACACATATTGGCTCCTACAGTACTACTAGCAATCATGTGGTCCTGGTGGTTGACAGGAACATAGCTAGGAAGGTGAATAGGTAACATCAGATGTGACTGCCTGACCAATGAAATTCTCTCTTGCTGGGATGATTAGAGTGGAATAGGAATAAGCCACACAGAAATGGCTCCCACGCTGCCAGAGTAACAAATTAATTCACCTGAACAAATCTATAATTCTTGCTCCCTCTTTGAACAGATTGGACCCTTAATAAATATGCTTGGATATCACCGTTCTCTGATGCATTCTATGGCAAAGGCAAGCATGTTCCTTCTACCTGCTTGCCCCAGGAGATACATAATAACTTTGTTTTTCAGCTTCTCAAGTACATGGGTGTTGCCATTACCAAGGTATCAGAGATTAAATAGAAATGTGTGGGTTACTGCCTTAAGGCAGTCAAGATGTTTTATGAGAAAATAAAGGAGTATATAAGCAACACAAGCTTCGAAAAAGCAAATGAGAGAAAAAAAATTACCTAGTAAAATCCTTATCTACTTCATACTCATATTTCATCCAGGTATCTCGATATACTGTAAACTCCATTATGGTTAAGAGGGCCATCGTGGTAAACGCTATTAAAGAAACTGAGAAAACACAAGGGGAAAAAAAACACAAAAGACCACATAGTTTATCAGTTGGTGTATTTACAAGGGGGAAAAGGATATTGGGTGTACATTTTCAGTTAACACATTAATACATCTAGCCATTCAGTCTGAACTGAAAAAGAAAGCCATAACATCTTGAAGACTAGCAGATAAATATATCGTGAGCTTTTGTAGATTATTATCCACTTCCTCAGGCACAGAATAGACCGCATAGACTATACAAACTTCAGGCATATATGCATAGTTGCACTGTTGTGACAGTAGGAACAGAATGAAATGAGATACAGAAAATGACAAGTGTATTATTAACTTTGGTTAGAAAGCTTCAAAGATCTGACTTACATAAATATCCTGGTATTTACAAACTGATATCCAAGGCTACTAGGCTATTACCTGTCTCTGAAGTGTACAGGTGTTACAAGAAATTATGTTCTGTTGAACAAAGTATTTGGGGCTGTACTATACAACCAATCTGAAAGCTAGCCTTTTATTATATGCAGTAAGCCAAGAAGCCCTTATCCCTTTTATTAATTGTCTGAATTTGTAAATTGATCCCAATTCAGATATCTCCTTTGCAATCTCCCTTGATCCTCAACAGCCACTTATAGATCAGTGACAGAGTATCCTGGAAAAATGAAATGTTCTGACACTGGGTTTTGTGTATTATTACTTCTGACCAGGTTTTTTTTTTTTTTTGCTTCATAACAAGATTGCAAATTCATGAAGGTTTGCTTTACTTCCACTGTAGTGTCTTACCATTTCAGAATCCTTCCTGAGGAGCCAAAGTAGATCACAGTGGAACTGCTAGCTGAGGAAGATGTGACTTGGGTATTGATGCCTTCTGGGTAACCTTGGGCCTGTCACTAACACTGTGCCTAACTTTCCCCAAAGGTTTGTTGTGAGAGTATATTTGTTGTAGTAAATGTGCATATATAAGCTAATCTATACACACATATCCTGCAAGGATAACACACAGGTGGACAGTGCTGTCACAAGGCCATGCTGATTGGGGATGATGAGATTTGGAGCCAAAACATCAGGTGCTGGGGGGAGCAGGTGGGAAAGGCTGCTCTACACAAGTCCCAAGCAATGAAAACTGTGGAGCCAAGCAGGAGTACAGCACTGTAACATCTCTCACAGATCATAATGAAATAAAGTGGAAAGGTTACATTACATTCAGTTAGGTAAGAAGGCCAACCAGTTCCTTTCATGCAATAACCCTGAACAGATACGCCAAAAAAGAGAGCGCTTGAAGTACCAACTACAGATTTTTAAAAGTACATCCTCAGCCTGCTTTTTTCCTTGTGAATGATAAAAGGTACACCCATGAAAATAACAAAAATAGTCTAAAGTCCAGTCTCTAGTACTATATATTCCGTTCAGACACTCACACACCAATCTTTTCATTAAGGCTGTGTAAACACAACCATGCTAGCAAAGTACAACTACATTACAGTCATGCAAACTACAATCTGAACCTCACTCACACTAACTAGAGAACATGTGCTACCGAACAGCCCTCTGAAAGTCATAGAATCATAGAGTTGGAAGAGACCACAAGGGCGATCCAGTCCAACCCCCTGCCATGCAGGAACACACAATAAAAGTATGCCCGATAGATGCCCATCCAGCCTCTGTTTAAAAACCTCCAAAGGAGGAGACTCTGCCACACTCCAAGGCAGCACATTTCACTGTCAAACACTGTCAGGATGTTCTTCCTAATGTTAGGTGGATTCTCTTTTCCTGTAGTTTGAACCCATTGTTCCATATCCTAGTCTCTGGAGCAGCAGAAAACAAGCTTGTTCCTCAATATGACAGCCCTTCAAATATTTAAACATGGCTATCACGCCCCCTCTTAATCTCCTCTTCTCCAGCCTAAACATGCCCAGCTCCCTAAGCTGCTCTTCATAGGGCATGGTTTCCAGACCTTTAACCATTTTGGTTGCCCTCCTCTGGACACATTCCAGCTTCTCAATATCCTTCTTGAATTGTGGTGCCCAGAACTGGACACAGTATTCAAGGTGAGGTCTGAACAAAGCAGAATACAATGGCAGTTCTGTGAAACTGGAAGCATTATTTCAGAATGTTTGACGAACAGTATGACTGGGCAGGGAGAAGCTTCCAATGGTGCTGTAATTCATTCTCTAGAAACAATGGCATTCAACATAAATTTCTAGTGTGCCCTGTAAGCCACATGTAACCCCCCTTAGGGCATTTTTTCCAATATACAGTCGTCCCTTCACATTCGCGGGGGATAGGTTCCCCAGACCCCCGCGAATGTGAAAAATCCACGAATAATGATTGCCCTCCCCCTCCCCCACCAAAGCGACCATGGGGCCTCCGGAAGCCCCATAGTTGCTTTCTCCGGACTCCCCAGTCCCTTCCTAGGCCTTCACGGGGACTCAGGAGACCCTCCCGAGGCCCCGTGGATGCCTCCCCGGCCATCCCCCCTCCCTCCCAGGGCCTTCACGGGGCCTCCCAAGGCCCCATGGAGGCCTCCCAGGCCCTACCCCCTCCCTCCCAGGGCCTTCACAGGGCCTTGCAAGGCTCCATGGAGGCCTCCCCGGCCATCCCCCCTCCCTCCCAGGGCCTTCACGGGGCCTCTGGAGGGTCTCCGAAGGCCCCATGGAGGCCTCCCCGCTCCCTCCCAGAGCCTTCACGGGGCCTCCGGAGGGTCTCCGAAGGCCCTGTGGAGGCCTCCCCAGCTCTCCCCCCTCCCTCCCCGGGCCTTCATGGGGCCTCCGGAGGCCCCATGTCGTGGTTTTGGGAGGGCGGGGGCCCTCCCAAAACTGCGAATATCCAAAACCGCTAATGCTGAGTTCGCAAATGTGGAGGGGCAACTGTATATATATTCCCAAACATTTTCCCAACCCCAAATGTCCTCTAGGAGTGTGGGTGACTTTGGCTCCTGGGCCCATTTAGACCCACGTGAAGCCCTTTTTTGAAACAGGAAGTGAACCAGAAGTGATTTCTGCTTACTTCCTGTTGTTACAAAGGCTTCTTGTGGACTTAAAATGGATGGGGGGGCGGTGGCTAGAAATATGGCAAAAATGCCCCTATGCTTCCTATATCCGTTCATGTGGGCATATATATTCTTTCTGAATATGTGCAATACTTTTCTGCTCCACATGGAACTCTTGTACATGCTCAAACTGCTTTACTTGAAAATACAGAAAGCTTGAGAGGATCTGCTGAAACAGTTGGCACCAATGGAATGGCTTTGGCACTTGATGCAGGGAGGCAATTGTTAGGAAGCTGTGGCAGTATAGGCTTCAAAGACAACCAAGACTGGGCACAAGGTCAACAATAGTATTACAACCACTTGCAGGAAGCAGGTTTTTCTTTAAGTCAATATGAAGAACTAGGTTGAAAAGCATGCATGAGAGGTAGCCAATCCCAACACAGGAAGCTGTGATGGGAGGGGCCTTTGTGAGAAGGATCTGAAAGAATGTCAGTTGAGTGTGTCAGTTGAGAGAAAGCTGTTGGATGAGTCAGATGTATGAGAGATAGTGGAAATGCACTGTATGAAAGACAGTTGTGTGAAGCAGTTGAAAGACTGAAAGAATAAAGTGTATGTTTAAAGACAAACAGTCTGTCACTAAACGGAATAGTAAAGAAAGCTAAGTGAAAGAACCATTCATTATATACAAAGTTATCATACAGTTTTGGAGTTTGTAACTTCTGTGATATAATAAACCAAATAAGTTTGATGTTTAAAGTTACACTGACTCATCGTGCCTTATTTCCCTCATAATAAAAGGGAAAGGTCATGCTAACCAAGTGAATACACACGATTAAATAAATCTATTCACAGTGGAAGAGTCTCCTGGAGACTCAGGCCCCAGTCCAGATAAGGGATCTAAAAGGGGGACCTGGAGTAGGGTGGCAGTGACAGGCAGCCAGTGATGAGTGTTGAGGTGGCTTCGCTGGCATTACGTCACAGTCAGTTCTTAACAATTACTATTACTGGGCTTAATCCAAGATTGCTGTTGGGGGGTAAATGGCCATACAGTATGGGGCTAGATCAGTAATCACTGTTCCAGAGTGAGAATTGGGAATGGAAATAATTTTTGACTCAAGTGACCATGGGTAGAGCAGGTAAAAGAAAACTGGGTGAGGTTTTGAGCACAAACCATTCATATTTTAATAAAACAAACTGAAACCATATTGGTGTGTTATGAGTAGTCTGAAAATCTCTGTGTTAGACTTTTCTTTCTTTCTCAGTAACACGGCTTAGAAAGGCAAACATTCAACAGTGCCCCAACTTGCAAGATCTTTTTTCCTGACAAAAGCTCACCGGATGCAACTATTTACTCTCATTCAACAGACTGAATAGTCACAGAGAGCAAACCGCCAGGAAGCTTACCTGTTCCTCCACTTGCTGAAGTCTCTACGTAGCTTTCAGGAACTTTTGGAAAGGCATCCAGCTCCTTCATTAAATTCAAGGTCTTCTTCCGATTCAGTCGCCTCATCTTCAGCAGATCCCTCAATGTCTTCCTTCATATATTCAGTCTGCATTTAAGAGAGCACCATCCAAATGTACTGTGTTTGATCAATAAACCTCTTGAGTGCTGAAACAGAACTCACCACAGACAACAACTGAAACTAGGTGTTAGGTTTATCAGAAAAAATCTTGGAGCATAAAAACTATAGCTGAATCAAATTACTGAATTGAAAAGGCCTCTCACCCCAGGATATTGGGACATTTTCTTATTTTCTTCTGTTGCTAAAGTAGAGCAACAGGAAACCTGTGGTCCTACTAATGTTGATGAACTACAACTTCCATCATCCCAGATCACTGACTATGTTGTATGGGACTTGTTTTAATCTGCAAATTCCCCACCCTCATATTAGTATGTCTAGATGATCAGCTTTCTGAAGCTTCTCTCCCTAATAAACTGAAATCATGATGTCAGTTGCAATCAGTAACCAAGCATGTTCAGCATCTCACTTGAAGCAAATTTGCGAGAAATGCTTTCAGGAACAGAAAAGTTTTAACCAGTCAGCAAAAAAGGCAGATAAATATATCTCACAGGCTAATGCATTCCATAGCTGGAGAGCAACCAAATGTACCCAAACCACAATCAGGGCACAGACAGTGGATCTTAAGGAGCAAACAGGATCATAAAGAAGGAGGTGGAACCTCAAGTAACCTGGACCAAAGCCATTTGGGGTTTCAAGATGGCAAATAATACTTTGAGTTATGACAAGAAACAAACTGGAAACTGGAGTGGCTGCTACATCATAGGTTTAGTATGATCCCATGTGTGCATGCCCATCTTTGTTGCCAAGTGATAAACCAAATAAAGTTTCCAAAGACAGGCTCATGGACAGTATATACCAATAATCCAACCAGGATATAACTAATACATGTGTACTGTGGCCAGATCTTAGAGACTATCACAGTTGGTACACCACTCTAAGTTAAACAAAAGTCCATCTGTCCACACCTGCTATCTGGGCCTCCAATTACAAAGGTGGGCCAAGAGTGTCCCCAGACTGCAAAACCAAGTTTTTGAGGGGAATGTGACCCATTCAAAACAAACTAAACCACTATCCCAGTGCCTCCCCTTAAAAAACCTTGCAGTGATTATGCTTTAGGAAAACAGACACAAACAAGCAGAAACAAGATATCTGTTAATAAACCCAAGTGCATGGCCCAGAAGGACCAACATTTTTCTTAATAAGGCTTAAAACACTCAGAAGAACAAACTAAGGAGCTGCAAATTAGGATATCAACATGCTGAGATGGTGAAATCTAGATTTAGACATATGCAAAAAAGCTGAAGGGGACTTTCCCACCTCCTCTATCCCATAGCAGTCTCTCCAGCCCTCTGAAAATGCTACACAGTGAAAGATCTGTCCATTTCTAGTAACATTATATCAATCTAAATCCATATACAGGTCGATCCCCGTATCCATAGATTCAGTGTCTATGGTTTCACCTATTCACATAAGAAAAAATATGTTCCCTCTAGTTGTTTCTAGCTCCTCCTATGTGATTCTGTGGTCAACTTCTGGCATTCGAATAACTGAAAATAATAGGATATCCATGGGGTGTGTGTGTGTATCTTGGAATATATCCCCCGCAGATATGGGGGATGACCTATATTACAGGGGTAGGCAACTGTGGCCCTCATGATGTTTCTGAACTACACCTCCGATAAACCCAAAACAGCATAGTCATGACTGATTATGGGACAAGGATTATGGGAACTAAGTCTAACATCATCTGGAATGCCACAGTCACCCACTACAGTCGGACCCCATATCCACAGGGGTTTGGTTACTGGACTTACCATGGATACTGGAAACTGCAGATAACAGTGAACCCCATTACAATAAAAGACTTCTGGTAAAAACATACCATAGAGTTGTGTTGGGGGAGCTAGAAGATGCCTAAAGAGGACACCTCTCTATGCATTTTCCAGCATTTCTCTGTGGTATGCATCCCTTATTTTGAGCTCTGTGGATAACTGAAACTGCAGATACTGGATCCACAGATATGGAGACCTGACTGTACTGGTGCTGTACAAATCTGTCTGGCAGACAGGCATATTTACAATCTTGGAGCCTGCAGGGAATAAAAGGACTGGGGTGTATGTATATGAACATAACAACACTGATAGGGAAAGGGTTAAGTGTTCCCTCTCCTGCCTGCTGATTTCCCCCTCTACCAGTATTCTCACTCTGCTTCAGTATTACTGGTACCTGGCAAAAGTGGATTTTCGAACATTTTTTGGTCAATCTTACATTTGGTTCTGATTTATTATATCCTGACTAGACTACCAGAAGAATATAATGAAACAGTTTTTGAAGACGCTTACATAATTATGGTAGTCCATAATGCTATTTTAGGCTTTACAATCCAAAAAAATATCCTCCCCCACACTCCCAGTGTGCCATGAATGATACAGATTCCACCATTTGCTTTTCTCATTTACAGATACCAAGCACAGGTTAAAAGCATTTAGCTTGAAATATCCCTGGAAATTCAAAGACATTAACACCAAAGAGAACAATTTCACTCAAGCACAATTTAAAAAAAGAAAAAAAGTGATGTCCTAGCATATGAATTATCTTACCTTGATCGTCTATTCTTCTGGCAGTTATTCAGTAGTGAGGAGGAAGCACAGCAGGGTCATGTGCAGAGTTTCTGAAGCAAGAGAAGATCAACTTCGGTCAGTTAGGAAAGCTATAAAGCAACATGCATATAAGTCTTTGGGGAAAATGCTTTTTTCACTGTCTTCTTGCTTTTAGAAATGTAACTTTCTTGAAAAATATGCCAAAAAGAAATGGAAAGGTGCTTATCAGACAAACATAAATGCCAAAGACAGAAACAGAAAAAACTGAATTACACCAAGTGCAAAAAAGAGGACTGAAGGAGGTCAAGAGATCAAAGGTGAGCAGAAAAGATTTCAAGAGTGGACAAAGAGTGAGAGAACAGGAAGGTCTTGTAATGAGTTGGGCCTCTGCCACCAGGCAGATGGATTTTGGAGTTCTTGTTAAAAATTCAACATGGTCAAAAATTAACAGTGGCCCAGTGGCATGAAAGGGTTCATTTGCATTAGAGACCTTGTTGGATAACTTTTTGCATTTGCTTTGCAGTTTGAGGCTGGGAAAGAAACATAAAAGCAGAGAATAGACTAAGGGAGTGATTTTTTCCCCTCTGTTGCTAACCTGCTTGCACAGCTCTCACAACTATTAGGGGGGGGAGATGGGTCACACTTGCACACTCTGATTTTCTTTGTTTGCTTCTTCACTTGGGAGCTCATCTTCCATTGCCCTCACCCACGGGTGGGGTACGTGCACCTTAACCCAAGGGCTTCCTGTATGTCCAGTGATGGGGATTTGATTTGATTGCTGGCTGATGGATAAATCTGGGTAGAATTGTGTGTGGGGGGGGGAGCAATTTGACCACTGACTGTGAGCAAAATGGGCCCTAGCTACGTAAGGGCTTATATGCTTCTCTGCTGTGTACCATTTGCTGCATCATTTAAAACCAGTAAAGCTTACTCTACAGCAGTAACATTTATCAGTGTCTGGCACCAAAGGAACCCTGGAAGAGGCCTGGAGCTACACAGAGTTCTGGGATGAGACAAATGTGAACTAAAATGCAGAAGAGGGAGCACTATTTAAAGTTTCATACTCATAGTATTGATACATGTATCCTTATATTAGAAGAGTGTCTTCAATAAAACACTTTACTTTGACAATCTTTGGACCCATATGTGCCTGTCTGAGAGGGAGGAGAAAAGCTGAGATAGGCAGTGGGGAAGAATGAATCATATTGATCCACTGACAAGGCATCTATATTCATGAATTAAGAAGTTCTCACTTTTATAAGCACCATTTTTATTACTAAATACACAGAAGGTGGGACAAAAATTCATCCTAACTACCAATATACTCTTTCTACAAATTCCTGAACAAGCTACTTACATAACTAATTGGCAAGTACACATATACACATTAAGAAAACAAATGTGGCTGCCCCATTCTCTTCTTTTGCTTTGTCCCACATTTAAACAGCATTGTTTGAAGCTAGTTAGCATGCAAGGTGTGGTGGAGAGGCTGCCAGAGAAGAAGTGTGCCTCGAATGGGACAAGACTTGATAGTTCTGTCTGATGGGAAAGCAAGAGCACATTATAGTTAAAATATTAGTGAAAGATGAAGAAAGGGAGTGCATATGTCTCTGTGTGTACATATGCAAGTATATTAAGAAGAAGAAAATGCACAGGGGTGATTCAGACAGTGAAATGAAAACATACAAGACTCAAATTGTGCTGATATACTCTGCTTTGCTTTCTGAGTGACAGCAAAGTTTAGTTTTCATCCAAACTGGCAAACTATGGTTTGCACAAGTTCTCTAAATAATTATTGCCAATCACAGTCTGAAGCTGGATTAAACTGAACCAACCCTAATGTCAAGAAGAAAATTACAATTTATTATGCAGGAAAATTTCTCCCACCTCTTCTTCATGCAGCACAATGGACATCTTGTATTTAGATTTTTGCTATTTCACATTAACTTATAATGCATCAGGCTCTATCCTGACCCCACACTCATTTTCAGTTACAAGCCTGTGCTAATGATCCTTTCATGGGAATATTTTACATCTATTGATATCCATGAAACTTTCCTGAGCAAACTTTCCTATAGCTCTAGACCAGTGGTTCTTAATTTGTGGTCTGTGGACCCCCAGGGGGCTGCAAAGTCCTCACAGGGGGTCCACAAAGGCTTGAAGGCTGCTTGGCCCACCTCCTCCCTACAGTGGAGAGGCCATGTGACAGGAGCCAAGGCTGGCTGGCTGGCTGGCTTGGCCTGCACACTGCCATTCAATCTACTCCAGCCACAAACTTGTAGGAAGAAGCAGAAGAAACGTCTTCTCTCCCCCTCCAGTCTCTCTGAGGGAAGGTTTAATCAATGCCTTATTATTATTATTATTATTATTACTGTATTAGGGTTTTAAATCTTGACTTAAGTCTTGGAGGGCCACAGCAACAAAATATATTTAAAGGGGGTCCCTGGTAAAGAAAAGGTTAAGAGCTACTGCTTTAGAATACAGAATTAAGCACACAGCTTTCTACAGCCTCTTTATGCTCCAATCTTATTTTCACTTCCCTCAAAGTAAAGCCATCTGAATTCAGTGGGACTCCCTGCTGAGTTGTCATATATAGGACAGTTTTGTAGAAGTCATGAACAGATCAAGTTTATCCTATCAAGGAATGACTTGTTATGTACGTAATTCCAACAAATCCTTTAAAGAGTAGATGAACTCTTGGGAAAATACATGTTTTAATGGACAATAATATTTTATTCTTTATCACAAATAACCTTTAAAAATATTGCAGACTCTCTCTTTCTCTGTGATGCTTGAAAATGGACAATTAAAAAATGAACCAATAGATCATAAAGATATGGCCAGTACAAGAAGTCAACACCCCTACCCTTTACCATCTCTCTATAAAAACACAAATTCTGGCTAAGGGTATGGGGAAAGATAGAGCCATATACTATAGGAGAAGAGTTGTAAGCCAGGAAGTAGCATTCACTTTCTAAAACTAAGAAAATGAACCCACAATAGGAAGATATCCAAAACAGGATGCTTTTTGCTGGGGAGAGAAGAACCCAGGTTGCCAGAACCCAAAAACAAGGCATTGGGAGGCTGGCAAGGAGAGTTCTGATTTGAAAAGAGGACAGAAACATACTCGTAGTAACACTCTAAATACATCCTGCTCATCTGGAAGCTTTAACATTATGACACTGCTTTGACAAGCTTAACAGAAATATTAAAATGAGACCTTGCCTGAGCTGCAACTTCCAGCTACAAAGGCTCTGATCCAGTTAAAGGTATGACTCTCACTCAAAGCAATGGGATTTAAACAGGTTGTGATTCACTTGTTCCACTGGAATTTCATCATGAGTAACATTAGCTGGAAGTCAGAGAGATTTATGTTGTCTCTTTATTTCCTTCCTATTATTTGGTATCAAACTAAGCCCACAGACCAGCGAATCCTCAAGGCTGTTTTAAGGCTTAAGCTCTTCTGCAATCCCATGCATGCCCAACTGCACGCTCGGAGCAGAACATGAGATCAGGTGCTAGATTCCCTGCGGCCACATTGTCTTCTGGTAATGTTCACCCACATCTCACTTAGTTTCACCTCAACTGTGTCGGTCACACGTTGTCCTGAGCTGAAGAACAGGGCTATACTTGGGGGTGGGAGGATGCCACACAAGAACACAGGCAGAGCTTGGAAAAGTTATTTTTTTGGACTACAACTCCCATATGCTTTTTAATACATGCTACTTTAGTGCTGGCTACAAGGACATTTTACAGGCTATCCTCCTGCCACAAATGTAGAAGATGCCACTGCTGCTGTGACAAAACCACCCTGCTGCAGCCAAAGCTACTTACTACCCATAGCTACCAAATCCAGTGGTTCCTCCTCCTCTAAACCACCCTTATATAAAGCACTGCTGAACAAAGTGACTGGCGGCCAGCAATGAAATTTACCAATCGTAGCAGTGTTATAATGGCTACAGGAATGACAACAAGGGGGGGGGGAGTACAGTACTGTGCTAACTTTCATGCCCACAATCACAATATCCTTAGACATCATAAGTTCTAGATACTAACATTTCACCTTTGATGTCAAATAGTAATCTTGTTCTGCAACAATCTTACCTGTGTTATTTTCTAATACACAGCTCTTCACAGCAGCCTATCAGCAGCTGCCAGATTTGCTTTAGCAACCTGTTAGATAGCAAAGCAGGAAGTGTACCTGTCACACACTTCCAGGAATCTGTTATTTCACCTTCTACCCTATATCTGTTTCTGACAGCACATACAAAACTTTCTGAATACTAGACACAATATTACATGGATTTGTTTGTGTTTTTTTTTAATCCTCTAACTCTGCTAACATATCTAGTAACCCAAACAGGATAAGTTCCATTGGATCAAGGTATGACTGGAAAACTTTACAGCCCTTGTCAATGCACATCTGCTCAAAAGTAAGCCCCACTGTAGTCTACAGCACTTGTTCCCAAGTGAACATACACAGTATTGGGTTGGAAGTCTAGCATATGTGTCTATAAACATATATGTACATAAACATGATTGTATTAAGGTTATATTACAGGGATCTTTACATGGTGCTTCATTTCACTAAGTGAAAGCCAAGTGAAAGGCAACACCACATAAAAATTAACCACCAATTTATACATTAACTTCTGCAGCCATTGTGGCCTGTACTCTTATTTCAGGTATTGGACAAAGAAGAAAAGAAGAAGAAAAGGCAGGGAATATTAATCAAGAGATGATTGGGATGAGATTATTTGTGGATCAGGAAAATAAACAATGAGAAGTTAGAAAGGTAAGGAATGGGAGAGAAAGTAGCTCACATTTACAAAAAGTCCCAGTAAACTCTAGTTTCAAATAAGATTGTTCACATTCATTTTTATTATTGCCTGCATTTGTAGGAAGTATTCAAGGTCAATTAAACCCATGTGTGAAGCAAAGATTTCTCCTTATCAACATTTTAATTTGGAAGGCATCATTTCCAGATATTAGCAGAGGAAGTCAGATGTTTTTCACACTGGGCCCTTTGGCAACTATCATCTCCTCTTGAATGAATTATACACAGAAGAGAAATATTATTAAAGGAAAACATAAAACATTGGGAAGCTATTTTTAAATCAGATGTAGATTCTCACTAATGTGGAGTTTTTTATTTGAAACTATAAACCAACTTAAGGGTGTTTGAGACATGAGGTTTAAACAGTCTGTAACCTGAATGTGAAGTAGCCAGCTGGACCCTAATGTATATTTCCTGAATAATTGCTGTTATCTTGCAATTATTATTTGGGGGTCAGACTGGATGGCCTCTGGGTCCTTGCTAAATTCTCTTTTCTCTCTCTCTCTCTTCAGTCAGGTTTAGTCAATGCTCATTACGAATGTAACTCTATGTTCCATAAACATGCGATATGCTGTTACCTTGTTATGTAAACAATTCTTTCTCTAATAACACTCAAAGTGTACAAGTTTTATCATGTATTGTACTTTCTGGACTATCAACAATTGTTGCAAGAAAGGGCAATTGCTGCAACCAGGGAGGGAGGAGGGATTGCTTTTGCATACTGTCATAACTGATCTATAAAAGCATTCTGGATCCATAGCTCTTGGCGCTGACACTTTGGAAAATATTCCAGTCAGGCCCACCGGTGTTAATAAAGCTCTTTTTCCAATCCGTGGATCTGCTGTTCCATGATTCCTGCAACCAATGCAGACATCTGCATACACTCCAGCACACTTTTTAAGATTTCACAGGGAATTAGTTCTGCATTAGCAACATAAGACAAAGCGCAAGGGAGTAGCAGGCTACACACGACCCCACGTGTTCGATCTGATCACCAATCGATTCGAAATCACTTTTTTCCTCCCCGAGTCCGCCCGCAGGAACAACAACGTCCACCGCACACAGGGGCGGCGCCTTCCCGTGACACGTGTGAAATGTCACTTCTGAATCCGAGGGAAAGCGCTAGCTCCACCGCCAAGTCTTCAGCGAAGGGAAGGGCCAGTGGCCAGCACGCCCAACGGGCAAGGCACCCCAATTCCCCCGAGTGGGATTTTGAGGATTAGATAAGGAGGGGGAGGAAGGAGGGGGAGGTATTGGGGCCACAGACTGGCTGAGGTGGAAAAATTAACGGAGAAGGGGGGCATGGATCCGCGGTTGCGGAGGGAGGGGAGAAGAAGCGCGTTACCTCTCCGCCCGACACTGGCTCACCGCTCCAGCCGCATCTCCTCCTCCTCCTCTTCCACTCCCCTCCCGTGAGAGCCCGGCAACAGCGGCACCCCGCGCCCCGTCTTTGCCCCCGTGGCCGGGAGGCGAGTGGCGCTGAGCCCTCAGGTCCTCTCAGAACCCTCCGGAACCGGAGGGAGGGCGAGAGGAAGGCGACGGCAGCCACCCGGACCAATTAGAAAGCCGCGCACGGCAGCCATCCGGACCAATTAGAAAGCCGCGCACGGCCGCCACAGTCTCCCAGCTCCTCCTCCTCCTTCCTACCAAAGAGCGGAAGTCGAGGGCTTGTCTATCTCGCAACAGCGCCTAGACTCTATGGCTGTTGGTTTTTTTTTAAACCCTCTTCTTTCTTCCCCCTCCCTTCTCTGAAAGCGCGCGCGGGGGGCGGAGTTTACGGGACGGGAAGTCATGCCTCTCGTGGTCTGCAGGGGGCGTCGGTGGCTTTTTATAGTTGCCCCCAGAGGGCGGCCACAGGAGGGCGCAGGGAGAAGGGCATTTTTCCTTGGGCTCAGGGCGAGAGGTTAACCTTCCCCTGCTTTCATGTGTACGTGTATGGGACCTCTTTTGAAACCTAAGACACACACTTTATCAGACTACAGTAGGACCCCTGTATCCACTGATTCGTTATCCACTGATTTAATTATCCATGTGATGCAAAACAGCACACCTACCATAGAGTCTTCCAAGAAAATCTGCCCTCTCTAGCCATTTTCTAGGTCCTCCAAGGCAACTTTATGGTATTTTAATCCGGAAGACCCATTGTTTTCAATGGTGTTCACTATTATCTATGGGTTTCGTTATCCATGCCCCCCCCCGAATCAATCACCAGTGGATATGGGGGTCCTACTGTACACTGTTACAGTGCTATTACTGTATTCCACTTTAATTGCTATGGCTGCCTCTGGTGGAATTCTGGAATTTGTAGTTTAGGGAGGCCTAAGGTCTCTCTGGTTGAGAGTTCTAAATACTCTTCCCTAAACTACAAATCCCAGAAATCCACAGGAGGCTGCCAGAGCAGTTAAAGTGGAATAATGGTGCTATAACAGTGTAGTGTGATAAGCTTTGGTAGGTAGAAAATATCCTGCCTCTAGTAGTAGTAGTAATAATATTTATTTATTTATTTCTTACCCATCTCTCCCCAAGCAGGGTACAATCTGAATTAAAATACAATATATAACAAAACCATTAAAACACAAGATTAAAATAAGCATTACATTAAAGTCATCCATACAAATTTAAAATTCATAGAATAAAATAAACTGGTAAGGCCTGCCAAAAAAGATAGGTCTTTAGGTAATGTTTTAAATTCCGATATGGTGTTTAGCTGTCAAATCTTTTCCAGCAGGTTATTCTGCAGTCTGGCAGTCCTTATATTGACATGGCTGAAGATGATTTTAGGTCTTGGACTCAGTAAAGCAAGTCAGTTGAGGAAGCCAAATTGGGTAGCTTTATTTTTGTATTTATTTAAATATTTATATCCCGCCTTGTATTCAAGGATATCAGGGCGGCATACAATATATATGATTTAAAACAATAACAATAACTGTACCCTCATGCTCCTAACAACTGCTGTGGAAAGGAAATTTGACTCCTAAACCAATGGTATTAGATGATGGGGTGACTTATGGAATAATGTTGCATGATAACCTTTATTCTCCAAGAATTTGTCTAATCCCCCTTTAAAGCTATGCAGGTTGGCTACCATCACTTCAGCTTGTGACAATGAATTCTACTAAGCAATATGAAATACATTCTCCTTTTTATTTTATGATAACTAGATTTCCTATGCTTGTACAGGGCATGATTGCCTATTGATGAAATTTGAATCCCCATCTACACACAGATACACATACATTTTCATTTCGTTTATATATCAGAGAGTTGGGGAACTTCTCCTGCACTCCTACTCTTTGGCAGGCACTGCACTCCCTGGCTTCACCTTTTTAAGTCAACAAACTTGCAATATTCCCCAAGGGATCTCCTTCAATCCCCAACTCCCTCCTCAAACAGCAAGGAGCCCTGATATAGCAGCTGCTTCTGTTATTTTACCTAGTTTGAAGAGCTGTGATCCTTTTAAAAGCTAGGTAAAATAACAGAAACAGCTGCTATGCCAGGCTCCTTGCTGTTTGGGGGTAGGATCAGGATTGAGGGGGAATCACATATTTTCTCTACAAATATTTTTTGCTCCAAAGGAACTTGAGAAATCAACAAGCAAGCAACCTCTGGCCTTTTGTTGTTGTTTTTATTTTTATTTTTTTACTTTGTTTCCCAGCAGCACTCCCACAAGAAGGAAAGAAAGTGCTGAGAAAGAAGTGTAAAAGAAAGCACCCTCTTCCATTGCCTACATGTGCAATTTTAGCCTTGCAGATGTTTTTATCATGTAGAACCTGTCAGCCCTAACCAGCCTACACAATGATGAGGGCAGATGAGGGCTGTGGTCCAACAACTTGTGGAGGGTTTCAGTTGCCTAAGGACAGAAAGTGCACAGTGCATGGCACAGTACAAGCTAGTACTTGGTGTTGTGATGCCTCTCCTTTTTAGACATATCTTCCAAATTGATCAAAAGCAGTCTATCCTAGGCTAAGAGAGCTAATTTCAAGCTCCAAAAGCATTTGAGGTGTTCACTGTTTCTCTTTGGAGATCTGATGTGATGCCCTAGTTTTGGCTGCATTTTGAATTGTTTAATCTGTGTGCCTCTAGCTATTTACAGCTCCTCGTATTTGAAAACAAATATCAAAAAATGCATACGCCTCCACTGACCACCTAGGGAAATCAAACCTGAGCAAGCACTGCACCCCTGGAATTTCTCATTCTATGGAGAAGGGGCTTATGTAACAGTATTCTCATAGCAATGTTTTGCTTTACTATAGCTGAATATATAATACAATGCATATTTCAGGTGCAGGTTACCCAGCAAGGCTAATTTTAGATACAGCAGGACCCCCTTATCTGCTGGGGATTGGTTCTGGAGGGGGGGCATGGATACTGAAAACCGTGGATAATAGTGAACACCATTGAAAATAATGGGACTTCTGGTTTTAAATACCATAGAGTTGCCTTGAATGACCTAGAAAATGTCTAGAGAGGACACATTTTCTAAGAAGACTATGGTAGGTTTACTGTTTTGTGTCCTGTGGATAATTGAATCAGTGGATAATGAATCAGTGGATACAAGGGTCCTACTGTATTTGGTTTGAAGGTTGCACATTGTGTGCCTTCTTGTTTGGCAGCCTTTTAAACCAGTCTTATCTATTCTCAACTTTTAAATAATTATCAAGTGTCCTCCTTTTGGTAAGTATAGTGGACTCTTCACAAATCTCTTATTCTTTCCTGGAACATAGTTTAAGAAGCTAGGACTCTTCAAAGTTAGATATATATATTTAATAAGCATGTGGATATTGGACTCACCAATAGTATGCCTCCTTAATCAATTTTTAATCAATTCTACAAGTCATTTTAGCATCCAAACAAAGCTAGCTCCATATTTCCTTTCTACTGTCATGTAAAATGGCTTGTCCTTAAAGATCTCCACCTGTGCAAATTGGATGAGTAGGACTTGTTTCAGCAGGTCATATTGAGGATCTTTGCCTGTACAAAAGTTCCACAAGCAAGTTGACTCCTGTAAAACAGGTGTGAAATCCCTTTGGAAAACTTCAAAGGGGACTTTATGCTCTGTTTCGCACTAAGGAACATTTCATTTGCTCAGTTAGGAAGAGGTCTTATATTGAAAACCTCTGACTCAATAATATGCTTTAAAAAAAACAGTTGACAATACTGTTTAATTAAACTGTTGTATAAATAAGACTCTTGAATAAATAAAATATTGGCTGGATGGTGGATTTTTATTTTTGGGTTTGTTTGTTTTTATAGGAGCGATGCTTAGAATGCAGGTAACTGTGCTGCACAGAATCTGTGCACTGTGTGTCCCTGGGCTTGTCTGCATGGGCAAAAAAACCTGTATTCTCAGCACAGTTGCCACATGATATTTTCGATGATTTACATCTTCACCAGGGTTTTTACAGGAAACTTCAGATCTGAAAGATTAGCGGTTTGCTGTACATTTGAGCGGAAAACCCATATTATTGGCTGTGTGGTGGCCGTGGATTGGCTTCAGTGTGAAGTTGGGGGCAGGACATCTTGTGGACATGACTCCATTCTGGCACTTTAAAAAAAAAAATCAATTCTGTGCATATCTGGACAAGTGTATCTCTGCTTATCCAGTAATACAGTACTCTGGGACAATGTATATTTGCATATTCACATGCACGAGTGAACAGAAACACATACCCCCCGGAGCAGCCCCATCTGTGTGGCCGAAAATAGTATGAAGTATAAGACACGTGATCAATGTAGGACTGCCCTTTTACTCTGACATGGATTACAGTGTTGTGGGATAGACCAATCTCCAATTGGATAAACACTGGTGAGTGTGGTGTTTATGGGACCGCTGCAGATCAAAAACATCCACCATGGCTATGAGGTAGTTGTGGGGTTTCCCACCAGTGTAGACACACACACCCTGAAGGATTATTTCTCTTCTCCCTATATTCACACACATGCTAACAGCATGAGAAACAAGTCCACAGATGCATCTTAAGAGCCTCTCTGTGGTTTTTTTCTCATTGCGCCAGAAACCTGCCAGCTGTCAATATTTTAAAATATTTTTCTTGTTCTAGAAAATCCAGAAAAAATGTAAATATTAGATATTTATGTAATTTTACATTTATATTTACTCTGATTACCTTGCACTGATTACCTTGCATTTTTGTCTAGCATGAATTGACAAAGATCTAGAAACCAGAACAGAGCTTTACAGTTCTGGTCCTGGACAATTCGGTGCTACCGTTTTATTATCTTAAGGTGTTGGCATTCATTCATGCTTTTATGTTTCAATCATTAACAAGTAGGGGCCTGATTTTTAACACAATGTGGAGTTGTATTTTGTCTAGTTAGTGTCAAACTAACTTTCAGTTCATATGAAGGTAAACTAAGATGTTGTTCCTCATGACAAACTGTGTTCTTATTCCGTTTGTTGTTATGACATATTGAGGAACTCACATGTGGTAAGATGATTAGGACAACCCCTCCATACTTCCATCCAACTTTGAATGCCACATAGTGATTGCCTGTTAGAAAGTCTCACCCACCTCAATAAAAATGTCACCCTGCGTCAAAGTGAGATGAAGTGTGTTAGCTATAATGACATAGTTTGGAGAGGGGGAAACAAGAGCACTGATCTGAACCCTGACATGATATAGTCATGGGTAAGGATGAGTGTGGTCTACAGTTTACTACATGAGGGCAGGCCTTGTGGTTGTTTTGATGTGCAATAGGAGTTCAAAATAGAACTGCCCCCATCCACATCTATAAGTGCTATTTCAAACTTCAAGCAACTACGTTGATCCTGTATTGAGTATAGTAGAACCCCCATATCCACTGATTCATTAGCCATTGATTCAATTATCCACGGGACACAAAACAGCACACCTACCATAGAGTCTTCCTAGAAAATGTATCCCCTCTAGCCATTTTCTAGGTCTTCCAAGGCAACTCTATGGTATTTTAAACTGGAAGTCCCATTATTTTCAATGGTGTTTGCTATTATCCACGGTTTTCGGTATCCACGCCCCACCCCAGAACCAATCCCCAGCAGATATGGAGGTCCTATTGTAATTATTACTGCTACTTTCTGTAAAAAATAAAAACATAGCCTCCCCTCAGGTAGTAAACCAGCACATGAGGGAGAAAGGTGTAGCAGGTGTAAAAGAAAAACCACACCTATGCTGAAGAAGAAAATGAAGTGCCTCTTCCAGAAAGATGGTACCTCCATCTTTTACTGTTCCTTGCTATTCTATCTTTATCCCACAAAGAGCTGTAAATAACAATATCACTTTCTTTACCTCAACATTTAAATCATTTAAAATCACATAGGCTAAAATAGGGAGGCTTTCTTTCTGAGTTATTGATAAAACTATTTTTAAAGATCACTTTTTGAGGTGGTCTTCCTCATCATTTCTTTGCTACAAAGGTCTTCTCTGGACCTTCCTTTCTGTATGCAAGTTGCTTTTGAGATGTGATTACTCTGATGCCTCACTTTTGTTTCACAAGGCAAGAGGTGTACCAACAACTGGCTCAGGGTGCGTCTATACGATTAAAAAAAAATCCGTTTGGGGAGTAAAAAATACAAATAGGCAACCGTTCGTATGCATACGATCCGCCAACATGATTTTTTACCCCCCTAAACTCCGTATGAGTCCCCTTCCCCAGCTGGCTGGAGCGAGCAAGCCAAGTGGCAGTTTTAAATCTCCCGCCGCTTTTTTTTTAATTTAAAAAGGTACCTGCTTTGCGGACATTCGGTTTTCCCTATTTACAAAGTAAAATAAAAATAAATATATATAAAATTCACGGATTTACCGGACTCTCACTTAACTGGGAATCCAACATGGCGGCCGCTCCCAATTCCCCTTGCTAGCTCCGCCCCCTCTACTTGGCCAGCCAATCAGATTACACTGCCTGTTTGTATGTGTGTGAACAGGGCATACAGACCATCAGCCATTCAAACGGCTGTACATATTTTATGCCGAGATCCACTAATCCTCCCAAATGCTGAATCCACATAGTTTACGGGTGATTCGCTAGCCCTCCTTCTGAATGACATGCATGAATCTGAATGGCTGTGTGTATGGAAGAGCGATCTTCCGAACGGCGTATGTATTTTTTTTACCGTGTAGATGGGACCTCAGTTTCTTTGCAGTAACTTTCCAGAGTTTCCCTCTGGAGAGCTTTAGCATAGCCCTCTCTCTGTTGTGCTGCCTTTACCAACTGCGGGGAACGTTTATGTAACAAAGCATTTAATCAATAAATCTTCTGATATTTAGTACAAGTAGTAATATAATACTAGAGTACATCTCCCATTGTAGGCTTCTGGTACTCTGGCTTTCGTTCTTCCATTGCATATCCCATTCATATGCTTTCAGTGATATATATATATATATATATATATATATATAGTGGTATAGTAAATCAAGGCATTTTGCATGCCCAAGTGAGATGCCTGACTCCCCAGTAAATAACCAGACACAAAATTAACATTTTTGGCAATAAAGGGCCACAGCTTTATTGATGACAGCTGCAATTGGTTGGCACAAACACATGGGTCTGGATCCAGGCATCAACCAACCCGCCTGTTAGTCGATGAACCCGCTGTCAGCCCGCATGCCAACAAATGGATACCAGAGAGGGAGGGGTCCTCGCAGGCCCAGTGCCTGCTGTCCAACCTCGTCCCCCCCCCAAAGGGGGCCACCCTGGAAGACACATGCCATGAGATGGCATGTCCTCCTGGCCAATTCCCGTTTTCCCCAGGAGGGGATCTCCATGACCTACCAGTGATGGAGACCCCCAAGACTGATGTCCTTGGATCCAGGATCCATGCTAACTGCCCACCAAAGTTGTGACAAGTGAAGAAAAAGCATGCAGCATATAAAACCACCAATGCCCAAAGGGCGGGTGGATGGCTCAGCTCAAAGAGAGCAACTGAGGAGCGTAGTGAGTCAACTGGGAATTTATACCCAGTCACCAGACCAGAGGGAAGCCTTCAGCATAACAAGAGGCTTCCCTCCCTGGCCAATCAGCTTTCAGCCAAAAGCTCGCAGCTGAGTGGCTACCGGGTGAGCACACCCAGCCAATCAGCTCAAACCCAGGCTTTAAGCTGATTGGTTGCCTCTCTAGTCCTCCTCCCAAGCTGCAAGACCTGATGGGAAGAAGACGCCTGGCATGGCGACAGCCATGTTACTGATGTGGGGCGAGTGAGCCCTCCCCGGACCGCAAATAGCCACTGGGTATGTCTGGCAAACTAATTATTCTTTCCACATCTTTATCCCCCGATGATGCAGATTCAATGGTAATATGTACCATATACCCTTTAAGGAATAACACTGACGTTTTGAGAAATCTGATTCTTGTCAATATGGCTATTTAAATTAGAGAAATTATGTCAGTCTTCATCTTTCCAAGAAAGACATCTGTCTTCTGTCTTTTCAGGCCTCAGAATGCTATTTTTACTGTCACGTGGCTTATCAGTATCTCCTGTTCCAGAGAATCACAAAGCCAAATCTATAATAAACAATGCTTCTTTGCTTGCAATGGTTTCTGCTGCTGCTTGGCTAACTTTAGACTTGATGCTATAAAAACTAGTGATGGGTGGGATTTCTTTTGAAAGTATATCAATGAAGCTGTTCCAGGTTTTATTCTGATCTATAGAAGAACCAATCAAGCTATTTACATTGGGCTTGTCTGTACGAGCTCATGAAAAAACAGAGAGGAATACCACACAAGCCTTAAAAGCAAAATGCATCAGGAACAGGATTGGAATTGACACGAAAATCACTAGACGACGTTGGCTGAATTCAGTGGCCTTTCCATGAGCATTCTGTGACAGATCCATTTATTACTCTTAAAGGGGACTGTGCGTGAATAAAAGCCTTAGCGATTCCAATCCACCTCATTTTGTTGTGCAGAAGAATGGCAGTGATGCTGTGACTGGATGATGTAAAAACACATCAGTGGAAGGGATGTGCCTGCTCTGCCCAAAGCTCCCAGAGGTTTTGTTCCTCCGGCTTCCCTGGCATTCAACTTCCGGTGGTCAGTGGTCTCTCCCTACAAACTCACAGGCTAACTTTTGAACCTCAAATTTGTGAAATTCAGCAGTAGCTAAATTTACCAATGCAGTCATTTAGCAATACAGTTGCCCCTCCGCATTCGCGAACTTAGCATTTGCAGTTTTGAATATTCATGGGTTTTGGGAGGGCCCCCGCCCTCCCAAAAGCAGCAACACGGGGCCTCTGAAGGCCCCGTGGTGGCCTTGGGTTGGAGGGGGGAGGGCAGGGAGGCCTCCATGGGGCCTCCAGAGATGCTCCCGAGACCCCATGAAGGCCTCGGGCGGGAGGGGGGAGGGCCAGGGAGGCCTCCATGGGGCCTCCGGAGACACTCCGGAGACCCCATGAAGGCCTCGGGCGGGAGGGGGGATGGCCGGGGAGGCCTCCATGGGGCCTCTGGAGATGCTCTGGAGACCCCATGAAGGCCTCGGGCGGGAGGGGGGACGGCCGGGGAGGCCTCCATGGGGCCTCCGGAGATGCTCCGGAGACCCCATGAAGGCCTCAGAGGGGAGGGGGGACGGCCGGGGAGGCCTCCATGGGGCCTCCGGAGATGCTCCGGAGACCCCATGAAGGCCTCGGGCGGGAGGGGGGACGGCCGGGAAGGCCTCCATGGGCCTCCGGAGATGCTCCGGAGACCCCATGAAGGCCTCGGGTGGGAGGGGGGACGGCTGGGGAGGCCTCCATGGGGCCTCTGGAGATGCTCCGGAGACCCCATGAAGGCTTCGGGTGGGAGGGGGAGGGCCTGGGAGGCCTCCATGGGGCCTCCGGAGACGCTCCGGAGACCCCATGAAGGCCTCGGGCGGGAGGGGAGGCAGGGGAGGCCTCCATGGGCCTTCCGGAGATGCTCCGGAGACCCCATGAAGGCCTCAGGGGGGAGGGGGAGGGGGAGGGCCGGGGAGGCCTTCATGAGGCCTCCGGAGATGCTCTGGAGGCCCCATGAAGGCCTTGGGAGGGAGGGGGGTGGCGGAAAGCAACTATGCGGCCTCCGGAGGCCCAGTGGTCGTTTTGGCCCAGGGAGGGGGAGGGCAGTCATTATTTACCGAATTTTCACATTCGCGGGGGTCTGGAGAACCTAACCTCCGCAAATGTGAAGGGATGACTGTACTTACATTTAATGCATTTAATATAATGTTTTCTTCCCATTTAAAACACATGTATTCCTTGTGCTTTGAAACCCTGCTGATACTCTCTTGCCATCAGGGCTCTGCTATTAGCCTATGCAAATATGGAGGCTGTGGGCATTTAAAGAAACAGAGACCTATTTTGCTAGAACATAATGAGTTCAAACCTGCCTTTGGGAAAATTTTAACTCCTCCATTTATCATTTTAAGAATTTTAGAATTGTGTGCCCTTTCCTTTCTTACTTGACAATGCAATTAAAATCCCTTTTTTTGCTATCAAAGGGATGATTAAGGGGGAAAAGTCAAGCAGCTGAATGCAATGTTTGAACTTAGAAAAATGCCACCTTGAAGCAGGAAAAGAGTTTCAAAACATCTGGGCCGGAATCCTGTATCAGCTTCTTAGTTTAGTGCCTTAAATAACAAAAATAAGTCTTTTGGGACAGGCAGGTGGGAAAGATGCTAAAAGACAAATTCACTGCAGGTGAGATTTGAACCAACAACCTCTTATGTATAAAAGGTAAAGCCATTTCCTGTTTGCCACAGCGGCTGACACTGGCTAGCACTGGAGAATTCCCTGAATAGATGGATTTAAAAGGGGTTCATGGGCAAGCAAAGTAGAGGAAATGACGTTTTTAAAGATGTAGGGAGGGAGGAAAGAGGAGAGCATGAGGAGGCATGGTTATCCATATGGTGTGTGGTAACTATCCTCCGCTTTTGAAAAGTGTTGTTGCATTGCAGAAACGAATGTAGACTATATGCAGTAGGTATGGTTTCTATTCCACAATGTTTTCACTATCTTTTGTCCTGGTTCTGCCACTCTGAATATGCTTGGTGTGGTATTCTTCAGAGTCCCTCATAGTAATGACATTTCACCGCAGCTGCGACCTGTCCTAATGGTTTTTCTGCCCCCTTAAGCTCCACGTGCCCTCTAGCAAACATGGCAGTCACGAGCGATTTAATCGTGTTTGTACTTACCTGAATTTGTTGCCAATGACCTTAAAAAAAAAACAAAAAAACACACTCATATCTAAGGTGCGATTGAGCAATTTTTCACTTTAACACAAAAGCAGAAAAAGAAAAAAAACCAATGCCCCATTTTCTTGCCTTAGCGCTTGCCTGGTAAGGTGAAAATCCAATATGGCAGCAGCGGGCACTTGCCTTGCTAGCAAGCCCTGCCCCCTGCACTCGTCCGGCCAGTCAGATTTGCGCTTCTTCTCATTTAAACAAGTGAATCAGATCGACCCACTTGTCTTAAGGAGCAGGAATGCACACCCTCATGTTGTTGTTCTTGTTGTTGTTAAGATGGGGAAAGCCGTGAGGACTTTTCTGGTGAGGTTTTTGCCGGTTTTCATAATATGGCGAAATCACGGGGAATGCCATTAAGACAGGTAGGATTCTCCTCACATTCTGTGAAGAGTTTTTTCACTGTTTGGACAACCCCACTCTTTGGGGGATAGAGTTCAGCACCTTAGGCGAGCTCATTTGAAGTTCAAACTAAAACTCTGAGAATATTATCAGTGAATACCAAAGTCAGGATTGTCCACGTCATAGTAGTTCTGATTTCTATGTGTGGTTGTGAAAGCTGGACAGTGAAGAAAGCTGAAAGAAAGAGAATCAGCTCATGTAATATTGGAGGAGAGTTCTACAGATACCATGGACTGCCCAAATGACCAATAAGTGGGTCCTAGAAGAAATCAAGCCAAATGACCAAACTGAGGCTATCATACTTTGGACATATCATGAGATGACATGACTCATTAGAAAAGACCATAATGCTTGGCAAAGAGGGAGGCAATAGGAAAAGAGGAAGACCACATTAGAGGTGGATAGATTCAATCAAGGAAGCCTCAGCCCTGAGTTTGCTAGACATGATCAGCACTGTTGATGACAAGGAGTCTTGAGGTCTCTCATTTATAGGGTTGCCATAAATTGAAGCTGACTTGATCAGAATTTATAGCAAGATTAATTGTTTCCCTGATAGGGAGGCCACCAGCCTCTTGCATAAAACTGCATTTGGAAGGAAAATGAACACATATTTTAGTTTTCATTGATTTAAAGTGAAGACTAATTGTCTAGGCCCAAAAGTAATATAGATCTAGGTTACTTGGGATGTAATTTGGAACTAGGAAAATGTATGGAGGGGGGAAATATGCAGGATGCATTTTTTTCATTCATAAATCACCAAAGTCACTGCCACATATACTGAGACCAATATCTAAACTAAATAAGCCCTTGTTTCTCTCATTTCAGAAATACACGGATGTAATGATTTATGATTTAAGGGTCATCACAGATTCCATCCAGTGCTGATGCTGAGACATAAAATATGCTTGTCTATGTGTTTTGGAGATGGAGGCCTTGAGACAGGGCTGCTATATTTGATGGCAGACCCATATTTATTATAATGTATTTCTATTTTAAAATGCTTATAATTTTTTTCACCTAACAAAGTAATGCCACACTAAACTACAGTTACAAATGAACATAATATAGTCTCTAGTGCATCTGTCTGCTTTTGAAAAAAAAAAAAATCCAGGCAGGATAGCTTAACAAATCACCTCTTTGGCAGGTTTTAGACTACTTCTCATTTTCATCTACACCCAGATGCCTGAGGGGAAACATGCTTACTTCATAGCTGCAGCTAAGAAGTACATCTTTACTTCATTGCATTCATTTTGCTGTCCCTGTTTCTACAATCACTTGTAATTTGAAGGGCAGGTAAGACATTTTAAATGTTTCAATCTTCTTCCTATATAGTGGGAATATGGGATGTCTGTATTATGGTGATATAAACGGAGAACACTTTAATACTCTTAGCTTGGAGCTGTGCTCTACAAACTGTTAGATGATACACAAACTTTAACACCAGCTTAAGATAACTGAGATAACAGTAACTGATCATTGTTACAGCTGACAGAGATTTCTAACATTGCCGCATTGTTGGATGGTGTTGTGTCATGTAGGTTTATTGAGTCCTTTACAGCAACTTCTCCATTAGATATGCCAGTTTAGTATGTGTAATTTTACTACCTTTTAATATTATCTACCAGAAGGGCAGCCACAAGCTTCTTCTTTTTTTAAGAAATTGTGCAGTAAAAACTCATCTACAAAATCTTGTGAAACTTCTCATCTAGTGTAGAGCTAAGTTTTTGTCTGTCTACCTACCTACCTATCATCTATCTGTTTGTTTATTTATGCATCCATCTATTAAATTTATATCTCATCTTTCTACCCTCCTTCCCCAACTGACTTTGGGTGGCACTATTCGTCCACTGAACTTGGTGGTTCTCATAGGCAACTTTGGATAAAGCAGAGGTATGCACTCACAACCCTCCAGATGTTACTGAACTGCAGCTTCCAGTGTTCCCACCATTGTCTATACTGTCTGGGGGCACTGGGAATCACAGTTGAACAACGTCTGGACAGTTACACAATTTCCATCCTGATATAAAGAGTTCATGTCTGTTACTAATCTCTCCGCTGTCCTGCCACTCATATCAAGGCAGAGCTGGAAGGAAATGCCACTTGCTTAGCAAGAATCCTGCAAAGACTTATTTGAGTGAGGATGTTCTCTGATAAGTAAATGTCCTGTGAAATTAATCATTCACCTTAGCAAAGTAATATAATTACTTACTAACGATAGCCATTATTTTTGACACATACATACAGATCATGTTTGACAATACTTTCAGTTCCTCATGAGATAAGCTAATACGTTTATTAATGCATGTAATATTTCTAAATCTACATGAATGGTACAGTATGTATACGTGTGCATGCGTGTGTATGAGATTAATTTGTCATAAATTACTTTGACATCATTCACTTTGTTCTCTTCTTTTTATGTGCTCCAAAATTATAATTACAGTATTACTAATAAAACTATGATATATTTACATATCCTCCAACTGTCCCAATTTGGCAAGGACAGTTCCAATTAATCCTCAATTGTCAAAATTTTTCAACAGCTTTTAAAATGTCCCACTTTCTTTCACTTTCCCCCTTTGTCCTGGATTTACTTTAATTACTGCAATTTGAGTTCACAGTTAACTCAGTGTGGGAGGAGAGACATAGAAGGGGCAGAATCTTGCCCTTCTCAGTAGGCTCAGGCAAAAGCAAACTGCTGAAGCCTCTCCTAGCTTATGTGTTCTTTACCACACTCTGATATTGCTTGGCCACACATGGTTCAGTTTTCATCTATGAAAGATTGGGGATAGGTAACTGTTATTTTTATCTCAATATTACATTATCACATTGATAATGTATCATTATTAATACTGCCTTTCCAGCATATTGCTGTAATATGTTCATCTTAGTTCTTCTGTAGCCTTGGGCCAGTCGTTTTCTTTTAGCCCAACCTACCTCACAGGGTTGTTGTAAGGACAGAATGTGAATGATGGAAGCTATGCACACCCTCTTTTTTTCCTCACCTGAGGAAAGGAGGGATTATATATGTAAGTAATGAATAGATAAAATAGAATGAATTTACACTTATTCATTATTACATATGGATTTGTCTCCCCTGGTTGAAATGTAATGGCATCACCACTGCTTGCAAGACATTTTACATGCCCTTGCCTATATCAGGATGATGATGTGATAAGCTTAATCCAGATTTTATTTTATTATTGAACTTAATAAAATCAAGACCTGCTGAGCTCTGCAGGAGAAAGAGCTGACCTATTCTCTTCCTTGAAGTCAGTGCCACATTTGTAAGAAGCAAATCAAATGATTTGACACACTACCATGTGAAATGTGTTCAGGTCTATTTAGTCTTATTATGTGCTATGCTCCCAGTGGCAACAAAATCTAGCCATAAGAGGAGACCTCCAGGGATAACACTGGAGGACATGACACTGTTGGTATGTGTGGGAAGAGTTTGCTCCTAAACTCTGACATCCATCAGGACTTTTATGATATGGGCCCTTAAGGGAGGAAAAAGAGGAATGGTCAGGAGAAATATTGTGGCTTAAACTAGATGTGAGGCATTATTAGGACCACCCCAAGATGTTCTGCTCTCTAAAATGAAGGACAGGCTACAGCAGGCTACCGTAGAGGATTCAGGGTGACCAATAGAAAGGAGGAGGCTACTGCTGCCTGGTGTCACCCTCCTCCCAATGGTGTCACCCCGGTGTGGTTCAGCCTTTCTGCGCCCTCTAGTGCTGCCACTGGCTGCCCCACTGGCTTCTGCTTATTGAGGTTGTTGTCCCACTGCCTCACATTAGGGCCATTCCTGTATTAAATGCATTTTTCCATATAACATGTACATTTTAAAAAAATGTACATTCCAGTTACTAGGAACGGGTTAATTATTTGGATTATAACAGATGGAACAAGGTGTTTAAACATTTCCTCCCTTTTTGTGATCGTTTCAGGAGCGGTCCCTTTGCTCCTGCCATATTCATTAGTTTCCCCGGGGCTTTGATGTAGAATGTGCATAGCAGTTTGTGTAGGGGTGAAATGAAATATGTGCAACTGTCTGGGTTGTGCTTGGAGAAACAGATAACAAGGCATCTGCAATGAATGGTTCTAGCCTCAAGGTTAGAGAATCTGGAAAAAATGTTAACCTTTGTTTTAAGGGGTGCCTGTGTCAGTGGATGGTGGACATCCAATAGCTATGGAGCCTGCCAGATTTTGTTGATTGTAAAATGCTTTCAATTTAGAGTGTAACCGTTAGGCCCTCAGTCTCAGCAACAGCTTTGTCTTGTATGGCTCCTGGATTTCTAGCAGTAAAGCTTTCTGATGCAACCTGGAGTTTGTGCTCTATTACTTTGGGAATGGTGGTACCTGACAGATCCTGAGGAGGACCAGTCCTCTGCTGTGAAGGTGCCATTTGCATGGGAGGAAATGCCCTGCTGCCATCAATTTGGCATGTACCTGAGATCAGACTTGTTAGCTGAACTCCTCTGAATTTATTTAAGAGGCTATCAAATAATAGGAAGAGTCTTACATTTTACTTGTGATAGGGAAGTTTCATTATGACTGTGTATTTACCCAAACTGCAGGTCTGCTGTGACATTTCCTTAGATAATTTTTCAAAAATGGCAAGTATTCTTATCATGGAATAGCATTACTATTCAAGAACTCAAAGTATCATGTTTGCTTCACCTTTTTCTCTTTTTTCTGTAGTCACATTACTTCATAGACCTAAGTCTGTGTACAGCATACACATGAAAACTATTTCTGATGTCTGGAAGTTTTAGATATTACAAAATGTTTCCCTTTTCTTCCTCACAGGTACCACTCTGACTGAAGCTCAGATGAAGCTAGGAGATTTGTGAATATGGGGGTTTTGCTGGTCACACTTTTAAAATTCAGTAAGTTCAAGGAGTTCGAAACATGCTCAGATTGTTTTAAAAAACAACAATGGTTTACTTACTTTTGAACATAGCTGGTTAGTATGCAGCATGGGTTCCTTACATAGCAGAACAGAAGGGCTTTCTACAGGTGCAAAGAGGACTATTTCTAGAAATGCATAAGAGGACTAGGTTGCCTGGCAAGTTGATGGACTCCTTAAAAAAATATATTAGGAAGAAGATAGTTGGCCAACTGTCAAGCAAACTTTAGCTCTGAATCTTCTTAACTGGCAGGGGCTAGACTAGATGACCCTTGAGGTGATCAGTCTCTAAAATTTTATAATTCTATGTCTATGGACTTTATCAGACGCAGAAAATACAGCGTCAAAAGGCCACCACATAACCGCGAAAGGGCGTGTGGATCAGACGATGTCGCCCTTTCACAGTTAAAATGAGCCCCAAACCCATACCTTTTAATTGACAGCTTAAGCCCTGCCAATTTTTTCTGTCCCTTTCAATCTCGGACTTACCCCGACAATGGCCAGACCAGTGCGAACACTTCCGGGTCAGATCAGGACATCCAGGTAAGTGACAAACTTTTTTTGACCCTCCCTCGGTTACTTGTAAGTTTTAAAGTGTGTGTGCTTAGTTTAACTTTTTGATGTGTATTTTTATTTTAATTTTTGAATTTCATCATGCAGGATTTCAAGAGAGGAAGTGAATGGAGCTCCGTTCACTTCCTCTTTATTGCCAGAGGAGCCTTTGCCAGGAAAGGAGGTAAGTGCAGGGGGGGAACATTCTTTTGCCGGCATAAAAATTGATTTTTTTTTTATGCTGGCAAAAGAACAGTATCGGGGGGACATTTGATAAAGTCCTATGAGTGCCATCTTGCACCAAAAACCCATGCAGCTATTAATCATCATGTACTTGGCTTCTGAGTAGATGCCTATTTGAAGCACACACTGAATAGTAAATAGAAATTTTGCAGCTTCAGCAGTTATATTTTCATACGCATGAACAGTTGTTTCTACATCTGTATAACAAAACATTCCCTCATAATCAGTCCAGACTTTTTTTTTAAAAATCCCCTCATGTATTCTGTCATAACAAGTTGAGCCAAGTAATGCTAAGCAGATGAAGCCTCCAAGGGCCCTATGCCTGTTCAGTGTTTTAGGCACAAACATGTTTCAACAAGCCAAATAAAAATGAAAAGAAAGTTAGTTCAGTGGTAGAAAGATACTAAAAGTCATTTCAGGCAAATGCTTTGGTCGTGGTTATAACTGTGATTTATTTAGAAATGGTTGCAGTCTGCTCATGCCCCAGTAGTTATTTATAGTTCACCTCCAACATTTGGACCACATTTTAAAAATCATGGTAGAATTAGTGACAATTTTACGACTAATGTCATAATAATATCCACCTCATACATATTAGCTGAGGAATTCAGGAGTGTGCAACTACGTCATCTGAATCCCAAATAATAAATCAAACCAGGTTTATTTAGATTTATTTCTACCAAGTCTCAATAAAATCAGATTGGCCAGATTCAGTTCTGGAGCAGAACTGCATAATCTGAAGCACTTCAGTTTGATCTGGAGATCTGACCATTAAAAAATAAGTGCAAAAAAGCCCGACAGTGTTTTTCCAGTGTGATTATATAAGTAAGATACCAATGCAGTGTGATGTAGAGGAGGAGGAGGAAGGGAGCTGGACTTTGTTCACTGGTAGCTTTATCATGCAATCTGGGACAAGAGTATCAATAGGAATGTCCAATCACGGTGCTTCGGAAGGAGAGATTATAAGAAGTTATAAAGTCAATAAACAAATACATTGCAGTTATATAGTCAAGAAACTCCTCCAGGATTTCTTTGTTCATTTGCTAGAGTTAGGTGTGTTATTAGCAGATTATGAAAGAGCCATGGTGAAATGTGAACAGCTCTTGATTGTCATGAGAGTTGGTTCTACAAGTCGACTTATTGCATGAGGGAAGGGAAGCAGAAGTAAAGTCCAAGAGTAGTGCACCCTGCCTTGCCTTACCACATGGCATCATTGTATTTCAGCTGTTCTTCTGTTCCAGTCCTGTGGGAGATGGTGGTAAGGGTAAAACCTTTTGCTAACATCCAAAAAAGGAGACACAAAAGATTGCAGCAATTACAGGACCATTGCATTAATCTCCCATGCTAGCAACAGACTTTATCAGAAGCTCTAAAAAAAAACCCCGCAGAGGTCGGGAGGAGGACGCTGCTGTCCCACTTCTGGCAGTCAATATTGCATGCCCCATGCTCCTCCCATCCTTCGTTCGTTCTCCCTCCATGCTGGAGCGACAGAAAAGGCGCCACTTTTTATTGACGGAAACTTCCATCGATGAAAAGTGGCATCTTTTTCATCCCTCCAGCATGGAGGAAACACAGAGGAAGGACAGGAGGAGGACAGGGCATGAGATATTGATCGCTGGAAGCGGGACAGATATGTCCTCCTCCTGACCTTCACAGGGGTTTTTTTAGAGCGTCTGATAAAGTCCAAAGTCATGCTCAAAATTCTGCAACAAGGACTCCTACCATACATGGAGAAGAACATGCCAGAGGTGCAAGCCGGGTTCAGAAAAGGTAGAGGAACTAGGGACCATGTAGCAAACATATGTTGGATAATGGAGCACAGCACGGAATTCCAGAAAAAAATCAGCATGTGCTTTAGAGATTACAGCAAAGCTTTTGTCTGCATAGACAATGAGAAACTTTGGAGTGCTCTAAAAGAAATGGGTGTACCAACACATTTAATAGTCCTGATGCACAACCTGTACTTGGGACAGGAGGCCACTGTAAGAATGTAATATGGAGAAACAGAATGTTTCCCAATTGGAAAGGAAGTAAGGCAAGCTTGCATTCTATTACCCTTGTTCAACTTGTATGAAGAAAACATCAGGCACAGAGCAGGTTTAGAGATGGATGAAGGAAAAGTAAAGATCGGAGGAAGGATCATTAACAGTCTAAGATATGCAGACAACACCATCATACTAGCTAAGAACTGCACAAATTTGGATAAACTACTAAAGTCAAAGAAGAAAGTGCAAAAGCAGGCTTAATGCTGAACATTAAGAAAACAAGAATAATGACCATGGAGGATTTACATAAATTCAAAACAGATGACGAGAATTGAAATAGTGAAAGACTTCCCATTCCTTGGATCAGTCATAAGAGATTATCACATGGGTAAAATATCCCAGAACAGGGATGATAGAAGATTGCTAAAAAGCTTACCTTTTACACAACATCTCCCTGTTCTGGGATGCTCCTGTTCTGCTCTTGTTCCTCCCCCATTTCCTCTTATTCACAGAAAAATCCATGAATAAGAGGCCCGTTCCGTTATTATAACGGAAGAATGGGCAAGCAAACAGAGGACCCATTGTGCTCCCGGGACAATAATGGATCGTGATGTCACTGGGAAGTCCCTGCCGGACACTTCCGGGTGCAATCGGGACAACAAGGTAAGTTAAAAAAAAATTCCCCTCCCCAGGTAGCTGATTCTTTTTAAAATGTGTTTTCTTGATTGTTTTCTTTTTTGACAGCTGGGGGGGGTGTTTCTTTTTAAATTTCCCTCACAGCCATTCTCTTGCGAGAATAGTTGGGATTTGAGTTCCCGGTCGTAAAAGCAGCCTTGCGATGGCTGCATTTATGACCGGGCGAGGAAGGGAGGGGGAGCCCGTTCCTGTTGCAGAATAAAGGTAAGTGTGTGAAACTTTTTCCTTTATTCCATGCCAGGAATGGGAGGTGTGTGTGGGGGTGGTGGTGGTAGTGAGATGAAAACAAACCCAAAGGGTCCGTCTGATAATCTCCATAGACCAGAGCGGAGGTTGCAGCCATGAAATGAGAAGACTAGGTCTAGTTAGGTTAGCTATGAAAGAACTAGACAAGAACATAAAATGCCAAGATATAATATTGAGCACTAAAGTCAGAATCATTCAAGCCATCATCTTTTCCATCATCATGTATGGATGTGAGAGCTGGACAGTAAAGAAAGCTGACAGAAAAAGAATCAACTCATTTGAAATGTGGTGTTAGAGAAGAATGCTGAGGATACTGTGGATGGCCAAAAGGACAAACAAATGGGTCTTAGAACAGATCAAGCCAGAGCTCTCACTAGAAGCCAAGATGACTAAATTGAGGCTGCCTTATTTCAGACACGTCATGAGAAGACATGGTTCACTGGAAAAGTCAATAATGCTAGGAAAGATGGAGGGAAAAAGAAAGAAAGGAAGACTGCATACCAGATGGATAGACTCAATCAGAGAGGCCACAGGCTTGAACCTGCCAACCTGAGCAGGGCAGTAGAAGACAGGGGAGATTATCAGACAGGAATGCAAAAAGCGTCCATATCCCACAATCTCCAATCCCACTCCTGTCCCGAAACAATAACTCTCCTCACCGCACTTACCTTGTCTCCCATCATTCAGGAGCTCAGGAGTGAATGGAGCTCTAATGGAGCTCCATGCACTTCCTGGAGTGAAATACCACCCATTCTTATGAGAAGACGTGAGCATGGGAAATTAATAAATAAAAATAAAAATAAAAAATAAACACAAAAAAGGGACACCAAGCACCTAAACACACTAAAAACATTACAGATAAACCGGAGAGGGTACAAAAAAGAGGGTAACTTACCTAGATGTCCCGATCTCACCTGGAAGTATTCTGGCAGAACCGCTCATTGATGCTGGAATCACCTCAGCAAAATGGGGTACATTGTCACACACAGGCAAATCTGGAACAGAAACTCCACGGAAGATCAATTGCTGGCTTCTCCCTGGCAATTAAAAAAAATGTCTCCATAACAGCAGCAGAATGCTTGGGAGACAATGGGGGATGATATCATCTGATAAGGAAGCCCTTTTGCGATCTCATGGTGGACATGTCTGATAATCTCCAGGGAGTCTTGGAGATGTTTCATTCATGGAGTTGCCATGAGATGAAGTCGACTCGAGGGCAGATTACAACAATTGTATATTTGTCTATGTGTGAAAACTTATTTCCCCCCTTCACTCCACTCCAATTGCCCTTAGTTGTTTTTGTTAGTTATTAGATTAAAGGTAGGCAGTCTAATTCACCAGAGGAAAGGAAAGGCACTGTTTGCCACCACTTTGAGGCTGGAACAGTTCCTAGGGTTGCCGTTTGCCTTTTTGAGAAGCAACAAACAAGCAGGGGTAAATTGCCAGGGCATTACAGCACTAGCAGCCTATTCCAGTCTTAAGATACAGCACCAAGTGGTCTTACTCAAGACTCAGAGAAAAGTTCCAGGAGTGAGGCAGCAGATACAAAATCCATAATGTAGGAAACAAGGATTATGATTTCCTTGGCAGCAGCAGTTGTCAGTCTCTCCCCACTCCTCAAGAGGCTTAGACAGGTAACTCAGGAAGAGATGGTGTAGGGAAACTATGATAATATGAGAGACGTTTCCAATGCCAGCTCAGATCGCCAGGGGCTGGTTTACACGGCAGATTTATTGCGGCAACTTGCACTTTAATTCTTTTCCGCATCTGTGCCAGTCAGGGTTTTTTTCTAATTATGCCGCTTTTTTGTTCAGACTTGAAAAAGTGTGGGGGACGTGGCCTCCCAAGCAGAGGCAGGCTTTATGGGGAAGGGCATAGACCTTCCTTTGAAGCCCTGCATTTTCGAGCTAAAGAAAGACTCACAGACTGCCAAAATAGCAGGGAAGGAGATCAAAGAAGTGGCTCTGTCTCTGTCTCTCTCTAAATCTGCCTGTAAATGAACTCACTCCGTGAAGCAGAGGGACAGTAATCTCTCTGCTGAAAGGCATTGCTGCCATACCGAGGATCCTATGGTGAACCTATCACAAGTTTTTTCAGCACGATTTGTTTAGTCAGGGTTCACAGACTTGCAAAATAGCAGAGGATTTTTGACTCTCCCTCCCTGGTCCCCCTCCCTCCCCCCTCTCACTCTCCCTCGCTTGCTCTCTCTCGCTCTCTCTCCCTCCCCCAAGCAGAGCTTACAGATGAGAACTTTATAACTGAAAGGTCTTGGGAATCCTTTTTCTTGGCAGACTTGCAAAATAGCAGAGAGGATTTTTCAAAGTTTCCTCTAATCGCTACTGTCTTTCCCTCCCTCCCTGCCCCTCTTTTAAGCCCACCCCTGCATCATCAACCAATCACAATGCAGCTCTGCTGTATCCCTTAGCGGAATGGTTGTTTACACTGCCAATAAAGCGCTACATTGCAAATATACCTGCAAAAGCAGCAACATCCCTTGCCACGCTATATTTGGGTGTTTTACCTTCACCCCTTCTGAATGAGGCGATGCTGTGATGCGATCCATGTGAACTATGAGCTATCTTAGCAGTATATTTAGAGGAATATTTGCCCATGTAAATGATCCCCAGGAGATTCATGGGGTGTGGGATGTTACTAGTTGGACTACTGGTAAAGTATCCTCTCATTACCCCCGTACCTTCTTACTTAGGAGATTTTCAGACACGGAAAAATCGTCCCTTGCCGCGCGAGCAGCCTCCCGAAACTGCTGCGCGGCAAGGGTCTTTTTCGGACCGCGCTGTGCCTGTTGCGAAGCCGTCCGTGTCACTTCCGTGAAGCTTGGGACGGCTCCGCGTCATATTTCAATCACGGGCAGCCTCCGTGCTTGAAATATGACGCGGAGCCGTCCCAAGCTTCACGGAAGTGACACGGACGGCTTCGCAACAGGCACAGCGCGGTCCGAAAAAGACCCTTGCCGCGCAGCAGTTTCGGGAGGCTGCTCGCGCGGCAAGGGACGATTTTTCCGTGTCTGAAAATCTCCGTAGTGTCATTGAATCTTATTAACTGTCTTGTCTGTTGTACTACTGATTTCCATGGCTGAGCGGGGATTCAAAGCCTGGTCTCCAAAGTTGTCCAATGCTCAAACCATTACACCACACTGATCCTCTCAAAATGTGTAGCAATTTCTTATTAAGTTTGCTGAGTGTTGTTTTGCCTGGATCCTGAAAACACTAGCTGTCTTGTACATCTGGGAGTGTACATAGCTAAAATGAGTGTTTTGTGCTCACTTTCAGAGTGAGATGAGCAGTGCATATAGCATAGAGTAAGGCTACCAGCAGAGAGGGTATTGAGAAAAATGCTTCCAATTTTTTTCTTTTTTCTACATGCATTCGCAGTTCTTTGGTTAACATCAAATATGGGGCGGGGGGGACCCACCTTAATCTATCATCACCTCAGTAGTAGAATGGGTTCAGAATTTATTATTTGAAATATGGGACAAAGTTGTGGCTTGTTTTCTCTGTGTTCCTAAGCCAGAGAGACTAGTTGTTAGCCACCTTGAGCCCTTATATTGGAAAAAAGGTGGGATACAAACTCTCTCTCTGGCTTCCCTTCGCAAACGAAGATTCAGGAAGGACTCATCCCGTGCTTTCTGCAAGCGCGCTGATGACTAAAAAGGCCAATCTGAGATAGACAAGTCCAGTTGCAGAAAGCACAGCAGAAGGTTTCCTTGGGTGATGTTTCCGGGTTATGATTCTTTCTGCGTTGTCGTTTCTCTTCAAGACTTGTTCGGCGTGAGTTCTCAAATAAGGCTGCAGCATTGTGGATAGTGCGTCTCCATGCCTCCCGATGTGAGGCCAGGGCGGACCATTGTTGGTGATCAATTTGGCCAAGCCTGAGATGTTGCTTCAGGGAGTCCTTGTATCGCTTTTTTGGAGCGCCCCTCTTATGCTGACCCGTGGCGAGTTCACCGTAGACTACTATTTTGGGGAGGCGATGGTCCTCCATCCTAGAAACATGCCCTGCCCAGCACAGCTGTGTTCTCAATATCATGGCCTCAATGCTGGTGATCCCTGCTTGCTCAAAGACAGCAACATTCGTCACATAGTCAGTCCAGTGTATATTTAGGGATACAAACAAACAAACAAATAAATGTTTGCTGTCAGAATTATACACTTATTATCCAAACCCTTAAAGAGTCTGTATTTTAAAGTCCCAGAACTACTCATCAATTGCATCCAAGTCTCTTGATCACTAGAAAGTTATTTTAAAAAGAAATATTGTAAATGTTATAAGTGATATAAGGTTAAATGCAGGGTTATTTAACTTAAGTTTTCTTTGACTGCTATCCTATAAATGTTAGCCCATATAACAAGTTGCATTTCCCCTTTGTTTTGTGGACAGTGCTGCTGATAGACTTCCTCTATGGCCGGAACAGCTGTGAAAACGAATCCTGTTACCCATCTGTTGGGGACTTGCTTGTGGGTCGTAGTGAGCAGTTAACAGCTTCATCAACATGTGGACTCACTGGCCCTCAGAAATACTGCATTATTGGCTACCTTGAGGTGACATTGTTTTAATTTATAATGCCAAGTAACAGAAAGGTTAAATTGGAAATAGTACTGCAGAATCCGTTAAAAACATCCATCCCCAGTTCATAGTTTATACCTTTTCTCTTAAAATGGCCTCCTATTTGCACATAGGGAAGAAGTCCAACCCTGCCATTAGACAGAGTGAAGCAACTGTCTTAGGCAGCAAATGCTGGAGGATACCAGTGACCTCTTCCTAGCTGTGCTAACAAATTCTCTAGTTGCTCTCCTTAAGCTGGAAGACAGAACTAGGTATAATACCACACAACTTGTCCTAAGCCACTTAAAGTAACCCGAGTCCTTTAGTCTGGCACTTCTATTCCATTGCCAGTGTTGAAATAAGATTCCAAACACCTTCTACGTTTTGACTGGCGTAGAGGTACCATCTTCTCCATTGCCTCAGGCAGTGAAATGTCTTGGACCAGCCCTGGTGGATGAAAACATTGTGAGCCTAGTAGGATACATTCATGCTATTCCCACACTGCTGCTATTTAATGCAACATGCCTTGTTGTCTTGCACAATTGTTTCAACATTTTATTGAAAAGTCCTATTCATCTTGCTCATTGGCATATAACCAGATAATACCACACATATAGAATTCTCTGCAAACAAAGGCAGTGCAATTCACACCAGTGTTTGGGAGTAATCTATGTGTTGCATAGAAGTTGCCTCTCAATCAAAGTATTGGAAACTGTAGAAAAACTGTAGGAAAAAACTCATATTTTTGTTGTGCATTTATCAGTTTAAAAAAGCAAAAGAAAATGAAGCATTAGTGGAAGGATTTGTGAGTTTCAAGGATAAATGGAAGCTGGTAAGCTGTTTTTCCACGTACTTCTCAGGGAAAACCATTGAAAACTTAATCTTCAGTTGAAAAAAATACTGGAGAGTACTTTTATATATAGCAAGGTTTGTACTAGCACAAAAATGGAAACAAAAATAAATTCCAATAATTGAAGACTGGCTAATTAAACTAAACAACATGAAAGAAATGGACAAGTTAACCCATCTGATTAATGACAAAGACTTGAATAGAGTGGAGAGTAAATGGCTCCCAATTACAAGATATTGGGGAGAGAAATGGAATTTGAATGAAGAACTGTTACAATAAGGAACTTTAAGACATAAGAAATAAATAGAGAATTAAATAATAAAAATTGAAAACAAACATATATACACATACACATGTACATATAAGAATGTAAAGCATTATTATATAGAAAGAGGGAAGAATGGGCTAATATAAATGACAATAACAATAATAATAAAAATGGTGAGCTTAAATACATTAAAACCGATGGTGAAGAGATAGACACATTAAAAGGAAAATTTACTGAAGTGCAAAAAGAAAGAAAAAAGGAAACAGACATGTTTGATAGGTGAAACAACGGGGGGTCATAAAGAACAGAAGATTCTGTAAGAAAATGGTAAAAAGCATGTTTATGTTGGAGATGATATTTGGAAAGAAGAAAGCTGATAACAGTATTTAATTGAATACTTTTTGTTTTAATTCACTTGGTATTGAATAAAAATGATTAAAAAAAAAAAGAAAACAATCTTCAACTCAGAAGGAGACAGCACCAGGTTATTCATGCCTCTGCACACCAGTAAGTCAAGGAACTCCACCCTTCACAGATGCTCATTTGGCTTCTGTTAGGTATATAATCATCACTGAAAATACAATTGTGTAAAATACCTGGTGGCAGTTAGGATTAGGCATCATGCATGGGTTAGGCACAGCTGCATGTTAGTACTGATTTTTGTTTCCAGTACACCAAGTGTTATGCTCACAAAACCTGGTAGCTAACAAAATTGTGTAGGTGCATACACATACCTCCTTCAGTTATTGGTAACAAAAAAGCTGTGAAGAAGGGGCACAAAAGAGAAGAAATATTTTTTTTAAGGCACATAATTGTTCCTTGGTCTGTTCTGAATGATCAATTCATTAGATAACCCCAAGTTCATGAGATAACCCCAAATGGCATTTTTATCTGTCTCAGAATACTAGATCTCAGGCTCACCCACTGGAAATGATTGTCAGTTGGCTCAAGATAAGCAACTATTTCACAGGAGGGCTTGAATCCTGTTGGTAGTCCCAACTAGAGCACAACCATTGAAGCAATGCTGAAGAGCGACATTTATGTAAATCCCATTGATTTAATAACTCTATTCTAGTTAGGACTACCAACAGGACTACCAATGAATGCAGTCCAGACTATCTATGAGTGAGATTCCATTCACAGAACACTTCATTGGAGGACCCGGGGGAGAGGATTTTCTCAATTATTCTACAGTCCCTAGTAACTCCTCCCACATTGTTGCAAAGACCCTTGGCCCTTGAGTCAGATTTGGGGGAGAGGGGAGGTCACAGGGTGCTTCAAGGTGAAGGAAGGATCTACAAAGGATCCCCACCCAAAGAAGCTGTCACTAAAATGGAGGCCTCCTGTTTGGACACTTCATTTGTGGAAAGACAAGCCTGGATCCAACACAATACTTTATAAATATATGGAATTTGCTACAACAAGATGTTGTGGTGGTGGCCATTAGGTTAGGTACCTTATAAAGGGTTACTGCGATGGACAGCCTGGGAGCCAATGAGGACCTGGTATTCCAGGAGCCAATCCTCTGTGAGGAGATGGAAAGAGGAGGGGCTTCTGGAGGAGAAAAAGGGGGAGTGAGTGAGGAAAGTTTTCAGTTTTAAGTTGGAGTTTAAGTTGGGTTTTCAGTTTAGATGGAAGAGATGAGGCTTTGAGTGATCCAAGACAGTTAGAGGCTTAGATAAAAGAGCGAATGTTTGTGCAGGCCAATAACTTTGTTCTACACTTACATCTTTTATTTGTTTGACAATAAACGTGCTTTTGTTAGAAAGAAATATCCAGCCTGGCGTGAGTGATTCTCAGGGAAAGACACAGCCAGGAATACATAGCCACACCTGAGTGCTTGTGCTATACCACTGGAAGACGTAGTTTGGCTGTGACGCGGAGGTTGGGCATCACAAAGTGGTGACAGGGCGGGAGGTGGAAGTCCCCCTTCTCCACAAAGTGGTGGCAGTGGTGGGATAGGAAAGGCCCCTGCACCACTAGGAAGGCGCCTGGTGTCACAGTTACAGAAACTGGTTCGTGAAGGATAGTAGAAGTGTAAATGACTATTAGCTGTGATTCTCAGTACAGGTGGGGTATCTGTTATCCAAAATGCTTGGGACCAGAAGTGTTTGTATTTTGTGTTGTTGTTGTTTTATTTTGGAGTACTTGCATACACATAATATGTGTACATACACATGCACATATGCACATACACATATGGGACCCACATCTAAACATACCTTATACACATAGCCTGAAGGTAATTTTATACACAATATTTTTAATAATTTTGTGCACGAAACAATGTTTGTGTACATTGAAGTATCAGAAAGCAAAGGTGTCGTTATCTTAGCCACTCATGTGGACAATCATGGATTTTGGAGTACTTCAGATTTTGGGATTCCGGATAAGGGAGACTCTTTTTGTATGACTGAGCAACAGTTGCCTCAGGAAAGTTGTTGCCTTGCTTAAAGGTTTCCCAGAGTGCTTTGGTTCTGCAACTGACAGAAAAAGAAACGCTGAATTAGATGAACATATGATTTGATCCAGTTGGATTCACTGAATTCATCTAATGTTCCTATGTGAACAGACACTCTTTCCTAGTTACCTCTAAGTGGATTTTGCTAACCAAACACCTCTTCACCTCAGGTGATTTTACAAACCTGGCTTTATACCTTTAGCTCTTTCATCTTTACTTTGTAAGGCAAGTAATTATATGGAGTGCGGAACTAAAATGAAGGGGTCATTGTTTATCTAAATCCACACCAGTCTAATTTGAAGCTTAGTATTTAAATCCATGGACCTGAGGTTCCATTTGCATACAAATGTCCAGCAGGCCACCTTAAAGGCAAATTATGCATCAACTCTTCAAGAAATCTCTGTCTTTTCACCCTGGCTTCACATCCTGGTACCCTATCTCATGCAAGGTAGCTTATAATGTTGTGGTGAAAACCATCTGGATCCACATGGTAAGAAGCTGTGTATAATCAGCTTGCCTCATAGACCAGCTGTCCCACAATTGAAAGCGGCTGAGCTAATACTTCTTGTGTGTCTGAATTGACCCTAAATTCAAAAACTCAAAACAAAGTAGTGCTTACATGGTACCTGTATATTTATTTATTATTTGTTTATTTATATCAGGGCAGGCAAATTCCTAGCAATAGGGAACTGCACTGGACCTTCTCCCCAACCTACCAGGGCCCACATCATTGCTACAATTCCTGCCAGGGTCGATGAGAGGGAGAATCAGTATAAATTACTGGGGCCCAGTGATCCAGAATGGGGGCCAGGACCCAAATATATTGCATATGTTTTTGTCTTTCTCAATAGTATCATTATTTGTCAGTAGTATCATTATTTGATGTCCGTTGTAAAATCAGTGAATTTCAAACAAAATAATACTATACAGAATTTTGTACTGTAATACAAAAACTAACGATATTTAGCCTGTTTGCCCTTGCTGCAAGAAAGAGCAGGAGCAGGATCCAAGTAAGGGGAAGGAAGCCACAGGTGAGTAAAGGGATGCAGTAGTACCAGTCAGTGGGAGGAAGAGAATGAGAGGTACACCTAGGTAGTGTCAGAAAAAGCCACAGGTAAAATGCAAGCCCTTTGATGATGTTGGAGGTAGCTGGACACAGAGACCTGGAAGTGACCAGACCACTGTGGCCATAGCTATCTGAAAGAGGAGGGGAGGGCTCTACTTTGACAGCTCAGATGAGCAGCTCTCTCAATTCTTTGCCTATTCCTTTGCCTCAGACAGCAGCTCTCGAAATCTCCTGGATGGCCTGGATGGGCAGATGAGGGGCATATGGACATGGGAAGTGAGGTAGCTTCTGGATGCAGGTCAAAGAGAGATATTGAGCAGGTGGCTGGGGCAGATAGGGTGCTGATTGTGGGTGGCAGTGACTGTGTGTTCCCCTTTGCCACTAAGTCTCAAGTGACCTTGAGGGAATGAGGAAACTTATGAGTCCTGATGGAAATTTTTACGAGCACCTGAACTTAGTGGCTCTGGTTCCTGCTGAGGTTCTTGCCGCTACTACAGTTCTTGCTAAAATATGGCAGCAACAAGCAGTAGTTCTCTGTGATGGGGTGGGTGGGGGTGGAATAACATGTTCATGCATCGTAGAGACCATTGCTCTGCAGGGTAGAGTGTCTTCTGCCCTTTCAGAATGGAAAGGAAGGTCAAGAAGATGACTTTATTTGCACTATCACCACTGATTTTCAGCAGTGCAGTGTGAGGGTTTACCACTTAACCACCACTTTTCCACTGAGTGTGAGGCTCTGCCTAAACCTCCACTAAATGTGAAGACTTCCACAAACCTCGCTGTTCCCACCAAGAGTGAGGGCTTTCCCTTGTCCCCACCTCTACCACCAATGTAAGGACCTTCTTATGTCCTACTGCTGTGGCCACCAACTGTGGGGACCTCCTAGATGCCCTTAAGATACTTGTGTGAGATAGTATGCAATTTATCTCACCACTGGACACCACTCCACCTTATTCACTGCTGCCACCACAGACACCTTGTCTTAATCCAAGTTTTCTAATATATAGCATTCCCAGAGGCCTAAAGCATATAAATACAAAAGCAATAGTTTATTAACAGAAGGGGGACATAAGAAAACAGATTAATTGTTTAATACATTTAGAACACAGCGTACACTCTCTCTCACAAACTCCACTCCTAGCTAATTCAGAGGGCTTATCTATACGAGGCAATAAAATGTGGATTGATGCACACGCTAATGCCAATTCACAGCAGCTTTCATTAGTCTTAATGATTTTTTTTTTTGGAAGATTGCAGGCATGTGAAGCTATCTGCTTTCATTGTTCAAACGAGCATGCCTGCGAAATCAAGGTGGTGGGTGCGAGTGAATTATTCATGTTTTTATTCCCACCAGTTGCTGCCATCAAACAGTATTTAAAAAAAAAAGCATATCCAAGGTGCAGAAGTGCAATATTCTATTTAAATAAAAAGAAAAAAAGGCCTGAGCACACAATCACCTGAGTACACAATCACTATGGCAAAATCCAACATGGTAGATTTGCATGCTTGCCTTGTTAGCAAGCTCTGCCCCCTGCGCATGTCAGACAAATCAGCTTCCTACTTCCACTGTTATTGGGAATGTACACCAAAGCAAATTGGTTGTCCCGATGAGCAGGAATGCACATTTCTCGGGGAGCTTTTTTAAAAGGCATGGGGAAATCTGCGAAGGCTTTTCCTGTGAATTTTTTGGCATTTTTGACCCCCTCCTTCTGTATATGACAGATTGATGAGGGATCTCATTAAGATAAATTGTATTCTCCTCAAATTCTGTGAGGAGTACAGTATTTTTGCCATATAGACAACCCCTGAAACACTGCTCATTAATTGTTAAACCTGACTGACTGACTCTCTCAATGCTAATCCTCACTTCATTCACTCATTTCTTCTTTCTAACTAATTACCCTGACTATCTCAGCTGTCTCAACTGTCCTCCATGGACTGTCCTCCAGCAATTGTCATCCACCAACCTTATTTAAATCCCCTCAGACATTCCACCAATCACTTCTCACTCCCAACAGTCCATTTTCTCACCCCTTCCCAACAGCTCCTTACCTTATTACCTCTCATACATAGTACATACATAACCAAATGTGTGTGTGTGTGTGTGTGTGTGTAATACACACACACATACATATATATGGTAAATTAAACAACATTTTGCACCAGAAGTCTATCACATCACATGCAATTTCATTATCTTTGTCAGAAGACAGGGGTAGAGTAGGCTGGAAAAACAAGTTGGGTGGGGCCCTAGTGACAGATGTTGCCCATTCCTGATTTAAAGCATTAGAGCACCTTAAAGTTCAATAATGGAGATTATCAGACATGCGGGAATGCACCAAAAAATCGTATTCCCAATCGGGCCAGATGAATGCTAGAAAACAGAAAGGGCGACCTTACCAGATGCCTGCATCCTTCTGCTGTTCCATGGGTGAAGCGCTGCCGCAGAGGAGGCTTCCCTTTTCTGTTGGTGGGGACAAGCCACTAATAGAAAGGGACACTTTACTTACAGCCACACTATGCCCCTGGAACTCTGGAGGACGTTGTCATCTGGTAATTTTACCCCTTCCTGTTCTTTTAGTGATATTTTGATGTGGTTTCTGCCACATCTGATAATCTCCAATAACAAGACAATCCCTGTTCTCAGGTTTACAGTTTAATGCTGATGACATGAATTGTACGAAATAAATTCGCTGATGTGAAACCCTTTATGATGTGAGGGATCTGGTTGGCTTCAGTGTTAACAAGTGTTCAGGCAGTGTGATCATGACAACCCCTAAATCACAACTGTAATGTAAAAGTATCATGAATTTCTACTTGATGAGCATGTGTTTAAAACAATTATCTATAAGGAATTTAATAATCGAAATCTGAAATTTGTAAGTAAGCTTTCCACTCTTCGGCCCTAAGTAAGCTGTATATTTAAACTGCAATGCATTCCTAAGTAATCCAGATATAAACTGTTTTGCATTTTGCATTTATCATTTACAAATGCTTTTAAATTGTTATAAAGGAATTTAATCTCTGAGCCCTCCATGGCATTAAGGCAAGCTGCTTCCTAGCTCCATCCTGCACTTAATCATCTGTCACCGCTTTAAACTTTTCACTCTTGCAGAAAAAGAAGAGACACAAGAACACCTTGTTCTTATAAGATTTCCTTAGCTCTTCAGTTTGAACTAGGATCAGTGAAAGGTTTAATTTTTCAAGATGATAAAATCAGGAGTTGAAGGGACTCCTAGTTCTCGAGTGTGATTGGACTCTGTGTTTGTTAAATGTACTAAGTGCAGTGAATTGGTACACACACTGTCTCTTCTTTTTCCTCTTTCTTTTCTCCCAATTACTTAGCTCTTCTCTTCTGCTTGCTTTTTCTGTTTATCTGGCTTGCTTTTAAAACATTTATACAGTGTACTTTTTCACTTCTTCCTCAGGTGTAAGTCTCAGCCTGGAAAAAATATACCAGGTTGAGAGAAAAAGTAGGAAATACCTCAATAATAATAATAATAATAATAATAATAATGATGATGATGGTGGTGGTGACATCTGTGTATTCTTCAAGGCTATGGATAGTGTGTGGAAGGAGCACAGAAGTTTTGTGACCATCTAGGGATGTCTTCATAGGTACCATGAAAAGTTACTTGCTCATACTTTGAACCATTGCCTTGTACCAGTTCATTTAATTAAGATAATTAAGTGTAGCAAGTTCAGTGTTTTCAACTAGAGAGTATAAACAGAAATCTGCAGTTGTACTAAGAGATAAACTTCCTGTTTGGACTGTAATGAGATACATGCTTATCCTTTATCTTGCATAAACTGCTTTTCTAGGATGAGCAGAAATGTTTCACCTGTGATTCCAGATATCCATATCACCCATTTTTCCATGCCAACAGTCACTTGATTGAAAATGTGATCACAGATTTTGAGATGGACAGAAAGAAGTGGTGGCAATCTGAAAATGGTGAGTGACTTCTATTGACTTCTATTAACTTTAGGGCCTGTCTAAATCATGCAAATAATCCTCATAGAATTCACATGGAAGGCAATCTGTCTAAATGGACATTCATGTCAACACATCTTATTCGGAAGGGGGGAAGCAAAATCCACCATAAACTCCATTGGGGAAGCCTTTGTGGCTTCTCTCAGAGTTTTTTAAAAGCTCTGTAGGGAATGTGCATGCCCGATCATTAAGGCAGACTCATTCACATTGCTGCACTGAAGCAACACAATCTGATTGGCTGGACGAGCATGGACGGCAGGGCTAGCAAACAGGGCAAGTGCCTGCTGCCACCATGTTGGATTTTTGGCTAAATAAGATCTCTCTCTCTCTCTCTCTCTCTAGCTTTTCTTCGCAAACGAAGATTCAGGAAGGACTCATCCCGTGCTTTCTGTAAGCGCGCTGATGACTAAAAAGGCCAATCCGAGATAAACAAGTCCAGTTGCAGAAAGCACAGCAGAAGGTCTCCTTGGGTGATGTTTCCGGGTTGTGATTCTTTCTTCGTTGTTGTTTCTCTTCAAGACTTGTTTGGCGTGAGTTCTCACATAAGGCTGCAACATTATGGATAGTGCGTTTCCATGCCTCTCAATGTGAGGCCAGGGCGGACCATTGTTGGTGATCAATTTGGTCGAGCCTGAGATGTTGTTTCAGGGAGTCCTTGTATTGCTTTTTTAGAGCACCCCTCTTACGCTGACCCGTGGCGAATTCACTATAGAGTACTATTTTTGGGAGGCGATGGTCCTCCATCCTAGAAACATGCCCTGCCCAGTAAGGCGATAAAATGGTGATCTTTTCCTCTCTTTTTTTCTTTTGTAAATATGAAGTATCACTTGTGTGTGTCATGGTAACCAGTTTTTTTAAAAATGGTAGCAGCAGATTTAAAAGTGCAAGTAATTCACTTGCAGCCACCATCTTGGCTAGGGCACATGCGAAGTTTATGGGGGTTCTATTAGCCATTAAGACAAGTCGCAGCACTGCAAATTGTGATTTTTTTTCAGAGCAATCTGTCCCCCCCCATATAGACAAGCCCTAAGTTCCTTAGTCAAAATGGATTTTATTGTGCTATCTGTTCAAATTCTTCTTTCTTTATTATCAGCTACAAGAGTACTTTCTTTGCTCTCTGCTTTTCTTTGTGTGTGTGTTATTACTAGGGGAAATTTACATTGATTTGTAATAAGGCCAGAAGTCAAGATGCTTAAAACCAACTTACAGTTTGAAACATAACCTCCAACACAACATCTGTGCAGCTCAACAGCATGCTTTCATGTAGCATTTGCATACAAGGAACAAGATCAGATTTCAGTTACCTTTATTGGGAATTAATGCTTTTTTATCAGTGGTTCTCAAACTTCTACATCTTTACATTTACACGTGGACACTGTGGAGATTTTCAGACATGCCAAAATCCCTGTTTGCCGCGCGAGCAGCCTCCCGAAACTGCTGCGCGGCAAGGGTCTTCTTCGGACGACGCTGTGCCTCTGGCGAAACCATCCGTGTCACTTCCGTGAAGCTTGGGACGGCTCAGCGCCATATTTCAAGCACGGGCAGGAGAGAATGAGGGACAGGGACATCAATGCCACCTCACTCATAGCAGATCCTCTATCATATGCCTCTCTCTTCCTCCTTCTCACACAGCCTCCCCCATGCCTGCACACACCCTCAGTTTTAATGCTTAGCTCTCGTGCTCTCTGCCTCCTCTCTTCACTTCCCTCTCCCCCGCCAAGGAAGAGGAAGTGGAGAGTGTGAGAGTTCAGTGTTAAGATGGAAGGCGCATGTGGCATTTCTCTCCCCTCCCACTCGAGAAACTGCCTCATGGTCACTAAGGGGCATGTGCCTGCTGTGCCAACAATGGAACATTTGAAGGAGCTAAGTGGGAAAAGCTCATACTGCACGCATCCTCCATCTTAATGCTGAGCTCTTGTGCTCTCTGCCTCCTCTCTTTACTTACCTCCCCCACCCACCCAAGAAAAAGGACATGGAGAATGTGAGAGCTCAGCATTAAGGTAGATGGTGCATGCAGCACTTGCTTCCCCACCACCACCAAGAAACTGCTTCATGGTTGTTAAGAGGCATGCACCTGCTGCACCAATGATGGCATTTTTGGAGAAGCTGAACAGGAAAAGCATTTTAAAAGGAAAGCCATTTTTTGTTATTTTTGAGGTTGGAGGAAGGCCTAACAGGAGACAACATTTTGTATTGCTCTTTTGCAGAGACCAGTCCCTTCCTTACACATACTGTACATCCTCAGCAGTACACACACACACACACACACACACACGCCCCCTTGAGCAACTATCGGGCTCCCCTGAGGGTTGTGCCCCACAGTTTGAGAACCGCTGCTTTATATTTAAATATGCTAAAGTGTCACTTACCTATTTATGTTATACAGTCAGCCCTCCACTTTTGTGGTGGTTAGGGGCTCAAGACAAAAGAGACAAAAGAGGAAAAAACACAAATAAAAATGTATGCAAAAAGTAAATAAATCCCAGCATTGTAGGTCAACCTACACCCATGTCAATGTGATACATCTGCTGGTACTGCGCTGCTTCTGGCCTTTTGTAATAACTGCTCCAAAAAAAATGGTGGCAGTGGTGGTTTGGTGCTTGGTTGCTGGGCTGGGAAGATTAAAAGGAGTTGACAGAACTTGGAAAAAGCCTCAATTTCCTCCAGTCTCCTCTCTGGTAGTGGCATGGTGGGGAAAGCCGAGGATGGTGGTGCTTCTTTCCAGCTCTCCAGACATAGACTAAGGCCTTAGAGTTTTTTCCATGCCCGCAGACTGTGAAGGAAGGCATGCCCCCCTTGCTGTCTCTTTGGCGGCACTTTCAGGGCTCATGCCTGGAGAGCCGGAAAGAAGCCCCATAGTCCTCTGCTTTCCCCGCCATGGCAGAAAGCCCCAAAAGCACTGGGAAGGGAGTTTCTTTCCTCCAGGGTCTCCCAGCATGGAGTAGGCTCCTAGAGCTTCATCAACTCCACAAATAATCAAATCAGTGAATGCTATACCAGCAAAAATGGAGGACCAACTGTATATACTGCATACCAGATACAGGCCCTGTCTATACAATTAAAAAAATCCATTTGGGGGGTAAAAAATATGAATAGGCAGTCATTTGAATACATATGATCTGCCTACACGATTTTTAACCCCCCCCAAACGCCATATGACCTCACCTTGCCCAGCTGGCTGTAGCAAGTGATCCAAGCTGCGGTTTTAAATCTCCCGCCGCTTTTTTTAATTATTATTTTAAAAGGTGCCTGTTATGCAGACATTCAGTTTTCCATATTTACAAAAATAAAATAAAAGAGAATAAATGTAAAATTCACAGACTTACCGGACTCTCGCTTAGCTGGCAATCCAACATGGTGGTTGCTCCCAATTCCCCTCTTTGTTAGCCCCACCCCCTGTGCTCAGCCAGCCAATCAGATTATACTGCCTGTTTGTGTGTGTGCGAATGGGGGTACAGACGATCAACCATTCGAACGGCTGTATGGATTTTAGCTCGAGATCTGCTAATCCTCCTGAACGCTGAATCCACATAGTTTACAGGGGATTCGCTAGCCCCCCTTCCGAATGACATGTATGCATCCAAACGGCCGTGTGTATGGATGATCAATCTTTCGAACAGCGTACGTATTTTTTTTACCGTATAGACGCCCCCACAGTGTGTGTGAGCAATGTTTTGTTTTCCCTGAATACAAAGCTAATGACTGTGTCCAATGAGGGTTGTGTAAGCCATGGTCACTTAAGCCTTGATTTTGTCCTTTCTTCTAATTTGAAACCACCTGCTCTCCCTGTGTCAAAATGGAAAAAATGAAAATAGATATAATAGGATAATCTCAGCTGTTGGTACAGAAAATACACAGACATAACTTTCTGTGATAAGAACCTGTTAATAGTCACCTTCTTCCCAATATGTTAAACTTTTCATTCCTTCTGAAGAACAGAGCACCTGCAGTCCTTCTAGAAGGACAATATCAAAGAAAATTGGTGGAGATTTAAAGCCTCATTAAAATTCTCTTACAGTTCTGCTTGAGGCTACCCTTATGCAGTGCCTTGAACTTTTTGATTCAGCTGCACTCTTCTGAAGCCCTAGGGATGTTATGTGAGGATACCTTTGGTTCTCTATGGCATAAGCAGCTTTGGAATAAGATATATGCACTGGGTTTGATTGTGATGAAGACTAAACGGGCGTTAAAAAACTGTTTCAAAGAACTGAGGCTCAAAGCTCCAAATATGTGACCCCCAAAAACCTGTTAACTGTTGTTTGTGGGTGTAAACCCCAATTATATGAGATCAGAGTGAAAAAAATACTTAGAAGTGTGAAATTGTGCTTAATTTAGGTGTACTTTAGCATCAGCTAGATTTGGAATGTTTACTTTCTGCACTGGTATGAGAAAGAGTTTAAGGACTTTATCATACCACCCTCCAAAAACATTATTTTGCCAGCATAATTTGTGCTGTTTTTAGGCCGGCAAAAGAACTCCCCACACCACACTTATCATATATCTAGCAAAAAGGCAGCCCTAGCAATGAATAAGGAGTGAACGGAGCTCCATTCACTTCCTTGACTGAAATCTTGCAGATTCTTGCAAAAAGACGGAGCACAAAGAATTAAAAAATAATACTCAAAAAGTTTTTTAAAGCACATAAACACAATGAAAAACTTCCAAGTAAATGGGGAGGGTCATAAAAGGAGCGTCACCTACCTGGATGTCGTGATCTCACCTAGACATGTTCTGTCCGGACCGGCCATTGACACGGTATTCACATGAAAAAAAGGCACAAGGTCAATAAAATTACCACAGCAGATCTATTGACAGTTTGGCCTGTCAATAAAATATATCGGCTTATGGACAGTACATAAATGCAAAAGAGCTACATCATCTGGTATGCGCACCATTTTGCATTTATGTGGTGTCATTATGACACCGTATTTCATGTGTCTGATAAAGTCCTAAGTTAATTTATTGCAGGGACTGAAGAGTTTTGTCTGTGACATATATTTTTAATGTATTGTCTAGTTTTTGTCTCATTAAAATTAATCTGCCTAACAGTGGGGGAAATATGTGTGAGCTAGACTCCTATATGAAGTTAATGTGGAGGAGGTAATTTATATTGCTAAAATGTATTTGTTCATTTTCAGGTGTTGACCATGTTAGCATTAGACTAGATTTGGAAAATGTATTTCAATTCAGCCATCTTATCCTGACTTTCAAGGTACATGAAAAGTGGGCTTACAGACTTGTGATTTGTTGTGATTGCAATTTTGCTTTTGTGCTGTTTGCATTATTTCTTTAGTGTTTAAATATTATTCTGTAGTAATCAGCTTAGATGTCATATAGAAAGCAGATAGATTTTGCAGAAAGAATGTGCATTTCATACAGTATATAAATGATAATACTAATATGTTCTGTTTAAGTATACTTCCATGCTTCTGACGTTTTGAGGTGCTAAAATAGGAACACAAGCATGGCTCCATTGTTGCACAATCTGTTGTCCCTAAGCACTGATATTCCACAGTCTATGCTTCAGATACATTTATAACAAAAGTTCAGTGAAGTTTGTCCAGAACTACTTATGATTCAGAATTTAATGCACCCATACCTAAATTCACACTTTAGAATCAGGTCACAAACCAAACTTATGGTTTGATTTCATTCTTCTTTGAATTACGCAATGAGTTATCCAATAAAAAATGCATATAAAATGTGTATTTTATGGAAAAATGCACCCATAAAAATGTGTACATATTTGTACCATAAATTTATAAGAATTTCATGAAAACTTTCAAATAAAACCTTCTCAAAATTCAGGATGAACTGAACTTTAAACTAGTAAAAAAGTTTAGGACAAACTAAATTTAAGACTTGGAAAATGTAAAACTGCAGGGGGGAGGACGACAAAATTCTATTCATTCGTACTTTATAACACATACTTTGGTAGAAGTATGAATATATTTAATACTCCACTGAGGTTTTGGAGAGCTTTCAAATGTGCACATCATTTGATCTACCTGTCCTGAGTCCAGAATGCCAGATAAATTCTGTTAGCTGATTCTGACCTGGGATGTTTCACAGGCACAATACGTAGAAATGAACTATGCAAGGTAAAGTGTAGGTGTAAGTGTAGGTGATGGGATAATTCTATAAATAGTTATTTTCTGTACATTTATTTTCATTTATTTTTCTTGTGAACTACCTTAGGTCCAACTCGAGGAGAAAGGTGGCATATAAATGAAATAAATAATATAAATAATAAATAATAAAAATAAGATTGTAGTAGTACACAGTGAGGATTAGGCAAAAGGGAATTGCCCCTAGACTGCTAGACTGGCATGTGGGGTAGCAATGAATAGGATGAAAAAGTGTACCTCTCATATGCTTAGGAGTGGGGATAGAATGAGAAAGGATATCTCAACACATGGAAGAATGGATGCAAGATTATTTTATTTGATTTTATTTTATTGGTAATACAGGACTTTTCTGCAATATATATATATATATATATTTGCACATTAAAGAACCTTGGGGTTCTGAAGAAAACCCTAGATTTTTACATAGAAGCCAATGTGTTTTGTGTGAAGTAGAATACTTTCTGCATAGAAATATGTTTATTTTTTACAAACTGCACTTTTCTGTGAAAACTATTTTAACATGAATTAAGTTTTTAACATGAACAAATTTCCCACAAAAAAAGTTCTGAAGTGCAAAAAATCAATGGAACATTCTCAAAAATTCTCATATGCTCATCTATCACATAGAAAATTTTGAAATTATTAATTCTTTCATACAAAAACAAAATAAGCAAAGATTTACATTCCTAATGAAGAGACTAAAACTTTACTTTCCCCCTCTTATGCATCACTGCAGAAATAGCAATGACTGTTCGCTGTGTGGCTGGGTTCTGGATATCAGTATTGAACTGTTTGGCAGATATTTTGTACACTTGGCTTAAAAGGCTGGCATGAGAAACGATATTATGTGTGGACAAGGATCATGTGCATCCAAGTACAGTTGGCCACTGTGTTGGCTGGGAGCCATCCTGGGAGTTGAAGTGGGGGGGGGGAAAGTAATTATCCCAAGCTCTGATCCAGTGCTATACACAGAATTCTTTTTATATTCTTTTTGGATTCCATTTCAAATTCTTAGAAAATATTTGTAGAGTCATGCTAAAAAATGGATCCTGTCTGTGACTGGCTCATCATAAATGTGAACATCTGGGAGATGACACTGTGTGTTGGGGAGGGGGGGTCTTCTAGAAGCCTAGAAGCACTGAAATGGTCATCATGACTACCATGACAGACTCTAGATCGGAAATAATCTGACATTATGTCTTTTACAGTCCTTTCGTCCTGCTGCTATGCTGGTGGAACGTTCTGCAGATTACGGTCAAACCTGGAAGGTATACAGATATTTTGCCCAAGACTGTGCTACTTCTTTCCCTGGCATTCCTTCAAGGCCAGCCAGGGAAGTTGGAGATGTTGTCTGTGATTCAAGGTATTCGAATATTGAGCCTTCAACTGAAGGGGAGGTATGCACATTATTTAAGTATATATCGTCTTACTGATTTGGATGTTTGGTTCATTTACAGTGCAATCTTATACCATTTAGTGGGACTTTATCCCAGGTTAGTGTGTATTGGATTGCAAACTTCATCTTAATGGTGTAGTCTTTGATCATCTGTTATATGAGAATATATTTCAGTTAATCCTTTTGCCTTTTGTGTGCTTTAACTTATGAACATTTTGCATTTTTACAGGTTGTGTTCAAAGCATTGGATCCTAGCTTTGAAATAGAAAATCCTTATGCCCCATACATCCAAGGTATGAATACTTTTAATTTTTTCCAGTGCCTTTAATCATTCTTTGGTTTCCTTACAAAATGCTGCGGTAATGCATTATAACGTAGCAACACATCATTGGATTAATATTTGGGAGGTCCGTGCTCAAGTCTCTTCTGAACCCATGAAACCTTCTGGGTGACCTTGGGCCAGTCACACTCTCTCAGCATGACCAACCTCACAGGTTACAGTGAGCAGAGAGGAGAGTTACGTGTGCTACTTTGACCTTAGTGGAGGAAAAGTGGGATATAAACATGGTGGGGGTCACTGTGATGATCATAATAATTTGGCATATTCAGTAGAACTTGGCAAGGCTGTTAAAAAGGTCCTAGTTCAGTGGTACAGCACACTTTGTATGGCATCTCAGGTTTAAGATATACACTTTAGATGGAAGGATTGCAATGGGCTGGAGATCGATTACCAGTTGCAATAAAGAATCTAAGGCAAGATGGGAGGAGTGGTCTGGTTTGGTATAAAAGGACACTCCACATCTCCATACAATATTAACATTGAAATAAATTAACCCATTATTTCTTCATTCCTAATCCTAGAACTCATCACTTTTACAAACCTGAGAATCAACTTTACCAAGCTCCACACACTTGGAGATACTTTACTTGGACGAAAGCAGCTCAATCCTCTGGAAAACTACTACTATGCACTTTATGAAATGGTTGTTCGTGGGAGTTGCTTTTGCAATGGTCATGCCAGCTACTGTGGTCCTGTGCAGAATCTGCGGGGTGATGTGTTCCATCAACCTGGAATGGTAAGTTGCAAGTCTTCTCATTTCTTTAAAAAGATTTTACTTGAGGTGAAAGCCCAGCTGCCTTGAGTCATTGCAGAGATACACCTAAAAATAAGTATCACATAATTATTTGGATAATGGCAGGGAAATACCACAGCTGTAATGATGCAGGTATAATTCAGTAAATGGCCCATGCTGTGTGTAGACTTGAATTACTTATTTTGCCAAGAACAGTGTGCGTAAGAGAAGGAGGGAGGGAACTGCCTATGAATTTAGAAATATAAAAATAATTGCTCCACAAGTGAAGTGTGAAAAAAATGTTGTAATGTGAAGGACTCCTGTTCAGGGTTCCAGCTTGCCAGTCATGCCCACATAAAGAATACTCCATTCCACTCCCCCTCATCCCTCCATTTTCCTTTAACCCCCTTCCAGCCATCAATCGACAGTCCATGGATAAAGAGCATGTTCATTTCACATTGGTTTGTTTTGAGCTCCTCCATGTTAAGCCCCCCCGCCCTACACCAGTAGTGTCTTTTGATACTCTGAAAACTCTGCAGTTTTCCCCAAACCTGCTGATACGTCCCATTTGTGTGTAGATGGGGTTATTCTGTCAACATAATGACCAGTACTTGGAGAATGGAGTTTTTTGTTAATATATGGTTAGGGCATAAGTGGAAGCCCTTTGGAGAAGTCATACCACTGTCCCTACTCCAGTAGCTCTAAGGTGACTTCAGCTTTAACTTTAAGACTAAATTCACCCTGGAATTCAAGGAATACCATCCTGGGATAGAGAGCTCTACTCAGTTATGGTCCTCAAAACACATCCCTTGGCTGAGAATTATCTCATGTCTTTTGCACCTCACTCTGGCTGGTGGATCGTAAAATTCTATTTTAAAAAACAAACAAACCCCCAAACCTCAGATAGATCCTTCAGGCTTGTAGTCTACCTACCTGAGCCCTAGATGGCAAAAGCAGTGCTAGAATTACAGGTTATGTTTTTCAGGAGATGGATGGCAAGGATTATTTCTGTCATGAGGAGAAGCCTCTTCTCTGTTCTCTTGAAGAAGCTCACTGTTGAAATAAGCCAGCATAGCTAATTTAGTATGATATGAGATCATAAATGCTAACATTTCTTCTGTGTCTAAATGTGCCTAGGGCTGGTGTCCCACCCTAGTTATACTGCTGGCAATATATACCTTACAACCAACATACTTTTTAAAAAATTAATGGGCCACAAAGTGAGCAGGGTTCTGCATATACAGTACAAGAATACACAGGTAGTTACTCTATCCAGTTCATTTCTGTGAGACTTGCAGAAGAGATATTTCTGATGGCTCACATTCAAGGAAAGTGAAGCACTGATGACAGTTTTTGTGTTTTAAACGTGTTGTTGACCTCTTGCAGATCCATGGGAGCTGCCTCTGCGAGCACAACACAGATGGTTTGTCCTGTGAAAGATGTAAAGATTTCTACAATGATGCTCCCTGGAGGCCAGCAGAAGGATCACAGGAAAATGCTTGCCAAAGTACCTAAAAGCGATTTACTTGATTTTTATTAGACTTGTGAAAAGCAATCTGCCAAAATGATTTGGCTAAAAGTACAGTGCACAGTAGACTGCTGGAGATGTAACTTCCATTCTTCATAAAGGCTGTCTGTGGAGATTATCAGATGCTTGAAAAAGCCCCAAAGGAGCTAGCAAGAACAATGTCACTGTACCAGGAACGGGTCCTGGTATTGCATGTGTCGTCATCCTGGTGCGCTTGCTCCGTCCTCCCTCCATGCTGATGCAACAAAAAAAGTGTCACTTTTCATTAGCAGGAATTTCCACTAATGAAAAGCAGCACCTTTTTCATTGCATCAGCTCAGAGGGAGGATGGAGCAAGCATGCAAGGAGGCCGACGTTGTGCGATACTGGGAGCTCTTCCAGTACAATGATGCCGTTCGCGCAAGCTCCTTTGGGGCTTTCTCAAGCATCTGATAATCTCTTGTGTCTCATGCAAAGTAATTGGTTCTATTGAATCCAGAATCTGTTTTTAGTACTTGGGTTTATATGAATACATGCTACTCTTTTTGTATTCTGTTTCAGAGTGTGAATGCAATGGTCATTCTGAAAGTTGCCACTTCGATATGGCAGTGTACCTTTCCAATAATCGTATCAGTGGTGGCGTATGTGAAGACTGTCAGCACAATACAGTGGGACAACATTGTGATCAGTGCAAGCTTTTCTTTTATCAGGACCCACAGAAAGCAATTTCAGACCCTCATGCTTGTATCTGTAAGTGAAAAGCCCTTGCTGGATGACCAAGGTGGGTTAGATCCAGACTATCAGAGGGACTTAATGGCTTGATCCATTGATTTCAATGGGATCTAAGTTCAACTGACACAGATTTGGATCCTACCAGTAGTATTAATGTTAGCAATCAGTAATTTAATATTCACAAGCAAGATAACTAAAAAATAAAGTACCAATTCAGTAAGTGATACGTAACAGCAAAAACTGATTTAGATCTCATGTGGCAAATGTGAAATGGGTTAGGAGTAAACAGGTGCACATGAGTCTCTGCTCTTTCAAGCAAAGGTTAGAATGCAGTTGTTGTTATTTGCTGTCAAATCATGCTGACCCTATGAGCGACCTCCTAGAGCCCCTGTCATCAACATGTCTTGAACAAACTCTGGGTTGTGGCTTCAGTACCCACAAAAAAGAGTTTGGGGACAAAAGTAATTAGGATTCCCCCTCTACATAGGGTAAAATAGGCCTTTATGCATCCCTTTCAGAATGTAAATTAGGGCCCATCAAACAGACTGGAAAAAGCAGAGAGTCCCTGGTTTTCTTCCTGTCCTTTCTGATTATTTATTTATTTATTTATTTATTCGGAGATCTATATGATGCTTCCCCCATGCTGAAGTATTCCCAGGGAAATCTCAGCACTTACAAGGATTTTTTATTCCCATTCTTCAGGTCAGTTTAAATTAAACCCGTACAGTATGACCCCTGTATCCACAGGTCTTCCCGTGGATATGTGAAACCGTGGGTAACAGTGAATGTTCTATTTTCATGCTTGGAGCAAAAATAGAGAGTTTGCTATTTCATCCCCACCTCCACCTGCTGCCCCATGATGGGAAGAGTAGCTGAATTTCCTTTGCTTCATCACGGGGGGCGGGAGTGACTTCTTCTCCTTCTCCCTGGCAACACAATTCTGCTTGCTGTGTTTTGTTGCCTGGGAAAAGGCAGGGAGGTGGGGTGGCTTCTTCCCGGCAATGAAGTGTTTGCTGTGTTTCATTGCCCAGGAGAAACTGAGGTGGCAGGGTGGCTTCTCCCTGATGATGAAATGCCTGCTGTTTTCAGCTGGTGAGGCTGAATCTGTTGAAAGGGTGACTGACCCCTCCTCTCCTTTCTGAGCCCTCCCCTGGTCACAACAATTTCCAGTCATCACCAAGTACTGAGATATCTTGTCCCGGGCTGTTTACATTTCCTATTTTCCGAATCCTCCTGTGACTTTTTAAAAAACCACTACAAACAGCGGAACAGAAAGTCACACAGGTTGAGTGATAAAAGGTGGCCCCCCTTCCTAATACCTCAGAACTGACATGATGTACATGTAAACAACCAGGTTTGGACACAAATTCTTCCCACTACATTTTCATTGTGTAAACGGCACCCAGAACAACAATTTAAAAGGTTTCAGTAGAAATTGATGAAAGGCAATTTCTGAAACGTTGCCTGAATCTAGATGTGACATGTGATCATTAGGAGGGGGAGGAGAAAGAACATAAAAGAGATGGGAGTGAAAGAACCCATGATATTTCAAGAAAGTGCTTGACTGCAAAATCATGAATATGCAGATAGAATCAAAACAAAAAGAACTGGAAACTTCCAGGGACCTTTTATCCTGTCTGGATAAGCCCTTGGTTACTTTTTTTTTTTGGCTGCAAATCCAATCATTTCTCAGTCAGTGTAGATACTGGCCATGCTATCTAGAGGATTCTGGGAGGTATAGTCCAAAAAATAATAGAAAAAAGGGTTTTTCCAAGCTTAGCGTTTTAGCCCAAAATATTTGGAAAGCGCCAAGTTGGGGAAAGCTGTCCTAGCCTATATGTGGCTATATACTACCCCACAAAAGAAACAAGGCATATGTTTTTCATATTGCACTTTTTATTCTTTCTCAAGCTTATGGCAAATTATTGCTGTTTAATCAATTTACTTCAGTTTGAAGTTGGTGAACAAGGATATAAAAATCTGTTCAACTCCTCCCATCAAAAAATTATATCCCATGCCACTTTATATCCTATGCATTCTCCTACTGCTGATCAATCAGTCGATTATTCTTTGGTGTTACTTTTGACCTCAAATATAGATATATAATTGTGACAGTCTCACTAAAAGAATGCTATGGTCAACTAAGTGGCACTTAGCAAAGGCTAAATAGTATATTGATTCAAATTAAACTCACCAATAATTTCAGCATAATAAAGATTCCATGTGGTCACTTACATCAGTGTCTCTCCATGTTCTTATAGCTTGCGACTGTGATCCAGAAGGAACAATGTATAACGGGCTGTGTGAAGGTCATACAGATCCTGTTCTTGGAACTATTGCTGGCCAGTGCCGTTGCAAGGAAAATGTTGAAGGTGTTCATTGTGACAAATGCAAGCCAAACTATTATGGAATGAGTGGCAGTGATCCTCTTGGCTGTCAACGTATGTGCTTTTCCTCCCTCCCCATCTAAACAGTAAAGAATGACGTAGATGAGGAAAGATGATAATGCTCAGATTTTCAAAACGTGTTAAGCTGTATGTCTTAAATCTGTGCCTCAGATCTGTGTCATTTCGTTGGGTCAATGCTGTGACAAAAGACATATTGACAGTTTTTACTTTATTTTATTTTTTATTACTTTTTTTGTGAATAACATTTCATTTACTTAAAACACACATAAAGAAAAACAGACATACAGTAGGACCCCCATATCCATAGAATCATAGAATTGTAGAGTTGGAAGAGACCGCAAGGGCCATCCAGTCCAACCTCCTGCCATGCAGGAAATCACGATCAAAGCATCCCTGACAGTTGGCCATCCAGCCTCTGTTTAAAGACCTCCAAGGAAGGAGACCCTACCACTGATTCTTTATCCACTGATTCAATTGTCCACAGGACAAAAAACAACACACTTACCATAGAGTCTTCCTAGAAAACGTATCCTCTCTAGCCATGTTCTAGGTCCTCCAAGGCAACTCTATGGTATTTTAAACCGGATGCCATTATTTTCAATGGTGTTTGCTATTATCCATGCTTTTCGGTATCCACGCACGCCCCCCGCAGAACCAATCCCCAGCGGATACGGGGGTCCTACTGTACCTCAAATATTACAAATATCTCTTATAGACAGTTTTACTATAAAGGAAAACATGTAAAAAGGAGGAAACCAAATTTATTCCACATGACCTGCTCCAGTCACAGGCCTCTCCCCATATTTCCTCTGTATTACCTTCCCTAACCATAAGTACTTCCTCTAAGCCCCACCCCTAGAGATCAATCTGAACAGAATTTTCAATCAATTAATGGAAATAGCAGAGAATCCCTTCTGGACTTTGCTTTCCTCCCACTTCTCTGCATGAGGAAAGGGAAGGGAAAGCAAAGCCAGCTGCACTCTACATAACATTCAACCACACTTGTTTCCTCATTCTGCCCAGGACAGAATCTGGTGCCATGGGTTAGTAAATCCATTCTTGATTTTACCACCACCTCTTGTAGTTGCTCCAAGTTGTACAGGAGTTGTGCTGGCCCTAAACCTCTGAAAAGATATGGTCCAGTGCTGGGAATGCTCCTGTACAAGTCAGAACAGCTCTGAGAGGAGCAGCATTAAAATCAAAAGTGAATTAGTGGCCCTTTTAGCAGTAGATTGACTAGCCACCCCAATTCCATCTGTACCCTTCTGTAATCCCAGATAATACAGCAGTGGATTATATGATCTGAAAAGAGGTGCTAGATATTTTCAGTCCCTTGATAGGCTTTCAGTTCTGTGAAGGATGTTTCAAACTGCAGAGACAGCTAGAATATTATCAGGGATGTAGCTATGGGGAGAGAGGAAATTATGGCATTTCCACTACCCCCGTAAGAATTCTGCACCACCAAATGAAATTTTCCTCCAGTTCCCACATTTCTAGCTTGCTAATATCTTAAAAGTTCAGTTGAGCCTTTAGAAATACAATTCAGACATCCATAGAAAAGCGGAAGGCAAAGTGACCAAGGAAATGCAAATACAGCAAATAAGAGTTCTGGAATCACAGATTCATAGATTTGGAAGGGAACTCATAGACCAACAAATACAACTCCCCACTCAATGCAGGAACTCCAGCTAAAGCATCCCCAGCAGGTGCCTGTCTCTGTTTGAAGTCATCCAGAGAAAGAGACCCTACCAGTCAAAATCAAGGTGCATTGCTCTCTGCAATACTAGAAATTTGGGGACTGAAGGAAAATTTCATGGGAGTGGGGCAGAATTCTTATTTGGAAGAGACAATGCCCTCAATCTACCCCCTTTGTAGCTACACTCAGGAATTCTTAAACATGGTTAACGGTCCCCAATTCCTCCCCCCCCTATTGCTGACTTTTCAAAGATGAAATAATATTTGGATGTAAGTGGTCAAAGAAGGGCTATTCAGAATGGTTTGGCTGACAAAGTCCCATGCAACAAGCCCTACCCACATATTTTTAGTTTTTACACAAATACTACATATTTGTGACATGTGGGAACACACACACACACCACACTTTTGCATGTGTGTATGCAGTGAGAGATGCTAATAGAGGTGGTAATTTGTGCCTCCTGTCCTTTCAGCTTGCAACTGCAACCCTTCTGGAAGTTTGGCTTTCTCTGTTTGCAATCCAGTGACTGGAGAATGTTTGTGCCACCAGTTTGCCACTGGGCAGCATTGCGAAGAATGTCTTGTATGTACTGAAAAATATTTCTTGCATTTCCTGTTGTATTCCATTGGCTTTCTCCCCCTGCCACGCTCCCCCGCCCCTGTCTTTCAGTCATTTCTTCCGTGGGATTCCAAAGAACAGCTATCATGGAACAAATACAAAGTGACTCCAAAGCAAACAGTCATATCTCCACAATGCTTAATTGAACAGTACCTTTGTAAAGACAAACAAGCAAGGCTAGCCCAAAACATTCTGCTGTTTGAGGCAAAGAAGCAAATAGTGCCTCCCCTCCCTCATGTCAAGCTGTCTGCTACCCACTATTTGGTGGCACTTGAGGCAAAACAATATATATCACAAGCTCCTGTTTTGTATTACATCATACATTAAATAATCTAAAATTTCCTGCACTTTTATGACATCACACATGTAAGGCTGGCATTTCATGGCAAACAAGGAGAAGGAAAAGCAAGGGAAGTAAATGGAAAATTATTTGTTTCTTACCCATTGCTAAGGATGTAAGAGTATGGAGGAGCCCAGAAAGTGTTCCTTGCTTCTAGGTTATAGGTCAAAGCAAGTAGAGGGGAGTTTTCTTCATGCTAGTTGTAGAAAATGGATGGCTTGCTTTGGATTTGTTTTCAGGAGAATGTGACACCATACCACATTTACCCATACTTGCACCTTTTTTTTCCCTATGGGAATCTGTTCATACACACATTTGGAATGGAATCCAACAATCCAGATTAAGTAAAATTAAATAATGAAAGTAAATCCAATGTTGAATGTCAAATTGGTGTAATCAATAATAAATAATAATAAATAATAAACTATTTATTTATAGCCTGCCCAATCACAAGGAATCCGGGCAGGTTATCTGCTCCTTTTAATTAATTAACTGATTAATTATTTTTTATTGCAGCAAGGATTCTGGGGCCTTGGAAGTAATTTATATGGATGTTCTCCATGTGACTGTGACATTGGTGGTGCCCACAATAACTTGTAAGTCTTTGAGAGCTAGTTTCAAATCCTTTAACTGAATATTGCATCAAGAACTCCCCTTGAAAGTAGTGGATGTAACACAGATTTGTCCATAATCTAAGGAGAGTCCTATCCCTTTTTTGTCATTGGAGTCAAAAGAAACCACAAGCATTGACTTAAGCATTAAGCCTAAGAATCAATAGAGATGGCTGCTAGCCATTTTAGGAGCCTGCTTTGCCTACTACAGGACAGCATTTGCATCCCAATAATATCAGAGAAAAGAAGAATGTCTTCCAGTGAGTAGCATGATATGCCCATTTATCTATGATCTTAAGTTGCATTGAACTCTTCCTCTTCCTGTCATTTCTGCTAGGTGTGCCTCTACCAATGGTCAATGTGAGTGCCTGCCCAACATAGTGGGTCGCCAGTGTACTGAACCAGCTGCAGGTCACTTTTTCTTACCTTTGGATTATTATATATATGAAGCAGAAGACTCAGTGCCACTTCCTGGATCTTCACCACTACTGGTATTTGATTTCTATCACTGCTCAGATTTAGATAAATAACTAAAGTAACAGAAATCAAAATACAGTCGGCCCGTCCTATTTGCGGGCTAGCCATCCATGTATTTGAGCATCCGCAGACTGCCACGTCCCATATTGTTCAATGGTGGTACATACATGCAGCCATGTCAATGGCTGGCTGCCATTGTTTAATATGGGGCTTGAGTACCCACATTTTTTTCCTATCCGTGAAGGGGCCCAAACTTGAACCCTTGTGGATGGGAAGGCCCACTGAATGCAGGGCAATCAAATTAAAACTAGGCAGTAGGAAACCTGTAGAAATATGAGTAGTATTCTTTGCTTCCTTCCTTCCTCTTTCTTTCTTTCCCTTTTAGGTCATTCTATCACAAAAACCTCTAGGGCAGCTCCATAACTAGAATTAAAATTAGAATAAATTATACAAAAGAGTAAAGACTGTAGAATAGCACCTTTTCTACATCTCAGCTTTCCTGCATGCAAAATATTCAGTGCCATTTAAAGGACATTTAAATTGTCCTTAGTCTAGCATAGGCACATGCCTGCGTATAATAATCCCTCTCTATCTCCGGAGAATCCCTATTTTAGATTACATCATTTTCATTCAATACCTTTTCAGTTCTGGGTATTAAAAAAAACCAAACTAATCCATAGTTCATAAATAATGTGATGCTTCTTCAGTCCTCTTATTCCTACCTCCTTGTGATTATCGTTATTATTGTAGTTTGATTTTCTTGGATTTAGATCCATGCCTCCACCAAAGGCATATAGAGTTCAGCCTGTGACTCAATAAAGACAGAGTTCTCTTTACTTGAGGAGCTGCAGTGCTTGCCTAATTGTACATAGTTTGATTGAACATGCATATCCCTGACAATGAAAAAACAAAACAAAATGCCAATAATCTGACAATGCTACTACTTCAGACATCTGTTTATAAGATTCAACCCACAGCTATGCCACGGTGTGATGTCTATTTTCGACAAAAAGGTTATGATTTCACAATGGAAAATGGAAAAATCATCTTGAACAGGAATAAGAACAGAGGCATAAGGAAAGCAACAGCTGGACAGGTAAATTAAATATTCTATTAATTGTCCTGTCAGGAATGGGAAGAAAAGAGTAGATGTGAGAAAGTCAGGCTGGCTAGGGATTGTTGTAGAGATGGTCCTTATTATGGCATCTCCCATCTGTGTAGTTTATGGCTCTTTCAAAAGGTAACCTCCCAAGTCATTGGTGTCACAATGGCTTGTCCTGCATGTGAAAGGTCCCACATTCAACCAGTAGAATCTCTGGTGGCACTGCTGGGAGGATGTCAGAACTGATGCTAGTCAAAGTACATACAAGTGAAGTTAGATGGACCATTAGTTTTACATGGGTCAGTAAATTAGTTCTCCATGTTTTGCAGTATGAATAAATGAGGTACCTTGTAAGGCAGTCCAGTCCTATGAATTTATTTATTTTAAGGCTAAAAAATGTAATGGCAATGGCAGGGACTCTCCACTCAAGATCCAGCCCTGATAGAAGAGAAAGAGCAAAAGAGAATATTACAGCTCCACTCAGTTGGATCTCATTAAGATTTCTGAGGCTGCAATTGTTGTCTTCACTACTACTGATGGGAGCTGTAGTCCAAATTCGGTAGGGTTACTAGGCTCGGACAGGCTGATCCATGGCTACTCTGGACAAGATGAAGTGTCTGTGCTACCAATAAACTGGAATTCATTTTGCCTTCTGAATAAGCCTGTTATTTTAAAATGCAAATATCTCCTTTCAGGGTGCAAAGCTGTTTGACAGGAAGTCTGCTCTTGATATTGTTATTAGAGAATCCATTCCTGGAAAACCAATAACATGGTCAGGTCCAGGTTTTGTACGTGTTCAAAGTGGAACAGGGTTAAGATTTATGATCAACAACATCCCTTTCCTGATGGATTTTAATATCATCATTCGCTATGAGCCTGAGGTAATTAGTATATTTTGTACTTTTCCTAGGACAGGTTCAACTTCTTTTGATACACCCGATTTAGTGTGCATTTTCCAATTATCTGTTGCACTTAGGGGCAGAAAAAATTGTTTACAGCAAAAACTGGGGGGGATTCATGCTAAAAAACAATCAAAGTACACGGTTTCCTTTGAAAAACAGGGTTTTTAATAGAAGATGTTTCTTGCACAAACAAATTTTTCACAAATTTTCACAGTTTTTTCCAATGTGCAAAAATCTTTTACCAGTTTTTCCGTTTCTTGATGGGTTCTTAATAGGATCAATTTCTTTTTAATTTTTATAGTCTATAAGAGCACATTAAAAGATATAAAGAAAGAAATGTAGGTAAAGAAAGGTAAAGATAAAGAAAAAGTTAGAGAAGAAAAAAAGATGGTTTTCAATCTTTCTTTCAGCAGTTATATATACATACACTAATTATTCATACCTCTCGCTCTAAAATTAACACCAAGGACTTTCTCAGACAAGCCCCTTAAAACGTTCTTTTGCTGGCATAAAAAAAAAATCCATTTTTATGCCAGCAAAAGAATGCCCTCCACCACACTTACCTTCTCTCCCAGCAAAGCCTTCCCAGTAATGAAAGAGGAAGTGAATGGAGCTCTGTTCACTTCCCTCATTCAAAATCCCATGGATTCTCTCTAGAAGATGCTCTAAAAACAACCAAAAAAAAAGTAACACAAAGCACAGGAACACACTTTAAAAGTCCCAAGTAACCCAGGAGGTCATTAAAAGTGCATCACTTACCTGAATGTCACAATCTCACCCCAGAAGTCTTCGTACTAGACTGGCCATTCTCACTGCATTCATGTGAGTACAATGGTGCGAGGTTTCACATGCCGGCAATGCCAGCACTAAAGCGCCACAGGGGATCAATTGACAGCTTCAGCCGAAATTTTAAAGTACAGGTTCTGGCAGGGACATAAACGCAAAAGGGTGAGGTTGTGTGGTACACGAGCCCCTTCAAGTTTATGTTGCGTCATTATGACACCGTATTTAGTGCATCTGATAAAGTCCCAGATCTCTTATTTCCATAGTCAATCCTTCCCAGTCATCAAAACCAAAAATCAAGAAGTCATTTTCTTTCATTCACAAAAAGTCCATAAAGGGTTCCCATTGTTTGAGAAATGTCACTAACAACCTTTTACTAATCAAGTATGACAATTTATCCATTTCTGCTAAATCAGTCAATTTCACCAACCAATTCTCTATAGTCAGTAATCTGACTTCTTCCATCTTTGTGCCTATAACAATATTGCTGCTGTGATTATGTATTGCAATAGCCTCCTGTGGGTCTTCTCCAGCTGCACATCCACAATTCCAGTTTTCATTTAATCTTAATCTTTTAAATTCTCTGCATCAGTGTATTTGAACACATTTTTAAAGCTTTTTCACATGTCTTCCACATATGATAAAATGTCCCTTCAGGATGCTCACATTTCTAACATACATTGGAAACTCCTTTATACATTCTGGACAACTTTTCTGGTGACATACAGTATACCAACAGTACATCAGTTTGTAAAAATTATTTTTAAGATCAGAACATGATATAAATTTTAATCCTTTTGACCATATATGTTCTCATATGTTCCCAGTATAACCAAAAGTCTTAGCCCATTTTTATCACACATTCGTCAACCTGTTCTTCCATTTCAAATTTCAACAGAAATTTGTACGTTTAGAAATTACATGCTTATCATCTGTACCCAACTGTATTTCAAACTCTGACTTATTTAGTTCAGAGCCATACATCTTTTTATCCATTTTAAATCTCTCAAATAATTGCAAGTAAGCATACCATTGAAAGGTATATTGCTATACTTCTAAGCTGCTCTCTTGGTTTAACTCTGAATTCATTGAATTCATACTTTATGATCCCACACATCTACAGGAGAGTCTGTTACTAATGGAGAAAACCACAGAGTTGAAACATGTTCATTTAATTAGATGTTTATCTCTGTATACTATTTTTGTGATTCAGAAGTATTTCATGCACTGTTTGTTAACACTAATTTAACATCATACTTCTAGGTTGTTAAATGCATTCATATGGATTTTATTCTATATATACTTGTGTCCTTGCTTGATATTATGCTATGTGTTCTTACCCCTTTTGTCTAACTAGTATGAGAGTGTGCATGCTCTCACAAAGATAATAGATTGGGAAATAAGAGTTATGAGGGAGAGAGCATGCATTTCCTTCTGGGTAAAGAACAGCTCCCTGGTTTTGTGATCTTTGTGGTTTAACCTATGCTTTATGTGTTGCTGAAAGGGAGTGGTTGTGCTGCATGTGTCAAGCTTGTGTGAGTAAAGCAGGTCTGTATTCATGGAGTGCCCTGGCAGAGCTAGAAAATGTTATTTTTCAATTCCCAGAATACCCCCTGCCAGTGTGGCTATTGGCCAAGTTGCTTGGGGAATCTGGGAGTTGTAGTCTAAAAGAAGAAACACTTCCAAACTCTGGGCACTGGCTTATTTTTTTTTTCTGGTGTAACAAGACCATTCACCCAGCCCATGTTGAGTTGCCTTGTTCCCCAGTCAAAGAATGCAACATCTTCCTGTTTATAGGAATGTAAGAAATCAAGACTGTTTCAGCTTTGTACGAAAACCAATTTATTTCTCCTTCCCAAACATACAGTCTCTAGAAGACTGGACAGTGAGCATTGTCGTAGAGCCTTCTGGTCCTGTAGGAAGTGAACACTGCAGGAGTGAGGCAGCCTTGGAAGAAAAACACTCATTGGCTCTACCATCTACAGCAAGGTCTGGATATATATGTACATATTTTTTCCAAATACTTATTAGAACATAAATACTCTTTCAAATATAATAATATACTGAAGAGTAACAATCCTGAGGGGGAAGTTATCCTCACTGCTCATCCCCATACTAGTCCAGAGGTGTAGCTATAGGTGTGTGTGAGAGAGGTCATTGCCTCCAAATAAGAATTCTGTTCCCCACATTTTTTTTCAGTCCCCAAATTTCTAGCATTGTAGAGAGTGAGATGCTGAAAATTGTTAGAACTCTTCTATTTGCTGTATTTGCATTCCTGCCCCTTTTCTTTGGGTTCCTAAACTGAACTTCTAAAGGCTCAACTGAGAGCTCATCCAGACTGGCCAAATATATCAGGAGATCATGATTTTTAGTCCCATATTTACCGCTTTTGTTTCCAAGGCTGAATCCACACCAGCAAAACAATCCAGCTCCAGTGCACAGTATTCTGCTCTGTTTGTCTCCTGGCTTAGCTAGCACACACTTGCAGACTGAGCAAGAGAGGAAGCAATTAGCTCAAGACTTCTGAGATAGCTTGGCAAGGGCTCAGAAAGTGTCCTTGCCTGTGGGAGTCTGTTTGGCAAAAGCATAGTCAAGGCCAGTCCAAGTTCAGGGAAAGAGGCATCATCATCAGGCAGTCCAGGGTCTAAGAATCCATCAAGGGTCATCAGGCAGTCCAGGGGTCAGAGTCACAAGAGTCCAGAACAAGAACACCAGCCAGAAAGCAGACATGTTGCTTCCAGCAATCAGCCCAAGCCAGACTTGGCTCTTAAATGGGCTGGCACCAGCTGCTGGCTCTAATCAGGAGCCCCTCCCCTGCTGCTTGGTAAGGAGCCTCATTGTGCATCGCTGCTCTTCTCTCCACTCTACATGCCAGGTCTGTGGATTTAGGAGCCATACTCTTTCCTCAGCTGTGTCCTCTGCCAAGTCAACTGCAGTTGAGTCCTGGCTCTGTTCCTTCTCAGGCTGAGTCTGCTCTTTGACCAGGAGAGCTGCATGAGTCTCTTCGTCAGACTTGGAATCTGAGCCGAAATCCTGACCCATGAGAAGTTGGGCCCCAGTAATGCCACCCAGAACCATTATAATCCAGACTCAAATTGTATTGACAGCCACATATTTTCCCACCTGAAGTCAAATTGGTTCAAGAGGGCATTTCTTCCCATGTCTGAATTGGAGTATTTTCAGTCACACACAACACAGCCAACTGTGTTGTTTTTTTGTCTTCCCAACATGCATATCCATCTCAACCTTCCTTGTTTTCCTGTCATTGTAACTGTCCACTTGCACTCTCATTGGCTCCCTCACTGGTTCTCTCACCAAGGAAAATTAAATGCCTTCTTATTAAGTTTATGCCATGGCATTTAAAATTCCCCACATGATCTTCCCTCAAGATTAACAGGATTTTAAAAACCCTGCTGTTGTTGTTGATGGCCAATTTTGGTGGATTTTAATACACTTCTCTTGTGACACCCTGTTTTTACCCTTGTTCTTATGATGGAGTCTTCCCACTCAACCCCCTCGCCCAAGTTATGAGATTTCCCTATTGCTTTTGATAAGCAAACTGGATTTCAACACCCCTCTCTATTGTGACACCCCATTTTTACCTTTGCTTGGAGGGGGAAAAGAGGACTGAAAGGAGTCTAGACAGTGGCCTACCACCTTATGATCTCCCATTTCACTCTCCTTTTTTCTTCTGCTCTTTGTGGGCTTTCCTGGGGCTACAGCTAGTGAAGCAGTTGCACATAAACAACAAAAAAATCCTGCACTTTCCCTTCTGGGCTGCTCAAAACAGCGAGGAAGTTTACTTGTGAGTAAGCAAAAGGGAGATTACTCTCTCACACACCCAGGCAGCTTGCTATGTCACACACAGGCATACACACCAACACCTCTTGCATATACACTCCTCCAAGCATTTCAAAAGAAAATTTTATAGTACAGTCTATTCAAATGTTAGCAGGGACACCTCCTTTCCTGGGGCTGGTGGAGCAACAGCACATGAAAAAAATTGTGACACCATGCTTGCCAGATGATGCCTAGGGATAACCTCCCACCAACCTGTCCTGCCTTCCAACAACCCTGTGCCCTGAATCAACCACAAACCTGATCTGAGACACAGGGCACATGTTTATAAAAACTGCTTTTTCCAACAAACTTTGAAAAACATTTTTTGAAAAATCACTTTAAAGCCATCGGGTGTCAAAAAGCAGTGCTTTCACTCTGAATCCAGAGGAACGCCATGTGTTCCAACAGGATTGGCATCAAGGTAAGTAGGAATTATTTTACAGGTGTGGATTCAGCCCAAGGTCCAAACAAGCCATTAGTAATTCTGGGACATTTCAGGCTTTTCCTCTTTCTTTGCTCGAGGGTCTTACCGCACTCCAAAGAAAAGTGGCAAGGCAGCAGGAATGTTCCATCTTTCCTGCTGCCTTACCACATGATATTGTCATTCTTCTGGTGTTCTTTCATTCTGGTCCCATGGGGAACCGACCTAAAACCACATCTTTTTGCTAAGAGGTTTTTCTGTTTAGCAAAAAGACATGGTTTTACCTCAGTCCTTCACAAGACCGGAATGAAAAAACAATAATGACATGTGCTAAGACAGCACCAAAGATGGAATGTTACTGCTGTCTTGCCGCTTTTCTTCAGTGTGGTAAGCCCCCGGGTCTTTTTGTTTCTACCAGCAGGGTGGGTTTTTTAAAATGTGATGCTTTCTAGTCTGTCAGCCTTTCCTTTTCATTCCCTTTACCCCTCTTCTGCATGTTTCAAAGTGGATCTGCAATGCTCTGTCTGTCTGTCTGTCTGTCTGTCTACACACGTGCATGCATTCACAGAGGATGTGGAAGAGACTGTTCCTGTCTCTCCAGAGTGTTTTGCAAAATTGCTGGGAGGGGAAGGAGGAGAGAGGCAATGGAAAGAGGAAAGTGGGTAGGTGGATGAAAGATATAGTTACGATTCCCTGTTCAATTCACAGTGCCAAAAGACTTTCTTGTTGTTGGGGAGGGGGGGCGATCTCATTCAGCAGAATAATTAATAGAGTACACCATGCATTTTATTTTATTTATTTTCAAGAGCATGAAGATGTGGAAATGAGAAGAAGCAACCCATAGTGGCACTAAATGTTGCTGATTAAATTGGCACTAATTGCCAGTTTGGATGAGCCCTGAAGTTTTAAGTTACTGCAGTGCTAGAAATCTGCGGACTGAAGGAAAATTTCATGGTGGGGGGAAAATTGGGGGGGGGTAATGCCCTCATTTTGTCCCCATGTAGCTACATCCCTGTTGGTCCCTATCCACCAACCTTGTTCATGCACACAAATATTTTCAGTATGTTTACACTGTACACACACACACATACATATTTGACCCTAACGTAAAGCGGAAGTGAATTGTTTAATCCATGATGTCATATTTCTTCTCTTAAACAGAATTGGACTGCTCGCTACTCCAGTATGCTTAGAACCAGGGAGAGAATATTTTATAGATGTCTACTTTTCAGAGTCTTTTGCTTCAGACTCAAAGACACAGTCATCCATACTGATTGATTCAGTAAGTAGCCCTACAGTACGGAAGCTTGTCTTTTGTGTTTCATCTCATTTTATCAAATCAAATGTAAGCAGTGAAATGAACAAATAATCAATCAGTTTTTAATTCATCTGTCAGATGGATAACAACCACATTTTAAGCAATATATGTATCAGACTGTGTTTCTTGACTGCCTTTTCTCACACTACACAAATAATCCAGTTTGAAACTGGATTATTTACCATGGCTCCTTCCTATGAAATTCTGGGATTTGTAGTTTGATGAGGCACCAGCACTCTTTGGCAGAGAAGGCGAAAGACCTTGGGCCCATCTACATGAGGGGGGGGGGAATCCAAAGTACCTCATAGTATTGGCATCTCGCAGCAGTAGTGACATGTCTAAATGGTTTTTCCAGGCCTTGGAAGCCCCCCTAAGCCTCATATTCTTGATGGTGGTTGTGAGTAATTTACTCGCATTAGTTCTTCACCGCTGCCGGGTTTTTTTCAGAAAGTTGTCCCAAGGTGGGCTGGTGCGATAGAATGATTTTCCAATTTTATAGGACAGCAAAACAGAAAATATCCATCCTGTTTTATCACCTTAGTGGGCAATTGCTAAGGCAAAAATCCAATACGATGGAAGCGGATGCTTGCCCTGCTAGCAAGCTCTGCCCCACTCTCACCGGGCCAATCAGCTTTGTGCTTCCCTTTGAGTTTTTTGTTGTTCAATAGTCCAAACAAGCAGGAATGCACACACCCCTCACAGTTTTTGAAAAAGTACGGGAAAATCTGCAAAGGCTTTTACCCTGTTGTTTTTGCCATTTTGGTCCCCCCTCCTTCCAAGTAGTGTGGATTGGCACTGGATCCCATTTAGACAGGTAGGATTCCCAGTGAATTCCATGAGGGGTATTTTCACCATTTAGATGGGCCTCTTGTAAAACTACAAATCCCAGGATTCAATAGAAAGGAGCCATGGCAAATAATACAGTTTCGAACTGGATTATTTGTGCAGTGTGGACGTTGGCCTCAAACCATTTTTATGGATTACCTAGTTGTGTCAGGCTCCACTCTTTATTTAGTTAGTTGTCTAACTAATAACATTTATGCACTGCACTTTATTCACAGTGCAACTTTTTAAAAACTACTTAATATTTTCTCCTACTTTTATTTTTTATTTATTTCATTTTTATCTTGCCCTCTGACCAACAACTTCAGGGAGGCTACAGGAATCTTTTCCTACCTATTTTATCTTTAGAATGACTCTATGAGGTAGGTTGGACTAAGAGCAAGTGATTGGTCCAAGTTCACAAATTGAAATCCATGGCTGTGTAGAGATTTGAAGCCAGGGCCCTCTCACACTACACAATTATAGTGCTACGATTCCACTTTCACTTTCATGATTCTATCCTATGGAATTCCAAGGGTTCCAGTGTAGGGAGGGGTGTTTAGAATTCTTAGCCAGAGAGCTCTAGTGACTCACCAACTAAGGATTCTATAGGATGTGGACTCATGGAAAAGGGCCCCTTGTCTTCCCTATCCTAGTCCAGTACCCTTAACCACTACACTGTCTGTCCTCCTCTTGATGCTTAGCCAGTGGACCCAGCACTCCAAATATTGTCAAGGATTCTTTAGGTCACATCTACATTGAATGTTGTTGTTGTGTGCTTTCAAGTCGTTTCCGACTTATAGCAACCCTAAGGGAAACATATCATGGAGTTTTCTGAGACTGAGTGTGTGACTTGTCCAAGGTCACCTAGTGAGTTTTCATGGCCAAGCAGGGGTTCAAACCCTGGTCTCCACAGTTGTAGTCCAACACTCAAACACTATGCCATGCTGGCTCCCTTCTACACTGAACAGTAGTCCTTAAATAAATGGCATTCTGAGCAGTGAGTGCCTTTGGTGCCTCTTGACTTTAGTTTTGCAATATTGCCAAGTAGTCTTCATCACATTTGTAATGCTTGGTAATGTTGCCTCAGAGTAAAGCCCCTTTCTGCTGATTTTTATCAGGAACAAACAACCATGGATATTGAAAAAAAAGAAAGCACAAAAAAGGAAAAAAGAAACACAACTAATGGAAGTGAGATCATTTTAAAAGGAAGTTAATTTTTCTAGTTTGTGCCAAATAACTTATCAATCTTTGAAGAAAGAGCTGAAGACACTTCCAGCCTTTTCACTCTACCATTGCTCAGTGCAGACAGTACAGTCAAGCAACACCAAGCTAATTTTGGTGCTCCCTTCATCTTCAGGCCCAGCCTACAGTACAGACATACTGGCTTATTCCCAGTTATTCTTCAATTTCTATTCTGTTTAACGTATGTGCTAATTGTAAGGCTGTGGCAGAAATTTGCTGTGTTGTTTTTGTTGTATAGCAACTAGTGGACTATTCAGCATGAGAGAAATAATTATTTCCTTTGTACCTCCCTTATTTTACATTGCAGAACTTAATTTTTTAAAGGGTTTATAAAACACACAGTCTCTACAGGGGTTTATTAAGTTTAGTTGTATTATCTAGTTATGATGAACCATTTGAGACTGACCTGTTTATGGTCCTTACTCAGACAGGAAGGGCTGATTTATCCCTTATACACCCTTTCATAACTAGCAGCATAACCTTACTGCTTGCAGCAACAGATACTGTAATAATAGAAGCTATGTGGGTCTTGCTGAAAACACCTAACACAGGCAAGCCTTACCAGACCTGAGTACAGTAAGGAGATTTTCAGACCTGCAAAATGCCGGTTTGCCACGCGAGCAGCCTCCCGAAACTGCTGCGCGGCAAGGGTCTACTTCGGACGACGATGTGCCTCTCGCGAAACCGTCCGTGTCACTTCCGTGAAGCTTGGGACGGCTCAGCGCCATATTTCAATCACGGGCAACCTCCGTGATTGAAATATGGCGCTGAGCCGTCCCAAGCTTCACGGAAGTGACACGGACGGTTTCGCGAGAGGCACAGCGTCGTCCGAAGTAGACCCTTGCCGCGCAGCAGTTTCAGGAGGCTGCTCGCGCGGCAAACCGGCATTTTGCAGGTCTGAAAATCTCCTAAGTATTTCGATTTTCCAGCTTCACTTTAGTCATAAATCCCTTGAGTTCCATGACTCTAAGTCATGGTGCAACCCATTCAAGTCTCAAAGGGGTTCCTTGCTCTGAATCCTACAGCTCTAGCTGGCAAGTCATGGGAATCCTCTTTCACTTTGAAGACTCCTCTGGATAGTCACCCGTAAATCACTCCTGTGTATCCATACTGCCCTTTTTAACCATCCTTACCTATTAGATAACACCATCAGCACCAACCAATAGTTAAGCCTCCCTGATGGTTCAGTACAGAATAGGTAGGGTGGAGGGAACCAAATGTCCTTGGCCAGCCCTTGAGAGTTTTGCAAAAATAATGCCCTCTTTATTCCTGGGTGGGTGGGATTGCAAATTGAATAAGGTACTGTACTTATATTCATGTACCTTTTATGTGTCTGCACCAGTTATCCATTTACACATATTACATTTATCCACTTACAAAAGAACAATGATTATTGTTGCTGTTTTTAGTTTTTATATCCCACCTTTTCCCCAAAAATTGGGAGTCAAGGTGGCTTACAAATTGAAATACAGTTGTCCCTCCATATTCACGGTTTTGGTATTCATGGATTTAAGTATTCACGGTTTGAAAATATTCTTTAAAAAATAATAATCCAAAAAGCAAACCTTGATTTGCCTTCTTATATAAGGGACACCACTCTGCTATGCCATTGAATATAATGGGACTTGAGTATTCACGGATTTGGGTATCCACGGGGGAGTCCTGGAACCAAACCCCAACGAATGTGAAGGGACAACTGTAGTACAGTATAATTAAAAACATACAAAATGAGCATTAAAATAGAGCTACAGTAGGACCCCCATATCCACTGGGGATTGGTTCGGGGGGGTGGATACTGAAAACCATAGATAATAGCGAATGCCATTGAAAATAATGACACTTAGAATCATAGAATCATAGAGTTGGAAGAGACCACAAGGGCCATCCAGTCCAACCCCCTGCCATGCAAGAATTCTGGTTTAAAATACCATAGAGTTGCCTTGGAGAACCTAGAAAGTGGCTAGAGAGGACACATTTTCTAGGTGTAGGTGTGCTGTTTTGTGTCCCGTGGATAATTGAATCAGTGGATAATGAATCAGCGGATATGGGGATCCTGCTGTAAACTAAAATAGAGCTAAAATAGAGCTAAACTATTAATAATATTGAAACAATTTAAAGCATACATTTCAAAAGGATAAAAAGCAGTTAACAAACAGTACAATTCAAACTTTAAAAGCCTTTCCCTAAAAATCTTCAATTCTAAAAGCCTGCCAGAATAAAACTGTCTTTGCTAACAGGACAGCATGAAAGGAAGCATTCTAGCCTCCCTAGGAAGGGAGTTCTAGAACCTAGGGGTAGCCACTGAGAAGACTCTAGACCCTATCACATGTCCCTCTAATCATGCTTATGAGAGTGGTGGGAAAGAGAGAAAGGTCTCTCTTGAGGATCTGAGGGCCCGGACAGTTTCTTAGGGGGAGATACAGCCTGTTAGCTAGCCCAGACCTGAGCCATATAGGGCTTTGTAGGTCATAACCAGCACTTTGAATTGTGCCCAGAAACAGACTGGCAGCCAGAGGAGCTATTGTAGAAGGGGAGTTGTATGGTCCCAGTTAACACTAGCTTCAGCTCTTTGTACAGACTAGAATTTACAAACAGTCTTCTAAATTAACCCACATGCAATCTGTTACATTAATCCAAACAAGATGTAACTAAGGTATGTATCGCTATGGCCAGATCAGGTGTCTCCAGGAACAAGCTTTGATGTGGAGTATTCAGTGTGGGCTGGGTATGAGATTCAGATCTACAAACAAGGCGGGGAGTTTTTAGTTTGGGCATGCCAAAGGTCTTTGCAAATCAGGCGTGCTTAGAAAGCTGCACTTAGAAGGACTATAATATTCACAATAGGCCCACGAGTGGTCAGGCAATAAATAATTCTAGTGTAACTAAACATTATTAATCAAATTCAGTTGCTCAGTACGATTTGGCTAAACTGTACTTTTCTGTTCAGTTGGTTAAAATGTCTCTTTGCTTGTGTTATTCTGAAGCTTGGACTTATTCCCAGAATCAGTTCTGTGGAAAACTTTTGTGACAAAAATGATTTAGAAGAGTACCAGCAGTACCACTGTATTGAAATAGCTTCAGAAATTGGACCACATATCCTACCAGAAGCATGTGCCAAGCTAATAGCAAGTTTGTCTGCCCATATTCACAATGGGGCAGTTCGTAAGTATCAATACTATTTGCCTTTCTTGATACTGCCTTTGTGTGGTGATTGTACTTTCCAAAAGTCACAGAAGTGTAAATAATTTCTGTACTTCTGTCTTCTTTAAAGACAGCTCTAAAACCTTTGTTGGGACATGATTTCTCTAAAATTCCTGTGTATGTGATACGATATCTGGTACTGTCCGACCTCTCTAACGAGAATTTACAACCACATGAACCTAGCCAAATATCTCCTCCCTGTTACTCATAATCAGCCAAGGATGGCAAAGGCTGAACGCAGAAGTCCTCAGCCGAGCTTATCTGCATTCTCAGGCTCCAACAGCTGAAATTCATCCAACATAATTGGACCACATAGTGGATATCTTCACTTTTTGCACTGTAATAACTGTGGAGCCAAAGTCAACTGTGCAATGCAAAGATAAGAGAAGAGAGAGCTATAGTGGGACTAGTGGCTCCATATTGGCCAAGACGCCCATGGTTTGCATGGTTAGTCTGACTGTCAATAGACAAATCTTGGCGACTACCAATGAGGAAGGACTTACTTCACCAGGGTTCGATTCTGCACCAAAATCCAGAGTGGCTCAGGTTGACTGCATGGAAGCTGAGAGGCAAACTTTGAAACAGATGGGATATATGGACTCAGTGGTGGAGACTATGTTGTCATCTCGTAAAGAGTCAATGAACAATATATATAACAGGACATGGAGGCAGTTTGTTAGTTGTTGTACGGCACAAAATATTGAAACTAATATGGTACAGATTAAAGCTATTTTAAAATTATTGCAGCAGGGTATAAACATAGGATTAAGACCTAATACTCTTAAGAGACAGGTGGTGTCATTATCAACAGTTTACAAACCAGAAGGATGTTTGTCAGCAGATGAGAGTATAAAGAGATTTCTGACAGGAGCAACACTGAAAGCGACTCCAAGTCTGCACAGATTCTCTACTTGGAACTTAACTTTAGTATTAGAAGTGCTTACAAAATTGCCATTTGAGCCACTAAGAGAGGCATCCTTAAAGCTGTTAACTTTCAAAGTAGTATTTCTGGTGGCTATTACATCAGCTAGACAAGTATTGGAGTTAACGGCATTATCAGTTAACCCTGATTTCTGCAGATGGGATCAGGACAAGTTATGTCTGACTTTAGATCCAACTTGCCTAAATGTTGAATGAATATAGGTTTTTTCAGAACATTAATTTACCTAATTTTTGTCCAAATCCAACAACCAAATTAGAAAGAAAGTGGCATACACTGGACGGTAAATGAGCTGTAAAGATATATATGGGCAGAATTAAGGATGTTAGACAAACAGAGTCTATGTTCATATCTTTCAATGTGAGATCAATGGGGAGTAAAGCATCAAAATCAGCTATAGCATGCTGGATACAAGATTGCATTTTTCTTTGCTATGACTTATCGAAGGAGCCAAGGCCACAACATATTAGACCACATTCGACAAGATCCATGGCAACACCAACAGCCTACATTGTGTCAACATTGCTAGAAGACGTGTGTGAGGCAGCTGGATGGAAAGAGCCAACAATGTTCATTAGGCACTATAAGATAGATAAACATAGACAGCCAAGGCAGCCTTTGGACGTATAGTTCTACAAGCTATAGTTCATCAAAGTTAAATAGAACATACTTACAGGTCCCACCCTATAATAGTAGGAAGCTTTGGTAAATCCAAATCATGTGGATTACTGTTGGATGACACTGCAAAGAAAATATGAAGATAGACAAGAAATCCTCCTTTGCTAGCTTCCTGCCACAGGATAGGTTCATTACGGGGTCTATGTTGTGTTAATTCAGATTGGGCATGAGTCTTCTTCTACTTTCATTCTAGCCGTTGTCTGACATGCTTTGCTGACATCAGGAAAGAGGGCACGAACGCTTAGGTACAATTGTGTGAACTGTTGGTGACATCTCTGTATCCCACACAGTAACCACTCCATCAACAGGAAGAAAATATCAGCAGCAAAGTCCCCCAGGGCCCTTCAAAATTTGTTGTCTTCCAGGACCAGACCAATTTTAATAGCTACTCAGCCCTTGCAGAAGACAAAAGCCACTGGAAGTCTAAACCTCATTAGGAAATTATCTGACTCTGACAAGCAAATAGATATTAACTTCCCTGCCTTCAGATCCTCCCCTTCTTCCCTGACTGCGAAAACTGCATCCAGAAGGTGTCTTGGTACCTCTGCTGGGGTGATGACATTCAGGACAGCCACATAGTCGTCATGCAAGTTCTGAGACAGCCTCATCCTGATGGTGTCAGTCTGTATGCTGAAATCCCCCAGGAGAATCATCTTATGAGTTCTCAACACTAAGGACATTTTCAGACACGTCTTACCGTGCTAGAATCAAGCGGGAGAGCTTCGGCGCTGCCACGTGACAGGGACTCCATTTCGGACGACGCCGTACCTCTGGCGAAATCGTCCATGTCACTTCCATTTAGGACTGGAGGCGGCTGCACCATATTTTATTCACGGACAACTTCCGTGAATAAAATCTCGCAAAATATGGTGCAGCCGCCTCCAATCCTAAACGGAAGTGACACAGATGATTTCGCCAGAGGGACAGCGTAGTCTGAAATGGAGTCCCTGCCACGCGGCAGCGCCGAAGCTCTCCCACTCGATTCTAGCGTGGTAAGATGTGTCTGAAAATGTCCTAAATCCATGGTCCTCTGTGAGACCCCAGACTATAAGTCTGATGGATAAAGATCCCAAGTGCCCAGCACAAGATACAAATACTTGGGATTGGAATTCTAATAGACGGAATTCTAATAGATGGGAAATCTAGAAAAGGGAGAGGATATCCTGGTATAATACAGTGACCCTCTTCCCCTCTTTAATTCCTCTTCTAAGTTACCTTTTGAGAAAAAAGGATTATGATTAATGACAGTATAAACTGTATTGTTTGGCATTACTTTCTAGCGTTCTTCTGTTTCATCTTTTCTATCTATATGCCTAACTTTAATAAAACTTAATATGGAACCTGACATTCAACTCTGATTTTGACAGTCCAAAGATCTTTTCTTTCCATATTATGTGTTTAGACTATGGTAGAACAGGCTGAACTTTCTCAGTGACTAGGGAGTTACTGAGCACTTCCTCCTTCCCAGGTGTAAAGTTAACTTGAGGTTCTGAGGTTCCAAAGTGAAATCACCATAGATAAGAAGCACTAATGACTCCCTACACAAATAGCTCTACTTTTGTCATCTCCAGTCTAATGAATACTATTGTTGTGTGCCTTCAAGTCATTTCCAACTTATGGCAACCCAAAGGTGACCTATTGTGGGGCTTTCTTGGCAAGATTTGTTGGGGGGTGCCTTTGCCTTCTTCTGAGGCTGAGAGTGTGTGACTTGCCCAAGGTCACCCAGTGGGTTCCCATGGCTGAATGGGGATTCCAACTGTCTTTTCCAGAGTCTACTGAATAATTACTGGTAATATATTTGTATACATACATTGTTGACTTCTCATACTATTAGAATAGTTTTGGTTGACTTATATTGCTGTTTTTTAATTGTATTCAGGTTGAATATGTGGTGTTTTAATATATTTTGATTGTTCCTGCCCCAAAGGAGGACAGAGTAGAAGAATAATTTAAATAAGTATACATGGAATTTGATGGTGATATACTGGTATATTTTTCTGGTTCTATGAAGTTATCGAATCTGTGTTTCTGTTCAAAGCCTGCAGGTGTCATCCACAAGGTTCAATTAACTCTAACTGTGAGAAACTTGGAGGTCAATGTCAATGCAAAGCAAACGTCATAGGCCGCTGTTGTGATAAATGCTCAGCTGGAAGCCATAGCTTTGGGTCCCAAGGTTGTCTCCGTAAGTACTAATCGGCTCTCATTTTAAGTTGTGGCTGTTGTTCTTTATATATTTAGCAGATGAGGATGATGGTAATAATGGTGGTGGCAGTGGTGGTCGTGATGATGATGGTGGTGATTACACATTTCCTACCATTATGACCTATCTTTCTTTGAACAGAAATCTCAGACATGAATGTACTGGATGAACTCATAGAAATGATTATTTTACAGCCTCCTTTCTTTATCTAATAGTGCATTTATGAGAAAGGATCCAATATGAGTTTTAAGGCAAGCAAGACTGTACCTAGGCTTGAACAGTCAAACAAAAGAGCAAGAGAGAGTGCCAAAGATAGCTGGGTTCACACTGAGGGTTTTATAATCAGGTAACTAAATAATATGTCATCTGAACTACCATCTCTATTTTCCCCCCCACCAAGCATGTGACTGTCATCCTCAAGGATCAGTAAGTGCTCTGTGTGATCAGGTAACAGGGCAGTGCTTGTGCCGGCCAGAAGTAGATGGTCAACAGTGCAACCGTTGTTTGGCTGGATACTTTGGATTTCCCCATTGTCGGCCTTGTCCTTGCAATGGCTTTGCAGAACTTTGTGACCCCCAGACTGGAGCCTGCATGGGCTGTAGAGAGCTTACTACTGGAGACAACTGTGAAAGGTATGGGTAGAAAGCTACTTAGTATATCCATATTTAGTACATGTTTAAATTATTGGGATAAACATTGCAAAAATGTTGGGTTTTGCTGGGCATAAAGTTATGTGAAGTCTTCATTGGGAATATGGGAGATACACCAAAACCTTACCTCCCCCACAGTGGACTTGGTGCTGCATTTGTGCTTGCATACTTGGTCATATACATCCACAAAAGAGGGGATGGGGGAAATGGGGGTGAAACAGGGAGTCTTGCAGATTTGGGCAATGCACCTATAGTTGTACTGAACAAGTATTTTTTTGAAGATAGTACAACACATATATATATGGTATAGAACTGAAGAGAGCAGTGTGAACACATATATTATATTATCTTTGTATATTTGGGATGATTTGATCCAAGCACAGGCATCTTTACTTGGAAGATTTCAGTGAGCCAATATGCTTTATGTTCAACTGCTAGTATCTCAAACTGAAGATTAGTTCTAAAGCATTCTAAGAGTCGCCACTTCCCTAGAGACTGTAAAATTATTGTAACCAAAACAGACTTCTGAAATGTATTGTCTCTCTCTCTCTCTGGCTTTTCTTCGCAAATGAAAATTCAGGAAGGACTCATCCCGAGCTTTCTGCAAGTGTGCTGATAACTGAAAAGGCCAATCCAAGATAAACAAGTCCGGTTGCAGAAAGCACAGCATAAGGTCTCCTTGGGAGATGTTTCTGGGGTGTGATTCTTTCTGCGTTGCCGTTTCTCTTCAAGACTTGTTTGGCGTGAGTCCTCAAAGAAAATTGCAGAATTGTGGATAGTGTGTCTCCATGCCGCCCGATGTGAGGCCAGGGCGGACCACTGTTGGTGATCAATTTGGCCAAGCCTGAGATGTTGTTTCAGGGAGTCCTTGTATCGCTTTTTTGGAGCACCCCTCTTACGCTGACCCATGGCGAGTTCACCGTAGAGTACTATTTTGGGGAGGTGATGGTCCTCCATCCGAGCAATGTGCCCTGCCCAGTGCAGCGGTGTTCTCAATATCATGGCTTCAAAACAGTTCAAAGATGACAAGTATATTAATCCTTATAATGTTTTAATTGTAAAAAAGAACTCATTTTTTGCAAAATTATTTATCATTTGCTGCTATCAGTCTCTAGTACACTCCTTAGTGCTGAGCACACTGCAGCCAGTAGAATCAACAGAGCTAATGTTGGTATTTGACCACTGAGTAATGTCATTTTAAAGAGAAGGATAAGGCTCTCAATAACTATGGACTTTATCAGACGCACTAAATATGACATCATAACGATGTCACATACACGCAAAAGGGCATGCAGATCAGACGATGTTGCCCTTTCGTGTTTATGTATTGGCAATAAGATGTTCTGTTTTATCGATGGCTTAAGCCATCAATAGATCGCCTTGCCACTTCTGTTTTATTGATGTCTTAAGCCATCAATAGATCACCCTGCCACTTTTTTGCCAGCATTGCTGGTGTGCGAAACCTCAGGCCATTTAAATCTCATCAATGCAGAGTCTGCCGACCAGGCAGAACACTTCTGGGTGAGATTGTGACATCTACGTAAGAGAGAAACTTTTTATGACCCTTCCTGGGTTACTTGGAAGTTTTTTAGTCAGTGTATGTGCTTGGTGTGAGTTTTAGATGTTTATTTTTTGTTTTATTTTTGAATTTTTGAATCGTGCAGGATTTCAAAAGAGGAAGTGAACTATGATATACCAAGCACACACGCTCGCATTCACTCAATAAAATTCTTTATTGGCAAGGAATCGTGTGTCAGGAACATGAAACAAAGCCAAAACTGAATACAGCTAGAACAAACCCCCAGATAAACCCCCTCAGCATGAGAATGGCATTTAGGGAGGAGAAACGGCCTGGCCTTCACCTGGAAGATTTGACCTTGAGCCGCAGTGGAGAGCAGCGTTCCCAGGCCAACAAGGCGGGCTGGCCCCTCTCCAAAATCTCCAGAGGCCTAAGCGAGGGAATCCAGCCAGAGGCGGCCTCATGTCAGGGTCCTCCATGAATTCCACTCTAAACCCCAGAATTCAGGGATGGGCTTGACATGAACTGAGCTCCGTTCACTTCCTCTTTATTGCTGGAGCTGCCTTTGCTGGGAGAGGAAAGTGCAGGGGGGAGAGTAAGTGCAGGGGGGAACATTCTTTTGCCAGCATAAAAATGGGGGTTTTTTTATGCCGGCAAAAGAATGTTTTCAGGGGCTAGTCTGATAAAGTCCTTGATATGACCTGCAGTGCTAGTGGTAGTATGTTTTTGATTATCAGTTGTTGGAGAACAAGAGTGGGCTATTGTACTTGTGGGTATCTTACACACTAATACTGGCATCTCAAATCAAAGCTTTTTTCCTTACTTCAGAAATCCTAGAAATAGCATGAGCATCAAAGGAGACATCTCTTTGGACATTGGGAAATAGTGTCATATGGATCTCCAAAATAAAATTGGTTTGTACAAGAATGAAATGTAGTATTCCCCGAGACTTTTTTTTTCCATCTGGAGGCACCTGTTATGTTAAAATATTTTCACTATATTTTGGCAGATGTATTGATGGTTACTATGGAAATCCCCTCAAAAGGGAGCCCTGTCACCCATGCATGTGCCCGGATTCTCCTACAAGCAGTAGGTACTTTGCACATTCATGTTACCAAGATCCTTGGACCATGCAACTAGTCTGCAACTGTTTTGTGGGCTACTCAGGTAGGAGACTTTCTATCCTTTAAGAGTTCCATAGGTTTTGTACTCTACTGTCAAAGGTAGAGGAAGATCTCAATCCATTCTTACGCTGTTTGTTCAACTGCACATGGGCCCCACTGGATCTGGGGGGGGGTGTCTGTTCCAGGACCCACTGTGGATGGCAAAAAACATGGATGGCCGCACCCCATATTATGAAATGGCAGCAACATTCTCACATACACATCAGTATATCTCTGTGCACATCACCACCATTTTATGTATGAGATGTGACAATCCATGGGTGGTCTGGGGATGGGGAGCCTGCAGATCAGGAGCACCCACTGTATTTTTCAAAAAAGTTTGTGGCAGTTCACTTATTTTGCCTACTTAGTTTTTACCTACTAGTTTTATAAACTGAAACAACCTGCATCTCTTGTTTGTAATCAGCAAGGCCTATAAGCCGAAAAGTGTTTCTTAAATTATGGGTAATGGTTGTGAAAAATGAGGATGATGCCCCATATAAGTTGGCATAGTGAGAACACAGGAACAAGAGCTTAGAAATGACATGGGTAGTAGTAAATAGGAAATGGGAGAACATTATAGGATGCTCCCATTGAGGCCTGGACCAGTGAAAAGCTGATGGAGTCAGAACAGAACAGATAGACCCATTAAAGTTCCTATGTTTGGGGACACTGGAAAGTTCATTATGTTTCCAAGTGGGGTAGGGGACACAATTCCATGAAGTTTATGAAACACATAGTAAATTAACCATTGCATTCATTGCCAACCAAAAACAACCACCTGATCTCACACTTCAAAATAAGTTTGCTTTTGCATTTGACTTTTCTACCTTTGCCTTTGTGTTTTACTTCTAGGTAAGGATGAAAAATTATTTCTATTAACACATGTAGTTTAACAAAAGTGTTTGCATTCTTGGGACTTTATCAGACAATATTTCTTTCCCACCATATTTTAAACCATAAGTGTGCTGGCAAAATAACCCTTTTTATCAAACGTTGCTGTAATAGAGTGAAAAAGCAGCCTCGTACTTCCATGTTGGCGGGTGTCCGTGATCTCAGCAGTTCTCGTGAGAGGACACAAGCATGTTTAAAAGTTGAAAAGCAGCTAAATTTAAAAACAAAATGAACACACAAGCACTGAAACACACTTAAAAACTTGCCTGCAAAATGGGGAGGTTCATAAAAAGAACATACCATATCTAGCTTTGGCGTTCTCTCCCAGAAGTGTTCTGGCCCATTGACACTGGAATCACGCCAGCAGAATGGGGCATGGTTTCAGATACTCACAATTATGTGGGGGGAAACCGCCACAGTCAATCAATTGACAGCTTGGCCTGTCAATAAAAAAGAACGCCTTATTCACAACACAAAATTACAAAAGCACAACGTTGTGTGAAATGGGCACCCTTTTGTGTTCATTGGGTGTTATTATGACACCATATTTGCTGCATCTGATAGAGTCCCTATTGTCTATCAGATAGAGAATGGTTCTGATCAAGAAGGCTGGAATGGGTGGGGAGGCTTTAACGTGATGAGGATTTGTTTCCTCTCTGCCAATAGCACAGGTAAACAATGCTATTCTCCACCACTGAGCTGCCCTTGTGTGTACTAGATGATTGCAATGACAAACCTATGATTATGTGTGAACTTTGCTTTTTTAGGTAATCAGTGTGATGATTGCCCCAGTGGGTTCTATGGGAATCCAAAAGCAGCAGGCCAATGCCTTCCATGCTCATGCAATAATAATATTAATGAAGAAGATCCAGACTCATGTAACAAGGATACTGGGGAGTGCTTGAAATGTTTATACAATACACATGGACCAAACTGCCAGTTCTGTAAACCTGGTTATTTTGGATCCGCACTTCTCAAGAACTGTAGAAGTAAGTGAGCAGTCTTTATTGCTTATGGGTCCAAAACTGAACACGGGAAATAAAATTGAATAGGTAGAATAAGTTTTGCACATTAGTAGAATTAGCATAGATTCTCCTCTTTAGTATAATTTATTGTGGTTACAGGATTATCATTAATTTTTGTATAACCTGAAATGTTCGCTTTGGGATTAGAATAATGGATGTAAAGCGTGGTGGCCCTTTCAAACTACATAATTATAGCACTATGATTCCCCTTTAACTGCCATGGCAACATCCTGTGAAATCCTGAGACTGGTAATCTAGTGAGTCACGAGAGGGCTCTCACTGAGAATTCTGAATACCCCTCCTTTGGTCAAGAAGAAAGCATGTAGAGAGAAATTCCCCATTTTGGAGATAAGTGAAATAAGCATTGTAAAATGCCCTGGCCATAGCATAATGACTATAAAGCTTAAAATAGAAGGCTTTTTTACGATATGGTTTACGCTCATGCAGCTGTAAAGTTGTTCTAGAGCACCATGCCATACCCTGTTATTTACAGGCATTAATGAGCCGGCAGAGAATATGTACTTCCAAGCTGTTTCTAATATACTTGTCCAGAATAGCAAGCTTATTATGGAGAGAGAAGTATTATATGTTATATAGCTTGTTGTTATTTGCCATCAAGTCACCTTTGACTTATGGCAACCCTATGACTAAGAGACCACCAAGACACCCTGTTGTTAACAACCCTGCTCAACCCTACAAAGTCAGGGCTGTGGCTTCCTTAACTGAGTCAATCCACCTGTAATGCAGCCTTCCACTTTTCCTACTGGCTTCCACATTGCCTTATTGTCTTTTCTGTTGAGCCATGTTGTCCATTATATAGTTTACACAAACTGAATAGGGGCAAAGAAGAAGGAGCAATCAAAAATTGCCTAGTTTGACTGGATGGGAGTAATGACAATTAACACAGAGACCAGCCAAGCAGAAATGAGAAGTTCAGCCCTGCTGGACATATTACACTTGCGATTTCAACAAGATACCCAAGCATACATTTAATCACACCAAGTGGGGGTGTAGGATTGAGCAGGGAGAGAAAGAAAGAGTGCTGTTTTGTGAAGTGTAGCTGGAATGATGAACTGCTGAAAACTAGGGGGCCTTAAGTGTGTAGAGAAAACAGCGGAAGACCAAAATCCAGAAAACCCTTCCAGGAAGGGGTAAAAACAAAAGGGTACCACCTGTCCTTATTGTGGGTGTGGGGATCATGTATGACCTTTCCCCCCACCATGTTTATCTATCCAGTGTAGCTAGTGCTGAGAAATCATGGAAGCTGCAGAACATCAGCAGCCTATTTATTCTCCACAGTGATAGCACAGAGTTTCCACTTGTAACTGACAGAGCAACATCCTATGGAATCCTGGGATTCATAGTTTTGTGAGGCACCAGACCATTCTGGCTGATAATTTTTTAAAAAACTGCAAATCCCAAGATTCCATAGGATGATTGCCATGGCAGCTGAAGTGGAACTGTGCCAAGGAATCACAGATCAATTAAACACAGACAGAGAACCAGCTGAGAAAAAGAGCCACAGCTCAATTTATTTCCATATCTAAGTTAATTTAAAAGGCTGGTACAGGGGAAGAATCATTCAACCTACCAAGCATGGTTGGACTCTGACTCCCAACCTTCCTTGCCATTAGCTGTGATGACTAGGGCTGCTGAGAGTTGTACAGCAGCAACATTTAGAGGGCCACCTGATTCCCATCCTTGTGTTAGGAGAACCTCAATTGTTTCCATAAATGTAACTCCTATCTTTTTCAGAATGTAACTGTAACCTTTTGGGTGTGGACCCAGCAGAATGTGTCTCTGGCGATGGTGTTTGCATGTGTGACCAGTCAACTGGAGAATGCCCTTGCTTGCCTAACGTTATAGGCTCCAAGTGTGACCAGTGTGCTCCTGGCTACTGGAACATGATCCAGGGAATTGGATGTCGCACCTGTGACTGCAGTCCAAAGCACTCCCAAAATAACTTGTGTGATCAGGCAAGATGATTTAATTAATTACCAGTATATTAGATATACTTTTTAAAAGAATTCCATCCAACCCACTCCTACAACAAGAAGGGAAAGCAGGTATTTGCAGGAAAGACACATGGACATTTGTATTGGGATAATAAGGAGCAAAGCAAAATAAAATGAAAAATGACATGATGACTGGTCTGGACATGACAAAAGATATGGGTGAGTGCCCTCTAAAGAGCATCATCTCGGAAACAGTGATTAAACTGTTTTTCGTGGACCAATAATAGCCAAGTTACATCACCACCTTTTCCACATTCATTGGTAGAGTAGCCACAACCCCATAGTGCAATCTTATGAGCATGGACTCTGTGTGTGTGTGTGTGTGTGGACAGTGTGTCTATGTGAATCAAGCAGCCCTATACTCAGAACATCACTGGATTCACACACATATTTAATTTGTAAGGGACATGTGATTTCACAATAAGGAAGTGGCTCTTGCACAAGAGAAAACTTTTTGAGTATTGTGTGTGCATGAAAGGCCATTGAAAGAGGTATGTTCTGAGACCTAGGGCCCTTTCATACTATGCAATTATAGTGCTATGATTCCTTTTAAAAGCCATAGTTCTATCCTGTGGAATCCTGGCAGGGGTATTAAGAATTCTCTGCCAGAGAACTCTAGTCCCTCACCAAACTACAAACCACAAGATTCCATAGCATTTTCCACTTCCAGTTAAAGTGAAAGCAGAACACTGTAATTATGTGGTGTGAAAGAGCCCCTAGAGTGCAATATGATAGGTTTTAAACTGTAACAGTTCTAAGCTTCTTGATCACACAGTCTTGTGGCAAGCAGCAGCAAGCTATAGATTGGTACTTCAGCCAAATTGATGTGTGTGTCTGTGTAACTATAGGCATGGTGCATACCTAAGTTCTAAGCCAAAAGAGGATATCATTAATTGTACTAACTTGTGGGTGAAAACACAAAACTAAAGCAAGTCTGTCAGATTTTTAGATAACAGAACAAGAAGAGAAAATAAGTGTCTGCATACAAAAAAGTCAGCAGTTTAATTAAGCAAAGTGAATTGGAGAAAAGACAGAAAGACAATCTCTCCAACTTGTTAACCATAGCCTCTTTACAGGTTACAGGTCAGTGTTCATGCAAATTGGGCTATACTGGAAGACGTTGTGACATATGTGATGAAAACTATTTTGGTGATCCTCAGATCCACTGTATTTGTGAGTAGAAGTTTATAAGACTTGATATAATAACAATTTAAAAATAGTAGCAGCAAATAACAAAAATCCTGAAATTCCTGTTTTAAATAGAATATGACTTGTATAGCAACTTAAATTATTGCTTTAACTGGGCAAAAATGTCCCCTTGCTTCTTGCATGTTGCCCAGCATATCAATGTTCATCGGCTGATTACAAACATCTATATATATAATTCTCTTAGGTATGTTGCCTTTTCCAGTGTGCTGCTTGGCCGCTTAGGAAACTGACCAACCAATCAAAGCTTGGTTGGGCAGCCATTCAGCACACTAGGGGCGGGACCATGTGGAAGTTTCAGTCCTTTCAAAACATGGTGGCGGCAGAGGTGTGATTAGCATGGGGTGGGGAATGTTATTGGGAAATAAGAACATTTCACAATGTTCACCCACTGCGCTTCACTGGAGGAATCTTCCAAAACAGGCTGCTATAGAAACGGATAGCACTTCACCTCCTTCAGAAGCACAGTAAATTAGCAGAGTTTAACTGTTTAAACACAATTGCAGAGGTTGCGTGTATGATTCCAGCATGTAAGCTTAGATAACCACACCCTTCATTTCCCCCAAGTTACACTTCTAGGATAATAAGGACTCAAAAACACTTAAAATAGTTTAAAAGTACAAAAACTTCTTTACTTACATACTCAGAGCATTTCTTACTTAACAGCAGCATAATGATGAAAGTAGGCTAGAACTACCAAAATTATGACTAAATTACTACATGATTACAAAAATATATGCAGGACTGCAATGCATGTCCTGTTACTCAAAAAAAATATCATGGCAACAGTGGCCTCATGGCAGTGTCTCCAGACAAAGGGAAGGATTTGGACACACCTCTTTCTCTGGAAACACCAATCACAATTCAGTAGGAAGTTACATCAAACATTCTGTTTGCTTCTATCAGTTAACCCTTTAGCAGTAAAACCATCTCAACTTATTGGATTGCAAACCACATATCCCAACAGATGTGGTGTGTGTGTGTCTAGCATGGTGTGTACCTGAGCACAGGGGGGTGGGGGGGCATGAGCCTGGTGGGGGGGCAAACCTGGCAGAGGTGTGGCAGGGGGTGCGACCCTGGCAGGGGTCAGGGGCACGAGCCTAGCAGGGGGAGCCTAGCGGGGGCATGAGCCTAGTGGGCAGTGGGGGGGGGCAAGCCTAGAAGGGGGTGTGAGCCTGGGGGGAGCCTTGTGGGGGCAGCAGAGGCAATGGGAGCATGAGCCTGGTGGGGGGGTGAGCCTAGAAGGGGTGGCAGGGGTACGAGCCTGGTGGGGGGCAGTGGAGGCAAGCCTAGTGGGGGTGGCGGGGGGTGAGTCTCGTGGGGGCGGCAAGGGCGCAAGCCTGGCAGTGGTGAGGACAAGCCTAGTGGGGGGGGGCAAGGGCACAAGCCTGGCAGTGGTGAGGACAAGCCTAGTGGGGGGGGCGGCACGGCGCAAGCCTGGTGGGGGGAGGGGGCGCAAGCCTGGCAGCAGGGGGGAGGTTGAAGGTGTATGTTATACTGGGTATAGCTAGTGATACCCTATTTCTTTTGTCCTCGTCAGCATGCAAGTGTCACAAGGATGGAACCCTGAAGCCTGAGTGTGATAAAGACACTGGAGTGTGCAACTGCCGTGTTGGGGTCACTGGAAGGTTCTGTGACCAATGTGCCCGTGGTTATAACCAGGACTTTCCATCATGTTCCCGCTGTCACATCTGTTTTGCCCAGTGGGACAATGTGGTGACTTCCCTATCTCAGAAAATCCAAACATTAATGAGATTTGCTGCAACACTCGGAGACAAGACGAACACAGTGCTGGGTTGTGATGTAGACATCAAAGACCATGAAAATACAATTTCTGAAATAGAAAGAATTTTAAGAAGCCCTGTCCTGTCATCAGAGATGCTCCCAGACATTAAAAAGGATCATGACCACATTCGGTAAAATAATTGGTTTCCTGTAACAGAAAGTAGCTCAGTTGTCATGTAAGACAATTAGGGTTACAAATATTAGCCCAAGGCCTGGTTAGGTCATAGGTTTAAACAACCGGAAGCCTGCCTGCAGTCTATGTTCCACCTACAAAGGCTTCACAGCGAACCCCCTGGCAGAGTTCCTGGTGCCAAAGTCCTTGCCCTCACTCCATAAATATGTGTACTTCAAAAGTTATTTCTTTAATTAATTCATCCTTGTAACTCATTGTCATGTTTGAGAAACAATTTATTACAATTATTTATTATAGTGTTTAAAAGCGAGCAAACTGAATGCACTAGTGGTTCTGTCACTTGCTGCTTTTTAAAAACTTTTTATTTTTTTAAAACACATTAGGATTGATAAAAGGTTAAAAATTGAAACAATCATTTAAAATTCCTCTAAAATGCCTAAAATCCTCTTTAAAACAACTTTTAAAAAAGTACCTAGAAAATATTATTTTGTTGCACAAACAGAGTAACTTCTTTCCCAATTGTTACATTACTTTGAAATGTTACTTCATTACAACCTCATTGCCAAGGGGGAGTAACTCATTAGAGGTTAGCTGTTTTACTTGGAACGTGTTATTTCCAAGCTCTAATAAATATAATATTATGCCCTTCAGCACTTTCAGCCAGTCTGAAGCACAAAGGGGTCACTTGTTTAGCAGTGAACAGTAAAAGACCCTTTTAATGGGATGTTTCAGTGTGGCCAGTTCAGTGCAGCCAGTTCAGGGTGGCACAGTTCTGTTTGTATATCAATTGATAATTGATCATTTTGTCCAAAGAAAGTGCAATCAAAACCATTTCTGTTTGGTTGGGATTATCTTGCAAAACTATTTGGATAAGAGTTAGGGTTAAGGTAATTGCATACCCAGACCAGATGTCCCCCCCCCGCCAACTTTTCACAAAGAAAGACAGACACAATGTACAGTTGTCCCTTCACATTCGCTGGGGTTTGGTTCCAGGCCCCCCTGTGAATACCCAAATCCATGAATACTCAAGTCCCATTATATGCAATGGCACAGCAAAATGGTGTCCCTTATATAAGATGGCAAAATCAAGGTTTACTTTTTGGATTATTATTTTTTAAAGAATATTTTCAAGTAGTGAATACTTAAATCCATGAATGCCAAATCCATGAATATGGAGGGACAACTGTATATTTCACAAAAGTTATATTGGTATATGATGATATATCTATATTGGCAATAAAGGCCACAACTTTATTGATAACAGCTGTAAATGGTTGGCTCAAATAGCATGGGTCCAGATCCCACCATCAACCAACCCAGTGTTGGTCAATGATGCTGCTGTCGGTTGCCACCGACACCTCCACTGCATGGAGGGGAAGGAGTCCCAGCCAAGCTCCGCATGCTTGACGACCCTTCCCTAAAAGGGGGGAAGAAGTCTCTGTGAATTTGAACTTGAAGTTGACAGACAGCCTTCCTTCCCTGCCGCTGACCCCAGATCAGGGCCCATGCCAACCACCAAACTTTAAAGTTGTGACAGAAAAAACAAAGAAAACTACATGCAGCAAAAGTCCTACCAACTTAAAAACAAGCAATAGCAATAAAGGAAGGGAGGGTGGTGTTTTGGTTCCCGGCAAGCCGCTGACCTGCTTGGTGCTGAGGCTGGGTTATATACCTGACCCCAACACCGTAAAGCAGCAGCAACAAAGGGGTTGCTGCAAAACGACACAAAACATGACGTAAAACTGCTGCGACAACAGCAGTGTCCCGCCTCCCTCAGAACTGACCAATCAGGATGGGGAGGCCAGCCCTGATTGATCCACCTTTTTGTGCCCCTTCCTGGCCCACAGAGCAGGCCAGGAAGGGGAAGGCATTAATGGCAGCCCCCGTGTTGGCTGTCATGTAGGCCGCGGGCTGCCAGGAAGCCAGGGGGAAGCCGGATGAGCCAGAAAGGAGCTCAAATGTTAGTGTTATTATCGATTATCAATTGATATTTGATAATAACCCTAACCCTTACCCAAATAGTTTTGCAAGACAATCCCAACCAAACAGAAATGGGTTCAATTGCATTTTCTTGACAAAATTATCAATTGATATGCAAGCAGAACTGTGCCACACTAACGACTTTTTCAAATGTGGAATAAAACCCCCGTTGAGGTCAGGAGGAGAATGGTGCTGTCTCGCTTACAGTGTTCCATTTCATACAACGCCATCCTCTGCCAGACCTTCCTCCATGCTTTCTCTGTGCCGGGGGAGAGAGAAACACACCGCTTTTTATTGACGGGGGTTCTCCGTTAATAAAAGCAGTGCGCTTCTCCCACCCTCAGCTCAGGGGAAGGTCAAGAGGAAGATGGCGTTGTATGAAATGGAGCACTGCAAGTGAGGCAGTGCCATCCTCCTCCTGACCTTGACAGGGTTTTTATTCCTCATTTGAAAAAGTCCTGAAACATCCTAGACCCCTTTTACAGAGCCTTGTGCTTATTTGTGTTGCAGTTGCTCATTCATTGCATAAATTAGCCTATGGAGAAATGAGCATAAGCAGGTGAGGTCCCTTAAGGAAAGGCTTTGCCAAAACTCTATTCCTACCAAGCACAGCATAAACACCCAATATGGCGAGGGAAATGCTGGGGCCCATGGTTACAAATATTTGCGCTAGGAAGGATCAGGTCTTAGGATCGGCATAAGCAACTAGAAGCCTACCTGATGTTGGCCTTTTTTAAAAGGTTTTTTTTTTTAAAAAAAAACACCTTTATATATTTGGCCCAGTATTGTGTAAAAGTCTAGGTAAATTTTAAATAGCTAAATGTACAGCGGCTAATGCAAACTAATAGGCACAATGCATAGGCTCAAATTATTTGCATCTGGATCAAATGCATAGGTTAGATGCTAAATCTAGGTAAACTGCCTTTATTCTGAACACGACCTCTTAGATGTTTACTGACCTGATATTCTTTTAGACAAAAGGTTTCACAAATGTATCTGCAATCTGACTTTTTGGATCAGTTTCCTGACCTCAGCATGATAATAGAAGACTTAAGGAGAGATGCTGACCACCTGTCTGAAACACTGCAAAAGAGAACTGAACTTCATCACAAAATTAATTACTTGCATTTCCAAGGTAAGGCCAAGAATTGTCATAACATTAAAATAAAAGGGGGTGGGGTTTACAGTGCAGAAGATCTAGACCTTTAAAATTTAACTTTGCAGGAAAGGGTGGGGAATGTATTTACACTGGAAACTTGATTCCTAGCCATGTTGAACAGCTTGGATTACCCATGGTGAAAGATTCAGTCATCCAGAAACTCACAAAGCAGTGGTGTTTTTAGGATGACAATACAATTTGAATCAAACAGTTCACAGACCATAGAAAAATAAGTACAATGTAGCTCTATCAAAGCAACCAAAAGCAGTAGAATTCAAAAGTAAGCCAAATTATTGATGTAATTCTTCACCAGGTTTCTTCTTGAACCTAGCAATGAGCAATTTCAGCAAAATTTCCTTCCCACTGTGAGAGAATCTTCCAAAACCACACAATTTTTGAGGCAATTTGCAATTCAGGACTTATTCTGCACAAAATTTGCATGTGGTTGTTTTGCACAGAAAACAGCACTTTCTGCACAGAAAATATTATTTCAATGCAGAAATATTAATTCCTATGCATAAAGTGCTGTTTTTTATGCAAATAAACCATATGCAAACTTTATGCAGAATAAATCTCCAATTACAGCATTTAAAAGAACCAGGTGCAAATTTTGTACAGAATAAGTCCTAAATGGCGAAGATTCTTGTCAGTCCAGGGTTGTTCTTGTTAAAGTTTCTCAACACTCAAAAAACATGTTTGGGGCCATTTTTTCAAATATTTTTGAATATTCATTCCAACCCTACATAAATGAAATGGGCCTTGAAATCCTCAGAAGTCACAATTTCCACAGACTGATCTCAGGGGGAACATCTTCACTGTATACATGAAACAGCTTCAAAACCATTTTAACCATCAAGTATTTTTTTAAAGGAATCCTGAGGATAACAAGTATAAGAAAGTGGCAAAAGTACTTTAAGATCTCTGTCCCAATTCACAGATTCACAGTTCCTTTGTTTGGAGCCATTACTCTCAAATAGAATTAAACCTGCTCACATTGGTAATGTAGATAGACCAGTGACATTTGTGAAGTGCCAAACTGAGAACCAATTTTTTATTTTTTTGTGTACGTGTTCATGTATGAACAGATATGTAACACAGATACCAAATATGCTTCACAAGTGTGTTTTGTCACTTCACCGCACTGATAGCCTCTGACCATGTCAAGAGGGTCAGGCAGCAAAAGAGTTATAGCAGAGGTTTCATCTTCCAGGCAAGAGAAATAAACACAGAGACACAGGTTTGTGTCTACAAACTACTTTTCTTTACTATATCATAATAAAGATATTTACAAAGTTACAGAGAATCCTCTCTGAGAACTATATATATTACTGTACAGCATTCAGCAGAAAAACATCTTTGTACTACGAAGCACAGAACAGAACCAAAACATAGTGACATAATATAGCTAATTATACAGTTCACAGCAACCTTGTTCTTATAAAGATAATAAACATTCTCTCTAACAGAGATAATAATCCCTCCTGGGCTCCAAAATTCCAAGGCCGAGTTTGTCAGGCCATTAATCTTGTTATACTGGCTAGTTGAAGCAAGATGCTGTTAGCTCTCACTGTTGCACCCTGTAGGCTATTATATTACACTTCAGTTCTTTACAGCATAAATCTATTTAACTGCATGTCCCAGTATCCTGACATGTTTATAATTAATGTATTACCTGTCAACAAAGGTGATATCTGGGCTGATTTGCTATTGATGAGTATATTGAAGGTGGAATGCAGTTGTCCTTTCATATTTGAGGCACAGTATTTGTGTGGCAATGTACCCACATGCAAGAAAAATGTCATTAAAACTTGGCCACATTTCCAATACTGTTGCCAGAAGGATTCCAGATAGTTCAGGTATTTATCAAACAACATTCAGAGACATTAAGTTATATAGTCCTATTAAAATATGCAATTCTCCAGTCTCAGTGCACATTCTCAGGACATGTGATACAGCCATTGTACATGATGCAATCCAGCCTAAGTCTGTTCTATGGTGGGATGTGAGATTGCCAGGGAACCCGATGTATGACACCTTGATGGGGAAAAGGTTGGACATAAATAGTCTAAAATAAGTAAATGGTGTCATTGTCCATAATCAGTTAATGCCATTGTATAAATTTATTTTGTGCTAGAGGTTTGTGGAAAAAAATAGAGGAAGCAGTTGAGAAAGTAAACTTGCATTCTGGGGAAAGTAATAGCTTTGGGAAGGTGACACAACAGTTTTAATTGGGGAGGAAAAGGCCAAAAAAATAATCATTTGCACTCACTATGGTCCCAATAGAAATTGGTACAACTTCTGCCAGCAATTAAAGCAAAACAAACATACCAAGTGACACGTTTAGCATCATAGCTACTTTCTATCCTCCAACACTTGTGGCCAACCAGAGCATGGACAAGATGCCAAAAAGAAGAACACACAAGCTAGGAGAGGCTGCAGCAGTTTGCTTTGCCTAAGCCTACTGGGAAGGGCCAGATTCCATCCCCTCCTTTCCTCTCCTCCCTGCTGAGTAAACTCAGTGAAATGGTCCTTAGAGAACAACCTACATAATTCAGTGGGTCTCATTATAAATATCTGAAGTGGAAATATGTTACCTACTGCTTCCTTTAAATGACTATGCTATTGAATTCAGATTTGTTCAACAAAATAAGGAATTATTACCGAATCATGTTGTCTGCTGGAGAAAGAATCAGTGGAGCAAAGTTTGTCTTAGCACAAGGAGAGAAAACCAGGAGCACTATACTTGCCATGCTAGAAGATTTGGCCACAAAAGAAAGCATGACGTTGAATCAGCTGAAGATGTTCAGTACTTCAGATATTCAAAATCTAAATGAGAAGGTAAGAGTATTAATTAAATAAATAACACCTTTAGAGGCCACTTGTTAATTTATTAATAATAAGATTTGATATACTAGTACCAATTACTGGGGGCGGGGGATGACACAGACGGTCCCTTACATTAGTACATATGTTTTGATGCAGATATGTGGAGTACCAGGAAACTTGCCTTGTGTTGTGGCAGGCTGTGGAGGAGCTTTATGTCATGATAAGCAGGGGAAAAAACATTGTGGTGGTCCAAGTTGTAATGGAGCACTCCCGCTTTCTACAAATGCCATTGGAAAAGCCAGCCAAGCAGCGGTATTATTACATAACTTGACCAGTCAGATACAAGGATCTGAGAATAAGGTACTGTAACGGTGTGCTTCAGTATAGTTTTATTGCATATAAAGCATTCTTGAGCTCTAAAGAGTTTTCAGTCTTTCTCTTGTTTGCAGAATATAACCCTATTTCACAGAAGGAAAACTAAGGCTGGGAGAGAGAGATTTAGGACTTTATCAGACTATCCCTTTAAAGCGTTCTTTTGCAGGCATTAAAAAAAATCCATTTTTATGCCAGTGAAAGAATGCTCGCCCCCGCACTTACCTCTAATCCTGGCAAAGGCAGCTCTGGGATTAGATGAAAGAGTAAGTGAACGGAGCTCCGTTCACTTCCTCCTTTGAAATCCCATGGAATATCACGAGACTTCATCACGTGGGAAATTTTTAAAAACCAAAAATAACACTAATTTTTTAAATCACAAAAACACACTTTAAAACTTACAAGTAACCTGGAGAGGGTAATAAAAAGTGTGTCACTTACTTGGATGTCACGATCTCACCTGGTAGTATTTGCACCAGACCGGCCGCTGATGGGGTAAGTATGAGCGGGGGGGGGGAGAGATGTGAGGTTTAACATGCTGGCTTTGCCGGCAAAAAAACGGCTTAAGCAGTCAATTAAAAAGTACGGGTTTTTAAGGGGACATAACCACAAAAGGGCGACGTCATGTGGTATGCATGCCCTTCCATGGTTATGTAGTGCCATTATAATGCCTTATTCTTTGCATCTGATAAAGTCCTGATAAAGTCCTGAGTATGTAGTGAGAGCCCAGTAGTGAGACCAAGGATGACTAAATCCAAATTCTACCATAGGTCTAGACTTAACTGCCAGTGCTATGATTCTATGATTCAAGGTCAGCCAATGGATTTCCATGGCCAAGCGGGGATTTGAATCCTGGTCTCCAGACTCATGGGGGCTTACTGCACTCCAAATTAAAGCATCAGCACAGCAGAAAGGGTCTGTCTTCCGTGCTGCCTTACTGACAACATCATCATTCTTTTGTTCCGGTCCTGTGGGAGACTGATGTAAAACCATGTCTTTTTGCTAACCAGAAAAACTTGTTAGCAAAAAGATATGGTTTTAGCTTGGTCTCCCACAGGATTAGAATGAAAAAACATCAGAAGAAGAATGACATCATGTGGTAAGGCAGCACAGAAGATGGAATCTTCCTGCTGCGCTGCTGCTTTACTTCAGAGTGCGGTAAAGCCCATAGTCCAACACTAAAACCACTATACCATGATATAGCAGCCATAATTCTTGGTGGACTTAATTTAAAATTATGAAAGCTGCAGGGGTTATAATTATTTTGAATGTTAAACCAGATGCTAGGTAGATTAAAGTTCAGGTTCTAGTTAGGACTAGCATTAGAGTAAGGTAAACGCTTACTTGCTTGCCTTATGGTGAATCCAAGTGCTAAAAATCATGTCCTAAGATTAGATTTAAATTTATCCATCTTGTTTTTCCAGTTCTGGTTCATGGCTAGAATTTAGGCTCCATGTGGGCCTGGAAATCAGAGAGGAGGGTTGAGTGGGATGGAATGATGGGATTATTACTTTCAACATATGTAATTCATTTGGGTATAAGCAATTTACCATGTCAGTAAAAGTTAATCCTAAAAGAATTAGGTCATTATTTACACCCTTAGATTGAAAGTATCAGGAGAATGACTGAGGATACCAAGAAGAAAGCCTCACAGATAAATGGAGATCTGGAAAAAAGTAAAAGTCAAATAGAAGTGGAAGGAGAAAACACCAAATCACTCATCAAGAGACTGAAGAATTTTCTTTTAGGTAACTTTACTGGAAAACTCTTTGATTCTTCCATCCTGAAGATAGCTGGATGTTTGTAGAATAAGTTAGAGGGAACCTTTTAAATATCTGTTTTAGGAAATAAAAACAGCACGTATTTAAACAACTATGCTTAATACTTAGCAATTTTGAGTATCAGAAGTGCAAATATATCATCTCACATACATGTAAGGGGTTTTCTAGTATTTTTATTGTAAGCAAACAGAATACAAAATAAAAGTTACAACAATAAATTTCCATTAGCCTTATAAACTCAGTGTTGATTCCAATGAGAAATAATGGAGATTTTCAGATGGGGCCAAAATGCTGTGTTGCTGCCCCACCACCTCCTCTCCCATTCCTGCAACGAATGGAGGTAAATGTTCATACACTTACCTCCCTTCTGCTCCAGGAATGGGTGTCGTCCCTCCTTGCCCAGCCGGCCGTAAATGCAGCCGTTGTAAGGCTGCCTTTACAACCGGCTGGGGGAAATCCTGCTTGTTCTCACAAGAGAACGAGCGGGAGGGAAATTCACTTTACCCCCCCCCAGCTGTCAAAACACAAAATAAAATTTAAAAATAAATTTAAAATAAAAAAGGAACCCAAGGGGGAGAAGGGTGGCACTTACCTGGCTGTCCCATTGGTGGCCGGAAGTGCCTGCCACAGAGCTCCTCCCCTGTGCCTGTTATTGCAGAACAGGGACAGGGCTCTGTTTCTCACATCCTTGATTCCATGACAGACACAGAAGGGGTGTTCAATTCATGATTGTTCATTGTGAATAGAATATCCCGGGAGCAGCACGGGGCAGGATGGGAGCAGGACAGAAGGGGTTGACGTCGTCTGAATGACAGCCCCTTTCTCAACCCTGTTCCGTGTCTGCCCCGCAGAAAAAGCCCTATTTGAAAATCTCCATAAACAAAGCCATGATAACATTAGCAATAGGCACTTCTATTTCTATACCTCTATTCAGTGCAAAGTACTCCCTAAGTGGTTTACAACATGTTAGCTAATTGCCCCCAACAAGCTGGGTTCTTATTTTATGACCTCAGAAGGATGGAAGGCTGAGTCAACCTTGGAGTCTGTTTTCTGTTTAACTTCTGGGCTTGAGGGGTCGTTTTTGGCAGTGTCCCCCACTGAGGGCTCCAGAAGCAGACAAATGGCTCTTAGACCTGCCACAGTTGCCCATCCATAGTCTAACTAGTACTGGGGCTGGTCCTAATCTGAGCTGTTGAAACTCTCACTGGACAATGGCACAGGATGTTTCCACTCTCTTAAACTGATTTTGTGTGTCCCTCTGCCTGGCCTGCCTCTCTTGGACAACATAAGATGTACTGCTCAAGAGTGGTGAACGGGGTCACATTTGGGGTTTTTAAGTGTTAATAGCCATTATGAAGAGGAGACCATTTGGATCAAGACTGTGAAGCTATTATTAAAAGAGTGATTTACCCTCAACAGTCTCTTACAAAATTCTCCTCTAAAGCTGCAATTTTCTGACAGGATAAATTTCATACATATACCATACAGATACCTTTTGTTGTTTGCTTAGATAAAATTTTATTAACAGCAGTGACCAAAAAGACCAAAAACAAAAAAGCACCAAACCCAAAACAGAGCCGTGCACCACAAAATGCTAAACAGAATTCTCTGTTTTCATTGCTTGGCATATCAGCCTCATGGTGTTAATGTTATGGGTATGAAAGCAGGCAACTCACACGGCTTTTTCCTCACTTTTCCAAGAGGAGAGTGCCCCACCAGAAGACATAGAGAAAGTAGCCAATTATGTCCTGGGCATCAGCTTGCCAGTGACTCCCTATGAGCTAACAAATGTGCTTGACAAACTCAAGAGACTTATGACACACTGTGATGATTCTGCAATATATGAGGATGAGTTAAATACGCATGTGGAAGAGGTGCAGAACCTTCTGGTAAAAGCACAAAAAGCTGAGTAAGTACAATCATCTCTAATTTCTGTCTGTAATATCAAAATCAGTTCTAAATTATAGAAAAGTGTGCTTTTGTTTACACTATGAAGTACAAATTGTTGTTCATTGTTGTGTGCCTGCAAGCCATTTCTGACTTATAGTGTCCCTAAGGCAACCCTATTATGGAGCTTTATTGGTGAGGTTTATTCAGAGACAGTTTGGCATTGCCTTCCTCTGAGACTGAGAGTGTGTGACTTGCCCAAGGTCATTCATAGAATCATAGAATTGCAGAGTTGGAAGAGACCACGAGGGCCATCCAGTCCAACCCCCTGCCATGCAGGAAATCAAGATCAAAGCCTCCCCGACAGATGGCCATCCAGCCTCTGTTTGGAGACCTCCAAAGAAGGTCTTCAGTTGGTTTCCAAATCTGAGGGGGATTTGAAGCTTGGTCTCCCAGGGTCCTAGTCCAGCACTCAAACCACTACACCACATTGGCCCACATACCTACATATTTTCTCCTATATTTACCACAAGGGTGAATCTTCAGTCATCCAGTGGGTAAACTAATGTGCGTCATCTGAATGGTCTGAAGCTGTTTTCTGATAATGACATTCTTCCCTACCCTCTTTCTTCCCTCCAACATCTACGTTTTTACTTTATGCTTCAAGGGACAAAGACCTAGATTTTTTTTGTTTACTTCTTTGTGAAGTTCCATATATTGATGGTGCTGTGTAACAAAACAACAAAACAATCATCATCATCATCTGTGCGTATGTGTCTTGCATAGGGCTAAGACATTAAGCTTGGAGCTAGGATATGCATCTCATGGTAATACTACTGTATGCCACTAGGTGCCAGGCTGTCCTAAGCAGAGACAAACCTGAGAGATTAATTTCTCCACAAAACCTTTAGGTGGCTTTATTGTACTTTCTTCTGTATGCCCCCCCCCAGGTGTTAAGATACTGCACACACACAGAGAGAAATCTTGCTGCCTTTTTTTTTTTTTTTTTTGGTGGGGTGAGGAGGGATGTTACTTTATGGAGAATTGGAAGAAGGGAAGGAGAGAGAGGCAAATGAGAAAGAAATATAGGGACAGACAGTGGTTTGTGCAATGGGTTTCTAACCCCAGTGAAGTTGTTACTTATGCTGGTCATAATTATAATAATGATAATATATTGGTTTCTTGTGTTTCTGAAGTTCTGGATCTTTTTTACACTTAGGAATGTAACAAAAGCTCTTCTAACACCTGATGAACTGATAAGAAACTTAGAAGAAATGGAAAATATTCAAGAGCGAACCAAAGATGATCTTGCAAAGTTAAATGGAAAAATAGAAGAAACTAAAACAAAGATCTCAGAGGTATCTTCTTTTCCAATTAATCTGAGACTTTTGGAAACCTACATTTGTGCAAACAATAAAATCTGATCCATACTTATTCTCTCATACTCTTGGTCTTAGTTTAATTGTTTAAACTAAATATCAAATAATAGATTTCTTTAAAAGCGATTGATGTGTTGCTATCATATCAACATTGGAAAGGAGAGGCTACAACTGTTTGCTTTTGCCTGTACTTACTGGGAAGCGCAAGCTTCTGCCACCTCCTCTCCTCTCCTCCCTGATGTTTGGGTACAAACTACTTTTGCACTTTGAACTCAGTTTGCAGCAACTGAAGTAAATTAAAGACAAAGGGAGAAGAGGGGAGGGGGAGATATAAACTGGGACATTTTAAAATCACTGAAAAAGTGGGATAACAGAGGATTAATCAGGACTGTTCCTGCCAAATTGGGACAGTTGGAGGGTATGCTAGAGTAGACCCCCTGAGAATCAACAGGAACTTGGTACTGTAGTTGCATTTAGACCTGAGATTCTACCCTGCACTCTGTCTTGTTTCATCAATATTTATTAATAATTTACAAATAGGATGATGATGATGGTTTTCTTCTGCAGACTGGGAACCAAACAAAAAGGACTGGTGCTGAATTACAAAACTTTTCAGAAAAACAATCAGAGCTAGAAGATGAAATCATCTCCCTAAAGGCTAAAATGCAGATGAATAGGAAACAAGTAACAAATGCAGGATCAGAAGCAGAAAAAGCAGTGAATCAGGCTACAGCAATGAATAAGGTAAAACGTATCTGTCACATGAGTGAAAAGCAGAAAGGGAATGTCTAATTAAAAGTATAGTAATTTGTTGTTGTTGTTGTTGTTTGCCTTCAAGTTTTTTTCTGAGTTATGGCAACCCTAAGGCAAACCTATTACTCTTACTTATTTACTCTTGTTAAATTCCATTCCATAAAAAGTTAATTGCAAGTAAGTCTGCTGTCATATACTCACCCATCTGAGACTAAGGAGATTATCAGATGTGGCAAATATGACATAATAACGACTCCAAAAGAACGTGAAAAGGCACCCATTTCGCAGGATGTCATGCTATGGCATTATGCTGTTGTCAGGGAACTATTAAATTAACCATTTGTAAGCCACTCTGAGAACCTTTGTGGCTGAAGAGCGGAGTATAAATACTCTAAATAAATAAAAAATAAGCTGTTCTTTTTTATTGATGGTCCAAGCTATCAATTGATCTGCCTTGGCGTTTTTGTCACAGAATTGCTAGTGCCTGAAACTGTGCCCTGTTCTGCCACCGTGATTACAGCATCATGGGTGAGAACATGAAAACTAGGTATGGGACACTCTTTTTATGAACCTCCCCATTTTGCTGGCAAGTTTTTAAGTGTGTTTCAGTGCATGTGTGTTCATTTTGTTTGTTAATTTTGGTGTTTTTAGACTTTTAAGTGCGCTCGTGTTTTCTCGTGAAAACCGTCACGATCACATGCACCTGCGAACACGGAAGTAAACCATGCTAGCGGCTGTGCTCCCATAGTTACGGGGCTGCTTTTTCTCATTATTATGGCAACATGTGACTAAAAAGGGTTGTTACGCTTTAAAATACAGTGGGACAGAAATGCTTTTAGAGGCTCATCTGATAATCTTGTACCTCAGTGGAATCCCCAGCACTGTAAATCTTTCTGATGGAATCAAGATGGTTGGTACAGTCAACTCCCTCTTTTCCATGGTTCTTTTTTAATGTTCAGTTGTTTCAACAGATCTAAATTATAGCTATGTACCACACTTTCAACCCTTAGTCTGTTCTTTTGACCACCGCTGCTGTCTACTCTACTGCTGTTGTTTTCTCCCTCTCAGTTGCTTTGGCACCATCTAGTGTTCAGTCTTTCATTTGCAAGCTAAAACAAACCTGGGTTCCACGTTTCAACCAATTCCATTTTCTGACAGGGCTGCAGTCCTGCCTAACCCATCAGAAAGGCAAGGGCTTCCTATAGATTTAAAGTACCCTCTGTGTATGTGTCTTCAAATTGCCTGTCAACTTATGGTGACCCCATGAATTTCATAAGGTAGTATTCTAGGCTACCCTAAAACCTGCCAAGGCAGCTTACTGTGATAATAAAATATAAGAAATCAACTAAGCACCACAGAACATACAATGCACTTCATAGAATTGCAGAGTTGGAAGAGACCACGAGGGCCATCCAGTCCAACCCCCTGCCATGCAGGAAATCACGATCAAAGCATCCCCGACAGATGGCCATCCAGCCTCTGTTTAAAGACCTCCAAGGAAGGAGACCCCACCTACATTACACATGTACACCTACATTACACATTAGGACCTAATGTAGTATGAAATTGTTCTTGATTCCCATAGTTTTTTCAGTTTCTCTGAGACACCATCCACTAAGGTATTCCTTGGCCCACTCACTTAGAAGGAGGATCCCAGAGAGGCTACAGCAAAACCATGTGTAACACAAGAGTTGTCCCTCAGTATCTTTAGCCTATAACAAGTGTGGCACAGCCCCAGGGGATTTTTGCATACCCCACAGCTTTGGTCTAATTCCCTCTCCAAAATCCCTTTGCCCACTCCAAATGTTGTAGATTTTTTTTAAATTTCCAGGTGAATTTTGCCCCAGAACCAGTCAAACAATGCACCAAGAGGCTTTTGGGAGAAGCTGATTTATTTCAAAATACCCCAAGCTGCCCAGTCTCTAAATTCCACAGGAAGTCAAAACTGAAGTGACTTCTGGTTGCAATTTTCAGCTGATTTACACCTGAAAATGGCATGGCACAATTTGCCATGGGAGTGAGATTTGGCCCTTGGACCCTCTGCACATGCCTGCTCTCTGGCCTATAGCATCATGAGGATACCTAGAATGAACTGCTTGGACAATATTCAGCAGTTGCTCTGGGCACTGAAATATTTTGGGTCAGCAACTGAAACAAAACTTGTGCTATGGTGTGTTTTTTTAAGTACAGCTTGCTTCACTTTCTTTTTGACTTAATTTCACTTTCTTGCACTAAATAAAAAGTTGAATCAGAGAAGAGGAATGGCAGAAGTTCCTACACAGACATGCCCAAAGACATACCTCACATTTTATGAGAGCTACAAACCCTGCTATTTTCTCTGAGATTGTCTGAAATTTTAGACAGAACAGTCCAGGAATTTGAGATAAGACTCTTGTTGGTATCAAAGGCAGGACTGCCAGAAAGGAGGGCTCATACTCCTAATAATTCTGGGAGAAAGTTGCTCATTCAGGGAGCAAAAGCAAATAAGGGCAGGAAACAGCAGGAGCCATGCAACTGTACAAACCAATCAGAGCCTGAGGGAGGGAGTCTGCTTCCTCTCAACCTCTAGACAGGGCCAGATGTTTCTATTTATCTAGAGAGGGAGTGAGGGTTAATGGTCAACTGAGGGGCAGAAGAAAGGAGGATGAGGAGGCAGCGCTGTTGTGAACTGCTGGTCCCTTTATGGGCACAATTCAAAATGCTAGTTATGATCTATAAAGCCCTTTAGAGTTTGGGCCAGGCTGTCTGAAGGACCACATCTCTTAAGATCATTGGCAATGGCCCTTTTCTCAATCCCACCACTATCTCTGACATGTTGGTGGTAACATGGGAGAGGGCTCTCCTTCCATTGGCAAGTGAAAACTTTGATGTTCTGACAAGCCTTTAGAAATTTACTACCAGGGTTTTTAATGGCATGCTGTTTAGTTGATTTTTATCCTTCGTATTTCACATTTTCCATTGTGACTCTATGGTATGTGGCTCTATTTTTTTCAGCCGTGGATAACTGCAACTGTGGCTATTACTTCTGTTGATATGGGTGGTGCCCTGTACATTCTTTTTGTTAGGGATGTGATGACCAAACTGGATAATTAAACAAAATAAGAGACTCTGATTCTGTTCCCTTCACAACTCAGATAACCTGTTGGAAAATATTGTCACATGCGTTATTTGTTGTTGCAGGATTTTGCTAATCTTAAAAAAGAATATGTCAATTTGCAAGAAACACTCAAAACCAAGGGCCTTCCTTTGGCAACTTTAGAGAAAATGAACCAATTGAAAAGGGAGGCAGAGGAGTTGGCTAAAGAAACTGAAGAGAAGATAAAAAGAATAGCAGGTAAGCCTCTTACCCACAAATCAACTGCCAGTAGAGGCCAATCTACCTTGCTTCTGTTCTGTAATATAAACCAAAAGCAGATGTATGATGCATACCTGTATTCCTTCTCACCACAACATATGGAGGGAGAAGGAAATAAACAGAGCTGCCTTGTACCTGAAGATTTAAAGCTCCCATAAAGTAAAGCTCTAGGCAGTAAATGTAAAGAAGCAGAATTTTGATGTTTCAGAAATATCCTAACTGTTAAGAGCTACAGTATTGGACAGTGGAATAGGCTTGTCTTGATTGCTGATGGGCTCTCCGTCATTCAAGGTATTTCATTATTTAAACAATGACTGGATGGCCATATGTAATGAATGCTTTCATTGCAAATCCTATACCAACCAACGGTTGGTGTAGATAATCAGGAAGGTCCCTTCCAGCTTTGAAATGGTATGCTTCTATAACCTTTATGTAGAAGTTGTTACCCAAATTGCGTGGGGTCCGTGGGGACCCACTAGTGTCTAAATATTAATATGGGGAATATTTAATTAGTTCAAATATGGCAACGAGAGGCCAGGTAATGGCAGGATCTTTTGACCTATGTATACTGGTAGCAATGGAGGACACTCTAAGCCAGAACATACAATTAAATGATCTTTATTGGAAACTAATATCAACAGCATTCATGCACACACTGAGGCTTCAAGCAATCACAAAGGCTATCGAAGATAGTAGGAAGCATTGGGATAGAAGAATATAGAGTACAGGGGTTCTCTGGTTGTACGATACCTATTAGGGAGCTCTGGTGGTGCAGTGGTTAAATATCAGTACTGTCAGGGTACTATTGCTTTAAGGGGAAAAGAAAATATTGAAGCAACAAACCACATACTAGCACAGCTGAAATGGATTTGGTCACAGCTCTGGCTAAGCAGAGGACTGAGAGAGAAACACTCCTATATAGTTGAACCACAAGATGCACAGTGTGTGGGTTGGTGTCATAATGAAGAGGAGTGTCGGTATATGTTGGAGATATTGTTGTTAAGATGATGAGGTTTGTTGTATAAATACTTTATTTGTTTACACTGCAACTAAAGATAAATGCCTCCAGATAGCTTTGGATGAACCTTGCAGCCTGTAAGTCTTTTTCTTGCATGTGAAAGTGGATCAGAGCAGTTAAACACCTGCTAGCTGAAGCCTTTGGTCCTGAGTTATTCTTTTTACCCACTCTGCAGTGCAGTACTGCTGATTGGCTACACTTGGGTTAGTTCACCCCCAGGCTGTGCCAGGTATCTCTCAGGAAGAACCCATTTTACAAGCATCAAGGACTCTGCTATCGTTGAATGGATTCATGAATGACTCATCTCCAGGTGTTAACTCTGACCTGAGTATTTGTTTTTGGGAATTTCCAAAGGCCCCTCCCTTGGTTATATGTGACTCCAGCCTAGGTATGTGTGGGTCACTGGTTTATTTGCTAACTACATGGAAGGCCACAGTAAACCAAATTATTAAATATTGCCAATTATTTGATATTCCAAGATGGGGGCTATTAGGTTAGGTAACAAGGTTCCTAAGCAAATAAACTAATGCAAAATGGCTAATTACAAACGATTAGTAATTAATTCCTTTTCCCAGTAGTAACAAAAATATATTGCATGACAACTACAACTGAAAAAGGAATAATGTTGCTCCTTGTATAGTGTAACTTTGACTTTTTAAAGTTAATTTTATATTTACAGGGGTGTGGCCTCAGTACATTAATTAATTTTTAAAAGTAACTGTCCAAGCTGTGGATGAGATTTCCTTCAGGGTAGAAAGCTAGAAAACTATTGATTTTGCATATAGCTGAGTCAGTCAGTAGGATTTTACTTCACTTATGGGGTTTAACACATCACCTTTTTATTTCAGATTTAGAAAAGAAGATACAAGATTTGAACCAGATGAAACAAACTAAAGCCAATCAACTGAAACAACTGGAAGATCAAGTCATCGCCATTAAGAATGAGATTACTGAGCAGGCAAACAAATATGCAACTTGCAAAAGTTAAGAATCTGAAATGACTGGAAATGAAGATTGAACTTTCTGTTGCTATTTTGTAGCTATGAGCATTAACAGATTGTATTATTGTCATAACACTGATGTGGTGTTGTATGATTACTGCAAGCACATGGAGGAATGCCTCTCTTCCAAGGAAACATGCATAGGCTTTGCACACAAGTAGGTGGGAGCAGCATACGAATTAGCTGGATTAAACCAAGTGGTTCATCTAGTCCAGCATTCTAGCATTCAGTGAACTATCCTTTATGAGCCCTGTTGTCAGAGCCAGCCCAACTATTAGGCAGAATGAGGCAGCTGCCCCCATGGCAGAGTCTGCGGGGTGGGGGAGGCAGTAAACCTGGTGTTTTTCTTAGTTATTCTTTTGGAAGACAAAGCTAGGTGTACAACACAGCTCACAGCTCATCCTGTGCTTCCCAAATTAGTCTGCCACAATCAGGTGTCATGGAGAACCCTATCTCATTGCCAGTGTTGAAGTACCAGGGCAGACTCCATTATACATTGGGCCAAGGACTAGTAACATTTCTCAAGCCATACTGACTTCTGATTCACTTATTGAGCATGTAAGCTGAAGGGGAAAATTTGGATTTTGAATGGAGGAGATAAAAAATCTCCCAGTTCTCCTACATAGTTCCAAATGTGTTGTTATAAACACCCTTCTGAAACCTTGGAACAGAGAGCTGCAGGTGGTAAATAAAGTTCTTAGGGCCCCTTTCCTGCCATTTCTCTACTCAAAATTATGTTTGACAAGATTGCTTTTTGCTTATCAAGGGGTTTGATTATGCTTATTTGCATAAAATATTTAAGTTGCTTTTAATTAAAGCTGGAAGTGGATTTAGGAGTAATGGAAGAGATGATCATGTGAGTTGGCCCTTCCTTGTTTAAACTCCACTTCAACTAAGGGTTAGGAAAGCCTTCACATGTTCTGTGTATATTGGTACAACACAAATACAGCTCAATTTCCCCCCAAAAAACTAACCTTTAAAAGGGTCACAAATTATCTGTTCTCAAGAAAGGACACATATTTCCTACAGTGTACACACTTACATCTTACCAATATGTCCTTTTGTTGGTGTCACTAGGAGTGAAAGCTTGGGATGAACTGTGTTTCTTGGTACTCATTCAGTATCGAAAATAAGAGGGAACCATATCTGGGTCAGAGAAGTGCCCAGTGATGTTAGTACTCCAGGATCCCATGGAACTTATTCTTACATTATGCTTCATTTCACTGCTGCTTCTCAATGTATCATTTGCAGGCCTGAGAATCATATGGTATTGTGCTGCTACAGTACATCATTATTTGCAAACTAAAAGTCTGGGTTATTTCACATACACTAGATGGCAGCATGTTGCTATTTCAAAATTCACACACCCCACCCCATTTGTAGGACCCACAAACAGATTGTTGTTGAGTGCTTTCAAGTCATTTCTGATTTAAGGCAACACTAAGGCAAACCTATCACAGGGTTTTCTTGGCAAGATTTATTCAGATGGGGTTTGCCTTTGCCTACCTTTGAGGTTGAGAGAGTGTGGCTTACCAAAAGTCACCCAGTGAGTTTCCATGTCCAGAGATTCAAACCCTGGTCTCCAGAGTCATAGTCCAACACTCAAACCACCTACACTATGCTGGTATAGGTGGTTTGATTAATACAATAATCAAACAGATCAATTATTCCTTTAAAATCATTTTTAAAAAACTAAAAACTCTTTTATCATAGAGTCAGAATGGGGGGAAAAACCAGGTGTGTTGCTGTATATAAAGGCATATAACCTATAAACATGTATTGGTGCAATCATTACTAAGAATAAATGATATCAGAAGGGGTAATCAGAAGTTTGATGGACTTGGCAGCAAAACATAACAAGGCAAGGGAGAGCTTGGCCCATTCCTGTGGCTATAAACTCAGAACTGGATGAGCCATTTCAAGTTAAAAAGCATATTGTGTACCCACACCCAGGACCGGTTTAAGGAATTTTGGGGCCCCCTGCAATGCTTTATTTTGGGGGCCCCATATGTTTATCTCAGGTCAGTGTAACCTAACCTATTCACAATACAGGATGCTCAGATTACAGTAGGACCCCTGTATCCATGGATTCATTATCCATGGGACACAAAACAGCACAACTACCATAGAGTCTTCCTAGAAAACCTTTGTCAGATAAGGAGGTCAGCAGGGGGGGCCCCTTGACCTTGGGGCCCCCTGCCAATGTTGATTTGGCAGACTGGTTAAACCGGCCCTACCCACACACCCTCACACTCATATGTTGGCTGCATATTGTAAGGATGCAATATGTATTCAATGATACAGAAATTATCTGTGCGTGATGACATGTGTCTGGTGGTGTCTTCAGGTATCCTTTATAAATCTGATTGGACAGCTTTCATCTTACATGCAGAATTAGGTGCAGTTTTAAGGCACGCACACACACATTTTAACAGTAGGCCTAGTTTTGTCCACTGTGGTTAGCAGTGGCTTTCTTTATTCTCAGGCAAAAGGCAATCACCTGTTACCCGATCCTTTTAACTATAGCTCCCAGGGTCTGAACCTGGGATCTTCAGCATGCAAAGCATGGTCTCTCCCACTGAGAGATACACCCTTCCTCAGTGGGTTACCAACCAATACTGGGATCTTAAAATCCAACAAACAAGTTTCTGCCATAATTCACCAGATTATGGATGCCGATGATGTTTCTGCTCCGTCTCCAGTGCTGATTTGCCATATTTGACTCGCCTCCCCAGACTCAGCCCTCTGACTCTGCTAAAGGAATTGTCATATTTGAAATTATAGGTTGGTAGCCATTGGAAATGGGAGTTTGAGAACTTAATGTTCCATTGGACTTTTTCAGATGCCCTAAAACCCATCAGGGGAGGGCGGGAGAGGTATGCGGCTATCCGGCGGCAGGGGGTCAGTTTTGGAAGATGCCGTTCCCCTCCCATCGTCATCTGTGTTGCTTACGTGTTCGGTCTATTGCAAACGCACCACTTTTACTAACGAAAAACTTCTGTGAGTAAAAAATGGTGCGTTTGCAATAGATTGAACACAGAAGTAACACGGACGATGAGGGGAGGGGAATAGCGTCATCCGAAACTGACCCCCTGCCACGGGATAGCCACGCACCTCTCCCACCCTCCCCTGATGGGTTTTAGGGCATCTGGAAAAGTCCATTGTTTGCAGTTGTTGTTGTGTGCCTTCAAGTCATTTCTGACTTATGGTGACCCTGTCACAGGGCTTTCTGAGGCCTGAGAGTGTGTGACTGGCCCAAGGTCACCCAGTGGGCTTTCATGGATGGGATTTGAGCCCTGGTCTCCAGAGTTGTAGTCCAACACTCAAACCACTACGCCACACTGGCTCCTATTATTTACAGTAGGTAGGTCCCATTTAAACTTTAATCAGATAGAAGGCAGCATCCCTTTTAGTGGCTCTTGTAGTGGTGCGTTTGAAATTACAATTTCAGGAATGCCACTGAAACTACAGGTATCCTACTTCTCATAAAAATATATTAACATCAGCCCAGAAAGTGTAGGTTTTCTGATTCATCTCAGCTCAAAATAATTTATGCCACTGAGAAGCTGGAATTTCCTGTGGGATAGGAAAGCCGCATGCTGTCCTGGCTCTTGTTCTGACTTGGCTTTTAATTTGAAATCATTATCATAGCTCTAGACTTGTTGAGAAATGAGTTGCCCCGTTGATGGTGATCCTTTCCAGCAAACAGATTTTGTGCTTAGATTATCAGGCTGCCAGATGTAGAACTGAGAGAGTTATAAATGTTTCCTTCCTCCTACAAGCCATAATGTTGAGAATGTTGTCTGAAGCATTCCTAAACTGCTGGTAAGCTAAGGGTTTGCTCCTGGAAAGATAAAAGATTCACAGTGCAGCCCTGGTGGTTCTATGAGCTAAGATAGTAGTAGTCTCATTTATAGTCAGTGAAAAAGGAATTTATGGCAGGCATGGGCATACATTGTGCTGCCTAAATACCCTAAAGGCACCAGAGCCAGTCTTATCTTGGAAGCCAAGCAAGGTCAGCCCTGGTTAGTGCTTGGCTGGGAGACTGTCAATGAATACCAGGTGTGTGTGTGTGTGTGTGCCTTCAAGTCACCTGTCAACTTCTGGTGACCCCATGAATTTCATTGAGTTTTCTTAGGCAAGGCACTCAGAAATGGTTTTTGCCAGTTCCTTCCTCTGAAATATAGTCTACAGTACCACATATTCATTGGTGGTCTCCCTTTCAAGAACTAGCCTGGGCTGGCCCAGCTTAGTTTCCAAGATAAGACAAGATCTGGTGCCTTTATGGTATCTAGGTCCCAAATACTGGGTGCTGTAGGCTATATTTCAGAGGTGGGAACTGGCAAAACCACCTCTGAGTATTCCTTGCCCAAGAAAACCCTATGAAATTCATGGCATTGCCATAAGTTGACAGGCAACTTGAAGGCACGTGCGCACACACATGGACATACATTAAATTTAGTTGGAAAGCATTCTGATATGTCCCCCCCACCCACCCAGGATGATAGACAATGTACATTTGTTGCAAAAGCTATGGAACACAACTCTGGTTGCATCTATTAAAGCATTATCAGCACAGGAATGCAATAAATGTGTGGTTTAAACTTTACTGCATATTTTCCATTTAAAAAAAAATCTGTATAAAAGATTCCCTTCCAAATTACTATCTGGAAACACTTGCAGCCTGAGGCGTGCATGTTTCCTGAACATATATAACAGAATTGCAGCTTTAATCAGTAAATTAGTCCATTAAAACTATAATTGAGAAATCAGTAGTGACAAATTTTAAGGGTGCAAATTATGTCAGCTATTTATTGTTCAGGTTAGTCTGGAGTGCTACTGTTACAAACAAATACTTTTAAGAACAGCCATTCTCACCAAGAGATAGTCATTTTTTAGCAAGCTAAAATCAGTCCCAGACACATTTACATATGGATCTTTTACAAGTAAAAGGTGGAACAGGATTGCATCATGATTCAACCAACTGTTTTATGTGGTCTAAGATAGACAAAGAGCAAAAGGTTCCTTTTGAAAGTAGTTTTCCCTCTCTCCCTCTCAGTTCTGTAATGGATTTTTTTTTAAAGGAAAAAGTTGGAAGAAATGATGGAAGAACATAGGAGGTTACAATACAAGTGAAGCACAACAAGGCTGGGACCTTCTCCCCACTAGCACCTTCAGTAAAATTCCATGAATAAGTCAGGGCCATTGCATAACAAAAATTGTATCTGGAAAGCAGTTATATTGAAGTGTTCTGAGAGAAATATGTTTTACAACTAAACTGTCTTTATTCTAGCTAATTGGGTGTAATATGTACCTATGTGCTGGTAGGGTCAGGGTCAAGCACTATTATTTAATCTAACCAAAAAGGCCTTTAACATTTCAGTTTCTGAAACATAGAATGTCAGACTATGTCCTAAATCTGACTGTGAGTCCCAGTTAGAATAGATCTGTTGAATCAGTTGCTGAATGGTAAATCAACACTTACCGGTATGTAACTCCCATTGATTTAATTGTCTACTTTAGCTGGGAGTACCGACTGCATTTAGACTTAGATCTATTAATTCTAAGAATGATATCCTGTTGCTGGATAAAATGAGATAGTTTGTCCTTAGAAAGGAGGGCCATTGCAATCTATAGTGTTACCTGTTTACATACGGGCTAAGCTGATAGTGTTTTCACTATCATTGGTGTATGACTCCCTTTCTCACTTACTATGCTTCAGGAATGCCAGGCCTGTGGCCCAGCAGATAATTTTGGCCTACAGCTCCTATATGTCACACCCAGCAAGGCCAGTGGTAAAGGATTGTGGGAGCTGCACTCAAAATCATCTGGAAAGACAAAAATGCCCCGTCACTGCTATATTTGTTCCATATTGTGGCCCTAACACATATTTTCAGCTTGCAAATCAGTTTCACCACCAATACACATTCTTCAGGTGTGTTCACAAATGACACTAACAACCTTCTCTTGAGTAAATGGCACCTGAGAATTTATATTAATGCCATTAATAACATGAAAATTGTTGTCAATGGGACATAGACTACAGAATGTAAATTGAAGGTTTTCCATTTGTTTTATACACCAGTTTAAGGGCTTGTCTATATGGCGAAAATACTCCTCATAGAATTTCAGAATACCTTTTGTCCCAATGGGATCCCACATCATTTTACCATATTCGGAAAGAAGGGGAGGGCAAAACCTCCAAATACTCTGTTGGAAAAGCCTTTGCAGCTTTTCCCATTTTTTAAAAAAATCCCAAAGGAAATTTACATTCCCACTCATTGGGACAACCAATTTGCTTTGCTGTGCATTCCCGATAAGAGCAGAAGTAGAAGTACAGCCCTGGTGGTACAGTGGTTAAATGCCAGTCCTGCAAGCCACCACGTTGCAAGTCCGATTCCAGAGGGCTCCAAGGTTCACTCAGCCTTCCATCTTTTCGTAAGTCAGTAAAATGAGTACCCGGCTTGTGGGGGCAACTACCTAACACACATTGGAAACTGCTTAATGCAGTGTAGATGGGTAAATGGCTATTGCTTAAAACAATTTGTAAGCTGCACTGATAGCCTTCTGGCTGAAGAGCGGGGTATAAATAAATAAATAAATAAATAAAGCTGATTGGCCAGACATGTGCAGGGCAAGAACTCTCCTACAGCAGCACATTTCAAATGAGTTGATTGTGTATTCCTGATGTCAGGGGGTTGGACTGGATGGCCTTTGAGGTCTCTTCCAACTCTATGATTCTATGATTCTAAGTGCCTGGAACCGCCATGTTGGATTTTTGCCATAGCGATCCTGTGCTGAGGTAATGAAACAGCCTCTTCCCCTTTTTACGTTCATTTAAGCAGAAGATCACACTTCCCCATCTTGGATATGCTTTTAAAAAATACTGTTTGGTGGCAGCAACCAGTGACAAAAAAAAAATGTAATTCACTGGGGCTCACCTTGATTCACAGGCATGCCTGTTTGAACAACAAATGTGTATGGCTTTGCATACCTGCACTCTTGAAAAAAAAAAGTGGAGACAAATGAAAGCTGCTGAGAATTGTACTTAGCATCAATCCACATTTTATTGCCTCGTCTAGACAAGCCCTAAGTCTCAGGTACGAAAACTGTAGACAGCTGGTGAGTAGAAACTCACTTAGTTAATGTTATTTCAGATTAGCAAGAAGGCTTTTTACATACCTCCCAATGAATTTTAGTTCCCATGAATGGTCAATCTCCTTTTGAAAAAGAGAGTAAGCAAACAAGGACACAACTGCCTTTTCTTTTCTAGGTAGCAAGGCTACCACTTTTAAACCAGAGAGTTGTGGATTACCCTGCAAACCTAAAACATTGTTAAATGCATGTTATGAACTGATTTTCTGGAGGCACCTCATTCGACTTCAGGGATAGGAACTGTCTACCTCCCCAGATGTTCCTGAAGTGCATTTCCTACCTTTGGCTAGGCTGGCTAAGGCTGCTGGAAGTTGCAGTTCAACAGCTGGAAGGCTGCACAATTCCCATCCCTGAAACAGAAAAAAAGCCAAGGTGCTTAAAAAGAAAGAGAGGGGGGCATCCTTATATAAAACATTCTCATGACCTTTCAGATGACCTAGTGCTTTTGAGACCTCCTGGGTTAGAATTTTTGAACACCTGGTGTTAGCTATCTGAAAGTTCTTTCACACACAATAACTTCCAGGGCCCACACATATTTTCCCCCCAATTATAAATCTTGCCTCTCCCTGTTAATTCCCAGGAAGCATCAATAGTCACAGCAGGAGGGAAATGCTTTCATCTTACACAACACTTTACTTACCAACATTTATTTACCCATGTACTTCTTTCCCTTCTGCAATGCCCAAACCTCTTGGCCTAATGATTAAACCCACATGCTTCTTTCTGGAGCCTGGGGAGTTTAATAATTAGGTCAAATGAGTGGGAGGAGAGGCTGGGAAGTGGCTACCAGATCCACACAGCCATTCTCTCAGCCCTGCATCTCCATTCCCACATTGATTGATGAGGAAGCAAGGGAGATTATTTTTTAAAAACACACACTGCAATAATAAATTCCTTCACCTTCTCACCAACAACTCCTCCTATCCCCACACAAAAACATGTGAAAAGAAGAGGGAAAATATATAAAAATACACTCTAGAATAATGTTTAGTAGAGCTATGTATGGGACTTAAGTTTATATGCAGATATCTAGGATTCATTTTTGGCTTCTTGGCATCTCAGCACCCCCCAAAGCCCTGGCCCACCATATGATATAATTTCTGCAGGCAAGCAAGTAGCTGCCATTTTTGTTTCAGAATGTTTTCCACATGGCAGTTAAAGTGGCATCATAGTGCTATAATTCTATAGTGTGAAACAGTCCCCAGAAGGAATTTCCATTGTACTGAATGAAGTTTATTTCCACAGAAAGGGTGTGTGCATAGAACTGCAGCCTGCTATTACAGTTGGCCCTCCCTATCCACGGATTCTTTATCCATGGATTCAACTGGCTTGGGGGAAAAAAATAATCCGAAAAGCAATCCTTTATTTTTCCATTTTATATAAGGACAACATTTAACTATGCCATTGCATATAATGGGACCTGAGCATCCACGGACTTGGCTATCCTCGGGGAGGGGTGCCCTGAAACCAAACACCAGATACCAAGGGGCCGTTGTGTTATCTAAGTAAGAGTATACACTCATTGCTTTCAACAGTATGGTAGTGCTTTCAAGACCACTTGAAAGCATGCCCCAAAGACATGCAAATGGAGTAGGTAGCAATGGAAGAAAGACTGGCCAGAATGTCCAGTCACCTTGCTAACTTCACAGGGTTTTTCTTAGGCAAGGACTATGGTACTCAAAGGTGGTTCATCCTCTGTAATATAGCTTACAGCAGCTGGTATTCATTGGTGGTCTTCCATCCAAGTACTAATCAGAGCTGACACCACTTAGCTTCCAAGATCAGACAGTATCTTGCACAAATAATGGAGTTCCTTACATATTTCTGACTCCTACAATAATGACATTTTTATCAAACAGCTAAACTGCAGAAGAACAATTTGTTATTAATCTTATAGTAAAATCCTCTATGTCTTGTGTCTTGAGGTTAATGTAGGATGAGATTTCATTGGCAAAACCTCCCTGAGAAAGCAGGATCTTCTACGTGGTCTCTGTGAATACACACAGTTGGGTAATTCCTGCGCCTGCACAGAGCACTCAGAACTCTCTAGAATCGCTAGGTAGATTTTTGGCTGTAGCCCCACCCACCCTAACGATCACTCTGAGGCGGTTACTGCACATTCCCCTCAGTTCCTTATCATCCGCCGCATTAGCAGCATGCTATGGAACTTCGCTCTTACAGCTCACTTATTTTCGGTTTTGACAAGGTTTTTTCTAACGGTTCACAGCTTCTTCTCTGGTGATTTGGATTGTTTGTTGGATCGGACTGATTTTTGGCTTGATTCTGGACAGGATAACTTCTTCTGGATTGGCGACTTGGCTTGACTTTGGACTTGTGAGGGAAAAAAATGGCTTCTAAAATGGCAGCCTTTAAACATTGTGAAATTTGCCAGGCTAAATTGCCTAATTCTGATGGGCACTCAAAATGTTTAATTTTGGGAGGGGGGGAAGCTCATAACATGGAATCCTGTCCACATTGTAAAGCCTTCACCCTAAAGGCGAGGAAACAAAGAATGACGCACCTCCGTTCCTTTTTTTATGAACGTGCGCTTGTGCCCTATACTGCTCCTCCAACTACTGTAGTAGAGTCCGTTACAAAGGCATCTTCATCAGCTTCGGTGACTAGTTCCACCTCCAGTTGGAAGCGAGGATGTTCTGTTTCGAGGAGCCCATCCAAAAAAAGTAGACCTCGGTCCCGAAGTCCAGCCAGGGGCGAGACTGGAGATGATGTCGTGTCCCGGGCTCAAAACCACAACTTGCTAGCCCTTTGGTATCGAAAGATCAACATTGAGATAAAGAACAGTCGAAATCGAGGAGCGTCTCTGTTTTGAGTGGGGATAGGATGTCTACACATGAAAAAAGACATTCTTCATCAAGACCATCTAATTCTGGTAAACAGAGGGATTCTTCTGCTTCGTCCAATGTGGAAAAATCAAAGAAGAAAAAGAAGAAGACTAAGCACTCTTCCCCAAGATTGACATCATCGAAAACTACTCAGAAACAGTCATCTAAAAGGCGGGAAAAAGAGTGCTCGGTGACTCCTCAACCTTCTCCGACACCATCAGTTGAGATGGTTAATGTAGAGGTGCAGCAATTATCCGAAGGGGAAATCCTGTCTTCACCCCACGGCAAGGCTCACTCTCCCCTTCTCGTAGTGTCGAGGGAGGAGCTGTTAACTGGAGAGGTTGTTACAACTCGGCCGATAGTAGCATATACTCAGTCTTTACCTTCCACCTCGCGACCTCCACTCACTCCACCATACCAATCTTTTGATACCATACCGTCCTATACTGCGTTCGATCTTACAGTAGCTCTAGCTGGATTCCCATCTCCTCCACTGCTGACACATGTTGCTATGCCAGGCCATGCAGGGGCATCTAATCTAACTACTGAGAGGGGTAGCTTATATTTTCAGTCACCTCCAAGTCTATCCTATCATGTTCCAGATCATTCAGTTGTGAGGAAATCTGTTTTAAGGGACACTGAGAGCCAGGTTATTCCGTCTCGAGTTTGTCATTATGACATTCCAGCGGATGTGAGACCTCCATCCCGTCCGTTGCCTCCTGTACCAGTGGATGTACCATCCTGTCCATTGCCTCCTGAACTGATGGATGTACCTCCACCACCTCCACACCGTACTGAGTCGTTATGGCATTGATCAGAATCTTCTTCTCCTTCTTCTTCTTCTTCTGAAGAGAGTGACTATCACTACATTCCAATGATGCCATCACCCCCTCCAGACCTGTTGGATGATGATTCTTCCTCACCTACAGATGACATAAGATCCTACTCTGAACAAATGGTCAGAATAGCTCATGCTTTGGACATCAAGGTGGAGGAAAAACAGTCAGATCCCATCGATCCTATTTACCACCGTATAAAATCAAAGGCTCCACCGGTACCGAATATTCCTATTCTACCTTCACTGCTTAAACTTATACTAGGTACTTGGGAGAATCCATCATCTTTGCCTCCAACGTCAAGGAGAATTGATCAGTTTTATCGTATTGCTGGGGATGATATTTCATGATCGAAGGAAAATCCTAAACCTAATTCTGTGATTGTTGAAGCATCCCAACGTAGAAAGCAACGACGTTCTCAATATACCCCTGCAGACCCTGAAGGTCGTAAACTATACATTTTGGGTAAAAAATTCTACTCTTCAGCTGTCCTCACTTTTTGGATCTCTAATTATGAGGCATGTATGGGGGCATATCAGCAGGTGTTGTGGGATAGAATGTCACCTTTCCTCCAGGATCTGCCTGAGGATCAGAAGAGAATTGCACTGGCTATTCAAAAGGAGGCTCAAAATCTTGCTGGATAGCAAATGAATTCTGCACGACATGTGGCAGACTGTGCTGCAAAATCTATTGCTGGTTCCGTATCCTTGAGAAGGCATGCCTGGTTGAGATCTTCAGGTTTAACACCACAAGCTTGCTCAACAATTGAAGATATGCCGTTCGATTATGCAGGACTTTTTAACCAGTCGACAGATGAGAAGTTAGAATTCACCCAGAAAATGAGAAACACAGCACGAAAATATGGTATGCCCTCATTGCCTATGAGATATAAAAGCCGATCGGGGTGGCAGGGGTTTCAACAACAGTATCAATAAAGAAAGAGTTATGGACAACAATCTACCCAACGTCAGAGATTTTCGTCACAGTCTTCTGGTGCCTCGGTGAGATCTCAGACAGCTGCTGTTCGGTATAGATCAAGTACCAAGAAACGTCCTACTGATCAGTCTAAATGCCGTTTCTGACCTGTTAATCCACCTTTTGTTTTGTAGACACTATACTTTGGAGATCGCCTGTCACAGTTTCATGCTGTTTGGGCCAACATAACAACAGCTCAATGGGTACTCTGTATCATAAGAACTGGATACTGGATAGAATTCGAGGAGTACCCCCTGACAGGTCGAATTCGAGAAACTTCTCCATCACCATCTCTCCTCGAAGAAATTCAGTCTCTGCTTCAGAAAGGAGCAATTGAGCCCGTGAACACGAACTGCAAAATCCATTGCTTTTTTTCGAGGTATTTCCTGGTGACCAAGAAGGACGGTGGTCTCAGGCCTATCCTAGATCTTCAAGGTGTCAATGCATACATCAGACCAAAGAGATTCCGGATGGTTACGCTTGCATCTATTCTCCCTCTTCTGCGAAAAGGAGATTGGTATGCGACAATCGACCTGAAAGATGCTTATTTCCATGTTGGTATCCACCCATGTCACCGAAGATTCCTAGTTTTCAAGTTGGAGAGGTTGCCTTCCAGTTTCGTGTTCTTCCATTTGGCCTGGCGACGGCCCCAAGAGTCTTTACCAAGTGTATGGCGGTGGTTGCTGCATTCTTAAGACAGCAGGGTGTCATTGTCTACCCATATATAGACGATTGGCTTCTTGTGTCGGATTCCCGTGCTCATCTGATTGACGATATTGCCTTCACCCTCACTCTCCTAAGATCTCTTGGCCTCATTGTGAACTTCGACAGATCCAACTTCGAACCCTCTCAAAAAGTGCAGTTCATCGGGATTCACGGACTGCTACGGCTTACCTTCCAGAGGCCCGTTTCGAGGGTTTGAAATGCTTACTGTACCGATGTCGGTGGTCCAGATGGCTATCGGCTCATGCTGTTCAAGTACTCTTGGGACATATGGCCTCGACGGTTGCAGTGACACCTTTAGTGAGGCTTTGGTTTTGACCTCTTCAGACCTGGTTTCTCTCCAAGTTCGACCTGATGGGGGACCAACCCAGCAAAATGCTTACCATGCTGAGGTCGATGAAGAGATCATGGACTGGTGGCTGGTACCAAAGCTAGTGCTAGCGGGTATGCCGTATCACCTTCCAGATCCCCAAGTCACAATCACAACAGATGCCTCTATGACAGGATGGGGAGCGCATCTGGATCACTATGCAGTTCAAGGAACTTGGTCAGTACAAGAGGCAAAGCTGCACATAAATGTCTTGGAGCTTCTGGCAGTACAGAAGGCCCTCGTCTCTTTTGAGCTACTGGTGGAAGGGAAGTCAGTGATGATTGTTACCGACAACACAACAGTGATGTATTATTTGAACAAGCAGGGAGGGACAAGATCCTCCACGTTACTTATGATCACAGTAGAAATCTGGAACTGGTGTGTATAGAGGAATGTTTATCTACAATCAATACATCTACCTGGCAAAGAGAGCATTCTTGCCAACGGACTCAGCCGATCGAATTCAAGTGTATACGAATGGATGTTGCACCGTACTGAGGTCTCTCTTCTGTTTTTGACATTGGGGATATCTAAAGATAGATCTATTTGCATCAAAGGTCAACGCACAGTGTCGACAATTTTGCACTCGAATTCGTCAGAAGGGCTTATTAGGGAATGCCTTTCAGTACCGATGGAAAGGACCTCTGCTCTATCTATTCCCACCATTTCCTTTGCTCACAAAGACTGTGTCCAAACTTCATTGGGACAGATTGGATGCTATTCTGATTGCTCCATGGTGGCCCTGTCAACCATGGTTCAGCCCTCTCATTCGTTTGGCTCACTGCCGGTACCGTCACCTTCCATCCCATCCAGACCTCTTGACCATGCAGGGCGGGAAGATCTGCTACCTGGACTTGAAAACACTGAGACTGACAGCATGGAAAATCATCCCGTAGATCTTCCCGGTACCGTGACTGATACTGATGACATGAGGAACCATCCCACAGGACATCTCGATACCGTGTCTGAAACCGATGTTACGAAGAATCGTCCTGCAGGTCTCTCTGGTACTGTGTCTGAATCTGACGGCAAGGAGAATCATCCCGCAGGTTTTCTCGGAACTGTATCTAACCAAATAGGTGATCAAGTTGTTTTGTCAGATGGAGTTCAGAGAATAATTTCAGCTTCTCTCTGTAAGTCTACTAAGAAGTCATATGCATACAAATGGAGGAAGTTTCAAGGGGTTTTTTTTAGCAGAGAAGGATCTGTTGTTGACTGCTGTGGATGTATCATCTGTGTTAGAGTTCTTGTTACATTTGTCTAGTTCTGGACTTTCATTTTCCTCATTGAAATGTTATTTGTCAACCATTTCTAAGGAGCTACAGGCTATCCATCCCCTTTCAGGGATCCTTTGGTCAAGAAAATGCTACGTGGTTATTTGAATATGCATTTGCCCGTGAAGGAACCGACACCAGGGTGGAGTCTTGAGCTAGTACTATCGCAACTATCTAGGGGCCCATTTGAACCAATGGCTAGATGTGATTTACACCTGCTGTCATGGAAGACAGCGTTCTTGGTAGCAATCACATCTGCAAGAAGAGCAGGCAAACTATGTGCTTTGAGATCTGATTTTCCATACCTTGTGTTTCACAAACATAAGGTGGTACTTAAGCCTGATATATCCTTTCTACCTAAAGTGGTTTCTGCCTTTCATCTTAATGAACCAATAGTCTTGCCAACCCTGATGCAGAATCCTTCTGACAACTTTGAAAGAACACTTCATAGCCTGGATGTTAGAAGAGCTTTGGCTTTTTACACAGAACAAACATCTTCATTTAGAAAGACTTCCAAATTGTTTGTTGCATATGGACATAACAAGAAAGGCGAATCTATCACTCCACAAAGACTGTCTAAGTGGGTGGTGGCTACCATTAAGTTATGTTACGAACTTGCAAAAAAACCTCTGCCTATAACAATTAGAGGGCATTCTACAAGATCAGTTTCCTCCTCTTCTGCGTTTATGGCAGGTGTCTCTCTGGAGGCTGTTTGCAGGTCTGCAACATGGTCTTCCCCTTTAACCTTTATTTCTCATTATAGGTTGGACACAAGATCCAGGAAGGAGGCTGTGTTTGGAAAGGCCGTGCTCCTTTCAACTATTCAGTGATGTTGAGGGGCTGCTGTAATAACATTTGCTTGTATTGAGGTGTTACATCTGCACACCGGCTCTGGGTATATTTTATTACTGTTGCAATGTTTATGCAATTGAAATTGGCATAGGCTTGCTTGGCCATGTTTACTGAACTTTTACAGGTTTTTTTTTTTAAAAAAGTGGTATTTGATTTGTTATGTGCTAATACACTTAGTGTATATTTGTTTACCTTGACTTGTTTGTGTTTTATTTATGTTAAGATGGTTGACAAACATGACATACCCGCCTCCAGGGTCTAAGCTAGCTAATCTACCCAACTATGTGTATTCACAGAGACAACGAAGATGGTCAGGTTGCTTACCTGTAACCATAGATCTTCAAGTGGTCTTCTGTGAATTCACACAGACCTGCCCATCCTCCCCTCTCTGTCATGTTTTTTTTTTTTCAAAAATTACTAGGGTGCTGCTGTTTGCAGTGTCCTTATTGGAACTGAGGAGAATGTGCAGTAACCGCTTCAGAGCGACCGTTAGGGTGGGCGGGGCTACCGCCAAAAATCTATCTAGCAATTCTAGAGCGTTCCGAGTGCTCTGTGCAGACGCAGGAATTACCCAACTGTGTGAATTCACAGAAGACCACTCAAAGATCTATGGTTACAGGTAAGCAACCTGACCTCCTGCTTCAAAACCCATAATGTACTCTCAGGAGTAAGCCCTGTTTCCCTTTGCTATTATACTAGGTACATTTGCTTAAGACTGTGCATCTAGGGAGATTTTCAGACCTGCAAAAATTCATGTCTGCCGCGCGAGCAGCCTCCCGAAACTTCTGCGCGGCAAGGGTCTTCTTCGGACGACGCTGTGCCTCTTGCGAAACCGTCCATGTCACTTCCGTGAAGCTTCGGACGGCTCGGCGCAATATTTCAATCACGGAGGTTGCCCGAGATTGAAATATGGCGCCGAGCCGTCCGAAGCTTCACGGAAGTGACACGGACAGTTTCGCAAGAGGCACAGCGTCGTCCGAAGAAGACCCTTGCCGCGCAGCAGTTTCGGGAGGCTGCTCGCGCGGCAGACATGAATTTTTGCAGGTCTGAAAATCTCCTAGGATAGACACCTTTAAGCAGCACCTCAAAAACTATTACCCAAAGGCTTTCACAGTATTCCACTGCTCCTTGACAACTTAATAGATTTAAAAACTTTAGATTTTAAAGCACCACAAAGGTGTGTGTGTTTTGTTTTTGTTTTTTGCTGCAATAGACTAATACAGCTTCTCCTCCAGAAAATGACTAAGATTGAGCTATAAATTTGTAGCCTTGAAGGCGCCAGTGAGTTATGTTGAGCTATCTTCATCAAATAGACTGTTACCATCTATTACCATCATCTGCTGTGCTTTTAAAAATAGTGTAAGGAAAAGAAATCTTACCCTTAGTTCAGTTTTTAATGATCCTTGCCCTCCTACTTAAAGGGTTAACTAGCCTTGCCTGTCTTAAGAGTCTTCTTTTCTTTCTAATGACTCACCTATCACAAATGGGTGATTGCCGTTCCCCCAGGCTGTAAACATCCTCTGGACACTAGATTTTCCTTGGGTTTTTTTCCAGGCTGTGAGCCCATGTTGTGGAATAGTTTCTTTCTGATGTTTGCCTGCATCTGTGGCTGACATCTTCAGAGAATGGTTGGGTAGGAGTGTGTGTGTGGAGTTTATATACAGTATTGTGAACCCCTGTTGGGGAGTATATGTAAATTTGTGTAATTGAATGGTTAGTTTCTGGGTATAGAAATGCAAGGATGATTAGTGTCTGACTTCACACCCTCTGTATCCAGAGGGCAGACCCTTCTCCCACTGGTACATTGTCTCACCATATTTGGGTGTGGGCATGGGCAAGGAAAGGCTAAATTGTTTTACTTTTTAAAAAAAACAAAAACAAAATAAATCAGAATTTTGGCATATCTCCAAAATGGCTTGCATATACAATTACCTAGATATTAACATTAAAATGTTCTATCAATAGTTACACAAACTGCAGGCTGTTAACTTAGAGGAAGTGGTTGGTAGCATAAGCTTTCATAGACTAAGAGTGCATCTACATCATAGGAATAATGCAGTTTGACACCACTTTAAGTGCTGTAGCTCCATCCTATGGAATCCTGGGATTTGCAGTTTTGCAAGGCCTTTATCCTTCTCTGCCAAAGCATGCCTCACAAAACTACAAATCCCAGGCTTCTGTAGGATGGTGTCATGGCAGTTAAAGTACTGTCAAATTGTATTATTTCTACAGTGTAGATGCACCCTAAGTCTATTTCATCAGAGGCAAGCTTTATTTGGCAAGTAGAATCGTAGAGTTGGAAAAGAGCACAAGGGCCATCAAGTCCAACCCCCTGCCATGCAGAATACACAATCAAATCATTCCTGACAGATGGCCATCCAGCCTCTGTTTAAAAACCTCCAAAGAAGGAGATTCCACCACACTCTGAGGCAGTGTATTCCACTTCCGAATAGCTCTTACTGGGCTGACTTCCATCAATGCAAGATTTTGAATTACTCTTTATTATCTATTGAACACTTATTGAAGTGTTCAGTATAGTTTGAAAACTTCCTCCATCTTACACCAAGAGTGGGCAGCTGCGGGAGAAGCAGGGGCCAATTTTTTGTCCCTGTGTACCTTTGAACAGCCACATTTGTGCATCACCAAGAAACTACAAGTGATGTTGTGACACTTCTAGTTTCTTTTCAGGATGTCAGCCTTTTGTGAAGAGGGGCCAGAGTTATGGGAGGGTAAGGCAAGGAAACCACAGTGTTTTCTGGTTGTTTGAGGCTGTCTGTACTGATCTTGAAAAAGTCACCAAAAATGGAGAGGTTTTGCAGCTTTGGTGGTGTCCCTGGAGGCTTGGGTGTTGCAAAAATGCAGATGGGGGATTGTACACAAGATGTTGGTCGCATTTTCTCCACCCCTGTCTTACACTAACATGGGTTGGTTCAACAGGATATACCACTGGGGGGGAATTAATTTCAGTTGCTTTAAGTCCTATGAACTCCAGCAAAAATAGAGTTAGCTCAGACACTTAACCTAACAAACTCAGGAAAATGATGTAAGACATTAACTTACATAAACATGGTGGGTTATGCTGATTTATGCTACTTACATGGGGCCCAGTTGAACAAGCTCTTGAATTGGCTTTTCCAGATTCATTAGATTTAAATGCTTCAAGCACTGTTCTACCTGTTTGAGAGACTGTATGCTGGCTAAATTGGCAAGTAATGCTGGCATAATTGACAATGTCACTTGATTTCTAGAACAAAGTGCTGAGACACTAATTGTTCTATCCTGACATGAATTTTCATGAGCAATAGCATAGATGGGTAGTTACTTTAGGCTGTTGAATCAACCCCCTCACCCAGCAAAGAGCCCTTAGGCACATAAAATTGAACCCAGATCTCATGACATAAGCTTTTGCAGAATAAAGTCTTCATCATCAGATGTACATCAAAAGATTCTACCCAAATGTTAGGAAAAATACCTTGATAGTAAGAGAGGTTCAGTAGTGGAAGAGACTGCCTCCAAGGGTGGTGGACTCTCCTTGTTTGAAGGTCTTTATACAAGGATGTCTGTCTTCCAGGGGTGCTTTAGTTATGTAAACTTGTATGGCAGGGGGTTGGACCAGATTATTTGTTTTATTTAATTAATTTGCAGACCACCTTTCTCCCAAAACGGGACCTGAGGCAGCCCTTCTATGACTCTATGTATGATGTATTATCCTCAGTAGTCAAGCATATATCCCCAGCAGTTACAGCAAAGGTAGGAATCATCCAGCCCTCCAGATGTTGTTGGACTGCACCTCCCAACATAGCTCACCATCTGGGGCTCATGGGATTTGCAATGCGACAATACCTGGGAGGTCTGCACAATCCCCATCCCTGGGGTAGAGGACCAATTGTTTGTCAAATGTTGGGCTAAAACAGATTAAAGCAATGAAATGCAAAAGGGGGTAGCCTGTGACAACTCATTTAAAGTGAAGTCTAAGGCCAAGGAAACCCAAGGAAAACTCATTTAAAGTTTTAAATATATGCAAAATAAGCCCAGTGACCATTTACAATAGGAGCAATGCATGCTAACACACTTATCATAGCAGGGCTGACTCAATTAACTCCTGTTCCATGACTCAGTCACACTGTGATGATTGTGTTAGTACATATTACTGTTGTCAGTGGACTTACTTTCCCAAAACCTGTCAACTGAATTGCAATACTTTCTGTATTTCTCCATCTAACACCAGTTTAAGCCCTTCCCTATAACAACACTTTATCTTCTATATGTCTAGAAACAGTAAAGAATCCAGTGGCATTAAGGAATGAAACATGTATGATAGCATGACTGTGTGTCTATATTGCCAACTGAGGATAGTAATGCATGTATGTGCCAAACGTGGACTTTAACCAATAAAAACTTATGTCAGTCTTTAACATGACACAAGATTGTTGTTTGGGCTCAGTAAGTATATAAGATGCATGATGGGAACTGAGGAAGTAATAGATCAAGTAAGACCCAACGAGTGATCAGCCAAAGAGAGAAAGAGGAGGGAATTTATTTATGTATTTATTATTATTATTATTAATAATAATAATAATAAAATTTATTTATACCCCGCCCCTCTGTTAAAACAATCGGGGCGGCTTACAAAATTTAAAATACAATACAAATAAAATCCCTAAACACCCCCACTCCCACCCTCCCCCATAAAAAAACATTAAACAAATATAAATTAAAACAACTAATCTAAAATCACATAATAATAATAAAATTTATTTATTTATTATTGTTATACTGTATTCATGTATATCCTGCCTTTCTCCCAGAACTCAAGGTGGGACTCAAGGTGGCTAACAACATCTTTAAAACAATACAAGTTAAAAAAAATACAAAAGTAAAAATTGCAATATATGCAATATACATATACAATATAAATATAAAATTTAAAAATAATTAAACAATCTATAAGTTAAAAACATTAAGCATTAAAAATATTAACATGCATTAAAACTCTATAAAAACCCTTCACAATTTAAAAAACTGCACTCAAAGCCTTAAAAGCCCAGCCCTTGTCAGTGTGTGAAAACCTTCTAGCACAAAAATGTCTTAACCTGCTGCAGGAAGCAGAGCAGGGATGGGACCATCCTGGCCTCTCTGGGGAGGGAAAAAGGAGGAAAACATAACTAAGACTGCCAATTTGTTCACTTTCCAAAGTGAAAAACTATGTTAAACTCTTCTGCTAGGGGTGGGGGGGAGATAATGGAATGCTGCAACATCTTCAAGACTGACAAATGTATTTTGGCTGCTGGGGCTTCTGACTCCAAAAATGTGTCATACTGGATTTGTTAATCCTTGAGGTGCCACAAGCCTCCTTGAATGGTTTCACTATCTCTGTTGCTCCTGTTTAGCAGCAACCTAACTCAAAAAGAAAGAGTAGACCAATATACCGTACATATTTTGTAAGTCTTCTGTCTTGTATATACTTCCCAGGGATTAAGTCTTACTAATGGAGAGTACTTCTAAGTGAACTATGGGTTTGGCCTGTTAATGAAAGGCTGATTTTGGGTATTCAGGGCTTCCACATTACATCAATCAATAAAGGCAATTCCTCCATTCAAACAAAGCCTTCCCCAAAGGCCAAAACCAAGCTCTCACTTTGATCTGATTCTGGTGCTGTTTCTGGTGCTACCACTCAAAAGGCCTGGTCCAGGTATTCCTTAATGGATTTTCCATGATATGGAAATTCTGTGATATGGTGGAAACACATACAAGAGCCACAAATGTGAGATGATAACATCTAAACTCCTCCACCTCTGTTAAATTATCTGAAAGAGGCAGGGTGATTGCACAGTGAAATGCACATCTGAAAGCACTCCAGCATTAAACAGGGGCAGAAAGGAGAGGTGAACGGAAACCCTTGAAAATACACAAGAAAAATAAAACCACTTGAATTAAGACAGTGAAACTGGGTCACCTCCACCTACAGCACACATGATTATTTCTTCAGGTAGCGATGACATTTTTGAATTACACAAGCTGCAAAATAAGAAGGTCACACATTTATTTGCTAACATACAGACACAGACCTAGATGTGAGTAAAGTACTGCTACTTGTGTGTTTGCCTTCAAGACTTCTGGTGACCCTGTGAATTTCCTAGGGTTTTCTTAGGCAAGGAATAATCATAGGTTGTTCCACCAGTCCTTCCTCTGAAATATAGCCTACAGCACCTGTATTTATTAGCAGTCTCCCAGCCAAGTACTAACCAGGGCTGACCCTGCTTAGATCAGGCAGGATCTTATGCCCTTAAAGAGTATTTAGGCAGGTTACACTGCTACTACAGAGGTTATATAATTATCCCAATGAATTCAAACTGCAGTACAACAAAATGGAACTACTGACATTTTAAAATGCTTTTGAGTGTGAGCCTAAATCCTAATGCCACAAATGTGTTAGTCTGTTGTAGTAAAAGCAAAATTTTCTTCAAATATTTAGCACCCTGTGTATGTATGTGCCTTCATGTCACTGGTTCACTTAGGACAACCTCATGATTTTCATAGGGTTTTCTTAGGCAAGGAACACTCAGAGGTGGTTTTGTCAGTCCCTTCCTTTGAAATATAGCCAACAGCACCTGGTATGCATTGGTGGTCTCCCATCCAAGTACTAACCAGGGCTGGACCTGCTTAGCATCCAAAATCAGAGTACACTTGAGAGATTAACAAAGTCTGTTTAGCTAAAGTGAATGGCAGCCCACACCATCCAATGCCAATCTACGCTTACACCATACAACACCTATTAGATGTATCCACACTGCAGAATTATAGCAATTTGACAGCAGTTTAACTGCTGTGGCTTGATCCTGTAGAACCTTGGGGTTTGGAGTTTTGTGATGTATTTCGCCTTCTCTGTCAGAGAGTTCTGTTGTTTCCCCCAAACTACAAATCCGAGGCTCCTGGAGGATGGAGTCAAGGCAATGTCTCTCTCTCTCTCTCTGGTTTTTCTTCGCAAACAAAGATTCAGGAAGGACTCATCCCACGCTTTCTGCAAGCGTGCTGATGACTAAAAAGGCCAATCCGAGATAAACAAGTCCAGTTGCTGAAAGCACAGCAGAAGGTCTCCTTGGGTGATGTTTTTGGGTTGTGATTCTTTCTGTGTTGTCGTTTCACTTCAAGACTTGTTCGGCATGAGTTCTCAAATAAGGCTGCAGCATTGTGGATAGTGCGTCTCCATGCCTCCCGATGTGAGACCAGGGCGGACCATTGTTGGTGATCAATTTGGCCGAGCCTGAGATGTTGTTTCAGGGAGTCTTTGTATCGCTTTTTTGGAGCGCCCCTCTTACGCTGACCCGTGGCGAGTTCACCGTAGAGTAGTATTTTGGGGAGACGATGGTCCTCCATCCTAGAATGTAAAGCGGTGTCAAACTGCTGTGTCTTTAAGGTACCACAGGACTAGACTTGAAGGTGCTGAATACAGTTGTAAAGCATATTTGATAAGGCCACTTCCTATCTCTGTAGCCCCCACAACAGGGGGGGGGACTGACAGGGCTCTGGCCTGGGGTTGGGGGGGGTCTGGTGTGATGTTATTGTAAGTTTTTATTATGTAAATCCATTTAGGTTTTTAAATATATATATATATATATATATATATACTATATATATATATATATATATATACACAGACTCCTTTATGGGTTTGAAACATGGGTCACCTATTGCCACCACTTACGACTCCTTGAACGCTTTCATCAGTGTTGTATACACACAATCCTAAATATACACTGGACTGACTATGTGACTAATGTTGCTGACCTTGAGCAAGCAGGGATCACCAGCATTGAGACCATGATATTGAGAACACAGCTGCACTGGGCAGGACACATTTCTAGGATGGAGGACCATCGCCTCCCAAAAATACTACTCTACGGTGAACTTGCCACAGGGCAGCATAAGAGGGGCACTCCAAAAAAGCAATACAAGGACTCCCTGAAACAACATCTCAGGCTCGGCCAAATTGATCACCAACAATGGTCCGCCCTGGCCTCACATCAGGAGGTACAGGCACGCACTATCCAGAATGCTGCAGCCTTATTTGAGAACTCATGCCGAACAAGTCTTGAAGAGAAACGACAAGGCAGAAAGAATCACAACCCGGAAACATCACCCAAGGAGACCTTCTGCTGTGCTTTCTGCAACCGGATTAGTTTATCTCGGATTGGCCTTTTTAGTCATCAGCGCGCTTGCAGAAAGCGCAGGATGAGTCCTTCCTGAATCTTTCTTTGTGGAGAAAAGCCAGAGAGAGAGAGAGAGAGAGAGAGAGAGAGAGAGAGAGAGAGATATTTAAAAACCTAAATGGATTTACATAATAAATTTATATATATATATATTACTTTGGTGTCATCATTTAAACTGGTTTTACTTTTTATCCTAAATCCTGTAGAGCATCTCATTGCCCTTAACCTTAGCAGCAGGTAGGGGGGTCCGCCAAAGATTCTGGCCTGGGGGCCCATGTCAGGATGTGGGGGCCATGCCTATCTCTCCACTGTGCACATCCTGAGAGTTCTTGTTCCATCTCTGAGCCAAGGGGATGAACATACCAGAGTGAAGCCCTGATCTAAATATTTGGACCAGAAATAAGCTGAAGGCGCTGCCCTCTTTGCCGGAGACTCAAAGGTAAACAGCTGTCACAGGACTGCGCTGGTCCTCATCCCAAAGCCAGGAGTGCCTGGAGGGGTCTCTCTTGGCCTTGGTAGCCCTCCCTGAAGCCGGGCTGCAGCCTCTCCTCCCCACCCACCCACCCACCCGCGCTTGCGTGATGGAGCCTCTCCCCCCGCCCGTCTCCCTCCCACTGTCCAACTTGGGCTCAGCCTGGAAGAAACGAGGAGCGCTAAAGCCTAAAGAGAGGAAAGCGCTTACTTGTCATCCTGGTTTATTGCGGGAAGGGGGAACTGAACTTAATTCGAGTGAAACAAAGACGGGGCTGAGTGATCATTTTCTTCTCTCCCCGTCCCTTCCAACCTCCTGGCAGAAGTAATGAGATGGGGTCCTTCCAGGTGCTTGTTTGCTGTTTCCTAGGTAATTAAACCTTCTTTTTTTCTTTCTTTTTTAAACCCCATCTGCTGGCTTATTGTTTTAGGCAACTGATGTGTCTCTTCACCACCACCACCCCGAGATCGCTCTGGATGAGAAGGACGGGATTGTATTGGGGCAGTGGTTTGGTTTTTCATTCAGATCTTGGGAACGGGAGGGCGTTTCACAAGGGCTGAGCCTTTAAAGCAGCAAACGGTAACTTGCAGGAACTCTGGGGGAGCAATACGGGGATGTAGTTACGCGTGTGTGTGAAAGCATCCCCCCTAAGAATTCTGTCCCCCAGTGAAACTTTCTCTCATTCCTCAAATTTCTCGCATTGCAATAGTTTTAATACTTCAGAAGTACAGTTTAAGCATCCAAAGAAAAGGGCAGGCAAAGTGGCCAAGGGAATGCAAACCACTGCAAATGTAAGCGCTCTAGCTGTGAAGGATTTCTAGTTCCTCGCTCTCTGTAATGCTAGAAATGTGGGGACTCGAGGAAAATTTAGTTTGGGAGGCAGAATTCTTATTTAGGGGGCAGCAATGCCTTCATTTTACCCTCCTCCCCCCAGGGCAGTCATTTCTCTCTGTATTTGTTCAGCATAGTAGGAAGGAAGGGAAAGAGGTCTTGCTGCACCATTAAGGCTAATAGCTTGAGCTCAAATGATTCCTTTATTTTAGCCTGAGCCAAAATCTCTTTCTTTAGACACATTGATAAGAGTGCAATATTCAAGCCTCGGGTATTCATGCACAGTTATCTAGTTGCAGGGGTAGGATCGGAGTGAAATTATCTCAAAACGCCCCCACAACAAATGAAGTACATTTACCCCTTCCTTTTCTCAGTGTTTCACTACTTTCCCTTCTTGAAATGGCCAACTCCCTGGGACCCAGCCCCCTTCCCCGTGTTACTTAATAAAACACTTAGAACGCTAGAACTTTCTTGCTAATGATTAAGTTGTTTGACTCCATCCAACCAGTTTCTATTCCAAGAAAGATACCCTCCTAAGATATCAGCTGGGAGGCTCTGTTAACTGGGATAGTTGTAACCAGAGCGGTGCTGGTCTTACTTCTGTGTAACCTTTATAGGATCCCATGTCTATAGAATCTCACCAGTAAGATGGTAATCATGTGCACTTACAGAGTGCTCATATGCACTTACAAAGATGTAAAGGAATGTGTACACACACCTTCTAAACTAATTGGTAAAAAAGAAATTTCTAGCATAAATTTTTGTGGACTACAGTCCATTTCGTCAGATGCATCAGACAGACTGGAGTTCCCGAAAACCTATGCTCAAAATGGTTTTTTCCCAGTTAGTCTCAAAGATGCTGCTAAATTCCATAACATGAGATTAGGATCAACTCAGCTGAGGAGACTTAGTTCTGCTTAAATGTGTAGAGGACTGAGTTAGTAAGCCAGCTATTATGTTGTAATATTTCTGTAGGAGTTTGCATAGGTTTACTTTTGGAGCACCCATGGTGGGTCACCATTGGCCACAGTGGCTTTCAGAAAACCATCTGGAGATACTAGGTTGCGGTAGACGAGGAGAGTGGTTCTCAACCTTTGGCCCTCCAGATGGTGGCCCTTCAACTGTCAGATGCTTCACCCACCATGGTCAGGGATTCTGGGAGCTGAAGTGCAAAAACATCAGGAGCGTTAAAGGTTAAGACCACTGGCTTAGGTGTTTGCGCTGGTTCAAGAGATCAAGACTCTTGTGGATCATAACTTATTCTTCCACAAGTGATGTTTAGAACGGCTTTCAATGTAGAAGGGACTGCTGATGTGTGAACATTAAAGCAGGACAGGGCCACTGATAATCATAAATATAGTGGTGGAATGGCTAGTATGGGAATGGGACATGGGCAATTAAGGTTCTAGTCCTCACTGAGCTGTAAAGTTAGCATGAATTTGGACCAGACAGACACTCTACCTGACTTATATTGCAGGGTGGTTGTAAGGATTAAGTGGGGAATGAAGAACCCTGTATGCCATTTTCATTAGACAGGACAGAAATATAATTAACAAATATAAGTTGGTCAACTTAATTTAAAGTTGGACCTAGGAAACTATCCTCTCCCCAAAACTGGGCTGTACTCCTATATACTTGGAGGAGTCAGTCGGATTGAATTCAACAGGACCTTATGTCTGAGCAGACATATAGAACAGTGGTTCTTAACCTATGGCCAGGGGACCTCCACAGCAACAAAAGATATTTAAGGGGGTCCCTGGTAAAGAAAAGGTTAAGAACCACTGATGTAGAACATTGCTTGCTCAGGAAAGTCGGATATGATTCATGGGAAATGTAAAACTCGAATTTAAATCCCATTTGAGAAACGTTACCTAATCTACTACACATTCCAAAACATCAGATGAAGCCTGCAATGAAGAGAATTAGATCCTTTCCTTAAAATTATCCTGTCCCCCAGTACTGAGGTTCATATATAAAACAACTGGCCATCTTGCTAATACACATGAGCAGCCCAGGGGTGTAGCTATGTGGGGGTGGATGAGAGCATTGCTGCCCAAAAAGGAATTCTGCCCCCCAATAAAACTTTCCTGCAAAATTCTAGCATGGTGGTAACTTGAAGCTTCAGCTGAGCATTTAGAAACAACAATTCTGGCATCTAAAGAAAAGGGGGGGGGGAGGGAAAATTCCCAGGGGAATGTGAAGACAGCAAATAATACACAAGTGGTGTGGTTTAAAAATTTTTTTAAGGGTTTTAAAAAAGGTATTTTAATTTTTACTATAATGTTTTTAACTTGCAAATTGTTTAATTCTTTTAAAATTTTTATAATTATAATGTGATTTTAACTTTGCACTGTTTGGAGCTTTATTGTTTTTATAATGATGTTGTTAGCCGCCTTGAGTCCCATTGGTGGGAGAAAGGCGGGATAGAAATGAATGAGTTTCAAATCTCTCACTCTGCAAGGCTAGAAATGTAGGGATAGCAGGGAGATTTCATTGGGGTCGGCAGGAATCCTCATGCAGCCCTTTTTCAGAGTTTAGCGCCGCTGGCAACGTACTCCTAGGTGTACCTACTCAGAAGTAAGTCCCACCAATTCGGGGAGGAGGCTTAACTCGCAACTAAAGCGTGCGGGGGGGGGGTGGTGGAAATGGCAGCCTTCCTCGCTGTTGGAACTTTCCACCGGATTCCCGCTTTCCCTCCGCCTGAGTCCCGCCAATGTAACACTACTCTTCCTTGGGTGTGTGTTGTTTCTCCCCAGAGGAAGGCCGGCGTGGATTTTGAAAGAGGACTCGTCTGGCGCCATATGGCTTTCATTGCCTGCCTGTTCTTTGCCGCTGGATGGTCCCCGTCGCAGCTGGATTGTGTTCCCTCCCTTGAGGGGAAAGGCGGGAAGGAAGGCGGGAGGGAGCTTTAAGGAGACCCAGATGGAGTTAGCCATGAGGGGAAAGAGAAATTGGCGGGGCTTTTCTTTTTAGAGCTCAGTCAGTGGGAGGTTTGCCCACAGTAAGTCATGTGTGAGGTTAATGCCGCCTTCTGAGAAGGAAACTCCCCCCCCCACAAAAAATTTAATGCCATAGGGTCATGTATGTGCCTTCAAGTTGGCTGTTGACTTATGGCAACCCCATGAATTTCATTGGGGTTTCTTAGTCAAGGAATCCTCAGAGGTGGTTTTGCCATATCCTTCCTCTGAAATATCACCTACAGTACCTGGTATTTGTTGGCGGTCGCCCATCCAAGTACTAACTAGAGATATCTTTACTCCAAGCTCCCATTGATTTCAAGGAGAATGATATGTCAGTGGGTCTATACACATTTTACTTGAGAGTTAGCCCCATCTAACTCAGTGAGGGATACTTCTTGAATAGACATGTACAGGTACATCAGTTTTTGGCAGGGACTAAGGCAAAAAAAAAAATCAATTTGGATGTTTACATGAAAGTATTCTGTGTCATTTTATTTCATTTCTATCTCACCATTTCTCTTGAGGAGATAAAAGAAATAGCGTACCTACTTACTTTAGGCTGAGGGTGAAAAAATGACAAGCCCAGAATCATCCCGTGAGTTGCACGGTTGACATGGGGTTTTAACTCTGCTCCTCTGGTACTGGTCCTAGTCCTAATTTACCTGGGTCCTAATCTGGTGCTCTGACCACCAAATTGGGTTTATATGCACTGCCTTGGTGTGTGGTGGAGTCTCTTCTTTGGAGGTTTTTAAACTGTGTATTGATTTTGTATTACTGCATGGCAACGGGTTGGACTAAATGGCCCTTGTGGTCTCTTCCAACTCTATGGTTCTATTCTATGATGCTATATCATTGTGTTCAGTGAATTTATTTTCAAGAAAGGAGAAGGGGAGATGTACAAAATTAAAACAAGATGTATGATAACCAGCTTTAAAGCCATGCTTATGGTAACAGATTGGGAATGACTGTAAAGGAAAGGATTAACAGTGTCCCTCAGGATTGCCATATATGGACTAAATCTGATGTTTTGTGATCAGCCTTTTATGCACACTCAGGAATTTCTCTTCCCCTCCTGTCCCCTGTATCCCCATCTATATACCCCAAATCTGCTCCTGAGTGTCATCCTATGCACCATGCCACTCAAAACACACCAATTGTGTTTTAGAAGTTAAGCAGGGCTGGGCCTAGTTAGTGCTAGGATAAAAGGTGATCAGGGAATAGCAGAGATCTCCAGATAGGGCTAAGAAGGAATTCTGCCAGATACTTTGAAGAGCCATTTCTGTCAGTCACAGTTGACAAAACTGGAGCTAGATAGACTAAGGGTCTGACTCCATAGAAGGCAGGTTTCTTTGAAACTGTGGGGTTGGCTGTGGCAGGAGGGGGGGGGGATTTGGATACAAATCAGTGCCTTTTCCTATCAGAATGTCCCTGGGGCTTTAACAGCACAATAAAAAGCAAAGATTCAGGGGTCAAAGTGTTACCTGTTATCTTCACATCAGGAAAAGTGATGCTGGTTGAATTGTTTGTTGAATACTGTCCAGCCCTGTAACTGTTAAAGATGAGAAAGAAAGAAAGAAAGAAAGAAAGAAAGAAAGAGGACATCCCTGTGCTTTTTTTTGCATTTTTCCATCCTTGCTCCCTGCTGAGGAATTTGGCCCAGAGGTTGAATAATAAAAGATAGTTTGCAGATAACCAGGGAATGAAAATGTGTGGGTAGAAACAAAAGTACAATACCCCTCTCTCTTCTTCAGTATTATTGGATATATTTAAACTGATGGAAAATGGGGTGATGGTGATGCTAGCTGGTGGTCACCTTTTTTTTGTTGGTGGTGCTCTGTTAACTACAACATAGGTTCTAAGCTCAAAGAGCTAGTTACGTAGTTAATATATTGCCCATTTACAGTTTGCTGCTCATGTGGTCAGGCTCCTTTGCTATCTGCGATGAATTACTACAGTTATGGCTGGCACATTGAGGTCCACAGTGACCTATTTCCTCAGTTTTAATATACCCTGCTCAATCTGCTTTCTAAAGGGTTCATAACAGTATGCTAAACTGTGTTCTAACTGTGTGATAAAATGCTTTTAATAATTTTTTTTTGTAATCCTGGTGTTCAGTTTGTGTGACCAGTTTTAAAAGCAAAACATCTCACCTCAGACAGGAATGAATGGTTTAATGAATTGTTCTGGGATAGAGGGGTTTTTATGACCACTGTATTTTCAGTAAGCTTGGTTTTAGCTTCTTGTACTTTGTAAGATGAGCACAGATTTTAGAATGCTTTGATTCTACTTTTGGACAGGAATTGGTGACTTAGGAGAAAATGTGTGTGTGAAATAGGAAGCGAACACCGATAGGTATCCATTTTTATTTTTTAGACAATAGTCACATATTACAAAATATCAAAAGTGCCATAGCACATAACGTATCTTTCTTAAACCAGAACTGTTCTGATCTGCTGTTCCCAATTATTTTTTTAAAACCAAGATTTAGAATTCACTGTGTAAAGTAGTGGTGTTCTCCTACTCCCAGCGAAACACTTACCCTTCCTCATCCTAATCCTCTCTTGACCTTTTCTTTCACCCTCTCCTTGTTTAGGCATCTGGGCTTTTGTAGCAGCTCAGGAACCAGAGTACAGCTATGGATGTGCTGAAGGGAGCTGCTATCCAGCCACAGGGGACTTACTGATTGGCCGACATGACAAGCTAACTGTCACCTCCACATGTGGGCTCCAAAAGCCTGAACCATACTGCATCGTGAGCCACCTTCAGGTAAGCCCTGGCAGAAAGAGATTGCTAGAGAGGAGCATTGATTATACTGGGGAACAGTTGTTCACAACAGCGCTGCCTCCTCATCCTCCTTTCTTCTGCCCCTCAGTTGACCATTAACCCTCACTCCCTCTCTAGATAAATAGAAACATCTGGCCCTGTCTAGAGGTTGAGAGGAAGCAGACTCCCTCCCTCAGGCTCAGATTTGTTTGTACAGTTGCATGGCTCCTGCTGTTTCCTGCCCTTATTTGCTTTTGCTCCCTGAATGAGCAACTTTCTCCCAGAATTATTAGGAGTATGAGCCCTCCTTTCTGGCAGTCCTGCCTTTGATACCAACAAGAGTCTTATCTCAAATTCCTGGACTGTTCTGTCTAAAATTTCAGACAATCTCAGAGAAAATAGCAGGATTGTAGCTCTCATAAAATGTGAGGTATGTCTTTGGGCATGTCTGTGTAGGAACTTCTGCCATTCCTCTTCTCTGATTCAACTTTTTATTTAGTGCAAGAAAGTGAAATTAAGTCAAAAAGAAAGTGAAGCAAGATGTACTTAAAAAAAAAAAAAAACATAGCACAAGTTTTGTTTCAGTTGCTGACCCAAAATATTTCAGTGCCCAGAGCAACTGCTGAATATTGTCCAAGCAGTTCATGATGCTATAGGCCAGAGAGCAGGCATGTGCAGAGGGTCCAAGGGCCAAATCTCACTCCCATGGCAAATTGTGCCATGCCATTTTCAGGTGTAAATCAGCTGAAAATTGCAACCAGAAGTCACTTCAGTTTTGACTTCCTGTGGAATTTAGAGACTGGGCAGCTTGGGGTATTTTGAAATAAATCAGCTTCTCCCAAAAGCCTCTTGGTGCATTGTTTGACTGGTTCTGGGGCAAAATTCACCTGGAAATTTTAAAAAAATCTACAACATTTGGAGTGGGCAAAGGGATTTTGGAGAGGGAATTAGACCAAAGCTGTGGGGTATGCAAAAATCCCCTGGGGCTGTGCCACACTTGTTATAGGCTAAAGATACTGAGGGACAACTCTTGTGTTACACATGGTTTTGCTGTAGCCTCTCTGGGATCCTCCTTCTAAGTGAGTGGGCCAAGGAATACCTTAGTGGATGGTGTCTCAGAGAAACTGAAAAAACTATGGGAATCAAGAACAATTTCATACTACATTAGGTCCTAATGTGTAATGTAGGTGTACATGTGTAATGTAGGTGGGGTCTCCTTCCTTGGAGGTCTTTAAACAGAGGCTGGATGGCCATCTGTCGGGGATGCTTTGATCGTGATTTCCTGCATGGCAGGGGGTTGGACTGGATGGCCCTCGTGGTCTCTTCCAACTCTGCAATTCTATGATTCTATGATAATCTACATATGATTTATTCCTAAACAGTCCTGCTGAGGACTGTGGTATACAGGTATATCTCAGTTAATGAAATAGATGGGTTCCTGGGCTTTATTTCTTTAACAGAAACTTTGGTATCAGAGGTAGAAATAACCTCTGGGATAGGTTCCTACATCATACACACAGAAGAGCAGTTCAGAATATTTCAGCAAACCTTGTATTCAAAACTAACATTAGGGACATATGAAATTAAACAATCAGGTCAGGTAAGTCAACATAAGTCAACAAAAACATTTTGAATCTTTTAGAGACCACTTGAAAGCTTTTTCCAAAATGTGTCTTAGAATGATTTTTTTTTTCTTTCAACATTCTTCACTTATGATTTCCATTTTGGTGGTGAAACCTATAGATATGTGCTTTCTCAACATGCCAGGGTAGCTGCTGAGGCAGGTTAATCTGCTTTCCCCCTTTTCTTTATGTTTTGCTCTTCATACATGTTCGGGAAGTGATTCTGGAGGTAAACACACACAGGCATAGTAGGATCACCTAGATTAGAATCCCACTCTTTACCAGGTGTAGCTTTATTTCATTGTTTACTGCAGACACACTGTTGCAAACCAACACTGAAAGTCTGTCTTGCTCCAGCCCTCCTTCACTATCTTCCCAATGCTAAAGCTTGCTGAAACCTCCAGGTAGGCAAAAGACAAAAATGGGGAAGTTGGCTGGGCTCCTGTTAAAAGATTTTGTAAAAAGAACCTTCTGTGTCAGAGGCTTTGTTGACAGAGGGATGTCTGTATTCCACAGCTTCTCTAAAGTATGTGATCTGTAATTTACAACAGAAATATATGAATGGAGCAAATGGAATTAAAAGCAATAAACTGAAAAGTTGCCTGGCTCTTATCCCAGCTGAATAATTCTGTATGGTGAACAAACACTTTGGTGAATGACTTTAAAGACCTTTACTTTGAACTTAGATTCAGTATTTTGTAACTTTCTGCAGGAACTTTCAGCATGATATTAATCATCATAAACCCTGATGTAAAAATGTTAAGTGATTTAATAATAGCTGGAAAATGGGACTCGTCTTACCAAATGTGGAAACAATCTGAAAACTACTTTTTAATCTGGTTGTTTAAAAAACCATGTGTGCACAGAGGAGAGGTTGTGAAAGTCAGTAAAAACCCATCCTTAGTGGAAAGATCTATCTATATCAAGATAATAGATGAGAAGTGTGCACATGCATACATACAATACAATGGTAAAGATACAGCTCTAGTCTGACTCTCTGTGTATCCTACAGTCTCTGTATTTCTGCAATCCTACAGAGATTTACAATAGACTAAATCCCAATGAACATGAGAGGATTGCCTTGCACAATGAACTTGTATAGAATGATGCTATCAATCATGAGATCTAGCTCTTTTAACTAGCAATTCCCTGAGAAAGAGATCAGTAATGCGGGAGAAAGAAAGCTTGTTTTCTACAAAGACTTTTGCTCTGTCCATAATTGGACATGTGTATGACCCCCAGTTTCCACTAAATTGTAAACATGTGTAAAACTTCAGCTAGAGTTATTTGCTCTCTTAAACTGTAGTTGCTTATCATTTAGAAGTGTTACAGTTAAAGCATTTACAATGCAATGTGTCCAATTGTACAGTACAAATAAGAAACATTTGGTTGACTGTTTCCTCCCAAGCATGACGTCTGAGCGCTGTCTAGACTACTTCCTCATCTATGTCTCCAACAAGATACATTGTTAAAATTTTAGCAATTTCAGAGTTTTAACGTTTGTAGATATGAGTGATTCTGTGTGACCAGCCATTCTTTTTCCAAAGTAGGTATATTTTAAATGAAAAAAGAGTTTTGAACCAAGAAGAAAATAAAACATTTTTAACTGAATAGAAACTGATATGGCTACATCTCAGATCTGTAAAAGATAGCTGAATACAGATTTGTCAAAAAAAGAAAAGTAGTTTTTGAAATTGTCATCTGGGGAAAAGCTGAGAGAAGTTGGGGAGCATCCAATTTGAGAAGACTTATCCCTTGGAGATGATGGTGAAAATGTATCACACATGTTATCCAAGTGGGAACAGGGAATAACTTGTCAAATGAGCATATGGAAAGAAATGAAAATTATTTTTAAAAGACCCAAGAGTTGCAGGAGGAAATTGTACATGAGCAGGGCACTTAGGAAGTGGCTGAATACCCTGGTGTTTCATGCTAATGCTAGAGGCCAATAAGCCAAAGAAGAGAATAAATAATAATAATAATAATAATAATAAAAAAATTTATTTATATCCCGCCCCTCTGCGAGCAATCGGGGCGGCTTACAACAATAAAATAGTACACAGTATAAAACAACTCAAAATCCCTTCCCCCCTTAAAACATTATTAAATTAATACAAATTAAAATCAGTATATAATACAATTTATTAAAAACCCTTTCGAGCAAGCAGCATCAGTTTGGAGGGGGTTCCTGAGGCTGGGGTTAGCTATTCCGGAAAAGCCTGCCTGAAGAGAACCGTCTTGACAGCCTTTTTAAAGCTGTCTAATGATGTCAATAGGCGGATCTCATCCGGCAGGCCGTTCCACAATTTGGGGGCAACAGCCGAGAAAGCCCTCTGGGAGGTGGTTGCCAACCTAGGTCTTTGTGGCTGCAACAAATTCCTCCCAGAGGACCGGAGAGCACGGGGAGGATTATAAGGGAGAAGGCGGTCCCTGAGATAGCTTGGGCCCAAGCCATTTAGGGCTTTAAAGGTGATAACCAACACCTTGTACTGGGCCCGGAAGCTGATAGGCAGCCAGTGGAGGGACCTCAGAACCGGAGTAATGTGGTCCCTCCTAGATGTTCCAGAAACTAGCCTGGCTGCCATATTTTGTACCAGCTGTAATTTCCGAACTAAGCACAAGGGTAGCCCCATGTAGAGTGCATTACAGAAATCAAGACGTGAGGTTATCAGCGCGTGCACAACGGTCTCAAGATACCTTACTTCCAGAAAAGGGCGCAGCTGGCGTATCAGCCAAAGCTGATAACAAGCGCTCCTGACTGTCGCATTTACCTGATTTGTCATCAGGAGCGATGAGTCAAGGAGCACCCCTAGACTGTGAACAAAGTCACTGGAGGAGAGTGTGACCCCATCCAGGACTGGAGATTGCAACCTGATTCTTGGTTTCGGGGCCGCTACCGTGAGCACCTCCGTCTTGTCTGGATTCAGTCTCAATCTGTTTTTCCTCATCCAGCCCATTACTGCCCGAAGACATTCATTGAGAGAAGAGATGCCGTCAGAATTTGAGACTGACGAACAAGATACGGAGAAATAGATCTGAGTGTCATCAGCGTACTGATAACACCCAGCTCCATAACTCCGGATAATCTTACCCAACGGCTTCATATAGATGCTAAATAACATCGGGGACAGAATAGCACCCTGTGGTACTCCACAGGTAAGCTCCCTTTTACTGGAGCTACTGTCCCCGAGCAGCACTCTCTGGGTCCTGGCTGAGAGGAAGGACCGGAACCACTGCAAAGCAGTGCCTACGATGCCTAACTCCCTCAGGCGATCCAGAAGAATGCTGTGATCTATCGTATCAAAAGCCGCTGAGAGGTCTAAGAGCACCAACAGGGTCACATTACCCCTGTCGATGCTCAGACGCAGATCGTCGGTCAAAGCAACCATGGCAGTCTCAACCCCAAAGCCTGTCCTGAAGCCAGTTTGAAATGGGTCTAGGTAATCGGTTTCATCCAAGACTGCTTGGAGTTGAAGAGCAACCGCCCTCTCGATCACCTTGCTCAAAAATGGTAATAAAGAGACTGGCCTATAATTATTCATAGCCAGGGGGTCCAGGGAAGGTTTTTTCAAAATAGGCTTAACAGCCGCCTCCTTTAGACATGATGGAATATATCCTTCCCTGAAGGATGCATTGATGATGCTCACAAGGAACTTCCGCAATGCATCCCCTCCCTGGACGGCCAGCCAAGATGGGCAAGGATTGAGGGGACAGGTTGTCTTCCTCACACTACCAAGGAGCTTGTCCACGTCATCGGTACTCACAGATTGCAGCTGATCCAGTATGATTACATCGGCGGAGTTGCTGGACACCTCGTCCATTGTTTCTGTTACAATCGTGGCATCTAGGTCGGCTCTTATCTGAGAGATTTTATCTGCAACGAAGTTATTAAATGTATCACAGCAGGCAGTCGTCAGGTTAAGCAGGGGATTTGGCGCAGGGGACACCTGTGCCAGCTCCCTCACCACCCTAAACAGCTCTGCTGGACGGGACTCTGCAGACGCAATACGTGCAGAGGAGAAGGATCTTTGCGCTGCATGCATTGCCTCCCGATAGGACCAAAGAAAGTTCCTATGGTGAGTTCTATGACTTCTATGGCGAGAAGAATGTAGTGACCATAGGAGAAGAATATTCTCTTGTGTTGGAGAAGAAAGGGAGAGGCAATAGCGGCAGCCCAAGTAGAAAGAGAAATAATGAGGATCTTCATGTACTCTCACACAGAATACTGTATGTACTTCTTCATTTTATAATAAGGTGGCAACATTTCTATATAGAGTATGACCCGCATGTCTGCAGGGAATAGATTCTTGGACTTACCATGGAAATGTGAAACTATGGATAATAGTGAAACCTATTGAAATGAACAACTTCTAGTCCAAGCACACCATAGAGTCACACTGGAGGACCTAGAGATTCCTAGAGAGAACACCCCTCTAGGAATCTCTAGGTCCTCCAGCGCAACTCTGTTGTCAACTTCCAGCAGAGGTACACCATAGAATCATGCTGGAGGATCTAGAAAATGCCTATAGAGAACATATTGTTTCAGACAGTGTTAATTGAAACCAAGGTTACCGTCCTGTGGATACAGGGGTCATACTGTACAATAAATGACTGTGCCTTAGAATCTCCTGGAGAGGAAGTGATCAATGACCGCTCCAAAAACAGGGAGTGCTACAAGTCTACTCACCCTACCAAGGAACCACCATTCAGAAAGTGTGGCTAGTCAAGGGAGCAGTGTCCAGAGACAACAAACATTCTCAGTTCCCTGCTATTTTTTATAATGTTTGCTCAACACTACATGCATTTCAAGATCTATTCTAAAATGCTGCTTCTGTTTTGAAACCAACTACATTTTGGCTGCTAGATCAGAGTCAGTGTCAGCACAATTTTCTCTGGCTGCAAGTCTGGTTCTAGGCACAAAGTGCTAGTTATGACTTATATACCTTGCATAATATTGCATATTGTTGCATTTGTTGTTGTGGACCCCAAGACTTAACTCAAAATTTAAATCCCAAATAATAATAACAATAACTGAACACTGAACCATTAACAACTGCTCCATCCATTAAACCTTCCCTCAGTGGTGCCAGAGGGGGAGGGAAGACTATGTTCCTGCTCTTTCCCACCAGTTTGTGGCTGTAGTGGGTTGAACCACAATGCACAGGCCCAGCCAACCCAGCCTTTGCCAAGGTACATGGCCATTCCACTGCAAGTAGGAGGTGGGCTGAGCAGCTGAGTGGCAGTGGACAGTCAGTCTGCTAGCCTACCTGCCATTGCCCTCCCCTCCTTTCCAGATGAGAGCAGTCCAGTGTCCCGTCAGAAGTGCTTCAGCCCCACAAGAGGTGGGCTGAGAAGTTTAGCAACAGTGGAGCCAGCCAGCCTTTGCCCTTCTCTCCCTCCCTCCCTCCCTCCCTCCCTCCCTCCCTCCCCTTGTTTCCAGCCAAGAGCAGTTTAGTCTCCCATCAGAAATAATTCAACACCACTTTTGCCTCTCAGCCTCCCTCCTCTGGGGTTGAAGCATTTCTGACAGGAGACTGAACTGCTGTTGGAGGGGAAGGAGAAAGAAAGGAAAGGGTAAAGGTTGGCTGGCTCCGCTGTCACTCAGCTGCTCAGCCCACCTCCTACCCACATTGGAGTGGCCACGTGATAGGGAACATGCAGACCCAACCAACCAGCCTTTGCCTTGCGCTCCTGTCATGTGGCTACTCCGCTGTGGATGGGATGAACAGCCTTCAGGACTTTGTGCACCCCTTGTGGGAACATTGCGGACCAAAAGTTAAGAACCGATACTCGGTACAAAATTGCCTGGGCTTTAAAATCACCATGGAAAGTCCCTCTCTTGCCCTACCATTCTGGGACGTACATTTGATGGGAACACCAGGCAGGGCTTTCTTGGTAGCCTCTCTTAGGTCCTGGAACTTCCTGTCAAGAAAGAGGTTTTTTATTTTTTAAAAAAAATCAATTACCAATAATCCACTTTGCTAATATAAACACTAGCATATTTCTTTTTATTTCTAACCTCTCAAAAGACCTGCAAGCTCTGGTTTGGGCTGGAGACTTGAGACTAAACTGAGCAGCAATTAGATTTTATTTCATTTTTTAAATGTGGGAACAGCCATTATTATTCTTTATCCATTATTATGCCTTTGTCCAATAGCCCTTGGGTGCATCTTGTAATCCATCATGCACTTTAAATCCAGTCACATTGGAACAACTTTTCTGGTACTCCACAGCAAGAAAATAAAAGTATAGAATTTATAGACTTTTCAAACTTCTTTTCCCCATTACAGTCAGCTGCTATAGCTAAATCAAAGATTCACAAATCATTTGTCAAAACACAGGTTCACAGAATTCCCTGCAACCCGAATTAAAGTCATGGATGTATATTAAATACAATAACACAGTTGAAGTTTCAACTTTGGGTTCTAAGGATTGTTTTTAGACTGCTTTTAGGAGTTTTTAAGAAGTATTTTAATGTGCTTTAAAAATGTTTTTATCTTTGTATTGTTTTAATTTTATTTGTTCATCGCCTTGGGAGCCCTTGGGAGCTGGAAGGTGATACAGAAATACTTTAAATCAGCGGCTCTTAACCTTTTCTTTACCAGGGACCCTCTTTAAATATCTTTTGTTGCTGTGGACCCCCAAGACTTAACTCAAGATTTAAAACAACAACAACAATGCTAATACTTGGATAATAATACAATTACACGATCCATTAAACCTTCCCTCAGAGTCACAGGAGAGGGAGGGAAGACTTTTCTCCTGCTTCTTCCTGCAAGTTTGTGGCCGGAGTAGATTGAATGGCAGTGTTCAGGCCAAGCCAGCCAGCCATTGCCTTGGTTCCTGTCACATGGTTGCTCTACTGCAGGCAAAAGGTGGGCTGAGCAGACTCCAACACTTTGCAGAGCCCTATGAGGACATTGTGGCCCCCTGGGGTCCCCGTACAACAGGTTAAGAACCGCTGCTTTAAACAGATAAATAAAGAAATGGGCTATGCACATTATAGCCTTCAGCTATAAGCATGTCCTGGTTTCATGTCCATGATGCAGCCAGAGTCAGACACGAGAACAATAGAAGGCAGTGTCTGGAGTCAACTCAAAATATGTTTACAGGAATGCCATAGGCAGTTTATATACAGTCCAAATTGCTTGTAAACTGACTGAGGAAGATGTTATAAGTCTTTTAAAACCTATGTGGAGAACTCAGATAATCACACGAGCAAAGCAAAATGAATAAGAAGCGTCCCATGTTTGTGTTCCTGGACTTATTCCTGAATGGTGTTTAGGCTGTGGTGTAAAACATATTGTTGTTGGATGTTGGTCAGTGAAAAGTTACAGTAAAAACCCCATACCCACTGATTCATTATCCACTGATTCAGTTATCCACAGGACACAAAACAGCACACACCTACCATAAAGTCTTTCTAGAAAATGTGTCCTCTCTAGCCATTTTCTAGGCCCTCCAAGGCAACTCTGTGGTATTTTAAACTGGAAATCTCATTATTTTCAATGGTGTTTGCTATTATCCATGGTTTTCAGTATCTACAGGGCCTCCCCAGAACCAATCCCCAGCAGATACAGGGGTCGTACTATATTTGGAAAGTCCAGTGTGAGGGCATTTAATCTGAAAAGTGGATTTTTTTCAAAAAAAAGATTGATTAAATATAATTTGTAAGGAAAAGACATAATGTCAGATTTGTCAGGAAACTTGTTAGGAACCTATTAGATATTTTAACAGAGGTTCAGATAGAATGTATACGTAGTCTCAGTGTCTACAAACCTCCTAGTATAGGACCAAAGTTAAGCTTATCTCATGTTGGGTACATGAAAGGTAGGTTATAAGCAAATACATAGTTTGTAACATTGTACGGTATAAGTACTAATCACGAGGCGTTCTGTTAAAGCATCAGTTTCCAAGCGTTGTAGAGTTTTAGTCAACATGAGATAGCCTTAACTCAGGTCCTGAAGTAGCAGAGTTTTCATCCTTGAATTTCCTTGGTTTTTGAAAGGGAAATAAATCATTACAGATCTGGCAATCTCACTAAAGCAGAAAGAAGCATTTTCTTGTAAGGCAGTTTATGTGATGCATAAGAATAACTGACAGTAATCATTACTGGTAGGTTCTGTACGCAACCAGGGATTTGAACTTGGATCTCCCTGATCCAAGTCCAGCACTCTTAACAATTACACTATGCTGGCTGCCTCAAATCAGATCATGCTATAGAAATGGTACTAAAGCAGAAAGATGGTGGTAGAAAAAGAATGCAATAATGTGCAGACTAGGTAGCAAGATCTGAAGAACTGGAATATGGCAACCCTTATCCTGCAGCAGTGCTTCAAGACCAAAAAGAATTGTGCTCTAGGCATCATGCAAAGGACTATAATTCCACAAGTTGGAAATATTGTGGGCCTATTGTATATATCCTGTAGCAGAGCAAGGAGTCTGACTATTGGCACTGAAGATAGTATAAACATGGAGAGGACATCTCCATGTTTCATCTCAACTGTGCTTCTGGGAGGTGGTGGAATGGTGCCCTGGTGGCGCTGTGGTTAAATGCCAGTACTGCAAGTCACCACGTTGCAAGTTTGATTCCAGCAGGCACCAAGGTTCACTCAGCCTTCCATCCTTCTGTAGGTCGGTAAAATGAGTACCCAGCTTGTGGGGGCAATTAGCTAACACACATTGGAAGCTGTTTAATGCAGTGTAGATATGTAAATTGCTATTGCTTAAAACAATTTGTAAGCTGCTCTGATAGCCTTGTGGCTGAAGAGCGGGGTAGAAATAAATAAATAAATAAAAAATGGAGGGGACTCAGCCTGCTGAACCTCTGTCTGTATAATATAAACCTTTCTGCACAGATGGTGTGACATGCACTGGTGAATAATCAGGTGGAGTTCTACGCTCATCCCTTCCGCCAGAAATATAGCTAAAGTGAAATGGTGGAATTAATGCAATAATTCTGTGAAATAATTGAACTTTTGTTTATTTTTTAAGAGACATTACATTTTCATAAGGTTTTCATCTCCTTCAGGATGTGCTCTTGCATAACACTTTGTTATTGGTTTGCTCAACCAAGTGAAATATGTGAAATTTAAATTTGTACCAATTAATGTATTAAATTGACCCATTCGTATTTTCTAAAGAGATGTATCAGTATGCAGGACCTTCCCTCAATAGCTCCAAACTGATACTAATGTCAACCTGAGTCTGTTTCCTGGGAAATAGAGAAACACAATGCACATTGCATTTAAGTGTATCATTTTCTGTTTGCAGCCCAATATGCCTAGCATTTGTCAAAGCTGTAAAGGGTATCAAGCACAGTTAGGTTGTCAGTGGAACATCTGTCAGTTTTGGTGGTCACATTGAGAAATAGTGGACTCTGTAAGAATGATCTGTTTGTTTTATTTTAGGAGGACAAAAAATGTTTCATATGCGATTCACGAGACCCATTCCATGAGACTATCAACCCTGATAGCCATCGCATTGAAAATGTTGTCACAACGTTTGCTCCGAACCGTCTCAAGTTGTGGTGGCAGTCAGAAACTGGTAGGCTATTTATTTATATGGGAAATATTGTCCTAGAACACAATTGGCCTCCCTTGATTGATCGTATATGTCTCTCTTGGCTCATAATTGTCTGTAGAGCTGCCTGCCTTGTAATTATTACTTCTTCTGCTTCATAGAATTGTAATCCTTTGAACAAAGTGTGTTTTCCTTTTTAAAAGTAGAGTGTTTAATTTAGGTTTAGGGTTTTTCCCCCAGGAAAAGTTTTCAAAGTCTCTTAAATACTGAGAGTGGAAGGAGATCAAGATATATAGTCCAAAACAAGAACAACCGGGGGGGGGGGTGCTTTTTGTATGCTTTGCTGTTGCTCGATGCTCAGAGGCAGATGGTGATGATGTTTTTAAGCTAATTGTTTCTTTGAAGCTGATTAAATCATTAGTATTTTTATTGCATTTGGAGCTACTTTGGGTGCCCTATGGACCTAAAAAAGTGCTGCTGTTGTTGTTATTATTATTGTGGGCCTTTAAATAGTTTCCAATTTATGGCAACCCTAAAGTGAATCTATTAAAGGTTTTAGTTGGCAAGATTTGCCAGAATTTGAGGGTGTTTGCTATTGCCTTCCTCTGGTCTAAAAGAGTGTGAATTGCCTAAGGCCAGCCTGTGGGTTTCCCTGCTGGAGCTAGGATTCGAACCTTGGTCTCTCAAGGTCCTTGTCCAACATTCAAGCCACTGCACCTTTTGGCTCTCTTTGAAAAGTGGCATATATTTTTTTTAAAAAAAATAATTGTTTATTTGTTTAGGAAGGTTTTTGGGGTGTGGCAGAGTAGTTATATCTTCTACCATAGTTACACTTTCTAGTAAAGAATTTTAAAACATAGTGGTGAAGGAGCCATTACGGGAGGAGTGGAATAGATAGATCTACTGCTCTTCTGGTCCACCTATTGGGAAATATGGAAGAAAGGGACAGAACTTTTTCTTCCTTTGATCTGAGCAACATAAAGAGAGAAGCACAAGGATGGCCATTAGTCAATCATAACAGCAGGTCAGAAGTCCAGGTACACAGCCAGCAAGGAATTAACAGAATAGTCCAAAACATAGCCATTCATGTGTGAGAGTATGGATAAGACAGTTTGTCAGCACTAAGGCTAAGAGAGAACTGCTGGCATATATATTGGCAGCTCCTTCAAGGCCACCGGTGTTTAATGAGTGCCTAATTAGGTCAGTGTCGATGGCTTAACTGATGCTGAGCTTAGGGTTTCTCCCTCCTTCACTAAATGAAGGATGGGGACATGTCATCTTTAGCATCTGCAGCCTCTGCCAACCTCTGCTGGGGAAGAGGTCCCCAGCGCCCATCTTTTCAGACTTAGAGAGAGCCCCACTATCAGGAGCTGCAGCTTCCTGGCACATTTCCTCCTGTAATCGTTTATTACAGAAGTTAATAAAGAGATGCAGTGGTTATCAGTACTTACCATGAATATAAGAATTTTGATATGGAGCAACTTGAAGGAGAGAGATATTGTTGTACTACTCGTTTCACCAATGGCAGTGATGACAAAGCTCTTTTTAATTTTACTGAGAAGAAGTTTGAACCTTAACTTACTCAAAGCCATTCAAGAAATCAACAGCAAATCTGTAAACAGAATCTCAGATCTCCACTGCTCCCATTCTAATGCCATATTCTTATTCTGTATCTTCTACCTCTGCTACTACTTTATTTACTTATTCACCTATATTCCACCAAAAATAAAAAAATAGCTTTAAACACCTGCAAAAGTTTAAGTGAAAACATGTGAGATGGTATTGTTACCATGTGATTAAACTATCTCTAAAATTAAAACCATTTGAAATAGATTCATTAACAGGCAAACAATAAAAGTCCAAAGATCAGCACTGTATTAAAAGCCCTTGCAGTTAGTTCCCCAAAGTGTGTTGAAATAGAAAAGTTTTCACCTGCTGTCAGAAGGGCAGCACGGAGGGATCCATCCTAGCCTCCGAAGGCTGAGAGCTCCAAAGCCTGGGAGCAGCACTCGAAGGTCCGTTTTACCACCAAATGTGTCTGTAAAGAGATGGGACTCAGAGAAGCGCCCCTCACGAAGATCCCAGAGCTTGGATGGGCTCATATGGGAAGAAATAATCCTTTAGACAGTCTGAATGGAAGCATATAAGGCTTTATAGGGCATAACCAACACTTTTGGCAGAAGCTCGTTGCCTTCCTCAAATAAATGCTAGCATCATATTTTGGTTGAAAAAAGGCAAAATTAAGAGAGGCTGAACTAAGTATTAGCACTTTATGCTTTGGTTCTATATTGTTTTTTAAAAAATATCTGGTATCTGTGCATGTTTATGAAAGCTGGACAATGAAGAAAGCTGACAGGAAGAAAATCAACACATTTGAAATGTGCTGTAGAAGAGTCCTAGACAGGTACCAGGGACAGCTAAAAAGACAAGTGAATGAGTCTGAGAACAATTAAAGCCTCAATTCTCACTAGAAGCCAAAATGAACTAAACTAAGCCTGTTGTACTTTGAACATATTGTGAGAAAATGTGATTCACTGGAAAAAGATAATAATGCTGGTAAAATAGAAGGCAGTAGGAAAAGAGGAAGACAATGTTATAGATGGATTGATTAAATCACGGAAGCCATGGCTCTAGTTTGCAAAACCTGATCAGGGCAATTGATGACAGGATGTCTTGGAATCATAGAATCATAGAGCTGAAAAGACCACAAGGGCCATCCAGTCCAACCCCCTGCCCTACAGGAATACACAATCAAAGCATTCCTGATGGATGGCCATTCAGCCTCTGTTTAAAAACCTCTGAAGAAGAACACTCCACCATACTCCAAGGCAGTGTATTCCACTGTTGAACAACTGTTACCATCAGGAAGTTCTTCCTAATGCTTAGGTGGAATCTCTTTTCTTGTAGTTTGAATCCATTGCTCTGTGTCCTAGTCTCTGAGGCAGCAGAAAACAAGCTTGCTCCTTCTTCAATATGACATCCTTTCAAGTATTTAAACATAGCTATCATGTCATCTCTTCACCTTATCTTATCCAGGCTAAACACACCCAGCTCCCTAAGCCACTCCTCATAGGGCATGGTTTTCAAACCTTTCACCATTTTGGTCAGCCTCCTCTGGACTTAGAGGTCTCTCATTCATATGGTCCCCATAGGTTGAAGTTAACTTAAAGGAAAATAATAAGAATTATATCTAGTAGAAGACATTGCAATTGTACTGTAGTTGATCCAGTTGCTAGCTGCAACTAGAGCAGACACACTGAATCAGCTGCTGAATGGTAAGACAAGCATTATGTAAATCCCACTGATTCGGCTTTGTGCCTTTGACAGCTGTGAAATAGTAATTGCATCAAGAAAATGACATTTATCTTGTAATTTCCAAACAAATTTGTGACCCATGGTAAACTTTTACAACTCCAGTGGGCCTTCCATATCTGCGGGGGTTTGGTTCCAGACCCTCCTGCAGATAGCAAAAACTGGATGATTGAGTCCCATATTAATCAATGGGCACCACCATTTTAGGTATGCAGTGCTGCCATTTTAAGTATACAGCATTGCCATTTTAGGTATGCATCACCACTATTTTAGGTATGGGCACTACAATTTTAAGCATACTTGGATACTCGAATCTACAGACACTACCTGAGGATACCAAGGGCCCACTCTATAGTCTACTCTACGCACAGCTACTCGGAATTATTTTTTGTTGAACTTACTTCTGAGCAAATGTTCTTACAATCCTTCCTGAGTTCACCCTTCACCCCCCAGTGAATTAACTAAGTTGAGCTCTCCAAGCTTTTCCATTCAGTATTGTAAATATCTGTCCTGTAATTTTATTGCACTAAACTTGGCATCAGAAATGCAGAAAAGTTTCACCATGATGTTCAAACAAATTTCCCTCAGAAATAAGCAACACATGATTTTTTCTGTGTAGCTCATGTTTTCTGAGTTAGAGTTGGCTCCAGTAAGGACATTTATTACAATTCATATTCAGTTTAAAATTATTGCTGTTTAAAATTTTGAGAGCACAGTTTTATCCTTTTCCTGCCTCTTGCACTTATAGGATTCACTGGCTCAATATTTCATGGCAGAGGGAGATCAGATGTCTGCCACAGGCCGTGGCGCAAATAATCCCAGTTTGGACCCAAAGTAATTAATTTTCCTATTCAAAGCAGTTTTTTTACAGTGATGCATCCTGGAGCAGATGATGGCACTCTATCTATTTATCTGTCTATTTTATTTATATCACATCTTTCACCCAGAGTGGGACCTGAAGTGGTGTGACTTTCACGACAACGAAGCTTCTCTGTCATTTAGCCCAAACTTTGAAAGAGTTGTCCAAGATAAGGAGTCCTATCACTAAAATAAATTTGTGGCCTTTGATAGCACCTTTAAAGTTCAAACTTAAAAGCGGACCAGATTCACAGCCCCCCTGACATAGCAGCCGCCACTGGGTACATCAGAGGAAAAAGGCAGGAAGCACAACTTTGGGGGAAGGGGTTAGAATAGAGAAGATGCACCAGTGTAGGCCCTCCAAGCTCTGAAAAGTGAAGGAGAAGTCTTGGAAGAGATTAGCAGAGAATCGCAGAATCATAGAATTAGAAAGAACCATAAAGTAGCACTCAAGGCAGCAGCAACATTATTAAAAACAGCTGAAAAGGCAAACATGCATAGGTTAACAGTTATGCCCTGTAAATGTACTTGTGAGATCTTATGAGTGGTTTGTTTGTTTTTGGATGTTTGCATTTTATGGTAGATTTAACCAGAAAGTTAGCAATCTTGAAACTGAATAACATAAAAGTAGAATAAATACCTGGTCCTTGGGTGTGGTCCTTATGGATTCTCCTTGGGGACTGACATACTGAGATTCTTTCGTTTCAAAACTTCAGCTGCACTTCCTATTGTTCCCAGGGCCCTCAGATATATGGACTTTTTCAGATGGGCTATTCATTCTGTGGGAGGCACAGAACAAGGTCGAGAAAAAGTCTCCCTTTCAGATGATGTTCACTTCTTTCCGTGCTTCTCCCATCCTCATTCTGGTTTCTCCCGTGATAGTCTAATCATGGGTAAACATTGTTAGTAGACCACCCTTTCAGATTCTTTCACAGAATCAGGGTAATCTGAAAGGTGCCCCATTCCTCTCCCATGATAATAGCTGTGGGGGGAGGTCCATTCTGAACACTTCCGGGCACAGATTGGGACATCAAGGTAAGTGGCACCCCTTCCCCCCCCCCTCCCTGGGTTACTTGGGTTTTTGTGTGTGTTTTTTTTGTGCTTGGTGTACTTTTTAAATGTATTTTTGAATTTCCCTTGCATCGTTCTCTCGCGAGAACATGCAGGATTTGCTTTCCGGGTCGTAAATGCACCCTTATGATACCTACATTTACTCCCTGAGAGCGAGAGGAGGGGGAGGAAGTTCCTGCCACGGAATCAAGGTAAGTGTGCAAACATTTTTACTTTATTCCGTGGCAGGAACAGGAATGGAGGTGGCAGGGCAAGAACGGGGCATTTGGCTCCTTCTGAAAAAGTCCATCCTATACTTGTATTGTTAAATTGCTCTGCTTAATTCACAGAATTTTAGAGAGGAACTAGATGAGGTTATATTTCACTTGTAAGCTTCCTGTAGTTTTCCACCACTTCTTCCACCTTCTTACTTTCCCCAAAATATGAATTAGAAAAGAAAATATTGTATAGTTATGCACTTTTTATCAGCCACCCTCTGTCTGGGAGCAGTCCAGAAGTACAGTACTGTACATTGTTTCTGTAGATAGAAGGCTACAACAGCTAAATGGAACCTCCATCTTTAGAAGTAATACATGCAAGAAGCAAACAAAAAGATTTATCCATATTCTCCTTATTAATAACTCCTTATTAATATATGGTCTCCTTATTAACATCTGGTAGAGCACTGTTAAAAGCAGAATGGTAGACGATGAACTTGAATCAGACCCAAGAAAGCAATACATAAGGTATGGGACCATCTATTCAAGAACAAGCTGAATTCAGGCAAAGGAGATGAGGTATAGGAAAGAGCAATGATATGTCTGTTTCCACCTCATTACATTATTATTGTTGTTGTAGTTGTTTCTATAGCACCATCAATTTACATGGCACTTTACAAGAACAACAAAACAGTTCCCTGCCCTCAAGCTTACACCCTAATGAAGACATGATACAAAAGGAAAGGGGATGGCGGTAGGGAAAGGGATTAAGTTTAGCATTCTCTTCTTTCCCTCCTTGGCCAGGGCAATGGCAGTTGGGATGGAGGGAGGGCCATTCTGCTTCTGGGTCAAAGCAAGATGGAGCAGTGCCTGCCTTAGCTTCTCTCCCTCCTTGGCCAGGGCAGTGGCAGGTGGGATGGAGGAAGGGCTGTTCTGCTTCTGGGCTGAAAGGCAAGATGGAACTGTGCCTGCCTTAGCTTCTCTCCCTCTGCAGCCAGGGCAATGGCAGTGGGATGGAGGGAGGGCTGTTCTAGTTCAACCAGAACTGGTGCCCCATCCATTCTGTAATGCCCTTTCATACCAAAAACCTTCTTTGGAGGTCTAGGAAAATTTGGATGTTTGATGACACAGAAGCGTTAGCTGCCGAAGGACATCAGTAGGATCTTCAAATTTTACTGCAAAACAAGTATTGCTGGTAATTCAATTTAGGTTCTGCCTAAGTTCTTCCCCAGTTATTCAGAAAGCTAGGTTTACTTAGATGTAAGAACATGGGAAACTTATGCTAAAGCAGGCCTTTGGCCTATTTAACTTAGTACGTTGACTGTTATGGGTTCTCTGCAGCACGATTCTTTCCTAGCCCTACCTTGAGATCCCTATTATTCCTTGAGGGTATCCCATCTGGGTACTGAGCAGACCCAACCCTAGTTGGCTTAAAAATTGGATGCGATGAGGTTTATGTTGGCAGCATGGTGATAGATTTTCTTCCAGCTTGTGCATATCATGTCAAACCACACTTAAATGTCACATGCAAACACAGCCACAGTTGATGGCTAAACGATATCTGAATGGCAGTAAACAAAACTCCTCCTCTTTCTCTTTTCACAATACTAGCTATATACCTGGTGTAGCATACACCGTTCCCCCTGCCACCCTCTCTGCCCCCCGCGCGCGCGCGCACGCACACACACACACATACACTTTTCCCACCCCATACCATGCTGCCTCCCCCCCACGCGGCACCTGCCCTCCTGCCCCCTGCCGCCCTCCCCACCCCCCATGCACACACACACGCCACTCCCTCCCCACCCACCCTGCAACCTCCCTCCCCTGCACCAAGGCCCTCCCACCCCGTGCTGCCCTCCCCGCCTGCGCGCTCACACACACACACTGCTCCCACCTCCCCCCCACGCAGCAGCTGCCCCCCCCTGCGGCCCTGCCACCCTCCCTGCTCGCACACACACACTGCTCCCCCACCCCCTCCCTCCCCACCACCACAGCCACCCCATCCTCTGCTGTGCTCCCCGCCTCGTGCGTGCGCACACACACTGCTTCCACCCCACTCCACACTGCCTTCTTCCATCTGGCAGCTGCCCCCCACCGCGGCCCTCCCGCCCCCTGCCGCCCTCTCCACCCCACGCACACACACACACACACACACACGCTGCTCCCCTTACCCCCTCCCTCCCACCCCACCACGGCCCTCGCCACCCCCTGCTGCCCTCCCTGAGTCCCGCGCACACACCATGCCACACACAAACCCTGCTACTCACTCCTTGGTGGCGGCCATGTTTACACTGGAGGTAAAACTCCACATGTTCCCGCCTCCAGTGTGTTGATTGACTGCCCAACCAAGCTGTGATTGGTTGGTCAGTTTCCTAAGCAGCCAATCAGCACACTGGAAACAGCAACATACCTAAGAGAATTATATATATAGATTGGGACTCCAGGAAGACTTACAAGAGGGAAGCAATTAAAATTTGCGAATTGTGTAAAGGTTCAGAGTTCTTATCCTGCTGATAGTAGCAGTGTCAACCAATCACTTTCAGATACTTTAGTGCAATTTGATACATTATAGTGGACACTACTACTGTTTAACCACACAAAGTTTTATATAAATGCTGAGAATACTGTAGTGTACAAAAAGTATTTTAGCTCTCATTATATGCGGGAAATGATTCTGCAGTGGTGTAAGAATGACAGATAAGTGCATGTCCCATAGATGCTTTTGAATTTTTTTTAAAAAAATGTATAACATTGTTTACAAATACAGTTGTCCCTTCATATCCACGGATTTGGTATCCATGGATTTAAGTATTCACGGCTTGAAAATATTCTTTACAAAATAATAAGGGGTGGGAGGGTTAGGATGGGGAGGGATTGTTTTAACTTGATGTTTTAATCTTGTTGTACGCCGTCCCGGTTGCTGAGCAGAGGGGTGGGTTAAAAATAAAAAAAAAATATTATTATTATTATTATTATTATTATTATTATAATCCAAAAAGCAAACCTTGATTTTGCCATCTTATATAAGGGACACAATTTTGCTATGCCATTGCATATAATGGGACTTGAGTATTCACGGATTTTGTTATCTACTGGCGGGGGGGGGGTGTCCTGGAACCAAACCCCAGCGAATAAGAAGGGACAACTGTAATCCAGAATTCACCGATTTGTCCTATTTAGAAGTCCCAGTGATTTTTGTAGAACTCCCCACCTCCAAATAAGCATGCTAAGGGGAAGAAGCATGTGACAGTTTTAATCTAGTTAGCTTTCAGCTCTGTTAATGTTTTTCATAATGATTATCTTGTAATATTAGCTCTAGAGGAAGGAAAGGATAAGAGGGAGCCCTCCAGATGTTGGAATTCCATCATCTTTTTCACCATTGGCTGTACTGGCTGGTGTTGATAAGACTTCCATCACAACAACAGCTGGAAGGCCATATGTTCCCTGCCCTTGCTCTGGAGAGATAGTAAATACTTGTGTTTTTTAGTTTCTGTAGCAACTTGCATATAATAACTTGTGGTGATTTGAATCTATATGATGCTCTTTCATACTGCTGGAGCCAAAGGACAACAGCAGGCTTTTGGTTTGACTGGACTGATTCCCTCAAGGAAAAGAGAGAGACACAGATGAAATTCAATGCTTAACAAATGTTCTTGTTTACAGTGCAATTTCCTCTTTCCCCCCCTCTCCTTCAGGAGTAGAAAATGTAACCATCCAATTGGATCTGGAAGCTGAATTCCATTTCACTCATCTCATTATGACCTTCAAGGTAAAGAATCCATAACATTTTCTCAAATCACAAATGTGCATTGTGTAATCCTCTGGTACTGGGCATGGGTGGCAGTTACAGGCTTAATGAGCTTTTTAAGAATAAGACAAGCAGTGCCTTTGGTTTTGAGACAAACCCCTTTAAAAGATGTTAAAAGTGGAATGCAAAACTTCATTAATTTTGTGATTTCATTAATTTTGTGAATTTTCTGTACAGTTATATAAATCTGCTTTGAGTAGACCCCAAACATTTTTAAAGAAGAAAAAAGATGTAAAATACAGTCCTATACACATGTACCTGGGAATAAGGAAGTCCAGTTCAATTCTATGGGTCTTATTTCTGGGGAAGCATTTAAAGGATTGCACTGAAAAATGTTGCTTAATATCTGCCATATGTAGCAGTAATCCTTAGCTGGCCTATTTTTGAAAGCATAGTATGACCCCCGTATCCATTGGACCAGTAACTGAGGATTCACTTAAGTGCATCCAAAAAAATGTAGTCTGTTTAGGCATCTTCTAGGTTTTCCAGCACAACTCTATGGTATGAACAGTGGTGGCCTTAGGAGGATAGGCCAAACCATACCAGATGATGCCATTGGCAGGAGGGGTGACACCGGCCTTAGTAACTCCACAGAGTATGATTGGGCCAGAAGTTATTAATTTTAATATTATCTTCAGTTCCCATGGTAAGTGTGGGAACATATCCCTCACAGGGAAGTCGTACTGTACTAATCACTGAACCTCTGTTGATGCAGAACCAAGAGTTATGTATGCTGTGAATAGTTCCACCTAATTTTTGATATACAACCCCTTATAACCATATCAGATTCTGGCAATAGGGTTACTTAAGACAGCAAAAATATTGGTTTTAGACTTCTTTTGCATTTGGCAGCTGAAATCAATGAGGGTGAGGGGGTGCGGGGGAGAACATCTGTATACAAAGTGCTTTTGTTTCCTTCTAAACAGATGTCCTGGCAGAACAGATGTACCATATGGTTTAAAATATAATTGAGTGGGGAGGTACACAATAGTTTGACTCTCCTGAGATTTGCGTCTTTGCTGGGATTGCATTTGTTAGAGGTTAATTCATGTGAAAATAATTTGAACACTCAATGTTTGTTCCTGGTAAGCAAGTGTGTTTGTTGTTGTTGGTGGTGATGGTAATGTCCATAATTAAGACACTCTGTTCCTGTCTATAGAATAAAGTATTTCTGATAATTGATGGGCTGCTGTTTATCTAATTAATCAGTTAATTTTTTTTCTGAAATTTCACCATATTTGATTGTTATCAGGAATTCAATACAGGTTCCGTTTTAGACACTGAAGAAAGCAGGACTAATATTTTCACATATCTGGAATAACAATCTAGCGTAACATAATACAGCAGAACAATGAGTTAAATCATTCAAGTGTAATGTTTGCCTTTTATTTCAATATGTCTTCCCTTCCCTATGGTATAGGAAAAGTTTCAAATTTCTCCTGAAAGCTTCTGTCTCCTGTCTCTGAGGCAGAGTGACTGAGCTCCCTCCCCTGCATATACTCTCCAATCTATCTGTTAACCATCCACCTTCACTGCCATTCTAACCACACTTTAACCCCCACCGCATAAAGTTCCCTGGGCAGCAGGACCGGTTTAAGGAATTTTGGGGCCCCCTGCAATGCTTTACTTTGGGGCCCCCATATGTTTATCTCAGATCAATGTAACCTAACCTATTCACCGTACAGGATGTTCAGATTATAGTAGGACCCCCGTATCCCTGGATTCATTATCCATGGGACACAAAACAGCACACCTACCATAGAGTCTTCCTAGAAAATGTGTCTTCCCTAGCCCTTTTCTAGGCCTTCCAAGGCAACTCTATGGTATTTTAAACCAGAAATCCCATTATTTTCATATTAAGGAGGCCAACACGGGGCCCTCTCTTGACCTCGGGGCCCCCTCTTGACCTCGGGGCCCCCTGCCAATGCTGATTTGGCAGACAGGTTAAACCGGCCCTGCTGGGCAGGCAACACCAACTGGACATGTGAGGTTCAGAGGGTCATAGGATAAATGCCCTGAACTCCTTATACTACTAGTGAGCAGTAGCTGTGAGACCTGCTATAGCTGTGAGACCTGCTCCCTAATCTGATACAACAACAGACTGTTCACTGAAAATGGACAAGCAGAGAATCAGACAGAAAAGGTGGAAGTTGAGCAGGGGAAGCAGGGAAGAAACAGTTCCCGTCAAAAATGTTCAAGCCTTTCCAGTTTAAAATTGTTCTAGGTGATTGGATCTTTCAAGTGGATCTTTCAAATGGATTTCTCAAGTTTCATATCTGTTGATATCCAAGGATAAGCCTTAGAAGCTACTTCCCACTTGCCAATCTTTAGTTATAATGGTACAATGCAATTCATCCAAACCAACCTTCCCATAGAACCATAGCTATGGTCCTATAAATACAAAACAGCCTTGTATTGGGGCAGCTGTTGGGTCTACCTAACCAAGTAGCTCCGAAAGGTATCAGGGAGACAGCTATGATATAATTCATCCAAACCAATCAAAGGCAATAACCATGGCCCTGTAATACTGAGTCAGGTTACTGATCCTTCTAATCAAGTGGCTCAGGAATGTACAGAGTAGACAGCCTTCTTATCCCTGCTACCTGACATTTGGAAACACTAAAGCAGCCTTTCTCAACCTTTTTACCCTGGTGGAACCCTTGAAACAATTTTCAGGTCTCAGGGAACCCCTGCCTAAAAATTATTAGACCTACAGTTAATTTTTTACATTATTTTTCAATCTCAACAACTTGCAGAGCCCCTAGCAACCTCTTATGGAACCCTAGGGTTCCAGGAAACCCTGGTTGTAAAAACCCTGCACTAAGGATTAAACATTTTGTGTGCAAAGTTTTGCTCTGCCATTGAGCCACAATTCTGATTATACCAGGGTTTTCCAGCAAAAATGTAATTAGGATAATAAAATATGGATCAAAAAACATCTCCTGGCAGATGCACCCTTATTTTCACTTATATATTATCATCCCTGGGATTTTGTGACTACTCTGTCTATTAAGCAACAGAAGCCATATACAGTCTGGGAATTTTGCTGCTGCAGGTGAACCTTGTGCTTGTACAGCTTGAATGATTGATGAATATTATTACCTTGCTTTCAGGCCCTTGGGCCATATTGTCCTGTTTAAGCACCTGCAATTACAAGAGACTTATTGTTGTTTTAAACATATTCTGTAGATTGATATATGTAGTTCACACTGAGGTTTGACTTATTCTTTGTAAAAACTACCAGAAAAAAAATGAGGAAAACACATTTTAGGAAAACTGAATCTGATACTGGGGACATATTTTAACATGCCTCCATATAATTTAAAATGTATATGATATTTTACAAATCTAATGTTTGTACTATTGTGACATACATTAATGTCTGGTATAATTCTTTATTCTTAGACATTTCGCCCAGCTGCAATGTTGATCGAAAGATCCTCAGATTTTGGAAAGACTTGGCAAGTATATAGATATTTTGCCTACGACTGTGAGAATTCATTTCCAGGTGTGTCTATTGGACCCATGAAGAAAGTGGATGACATTATTTGTGATTCCCGTTATTCTGATATTGAACCTTCCTCTGAAGGAGAGGTTGGTGGTTTTATTTTTTTGAACTGCCTTATTTTTTGATGTAGCAATCTTTATGATGCAGATAGCACATCATTATTTCTTTCAGGTAATTTACCGTGTTCTGGATCCTGCTTTTAGAATAGAAGACCCATATAGCCCAAGGATTCAAAGTATGTATTCATTATTTTATCTTCCTGTAAGATTATTTATGATTGTGTTTGGACTGCATAAAACGTTTCATAATCATTACCTCGTACAGAAATGGAATTGCTATTTTTAATTCATCAACAGACAGGAAAGATTGAGAAAGAATGATGACTTCTTCCTCCTCCTCCTCCTTCATAATACACCTTTTCCCTAGTTCAGGACTCAAGGAACCTTACAACAGTTAAAACAAAGATAGCTTAAAATTAACAGCATACAAAAAGTTAAAAATGTAATTAAACTTTCAAAAACGTAAAACCTGTTAAAATATAAACCATTAAAAAGAAATCAGCAAATAAAAATATCCAGCACATTATGTGTGGCCCATTTCCCCTGTGCAATCAGTCTTCCAAATTAAAAAAATTAATTTTTCCTTTCAAATTAAAAAATTAAAAAGAGGCCTGTGGAAAGATATTAAGGAGAATACCAGTCTGACCTCTCTGGGATGGGAGTTAAAAAGCCTGTGAGCAGCCACTGAGAAAGTACTGTCCTGTGTTACTACCAGATGAACCTTTGAGGTTGGTGAGACAGAAAAAAGGGCCACCCCAGAATATCTCAAACCACAGGCAGCTTCATATTAGTAAATACAGTCCTTCAGAGGTGGACCTGAACTGCATAAGGCTCTATAGGTCATAATGAGCACTTTGAATTGTGCCTGGAAACAGACCAGCAGCGAGTGGAGCTGTTACAACAAGGGAGTTGTGTGGTTCTTGTAGCCAGACTCAGTTAACAATCTGGCTGCAGCTCTTTGGACCAGTTGAAGTTTCTGAACACTCTTCAAAGGCTCATGGTTATTCAGTCATTCTGTGGCTGAACTGGCTCTTAAACATTGGTCTCTCTGGTTAGGATTATAACAGTCTATAACAGGATACATACTCTTTCTCTTGTTAAGTTGAAAAGAAGTACAAGTTGCTATAACAAAACCATTTCAAAGTGGGCATACTTCTAGTGAGCCATATACTGTCTGCAGGGAGGGTATTTCCCCCCCCAACTGTTCAGAATACAGGTGGCTTCAAATGGATATCATGTGAGCTCTAAAGTGTATCCTGATTGCAGGACCAAGGGGGTTGATGAATTGGGATCAAAGGAGCTGTTAAACATAGAATCATAGAATTGTAGAGTTGGAAGAGACCACGAGGGCCATTCAGTCCAACCCCTTGCCACGCAAGAAATCACGATCAAAGCATCCCCGACAGATGGCCATCCAGCCACTGTTTAAAGACCTCCAAGGAAGGAGACCCCACCACGCTCCGAATGAGTGTGTTCCACATGCATGCTTGTAAACTGATTAAAGGGTGCTGAAATATATTCAGGTGCCCATCATAAACAAGGTTTATGTCAGCATGCTGATTTTTTCTATGGATTGATAAAACTAAAATGTACTTGAATCCCAAGTATTTCAGCCATATCTGCAACTTTCATTCCTACTGTTAATGTTAATGAGTGATATTGTCAAAGTGATTCATTTCAGTTTATTTATTCTTATTGCCTTCCCTGTCCAGGAGCCTCAGAGTGGTGAAAATAAGGCTCCAGAGTGTACTTTAGAAGGCACATGATGTAACAACTTTGCTGAAGTTGAGACAGCCTGGATCCTGTCATTGGCTGGTTGGGAAATCCAACTTAGTCTGCCTCTGCACTGCAGCAATAATCCAGTTTGACACCACTTTAACTGTCATGGCTCAATGCTATGGAATTCTGGGATTTGTAATTTTGTGAGATATTTAACCTTCTCTGACAGAGAGCTCTGATGCCACAACAAACTACATACCCCAGGGTTCCATAGCATTGAGCCATGGCAGTTAAAGCAGTATCAAACTCAAATTATTTCTGTAGTGCAGATGTAACATTGGGTTGATTTGAGATCCACGATGGAAGAAAGGCAGGGTGTTAATGAAAATAAATACATTTAACATATAGGGCTATATCCATTTTTACTTTCAACTAGAGTAGACCTACTGAAATCAATGGGACTTAAGCAAGTGGAGAAACTAAAAAGTCCCATATTCATTTAAATAAATCTACTCTAGTTGGAACTAAAGTCAGATTTAGCCCATAGTGCCTGTCTAAATGTTGGTTCATTTCCTGACTTTCAGGAGAAAGGAGATCAGTTGTCTTTCTATAGGCACTTGCTATTTCTATAGATACTTGATATCTGAATATAGGATATACATAGTATTACTACTATCAAGACACGCTTATCTGAATTGTGCAGTGTCAAAGATGTTTTTTGATAGATATTTTAAAATGTTATTTAAATCAATATGCATATCAAAATAGTAAAATGCATAAAATGGTATTGCTTCAGTAAAAATGAAAATCCTCAGTTTATGTTTCAAAACAAAACGAGAATACCAAAATAAAAGAACAAAGAATCTCCTATTTTTTTTCTTCCCCACTCATATAATGATTTTGTTAAAACAGCATAGCAAAGAATTACAAAGACTCCTTGAAACATGCATGCATATTCAAGTTGCCTGTTGACTTATAGTGACCCCATGGATTTCATAGGGTTTTCTTAGGGAAGGAATACTCAAGAGGTGGTTTTGCCAGTTCCTTTCTCTGAAATACAGCCTATAGCACCTGGGATTCATTGGCAGTCTCCCATCCAAGTACTAACCAGGGCTGCCCCTGCTTAGCTTCCATGATCAGACAGGATCTAGTGCTTTTAGGGTATTTAGGCCTTCCATGAAACATAGGCATTTGAATTTTATTTTGGTGAAGCAGTATGCAGAATCCCAGACTCCTGCTTATATATATATTATATTATAAAACATTTCTGGGTAATAACTACTGCTATGCTTGTCAGTAAATCTTTCCTGTTCTATTACTTTATTTTTTTTTTAATTTCTCCCTTTTCTTCTTCTTTTCAGATATGTTAAAGATCACAAATTTGAGAATAAAATTTATCAAACTTCATACATTGGGAGACAACCTTCTTGATTCGAGAATGGAAATCAGAGAAAAATATTATTATGCCATTTATGACATGGTGGTCCGTGGGAACTGCTTCTGTTATGGCCATGCCAGTGAGTGTGCACCAGTGCATGGGCATGAAGATGAAGAAGTGGAAGGAATGGTAAATGTTTCTGTACTTCATTCCTAACAAATTGTTGAAGTTATTTTGATATGATTCTGCCACTTGTCCTCTAAGAGTTTCCTATTAATGAACAGTCCCTTTAAGCAACTACCAGCATAAACAAAGGCAGTAAAACTATCAGTTATCAAACATTTATTGTTGTTGTTGTGTTCCTTCAAGTAATTTCTGACTTATTTTCTGAAGACTGAGAGTGTGTGACTTTCCCAAGGTCAACCAGTTGGTTTTCATGGCCAAGTGGGGATTTGAACCCTGGTTTCCAGAGTCGTAGTCTTTAGAGGGTCAAAATAGGTAGGCAACCCCAGGTCTGTTTATGCTCAGACTTGGCCCTATCTCCAAAATGGCAATAGCAATAGCATTAATATTTATATACCACTTATCCATGCCAAAGCACTCCCTAAGCGGTTTATGTTGTTTTTACCTAATTGCCCCCAACAAGCTGGGTACTCATTTTACCGACCTATGGAAAGGATGGAAGGCTGAGTCAACCTTGGAGCCTTCTGGGATCAAACTCATAACCTTGTGGCTTGCAGTACTGCCATTTAACCACTGCGCCACCAGGGCTCCCTCTCTTGAAAATAGGTTCAGCACTTTGAAAGTTTAGGCTAAAAAGTACTTTTCTCTTAACTATCAAAGACAAATGTTTATATATATATATATATATATATATATGAACTATTAATAGTAGGAAATTGCTTTGCTTGCATTTTTAAGATATTGTGTCTACAGCTCTATTTCAATTTCTTTTTGCAAATTTAAGGTTCATGGTCATTGCATGTGTAGACACAACACCAAAGGTTTGAACTGTGAACAGTGCTTGGACTTCTACCATGATTTGCCATGGAGACCTGCAGAAGGCCGCAACAGCAATGCTTGCAAAAGTAAGTATAACACCTTTAAACTCTATCTTATAATTTCTATGATATTCAGGTCTGATAAACATCTCAGGAGAAGTGAGGGAGGGGAGTTGTTTAAAAGTGGCATTAATATCCTTAATTACTTTTGTTTTGAATCCTCAGTCACAAACATTGTATTTTTGAAGTACAGAAAACTTCAGTGTGTTAGTCTGATAGATGATGTTATGTTTTCTATACTTCAGAAATACAGTGTTTCTGACTGAAGATTGATTAATTAATGTGTTAATACTGTACTCTGTATCTGAAAATCATAGGCTGGGATAAAGTCAGTAACAAACCAGACCAAAAGCATTTAAAGAACAGTTCAAAACAATGTAAAACAGGGAAATTAAAATCCTTGTAGATTTAAAAAATTGGAACAAAAATGACTGTATAATTAACTAGCTCCATAGCAAAATAGAACTTTTTTTTTTAATATTCTTCTGAACAGGGCCATCCCATCCTACACATACTTCACCATAACATGCCCATTCAGAGTTCATTTGTAATATTCCTGAAAGTTACTGGGACCCATAGCATGACAGAACTCTCACTCAGAAGGCCTCTAGTATTCGAGACAGAACTTGTAGGTTAAGGTGATTCTAGACTTCCTCCTTGGTCATAAATGAAATGTTCAAAGTGAAGAGAAATAATTGGGAAGAAAGATCTGGGATATCTCAGGACACAACTAGTCCCTAGATGCAGGCCTGCATTTTGAGGTATTATTATTTATACAAAGACCAAGGGCCCCTTTAGAAGGAGTACTTCACTCTGGCATCGATTGTAAATGTATTGTATATTCTGGCATATAAGAAGACTGGGCGTATAAGACGACCTCCCAATTTTTAAGTCAAAATATAGAGTTTAGGAATACTCGCCGTATAAGACAACCCCGCATCACCCCCATCGTGGCTTCGGAGAGGGCGGGTGGTGGCTGGAAAGTTCCCCCCTCCAACCAGCCACCCTTCCTGAAGGACAGGATCAAAATGCAAAATGACCTGGATAGACTGGAGGGCTGGGCCAAAGCTAACAAAATGAAATTCAATACGGAGAAATGTAAGGTACTGCACTTAGGGTGGAAAAACGAAATGCATAGGTACAGGATGGGGGAGACCTGGCTGAAGAAGACTACGTGCAAAAGGATCTAGGAGTCCTCATAGACCACAAGTTGAACATGAGTCAACAATGTGATGCAGCAGCTAAAAAGGCCAATGTGATTTTGGGCTGCATCAATAGAAGTATAGTGTCCAGATCAAGGGAAGTAATAGTGCCACTCTATTCTGCCTCAGTCAGGCCTTCACTTAGAATACTGTGTCCAGTTCTGGGCACCACAATTCAAAAAGGATATTGACAAATTGGAGTGTGTCCAGAGGAGGGTGACTAAAATGGTGAAAGTTCTGGAAACCATGCCTTATGAGGAAAGACTTAGGGAGCTGGGTATGTTTATAGCCTGGAAAAAAGACGGTTAAGGGGCGATATGATAGCCCAGTTTAAGTATTTGAAGGGGGGGTCCCATTGAGAATGGAGCAGGCTTGTTTTCTGCTGCTCCAGAGACTAGAACACAGAGCAATGGATGCAAGCTCCAAGAACAGAGATTCCACCTCAACATTAGGAGGAACTTTCTGACAGTAAGAGCTGTTCGGGAGTGGAACACACTCCCTCAGAGCGTGGTGGGTCTCCTTCCTTGGAGGTCTTTAAATAGAGGCTGGATGGCCTCCTCGCCAGCCTCCTCGCGAGTTGGGGAATCACGGGGGATGGCTGCCTGACTGGGGAGAGGCTCAGTCCCTCCCATCCAGCAAGCCCCCCCCCCCGTACAGCCGCGTTGGCTGGGAGGGGATCTTCTCCGTGACTCAGAGTCACAGAGAAGACCCACGCCCAGCCAGCAAGGCTCTCCCCCCCCCAAAGCAGCCACGCTGGGTGGGGGGGATAAGGTGCCTAGCCAGCTTCCCCCCCCCCCACCAGCCACCTCTGTTGTTCCGAGTCCTTGTATCCAGCGTATAAGACGGCTCCTGACTTTTCAGCTGATTTTACAGGCTTAAAAAGTCCTCTTATACACCGGAATACATGGTATATTTTTTTTTCCTATGTGGGACAGACTGGGTCTCTTTCCCTGTTGTTATAGGTTTTCTTTTGTATTTGTCTGACTGCCAGTGAGATGGCAGATGAGTACTTCTTGCCCCTCCCACCTATACTGAAAAACAAACCCCTGTATCTCTCCCCATCTCCTCCATATATGCTCACCACAGCTTTTTTACCCTCTTGGAAGAAGTGGGTGCACTCTTTAAAAGGAAGGGGCATGACATGGAAACTCTCCACCACACACATCACTACTAGCTCCCATACAACAAATTGCTATCCAATCTTTTAACCAGTTGGCAAGGTGATTGTAATGTAGCACCAAGAAAATATAATCTTTTGTTGTTGTTGGAAAGAAGAAAATGCAGTTGATGATGACTAAAAGCCTGATTCAATTACTCAATGGAAACAATATTGTAAGATCATCACCACTGCAAAAATCCTGCATGTGGATAAGCATGAAAGCAGATTTAAAATCCTATTGAGGGGCGACCCTGGTTTTAATAATAATCCTAACACATTGTATAGGCAAATAACAACATTAACTGCAATTTTGTACTTTCTTTTAAAAAAGCAAAGTGCAACACAACAACTAGGACCTAACAGTGTCATTCAGTTGGCAATTCTTCCCCCCTCCCCACAAATCTGCACTTGAGGGTTGAGAAAAATCTGTTTGAAACCATCACTGATTCCACCCATCAACACATTTTTCAAGGGTTAAATGCACAGATAACATTAAGCATTAGGCAGTTGCAATATACTTAAGCACTTACGTTGCTTCAAAAGAGTATTTATGGGTATTGATATTTGTATTTGTCTTAGAATGCAACTGCAATGAACATTCTACCCAGTGCCATTTTGATATGGCTGTTTATGTGGCAACTGGAAATACCAGTGGTGGAGTGTGTGATGACTGTCAACATAACACAATAGGACGTAACTGTGAACAGTGTAAGCCCTTCTACTTCCAGCATCCAGAGAGAGATATCCGGGATCCCAACATCTGTGAACGTAAGTACATTACTCAAGAGAAACAATTTCTGATAGCTTAGTATGATCAGTGAGAAATGCAGTTAACATTTCAACCATATTCACTCTCTTTGTTCCACATTTTGTACATGAATGTGATTCTGGAAGAATGAATATGAATTAATATTAGATTTTTTTGTCCTAAAATTTACAAATCAGAAAGTTTATTCTTCTAAAGAGCAAGCCTGACTTCCAGAAACACAGAGGACTTTCTATAATGTTAAATGGCGGATCTACGAGAAGGCTGATTTCTATTGGGAGGGGTACAGTGGCTTTAAACTGTGTGAGGTATAAACTGTGGTAGAATTTTGAATAATAGAGATGATGATGTGTATATATGTTTCTGTACAATAGTTGATATTATTTATTAAAGCATTGGTTTGCTTGCTCACTTAGCCTGTAACTGTGATCCAGCTGGCTCCCAGAATGGTGGAATATGTGATCGCTACACTGATTTCTCAGCTGGCCTTATTGCTGGGCAATGCCGCTGTAAATTATTTGTGGAAGGGGAACGCTGTGATTTCTGCAAAGAGGGGTTCTACGGATTAAGTGCAGATAATCCTCTTGGTTGTCAGTGTAAGTAAAACCAAAGAAAACCATTTTGTAGATTTCAAAAGAAGGCTTAAAGGTATTGCTAATTCTTCACTTCATAGATTTTGCTAATTGAAATTAATTACCTTTGAACTTACAAATTCATACTTTTACTTCAAAAAATTACCATTGTATATTTTTACTGATAACAGAGGATCAGAATTGAACAAATTCATGTTATATTTAATTGTTTAGCTTTGATGGGATTATGGGAATATTCTAGACTCTTTTCCAGAATGTTTTATTATCATCTGGAGGGAGAGCTGTTGTTTCTGTTTTTGTTTGCTTTGAAAGCCAGAAGACCTATTTCTTATGAAAATAGGGGGGAAATGGTAGCACTTGACTTCCAGCATCTCTCTTGATGAATACAAAGGCAGTGGGGTGATTTCTACTAATTTTGTAAAATTCCTTCATGCTAGAGATAAATACTTCTGGTTTGTATTTACTTCAGCAGTCATTTAGTAGTCATTAGGCACTACTACCACAAAATTTCTGACTGTAAGATGTATACTTTTTCAATATATTTCTCTGGTTTAATCAATTTATTTTACTGGGTTTTTTTGCTTTTTTTTTTCCATCACTGAATGTTGGCTTGCTTTGCATTGTGATTTGTGAGCCATTTGCTTTGATCTATTACAAAATGCATTCAAGTAAGCAAGGAGTTAGGATGGTGAAAGCCAAGTAGTTAGGGTGGTGAAAGCAAGCAGCATTGAGGGGGAGCAATTTATCATCAAGTCTACAAAATGAGGGATAGTGCTGAGGTAAATATTTGCATTGAAGTCTGTGAAAATGATGCCAAAAACAACTAGATCCTGATTTATTTACTGTGCTTCCTAATATAGCTTGTGCATGTAATCCTTTGGGAACACTTCCTGGAGGGAATCCTTGCGACTCTGAGACAGGAAGCTGCTATTGTAAACGTCTTGTTACCGGAAGGCACTGTGATCAGTGTCTGGTAAGTTGTCTTGCTGAAAAGAGTAGAGATTTTGTTTGTTTCATTTATTTATTAATTTTAAAAAAATGCCCTTCTAGGTAAAGAAGAAAATGCCATTTGTCTATTCAGATGCATTAGAAATGTCCAAAATAATTGAACTATTTTGTAGCAACAAATAATTTGTTCATTTTAAAGTCTGTAATACATTAGCAATATTTGCAGTACCACATTTAATTTCACAGTTCTGTTGCCTGTCCTGTGTCAGTGTCTCCCCTGTTAAGGTTTAGGTTAAGTTGCCTAAACTGCATTGCTCAAAGATGTCCAAGCCACATTTTAACATTAAATGGAGACCTGAGGGACTAAGCTTCCTCTTTCTGCAAAACTCTATGAAACAGCTAAGCAAATAACAGTGTTTGGAGTTTCCCAGTGGAGAGGGCTCAGAGCATCCGCAGGCTTGGATTGTCCCTCCCACTTGCTTCCGGTAGGCAGGTAACAGAGAACTTTTATTTTGAAAAGCTGGCCACCGGTGGAGTCATCTAGGAGGGACGACCCCTCCCCGGCTGGCCAGTCTGCCTACACTCCTGGTAGGACGTGTCCCCTCCTTTGTCCTCCCTTTGTCCCCTTGCACGTGGCGGGCACCATTTTTACTTAAAAACTTTTACTTAAAAAAAAATATTTAAACAGCCTTAGCCACAAGGGAAATAGGGATGAGCACTATGGAGAAGATTGATGTGGTGATCGCTGCTGTGATTGGCAGCGATCACCCAGCATGAATGGGGGGCGGCTCTGCCAAGCCCGTAGAAAAGGAGGATTCCCAGCGGAGCTCCACAGTCAGAGGCAGCAGCTCAAAAGGCTCCGCAAGAAGCAGGAAGAGGCCGAAGAAGGGGAAGAAGACTGCCGCCAGCTGTGATCTGGCCCTTCTCCACCCAGACAGGTGCAACTTGGGGCCGGATAAGGAGCCCGCCATGCAGCCTCCTTGGGAGGAGGAGGCATGGACTGTCCCGGGCAGAAGGGCACACTTTAGAGCAGCAGCAGCCCTGGCCAAATCCCCAGCGCCGAAGGAGTCAGCGCCCGGACCCAGCCGCAATCGGCTCCCGCAGTGAGTGGGGCTCAGGCCCCGGGGGTCAGAGGCCTGGGGGAGGGAGCGCTCGCAGCCATTCCAGAGGGGATGTGAAGCATCGTGGCCAGGGAGGCTGTTAGCTGGCTGGCAGCTAGTCTGTTTCAGCCTAGCTTGGGGGGCCCTGGAGGGCAGGCCCAGGGGGGAGCAGCCCCAGTCAATTCCACCAATGTGGGGTTCAACCCCCACACACACCCCGCAGGCCCCAGCCTGGACTTTCAAGTGGCTGGTGGGGCAACTCCGGCCGCAACATAGGCGGCACAAGGGACCCAGAGCAACCAGGGAGGCGGAAAAGGTGGCGAAACCAGCAAGGGGAAGGCGAAGCACCCACATCCCCAGTCAGCCACAGCGGGAGGCAGGAGGAGTGTGGATGCGATACCTGGCCCCAGTAATGCACCATCCCCTGCTCCAGCCAGCCCAGGTTATCGACCAGACCACTCAGTGATGAGGAGGACGGTCAGTGGGCTCAAGATGAAGATACTGGAAGGACACTCCCCCTTAGTAAGCATGCAAGAGCTGATGTGGACGACAAGAAAGTCGTGTCCCTTTACTCAACAGGGGAGGAATCTGACAATGACCAATCAGACTGGGAAGAGGGGGAGCTTTCAGAGGAGAAGGTGGAAGAGTCAAACACCTCATGCCCCTCGGCCCACCATTTTTCTCCCGAGGATTTTACAGTACTCCTGAAGAAGGCAGTCAGGACCTTGTGTCTAAACCTTCCCACTGCTCAACAATCACAAATGGACCTGGACCTACTAGAAATTTCTGGTGAATTTTTCCCAGATGCGCAACCATTGGCCCTGGAAATGCCAGTTCCAGCAGCTTTAATGCGGCTGATCTGCGATGAGTGGAAGGCCCCGGCGGTAGCCAAACCACAGCCGGGCCTGGCAAAAAAGCTTAATTCCCTTCCCAAGAAGGTCATGGGCAAGTTGCAGGTCTCTCTTATTGATGCTCTGGCCTCTGAACTAGTCTCATCTGCGATCTTCTGTTGCGATGGGGAAGAAACGTTGAAGATCCCAGAGGATAGGCGAATGGACTTGGCCCTGAGACGTGCCCATGAGGCGCTTTCTCTAGCCATTCGGGCATCCACGACTGCCACCATGATGGCACGAGCTGCGATCCAGTGTTCAAAAGACGCCCTGCAGGATGTCCTGAGAGCACAGATCAGAATCTGTCAGGACCTTTGTAAACTTACTAAGGTCTCAGCTTTGCTGGCAAATAGCACCTTGGATTCTATACAATTTACAGTGGCCGCTAGAAGACAGGTGTGACTGAAGTCTTGGAACATGGACTTCAAATCAAAACAGAATCTGGTCTCATTGCTGTTCTTTGGGGAGAAACTGTTTGGGGAGTCTCTAGAGCTGGTCCTGGTAGAGGATAAGGACAAAAAGAAGACGACTCTGGCCTCCTCACGCAAGAGGGAGGAGAGAAGGTTCTCCAGACGCCACTGATCCTTTTGTGCCACTGGCAACCACCAGGGAACCAGGTCATCCTCAAACCATTCCGGTTCTAGGGATTTCAGATCTCCGAGTGCACGCTGGGGAGAGAGCAGATATCACTGTAGGAACCAGCAAGGAGGTGTTGGGAAATCGACACAGTCCCACTCCACCAAACTCAATCCCAAGCCCCAACAATGACAGTTCTCTTCCAGTGGGAGGAAGGTTGCAGGCCTTCGTGGGGGCTTGGGAAAACTGCCTCGGACAAATGGGTCCTACAGTTTATTCATCAGGGATACCGGATAGAGTTCTCCCGACTTCCACCACAGTGGTTCCTTCCAACCCCATTCCACAGGGACGGAGAAAAGCAGCACCTGATGACAGAGGCCATTCAGCATCTCCTACAGATGGGAGCCATAGAGGAGGTCCAGAAGTTGCAACAGGGCAAGTGCTGTTACTCCATCCTGTTCTTAGTACCAAAGAAGAACAGTACGTGGAGGGCAGTCCTGAACTTAAAGGGGGTAAACAAGTTCATCCGGAAAAGGAAGTTCAGGATGGAAACCCTGAAGCACATTCTGGAAGCAATAAGGCCAGGGGATTATCTGCCCTCTCTGGATTTGCAGGATGCGTATCTTCACATCCCAATACATCAGGACCACCGTCAATTTCTGCGCATCTGTTACAACGAGAGACACTTCCAGTACAAGGCTCTCCCGTTTGGGCTATCCTTGGCACCCAGGGTTTTCACAAAGATTCTGGTGGCATCCTGGCGGTGCTCAGGGATACACATCTATCCCTACTTGGACGATGTTCTAATTCGCTCCCAGTCCAGAGAGTGGAGAGGGAGGTCGAAGTTATCACGAAATCCCTTCAGAAGCACTGGTTCCAAATCAACTTTGGAAAGAGCTTCTTGACCCCAAGTCAACAGATCCAGCATCTAGGGGCACTAGTGGGTTCGGTGGGAGGACTGGTCTGGCTCCCCACAGAACAGATCAATTCAATTCAGAAAGCAACACAGAAGGCATTGGGAGCAGTCAGGTCGGATATCATGCACCTGGCCCACCTATAGGGCCTGATGATAGCAGCAATAGACTGTCTGCCATGGGCAAGGTTCCATGCCAGGACACTCCAATGGTTTCTGCTACCTTTTCAGGAGGAGATAGCCAGCAGAAGACACCAGGCAGTGAAACAACCTCAGGAGGTCTCAGCATCACTCCAGTGGTGGTTGTCACCAGTGATACACAGGGGCCGTCAACTGTGGCATCAGAACAAGGTTCAAATCACCACAGACGCCAACCTTCGGGGATGGGGAGCATATTGCGGATCCCATCTGGCTCAGGGCAAATGGACAGCAGAGGAAGCGGTCCACAGCATCAACTGGCTGGAGCTCAGGGCAGTCAGGGTGGCCCTAATGGTCTTCGCGCAACTAGTTAAGGGCAGGATGGTGCTGGTACGTACAGACAACATCACAACGAAGGCGCACATAAATCGCCAGGGAAGGTCCAGGTCACGGACTCTCATGGAGGAAGCGTCACGCCTGTTCCTGTGGGCGGAGGAGAACCTCATGTCAATAGCAACAGAACACCTTCAGAGAACGCTCAATCTGAAAGCGTACTGGCTCAGCTGATCAGACACCGACCAAGGAGAATGGAGCCTACATCACAAGGTATTCAAGGATGTCATCCAGGCTCTGGGATGCCCAGAGATAGACCTGTTCGTGTCTCTGGTGAACACGAAACTTCCCTGCTTCTTCAGGTACATAACAAAAGGAGCAGAAGACATGGTTGCCCTGACGTGTCCTTGGATATGGACGTTACTTTACGCATTTCCCCCAATCCAGCTGATGCCCAGAGTGATCAACAGGATATGAACGGAGAAAGTGGAGGTCATTCTAATCGCCCCAGAATGGCCTCGAAGAGCTTGGTTCCCAGACATTCTTGACATGCAGGTGGATTTGATGCCTATTCCACCTCGAGCCTATCTACTGGCCCACGATCAAGTTCATCACCCAGATCCAGCCTGGCTACAACTTCGCACATGGAGATTGAGTGGCAGATGTTAACGGCGAGAGGATACTCATGTCCGGTGGTCGAAACAATTTTGGCTTCGAGAAGGGAATCCACTCAGCGTATCTACAAGTACACCTTCCGAGATTTTTGGCAATGGTGCAGGCATAAGGACCGTGACATCAGGGAAGTGTCAGTTCCCCTGTTACTGGATTTCCTGCAGGATGGGGTAGACTCTGGTCTTCGCTCTAATACCATAAAGAGACAGGTGGCGGCCATAACGTTGTTTTTACCCCAGGGAAGGCGGCCACGGTATCTTCACATCTCCACCTGCGCCACTTCATCAAGGGGCTCTCTAACTTGGCCCTACCAACGGTATACAGATTTCCTTCCTGGGATCTCCACATAGTCTTGAAGGCCTTTTTAGCTGTTAAGAGGGACACCATTAAAATTCTTGACATGGAAGGTCCTTTTTCTCATGATCATCACCTCAGCCCATAGAGTGTCTGAATTGGCGGCCTTATCAATTAAAAGGGATCTTTGCCTCTTCAGACCGGACTCGGTGATCCTCAAACTGCGTCCGGACTTCAGACCGAAGGTCAACTCCATTTTTCACAGATTGCAGGAGGTTGTACTGCCCTCTTTCTTGCCCTAAGCCAGAAAGGGAGTTGGAAAGAATTTGGCACACACTGGATGTTTGCAGAGCCCTAAGAATATACATCAAGAGGACTGCATCATTTAGGGTCTCTGAAACGTTGTTTGTATCTCCCCACTCAAAGTTCTTAGGGAGGAAGGTCTCCCTCTCCACGCTGGCACGTTGGATAAAATCTTGCATTGCAACGTGCTACGAATCACAGAATAAACTGGTACCGGAGGGTATTATGGTGCACTCCACACGAAGCGTGGCGACTTCAATGGCCTGGGAGAAGGACACTCCCTTGGAGGAAATCTGCAGGGCGGCGACATGGAGATCACTCTCAACTTTTGTGTGGCACTATAGAGTAGGCAAGATACAGTCCACAGAGGTCACCTTTGGCAGAAGAGTGCTGCAGCGGATTCTTCAGCCTTAGGAGTCAGGAGGCTCGCCTTGTCCACCCATGCTTGCAGCTTTAGTAAATCCCAAGCATGCGGATGCTCTGAGCCCTCTCCACTAGGAAAAGGAACGTTGGTCTTACCTGTGATACGTTCTTTTCCAGTGAAGAGGCGAAGAGCATCTGGGCCCACCCAGGGTGAGCATTTGAAGTACCGCTGCGGTAGAGAGTGAAGATTCTTCTGATGGACTAATGAGCGTTCTAGACTCTGAAGAGATATGGATTACGACTGGATACGTGAGGCTGCAGCATCACGAGGCTGTGATATGGACTGGCCAGCCGGGGGCGGGGTCGTCCCTCCTAGATGACACCACCGGTGGTCAGCTTTTCAAAATAAAAGTTCTCTGTAACCTGCCTACCAGGAGCAAGTGGGAGGGACAACTCAAGCATGCAGATGCTCTTCACCTCTTCACTGGAAAAGAACATATCACAGGTAAGACCAACTTTCCTTTCTCATTTTTCTGCCTGTATGTCACCTTCAGACTTCAGAGCTTATCACCTACTTCCTGCCTACTGCTAATACTTCTACACCTTTATCCTACTCTTTCTTCACAGATCTCAGAATAGTGTATAAAGGCCTAAACCAACCGCCAGTCCAAACTTGCAGTTGGATTTAGGCCATGGTTCTGCTCCTTCCCCCCTCTGCAACAACTGTACAATGTAGAGTTCAGAGGAGGTAGTCACTGTCTGCCAGGTCAGGATTTTACCAGGACCTGAGATTTCAGGGACACTGTCACTTGCTAGTAGTGTTGCCAGGTCAGGATTTTACCAGGACCTGAGATTTCAGGGACAAAACTGAAGACCCAGAGAAGTCTTCTTGTGGTGTCACTGGAGGTGGGCCCAGGTGATGTTAGAACAGTGATGTCACAGGGAAACACCCCTGATGAAGTTACTAAGCATGGTACATAAAACACTGACCACAGTTACACAGAATTTACCATTCAGATAAAAAAAAAATAGCATGGCTGCAATCTGGTATGGCTCAATGTAGCATAGCAGTTCTGCCTGTGGACCTAAAATAGGTTGAGCTATATATCCTCCTGGACTTATCATATGGTCTCTGAAGCACCCCCTCCCAGTATGGCCATTGTTTTCCCTGGGTCTAGCCAAAAGTTGGCACTACCTTTACCGTTTAACTTATGCTTGAGATTTAATATGTCTGGTTACATATCTAATGGCCTAAATCCTCCCTTGCAGCCTCAACATTGGGGGCTGAGCAATGATATGGATGGATGTCGACCATGTGATTGTGATCAAGGAGGAGCACTGAACAATAAGTAAGTCTCATGAAAGTGACAGAATTTATTTATTTTTTAATTTCAGAAAGATCTACTTTAATGGCAACTTTTAAAAATAATAATGATAAAAATAACAATACTGAGTGTTTACACAGAAAATTTTAAGTTATTTATACATGAAAGTTCAGTGAAACCTATAAGAGCCCTATATAAAGTACATCAATATCATTATCACCGTTCTGTAGAGCTTGAATATCTATATGCTGGATTAAGATGGTTGGGCCCTGGAACAGGTCCAAGAACCAGGCCCCCTTTGTGTGAGCTGTTAGAGGTCTGGCTTTGCTGCTGGATAAGGCCTGGTGATGCTGTCAGGCCAAAAGAAGCACTAATTTGAACCAACATCAGTCCTATTCAGGCCTGAGAGGCACCCTGCTTGCTTGTCCCAGCTGCCATGACTGAGGCTAGATTCACAAAAGCAGCAACACCAATGTCCCATATGTCTTTTCACTTGTACTGTGGCTGGGAAATTGAGGCAGGGTGTCCAGTCAATGTTACCAAACCTTGGGGAGGTCAGGGGTATCTGCAGCACCCCCTCTCCACAGGAGTAGTTTTCTCTTGATAGCATTACACTGTATAAGGCATTTTTGTATGTGTTTGTGTGTGTAATTCCAACAGTAGCATGGGGCTCCTAGCCACTGTGGGCCCTGGAGCATTTGCTCCAGTTGCACCATTGATAATCCAGTCTTGTCTATCTATGTTGCTCCCAAAATCTCAGTTTGTTGATTTCTATGTTTGGTGAGAGATCAGGGGATGAGAGTGCACATGTCACAAACACAGTTTTGATCTCACTAGAACAAAATACTGACCCCAAGTGACTTACTCCTATCTGTCTGAGAATGAGAAGCATTCAGCCAGGCTCATGTTCCTATGATGAAGATTTGCCCCTAGTTATGTGTCCCTCATCCAGGCATCAGATATACTCAAAAACCCTGTCTAAAAAGTGTGGCAGAGTCATGAAGCTGCCTAACCCTTAAATGTGTTGACAACAATGATTCCAAAACCATCTGAAAGTGGGTGTCACTCACCAAAAGAAGCTTAGCTGTTATGTGTTTCCCTTTTGGCTCTTCCAAGCATATGGGCTCATTCATCCTGAAAGTTCTGTTTAAAACTGCTGTAATTGAGATGCCTATTTTTACAAGCTTGTTTTCTAATTATAAAACAGCCTGTTTGGAAGGATGCGAATTCCTCACTGTAATTTCCTCCAGTATAGATCACAGTTTGAGACAGCACCTGAAATGCACAGCTGGGTTGAATGCTAACTTGTGGTTTTGAATGCTGGAAAACAATCAGGGATGCATAACAAAGGATGACGTCATTGTTCCAAGCACAGGAAATTTCCCATACTGGTTAAAATCTATCTGGGATAGATATAATAACTTCACAGGAAGATGTTTAATGATCACTGTTTCCATGGGACTTTTTTTTCCCCACCATAAATTTATCTGCCCCCAAAGTTTTCAGATGGCTTCTATAAGAGAAAAATCATTGGATTTCAATCTAAACACCTGTGCTACAAAGAAGCAAAATAAATAAATAAAATAAAAAATCCTCAGCAGTTAGCAAGGAAATCTGTGAAGGTTGCATTACTGTAGTGGTAAATGGATCCTATTCTAAACACTTGTTTAGTTGTGCAGAAATACCTAGAATTTAATTGTTATAGGAACCAGTTATAGTGGTTTGAGTGTTGGACTATGACTGTGGAGACCAGGGTTTGAATCCCCACTTGGCCATGAAAACCTACTGGGCAAGTCCCACACTCTCAGCCTCAGAAAACCCCATGTTAGGTTCACCTTAAGGTCACCATAAGTCAGAACTTACTTGAAGGCACACAACACAACAAAATTGTTGCAAAATCTTCTTGGGGTTGTCTAAATGGTGAAAAATACTACTGACGGAATGCAAGGAGAATCCTATCTGTCTTAATGGCATTCCGCATTGTTTTGCCATATTGGGAAGGAGGGGGCCCCAAAATGTCCAAACTCTGCAGGAAAAACCTTCATGGCTTTTCCCAGAGTTTTTTAAAAACAGCAAGGGGAATGTGCATTCCTGCTCATTGGGACAAGCAATTTGACATGAATTGCTTTCCTATAGGAGAGGAAGTGCAAAGCTGATTGGCTGGGTGTGCATGGGGGGAGGGGCTTGCTAACAAGGCAAGCGCCTGCTGCCGCCATGTTGGATTTTTGCCTTTGTGAGCGCTAAGGTGAAAAAATGGGGTGTTTTGGGGGTTTTTGCTTTTCTGTTAAATTGAAAAATCACTATTGCACCTTGAATATCATTAAGTTCGGTGGCAGCAAATTGAGGTAAGTATAAATCCGAGTAAATCACTCATGGCTGCCAGCATGCATACAAAGCTTATGGGGGAAAAAACACCATTAAGACAAGTCACAGCTGCTGCGAAATGCCGTTACTGTGAGGCACTCTGGAGTTTTTTGCCTCATATAGACAAGCCCCTTATCTACATATATCTACTTTCGTGAGTCCTTTCTTAGAAGATGTGCAATATACATTCATTCTCTTCCAGCTGCTCAAGAGAATCTGGTCAATGCCAATGCAGGCCTCATATGATTGGGCGCCAGTGTAATGAAGTGGAGCCAGGTTATTTTTTCATGTCTTTGGATCATTATGTCTATGAGGCAGAGGAAGCCATCTTTGGCCCTGTGAGTATCAACTTTAGCAAATTATCAAGAGACACAAGAACAATCACAGCAGTCCCTTTCATATCCATATATTCTATCATGTAATCACCCTGTTGGTTTTATAGTACCAGTGCAGAAGTAATTCACTAGAAAGGTGACCTCTAGGCCCTCCTGGATATAATTGTGGCCTTTATGAAGAAGGTGTACAGTAGATTTTCCTTGGGTTTTTTTCCAGGCTGTGAGGCCGTGTTCTGGAATAGTTTCTTTCTGACGTTTCACCTGCATCTGTGGCTGGCATCTTCAGAGAATGGTTGGGTAGGAGTGTATGTGGAGTTTATATGCTGTGAAACCCTGTTGCGGGGGAGTATATGTAAATTTGTGTAATTGAATGTTTAGTTTCTACGTATAGAAATGCAAGACTCGTTAGTGTCTGTTTGGCTAATGGTTGGTTGATGGGCCATTATCTGCTGGAACTCCCCCTGTCCCTGGGTGGAATTCCTTTGTAAGTGTTGAGTTTTGATTCTATTTTTCTTCAAAACTGGGAGCCAGATTTTGTTTACTTTTAACTTCTTTCTTCTTTCCTGTTGAAGTTGTCCAGGTGTTTGGATTTCAATAGCCTCTCCATGCATTCTGACATGATAGTTGTTGGCCTGGTCCAGAATTTCTGTGTTTTTAAATAAGATTTTGTGTCCAGATTGGTTTATAACATGTTCTGCTACTGCTACTGCGTCAGAAAGAAACTATTCCAGAATACGGCCTCATAGCCTAGAAAAAAAACCAAGGAAAATCTATGGATGCCAGCCGTGAAAGCCTTCGACTTCACAAGGTGTACAGTGCTTATGCCAGAGCTAGGATCTACTTAGAAGCTTCCAGCTCTTCAGTATTGTGTATAAATGTTCATTATTTCTTGTCTGAATGGGATGTATCTGAGTTCATAATTCCAAAGTAAGCAATGTTGTATTATGATCAGTCTAACCCATTGGCTTTAAACTCATGGGTTCTGATCCTCAACTGGATTAGACCATGTTTTGGAAAGAAGGGGGGAAAGGTGACTGTCAAAGAGAAAAGAGGGAGAGGTGGAGAGACAGATAACCATAAAATAAACATTAATATGATGTCATGTTTTTTTAAAAAAAACAACAGTTCTCTTGATGATTTCTGCACACATAAAAGTTGAAGGTCACATATCTAGTTCAGATTCTTTTTGTGAAGCAGGATTGCCCAACACTGAAGCAAAGTAACCTAAAATTTAAAAAGCTTTCCCCATCTGATGCCACCTAGATGTGTTGGATAACAGCTTTCCCCATCTGATGCCACCTAGATGTGTTGGATAACAACTTTCTTTATCCCAACATGGGCATCTGGAGGATACCAAGTTAGGGAAGGCTGCCTCTGGTAGGTTGCTGTCTAGCTCTGCTCTGAAAACACTTCAAGAAGAGAGATTTTACAACCCTAATAGTTTGGAACCATGTCAAATTATTGTCTTTTCCTAACTGATCTCTGGTCACAGGCTCCATTCCAGCAGCCCCTGTCAAGTGAAACAGTGGACGTTTCACTGATTGTGCATCCTTGTTGTGGAATGGCCTTTCCTAGAAGGGGCTTTCCTGGAATCTGGAATCTTCTTTCAGTTCGGCACTTCATCAGACTTCTTTATTCTCCCAGACCTTTTAGATTCTGTGATCTCCATCTTTATTACTATATTTTGTTGGGTTTTTTTTTTTAGGTATGCTCCAAAACTGGGTTTGCTGGCAATTTAATTCTTCAGTTTGTTGTTTTTATTCTGTGATTTATTCTGTATTGTATTTTATTTCTTTATGTTTATGAGAAGCCCAGACAATATTATCATTGCATGGACTATGTAAGTGATGTAAATAAATTACTTGAATAAATAAAACAGACTCTCTAGGAAGTTCATACCATTGATGAACTCATATAAATAGGAAGGAGTTCCATTCACCCATCAAATATTTGCCCTGTAGTATATGGCCTAAATACCCTAAAGGCACTAGGTCCCATCTGATCTTGGAAACTAAGCAGGATTGGCCCTGATTAGTACTTGGATGGGAGACCACCAATGAATACCAGGTGCTGTAGGCTATATTTCAGAGGAAGGAACTGACAAAATCACCTCTGAGTATTCCTTGCCTAGGAAGACCCTAGGCGACATTCATGGGATCGCCATAGGTCAACAGGCAATTTGAAGGCACATACATACACACATGGCCTTAGTTATTTCCAGAACTATGTTTTCCAGACATCTATGTTCTCTCCAATTTCTTTTATGCTTGATGTCTAATTTGCTTTTACAACAGCCTTTGCCATTTTAGCTCTTGTTGCAGAAATTATATATAGAGTCATAGAATTGTAGAGTTGGAAGGGGCCTCATGGGCCATCGAGTCCAACCCCCCACAGGATCTTCAGCTAAAACATCCCCAGCAGATAACTGCTCAGCTCTTTTTGAAGACATCCAGAGGAAGAGACTTCACCACCTCTCTAGGCGATTGGTTGCATTGCTGAACTGTTCTTACTGTCAAGTATAATTTCATGTCAAAGCTCCATATAAGTATTGCATGATCACCATATAAGGATAGGACAAGATGTATGCTGATATAAAAACCATTCCTCAGCCAACAGAAATATGCAAGAAATGGGAATTTATAACATATATTTGCCTACATTTTCCTGAAAAGATGTATACCAACTTTAACAACATATAATAATTTATTTTGTCCTCAGGGAGTGAGTATTGTTGAGCGTGAGTATTCTCAGGATCGTATACCTTCATGGACTGGAATAGGATTTGTTAGAGTTCCTGAAGGAGCTTATCTAGAATTCTATATTGATAATATTCCCTATTCAATGGAGTATGATGTTCTCATTCGCTATGAACCACAGGTAAGTAACAACCCTGTAGACCCATACATACTGCTTGTGAATATATTTTTCATGGAGGTGGACTTGGCTTATCTGTATCTTAATAATACATAAACATTTTAATCAGTACTTAATAAGACAAATTCAAATCTGAATAATTCATTTATTTTGGTATATTAGCAGTTGTATATAGTCTGTATCACATATAACAATATCTGAAATGTTTGTAATGTTAGCCATAGGTATTAGAAAGCACACTGAAAACTGCCAGTTATGCAGAAAAAGGCAATATGTGATGTTCTAAATTTGCATATTGTTTTTAGGATTTTAAAAAAAGATTGGATGTAAAGTATTTGTATAGTGATGAAGAGAGCGTAAATAACAGGCAGTGGAAGTTTATAGTTACGTACAGTAAAGATACCAGATGTTATAAGGAAAATGCATGTAACTGTGTAAAGCTCAGAGCAACCCCATGAATACTGAACTGTAGAATATTTTGTTTAATCTAAGAAATCATTTATTCCAACCAGATTGTACTAAATATTATAATTATTTGCAGTAGATAGGAATGATAGTGCAATCCTATGGAGATGTATTCAGTGATAAGCCTCACTCTGTTCAGTAAGGATTAGTCCAAGGTATGAGTATATGTAGAATTGTTGCCAGCTTTGTATATATAGTCTTAATTAGCATCAGACACAACTAGTCTACGTCAATGCAGAGCACTTCAGGTAATGAAGAGGTCTTAATGTGAACTATTCATTTTCTTTATTCAGTTACCAGATCTGTGGGAAAAAGCTGTTATTACTGTATTTCGTCCAGGCCAGATTTCTGCTAGCAGCAGATGTGGCAATACTGTTCCTGATGATGATAATCAAGAGGTATCATTATCTCCAGGTTCAAGGTAGGTATCACCACAGAGGGGGCAAAATAGTGGAACAATACTTGAAAAGAAGAGGCTTGATTCTACAAAACCTTTGGACTCAAATTAATTATTTGTGGCTTATTGATATCTCAGTGATTCCTGAGAATTTTATTGCCCCATTTTTGGCAATGTAAATACAATTTTTCTTTTTCTTTTCCTTCTTGCTTCGATGCTATGTCTACTTGGTAATACAGATATGTGGTCCTTCCACGGCCCATATGCTTTGAAAAGGGACTTAATTACACTGTTCGTCTGGAGCTGCCACAGTATTCATTAAATTCAGAGGTGGAGAATCCATACACGCTCATTGATTCAGTAAGTGAATGTTAACTTCAATAAAACTGCTTAAATTAAAAAAAAATGTCAATGATGTAGTAATTCTGGGCATGACCCATCCTCCTCAGTTAGCACAAATCAACTTGAGAGATGCTGGGTGAGTGGATACCTCCCCATGAGGCATAGAAATGTCTGAATGTCCTGCAGTACGCTTCACACAGTGTGTAAACTGCTGAGTATCAATCAGTAGGAGATGAATGGACTCCTTTGCACTCTTCTCATAAAAGCAGTAGGCACAGGACAAGATGTCTTGCCCTTTTTGTCAAAAATATCTGCAACTGCTGCTAAAATCTACAGAAAATCAGTTGCGACTGAAGAAATAAGCAAAGCACTGTGCTGAATATGCAGCTGAGGCCCTTTCACACTACACAATTGTAGTACCACGGTTTCACTTTAACTGCAGTGGTTCCATCTTACAGAATCCTGGGATTTGTCATTTAGGGAGGAGGACTTAGAATTTTCAGCAAGAGAACTCTAGTGCCACACAAGATTACAAAGCCCAGTGTTCCATAGGATGCAGCCATGGTGATTGAACTGAAATCATAGTGCTATAAAGGGCCCCTAGACATTCACCTGAATATTCTTTGGATTACATTGTTAGAAGACACTGTGCATATCAATAAACAAAAAATTTGGTTTTTTAAATTCTCATATAGATGATGTTCAACAAAAGGATTGAATGAAACTTTATTTTTATATACAAGATTGTGCTGTAGGTCTCAACAGATAATAACAATGCCTTGTTAAATTATTCCACAGCTTGTTCTCATGCCGTTTTGCAAATCATTGGACTTATTCACAGTTGGAGGCAGGGGTGATGATGTGACAACAAACAGTGCCTGGGAAACATTTCAGAGATACCGGTGTCTGGAGAACAGCAGAAGTGTTGTTAAAACACCTATGACTGACGTTTGCAAGAATATAATTTTTAGCATTTCAGCCCTATTGCATGAGACAGCATTGGGTAAGGAGGCTTAACATCTAGAGCACTGTCTCTTAAGGAGGAAACTGTGATGTCTCCTTCAAAACAAACCATGGCTTAGTGTAATGTCTAAACAGCCATATGGATACGTCAAAGCTAAAGCCATCTAAAGTCAATGCCTATCTTATCAGTTATTCACAAGTCAGTCCTTCATTCATACAGTGGCAGCTCACACAATATTATTGCTTGCTACATGTCTGTATTAGCAACATCTCCACAACCTGTGTCTTTCCCTCATTTTAGCCTGCCAGTGTGACCCACAAGGGTCAATAAGTTCAGTGTGTGATCCTAATGGAGGCCACTGCCAGTGCCGGCCAAATGTTGTTGGAAGAAAATGTGACAGATGTGCTCCTGGTACTTTTGGATTTGGACCAAGTGGATGCAAACGTAGGTTGTTACTCTTTTCTAACACACATTGGAAAATGTCGCTGGTGTTTAATCTTTCTGCATGTGTTATTTAAGGGAGAAGAAAGATTTTCTGAGTTTTTTATTATAATACATTTTTAAGCCACTCAGACTTTAAATGTTTATTTTTAAGTAATGTGAGGCTTCTAGTGTAATAGGTACATGAATGTAAGCAATGCCTCAGGTATTAATTTCATTCAGAATGTGTCTCTGTGTTTTGTCATTTAAGGTTGTGAGTGTCATGTCCAAGCTTCTGTTAATGCCTTCTGCCACCCAGAGACGGGGCAGTGCCACTGTTTCCATGGGATATATGGCCGTCAGTGTGACAGATGCTTGCCTGGTTACTGGGGTTTTCCAAGCTGCCAGCCTTGCCAGTGCAATGGTCATGCGGATGATTGTGACTCATACAGTGGACAGTGTCTGAATTGCCGTGATCACACCTCTGGCCACAACTGTGAAAGGTACTGCTTCTTTGGAGGTTAACTGGAATATTTGTTAAATAATATATTACTGTTTATGGAATATTTATCATGTTGTAGTCTAAAATTTCAGTGGGATATTAATGGATAAAATGGATTAATTTTTGCTAGCCACTTCATAGAATAATAGAATTGTAGAGTTGGAAGAGATCACAAGAGCCATCCAGTCCAACCCCCTGCCACACAGGAAATCACGATCAAAGCATCCCTGACAGATGGCAATCCAGCCTCTGTTTAAAGATGTCCAAGGAAGGAGACCCCACCATGCTCCGAGGGAGTGTGTTCCACTGCCGAACAGCTCTTACTGTCAAAAAGTTCCTCCTAATGTTGAGGTGGAATCTCTGTTCCTGGAGCTTGCATCCATTGCTTTGTGTTCTAGTCTCTGGAGCAGCAGAAAACAAGCTTGCTCCATCCTCAGCGTGACATCCCTTCAAATACTTAAACTGGGCTATCATATCGCCCTTAACCGTCTTTTTTTCTAGGCTAAACATACCCAGCTCCCTAAGTCTTTCCTCATAAGGCATGGTTTCCAGAACTTTCACCATTTTAGTTGTGCTCCTCTGGACACACTCCAATTTGTCAATATCCTTTTTTAATTGTGGTGCCCAGAACTGGACACAGTATTCTAGGTGAGGTCTGACCAAGGCAGAATAGAGTGGCACTATTACTTCCCTTGATCTGGACACTATACTTCTATTGATGCAGCCCAAAATCGCATTGGCCTTTTTAGCTGCCGCATCACACTGTTGACTCATGTTCAACTTGTGGTCTACTAGGACTCCTAGATCCTTTTGCACGTAGTCTTTTTCAGCCAGGTCTCCCCCATCCTGTATCTATGCATTTCTTTTTTCTGCCCTAAGTGCAGTACCTTACATTTCTCCGTATTGAATTTCATTTTGTTAGCTTTGGCCCAGCTCTCCAGTCTATCCAGGTCATTTTGAATTTTGATCCTGTCCTAAGGGTATTAGCTACTCCTCCTATTGTCATTTACAAATTTTATAAGCATGCCCTCTATTCCCTCATCCAAGTCATTGATAAAGATGTTGAATAGCGCTGGGCCCAGGACAGAACCCTGTGGCACCCCACTGGTCACATCTTTCCAAGATGAAGAGGAGCCACTGAGGAGCACCGTTTGGGTTCGGCTGGTCAACCAATTACATATCCATTTAACAGTTAACTTGTATAGCCCACATTTTACAAGCTTGTTTGCAAGAATGTCATGAGGAACCTTGTCAAAAGCCTTACTGAAATCAAGGTATGCGATATCCACAGCATTCCCTTCATCTACCAAGCTGGTAATTTTATCAAAAAAAGAGATCAGATTAGTCTGGCATGACTTGTTTCTCTGAAACCCATGTTGACTTTTTGTGATTATGGCATTGCCTTCTAAATGTTCACAGACTCTGTTTAATGATCTGCTCTAGAATCTTCCCTGGTATTGATGTCAGACTAACCGGATGATAATTGTTGGGATCCTTCCCCCCCCCCTTTTTTTTGAAGATGGGGACAACGTTGCCCCTCCTCCAGTCTGCTGGGACTTCTCCTGTTCTCTAGGAGTTCTCAAAGATTATTGCCAATGGCTCTGAGATTACATTTGCCAGCTCTTTTAATACCCTTGGATGTAATAATAATAATAATAATAATAATAATAATAATAATAATATTTAGTTCATCTGGTCCTGGAGATTTAAATTCATTTAAGATTAAGAAGGTGTTCCTGTACTACCTCTTTGCTTATTCTGTGCTGGATTTCCCCTATTGTGTCCTCTGTTCCCTTATCCTCAGGTTGATCACCCTTTTCCTTTTCTGAAAACACTGAGGCAAAGAAGGTGCTGAGTAATTCTGCCTTTTCTCTGTCCCCTGTTAGCATTTTGCCATCTTCTCCACGTAGTGGCCCTACCATTTCCTTCTTCCTTTTGCTGCGGACATACCCCCAAAAACCCTTTTTATTGTTCTTAACCTCTCTAGCGAGCCTGAGCTCATTCTGCGCTTTAGCTTTTCTGACTTTACTCCTACACGTGCTCCCTATCTGTTTGAATTCTTCTTTGGTGATTTCTCCCTTTTTCCATTTCCTATACATGTTCCATTTAAAACTTAGCTCCGTTGAAAGTTCTTTAGTCATCCATCCTGGTTTCTTGAGACACCTCCCATTTTTCTTCCTCATTGGTACTGTTTGAAATTGTGCCTTCAGTATCTCCCTTTTGAGAAAGTCCCATCCATCTTGAGGTCTTTTCTCTTTTAGTATTCCTGACCAATGCTTCCACCAATGCTTGTCTGGAAGGTTGCAAATTTTCCATCTTTGGCCTTCCAGTTTCTCATATTAACTTTCTATGCTTAAAGAGATGCAGGGGCACTGAAGAATTCTGAACCATTCAGTGCATTGGCCACATCTGCAGAAAGAGAGAAACTAAAGATAGAATAGTAAGATAGGATAGTAAAGTGGGAAGGTAAACCGTGTGTAGAATTTGTGCATGCACAATTTTGCCAATATTTCTTCTTCCCTCTCATATTCTTCACTTGGATTAAATTGTACAATATAAACAACTTCGAATGAATGTATTTGGATTATTTGATTGCAGTGATATAATAATTATAAGTAAGAACTATGTGATAGAAGGACAATGATACATAACAAAAGTATAAAATCCTGAATGATGCTGCCTGATTCTGTAGGATGCCATTACACTGAATTTGTCCATTGTGAACTACTGGGGTGGAGCAGGGAGACTGAGCTAAAATGGGGAAGGAAGAGAGTTAAACACAAATGAATTAGGACTTGCAAAAGAGAGCCAGTTTTTGGGTACATAGTTTGTTGGCATTTGTGTTTCACACAGAGACTGTTCAAGGACCAGCATGTTATTAAGACTAGATGTTACCTGCCCATATTAGGACTCCAGATTGCTCAGTTGGCTTGGTTAAGGGTCACATGCCAAATTGTGAAGGAATGTAGAGCTTGGGCTTCAGCTAGCTGCACGTTTATGGAGTGCTTCCACAGATGCTTAAAGATATGGTTAAGAAACAAGCCTAGTTTTGTGCTGTCAGGTATTATAACTGGATTTCTTCACAGATAAATGATTCTTTAAAACTTAACAGAAATCCACATTCATTAGTGAGTTAAAGTATGTTTATATGACACATGAAAAGTAATTGGTTTAGCTTGGCTCTCCTTCCATTAACATCAATGAAGAGCCAATGAAAACATCCCTAAAACAGTGTTATTCAGCCTGTGCTATGCAGAAAAGTGAAAAATCTCATTGCTCTGAGTGCTGCTGGCTGTTCCCACTTTGGCTGTCCAAATATATGTCTTTTTCTTTTGGTGTACTTAGCAGATCTTTGTGTATTATAAAACTAGATGTCTTGGGGGCTATTATGGAGATCCTGTCCTGGGATCCGGAGATCACTGCCGCCCTTGTCCTTGTCCTGATGGGCCAGAAAGTGGACGCCAGTTTGCCAGTGGTTGTTATCAGGACCGCACTACCCTTCAGGTGGTGTGTGTCTGTGAAACTGGATACAAGGGTAAGAGATCTTCTGCAAATAAGAGCAATTCAGGCTATTGATTTGTGCATAAATTTCCGTTAGTATACACATTGGGACTGTTACAGTCCTGAATAATTTACAGAATTTAAATTCATAGGTAAATGTTTGGGATTAGTCTTTTTGTTTATTATTGTATTTGTTGTTGTTGTGTCCTTTCAAGTTGTTTTTGACTTATGGTGACCCTAAGGCAAACCTGTCATGGGGTTTATTTTTGCAAGGTTTGTTCAGAGGGGTTTCGCCATTGCCTTCCTCTGAAACTGAGAGAGCATGACTTGTTCAAAGTCATCCAATGGGTTTCCATGGCGAAGCAGGAATCCCACCCCTGATCTTCTGGACTCCTAGTCCAACACTTAAGCCACTAGGGATGTGACAAAAGCTTAAACATACCTTTTTCTCAGTGTTTGGCTCAAATATTTGTAAGCTCTGAAATTTGACATCTGCTCAACCCAGGTGTTTTCTGTGGTTTTTTTTCTGGGCTGTGAGGTCATGTTCTAGAAGAGTTTATTCCTGACATTTTATCTGCATCTGTGGCTGGCATCTTCAGAGAATCTTCTGAAGAAGAAATCTTCTCTGAAGATGCCAGCCACAGATGCAGGCGAAACGTCAGGAATAAAGTCTTCCAGAACACGGCCTCGCAGTCCGGAAAAAAACCCACAGAAAATCCTTTGCAGTGTTTGAGAAGCTTACGAAGCCTTCTTCTGAAGATGCCAGCCACAGATGCAGGTCAGGAATAAACTCTTCCAGAACATGGCCTCACAGCATGGAAAAACCCCACAGAAAACCCATTTTAATTGGTCTCAGTCAGAGACAATTTGAATTACTCCACTGGGCTGCTAGAGAGGTGAGGGAAGAATTCCATGCTAAAGATAAACAGGCATCCTTCCTTGATAGATAGACACTGGGAACAGAGTTTTATTTCACACTGCTGATTGCAAGAATTGTTAGGGAAGGAAAGACAGCTGAGTGTTTTATAGCCCTTCTTCAGGAATTTGTCAGAAAGGGTCCATCTTCTCTGTGAGAAGGGACCCAGTTAAAATATTTGGCTATCCACAGAGCAGCCAAAAGGGAAATAAAATTTTCTACACCTCTCAGGGACAGGGAAGAATAAAGGGAAAAATTTACATTGCTATGAATATTATCATTTGTATAGACTTTGGGCAACTCACATAGCCTCATAATAGGTTTATGTGATAGGTTTGCCTTAGGGTCACCATAAATCAAAAACAACTTTGAGGTGCACAACAACAATATCCAGGTATATGGCACTTCACAATTTAGAGATGGGTCCTATCATGAATGTTCATCTTCCTGCTTTTTTTTTTTTTACATCCTTAGTTTGTGAGTTTTATATTGCCCATCATTCATCCATAACTTGAATGAATCTTACAAAAAATGTAGTTGCTCTAAATATAGTTTCTCTAAACACTGTCTGCCCTGTTCCTTAGCAGATGGAGCAGCCTCTTTCTCCTACCTTTACCATAGTTTCCTTTATAGCTAATGATTTTCTAGCTAGTCAGCTGAAGAGATTTCTTCTTTCTCTGGTTTCTTGAACAGGGAGCAGATGTGGTGAATGTGCCTCTGGTTTCTTTGGAAACCCTGAAGAAATTGGTGGAATTTGTCAGCCCTGCCAGTGCAACAACAACATTGATTCAACTGATCCAGAGGCTTGTGACAAGAAGACAGGATTGTGCCTGAAGTGCTTGTATCACACAGAAGGGGAAAACTGCCAACTGTGTAAACATGGCTATTATGGACGGGCTCTTCAGCAAGACTGTAGAAGTAGGTGGAGTGAAGTCAGCTACTGAAGTCATCCAGTAGAGCCCCATCTGCCTACTGCCTGCTCCTGCACAAGGCCTTTCTTTACGAATTTCACTTATATTTTTCTAAGCTTCTAAGGGTAGGGATAGATAGATGTCAGACTTATGGGATCTACTCTTGAGGGTGTTTTTTTTTTTTTTTACCAGAATCCAAAGATCTACCAGGTGATGAAAAACACATATACTTAAAAATTAAATAGCCTGAGCCAAGGCATTTGTTCTGAATATCACAACTGAACCAAACTCACAGTTCTTCCATACAAAAATCCAGCAATGTGAAGGCTGTTTTTTTTGCTGCTATTGTTAAACAATTTGAAGTTAGAAATCCTTCCTAATCTACTGAAGTTAGCCAGTAGACCCCCCATCTGCCTACTGTCTATTGACTACTCTTGCACTCTGGATTTCTTTGATTCTTTGCTTGGAAGGATAAGCCTTCGTTAAAGGTCAACAGATAATTAAAGCCTAGTTTGAATAGACCCTTGTAGACTGAGCCTTTCTGGTTTAACCTTACACCAGAAACCTAATTACCTTGGGGTAATCTTGGGCATGCAAAAGATATGTAGTGGAGTTTAAATGAAAAAGTACTTCTAATGCCTAAAGATGAGGCTTTTGTGAGAGAGAAAGCTTTCTTTTTAGCATTCATTTCTCTCTTATCAAGAGACCTTGGCCACTTCCTGTTGCCCTCAGGCTTTGGAAGGAAGGGGGTTGTCTTATGTTTACAGAGACATTCCTACTTTGGTAATGAGCAAAAAGAGTGGGTTTCTGAAAATTCATGGTAGTAAGAGAGGGAGAGTGGGGAAAACAACATGTTGCATCCTGAATATTAACAATTTCATTGTGGCATAAGATTTTGTGCATCTGACAGAGTAATCAAGTTGTTAAGTATATATACCATGAAGATGGTATGAGAATTCTAAGTGTCAAGGAATGCTTTTTCATCAGCAGGGCTCTCTCTCTCTTCTCTCTCTCTCTCTCTGGCTTTTGGAAATGCCTGGCTGTTAGCCGACTGGAGATGGTGAGGCCAATGCATCTGGAGGGTTTCAGATCAGAGAAGGTTGATTTCAGAGTTGTTTTGCAACTTTCATTCTGAGCTTTGGAATGTGATTTTTTAAAAAAGCATTTAGCTGCATAAGACTACCCACTCTCCAAGGCTTAGTAGGGTGGATAACATCCTTTCCTTATCTTCTTTGAAAATCCATCTTCTTAAAACAGATCAGTAGCATTCCTGTTTTAAACTTTAGAAATGTACAGTGAGAAATAGTTGCTTTTCCTGTTCCTCCTAATGCATCTGTGGCTGACATGGCATTTGCCTGCATTTGCCTCACAGGCCCTAGCTCAGATTCATGGTCTCTCTTTAGGGCCTCTAAAAACCTAAGGCAAGTGAGGTTGTCAGATGAACTAAGGTCAGTTTATAAATGTCCTTACCACACAGTGAGTTGTGATAATGAAACCCATCTTGTGCTTTTGGAATAGAATGTGGGAATGAATGTAAATAAGTCAATAGTGGCCTGGAGCCAGCCATTTGCTCAAATGCTGATGTAAGGTGACCAAGTGGGAGATCTGTAGAAAATTACTTACAGATGATTACTTACACTCTCATATCTAGATTAGGAAAGAGGCAGACATTTTATAGGCCAGCAGCCTTGTACCATTTCTAGTTCTCTGTCAGAGGCTGTTGTGTTTGGGGGACCTGTTTCACTCCCAGGTTTGGGGGACCTGTTTCACTCCTAGAAGCTCCTTTTGACAAAGCATTCAAGGCGGATGTGATGTTCATGTATCACCAGTGTGTATCTTTGTATATAGAGAATCTCCCCCTTCCTAGGATCACCTGAAAATCACCAAGTGGCTATAGGGAGATGAATGTAGGTTTTCCATCTTCTAGGGTTGCATTCTTCCAGAAAGACTTCAGTAAATAAAGTCTTATGTTTCTTAATTTGCTTAATTATTTATCTCTCACACACAACTGTCACACATCACCATGGCTACTCTTCCATTCCAGAGTGTGTCTGCAATTACTTGGGAACTGTACGTGAGCAGTGCAACAGCAATGAAGACTGTGAATGTGAGAAAGAAACAGGTCAATGCCAGTGCCTTCCAAATGTGATTGGACAGAGCTGTGATCATTGTGCCCCAAACACATGGAGGTTGGCTAGTGGGAATGGATGTGAACCATGTGGCTGTGATGAGGAACGTTCCTTTGGCTCATCTTGTAATGAGGTAAGAAGGCCTCTTCACTAATGTTACAGAACTGCAAACATTTCAACCTTCCTGGACACCCTGATTTACAGGCCCTTGGAAATTACAAAGGAAGATTAGAACGAGAAACTGCTGAATTGAATTATATTCACAAATTCCAATCCATTAGGAGAGGTATGAATAAAGACAATGGTTTCATGGCACACTACATATATTAATATAAGAACTGCAAACTGTAACAGAGGGCAATAAGAGTTTGATGAATTGCTTTATTAGTGTTCAGAAAGTATTGCCCCATGATCCTTTGCAGTGTGAAGTCAAAGGCTTTCACGGCCAGCATCCATAGGTTTTCCATGGGTTTTTTCCAGGCTGTGAGGCCATGTTCTAGAAGAGTTTATTCCTGACATTTCGCCTGCATCCGTGGCTGGCATCTTCAGAGAAATCTTCTGAGAATAAATCTTCTCTGAAGATGCTAGCCACAGACGCAAGCGAAACGTCAGGAATAACTCTTCCAGAACATGGCCTCACAGCCTGGGGGAAAAAAAACCACGGAAAATCCTTTGGATTTTGTTTGACAAGCTTTACCTAGCCTTCATATACTTGGATTAAAAGAAAACTTGCACAGTGTGAGTTGTGAAATATTTTCTGTCCTCAACGAGAATTCCATGACAAATTGTTGCAATGGCCCTATAGAGTTTTGTGCAAGGTTCATTTTGTATGAGGCATCCTGATTAGCAAATTTCTTTTAATTGACAGTTTACTGGGCAATGCCAGTGCATGCCAGGATTTGGAGGACGTACGTGTAATGAATGCCAGGAGTTTTTCTGGGGTGATCCTGGTGTGGACTGCCAAGGTGAGCAAGTTAGTTTCATAACTCAATAAGCACTGTTAGCTTTCCAAAAGAGCTCTTCCAAATGTAAAATCTTCATATGTTTCCAGTATTTGTAACTTTTGCTACTGTTGAGAGCCCAGATCACTGTTAATAAATAGCTTGCTCTGTGCTTGTGTGTGTAAAAAAAAGACAAAGCAGCATTCATATTCGCTCCCTCCTACTAAATGGCATTGAATTAGATACAAGTGAGAGTAAGATTCTACAATACATTCATTACTGTACATTCTTAATGTTGCAATATTTATTACTATACTGTACAAAGACACTCCCTGATTTTGGCTTTTCTCTGATTCTATTTTAGTGATGCTAAATATAATTCTAGTAAGAGGCTTGTTACAATGTAGATTTTGCATCTTAGCAATAGAAATTATTTGCTTAGTTGGTATAGATTGTTTTCTTAGATATAGACTATTAATGTTTTGGTTTTGTAAATTTTAATACCTATTAAATAATGCATGTTTTAAAACTATTATAGATTTTTTAAAATGTCCGTGTGCATGCATATCAATGCTGAAACCTCAGCCTAACCAAGTTAGTGCTGGCAAGGTAATCTGAATTAAAAAAAAAAAAAAGAAAGTTTAACTCTCTTAGATATATTTGTGAAAATCCCATCTATAAAAATGTTGCTGACAGATGATGTTCTCCTGACTAAGTTATATATACATGTTGCTGCATAGATGTATGCGCCTTTGGAAGTTCTTCAATGTTTTAGATAAGCCCTGGTCTACAGCCCTGGTCCTGAATGTTAGGTTGTTTGGAAACCAGCCCAAGTGCTCCTGATTAATTAGTGTTTACAAAGACAGTTTTGCAATGATATTTAGTTTTTATAAACATAGTTTCTAATGAAATGAAACTTCACAGACTGTGCAGAACAATTTAATGTATGTGTGTTTAAATAAGATTTAACCAGGCCATTTTGCCTTGTAGGTTACCTGATTTGCTGTGTGGGTTAGGAAAGGAATGAATTTCTGGTCGTCTTCACTTTTTTGCAATATATATATAAATATATATATTACGCCCATTTGTTAAATAAACAAACATGGCTTTCTATAGGCATAGAAAGAATACTTTTCTCATTCTCTCAGATTTTCTTATTCTTGATGAGAAAAGCATGTCTCAACACATTGAGACTCCACATCCAAAAAATTAGTCAGAATTCTGATCATTTGTGCAAAAAAACACCCCTACCTTTGCTCAAAACACACACATTTTAATGCAGAAACAGTGCAAAACACTGTTTTTGTGCAAAATGTTGTGGGTTTTTCCTACAAAACCTCAAGGTTTTGCACAATATATTTAGCAAAAAAGTCTCAAGATGTGACAAATGGTTGAAAAATGGGGAAAAAGCCCTCTCATAATCTCACCAACAGAGAGCTTTTAAAAATTCTTTCATGCTTCCTTATCAGAATAAGTAAATATATACACCCCTAGCTTCCTCCTACATTGGTGGTCTTACTTCATGTATGGTAGATAGTGGATTAGATTTCTTCTTTTGAAAGATAATCACCTTGCTTGTTTTGACATTGTCTTTTAAAGCCTGGAGATGGGAAAGGAAGGGGAATGGCATACATTATATTTTCATCTCACATTTCTGAAATCTATATTCTTATAGTGAGGATTGCTGTTTGAGTCCATCTATACACACCAGTTGTGCACTGGATTAATTTACTCAGCAGTATTTCTTTAGTATTTATGCTGGTGGTGGCATAATAGCCACCGGTAGGGCCTTCCATGCCAGACAGGTCAAAACCGAAGGGTCTGACAAAGAGCGTTAAAGGGCTGGATGGGCTCTCTAGCCTTATGGAAACATCCTAGGAGAAGGAAAACTCTAATCCCAAACCCGGGCAGATGGTGCTCCTCCAACCCTGTAAGGTCAACCATCTAAGAGAAGGAAACTCTAATCAAACCTACCACCCGAGGACCTCGTTGCTACCGTCCATGTTTGCAAGGCCACAGCAGATGAACCTTTGGTTTAAAGGGTGAGGTCAGTTCTGTGCACGCTGCGCTCCACCAGAAAAATCCATTGCACAGGCTTGAAGGATAAATCCAATTCCGAAAAAGCCCTGTAGTGATAGGCGAGGGACGAAGCGGCAGGTGTAAAGATGCACTGGAAGCCGCAGACCCAACCCTGCATGCAGGCAGCTCAGGACTTTGGTCACTTGAGGGTGACCTGGGAGATGACAGTCTTGTTCGGCAGCATCCTAAACGACCAAGCAGTCTTTTTTAAGGAGAGCACTGCTTGCTCCATATGGAGAGAGGCCTAGAAAAGGTGGCGTAACGAAAGCTCATCCCCATCTACCTGGTTGGCTAGCCGCGGCCAATGGGCATCTTCTGATGCGGTCAAACAAAGGCAAAGAAACAAAGACACACACCGGCCTCCAAAGGTGTAAATAAACTGACGCTTGCATGCTGGAACATCAGAACCATGCAAGACTTTGCAGATAGTGGACGGCCTGAGCGTCGCTCTGCTCTAATAGCGCATGAACTATCACGACTTAATATTGACATTGCTGCCCTTAGTGAAGTTCGTCTCCATGAGGAAGGCAGCCTTAAAGAACACAGCACCAGCTACACACTTTACTGGTCTGGTAAACCCAAAACTGAAAAACATCTTTCAGGAGTAGGCTTTATGATTAAAAACTCCATTGCCTCCAAACTCGAAACCTTGCCAACAGGACACTCTGATCGCATTATTTCCTTACGCCTCCCACATATTGTTCTCTTCAGTATATATGCCCCAACTATCCAAGCCAACCCCGTAGAGAAAGACAAATTCTACACAGACCTACACCAACTCATACAAAAAGTCCCTGTAGAAGATAAAATTATTATCCTTGGTGACTTCAATGCCAGAGTAGGAAAGAACTCCAAAGCCTGGAAAGGTGTCTTAGGCAAACATGGTGTTGGAAATTGCAATGATAACAGACGCCTCCTGCTAGAGTTCTGTGCAGAACAACAGCTGACTATTACAAACACTATCTTTCAACAGAAAGATAGCTTGAAGACAACCTGGATGCATCCCCGATCCAAACATTGGCACCTCATTGACTATGTTCTAGTCCGCCAGAGAAACATTCGTGATGTCCGTCATACTCGAGTGATGCCCAGTGCAGAATGCCAAACAGATCATCACCTCATAAGATGTAAATTAAGTCTTCAAAATTAGCCCAAACCTAAGAGGGGTGGCATCTTAAAGAGGAGACTCCAAGTCAACAATCTTCAACAAGTTACCATGACAGACAACTTCCAGGTAAATGTGCAAACAAAATTTGAAGACCACCCTACAAATCCTTCTTCTACAGTGTTTTGCCAACATATCAAAAACAGTATCCTCCGGTCAGCAGAAGTATCCCTCGGGGTCTCCCACAAGAAAAATCAAGACTGGTTTGATGAAAACAACCAAGAGATCCAGGAGCTGTTGGCAAAGAAGAGAACTGCTTACCAGGCATACCTTGCCCAGCCAACTTGCCATGTAAGAAAAGCAGCTTTCTGCTTCACATGTAGTAAAATTCAACAAAAACTCCGAGACATGCAGAACAAGTGGTAGATCAATATAGCAGAAAAGACACAACACTGTGCAGATTTGGGTGATCTTAGAGGATTTTACGAACCTCTTAAAGCAGTGTTTGGACCTACTTATCAGGTCCAAAGCTCCTTATACAGTACAGATGGTCAAACATTAATGACTGATAAAGCCTCCATCCTGAATCAGTGGGCTGAACATTTTCAAAGTCTCTTCAGTGCCAACCGAGTAGTCCAAGGCTCAGCTATCCAACAAATGATACAAAAACTGATGAAAAATGAACTGGACATAGCTCCCACTTTGGAAGAGACCCTTAAGGCCATACAGCAGATGAAAAATGGCAAGGCAGCTGGGATTGATGGACTCCCACCTGAAGTTTGGAAACACGGAGGTCATGTACTCCATGTTAAATTCCACAAACTCCTTGTGAATTGCTGGACAAAAGGGAACTGCCATCAGATCTCCGAGATCCAGTCATCATCACCCTGTACAAGAAAAAAGGAGCAAAATCCGATTGCTCAAACTATCGAGGGATAACACTGCTCTCTATTGCTGGAAAAATCCTTGCAAGGATACTTCTGAATAGATTAGTTCCTGCTATTACAGAAGAACTTCTTCCTGAAAGCCAATGTGGCTTCAGAGCCAATAGGAGTACTACAGACATGGTATTTGCCCTTAGACAACTGCAAGAGAAATGTAGAGAGCAGAATAAGGGACTCTATGTAAGATTTGTCGACCTCACCAAAGCCTTCGACACTATGAGTAGAAAAGGTCTGTGGCAGATCCTGGAAAGACTAGGATGTCCCCCCAAATTCCTTAAAATGATTATCTTGCTACATTAGGGCCAGTACGGTCAAGTCAGATATGGCGATGCTCTTTCAGAGCCCTTTCTAATAACTAATGGAGTGAAGCAAGGTTGTGTTCTTGCTCCAACTTTATTTACAATCTTCTTCAGCATGATGTTCCAAAGGGCTACGGCAGAGCTCGAAGAAGATGGCATCTATATATGTTACCGTATTGATGGTAGCTTGTTTAACTTAAGCCATCTGAGGGCTCACACTAAGGACATTTTCAGACGATCCTTGCTGTGCAGGGATCGCCTGGGACAGTTTCGTCGCAGCAGCGTGGCAGGGGGTCGATTTCGGACTATGCCATGCCTGCTGCAAGATCGTCCGTCCCTCTTGCACTAAGGCTTGGAGCCTGCCGCGCTATATTCGGCAAGATTTTATTCACGGAGGTTGTCCGTGAATAAAATATAGCGCGGCAGGTTCCAAGCCTTAGCGCAAGAGGGACGGACGATCTTGCAGCAGGCACGGCGTCGTCCAAAATCGACCCCCTGCCGCGCTGCTGCAACAAAACTGTCCCGGGCGATCCTTGCGCGGCAAGGATAGTCTGAAAATGTCCTAAGACTCTAAACCATCTTGTCAGTGACCTGCTCTTTGCTGATGATGCTGCCCTTGTTGCCCACACAGAAGCAGCTCTGCAGCGTCTAACATCCTGCTTTGCAACAGCTGCAGACCTGTTTGGACTGGAAGTCAACCTGAAGAAAACGGAAGTTCTCTACCAGCCTGCACCACAGGACGAACACCACCATTCCTACATTACCGTACGCAAATCTGTGCTTAAGTCCGTTCAGCAGTTCACCTACCTGGGAAGCATCATTTCCTCAGATGCCAAGATTGACAAAGAGATTGATCACAGATTAGCAAAGGCATATAGAGCATTTGGAAGACTTTACAAAAGAGTATGGAGTAACAAGCACCTGAGGCGAAGCACAAAAATCAGTGTGTATAGAACCATTGTACTGTCTATTCTCCTTTACGGGTCTGAAACATGGGTCACCTATCGCCACAACTTACAACTCCTCGAACGTTTTCATCAGCACTGTATACATACAATCCTAAATATACACTGGACTGACTATGTGACGAATGTTGCTTTCCTTGAGCAAGCAGTGATCACCAGCATTGAGGCTATGATATTGAGAACAGAGCTGCGCTGGGCAGGGCACGTTTCTAGGATGGAGGACCATCGCCTCTCAAAAATAGTACTCTACGGGGAACTCGCCACAGGGCAGCGTAAGAGGGGCGCTCCAAAAAAGCGATACAAGTATTCCCTGAAACATTTCAGGCTCGGCCAAATTGATCACCAACAATGGTCCACCCTGGCCTCACATCGGGAGGCATGGAGACGCACTATCCACAATGCTGCAGCTTTATTTGAGAATCCACACCGAACAAGTCTTGAAGAGAAAAACGACAACGCAGAAAGAATGACAAACTGGAAACATCACCCAAGGAAACCCTCTGCTGTGCTTTCTGCAACCAGACTTGTTTATCTCGGATTGGCCTTTTTAGTCATCAGCGTGCTTGCAGAAAGCATGGGATGAGTCCTTCCTGAATCTTTCTTCGTTTGCAAAGAAAAGCCAGAGAGAGAGAGAGAGATTTCTTTAGAACCTATAATGGGGTTTTTCTTTGCAAAATCTGTTCAGATGGGGTTTGCCTTTGCCCAGCTCTGAGGCTGATAGAATGTGACTTGCCTCAGTTCACCCAGTGGGTTTCCATGGCTGAGCAGAGATTTGAACCCTGGTCTCCAGAGCCATGGTCCAGCACTCGAACCAGTAGGCCACGCTGGCTCTCAACGACAAGTTCTTTGGATGTAGGGCTTAAAAACCCACCATAACAGTTTCCTTCTGTAAAACCTTTGAATTGAATACTTACACCTGAGATTAAATTTAGCTACAGGACACCAGAAATTTAGACACATTTCTGAAACACTTATTATTTTGATAGGCATCTTGAGAAGAACAATAGTAGGCCTTTTGTGTTTATTCAGCATTTCTGGGTGTCAGTTCCTCTCTTCTGATTACTGAACTTACAGAAAGTTGAATAATGCCAATTAAAATATTCAGGACATTTTTTGAAAAATTTTGGTAAATCTAATAAGCAGACTGGGCACTTTTTTATTCAGCTACAAATGCTGCCAGTGTAGAAACTAGGATGCAATTCTTGAAACTTTCAGAAGATCTCAACTTTCAAAAATACCATAGAAACCATAAAATGCATCTTGAATGCTTTGAAAAATTCCAGTGTCTTCAAAAGTCCCAGGAAACAAAATAATTCCAAAGATGCCACTTATGTTGCAAATAAGTTTTGTCATTTCCCCCCTTTATTCTCAAATATTCTTCATGTTGAATAGTTGACTCTGTTCTACTCTGTATAAAACGTTTTTAAGCTGTCCTGCTGAAAAGAAGTGCAAATGCTTTCTAGAAACTGGGCAGGGCTGAAATCTATGTTTTCAAGTGTGTAAACGTGTGAAAAGTACAGTAGATGTGAATAATAATGTATTAAATGTTTTACGTGTTCCCCTCCCTGAGAAATTAAGGTGGAGCTTATAAATAATTCTACAGGAGGTTTTGGACAGAGCCCAAGGGCAAGAGAATAGCCCTCTGTGTCCTGTCCAAAAAGGAACTGCTGGTCCACGCACATATAGGACACTAAGCTTCAGCCTCTGGGGAGCAGACCAGCTGCCCACTTCTGCCTTTGGTATGAAAGCAGAAGCGCCCCCAGCCACTACCTTGAAGGCACTTCTGCTTGTTCATTCCAGAGATAGAAGCTGATAGTGAAATATTTGTCATTCACTCCTTCTGCTTCTTTCAGGTACCCTCAATGCATTTTGAACAAATTAGTGGTAAGTGAGTCTGAGATAAGAGACCAGATCCAGACATACTCGGCTATCAGTGTTTTGTTTTTGGTTTGTTTGTTTTTTAAATAGCATTAGCATTGATTTTGCTGTTTCACCTACTGTTAAGTTGCTGGCCCAGTTATTAACAGTAACTCATCTCTCTTGCTTTAAACAACAACAAATAACAGTATGCTCATAAACTTAAGACATATGTGTTCATAGTGTGAACTTACTTTTATCACAACTGAAGTATAATTTCTTTGTGTAACTTTGTGTATGAACTATGGCACACATTTTACTATATTAATAAGCAGTCAGGCAGTGCTGATACCACCTTAGGTCCCTGGTTTTGCTCATAAGATCAGTTGCACTGACTGATCTCATGAACATAACTCCCCTCTTAGAATCATTATTGTATTTTCTGCTTTTTTGTAAACCATTTTGACTCCCAGTCTGGGAGAAATGAAGTGTGGATTGAGAATCAGTACAAGTGTATCTCTTAGAGGAGATATCTGTTTCTCTAGGCCACTTGCACTAAGATCTGTGTGTAGTTTATGTTTTTAAAAAAATCTTATGTCAACCCTGCAAGCACAAGTTCATAATCATGTGTAAATAGTTTAAGCAAATCTGGATGTGATTGCACAACATGTTCTGTTGCTTCTAGTAAGGAGAGTAAAAAATAAACCTCTGCCAGAAATCCTGCATGCACATCAGGGTGTTTCTGTTCTAGCCTGCCTGGAGCTATGAACAGGTAAGTTTTTAAGATATGCGGCAACATTTTGTTGCAGGACTCACTTGTGTTAAAATATAGGTAGGATGGGCGAATTTGATAGGAGAAGATAATAAAAATGTCCACAGCCCTTTCCTGATTTTCAAGCCACAATTGAATCAGAGATAATAAATGTTAAGCCTGCATCAAACCAATAGCTGAGATTTTAAAGTGCCAAGTCAGACATGTGCCATGGTTTCTCTGGATCCAAATTATTTTTTTTCCTCACAACATTTTTAATGTCGCATTAGATCCTGACCTAGTAGTAGAGTCTACTTTTCAACAGGTCTGTTCTTAAATATGTCTCTGGATCCAACTCACACTTTTGAACATTATTCTCTGTAGCCCATCTTCACAAGTGACTAAGTTAACCATTCTCAGCAAATGAATGTATTATGTATTGGAAATACTTTGGTGTTTCCGGAAGTCTTTGCAATGTACTCTTGTCATCCTTTGGGAAGAGGAGATTGCCAAATTTTTAAAACCATGTTTTTGCATAACATTCATGATCTACAAAACATTCACAGTCAACGTGGCTATTGCCAAAAACAAGGGACATTAGTTACTATCATATGCAAAATAAAATACTTTAATATAATCTACATGGAGTGTAAGGAATTTGTTGTATTCTTTGGAACTCTTACTGGTTTGGGGATCCCTTAAAACAAGGGCCATCTGGCAACCTAATTTGCTGCATATTTTAAAATGTCATTGTGAAATATATGATGTTTGGCTTCTTTAAGCTTGTTTGTAGGATTGTCTGCTCCAGGGATCCAGATGTATTATACAGGGATTTGGTCAGAAGACATTTGTGCATTCCTGTATTTCTCATGCGCTTCATACTAGCCTTGCACTAGATGATCCACCACCAGTGAATGTTCCTCAGGGTTGTGCAACATGAGGAAGTAAAGATAGACCCCTTCCAAGTATGTGCTGTTCTGGTTTTGATCATCTGTAAGAAAACATTCTAGCAACAAGCATGGGATAACTTCCTGGTATTGATTCAGAATTCATGTTCCTGCACAGCTGTAGCATGTGGAAATTAGGTGTCAGAACTCCAAATAAGTTGGGTCTGCTATAAAATATTGCCATACAGAGTGCTCCATATTCAATATTCATTCCATGCCTTGTGCCCGTCCCACCCCCCACCCCCAATGCTCAGTCAGCATTCTCTGGCCTCTGAGCACTTTTGGGCTATTTTTGGTGTTCTCATTCTGCCAAAATGCCCTCCCCTCCCACTAAAGAAATTGTTTTTAAAAATCATTGCAGATTTTCAGGTAACTTCCTCCCCTCTTAGGCATAAGCAGTGGTATTGATTACGTAAGCATCAGCACTTATAGTCTGAAAAGCGGAACTATGATTGCACTCAGTTCATTCAGTGCTAGCTGGGATACACGGCATGTTTTTGAGGGAATTGTTGCCATCAGACTGCACAAGGATACTGGAACATGCACAAAGCTCTTCTACGGGGTAATTGGCTTTCATATAAGGTGGAGCTTATAAATCATTTTACAGGATTTTAATTCCAATATCTTTTTTTTTTTAATATAAAGCATACATGGCCATCTGTCGGGAATTATCATAGAATTGTAGTTGGAAGAGACCACGAGGGCCATCCAGTCCAGCCCCCTGCCACGCAGGAAATCTTGATCAAAGCATCCCCAACAGATGGCCATCCAGCCTCTGTTTAAAGACCTCCAAGGAAGGAGACCCCACCATGCTCCGAGGGAGTGCGTTCCACTGCCGAACAGCTCCTACTGTCAAAAAGTTCCTCCTAATGTTGAGGTGGAATCTCTGTTTCTGGAGCTTGCATCCATTGCTCTGTGTTCCAGTCTCTGGAGCAGCAGAAAACAAGCCTGCTCCATCCTCAGCGTGACATCCCTTCAAATACTTAAACAGGGCTATCATATTGCCTCTTACCTGTCTTTTTTCCAGGCTAAACATACCCAGCTCCCTAAGTCTCTCCTCATAAGGCATCGTTTCCAGACCTTTCACCATTTTAGTTGCCCTTCTCTGGACATGCTCCAATTTGTCAATATCCTTTTTAAATTGTGGTGCCCAGAACTGGACACAGTATTCTAGGTGAGGTCTGACCAAGGCAGAATAGAGCGGTACTATTACTTCCCTTGATCTAGACACTATACTTCTATTGATACAACCCAAAATTGCATTGGCCTTTTTAGCTGCCGCATCACACTGTTGACTCATTTGATTCTGTATTCCTGCATGGCAGGGGGTTGGATTGGTAGGCTCTTGTGGTCTCTTCCAACTCTATGATTCTATGATTCTAATTTTATTCACATTAGTAAGAAATGTAGCGTTACCTTTCTGTAGCCAAATTCCACATGATTCTACACTGATTTCCCTGATTGTTGTTAACTGCCTTCCAGTCGACTTCAACTCATGGTGACCCTGTGAATGACACACCTCCAAGACTCCCTGTCCTCAACTGCTCTGCAGGCTCAGGGCCGTGGCCTCCTTGATTGAGTTTATCCATCTGGAATGCAGTCTTCCTCTCTTTCTACTGCCCTCCACTTTGGGGCAGTAGCATTATTGTCTTTTCTAGTGAATCACGCCTTCTTATGATGTGGCCGAAGTACAACAGCCATTGAAGTCATCTTGGCTTCCAAGGAGAGTTCAGGCATGATCTGTTCCAGGACCCATTTGTTTGTCTTTTTGTCTGTCCATGGTATCCACAGCACTCTTCTCCAGTTAACATGTCTCAAATGAGTTGATTTTCTATCAGCTTTCTTCACTGTCCAGCTCGCACATCTGTACATGCTGATGGGAAACACAATGGCTTGGATGATCCTAACTTTAGTGTTCAGTTTTTATATCTTTGCAGTGTAGGATTTTATCTAGTTCTTTCATAGCTGCCCTTCCCAGTCCTAGTTTTCTTCTGATTTCTTGACTGCAGTCTCTCTTCTGATCAGTGATTGATCCAAGGTATGGGAAATCTTTAACTATTTCCATTTCCTCATCATCTAGATTGAATTTATGTAAATCCTCCATGATAATTATTTTTGTTTTCTTAATGTTCAACAGTAAGCCAGCCTTAGCTTTTTCTTCTTTAACTTTAATTGTTCTAAGTCTTTGTTGTTTTCTGCTAGTAGTGTCAGCTGCATATTTTTGATTGTTGATATTCCTCCTCCAAGTCTAAGCCTACTCTGCCTTTGATATTTTTTTGCATACAAGTTGAACAAATAGGGTGATAGAATGCAGCCTTGTCTGACCCCCTTTCCAAATTGGGAACCATTCTGTTTCTCTGTATTTTGTTCTAATGGTAGCCTCTTGTCCTGAACAGAGGTTATGCATCAGGACAGTCAAATGTAATGGTACACTCATCTCTTTGAGAGCAATCCATACCTTTTAATGATCTATGCAGTCAAAAGGCTTTGCTGTGGTCTATAACGCACATGCTGATTTTCTTCTGAAATGCCCTGGTGTGCTCTACTGTCCAGCATATGTTTTCATGTGATTCCTAGTGCCTCTTCCTTTCGTGAACCCAGCTTGCACCTCTGGAATTTCTCATTCCATATATGGTAGGTGTCTTTGCTGCAGAATTTTGAGCATGACTTTGCTTGCATGGGAAATTAATACAATGATCCTGTAGTTACTGCAGTATTTTGTGTCTCCTTTTTTGGAGATAGGAATATATATTGATTGTTTCCAACCTGTGGGCCATTGTTTTGTTTTCCATATTTGTTGGCAGACTTTGATTAGAACTAAACTAGAACTCTGATTGTTACGGTGTTTTAAAGATTATTTCTAAAAACTTCATGGTTTTGAAATGATTTTTGTAGTTGCATAAATCTCTGTTCCCTGTGAGTGTGCAGGTACCTCCCTGTTGTTTTTCAGTGTCTCTGTTTTGACCGCAGTCCTATTGGCAATCACAATCTAAGTTCACTATTAAAAGGGATTATAATTTAATCATAACACCTAAAAGCTTTTTAAAGAATTGACTCATTATTTGAAATATTTTGGAACTACAGTCATATATTTAGTAATGATTAGAGCTATAATTTAATATATGTAAAAGTGCTTTCCAATATATAATTAGAATCAAGAAATCCACATGCTAGTTCATAAAAATGTCATGACCAGAAGCACCTCCTGAAACTTGGAAGTTCTGCCAGATATCAGGAAGAACGATGTCTCCAATTCTAGATTATCCCTGTTATTACAGGAATTTGTCTCTGGATTAGCCTCTGAATCATAGATATCTGAGGGAAAATCTTAATGCCTTCAAAAAAGAACAGAAATGCCCATTAATTTCAGTAGAATGGGGATTGCATGCTCACTCCAAAAAGAATAACTTGATCTGCTGAGATGTATTGAGTGTGTAACATGATACATCCTGGGATCTTCAAGAGAAGGCACCAGGCTTCTCTATTTGTCACACCCTGGTAAGGAATGTGAATAATTAGCCATTATTCTGAGTGTCTTTTCTCCAGAAACTAATAGTGTGTAGGGGGGAGGTGATGCCTCCCCCCCACAGCCTTCAAAGAGGAATGAATTGCCTGAGGGGGTTTACGTTCCACAGCAAGTAATTCACTGTGGGAATGTTAAAGTTGCTTTGATGGAAATAAAACCCTTTGTGTTGGTGTAATTCTGAGAACAAAAAGGCCATTTTGTTAAATTGCACCAACATAAGTTGAACAGCAGGACAACACTCCCTGTTGGGTTTTCTTCTGTGTATGAATTCTCGACAAGAAAGCTGGTCTTGTTTATGGTAACTTAGTCCTTTAAAGTCTTTTAGAAATCTGGCTAAAAAATGTGAACATATTTAAATAACCACCCATGCAAAACTACAGAAGCCTAGTATTGCCCTTTCCTATGTATTCCCTTTCCGTTCTCACTATATCCTGTTTTTGTGGGAAGCTTCAATATTGATGGAAGAAATCTCAACAATACAGTAGACTGTAACTCCGAAAGAAAGAAAGAAAATTACCTAATACATTGCAAAACTCCTGGTGGATTTAGGGATTGCTTGTATGTGTTAAATTTATGAGGCTTTCTTGAAAGATATAACATTGCTTTAATCTGCTGGGTGTCAAAGTTCTGTCATCTTGAGTGCTTGACAGTATGTGTTTTTGATCAATTTTGGTTTACATTCATCACAACTGTAGTAGAAAAAGACCTTCCTGTTTGTCTTCAACCTTTCTTTAAACAAAGCTTCTCACTAGTGGCACCTTCCAGCTTTCAGCTTTCTTGGTGCATTTGACTATTTCCTTTTATGTTCATGTTATCATTGTGGTTTTGTTTTTGTTTTTTAATTTAATTTTACAATTAGGCCTTTTGAAAGTTGTTATATATTGTATATTTATGCACTGGAGGTTGCTTGGATAGAGTCTTGCCTTCAAAGCAGCCTACAAATATTGGCCTAACAACCCAGTCACTGTAGCCCCATGGAAGGAACTGTGTGGCCTGTGAGTTACATGCAGCCATCAGGTCTATTTTTGTGTCCCCAACAACGCCACATTTTTTTGTCAAAAAGGAGTGGGATACTTGTATGCCAAGAAGCCTCTAGGGGCATAATTCTGCTCTAGAAGAATAAGCACTATCTAGAAAAACAAAATTTTGTGATCACTTCTGGTTTTGCTGGGAGGAGCTGGTTAAGCCTGTGGCGGGAGAGTAAAAAATGCCTCCTGATCATTTCTGATCCTTTTCTACCCCTCCTCTAGTTCCTAGCTATTGGCCTGGTAGGACTTTCTTCCTTTGAACTTGCAGCCTTTCTCAACACCAAAAACCAGTTCTGGAGGGTTTCCCAGCTCTCTGGATAAAATCTAAAGAGTACCTGGAGTGGTAGTAAAGAAGGAAGTGTTCTTCCTTCTTTCCTTCCTTCCTTTTCTTTCTTTTTTTATTTATGCCCTGGTTTTCTTCCATAAGGGGCCCCAAAGCAGCTTACACATCTGTTAAAACAATTAAGATCTTTAAAATTGTTTAGAGGGCCCCTGCTCACTCTTAATTTCTTTCTTTATTTAAATATTTATATCCTGCCCTAGATCAAAAAGATCTCATGACAACATATAAACGAAACCTATTTGTCACAACCAGTAAAACATTTTCATAACCAGAAGCAGACTTCTGACAACTTTTGGGTTTGTTGGCATTTTTGACAATCTGTGTAGCCTCCAGTGCAGTGGCAGCTGGTAGCTCCCATGTCCACTCCAAGTTTTAATCCAGACTTTAAAGGAGTTCTCTAAGGTTTTGAGCTCTGTCCCCCAAATAGGTTCTTCACCTTGGAGAGATACTTTCGCAGCAATCCAAAACCTGGAGTGGATTTTCTGTCCCACTGACATGGGGGCCACCAGCTGCCACTGCCCAAGAGGGTCTCCGGGATTTTAAAAAATGACCCATGGAACCATCATACTTACCCCCCCCCCCCGCTGCAAAGAAGAGTGGCTGCCCTCCTGGTGCACCTTTCAGAAGTAGTTCTATCAGTGGAACAACCCTAATGGATTCTCTCTTTAAAGAAATATCCCAACCTCCTTCCAAGGAATTCAGGGACAGCACATGTGGGGTTAATTCTGACTCTTTAGGTGGGCAAAATCTTCACAGCAATCTTCTGAGACGGGAAAGGATGAAAGATGGTGAATAGCCTAAGGTTGCCCACTAGACATCATGGTTGAGTAGGTATTGGGATGCAGGTATCCCCCAGTCTACCTCCATGCAGTTGGTATTATACCTTGTTGCCTTTGGTGATATGAAGGTATTTGAAGGTGGAATAAATTTAGAAGGAGAAATCAAAACTATGTTGAAAAATTGAGTAATAATTTATCAAGAGGGTTTTTCATTAGTAATTCTTGTCCATTTTTTAAAAGCAGTTGCCCAGTTTGGTGATGGGGTGCTTCTTTATTTATGTGTCTTTTGCAGCTTGTGACTGTGATCAACGTGGCATTCAAACCCCACAGTGCAACCGGACGACTGGCCAGTGCATCTGTAATGAGGGCGTTGAAGGAGCCCGATGTGATAAGTGTACCCGAGGCTACTCTGGCACCTTTCCCGACTGTGCGCCTTGCCACCAGTGTTTTGCTCTCTGGGATATCATTATTAATGAGCTCACTAATCGGACACAGAGATTCTTGGAAAGAGCACAAGCCCTGAAAATCACAGGGGTCAGTGGGCCTTACCAGCAGACTCTCAACTCTGTGGAGGAAAAACTGGATGAGATTAAAAGTATCATTGCTCAAAATCCTGCTGCTGAGCCCCTTAAGAACATTGGAAATCTCTTCGAGGAAGCCAAGTAAGTATGGCATAAAGTGTAAATAATGCTCCTTCCCATTTGCTCAGCCATCGGGAAGTAGGGATCTCATCACACAGAAATTTCTGTGAGAACTGTAACAAAAAAGAAAAGAAATAGGAAGTTGGAACTGAGCCATACAGATGGAAAATATGAAGGAAACTGTGAAGCCGCCTAGCAATTAGCAGGGAGACACTTTTGTTGATTTCTTATATATTCTCCTGGAATATAGGGCAACATACCTGTTTATAAAGGATGAAAAATTAGGCGCTTGAAATATTTAGCCCTTAGCATATTAGTCCTTCCCATCCCTCCATTCTGTCCAAGCAAGGCAAAATGGCAAGACTGATTTGGTCTGTTGATACCGCCAGTTGTTTATGTCTCTGCAATTGCAACTGAACAGTCACTTGAGAGAGAAATTAGGCAACTGCTGTTGATGGATGACTGTACAGGTTTTCTGTACAACTCAACAGCTTCAGTAATTTTCCCATGGAGGCTAGTCTTGTATAAGGAAAACAACATATATTTTCTTGTTTTATTTCTTGGGTTAAGCACCAACCATTGTTAGATATTAGCTTTTTCCTTCTGTTTTCTGTCTCTAGGGCCTTGTTTACACACTTCTGTAGCTCTTACATTATCACTTGTGAGAGGGTACTGGGCTGACTTGTCACAGCCCAGTGTGATCACCAAGAGGTACCAGTTGTACACACCAACACTTTTATGTAAGGGTCACATTCGATGTGTGACTGCAAACTGAAGTATTTGCTGCCATAATTCTGCATAACTTCTGCAAAGTTAGCATTTATATGTTCACTCTGCTCATGAAGATGCCAGTTCATATAATCAGCATGATTTTTGGACAGTTACCAAACTTGCTGACTTTCTTGCATGCTCCTGTAAGCAGTTTGCTTATGAGCCCCCAAGCCTTATACTCAAGAGACTAAAAAGGCCACAAATAGTATGTTTTAAATGCTGTATTTTATTTTTTTAAGTAAATAAATGGTGCTGCATGATTTAAACCCTGTGTAATATTACCCTAAAGGCACCAGATCCTGTCTGATCATGGAAGCTAAGCAGGGTCAGCCCTGGTTAGTATTTGGATGGGAAACCACTAACGAATACTGTGTGGTGCTTTAGGCTATATTTCAGAGGAAGGCAGTGGCAAAACCACCTCTGAGTATCCCTGGCCTAAGAAAAACCCTACTAAATTCACGAGGTTGCCATAAGCTGACAGGTGACTTGAAGGCACATATACACACACAATATTTTATAATCATGCTGCATCTACAATAATTACAATTAAAGTAGGGATAGAATTCAAAGACATAGCCATGTTAGTCTGGAATATCAGCATGCAAAGGGATCTTGTAGCACCTTTGAAACTAACTGAGAGAAAGAAGCTGTAGGATGAGCTTTCATAGACTTAGTCTACCTCCTCAGATGAGCTATGGAAGCTCGTGCTACAATTTCTTTTTTCCAGTTAGTTTCAAAGGTGCTACAAGATCCCTTTGCATACAATTAAAAGTGAAAACACTGTTAATATTCTTACATCATAGCATGGTAGTTTTCAAAATTACCTCAGTCAGGCAACCCTTTCCACTGTCACAGAATTCCAATGCAGAACTTCCTGTGAAAATACATTTCTTGTGGAGCAGTGTCTTAGCCACTTGGGCTTTCCTGTTGCAGGCCCATTTGACCTGAACATGTGACCTACAACATAGACCTGCAGCACACCACAGAGGGAGATTAGTCATGGTCCAAGTTTGTGAATGTGACTTTGTTGGACTACAAATCCCAGTATCCCCAGTGGCTTCCTGAGAATTTGGGGGGGGTTGTAGTCCAATCTAGCAACATTCCATAGCCCTGGGCAAGCTGCTTTCACCTTTTGAGATATTTTCATGAAGGAAGCCTCCACCACCACCCCCATTAAGCTTCCATGAAAACCCAGTGTTCCCTGAAGCAGGGTAGTGGGATGTTTTTATGAAAGTACTAACATCAGAATGAAATAGTGTTGAAAGGTGTCTAGACATACATTATACCCGCCCTAATTTGTACTTTGTTAGTTCTGAAGAATGTTGATGCTTTATCTGGATTTCAGAAGAAAAAAACTGCAGCCTCAAAAAAAAAGTTTAAGTGTCTAGGGCTTGGCATTCTACCATAGTCTTGCCTGAATGTTGTTTCACAGGGCTTACTGTGCTTTTGAATTTGGCACTCTTATTCTCCAACTGCTGCCAAATGTAAGAAACTCAAGTATAGATTATAGAATGTAGGTTATTTATGCTGACCCTATTAGAGAGCCAGTATGGTGCAGTAGTTTGAGCGTTGGTCTACAATTCTGGAGACCAGAATTTGACTCTCCGTTCAGCCATGGAAACCCACTGGGTGACCTTGGGCAAGTCACACTTTCTCAGCCTCAGAGGAAGGCAAAGCCAAGCCTCCTCTGAACAAATCTCTTCAAGAAAACCTTATGATAAGTTCACCATGGGGTCATCATAAGTCAGAAATGACTTGAAGGCATACAGTTACAATTATGATCAAGATTTGGTTGTAGTACCGTAGATCATACTTTAAATAATCTTTTTAATCTTTCAAATTATCTCTAAACACTATCACAATACTTTTGGAGGCATTCCCAGAAAATGTGCAAAAGAGCCACGGAGCACAAACTGGTCTATTTGGGAGAAAGCCCAATTAAACTCATTGGAGCTTACTTCTGTGCAGACATGCACTATTAAGACTGTAAAAGCAAAAAGAATGTTCATTATGGTGAAGCCATTCAATGTGGAGTGTGTCTGTTCCATAGCAAATTATCATATTTCTATTTCATTGCACGTTTTACAGAGTCTTGAAAAGAATCTATTGTGTAACTCTGCCCCACTCAGAACTAGTCTGGAAAAAAGTAATTTTAATAACAGATTTGGTAATTGTTTGGGATATGAAGTTATGTATGGATTCTAAGTGTCAATTCTCTGACCTGTATGGTTGGCAAAGTTCAAGTGCATTACAGCAGGCTTTTGGAATCCAGATTGAGATAAATCTCACACAAAACAACTATTTTATGAGCCTTTTGCTTCCTTGAGTCTATATAACACTACTGATAAGTGTATAGTATGTCTCTGATAAACCAGTATTTAAAGTAGGGAAATTGTAACAAAATAGTTTTATCACCTTGTTGGGTAGGGGGGAAAGGGAATTGACCTGTCATTTGGATTTCTTTTTCGTTCAAGGCCAGTTAGGGTTTTGTTCAGTTCTTTAGTAAACTGAGGTTCTATTTGGTTCACAGGAAGCTAACAGCAGATGTTTCTGAAAAGATAGCTGAAGTTGGAGAAAAAGTATCCAAGGTGGCAGGAGAAAGCAATGACACTGACACTCAACTGAGTGCCCTTGAGGCAGATGCAAAGAGCCTAGACAGTGTCGTGAAAGAACTGGCAGAACAACTGGAGTTCATTAAAATCTCTGATGTTCGTGGTTAGTGTTTGTATCTGGAATTCATTGTTTCTTTCATTTTCTTTTTGCTTTTATTTCTGTTGTGGTTTTACTAAGAAATCAAAAGGGGAAAAAAATCAAAATAAAAGCATCTAGTATATGTCTACATTTTTTTAAAAAAAATACTCCTCCCAATTGTCCCAGTCAGGCAGGGACAGCCCCAATTAATCCTCTTTCATCCCAGTTTTTCACTTGCTTTTAAAATGTCCCAGTTTCTCTTTCTCTCTTTGCCCTCAGCTTACATCAGTTGTTGCAAGCTGAGTTTGAAATGCAAAAATAGTTTGCTCTCAATTGACTCAGCAAGAGGGAGGGGAGATGAGAGAAATCTTGTCCTTCTCAGTAGGCTCAGGCAAAAGAAAACTGCTGCAGCTTCTCCTAGCTCCTGTATTCTTCCTCATTATTAACTTCTGCCATCTTGACCACCTGCTGATGTTGCTTGGCCACACATCTCCCGGTTTTCATCTGTGAAATGTTGGAGAGTATGTTAGAGCACAATTCAACCCAATGCAAGCATGTTTAAGGCTGATTTATTTCAGTGGAACAAATTTAAGTTCATGCTTATTTCTCCCAAGGAAATGAATGGGATTTAAAGGAGCATAACTATAGTTGCACCATGTCTTCCATTTTCTAGGCCCTAGAATCTAGGGCAATCTACATTCTTTTAGATCTTTTTAACTACAACTCCTGTCAAGCCTCAGCAAACAGTTATCCAGTATCATTGGTAGTGTAGTCCAAAGCATATGAGAGGACCCAGTTTGGGGGACAGTTCAGTAGAGATCTTGATATAATGTTGTGTTGACTTCAGTGAAGTTACATTAATACAGTGGACACACTTATTCACATTTTCACATTGTGCCTGGTCTTTTCATCCCTATCAAATAATTGTAATTCTGAGCATGGCTTTTACCATTCCTCACTTCCTATACTGTTTAAAACTTACCTACTATTATAGCTACCATATTTGGCCTAAATACCTTAAAGGCACCAAATCCTGTCTGATCTTGGAAGCTAAGCAGAGTCAGCTCTGGTTAGTACTTGGATGGGAAACAGCCAATGAATACCAGGTGCTGTAAGCTATATTTCAGAGGAAGGAACTGGCAAAACCACCTCTGAGTATTCCTGGTCTAAGAAAACGCTATGAAATTCACGGAGTCACCATAAGTCAACAGATGCCTTGAAGGCACGCACACACACACACACTCACACACATCTACCATATATCCTGTGAGAAATACAACTACAAAGACGACAACACAAATGTATGCACACTACATTCAGGGTTATGCATGCTGAGCCCTTTCTAAAAAGTAGTAATTGTTGGGAAATAGAACATGAAATTTGTTGATCCTGCCTGGTCCCCCATTTGAAACAGGTGATAGGCATGCACACAGCACCTGCTGCTGGAGTAAAGAAAAGCACCTCTCCCATGGCAGTCCTGTACACATGATCCTTCATCATCTAGGGATATGCTGCTTCTATGCATGCATAGACTCTAAGATCAGGCCAACTGACAACAGATTAGTGGTCATTTAGAATAATTTAATTCCACTGATTTGCTTATGTAAAGCTGTCTTATATTGCATGATTAAGTGATTGATTCATGTAATCCAGTACTGTCTAGTCTGCTCAGCCATTGCTTTCCAGTATCTCAGCCAAGGGCTTCTCCTAGCCTTGCTAGCTGTGATCTTTTGAATGGTAGATGCAAGGAATGGGATCCTGATCTCCTCAATACAAACCAAGTGCTCTATGAAGCTATGACTAAAAAGCTGAACTTCACTTAACACACTGTAGGTTTGCAGACTCTGACAGCTCCATAAGATAATACAAATGTGGTAAATAAGGATAATCCATATGCAATATGCCAGTCAGGTCTAGTGTAGCACAACCACAACCAGCAATGCCACTAACACTTTTTGTACAGATTTGTGGAAGAGCAACCTGCCATGGCTAGGTTCTCTGTTCATGGATATTGTCTGTAATGGTCTGGAGATGAGCAGTGAATACTCAACAATTGTCTTATTTCTCACTAGGTGCCTTGGATAGCATCTCCAAATATTTCCAAATGTCCTTGGATGCAGAAAAGCAAGCCAATGCCTCAGCTCTTCTTCCCGGCAGTGTTGTAGAGCAGTCAGCTGAAATGCGACTAGAAATTGAAAGCTTGATCAATGAGACAGAGACAGCATTCAAAGCTAAGCAAGAGGACCAGTCACGCCTCTTGGATGAACTTGCAGGCAAACTCCAGAGTCTGGATCTTGCAGAAGTGGCTGAGAAGGTAAATAGCTGAGTTTCCAGTGGCTACTGAATAAAAATATCAAAAGTGGTACTGAAATAAACAGGAGTATAGTGGGAAATGCTGTACTTACATGGAGCAGTAGAACAGCCATGCTGGAGGTACCATATAGGTCAGTACAACTGGACATTGTTGTGCAAACACCACCAAGTGGTCACAATTCAGTGGATACATACTGTATGTTCATTTAATGCCCTTTAAAATCATTCAGGGTTTAAAGAAACCTTAACCAAATGACTATAATGTAACCAAATATTGCTTCCATGTGTGTGTGTTGTGTGTGTGGGGCCTTCTGGTCATCTGCCAACTATGGTGACCCCATGGATTTCATAGGGTTTTCTTAGGCAAGGAACATGCAGAGGTGGTTTTCCCCATTCTTTCCTCTGAAATACAGCCTACAGCATCTGGGATTCATTGGCAGTCTCCCCTCCTAGTGAGGACTGACCCTGCTTAATTTCCAAGATCAGACAGGATCCAGTGCCTTTAGGGCATATAATCCAAATTCCACAATGTTTTTCAGTCATGAGGAAATAAGCATCACTTCTTTGGCATTAAAAATAATGGTGAATTCTATGGCATTTCATTCTAATCCCTCCTTTTCTAGGCATTTCCCATGGGAAATACCAAAGCATACCTACATTTGATACATTTTACATGTGCACACAGGAGGGCACACATACAAGTGTACATACATACATGTTATTTAGATCATAAAACCAACCGAGTCACCTGAAGGGACATTATAAGGTATCCCATGTAGAGTAACTGTACTCCATGGGTTTAGATGGATAAGTTGGATAAACTTCCCATTACAAATGACTACATTTGTTAGAAATAAAAAAAAAAATCAGCTACTGGGAACACTATGGAGATGTATGAAATTATATATGGGTGAGAAATGTAGAAATTTTTCATTCCACTCTCACAGTACTGAGACCTAGGGTGACCCAGCAAAGCTGAACGTAAGAGACTCAGGACAGCCAAGAGGAAATATTTCTTTACACAGACAAAATGATGGAATGTGCTTTCACAGGATGTGGTTATGGCTTTAAATAGGGACTATACAAATTCAAGGAGGGTCAGGTTATAAATGGCTACTAGTCATGATGGTTTTAGGCTCTCTCCAGTATCAAAGGCAGTCTGCCTCTTGCTGAGGAGCATGAATGGGAAAGTGCCATTCTGCTCACACGTTGCTTACGGGCCTCCTAGAGTATCTGGCTGGCCAGTACAGAAAACAAGATAATGGACTAGGTGGGCCATTTGCTCAATCCAGCACAACTCTTCTCATGTTCTTATGACTTAGACCTGGCCATAGCTCAGGCCAGCTGCTGCCTGGGCAGCTACAGGTAAGGCAAGAAATGCATGACTGAATTTCTTTCTTTCTTTCTTTTAACCATAGAAAACAACCACAACTGAAGCAAGTTTCTGATTTGTGTGGGATAGGGGGAGATAATCCCTTGCCCCCAAATATGCTATGGATTGATTTGAGGAAAAACATGGATTACCGTAGTTTTTCCTTTTGGGAAAACATACATTATATTCCCTACATGAATTAAGAATGCTGCTATTTATTTATTTTTAAAGTCTTTAAAATTGAAGTGTAATCTTGCATTTCTTAGTCTTATCTCATTAGGGAGAATGCCATGTTTATTTTTTAATTTAAAAAGAGAGAGAGAGAATGCCATGTTTAGTGTCAGGCTGTTTTCCCATTTTGCTTCTCTGCCTGCCATGAGCTGACTGAACAATGGCTGTGTGAAAGGTTACCACACAACACAATTGCAGACCTGTGTGTTACAAAAGCATCCTCTGTCCCTTAGTCCCAGTTTCCTGGGAACTAAACTTCTCTCACAAGCCTTTGCTTTCTGAAGGGAAGCTTTGAAAAGTTTCAAAGTTGCAATTACCAGGAGCCTCAGTTCATGACCATACAGCTCAGTGCTGATGGCCATATTTTAAAGAGTTGGCTTTTGATCATGTTTTGAGAGAGCGATAACCTCTGACTCTTTCCTTTGCCTAATCCTGCCCGGTGCAGACATGTGGAACTCTCCCTGGGGCTTCCTGTGCTGATTCAGAATGTGGTGGCCTAAGCTGTCGAACTGAAGATGGGAAAATGAAATGTGGAGGGCCGGGCTGTGACGGATTGGTTACGGTGGCCCATAGTGCCTTGCAAAAAGCTATGGATTTCGACAGAGACATCCTCAGTGCTTTGTCTGAAGTGGAGCAGCTATCCAAAATGGTAACAATTATTTTTTTTTACAGAAAATGGGAGCTAAGACCTAAATGATTAGACTGAAAACAAGTTAATCAGTGGATTGTGTATGCCTGCATAAAATGGTTTATCCTATATATAATTGCTTCTTTCCAGTTGCATGAACTTGCTAAGTGCCCTCATAAGTGCCCTAGCTTACACAGAGAGTTCCTCTGAGTGAGCTTCCCAACAGTAGCCGGACTTTTAAAAAGACTGTTGATGTCATTGTAGGTGCCTACATCATTTTAAGCATGTGTTCTGGCTTTTCTGAGTATCTCTTTCACACAGCTTCAACTAATTTGGTGCTGGGGGGGGGGGGTTCTGGGTAAGGTGTTTTTCTTTGTATTTAAAACTGGATTTGTTATAAATGAAAGTAATGTCCCATTTACTTCACCTTAGGTTTCAGAAGCGAAACAGAGAGCTGATGAAGCAAAACAGAATGCACAGGAAGTTTTGTTAAAAACTAATGCCACCAAAGAACAAATGGACAGGAGCAACAAAGATCTGAGGAATTTGATTGAGCAGATCAAGGAATTTCTGATGCGTAAGAATTGTTCATATTTGGCTGAGCTTCTGCTTTGCATCTTTTATGAATGTCTCCTTTTTATATTTGACCCATTAGCACTGAAAAGTACTTACTTTTTTACTGGAGGGCTGCAGCAAAGACTGGATTAAGATTTTTAGCTAAGTTTGAGAATATGAGCCTTTCTCACTTCTGTAGTTCTGACCTAATTGCCCTCTGGTCCATTCTCTCCTCTAGTAAGTCTAGGATCCATGAGAACAGGAAAGCAGTATCTGTGTGCATGCTTCTTGGTCACCTGCACTTGGAGCCAGAGTGGTGAAACCAAAGCCAGAACTTTGCTCCATGGTTTATCATGTTTGGCACAGCCACCTCTCTGGTTTGTTTCTCTGCAAGAAAATTAGAGACAGAATTCAAGGTTTGATTTTAGGTTTGCTTATGGATATCATTTGTTGAGAGAGAAATAAAGCAGGGCAGCAGTTGAGCCTGGGTTCACATAGCACTATTAAGAGACAATGCAGCAAAACTCCATGGAGATCCTACATCAAGGAGACAAAATGTAACTCTATGCTTAGAGTATTACACAGCTTTTGTGCAGCACTGCCTTGCTAGTGAATTGCAGTGCTGCACAACTGAATGAACATTTGTGTGTAGTGAGCATGTGGAACCATGCATATTGGTGCAGAATGTATAACCTACACAATTTGCCAAATGCACAGCTCCTCTTCTGCAATCTTTACCTAGGGAACTTATGCCCGAGTCAGACACAAACAGGATTCCAGCCTTTGTTTAAACCACATCTGCTGTAAGCAGAAGCATTTAGGCAGCATTTAGATCCATAGTTTACCATGTTGTGTGGCCATATTGTAGCATCACTGTGCACATGTCCAGGGGGAGAGATTATTAGGCAGCCCTTAACGGATATCTTCTTCTACTTACATGAAAAACACAACATTCATCCAGCACTTGCAGAACTGTGCTTATAGCAATAGCAATAACGCTTCTATTTCTATACAGCTCATCAGTGCCAAGCACTCCCTAAGCGGTTTACCATGTGTTAGCTAATTGCCCCCAACAAACTGGAAACTGATTTACCGACCTACGGGAAGGATGGAAGGCTGAGTCAACCTGGAGGCCTGTAGGATTGAACTTGCAACGTTGTGACTGCAGTACAGGCATTTAACCACTTAGCATTCTGTCTCTCAAATTCTTCTCCTGAGTCATCTACAGACAGAGCACAATTCCTTAACCTTGCACCAATTTCTGGATTATGTAATCACTTCATTAGTTAGATGCTGAAGCAAGCTGAATGTGACATGAAAATAACTTTTACTTCACCATTCCCTATATTGGAAAAACATTTCTAGTCTGAAATGAGTCAAAACTTTTATGTTAAACTAGTGCTAACACAGACTTCAAATTTTTGCATATTTTGTTGCATTACCATTTTCCAGTGGCATGTGGAATTAAAAAAAAAATGGAGTGGAGACCATGCCTTTAGTTGTGCTCATTATTTGTGTTCATCTTCTTAACAGAAGACAACGCTGATCTGGACAGCATTGAGGCAGTGGCTAATGAAGTGCTCAGCATGGAGATGCCCAGCACACCCGAGCAATTACACACACTGGCAAACAACATTCGTGAACGAGTGGCGAGTCTTTCTGATGTTGAAACGGTCCTACAGCAGAGTGCTGGAGATATAGCAAGAGCAAAAATGCTGTTAGATGAAGCAAAAAAGGCCAGGTACCAATTTTAATGGCATATTCTGCAGCAGATCTTTTACACCAGCAGAGTCTTACATAAGACTCTTCTACTGAGATTTCCTGAGATTACTTTGGGATGGAACATCCCTTTAAAGCAGAGAGGCAGGTTGAATTTTCTTAGCTTCATGAGGGAAAGAGTGATCCTACCCGTCCAAGACAGTCCTGCCTAGGGAACCGAGCAATCATGCCGGGCTCCTTTCACATTAACAGTTATAGCACCATGATTCCACTTTAACTGCCATGACTGCATCCTGTGGAATCCTGGGGTTTATACCTTGGTGAGGTGCTAGAATACTCTCGTTGAGAATTCTAATCACCTCATGAAACTACCAATCCCAGAATTCCATAGGGTGGAATCAGTTGAAGTAGAATTGTACTGCTATAATTGTGCACCATAAAAGGACACCAGGTTCTGCTGCCCAGTTTTCAGTTGCGTGTGTTTCACACAGACAATTCTCAGGTGTTATCTTCCATTATCTTCAACATTAGTGTGGTATGCCATAGGTCTCAGTAGATATTCTTACTGGTCCAAAGCCAGTTCACCCTAAAGAACTGAACTAACACCAATCAGAGGTTTGCAGGGATTGCTATGAATCTATCTAGACAGGACAGCATATTCCAGGAAGGCATCCTTCTTTGTGTGTTTCTTAGATGCTTCAGTAAAAGAGTTTGTAAAGCAAGTGTGGGCAAGCTCCAGGAAACACCTTTGCTCCCTGGAGACCTGACATGGGATGCAGCCTTCTTTTTTCTGCACCTTTTCCAAATCAGAAGTGAACAGAGGCTCAAATCCAGTTTTGAAAAAAAGTTCCTTGTTTTGGAAAAAAACAGCTGCTCCTGGAGGCTCTTAGGAGCAATCATTCTCCATTTGCAGCCAAAATTCCCACTCTTCTTCACTTCTGGATGTATTAAGGGGTGCATCATTCTGGTTCCCTAGTTCAGCTAGGCAAGGAAGTATCAGCAGTTCTCTTAGGGTCCATTCCCATTGAGGTTGTCTACAAGGCTGCAAAATGAACCTTGGTGGACTGTTACCCTTACAAAATTGATAGTTATTCCTCTGTCAGACACAGATTTTAATAGGAAGGTCCTGCAAAAGGGCAAAATGTAATTAAATTAGGCTTCTGGAAAAGACCAGAAGTAAAGTACAAAGCTCTGATAAATTGAGGAAAGAAACTGAAAAACTTTCTCTAGGAGCTTCACCAGAGTATGGAACTTTTCTGCTCAGGAGACTTTTAGATGGGAACCACTCTACCTCTTTTTCTGTGACTAGCAAATTAGCAGAGGCCATGTGGCTTCTACCTTTTCACACATTCTGGGAAATATAGATTAATCCCCCTTGGATGACATCAACAGTCTTTCCTGTCTATTCTCTCTTTTTCTTCAGTGGGGTGTTTACTGAGATTTGATCTTTGTCACCCATCGATATAGATTCTGTTCCCAGCATGGGGCGGTGTGGGTGGGTTTAGAAGGATACCCATTCTGGGAACACAGAACAGTCTCTTTCCCTGGGGGAGCAATGAAAAATCACCCTGCCTGGAGGAGGAGGCAGAGTTCTGAAATCAAGGGGTGCCCTTGAAGAATCTCATCACAGAGAAATTTATGGTGAGACAATGTCTGTTTACTCACTGTCTAACCTAACTAAAAATATGGTAAACTGTTCTGGGCACAGACACAAAGAACAAATTGAGTTCACTCCAGGTTCTTTGAAATGGGGGGGGGGTCCTCTTGTTTTAAGAGAGAACTTCTAACATTGTTTGTTGTTGCTAATTTCTGTTAACCAGTACAAGCGCAACAGACGTTAAGGTTACCGCAGACATGGTGAAAGAGGCTCTGGAAGAAGCTGAAAAAACCCAAACTGCAGCTGAAAAGGCCATCAAACTAGCAGATAAAGATATCCAAGGAACACAAGACCTGCTTACCTCTGTAAGTTTTGATTATCTAAATGTTTTGGAAACAACCCATTATGGAATTGAACTGTGGACATAGGTACTCCCTAGGCAGTTCCCATTTCCTGAAAGATACCAGAGTGTGTTGGGAAAATATGCACAATTCATCTGCATCCCCTCCCCCACTTCCCTTGCTTACACACTCAGGCATGCAAACTGCAGGAACCGTTCAGCAATTCTGTTATCATAATGAATGTGTTCCAGGAGATTGGCAGTACTGGAGGGCAGCAGTAGCTCTCTGTATAGTAATCTTTTTTTTTAAAGTATTTTTATTAACAGTTATCAAATATAGCAAATACATTCATGAAGGCATTGGGCCTCAGATGGACTCTGTGCCATGCAAACATATATTTGGCACAAACATTATTCCCTAGCGCTACTCTTTGCTGTTCCTCTCTTCCTCCATGGACCAGAGGAAATGTCAAGACAGTGGGAAAAGTCACCTACCATTGTGTCAGTGCTAGGATTAGCACTGGTCCAAAGGTAAACAAGGCACTGACATGAATAGAAAAGAACTGGGGAAATCACTTGGGTCTCTGAGGGTGTGGACCATTGTAACTGGCTCATCACTCCTCTGAATTAGATTGTGATTCAGGTTTTACTCAACACAAAGATGATCTGAACACAGCCAGCAGAATTTGTGTACCGTATATTCCGGCGTATAAGACGACTTTTGAGCACTCAAAAGTGCCCTCCAAAATTGACAGTCGTCCTATACGCCGGATACACTTTGCTTCACCCACCTGCCTATCTCCTGCCTCTTCGCAAACGGAGCGAAGAGGCAGGAGATGGGGCAGGGGGGGTGAAGCAAAGTGTTTTGAAGATCATTCGCCCCCCTCCTCTGCCTTCTCCCCCTTTGGGGAGCAACGGAAGAAAGAGGAGGGGGGCGAACATTGCGGTTTGCCGCAGCCGCTGCTCGAGCGCTTCTGCAGCGGCGGAGGCAAACCCGCGATTCGCCCCCTCTCCCCACCTTCCAGGAAGGTGGGGAGAAGGGGCGAATGTGCCCCGTTTGGCCGCACAGTTTGCGGATCCCCCTCCTGCGCTCCCTCCTGGAAGGGAGCGCAGGAGGGGCATGGAGAGGCTGCGCGGCCAAACCGCGATTCGCCCCTTCTCCCCACCTTCCTGGAAGGTGGGGAGAAGGGGCGAATGTGCCCGGTTTGGCTGGGCAGCCTCCCGATCCCCCTCAGGGGCATGGAGAGGCTGCGCGGCCAAACCGCGATTCGCCCCTTCTCCCCACCTTCCTGGAAGGTGGGGAGAAGGGGCGAACTTGCCCGGTTTGGCCGGGCAGCCTCCGGATCCCCCTCCTGCGCTCGCTCCTGGAAGGGAGCGCAGGAGGGGCATGGAGAGGCTGCGCGGCCAAACCGCGATTCGCCCCTTCTCCCCACCTTCCTGGAAGGTGGGGAGAAGGGGCGAACGTGCCCGGTTTGGCCGGGCAGCCTCCCGATCCCCCTCCTGCGCTCGCTCCTGGAAGGGAGCGCAGGAGGGGCATGGAGAGGCTGTGCGGCCAAACCGCGATTCGCCCCTTCTCCCCACCTTCCTGGAAGGTGGGGAGAAGGGGCGAACGTGCCCGGTTTGGCCGGGCAGCCTCCCGATCCCCCTCCTGCGCTCCCTTCCAGGAGGGAGCGCAGGAGGGGCATGGAGAGGCTGCGCGGCCAAACCGCGATTCGCCCCTTCTCCCCACCTTCCTGGAAGGTGGGGAGAAGGGGCGAACTTGCCCGGTTTGGCCGGGCAGCCTCCGGATCCCCCTCCTGCGCTCGCTCCTGGAAGGGAGCGCAGGAGGGGCATGGAGAGGCTGCGCGGCCAAACCGCGATTCGCCCCTTCTCCCCACCTTCCTGGAAGGTGGGGAGAAGGGGCGAACGTGCCCGGTTTGGCCGGGCAGCCTCCCGATCCCCCTCCTGCGCTCCCTTCCAGGAGGGAGCGCAGGAGGGGCATGGAGAGGCTGTGCGGCCAAACCGCGATTCGCCCCTTCTCCCCACCTTCCTGGAAGGTGGGGAGAAGGGGCGAACTTGCCCGGTTTGGCCGGGCAGCCTCCGGATCCCCCTCCTGCGCTCGCTCCTGGAAGGGAGCGCAGGAGGGGCATGGAGAGGCTGCGCGGCCAAACCGCGATTCGCCCCTTCTCCCCACCTTCCTGGAAGGTGGGGAGAAGGGGCGAACTTGCCCGGTTTGGCCGGGCAGCCTCCGGATCCCCCTCCTGCGCTCCCTTCCAGGAGGGAGCGCAGGAGGGGCATGGAGAGGCTGCGCGGCCAAACCGCGATTCGCCCCTTCTCCCCACCTTCCTGGAAGGTGGGGAGAAGGGGCGAACGTGCCCGGTTTGGCCGGGCAGCCTCCCGATCCCCCTCCTGCGCTCGCTCCTGGAAGGGAGCGCAGGAGGGGCATGGAGAGGCTGCGCGGCCAAACCGTGATTCGCCCCTTCTCCCCACCTTCCTGGAAGGTGGGGAGAAGGGGCGAACGTGCCCGGTTTGGCCGGGCAGCCTCCCGATCCCCCTCCTGCGCTCCCTTCCAGGAGGGAGCGCAGGAGGGGCATGGAGAGGCTGCGCGGCCAAACCGCGATTCGCCCCTTCTCCCCACCTTCCTGGAAGGTGGGGAGAAGGGGCGAACGTGCCCGGTTTGGCCGGGCAGCCTCCCGATCCCCCTCCTGCGCTCCCTTCCAGGAGGGAGCGCAGGAGGGGCATGGAGAGGCTGCGCGGCCAAACCGCGATTCGCCCCTTCTCCCCACCTTCCTGGAAGGTGGGGAGAAGGGGCGAACGTGCCCGGTTTGGCCGGGCAGCCTCCGGATCCCCCTCCTGCGCTCGCTCCTGGAAGGGAGCGCAGGAGGGGCATGGAGAGGCTGCGCGGCCAAACCGCGATTCGCCCCTTCTCCCCACCTTCCTGGAAGGTGGGGAGAAGGGGCGAACGTGCCCGGTTTGGCCGGGCAGCCTCCCGATCCCCCTCCTGCGCTCGCTCCTGGAAGGGAGCGCAGGAGGGGCATGGAGAGGCTGCGCGGCCAAACTGCGATTCGTCCCTTCTCCCCACCTTCCTGGAAGGTGGGGAGAAGGGGCGAACGTGCCCGGTTTGGCCGGGCAGCCTCCCGATCCCCCTCCTGCGCTCGCTCCTGGAAGGGAACGCAGGAGGGGCATGGAGAGGCTGCGCGGCCAAACCGCGATTCGCCCCTTCTCCCCACCTTCCTGGAAGGTGGGGAGAAGGGGCGAACGTGCCCGGTTTGGCCGGGCAGCCTCCCGATCCCCCTCCTGCGCTCCCTTCCAGGAGGGAGCGCAGGAGGGGCATGGAGAGGCTGCGCGGCCAAACCGCGATTCGCCCCTTCTCCCCACCTTCCTGGAAGGTGGGGAGAAGGGGCGAACGTGCCCGGTTTGGCCGGGCAGCCTCCGGATCCCCCTCCTGCGCTCGCTCCTGGAAGGGAACGCAGGAGGGGCATGGAGAGGCTGCGCGGCCAAACCGCGATTCGCCCCTTCTCCCCACCTTCCTGGAAGGTGGGGAGAAGGGGCGAACGTGCCCGGTTTGGCCGGGCAGCCTCCCGATCCCCCTCCTGCGCTCCCTTCCAGGAGGGAGCGCAGGAGGGGCATGGAGAGGCTGCGCGGCCAAACCGCGATTCGCCCCTTCTCCCCACCTTCCTGGAAGGTGGGGAGAAGGGGCGAACGTGCCCGGTTTGGCCGGGCAGCCTCCGGATCCCCCTCCTGCGCTCACTCCTGGAAGGGAGGGCAGGAGGGGCATGGAGAGGCTGCGCGGCCAAACCGCGATTCGCCCCTTCTCCCCACCTTCCTGGAAGGTGGGGAGAAGGGGCGAACGTGCCCGGTTTGGCCGGGCAGCCTCCGGATCCCCCTCCTGCGCTCGCTCCTGGAAGGGAGCGCAGGAGGGGCATGGAGAGGCTGCGCGGCCAAACCGCGATTCGCCCCTTCTCCCCACCTTCCTGGAAGGTGGGGAGAAGGGGCGAACGTGCCCCTTTTGGGCGCACAGCCTCCGCATCCTCCTCCTGCACTCCCTCCTGGAAGAGAGCGCAGGAGGGGCATGCGGGGGCTATGCGTTGGAAGAGGGGGTCGTCTTATAGGGCGAATATATCGCAAACTCTGCATTTCCCCTTTAAAATTGGGGGGGTCGTCTTATACGCCGGGTCGTCTTATACGCCGGAATATACGGTACTCTCTGGATTTTCACATTACCTGCTTCTAGGCAGACAGAACCAAGCCAAAGGGCATGCTGCTGTATCCATTGAGTAGCTCTTACTGTCATCATACCTACACTTCTGAGATACATCTATTAATGGGACCCCTAATATAAGTGTTGATTTTTCTAGAACAAACTTAATGGATTCATATATAGTTGCAGGTCACATTGTTAGCTTACACCATAAGTCTCTGGGCAGCAAGATGCTGAGTATACTAGCAAAATTCAAGTGCATCCCTTGCATTTCAGCAGAAAAAATGTATAGTATTATCAAATTGCAAGTTAATTATAATGCAACCAGACTCTTGTCAATAAACAGACATTGCACTCAGAACTAGGACAGACCCATTCAGCTAGCTCATGGTAATGTATAGGAGATAGGAGACTTACATCTAAACTGTCCTCATGGGAGATCCCTGCCCCCAGCCAGCCATAAAGGTTGCTTACCTATAAATGTGATTCTTCAAGTGGTCACCTGCGCCCTCACACAGTGCGGCTCTGCATAGGCAAAAAGACCCAATTGTGTGAGGCACGGAGACCATGAAGAACAGGTTGCTTACCTGCAACTATGGTTCTTTGAGTGACCCCCTGTGCCATCACTGTTGGGTCTTGTACCTGCACAGAGACCACAAAGAAGAACTTGATTTTAATGATTAACAACCAAAGGTAGAGGAACTAATAGTGTTGAATTCAGCTTGAAGAGTGGCACATTATATTGCTGTATCGAATTGCCATAATGCCAAAACTACTAGCGGGCAGGGTACCTTTTCTAATGTCAGGTCATTACTGATCTTCAGTTTTGCATAAAGGACTAGTACTTTCCTCTCACCAACCCAGAGAAGGAATAGATCATTTTTAGAGCAGCAAAATCCCATGTGAATTGAAAGGGGGGTGGGGAGGGAGAAGTGACAGTTCTGGGGTTGCCAGTCTCCAGTTTTCATGAGCCATCTCCAGAAAGAAGAGGATGGTGCAAATTCTCCAGTTTTGGTGGCTCAACTCCAGGCAAAAGTTTGGGAAACAGCGCCTAAGATGACCCAAGTACATCCTTTAACTCACTGCAGTTTTGGAAGAAATCTGTGTTATGTCCTTCTATTGATAACTTGTTAGATTGAATCTGAAGCTACAGCATCAGAAGAATCTCTGAACAATGCTACTTTGCGTATTGTTGAACTGGAAAAGAATGTGGAATTGCTCAGACAAAAGGCTGCTACAAACACAGAGGACATTAGAGAGACCGAAGAAACCATTGCTACTGTGAATCAAACTGCCACTGATGTTAAAAAGGTAAGATATTCCATTTGAAATGGTTTTGTTTGTACCTGAGACAATATACGTAAAAACATAGGCCTTTGCTCTTGAACCCTCAAGGTTCTTATCTGTTTCAATATTCAGTTGCCTATGGGAAAATCATATCTGCTATTAAATTTACCCATGAAAGTGTAAAATGAGATCAGGCTTGGCTAAATAGATTAGCATTTCTAAACAGAAGGACTAAGATGGTTTTATTACTATTGAGTTAGGTGGATCACCGATCTACATATGTGTCTGTTGGGTTAGATCCAATCAGGGCACAAAAATATCTGATTTGTAACATTCCTCCAGTTAACAGTTGCACAAAGGAAGTATTTCTCATAGTTCAACAGAAATGAGTGTAGACTTTTCTTGAGGCAGGCAGCTGGATCCTCTTTCCCAATTCTTGCACAGCAGTGACTTTTCACATCTTGATCATACACACAATGGCTTACAGAGGCAGCCCCTAGTGGTGTGTTGTGGGAGACATACGTGTAGCTTATCTGTGAATGACTGCGGAAACTCAAGAGGCTATAGTTTTGGTGTTCCTTGCCACTAGCTCCATTCCTCTTCCACCTCCTTACCAATGGCCTAGCCCACCTGCCCTCAACACACTGGAGCTGAAGTCATGAGGTGGGGATCTTCTAGGTTCATTAAAGTTAGTGAGCCATCTGAGTTATGGTTTTAAATAGCTCTGCAAGCATATGCCCATAGGGATATGGACCTTATCCAGAGGAGCCTTATCAGGAACATGTTGGAAGGGGGAAAGGGCTAGCAAGCATGTCCCCACTCTTAGTCTTACTTGATGGGGAATGGACAAGGTTTGTAGTAGACCAAACATTCAATGACACACCCCCCCCCCACACACACACAAATTGTTTTTGGTGGGTTCTTCTTAATAAGACATTTTGGAGTCTCCTTCTTTGGAGGTTTTTAAACAGAGGGTGGATGGCCATCTGTCGGGAGTGCTTTGATTGGGTATTCCTGCATGGCAGAAGGGGGATGGATTGGATGGCCCTTGTGGTTTCTTCCAACTCTATGATTCTATGGAGCTGTGTTTACTTGTGTGGTTAAATTGAAGACCATAAGATTTAGAGACAATTTGTTATTCTTCTTGTGAAGCATTCATGCAATTTCAAATTTTCTGTCAGCAGGCACAGAGGATGCAAGACCAGGGCTTATGAAAACTACTACTTTGAACACTGGTTGCCTTCTAAAGAAGGCAGAGTTGTAGCTAATGTTTATCTGCTGTGTCTGTCTGCCTTTACCATGTTTTTATTAGTGTTCTGGAATTTTATTATATTTTATAATTAGTTTTAGTAGCTGTTAAACTTATGCTGGGGAGTATGTAACTACCAGAAAGTATATAGGTTCTTCTATACAAAAAAAGTAGTAGTATGTATCTGGCATGCTTTCTTTGTTAGAAGACACATGTCTAAAAAGCTTTTCCATATTAAAAGGGCCACGTCAATATTTTTTCAGTTTAACTTTTGAAATGCTGCAATTCATAGCCACTTCTTGTAGGGAATTCATTTATTTATATATAAAAAAGGATACTTGCTTATTGCTGTTTAAAAGCAGACATGGCAAGAGGAATTCCTTATTGAAGGAACTCTTGTTGCCTTCCTCTGTTCTCTCATTGTAAATCCACTGCTGCCAAGAAAACAGCACCAATAGTCTTTTCACTTCCAAAAATAGTATGAACATCCTATCTCTTCCAGCTGTGACTCATTTGAAAGGATGGTAACACCAAACCACAATTGATAACTTTTCAGTCTAATGGGATAAATAGTCAAAAGGAAAAGGAAAGGATGCTTTGAAATAAAGTAAAAGAAATCCCTTTCCATGGCCTCAGCTCATGACTAAGTAGTCTCTGCTTAGGAGACCCCAGTTGCCCTGTAGTCATAATTAAAAGGAAAGATGTCAAAACAGAGCAGTGAAGAATGTTGAGTGAATCTGCCACCTTGTGTATCACTCTTAAACTGCAGGTACTAGACAATGATGTGAACGACAAGTATAAAACAGTAGAAAACTTAATTGCCAAGAAAACTGAACAGTCTGCAGATGCCAGGAAGAAAGCAGAAGCACTACAAAATGAAGCTAAAGCGTTGTTAGATCAAGCAAACAGCAAACTTCAGCTCCTCAAAGGTAAAGCCCAACATGGAGATACCATTAAATGTGTTCTCAATTAGAGCTGAACATTCCTTTCTCACCTCCCAACTCCATTTCCATGGCAAAACATCCACTATCAAAGCCAGCTGTTTCTTTTTTGTTAGAAACCTCTCTAAGGCCAAACAGCTTACTGTACATTGTGAGACCAGACTTGTTTCCAGTTTTATCTTGAGCTTTTCTCCAAACTATCCTACATGCCATTTGCTGTTAGATAAACTTGTGTTCCCTTTTGTTGCAGAACTGGAAGACACATATGAAAGAAATCAACGAGTCCTAGAAGACAAAGCCAGGCAAGTGGTGCAACTGGAAGAGACCGTCCGTGGCCTTTTGCAAGCCATCAGCCAAAAAGTTGCTGTTTACAGCACTTGTTAATAATTGGAATTGGGAATGAAAACCTTAAGGGGGGGGGGGATAAACATCTGAAGAAAAGTTGCAGACCAGTGAGACACCTGACTAGATTAAATACCAGCTTTACTATCTTGAAACCAAAGAATTTTTTATCTCTTGCCTGATAGAATAAACAGTACTTTTATAACAAAGTATATGATTCATTTAACCAATGTTATATTATCCCAAATGGCAATTAGCCCCTTTAAACTGTCAATAAAATCTTAGCTTTAAAGATGGGATTTTTAACCACTTAATTTCAATTTAGAGGGTCCTGCTTTCTGGGTTTTAACAGTATACGCAGGATGCCATGATTTTGGGTTTGCTTGTTGTCACTGTCAATTTTGATGGATCTGTCAGGGTTTGTGAGCTAGAAGCAGAAAACTCAAGAACATTTCTGTTTGTGCTTAAGCAACTGGGTCTACACAATCAGGTTGAATCCTACTGCATTTGTGCTATCATGAAAGACATGTCATACTGGAAGCTAATACTGATTTGTTGTTGTTGTGTGCCTTCAAGTTCTTTCCAACTTATGGTGACTCTAAAGCTGGCTGTGTGTGACTTGCCCAGGGTCACCCAGTGGGACTTCATGACCAAGCAGGGATCTGAACCCCGGTCTCCAAAATCACATTACAAAACTCAAATCAGTGTCCTGATACAGCAGTGAAAAGAAACATAGTGGTATTGTTTTCTCTAGCAAGCTGCCATAGTGGCACCAAGAGTGAGTCCCAGTACTAGAATCCTCACTTTAACAACCCTAGGTCTTTAATAGAGAAATCCTCTATAATTATTGTGGAGACTGTTCTACATTCATGCAATAGATTCTAGCTTTCAAACTTGCAGTAACTGGTTTTGGTACCACTTTGAACTATCTGGAAACCAATGCTAGTGTTCAGGCCTTCTAGGTTCTACTTCCTTTAGTTTTTGCCCTGTCTCATCTTGCGTGAATGAATCCCTTTATTAATGAGGCCCAGCAAATCTAGTCTGCCCAAATTATCAAAGTGCTTCTCAGCGAGCCACACAACAAGACCAATTTTCTTTCTTGAAAGAAAAGAAAGATGAAGAAAATGTTTTGGTTAAATCTGGTTTTTTGTTTGTACATGAGACTGGGATGAACGAGACTCAAACTACCTCAGTGTCAGTATGAAATTATTTTCTTTGAATAGCCATATGCACATCAATATGTCAAGAACTGTCACACAGCTGTTTCAAGAAGTTAATACTCTACTTAAGGCACATTATATGAAAGACGCAGGGAAAATGTATCTTGGTTTACAAGCTGAATCCAAATGTGCACTTCTGCTCATGAAAGCAGCACTGTACTAACTCTAATATGTGCTAGTTATGTAAGAATTTCCTGTTCACACAATTGTTTTTTTTATCCAAAGCAGTTACAATAGAAATTAGCTTGCACTACATGTTTGTATTTTCAAGTGTTATCTTATCCCAGAATATCACCTGCTGATGTGCATTTTATTTTTTAGAAAGGCCCTATTTTTGACACAGTATTTTTTTTAAAAAAAATGTACTATTCTGTTGAAATAAGTTGGGGAAGTTTGAAAAAGGGTCTGCTTCCCATACTATTTTATAATCCTTTCTTATGTAGCAGAAATGTCCTCATTTCTGTTCCAAGCATGAACTCATACTCCCAAACCAATTCTTATAGATATTAGCTGGACCTGGCATACCATACAACATTAAAAAAACTCCCCCCAAAACACCCATAGACCTCACGACAACCCTGTAAGGTAGGCTGGTGAATTTAAATTCCTCCTCCCCCTTCTCAGTGTTCCACACTTTTTCCAGAATTGCTGAGGATGATTCGCTCTGTTACCCTGCTGCGTACGCTGCCGGCTGATTGCCTGGGTCCCATCACAGTGGCTGCAGTCATGTCCCACCACCAGTTGACTTCCTGGATCCCATCATAGCCCATGACTGATGAATGGCTGAGGGAGTGAGAAGAGGGAGGGGCCCTTGTGAGGTGGTGATGCAGATTGAGTGGACTGTGAGGTGGAGAGGAAATTTGCATGTGGATGGTGATTGGTTGGGTGTGGGATGGATGTGTTTCCTGAGTAGCCAATCAGTACACTGGGAAAGGCAACATACCCAAGAGAATTATATCAGAATATCAGTTTAGATCTTTCCTTAGCTTTCCCATTCCTCATCCAAGCTTTATTGAAATTGTGTGTAGGTGGCAGCAATGAGTACGAGAAGACTTCTATAAACCTGACTGAAAACATTATCATTTATACATTATTACCAGGAAAAAAAAACATGACAAAGCACTGTACCAGGGAATAATAAAAAAGCAATAGCTCAACTGCGTAGCAAACATATCCTGTAACAAAACAACTGAAAACCAATCTTTATCCAGAGTATTCAGTTGTCTGCAATTTTTCAGTTAACGCTTCAGATATTTTTAAAATTCCACAACCAAGACGTTTTGCAAATAAAATATGGGAAGACAGGGTTCTTGCCAATTGCTTTCCTGTTCAGTTTTTGTTTCTCTGGAACAACTTGGTTCTCTTTTGCAAAATTTTACTAAAGTGGAGGTATTTAAAATATTTTTAAAAGGCCTGGAATTAAATGGTTATTTATAAATCGAAGTCAGTTTCATACATTTTAAAGTCTTCTGTGCTATAATTTAAGAACGGTGTAGAATTAAGTCTACCTTTAGTTCAGATTAATGCAAAAAGGTTATGTGATAAAATCTACTGCTATCCCTTTCATTTAAATTATAATAGGACTGTGCGAAGGTGACAGCAGCATATATTGTCAAGTCACTGCAGTAATGGTTCCCCGTCAATGACAGAAAACACTAGATAATAATGAGCCATTATATTTTGCCCAGCAACATGATGGAACCATTAAGCATTCTGCAATCTTGAGCTATGATCTGAGTTGCTTGATTTCTGCAAAACTCAGAATGTAGAAGCAAACAGAAATGAATACATTTAATATACAGGTGTCGGGTGATTTCCCCTCCCTACAACCTTGTACGGTTTTAAATATTCCGTATTTTTAACAAAAGTTCATTTAAGTAGTCCCAGAAATATTCAAAAGACTAAGCTTTCTACAAAGCCTCTAGTCAGTTTTCACAGGAAAATATGCTTTGTACATCAGAGATAGCCTTTCACTTTAGAAATTGATAGCTTTGCCAAATGACGCTGCCAAGTTAGCTTCTCTGAAGGCTTCAGATACAGTCTGTTGGAAACGAAAGAAAATAATTAGGGTATTGATGGAGCAAGGAGTATAGATAACAACAAAAAACATACAGGATGAGATCCTAGATCAGCTGGTTAGTGCAGTTGGACCCCATATCCATGGAACCTATATCATGGTTTCAGTTATCTGTGGGATACACTCCATAGAGTCACGCTGGAAAATGCCTACCTACAGAGGTGTCCTCTAGGCATCTTCTAGGTTCTCCAACACAACTCTATGGTATGTTTTTAACAGAAGTCCTTTATTTTAGAAAGGTTCGCTGTTATCCACAGTTTTCAGTATCTGCAATAAGGCCAGGAACTGAGCCCTTGCAGATATCAGGGTCCAACTGTATTCTCAAGTAAGAATGCCACCCTCCCCAACAATTTTACTGAGCAGCAAGTGCTAAAAACGATTGAGGTCTGTTCTCCTATTAATCAGGCTGCAGCAGACTGACAGTTCAACTCGCCTCCTTCCAGTGATCTCTGGTGCAAGGAAGAATTGCAACAGAGATCCTGGTTCTGACTGTCAGAGATTGCTGGAGGAAGGAGATGGAAAGGTCCCTATACTGTGGTCCGATTGATAAGAGAAGAGACCTCCATCACTTATAGTGGCTGCTGCCCAGTAAAGCAGGATTGGGGGACTTTTAGATCATGGCAACAGTGCCGCAATTGTGTCTTATGTATTCATAATTCTTCATGAATATGAATCAATTACAGATGCATAACTCTAGGTTACATGTTTAACTGTGACAGTAAATTTCCCCTTAATTTGGATCCTTAATCCACTTAAAGACAAAATGACCAAGAGCTTACCGGATGTGCATGGCAAACTCTGGCTACATCTTCACATGACGCTCCATATTCCATCGCAAGAGCAGCTTCATTAATCATTTCTCCAGCACCCTGAAGAAATAATAACGAAAGTAATAAATGCAAGTGGCAAAAATATTATAGCCCTACAGATCATTAAAATAAGACTAAATTGTATTATCTGTGTTAAATATGCAGAGCAGACACATGATACTTGTGTTTGTGCTAAACACATTTAAGTTTTGAATCTGGAAAAAAAAATCAAAGGCCAAGATCCTGCATCACAGGCTATGGTTCGTAATTTAACAATGACATAGTTACATCTCTGACATGATATGTAATCCTTCTAATAACTGATTATGTATATCAAGGCATCCTGCACAGTGTCCCGTTGCACAATGAGAGGCCCCACTGTACAACCAGACACTGCGCAAGACACCCCAATATGCAATGGATCCCCAGTTAGACAATAGGAGCCATGTTGCTACAGTGGCTCTGCTTCTGCAATGATACCAAAGAGATAGCTACCTCTGCCCCCCTCCTAAGAATATAAATGCTGCATAATGGCACATTTCAATGTGAAGTCGAAGGCTTTCACGGCCGGCATCCATAGATTTTTCTTGGTTTTTTTCCGGGCTGTGAGGCCCAGAATAGAAACTATTCCAGAACACAGCCTCACAGCCCGGAAAAAACCCAAGGAAAATCTATAGGCAAATTTTAACTTTATGAGACTGTGAGTTTGTTATGGTGTACCCTCCTAACAGGATGCCAGCCAAAAAGTCGGCAGTGATTGAGTTATGAAAAAGGTATGTGCTTATTTGAATTGCCTATGAATACACAATTTCTTACTCCAATACTTTCCTGAGAGTAGAAGGAAATAATACACGTGTGAGAAAGAAAGTACACCCTTTTTAAATTCTATGGCTTTCATATCAGGACATAATAACAATCATCTGTTCCCTAGTAGGTCTTAAAACTAGGTAAATACAACCTCAAATGAACAACAACACATGACATATTACACCGTATCATGATTTATTCAACAAAAATAAAGCCAAAATGGAGAAGTCACATGTGAAAAAGTAAGTACATCTTATGATTCAATAGCCTGGAGAACCACCTTTAGCAGCAATAACGTGAAGAAAATCGTTTTCTGTATGACTTTATCAGTCTTCTCACATCGTTGTGGAGGAATTTTGGCCCACTCTTCTTCAGTTCATTGAGGTTTGTGGACATTTGTTTATGCACAGCTCTCTTAAAGTCTTGCCACGGTATTTCAATCAGGATGAGGGCTGGACTTTGGCTGGGCCATTGCAACACCTTGATTCTTTTTCAGTCATTCTGTTGTAGATTCGCTGGTGTGTTTGGAATCATTGTCCTGTTGCATGACACAATTTTGGCCAAGCTTTAGCTGTTGGACAGATGGCATCACATCTGACTGTAGAATACTTTGGTATACAAAGTCTTGTGCTTTGTTCAGATGCAACTTTGCACATCTAAGCCATGCTGCCATGTTCTTTTTAGAGAGAATTTCTCCTGACAACGCTTTCAAATAAACCATACTTGTTCAGTCTTTTTCTAATTGTACTGTCATGAACTTTAACATTTAGCATGCTAACTGAGGCCTGTAGAGCCTGAGATGTACCTCTTGGGTTTTTTGCAATTTCTCTAAGCATTGCACAGTCTGACCTTGGGGTGAATTTGCTGGACATCTACTCCTGGGAAGATTGGCAACTGTCTTGAATGTTTTCCACTTTTGAATAATCTTCCTCACTGAAGAATGATAGACTTTAAATTGTTTGCAAACAGCCTTATAACCTTTCCCAGATTGATGGGCAGCAACAATTACTTCTCTAAGATCATTGCTGGTGTATTTCCTCCTTGGCATTGTGTTAACACACACCCAAATGCTCCAGACCAGCAAACTGCTAAAACTTTGGCTTTTATAGAGGTGGTCACCACTTGCTGATGATCAATTTATCAAGGGCATTCAAATAACAGCACCTATCTGGTACTTAGCAATTTCATTCCTATGGAAGCAGTAAGGGTATACTTAGTTTTTCACACATGGCTTCTCCATTTTGGCTTTATTTTTGTTGAATAAATCATGATATGGTATAATATGTCAAGTGTTGTTGTTCATCTGAGGTTGTATTTACCTAATTTTAAGACCTGCTAAGGAACAGATGATTGTTATTATGTCCTGATATGTAAAACCACAGAACTCAAAGAGGGTGTACTTTCTTTTTCACATGACTGTATACTGCATCAAGGGGCATGTAAGAAGAGGAGCAAATCAGGTATCTCAGGTTAAATCAACTTCCTGGGGAAAATAAAATATGTTTAAATATATAAATTACATTGTCCCTTCATATTCGCTGGGGTTTGATTCCAGGACCCCCCAAATCTGTGAATACTGAAGTCCCATTATATGCAATGGCATAGCAAAATGGTGTCCCCTAGATAAGATGGCAAAATCAAGGTTTGCTTTTTGGATTATTATATTTTAAAGAATATTTTCAAGCCATGAATACTTAAATCCGTGAATGCCAAATCCGTGAATATGGAGGGACAACTGTATTCTGAATTCCTAGAAGCTAGGAGCAAATGTTTCAACAGCAGCATTGCACGTAGCTCAGTTATTATGGATTCCTACTCATCAGAAGGAAAGACATTTGAGGTTCTGCAGCAGTATAACACAAGAGGATCCTGCACAGTACTCACTGCGCCTAGAATATGAGCTCCGAGCATCCTGTCGGTTGTTTTGTGACTTAGCATCTTCACCAATCCATCTGTGTCAGCATTGGTCTTTGCTCTGCTGTTAGCAGCAAAAGGAAATTTTCCAACTTTGTATTCTATACCCTAAAAATAAAAAGACTACTATAAGTTACTGGAAACTATCAGTTCTGCCTGGAAAAAAATTAAATAGCGCTTGTCTGAAAAACCAGAGGTTTCACCACACTGGGCACCATATGCTAAAGCTGAGTTCTCTTGGAGGTGGGAAACCTGAGTTTTGAGGGATGGAAGTTCACATTACTGAATATTCCTCCATACAACACCCCCCCCCCCGCACCATAAATAAATAAATAAAAAGGGAGGAATCCCACACTTTAGAAGCTAGATGTCACAGAAAGGTTCTAGTGGAATTTCAAGTAATGTGTTTGTACAGAGGAGCTTTTATCATGGAGTTCCCACCTTCCATCTGTCTAATCTAAACACTATTGCACATTCTTGTGCAAGAGCTTCTACAATTTCACAAAAAGCAAAACCTAGGGGATGGAATTGATTTAAGGGACACATGAGCACAGAGTGAAGCACCTGTCCACTTTCCTGCCCATGCCTGTGGTTTGAGCAATTCCTTTTATTCCAACTGGGGCCCCAACACTGGAAGTTAGCTTTGCTGAGAACAAAATGGTAGTTGGAGAAAGGAACTACCAGGAGGTATGCTGTTGTACAACCTTTTATAAACCTATATTAGACCACCTCCTCTTGCACCCCTTTCTGTATGATTTAGGGGCACCTATGTGTTTAAAACATACACAGATCTGCTATCAACATGTCTAATTTGAGCCAAAGAATAAGGCCAAAGGAAAAACCATTTTTCCAGAGCTGCTTTCCTTCTATTACTGAAGGAAATCACTTGTTGAAAACTGAAGGTATGCTTGAAATAATAATCCATACTTCTTCATATAGAGTAGATATTCCCCCACCTTCTAAGGAGCTTTCCATGTCATATTCCCACAAAGGTCTTGTAATTGAATATCATCATCATTGAAATAGCAAAACAGTAAGACTCCTAAAGAATAAGCCTCTTTTGTTTCAGTTCTAAGAATGCCAACTCACCAATGTTATGGTAGACACAAAATGTATTTTTTAATTAAAACAGCCCTCAAAGCCAACACTAAAATTGCTCTTAAGGACCAAAGGCCATGCAGAACTCAGTCCTGCCAGAAACAAAATGGGGATGAACACAGCTTGACTTCCCTTGGGAGGGGATGTCACAATTGAGCTGTTACTATAGAGAATTTTAATTTAGATCACTCAACTTAGTTATTATGCTTAGCACATCCATGTTTTATCTGACTTCAGTGAGACCTAGAACAGGCATTAGACAAAGAGAAATAGCATTATTTCATACTAACCAAGAGCTGCAATTTTTAATGTGTCCCTTTGATTTTGGTGGGGGGAAAGTGTGATAATTTAGTCTAGAGCCAACCCACCACACTTTTCTCCAACTGCAGGATCAATCAAAACCAATTCAGCTTTCAACGGAACGGGACAGGTATGAGTGATCAGGAGAGGCAAGACCGAGCTGATATACCTATGTTTAACACTACAGCACAGATCTCACCATCCATGGGACCTCTTTTCAGCACTCAAGTGCTGCTTGAGTGATGAAGACAAAAGAGCCACCCTTAATGAAATCTACTATCCCCTGCCTTTTTTTTTAAATGATGCTCCTTCTGTTATGTGCTAAAGCAATATAACTTATTTATTTATTTGGGGACCATTACAAAAGGGAAGGTGAAATGATCTCCCAGTTGAATTAACATGTGCTTTTGGACAGACTGAACTTGCTGTGTATCATGGGTTTTGAAATGGAATAAAATTATTTCAACCCCTCACCCTCCACCCCTTGATTCAAACACTGGCTTTCACTTGCATCATCGTCACTGTCAGGTCCATTAACAGCTGTCTTGGGAGCAGAACGAGGTTGCTGTACGTCATGGGTTCTGAAATGGAATGAAATCACATTGCTTTGCCGATAGGAAAAGAGCAGAATTCCTGAAAAATACCTCTTCTTTCAGCTGTTCTTCAGATTTGCCAATCCACGCAACTTCAGGGTGTGTATAAATTACTGAAGGCACACAGTTGTAGTCAATATGAACTGCACCTCCAGCTATTCCCTCAACACAAAGAATACCTTCATCTTCAGCTTTGTGAGCAAGCATCGGTCCAGCAACTACATCACCAATAGCATAAATGCTGCCAGGAAAATGAATCCAAATGAGAAATTCCATATTGTTATATTAAACAACAAGGTATGTTTTCGATACATTCGCATGAATATACATCACCTACAGAACAGGTTAAGAAAAACTAGCCTGAGAAACAGTTTAATACACTAGGACCCCCGTATCCACTGACTCATTATCCACTAATTCAATTATCCATGGGACACAAAACAGCACATTTACCTTTAGAGTCTTCCTAGAAAAATGTGTCCTCTCTAGCCAACTCTAGGTCCTCCAAGCCAACTCTATGGTATTTTAAACCGGAAGTCCCATTATTTTCAATGGCATTCACTATAATCCACAGTTTTCGGTATCCACGCCCCCCTCCCCCGAACCAATCCCCAGCAGATATGGGGGTCTTACTGTAGTTCTAACTTTATTCTAAATGTTTTATGAGACAAAAATACTTTGAAATGCAGCCTTTTTTTTAAATGCAAGGGCAACTGAGAAACTTCAAAATCCCAAATCCACATGGAACAATACCTTTATTGGGCCAACTCCAAAGCATAAAATACATTATGCATGCGTTCGAAGCTCACTGGCTTTTTTATCAGGCAACAATGTTAAAAATCATACAGGAGAAAAATGATGAAAAAAATCATACAACTCTAACACCACCACCATTTTTCTCCTGTATGATTTTTAATACCTTTACCTGATGAAGAAGCCAGTGAAACTTTGAAAACCTGCATAATGTAATGCTTTGGAGGTGGTCCAACAAAGTTATCACTGCTTGTGGATTTTGTTATATTTTGCTACATGGCTAATAAGTTTCCTGAGAAACTTCAGTCATCTCTATAACAATCAAACTATATAGCACATTATGGAGTAATAATAGCAAAACATGGGAGGTCAAAACAAATGATCTGATAAATCATACATTTTCATCCACTTCAACTATACAGCTCTTATTTTTTATTACTAGAATAAAATGAGCGTTTACAACCACCATGTTAGTAGACTAAAATATCAGACTTCTAATAACCCAACAAAACTACCTGATTATTTTACTTACTTTGGCACTTTGGTTTGAAATCTGTTGTTGATTGGGATTCTACCCCTGTTATCTAGTTCAATACCAACATCTTCCAGACCAAGATTCTTAGTGAAAGGACGACGCCCAATGCAAACCAGAAGTACATCACAAGTAATCACTTCTGCCTTGCCACCGGCAGCAGCTTCAATCCTGAGGAAAAAAGGGAGTAGGAAAATGTTGGTGAATAGAGATGCCACGCACTGTTAATACATTTCATGTAAGTGAATCCTAATTATTTTGTTTCATCTCATAGGTACAGTATGTGTGATTACATGGATAACACATTAAAGCACCACCACCCAGCTTATGCTGGCTTCACCACAAAGCCACCACCTCAATAATAAACTGTTTCAATCATGGTTCTATTCAGGTGTTCCAGCCCCACTCCTCCATGTCTGTTAAACTGTGTCTGTTACAGGCTTGCCTTCCCACTTCTTCCCTGTGTTGCTGAGAAAAGTCTGAAAACCATAAATTGTAGCCATGTTCAAGTGAATGCACTTATCAAGCTCCACATGACTGGAAGCCCTGCCTTAACAGGGTTTCTGAATGTATAAAACACTGTAAGTGTGTTCAGCCAAATGCAGTTAGATCTCCTTTTCAGATAATCCCTGGCAATATGGGGGCACTGAGAGTGGGGAGGCCATGATGGAGCTTCAGCTCCCTCTATTCATGTAGAGAAAAGAATGCCTGAACAGGGCTACAAACCTTGTTAAGGCATTCATTATTGTGCATGAGTTAGAAGGATTTACTCATTCTTAAATTTTTTAAAAAGTCAAACTAATGTTTGACTTCACATCAAACTAATGTATTTAATTCAATAATACATCATTTCATTGCTGAAAACTGTCCATTTTTACATATTTCATCACAGAGATGGAAGTATACAACAATAGCATTTGTCTCAAATATACCTCATTTTTCCCAGCCTTAAATCTGACCGTTGGCTAAATTAAGTTTTAATAAAACAACCTAATATAGGGGTGTATTTTGCATACTCAGTACTTACGAAACATCTATCTTTCCATCTGGTTTCTTGGTAGCACCTGTAACTTTGGTATTTAGTTTAAATTTAAGCCCTTGCTTCTGGAGAATACGCTGGAAGTTCTTAGATATCTCCATATCGATACCCAATCCACCCACATGGCCCAAGAATTCCACAGCTGTCACATCAGCGCCTAGACGCTGCCAGACTGAGCCCTGCAATAAACATAGGAAGCCAGGATTTAAAAGTAACTTTTCAGAAAAAAGAAAAAGAGGCAGCTTCATAGAAACTTTGTATTGCTTTATCTACTCACTCATTACGTTAACAGCATGCCTAATATGGAAGAATAAATTCAACTATGAACCTTTGAACAGACAAGTAATATTTTAATCATCTGCAGAATGCCTTTCATATTATCATGATAATTTTATGTACTAGTCAACTTGTTAAACTAGAAACATGATAGATGGTTAACACAGATCACAACCATGTTAGATTCTCAAATATGTGACAAAGAACAAGATGGAAGGACGGCTCAGTCACTTGGCAGCACTGATTTTCTTATTCTTCTCAAGTTAATGCTGCCTCAAGAATAAACCCTGAAAAATTATGCAAGAGAAAACAGTTCACAAAGATGGTGTACTTCATCTGTTCACAGACAAGTACCTACACTAGAAGTGTCCTCATAAAACCTTAATCCCAAAGGTCTTCGGAATCAGGAGTTTAATCCCCTTTACTTTCTTAATAAATCCACTATTAAGCATACTACCATGTTACTCTATTTTTGTTACTATGCCTGCCTGTTAGCAGCTACACTGCAACTAGGTTATATCAGAGTGCAGGAATAGCTAAATTTTTCTTAAGTACCACATACTTCAGAGGAAGGGGGAAAGGCGAACATTTCTCACCAGTTCCACACCAATGACTCCAGCGCCAATAACAACCATTTTTTCAGGGACTTGCTTCAAAGACAGTGCACCAGTGGATGATACTACTGTTTCTTCATCGATCTAAACAAATTTAAGGGGGGGGGGGGGAGAAGAGAATTTCCAACTTTACATGAAAGATGTTTATATACAAATTTATTCTGCATATAAAATACCACTAGCTTTCCCTTATCTAATATCTAACAGTTATCACACAATGATATAACATTTTTTGGAGTACTACTTCATAAAGTACTGCTTTGTGAATATATAGAGACTGGTCATACCGTAATTCCTGGGAAAGGGGTCACTTCTGAGCCTGTAGCTATAAGGATGTTCTTTGTATTAATAACCTGAGTGCTGCCATCTTCTTTGGTTGCTGTGACCTGGTTTTTGCCTGTTATTTTTCCAAATCCAGACACATGGGTCACCTTTCAAATGCAAGCAAACAAACAAAAGTGTATTCTTAAAATCAACAAGCTAAGACACATTCCAGTCTGTTACCAGTCATACCCCTCACTGCAACAGCACTTGTTCCTGATATTTTTAAGAGGAACATTTGAAATCTGATATACGAAGTAGATGTAGCAGAGATTTCCATGCCATGGTAGCATTTAGGTCTTACTGAGACTAGATCATGGATATGGAATATGTGGCTCTCCAGATCTCGGGCCACAAGTCTCATGATCCCTCATTGGCTCTGCTAGCTAGGCTACATGTTCCCTACAGTTGCATTAGATAATGTTTCTGTTTCAAGCAGTTATTTGTAACTTTCTATGCACTCCATGCACAATACTCTTCTACCAACAGTCAGGTATAGTCACAGTAGTTCCCAAGACATTAAAGAGGATAGTCAGCCAATTGCTCTTAGAAGTGTGAATAAAGAATACAAATACATACACTCAGAAAGGAAGCTAGGCCCTAACATGATACAGATAAGATGACTGGAAAACATTTTTTTAAAAAACTTGGACAATTACACGTTTCACAGTAAAAGCAAAGCTGCAAGGCACAGAGTGGACACCATGTCCAATTCTTAGTGAAGCAAGAACAACTTCCTGTCTTTCTCTTTTGAGCTAAAGGAGCTTACTGGTATTCTTGCTTCCCCGTAACTCCTCTCACAAACCCATCAGTTTAGATTTAAGGTGTAGGCAAAATCCTTAGATGTAATACCTACTTGCTCAATGAACAGGAAACTGGTGGCTGTCCAGCCAAATTATACAAAGAATGCAGCCTATGGAAACACAAACTCTCCCTCCACCCTCCTCCTAAGAAAAGCAAAACCCTAAAGATTAGAGGGATGCAAACAATCTTATAAGTGGACAGGAAGACTGCAAGCAAAAGCCTGCTTTTATTCATATGCCAAAACATACCTTGTTCTGTTTAAACAAATGAGCAATTCCACCTGTTAAGGCCTTCACTGCACCACTCTTCTGTTCCATCATCTTCTCTAAATTCAGTCGGAGTCCTGTAACTATTTAATACAGGCTTTACTTTTGTGACATTGTAGTCTTGGGCGCATAAGACTCTTAATGACAATTCATAGTGCAATTAGATGCTGCAGTAAAATATCTAACAACTTTTATTGTTTTTTTTATCAAGGAAGCTCTCTTATAACATTTACAACATCTACATTGCCATACACAGCATCACCATACAGTATTACAGCTGCACAATATGAATTCAACCTTTCTTAGGTATCTTCCACAAATACTTTTCAGAAATGAGACAAGTGACAACCGGATGTAGAGCCAAGCCTGTGATTGTGCCCCATGACGATCCTTTTCCAAGTATATGTGTCACTATACACTTGTAGGTGATACTAAATATTTACTATCCATTCAGGCTTTTAGTGGATTACATACGTTTATTCTGTTAGGTATGTCTTGTTTTAATCTTGTTGTTTTAATTTATTGTTTGGTGAGGGAACAGCACTCTTTGGCAGAGAAGGCTAAAGATAGTGTAAGATAGTGTAAAACTACAAATCCTTCGATTCAACAGGAAGGAGCCATGGCAAATAATCCAGTTTCAGATTGGATTATTTGTGTAATGTGGATTCAGCCTGAATCAAATTGGCTTAATCAAATACAGCTGTTCTCCAATGCTTAAGTTTGCACACTATAGCTATGATACAAGCTGGCTTTAACAGTGACATTCCAGTTTGCTTTTCTCATTGTTTTTAATTTTTGATTTGAAACAAAAGTAAAAGCTGCACCGGGATGCAAAGATTCTTTGAATGGTGTATGAGATGGGGACAGAACAGATGGTTTCCCAACATACACATCATTTTATGTTCTGGAAAATCCAAATACACTCAGAATCAACTTGAGAGAAGGAAGAATCAAGGAGCTGTAGTGAGAAGCAAAGGTGAAAATGCCAGTTCTGTGCATGAATAAGTGCACAGAACTGGCCATGCTGCCTGGGGAATTCTGAGAGCTGTAATCTAAAAACTAACATCTCCAAGCTCTGGCATAGAATATAATACATGATTCTTTGTATCTAAGCTTAAAACTTTAGCCCTTTAATTACAAAGATATAAGGGAACTACATAAACAATATTCTGTTTTTGCTTGGAAGGAAGTAAAATGGGCTATCCCAATATTATGTAGTTAATCACTGTGAAAGTCCAGCACTGACCAGTGTTTATAATTTTATTAATGTTGTTTAATACATTAAACATTTAATTAGAAACATCACATTCTGCAACATTTACTTTCTGGTGAATGTGCTTAGGACTGTAGCCTAAATTATCTAAAAATTACACATAGACAACAACATTTAGGGTTTTCTGTCAACCTCTGAAGACATATAACCCTTGCTCTCCTTCCACAGGCAGGTCGAAACATTTTTGTGCCATCAGGCTTTTACAAACTGACCAAGGTTAGGCTTTTAATGCTGTGTGGTGCCAATTTTAAGGTTTGTAGATAGTATTTTAATGCATTTTAATATTTAATGTTTTAATGTCATAAATTGTTTAACTGTTTTTTAAAATCTTATATTTATACTTCTATCCTGGTTTGTGTATTATTTTTAATTTGTATTGTTTTGAATATGTTGTTAACTTCCTTGAGTCCCATTTTCAGGAGAAAGTCAAGATATAAATGAATAAAATAATAACAATCACAACCCAATATCTCAGTCCTCTAAAACGGCTGACCTCAGGCATACTTAGAAGAATCTGGGATGTGTGAAATGTGAATAGATGTACTGCATACTCACTTTCAATTCCCCTGCTAGCAAAGTCTTTTCCATGGGCCAAATGATAGAGGTGTGAATTGTTTAGCAAGGCCTGTTACATAAAAACAAATTAAACATATAAACTACACAAAAGCTACTGCATTAAAAGATTAATGTGTCCAACATCACTACTATTTACTCTAAGATTGTAATAGAATAATTCAAAATTGCTTATCAATGTAAGTTCAGCACCGCTCCACAAATTCAGATTCCTGAAATCTCAACCCTTCCGTAATGGCAGATTTGGTGCAGGACTTCAAAATAAAGTATTATCACAAGCAACCCTCCGTTCAATTACTGCAGGACCCCGTAGAGACACAGGACAAATAAAGAGGTAGAACTAAGAGCGACTACCATCTAAGCTTTGTAACAAAATCTTGATTGCCAAGATTCACATATGAGAATTTAAAAGTCACCCTGGAGTGGTTTTCAGAGTGAAAAGTATATTGGCAGTTTGTTGACCAAGAAAGTGGGCTCTGCATGCCAAGCCCTCATATTAGCAGCTACTGAAGTTGCAACTGTTTATCTTTCTTCTAAATAAACCCATCCAAAAATGATTTTGACATTTTATATGTCACATGGTTAACCTTCACAACAACCCTGCAATGTAGGCTAGTCATGAAAAATCATGACCCTTCCCAAGGTTACCCTGTAATGTTCCTGGATGTGAAGAAATTTGAACCTGGGTGACTCAGTAAAAATCTCAGTCTGAAACACTAGCTGTATCACACAGCTCTGAAATGACAATTTATGACTTCTTAATGCTCTCATGCTGACTTGATCAACTTTTTAATCACCATGAATCCATTAAGCCCCAGTAGCACTTCCATGCAAAAATTGATACAGATAGGGTATTCAAAGAAAACTAAAACCTTCACCTACCTTAGAAGGTATACAGCCAACATTCAAACAGGTTCCACCTAATGTTTCATTCTTCTCCACACAGACTGTCTACGATTTAAAAAGAAGAGTGTCTGCTCTGCAGTTCAAATGCAGCATACGTTGTTCCTGTACTTTTCTTGCTAAAAAATTATTACTTAGTTTGTAGAATGCCAATTCAGTTCCAGTCTGAATTCAAGACTCTGATAATGACATTCAAAGCCCTAAATGGCTTGAGATCTTGATACTTGAAGGAGGGCTTCTCTCTGTATTTACTTGCCCAAGAACTGAGGTCTGCAGGAGTGGCCCTCCTCTGTGTCCTACCAGTGGTGGCAATACAATCTGGAGGGACAGAGGAGAGGGCCTTCTCAGCTGTGGCACCATGATTATGGAATGCCCTGCCTTTGGAAGTCTGACTGGTGCCAACTTTGGTTTCCTTCGGGTGCCAAGTCAAAACATGGCTTTATTAAAGTTTTTGGAACTTAATTTACTTTTAAATATACACATACTTGGTTTTAGCTTTTAAGCTGTTTTAACATGCTATACCTAGTAGCATTTTTCTAATTGCTAAAGTTTCATTTTTCAGCTTAGTAGTTGCCAAGCACTTAACAGCCACCAACAATACTTTCAGAAGTGATGCTAAGAAAAGATTTCCTTAAAAGTTAGAAATCTGCTCAACATGTGAAACAACTGCTACGGTCTGGCACACATCTATTTTGTAGTTACTGTGAACTTGCTCAATTTTAAAGACATAGCTCTAAACCATTCGGTTCTCCTCTCAAGATATATCTCAGAGACCTTAGATTAAGCTCCAGTCTTGGAGGGGAAGATCTGACTTTGGAACCCCTCCTGCCCCATCCCATCCACTACAAAGGATTCATAGAACCATAGAATTGCAGAGTTGGAAGAGACCATGAGGGCCATCCAGTCCAACCCCCTGCCACGCAGGAAATCATGATCAAAGCATCCCCGACAGATGGCCATCCAGCCTCTGTTTAAAGACCTCCAAGGAAGGAGACCCCACACGCTCCGAGGGAGTGTGTTCCACTGCCGAACAGCTCTTACTGTCAAAAAGTTCCTCCTAATGTTGAGGTGAAATCTCTGTTCCTGGAGCTTGCATCCACTGCTCCGTGTTCCAGTCTCTGGAGCAGCAGAAAACAAGCTTGCTCCATCCTCAACGTGACACCCCTTCAAATACTTAAACAGGGCTATCATATCGCCTCTTAACCATCTTTTTTCCAGGCTAAACATACCCAGCTCCCTAAGTCTCTCCTCATAAGGCATCGTTTCCAGACCTTTCACCATTTTAGTCGCCCTTCTCTGGACATGCTCCAATTTGTCAATATCCTTTTTGAATTGTGGTGCCCAGAACTGGACACAGTATTCTAGGTGAGGTCTGACCAAGGCAGAATAGAGTGGCACTGTTACTTCCCTTGATCTGGACACTATACTTCTATTGATGCAGCCCAAAATCGCATTGGCCTTTTTAGCTGCCGCATCACACTGTTGACTCATGTGCAACTTGTGGTCTACTAGGACTCCTAGATCCCTTTTGCACATAGTCTCATTCAGCCAGGTCTCCCACATCCTATATCTATGCATTTCATTTTTTCGCCCTAAGTGCAGTACCTTACATTTCTCCATATTGAATTTCGTTTTGTTAGCTTTGGCCCAGCTCTCCAGTTTATCGAGGTCATTTTGAATTTTGATCCTGTCCTCCAGAGTATTAGCTACTCCTCCTAATTTGGTGTCATCTGCAAATTTGATAAATATGCCCCTAATTCCCTCATCCAAGTCATTGATAAAGATGTTGAATAGCATTGGGCCCAGGACAGAACCCTGTGGCACCCCACTGGTCACATCTTTCCAAGATGAAGAGGAGCCATTCTACAGCAGTGTTCTCTATGACATAAGAACCAAGAGGTGTATTGGGATTGCAGCTCTGGGCAGGAATCACTTAGAACACAGTGCATAATCTAGATGAACAAATCAGAGCCGGTCTAGATTAGTGCTACTTAAGCTACTTATGTCAAAGACCCACAGGGTTCCCCCGCCCCAGTGTGCCAGGGACTGGCTGGCACCGTATTTACACCCGTTGACTACAATTGTTCCTTTCTTTTCTGGAAACATGTCACAGACTGGCGATCAATGGCTCACAGATCACCGCTGGCCCACGGATGACTTTGATAGCACTGGTCTACATGAATTCCTTCCTTTCCTTACAAAGGGAGGACTTTTTTTCAGGCACGGGCAAAGACATCAAAACTCAGATCCATCATTAGTTCTGCCCTGCCAGCAGGAACTCAGCAGGGGATGAGAGAGATTGAAGGGTCTCATCTTGAAGTATTCCAATGTTACAGTACTTTCCAAGTTATGATTACTACCCAAATGATAGAATTAGAGATAAACTGGTGGGGAATTAATTTTTTAAAGTCCTTGTTTAAAAATGAACTTCTAGTAATCTGTATTCTCTACACATTTGCTATCCAGTATATTTAGCCTCCTTTCCCTTGTACATGTGAAGTACCTATGTGCATTATCTTTATGTATACAACAGCACTTTTCTCAAGCAAGCAATCCTATCTGTATTACAGCGTCTTTAGACGTCACATGCTGAAGTTAAAAGTTTCCAAGATCTCAATGGCCCATCTATAAATAGTCATTTGCCTTTTGACATCATTAATTCTTCATGAGATTACCTGGCTTTACTACAACATTTTCTGATTTATCTCACCATGTTTGCTCACCTTAAAGCCAAGCTGAGCAGATTTGATCGCAGCAACATAACCCCCCGGGCCAGAACCAATGACAGTTATATCAGCATCAACTAACAGGGGGAGAAAAGAGAAATGTTTAAAGAAGTGTTAGAGAAAATGTTGAAAAATATTTTACATTTTAAGATTTGTGCTAAAATATGACTTTACTTATTAGCAAGTGTATTTAAAGATGGTCAGGAAAAAATATAACTAAGGAAGCACTCCTTCAGTGGTTCACAATTACTTGTAACAATTATTGGTATTAATAGTCACAATGAACATTCCAGCAAATTATAAACATAATTTCTTTATCCATCACATCTTCCAGAACAACACTATTTCTTCTATGTACAAATCAGCCCTCCACATCCACAGATTCAACCAACCTGTTCAAAAATACTCCACATAAAAAAAAAATCCAGAAAGCAAACCTTGATTTTGTTGTTTGATATAAGGAATGCCATTTTACTACACCATACAACAACACAAAAAGAATCACAACCCAGAAACATCACCCAAGGAGACCTTCTGTTGTGCTTTCTGCAACTGGATTTGTTTATCTTGGATTGGCCTTTTTAGTCATCAGAATGCTTGCAGAAAGCATGGGATGAGTCCTTCCTAAATCTTCATTTGCGAACAAAAGCCAGAGAGAGAGAGTATATAATGGGACTTGAGCATCCACGGATTTTGGTATCCATGGGCGTCCTGGAAACCCTAGTGGATACCAAGGGCCCACTGTATTTGCTTGTGAGTTAGCCCATATCTAGTATTTCTAACATCTTTTCAGCCATTCTAATGTTGCCACTGTTGAAGCAGATTTCCATTTTCTTGTAAGCTATTTTTTTCTGACACCATCCAGTTCTACAATTCTGGATTACAATGATACTGTCTAAACAATCCAACATGGCAACTTGATATTAAACAAGTTTTGATGCTCTGAACAATAATACCCAGCTCTCAACCCAATACTTGGGAAAATGCTGAAAAATGGATTTTTGAATATCACATGGCATGATCTTGGGGCTGCAATGCTCTATACTGGTGTCCAGAAACTCAACTACAAAATAGGCAGATAAATGTCAATTATTTTAGCATAGACATAGAATCATAGAGTTGGAATAGACCACAAGGGTCATCTAGTCCAACCCCCTGCCCTGCAGGAATACACAAAGCATTCCCAACAGATGGCCATACAGCCTCTGTTTAAAAGCCTCCAAAGAAAGCAATCTCACCACACTCCAAGGCAGGGGATTCCACTGCTGAACAGCAATTATTGTCAGGAAATTCTTCCTAATGTTTAGGTAGAATTTCTTTTCCTGTAGTTTGAGTCCATTACTCCATATCCTAGTCCCTGGAGCAGCAGAAAACAACCTTGCTCCATCCTCAGTATGACATACCATCTTCTACTTTGCTTTCCTTTTAAAATGTGGAAGATGAGCCTGATCATTTTTCAGGCACTACATCTATGATTCTTAATAACTGGTTTTATATATTTTTTTTCATAATTTTCAACTGAAGCAGATTCAGAACATTCTTTAGGTTGTTATGTGCAGCATCATCATCATCATCAACAACAACAAAATCAACAATGTAGCTTGAGAAGCCACATTCAGGTCTAGGACAATGATGCAACACTATATAGTGTTGTAGTTTTTCAATCATCCTCTAGGGTGTATCTTAATCACACACCAGACAAGTAAGAATGCTGATCAGATAATTTAAATGTACAATCCAACTATGTTTTAAAAATAATTAATAGCTACTCAATCTGTACCTTGGTCAGCATACATTCTTAAAGGCACTGCAGAAATGCCTTGCAAGCCATGATGGATCCGACTAAAATGGCCTCTCTGATGTAAAAAGAAAGAGAAATAAGGAATTTTAAATTCTCCCATAAAGAAGCTATATAATAAAACATTAAGTCAAAGCAAAATGGAGTTGTCACTCAGAAGATGAAAGGCGCATTCAGTTTTACACTGATTAAAATTAATTATTCACATTTTTCAGATCTTTATATCTGTTATTTTATCTTAATCTGAATCAACGAAGGTAAGAATGAAATATTCTTAATGTATATTTTGTAAAAGCTATCTCACACACGATTTCTGAGTATTTTGGTTTTTACACAGAGTTAGAAAAAAACAGAAAAATATAAGTTGGAGAAGCTCCTTGGAAATTACTTTTGATGAATGACTCTTCTGTAGATTACTTTCCACTGCTGATCGGAGGTGGCAAAGTTCATGTTCAGATAAGCCCACAAGCTAATACTTCTTCATTTCTGTTTGACATCTGGCCATTGGAATTAAACCCAAGCACATTTAGTTCTCTACATACAGCAAGATGTTTAGATAATGAGAATTCAAAACTGACATCTTCTGAACACCTCAGGCCACAGTGGCCCATGTCAAAAGCTCTCACAGGTAGGCAAATCTCTCTATCCTAAGATGGTATTCTGTGCTCAAGAGGACATCTTTTACTTCAACATACTGCCACAGAAAAGTCAGAAAATTTTTCAACCTTCAGAATGGGAAAGCCAAGGGAATAAGCCTTTGCTATGAACCCTTGTATGTTTTCCTTTGGTTTGCTGTTGCCACATGTTAAGTTCATTTATAAATCCACTAACTTCATAGTTGCCAACTATTCCCACTGGTCAGTTCTCATAGGCCAAGCCAGGGTAGGCAATATGCCTCATTAGTAATACAGTTGTCCCTCCACATTCGCGAACTTGACATTCGCGGTTTCGGTTATTCGCGGTTTTGGGAGGGCCCCCTCAAAACCGCGACACGGGGCCTCCAGAGGCCGCGTGAAAGACCTGGGGAGGGGTGGGGAGGCCTTCGCGGGACGCCCGGAGGCCCTCCGGAGGCCCCGTGAAAGACCTGGGGAGGGGTGGGGAGGCTTTCGCGGGACCCCCGGAGGCCCTCCGGAGGCCCCGCGAAGGCCTGGGGAGGGGTGGGGAGGCCTTCGCGGGACCCCCGGAGGCCCTCTGGAGGGCCCGCGAAGGCCTGGGGAGGGGTGGGGAGGCCTTCGCGGGACCCCCGGAGGCCCTCTGGAGGCCCCGCGAAGGCCTGGGGAGGGGTGGGGAGGCCTTCGCGGGACCCACGGAGGCCCTCCGGAGGCCCCGCGAAGGCCTGGGAAGGGGTGGGGAGGCCTTCGCGGGACCCACGGAGGCCCCGCGAAGGCATGGGGAGGGGTGCGAAAGCCTTCGCGGGACCCCCGGAGGCCCTCCGGAGGCCCCGCGAAGGCCTGGGGAGGGGTGGGGAGGCCTTCGCGGGACCCCCGGAGGCCCCGCGAAGGCTTGGGGAGGGAGGGCCGGGGAGACCTCCGCAGGGCCTAGCAAGGCCCCGCGAAGGCCTGGGGAGGGAGGGAGGGAGGGAGGGAGGGAGGGAGGGCCGGGGAGACCTCCGCGGGGCCTAGCAAGGCCCCACGAAGGCCTGGGTAGGGAGGGGGAGGGGTGTTTGTTATTCGCGGATTTTTCACATTCGCGGGGGTCCGCGGAACGGAACCCCCGCGAATGTGAAGGGACGACTGTAATAACAACCATAGCCAATAATAAAAGATGAGCTGTTAGCAAATACACCCAGGGTGCTCATCAGTTCTGCACAGAGATGCTGTAAGGTACAAGGCAGCACAACTCGCTAGGCTAGTGGTTCTTAACCTGTGGTTCGTGGACACCCAGGGGTCCACGATGTCCTCACAGGGGGTACACAAAGGCTCGAAGGCTGCTTGGCCCAACTCCTCCCTGCAGTGGAGTGGACATGTAACAGGAGCCAAGGCAAAGGCTGGTTGGCTTGGCCTGCACATTGCCATTCAATCCACTCCAGCCATAATCCGTTCCAGCCACAAACTTGCAGGAAGAAGCAGGCAAAAAGTCTTCCCTTCCTTCCAGTGCCTTTGAGGGAAGGTTTAATGTATGGTGTAACTGTATTATTATCATAATCATAATCATCATCATTATTATTTTAAATCTTGAGTTAAGTCTTGGGGATCCATGGCAACAAAAGATATTTAAAGGGGTTCCCTGGTAAAGAAAAAGTTAAGAGCCACTGCACTAGTCAAAACATTAGCAGAATGGTCCACAGGCCTTGCTATGGCACATTCAGTGACACACTCCTGCTTGATTCTCCCACATTGTGCCCCTGTCTACATCCTACCAATGCAGAGATCCAAAAACCATCCCAGCAGAGGGTTATATAGATATACTCCAAATCCACTTGGGTGGCACATCCTGATTCACGTGCCAGCCAGCCAATACAGAACTAACAGTTGCTGGCTTGACTGTTTTTGTGTTTGGCATATAACTTCCCAAAATGTGGTGTTGAACAGCTACCTGCCTAACCAACTACTCTGAAAAACAGAGAAGGGGGGGGGGAAACAACCGAGGAGTCCTGCATAAAGATGTGAAGACCCAGAAAAAAAACTGGAAAAATTTCCCCCTGAAGCCTTGGGGTTTTTTTTCCAAAAAATTGAAAAACTTGAAAAAAAGAAAATTGATTATGGAATGTTTTATTTTAGCTTGATGAATAAAATCTTTAAGACAATAACATCTTTAATATATTAACTGTGATAATTTTATGCCAAATCAAATTGTACATAGTCATATTTTATGTTCCTAAAGTAACAGAGCGATTTCAACCTGTAAAAAGTGCTCATGTTAAGATTTTTTTTTTCAATTTTTCCAAATGTTTTAATTTTTTCATGGCTTCAAAATTTCCGGAAATTTTACATCTCTAGCCCTGTAATACCTGGGGGGGAAATAATACATTTATCACAGCACGAACTTTTACGAACTACAGCCCATTTTCTTTCACCAAGCGGGCTATAGCCCATGAAAGCTCATGCTAGAATAAACCTACCTGTCTTGAAAGTGCCAGGGGACTCTTGTTATCACACTGCACTGTTATAGCGCTATTACAGTAGGACTCCCGTATCCACGGGGGATTGGTCCCTCCCCCACCCCCAGGGATACTGAAAACCATGGCTAACAGCAAACGACATTGAAAATAATGGGACTCCCAAATTAAAATACCATAGAGTTGCCTTGGAGGACTTAGAAAATGTCTAGAGAGGAAGCCTCCCTGGGCATTTTCTAGGAAGACTCTGTGGTAGTTGTGGTGTTTTGTGCCCCGCGGATAACCGAATCAGGGGGGTAATGAGCCAGCAGATATGGGGGTCCAACAGCTGTGGCTCCCTCCAGTGGAATTCTGGGGGTTGTAGTTTAGTGAGGCTTAAGAGCAGCCAGCCAGCCAGCCCCTGAAGCAGCGACCCTCAAGGTCGGCGCAGGGACGACGCCCCCGCCCACCTCCGCCCGCACTCAAGATGGCTGCGCCGCCTTCACCTCCTCAGTCCGTCAGTCCCGCCAGGCTCCGGAGCAGGAGGCCTCGGGCTTGGGCCCGGAGCTTCACCTCCCCGCCTTCTTCCCCACCACACCACACCCCTCGCGGAGCTCCTGGCGCGGATACCTGGGCGAGGGCGCAACAGACCCGGCTCCACGTCTGCATGTTGGCGGCGGCGTGGCCTCGGAGCCCCCCTCAAGGTTCCCGCGTCCGCCCAGCCTCCAAGGCAGCAGCAGCAGCAGCGCCGACCCCGCCGCCAAGGACTCTTAGCACTCGCGCAGGCGCACGAGCGGGGGTTGAAGCTGGTCTCGGCCCAAGGCCCTCGCTGGTAAAGGCGGGCAGGCAGGAGGGCTCTTGGGGGAGCCGCCGCGCCAAGGAGACGAGGTTTCGCCCCCCCTAGCGGAGGCGGCCTCGTACTGCAGCTGGTCGAGGGTCGCCCCGCCCGCCGGCCGGTGTGGAAACTTTGAGCAGTACGGCCTGGCTGGAGAGGGGTCTAGCGAGCCCCCCTTTTCCTGAGAGGATGCTGAGTTAGTTGTTCAGACCGTGGAAAATAACGCTTATCGCACTATACTATTATAGCGCTATTATTCCGCTTTAACTGCTCTGGCTGCCTCCTGTGGAATCCTGGGATTTGCAGTTTAGGGAGGGGCATTTAGTACATTCAGCCAGGGAGCTCTTAGGCTTCACTAAACTACAAACCCCAGAGTTCCACAGGAGGCAGCCACCGCGGTTAAAGCGGAATAATAGCGCTATAAGCATGTACAGTTGTCCCTTCGTATCCACGGATTTGGTATCCACGGATTTAAGTATTTCACGGCTTGAAAATATTCTTTAAAAAATAATAATCCAAAAAGCAAACCTTGATTTTGCCATTTTATGTAAGGGACACTATTTTGCTTTGCCATTGCATATAATGGGACTTGAGTATTCATGGGTTTCAGTATCCACTGGGGTTCCTGGAAACAAATTCCAGCGAATATGAAGGGACAACTGTAGTGTGATAAGGCTAGGGGCCATCTCTCTCAGCCTTTTCTTTTTGCCAGTGTACTGTGATGGAGTAGTATGAAGCAACAGCCATTATTACATTGGAAACTGCTTAATGCAGTGTAGATGTGTAAATTGCTATAGCTTAAAACAATTTGTAAGCCACTCTGATAGCCTTTATGGCTGAAGAGTAGGTTATAAATACATTCATTAATTCATTAAGAATGAACTGGCATGTGTTTTCTCTACGTCTCACACTGTAGTGTTAAGCACACACTGCTCCACAATATAGGAAGATGTGTGGGCTATGTCGGTGGCTCTTAACCTTTACTTTACCAGGAACCCCCTTTAAATATATTTTGTTGACATGGAGCCCCAAGACTTAAGATTTAAAACAACCACAACAACAATACACCATCCATTAAACCTCTCAGAGGCACAGGAGGGGGAGGGAAGACTTATTTCCTGCTTCTTCCTGCAAGTTTGTGGCTGGAGCAGATTGAATGGCAATATGCAGGCCAAACCAGACAGCCAGACAGCCTTGGCTTCTGTCACATGGCCACTCCACTGCAGGGAGGAGGTGAGCCAAGCAGCTTTCAAGCCTTTGTGGACCCCCTGTGAGGACAATAGTGGACCCCTGGGAGTCTGCGGACCACAGATTAAAAAGCACTGGGCTACGTAGTATAGTAATAGCTGAGCAAGGGTATAGGGTTTTTTTAATTAAATGTTTAAAATTCAATATCTTGCAATTGAGGAAATAAATAATAGGGAACACATTTGTTAACAGTTTGAAAAAGTGCACCCATTGTTGGCAGCAATTACAAGTATTATGGAGAAGTTAAAAGGTTTTATGAGTGATGTAAACCCCATGACACAGTGTTATAATCACCCTGTGGGATCAATTTTGCCATGGAGGAATATTATGGAAGAAGTGTATGCTCATTCAAGCCTAATAAACATCTCTGGAAATGCAGGGGCATTAGGCAGTCATCTGCCTACCCCCCCCCCCAAAAAACCCCCAGTAAAATATATTCTGGGATCCCAAGGCATAGCACACTGTGGAATAAACTCAGTTGGATTTAATGTGACCTTTATCCAAATATTAAACATACATAGGTTTGCCCTGCAAGTCATGTATTGGGAACATGTGTGTAAGTACAGATCATTAATTTCTGTGGGACTTAAGTGAGCATGTTTATGGTCCTATCCGTAACTACCTGTGCATGTAATCTACTTAAGATGTAGGAAAATACATGAACATTTTTTCCAAATGTAGCATTAGCTAGCTAATAACATCACATATACCTCACAAGGTGGTTGTGTTGATAAATTAGAAAAGGGGACCATGTCTCCTAGTTCTGCTCAAGGTGATAGTCCAGGGACTGGTATTTTCCAGGAATGCTGATGGACACAAAATGGTGCTGGTCCCTGGCACATTGGAAAAACATAATTGTCAGTCCCCCACATCAGATAGCCTGAGAAGCAATGATATATGCCACCTTCAACTCCTTAGAGCAAAGGCGGGATAGAATTATCTATCTATGTATCTATCTATCTATAAAACTCTTGGGTATGTTGCCTTTCCCATTGTGCTGATTGGCTTCTCAGGAAACACAACCAACCAATCACCACCCACATGCAAATTCCCTCTCCACCTCACAATCCACTCCTGCCACTCAGTCTGTGGCCCAAATTAGGACCCAGGCAGTCAACTGGTGGCAGGCAGCAGGACAACAAAGCGAGTCACATTCAACAATTCTGGGGAAAGTGTGGAATGCTGAGAAGTAGGAGGAATTTAAAAATCCACTGGCCTACCATACAGGGTTGTCATGAGGCCTACCAGGCATGGGGGGGTTAATGGGGTACCGTATATTCGTGCATATAAGACTGCTTTTTAACTCTTGAAAATCTCCTCAAAAGTGTGGGGGGGGTCTTATACCCCCAGTAGATCTTTTCCCCTGCTGTGAGAATGATTGAACTGTTAAATGGCCTGGGCAGTTTTCCCAGCAGATCCTTCCCCCTGCTGTGAGAATGACTGCTTTGCCTTTGAAGTGTTAAATGGCCCTCCGTTTAGCTCAGGAGAGTCAAAATGATGTTTCTTTTCAGGATAAGTTAGCCTAAAATTAGAATTTCTGGATTCAAACTCATCATTTTGCCTCAAGTTTTGTCTATGGTGAAATTCTCTTGTCTGCCAATGTGGCTCTAAAATCATTAATGTGCTCATTCATTAATGTGCTCATTCAAAAATTTGGGATTTGATAGCTTCATATTAACCAACTTATTAATGCAACCTTACTTTCCAAAGATTGAACACCACAGAGATTTTTCAAAGTATCCCATGCTTTTTTAGCTGTTCTCAGTCTTTTAATTTCACAGACTATCCCATCATCTACAGCCACTGAGCTGGCTGGCTGGGGGGGGGCAAACTTATTTAAACTTATTTAAGTTTATATAAACTTAAAAATTGGGGGGTCGTCTTATACGCCCAGTCGTCTTATACACCGGAATAAACTATGTTACCCCGAATAAAGCTAGTAACAGATAAATTGGTTCTGTGAGTAGAGTAGATTTTTGTAGTTTCCTTTTTAAACACAAAACTATTAAATTATGGAACAATATACAGTATACGTGGTACTTGTTTTGTTTACCCTTTCCCTTACTTTTGCAGTGTGGCCAATTACTAATATATCCAAAGATTTCCAAATTCACATTGGACAATACCTTTATAAAAAAAAAAGGTGTCCTGTGGGTTCAAGTTGGGGGGGGGTATAAAACACTGTCAGACAGTTAAAGGTCCAATCCTATAATGAAGATCTGCCAATGAAAGGATTGTAACTCAGGCAAAACACACCAGATATGCCAGTGGATATTGGTTTGAAAACTGAAATAGAATTCCAGGTGACCAGAGTTTGAATTTCTGCTTAGCCACTGGATGACATTAGGGAAGTTGCACTCTTTGGGCCATAGAAGAAGGCAATGGCAAACCTTCCTGAATAAAGCTTATCACAAAAACCCTATGACAGGGTCAGCATAAGTTAGAGTCAACTTGAAGGCACATAACAACATTGCCTGTCCTGTCCGTGTCACTTTAATAGAACATAGTATGGGGTGAAGAAACTTTGGCCCTCTAGATTTCATGGTCTTCAAATCCTGGAATCACCAGCCAGAATGACCAATGATAAAGGAATGCAGGAATTGTTTTGTGCTTGTGGCACATTGTACTATGCTAGGTTATGACAGACTGATGGTAGATTCAGATCACCTGTCAGTTTAATGACAAACACTTCTGCAACAGATGACCCAGTGCTATAATGATGCTTTCATTCTGCCAATAAATGGTTTTGGATTTCCTGGCTCAAAAATTTCTGTAGCTTTGTGGTGAAGTGGCCCTCTGGAGACGGTCTTAAGAATATCTACAGGCTACATAGCCTTTCGTCCTGTAGATATTTTAAAAGTTAAAATGCATTGGGCATCATGTCATGAGCTTCCTTTTTTCTTTCTGGTGCCATAAGGGGCATGGCAACTACTAGCCTACTTCTGCCAAGCCATTGTGCACAATACAGTAACCCAGTTGGGAAACATTCCCTACCTGAGTGGACCTCAAACCCTTGTACTGGGGTCTGTGTGTGCTTTATTTCTTGCCCAAGGAGTCCTGTGAGTACAGCATAGTGTCAGCATAGCTCTACTTGTGGCATAGCAAGAACATAGTGTTGTTCTACAAAGCTTCTTAATTTTTTTAAACAATGTATTTATTAATTGCTTTTTTGTCCACTAGGACCCCCAATAGGAAGTACAGTAGAACATATTACAGCATTTTTCATAAATAGGTTGCTAATTTTAAAAGCCAGTTTAAAACAAACAAACAAAGGCCAGATAGAATAATATAGTTTTCACTACTTACTAGAAACTCAACAGGAATGGAGCCTGCCTAACTTTTCTTGAGAGAGGGGTTGTCTAAATGGTGAAAATACCCCTCACAGAATGCGAGGAGAATACCACCTGTCTTAGTGGGATTCCTCAGCACTCTGCCATATTCAGAAGGAGGGGGGCCAAAAATGCCAAAAAGTACACTGGAAAAGACTTCACATCTTTTCCTGAATTAAAAAAAAAAAAACACCAGGGGAATGCACATTCCTGCTCGTTGGGACAAGCAACCAAAATGATTTGCTTTCCCCAAAGAAGTGGAAGTTGAAAGCTGATTGGTCGGACATACATGGAGGACAGAGCTTGCTAACAAGGCAAGCGCCCAGAGCTGCCATGTTGGATTTTTGCCTTAGCCAATGAGCCCTACAGTGATAAACTGGGCGGGGTATATTTTCGTTAAAGCAAAAGGTCACTCTTTTGCACCTCGGATAGGTTCTTTAAAAAAAAATACTATTTAGCGGTGGCAATTTGAGGTTAAGTGAAAACATGAGTAATTCACTCATGGACCCAATCTTGATTCTTAGGCATGCCTGTTTGCACAGCAAACACAGATAGCTTCGCATGCCTGCGATCTGCCCCTCAAAATGTTAAGACAAATAGCAGCTGCTACTTGCCATTACTGCGGAGCAATCCACATTTTTTTTTGCCTTGTATAGACAAGTCCTCGTTCCACAAGCTAATGACTGCTACAGAGCAAGACCTGTCTTGGATACTACCAATTGAGCCTCTCAGCATGGTGAGACATGGAAACTTTGTTTCGTGTATAGGAATAGAAACGGAGAGAAAGAAAAGTCAGGTGCATAGTGGGATGATTTGTTTTGGATTATCATGAATGTTAGTGAATATGATTTCATAACAGATTACACTGCTGTGCAAACATAAGAATTAAAAGTATGGTAATTTCTCAGAAAGAGAGCTTTTGTGCTGCCCATCTAGTTTGTCCCGACAAAACAACCTTCCATAAGATGGCAGTGTCTGTTCATTTCTGATACTTTTACTATACCCTCACTGCAAAGTTAATAGCCAGAGGCAAAATCTAAATCTGTGTAGCCTGAACTGTTGAAGTGGGTGGGATTCCTTGTGGTAAAACAGCCAATTTTGGAAACCCTAAGTGATGTTGCACTGCTGGCAGAAAGTCATAAAAAGCTGTGAAAACACAGAAATAGCTTCTGCTACATCCCTCCCCAGAGCTATTTCCATTAAAAAAAAACCAACCACTTGTGGTAGTCATCTGTAGTTCATTTTTAAAGTAATTGTTAGTGGGTGTCAGTTTTCTTACTCAAGTGGTTTGTAGTGGTTTCTTTTATCCATGGTTTTAAAAATCAGGGAGTATAGACAGAGTTTCAAATGCATTCTATCCTAGCGTTAGTTAGTGTAGCTTCCAGTCTGAATTGTTGTTCGTGGTTCATTGATTAAATTGTATGTATCTATTTGTCTCCACTGGCTGTCCAACAGGTAGGAGTGGGTGTCTACTTGGATACACAATTCTTACTTTAAAAATGCTTTGTGGTACATCCATGGCAACTTTCTAGCTCACACATATTTATAATTTGGTATGAGAGGGTTTGGTAATGTGAATCTATGAAGAAAAGGCATTATATAATGTATAACTGCTACAACCATCTCCCATGAGGTTGTCAGCACCAGCACAGAATTCTTGATATGTGGTAGTGTACAGAAGTGTAAGGGAAAGCCTTGCAAGTTTCTGTAATGCAGATGTCCTTCACTGTTCCCCTTTTCTGCTCTCTGATGAAACTGACAAGGTCCTAAGAAAACTTCATTCATCTATGATGCCATTTTTGTTGCCGCTCACAAAAGAGGAGAGTAGGTTGTGGCAGGTAAGGTGTCCCTTCACATCAGAGATACTACGTACTACATAAGCATTTGGGCGGGGGGGGGGTTGTAGTAAATGAACAGAACAGTCATGAAACAGGCAAGGCTTTTTGCTATATTCTTGTGAACTTCACTGGAGAGCCAAGATAGGGTAAGGAAGTCAGTAAAGAAAATGACAATGAGGCACAATGGGATGATGTCCATGACACTGGGTCCTCCTATGGTCATAACAACATAAATACAGGCCAGCATCCAGGTAAATTTGGCAGACACGTGCTTTCTCCCAGACAGGATGGAAAGGAGCATGGTGACATTTGAAGTGGAAGAAGTATAAACTGTAAACCACAGTCATCCAGATTTTACTGCAAGCAGTGGAAGATTGTCAAACACTAATTAAAATGTTTTAAAAGTGTGTCTATGAATTTGGCTTAAGCCTCCTAGTGCAGTTGGACAGTGTTAAAACCATATGTTATATTATCCGTCCCATTGCTGCTTCTACTGAGCAGGAGTGGGACTCCTTGAGATCATCTACACTGCCACCACCCACTGATTTTGAACCCTCCCCCTTATCTGGTAACACAGTGGGAAGTTACTGGGGAGAAGCTGGACTTATGCTTTACACTTCTGTTTCTGCAAAAATTCCCCCTCCCCTCAGAAGATGAGCATGCACACCAAGCCAGGTACATGAAAAGAGTGTGGAAGAAGGAGAACTTTAAAGGAAGTCTTATTCTAAGCAGGAATCTACATAGCAAATGGTGTCTCTTTACATGAAGGCACTTTCCTTCAGGCAGTTCTTAGAAGTTATAAAGTTACACACTCTATGTCATTCCAACCAAGTTTTAAAAGTAACATAATTTCCCTAACAGGTCTAAACTAAGGAGATTATCAGATGCTCTAAATATGGCATTATCACGACACCAGGAGATCACTAAAGGGCTTCCCTTTCACATGACATCATTCCCCTCTTGTAATGCTCCCATTTGGCTGTTGTTACGCTGGCGCTGCTTTTTATTGACAGGCTAAGCCATCCCCCATTCTGTTTCTGTCACAAAATGTCCTGCAAGTGAAAAGGTGCCCGTTTTGCTGGCTCAATCCCAGCGTCAATGGGAGGTCCGTGCCAGAACACTTCTGGTGAGATCAGGACATTCAGTAAGTGACACCCTTTTTTGTACCCTCCCCAGGTTACTTGTAAAGTTCTAAGTGTGTTTAGGTGCTTAGTGTAACTTTTGGGGGTTTATTTTGCTTTTATTTTTGAATTTCCTGTGCGCTTGTCTTTTTGCAAGAACAGCTGGGATTTCAGTTCAGGAAGTGAATGGAGCTCCATTAGAGCTCCATTCACTCTTGGGATGCCCTGTCAACACTACTAAAGGTGAGTCTGAAAACTTTTTCTTTTTTGCCGGGACAGGGACGGGAGAGGGGTTGGAGAGGAGATTGGGGAATGGGAACACTTTTTTTTGTTCCCATCTGATAATCTCCTAAATGTTTCTGTGTTTCACTCATGAGGAGATGCAGTTCTGATCTGGATTTCCAGGAGGGCTAGGAGCCAGGGTGTTGTGAGCCCAGTCTACCTCCAGCATCCCCCTTAGATGGGATGGGAGCCCCCCACCCTGTCAGTTATCTCCCTTTGTCTCTCTCCTTTCTTTGGCCTTTATCAGACTGAGCCTCTAAAAACTTTTCTTTCCCACCATATTTTAAACCATAAGTGTGCTAGCACAAGAACCCTTTTTATCAAATGTTGCCATAATAGCGTGAAAAAGCAGCCATGTACTTCTGCATTGGCAGGTGCACATGATCTCAGCGGTTCTCATGAGAAGACGCGAGTGTGGTAAAAAGTCTAAAAACAGCTAAATAAATTTTTAAAAGAAAATGAACACACAAGCACTAAAACACACTTTAAAATATGCCTGCAAAACAGGGAAGTTCATAAAAACAGCGTCCCGTAGCTAGCTTTCACGTTCTCACCCAGAAGTGTTCAGGAGGGGACTTACCATTGATACTCAAATCACGCCAGCAGAATGGGTCATGGTTTCAGACACTCGCAATTATGCAGGAAAAAACACCATGGCCAATCAATTGACGGCTTGGCCCATCAATAAAAAAGAAAACCTTATTTACAATACAAAGTCATGAAAGCACAACGCCATACAAAATTGGCACCCTTTTGCATCCATTAGGCATTGTTATAATGCCATATTTGCCGCGTCTGATAAAGTCCTTTGTCTCTATCCACATGGCACATGAGGGTTTTAAAAACTTTTCCTTCGAAGCATTTGGAAACTTTCCCAGGCTTGTCATCTGATTGGGTCAGTCACTCTGATGCTTTTCTGCTGCTGACCCCTCTGCGTTGCCCAGATAATACAAGAAGAAGAAGAAGTAGTAGCAGTAGTAATAGTATTTTACCCACCTCTCTCTAAGGATCGAGGCGGGGAACAATACATTAACACATAAACATAACATTGGTTAAAAGCACATATACATTAAAAACATATATCAATTTAAAAGAAAAAGTAAATCCAAGACATTTTAAAACAGTCAACACATAATTTAAAATTCACACTTTAAAATTATTTGGATAGGCCTGGCAGAAGAGCCTAGTCTTTAATGCTGATTTGAATTCTGACAAAGTATTCAGCTGTTGTATCTCTTCTGGCAGGCTGTTCCAGAGACTAGAGGAGCTGAAGAAAAAGTCCTCTGGGTGACAGTCGCCAACCTAGTCCTAGCTGGTTGGAGCAAATGTCCCCCAGAGGACCTAAGTGTACAGGGTGGGTTATATGAAGGAACCCATTATCACACCACACTAAGAAGGTTTCTCAGCATCTTTATGATACTGACTCACCACTGTTGAGTCATAAATATCCCTTCTATATAGCTGGAACAGCAACACAAGTCATTGTAGATGAAGGGCTTTTCGATTATGTGTGTGTATTGTGCCTTCAAGTTGTTTCTGACTTATCTACTGTTCCTAAAACAGAGAGCTAACCATTGGGCCACCATTTGGTGGGGGGGCTATTTCCTCTCACTTTCCCTGGCCTGAATAAATCCCACTCTTCTCCTACTTCACAGCCGCAGCTCTATAATTCTATAAAGTAGAGGATAGGTAAACTATAACGAATGGTGTATTTGATATAGATTCTACCATGGCGCTACCTTTCCATGGTGGTGGGATTGCATGCTCCTGCGAGGCAAAAGGCTATGCTGATGGTAGCAGTTCTGCTGATAGGGTCTCCCATGTCAGGCAGGCTATTGCTGAGGAGCCAGATTAAATGTGCCAAATAATACTGGGCAGCAGCAGTAGTGGGGGAGGGGGAGACACTGATGGAGGAGCTCTCAAGATGGATCCACAATAGCAAAAAATCTGTATCCAACTCGATTCCAGCACTGTTGGAACACACAACATACGGCCGCTTTCGCAGTGAAAGCGCTTCTTTTAGGCATTAATGCAATTTTTTAAAAAATTGTTTTTTACTCTGTAGTTTTAGGAAAAAACAGATTTTTACATGTTTGTCCCAAATCAGGATCAGAGTAGAATCTGGGGGGGGGGTGATTATTGAGGGTGTGACAGGTGGATGGGTGGTTACCTAGGTCCTGCAGATGGGAGGCTTTCAGGACAAAGCAGTGGGGGCGTGATCTTCCTCTTGGTTACTCTCATGTAAACCACCACCTGCCTGCTCTAAGAAGCCCAGAAGGGATGGTATTTGTTGTTGTTGTTGTTTATGTGGAGCTGCTCATCAAAAGCAACAATAGGCATTACTGTATTTTTATTCATGTTAATCTTGAGGGAAAATCATGTGAGGAACTTAAACCAAATGAGGACAGTGAGGGAACTGGTGAAGGAACCATCCAATGAAAGTACAAATGGGGCCGTTTAATCAGAGTGCAAGTGGATGGTTATAGTGAATAGAAAACAAGAAAGGCTATTGGTTGCTAATGGATATGCGTGCCAGGAAGAGGTGGACCCTGCAGCTACTCTGGTAGTGTGACCCCAAAATAATCCAGTTCAGGGAAAAGGTAGAAATGCCCTTTTGTACAGATCTGAATTTGGGTGCTGCAAATGTGTAGCTAGCAATGCAGTTTTGGCCCTCATTATTACAACTCAGTGTGGCAGTAATGGGGTGAAATCAGGGCAGAATACTGTGGACTGGAGCTGAATTATTTCACCTCAAAGAGAATGGCAGTGACACCATAGCAAACATTTGTTAGTACTGCGCAGAAGAAGGCACAGTAAACCCTTTTTGAATGTCTTTTACCATGAAAACCCTATGATGAGACAATCCAAAATGAAACAAGATATAGTGCCAGGATATGACACTTCCAGGTCAGAAGGCACTAAACAAGCTACAGGGGTACAGCAGAGGACAACTACAAGTAGTGCTGTGGCTAATGATGCAACTGGACTCAAGCCAAAAGACGTTCAGCTGTTGACATGCTCAGAGGTGAAAGGAAAGTCCAAAGCTGCACAAAACATACGGACATGGAATGTGAGAAGCATGAATCAAGGAAAGCTAGACATAATAAAATAAGAAATGGAACATATGAACATTGCAGTACTTGGAGTGAGTGAGTTAAAGTGGACAGGAATGGTGCATTTTGAGTCAGATACACAGTGTTTTACTCAGAAAATGAAAATCTAAGAAGATTTGAGTGGCATTAATACTGAGGAGAGATGTAGCAAAAGCAGTCAAAGGATATAAAGCAAAATCTGATTGGATAACATCAATGAGACTTCAGGTTAAACCCATCAATATAACCATAATCCAAGTTGATGCTTCAACTACAGAGGCAGTAGAAGAAGAAATGGAAAAATTCTATGCTGAAATAAATCTAAGAGGAAATTGATTGTTCACCAAAACAGGACTTCTTGTAAATCATAGTAATCAATTAGAATACAAAAGTAGGAAATAGAGTAGAATCAAAGATTGTGGGAAAATTTGGCATAGGATGAAGAAATGAAGCAGGAGAGTAACCAATTGAATTTTGCAAGGCCAACTGTTTGTTCATTACAAACACATTCTTCAAGCAACCAAACATGTATACATGGACATCACCTGATGGCTAATAGAGAATCAAATAGACTACATAATTGCAAGCAGACAATGGAGAAGCTCCATTCTCTCTGCAAAAACAAGTCCAGCAGCAGATTGTGGCACAGACTATGAATTGCTGATATCAGAAATTAGAGTAAAGCAAAAGAAGAACACTAAACCAACTATTGTGCCAAAATACAACCTGAACACACTAGGGGGGCAATTTTATCATTTAAATTGTCTAGAAACATATAAAACAATTTCAACACTTTAAAACCACATACTCATACATGGGGAAAGTGTGGCTAGGTGACCAAGCAGGACATTGCTTAAGTTCACCAAACTCAAAATACTCATTTTTTTAAAGATGATGTTTTGCCAGGAATCACCCAGACTGGCACTAAACTCTTTTGCTTATTTCATCCCACATAACTTGCCAAACCTGCAACTGCCCCAAACAGCCAAAACCAGGATGAAAATAGAAGTGACATCATACCATTTATGGTTTGGCAAAAACATGTCTGTGGGGGGGGTTGTTGGGTGCTGGAGGAGACATTGTCACCACCACCCTGCCACATAGTTGACCACCTAGGGAGAAGAAGAACTTTAAACCCCAAAGACTTTGATTTAAAAAGCCATATTTGAGGTAGAATAGAGCCATTGTCATTACAATTTGGAATCCTGTTCTACAACTGGAATGTCTTAGCAAAGAAGGCCTACTTCCATATTCCCCTTGGTGGTAATGGGACAGCCAAGAGGTCCCTCTGGCAGATCTCAATCCTCAGGCAGGTGTATATAGTACTTCTCCAAGTATTGAGGTCTCAGGTCATTTCAGCCATTTATGTCATCACCACCCTCTTGAATTTAGAATGAAAGTACCGGTATATTGGCAGCTAGTGGAATTGCTTTAAAATCAATGTCATGTTATATCTGTAAGGTGTTCCTGACCTCAATCTAGCTAACCGCACACAGTATTGCACTAGCAACAGCCTCTGAGTCATCTTAAGGGCACATAAAGTGTATTGCAGTAGTCTGACAGGAAAGTTACCAATGAATGAACTATAGTGACCAGGCTATCCTTCTTCAAGAAAGGTTGTAGCTGGCCCAAGGCACTCTGAACTGGACAGTCAACCCAGGCCTCCAGTGACAGGTATGGATCCAAGAATACTCCCAGACTGCACCTGTTTCTTCAGGGGTAGTGCAACCTGAATGGGGATCCAGGACAGATTCCTTACTCTGTCCCCATCTGTACGAGGCAGGGGAGGGGATGATCTGCTCTGAAGAAATAGCAATTCGCAGTGCTGTGATCTGTCTTAATGGTTAATAGCGCCCCCATAAACTTTGCATGCCTAGCCAAGATGGTGGCCGCGAGTGAATTAAATTCACTCTTAAATCTGTTGCCACCAAAATTAAACAAACAAACCACACACACATTTACCATGGTGTGCACAAGTGATACTTCATATTTACAAAAGAAAATAAAAAATAAAATAGAGGAAAATATCACCATTTTATTGTCTTATTCATCTCTCGCTTCACCAAAAACCCAACATGGCGGCAGCAGGCGCTTGCCCTGTTTGCAAGCCCCACCCCCATGCTCATCTGGCCAATCAGCTTGCGTTGCCTTGGCGCAGTGATGAGAATGTGACTGTCTTAATGATCGGACATTCGCATTCCCTACGGAGCTTTTTAAAAACTCTGGGAAAAGCTCCGAAGGCTTCCCTGACAGAGTTCACAGTGGATTTGGCTCCCCCCTTCTGAATAAAACATATCGATGCAGATCTCCGTTTAGAAAGATTGCCTTCCATGTGATTTCTATGAAAATTATTTTCACCATTTAGACAGGACCTCAGTTTCTAAACCCAAGAAACTAATTCACAGAGCATGCATCTGAAAGGGATTCCATTTCAGTTGCTTTCTGCATTGCCTGAGCACATAGGGGTGATTTTTAGAGAGGAATTTTAATTAGAAAAAGGGGCATGGAAGGAATAGGTAAGCCCCCTTCGCCCTCTTTTGTGGTCCCAGTCTGTGCTGGAGACCCTCAAAGCAGCTGTTTTAAACAAATATACACAAATGTGGTCACATATATAACAGATCTGTTTTGTACACAATATGTAACAAGTAACATATCTCTAGTCCAGTTATGTTACTTTTGGGGTATGGGGTATAACTGAATTCCTATACAGTGGAGTTTGTTTTGCCTTTTTATTTTTCTCCCCTCTGGATTTCAAGCTGTTCTTGATACTGACCACTCACATTCCTTTCCTCTCTGAAACAATAAGCAGAGAAGGTCACAAACATAATAGCTGCTGTTAACCCAGCAGGTTGTGCTACAGGAACAAGTTCACAGGTTTACTAGATAACTGATGTTAATTATTATCTCTTTTCTAGCAGAATCAATAAACATAAAAGCCTAAGCACTGAAAATCACGCTCCATCACTTTAGCTGCCTCCTCAGCAAGCTTCTTGTTAGCTGCAGGAGCATTGTTCTGTAACATATTAATGATGGTGTGGGATGAGAGATGAATGGAAAGTTTGGGGCCAATGTTGTTTGATCTTTTTGAGTGGGCAGCACTAGTATGGCTTTGGACAAAATTTTCACATAGGAGTGATTATCAGCCTGGAAAACGAAAATACTTCCCTCTGCCTACTCATATACAGCAGGCCCTTGGTATCTGCTGGGGTTTAGTTCCAGGACTCCCGTAGATAACAAAATCTGTGGATGCCCAAGTTCCATTATAAACAATGGCGTAGGAGATTATCAGATGAGCATCTAAAAAACGTTTTTGTCCCATTATATTTAAAAGCACGAGTGTCCCATCATAATAACCCTTTTTATTACACATTGCTGTAATCCTGAGAAAGAGCAGCTCCAGCATTATTGGAGCATGACCGCTAGTGCTGTTTATATCTGTGTTCTCTGGAGCACATGATCTCAGCAGTTCTCACAAGAAGACACGAGCATGCTTCAAAGTCTAAAAACACCAAAATTAACAAAGAAGACAAACACACAAACACGGAAACACACTTTAAAATTTACCAGCAAAACAGGGAGTTTCATAAAAAGAGAGTCCTGTACCTAGTTTTCACATTCTCACCTGAAAGTGTTCTGGCAGGGATGCTGTATTCATGAGAGCATAGTGGGATGCAGTCTCAGACATTGAAATACTGTGAAAAAAATGCCACCAGCGATCAATTGACAGCTTGGCCCGTTAATAAAAAAGTATGCCTTTTTTCACAGGAACGGAACGCTTGGAGAACACAAGGAAATGATGTTGTGTAATAGGGAAGCCCTTTCACTGTATCATGTCATCGTTATCATGCCATATTTGCTGCATCTGATAATCTCCATAATAAAATAGTATCCCTTATATAAAATGGTAAAATCAAGGTTTGCTTTTTGGATTTTGTGTGTGTGTGTGTGTGAAATATTTTCAAGCCATAGATGGTGAAATCTGTGGATATGATATTTATGGATATGGAGGACCAACTGTACAAGTCACGCTCTCTACAAATGCATATCACAATCTAAAATTATCATGGGAGTTCTCCAACAATACTGACATCTTTATTATTGAACATATAACTTCAGAATCCTGTCAGTGCACTAGACTAGTGATTGCGCTTTTTCCAGTGTTGCACAGTGGTGGTAAGGAAAGGCAGACGAAGGCTAGGATCCCTCTGGTGACTTTATACCAACATAATGATCCCTTATTCCAGCATAAGTCACTTTTTCAAGGTGAGGAGACGTGGCAGTGTGCGGACGGCAGCAAAAGCAGATTGAAAGCTTGACAGGCAGCTTTATGTCCTGATGAAGGTGGCTTTTGCTTCCATTCCCACCCACCCCATCAATTGTTGCTGCATCCACAGCCAATGCACTTCTGCAGGAACCACTGTCTCCTCCAACACTAGCATATTTATGCCGATCAATAGGCTCTTGAGCAGTACCTGCCAGCTTAGAGCAGCCTGTTTCTCTCATGCCATAACTCTTTCATGGCTGCTACAAGCCCTGACTTTTCCCCTCTGATCCCACCATCTATACCAGGGTTTCTCAACCAGGGTTCCACAAGAGGTTGCTAGGGGTTCCGCAAGATATTGAGATTGAAAAAAATAAACTTTTTTTGGAGCTGTAGATATAATAATTTACAGGGGAATGTTCCTGTGATTTCAAAACATGTTTCTATTACATTTTTAATTGCAAATGCCAAAAGAAAAAAATAGAAAAATTAAAAGGGGAGAATACATAGAACATAGTAAAGACGCTAGGCTTATAATACAAACTGACAAACGTTTAAAAATATTGAAGCTGGCATCCAGCTTGACATTCATGCATAGATAAAACAGTACAGTCATCTAGTCCCGTGGCTCTTAACTTTTATTTTTTTTTTAACCAGGGACCCCTTTTAAATATCTTTTGTTGCTGTGGTCTCCCAAGACTTAACTCAAGATTTAAAACCCTAATAATAACAACAACAATAACAACAATAATAACAACAATAATACAATTACACCACCCATTAAACCTTCCCTCAGAAGCACTGGAGGGGGAGGACCGACTTTCCTCCTGCTTCTTCCTGCAAGTTTGTGGCTGGAGTGGATTGAATGGCAATGTGTAGGCCAAGCCAGCCAGCCTTTGCCTTGGCTCCTGTCATGTGGCCACTCCACTGCAGGGAGGAGGTAGGCCAAGCAGCCTTCAAGCCTTTGCAGACCCCCTGTGAGGCCATCGCAGCCCCCCCCCCCCGGACCACAGGTAAAGAACCACTGCTCAAGCCTTTAAATGATACGATTGAGAGAAAAAGGAAGTTAATAAGGTATACTGTTCCCGGGAGGGGTGGGGTGGGTAGGGGGAGGGAGTAATTATATTAAGAAAAGAATATGTATGTATACGTGAGATTAGTAAATAATTGTGTATAACTTTGTGATAGGTAACATATAATCAGATGAATTATAAAGTAATATATTGTATTAATAAACTCATATACATTAAAAAAATGATAAATGATTGAGTATTTATCTTTCAAATCTGGACATCTTTTTGCTACAGTTATGGCACACATGATCCAGCCAGGCTGGCCACCAGTTAAGTTCTAATTCATAGGACTATAAAATACAAAAACATCTGCAAACTTCAAAGCCTGGTGTCATACAACATTAATACACTGCAGGACATCCAGACAGAAGGGTGCTATTGCCCTTGCCATCATCCTCATCCTCACTGTATACAGCACCATCGCTATATACTACAAGGAAATGTTGTCTTCTAATTTCTTCTTAAGGAGACGTAGGCAGATTTTAAGAATTTGAATGAGGGAAAAATGATAAATTTATCCATCCAGGTCTTGGCCTTTGATTGCTTAGCTCATAAGTCTGGGTGTGAATCCCCATCTGTTTAGCTACCTTAGCAGTGAATTAGGCTTACCACCCCTTTTTTCCCCTGACAGACTCTTCATCTTTTAATTTTAAATGGCAGTACATCATATTCCTCTCTGTACTGGGAATAGCTGTGCCTACTGAATTTTGCTAGTGCAAAATATTGTAGGAGTTAATTTCATTTCAGCTTGTTTTTGAAGAATTTGCCAAATGTGCCAATTTCTTTTTATTTGTGAGGAAAAGGTTTTAAAAATTCAAATGCAGGAGAAAGCAAAACTAACAAATATTTCCATTTCTTCTTCTGTGAACTCACAAGCAGGGCATGAAGACATTCTGTTTGACCCTAAATATAATATATAATTAATTCACAGTGGCTTTCATAAAGCTAGTTTGTTAATAGCCATTGCTAGGTCAGTACTCCATGAATTAGTTTAATCAGTTGTTGTTTTTTAGTTTTTTGGGATATTTTAGCAACTAAGTTTAGCAGCCATCCCTACATCTTGCAATGGTGAATTCCATTACATAACCATGGATTATGTGAAGAATTACTGTTTTACTCCCCACCCCCCACCCCGCCAAAGTAAATACTTCATATTTCCTCCTATGGATGGCTGCAATCTGTGTATTTCTTTTAGACAGTGAAACTGAAGGTGAAGATTGCATTATAGGCAATCAAATTGGAGATTATATCTCCACAGAGATAGCAAGAATACCCAATGAGGCTACTAAGCAGTGTTTAAATTGACCTAATGAAGACTGGTTTTATAATGCATAATACAAAAACACTTTTATGCACTATCCACTTTGAACACTTCTCCCTTGAAATCATCACCCTTATTAATCTCTATTTTGCAAAACCATAATGGTTTCAAGGGGGTCTAGCTTTGTTTCAATTATCGACATGTTATTTCTTTCAGAACAAACTTGCATGCATGCTATGCCAGAGGAAGATGCAGTGCTGCTATGCTTGCAGAGCATAGATGCTGTATCTAACGAGTGCTTAGCCCAGAAACTGGAGAATACATAACATAGAAAATGTTGGATTCCAGCAACTCTGAAAACACTGCTGGTGTGCCAGTGAATCAGAGGCTGTGCTAATTATGATGGCCACATGCCCATCCATGTTATGCAGGGATGTTACTCCTGTATCACCTCACTTACATCCCAACTTATAAGAAATAGAGAAGAAGGCAGCAGCCACTGATAAAGGGGGGAAGGCAATAGCACTGCCTGTTAGACCCCTGTTTTGAATCCCATTATTTTGGATTCCCTGGATTTGAACTGTCCAAATCCTCACTGTTAGAATCCCTTCTGGTTCAAGCAGTCTGGCTCAAGAACTGTCCCAGGTTCTGGAAAGCATTTTACCTTTCCCGAGCCTGACCAACTCCTGGGGAAGAAACAATACAACCGGCGACAACAATAAGCAAGGGAATTTTGTAATACGAAATGGGAACAAATGTACTCAGAGGGTTGTGGTGGGTTCATGTCGAGAGAAGGGGCAACAGGAGCACCACTGAGCTTTATGTGCTGATCTTCCTGCCTCTGTGCTATCTGAATCCACTGGACATGCTGGCTGTGGAATTTCAGAAGCTGCGTACTCTCCAACTGTCCCGTTTTGGCAGGGACAGTCCCAATTCATCCTCAGCACCTCACTTTTCAGCTGCTTTTAAAATGTCCCACTTTCCCCTTTTACCCTTGGCTTATTACCATTGACTGGAAAAGTAGTCTACATTCATTTAAGCAGGGGGAGTAAAGAGGAGGGGTGGAATCCAGCCCTTCCCTGTAGACACAGGCAAAATTAAACTTCTGTAGCCTCTCCTAGCTGGGTAGTTAATCATAGAATCATAGAATTGTAGAGTTGGAAGAGACCACAAGGGCCATCCAGTCCAACCCCCTGCCATGCAGGAATACACAATCAAAGCATCCCTGACAGATGGTCATCCAGCTTCTGTTTAAAGACCTCCAAGGAAGGAGACCCCACCATGCTCCGAGGGAGTGTTTTCCACTGCCAAACAGCTCTTACTGTCAAAAAGTTCCTCCTAATGTTGAGGTGGAATCTCTGTTCCTGGAGCTTGCATCCATTGCTCCATGTCCTAGTCTCTGGAGCAGCAGAAAACAAGCTTGCTCCATCCTCAATGTGACACCCCTTCAAATACTTAAACAGAGCTATCATATCGCCCCTTAACTGTCCTTTTTCCAGGCTAAACATACCCAGCTCCCTAAGCCTTTCCTCATAAGGCATGGTTTCCAGAACTTTCACCATTTTAGTCGCCCTCCTCTGGTCACACTCCAGTCTGTCAATATCCCTTTTGAATTGTGGTGCCCAGAACTGGACACGGTATTCTAGGTGAGGCCTGACCAAGGCAGAATAGAGTGGCACTATTACTTACCTTGATCTGGACACTATACTTCTATTGATGCAGCCCATAATTGCATTGGCCTTTTTAGCTGCTGCATCACACTGTTGACTCATGTTCAACTTGTGGTCTACTAGGACTCCTAGATCCCTTTCGCATGTAATCTTGTTCAGCTAGGTCTCCCCCATCCTATATCTATGTATTTCATTTTTCCACCCTAAGTGCAGTATACATTTCTCCATATTGAATTTCATTTTGCTAGCTTTGGCCCAGCTCTCCAGTCTATCCAGGTCATTTTGAATTTTGATCCTGTCCTCTAGGGTATTAGCTACTCCTTCTAATTTGGTGTCATCTGCAAATTTGATAAGTATACTTCTAATTCTGTTATCCAAGTCATTGATAAAGATGTTGAATAGCACTGGGCCCAGGACAGAACCCTGTGGCACCCATCTCTGTCCTTCCTTTTTTCTTAAAAAGCTGTACATTTCTGTAAATGAGGAGAAAATCTCTTTCCACCCCTCTGCCAGCGTAGGTATTCCTCACTGGATGTTGGCTGAGTCCCCAGGAGCACCAGTAATAGTATTACTGTTACCATTATGTCCTCAGGAAAAAAGTTGAAGACTTCCCCTTTCATAACCTCTAGCCCCCCATTCAAATGTCTGCAAAGTTGAATGCCCAAAGTGTCACAGAGGGCCCATCTAAATGGTGAAAATACCCCTCATGGAATTTGCTGGGAATCCTACCAGTTTAAACAGGATCCAGAGCCAATCCACACTATTCGGAAGGAGGAGAGGGGCAAAACAGCAGGTTTCCCTGTACTTTTTCACAAACTGTGAGGTGGGTGTGCATTTTTGCTCATTTGGGCTACTGAACAATATAAAACTTGAAGGGAAGCACAAAGCTAATTGGCCAGGCAAGAGAGAGGGCGGGACTTGCTAGGAGGGCAAGCGCCTGCTGTTGCCATGTTGGATTTTTGCCTTAGCGATCGCTCGCTAAGGTGATAAAATGGATCAATATTTTCTGTTTTGCTTTCTTATAAAATTGGAGAATCACTGTATTGCACCCGTGCACCTTGGGATGACTTTTATAAAACAAAAAACAAAAAAAACAGCGGCAGTGAAGAAGTAACATGAGCAAATCACTCATGGCTGCCATCAGGAATGCAAGGCTTATGGGCCCTTCCTAGTCCAGAAAAAGCATTTGGACATGTTGCTGCTGCTGCGAGATGCCAATAATATGAGGTATTTGGGGATTTTTTTTCCCTTCATGTCAATGGGCCCAGAGTTTCTGAAATGGAGCTATCCCTTTGGACATTCAAATACACTGAACTAAAAAAAAATTGCAGTGTTTGAAGTGGGAATGATTGCTGAAAAGGGAAGAGACAGTGCCCCCCACTTTCCAATCTCCCCATTTAACCCATTCCTCCCTAGCCAATGCCACTGTTCCCAGGGCTGGTTTAAGACACCGGCGGCGTCAGCATCCGCAGGGGGGGCCCATCATGGTGGGGGCCCCCATAGTAACCTTCCTGCAAAAATCTGCAATAATCTGAATATCCTATACTGTGAATAGCTTAGGCTGAGTTAGGTTACATTGACCTGAGATAAACATATGGGGCCCCCAAACTAAAACATTGTAGGGGGTCCCAAAATTCCTTAAACCAGTCCTGACTGTTCCTCTTTTTTCTTGTCCCCCAACCCAGCACTCCATCTTCTATCCTCCATCTTTCTTCTCCTTTTTATTCTACCCTTCGTAGACTTTGCTGGGGGTGCAGCTGGTGAAGCAACTGCACATCAACAGCAAAAAATGTTGACACCAAGCTTGCCGGACAAGGATGCAAAGTCAATCTCCCACCAACACCTGTTCCACCCTCCAACCATGCCACCCCACTCTTGATTCCACCCCAATCCTGATTCAGGGCACAGGGCACATGTTTCAAAACGCCAGTTTTTTCTAGAAACTGCAGAGTAAAAAGCATTTAAAAAAAAAACACTTTAAAGCCCTCAGGTGTGGAAACAAGTGTTTTCACTTTGAAACTGGCAGAACATCATGTGTTCAAACAGCACCTGGATTGAGATAAGGATGAACTAACTTGTAGGTGTGGATTCAGCCTTCGTGTTTAATTCTGCTATCTCTACTGTATTATTATCCTGGTCTGTTTCCCAGTAATTCACTACCCTATAGCATAATCACCACTAAAGTGCTTGGATTTGCTGGGTTATCTACAGCTTCAAATCTGAAGAGTGCACAATTCATAATCTAGAGGTTTTATCTCTGTCCCTTACAGGACCAGAATGGAGAAAAAAACCAACACAAAGCCATGCTGGAAGGCAGCAGGAAAGATGGATGTCCCTGCTCCTTTGCCGCTTTTCCTCAGAGTGTGGTAAGGCTCTTAATTCCCATACCAATATGTCCTAAATTGTTAGGCTCTCTTCACCATTTGCATTTTATGGAAGCCTGGAGAGAAGCATTTCTTTTTATCCTCATCATCTTCAACAAATGTTCTCTTTAGCAGAAACAGGCCCTAACATTTTAAGGATAATAGGATACAGAAATGGAGAGATGCACATGTGATCAGCATCTCTTCTCCTACCAGGCACTCATACTCCTTCCTTCCAGTCAAGACCACTTGCTCACCTACTATGCATTTAGCCGACAAACTTTCTCTCTCTCTCTGGCTTTTCTTCACAAACGAAGATTCAGGAAGGACTCATCCCGCGCTTTCTGCAAGCACGCTGATGACTAAAAAGGCCAATCCGAGATAAACAAGTCCGGTTGCAAAAAGCACAGCAGAAGGTCTCCTTGGGTGATGTTTTTGGGTTGTGATTCTTTCTGCGTTGTCGTTTCTCTTCAAGACTTGTTCGTCGTGAGTTCTCAAATAAGGCTGCGGCATTGTGGATAGTGCGTCTCCATGCCTCCCGATGTGAGGTAGAAAATGGTATGAGGAGAAAGGGATGTGCTTATTCCCCTTCTATCATGGTCCCTGTTTGGATGAGGAGCCCTATGTCTGATTGTTTTTTTTCTTTTTAAAAAAGCCACTTCTCAGCACATTAGCTTAAAATATTTTTAATGTGATGTGTACTGTAGAATCAACCTGCTCTTGGCCTTCTCACTGCTAAGGTTGTACCTATGTACAGTCTTCTGTCTTTCAATATTGTGGGTACTTTCCCTCAAAGTAACATTTTTCTGCATATCTCAGGATCCCCTGAGACTTCTCTGCCACCTCTTTTCTGCCTGTGGCCTCATCTTCCTGCCTGACAAATTAGCACAGGACTAATCACTTGGTTATTTGAGAGATAATAGTGTAGTATCTCAATAACAAAACCTGACTGCTTACTTGACACTTTGTTCTTTTACATCATTTCCCCTCTGTTGCTAAATTTAGCTTATGGACTTTCCCCTTATTTTCCCCTGCTTATGTTAATTCAAAGATAAAGCAACATGGGACTGGCTCTCCTCTATATTTGCCAGCAGTAACTCGTGAAACTGTCCAGCTACTTAATTAAGTATACATAACTAAGTAAATGATCTGACCCCACCCCCACCCCCAATCTGATGGAAAGGAAATTCATCCACACACCAATCGCTGGCAGAAAGAATCTCCTTCTCCCTGGGCAGCTGATGCCCAGCAAAGTAGGTTTGGGGAAGTTACAATCATGGCAATAGTGTGACAGTCATGACTAAGGACTTTATCAGACCACTCCTGAACCCCATTCTTTTGCCGGCATAACTTTTCTGTTTTTATGCTGGCAAAAGAACTTCCCATGCCACACTTACCTTCCCTCCTGTCCAAAGGCTTCCCCAGCAGTGAAAGAGGAAGTGAACAGAGTGTTATGTGTCTTCAAATTGAAACTGACTTATGATGACCTCATCATAGAGTTTTCTTGGCAAGATTTAGTCAGAGGGGGGGGGTTACAATTGCTTTCCTATAAGGCTAAGAGTGTGATGTAGTAGTTTGAGCATTGGATTATGACCCTGGAGACCAGGGTTCAAATCTCCTCTCAATCACAGAAGCCTACTGGGTGACTTTGGACAAGTCATACTTTCTTAGCCTCAGAGGAAGGCTAAGGGAAACCCTCTCTAATCAAATTCTGCCAAGAAAACCCCATTATAGGTTTGGCTTAGGGTTGACATAAATCAGAAATGACTAGAAGTCACACAACAATACACAACGCTCAGAGTATGTGACTTACCTAAGATCACCCGGTGGGCTTCCATGGCTGAGTATCATTCAGACTCTGATCACCTGGAGTCCTAGTCCAGTGCTCAGGCCCCTATGCTGCATAGAGAGCACTACTCCATGCTCTAGACTCATCACTGGCATTTAATAACTCCCAAGATTGAGTCTCTGTGAAGCAACTGACCCCTGGAGAATGTCATACAAATCAATAGCATTCGTCTTTGAACATCTGCTCAGATATGCAATGACCTTCTGAAAAATTTGGATCCTAATCCATCTTGTCCGGTGGAACCACAGTTTTCTGAAAAGGAGAATGATTCATACAGCTCTCTGTCAAGGGGCAAGATGATGCCTTTCACTATTCTTATTCTGCAAAACAAGCAGAAATTGACAGGGCGACTGGCAAGAAGATATTGGGAAATTCACACAACAGAAATGGTCTTCTAGAGAAATCTTTAGCAAGCCTGAATTATCTTATTACCAGACAGATGGTATCCTTTCCACTGTATGGCCACAAATGAAGATAGAGTTAGATGTACTTAAATCAGTTAAAACCGTCGGCTTAAGTGTATCTAACTCACACTAACAGCCCAAATGAAATGGAACATACATCAATGTTTCTTGTGGGCTGTGCATTCCATAAGCTTCTAAACAATACAGTGGAGACTGTCATGAGCTGTGTTCTAGCAGTTCAGAAACCAGGCTTTCCTCATTAGCTCAGCAAAACTTTATTACAGAAACTGCAGCAAATATCATCCACAGACTTTCATTGTCAAGACTGACCAGTCCTCATTAGTACAGTATAGTTGAGGCATAGCAGTTTCAAACCTTTTGGTAGGCTGCAACCTCATTCGGTAATTAAGCAAAACATTCTACTTTCTCAGGCTAACTTACTTTTGTTTCTATATACTGTTCTCCCACAACACTGACCTTGAGCATTCCAGCACCTTTTCCCTTCCCACTGCTAGATAATCAAACAGGAATGCAATAAGGAGAAGGCTGGATTGATATATGTTCCCCATGACAAACTATACTACTGTTACCCAAATTTCAGGGGGTTCATGGGAACCCCACATGTGTCCAGTTATTAATATGGGGAATTTTAATTAGCTCAATATGGTAGCGAGAGGCCGGGTAATAACAAGATCTTTTGGCCTATGTATACACAGCCAGGATTTTTTTTTTAATGGTTTTTATTGAAGAATAATCAGGGGAACACACACATACATACACTCAGGCTTCAAGCACACACACAAGGCTATCAAAGAAAGTAGGAAGTATTGGGATAGAGGAATAGAGTTTGGGATGATGTACTATACTATGCCTGTCCGAAGAGCAGAAGAAAAGAAGAGCTGGGTGTGCCAGGTGATTCAGCAAACCAACAGAGTGATGACCTCTGGGAAACTCAGCACACTTTGGAGGTGTTTTGGGGTGATATTTATGTTCAATATTCCCCCTGAAGGGGTGTTTTGAGTGAAATACAATGTCTGCCAGAGTTTTCCAGGATTAAACGATGGATTCTCCAGATGTGTTAATGATCACTAATGGCTGAAACATTGGAACTGATGGGTTTCAGGCAAATCTATATTGTTTTGGGAAAGGTGCAAGGAAAAAACAGTTTTGCAAGGCAATGAGCATCCAGCTACCTTGATTGAATTAGTGAATGACTCACTTCCATGTACGTCCAGGAGAATTAGCCCATTTCCTCCCTAATCCATCAGTTCAAGGGGGGGGGTTCCACTTAATTACTACCTGGCCATGTCTTTTAGAAATTTGGGCTGGCTTCTTCCTTAGGTTTTCTAAGCAAACCTTGAGTCCTTGTATTTGAGAATCCCTGGTCTACTACCAACCACATGGAGTGCCAATAATAAGTCAATTTATGCAATACAGCCAATGGATGAACTATTGGAATAGTGGGGGATATGAGAGCTGGTAACACTGCTACACATCCTGTCATTTCTACACTCTAGAATCTCATGGCAGACAAGTTGGAGGTACCAGCACCTGACAAAGATTCAGGAACAGGACACCTAAATATCCTTTAACTACATGGCTGTGTATTAGTTTATAGCAAATGAAAGACACAGCAATGTCTCTATTGAATACACATTTGAAAACAGTATTAAATATGGTGCTGTACTCTTTCTGCAAAGGAAAGTTTCATTCTAAAAGTACACAGCAACTCATTGCTTCTGCCCCAGTAATTTCTGTTTCTCCTGTTGACCCAGTATACACTTTTTTCTTTCAAAAAGTGCACTAGGATTAAAAACAAGACAAATCTTTCCTTAAATGCACTATGTGATATTTCATGACGCTCATGAAAATTGAGGCCAATATAACACACACACACACACACACACACACACACACCAATAGGACTGCCAGATGCCCTGTTGTGTACAGGAAATCCTGTATTTAAGGTCCAAAAGGCCTGTCCTTTATTTGTGTGATATGGGACACACCAGGTCCTATATTTGTGGTGTGAGTGGGAAGTGTGGCAGCCAGCTGCATTCACAACAAACAACCCCCCTCCGCCCCCAGCATTTGGTACACACTAGTGGCTTCCAATTGCATACCAAGTGCTGGAGGGCTCATCTGTGGCAAGTCCAGCTGGCACCTATTCTTCTTGGCTCTCCAGTGAGAGGTAAGCAATGTGCCTATATTAGTAGAATGTATTACCTCACAATGGCTGCTGGGCTGCCAGAACAAGAATTTCCACTATTTGGGGTTCCTGAAAGATTAGAGAACTTGTTGGAGCCCAGAACTCTAACAACAACAACAACAACAACAACAGGGTTTTTTGTGGTTTTTTTCCGGGTTGTGAGAACGTATTCTGAAAGAGTTTATTCCTGATGTTTCTGAAGAAGCCAGCCACAGATGCAGGTGAAACGTCAGGAATAAACTCTTCCAGAACACAGCCTCACAACCCAGAAAAAAACCATGAAAAAACCTGTGGATGCCAGCTGTGAAAGCCTTCGACTTCACAACAACAACATTTATATCTTACCTGCCTCTTCCTATGAATCGAGCCAGGGAACAACACATTAACACATAAACATAACATTGATTAAAAGCACATATCAATTAAAAACACTCTCACTGGAAAGCGAGAACCAGGCAGCACCCAGAGACAACATGGAGGGTGACGAGGAAGAGGAGGAGAGAGCCACCCACTCTCCACCATCCCAGCAGTAATGGCCTCTGATCCCAGATGCAATCCAAAGGGGTGGGAGGAGCCACCCAGCCCATCGCTGGGAGAAGGAAGAGAAGGGCCTCTCCCCTCTGCTCTGGCTTTATCTCATCTTTCCGGGCTGGGCTGCTCCTTTGGGAAAGCAAGATGTAGTCAGAGCGGAAGGGAGAGGCCCTTCTCTTCCTTCTCCCAGCAGCTGGCCAAGCAGATTCTCCCACCCCTTTGGACTGCATCTGGGATTGGAGGTCACTGCCACTGCTGCCATCACCCGGAGGGATGGAGGGCAGGTGGCTCCTTCATCTGCTTCCTCGCCACCCTCCACATTGTCTCCCTACCACAACTGGGTTTTGACATTTAAAAAAATTTAAAAATTAAAAAGTGCATGGTCGCCAGCACTTAAGAGTGCTTCACAGCAAATGTGCACGTGTGTACCTCCAACCAATCACATTGTTGGTTCTGCCCCCTCCAGACTGCACTGCAATTCGCGCAGCTGTTCAATCATCAGGAATGTGCATTTCCACCAGTCTTTTTAAAAAACTTCAGAGAAGTTCCCAAAATCTGTCACTGCAGAGTTTTTGTGGCTTTTGACCCCCCTCCTTAGACAGAAGGAATTCCACTCACATTTTTCCATTGTCTGGACAGGCCCTAAGTTTTATTTGATATACTGTGAGCTTTCATGACCTGCCCATGTCATCAGATGCAGTTGTAAAGCTATGTGCAGCTGTATGCCAAATAAAAGTTGTCAGACTCTTTGTTATTTTTTCCCCCTGAAACAGACTAACACAGCTGCCCATATGGAATTTTTTTCCTTCAATTATTGAGTTTTTGCGTAGCTTCCTTTCCGTTATCATGGTAAACATAAGGTTCCTTCTTCCTCAATCTTAAATCCTTATAAAAGTCAAAACTTTTCTCATAACAATAAATCTTGCCTTCAAGCAGTGGCATATGAAACTAACAAGGTGCCCCATAAACGATGTCCCAGATTTGAAGCAAGATAAGTATTGTCAAACAAATTGGAAACTGCAGTCACCTTGCTGTCAAAATTCAGAATACACGTGACTGCAAAATTGACCAAAAAGATCAAAGAGGAAATATTCCCAAAATAAAAAGATTGATTTAAAGGATGGGTAGAGAAAGTGTGCCTCCTTAAGGCTATTTTTGTAGCTCCTAGGTTCTCCTAGTTCCCAATTTTAAAAAAATCCTGAACATTTTTTTGGCCCCCAAATGCCCTCAGGGAGTGCAACTCAGGAGAGGCCTTTCTAAAATTATTCTCCACATTGAGCCCCCCTTATTTGGATTTCTGAAATCCAACATTTTCCAAAATCCAAAATTGTCCACATGAGTGGCTGAGATAGTGATACCTTTGCTTTCTGATGATTCAATGTACACAAACTTGGTTTCATGCACAAAATTCTTTAAAATATTTTCAATAAAATTACTTTCAGGGGATGTGTATAAGGTGTATATGAAACATAAATGAATTTTGTGTTTAGACTTGGGTACCATCTCCAGGATATCTCATTATGTATATGCATGAATTCTAAAATCTGAAATATTCCCAAATCCAAGGGTTTGTCTAGACAAGAAGATATAATGTGGATTGGTGTGCAGTAATGCAAATTCACAGCAATGTTAATTTTTTGGCAAGATTGCTGGTATGCGAAGCTATCCATGTTTGATGTTCACACAGAGGCATGCCTGTGAATCAAGATGGTGGCTGTGAGTGAATTACTTGCGTTTTTATTGCCTCCGCTGAACAGTATTTTTTTTATTTTTTTTAACAAGTTACAATCATGTAATCTTTTTTTGTATAACAACCACCATTCTGCTTTACCTTGTAACTGTATGTATACAATCAAATAAAACAAACAAACAGACAAATAAACAGATAAGTTCCTTTCTTGTTGGTTTTTCTTAAGGAAATAATATTCTATGTTTTCTTACCTATTTCTGCTCTATTTTTACTTTATAATTGCTACTTCTGGTCATAGTTCCAGAACAAAAAGTCATTAAACTATTAATCTTAGCAAAGCAAAGTTACTCCTACTAACCCAAAAATCATCAATTTACTTTGTAATGTTGTTGGAAATCTACCTTCCCAGTTTCTTTCCAAAGTTTTTTAATAGGTTCCCATTCTGCTTCTATTTTTTCCAATTCTTTGTCCTTTAACCTCATAGTTAATTTGTCCATGTCCATAGCATCATAGAGTTTCACGATCCATTCCCCAACAGTAGGGATTCTTTTGTCTTTCCAGTATTGAGCATACTGAATTCTTACAGTAGTTATCATATATAATAGAAGCTTTTCTTCCCCCTTTGCTGTATTAGTACCAGTTCTGTCAACCACGTTCAGTAAATATATTTCTGGTTCCAAAGGATAATTTATGCCTATAATTACTTTTATTTTGTCATGTATTCTTTTCTAATAAGATCTAGCTCGCGAACACTTCCACCAGATGTGATGGAATGTTCCTTCCCCTTTCCCACGTTTCCAACACTCCCTTTTCCCAGTCTTGTACATGTTATCAAGTTTGACTGGAGTTAAATACCATTGGTATAACATTTTAAGATAATTTTCTTTCATTTTTTGGGATAGAGTGAATTTTTGCGTATTTCGCCATGATTTCTCCCATCTGTCTAGTTCTATTACATGGCCTATCTCTTTAGCCCATCTTATCATTGTATCCTTTATTAATTCGTCTTCCAGTTCCCTATCTAGAAGGATTTTATAGTAATTTGCGATCTGATGTTTCTTAATTCCATACATTATTTTATCTATTTCGTTTTGTTCTATTTGGAAGTTCTCTAATTTTAAATCCATTTTAAATCTCTCGTATAATTGTTTATACAAAAACCAGGTAACCTTATAACCTTCACCCTGTAATTCTTCTCTAGAGTTTAATTTTACCTGGTTGGTTGTTGAGCAGATACAAATGTTTTGATATTTTAACCATTCCTGATCTAATGTCTTTGATATCCCGAAAAAAGCCTCCTGAGTCAAAACCCATAATGGTATCTTTGGATAATTTTTTTTCTTAAGCTCCATCCATATCTTAAGCAACACCTTTCTAACATAACGGTGGTCAAATGCTTTATTCTCTTTCTTTTTATTATAGAAAAGATATGCATGCCATCCAAAAGTGAGGTCATGTCCCTCCAAAACTAATATTTTAGGGCTATCTAAATGCATCCAGGGTTCTAGCCAGGTGAGAGAACATGCTTGGTAATATTTATAAAGATTTGGCATTGCAAATCCTTTTTCTTTTCTTTCAGTTAATAGTTTATATTTTATTCTCTCTTTTTTACCACCCCAAATAAAGTTAAGTATTTCTTTGTTCCATATTTTGAAACAGTTATTATTTGTTATTATTGGTATATTTTGAAACAAAAACATAAACTTTGGTAAGATCATCATTTTTACTACAGCTATTTTTCCTAGTATCGACAAATTCATTTTAGACCATCTAATCAAGTCTTTTGTTGTCTCTTTCCACATTTTTTTATAGTTGTTTTCAAAGAGATCTGCATTTCTTTTAGTTAACCAGATCCCCAGATACTTGATTTTCTTCTCTATTTTAAATCCTGTTATCTTTTTTATTAACTCTTCTTCCTCTTTCTTAATGTTCTTTGTAAGCATGACCATTTTCTCATTATTAATTCTGAAACCTGAAACTGCCACAAAGTTTTCTAGTGTGACTTTGAAGTCTTCAAGCTGTTCTACAGGATCTTCAAAGATGACCACCAAGTCGTCAGCAAAGGCTTTGGTCTTAAATTCATTTCCTTTAATTGTTGCTCCTCTGATCTTTCTGTTTGTTCTGATATTATTAGTTAATATCTCAATTATCGTCAAGAATTGAGGGGCAACTTCCATGCTTAAAATATGGCTCTGCAGCTTCCGAAGCTTCACGGAACTGATACTGATGATTTTGGGAGAGGGACAGCAGTGTCTGAAAACAACCCCCTGCCACGCAAGAATGCCATCCCTCTCCCGGGAGCTCTTCCCGCGGTAGCCACACTAAAACGGTATCTGAAAATGTCCTAAATCTAAGGTGTGCAAGTACAACCTTCCACTTCAAAAGCTGTTTGGTCACCTTGGCATAGCTAAAAAGCACACAATCACTACTGCGAAAATTCAAAATAGTGGTTCCAACCACTTAGTTGCCAGCAAGCCTGCCCCTTGCATATATCCAACCAATCAGCTTTCCACTTCCACTCTTACCCGGAAATGTGCTGCGATATGAATCCATTGTCCTAACGAGTGGGAATGTGCATTTCCCTTGCATTTTTTTTAAAAACTCAGAAGTCATGAAGCTTTTCTCATGTAGTTTTTGTGGGTTTTGGCCTCCTCCTTCTGAATATGGCGAATCATTGTGGGATCTTATTAGGACAAAAGGTATTCTCCTTGCATTCCATGAGGATTGTTTTCATCGTCTAGTTAGACAGTACACAAAATAGCTCTGGTCCCAAGCATTTCAGTATAAGGGAGACTCAGCCAGTACCTTTCTAAAATTTAAGGCAGGCGAGAACACAGAAACAAAGCATAGGATGCTGTATGAACTGTCCCCTTTAGTTTGCGTGTTTTAACGTTTGTTTCAGTGCTCATGTGTTCATTCATTTACTTTGTTAATCAAAGTGTTTTTGGAGTTTTACATGCACTCACATCTTCCTGCAAGAACTGCCAAAATCTCACCCAAGCCAAATTGTGGAAGTAAACTCCCTTTCTTAAAGCACTAGTGGTCGTCATATGATAATTCCATGACCGTTCTTTTACGTGATTACAGTGATGAGTGATAGTAAGTGTAATAATGCCACAATGTTTCCGCTATCCTCACTTGCGGAATTACAGGTTTTTTTCATGCTGGTCTGATAATGTCCCTGGTGTGTCAACATCAGCAAAGGATTAGAAGGTATCAAATGTAGCACCTTTCAAAGTGAAGGGGAGAAAGGACTGACAGGAGATTAACAATTACAAATTGCTCAGCTTAATATCTTGCCTCAAGCTAAATTGGTGAAAAGTATTATTAAGGATGTGTTTGTTAAATTTGTAATAGATGTTGCTGAGATGAATCAGTTTGAACCACTAAAGGAAGATGTGATGTTAAAGGCATGGACACTTTTAATGTGCGGGGGGGGGGGATCTATCAAAATAACACCTGAAGGTATCCAGAGGAAACATGGAATTGTTCCACGGAAGGAAGGGGTGCTAGCACATTTCTTCCATGCCACCAGTGATGGCAGCAATTTTTGCATTTAAGAACAAATAATTTCAAATATTTTCTCTCTGCCGAGTGAGATTGATTCAAAAGACCAGAAAGTTCCAGATTTTGTTCCTGTTCTTTCTGATTTTATTTTGGAAAGCCATACTATTTTCTGTTGGCTCCTGGTATGATTAGCGACTTTTTATATCAGTGCCTTAGGTCAATTTATTTTTAACCCAGTATAAAATTGGAAAGAACATGAACCAAATCTGGGACTTTTCAATCCATCTGGATCTGCCCTACAAGACCGTCTTAAGATTTGATGACCATTTTTCACACTTTGAAAAAAAATTTATGAAAGATTTGTGTACATAATAAACTTGGATTTGGGCCAAAAACCAATATTTTATGCAGAAATGTTTTTGATACGGCACTTTTTCTTTTCTTTTCTTTTCTTTTTTTTTTTTGCACAAATGGATTTTTCATAAACAGTCCTAAACTATTTTAAAAACCCTCATTTTCTTGATGAGGAAGGGAAAATTGGTGAATAATCTTTATATCCCATGTGCCACTGGTCAAATAACCATCATTCCCTACCAAAAACTCCCCTCTCAGGGTCATTTCCTGTCAGAGCTAATTACAGCTTGGAGGAAAGAAGCTTTTTCACCAGGACTATGGCCTGGGAATTAAGAGTTGACCCACCCCTGATGCTGATTCTGCTTAGGGGTGAGAAAGCAGAGCTGTTATTTCAGAAGTGCAAGAACCATCTGGATAAAAGCTTGACTTGTCTCACACTTAAAGCTTTATCTGAACATGATACACAGTGCTGGATCAAACTCTGGCTGCATCTGCACTGCAGAAATAAGGCAGTTTGACACGGCTTTAACTGCCTTGGCTCAAAGCCATGGAATTCTGGGATTTATAGTTTTTTGGGACACATTCAGCTTTCTCTGCCAGAGAACTGTGGTACCACAACAAACTACAAATCCCAGGATTCCATGACATTGAGCCATGGCAGTTAAAGTTGTTTCAAACTGCTTTATTTCTGCAGTGCAGATGCAGCCTCTAGCTGGGATATAAAGAAAGTTCTTTTAAGAACTAGGAACACTTTCAAAGGCAGACAGCAGGACATATAATAAGCCACTGACATGGAAAACTAAAACAATATACTTTGTGGCTTTATATAAAAAGGCTTTTAATGTAAACATATTCTAAACTCTAAATGTCAACTCCAAAATTGCAGCCTTTGAATGTTTATTATGCTGTATAGTGTTGTATAAAATGAATTAAAATTCCTCCAGACAATGGGATAGGCCTGTTTCTTTCTTCCGTTCACTGGAAATTTCCACTCCATTCGCAGAGGGAAGACACTGGATTGTCTTGCCTTCATAAATGTGCTGTGAAAGCGTCTCCTATAGCTGTGTCCCACCCACATACGTACCTCATATCGCTAAGAAACTTGGCGAGATCTGCAGGTCACTCTGAGGGCAGTATCTCAATAGCTTCACTATGCAGATGGACACACAACAATAATTAACCTTCAGGCTAGTTATGCTCATCATGTTCCCGGTAACTCACTGAGCATCCTTGGCACGCATGGAAGACTACAAAGCATTGAAGCTTTGAGCAGATTTTTAGAGGGCTAGTGGAACAAGAGGAACAAATCTATGACTATCCTCATTTGATTACCTCACAGTCCATTTGATATAGTAGAGAAAATACTGTCCTTGGACTGCTGAGAGCTAGATCTCATCCAACCCTACACTCCAACACTTTCATGATGATAAATTCATGTGTGCCCTTCAAAGTGAAAAACTGAAATACAAATGTGCCAAATAAGTGTTTTCATTGGTTGGGCTTCGCTGCAATCATGAAGTAACACGCTATCAGTAACAATGTTACAGATAACATGTTACTTTTGGGGACATAATGGCAATCCTTTAGCAAACAAAGTAATGACTAGCAACACTGTTCTTTTTCCACATTTCATTTTCCTCATTTAATGAGTAACATTTACTTGGTTTTCTTGTTACTTTGGGAGGCTGTAAATGTTTTTCCCCCAAGGGAATTTTCAAAATTCTAGTCCTTTATTATTTGTAGATGATTTTTTTCCTAAAAGGGAATAAAAAATAGCAAGGTACATAAGAAGTCACAGTTCTTTGCAGCATTAACAGTAACGAGTTACTTGGGGAGGCTTTGTAACAAGTTACACTATACAATCTTTTTAAAAGTAAAATATAATTTTGCCCAAATGCCACGTGGAGAAATCCACAGAAACAAAACTTGAAAACATTTCTAATTGTTTTTTGCACTGGATAGACCAGTCATAGTTTATTGACAATCTGGCCATATTCACAAGGTGCTGAGGGGAAAATATTTGAGTCAGATTTTAGAGAGAGGTATGAAGAGGTCATTCCATGAGTTTATAATCTTTTTGTGGGTAAAATGGATAGCTAACTACATAGATTTTCTGTTTCTGCCTACCTAAATTGATGTTCTTAAAGGAGAACACTGCCTTCTCAGTTAGATTTAGAATTTTAAGTTCATTATTCATTTACAGATTTTTTTTGGTAGGGTTTATTCTTCTTGATTTGGTAGGGTTTATTCTACTTGATTTAGAAATCCTGAATTGTGTTTATACTTTTACCATGAATTAATTTCATTTATGGTAACTTTTAGTGGTGAGCCAACATGGTGTACTGAATTGAGTGTTAGACTAGAAATCTGAGAGGCCAGGGTTTGTATCCCATGCAGCCATGGAAATCCACTTGGCAACCTGGGGGAAGTGACACCCTTTTAGCCTTACAAGATGGCAATGACAAACTTCCAATGAATCTTGCCAGAAAACCCTACAATACAGTTGACATGAGTTGGGCCAGCTGGAAGGTACGTAATAATAATATGCTATTATAATAAATGTATGTAGTATCCTTCATTAATTCCTTGTTTTGTGGTGATCTGACAGGTACAAATAACCAAATCTGAATTGACAATATCTGGCCACAGTTATGAGAGCAAGCAGATAAAAATCAACACATGTCCATCATACAGATGTGAATAACAGTAAACTGTGAAGCACATAAACTTCCAGTGGCCATACAAATGATTTGGACAGCACCAATTCCAGTGGCTCAAAAAGAAGGTGATTAAACCACCAAGTAAGTGTATTGGTCTTCTAGTTCCTGGATGAGCATATGTGAGAGAAACTTTTCTTTCATGCCTAAATGCACAAATTGGCAGGAAGATCATGTTCTCCATTGCAGTGAAGTTGCTCCATTGTGCAGTAATTGATGATCTTGCCAAGGTAGTAGAGGAAGAAATGCTTCTATGCCAGAGGTATTCAGGTTAAGCAATATGTGCACAGCGCTATGAACTTTCTCACCTTTCTTGTACTTCATATGGATGAGTAGTTCAAGTTGGACTCACAAAATAAATGGAAACTGAAAAGCCCATCAAGATGGCATTGTTTATCAGCTGGGAGTAGTCCATGAGTTGTCATGCCAGCTTTTCTGTCCATCCATAAGGTTACTCTGAGACAACAGCAATCTTCAAACAAACAAAAATTCATTTAGTAGAGATCAGATGAGGCTGGCTCAGGAAAACAGTTATTAGGAAAACTGGCCAGACAATGAATGGACATTGAAGAAAACATAAAAATATGTATCTTCCTACCTAAATGTGGTATCTCTTCCTACAGATCATCACAGACACCTTAACAGTGACTACTGTTGGCATTTCCAAATATCTACATATGGTATTAAATGGGCAAGGGGGAACATCTACATATACCACTAAAATAGCTGAGGTGGTCCTACCATTGGGTAAAGTGAGATGGCTGCCTCAGACAGCAGAAGTTGTGAGCTGGGAGGGTCAATGAAGGTCAATGAGGTGCTGGAGGGCATAGCTGTGTTTGCCATGTAGCCTGCCCTACACCCCTTAACCTAGCCTGGTGCTCACAGGTTGCTCTCAGATTCATCCATCAGTTCACTTGACCTCTATGCATGGCATTGGAAGGGGTGCAGTTTTGTCCCTCTCCTCAGACAACCAAATGCAGCAGACCAGCCATGGAAATCAGCTAATGGATTCCCCCACAAATACCATGTTTAAACACTGGCAGCAGTGTGTGAATTCAGCTCAGGCTACTCAGCCACTTGAAGAACAAAGGTGAAAGCACACAAAAGAGTTGAGCTCACCCATTTTTACATGGACTGTTTTTGGCCTACTGTCCTACTAATAGGCCAGTTCTCTAGGTATGTATCACAGTAATTAAGCAATTAACAAATGCTTCCTCTACATGACATATAGGGACAGTCTGAGTGGCCCCACTTCTTGTCATTGGCAAATGTTTTATATAAGGCTAGTGCTAAATTTTATGCATGGAGCAGTAGGTACGTACTCAATTACAGGGTTAGTTGTGCTTTTAATTTGCTTAAAATTAATCAAATAGGAGGATAGTGTCTAGATTGAAGGAAGTAATAATACCACTCTATTCTGTTTTGGTCAGACCTCACCTGGAATACTGTGTCCAATTCTGGCACTGCAATTCAAGAAGGATATTGACAAGCTAGAACATGTCCAGAGGAGGGTGACCAAAATGGTTAAAGGTCTGGAAGCCATGCCCTATGAGGAGCAGCTTAGGGAGCTGGGTATGTTTAGCCTGAAGAAGAGAAAGTTAAGAGGTGACATGATAGCCATTTTTAAATATTTGAAGGAATGTCATACTGAGCTTGTTTTCTGCTGCTCCAGAGATTAGGACACTGATCAATGGATTCAAACTATAGGAAAAGAGTTTCCACCTAAACATTAGGAAGAACTTCCTAGTGGTATGAAGTGGAACACACTGCCTCGTAGTGTGGTGGAGTCTCCTTCTCTGGGTTTTTTTAAACAGAGGCTGGGTGGCCATCTGTCAGGAATGCTTTGATTGTGTATTCCTGCAAGGCAGAGGGTTGGACAGGATGGCCTTCATGGTTTCTTCCAACTCTATGATTCTATGAAAATCATTTTTTAAAAGATAACTACAAATGTCATAGACAGGACTGCCTTCTCTTCCTTTCTTTTATCAGCCCTTCCATACTTTAAACAGATACCTGACAGGCAGAAATTCAGCTGACTAAATGTTTCCCCATCACTGCATTCCTCACCATGTTTCAGGAACAGTGAGGACCATGGAAAAGGGCTTGTGGCAGCTGCTTCTTTTTCTCAGCCTATATGGGAATAGTGAAGGGATTTTATAGTGCCAGAGCCAGTATTCATGGCTGAACTCAAGATATTTTGCTGACTGAGGCCAAGGACAAAATGACACCCCATTCCATATACAACTGAATTGGCAGTTAAATCTTAGTTCAGTGTTGTCTACAGGACAACATCCTCCACTGAGCCTGAACAAGTATTAAAGGGGCTGTGCAAGGGATCACGTGGCACCATTCCCCCCACCCCACCTTGTGCTTCCTCAGGCATCCATCACATTTTGTCATCATACAATACAGCTGGCCCTGTCAACATGGTATCTTTATAGAAATATTTGATGAAAACTTAGGACAATCAGCTTCAGATCCTAACTCAGCCGTGAAGTTCACCAAATGACCTTGAGCCAGTCACTCTCCCTCAGACTTACCCACCACATAGGGTTGTTGTGATGATACTGTACAATGAGGAGAGGGGAAGGACACTGTACACTTCCATGAGTTCCTTGGAAGAAAGGTGAGATATAAATGTAATAAATAAATAAATGCATTTGCCACAAGCTGATGCTGAGATATGAAAATACTGTCATTCAGAAGCTGGCATCTTTAACCATATAATCCCTTTATGGAAGTTACAGCCACTCTTTTACAACATATATATAGTTGTTTCTCAGAGGCCTTCAGCTTCCCTATTGTTCTAAGCTAATTTCATTTGGAACACACCATCATGGCTCACTACTGTTCTTAGCACATGTTTACTATTAACCTATGCAAACCTGCAATTTGCCTAACAGTATTATGCAACCATCAAGAAAACTTCAAGGAACCATCCTTATCATCCTTATTGATCATAGACTCAATGGTCAAGGACACAATGAAATCTTCATACACCATAAAAGTTAATGGAAGTTAGCTATTAAAGCTTGATTGTGTCTGCCACAGCTATATAAGCAGAACCATTTAAATGGACGAAGTCATTCTTTGGGCTGAATTGGTTTTTCTTCCTTGAAACTTCTAGTGGTGTATGTGTCTGCAGAACTCACCTGAAGATCTCCTCAGGTAAGATGCGAGCCTACTAAATATGCTACATAAATGTGTAGCTGTGCAACAGATTAAATCATGTGTTCTTCATATTGTTAAGGAATGATTTGTACATACTGTAGAGCAGCTTCATTCATCCTGGGTGGCTTGCAGTTTATCCAAAATGATTTTTAAAAAATCAAAAGTCTGAATACATGGATGTGCTCATTCTTTAAACAACAAGGGGACAACTTGGGACACTTGTGATGTGGTTGGACAGCAGTTCTCATCAATACTAACCAGCATAACCAATGGCAATAATGGGTGTTGTAGTCCTACAGCATCTGGAAGGCCAAAGGTTCCTGACCACTGGATTAGATTTTCATTGCTCTGGTCCACAATTCAAAATACCACACAATTCACTCTGTGCATCCAATGGAATCAGAGCTTGTTGTGGGTATTCTAAAATACTGTTTGGTTTTTGTTGTGTTTTTTTTTTAGTTTGGGCTTGTGTATTCCAAAGCAGGGCTGGCCAAACCATAGAGGCTACTAGATATATCCATGGAATGCCAACATTTAGCTTGGCTATGTCAGTGGCTTCTAGAGAGTTCCACTGCTTGCATTCTTGGCAAAGATGAACTAAGGTAGCTTTAACAGCGGATCAGCTAGGACTCAAGGGATATCTGTAGAAGCAAAGCGGAAAAAAATCCAGCATTCTTTCATCCTTGTCAGCTCCCAAATGTATAAATACATTGTAATGGGAGGAAGTAGTCAAGTGACAGCTATTAAGAATGATCACTGTCATCTCTTGGGTGACTGAACAACCAAAATTAGGATAAACAGTGTGTGTGTGTGTGTGTGTGTGTGTGTGTATCTCAGTTTATAAACTGATAAAATTATTAGAGAATCTGAAATAATACAACCATACTTTACATGTAACTAAGACAATTACAAAAAGTATACATCAAACAGTACCCAAAATAAATAAAAAATTTATTAAAATTTTTATTAAATAAAAAATGTTATAAATTAATTAGACTCAAGTCCTTGTACGGACTTGAGTGACTACTATCAAATGACTACAATCCTATATTCATTTCCCAAAATGTAAGCCCCACCTAACTCAGTGGGACTTACTTTTGACTATAGGATCATACTGTTGACATGCTTTTGTTATACATGTGTTATACCTAACACATAAGGAGAAGCAATTAAAAAAAACACTGATCCAGATAAGCCAAAAGATTTTTTTTTGAAAAAGTAAAAGCCCTGGACTTGCCTACCTCAGAAAAAAAAAGTACAGGATAAATAGCTTTCATAACTAGAGAGCAATAATAGCAATAGTGATATACATAATAATGATATAGTGTTGGACCAAGATTCTGGGAGACCAAGGGTTCAAATCTCTGCTCAGCTATGGAAACCTACTAGCTGACCTTGGGGAAATCTCCTTTGAAGACATCTTGCCAAGAAAGCCCTAGGATAGGGTCACCATAAGTGAGAATTGACTTGAAGGCATATAAGAAAAACAAAATTGAAAGAAATTTTCAAAAGCAATTTGCGACATGAAAGTCTTCTGATTAAAGGGAAAGGGCAATAATTCCACCATGAGGTGATGGTGGGGAACAAGGGTTGCAGAGGAAGTCTCCCTGGCACGTGTACTCCTATTGCTGGATTACATGAAAGGCAGTTGAAACAGAAATTGATTCATAAAACTGGAAATTAAAAATGGCATTCTTACTCAAAAACTAATGCCACCAAACTAATTAGGTCAAAGAAAATTTGTTTAAGATGGTAGCATTCAAATAGAATTACTCCTCCCCCCCTCCCACTTAGTAATCTCACATATAGGACTAAAGCTCCCACCCTTCAGAATTGCACTTGTCCCTTCTGTGGCATTGCAGCTACAGAATCTGAAATGGGAGGAAAAGGGGAACATTATTAGAATATGAAGACCAGGGGTTCTACAAAACAAGGATCAGAAACACATAGCAACGATGTTCTTAGCCAGTTAAGAGGACAGGCATTCGAACCATTGGATACTTCCTACAATCCATTTTCAAACAATAAGTAGAAAAGAAAGTGCCTTACACTAGAACCTTAGATTAAAATAGTAAGCTTCTATACATATTTTAAGTTGTATTTCCGTTCCAGATTATTAGTTCAAAGCAGATGCCTATCTGTAATGACTGAACACTGTCAGTGTTCAGGTGCTGTGACCTTTGTTGCACAAAACTTTCATGCAGCTTATTATCTGATCAAAGACACCAGTGATAAACAGAAAAAGTGCTGAAAGAGTAATCAGAATATTTTGCCCTAGAGCCAATTGCTAGTCTCAACTAGAGTAGGGTGTTGTCTAGATGGTGAAAAAAATCTTCAAGGAATGCAAGGGGAATACCTTTTGTCTAGATGAGTTCCCTCTGGGATTCGCCATATTCAGAAGCGGGGGGTGGGTGGGGGTGAAACTCCAAGTATTTCATGATAACAGCTTTCGCTGTTTCTTGTGATTTTTTTTTTTAAGTACACAAAAATGTACATCACAGCCCATTTGAATTGGGGTACATCCCAGGAAATCAAAACATGATTGGCTGGACGTGCAGAGGTGTGGACTTGCCAGTGACAAAGTGGCTGAAACTGCCATTGTTGTCTTTCACAGAAGCGATCATGTGCTATTTTTGAGCGGCAGATTAAAAAAAAAAAGTTTTTAAGCTTAAGATTGTTTTTCTGCATCTCTCATTTAACAATGCAAAAAATGGAGGGAGTTTTTCAGGAATAATAATACAGGTAATTCACTCACGGCCACAAGCTCTGTATGAACTTCAAACTCAGGTAGCTTTCCATGCCAGGGGTCTTGCAAATGCATTGTGGGGACAAACAAACACTGCTGTGATAGTGAGTTAATGCACTATTTTCCACAATTAATTCTCCTGTCTATCTGAGCCCTAGATCTGTTAAATCAATCACTTAATGGTAAGATAGAATTTAGAAATACCTCATTGATTCAGTGGGTCTACTGTAGTTTGGATTAGCAACTGGATAGAGACTGAGCAGGGCTTGGGCAAACACTTTGCTATGTTTCATACAGGAACAGAACCAGTCTAAGATATTTTGCTGCTTCAGGCAAAGGATAAGGTGGTGTCTCCCTCCATGCCATGTAGAAGAGCTGACCAGCCTGACAGCGGACTCTTACTTCAGCACTAGTAATGGGACAGCATCTTCTTTGGTCCTGAGCAGGGCTGGACATAGCTCTGTCCATTCTCTGCCCTTCAGCACCTGCTTCCTGAGGTGGCTGCCTCACTCTGCCTGCCTAATGGTTATGCTGGCCTTGTATAGGAATAGTAGAACAAAAGTTATGGTCAAATCAGTCTTCTCTTCAGAGTCCAGTATTAGCTAAGGATCCTGTGGCAATCAAAATAGTTTAGAACAATAAACAGAGTAAATTTTAAAAAGGAAGTGAAGAAATTGCATCTAAAAATAATTAACTATAAGGAGGTATGATTCCCTCTCCCCTGTTTTCAAGCAGAAACTAGAGCTAAGCAAACAAAGCAATTGAGCAAAAGTATTGTGTAAGGACATAGCCGTAAATAGTTTCCCTTTATAACAATTTTGAAGGGGAAACGAGGGTTTAAGCAGAAAAGAAGGCTTGCTCGGGAGCTAGGGTTTGTGGATGGAAATGTAATGGACACATTTCAATCTTGTCTCCCACACTGAGGGTTCTCTGAAAACTTCAAACATCTGGTACAATATTTGTTTTTATTTATTTGAAACCATGAAAAAAAAACCAAATGTACTTCAATAAGATACAATGGAGGGGTACTGTCAGTCTCAGAAAAGTATTATTTTCTTTGAATTGTTGTTCAAAAACAACTGGTAGAGGCAGGGATGGAGTATGGAGAAGGGGCCATGCAGACTGCAGTTCCCTTCATCCATCACCACTGTTGGTGTTGGATGAAGAGCTGCATTTTAATAACATCTGGAGAGTCACATGGGACTCTTTCACTCTACACACAGTTATAACACTATGATTCTATGTTAACTGTATGGTTCATCCTATGGAATCCTGGGATCTGTAGTTGAAGGCAGGGGCATTTAGAATTCTCAGCCAGGGAACTCTAGCACCTCACCAAACTACGAACTCCAGGATTCAATAGGATGTAACCATGGCAATTAAAATGGAATCATAGTGCTATAATCGTGTAGTGTGAAAGGCCTTTATTCCTTCAAATCTGCCCTAAAGGTTCTGGATATATCCTCTTTGTCAATGGCTGTTGTATTTGCATCACATTTCAAAGCCCTCATAATTTACGAAAAGAATGCTATAAACCAACAGAAGGGCTTCTGATCATTTAAGTCAGGAGAATAAAGAAAAGTGCAAAGATCTTTTTTTTAAAAAAAAGAATGGCAAAAGAAGATATTTAAGATTTGCCTTGTAGAACAATTAATATCATATAAATGTTTTGATAACATTTTTGATAAAGAAATTTCTCCCTTCAAAAACAAATCGCCATTTGCCATTTAAATAATCCTCCACAATGAAGTACTTCCACTGAAGTGAATAGAAAGGCTGAGGTGTTACAAGATGTACTCGTCCAATTAATTATTACTTAAGTAGAATACGTCCTTTCTTTCCCTGATATCTTGTGGTTAGCAAAAAAACTGCCTCATGTCCTGTACTAATGTATGTTTTAAATCCTTCTCTAGAAGTCTACATTTACATACACATCCAGAAGAAATGCTGGCTTTGGTGAAAGAACAGATACATTAAATATTTTCAACCTTCAACTGTCATCTAGATTAGTCAGAATGAAAAGGTCTTTGGAGAATGGGGTCAGAGGGAAGAAAGAGGATGTGTGGTAAATAGATGTGAGACATAACAATTACAAGAGGAAGGACAATAAAATAATGAATGCAGCACTATTAAGTCATAAGGAGTTTATAAAATGCATATAGGAACCAGAGTGGTGATGTGTCTTGAGTATTGAACTAGGACTTCTGGGAGACCAGGGTTGGGATCCCACCTCAGCCATGGAAGTCCACTGGGTGACCTTGGGCAAGTCACACTCTCTCAGTCTCTGAGAAAGGAAATGGTAAAATCCCTCTGAACACATCTTGCCAAGAAAACCCTGCAACAGGGTCTACATGAGTCAGAAACAACTTGAAGGCACACCACAACAACATAATGCATATCCTTCTATCCCACTATATCCTATCAAGGAGGAATAATATAGATTTGTATTGCATCTAACATTAACTCACAGAGTGTGTAGGTATTGTATGTACCTGAAAATTAAAAATAGGAAAGAGGGAAGTGTCAATATTACCCAATCATATTACTTTCTAGAGGCTGCCAAAGATTCAGAGAAAAGTTTAGAAGCCAATATAATGTTTAGTCTACTATAAGAATGATAATTAATAACAAAACAAAATAAAAATGATAGAACAAATAAGATTACCTCCAGTATAACAGTTCCTTCCCCATATCTGGAGATTTTCAGTTTCCAGAAACCTCTTAAAAGAGACAGCTTTGTGTTGTTATTACTGTCAATCTCTATTGGTCTAAATAAAAAAAAATGGACTCAGATTACTGAATTTTCTGAAGTATAAAGAGAATTAAAGTTCAAGGTTTGGCCTGGGTCCATCATTAACAGTGAATTAGCTGGCCAAAATTAACAGAAGCTTTCCCAGAAGCCAACAATGATCTCTTTTTTCACCATTATAACTGGATTCAAAAAAAAAACTTGATTTTTAAAAATCTTTAACTAGTGACTCAGAGATAAGCAGCCAAACATCTACAATTTTCAGCTCTTTGATTGGGGCAATATCCTGGTTTCCTTTTTTCCTCCTCTGGGGAGAGCTACCACTTTGGAGTGTGAAGAGAAAGGAGGAGGAATATCATTGTAAAAGCTAGGTTTTGATGTCACAATCCTGTTCCATTTGATCTTCAAAGGTGGTAATGCTTAATTTGGAGCTCACTCATCTGTGGACTTCAAGATATTTTAAAAGCACACATTGTCATTTGTTTTCAGGGCTTCAGGTGACTTTACAATAAGAAAGAATCAAAACACTATCACCAGGAAGAATTTTCCAGAGAAATGGTTGAACCTGTAGGCAATCAGTATGTTGTGGCACGGCCAGTGTATTCAGACCTCTCATTTGATGAAGACCATGAAAAAGTGCATAGATATCATAAAACCTTTGTGGATCACCTCAGATTATGCTTTAGGTAAGAAACAGTTATTTGTCATAGGCTAAACTTTCTCTACTTTTCACCATGTTAATATAATTATTTTGCTAATCTTGTATAAAGTGTTTCAATAAGTTATTCCCCATGAGTTTTTCGTATTCTAGAATGGCATGTTGATGTGGGGGGTGGGTGGGCTGAAGAAAATATGAAATACAAAGTGATTGAGCCTTTTGCCTGCTACCTCATTAAATCATCTGGTTCATATCATGGTGAGATTTATCCACATCCAGATGAAGGAGCCAGTCCATCTGAAGAGACTCATATCGTACCAACTTTTGGAGGCAATTCAAGGTTCTTGTTTGGCCTACAGAAAATACTTGGGACCAACTTGTTCTGGAAGAGCCCTTCTCCTTACTTGCACCACCTAGCAAGATCTCAAACAAGTTTAAAACCATTTAACTCACTGGCCAGGTACAAATAGGAAGACACAAAGTTATTCCCACTGGCTGCTCCTCTGTAGTAGAACTTCTTTTCACTGAAGAATTGTCAAAATTTCAGCCCAACATAATTGTTAGAAGCACTGTCTGATATTTAAGGTGGTGTTATTCTTTTATTTTTTAAATGTGGTATGTAATCCCTGAGAGCCCGTATGGTGTAGTGGTTTGAGCATTGTACTATGACTGTGGAGACAGTCAGCTGTGGAAGCCCCCACTATTTCAGCTTCAGAGGAAGGCAATCGCAATGGCAATCCCTTTCTGAACAAATCTTGCCAAGAAAGCCCTGTGATAGGTTCACCTTAGGGTCTCCATGAGTTGGAAACAACTTGAAGGCACACAACTACTACTACTACTACTACTACTATTAGAAATACACCTCCAGAGGACAGATAAGGTAGATAAAAAACACTACATATCACCAAAGTAGGGGAGACTTTACTGAGGTGACTTTTGTGTGCCTGGTCAGCCTGCTATCCAAATGATAAAATGAGGGGATGGATGGATGGATGGATGGATGGATGGATAGATAGATAGATAGATAGATAGATAGATAGATAGATGACAGACATAAGGCCCTTGTTCTCCCTTCAGATGGTTCTCTATAAACCAAACTTGGGCTGGACAATCCTTTAGAAAATTCTTTCCTATCATTAGCTGCAGATCCCTTGTGTTCCCCGGGAGTCTCCCATCCAAATACTAACTAGGCCTGACTCTGTTTGCGTTCATGGTGATATGGTTCTTGACTCTTTCACTGGCTATGTTAGCTATTCAAGGCATAGATTAACAAACCAACGCACCAAGCAACCAACCACTAAATTATTTCTGTAAAAAAACAGTGTGTTGATAGCCTCTCCTCACTTTCCTGATGAAAATTCTTAATACTAACCTTACCAACAGAATATAAATTTGAATCAAACACCTTTCTGTTATTTTGTTCTTTCCTTGGATCCCGCCAGAAACATGAGTATTTAAATTGTTGCACGATTAAACTGTTGTCTTTTCAGCTGCACTCCACAGAAGGCAAAGAAAGTTGCACTCAATTTGTTTCCTATCGCCTCTTGGCTCCCTGCATATCACCTTAAGGACTGGATCCTCAGTGACATTGTTTCCGGAATTAGCACGGGGCTTGTGGCTGTCTTACAGGGTAACCAATTTTATTTATTCATTTATTTTTGAAGACTGGTAAATCATTTATCTCCGTAGAAGTCCCCATGCAGTCTTGCATGCACTGATATATTCTCCAGTGTGATGTATATTTTTTCTTCTCTTTAATTTTAGGTTTAGCATTTGCTTTGCTGGTAAATATACCTCCAGGCTATGGACTCTATGCAGCCTTTTTCCCAGTAGTTATGTATTTTTTCTTTGGCACTTCCAGACATATTTCAGTTGGTAAGTTGAGCAGTATACTATTGTACATTTGGGTGATGATATTTCTTCCAAGTATCTAAGTAACCTCACACTGAGGTCTGACAATATAGCTTGGCATACCCTCCAACATTTCATAGATGAAAACCAGGATATGTGTAACCAAGCAATATCAGAGTGTGGCCAAGATGGCAAAAGTTCTCAGTGAGGAAGAACACACAAGCAGGGGAGGCTGCCTCAGCTTGCTCTTGCCTGAACCTACTGGGAAGAGCAAGATTCTGCCCACTCCTCTCCTCACCTCCTCCTCATCTATCTATCAAACTACTTTTGCTCTTTGAAATCAATTTGCAGCAACTGAAGTAAGCTGAGGACAAAAGGGGCAAAGTGAGAGGAGGAGAGAGAAACTGGGATTTGGAAGATCAACAAGTCGGACAATCGAGAATTAATCAGGGTTGTCTCTGCCAAATCAGGACAGTTGAAGAAGAACTGTTGCACCTATGCATTCTTTACAAGGAAGTAAACCATGGGTTGTACTCCCTTATGAGGGGTGTATGTGCATGTGGAAATTTTAATGCACTACAGTTGTCCCTCTCTATCCACAGATTTGGTATCCACGGATTTAAGTATTCACGGCTTGAAAATATTATTTAAAAAATAATAATCCAAAAAGCAAACCTTGATTTTGCCATTTTATATTAGGGACACCATTTTGTTGTGCCATTGCATATAATGGGACTTGAATATTCACAGATTTGGTATCCACGGAGGGTCCTGGAACCAAACCAGAGCGAATATGAAGGGACAACTGTATATGCAAGTATGTCTACATAGATATATAACTGTATGTACTAGACCAGTGGCTCTTAACCTTTAATTTACCAGGGATCCCCTTTAAATTTATTTTGTTGCCGTGGACCCCCAAGACTTAAGATGTAAAACAATAATAATAATAATAACAACAACAATACCTGATGACAATGATGATGAAAATACAATTACATCATCTATTAAACCATCCCTCAGAGGCACTGGAGAAGGAGGGAAGGTTTGTCTCCTGTTCCTTCCTGCAAATCTGTGCCTGGAGTGGATTGAATGGCAATGTGCAGGCCAAGCCAGGCAGCCAGCCTTTGCCTTGGCTCCTGTCATGTGGCCACTCCACTGCAGGTGAGAGGGGGCTAAGCAGACTTCAGGCCTTCACAGACCCCCTGTGAGGACACTGCAGACCCCTGGGGGTCCCTGGACAACAGGTTAAGAACCACTATACTAAACTTTCAGTGTATTTACCACCCTGTAAGGGCCTATTCATGCATGGCTCCCATGATATATATATATATATATATATATATATATATATATATATATATTAGCTTCAGAGTTAGCAAACATTTCCTTTTTTTGAACTACAGATCCCAGAATTCCCATGGCAGCATGGCCACAAATAAAGAATAAATGGATTGTCTGTTCAGACCTAGTTTCATAAAGGTTCCTTAAGTGATGGGGTCATGGTGAACTGACTCTAATTCTACTTGTTAGAAAATATTTCCCAAGCTGCTGAAACACCCCCAGTGCTTTCCTGGGCAATAGTTTTAATCTTTCCAATAAAATGAAATGGACAAGGGGCACCTAGAGTAATATGTTTCAGTACTGAATGTTCCTGATCATATCTAACTGGCTGGAACATTGCCCTATTCCTATTCCATTACAATTGTACTCCATTCCATTTCTCCCTTGTCCTAGGCTGCTGCCACACTGCAGGAATAATGCAGTTTGACACCTCTTTAACTACCATGGTTCCATCCAATGGAATCCTGGGTTTTGTAGTTTGTCGTGGCATCAGAGCTCTCTGACAGAGAAGGTTAAATATCTCACAAAACTACAAATCCCAGAATTCCATAGTATTGAGCCATTGCAGTTAAAACAGTGTCAAACTACATTATTTCTGCAGTGTGGCAGCAGTACTAGTTTTCCTTATCCTTCCTCTTCCAATGATCTGTCAGCACTGGAAGGCCACTAGGCTTGCTCAGTTTTCATTAGGTTATTTCCCTCATGAGGTTTCAATCTTACTTGTTTTCCAATAAGAAAACCTTGAGTTTCCCTGTGTAAATTAATACCTGTCAGTTCTGTGGGGTGTTGTCATTTTGGGGCTTACTGCATGAGGGAAGGAAGCAGCAGTGCACCCTGACAGTAGTGGCACCTACCTTGCCTTATCATACAATGTTGGTGTGTTTCAGCTGTTCTCCCATTCTGTACCTGTGGGAGACAGTGGAAGTCTTTTAGCTAACTGGAAAAATCCATTAGCAAAAAGACCCACCTTTACCACTGTCTTCCACAGGGTCAGAATAGGAGAACAGCTGAAACATGCCAACAGCGTCCAATAAGGCATAGCAGGACACACTATTCTCGGGCATCACTTCCACTTCCCTTCCCTTGTGCAATAAGCCCTAATTCTAAGCAAGGTCGGCTCTGGTTAGTACTTGGATGAGAACAAATACCAGGCTCTGTAGGCTATATTTCAGAGAAAAGGGCTGGGAAAACCTTCTCTGAGTTATCCTTGCCTAAGAAAACCCTATGTAGTTCACAGGGTCACCATAATTCAACAGGCTACTTGAAGGCACATACACACACACATAGATTACTTTTTAGGGTTAGGGTAAATCAGTGTCAGGATAAAAAGAATTGCATGATTTTCAATGCTTGAAATACACCTTAGTGAAAGATCCAATAGATGGGGGTGGGGGGAATCAAACTTTAACTTCTTTGCTCTTTCACATTTAAGCATTCATGCTACACTTCTGTTGATAGACTCTTCTAAGCTGATCAATAATGTTTTTTCATTTGACACTTATGTCACGCAGGTCCTTTCCCTGTCCTGAGCTTGATGGTAGGAGAAGCAGTTTTAAGGGTAGTCCCAGATACACCTGATAACAACAGCACACTAACAAACAGTTCATTGATTGATCAGAAAAGAGTCATGGTGGCAGCATCTGTCACTGTGCTTGCCGGCATCATTCAGGTGGGTATTTATTACCAAAACAATACCTTGAACAATGAGTGGGGGAAACGTAGCCCTCCAGGGATTCTCTGATATATCTCTTCATCAGACCATGGGCCCATCTACACAAGGGGGAAAAATCCAAAGTACCTTGTAGTATTGGCATCTCACAGCACCAGCAACATGTCTAAATGGTTTTTCTGGCCTCATAAGCCCCCATAAGCCTCATATTCCTGATGGCGGCTGCAAGTGATTTACTCACGTTAGTTCTTCACTGCTGCCATTTTTAAAAAGTTGTCCCAAGGTGCACTGGTGTGATAGAGCAATTTTCTAATTTTATAGGAAAACAAAACAGAAAATATTCCCTTGTGTTCACTAAGGCAAAAATCCAACATGGTGGTAGTGGGCACTTGCCCTACTAGTAAGCCCCATCCTCACTCCGCTGTTGCCCCCCCAATCAGCTTTGTGCTTTCCTTCAAATTTCCTGTCATTCGATAGTCCAACTGAGCAGGAATACACACCCCTCTCACAATTTTTGAAAAAGTCCGGGAAAATCTGCAAAGGCTTTTACCATGTTGTTTTGCCATTTTGGGCCCCGCTTCTTCCGGATAGTGTAGATTGGCGCTGGATCCCATTTAGATAGGTAGGATCCCCAGACAATTCCGTGAGGGGTATTTTCACCATTTAGACAGGCCCCATGAGACCACTCATAAAACTACTCCACTTTGTTCTGTAAACAGAAAGCAAGAACATCGCAGAAAAGGGCCGGCAGAGCAAGTAGCTCTAAGGTGACTTCAGCTCTAAGTCTGATGTTAGTAAAACTTGTACTGTAATATGCGACACAGTAGGTGTGTTCATCCCAATAAAATAACCAAGGGCTTGTCAACATAACGAAAATACTCCTCATAGAATTTGAGGAGAATACCTTTTGTCCCAATAGGATCCCGCATCATTTCGCTGTATTTGGGAGGAGGGGGGCAAAAACTCCAAATACTCCACAGGAAAAGCCTTAGCAGCTTTTCCTTGATTTTTACAAAAAAAACTTTAAAGAAAATGTGCATTCCCACTTGTTGGGACAACCAATTTGCTTTGCTGTACATTCCCAATAAGAGCGTAAGTGGAAAGCAGATCGGTCAGATGTGCGCAGGGGGCAGAGTTTGCTGGCAAGGCAAGTGCCCAGAATTGTCATGTTGGATTTTCACCGTAGCAATCATGCACTGAGATAATGAAACAGCCTCCCCCTACTTTTTTCTGTTTATTTATGTGGAAGATCTCACTTCCACATCTTGGATTTGCTTTTCTAAAAAAATAATAATACTGTTTGGCAGTGGCAACTGGCAACAATAAAAATGTGAGTACAGTAATTCACTTGCGCCCACCAGCTTGATTTTCAGACATGCTTGTTTGAACAACAAATGTGTATGGCTTCGCATGCCTGTGGTCTTGAAAAAAAAAGTGGAGACAAATAAAAGCTGCTGCAAACTGGAGTTAATGTGCATCAATCCACATTTTATTGCCTTGTATAGATGAGCCCAAAGCTACCCATTGTGGCTTCTCTGTACCTTACTTGGATTAGTTCAGATACACAGAATCAAGAGGCTGTCAATGGCAAAACTGAGGCAACAATTGGGTAAAGAGCCAATGGACTGATGTAGTTAAAGGCACAAGCAATGAATCAGGAAATCCCAGGTTAGAATTTCAGCTCAGCAATGAACACATTGGGTAGCCTTATCTCTCAATCTCATCCCAACGTCATTGGATTTACAGGACAAAAAAAACCTGGCCTGCCTTACAAAGCTGCTGAAAAATAGGTGTAGAGGACTTTTGGACTTCCAAAGACTGTATACAGTCTAGAAATGCCAGCTAATATGGCCAGTAGGAAGAAGGCGAATGGTTCCCAGACCCTGCTGTACAACCCAATATCTCTTCCAAACAGAAAGAATAATTTAAATTCTCCCCACACTATGGACTTTATCAGAAGCATGAAAAAAGCATCATAAGGACACGACGAGAACACAAACAAGCAAAATTATCAGACAACATCATAGTTCAGCCATTCTGGGGGCGTGAGTAAGGCATCACTTTTTATTGACAGTTTAACCCATCGATGAAAAAGTGATGCCTCATCCAAGCCAGCGCTACGCCCCAAGAATGGCTGAGGATGTGACTATCTGATAATGTCACCCTTTATGTTCTCTTCCCATCCTTATGACATGATTTGAGATACAGTTTTGTGCTGCATCTTGCTGCATCTGATAAAGTTCTATATCACGCAACTGAATTCAGCATAGACAAGTCAGTCTTAGCATATGCCCAGTGACAATGCATGAGCATTCATTAGCTGTATGCATTTGGGCAACATATTGAGCAAGCATATTTACATATTACAGATTTGTTTCCTCCTCAGGGAAGTAATTTTTCAGCAGTGCTTTTATGGATGTGGTAATGTCTAACTCCAGCCCATATGAGGTAACCTGAGAGCTGGTATGTGGTTCAGCAAATAAGTATGTGGATGTTAAGTATTATTATTAGGGGTCGAGCATGGTCTCAATTTCTTTTCTGTTCTGTTCTCATATTGAGCTGCTCATTCACTGAGAATCACAGATCAGCACCTCCTGGTTGTTCTGTTGCCTGCACATCTAGTACCCTCCAGGGAGAGGATTTTTTTGGCACTCTCTCTTGGAATTCTTCCCCCCTCTCTCAATAGTGATAGTGTTTGGTTCCTGTTTAAAACCCATCTGGTTGGCAAAGCATTTGCTGAGTTTAATTAATACTTAGCTTAGTGAGCCTTTTTCTTTTGGTTTTACTGTGGCTTTTGTATTAAATATGTACATACATCCAAAATACAATTTGTTTATTTGTGTTCCAGCTGCTGTTGGGTGTCCTACGGATTGGTTTCATCGTTATTTATTTATCTCAGTCATTAATAAGTGGATTCACTACAGCTGCAGCTATCCATGTGGTAATGTCTCAGTTGAAATTCATATTTCAGCTGCCAGTTCCTGGATACAATACACCACTGGGAATTATATGGGTAAGTATTTCAAATGAGTATGTGATTATATTTCAGAGAACCCCTCTGGTTATTTTGAGGTATTAAACAAGTAACGACAAGAAATGTGCATACAAAAGTGCTGTTTGTCTCTGTTCTATGAAAGCCATAATTTTTTTAGCTTTCCCAGCTAAAAGTCTTTTAATAAATAGATTACATCCTATATTCTTCTAAGAATCTCCACACAACATACATTCTTCAGCCCAGATACACAAACTTCAACCAAGGTTATGTGTGTAACTGGCTGAAGGTTACACATTAAGTTTCAGGGCCAAGTCAGGATTTGAATCTATGCTTCCTTAGTCCTTGTCAGACATTCTAACCACTCATACCATGTTGGGTCTGGTTCTTATATGGCTAAAACTACTAGTCTATGCCAGGGCTTCTTAAATGTTTTCCACTCATGACTCCTTTTCACCTGAGAAATTTTTACACGACCCCAAGTATATAGAATCATAGAATTATAGAGTTGGAAGAGACCGCAAGAGCCATCCAGTCCAACCCCCTGCCATGCAGGAAATCACGATCAAAGCATCCCAAACAGATGGCAATCCAGCCTCTGTTTAAAGACCTCTAAGGAAGGAGACCCTACCACACTCCAAGGGAGTGGTTTCCACTGCTGAACAGCTCTTACTGTCAGAAAGTTCCTCCTAATGTTGAGGTGGAATCTCTGTTCCTGGAGCTTGCATCCATTGCTCTGTGTTCCAGTCTCTGAAGCAGCAGAAAACAAGCCTGCTCCATCCTCAACGTGACACCCCTTCAAATACTTAAACAAGGCTATCATATCGCCTCTTCACCGTCTTTTTTTCCAGGCTAAACATAACCAACTCCCTAAGTCTCTCCTTATAAGGCATGGTTTCCAGACCTTTCACCATTTTAGTTGCCCTTCTCTGGGCATGCTCCAATTTGTCAATATCCTTTTTGAATTGTGGTGCCCAGAACTGGACACATATAGGTATACAAAATAGGTTTTACATATATGCCAAATTTTTCCCGACCCCCACATTCAATTATGCAACCCCATGTGGGTTGCAAACCACAGTTTAAGAAGCTTTGGTCTATGCCACAGACTTGAAATGAGATGTCTAAATGTTACGTATATTATTGTTATCCTTTGTGACATGATGTTTCTTTTTTCATTCTATAACAGACACTTAGAGATGTATTTAGTCAGATAACCGACACAAACGTTGCAGATCTCGTCACATCACTTATAATTTTGGTCATCGTATTTGTGGTCAAAGAACTAAATGAACGTTATAAAGCCAAGCTCCCAGCACCTATTCCCATCGAACTCATTGTGGTAAAGATTTTTGTTTCTTTTTAAAAATGGTTACAGAGTAGATAATGGTTTTAAACACACACACTCAATTTGTTTTATGTATTGTACACAGACAGTTTGGTTTTTTGGCCAATTTAAGACAAACAAAACTATTAGAGACTAAAAGTTTAATATCTCATACTCAGAGTTAACTCATGGGACTGTATCAAATTCTCTTGTCAGGATGTCCAACTCATCTAAAATGATATCACAATGGAGTTAACAAGGGAGAATCCCAAAATAGGCTGTTATTGATATGCTCTCTGCCCAAATGAAGTCAAATTGTTCCTATTGGACTGGATTACAATGGAAAATTAGACTTTTTCATTTTAATATGTCAAAGATAAAATGGGGTGGTTTGGTCATTTTATGTGCAATTACACCATCTTAAATATTAATAGCTAACATTTGATATTAATAGCTAATGTTTGAAGATATGTTTGATGAGAAAAAGGCAAGCATAATAAGAAATGGTCAGCAATCTGAAAACAAATAATAAGTCTACTTGTACTACAGTCGTCCCTTCACATTCGCGGGGGTTACGTTCCACGGACCCCCGCAAATGTGAAAAATCCGCGAATACTGTTTGCCCCCCTCCCCTGCCATAGCGACCATGGGGTCTCCGGAGGCCCCATAGTCGCTTTCCCCCACCTCCCCAGGGCCTTCGCGGGGCCTCTGGAGGGTCTCTGGAGGCCCCGTGGAGGCCTTCCCAGCCCTCCCCAATCCACCCCCAGCGCCTTCGCGGAGGCCTTCCTGGCCCTCCCCAATCCACCCCCAGGGCCTTCGCGGAGGCCTTCCCAGCCCTCCCCACTTCCCCCAGGGCCTTCGCGGGGCCTCCGGAGGGTCTCCGGAGGCCCCGCGGAGGCCTTCCCAGCCCTCCCCAATCCACCCCCGGGGCCTCCGGCGGGTCTCCAGAGGCCCCGCGGAGGCCTTCCCTGCCCTTCCCACTCCCCCCCCAGGGCCTTCGTGGGGCCTCCGGAGGGTCTCCGGAGGCCCCGCGGAGGCCTTCCCAGCCCTCCCCACTCCCCCCCAGGGCCTTCGCACGGCCTCCGGAGGGTCTCCGGAGGCCCCGCGGAGGCCTTCCCAGCCCTCCCCACTCCCCACCCAGGGCCTTCGTGGGGCCTCCGGAGGGTCTCCGGAGGCCCCGCGGAGGCCTTCCCGGCCCTCCCCTATCCACCCCCAGGGCCTTCGCGGGGCCTCCAGAGGGTCTCCGGAGGCCCCGCGGAGGACTTCCCAGCCCTCCCCACTCCCCCCCAGGGCCTTCGCAGGGCCTCCGGAGGGTCTCCGGAGGCCCCGCGGAGGCCTTCCCGGCCCTCCCCTATCCACCCCCAGGGCTTTCACGGGGCCTCCGGAGGCCCCGTGTCGCGGTTTTGGGGGGGGGCTCCCAAAACCGCGAATACTCGAAACCGCGAATGTCGAGTTCGCGAATGTGGAGGGACAACAGTACTAACAAGGCAGGGGAGAATAATGAAAATCACTTCACTGAAATCTTATGTATGCTTTTGTGCTTCTTCCCAGACAGTCATAGCAGCTGGGCTATCCTATGCCTTCAATTTCAAAGAAAAATTTAAGGTAGCCATTGTTGGAAACCTAGAGAAGGGGTAAGTTATACACACTTACAGTTTTCAGGCTGCATCTTTTGGACACATTAATTTCCATTATATATCAAAGTTGTGAGAGGAATGTTTTGTTGTACTGTTTGAAATTTTGGGAATGTTTGAAATTTGGAAAGGTTACCAGAGGATTGTTGAAATACCTGTAATATCTGTAAACTGGCCAAATGTGAGAAATGGACGGCTGTGATGGCCATGCCCAGAGCAAATATATATATTCCTTTGGTACTTTTAAAAATATGGTCATGAAGCAGTTCCATTCCAATTGCCATAACCTGAAAATAGATATTGTGAAATTAATACATGTGGAAGGGGCCTTAATTAAAAAAAAATCTTTTAAGAGGAGTACATGCAGTAATAGCATTGGGGTGGGAAAATAAACAATGTTGGCATAAAAACAATTGGGCACATTATATAGCAGAATATATCTTATTTGATTTTTTAAGGGAGAAAAAAAAGTTGTAATATTTTTTTAAAAAAAGAAAATATAATGGACAAGTAAAGGAAATGGCCTGGTGGGATAGGTAAGGCTTTTGGATTGAGAAAGTTAAAGGTGAAAAGGGGTACAAAGAAGTAAGAGAAGCTGTTAATAAGATGTTCCACATTATAGGTAATGGATATTAAAATATTTTTTACAGCCACAGGTGAGATTTGAGGCAGGGGAAGAAATACTTTTGTTATAATATAAAGATATATTTGCAATGATTTATTATATATGTTGTATACTATTAATGAGTAAAAATTAATAAATAAAGCAAAAAATGTGGAAGGGGCCTTCTACCTCCATTACCCTCTATCATCACATAGAGAGGTAGTCACACAACTTAGTGTTTTATCAAGGCCATGCTCATCAAAATATCTCAGCCCCCAGTAAATGCAGGTGCAAGGCAACTATCTACCCAAGCCTTTAACTAAATGTAAATTTTGTCTCTACTATCCAGCATTACACATTGCAGTCAATCACACCATTGCTGGCCTGTCAGCAATGGCCTAAATCCCGCATTTCACTAGCAGTGGAAGTGTCTGCTAGCTCAGTTCCACTGGGTTTTCCACAGTTCTGCATACAGTAGTACATACATGTGACAGTGGACCACGCTATGCTACAGGACAAGATATTTTGAACCAAATCTTTATGTAACTCTCATTGTCCATACCTGCAAAATAATTCCAGTGCAAGTTTATGTGTGTGCATATTAATATGTTAGAACAGGGAGGAAAGCAAAGACACTCACTACTTTAGTTGCACAAGGAAAAAAAATCACACCAGATTCCTCTGCTGTTCAAAACCTAAAATAAGACTTCTAGGAGTGCAATGATATTTCCACTAGCAGAATGATACTCTTAGATTTTTGCCATTGTATTCCACATTTGAGCCTAAATAACCTAAAGGCCCCAGATCCTTCCTGATCTTGGAAGCTAAACAGGGTCAGCCCAGGTTATTATTTGGATGGGAGGCTCCCAATGAATAGTGCAGTACCTATATTTTAGAGAAAAGAGCTAGCAAAACCACCTCTGACTATTCCTTGCCAAAGAAAACCCCACAACAGGCACATACATATACATTCTGTATTCATTTTAAATACTGTAATATGAGAACTGGTAGCAGGAAATTACCTGTCTCTTGGCATGGTGAAAAAATTGCATGCACACATGTAACCCACTTGTTTTTAAAGCCCTTCTCTTACTGCCATTTCACTTTTAGGTTCCAGGCTCCTGTTTCACCAGATATAAGTATCCTCGAAAGCTGTGTGGGTGATGGTTTCTCCATTGCCATTGTGGGCTTTGCTGTAGCCTTTTCAGTGGCTAAAGTATATTCCATCAAGCACGATTACTGCATTGATGCCAATCAGGTAATCAACCATATATATATATATATATATATATATATATATACACACACACACTATGCACACACACACATGCCAGTGAAAGAAATGTTTTGTTTGATTGGTTATAAAGTTGTTTTGATTGTTTTTAAAGGAATTAATTGCTTTTGGAATAAGCAATATTGTTGGTGGTTCATTCAAAGGATTTGCTGCAAGCACTTCACTTTCAAGGTCTGGTGTACAGGAGAGCACAGGAGGCAAAACACAGGTAATTACATAGCCAAGACTTCCCTAATAATGGAACACGAGAAGAACGTATTCTAGGATAACAATTTCCAATGGCCTTCTTTCCCATTCAGATTGCTGGACTCCTCTCAGCCATTATTGTCATGGTTGTCATCCTTGCCATTGGTCATCTCTTGGAACCATTGCAGAAGGTAACAGATTTTCTTCATAATAGTAGTCTCTCTCTTCTTCAACAAGGATTTCATGCTTTCCTATAATGATGGGAAACTGTATTATATTCAGTAGAAACAGATGCCACAAAGGATTGCCAAGTATTTCCCCAATTTACATGCAAAAAGGGACGCACAAAATGCAGCTTTATTGTTCTACCTGCAGGGCTGATGAAAAATATAGAAGACTAGCATCAAGATAATTATGCAGAGGGGTGGCTGTTTAGAACAGGGTGGGCAACATGTGGCCCATCACATATTGTTGGGCTGAAATTCCCACCAGTCCTACCCATTATAAGGTCAAGGAGTATGGGAACTGCAGTCTGACAACATCTGAAGGGCACAAATTGCCTACTTTAGAAAGGGATACCAGCCAGATATTACCACACTGCTGCTTGTTTTAGCATTCCAGTTTAAGAGGCTGGATCAATCCTTTTTGTAGCCGCAACCCTACATTTGCCTTAGCAGGCATTGATATCCACCTGGAGTTGTGAAACAGTTACATTGTCTTGTAGCACAATTCTAAACGAAAATTAAAATTATTGTCTGTGGCTTACCATACATACCCTGGCATTCTGTTGGTAACATGCACAAACATAAGTCCACCTTATACCTAGGTAGGTCCTTTTTTGGGTTCTTGTAGAGACTGGTATTCTCTTCTACCCCCTGCACTGACCAAAGGCCACACCACCCTCAAGATTCATGGTTTTGTTGCCATAGCTCCCCTGAATGGCCATTCCATGGTTGGTGGAGAGTGTGGGAGACTGGAGAGGCACCATGCCCCATAGCCAGATAAAGACAGATGACATCATCTTCCAAGACCTCAGCAAAAGATGTCATCAGCAGGAGATTCCACTGGTCTGTGTCAGACAGTTCTCCAATCCCTCCCATTATCCACTAGCCACAGAATGGTCATTCAGCAGGGCTACCACATCTGAACCTTGAGTCTTAGGGGTGCCAAGTGGGGAGCCATAGCTGAGTGTAGAATACTCAGTGGAGTGCCATATTGGGAGAAAGGTGGGATATAAATTAATTAAATGAATGAATGAATGAATGGATAGATACACTTATGGGGTACCCTGGGCAAGGCATGATCTTTGCCATAAATATCTAGCTTAATGTAGTACCACATCTATATATGTACAAAGAAGTCTGTAAGATGTAGGGATGGATTTTGGATTCTACAGACTAAAAATAATAATAATTACATGCATGTTAGCTCAGAACTGGCCATAAATTCATCCTCTGCTAGGTTTAATTTATAGCAAAATAACAACAAAAATGTACAAAATGCAAAAAACACAAATGTAATAGATTTGTTGGTACAATTTTTGTTCCAGCCATTTGTCTGTAAACAAACAGGGTGGGGGGGAACTATACATGATAGCTGATTTTAAATACCAGGACTTTGGCCTAAATCGTTTAGAATCGACCCATTGAATCAATGGCATTTGCATGACTTACCCCATTAATTTTTGGGGGCTGCTGCTACACTGTAGAAATAATGTAGTTTGACACTGCTTTAACTGCCATGGTTCAATGGTATGGAGTTCTGGGAACTGAAGTTTTGTGAGAAATTTAGCCTTCTCTGTCAGAGAGCTCTGGTGCCACAACTACAAAACCCAGTATTCCGTAGGATGGAGCCATGATAGTTAAAGTGGTGTCAAGCTGCATTATTTCTGCAGTGTGGCAGCAGCCTGGGTCTAATTTAGTTGGGACTAAAGATTGTACTTAGGATATTGTTTGCAACTCTTCAAGTGACAATGGTGTAAAATGCCAGCCTTGTAGGTCTATTTCTGTGTGAATTCTGCAACAAAACATGATTTTGGCTAAAACATGATACATGACTAAAATGGCTCATCTATCTGGCTGATGGGTAAGGAAGAAAAAAAAGAACTCAGAGTGGCTTCCAACAATAAAATGACCAGCCAAAGTAAAAAAGGCATAGATCAACACTACATAAAACATTTTTTTTAAAAAAGCAATTAATAGAACAAGCCTAGAAAAGAAAAACAGCCGTTCAAAAAGAAACTTCTTCACTGTTAAGACAAAGGAAGAGTACAGCAGTAATAACAACCAACAAAAGGAAATAGGAAATATTCAGCCAAACCATTTTTTAACCAAATTTGAATAAAATATGGGAAAACAGAACAACATCAAAACTTTATAGAGCTCACTTCAAGATAACTATCATCGAACAGTAATAATTTTTAAAATGTTGGCCGAGATTGTACATTGCATTTGTAACTATGTAAACATGTACATAAACCAGGTAACCAAGTTAGAAATGACCTAGAGTAGTGTTCCTCAAACTTTGGTCCTCCAAGTGTTCTGGACTTTGGCTCCCTGAATCACTGACCACTGGCAAAGTTGCCTGGGACTTCTGGGAGTAGAAGTCCAAAACACTTGGAACACCAAAGTTTGAAGACCACTGACCTAAAGAATTCCTAGAAACCATCTTAAACTCAAAGGCGTCACTCCAAGTGACAGAGGTCTGCAGCATGGGTAAGTGAGTTGCTTCAGGATGACACGGCTAGTCCCCATCTGCCTCTGAGCCACAGTGCAATCACCAGAAGCTTCTGCTCATCCCACCATGGCTCGGGGGTGGGAGGGGGCTAAGCTGTGTCTTCCTAGAGCACCCCCCTTGACTGTGCATAGACCTCCATTCCAGAAGTGGTTCCCTTGAGTTTAAGGTAGGTTCTGGGGGCTATTTATAATCATGACAGTAGTACCATAATCATGAATATGTAGCATATGTGAATATGGAGTAGAATTCAAAGACATAGCTGTGTTAGTCTGGAATATCAGTAATATAAGGGATCTTATAGTACCTTTGTGACTAACTGAGAGAAAGAAGTTGTAGCATAAGCTCTACGCATCTGAGGAAGTAGACCAAGTCTAAGAAAGCTTATGCTACAACTTCTTTCTCCCAGTTAGTCTCAAAGGTGCAACAAGATCCTCTTGCTTACTGAATATGGAATAGTTATGGATCCATAACCCTAATTGCAATGCAGGATGCGAGCCATATCTTTTAATGATTCTCAAAAATCTGTTAACGAATGCAGCAGGAGCTTTCTTCTGCCTAATGGTAGGGATGGTCTCCACTGATGATTGCTTGAATCACAATACAAACTTTGGTAGAGCATTGTACCCTTTGTACACAATAATTTCTGTGTATGAGATCCTTGTTGTTGTTCTTGTGTGCTTTCAAGCCTCCAATCCCCAAATAAAAACAATTCTGAAATATGCTGGACCTGCTTAATATTTGCTGAACTCAACATGCAGCTGCAATGTTCTTTCCTAAGACCGGGATAGCCTGGATTCATTGATATTAGCATGATGGCTATATATCATATCACAGTATACGCATTATATACAAGGAGGGTTGACACTAATGTCTCATAGCAGGAGGGTACCCCAGGATACACATCCATCTTTCTATTATTTAAGTATTAATTCCTCTTTTTTTAAAAAAGTGTTTTATGTATTATGTGTTTTTCCCCCACCACCACCAGTCAGTCCTTGCAGCTCTGGCTCTTGGCAATTTAAAAGGAATGCTGATGCAGTTCAAAGAGATAGGAGTGTTGTGGAAAAAGGACAAGTATGACTGTGTAAGTACCTAATGGTCTAACATGAAGCCCTCTTGCAATTTCATTTAGTGTTGGTCTAAAGTGCATCCAACTGTGTATTGTAAAATATGATTTTACCAATCAATATCAGCGCATTAGTGAATTCTGCCTGACCCGCATAAAAACCAGTCCTGAAGCAGAGACTTGTTTTCATAATCTTTAGCTACTTTGTAGTGGGGGTGATAATGGTTGTTTCATAAAATATCATGCAATATTGTGCTTATCCAATTGTACTTCAATATGCACTCACAGTTGCGTATTTCTACAATAATCATTTTTAAAGGGCTGTCTATAACAAAACCAAACAAGATACACACACCTGCCCACAGCAAACCACACTCACAAAATGAAAGCATCTTTTGAAATCAAAGTGATACATAGACCAGTTGGGAAAGTTACCTTTTTTAAACTTTCCAGCATCTCCCTGCTAGCATAGCCATTAATAAGCACATAAATGAATAATAAGAGGAGTCTTAACATTCTTGGCATAAGGCAGATTCTTGTGTTCCTAAGTTTCTTATATCTCTAATCAAAGATCACTCTAGTCAAAGTCTACAGCCCAAACTTTGAGTGTTTTTCTCTCTCTGGTTAATAAGTTTTATGACTGAATTTATTTTCCATGAATCATTCCCAGAGCTTGGGAAAGTTATGGTGGGTGAGGAATTCTGAGTTATAGTCCAAGAAGTAACTTTCCAAACTCTCATCATTATTACTAACTTTAGCATAGATTCTATCCTCAACTCACCCTTTTACCATACTGATGGCATAGTGGTATTAGCAGTGAGGGCCAGGAATTCCTTGCCCCTCACATATTCTAATAAATAATGGAATGCATTCATGTTATCTGGTTGTTTGACATTTATTTTTATTTTTTTGTTTGTTTGTTTATTTGTCAGCTTGTCTGGGTTGTGACCTTCCTAGCTGCTATTTTACTGGGGTTGGATCTTGGATTAGCAGCTGGACTAGGATTTGAACTCCTGACTGTTATATTCCGTGCACAGTTGTGAGTAAATGTTTATACCATTTCTATCCAACTTGTCAGCTGAAACTCTTGCAACAGCCAAAGTTTAGAAAGTTACTTTTAAAAAGTATTTGTTACAGCAATAAACTAAGTAATTAACCAGGTAACTCATACAGCAGTAACATTAATTTGTTAACATTAAGGCTGGCATGCTGTTCAACAGTTATGGGGCTGTAAAATGGATTTACAATCTCCTAACTGTTGGGGATTTGTATTTATGGTCATGATGCCCAAAACTGATCTTGTCAGCTTGGCAATGCCCTGACCAAAGCATTCCCAAAGTGCTGCAGGCTGGGATGCTGGAAAATTATGTCTACAGTGCTCTCCTGGTCATGGGGCACCTTGGAAAAAGCAGTTTTGGCAGGACCTCAAGGGGTCTCTCCAGCTGTGTCTTCATGATGCGCCCCACAAGTGGGAGTGCTGTAGATATAATTTCCCAGTGCTCCAATCTCCAGCACCTTGGGAACTCTTTGGTTGCAGCATTGCTAGTCTAAAAAGGTAGGGATTTGAGGTGTGGCATCATCAGATCTAATTACAATAATGGAGCTCTGTCATCATAGTTACATAGATAATGCAGGATCCTTACAACACTTGCAATTTCAAAAAGTTACTATTTACTTCCCCTGTTTCTCAAATGTACCAAAAATAGCTACCTTGTATTACTTTTTAAAAAAATATCTGAATGCTGCAAGATGCTGGCCTATTGTACAAAAGAACTTTCTTCCCACCCTCCTTGTCATTGCCTCGAGACTAACAGCAGCATATGAGATAGCAACACAAGACATAATGTGAGCCAGCACTTGAACCATGTAATATTCCTCCTCCACCATTTAACGAGGTTTGCAGAAATGTATGGAATAAATAATAATTTTACTTAATAATTTTTAATAGTATTGTGTTTCATCTTGAACACTGCTCTGAGGAAGTATTTTTACTCTTACAAGAGGCAAACAGTATTTTAAACAAATAAACAAATAACAACAAGGAATATCTATTAGTTCACATTCATGAGCACTACAATAGCCATAAAACTGAGACTAAAACTTGAGAGCCTTCCCTAGAAACCATGATATCATTGCATCACCTAGTACTGTGCCTTCTTTCTACTGATAAACATCATGACTTAATGCCTCATGATTGGTGTGGCCTAATACATTTTTCTGTCTGAGGCAAATGATGAGTGCTTCCCTTTCCATTGTTCCATATACAGAACAGGACCAGAATGATAGTGGGCCTTTATTGGCCACTGGTGATGGGACAACATTTTCCACACCTTAGACGGTCCACCTGAGGATAACTGAGGGCAGACTATGGCCTAAATCCTGTGGTCAGTCCTGACTAAAGTAGACACATTCATTCAGTGGGACTTACCAACATGTTGACTCACCATTCAGCAAATGACTGAATAGATTTACTCTAGGTGGAACTAACCAACAAGTTTCTAACCTATGTGCAGCACCCACAGCTTGGTACTCCAACACCTTCCCGGCACAGCTGTCTCATATAGAGCCTGCCTACAGACTAAATAGACAATTACTGATTTGTGACTACAATTTCATCCACCCAATCTTCATTTAATAGGGCTTTGAATTATAATCATGTACGTGTAAATAAATTCTGTAAATTAAGCTTTTGAAGAAGCTACAGAAATAAGGCATGTCAGTATTAGAATTAATTTCTCATATTTAGAGTAAAACACACTAGACATGCCAGTAGAAAAAAAAACAAAAAACAAAAACTTTTCAGTCACTTATGGAAGAGAAGTTCCTGATTAAAGTAGCATCAGACCTTAGCTTGCATGGATATTGCTGCTTAGGTGTGAGAACCCTCCAGATGATTTGGGCTTTGGTCCCCATAATCACTTACCATTGATCATAAGATGACCATTGGATGAGTTTGATAGGAGTAGAAGTCCAAACTTTCAGATCATTTCCATTTAGAAGGCCAGAGTTTCCTCATTCCAGTTTTAGGACATTTTCAGACAGCGTTTTTTCATGACTACTGCAGGAGGAGCTTCCGGGAGAGGGACGGCGCTCTTGCGCAGCAGGGGGTCGTTTTCGGATGCTGCCGTCCCTCTCCCGAAATCATCCGTGACACTTCCATGAAGCTTCGGAAGCCGCAGAGCCATATTTTAATCACGGAGGTTGCCCGTGAATAAAATATGGTGCTGCGGCTTCCGAAGCTTCACGGAAGTGTCACGGATGATTTCGGGAGAGGGACGGCGGCACCCGAAAATGACCCCCTGCTGCGCCAGAGCGCTGTCCCTCTCCCGGAAGCTCCTCCCGCAGTAGTCACGAAAAAACGCTGTCTGAAAATGTCCGTAGTTGGCCAGCAGTTCCATAAATGAATAAGGGTGATCCCTGGATAAAAGGCCCTGTTCATGAACACTGGGCCCTTTCACAGTATACAATTATAGCACTATCATTCCATTTTAACTATCATGGTTCCATCCTATAGAATCCTGAGGTTTGCAGTTTGGTGAGGAACCAGAGCCCTCTGGCAGAGGAGTCTAAATACCACCCCACACTAAACTGCCAAACCCAGGATTCCATAGTATGTTGCCATGGCAGTTAAAGTGAAATCATAGGGCTATAATTGTGTAGTGTGAAAAGGCCCTCTCTTAGCCCATCTCAATGGACTGCTGAACAAATGATGGCAGCTGGGAGAAGGAATATCAAAAAGGCTGGGGAATAAGACTACAGCTTCAAGAATAAGGACTTTTTCAGACAGGACTTACCGCGCAAGAAGGCTCTGGAACAGTTACGACACCGTCACGTGGCAGGGGGTCCGTTTCGGATGACGCCGTTCTTCTCTCGGTGTCGTCCATGACTGTTCCAGGTATGATTGAAGGCAGCTGCACCATTTTTTACTCACTGACAACTTCCGTGAGTAAAAAATGGCACAGCTGCCTTCCATCATATCCGGAACAGTCACGGATAACGCTGAGAGAGGGACGGTGGCGTCCGAAACGGACCCCCTGCCGCACAACAGTGTCATAACTGTTCTGGAGTCTCCTTGTGCGGTAAGTCCTGTCTGAAAAAGTCCTAAGACTTTACAACCTGTTTCAGGCAGGACAAAAGTGCTAAAAGGAGAACAAACAAACAAAGCACAGGAAGGATGAAAGAGAGGAAAGGTCCCAGTTGGAAATAAGAGGTTTGCAATAGACACCAAATCTTATGGTTCTCCCCAGCCATTTTGGAAGATAGTTCCCACCATCCTCAACCAATTACAGGTTGAGTATCCCTTATCTGAAATGCTTAGGATCAGAAGAGTTTTGGATTTTTGATGTTTGGGGGGAATTTTGAATATCTGTATTTGTAGATACATACATAATGCAATGTCTTGGAGATGGGACTCAAATCTAAACACAAAATGTATTTGTGTTTCATTTACACCTTATACACATAGCCTTGAGGTAATTTTACACAATATTTTAATAATGTTGTGCATGCAACAAAGTTTGATACATTGAACCACCAAAAAGTAAAGGTATCACTCCCTTTGCCACCCATGTTGACAGTTTCAGATTTTGGCGTATCTTGGATTTTGAAATTCTGGATAAGGCATGCTCAGCCTGTTACTATATTTCTGGCTTTGAGGTCAGGAGCTATGACAGATATTATAACTAGTAAATATGTTTTTATTTATGAAGTAATATATAGTTACATAAAAAGCTTTACATATTAATCTCTATTACGGTAATTTTTTTAAAAAAAACAGTCTGCTCCAGACAGGGTAAATGTATTGGGCAGTTGTAGTAATTGTTGGTGTAATAGATTTTCCTTGGTTTTTTCTTTTCCGGGCTGTGAGGCCGTGTTCTGGAACAGTTTCTTTCTGACGTTTCGCCTGCATCTATGGCTGGCATCCTCAGAGAATGCTCACCCACATTCTCTGAGGATTCTCTGAAGATGCCAGCCACAGATGCAGGCGAAATGTCAGAAAGAAACTGTTTCAGAACACGGTCTCACAGCCCAGAAAATAACCAAGGAAAATCTATTGATGCCGGCCGTGAAAGCCTTTGACTTCACATATTGGTGAAATTCTTATTTGGGTTTTTTTTTTTTTAATATATATTTTCCAGTGACATTTCTGTTGTTTCAGACCAATTTCAGGCAATTCATTTCACCACCCTCTTATTACACTGTAATCCCACAGCATGTTAGAGCAACATGTTCCCTTATTTTCTCCTCCTTTAAAAATATATATTTAGAGTTACAGTGCTTCAGTGAAATAGCACTTTTGTGCTTTAATTTAAAAAATAAATCAGAGAGAAGATTTGCTCTTCAAACCATAGGACCACCTCAACAAACCATGCCCCAGGTTAAAAAACAACCAACCAACCTTTGGAAGTGCAGATCCAAGAAATCACTATACTGTATACATTTCCCCCAAATAATGGAATGAGTGACTGCAGAGGCAGCAACCAGCAGCAAAACCTAAGAAACTCTGGCTTCTTTAGACCAATCTGTAAGAGCTGTCTGATAAATAAACGTTTATAGTTCTGCAATTACCAGGATTTCCTGGGGCAAGAAAATTAATCTTAAACCAATTTAACAGTACATTCCTATGTAGGTTTTCTCTGCAAAAAAGGCTCCATTCTGCTCAACAGGACTTACTCCCAAATGATCATGTATAGGATTGTAGCTTAAGGTGCTAATCTTGATTTCACAATGATCCATATCCTTAATTAAAATGACAGTGAATTCCTATTCCCCTGTGTTAGTAAATTCAATTTTCCCATTATTGTTATTATTTTACAGTCCAAAATGCACGCTTCTGGCCAATGTTGGAAGAAAAGACATCTACCGAAACAGAAAAGATTACACAGATGTAAGAATATTAATTATACTAGCTGATATATGTGAACTGATCATGATAGGATGCATTAAAATAATAGGTAATATTTTGTGGCCTAGATATATGAGCCAGAAGGAGTGAAGATCTTCAGGTGTTCATCCCCAATCTTCTTTGCTAATATTGACTTTTTCAATGACAAACTGACGGCAGCTGTAAGTATTTCACTGATGATAATTCCGTAACAGAAATTATTTTTCATATAGGATATTATTTAAATGGTATACTGCCAGACAATAAATGTCTCCTCTCCAGTTTTAATTGCTATGTGACTTGTGTTTTTTTAAAATATGCTATTTTTACATGTTAAGTACAGTGGGGGGGGCGTTCTTTTGCTGGCATAAAAATTGATTTTTTTTATACCAGCAAAAGAACGCTTAAAGGGGCTCATCTGATAAAGTCCTATGAAAGTTTTCACTACTCCCTCTTTTCACTGTGAAAATTATGGTCAACAATAATTTTTCCGGAGCATTTGACCTTACAGTTTCTGGCCTCTAATACAAATAGTTATCTACTATTATTACTAGTATTAGTTATTAGAACTGTATTATATTTATTTAATACAACCTGTTTCCCAGTCTGGGACTTAAGGCAGGTCAGTTAAAAGAGACATAGCTAAAAATACATATACTAAATACAAAAGTTAAAATTATAATTAAATTATCCATAATATTAAAACATGTTTTAAAATATAACTATTAAAAACAATAAATAAACAAAATATGATAGACTGTACGGCAGAATTCTACAAGGCCCAGTCCCCTTGAGCATTCAGTCTTTGAAGGCCTTCTGAAATAAAACACCCTTAACTTGCTGGCGAAAAGATAGCAAGAAGGGTGCCAGTCTAACCTCTATCAGAAGGGAGTTCCAGAGCTTAGGGGCAGCCACTGAGAAGACCCTCTCCCATGTTCCCACCAGGTCTACCTGTGAGGGTGGTAGGACAGGGAGAAGGCCCTCCTCAGAGGATCTCAAAGCACTGGCAGGCTGAAATGGCAGAATACTGTCCTACTGTAGAGTAGGGATCACTGTGGGATCTTGTTGGGACAAAAGGTATTCCCTGTGAATTCTACGAGGAGTATTTTCACCGTCTAGACAGCACCTTAGTGAAGCATTGAGGCTCCTGAATGAGTTAGAGAGGAAAGTGTACCTATTCTACTTTCTGTATTTAAAAAACTGTTACAGTTTGGAAAAGGATTGTGGGCAGAACTGAAATTGTATGGAACACTAGAAAAAGCTTGGGTTAGATCCAGATTAAATTAGTCTCACTTTAGTCTGACCAAACAAAGCTTGACCAACTCAGTGAATCAGATCCAAGCTATGCCTAAATTCCTGATAGAAGTTAGTGAGCCAGTGTGACAGTGTGGAAATTCCAGAGAAAATCATATAATCCATGTTAATCTCTGCTTATTGTTCTCTTGTCATGGTGCTTGAGTTGTACTGGTACTTGGAAAATATGAATTTAACATTCAAAATATTGGCACTTCCTAGTATGAAATGCTGAACAATCATGTTACCCATGGGTATGCAACTGGCAAGTCAAAGAAAGTATATGACTTATGGGTAAAAGAGAAATACAGTTGCCCCTCCATATCCACAGATTTAAGTATTCATGGCTTGAAAATATGCTTAAAAAATAATAATCCAAAAAGCAAACCTTGATTTTGCCATCTTATATAAGGGGTACCATTTTGCTATGCCATTGCATATAATAGGACGTGAGTATTCATGGATTTTGGTACCCATGGGGGGTCCTGGAACCAAACCCCAGCAAATATGAAAGGACAACTGTAGCTTGATGCTGGCCATAGAGATTTGCACAACTATAGCACCTGTTTGTGCTTCCCTTTCCTTGGTACACCATGTTTCCCCACTACACCCAAGCCAGGAAACTGTGGTTATCAAGTTCAGAGAGACAAGCCATGGTTTTGGGGTCCTCACAGCTTCCAACCTGGATAATCATTGTTTCCCAATTCAGACAGAACAGGGGACCATGGTAAAATAACTCAGGAAGTCTTTAAACATAGTGCACTGAAAAAAGAAAAGAACAGGGCATTCAGGGGAAAGGCTCTTGTAAGAAAGAAAGAAAGAAAGAAAGAAAGAAAGAAAGAAAGAAAGAAAGAAAGAAAGAAAGAAAGGAAGGCAGACATTGGGCCTCAACTAGGCTGACCTGCAACATGGGTTCTACTACTTGCCATTTTACAAAGCTGTTTTAAAGATCGCTGAGAATGTACAGGGAGGGGGGAATTGCTCACTTAGAAAAAGTGCCACAAAAAAGCACTTAGCGGTAGCATTGCAGAATAAAGTCTTTTAAAAAGAATCTTTAAAAAGATTCTATACTTAGAATCTTTTTAAAAATCAAGATCCATATTACCTACTTGAAAAAATATTTAGGATTTACCAGTATGACGATGAAAAATAAGCTAGTATCTTCTATTTCATTTTTTAAAAAATCAGGTTGGTTTTAAACCACTGAGGGTACTGCGCAAGCGCAACAAAGCTTTGAGGAAAATCAGAAGGATGCTGAAGAAAGGAGAGCTTCAAGTGACACCTGTAAGTATATACCTGTCTTCAAAAGAAAGGGTGAAGAATAAGGGCCAAATAACTGTTTATGTATGTCAGGGGGGAAAGTGCATAGGAGCCAGAGACCAATTTTCTCCCAGATCCCTTGCAGGCTGCACAGACACAAACACACACACAAATACCTCGATTCTCCTTAGTCCCTCTCAAAATGGTGACAGAAAGTGATGTCCCATCACTTAATGTCGCCATTTTGAGAGGGACTGCAAAGGAAAATGGAGGTATTTGGGGGAAGTATAGGGTGCTGGGGTGTTTGTGGAGATAGGGTATTTTCATGTTTTCACTCATTTGGAGGGAGCTTTCTGCATACTTTGGGGGGGGGGAGTGCCCAAAAGCCATGCTGACTTTTTTTAAGGAAGGCTGGGAGGCTTTGAGGGACTGATGGGGGGCTTTGGGAGGTATAAAAGTAGCATCTGGGGGCTGCACTTTGTCCATCCCTGATGTATGTCATCTTTCAGCAAAGTACAAAAGTTAAAAAACGCAAAACAAATAGTTTTATGGCCACATTCATAAAGATAAGATTTATAGCCCAACTGCGGAGAAAAGCAGAGTCTTTCAGTAAAGAGTTCAAACTTCCTGTCAAGTTTCAGTCAAAAAGGGGGCTAAAGCTTAGAGGTGACGAGTGGGAAAAGGTATTAAAACTGTTGCTACAATCGGAACAGAACTGGGATTATGTGAAATTCATCAAATGCACTCCATCTGTGGATGCTGGTTTTTTATGGTGTTCCTGCTCTGTGATGTTCAAGAAAATGTGCTAAGTGAAACTGTTCCTGCTACACAGACACACCCATACCACAACATGAAAGAATCACTGGATAAAAGAAAACAGAAGCCATCCTGCCCAAAAGAACTTTTTTGGGAACCAGAAAGTAGCGCTGTATACACAAAGCAATGACCCCCTGGGCAAGTAATTGGAGCCGAGTCAGCCCAGTCTCTTCCGTTGGAATGGAATCTGTTCTCCAGTCATATCTCCCCCCATAATCTTGAAATTATAGTTTTGCATTTGGATGCAAAGGAAAAAGGCAAAGAATCTCCTATCTACCATTGTGAGTTAATTCTGAGTCAAGAAGCTAGTGGTAAACAGTAAAGTTTTAAACATCTACTGTGTGATCTCCAATGACCTGTTTTCAGTAGAAGTGTAGCTTGAAAGGAAAGCCAACCCTCGCATGATGGATGGTTTTAAACCTGACCATATAAAGATTCTTATACATGTAGAAGTTATTGTGTCTAGATGCTCACAACAGAAAAATCCTCCTCCCTGCAAAGCACCATCTCTTGTGCCAATTTATGGCTGTGTGTACATACTGGATTTCCCACATCAAGCAACAGCCACACTGTTTGATTTTGAAGAGCACACCACAAAACTGTTTTCTGTTCACATCAGTTCTGAGGAAGATATGAAAAAGTGGCTTGTACACTTACTTGCAAGAATCTGAAGAACAGTTCTAAAAGTCATTTGTTTATTAATTTAATCAGAGCCAATGAAAAGAGTGGGAAACTGATGTTACTACTAACTTACATAAATGATACATACAGTATTTATAACAGCCTTTCTCAACCATTTTATCCTAGAGGAACCCTTGAAATAACTTTCAGGTCTCAGGGAACCCCTGCATAAACATTATTCTATATACTTCTATGGCTTCCCCCCACAATCACAATTTCTTGTGGAGCCCTAGGGCTCCAGGGAACCCTGATTGAGAAACACTGATTTAGAATAAGCAAACCTTATGTAGAAGAAATCCATCAGGCTCTCATCAAGTGACCTCATGCTGCATTTGTTCAGCAGTACCATTTTACTCTAAGATGGGAGTGGGCAACTATAGCAGGGGGCAATTTTCAGCGATTTGTCAGGCCACACCTTCAGCATTTCAGCCAAATTTGCTGACAATCAGTCCTGTGACTGACTGGAAGTCTTCCTCCATGTTTAACTTCCAGCTTTTTCATGTTTGTTTCCTTGTTGGTTTATTTGACCAAAAATGATGGTTGGGGAGAGCAGGGCTGTTAGTACTAGAAATGCTTTTTTTAAAAAATTACAGAGTCTGGAGACTTTGGAACATAGGGAGGGACTTGGAGGGCTGCAGAAAAGGGCTTAGAGCCTAAGGTGGCTCATGGGCTGCATTTTCTCCACACTTTCCACCAGAAAGAGCAAGTAACACTTCTCAGGGCATTTAGAAGCTATGCCATATATTATAATAAATGGACAGTTGAGATTATAAGAAGTTGAAAGCTTCTGGCCAGCTGGGAGATTAAGGGAGCTGTAGCTATACACATCTAACAGGTTCACCAGACTGGGGAAAGCTTCTATAAGCGAAACTAATTCAAAATGAAAACTCATGTTTTGGGGGTCCATGGGGTTGTCTAGACAAGAAGATACAATGCTGATTGCTGTGCATTAATGCAAATTTGCAGCAGCGTTCATTTGTCTCCACGGTCGTTTGGCAAAATTGATTGTATGTGAAGCTATCCACATTTGAAATGCACACACAGCCATGCCTACAAATCAAGATGGTATCCAAGTAAATTACAGCGTGTTATTATACTCCACACGTTGTTGCGCTGCACAGTATTTTTTTTAAAAAAACTGTAAATCAAAGATGTGCAAGTACGATATTCTGCTTAAAAAAGTTGTTTGGTCGCCTCAGCACCGCAAAAAAAGTACACGACCAATAACGCAAAACTCCAAAATGGCACTTTTGGCCACTTCCTTGCCGCAAGCCCACCCCCATGCACATTCAACCAATTTGCTCTCCACTTCCACCCTCACCAAGAATGTGCAGTATCCCAAATTGGATGTCCAGACATGCAACAATGACAAGCCTGCACATTATTCAAAAAACCTTGGGGGGAACCATGAAGGATTTTCCCATGCAGTAGACAGAGTTTGGGGGCCTCCTTCCGAATACCGCGAATCTTGTTTGCAGCATGTTGGGACAAAAGGTATTCTCCTCAAATTCTATGAGGAGTACTTTCATCATCTAGACAGCCCCCAGGAATAAAGGTGCCTATAGACCTTTTTCATACTTTCACAGCTAAACAATACAACTATTTCTCTTCAGTCTCCTTTCCCCATACAAGATACAAGTAAGTAGCTTACCTTGAATAGCAGAACTGATGGTCAAATACGTATCCTGTGCCACCTTCTCATTAATTGTTCTTTTAAATATTTTCTTTCTTCATACAGAAAGGTTTTCTTTGCACTGTTAATGCCGTAAATGATTCAGATGAAGAACTAGACAACAACCAAATTGAAGAACTGGATCAGCCTACAGATACCAAAGACTTGCCAATTCAGATAGACTGGAACTCCAGCCTTCCTCCCAACATCACAGTTCCAACAGTTGATATACACAGCCTCATTCTTGATTTTGCTGCAGTGTCATTTCTTGATGTTTCTGCAATGAGAGTTCTCAGAGAGGTAATTGTCTTCCATGCAATATCCAGCCAGTGGATGTAGAAGTGGAATAATTTTTATGCTGTTATATTTATATTTTTCACTCTTCCAAGCAGCTGAAGTCACCCTAATGTTCTACTCTTCAACCCTGTCTTGGGGTCCTTTAACAGTACATAGTTATAGCACTATGATTCTACTTTAATTGTCATGGCAACATCCAGTGGAATCCTGGGATTTGCAGTTTAGGGAAGAGTATTTAGAATTCTCAGCCAGAGAGTTCTAGTGCCTCTTCAAACCATAAACCCAAGAGTTTCATAGGATGTTGCCATGGCTGTTACAAGTGGAATTATGGTGCTATAATTGGGTAGTGTGAAAGGGCCCTTAGAAACTAGCATCTGTTTGAATCTGAAGAATTGTAACTGCTCTGAAGTGTGGCTGTGGAGGAATATATTTCTACCATAAACTTTTAAATAGCTATATCTGTAAACATGTTTAAGAGGAAGACTGATGTTCAACATTGCCATTTGTTCTTGCTAAGGATCTATAACAGTGCTAGCAGTTGTTGAGAGTCAATGTTCTAAGGGCCACATTTAGTGGAAATCTGCATAAATTCTGCTTTCAATTGGCCGTCTATCTATTCAACTATGATGAATGTACCAGGTTTATTTTACTACATGCATCCACATGGAAGAACAGCTTCCAGCCAAATGTACCATTATTCATTCCACATAATGTATTGTACATAAAAGGTCTCTGATCACCTACATAAGGCAGCACTTTAGGGTATCTATTATTCTCTGCTTAGAAAGTGACACTTTTCTTAATGTTTCCTGCATAACATTGTTAACCAATTGCTAAAGGCCATCCATTTCTCCTTTAACAGACTTTGAAAGAATTTATCCGGATCAATGTGGATGTGTATATCGTAGGAGCACACGGTAAGCTGATCAAGTTCCATTTATCATTTATGTAGTGCAGGATTGTCAAAATTTGCTTATTAGCCAATCTTTAAACTCCTAAAGAAACAAAATGCTAGGCCTGTAATCAAGTGAACAAACCTGAAAGAAAACATGAGCTCATCCATACTGGCCAAAAGCCTCATGAATTGATGGGAGTTGTAGGTGTACTTATTAGAATTTTTTAAAATATCCAAACAACATATTTCCTGTCCCATCCAGGACTATTTCTCATGAATTTCTGGGATTAGCCACAACTTTTTAAACCCAGGGCAGGAGGTGTCCCAGAAGTTTCTGATACAGGTAGGGGTAAATTCCCTCATCTATATCCATTGTCTCCATTCCTCCTGTGCTTCTTTTTAAAAAATATTTTTATTAAATAAGATACAACTACAAATCGTAAAGATAAAAAATACCACAAATACACAAATCATATAAGTGATTGTAAGTAATTATACCTACTAATTACATCTATTTCTACAAACTATCAAACTACAAACTATAAAAACAAACTACTCAACTAAATGTAAATTATTAAAAGCAGACTTCCTGCTTTCTTACCAGAGGTGTAAATACTAACTTAAAAAAAAAACTACCTCAAACTCTGATTAATTAACAAACCCTCCAACTCCTCCTGTATAAAATAAACTACAACCTGCAAGTGTTGTCTTCTCTCCGCTCTCCCTTAAAAATTGTAAAAAAAGGTTCCCGATCTGTCAAAAAGTTGTCTATTGACTTTTCTCTTAACAACATAGACCAGTGGTTCTTAACCTGTGGTCCATGGACCCCCAAGGGGCCATGATGTCTTCACAGGGGGTCCACAAAGGTTTGAGGGCTGCTTGGTTCACCTTCTCCCTGCAGTGGATTGGCCATATGACAGGGGCAAAGGCTGGCTGGATTGGCCTGAGCATTGCCATTCAATCTGCTCCAGCCACAAACTTGTAGGAAGAAGTGGGAGAAAAGTCTCCCCCCCCCCCCGGCAAGGTTTAGTGGATGGTGTAATTGTGATGATGATGATGATGTTATTTATTAGGGTTTAAAATCTTGAGTTAAGTCCTGTGGGTCTAAAGATATTTAAAATGGGCCCCTGATAAAGAAAAGTTTAAGAGCCACTGAGATAGACAAGTTTATCTATTTCTGCCATCTCAAACAACTTTACTATCCAATCTTCAATTGATGGAATCTCCAAATTCTTCTGCATCTGAGCAGTTCCTCCTGTACTTCTGAGTGATTCCACTGATGATGTCTTGAATAGGAGTGTGACCTTTGCTGGGAGATTTTCTTCTTACCTTCCTTCCATCATTACATTTCTGGTTACCAGTTTAAATTATTATTGTGCCAAAGTGGCATAGCTTTAACACTATGACTATAACAAAAAATTTATAAAGGAATTGTGCGAGACAGGAAATGTCAGTATTGGGGAAGGAGCATGGCAGCAGGCATTGAGTTCATGGAGGGGATGATGGAGAGGAAAGGAAACCCTACCCACACTATAGTTATCCACAGCTCAAGAAGGAAAAGAAGAGTGGACCTGGAGATTTAGGGCATGACTGCATGTAGGAATAAGCATTAGAAGGTGTGAAATCCAGAAACAGACTAGGCCAACATTCATATGAGCTATTGACCCACCTGGAGGAGCCCTCTGTTACCCCCCCCCCATTGTTTTCTGGACCTGAAAATATTATCTGTTTTGTTTTTCCTTTCTCCTGCAGATGGCCTTCTAGATAAACTGGAAAGATGTGGATTTTTTGATGATGAAATTAAGCCATCCATGTTTTTCCTTACTATTCATGATGCAGTTTTATATGTATTGATGAAAAAGGATATTGCAGAAAGCTTGCCAAAGTACAAGCCCAGTCTGGTAAGAACTTGCTGCGGTTTCTGGTCTTCACACTGGGAAGCATCTTAGCTGTAGCTAGTGAATTTTGTGCACCTTCCTTGAGAGGCTACTGCTGTACATTTACATATAGGCCTGGGTAGATACTCTAAAGGCACCAGATCCTGTCTGATCTGGGAAAATAAACAGGATTAGCTCTGGTTAGTACTTGGATGGGAGATTGCCAATGAATACTGGGTGCTGTAGGCTATATTTCAGAGGAAGGAACTGGCAAAACCACCTCCAAATATTCCTTGCCTAAGAAAGCCCTATGAAATTCATGAGGTCACTGAGAGAGAAAAGAGTGTACTACTATTGTCATTAAGATTTTCATGACTAACCATCTACAATTGGCCCTCAACTTTCACAAGGGTTAGTGGCAGAGGACCCCCATAAAAGTGGAATAACTGTGAATATAGGCCCACTATTTTATTTTATTTTTTTAAACCTGTGAGAACATTTCTCTAGGCATTTGTAGGTCCTTCAGCGTGATTCTATGGCCAACCTCTGGTAGAAGGTGACCATAGAATCACACAGGACCTACAAATGCCTACAGCAGTGTTCTCTCTAGGAGTCTCTAGGTCCTCCAGCATCCTTCCACTGGAAGGATACCATAGAATCGCACTGGAGGACCTAGAAAATGCCTAGAGAGAACATAGTTGGTAATCTGTGAATAATCAAATCCGCAAATGTTTAACCAACAAATCTGGAGGGATGACTTTATATACAGAAGGCAGCCTGGTATCTGGAAATTGATTATGGGTGCATCTACATTGATTTAAAAGATCAGAAAGTCCCAGATTTTGTTCCTGTTCTTTCCAATTTTATTTTAGAGATCCATACATACATGTTTTGTTTATCCCAGAATATTTTTTGCCAGTCCTGATATGAGCAGAGACTTATTATATCAGCTCTCTGGGTCAGTTTAGCTTAACTTAGTATAAAATCAGAAAGATCAGGAACAAAATCTGGGACTTTTGGGTCAGTCTGGATTCACCCCTAGTTAACATAATGCAATTCCTGTTATGAGAAAAATCTCAGACTAACGGAAGAGCAAGTACTATCAGGTTTGCAACTTTACAAATCACCTGTTATGTAAAGTTGCATGAAAAAAGAAAAACAGTATTCCTCCCTAACTCTGCAATATGTTTTCCACCATAGGAAAAGGAAAGCAAAGATCATTTTATAATCAATACAAATGGAGGGCTACGCAATCGGGAACTCATGGTAAGGCAAACTATTTTGTCCAGCTTCTTAAAGAATCAGTCAGGTTAAGAGTATTTGGGACATTACTGCCCTGAAAGTAGCCGCCCACCCAGTACAAATGGCCACTACCTTATCTAAACTTTAAATAAAATTTTGTGTCCTTGAGGGAGCTACCTGGCAGTGTGGTCCACACCTTTGCCATTTCTCAAAACCAGAAATAATGTTGTGAGGACATCTAGTCATTCTTTATAGTAATCTGAGGCTGTGTCAAGTGGGCTGAAACAGCATTTACAAAGCTATGCCCCTGTACTGTTTATTTTGCCAAAAATTATAAGTTTTTGGCTTTTTTTAAAAAAAATTTGGGGTTAAGGGGGCAATTGAGGTCCAAGGGCCCAAGGGCCATGTGCATTCCATGGGCTGAACCATCCCCCCTCCATCCAGTGATGACAAGATAGAACAGAGGCATCAATAGGCATGGACAGCATAATTCTGGTGCATGCAAGCAGCCATTTTCCTCTGCACCTTCACAAGCTGCACTGTTATTTCCACAGCTTACAGTACCGGTAAGTAAAACAGCCATGCTCACCCCACCACTTATAATGGTTCATCCCTCAGTTTATGAGAGATTATCCATAACCTAGTTTACCTGATAGGGAAAAAGCTAGATAAACCTTAGAACTGGCACAGTAAGGAGCAGTGGGACTGTGCTCAGGTTTACTTATCTAAGATACCTAATAGTCTCTTCAGATCAAAATGTAACATGTTTTTCTTCCTTCCATTCCACAGGCATCACCAGAAACAAAATTCTAACTGTCACCGATATTAAAAATGAGAAAATAAAACCCTGGAGTATAAAACAGTTGAGAAAGAATAGAAGTGCTGCCACTATATAGAACTATTTCAGCCTTAGAAAGCACTTTATAATTTTCTGTGTGTCTGTGTATATATGTAAAACATTAGAATTGTGTGAAAGTTCTGATTTTATACAATCATGAATTATCAATCTTCAGTATCAAAAAGTTAAATATGAACATAATTTATATTCATGTAAATTTGTAAATAAGTCAGTTTATAGGTACATTGTACAGTCACAAGTGTGTACTTTGTTTATATTATATTCACAATATTTTACATTTTATACAAAGCCCTATATTCTGTCTTCTATATACTACTTCATAAAGTTTTTAAAAGGCCTTCAGAACTCTTAATTCTTTATCTTATTACATTTTCAAATGAATTCACCTTTGCATCGTACCAGTATTGTATGGATTATACTATTCTTATTTTGAGCAGTTAAAAATAAATTGTGTCTTCAAAAATGTTGTAATCAATTGTAGATTGATCTAAAGGTTTCCAAAATTGTTGGCAGGAGGTTGACCCTTCACAACAGACACGCTGTTTCCCATTTGTTACAATTTACAGTCACTGTTCTTAAATCCTTCATTATACAGGGGTGGGTAGGGTAGCCAGGGGCCCGTATTAGAAGGGATGTACCTTATTTGAGATTGGCAAGCCTATCCCTTATAGGGCTGGCAAATGTCCCTTATCTGAGGACTGGAAAGTGTCCTTTTATACAAACTGAACAAGATGCCAAAATTCCTATATTAGGAGGTAGGAGCTATTTGAGAAAAGATGAGAACAAGTTGCAAGAGCAACTCAGCATCTGTGAAGCTCACTCTCAATGGAGATAATTATGATAATTAAATAAAATTAGACAGCAATTTTCTGTCAATGATCTCTCATCATATGCATCATATGACTATCTTGGACTTTTAACTCAAACCTCTCAAGTCTAAGACTCTAGCCAGGTATTATTTTAAATGAACTTTCAGTGATATTCCTGTCTTCCTATTCATAGGGAAAAAAGGGGGGCAAGGAAAGTTCCAAATCACACACAGGAAAATGAAAAGATAAAATCTGTCTAACTTTGCTGGATGCATTTCATTTTCTTGTGTGCTGAACTCCTTGTAGAGAAGGTAGTCAAAGAGCAAGCCATGGTTGAGTGGTTCCAATAGGCCAAGCTGATACTTCACTTATTAAGGGAAATGTGAGATCATTAAAAGCTGGCCTCTAACAGAGACAGATTGCTGTTTTGCTCAATGGTGAAAGTACCTCCATCTCTGATGTCAAAGTTTTAGGTGACAAATCAAAATTGACATAGAAGTCATTCTTGAGTCCTTGATGATTTTCAACTTACATCAGAAAACTGTGAAAATAAGATTGGCCTCAGGATGCATATTATAAAACAAAAGTCAAGATGTCTGTCTGTTTTGTTTTTAATTTTAATATTTTTTTAATTTTTCTTACAAGGAGGGGGCAGGATATCTGCCTGTTGTGGACTTCAAGAGAACTAGCTTGATTGCAGACATTCTAGGCAGTGATTCTCAAGTTTTGGCTTTCCGAATATTGTTGGACTTCCAACTCTCAAAAGCCCTATCCAGCACGGCCTATAGTTAGGGACACTGAGGAGATTATCAGACAGGAACAAAAAAAGTGTTCCTGTCCCACAATTTCCTCTCCCACCCCTGTCCTGTCCCTTTCCTGGCAGAAAAAGAAAACTTTTCAGACCTACATTATTCATGTTTTCAGGGCAGCCCAGGAGTGAATTGAGCTCTAACAGAGCTCCTTTCACTTCCTGAAGTGAAATCCCGTCCATTCTTGTGAGAAGACGAGAGCACAGGAAATTCAAACTTTACAACACTTAAAGTGACAGCAAGCACAAAAACACACTTTAAAACTTCCAAGTAAACCATGGAAGTTTTTAAAAAGTGTGTCACTTACCTTTATGTCCCAATCTAACCAGGAAGTGTTCTGGCAGGGACCTCCCATTGACGCTTGGATCTCAGCAGTGAAATGGGGCACCTTTTCAGATGCTGTCAAATCCGTGACAGGAATGGAGGATGTATTGATGGGTTCTCCCACCAACAAAAAGCAGCGCCGGTGGAACAGCAGCAGAATGGGAGCATTATGAGAGGGGAACACTGTCTGAAAAGGAAGCCCTTTAGCAATCTCCAGGTGTCGTGATAATGTCCTGTTTAAAGCATCTGATAATCTCCTGAGAGTTGGAAGTCTAAGACAACTGAAAGGGTTTCAACTGAAAGTTTAAAATCACTACTCTAGAGGGAGGTGTTAGTCTTTTCAGAAGATAGGACTCATCACAAGAAAGATTTTGATCAAGTATGGAGTTTTTGTGTGAAGTTAATATGATGAAAGCTAATACATATAAAAGTTCACAAAATGATACAAGCATAGGGAAGAGAGAAGTATAATAGCAGCATTGTTAGAAGCACTATCCAAAATCTCTCTCTATATATAATTCTCTTGGACATGTTGCATTTCCCAGTGTGCTGATTGGCTGCTCAGGAAACACATCCAATCCACACCCAACCAATTACTATGCACATGCAAATTCCCTCTCCATGTCACAATCCACTCAATCTGCATCACTGCCTCACAAGGGCCCCTCCCTTCTCTTACTCCCTCAGCCACTCATCAGTCACAGGCTGCAATGGGGTCTAGGTAGTCAACTGGCAGTGGCGACAGGACACTGCTGCTGCCACTGCGACAGGACCCAGGCAGTCAACTGGCTGCAGCTGCGGCTGGGTAACAGAGCAAGCCACCCTGAGCAATTCCGGGAAAAGTGTGGAATGCTAGGGAAGGGGGAGGAGGCAATTAAAACCACTGGCCTACCTTACAGGGTTGTCATGAGGTCTACCGGGCATTTTGGGAGGAGTTTTTAAATGGCGTATGGTATGCTGGGTCCAGCTAGTATATCCATAAAGTATATACAATTACTTCCTTCAGATTATCATTTTAAGAAACACAAAGGAGAGGGGGCAAGATATTTGCAGCTAAATCCTAGAAAAATAAAATATACTTGCAAGAGCAGAATTGTGCTGAGGGACACAAATGCCTTTCCCTGGTCAATTAAAAATTGCATGTCTCCTGCACAAAAATCAGTAGTTTGGACAGGCCTTAGGGCATTACATGATTACATCACAGTTACATTAATTAGACCTTCTAGTTTTATTTATTTGCTTTTGGAAGATCTACTGTTTCTTTTCTGTGCCTGTTCCCAATCTAATCATTTCAGGGAGCCATTTTTCTCAGTTCCTGTCCTGATTCATGAATGTTGCCTGCACAATCTCTGTTATCTTTCATTTTTATGGTTCCCTTCATGAGGACACAGAACTTGTCTTTGGTCTTCAAAGGCAGCTCCTGTTGCAATACAAAAATAAAGGGGGGTCCTTAACAAGATGGGGAGGGTTCAGAGGTCATTTCTCCTCCACCACAGAGACATAATGTTCTGCTACAAAGCAAACATATGGCTTTCTACTGACCTAGAGGGCTGACATATTTTTTTCAAAGTGAGGCATTTTTACTGGTAGGATGTCTAATCCTCTGACTCACTGCAAGTAATAAGTTAACATGATGATCTAGCCCTGTATCTTTTAAGAACCTTTAAAAAGTTTTTAAGTGTACACGATGTGCATATGGGTATTGCATGTAGTCCCTTTGATAAGATTTTCTTGTTTTGACAACATGCAGCTACACAGGCTTCCTTCTAAAGATTCACAGAGGGCCAGGGAATATCTTAACTTCTTTTCGGGCTAGTTCCAGCAGGAAAGTCCTTTCTCCACCTTTTCCTCTAAACAATTTATTTGGTGGCAGAAAAAGATGTCACTATCCATACTCCTCAGGGGTTTGAAAAAACAACTCCACAGCTGGATGGCTATTTCCTTCTTTTTCATCATCATCATCATCAATCAAAGCAACAATGGCCAAGTAGATTCTGCTGATCTTTCCCTTTAGAATTCAGACTCAATGTTATTTTTAAAACAAGCCTGCAAGGGAAATACTACACATTAGGATGGCTACATCTTTTTATCAAGAACAAGAAAGGAAAAAAAACACATAATTTTAAAATAGGTTTATACTAATAATGGAACCATACTCCAACATTTCACAGCTGAAAACTGGGACACATGGCTAAGCAACGTCAGGAACTGTCTTAACAGCAAAAACTCCTCACAGAATGCAAGAACCCTACCTGTCTAAATGGCAAGCCACGTCGTTTTGCTGCTTTATGAAGAAGGGGACCCCAAAATGTTAAGAAAAACTACATGGGAAAAGCCTTCACAGCTTTTCTCAAAGTTTTTTAAAAAGTGGGACAAGCAATTCAATATGAATCAGTTTCCATAGGAGAGGAAGAGCAAAGTTGATTGGCTGGACAAGCACGGGGGCAGGGCTCACTAACAGGGAATGCACCTGGTGTTGCCATGTTGATTTTTCGCCTTAGTGAGCGAGTGCTAAGGTGAGAAAACAGGGTGTTGTGTTTTTTCCTCTCTTTTTTTTGGAAAGGCAAAATATCAATCGCTCCAGCACATAGTTGAAATAGTTTTGTTTTTTAAAAGTTCGATGGCGGCAGATTACAGTAGGTGAAAATGCAAGTAATTCACTCACGGCCGCCATCTTGACTGGCGGGCATGTGAAGCTTTTGAGGGGCCAAAAAATCATTAAGACAAGTCGCAGCAGCTGTGAAATGCCATTACTGCTGGGCATTCCATTTGCGGGGGGGGCTCATATAGATGGACCCTCACAGTGTGGTCAACTTGGCAAAGGTTGTAAATGAGGAAGAACACACAAGCTAGGAGAAGCTGCAGCAATTTGCTGTTTCCTGAGCCTACTGGGAAGGGCAAGATTCTGCCTTCCCCTCCTGTCCTCTTGCTGCTGAATTAACCGAGTCCAAACTCCTTCCGCACTTTTAACACAGTTTGCAACAACTGAATTAAGCCGAGGACAAAGGGAGAAGTGAGAGGAGAGAAAAACTGGGATATTTTAAAAGTAGCTGAAAAATGGGATCACAGAGGATTAATTGGGACTGTCCTTGCCAAGCTGGGACAGTTGGGAAGTATGTGGAACCACTGAGTAAAATACAGAGGGAAAATAGATACAGTCAGTATCAAAACAGAGAAAGAAAATAATTATAACGGCACATTTAATTCACAACCTTCATTTTAAGAGCTCTTGGAAAGATCACAGCATGATGAGCACGATATAGCAGATCAGTTTTAGAAATCAGAAAAGAAATAAACAGCAGAAAACAGTAACTCTATAAATGAAAGAACTAAAATAAATAGCACTATCAGTTAAAAACAGTGTAACACTTGGAAGCCAGAAGCATTGTTGAATCCTCAAAATGGCAGGCAGCAACAGCTAGGCAGATAAATGGTGGGCGGGGGGGCGGAGTGGCTCTGGTTCATAAAAACAATCTAACCTTGACCAGGAAGCCTATCCGGAACACAGTCCACATCGAGTGTATGTACCTAAGCCTGAGGTCCAGGGATAGCTTAGGGATTCTGTTAGTATACCGGCCACCCCGTTGTCTAACAGACTCCCTAACCGAGCTAACACAGCTGGTCTCAGAGTTGCTGCTGGAGTCGCCCAGACTTTTAGTTCTTGGCGACTTCAACATCCCACTCGAGACCAGCTTGCTAAATCTAACGGGCGCAGCTCGGGAGTTCATGGAATCCATGACAAACATGGGCCTATCCCAATTGGTTGTCGGGCCTACTCACTGTGCAGGTCATACCCTCGATGCGGCCTTTAGTACGGAACAGGAATATCCGTGGGCAGAGGTGATTGAAACCTCTGCATTGTCATGGACGGATCATTTCCTGGTCAAGATGGAGCTAAGAGCCGCTGCCTGCCCCACCGGGGGTGGTGGACCCATTAGAATGGTCCGCCCTCGAAGGCTAATGGAACCAATTGGATTCCAGAAAGCCTTGGAGGGTTTAATGGTTGGCAACGCCGGTGATTCTGTTGAAGCTTTGGTTAATATTTGGAACACCGACCTCACCAAGGCTATTGACACAATCGCTCCCAAGCGTCCTTTCCAGCCTGCTCCTAACCGTAAGCCCTGGTACTCAGAGGACCTTAGGAAAATGAAGCAGGCTGGACAACGACTAGAGCGCACCTGGCGGAAGACTCGACTCTTAGCCGACAAGACTCGTCATAGGAATTTCCTTAATTCTTATCGAGAGGCGATACGTGCAGCGCAGAAGTCTTTCTCCGCTGCACGTATTGCATCTGCAGAGTCCCGTCCAGCAGAACTGTTTAGGGTGGTGGGGGAGCTGACGCAGATTCCACCTGCGCAGAACCCCTTACTCAACCCGACAACGGCGTGCTGCGATGCATTTAACATCCACTTTGCAGATAAAATCTCTCGGATAAGAGCCGACTTAGATGCCAGTGTTATGACAGAATCTATAGACGAGGTGTCCAGCAACTCCGTTGATGAAATTTTATTGGATCAGCTTCAATCTGTGAGTACCGATGACGTGGACAAGCTCCTTGGTAGAGTGAGGAAAACGACCTGTCCCCTCGATCCCTGTCCATCTTGGCTGGCCACCCAAGGGGGTGACGCATCGAGAGTACTCCTTAGGGATATTATCAATGCGTCCTTCAGGAAGGGGTCCCTTCCACCTTGTCTGAAGGAAGCGGTGGTTAAGCCGCTCCTGAAAAAGCCTTCCCTGGACCCCTTGGACAGGAACAACTATAGGCCAGTCTCTTTGCTGCCTTTTCTAAGCAAAGTGATTGAGAGGGCGGTTGCTTCCCAACTCCAAGCTGTCTTGGATGAAACCGATTATCTAGATCCATTTCAAACTGGCTTTAGGATGGGTTATGGAGTGGAGACTGCCATGGTTGCTCTGGCTGATGACCTCCGCTTGGGTATCGACAGGGGTAGTGTGACCCTGTTGGTGCTCCTGGACCTCTCAGCGGCCTTTGATACAATAGACCATTCCATCCTCTTGGATCGCCTGAGGGAGTTAGGAATCGGAGGCACTGCCTTGCAGTGGTTCCGTTCCTTCCTCTTGGGCAGATCCCAGAGGGTGAGGCTTGGGGACAGTTGCTCTACTAGAATAGAGCTTAACTGTGGCGTTCCTCAGGGTGCCATCCTGTCCCCGATGCTATTTAACATCTATATGAAGCCGCTGGGAGAGGTCATTCGGAGGCATGGAATGCGGTGTCATCAGTATGCGGATGACACCCAGATATACTTCTCCATGTCTCGGTCATCGGCTTCGACTTCAGATGGCGTCTCTCCTCTGAATGATTGTCTTAAAGCAGTAATGGACTGGATGAGGAAAAACAAATTGAGACTGAATCCAGACAAAATGGAGGTACTAACAGTTACAGGCCCAAAACCAGGTCTGGGAATACAAACTCCAATCCTGGATGGAATTACACTCTCCTCCAAGGATTGTGTTCGCAGTCTGGGGGTGCTCCTGGACCCATTGCTCCAGATGACTAATCAGGTAAATGCAACGGTCAGGAGTGCCTGTTATCAACTTCGGCTGATACACCAGCTGCGCCCTTTCCTGGAAAATAGGGACCTCGAAACTGTGGTACATGCACTGGTAACCTCCCGTCTGGATTTCTGTAATGCGCTCTACATGGGGCTACCCTTGTGCTTGACTCGGAAACTTCAACTAGTCCAGAACATGGCAGCCAGGTTGATTTCTGGCGTTCCCAGAAGAGAGCATATAACACCGGTGCTAAAAGCTCTCCACTGGCTGCCTATTAGTTTCCGGGCACAGTACAAGGTGTTGGTTATGACCTTTAAAGCCCTACATGGCTTGGGTCCAACTTACCTCCGGGACCGCCTCCTTCCGTACAATCCTCCCCACACACTTCGGTCCTCTGGGAGGAATCTGTTACAGCCTATGAAAACAAGGCTGTCGGTGACCTCCCAGAGGGCCTTTTCTGCTGCTGCTCCCAGATTATGGAATGGCCTGCCGGACGAGATCCGTCTTATTACCACCTTAGCTTTAAAAAAGCCGTCAAGACGGATCTTTTCCGGCAGGCCTTTCCTGAATAATTATCCCGGCCCAAGACTCAGCTGCCCTTTCTAGGCTACGATTGTATGTTTTAAATTTTTTTCTTCTAATTTATATATATTTTGATTAATGCATGTTTTTAATCCTTTGTAATTTAATATTATTTTAAGGGGTGGGTGGGCTAGGGTATTGTGAGTATGGGGTTTTTATATTGTAAGCCGCCCTGATTGCGTTGCAGAGGGGCGGGATAGAAATAAAAATTTATTATTATTATTATTATTATTATTATTATTATTATAAATTGGGTTTTTGTTTTGTTTTTTTGCAGATGCTGTGACAAATACAGGTATGCCTCAGTTAACAAAGTAGATGTGGTCCTGGACATGAACAGAAAATTTGGTGCCAGAGGTAGAATTAACATAGAAAGAATAGGGATAAGTTCTTATACCATTAAAAGGAAAAAAGCAGTTTGACATGTTTCACCAAAGTTTTTTATTCAAAACAGTATGCACACGTGAAATGAAACAACCAGGTCAGAAAAGCCTTGCATAAGTCAACAAAAACATTGTGATTCTTCTACAGGGCACTTGAAATGCATCCTCTGCTTTTGTTAAACAAGTCCCCCCACCCCCCATATCCACAGGGAATATGTTCCTGGACTTACGTACCATTTATAAGTGAACCCATGCATCACAGCAAACCCTATTAAAATAAAGGACTTCCAGTACAAACATACCATAGAGCTGCATTCTCTCTAGTCATTTTCCAGCCTGATTCTATGGTGAGCGTGCCTATTTTTTCACCACAGATAACTGAAACTGCAGATACTGGTTCTGCAGATATAGGGGGTACCCTGTAATTTGGTGGCCAAATGAATAGCTCTATGCTTTTTTTTTTTTTTTTTTAACATGCTGGGGTACCTGGTGAGGCAAGGTAATTTGCTTTCCCCCTTTCTCTCCATCTGCTACTCATGCATGCTCAGTAAGGGATTATAGAGGCAGCTGCTGTTAACTTTGCCTGTAGTAGGCAGGCAGACACGACTGGTCTAAGACTGACCAAGGAGTATCCCATTCTTTCCCAGCTCAAGCTTTATAGCACTGCTTTGTCCAGACATGCTGCTGCAAACTGACAAGTGAAGGTCTGTGTTTCTTCAGTCCTTCACCACCTTCCAAATGTCAATGCTGTTTTTAAAAACTTCCAGCTAGACAGAGGATAAGGAAGAAAAGACAGTACAGTGGGCAGAAAAAGACTTTGTAAAAAGGAGTTTCTTTTTTAGAGGCTTTAACTAAGATATGCTTGTACTATAAGAGGAAAGTACGTAGTACAGGTCACCCCCATTTATGTGGGGGATACATTCCTGGACTTATCACATAGGTGAAACTGTGTAATTAGCGAACTATCATAGAATCGCACTGGAGGATCTAGAAAATGCTTATACACCTCTCCAGGCACCTGGCATGACTCTATGATTAACTTCCATCAGAAGTTGACCTTAGAGTTGTTCTGGAGGACGTCCCGATGCCTAGAGAGACTACCTCCAGTATGACTCTATGATCCTCCAGATACCTAGAGAGATGTTTTTCCCTGACTGCAATTGTGAAACTGCAAATTCCAATTCCGCATAAACGGGGGGGGGGGCTTCTGCTTTGGGGCCTAACTGGTCACTGCCATGGGGCACACACAAGGGCCAATGCCATCAAGGGACCTAAATGAAAAGAGCAAGGACTTCGCCAGGTCTGACACAAGTCCTGCTGAAAAGCCTTTCTTCCTCACCAGTTATCACCCACTACACCACAAACAATGGAGACACCTGGAGAATTTCACATGGTTCCTTCAGCAAACAGGCAGATAAGCATGTGGAAAAGCATTTCATTACGTGGAAAATTAGGTCACTATACAGAACATAATCCCAGAGGCAAAAAGATGAACATTTCCACCTGCATCTAAGGAAAGGAAAACACGAAGAAAAGGGCATACGTTTGAATGAGTGTACAATGCCCACAATCTCCTTCTTCTACTACATCAAATACAATTGTGGAATAAGAGAAAGAAGCAGGCTTGCCCTGGCTTTCAGCTTTTCAATCATGGCGTATTTGATTCAGTATGAAGATCATTACATCCCATCATTTTCCTATCCATTGTTGCAACACAGCTGGAGAAACTGTCCATGCACTATTAAGCAGCCAATGTTTGTTCAGCATAAGATCCTGTACAGTTCCCATGTGTTTAAACCATGGCCAAGATCCTGCACCATGCTATAAGCTACCTTGGAAAATCCTCCCTATTTCAAAGGTTGTTTATTCTTTCTTACACTCTAGAAAAAAACAACACCTCAAATTCTCTTCAGCTGAGAGAAATTAGTTGCACAGCTCTTTGGATCCAATTTGATCCTATATGGATCAATAGTGGCACTGCTAACATAGAAAGACATGTACCAGTTTTCCAAATGAAAAAATGTGTTGCTTCAAGTTCCATGGGTTTCAGCAAGTTATTTCCTTGGAAATTTAAAACTTGGATCCTAAATTACTGAATCACAGTCACCCATGAATATAATGGTAATACAATGAATACACCTTTCTTTTTGTAACCCAGTAACAAGCAAACTTTCATTTCAGAATGCCCTGGCTATTTGCATAGTTTAGGTATCTGCAGCGACAAAAACCATGGTCCCAAGATGGCAAAACTTACTACATCAACAAGGGGCCACAGAATTGCACTTGCAGAATGAAAATATTTTGAGGACACACAGAGGATACATTTTCAGTTTAAAGAATATATATTTCCTATTTTGAAAGTTTCAGTTGCCGTGATTGCGAATCCACATCTGGAAGCTATGGTAGGAGCCACATACACATTTGTTACAAACACATCTGGATATAGCTTTTCATCTGCATATAGTTTTTAAAAATTATCTGGGTACTTCTAAAGTAGCTGGTTTTTGACAATATCTTTTCCCACTCAGAATAATTCACTCACAATATTCTCAACAAAGTGTCTTGACCATGATAGGTTGTATCTACAGGCTGCTGAATCAGATTAAATATTTTTTTTCAAAAACAATATAAACAGTTGAAACAAGAGTTACTCCACCAAGGCCCCATCAAATTATTGTCCGAGATACCTGAAAGTTTCTTTAATCCCTCAGAATTGGTTGCTTTAAATAATCACTGTGAGTCCAGATAATAAAAATATTGAGGATTCTCAGACAGAGAAAAGGCTTTGGGGTCAGGAACGTGAGGACATCCCAAAACTGGAATAAGCAAATTGTTTTCTAAAAGGCAAATTCTAGATCTCAAACAATTGGGAATGTAATCTACAAACCAATGAGGTCAGCCTACAAACACAAACCAAAGGAGTTAGCAAACCATGCACTCAATCCAAACAAAAGGGCCATTATGTTAGCTGCTGTTTAAGAAATCAAGAGCAGGCTCTGCAGTCCTTATTCCCATTCTTTTTGCACACAGGTCCCATCTTTTCTGGCACCAACTGCAGTAGAAGAATGTGCTTTTCTGACAAGGGTTTGCTAAACAGCTTTAAATCCAACTGAAAATCCTGGTTACTCTTAATCACTGTTACCACTGGTGCCTAAGTAGTTGGAGTGGGTAGAGGAAATTTGGACTAATAGGAAATGAGAAGGTGTCTCATCTTTTAACAGTAGTTAAAAGACTGCACACCTGAACATGCGCCCAGTAAACATATGTGTAGTGTGAAGGATCTCAGGAAGACCAGAACCTTTAAAAGAATTAAGCAGAAAATAAAGCTATTTAGTGAAAACTTTTATGCATCTACTCAGAAGTAAGTCCATTATATTCAGTGGAACCAATACACAAGTGTGTATAGGATTGTAGGCATGCAGAACAATACTATGTATCTTTATTCATCAATCCAATGGGATTTACTTCATAGCAAGTGGGTGTGTAGGACTGCACTTACTGATTTAGTAAGATGCTCTTTCCAGAAGCAGAATAGCATCAAATTTCTAAATGCTAATATTTTACAGAATACATGAATTACTGTTGCCACTTCACAGATTATATAGCAGCAAGTTATGTTTACTATCACTTACAGATGCGTCTAGTAAAAGCTTATATATGCCTGTATGATGCATGCAGTGGCAAGCACTCATTTGCTGCATACATAATTTACATTTTTAACAAAAACATTATTTTCTAAGTACATGTTAAGAGCTTAACATATTATGCTGCCTTTTGCTCATAAACCTTTCAAAGTTCATCCATAAGGAACATGAAACTGATGATGCAAAGCCACCTTGTGATTTCTTTACCACCTAACAAGTGATCATGGGGGAAAACATTGTGCTTCCAACATCATCATGACTTCAATCTGAATTACCCTTAAGGCTGTGGACTATATTTTTGCTTGGAATAAACATACACCCTTTTGTTGATTATGTTATTGCTGTAAGGCAAACTTCAATGTTCTCCATTGGAAGGTGAAGCAAAACTGTCTCAAATTGGACCATACATACTCAGCAATAAGTCACACTGAAGACAAAAAGACTCACTCATGCAGCCTAAATGCACATTTTAAAGAGCAGTATGAAATTCAAAAACCCGTGCTTGTTCAGTAATATTTACGTATTGGTCTCACTCATTCTTGGAAAAGACTAAACATCTTATTCAGGGGCTTGTCTACACTGGGGATAAAAATCTGAATGAAATTCAGACTACTGTGGCCTGGAGCTGTGCTGGATGAAATTCATACTACTCTGGCCCAGATTTAAGTGCCACACATTGGCTAAAGCTCAAATCTGATTCATCTGGATTTTTACCCCCAGTGAATCTGCTCTGTCTGCCCTCAAAACGAGCGACTGCACCGGGGCTCTGCCCAGCATCTGGCCGCCCAGCACCTAGCGTGCTCACTCACTCTGCCTTCAGAAAGAGTGGCCGCATGTGGGTTCTGCCTTCCTGGTGTCCTGAGGTCAGAATGCTAGGAAGGCAGAGCCAGCGGCACCAAGATGAGGGGAAAATAGCAGTACCTCTCAGGCAGCAATTGTCCTGCCTCCCCACCCATTCCATCCACACCCAGTGTGGATCCTCTGTTCACAGTACAGTTTTCTCTAGTTTCCAGTAAGTCCTTCCCCCAGTAAACTCCAGAATTTTTTTTACAACCCAGATTTAGGTGGTATACCCCAAATCTGATGTGGACAGGGCCATATGTCATGTGGCATTATCGCACTAGATTCAGGGATAAGGCTGAACGTTGTGTGGCATTACTGGGTCAGATATGGGGGGATTCAGGGGTTTTCTCTAGTGTAGACAAGGCCCAGGAAATGACACAGTAATAGCAAGTCCACTATTTCTCTTTACTCCCCATTTCACTCCAAACAAAAACAGTAAGCTCATGCAAAAAAAGCAAACATTTTTGACCATGTTTTAAATTTAATTATACACAGGTTGACAAAAAAGAAAATATATCACAAATGAAACTAACCATCAAACGTAACAAAAATACTTTAAAGTGGTACAATAAGTGTTCAGTTGTTCAGGAAATATTACAAATATTCATCTCTGGGGCAGTTCAGACAGACTATGGGTACAACGCCTGTTAAAATGTAGCTGTCAACTACAAAGCCACTTAGCACTACAGTATATCAGATGCCAAGAGTCCTACAATCAAGGCTTTAAAAAATTACCTTAAGAGTCAAGTCCTCAGAGAGTCTTACAGTCACAAGTTTGTTTCCAAACAAACAAAGCAAAACAAACAAAAGAGCTCTCCAAACAGTCAGAATCATTAAAAGGTGGCTGTTTAGAATGTTATCTTTCCTATATCATACTTTAGTTCAAATTACTATTAATATCATTGATAGTATGGCCTGTATCTGGCTTGATCAGGGTGGTGCGGTCCAGGAAGTGGAGCTTGAGAAGGTGGGCCTTGCATTCGTGGGGGCGGCGGTGGCCCTCTTGGAGCAGGCCAGATGCCTGGGCTCATTCCCCCTGGCTGAGTGAAAGGAGGGCTGAGAGTTCCTTGGTCTTCACTGAACTTTGGCAAAGCATTAGGGTTATAGTGATGGGGAGGGGGTGCATTTACATTTACAGGTGGACCACCATGCTGAGGGGGTGGGGGCCCGGGAGGAGGGTGATTCATATACGGTGGCAGCTGGGCAATAATATGTCCAGGGGGAGGGGTTATTGGTGGAGGAGCAGAGGTCATTGGAGGTGGTGGAGCTTGACTATAAACCAGATGAGGAGTACCTGCTGTCTGGGGAGGATGTTGCATTGGATGACTTATTGGTGGAGGTGGGGGAGGGGGTGGTGCATAATGTTGCTGTGGTGGCATAATATGATGAGGGTGGGACACCACAGGTTGGCCCTGGTATTCAGGATGATGATGAGCAGGTGCTGGGGCTGGTGGAGGTGGTTCCCGTGTACCAGAGTTTGAATCATCTTGAATAGGGACAGTTATAAGGTTGCTGTGTTTTCTTGTTGAAATGCGAAAGGTATCTTGACTGACTGAGCGAGGAGGAGGAGGAGCCATGGACATCTCAGCTGGGGATGCACGAATGTCTTCATGTGGTTGATTATAGTGCTCATGGGGCACATGCTGCAGCGGTGGAGGTGGCATCATGATGTGCTGCTTTGGTGGAATGTGACTCAGATGATGCTTATCAGGTGGCATTATGAAGCGCTCCGGGATCTCGGCAGGAGGAGGCGCGATAGGAGGATGAACAGGTTCTAGTGGAGGACGTGCAACTGGCTTGCCAGCTCTCATGTGACGGTGGTTGATGTGAGCCTGTAAGTCCCTCTGGGATAAATACGTTCTCTTGCACCCTTGCACAATACTACACATGAAGAGAGACCCTCGTACACACTGCTCAATTCGCTGGACAGGCTCATTACAGCTAGATTGGGAGAAAAAGAAACAAGAATGTGACTCACAAACACAATTAAGAGCCTAAATTTCCAAAAAAAAAAAACCAATTGCTTGATCAAATTTAGGAGGATTTTATGTCTCTCCTTCTTTCGGTGTCTGCAGTCTTTCTCCATTAAAAATAATGAACCATTTTCAATTAAGGTGTCACCTTTTACATATGGGGTAGGTATAGGGGCCAATTTTCCAACCTGAAGACTGCAACTCCTTCTTGCCAAAACTGCAAGAAACCAGAATGTCACTTCCAGGTTCAAAAACCCATTACTCTTCATCAGAACCAGGTTGTGGTGGTTGCATACCTTGTTTTAAAGGTGAACAATGCTTCCTAGGGGCTTCTAGGAGTGTGATTTACTTTCTTTTTTGAGGGGGTGCTGCATGAGGCCTGTGCATTGCCCATTCATATTGCATAGACAGAAAACAGGTATACTGCATGTTGCTCAGTTTAGCCCCAGTATCTCTTAACCTTTCTCATAGCCTACATTTACATTAGAAAGAATGCAAGCAATTGAAACATTTAAGTAACTCAATTCCCTACTAACAGAGTACACAAAGATTAATTGTTGACAAATAGTTGTAGGATGCATCACTCATATCGTTTTCTTGCAGTGAATGCAATTTCAAAATGGAATTATTGTCTAAGATGTGCCCACAGGAGAAGCAATAAGCAATCATCTTCACTATATGAGAATGAGGGCAAATGTTACCATATAGATAGGTTTACCCAAAGAAAATGGCTGTCAAAATCATTGTGACCGATATAATTTGTTCCATAATTTTAGCAGCAGAATACAAGCAAATATAAGTAAAAACAAAATTGATCCCAATTTCTTAGTAATCCATGTACCACTATATAATAAAATAATAATATAAAATCTTCAAGTGCAGTTAATTTGTGCTTTGTTAACTACCAATCTAAAGAGTTTGGGGTTCAAATAAAAACAAGATATCAAAGAATGTTTAGAATAAAGCTGTGCAATGAAATTTATCCCAATTTCATAGTACTAATGGTGTCAAATACAGACTGTATAAAGTGGTCACATAGTACAACAAGTTCATCAATGACAACTGCTTCCAAAACCAGTTTTTCAGCCAACTTTTATGTGCCAATAAGGGCTCATCTACACCACTCCGGCATATCCGCCTCCAGAGCTGGCCCCCTCCCCATTACCTACAGAAAATCGGCCAGAGCCCAAAAAGGATGCCAGCCTATTGCTGAAGCCCCAGCCACCGCAGCCAACACAGCTGCTGCCATTTTCTCACTAATGTGGAAGCCAGGCAAGTAAATGCCCTGCATCGTTTGGACTACAGGGCTCTGGAATGGGGACAAGCCGGGGTATTTGACTGGAGCAAAATCATCCTTACACAAACAGAATCTGATTTGCTTCTTCTCATCTCCAGTAAAATAGGTACTGATTCCCATTACCCACTTAAGAGAGGGGAAAAGTGGAATCAAGTCATGCAATCTGAACATTTAAAAAGGAGCAGACTATTCCCCCACCTCCAAGAAGGCACCAATAAACTTACCCTGGACACATCTTGTCACCCTTCTTTTCATGTAAAAGAGCACATTCATAGCAGAAAACATGCTTGCATGGTATCTAAAAAAAACAAAAAACAAAAAGCCAAAGAACTATACTGAAAAAACCAGCATATGCAAATTAACACAATGCAAAATCCACACTTTAAGATAGGAGATCATGGAAGATATTGTTTAGAGTACATTCTTATTCAGCTGCCAGGACTGTAGGAGATTTAATACACTGAAAGGTGATAAAGAAACAATAAATAGTAGTAACAGGGACCTATCAGGACAATCCAAATCATGAAAACAAGACTCATGATGAAACTCTCCATGCAGCTACTATTCTGAGTATATCTGGTGCTTTATTTTATGCATCTCCTGATTTGCTATAGAGGCACCCCATCCCTCTGCTGGAGAGTCTTAAGGATCTACAAAAATCTCCCCCTTAAAAAGCATACACACTAAATGGGAAAGAGCTTGAATTGCTCCATGTATTGACAGGGCCCAGTGCTATTCAACATCTTTATCAAAGACTTGGATGATGGAATTAGGGGCATACTTATCAAATTTGCAGATGACACCAAATTAGGAGGAGTAGCTAACACCCTAGAGGACAGGATCACAATTCAAAATGACCTGGAGAGACTGGAGAGCTGGGCCAAAGCTAACAAAATGAAATTCAATATGGAGAAATGTAAGGTACTGCACTTAGGGCAGAAAAATGAATTTACCGTGAAGGTTCCTTTTCAGCAACAGTGGGGAGGGAGTCCTTCCATAGATAATTCTTTGTCCTTGTTTTTTTTCATCATGTTTTCTGGAGCTGTGTAACTGTCCCTGGGGAGGCTGGGTTGGCTCCACCTCCGAGGGGTTGGTTGTTTTTTTCTCTGTAATAGGATATCCTGCCTGTGATTGGTCGGAGGCGGAGCCAATACCCATGGAAGGATTCCCTCCCCATGCTGCTGGAAAATGCATAGATATAGGATGGGGGAGACCTGGCTGAACAAGACTACGTGCAAAAGGGATCTAGGAGTCCTAGTAGACCACAAGTTGAACATGAATCAACAGTGTGATGCGGCAGCTAAAAAGGCCAATGCAATTTTGGGCTGCATCCATAGAAGTATAGTGTCTAGATGAAGGGAAGTAATAGTGCCACTCTATTCTGCCTTGGTCAGGCCTCACCTAGAATACTGTGTCCAGTTCTGGGCACCACAATTCAAAAAGGATATTGACAAATTGAAGCGTGTCCAAAGAAGGGCGACTAAAATGGTGAAAGGTCTGGAAACCATGCCTTATGAGGAAAGACCTAGGGAGCTGGGTATGTTTAGCCTGGAAAAAAGATGGTTAAGGGGTGATATGATAGCCCTGTTTAAGTATTTGAAGGGGTGTCACATTGAGGATGGAGCAAGCTTGTTTTCTGCTGCTCCAGAGACTAGAACATGGAGCAATGGATGCAAGCTCCAGGAATAGAGATTCCACAACAACATTAGGAGGAACTTTCTGACAGTAAGAGCTGTTCGGCAGTGGAACACACTCTCTCGGAGCGTGGTGGGGTCTCCTTCCTTGGAGGTCTTTAAACAGAGGCTGGATGGCCATCTGTCAGGGATGTTTTGATTGTGTATTCCTGCATGGCAGGGGGTTGGACTGGATGGCCCTCGTGGTCTCTTCCAACTCTACAATTCTATGATTCTAGGTTACATTCAGATGTAGAGTACTGATTGAACATCCCAGTTCTCCAAGAAGGCTGATAGGCACTGGAGCCAAGGGCAAACCTTTATTAATTTGGGAAAACACTGGACACAGAAGAATCAAAAACATCTGCAAACCAAGTACGGGTCATGAGTTTGCCCTCTAAATGACTTGGGACAGTAACACTTTCTCAACCAAAGACCCATAGGGGGATCGTAAATAAATACACAATAAGGAAATTGCCTACAATTCTACGGTACATTTTATTTGAAACAAACAATACCCTAAGTCTGCAAAACCACAAGGACTTTTCACAACAAGATGAAACTGAGATCCTGGATAGGTCACTGAGTTGCCTTTAACTAAAAGCTTGCACAAGAAAATCAAAACATTGGTATGCTGTCTTTCAACTCACACAGTATGCACAATACCAAAACAAGGTGATAATACACTTCATTATACTGGAAAGAGAAGACTATCCCTATCACATGACTAGGCAACTGTTCTGGGTTGAACACTATGGATCTACTTACCATGCGTCCATACATTTTGATGGGCAGCCCACACTTGTCACAGAAATGTACTGGGGTATCATCCTTCTCTCCAAGCAAATTTATCTATCAAGACAGCAATCATCAAATTTTAACAACCCATTGTCAACACAAACCTACACACAATGTATGATTTACAAAACGCAGGGGTACATTTTTCTGGAGTATTAAAATTTGTGAACAGTACTCAACATTTCTTTAGTAACAATACACTCATCACTATATTGTATCTGTTCTAAGAAAACAAGATATCAAACTCCTATTCTAAACACTATTCTGACTTCTTTTATAATTTTTAATTAAGAATGCATGTAATAAAACCACTAGGACCACAGAGTCTATTAGTGCACCTTGAAGTCCCAGAAAAGGTGTCCAGGGAACCGCCTTTGACTACTAAACACCTCACCAGCTTTGCATTCATACCGCTCTTCTTCATTGTAGTCAAATTCTTCTGTGAAAGAACAAAAGCCCAAACAAAATTCTTAATAGTAGCAAAAAGTAATAGGTGTAGTTATAGTCTACAAGTTCGTTCAGAATTTTACAGTTTAAATGCATAAAAGTGAGAAGTCCAAAACAGATACAGAAAAATATAGCGAATTCACCATTCTCTTAATTTTCAAAAACACTATCTTGCTATTTTTGGCCAATAAAAGTGTTCATCCAATTTTCACAGCTGCTTAACTCTGTGTCTAATGTATAATAACCTGGATAATTCTGACTCTTGTAATAAGAGTCTTCAAATAAGATGTACAGTACTTTAAATGCTTCAATGCATTTCCCATTGTGCCTTGATGAACAGCATAGATCAGCCTTGGTGTTACTGGTTGTTCAGAGCCAGCATGGTGTAATGAATTGAGTGCAGGACTGCAACTCTGGAGACCAGGATTCAAATCCCCACTTAGCCATGGAAACCCTCTGGGTGACCTTGGGCAAGTCACACTCTCTCAGCCTTAGAGGAAGGCAAAAGCAAACCCTCCCTGAATAAATCTTGCCAACAAAACCCATGATAGGTTCCCCTTAGGGCCACCAGAAGTGGGAAATGTCTTAAAGGCACAAAACAACAACAACATTACAACACTGTCCATATTGATACATAATGTCCTTGTCCTATCGTGGTTCAGCAGACTGGACAGTGCAAAGTATATACAATCTCATCTATAGAGCTTGATGTCACATCCTCACATGAGAGCAGAGGTATAATCAAGCTACCATATAAAAATAAATAAGTGGAGGAGGGGAGAACTTTTACTTTAAAAAATTGTACACTAGGACCCCTGTATCCTCAGGGGATTAGTTCCAGGGACCCCAATGGATACCGAAAACCACGGAAAATAGCAAACACCATTGAAAATAATGGGACTTCCAGTTTAAAATACCACAGTTGCCTTGGAGGACCTAGAAAATGGCTAGAGAGGACACATTTTCTAGGAGGACTCTGGTAGCTGTGCTGAAACAGCGGATAACTGAATCAGTAGATAATGAATCAGCAGATACAGGGGTCCTACTATATTTATCATTTTGTACATACTGAACCTTTTTGTACACTAGTAATTCTGGAAACTACCAAAAAAAAAAAAAAACCTTTTTGAACGATCATATCCTGTTTTTCAAAGCAGTTTACCTTCTTCTCCGGGCTTTGATGGTACCCTATTCATACTTCTTGCAGGACGAGGTGGTGTAGGCTTAGCTTTGTTGGTCTGTTTGGAGATAAGCTTTATGGGGATACGTCGGCGAACATCAAGACCACCCAATGTTCCAGTACTATTTGTACCTTGCAAATCATTGTCTGTGTAAAAAAGCAAAGAAAATTATTTCAGTTTCTTGTTATCCTGGTGTTAGACAGCATTTGACCCTATGCAAAATTCTGGGCTATACTGACACAATTAACCCCATAAGCCATCACTCACATAAGAACCTTATTCTTACAGAGAAGCACAGACTGTCAGAGAGTTTCTAAAGAAAAATTCCAATTAACAAGCAATCATACTTACACAAGGATATCTCCTAAACAGTATGTTTCTACGTGATCCATAAGTAAAATTCACCTACACTACTACAGTCGGCCCTCCACATTTTCAGGTTTCACTTTCACAGTTTTGAGTAGTCATGGTTTGTAGCTACTGCTGGAATACGTCAACAGTAATGTTATTGCAAGACCTTGTGCTCCCCCCCCCTCCTGCTGTTTCGGAAAACCTCAATCTTTGCACCACCATGATTCTGTAAGATTTACAAAGTCCCTCCAACTCCCTCCACTCTGGCAGAAAAACTGGCTCCGCCCCCACACCCACCCCATCCTCATCCCCTCCCTTCTTCTCTTCCTCCACTCCAGCCAACAACATTGCCTGTTTCTCCCTTTCCCGCATTTGAATGACAATGGACTTTTAAGGTGGTATAGCGATATTTAGCTCCAGATCATGTTGAACAATTCAGACTGGTTTGGATGCCAGGTGAGCACGAGAAGTGGAATGTTGTTGCTGGCCGGGCAGAAGGAGGGGAAGACGAAGGTGGGAAAGTTCTGTGTGCCCAAGAACTGCTGCCACTGCTGTGGCAGGGACTGTACTTTTCGTTTCTGTTTGGGGGGAGATGGGGTGGAATAAGCTTTGATAATTTGGGACCAAGATGTTGCCACTTGTCCCGCCCATTCTTACAATAGGATGGGGTTAGTCTGAATGATCTCTACTGTTGGTAGTGCTCGTACTTCAGTCCTATACACAGCTTTAAATGGTGAAAGTCCTGTGCTGGCATGTACAGCATTAATGTACATAATCTTGACATATGGCAGCAATTCTAACCAATCCTCCTGCTGATCATTGTCATAGCACCTTAAACAATGTTCTAAAATTTGATTCAAACGTTTTGTTTGTCCATCCATCTGTGGATGATGGGAAGTACTCATCCATTGTTCCACTCCCAACAATTTTAAGAAAGCCTTCCAGAACTGGGATGTGAATTGGCTTCCCCTATCTGAAATTATTTTGCTTGGCACACCATGCAAGCGGTAAACATGCTGTATAAACAATTTAGTTAATCTCTGTGCAGCAGGCAATTTCTGACACCCCACAAAATGGGCTTATTTGGTGGTGAACAAATCTACTATCACCCAAATGACTGTCCCCCACTGCTAAGGGGTAAATCAACAATGAAATCTATACTTATATGATCCCAAGGTTCAGTGGGAGTGGGGAGCAGTTGCAACAAGCCTGCTAAACACACTGGGCACTCCTTAACATATCCCATTATGTCACTTCTTAGCCTTGGCCACCAGTACAATTTCATTACAGCATGTAATGTCTTCACAGATCCAAAATGCCCTGCTGATTTAACATAACGACATTGTTTCAACACTTCACCTCTTAAAATTGTTGGGACATAGATTTTACCCCCTTATACTACAGTTCATTTTTCATTTGCAACTCCTCTTTATGGGCTTCCAACGAATCATCCCCCTCATAGGCATTACGAAACGTATCAGTAATAGATGGCTGTATCTGAGTTTTTTTCTCACCCGTTTTTGGTTGATTCTGCATCACAATAGTCAGCCCCAATTGTTTTGGAGTAAAGAATGCATCTATAGCCTCCACCTGCTGGCTGTTGTATTGTGATAATCTTGAAAGAGCATCAGCTAGGATTTTTTTTCCCGTCAGGCAAGAACTTGAGAGTAAAACTGATTTTTTTTGTGGTCTGTCCACACTTCGAACAGATGGGCTGCCCCTTCTAAAAAGTGCCACCAAGTTTCCAGCACTTTCTTAATGGTTGCAGCCTCTTTTTCCCAAATAGCCCATTCCCTTTCCATGTCTGAGAATTTTTTGGACAGATACGTGCAGGGTCTCAAATTCCCCTTCTCATCCTTTTGCAACAACGCCACTCCCAGTGCCACATTGCTAGCGTCTACCTGGATTACAAAAGGCTTGTCTGTCTCCAGGTGTTTCAATACTGGCTCGGAGCTGAAAAGTTTTTTCAGACTCTCAAAAGCCTCTTGGCATTCACTACTACACACCACCTTGCTTTGCGGTTTTAGTTTCTCCTTTTTACCATGCTTCTTCTTTTTTCCTTTCTTGGTTTTAAGCGAATTTGTAATGCAGAGGGCCACTTGTGCAAATCCCGGAATGAAATTTCTGTAGAAATTTGCAAAACTGAGAAAACTTTGGACTTGTCACCTAGTGCAGGGAGTTTCCCACTTTCCCACCCCTTCTACCTTTGCCAGATCCATTTTGATACCTTGGGTGGATATGCAGTATCCCAAATATTCAATTTTTTTGCAGTGGAACTCACATTTCGACAATTTTATATACAAGTGGTTACCAAACAGTTTTCTCAACACTTTGCACACTAACTTCACATGGGATTTGTAGCCTGCGAGTAAATCAATACATCATCCAAGTACACTAAAACACCTTTCTACAAAAATTCATGAAGCACCACTTTAATCAAATTGATAAACACTCCTGGAGCCCCCACCCCCAACCCAAAAGGCATCACACAGTACTGAAAGGCCCCAAAGGGGCAATTAAAAACAGTTTTGAACTCATCTCCTTTTCAAATTCTTACTTGAAAGTAAGCGTCCGTAAATCCAACTTTGTAAAAATTTTGCCAGTGCCCAACTGGCCCAACAAGCCCTGGATTAGAGGGATAGGGTACTTATTGCTCATGCTTATTGTGTTCAGTCCTTGGTAATCTGTCACCAGCCTCAGACCCCATCCTTTTTTTTCCTGAAAAATACCGGTGCCCCAATTGGTGATGTGCTAAGCTCAATGAAACCACATTTCAAATTAGTGTCTATGAACTCCCTTAGCACCTCCATCTCTTTGGGAGTCATGGCATATATTTTTGGTTTCGGCAACTTTGATCCAGGGGTGATCTCTATGGCACAGTCTGTAGGTCTGGGGTGGTGGTGGACAGGACATCACACTCCACCGCCAAGAAAATTTCTCGGTATTGAATCTCTTTACTCTGCTGCTCCTGCCAATTCACCTCTGGGCTACCTCCTTCTTTTTGACCCCACCCACCACCGCTACAATCTCTGGCTTCTCATTTTGTCCTGTTGGGAATTCCCTGTCTGCCTGCACCATTCACGCCTATGATCTCTGCACTTCAGGGTGTGGAACGCTATCGTCTCTTTGGCCCAACTAATGGCTGGGTAGTGAAATCATAAGCAGTTCAGTCCCAACACGACTGGATACTCTTCCCCAGAAGTGGAATGGCCCTCCCTCCATCCCAACTGCCATTGTCCTGGCCAAGAAGAAAGAGTAAAGAATGCTAGACTTAATCCCTTCCCCTACTGCCATCCCCTTTCCTTTTGTATCATGTCTTCATTAGAGTGTAAGCAGGGAACTGTTTTGTTGTTCTTTTTCTTGTAAAGGGCCATGTACATCGATGGTGCTATAGAAATAAAAAATAATAATCTTTGGTGGGGGCAATTACAAACTTTATGGGTTCCCAATGTTCCCCCACTCCCAAGCTCACTGTGGATGTTTGGTGTCTCACTAACCCACCCCAAATTTAACTGCAGTCCATCTGGACAAAGCAGCTCTTCTCATCACAGTCACAGTCCAGTCACTACAATGGGATTCATGAGGCATTTAGTGCAGCCTGAATCCAAAAGTGCCATCAAATTCATATTCCCAACCCCATGGAGTTCTCTACATGTATTTGCACAAAGAATGGCTTAGCACTGCCACTCACCACAGTCTCCAAGTGCCTGCCTTTCATCGCCTGCCCTCTGGCGCTTTTTACGGCAGGGTACCATTGTTTTCCGAAAGCTTCTCTTTTTCTGCCGACACCTCCTCCTCGGTTGATTCACTCTCCAGCACCTGCAGCTCCCATGTCAGCATTTTGGTCACTAGCATAGGCTACTTGTCTTTTCTTGTGTCCTTTGTTTTACGGGAGGTTTTTGCCGATCCCTTGCTAGTTGTGCAGATCATCTGTTGCTGGTCTGAGCATCTTGCTGTGAAGTGTCCCTTCTGACCACAGCAGGTACAGTCCTTCCGCTCTCTATCTCTCTCACTCACTGGCTTCTGGGCCATCGCGGTTCCTGAGAACGACTTTTCAGGGGTTGCTTGCCACGTGGCCTCCTCACTTCTCTTGATCAATCGGATCTCCTGTATTTGCATCTCTATCCTGCTGGCCAACTTGACCCACTCTCAAAGCATGTTAGGCTCCCCTTGTAGCAAAGCTCTGTCCGGGATTTTGGCCCACAGTCCTTGCCAAAACTGTTGCATGCACATCTTCTTGGTCCAACCCCATACTTGCGTTGCCAAACTCTGAAATTCCTTGGCGTACTTGGTGATACTTTTGGGACCTTGGGAGATGTTCAACAACTTCTCCCGTGCTTGCTCTCATCTCAACAGATCCTCAAGACATTCTCTCAAGGCTCGCACAGAGTCTGCTGCACTGTTTAGTTCAACAGCCCTGCTGTCATGCAGTTCCACCATCCATTTGGCTGCTTCACCTTTCAGCCTAGAGGCGATGCACCTCACTACCACAGCATCACTCAGGAATGTAGGGCCCCTTTCACCCAAAAAAGCCATGAACCTGCATCAGGAAGTAGGGCAGTTCCTCAGAGTTCCCATCAAAGCTGCCCTTCAGCTTCCCCTCTCTACCGTACTATGGCTGATGGCCCACAGTCCTCGGGCAAGGGGTTTCATTTTGTGGTCTGTCTCCGCCACCTGCATCGCTCTCTGGGTTGAGATGTGGAGTTTTCTCCCACCGCTGTGGCTCCCATGCTCTCACCATTACTTCCTGCGTCCAAACACTCCATCTCTCCTTCTTGCTGCTCCAGCCAGACTTTGAAAATGCATGCTGAATCCTCTCATTTTTCGCCGTATCTGCCAGTTCTCCTCACGTAGGATAGCTAGTTCCCTCACGCTCTCACTGTCTCCACCCTCGTCATGTTCAGTTGTGTGCACTTCCAGTGTGCTAGCCTCTCCCATGCCCATCTTTCTGCAGGGTTTCACACCCATCAGGTTAAGCCAAGCTGCAGCTTCCCCTGTGTCTCCGCTGTTTCCATGGTCCTCAGCCCCTGCACCAACCTACACTCCAGTACTCCACTTCAGCTTGGCAACTTCGTCCAACACATACTCTGTTTTCCAGACCTCTCAGCCATGGCAACAGGAATCCTGTGGTAGTTATAAGCTGTCTTCTATAGACTCAACATGCAACAGCTTCAAGTTTAAAAAACAGTAAGCTTTTATTACAGATAGAGTATCTACAGAGTTACTAGCTCAGGGTTGTTGTTTGGAATGAAAAACAAAAGGAAATACAGAGATATAAAAAGTACTGTATTTACAAACAGTCAAGCCTTGCATGGCTTCCAGCAATTAGTCAGTTTAAACTGTTTACAATCCTTTCTTCACCCGTTGCCCCCCCACCTTTGTTCTTTTGAAGTCTTTACCATTTGGCCTGTTTCTGGCCACACCAGTTTACTCCTTTACCATTATAAAGTTGGGGGGGGGCAATTCAGGAAGACACTTCAACTCTCAAATAGGCAGAAGCGATCCAATGCTATCTTACAGGTATCAAGTGGTAGTTTTAATGGCAGGAATGATCTGATCCTGACAAATGGTGAGGAATGGATTATTAGCCAATTCTTCAAATTCTTTCCACCCTGGTACATATTTCACAAAATTATAGTTTATATCATATTAATTATATATTTTGAATATACACTTTCTAGGGTGGGAGAAATAGATAACGAGAAGCACGCAACAAGCAAACAACTGAGAGAAGAATAAAAACCCAAGTCCTGCAGCCATTTGTTAATATGTACTCTCCTGAACAATTCCTCTATCAGATCACTTGCTTTCAAGAAATGTTATCAAAACGGAGTTGCTAAGTTAGTTTTTCTTATCCAAATATTTCTTTAAAAGTTGCCTCTTCTGTGAAGCCTTTGGCTTAATCCTTTACATTCATCTCAAATGAGATATAGCAGAAGCACACATCTGCGTCTGTTCTTATTCATCCCTGCTTAATCAGATCTCTTCTGCCACCTGCAGTCTGTCTCCATTATTATACATTACAGACATTTAGACTGTAAGCTTTTTGGATTGGGACAGGTCTTTTTGACTATGTAGTTCTGCACAGCATTTTATGTGTGTGTGTGCATATGCCTTCCAGTCACCTGTCGACTTAGGGCGACCCCATGAATTTCATACGGTTTTTGTAGGCAAGGAATATTCAAGATGTCTTGTCAGTTCCTTCCTGTTAAATACAGCCTACAGCACCTGGTATTTGTTGCCGGTCTTCCATGCAAGACTGACCCTGCTCAGTTTCCAAGATCAGATGGGATCTGATGCCTTTAGGGTATTTAGGCCCTCACAGCATCATGTACAGAATGACCAAAGATGAAACAGTGAATTATTCCTATTTCAAAAGCTTTCATCTTCATTCCAAAGTTAAAATGTAGAACATTTTATATTCTAATATTCCTAGTACGTCGCATGTAGCCCACAGGTTGCACTTTGCCAACCCCTCCCTTAGAAGAATAACTGGAACTTTATATCCTATAAATAGCACATCTAACTTGACTGATTGCACTACAACAGCCCAGACAAGCAGAGATAAATGAGGGGAGGGCTTTTTTAAAGAAAATTACAGCATCAGAATATTTCCCATAGAAAAATTTCTACTCCACATCTCTGCTCTTACCCATTTCCTCTTCAGGTCCTCAACAGCAGCCAAAGAGTCCATGGGTGCAGCTCTATCCCCTCAACAGTTATTGGCTGTGGGGGAATGACTGGATATGTTCTGGCTGCCTTTATTCTCCCAGAACACACCTGGACACTCCCACAGAAATCCGAAGCTATGGGGTGGAGCAGCACCTTTGAGCTGGCAGGGCAAGCAGTACTGCACAAGGAGGCACGTGTCCCCAAATAATATATTTTGTCATAACCAGTGATCACACCAGCATAAGTCACCAAAAAGATTCTAGCCACTGTCAGATGCGAACAAATGTGCTTCAAACAGGTCTGAGCAACACAGATAGTGCTAAACATTTGGTTTACTGCAATTTTACCCCACCCTACTTCCAATGACAGCAGAGTCTTCCTTCCTTTATCATATCTGATGATAATCCCTATGTGGTAGGTAAAAGTGAAAGAGTGCTGGGCCAAGGATTACCCAGTGTGCCTCAGGAATATTCAGAGATATTGACTTGGGTGTCTGTACTGCATCCACTGAAGCAGGCTGACATCTCAAAAGATCATGCAAAAATAAAAACCAGTTAGTCTTAAAGGCGCTGCCACGTTTCTTTTTCTTTCCCCCTATTCCTCCCTCCTTTATTGTTCTAGTCAAACACTCTTACTAATAGGGCAGAAGTGATAGGACTTGAGGCCCTCCAGATGTTTTTTAAATTTTAATTACCAACATTCCCACCAAGCATAGCCAATAACTGGGATGATGGGAGGTAGAGTCAGAATCCATAGGTCCCATGCCCCTTACCATAGGAGCTCTCAAATACACTATACAGTCAGACAATAGGCCCTCTGAGGATGGTTACTTGAAAGATGTTGTTTGCATAATTCTAAAACATACACATAATTCATATATCCATATCACAGAACCACACAAACTATTTTACTGCACACTGTCAGGAGATGATGCAGTTATAGGATCTTCTTATGCTAGTATCTATTCTCCTAAATGTGGGGGAAATAGGATTTCTAAGATTCTACTTTAGATATAAGCGGAAAAAAAGAATTAGGTTTCTTTATCTGACTAGTATTTCTAGACACAATGGGCCCGCCATATCCACGGACTGAGGATCCACAGATTCGACCAACCACACATTCAAACTACAGTACATAACACAATACTGTAACCTACACAAGTAGTGTAGTACATACAGAACTATATTTGTAAGGCTGGCGGAGACACAAAGGTGGAGACAGGTGGAGAAGGGGAAATGAGTGGCTGGCATGCTCCCCAGAAGCAGGGGAGCCCAAAGACCACACACCTGGTAGCTGGGGCTTGCCATAGCCTCCACTGCTGCCCTACATCATTTTCAGCATCCATATTTTTGCTATCTGTGCAGGGTCCTGGAACCAAACTCCTGCAGATACTAAGGGCCCACTGTAGCTAATACAGTATACTTTTTTAAAAAATGAAATGGGGCATAGTAATTCTACAAGAGTTTGGATGCCCTGCAACAACGCATATGGAACACAAACCTCAACACAATGGCTCATAAGTAAGTCTGCTAATGCTAATAGGACTTGCTCCCTAGCCAGCATATTTAGAACCTGTATAGTGTCCCTCTGTGTGCCTTCAATATCAATCTGCAAATTACACAGCCTCATATACATTTGTCTAACATTGACTGACATACTTTGGACAGTTTCAGAAATGTAGCTTATAATTTTGATTTTGTCTGTGTTCTAATAAATAAGCACAGTTTCTTACTTTTATTTAGTGTACATTTTGTCTTCAGTTATGGGGGAATGCTAGCCTCATAGTGAGTCTGAGAAATTCCCATGTGCATGTATTGCTACTAAACCATTCAGTCAACAGAGATCACAGGCTGCTTCTAGTGAAGGAAGCTGTTTCAATAAAAATTTTTAATATAGGGACGTGAAAGCAGGTAATACAGTGGGTCCTTGGTATCTGCTGGGTTTGGTTCCAGGACCCCCCATTAATACCAAAATCCATAGATGCTCAAGTCCCATTTTATACAATGGCATAGTACAATGCTGTCAATTATATAAAATGGCAAAATCAAGGTTTGCTTTTTGGATTTTTTAAAAAAATATTTTCAAGCTGTGGATGGTGGAATCCGTGGATGCAGAATCCATTGATACGGAGGGCCGACTGTATATACTGATTCAAGATGGGAAAGAAGGGTGAAAAGGTTCATTTACTTGATGTACACAGATCATTTATTGACCTAACAGCACATGAAATAAGTTTCCATCAATACTTTATTCATTTAAAGCACTTATTCCCAGTTGTTTGTTTTTAAAAAGCACTCTGCAACTTATATCAAGACTAAAGCAATCAACTAAAACAGCTAAAATTGTATGTCAGTAAGAGACAAGGGACTTAATGCTAAGAAACCTGCAGTGCAAATGTTCAAGATACAGCCACACAGCCTGTTGTACTGTACTATCAATTCCAGATTTGCACAATAAATTCTAGAGTAGTAGACTTGTCTTTGCCATCTGTGAGGAAATCTGAACAACCATATTTGTTCCAGGGTACTGTTATAAGAAGGAACTTTATTTTATTTGCTAGCATTTATGTGCTGCCTCATAACAAAGTTCTCTTCACAGATCACAACATAAAACTATGCCATTAAAATAAAAGTACAATGAGATCAACAAATAAATCCCACAATTATGAAGAGTCCATTCACAACATAGAGCAAAGAAATACCACAACAGTCCCAACCATTTATCACACAAAACAGCAGCATAAAAACAGAATAACTTAAAAGGCCTGGAAAACTGAACACTTTGGTTTGGCAACTAAAAGACATCAGGCTCTCTGAGGAGGCCATTCAATAACCTGGGGTGAGAGCTACTAAAAGGGCTTTGGCCTTGAGGCTATTCAGCATACCTGTCTAGTTGGGAGCACTCAGAAGAGGACATGAGATGATGATCTCATTATAACATCTTCAATATAATATTCTAAAACTGCTAATCTATCATTTTTTTTAGGTTTATTTCTGGCCTATTTGAGGGGTGATGGTTGATGGTACTGTACTCATGTTTAGGTCCTGCTATCATTCCTCTCACACTGGTAAAATAGAATCAAGTTGAATAGGTACTCTACTCTTCCACACCTCTCAGAATGGAAAATGAAGAACTGCTCATCCAAGCTTGTTTGCCTCCTTCAAGAGAGTGGAAGGGGATCAGGGAGTAAAACTCAACCACCGCAACTGTCCCAGCAGTCAGTCAAGGACTGCCAGCTACCTCTTATCCATGGCACTTAAACAGTGAGGCCATAGCCCCCACATCCTGAAGCCAGACCCCAGGCCAGGATCTTTGGCGGGCCCCCTACCTACTGCTAAGATTAAGGACAGCAAATACGCTACAGCAGTCGTTCTTAAGCTGGGGGTCTGTGATGTCCCAGTCCCCAAAGGCTTGAAAGCTGCTCAGCCCACCTCCTCCCTGCAGTGGAGTACCTACATGACAGATGCCAAGGCAAAGGCTGGCTGGGCCTGCACATTGCCATTCAATTCGTTCCAGCCACAAACTTGCAGGAAGAAGCAGGAGAAAAGCCTTCCCTACCTCTCCAGTGCCTCTGAGGGAAGGTTTAATGGGTGGTGTAATTGTATTATTGTTATTAGGTATTATTATGATTATTATTAGGGTTTTAAATCTTGAGTTATGTCTTGGGGGGATCCACAGCAAGAAAAGATATTTTAAAGGGGGGGTGTCCCTGATAAAGAAAAGGTTAAGAGCCATGGCTCTACAGGATTTAGGATAAAAAATTAAAATGAGTATAAATGATGACACCAAAGTGATGTTTTTATTTATTTTTAAAAAACAACTGATCAATTTACATAACAAAAACTAAGAATACCCCATGGGGCTCCTAATCCCGGGCCCCCAGCCTAGAGCACTGCCAGCCACCCCCAATGAATGAGGCTGAAGCAAGAGTCCTGAAGCAAAGAAGGGAGGTGAGAGAAACAGGGCGAGGGGAGAGTAAAGCCATGGGGTACAGGGCTGCTCCCCTTGGACTACATTTTTTAGAGACAGTGCCAAAGCTGCTTGGGATTTATTGCAGTCCACACGCTCCCTCCATCAAAGTCACCCTGGAGTTATCACACTACACTGTTACAGCGCTATTATTCCACTTTAACTGCTCTGGCTTCTTCCTGTGGAATTCTGGGGTGTGTGGTTTAGTGAGGCCTTAGCAGAGCTCTGGCTGAGGGTTCTAAATGCCCCTCCCTAAACTCCAAATCCCAGGATTCCACAGGAGGCAGCCTGAGCCGTTAAAGTGGAATAATAGCATTATCACAGTGTACAGTTCTCCCTTCGCTCTTGTGGGCACCGGTTGCGATACGGAAGCCTCGGGAGAGGGGGAGGGGCGCTGAGTGGGGCCTCCAGGGCAGCGAGGGAAGGAGGAGGAGGCGCAGGGCGGCGTCGGACGCGGCCTCCGCTCTTGCCCGGCCCGCGGCCTCCTCAGAAGCCGAGCCCGAGGGCGCGAGAGGCCGCCAGTTCCGAAGCCCCCGCGTGCCTGCCTGCGTGAGCGCGCGCGCTCTTTTCAAACAAGGCCGCACCGTCCAACTGCCACCCAAGCGCCCCCCTCCCCCCTCCCTCCAATCTATCCCCCGTTGCTCAAGTTTCCCGGCAGCCGGAGGGAGAGAGAGAGAGGGAGAGAGGAAGAGATCGGAAAAGAAGAGAATACTAAGCGGGGAGGGTGCGCGGGACTATCGAGGGAGCTCCCCCCTCCCGCCCCCCACTTCCCGCTCACCATTGTGGTCCATGATTCGATGTAGGGCACTCTGGGACAGGAAGTCGCTCCTCTGCGACGGGATGGGCGGGGCCGGAAGAAGTGCGTTTTTTTGGGGGGGGGGAGAGTACATAGAGAGATATAAAAGTTTAGACTCATAACGGCCCTGTTTCTGGAGAGGGCGGTGGCTGGTTTCGACAGGCGCTTTTTTTTTTTTTTTTTTGGTCATTTCGGTGGAGAGAAAGTGAACTCTGCCTATTAATAAAATGAGTATAAAATCCCTAGATTTTAGTGCAGCACAGACGATGTGGGAGTGTACCTTTTTTAAAAAAACAGGACAAGGCAATAAGGACAAAGGAAATTTTCAGACAACACTGTTATGGTGTTACTATTCCACTTTATTTGCTATGGCTGCCTCCTCTTGAATCCTGGGATTTGCAGTTTAGGAATGGGCATTTACAACTCTCAGCCAGAGAGATCTTAGGCCTCACTAAACTACAAACCCCAGAATTCCACAGGAGGAAGCCAGAGCAGTTAAAGTGGAATAGTAACACTATAACAGTGTAGTACGAAAATCTCCACAGACTTTATCACACTACACTGTTATAGCGCTATTATTGCACTTTAACTGCTATGGCTGCCTCCTATGAAATCCTGGGATTTGCAGTTTAGGCAGAGCCGGTTTAAGGCACTGGTGGCATCAGCATCTGCTGGGGGGCCCATCATTGTGGGGGCCCTCGTAGTAACCCTTCTGCAAAAACATTATCTGAATATCCTGTACTGTGAATAGCTTGGGTTGAGTTACATTACATTGACCTGAGATAAACATATGGGGCCTCCCAAATAAAGCATTGTAGGGCCCCCCAAAATTCCTTAACCCGGTCCTGAGTTTAGGGAGGGGGATTTATTATTCTCAGCCAGAGAGCTCTTAGGCCTCCCTAAACTACAAACCCCAGAATTCCACAGGAGGCAGCCACAGCAATTAAAGTGGATTAATAGCACTATAATAATGTAGCCCTAACTCCTGTTCTTAATTCATGGTGATAATGTGGTTTTAAAAAACAGATGTGTGGCATTAAAAACTAGCTGTCCTTCACTGTAGCCCATTACTTGCTGATGAAGAACAGAGTTTGTGGCTGTCAGAGACAGAGAAGGGCTTACCACAGCCCTGCCATGTATTCCACCCGTACTCCCTTGTTGCCGTGTTCCTTCAAGCTGGCTTCAGTTTATGGCAACTCCATCCTGGGGTTTATTTGGGTAAGATTTATTCAGAGGAGGTTTGCCACTGCCTCATCCTGCGAAGCTGAGTGTGCGCATACTCTCCCACTTGGCAGGGACAGTCCGGATTAATCCCCTGTCTTCCCACTTTTTCAGCTGCTTTTCAAATGTCCAAGTTTCTTTCTCCTATAGATTTTCCTTGGGGGTTTTCCCGGGCTGTGAAGCTGTGTTCTGGAATAATTTCTTTCTAGTTAGGAAGTTAGAATAGTTTAGAAAGAAACTATTCCAGAACACGGCCTCACAGCCCAGAAAAAAACCAAGGAAAATCTATGGATGCCAGCGGTGAAAGCCTTCGACTTCACATTTCTTTCTCCTCTTCCCACCACTCTGCCTCTTCAGCTTACTTCACTTTCTGCAAACTGAACTGGAAGTGCAAAAGTAGCTTCTGCTTATTTAACTGGGAGAGGGGAAATGGGGGCAGAATCTTGCCCTTCCCAGTAGACACAGAGGAAAGCTAACTTGTCTTTCCTTTTTCATTAAAAACTTTTGCCACCTTGACCACGCTGTGAGGTTGCTTGGCCACACGTGCTCTTGTTTTCATCTGTGAAATGTTGGCAGGTATGAATGTGACTACATTTTTTAGAGGCAGCGCCAAAGCTATTTGATATTTATTCCAGTCCACACAAACACACACACATACATCAAAGTCACCATGGAGTTATCACACTACACTGTTATAGTGCTATTATTCCACTTTAACTGCTCTGGCTGCTTCCTGTGGAATTCTGGGGTTTGTAGTTTAGTGAGGCCTAAGAACTCTCTGGCTGAGAGTTCTAAATGCCCCTCTCTAAACTACAAATCCCAGCATTCCACAGGAGGCAGCTAAAGAAGTAGTTAAAGCGAAATAATAGTGTACCGTTGTCCCGTCACCTTCGCAGGGGGTTGATTCCAGGACCCCCATGGATACCAAAATCCATGAATACTCAAGTCCCATTATGTCCTCTCTCTCTCTCTCTCTGGCTTTTCTTCGCAAACAAAGATTCAGGAAGGACTCATCCCGCGCTTTCTGCAAGCGCGCTGATGACTAAAAAGGCCAATCCGAGATAAACAGGTCCGGTTGCAAAAAGCACAGCAGAAGGTCTCCTTGGGTGATGTTTTTGGGTTGTGATTCTTTCTGCGTTGTCGTTTCTCTTCAAGACTTGTTCGTCGTGAGTTCTCAAATAAGGCTGCAGCATTGTGGATAGTGCGTCTCCATGCCTCCCGATGTGAGGCCAGGGCGGACCACTGTTGGTGATCAATTTGGCCAAGCCTGAGATGTTGTTTCAGGGAGTCTTTGTATCGCTTTTTTGGAGCGCCCCTCTTACGCTGACCCGTGGCGAGTTCACCGTAGAGTAGTATTTTTGGGAGGCATTATGTCCAATAGCTTAACAAAATGGTGTCCCTTATATAAGATGGCAAAATCAAGGTCTGCTTTTTGGATTATTATTTTTTAAAAAAATATTTTCAAACCGTGAATACTTAAATCCGTGGATACGGAGGGACAACTATTCCCGTTATCTGCAGCCTTCTTGCCTATTTACGCTTTTAAATAGACATACCAAAAAAAAGGCAAACCTTAAACACATACAAAAAAAAAAAAAAAGCAAACCTTAAACACATATAAACTTTTTTTTAAAACCCGTATTTTTTCCCCCTCCCACGGCATAGTATTCTGAAAGAGCATAGCCTTCTAAAATCCTGAATTCCCCCCATGTTCTTCCGTTGACCACTCAACTCAAAGTCGTCCAAATGAACCCGGAAGTCTCGGTATCGGCGAGTTTACTTTGTGAGTGTCTCTAAGGCAGATCTTACGTAAGAGGCCCCTCTTTAACCGGGAAGGACGAGGGCGCTCCCGTAGAGATAAGAACAAAGCAGAGCAACGGAACAAGCCCGTCACGGTGTACTTCCGACACCAAACTGATCCCGTTTTGCTCAGTAATTTCCAATGTAAGGTAGGTCATATTTTCACCCCAGAGGAGAAAGGGCTCTTCCCAGCCAGCCGAAGCGACGTCCAGCATTGACGAGGAATTCATGCTGTGTGCCCCTCTTAGCCTCCTGTTTCAGCAGTCCTTAGTTTTGGCAGAAAATGCTCCCCTTCCCGCTTGCACTGCCCCCTTCTTCTCCTTAATCTCGGTATTCGTCTTGCGGGAGGGGGTATAAAGACGACAAGACGAATACCGAGGTAACTTTTCTGGTCCCTTATCCCTCGGGCCTTATTAGTGGCCGGGCGAGGAAAACCAGCCACGCATGGGATAACAGGGATACTGAGACTGCATAGGGATAGATGTACAGTACAGTCGTCCCTCCGTATCCACGGATTTGGTATCCACAGATTTAAGTATTCACGACTTGAAAATATTCTTTAAAAAATAATAATCCAAAAAGCAAACCTTGATTTTGCCATCTTATATAAGGGACACCCTTTTGCTATGCCATTACATATAACAGGACGAGTATCCACGGATTTTGGTATCCACGGGGGGGTGGTCCTGGAACCAAACCCCAGCAGATATGAAGGGACATCTGTACTGTGTTTCCTGCCTCCTGGTTCCTCACATTGCCTTCACACTACACTGTTATAGCACTATTATTCCATTTTAACTGCTATGGCTGCCTCCTGTGGCATCCTGGGATTTACAGTTTAGGAATTTGGGGGGTTAGGAATATTTTTTTATTAAAATAAAACCATTCTACAGACTAATACACCCAACTGCAAAATGTCATAACAATAATGCAAAAACAATAATAATTATATTCTCTTTTCTTACTAATACAAAAATAAAACTATCTATCCTAACACTAATACATTTTTCCTCTTAATCTAAACACACTATAATCACTCTCTTTTCTTTTCCAATAAACATTATATTTACACCCTTATACTAAAAATTAGAAGTTACACATTACAATTATACATATTTGGAAAAGAAACAAATCAATAAAAAATTAATAATACAAGGGAGGGGCATTTAGCATTCTCAGCCAGAGAGCTCTTAGGCTCTACTAAACTACAAACCCCAGAATTCCACAGGAGGCAGCTGTAGCGGTTAAAGTGGTGCTGTAACAGTGAGTGTTATAAAGTCCAAAATCTCCTGTGCTAATAGGGTGAGGCGTAGAGCAGGGATTAGCGAGCTGTTTGGTGTGGCACCCTGGTGGGGCAGTGGTTAAATGCCAGTACTGCAAGTCACCACCTTGCAAGCTTCAAGTTCGATTCCAGCGGGCTCCAAGGTTCACTCAGCCTTCCATCCTTTCGTAGGTCGGTAAATTGAGTACCCAGCTTGTGGGGGCAACTAGCTAACACACATTGGAAACTGCTTAATGCAGTGTAGATGTGTAAATAGCTATTGCTTAAAACAATTTGTAAGCCGCTCTGATAGCCTTGTGGCTAAAGAGCGGGGTATAAATAACTAAATAAATAATAAAATAAAATAAAATAAAAATATGCTGCCTTCTGTAAGCCTTGACCTTTGGATTGTATTCTGGACTCTTCTCTGTGTGCCTTCTTGCCTGTATTGCTGCTTCTCCAAGAAATGAAACTTTGCTTGTTCTTAACTTTATCTGGCTCTCCCTAATTAATTAACACTGGGGCTTGGCTGCTTTCCCAGCCCTGGTTTGTCCTGCTGGCATTTTGGGCTGCTTTTTCTGGACAGAATGTATGGGGGTGTATCAACAACATCTCTGGAAGATGATGACCCCTTTCTTGACCCAGCTCTCAGAAGAGGAGAGGTAGTCAGTGGGATGCCTACAATCCAAAGTCCATAGCCTGGCAGCCCAACAAATAAATTTGGTGAGGCACATAGCAGATTGCAGCGGGAAGACACTGGCTGGAGACATTGCCTTATGAAGACATGTGTGCCTGCGTTCATCTGGGTTGTCCCATCAGACAAGAACAACAACCCCCTCTCTGTCTCACACACACACACTCACTTACAGTGTTAAAGCTTGGGGCTCAGTTTAAATGATGGGAGACTCAGACGTATAAAAAGATGTGTTTCTTTACATAGTAGTCAGATTGGAGTTTGCTACCACAAGATGAAGTGATAGCAGCCAACTTGGAAAGATTACAAAACAGATTAGACAAAATTTGAGTGGGTAAGATTGTCAGTAGTTATTTGTCCCTTATAACTGTACCTTGCTTCCATGTTACCCTATGCCACTTGCATACCATTTGATTTGGAACATGAGCAGGAGGGGCTGTTGTTGCACATCTTCATGTCCTGCTTATGGCCTTCCCAAAGGCATTGGTGGGTCGTTGTATTGGCTAGACAATCTTTTGGTGCAATCCAGCCAAGGCTGTTCTTATTACCCTGGTCTAAACTATTTCTCAGCATGATCTTACCACACAGAAGTATCACATGAGGATAAAAGGGAGCAGGAGGCAAATACCACTCTGCACTCTTAGTAAATTAATAAGGAACTTTTATTAGGAATGAAAGGGCTATATTTGCAATGAATATTAGTTGGCAGATTTGATACTATTCATATAATCAAAAGGCAGAAGGAGGGAATGACAGTTTATGGCCTGAAGCCTGTTACAAGTACAAACCAAAGAAGACCATTGATTGAATTGCTGAATGGTGAGTCAACACATATATAAATCACATAGATGCAATAGGTCTACTCTAATTGCAACAACCAATACGGTTCATATGTATGTCTACAGTGATTTTGAAAATTTAAGGGCTAGAGTCTTGCCTGACAGGGGCAGAATCCTCAATTTAGCTTGGATTATTTTGAAACCACTATGATACTGTGGGATCTGATTAGCATGTTTATTGAGTTAAACAGATTCCTGTTACTATTCTTTTGGAAGCCAATATTGAAACTATGACAAAAGGGCAGAGTATTCGTGGGAAAGAAGACAAGAGTGTAATGTCCTAAGCTTTTATGAGTATATTCTGTACATTATCAAGAAAGTTCTAAAGAATGATACATGGTTATGGTGTGTGTGTGGTTTGTTTTTTTAAAATTACCTCCTTTTCTTTGTTTTACAGATGTCATCTGAAAAGGTTTGTATGTCTAGCCTATCTAGTGGAATCCTGCAAGGTCCACTAAGAAGTCCAACTGATTTGTTTCATTCCGGGCATATTGTGAAAATATGTGCTCCTATGGTTAGATATTCAAAGTAAGTGCCATTTCCAATTGTATTCTGTGTATTCTCCAAGGGTATGAGAAACTAATTCAGCAAAAGTAATTGTTAAATCAGCTTGTGTGTGAATATGTCATTCATGAATATTTTATTATAGATATGAACATATGATTCTACTTTGATGTAAATGCCACCTAGTTTTAGAACTAGTTCACACAAGAGCTTGGGAAGTCCTGCTCTATACTTTTCTGTAGCTTCCTATTTATCTTTTCTGCAGTATGTGAACAAGTGTTAACAACAGGAGCACTGGCTTTTGTATTACATTTGGACTCCTATATCCACAGAACCAATATTGGCAGTTTCAGCTATCTGTGGCTAAAAAATAAGGACACATACCATAGAGTTGCACTTGAAAATGCCTAGAGAGGTGTCCTCTCATGGCATCTTCTAGGTCCTCCAATGCAACTCTATTATGGTATGATTTTAATAGGGTTCGCTATTATTAGTGGTTTCCATTATCTGCAGTAAGTCCGGGAACTGAACCCCCGCAGATACAGAAGTCCAGTTTTCTCAGTACAAAAAAAAAACATGAGGACAAAACAGAGTACAAGAACAAACATTGTGGGTGTCGTCTTTTAAAATTATTATTATTATTATTATTATTTCTTACCCATCTTTCCCTATGGATTGAGGAAGGGAACAACAAATTAACATATAAATATACTGTTAGTTAAAAAAACACATATCAGTTAAAAAAGTATATCAGTCTAAAATAAAAGGTAGGACCAAGACATTTTAAAACAATCAATACACAGTTTAAAATTCACAATTTAAAATCATCTGGATAGGCCTGCAGGAAGAGACTGGTCTTTAATGCTGCATTAAATTCTGACAGTCTAGGGGGTGGCTGAAGAAAAAGTCCTTTAATAAACAATTAAAGGGATACTTGTATAGAACTTAACTGAAAAATGTTTGTGTTGCTTGGTTGACAGTGCTTTTAGTTTTGTTTTCTTCCTGGTTTTCTTTTTTTCGGTTGCATTGATTTTTTGTTATTATTATGAATAACATTTTAAAAATTAAAAAGAACAACATATAAAGAGTGACCTGTAATGCTGACATAAATGTCCAGCTTTTTATAACAAGTGCAAGAAACAAGAGTTGTCCTACTGGACCTTTTGAGCTGTATAGAGTCAAGCCATGACCAGAAGGCAGAGAGCCTATCACAGTTTTGACATGTCCATCTTGTGTGTCTCTCTGAAACCATAACTATCGAGAGGGTGGCCCATAAGTGGAAGGATTTCTGTTAATAACAGAGGATCTTATAGGGTCTCTCTTTCATAGGGTCACAACAAATCTAAGCTGATTTGACAGCATAAAACAAGAAACAACAAATTTCATAAAGGAATACCTTAACTCTGTCTCCCTTTTTCCTATCCCCTTTATTACCCTCAGTTAGTATATTAGTTTCTCTAACATTGCCATAGACAACCGTCTATGAAGGGGGGCATTTTGGTAGTATTTTAACTTTTTTTAAAAAAAATGTGTAATTCCATTACATTTAATGCTATCCAAAATAAAACAGGATGACAAATTAAGATATTCAGTTTATCAAAAAGATATTTTTTTCTAAAAAATGCTGCTTATCTCAAATATTTATGTATTTTCAGATTATCTTTCAGAACTTTAGTCAGGAAATACAATTGTGATTTATGCTACACTCCAATGATAGTTGCAGCTGATTTTGTAAGATCCGAGAAAGCTAGACACAGTGAATTTACAACAAACCAAGGTATTGTGTTTTCATTACTGTAATTTTTTGAAGGCCGTAACATACTAGGCTCTTCCTTTTTGGATATTCTTTTAGCTATGCAATGAATACATGCCAAGATGAAGGGAATGCTGTGGACATTGATACCTTGATTTCAGTAAGGCCTTTGACAAGGTTCCCCATGACATTCTTGCAAACAAGCTTGTAAAATGTGGGCTAGACAAGTTAACTGTTCAATGGATTTGTAATTGGTTGACCGGCCGAACCCAAAGGGTGCTCAGCAGTGGCTCCTCTTCGTCTTGGAAAGATGTGACCAGTGGGGTGCCACAGGGTTCTGTCCTGGGCCCAGTGCTATTCAACATCTTTATCAATGACTTAGATGAGGGAATTAGGGGCATACTTATCAAATTTGCAGATGACACCAAATTGGGAGGAGTAGCTAATACCCTAGAGGACAGGATCAAAATTCAGAATGACCTGGATAGACTGGAGAGCTGGGCCAAAGCTAACAAAATGAAATTCAATACGGAGAAATGTAAATTTAGGGTGGAAAAATGAAATGCATAAATATAGGATGGGAGAGACCTGGCTGAATGAGACTACGTGCGAAAGGGATCTAGGAGTCCTAGTAGACCACAAGTTGAACATCAGCCAACAGTGTGATGCGGCAGCTAAAAAGGCCAATGCGATTTTGGGCTGTATCAATAGAAGTATAGTGTCTAGATCAAGGGAAGTAATAGTGCCACTCTATTCTGCCTTGGTCAGACCTCACTTAGAATACTGTGTCCAGTTCCGGGCACCACAATTCAAAAAGGATATTGACAAATTGGAGCGTGTCCAGAGAAGGGCAACTAAAATGGTGAAAGGTCTGGAAACGATGCCTTATGAGGAGAGACTTAGGGAGCTGGGTATGTTTAGCCTGGAAAAAAGACGGTTAAGAGGCGATATGATAGCCCTGTTTAAGTATTTGAAGGGATGTCATGCTGAGGATGGAGCAGGCTTGTTTTCTGCTGCTCCAGAGACTGGAACACGGAGCAATGGGTGCAAGCTCCAGGAACAGAGATTCCACCTCAACATGAGGAGGAACTTTTTGACAGTAAGAGCTGTTCGGCAGTGGAACACACTCCCTCGGAGCGTGATGGGGTCTCCTTCCTTGGAGGTCTTTAAACAGAGGCTGGATGGCCATCTGTCGGGGATGCTTTGATCAAGATTTCCTGCGTGGCAGGGGGGTTGGACTGGATGGCCCTCGTGGTCTCTTCCAACTCTGCAATTCTATGATTCTATGATTCTAGAAAATTCACGAAGACAGAATGATGACTACAGTCTTATATGCATTAACCTGGGAGTCACTCCCATCAAATTCAAGGACTGCATTGGTGAAACCTAAATCAGTTCTCTGCTACGCTAGCAGCACTACTATTGTCCCACCCCAGCTCTCTCAGCACCATCAGCCTCCAAGCATAATTATATTCTTGAGGTCCGCTTCCTACCTGCAATGCACTTATAAGCAATGCTGATGTAACTGGCATGCCTAGTTGCAGCAACACCAGCCATGACACCCTTAGGCTTTGCTGGCTGTGTGTATGAAAGACTTGTGATGGCATAGCCACTGCCACCCAATTCTTTCACCTTTGATGCTAGTGTAGTATGGTGACTAAGATATTTCTCACTCAAATCTCTCATGAACCTTTTAAGGAAGCAGCTGTATCTCAGCAATACATCTACAATATGTAGGTTATAATACTGATCAAACATACAAGCAGGACTGATGCTATCATTAGGCCAACTGGGCAGCCACCTAGGGATCAGACCTCTGAAGGGCACAATACTAATCTTTGAGGGGCATAGTGTTTTTTTTAACCCTTGTTAAAAATGCAACTGACCTCACCTGGAATACTGTGTCCAGTTCTGTGCACCACAATTCAGGAAGGATATTGAGAAGCTGGAACATGGCTTCACAGCCCGGAAAAACCCCAAGGAAAATCTATAATTACTACAGTTGAAATAATGAAACATGTCCATTATTCCAAAACATTTTTAAATGTAGCATCTTATAATAAGGAAATTATTCAAATCTTTTTTACTTGGATGCTAATGTAAGTTAAGTTAGAGCTTATAACAGATATTTCCTGTCCTTTCCTTCCTGTAGCCACTTCTGCCCCTTAAATCTACATGGAGAGTCAGCAAGCTGCCTGAACAATGTGGGGGAAGGATTGCTCAGTAAGGAGAATTGCTCTCCCCAGCAGACCCCTGTGATCTATCCCACATTGTTCTGGAGAGCCCCCTGAATTTTTGGCAAATCTTTTTGAGAGAACGTGGTTATAGGGAAAAGAAAGAGAAGAAAACTTCCATCAGCTTGCTCATGTTAACTTAGGATCCATGTTAAGTAAGCATGTGTGTGTACATATGGTGTTTATATAATGTTCCACTTGTGGCAAAACTCTATTTTGACAGGTGATCACCCTCTGATTGTTCAGTTTGCTGCTAAAGAAGCACAAGTTCTAGCAGATGCAGCTTGTATTGTCAGTCCTTTTGCAGATGGCATAGACCTAAACTGTGGCTGTCCACAGAGGTAAGGTCTGAAGGAACTTGGGCAACATATAGAAACATTTAGTAAAGTGTACATCTATTTATTTCCAGTACTTATGTGCTGAATTTTTCTAGCCTCTGCCAGGTAGACCATCTCTAATAACACTGTTGCAGACTGTCCTTCAGGTAACTTCCCTCAGACAATTTCCTCTAAATCATTCATATCCCTTGGACATGGTTTGCAACTGAGACAATATACTATAATATGTTCACTGAGAACATTTATGTTTCAGTATTTGAGGGAAACTAGTAACAAAAAATGGCCTGACTATAAACTTATTGAATATGTGGATAACCTATGGCCAAGATCCCACATCAAGGAAACTTAGCTTTATACTCCTAGGGCTATGTGATGATTGCACATTAGTGAAGTGCAACACTGTGTAGTTGAATGTACAAACAAATGTGGTATGCAAAGTTGCAAAACACAATATACAATGTGCATCTGAATGCAAAGTATGCAGTGACATTTTATGTGCATTAGCATGGCATCTCCAGCTCTGCTTCTCCAAGTTTAAATTCAATAGGGAATTCAATAGGGAAGTTACACCATGGCTAAAAAGCTACCCATGCATAAGGGAACTTATATGTGCATAAGTCAGGATGCCACCCTATGAACCTGTCAGAAATTCTCTTCCATGAATTCAAAGAACATAGGTAGAGGGGGGTGTTGTAAGGGCTGGAACCACCTCCAACATCACCTGCTGCCCTGTCTCCAGTCCTCCACACTTTACATAGAAGATCTGATGAGACAATCTACATGTGCTCAGCTTAACTTACATAAGCTGCTCCAGGCAGTCAGGATTCCAGCATGCAGAGGACTGGCAATGGTGCCAGTGAGGTTGTGGGCTGCCTCGTGTATGCACTGAACATGTGGGACTAAAATGTCACATAAGTCAGCATTTATGTAAATCCCATTGATTCAGTGGGCCTACTTGTTGCTAATAACTGTATTTAGCCCATGGAAACTAATATTTAAAAGAAGCTCCTTTTGATTATGCTGAGTTCCAATGGATTATTATTTATTTACCTTACACTTCTTACTCTTTTGAAAACATCAAATGAATTGCATAAGACTGGGAGCGGGATTTAGTTTATATCAGGTATTCATCTTTAATAAAATACATTAATATTTACATCAGGATGGGAGTAGTGTGGCCTTCCATATGTTGCTGGAGTGTAATTCCCACCATTGGCAATGCTGGCTGGGGCTTTTGAGAATTGCATTTGGAGGCCCACGCAATCACAAACTTGATTGGTGTAAGTCAATCAAAGATATAGCACACATCACCTGCGTGTTTTTAAAAATAGCTAGTGATCTGCAGTATATAGAGTTCAGACACATGGTAGATAAAATCCAAATTTATTTCTCTGGAATAACAAAGAAATTGCTCTGGAATAACAAAGAAATTGCTAGAAAATTAATCTAGATTTTCTAATAATCTTACATTTATTAGCATGTATTCTGCTTCCTCATAAAACTCTTAGTAGAGCTGACAGGAAGAATGAATGATCCATCCCAATATACAGAACTAATTTTGCTTTCTCTAATTCAAGGTGGGCTATGGCAGAAGGTTATGGTGCTTGCTTAATAAATAAACCAGAACTTCTCCAAGAGATGGTGAAATTAGTAAAAAATCAAGTGGAAAATCCCTTATTTTCAGTATCTGTTAAGATAAGGTAATTTATGTTATTACTTACATAACATAATATGTACATACTATATATAAATGATATTGATATTTAATATATTATTAAAAGTATTATTGACTAATGTAAGCCTTCTTTCTCCACCACTGTACGGAGATACTTTGAGAGGTCCAAGAACTGGGGATTATTCAGGGGAAATAGTGCCATAATATTATATAGGTTTGGCATCCATTTCTTAAATAAATGCTTTGGTTCTTATGAAACCAGTGTAATACGTGGGTTTCTGAAATTACACTGGCATAGCCACTGTACATACAGCAGTCCCCATGCGAATAATGTTGTACTAGTGCTGAAGCCTTAAGAACAGATTTTACTTTCAACCAAGAAAAACTCGGCAAATGAAATAGTTCCATGTTGGTGTGTATGTAATAAAGGCCAAGATCCAGAAAATGTTAATTGCATTTAAGTTCCACAGAAATCAATGAATAAATTAGATGCAACCACCTTAAGTTCTGTGAAAATAGGAGGACTGCATTGAACTAACTGTCTTTGATTGAGGTCAAAATATGCAATTTCTGTTCTTTACAGGCAGTGTTGTGTGGGTAACATTAAAGAAGCGAATGGTAACTTTTAATATGTTCCAGCAATTATTATTGCTTTATTTCTGCCTTGCATCTTAATTCTGCGCCACATTTCCAAGTATTGCCTGCTGAATTATGTTTATGTTAATTCTGTGCCACGTTTTCAAGCATTTCGTATAATAACTGCTGAATTATGTTATTTCTGTTGCTTGAAAATAAGGATTCATGATGATATAAAAAGAACTATAGATCTGTGCCAAAAAGCTGAAGCAGCTGGAGTATCCTGGATTACTGTCCATGGGAGAAATGTAGAGGAAAGACACCAGCCAGTACACTACGATGCAATCAAAACAATTAAACAAAGTATATCTATACCAGTGGTAGCTAATGGTGATATGAAATCTTTAAAAGATGTGGAGGATGTTAATCGAATAACAGGAACAGATGGTAAGAATGTGCCTTAGATTCTTTCCACCCCCGTACATAAACGGATTTCCCATAAATGAGAAACATGTGTGCGTTGTATCTCTGGCTTGAAATGTTTGAAAGAAATGACCTTGGTTAGTTTACATCTGACTTTCTGCCTTATTGTTTCCCAGTTACATCTCATCATCTCTCAGTAGTTGTTGCTTGTAAAAGCTTATTCCAAAGCCTCCCAATTAAAGGCTTCTTACAACATTAGGCTTAAGGTGCCATCAAACACTTTTCTTCTCATTGTATAAAATACTGACTATGCATTAAATACAGAATTAATAACATACAGTTGCCCCTCCACATTCACAAACTTAGCATTCGCGGTTTTGCATATTTGTGGTTTTGGGAGCCCCCCCCCCGCCCTCCCAAAACTGCGACAAGGGGCCTCCGGAGGCCCCGTGAAGGCCTTGGGAGGGAGGGGGGAGGGCTGGGGAGGCCTCCACGGGGCATTCGTAGACCTTCCGGAGGCCCCGTGAAGGCCTTGGGAGGGAGTGGGGAGGGCCAGGGATGCTTCCACGGGGCTTTCGAAGGCCCCATGAAGGCCCTGGGAGGGAGGGGGAGGGCCGGGGAGGCTTCCATGGGGCCTTCGAAGGCCCCGTGAAGGCCTTGGGAGGGAGGGGGGAGGGCTGGGGAGGCCTCCACCGGGCCTTCGGAGACCCTCCAGAGGCCCCGTGAAGGCCTTGGGAGGGAGGGGGGAGGGCTGGGGAGGCATCCACGGGGCCTCAGGAGGGTCTCCGGAGGCCCCGTGAAGGCCTTGGAAAGGAGGGGGAGGTGGGGAAAATGACTATGGGGCCTCCGGAGGCCCCGTGGTCGCGTTGGCAGGGGAGGGGAAGGGCAGTCATTATTCGTGGAATTTTCACATTCACGGGGGTCTGTGGAACCTAAACCCCGCAAATGTGAAGGGACGACTGTATAAGATTCCATCCTAACATGAATGAATGGATAGATTTATTTCGGTCACAGACCAGAATAGACATAAACAATAAAATCAGTAATATATTTACAGCATACAGTACTTATAACATATTTAGAACATTTAATTTCCTTGAGAGATACACATCAAACAGAAATTAAAATGTATAAAATTATTCACTGAGGCCATTCACCATGTCTCCTTAATTTTATAGTAACATCCTCACCTGATGTCACAATGTATAATGCTAAAAATCGATTATTAACATAGATGATTTAATGGAGTGCCTCATTTGGCATGTATGTTTTTTATGGGTATCGAAGGTTTCAATTCTATGTGTATTTGCTGGGACATATATTCATCAACCTTCTGAGTAAACATGGACAGGATTAGGCTGTAAGTGTTTATGCAGAATAAATACGCGAATACATGCAGGATAGACAAAGATTGGGGAAAACCCTAAATACTGTTTGTAACAAAGAGACTGAAAGGTCCTGTGACAGCAGTGCTGGGAGGTCATCAAACAGATTATCAATGACAACAACGTGCTAATAAATGCAACAATAACTTTGTTTACCATTTCCCTACACTGTCCCTTGTAAGGCTGAAATATATTCAGAGAGCTTAATAAAGATTAATTGGGCATAGTACACACTGATAAAGCTAGTAACTTGTATTTAGTAGAAATTTTATAGCTTGTTTTGTCCTGTATAAGTAGCAGGCATGAGGCTAAGATGTCACTGTTATGTAATCCTCCTGCATGCTACATATATCTATAACTACATTTATTCATTTATTCATACATCCGTACATTTATTCAGAAGCAAATTCCATTGTATTCAATGTGTTTTATTCCCCCAAAAAAAGTTTTCAAAGGATTACAGCATTTACTTTCAGCAGAAACCTCCCCAATATTGACCTTTCCTCTCCAGTGTTCATCTCCTCCCAAAATATACTCCTCTTCCAATTTGCAGTCTTTGTTATCTTTTTGATTCCTTTGCTTCCTTCCCATTAAAAGAATAGCTAGTATCTTGAATACAGTCAGCCCTCCATATCCATGGGTTCTTCATCCACAGATTCAACCAAACTCAGCTCAAAAATATTCTGGGGAAAAATCCAAAAAGCAAACCTTGCTGTTTGTCATTTTATAAAAGGGACATCATTTTACTATGCCGTTGTATATAAAGGGTCTTGAGCCTCCACGGATTTTGGTATCCATGGGGGGTCCTGGAACCAAACCCCAGCAACTACTGAGGGGCCACTATATATAAGAACTGCTGACAAAAATGCCACGTTCATGTTAACCTTGAAGATTCCCACGATAATGTGCAGGTGACAAAGCCGTATCGTAAATGACAATAATTATTCATTCAGCTTTATTTATTTGAATTTCTCCCCCATTTTTTAGGTGTCATGGTTGCTAGAGGGCTTTTAGCCAATCCAGCTATGTTTGCAGGATATGAAGAAACACCTCTACAGTGTGTTCAAGACTGGGTTCATATTGCTCTTGAACATGGAACTCCTTTTACTTGCTTTCATCATCATTTAATGTACATGTTAGAAAGGATTACTTCAAAACAAGAAAAGAAAATTTTTAACGTTTTATCAAGTACATCTGCAGTTTTAGACTACCTTAGGGATAACTATGGTGTGTGGTAATTTTCTAATTATTATAATCATGTCAAGGCTGTACTATTATCATGCAAAGTGATTTGTAAATTTAGTATATTTATATTTGAAATACGTATATTTTTTTTACTCACTGTCTTTAACATGTGTATTTACAATGTTTCAATACAATCATAAAGTTTAAGCTATTCAAAAGTTGTGTTGTCTAATGGCAGCATTCAGATTTCAAATGAGCTTTCATCCCAGGCTGCAGGCGGGCTTGTCTCAAACTCTAGTTGCATCTGCATTGTAGAAATAATCCCGTTTGACACCACTTTACCTACCACGGTTCAATGCTATGGGATCCTAGGATTTGTAGTTTGTTGTGACACCAGAGCTCTCTGACAGCGAAGGCTAAACATCTTACAAAACTACAAATCCCAGAATTCTAGAGCATTGAGTCATGGCAGTTAAAGCAGTGTCAAACTGGATTATTTCTGCAGTGCAGATGTAGCCTTGGTCTCAAACTATGCCACTAACTTCATTACTAAAATTTTCAGATCTTTTCTAGGGCCAAAAATTATCACTCATTCTCTAAGATATTTCTAAAAATCAATTGAAATGAAATATAATCCATGCTTACACATTACAAAAATCTGTAAGAAAGGCAGAAAATAGAAATATTTCCTCAATTTTATTTGAACTCCAGTTGTCTTAATGGTAGCTAAATGCCTTCCTAAATACTCCATTATCCTGAAATTAAAAGATGGAAAAATCCAAATGGAATTAGCAGTACATTTTTCTTCTATCTTTCAGTTTCTATCAACTATTTTTAATTGATTACTTCATTGTTTAGTGCTGCTTTGTGAACACTTTTGGCTCAGACTTCCCTCTCCTTCTTTCCCCACCTTTAACAGAATTAGATTGGTTCAATTTTAGGAAGTGCTAAAGCAATCATGTTCCACGTATTCTTATATTGCTTTCATCCAGTACTGGGGTTATATATGTGTGTGTGTATTTGCCTTCAAATCGCCTGTCGACTTATGGTGAACCCATGAATGTCATAGTGTTTTCTTAGGCAAGAAATACTCAGAGGTGATTTTGCCAATTCCTTTCTCTGAAGTAGCATCTGGTATTCATTGGCAGTCTCCCATCCCAGTACTAACCAGGGCTGACCCAAGATCAGAGGCTTTAAATGTTTGATTTACTATGTCAAGTGCTGTCCTTCTGTACATTAGTGTCTGGAAACTCTGCCTCCAAGCTCATATCAGACTCTTCGCCTTCCTCATGTTCTAATCTAAATGATGTTAACTACAAGAGCACTTTAAGACTACATGGAAAATCCAGGAAGGAAGCTCTTCACTGTGTCTGTACTGAACTCAAATTGTGGAAGGAGAACAATGTGTAACAGTTAACACACATTACACATAACCATTTTATTCCAGATTGAGTAGTCCAACGCAATGGCTCCCTCTGATTTTGTACTGACAATTCATTTACCCATGTCTGCCTCTCAAGTTTGCTAGAGAGAACATAAACAAAACTGAAAGATGTTAGGTTGGCTACTCTCACACTTTAAATTAGATATCTGGCATGCAGATTTAACAGATGCACTCACTGAACAAATAATAGGGTGTGGAACTATGTAGCACAGTGGGCAGGAAGTAAAATGTTATGCAGCTATGCCCTAGCAGATGAAAATGGCTTCATAAGCAGTTACAATGTATGAAGGAGTAGATAAACCATGCAAGTCCTCTTCAGTACCTCTATTAACAAAGGCTGCCCCTGTTCTTGCTAGACCCCACACCCAGATATACAGGCAGTGCCTCCAACCCTATGTGAAAATTATATCTATTCATACAAAATAATGTCGCTAGGAAAATCATAGCTGATAGTGCTGGAAAGAGAATTTTCATGAATGCAGATACATAAGAGGAAATTCTGAGGCTTCAGTCCTATGCAAATGTACTCTGATGTAAGCCCCATTGATGACTGCAGGGCTTACCTCTGGACGCACTACTGGACACAATGGAGGCTTGTGTTATCCTGCTCTCCCAATACCATAGTCCTATGCACATTTGGAAGTAAATCCAGTTTAACTCAGTGAAACATCAATATGCACAGAATTGTACTGGAAATGAATTAAGGGTACATCCCCAATATAACTTAATATAGGCACACCTAAGTTAACAAAGCCTCTGACAAACAAGCTTACAGTATTTATATAAAGCCTTTTTGCTCACTCAGCCCCTCTCCTTCTCCTTGTGTCCTGTCTATCTTGGAAGTCTTTTTTTTTTAGCAGCCATCACCATTAGGAGGATGGAGAAGGAGGGGTGAAGAAATGCAGATTTTCAGTGTCAAGTTGCAATAATGTGTCTGCAGTAAGCAATGCAATAAAGCTTGAGCTGGAAAAAAATGGGTTTCTACTCTACATATCCTACTGTAGTCATGGTGCCTGCCTGCAACAGACAAGGTAAACAGCAGCTGCCTCCAGAATCCTTTACTGAGCTTATATGAACAACAAAATGGAGAAAAGGGTAAAGCAGATAAGCCTGCTTCATCAGCTACCTTCAGCATGCTAAAAAAGTATAGATGTATAGATGGTTACCTGATCTGGTTGCAAGCTTACACCACACAAAGAGAGAGAATCTGTTAGCTTTAAGATTCCACAACAAGATTTTGTTGTGTTAAACAAGCAGTGTGTACGATACTTCAGGGTCACTAAAGAGTGAATAATCTCATGTGTCAAGAGATAATTAAGAAGGCTGTGACTGAAACAGGAGTAGGAGGACATCAGTCTTAATTACAAGGATCCAGACTTACTTGTTTAGAAGTTGTTTATACATAGCTGCTGCTGCTATCTATATTACAGTTTTTAAAAGAATACTTCAAACTACTCATGATTAGCCTTGCCAGTTCAACAACTCCAGAGTAAGTGGTCTTGGGATCTGTTGTAGAAGAGGACAGCCTTGCCCGGTTGCATATCATCATAAAGTAAGAGATCTGAAAAGAGACTGGTTCTGTTTGTTCTGGGATATAGTTCAAGGCAGAAGGGGGCAGAATACAGACAGCCATAAAGTGGGATAAAAATGGAGGATGAGGAGATAAATATATTGAGGATGCAGTTGCTGTTGGTTGACTACCTGGGAAATGAAAAGGTGTGATAATGTAATTGTATGTTTTAAATGGTAACTACAATTTTTCAAGAACCAAATTTCAACTTAGATTGGATTTTTTAAAAGAAAACATGGTTATAAATCTGTACTTGAGTTATTATTGCAAAAGGTGTAGTTTAAATCAAAATTACACTAGCATACCCTTGGACAGTTATTTCAGTGCCAGCTACTGCAGATCAGTAAATTTAAATTCTCAAATATACATGAAATGGACAAGTTAATAGGTACAATATACCTATTAACCTCTTTATTTTGTCAGTTTTGTTGAGAATGCAACATTAGCTTACCTTAGAAGGGCTAGTCTAAGATTTATTGAAAGTAATAATTGACTAAATCACAGTGTTTTTATTGTTAAATAAACCATATATTTTGGTTTGTCTGCGTATGCAGCATAGTTCACAACCTGGAAAATGCTTTAACCAGGCAAATCCACACAAGTGTTTCTTTTTATATAGGTCAGGTGTCCTGAAAATTTTGAAGTCCTCAGACTGATTAGCTACAGTATCGTTCATGCAAGATCGTGTGATCATGTTACAACGAGATGAATGTTTAAAAACACATTTAAAAATGTTACCCCGACCTGGCATGATATACTTATTCCGACCACCACTGACACCTGACATTTCCCACAAATAAAGCACACCCTACCTTCCTTACAGGGCTTTTTTTAGTCCAACTGCAGCTCAGTTACCCTGTAGTATGCCCTATTTCAGTGATGGGCAACCTTTTGAGCTTGGTGTGTCAAACTTTGCCAAAAAACTGAGCATAACTCGGGTGCTGTGTCACTTTGAGGAAAAAACATTATTTTACGATATTTATTGTTTAAATAACTTAAATGTATAACTGTTATATATGCTGTAATTGTATTTAATAAACCAACACACACACCCCGCCTGCCTAAAGTGGCGATCGGGGCTTCGAAGCCCCAGTCGCCACTTTCCTCCTCCCTCCCACCCTCCCCAAAGTGGGAATCCCCAATGCCACTTTAGGGAGGGGGGTGGAGGAAGGGTGGTGAGGTTGTGGGCGGGGGGGTGCGGGAGGAGGCCTACGGCCGCGTGTCATCAGAAATGGCTACGCGTGTCAGGGCTGACATGCGTGTCATAGGTTCGCCATCACTGCCCTATTTTAAGCTCAGCAGATTTACATATGAATAGGTAAATCATGGGCCCCACAAGGAGGGACCAACAGGGCTCTAACCTGGTGGCCTGGGATTAGGAGGGGAGGCCCTGGTGTGAGATTATTCTAAGTTTTTATTATGTAAGACCATTTCATTTTTAAAAAAATAAATATTACTTTGGTGTTATCATTTAAACTAATTTATTTCAATTTTTTATCCTAAATCCTATAGAGCATCTTGCTGCCCTTAACCTTAGCAGTAGGTAGGGGGCCCGCCAAAGATCCTGGCCTGGGGGCTGGCTTCAGGATGTGAGGGGCCATGAGATAAATTATATTATATTCAGGAAATCCCTGAATATGATCCCTCTAAACCAGCATTTCTCGGCCAGGGTTCCCTGGACCCTTAGGGTTCCCTGAGGAGTCACTAGAGGTTCCCTGAGAGATGTGGTTTTTAAACATTTTTCTAGGTGTAGATATAATAATTTTCAGGTAGGGGTTCCCTGAGACCTCTGAAAACTATTTCAAGGGTTCCTCCAGGGTAAAAAAACGTTGAGAAAGGCTGCTCTAAACCATCTTAACAGAAGAAGAAACTGAAACAGAATGCAAACTTGTGAATCTAACAAGTCATGTTTTATTTTTTCCTGTACTTTTTTTTAAAAAAATCTTTGCCTGATGAAGAAGCCAGTGAAGCTCCGAAAGCTTGCATGTATTTTGTAATTTTTAGTTGCCCCCCCCCCAAAAAACCCCCATCACTATTTTATGAATCTTGTTGTTGTATTAGTATATGATATCCAGTTATTCGAGACTTGACTAAAGATGAGGGGAGGATTCCGGGAGAGAAGAAACCCTCCCCTGAGCCCTGGCCTCCGTCTCCCGCCCGCCCCTTCGCGAGTGCCTCGGCCGGCCGCCCTTTTGCAGCCTGGGAAGGCCCAGCGCCTTCGCCGCTTCCGCCGCCATCGAGCCGAACCGTGTCGCCCAGGAGGAGCCCCGGGAGCTTGGGAGCGAAAACCAGGCGAGAGCCGGTGGCGAGGCGCCTCAGCAACCCCCCCCCAAACACACACACAGCCGTTTCCCCCTTCCCGGGTGACCAAGAGGGCTGAAGGGGCGCTTGTGAGAAAACGCGGCCAAAAGTTGCCGCCTTTTCCCAACTGAAAGCTTCCCCTCAGAGACGTGTGCGGGGAAAAGGGGGCAAGAAAGACCCACGGGGTCGTTTTAACGTGTGGAAATAGCCCAGGGGCCAGAGAACGACTCCCTTCATCTCCCTCAGAAGAGGGAACGGGCGGGAGATATTCCCAAAATCCTGCCGTAAAGGGATGACGGCAGTGCGTGAAGGAGGCATTTTAACTCCCAGACCTCCGAGCTGGGGCGATCAAGAGGGGAGAGGAACGGGTGGTGACCCCAAAGAACCAGCGGCAGGGCTTTTGGCCAGCTTGGTGGTGGTGGTTTGTCCCTTTTGACAAACTGCTTCTCCATATTTTGCCCAACTGACTTGTCGATGGCCTTGGCAACCTGTTTTGGACCCGGGCTGTTGCCTTCGCTTCAGCCTCAGAGCCTGGCTGCGTTCTTCTTTCTGCCCAATGTTCTGTTTTGAAACCATGGTGAGCTAATTGGTCTTTGCTTCTCTGCAGATCCAGCAAAGATAAGATGACGTTCCAGTGGACGGCTGTTGCAGTCTTTCTGTATGCTGAAATAATTATATTATTATTACTCTGCGTACCAATTATTTCTCCTGTGAGGTAAGGCAGTATTGCATATGAAATAGCTGCCTGGGAGTGTTGTTGTTGTTGTTGTTTTTTAAGAGATGTGCTGCATCGTTGAGTTTTGGCTGTTATCCTAAGCATGTGATTGAGAACTGTCACTTTACTATTGCGAACAAGGAGATTTTCAGATGGGGCCAATATTCCTGGGGCAGGCACGGAACAGGGTCGAGAAAGGGTCCCCCTTTCGGATGATGTTGACCCCTTCCGTCTTGCTCCCGGAGTATTCTATTCACGATGAAACATTGTGAATAGAAAACCCCTTCCGTGTCTGTCATGGAGTCAGGGACGTGGGAAAAGGAGCCCCGTCCCTGTTCTGAGATGATAGGCATGGGGGAGGAGGTCCGGTCTGAGCACTTCCAGCCACGAACGGGACATCCAGGTAAGTGGCACCCTCCCCCCGCTCCCCGGGTTACTTGTATTTTTTTAAATTTTATTTTTGTATTTGGTTTCTTGCTTTGACGTTGGGGAGGTATTTTTTAATTTGGTGCACAGCTGAGATTTGAGCTCCCAGTCATAAATGCAGCCTTACGACGGCTGCATTTATGGCCGGCAAGCTTGGGGACAGGGAGGACATTCCTGTCCCGGAATGGAGGTAAGCGTGCGAACATTTTTCTCCATTCTGTGGCAGAAACAGGAGAGGAGGTGGCGGGGCAGTAACAGGGCATTTTGGCCCCATGTGAAAATCTCCTGGGTTTCATTTTATGGAGATCAGCTATACGTTTACAGTTTTTGAGAAGCCAACCCCTTGCCTGTGTTGATGAGTCCATGGCATTTGAAAAGGTGTCCTATATATTTGCTGCTTTATTAACAGATGGCAACAGATTAGCCATCTTTTGATCTTTGAGTAAGAGACAAAACAGTTCTGTCTCCTGAAAACAGTAAGGGGTTGTCTATATGAGTCCCAAAAAACCAGAGGGCTCCTCAGTAATGGCATTTTGCAGCAGCTGCGACTTGTCTTAGTAGTTTTTTGGCCCCCAAAAGCTTATTATGCCCACCAGTCAAGATGGTGGCTGTCAGTAAATTACTCACATTTTTACCTACTGTAATCTGCCACTGCCAAACTTTAAAAAAAATCATCTTTCAACTGGTGTGATATTTTTGCCTTTCTAAAAAAAAAGGATAAAAAACACCCTGTTTTATCTCCTTAGAGCCCACTCACTAATACAAAAAATCAACATGGTGGCTCTGGATGCTTGCCTTGTTAGCATGTCCTTCTCCCACACTTGTCCAGCCTATCAGCTTTGCGCTTCCACTAGTATGGGAAAGTGATTCAGAGCAAATTTCTTGTCTCAATGAGCAGGAATGCGTACCTCCCCTCGCTGTTTTTTAAAAACTCAGTGAAAAGCCATGAAGGCTTCTCTTGTGGAGTTTTTGACGTTTTTGGCCGCCTCCTTCCGAATATGGTGAAATGATGTGGGATCCCATTAAGGCAGCATTCCATGAAAAGTATAATGGAAACAAATAATGGAAATTTCAAGTGTGACTAAGGCCCTATACAAATGCTGTTGGAGATGAGAGAACACTCATGGTGTTTTGTTTTTTAAAAACTGTATCTTTGGCCCAAATCTACTTTTTAGGCCCAAAAAGGCTAGACCTGTTGAATCAGTGAAACTTTCATAAATGTGACTGACCAAGTTCTTGTTGCTTGAGTAAGTCTATTCTAGTTGGGACTGACAATTAAATTAGAGCATTGAATATATCTATTTTAAACAATTTGCACTGAGCCATGATGATGTAGTGGTTTGACCGTTGGACTAGGACTATGGAGAACAGAGCTTGAATCCCTGCTCAGCCATGGAAACTTTTATTGGGTGGCCTTGGGCAAGTCACATTCTCTCACCCTCAGAAGTGGGCAAAGGCAAACCCTCTCTGAACAAATCTTATCAAGAAATTCCCGTGATAGGTTTCCCTTTAGGGTCACCAGAAGTGCAAAATGACTTGAAGACACACAACAGCATTTAAAACAATTAATACTCCACTTCTTCAAAGCATGACACAATTTCCCACAATATTTTTGGGAAAATCTGAAAGCATACAGTAAGCATTTTCAAAATTATGCTAAGATTTTCAGGGGAGTTATCAAGGAGTACACAACTCCCTTGTTGCAACAATTCCACTGGCTGCTGGTCTGTTTCTAGGTACAATTCAAAGTGCTGGTTTTGACCTATAAAGCCCTAAAAGGTTTGGGTTTGAGTTATTTAAGGGACCATATCTCTCTTTATGAGCCCCTTAGAGCTGCACGATCATCTGGAGAGGCCCTTCTCTGTCCCACCACCTACCCAGGCTGGTTGGATGGGAACAAGGGGGAGGGCCTTCTCAGTGGCTGCTCCCCCAGACTTTGGAGCTCCCATCCTAGGGAGGCCAGGATGGCCCTATCGTTGCTCTCCTGTCAGCAAGTCAAAACATTTTTATGCCATCGGGCTTTTAAAAACTGACTGGCATGGGGTTTTGATGCTTTGCAGTGCTGTTTTTAAAGTTTGTACAGTAGGTCTTTTTAATAAATTTTAATGGTTAATGTTTTAATTTTATAAATTGTTTAATCACTTTTTAAATAACTCATATGTTTATACTTTTATTAATGAGTGTATAATATTAATCTGTATTGTTTTAAAATATGTTGTTAGCCACCTTGAGTCCCATTATTGGGAGAAAGGCAGGATATAAAGGAATAAAATAAAATTTAAAAAATAAATAAATCAGGAGAATTATGACAGTCTGTCAGATAGTAGTAAGGTCACACAATTATTCTTCCACTGGAGCTGATCAGAGGCAAGTGTGAATTTTGACAAGAATTAATAACAGAATAACCTCAGGCAGCTTTGTTGTGTTAGCAAGTTTGGCTAGTGGTTTTTCTAATAGTACAGCTGCCATCAGGTACTGTGCTGCTTGTTTGTAAATATACTCCCACTAGAATGTAGCAAAACAAGGTGTAATATCAATGTTAATCAGTGGAATTTAAAGTAAGACAAAATAATTGATGTCTCTTACACTAAATGTAGACCAGGTAGATCAGTTGAAAAGGAAAGAAAGAGTGTGCCGGACAGTGCAATCCTGTACACATCTATTCAGACATAAGTTTCAATAATTTCAATGGGACTTATTCCCAGTAACGTGGGTATAAGATTGCCACCTTAGACCTTTGCAGCAGAACAACATAATTTTGCAGAAGACAGTAGCTGCTCATTGCCCACCAACAACTATACGAACGAGGAAGAACACTATTTTGGGATAAATGAAGGGTTCTTATTCCTGGATGAATCAGGTGTCCATGTAAAATGGGTGAGAACTGGGTGGTGCTGTAGGTATTGCTGGACTGCAGTTCTTAGAAGTCCTTACCAAGTGTAGCCAGTAGTGAGAGATGACAGGAGTTGCAATCCAACTGCATCTGGAGGACCACATGACCCCTATCTCTGATTTGAAATATGGGTTTCACAGGAATGATATCCAACCTTCCTTCCTAACTGCATGTGACTGAGATGCTTGCTTTAGAACTAGGGGTTTAGAGTTGTTTTTCCTGCTAGGCTTGGTAGAGCTTTCAAGCCAAATGTTTGCCTTTACTTGATAGCCAGCAATATTAGCATGAATAATGCTTACTGTCATTAATAGGTAGAGATGTGGGATTCCACATATGAGGCCAGACATGCAGTAGAATGAAGTGTTGGAACGAGTTGCACAACCTCAGATCACAGGAAGGGGGTGCTATTGTTGAATGTTCCAATGTGTTTAAAATGCCTTAAGGGTAGATAACGTCAATCTTCTAAGAGCAGCAGAAAGATGTGAAAAACATTTTCTGTCTAAGTTTACAATAGTTGACTTTGTAGTAGTCTTATTAGCTCCAAAAGTTGGCTGACATGAGAACTTGTGCAAAAATAAAGTAGTGGAAATGTACTGAAGCAGTTGTATAAAAGAAAGTTCCTGTCTTTAAATAAAGTAACAGACATCTACATGATGACATTTAACTAAATGTGTGCTTCTTTCTCAATTGACTGGATAATTTCATGATAAAGCAAATATACAGATCAAGTATTAGGAAACAAATAAATGTTCCTAATGTTGTACTTACTTGTACCTAGGGTAACTAGATGCATGCAGTACCAAGCAGAACCAGTCTACCTTTACAGTTGTATAGACCAGCATGGGATTGTGTAGAACTACAATGGCCAGCATTACTCACTATTGGCTATCCTGGCTGAGGCTTATGGGAATATCAGTCTAACAACATCTGGAGGGGCACATATTACCCAACCCTGTTCAAAGAAGACAAAATACTAAATCAGCTGTCCAAACCAGCCATTCCAAATCAACCATGCAGACATTAAAAAGAAAGCCAAACAATCCCCACCTCTATCATAAAAGGACTTTGACAGGTTCAACTTGTCATGTCATGGTGAGAGAAGCAACGCCTACCAATTTTTTCTGTTTTTTTTAAATTTATTTTTGAAAACAATCTCAAAAACAAAAAACCAATTAGCAACAAACATCCATACAAAATGGATATAAGATACATTAATACATAAGTATGATAATTAAATCCCAAAACCAATAACCATTTCATAATGTACGAGTAGTATCATTGCTTATTACTTCATATAATCTAGTTTTATAGAATCTGGTTCTTAACTTGTAAACAACTAACCTCTTCAATATAAAAAAATAAATTGTATTACCAATATGTCTCCAGATTGTTTTAATGACTTAAATATATTCTTATATATCAGGAGGCAGTCAATAAAAGGAAAAGATAAAAAGATAAGAAAAAAAGACCAATATCTAAACATTTCAAAATGTAACATCAAATTCACAACTATGCTTCAGAAGCTTAGTATTACTAACTTCCCCCATTTCTCCTCCCCTATGGGTAATAGACAATTCCATTCTTCTTTAAACTTATTCACGGTTTTATTATTTAACAGAAGAGTTAATTTACCAGTATCCATCTCTGCAATTTCATGCAATTTTAGCAACCACTCTTCCATTGAAGGGACCTCTGGAGTCCTCCAAAATTTGTCATATACTATCCTTGCTGTAGTAAACATATATAATAACACTCACCAGCGATTTCTTTCTATCGGTTTATCCAATCCATCAAACATATTTAATAAATACAATTTGGGTCATGTTGGCATATTTGATTTAAAGATTCTTGTTAGTATAGTATGTATTTTCCCCCAATATTTTTTAGCTTTAGGACATTGCCACCACATGTGAAAAAACATTCCAGTATTCTCACCACATTTCCAACATGTATCATTATGTAGACATAATGTCTACAAATGCAGACATAAGATCACTAAGAAAATTCTGCTTTGGACATCAACTCACAAAGCTTGTCAGAAAAATGAGAATCTTCACATAGATCAGTGGCTAACCTGTAAAGACATTCTGAAAACTCATAGTGATCAATGGGATATGAAATTAAGAGAGGAATTGGCAGCAGAAGGTATAGATTGCCACTGGTTCTTGCGCTGGCAACTAACAGAGAGATTTAAACAAGATATAAAATTAGAAGGAATAGAAAGAAGCTACACAGAATTGGATTTACTAATATTGGTTGGGAAAGAAAAATTAATCGCTAAATTATATAAACTACTAATAAAATTGGAGATGGAAGAGGAAACATTAAAGATAATATGGTTAAATGGGCATTAAATATTGGTTTTTACCCACAGTTAAATCAATCGGAAAAATCTTGGAATAGGAATCTGAAATTTCCAAAAAGTTATGACTTAAAAGAAAATTATTATAAAATGTTGTATAGGTGGCATTTGACCCCAGATAAAATTGCTAAAATGTAAAACTACCAATTGTTTAAACAAGAAAGCTATTTAAAGGGACAGGAAGCATTCTTTTTATTGTATGTGGTCATCCAATTAGGAACTCTCTTAATTAGTAACTGAGAATTCAACTTTAATGATGTATATAAAGATGTACATTACTTTTGAAATTAGTACATAGCTTTATAATAAATCTAGTCATATGGACTGTTGTCCAGGAAAAAAATGGAAGTGGAGGAAAAGGCACTTCCACTGACTACAGGTTGAGTCTCCCTTATTTAAAATGCTTGGGCCGAGAGGTATTTTGGATTTTGCAATATAAGTATTTTGGATTTTGGAATATTTACATATCTATAATGATATATCTTGGAGTTGGGACCCAAGTCTAAACATAAAATTCATGTACACCTTATACAGATAGCCTGAAGGTAATGTTATACACAATATTTTTAATAATTGTGTGTAAGAAACAAAGTTTGTACATATAGAACCATCAGAAAACACACAAAATATTTTTTATATCTTGCTTTGGGGGGATTTTCTTTCTTTTTCTTTCTCCCTTTTTATTTTAATGCATCTATATAATCTCTAATAAAAATATTATCAAAAAAAGAACCCTCAGGAAACAAAGGTGTCACTTTGGCGAAGTTGCTTCATGCCTATTACTTCCTTGCAGAAGAGGAGATGGTGGCCGGTGGGGGCTCAGTAGTACAACTGTCACTGCCACCTCACCTCCCTTGACACCATGGCTACTCCTGCACGCTCGTCCACCCTAGATGCAATAGCAGCCATGAGCCCTGCTTGCAGGAGATAGGCGCCTTCTTCTCTGGACACTCACTCATTTTGCCCTCAGGGAGCCAGAGGCAGTGACAGCAGCTATGGGGCACTCCCCAGAGTAGCTCGTTCATCATGCAGCTGCTGGGTGGTTGGATGTGCTTGTGGGGAGGGAGGGCAGGAGAGAGTACCCCCGCCACTGCCACTGTTGTTGGAGTTGGCTGAATGAGATCCAGTCTCTGGCAGTAGAAGCAGTGTGGAGAAGAGAGGGGCTGTGGGTTTTTTTGTGGGGGGGGGCTCTCTTCCATACTAAGGCTGGAGACAGTTGCCAGCACCTGCTGCTGCCACTTCCTGCTCTAGACCTCACTTTGGTGGAAGGTAGCAGTGTAGGAGGAGCATCAGCCACTGTGGGTACTGCTTGTGCAAAGTTTGGCTGTGAACTCGGCCACGCCATCTCCCTCCCTGCCTCTGATACTGCCTTGTCGTGTTGGTGCTCAGAAAAGTTATGGATTTTAGAATATTTTGGATTTCAGAATTCTGAATAAGGGAGACTCAACCTGTACTACCAATGACATTGGTACTCCTAGATCAGTGCTACTCAAAGCGGTGGTCCCTGAGCCATTGGGCTCTGGTCCTTAACAAGTTTTCAGGAAAGAAACAACTGTATCTAATGGGCACAAATATAATATAACTAACTGGACCCAGCATACAGTATGCTGTGAAAAAATTCCCCAAAACATGGCCAGTAGACCTCATGCCCAGTTGCTTGGGTTCTGTCACAGCGGCAGCACCAGCTTCCTGCCACCACCGCCAGTTGACTGCCTGGGTCCTGTTGCAGCAGTGGTGTCCCCCCGCTGCTGCCACCAGTTGACTGCCTGGGTCCTGTTGCAGTGGGAATAGAAATCATATTACTGTGTAGAGTTAAATCATAAGAGGGAATTGTGCAGCCCTGAGACATTGGTTAACTGGAAAGGCCTGCAGCCTTAGTAACTATAGGTAACACTATAGCACATTGGTCGCTCCCAATATGCAGATATGGCCATGAGTGGCAGGAGTGTATTGTGAGGTGGAGAAGGAATTTGCATGTGGGTAGTGATTGGCTGAGGGAGTGACAAGAGTGGCCAGTCAGCACACTGAAAGAGGCAACATACCTAAACCCATTGTACATACCCTGCACACCTAATGCCATTGTGCATATCCAAGAGAATAATACATATAGATGCCGGTTTCTGATGCATTGGGAGAAGGATCATTGCCAGTCCCCCACATCAGATAACCTGAGAAGCACTGTCTTAGATCATATGTAGGTTTACTCAGAAGCATGTCCTAATGAGTTTGTTCATACTTAGTCCCAATTAAATGTTTATAAAATTACATACTTTGACATGCTTGGGAAACAGCTGCTTGAACTGTCCTGCCTCAGGTTAATGTTACAAGGATAAGGATTATCCTCTGATATTACTGTGATAATTTTACTAACAAGATAATCAAAGGTGTGATCTAAATACTGACATCAAAGGATTGTCTTCAGAATAAGGCTGTAAGAGGATCTGAAAGCAGCAACTTAGTCTCATTAAACTTGGATGCTAAAGATGCCTAGTCTCATTAGATACAAGCAGGGTTGGAATTCAGTGACTTTGAATCTACACAATATGCCTTTTCCCATCAGTGCAGCTGTAGTGTGATAGAGCTGAACCCTTCTCTTCTATGCAGCTCTGAAAGATAGAGGAGCCCCCACTGGTGCAGTAAATATATCTATATTATATTTATTTCAGAATGTTCTTGTTTATTTATACAGTATATGCATGAAAGTTATATTTAATGTTAAGCTTTACTGTAATTTAAAGAGCTGCTGGAAAATAATTCATCTGATATTGCAATGGCAATGAAAATGTTTACATAGGTCTTTTCTCATGCGTTAAACTCCTTTGAAACACTGCAGTTTTTTGGGTTTTTTTACAGATGGCAAAAGGTGTTTACAATCCATGTATGGAGTAGACTTGCAAACTATTGGAACAAGGCATTCCTTACTATTATAGTTCTATTAATTGTTTTATTTCTTGGTAAGTAGGAAATCTGTTTTTCAATATTAACATTAATATACACTGGATACATAGCTGACAAATGAAGTGTATACAGTTGGGCAATTGTTTATTGATTTTGGTGCATATGGATGGAAAATCTAAGCCAAAAAGATATTGCTACAGAATCAGTTGAACTGTAGAAAACCCATGTTTGTTCATCAAATCACAAAACAAGCTTAAGATTTGACAGGGATACCTACTGAACAGCTTGTAGTAAGAGGTGATTTTTAAAAGAATCAACAGGTGGCACTATTTTTCTTTATTTAGTCTTAATACAGTCAAGAAAACAACAGGGCAGTGTGGTTTCTGCAAATTAGTTTCTTTAGAACAGGACTGGGCATGTTCTGTCCTCTGAATGTTTTGTATTACAGTTCCCATGACCACTTACTATTTGCTAAACTGTTTGGGGTTTCCAGGAGTTGAAGTCCAAAATTTTGCAGCACGCCTGTCATGATATTGACTATTCTTCTGCAGCCTCATGGCCTTCAGATGTTTTGGCTATGATGAGTGGTTGAGCATAGTGGGAGATGTACCCCTAAATATCTTCAGGTTGCCTTGTTGGAGAATTGCACTTCAGAGGAATTGCAGTGAGGTTTTTGACATCCTGGATTGGATTTTGTATTGGGGAAGGAGAAAATACCATGGCCTTTCAAAGCTATTGCTAAATACCAAGTTAAATTTGTTCATTATAATCTTAGTTGTACCTTTTCCCTTTCTGCTATAAGAGCTTGTGTTGGTGAAGTGATTCTACTAAACATATATTACAAAAATCCAATCTTTTTCCATTGGGGTTGGCAGTAAAAAAACCACATGTAGACTGTTGTGCAGCTGAATTTTGCCAACACAGTGGTATTTTTAAAAGACATATAAACAAAGTATGTAGGGAATATGAGCCATGTTTTAAAGCAGGAATATGCTCCCGGAAAGAGAGCCAGCCTGGTGTAGTGTTGGATTGGAACTCTGGAGACAAGGGTTCGAGTCCCTGTTCGACCATGGAAACGCACTGGGTGACTTTGGGCAAGTCACACACTCTCAGCCTCAGAGGAAGGCAAGGGCAAACCCCCTCTGAACAAATCTTGCTAAGAAAACCCTGTAATAGGTTCACCTTATGATTGCCAGAAGTCAGAAATGAATTGAAGGGCTCACAACAACAACAAATGCTCCCAGAAACCTCTCCAAAGTATCGTTCTGCTTTAAAGAAAATGCCCCCTTTCTTTTTGCATCAGTGGCACATGCCACCACAGACAGGCCCAAAGGGCAGTTATCCATCACCCTAAGATGTTTGCCCACCCCTTTGAAAAAGTGAGTGTAAAGGGAATTTAACAGTAGTATCAGTTTGTCTTAAAAAGATGTTCTCATTTCTCTGGCCTTTCTGTGTGGTATTAGTTTTTTTAAAAAAATCAGTTCTGTTACCATTATAGGATTTTAATTGTTGCATGCAGTTTAGTCTGTTTTGTACTATACTTCCCTATTTTTTATATATAATCTTGTTTTATATGCCCCCCCATTCCCAGATCCCATTTTGCTTCTACATCATTCAGTGGTATTAAGAAAATACCTTTAAGAAAAAGTAATGTACCTTTAAGAAAAAGTAATGTGCAAAGTGGATCCCATTGTCGATGTTTTGCATGTACTGTAGTACTAAACTAAAAAGATAAAAGAAAGCATTAAAAAATAAGTGCAACCAATGTTTATTATTTTATTCACAGATGCAGTAAGAGAAGTGAGGAAGTACTCCAGTCTTCACTCAGTTGACAAAACTACACAGGCACACCCCAATACATTTGATCATATTCAAATGAAACTTTTTAGATCACAGCGGAATCTTTATATCTCAGGATTCTCCCTTTTTCTTTGGCTGTAAGTATTATGGTTTTTTAAAAATCTGTTCTGTGCTTCTTCATAAGAAACTTAGCCTAGAATGAAAAGAAGATGGATTGTGCCTAAAGTCTGTAAAAGTTTAAGCATATTAATTTTATGGAACTTAGTGGCTTATAAATGCTTGAGAAATACTGATACTGTATATGTGTGGCTATTTAAGTGGGTCACATAGCAATAAATTAGAAGAGAGAAATATGACTCTTAACTCTTGCTCTAAAGATGTTGCCCTCCAGACTAGTAAAGTCTTTTTATGAGAAAGCATATGACAGATTTGATTGTTTGAAAATTCTTTCTCCTACATAACCCCCCACAAAAAACAAAAACAAAAAAACCCTCAGTATGTGAAACATTTAAATTAAGTTTCATGAAAGTAATAAGATTGATGGACTGCTTTCAGAGAGCTTGTCTACACTACCAAAAAAATCATACTCACCTATTAGTCACATTGATTTTTTGTTGTTGTTCTGCAGTGACCCCAGTAACACCACACATTTCCCCTCTGGCGAACTCAGTTTAGTGGAAGGTGGTGGTCCACAGGTTCGCATTATAGTCAGCCGCACTGCCATGTCTGCTTCACTGTTTTTTTCTTTCTCAGCTTGTATTATCCTAACAACCAATAGCTGTTATTGTTTGCCTGTCAATCTAACAACCACCTTGCACTGATTGGATGCCCCCCCCCCACATTCAAACCCCTTTGCCGCCCCAGTGAGTGAAGGGGGAATTTTGAAGGTATACACACAGGACAGATCTTTTTATGTGTGTGTGTGTATAGATGGCAATAAGTCCCAAGGGAGTTTAGTGGGGGGCCTTGGCTAAACATTGCACTGGGGGAGGGAAGGTGAAGGGGGTTGAAGCAGCAAAATCAAGCATCCGTTTACCTTCCTTCCAGCTTCTGCCATCACCACAGTGTTAAGGTAAGGCTAGCTTAAGTGAAGGAGTGGGAGGGAAGCTGTTTCTTTGCTCCCTGCTCATTGTCTCCTGCTCTTTCTCTCCATCTTTTCAGGAGGAGCGGAAAAGGCAGGCAAAAGACCTCCCTTGTCCACAGCACACACACACCCTCGAAAATTGCTTTCCTCATGTAGTCCCTTTCCTCTGATGCCTGTCTCCAGCCTCTGTTCATCTTCCCCATTCACTGGCACAATCTACCCCTCACTACTACAGAGAACAAAAAAATTAGTGACACACACTAGGCCCGCCCACCAAAAACAACTCCTACCAGCGGCTCCATGCTGAAGCCACCTCACGAGCACCTGTTGCGCATGAGAAAATTCGGGGTAACTAGTGAGTTTTCCAAAATCAAATTAAAACCCTGAGAACCACGTTCCCTGGGCATTCCCTACGATTTCCCTTCAAATCCTCAAGAACATTATGTACATGTACAGTTGTCCCTTCATGTTTTCTGGGGTTTGGTCCCCCCGTGGATACCAAAATCCATGAATACTCAAGTCCCATTAGATGCAATGACATAGTAAAATGGTATTCCTTATATAAGATGGCAAAATCAAGGTTTGCTTTTTGTATTATTATTATTTTTAAGTATATTTTCAAGCTGTGAATATTTAAATCCATGGATACCAAATCCGTGAATATGGAGGGACAACTGTAGAAGCATGTGTTTTTTTGATAGTGTAGAAAAGCCCAGAGAAGCTATTCGTGCCTTCTATGGTGCTTTCTAACAAGGGGTTCTCAGACCTGTATGGTTTCTACATGATTTTCATGGGCAATTCTGTACTAACAAACTGCTGGCTGAGGTGCTATATAATTCATTAAAAGTTCAGCTACATCAGCATAACACCAAATAAACTATAACAAAGTTGTTTGTACATGCATTTCAGGTAATAAGAAATACACTGGCAGAATTTTACTGCTAGTTGTAAAATTAGTTTTGCCAATAAACCAGAAGAGTGACTATAACTATGATACACTTGTACAATTGTCACAAATTATTTTTAGTTTCTTAATAGTGATAAATATCACTATTAAGAAACCATTCAAACTTACATTTGGTGTTTTAAGTTGCAACAGTGAAATAACTGTGTTTCTGAACACCTGTCCAATCTAGGATCCCACTTAAGCTGTACAATGTAATGTTATCCAGTGTAGAAACTAAAAACAATTGACTTTTCGACATAGAGCACATTTACTCTTGTAATCAGATTTTAAAAATACAAAATTTTAAATGTTTAAATTAAAGAAGTGAAGACTTTGGAAAAAACAATTATAACTATGCCTATATTAATAGCAGTCTTTTCTTAAGAATTTATGTTTTTTTTCTTTTTCTTTTTTCTTTTTCTTTTACTTCTCACAGTGTACTGAGACGTACCGTTTCCCTCATCACTATGTTAGCAAAAGAGATGAAAGCCCTGGTGGCTCTAGAAACACAAATAGCAAACACCAGTGACGTTGCTAAGAAATACATGAAAGAGAATGAAAAACTGCAGCAAGTATGTTGCATAGCTGTTTGTTTGTTTGTTTGTACATTCATTTCAGTACTGTGTCTTGGATCCAAAGGGCTCCTTTGCCTGCACCAGAAAGTTTAGCCATGTCTACTGGGATTCCTGACTTGGATTGGTCGTGTTAAGTCTGTCTGTTTATATCAACACTTAATCTTAAACTAGTCTTGCTTATTACAAATAGCTGTGTAAGTTAGACCTGTGCACTGCTCTCTTTTTTAAAATGTGTGTGAGAATTGCATCGCTTTGTCCAAAATTCCCAAAGAATTATTCTACAGTAATGATGCTATACAGTATTTCTTCATCATTCTTCGACTTTTTATACCGATATTGCAAACCATGGCTGGAACTTCATTAGCCTAGTTTGCCAGATAGCATGGGAAACGATTAATTCATAGATTCTCTGAAAAAGAGCTGTGGGTATTTTTGAGAGATTTCATATGAATTAATTTTTTTACAGGAACACACCATGCTGTTCTTGATTATGACTTATATAGTGCACATGAATGTAAATGGCATTTCACTGCACCAGCAAAAAAAAAAATACAGATTGTTGTCAAAAGGGTACATAATCTAAAGTTTAACAGTGGACAGAAAACAGAGGGAAGGAGTAGGCAAGGACAGCAAGAGATAGTTGTGAGTTAGTGCATAGGTACTGAAATGTGTTGACCTCCAAACAAAATGGACAACATGGATTTTTTTTTCTTTGCAGGAACTGAAAGAAAAAAAGTATTGTGATAATGAAAGTTTGTCTGATGCAGAAAATGAACAACTGAAACAAGAAGTAAAAAATCTGAAAGCAGAACTAAAGAAAAGTTCACATGGTATGTGTTTTGCTATTTCACATGGAAGCAAAATACACGATGCAAAAAAACACACCCTATTATTTGCATTGGCTTACAGTTTAAAACACTGTTGGTCTCTGAGTCATAGTACCATAACAGCCTGATCCTCTTCCTACAACTGGGACTTGGATAGCCGTGATTAAAGCATGATGAAAGTGGTTGGCAAGTACAGCTATATTGTTTTATTTCACTAGCCATTAAAACACTATATGCTGTCCTTCAAAAAAAGGAGGGGAAAAAGTTATTTATATGCTCATGAGTTTCTTTTCAATAAAGTGTTGCTTGATGCTTTGAGCTGTGTTGTGCTTTGGTACAAAGAAACCCACAATACGGAACAGCTAGAAACACAGACTGTTGCATCTGAGATCAGGTCCTTGTGTTAGAAATGAAGAAGTCAGTTTTGCTATGTACACTATAAAAAAACTGTCTATGTACACCACAAGCATTATGTCTTTGACAGAAAGAAAAGGTAACCTAAAAGATGATGGTGTCCTTTTTTCTTGTAACATGGTCCTCCTTGTTATTAGTTTCTATGTTTGACTTGGGCTGTCTAGATTAAACAACAGTGAGATGAAAGCAGAGTTTTCCTGATTGTTTGTGTTCATTCTGGCTCTTGCAAGATTTGTTGCATTTCTCAGTATTTCCTGGGCTGAAATGAATCTGTTGAATAACATTACTTCTGACCTTGTGAGGATCAGAAGGGTAATAGAAAGGTCTTTGACTATGTACAGAACGTTGCATCACCATGTTCTATTTTGAAGGAAAACTTATTAATGTGTCTAAGGTTCAAAGTACAAATTAAAATAGCTCTTTCCTAATCATACTTGCTTTAGTGAATATTTTCAGGTCAGTGGAATATTTCAGCTAATTGACATGAGTAATTCTAAACATTCAAAATCATAAGGTAGCTGAAAAAGTATAACACATGAAAACTTTGCATCCTGTTATTTATTTAGCAAGTGCAAAGTGTTCTTTCAGCCTCTTAGAAATCCTATAGAGTTTGCTCACATGAGAAAGAGAGTGACTTCTTAGTTTCTAGTGAACTTCTCAGCTGCTTCCCTTGTTCAGGCTTCGTAGGTGTTCGAAATACACTGTCCTCATGTAGTTGCATTACTTTTTCAAATGAAATACAAAGCTGTAATTCCATCTACAAGACATGGGTTTTGTTGCAGTTGTCAGTTTGGCTGACATAATCCAGAAGTCTAATTTGTCAAAAAATCTTTAAAAACCTACTGTTTGTGGGAAGTTGTGCAGCTTCTTACATTAAGAATTCCAACTTTTCATTAGGTGTTATTGTCTTAATGAGTAAAATAGTTAGAATCCACTATAGTTAATAGTCTGCGTGAACACTGAAGAGACAAGTTGGTGAGGTTTGTTAGTGTAGCCATGGTTTCTACCAAAGCCCGGGATTTTGTTTGTAGAAAAATGAAATGACCCTATGCTTCTTCCCTCTTCAACTAGAATAGTAGAAACGTGGTACATGTATGTGTCCCTAAGCTGCCAAGAGAGTGCATAGTAGCAGGTGTCACTGCTCTCAAGATATTCCAGTTAGGCAGAAGAGATTCAAACAGTGGCTCATTTTCCTCCAGCCATATGCACCATTTTCTGCAACTCAGCATAGCTGGCCATTTTTTTTTTATCCCTTGTTGGGGAAGATACTAAACAGTTCTTCCTCCTAGTTCCCATTGACAGCAAGGAGACAGTCAGGGCTTCATAACTGAGGTGGGGTTGGGCTGGATGAAAGCATTATTTTCCCTGCTTCAACAGTGGTCTTAATTTGGAGAGTTCCACAGCCTTCTTTTTGCTGCCAGTAGGAATTAGGAAGAGGTGCCTAAGCACTTCCCCTAGAGATGGCAGAAGGAAATAACTTCCTGCAAGCCCCTGACATAAAAGCATTAGCATACAGGGAGTAGAGTGTGAGGAAACTGGAGTGTGTGTAGTTGTCAGAAAGTGTGAGGTTATGAGAAAAGGGGCATGGGGATGGAGGGAGGGAAAAGATAAGGGGGAATCCACACTACACAAATAATCCAATTTGAAACTGGATTATTTGCATGGCTCCTTCCTATGGAATCTTGAGATTTGTAGTTTTACAAGGTCTTTAGCCTTCTCTAACAAAGAGTGCTGGTGCCTCTTTGTTACAAATCCCTACAAATTTGACTACAAATCCCAGGATTTCATAGGAAGGAGCCATACAAATAATCCAGTTTCAAGATGGATTATTTCTGTAGTGTGGATGCCAAGGGGTTCTTTCCTTTCCTTTGTGCTAGTTATTTGTGTGTGTGTTTGTGCCTTCAAGTCACCTGTCAACTTACAGCAACCCCATGAATTTCATGGGGTTTTCTTTACCCTAGTATTAATTTTAATAAATAACAACTTGATAAATGCTACATTTTTTATTTATGCAACACAGTATAAGACAAATCAGCAATGGTAATTGTACACATGTTTAATATCTTTTTAGTCAGTCCAATAGTATTAGTCACTCTTTCAGCAGTAATATGCCTGATACACTTTAGAATGACACCTGTAATACTACAGGATCATACCTTACAGAAACATGGTGCTCATCTACACTGGCACCTTAGTGCAGGGCCAGTCCGGAGCCCTGGATTCAATACGATGGTGGCCACACCTACGCAGGGCGAATCTGTGTCAGGCACTAGCTGGGCTGACACCACATCAGCCCTACTGGTCCATCCCCTTATTCCTAGTGCTGCCACCACCATTGTCTCACTGGTAAATCAGTTTCTTGTGAGAGCCTGGCTGGTGCTGGTGCTTCTGCTGAGGTAAAAACCTTCTGACCTCAGCAGAAGTAACAGCACTGGCCAGGCTCTCACAGGAAGCTGCTTGGCTGGTGAGGTGGCAGTGGCGGCTCCAAAGAAAAGACGGTACTGCATTTGCATGTGGACAACTGAATTGGGCTGAATAGAACCCGACCCAGTTGTCCAGACAGCAAAAGAACTGGAGGCACTCTGGAATTTCCTAGAAGTTTCTCTTAAGCTGGAGTAACGGCTTAATAAATCAGATTCCCTATGTGTGCCATCTGGACACACTGCATCAGGTCCAGGGTAAGTTTGATTTACTTCCTTAGTGTAGACAAGCACATGTAGGCAGGGAGAATTGCTGATGTAGCACAGTAGTTATAACAGTTAATCTGTACATTAAATTTCTTTGCATTCAAATGTCTCTTCAGCTATTAATTCATTAAATGGCTTTAAGCAACCCATTTTCTTTGCTCTCCCTCCCTCATCTGAAGAAAGAGTTCCTGACATTGGCCTTGTAGTATTGGCCTTGTAGTATTGTGCTTTTGTAAAGGGTTCCTGATATTGTTTGTATGTGAACATTTGAAATACCTGATGGAAATGTTTAATAGTAGTTGTTTCATTAGTGTCTCTGTTCATTTTCATGTAAGTGCAACACACTAGGAGATATATTTTAAAAATAAACCTATGCAAGTTTTGAATACATGCTTCTGTATACGTAAGGTGTTCTCAAAAAGATGATGACATTGAGAATGAGTTGGAAAAAGTAAAGTTTACACAATGTTTGCCAGCTCTTATAAACAGACGTGGATTGTATACAAAATAAACATAATAAGAACATTGTTCTCCTAGATGAACTCCTTACCATAGAGTTTCTCTTTGTCGGCTTAGATATGAAACAATTTAGCCTATAATGTTGCAACAGTGAAGTTATCTTTATGGTCAAATCTGAAAATTGTTTTGGAAAATGTGAAAAGTAACAGACATAAAAATATATATATATTTAAAAGTCAGTTCTGCACCCAACTTAGGCCGGTGTCACCGGGTGCAGTTCAACCTCACCGCACCCCCTTGTGCTGCCACTGGCACCCAATGCTGTCATAAAAGAACGGAGTTCTGAGAGGCCTTTTTTCAGGACTTATTCTATATCTTTCCATTTTCTGAGGTTCAGGCTGTGTGACCTTTACACAGGCAGTGAAAGTCTCAAAAGATACACACACATTGAGATTACCCGTCTTTCAAGAAAGAGGCAGGAGAGTGATAGGGGGCAGTGGTAAACTGCAAGGGGGAAATATGAGGGTGGGATTGGGATTTGGGGTAGAAGAGTGGGGAAAGAATGGACATAGAGGTTTGTGCTCAGGATTGTGCTGAGGAAAGAAAGGCAGGAAACAGATGGAAGGAGATTTACTGTTAATAGAGCATTTAATTTGTTAATAGATATCATTAACCAAACTCTTGTCTGGGGGTCTGTAGTTTTTATATAATGTGAAAAATATTGTTTCACATGTAAATATAGTATTCTAAAGGACCCAGCATTGCAAACAAAATACCAAATTCATGCATTCTTTATATATAATCAGTTTTTTATATTTGATAATTTTAATTTTATAACTTACATTGTGCAATGGGTCTTGTGCCCTGGATCTAAAGACCCTGGGGCTCATTTACACGACAAAAATGTCCTGGGATGAACTCGTGATGAACCCTGGTTGTTCACACATTCATTGTGACGATCTCGAGCTTTTCAGAAGGGGGAGCACCATATATCCTCCAAGGAGCGTGACTTTCCGTCTCGCAGTTTGTCCCGTGCTTTTAAAAAAGTCTTGGGAGGTTGCGGAAAATCAGATGTGTGAACAGGTTGGGACAAAATATCTTGGGAATAGGTGATGGCCGGAAATTGAGGTGGGCAGGGGTGGGCACAGAGTTCAGAGAAGGAGGGGTCAGTCACCCTTTTCAATGGATTTTTACATTGCCAACCTCTCGGCTCCAAGGAAAGACTGTCCTTTTCCCCTCCCCTCCCGGCTGAAATCAAAGCCTTTCCTCCTGGCTGCAAGGAGGCTTGTGTGTGTGTATGTGCCATCAGTCACCCTTTTCAATGGATTTTTACATTGCCAACCTCTCAGTTCCAAGGAAAGACTATCCTTTTCCCCTCCCCTCCTGGCTGAAAGGAAAGCCTTTCCTCCTGGCTGCAAGGAAGCTTGTGTGTGTGTGTGTGTGTGTGTGTGTGTGTGTGTGTGCCATCAGTCACACTTTTCAATGGATTTTTACATTGCCAACCTCTTGATTCCAAGGAAAGACTGTCCCCTCCCCTCCTGGCTAAAAGCAAAGCCTTTCTTCCCGGCTACAAGGAGGCTTGTGTGTGTGTGTGTGTGTGCGCGCCATCAGTCACCCTTTTCAATAGATTTTTACATTGCCAACCTCTTGGCTCCAAGGAAAGACTGTTCTTTTCCCCTCCCCTCCTGGCTGAAAGCAAAGCCTTTCCTCCTGGCTGCAAGGAGGCTTGTGTGTGTGTGTGTGCCTTCAAGCTGCCTATCGATTTATTGCAACCCCACGAATTTCATCTGGTTTTCTTAGGTGGTTTTGCAGGTTCCTTCCTCTGAAATATAGCCTACAGCTCCTGGTATTCAAGAGTTATTCTTGTGGGTTCTTAAAGACAAACAAGTTTTATTTGGCATTAACCTCTGTGGATTTACAGCCACATTATTCAGCGTAAATGGAGCTGAAGACCCTAAGGCAAGCCCATATGGGGATTTTTTTTTGACAGGAATTGTGCAGAGGGGGTTGCCTTTGCCTTCCTTCTCTGACCAATGCAGAAGCTTGAGCAAACATTTGTGGCAGCCAATAGCATCACTTGTGGTGGGAAACTCCACAGGAAATACATCACCAAGGTTGTGAAAATATGAGTAATCGCATCCTTGACTGACAGCCAAAAAATAAATAAATCCCAGAACCTTTTCCCATGTAAACAAAAAAACCCATGGGATACTATGTCTCAGGATCTTGCTTTTGTCATGGAAAAGGTTGTCGTGTGAACAACAATCCCAGGATATTGTTCATCCCGGGACAAATCGTGTAGACAATAAGAGATGAACTTGGGATGAGAATATCTCGTTTCTCCCCAGGATAAAAACTGTCGTGTAACTGAGCCCCTGGATTTTATCCTGACTCTTACTAAAATTGGCAACTGCCTTGCTTATATTGCCTTTTCAGTAGATCCCCTTGTTTTCTAAGTCAGAGATTTGGCTCTTTCTACACCACAGCAAAATCCTTTGACATGCTGAAGTGTTGTTGTTTGGACAGCCTAGATAGATAGATAGATGATAAATACCTATATTAACAAATGTTTATAATGGCATTTATCTGGTTGGAAGCGTTCTTGCAGATTCTAGCAGATTGCTTACTTCCAAATAAACGCCATTTTAAACAAAAGCAGAAGTACCAAAAATATTTCACCTCCAAAGTTAAGTCTCAGACTATCCTCCTCACCACAGCCTTTGGATGCCATGCTTCAGGTGCTGCTACTGAACAGCATCCCCCCCTTTTTTTTTAACCTTCAGCTGAATATAGATTCTCCTGAAGAGAATTTATTTTGTGGCAAAATGTGTAGCATGTCCTATTCCAAGGGTCTGTGTAATATAGTAACTTTTTAGAAGCATGTAAAGATCTGTTATATGCTATTAGTTGAGTTGTTCCACTTTCAGTAAAATACAGTAAATCTATAAGGTCTGAGCAGCTTTATGCAAGCTCCAAAATTTTAACTTATACTTCATGTAATAGAAACATTTTGAAACCAAAGTAATGTTTTCAGAGCAGTTCCCATTGTTCAATTAGTTGGTCAGGAATTGGTCGTAGAGTTGCTACATTTATTCAAGGGAAAAGAGAGTAGGAAATTTTACCTGATTTTTTTTTGTTTGTTTTAATTCAGAAGGAAATAATACCATATTAGCGTTAAAATATTTCTGTGTTCCAGCCATTTTGGGCATTTTAAATACCATTTTAATACTGTGTCACAACATATGGTGAAGTGAGGCTGACATGATGAGTGCTGTAGAAAAAAGTGTGTACTTGCCTATGAGCTGCTATTTTGGGGGCTACAGTCCCCAGAAATCTTGTATATGTATGGTTTATTGCAGTGCTTTTTTGCCCACCCACACCGAGTAACTTCCTCAAAGTTACATCTCTTAAACCAAGACTCAGTAAGGTTTTGCTTATCCTGGACCTTGACATTCTACTAAGAGCTCCCCCATACTGGCCTGTATTTTTGTCAAAACATAGTAACAATGCAGTGCATGTTTTTCTTTGCTCACCTACAACTATCTCTAGATATCTTAGTTATGTTTAGCGATAGAATTGTTTTTAGTTACAACCAAAATGCTTTACTAGCCTTCCATAAAACAGACAGTAGTTACTTTCTGCTGGATCAAATTACGAAAAAGATTATTTTGTGGCTGAATATCATGGCTCCATCTTTAGCATAAAGAATTGTTTCCAAGATTAATTATACCCTATAATGTATCCTAAAAGTAGGTAGGTGTTATTAAAAGTCTACATATTTTCGAAGCTGTTCTGAAACAAGGCAGGTTCATGTATATATAACCTTAACATATCTAAATGTATGCTAATATATATATATTATCTGGCTTTTCTTCGCAAACGAAGATTCAGGAAGGACTCATCCCACGCTTTCTGCAAGCGCGCTGATGACTAAAAAGGCCAATCCGAGATAAACAAGTCCGGTTGCAAAAAGCACAGCAGAAGGTCTCCTTGGGTGATTTTTTGGGTTGTGATTCTTTCTGCGTTGTCGTTTCTCTTCAAGACTTGTTCGTCGTGAGTTCTCAATATATATATATATTCAAAATAATGAAAACTTCATAAAATGAATGCAGTTAGGTGTTTTTTAAATTGTTCCTTGCTCCCTGTGTTCTTGATGCCATTTTCCTTCCACATATGAAGCTACCTTTCCTGCCCACTGTATTTCTACTGGCAGCAGACAGCTCCTTATGTCTCAAGGCCCTGTGAACATTCTCTCGTCTGAATTGACATTTCACTTTTATCACATAAACTGATTTTTTGATAATATTTAGTTATTTCCTCCTGAGTAATTAGAATGCTTTGAATGTGCAATTCAATCAAAATAGTTCATCTACTGACAAAGACTTTCAGGCATTTAATAGCCAGCAGTCAGTTTTTAGCTTCTTGTAAAAAAAAAAATTAATGCAGACATTTTCTGTCCAAATGTAATTACTTGTATGTTTAATAATACTATTCCTTTGTTTTAACAGCTCTCACCAAGAAAACAGATGAAATTACTGCAGTTAAAAAGCAATGTGAAGACCTTAAAAAAGAGTATGATAACCTCACAAAAGAACACCAAAAAATACAGGTAGGTGGCAAAGGCAGCATATTCACTCAAGCAGAACTTCCTGAAATTAAGTCAGTAATGATTTGTGTTGTGTGTGTGCATGTTGGATCCAAAGAGAATTTATCAAACAACAATCTTTAATTCTGTGTATGTTTGGACATGTTCTTTCAGAATAATGAGAATACTTAAGTCCTAAACTTCCCCAGAGCACTTGTTGGAATGGAGCCCTACTTTGTTTTAAAATAAAACTGAATTATTTTATCAAGAATATTTGATTAACATGATGTTCCTGAAATAGTAGTACAGAGGAGGAGATGGCAAAAACTTAAAAGAGCCCTTTTTTCTTTATGAAAATGTTTTTTGAGTATGCTTTCTTCTAAATTAACTGGGTTGCTGTGAACGGGGAAATAAATCTTGCGGGATGGCTAATCACCCTGTTTGGAACAGGAAAGTGTATTTTCACAGGTCGGATTGTAGCAACAATGATTTTTCATTCATTCCTGGGGAAAGTATTGTTCTGTTCTGCACAATAGAATTGACTCCTAATTTGCTTTCTCAGAAAGGTGTCTCACCGTGCCTATCATTTTCCTTTCTATAGATTTTTTTTTTTTTAAGTTCAGGTTTTTGTATAGGATTCTGCCATGCCTAAAGAAGGCTCTGAATTCATGGCAACACTTTCCTGTCAGTTCTAAGCCTATAACCATCAGTCAGCTAATAAACATATCAGAGGGAACTTTGGATTCATATTGGAAGCCAAAGACAATAACTTCTATCTTTGTTGCTAACTTTTATTTTAGGACGTGCACTGTTTACTAGCCATAACAACCCTAACATCCTGTATTTCTTCATCATTTTCTATGGGTAGCTTTCATTTCTGCCCTGGAGATGGCAAATTAGGTCTAAAGCGGGAGTATATAAAGCATGGCTCTTCAAATGTTGGATTACACAGTGCCAGTATAGGTCCAACTTACCTAGCTCTCATTCTGCATTCTTTCAGGAAGAATTTACATAGAATTTGGCTTGGGGATTTACAGGCGAAGGCTCTGATCTTACAGGCAAAGGCCTCTTTCATAGCTCTCTGGCTTCACCAGGATGGAAATTGACTTTTGTGGATTGAGTGAATGGCAGTGTAGACATAAAATATATTGCTATCATGAAGTGCAGGTTATAATACATAGTGATAATTTTATCTATTTTTTTTCTCATGTCTTTTTTCTTAATTTTACAGGAGAGTTTGAATGAAACATTTAACAAGAAAGCCCTGTAAATGCCTTACAAGGACACTGACTTTAAATAAATATGCATCAGTGTGAGTTGAGTCTTGTTCCTAGCTTTACACTTCAGAGTTATGTGGGGAAAAGCCTTATTATCTTTCAGTATGCATTGCGTTCCTTGCTGAAACTCTATAGACAGATGTTAGTTGCCAAACATATTTTATTTTGCAATGAAAATAGTGGCCAAAATATAAAATGTGCTTTAGTCATGCCTGAAACACAGTGGAAATGTTGCCTCTTCTTGGTTTTAAAAAAGCCTATGGCGTATCACACATTACATGGTGCACTGCAAATTCCTATGGCATATCATAAACTGCATTTAGTTACAAAAGAGATTTGACTTACCTCATAGTTGACTGCCGTTCAAAAAAGTCCACACCTCACTTGGGTGAACAGAAACATCTGTGTGGTTATTTGGATCCATATTAGTAAGTGATGTATCAGAAGGACACTGTAATGTATCTTTTATTCCTATAAGAAACATATTAAAGCAAATAGAAATTGCCACTTAAAGTAACCATTCTGCTCCTATCCATCACTGAAACTAAAAACAAAAAAGGGAGATAATTATATACCACCTATTGATTATATATATTTACAAATTACATCAAACCATGAAATTATAGTCAGCCAATCAATTTTATTCGTCTTTATCAGGCATTGAACTTGGATGCTTGAAGTAAAGTATAAACATAGTGGAGCATGGTGTTTCCATAGGGATGAAATAATCTGACAAAGCAAAAGTATTAAAATAGACTTATGGACATTTTGGTTTAAATCCAGTTGGTACACCCAACTAGAGTAGACTCACTGAATTAAAGGTTGAATAGTATTTCAGAAACTTACCTAAGTTCCATTGATTCAGTGGGTCTGCTCTTTAGACTGAAAATTGGATTTAGGTTCTTGTGTTTAGGTTTACAGATATCTACAGTTTTGAGTTTTCCTTCCCCTCACTTTAAATTTTCATTATAGTCCATATTTTTGTTTACATGCATTAAAAAAAATTGCCTGTGTTGTGTGTCATGTTTTCTTTGTGTAATGGATGATATGTTTGAAAACACATTTGTATACAACTTATGAAGCAGGATTCTTATAATGTCCTGCTTTCTAAACTGTATATAAATGTTATAGAGTTATATTAGGTTAAATCCAGATATGCCCCTCATGAACAGATGGAACAAGAATGCAGAAAAGGCTTCCTAGTGGAGAAAGGGGACAAAGCAGTGATTTTTACCCATTCCACTTCCCTTCACCTCCTTGCTCACCATGTTCTGGAGGCACCCTCAGCCCTCCAGCACTACTTTTTAGGAGGCATGGAAAACGAGAAAGGAGAAATTAGCGAGATTGCTGCCTACTCCCCTTCCTCCATTTCCAGGGGAACTTTGTTAAGCAGAAGTCTAGATCCAACCCATTGCTTTTTTCTTAAATATAAAGATATTGCTTAAGCTTTGTTTGAATTGCATGTGTGACTGCCAAACTGAATTTTTAAGCCACAGTGGCCCCTTTTGCTTTGTTCCTGTAATAGTGTAACACTGAAATATTAACACTGGAATTGAGGGGGGGGGGAATAAAACTAGCTTGGTACAAAGTTCAAGTCAATTCATCTGCCTATATTGTGTTATGTAAGAAAGGAACTGTTATTTTTGAAATAAAAATGAAAGTATTTAGAATCCAGTTTCTGTATACTGATACTTAAAGAGCAAAAGAGCAGACCACGTGTCAAATGTATGCATTTTGGTTATAATTGAAAAGGGTTGGAAAAGCAATTAAAAAAAAAGTGCCGATGGTCATGACAGCACATTTAGCATACTTGCTGTGACCTTTGCTGTTGAAAATTGGCCCATAAAATGCATCCTGGGAACACTTCACCTAATTTGTGGCACCTATAGAATGTCAAAAGATGTTATAAATCTTTACATTACAGTATCTAGCTGTGTTTTCTATAATGGGTACCGGGCTGAAAATAAGCAAGCTGAGGATTTGAATATAAATGATCCACCATCAATGCATTCTGCTTGCCTTTCTGTTCTCATTCCCAAGTTTATTCATTAAAATTGGTCATTAAGATTTATTGCTCATTCTTGATGTTCATTTAGTGGTGATGAACATGGAATGCTGGAGCTTATTCAAGTTGACTCTCCCTTATCCAAAATGCTTGGGACCAGAGGTATTTTGGATTTTGGAATATTTGAGATTTTGGAATACTTCCATATATATAAAATGAGGTATCTTGGAGATGGGGCTCAAGTTTAAACATTAATTTATGTTTCATATGCATTTTATACACAGCCTGAAGGTAATTTTATACACAATATTTTTGATAATTTAGTGCATGAAACAAAGTTTGTGTACATTGAACCATCAGGAAGCAAATGTATTGCTATTAAGAACAGTCCGTATTAAAATCCAACTTTAGTTAGATTTTCTGTCCAACTCTACTACAGCCGTACACATATATATAAATATAAAGAAAGATCTCAGTGGTGTTCATTTGTTACATGGTATAGTATTGCACAATTCATCCCTCTTCAGAAATGATGTCTATCCATTTAATCAATGTCTGAGCTTGGGGTGCAGCTACATCATCTTGGGGTGCAACCTTGCCCTTTGATGTCCACCTGTACAGCAAAAGTTTCTGCAGGTAAGGACTCCTTTTTTTATAGCTGTACACATGAGCTAAACCCACACAATTTGGATTCTCCATTGTGGGGAGGGCTTTTGCATGTACGATAGGAGGGGGTGAGGTTAGTCACTCAAATATCACTTCCCACTGGTAATGTGCTTGAAGATGTGGGTGTTGCTGAAGAGACCCATGGTAGCTGAGCTCATTTTGAAAAGGTATGAGGTATTTTGTCAACTTTTAAGGTTGTCAACCTATTAGAGATTTTATTTTTAAAAAAATTAATCAGCTCTCTTTTACTGCACATTTTTGTATGAGCAAATTCAAAAGGAGCCTTTATTAAACACTGAAGGCAGTCTAGGATTAATTACTTTTAATACAGACTACCACATAATGATAGAAAAAATGTTCTAATATTTTTATATTATAATTTATTTTTTATAATTCTGTTTTAGACTTAAATGTCAGAATCGTAATTTAAAGTGTGAATTCAGTTCTTAGCATCACTGATTAATATTTTTATCACTGAGTAATCAACTGAAATCAAAATTAATGAATCTTGATTAAAGCTAGCAGCCTTGTAATTGGGATGGTACCAACTTTTACTAGCAATATGATCTAGGCTAGGATGTATCTGGAAGGACAGCTCTTCTTGTTACCAAATCACAAGACATTGTGTAGTGATTCTATCTTATCTACTGTACTTTAACCGATTTTCTGTAGAAAGATGTAAGAAAGAATCAATTATAAAATGCAACATAGGAAGTTGATAGGCAGAAGATGACATCTTCTAGAACCTGCTAAAATTTTGTGAATTGGGCAGCACCATTTAACTCAATGGATGTCCTGAGTAGTAAACTGAGTAGTAGATATTTCCTCTGTATCTTTCGTTTCCAAATGTAATGAAATGGTTTATGTTTATTAGATTTGCTTCTTGCTATAATCCAAGTCTGTTACTAGTTATGCATTGGGACAAATCCCATCCATATTTACATTCACGTATCCAGCTTGCCCTGCAGGAGATAAGCAAACTCATCTATAACAAGCAAAGAAAAAGAAAAAAAGACACAGAGAGTCAATTGATGTTTCAAGATGGACCACTGCCAAGTGTTAATTGTTCGAAGAGCTGTTGATAACACTAACAATAGCAAGTGCTGGAAAAATATTATTTCAATAAACAATTCGTGTAAGGTCTTAAGCATGTATTCTTCATAATCCAATTTACATAAGGACTTTGCAAGTGTACACATATGAAATGGTGCTTCTGTATTCAGTTGCATCATTGTGCTAATACAAGGCCCATTATGTTAGTGGTTGTGCATTTTTAGTCAGTGCAAGAGTAATATTTAGTTTTCAGTCCACAATCTGTTTTGCAACCTTTTATACAAATGGTTGTGAAATCTCTTGCACAACTGATTGTATAAAGGTTTGATCCTATGTGGTTAGGCTAGCAAGGTTTTACACCACACACTAGTGTTAAATTGGATTTAGGCCTATGCCGCTTAATACTAATTTCAGCACATCCAGTAATTGTTTGATTAGAAGGTTGGAGTATAGGTATTTGAGTAGAGGGGGAGAAGAAAATAGGAAGGGTTGCTAGCATAATAGAAAAAAGCCACATAGGACTAGAAATTGTACTAGTCCTGGAGACAAATACAACACTGGTTTCCCCCCAAGTTTCAAACACTATGGTTCCAATAATTATAGTAACTGGTTCCATAAGAAGAACACAAATCAGGGGTAGGGGTGGCCAAACATGGTGGATGTATAGAGACTGCTGGAATAAGACTTGCATATTTTATGAATTTGGAGTGATTCATTCATTAGAAAAAAACCTGACTGATCAAAGATTCCAGTGCATGGGATAAAGAGATCTGTGGGCCAATCAATTACAGATTTCTGACCATTAGCAAAAGAATCTAAATCAGCATTGGAAGAGAAAGACAATACTTCTGATACAAGTATGACACATGATCAAAATAAAGGTGTAAACTGAGGGAGGAACAAGCCTCAGCTAGCAATGGATCTTCCTTTTCCCTATTAATTGGAAAAATTACCTGAAAACCTAGTCAAAGACTTCCAGAAGGACTGGTCCTCAGCTTTGGAACCAGTAGACGCTAAAATTGACAGTTCTTAGGCAGCACAAAGAGTATAGGATATCGAGAGCACAGCTAATGAAGCTCTTCAGAAAAGCACGCCTCATGATGACAGACTTTGTCACTTAGAAGAAAATTATTTCTATCACAGGAAAAACAGGACCTTGAAAATACATCTTAATATTCATTTTTGTAGGGTCATGGGAACCTGCTGATGTTTATTCTTACCTGGCTGAACAGAGCTTGAATTAAAGGTCTCCAAGGCTGATTGAAAATATGGGCAATTCCCCCATTTAAGTCAAAGAGAGCACTCACAAAAGAATGTATAATTAAATTAATACACAGATGGTATTTCACTCCAGTAAGGCTGGCAAGAATAATGAACAATACACCATCAAGATACCGGGGGGGGGGGGGCTGTAGTGACAAAAAAACACACCCTATTTATTTATTTATTTATTTATATCCCACCTTTCTCCTTATGGTGGGACTCAAGGCAGCACACATCATTTTAAAAACAACAACATATGTAGCTTTAAACACCCAAAAGTAAGTGGTTTCTGGCATAAGATATTGGATATTACTTCAAAAATTCTCTGGCTTTTCTTCACAAATGAAGATTCAGGAAGGACTCACCCCGCGCTTTCTGCAAGCACGCTGATGACTAAAAAGGCCAATCTGAGATAAACAAGTCCGGTTGCAGAAAGCACAGCAGAAGGTCTCCTTGGGTGATGTTTCCGGGTTGTGATTCTTTCTGCATTGTCGTTTCTTTTCAAGACTTGTTCAGGGTGAGTTCTCAAATAAGGCTGCAGCATTGTGGATAGTGCGTCTCCATGCCTCCCAATGTGAGGCCAGGGCGGACCATGGTTGGTGATCAATTTGGCCAAGCCTGAGGTGTTGTTTCAGGGAGTCCTTGTATTGCTTTTTTGGAGCTCCCCTCTTATGCTGACCTGTGGTGAGTTCACTGTAGAGTACTATTTTTGGGAGGTGATGGTCCTCCATCCTAGAAACGTATCCTGCCCAGCACAGCTGTGTTCTCAATATCATGGCCTCAATGCTGGTGATCCCTGCTTGCTCAAGGACAGCAACATTCATCACATAGTCAGTCCAGTGTATATTTAGGATTGTACGTATACAGTGCTGATGAAAACGTTCGAGGAGTCATAGGTGTTGGCGATAGGTGACCCATGTTTCAGACCCATAAAGAATAGACAGTACAATGGCTCTATATACACTGATTTTTGTGCTTCGCCTCATGTGTTTTTTACTCCAGACTCTTTTGTAAAGTCTTCCAAATGCTCTATATGCCTTTGCTAATCTGTGATCGATCTCTTTGTCAATCTTGGCATCTGAGGAGATGATGCTTCCCAGGTAGGTGAACTTCTGAACGGACTTGAGCACAGATTTGCCGACTTCAAAAATTACAAAACAGATAATAGAATTCTGCTTTGGGCTCTTAATGCTTTCAATCTTTCTATCTGACAACAAAACATTAAAACGCAAAGATTTTATTTCCTTTATTGCAGCAGCTGGATTAGAAATTGCAAAAGAACTGGAAAACAGAAAACCTGTTGTTAGAGAGCTGGTGGGGAAGAGTATGAGGCTTCTGATGGATAGAGAAACTTATTGATAATAGAAAAGCTTTGAAAGGACAAATAAGTTGAGAGGCATTTTCTGGAAAATGGTATGGCTTTATTGAATAAGTTAGTAACAATTTATACAATAATTTAAACCACTGGTATACCATGTGAATTTATGGCAGGACATATTGCAGGATGACTAATAAGAATCAGACTATGATGATTCGTCTTCTCAGAACACCAAACCTTTTTATAATGAATTTGCTGCAGAGGCAGTGAATGTATAACTTGACCGATACATTGATAGACTGAATATAGCCTCCTGGTCATGTTGGTTGCCTTTTTAAAAAAATAGTTTTAACTTGCTTACATTGATTTTACTTGTACACTGCCCTGAGATCTTTTGATATAGGACAGGATAGAAATATTTCAATAAATAAATGAATAGGCAACCAAATTGGTCTTTGTTGTGACTGTAACATGTATTTATTTCTTCAATGTGAGGATAGATAAAGTTACCCATTATTACAGCATTGTCTCCTGTTAAAGCTTCCCTGATTTCATTCTCTATTCTCAGTATCACCCAAAACAATTTGGTCAGGGAGATGATAGCATCTCTGCAGTACAAGCATACTTCGGGGGCCTACTATTGCCACCCACAGCACTTCTGTGGAGGAGTCAGCTCATTATGTCCTGTTTGATGAAAAGATCTATACCACCACTTTCATGCCCTATTCTGTAATCCCCATAGAATGTGTATCCAGAGATCACTGCACTTCTTTTTAGTTCTCCTGACTCTTCCACTGTTAAGCTTCAGTGGATGAGAGCAAGTTCTAATCTTATGAAAGACAAGAGAAAGAATTCTCTCTTTCCACTTTCTCTGCAACACTCATATTCATATCTCCACTTAACCACCTTTTTCCAAGATAAACCGACCTAAATGTTTAAAAAGATACAAAGATAGAAATGTCGGCCATGGTGCTGTTTACACGATGAAAATGTCCTAGGAAGAATTCGTGTTGACCCCTGGCAGTTTACACGTACATCGGGTCGGGTATGTGATTTTCAGAAGGGGGGCCACCTTTTATCCCTCAACCTGCAGGACTTCCAGTCCTGTGGGTTGTGCCGGTTTTTAAAAAAGTCACTGGAGGATTCAGAAAATCGGAAATGTAAACAGCCTGGGACAAAATATCTCGGTACTAGGGGATGACCGGAAATGGTGACTGGGGGCGGGCTTAGAGATCAGCAACCAGAAAAGGAGGGATCAGTCACCTGTTCAACAGATCCAGCCTCACCAGCTAAAAATAAAGGCATCCCTTCCAGCTGCACATAGGTTGGTGTGTGTGTGCGCACGTGTGTGTGTACTCAATCACCTTTTTAAATGGATTTCTATACTGCAAACCCTTCAGTTTTAACCTCTTCCTCAACTGCATGTTACAAAGAGATTGTGGTGGGCAGAGAGTCGTCCATTCATTCCCTGCCTGAATCCCTTCTCTGGGTCTGAACAGATAATCAAACATTCATCACCCCCCCAAGGCACAGTAAAATATTCCAGAGTCTGAGCGAATGAACACACTTTCAGCACCCCCCCCCAAGGCACAGTAAAAAAATGCCAGCCAAAATACCTTGTGTGACACTGGCTTGAAATCTTCACTCTGCAGCTCCCTCTGCTTTAAGCGTCAACATTTTAAAACAAATCCCGAGCCTCTCATCCCCCCACACTTGGCTTGATTTCAAAAGGAAAGGACATGGTTTAATTGTTCCTCCGTCTGAGTGAAAGATCACATTCTTGATCTTTCAAAATGCCTTCTGCCTCTGCTTAAAGGGTTAACATTTTTAAGAGACAGGATAAACACAAGCCTCTGCCCCCTCCTTCCCCCCCTCCCAGCCAGCCAATAGCATCGCTCGTGGCGCAGAACTGTAAAGGAAGTATGTCACCGAGGTTGTGAAAACACGAGTAATCACATCCTTGATTGACAGCCAAAAAAAATATATCCCGGTAGGCGAAACGTGTAAACAACAAAAGCACAGGATATAAGAGTGCGGGACCTATAAAAAGAAATGGAACTTTTTACATGTAAATATCAATCACGGGATTTCCTAAAGAGTGACAAAAATTGTCTAAACAGCATGGGACCAATCCGGAATCAGGAAGTCACGGTAAGCCCCGCGACAAAAATTGTCGTGTAACTGGCACCCATGTATCTGATGATGAAACAGTGAATCTACAAAAGGTTATGCTACAAACTTCTTCCTCTCATTCTCAAAATTCTACATGATTCCTTTGTATCTTTTTATGCTGATAGACTAACATGGCTATGTACTTGAATACTGCTACTTTAAAAATCTACAATAAATGTTGCAACCTTTCCTCATAGGGAGTTCATCCAGTACAGTATTCTTATGGCACACAATATTGCCTATGTGTTTGGATTTATATAAGGGCAGTGAAATAATGTCAATTTTATTTGTGATTCCTCTTCTAATTATACCCAAAATGGAATGCCCCCCCTTTTTTTTCCTTTTTCTTTTTTTACAGCAGCTGCACACTGGGACAAGAATTTCTCAGTATTATCTACCCCATAAAGCCAGTATGGGTATAGTGGTCTGAGTACTGGACTAGGATTCTGGTGGACTAGAATTTGAGTTCCTGCTCAGCCACAAAAATCTACTGGGTGACTTTGGGCAAGCCATAGCTCTCTCAGCCTAAGAAGAACACAACAGTACACTTCCTCTGAATAAATCTTGCCAAGAAAACCCTATGAGAGGGTTGCCATAAATTGGAGGCAGCTTGGAGGCACATAACAACAATCCATCACAACCCCAAGATCCTTTTCTTCTAGTTTCAGGTAATATATGAACATGCTTAAAAGGTTCAATTCCAGTGAAAATCCCTTTTGGACTACACTTCTCATATTCCTCCACTGCAAAAATGGATGGTTTATTCTTATGCCATCCTTCCTACTCATTTTTTGGATTCCAATCCATAAGAGAATTTCTTCTATCCCATGACTGCTTGGTTTGGTTAGGTGTCTTTGTTGAGGGATCTCTTGGAAAACCAAGGAAACTGTGTTTATTGGATAATATGTCCACAGACTTAAAAAATATATATCCACATATTTGTTGTTTAATTCATTTGTTGTTTATTTAATTTATTATGCCAGTGTGGTATAGTGGTTTGAGTGTTGAGTGAAACTAGGGATGAAAGTGAGGTGGCCAAGTCTGAAGATGATATCAAATTATTTTGGTAGTTAGAATGAAAAACAGATTGCATAGAGAGGAATAGGCATCAAAACAGCTATTAAATTTTATGTAAGCAAATATAAAGTGATGCATATTGGGGCAAAAATCCCAGAATTCTAAATTTGGGTTGTAGCCACTCCAAGCCTGCCCAAGAGATGTGTACATTGACATGAGCCACCACTGTAAAAGAAGGCTTTACTTGGAATAATGGATGCAGATGAAAAGCTTATCCTATATTCCCTTCTACTGCGAAGGCTTACATAACACAGTGAAATGCCCCCCTTCAGATCCAACATGTTCCCTTGGCTGTTTCTAGCCCTAGGTCCTAGCAGTAAAGCAGGAGCTTTCATATGTGTGTCTAAACAGGTAAACAAAATCAAATGCTATAAGCAGTAGCAAGCACAGCAAGAATCCTTTCATAGCTTGGTGGGAGGAGGGGAATCTAAGCCCAATAGTCCCCAGTTACAAGTGTATAAATCCAATTAGCATGTATAAAACACATGATCTTTTGGAATATCAAGCTAGAGCAAGGGTGGGCAAAGTGTGGCCCACAGGCTGCACGAGGCGTTTGGGACTCTTAAGTATGACCTGGGGGTGGGGCAGAAGTCACTCAAAGCCCCCAGATTCCTTCCCAATTTTTTTAAAAAACTGATGCTAATTATGAGGGGATTATTATTATTTTTTTTGCTCTCAAACTGAAACCCCCAAAGCGGCCTTTAAAAGGCAGCTGTTTGCTTCCCCTGTCCCCCCCCCAAAGCCCCACAAACCTCCACAAAATAGACAAAACAGGGGGGGGTCAGCTAAAATGGCAGTGGGAAATGATGTGTCACTTCAGGCATGTTGAAGCAGTCCTCCGGGCTGGTGCAGGAAGAAAAAAAATGGCCCCTGCCCTGTGTGCAGTTGCCTATCCCTCCGCTAGAGCAACTAAGGCCAAGGTCTGGTTGGTAGCATAACACTATGTTGACATAACTGCAGGATTCGGAAGAAACTGAGATATCTAGACAAGTGGGGGAAGGGTAGAAATGTGCCTTTGTGTGGGGTGTGTGTGCTATGGATTATTGAGCAATTTGGGGGAAATTTGGGCCTTGGAGAGCACCTTGTGCAAGTCAGTAACAAGAACAACTGCTTATATAACAGGCTAGTTTCACAAGTGTAAGGAACCAAGAGGATTCTGGTCTAACAATTCAGCGTGGTCTAGCTGCTGAATAGACTATTTTATGTACAACGTAAATATACCCATATAGTTCACATATTTGTCCTTTACTAGTTAATTCCCCTTACCTGCATGATTATCACAACCTCTGTAGTGTTTTATATGCTATAAGTATGGTCACCAAAATGAAAAGCATAAGAAAATGGAGTATGGTGAAAAAGAAATTATTCTTGGATACATTTTGGAAGAAAATGTCTCTAGGAAGGTAAAAATGTTTCTATTTACTTATGCAAGTCTTACCAGACCTGGTTGTTTCATTTCACATGTGCATACAAGTCCATCCCATATCCGTGGGGGATATGTTCCAAGATCCCCTGGGAATACCTGAAACCATGGGTAATAGGGAACCCTATTATTTTCAGTGTGGTGAAGTTGACCATAGAATCACATCAGAGGATCTAGACATGCCTAGAGAGAACATATTTTTTGGACATGGATAAGTGAAACTGTGGAAACCAAATCTGTGGATATGCGGATCGACCTGTATTGTTAGCTTTGAATAAAAACTTTGCTGAAATATGTTGAACTGCTCTTCTTTTTTATGGTGCAAGAACCTTTTCCATGTTATTTCTGTCTCTAGTATCAAATTTTCTGTTAAAGAAGTAATACCCAGGAACACATCTACTTTGTTAACTAAGGTATTTGCTGTTATGTGCCTTCTAGTTGTTTCTGACTTATGACGAATTTAAGATGAACCTATCATAGAGTTTTCTGAGGCTGAGAGTGTGTGACTTGCCCAGGGTCACCCAGTTGATTTTCATGGCCAAGGGGGAGGGATTCAAACCCAGGGGGTTGATTACATGGCAAAAAATATCCAGGAAGAATTCGGGAAGAATCCCATTGGTTCTCACATTTGGTGGGCCACACTCAAGCTATTGAGGGTCCGCCATTGTTGAATGGCCCTGCCTCAGGTCCACCACCTCCTCTGAAGCCTGGAGCTGGGCTCCTCTGCCTCCTCCTCCTCACCTCTGTTCCTAGCCCAGACTGGGCAATCCCAGCACTCTCCCTGTCCCAATCGGCTGGCTGCTTGCTAGCTTGCTTATGAGCTAGCCTAGGCAGTAGCAGCCCGCTCCTCTAGGTTTCCCACCAGTTGCGGCAGCTTCTGCCACCGAGGGCCCATTCCTCCCAGCTCCCCACCAGCTGTCAGTCACAGAGGCCAAGTCCTAGGCCGCAGCAGCCCCAGCAGCCGGCAGTGCACCAGAAGGAATGGGCCCTCAGTATCAGAAGCCATTGCAGCCGGCCGGGAGCCAGGAGCAATGAACACTCAGTGGCAGAAGCTGCCACAGCAGGGAGCTGGGAGGAATGGGCCATCAATGGCAGAAGCTGCCACAGGGGAGCCAAGAGCAATGAGCACTCAGTGGCAGAAGCCGCCGCAGCTGGCGGGGAGCCGGGCGAGGGCCGAGCGGGGCAGATCTCCCCCCACATCCCCTAGCCGGCCATGGAGACAACAAATTCGGGCATTTTGACAGTCACCAATTATGCAAATCCATCGTGGGCACAACGTGGGACAGGACCGAAATGGAGGTAACATGGAATTTCCCATATTTAATTCTGCTGTGTAGCTGAGGTGTCCAGAGTTGTAGTTCAACACTCAAACCACTATGGCACGCTGGCTCTAACTGATGTATACTTGTAACTTATTTAGCTTCTCTGCAATCTCACTGTGAACTTTATAGCCTTTTTGTCAATTCATAGTCAAAAGGCATCCCTATCTTGTTTCTTGATGCAGATATATTGAAATAATCCTTTATTGTTTTTTTGATGCCATTAGCAATATGCTCTTCAACATATCCTTTTCTTTTGCATACACAGTTCACTGGTTCACATTAGCACTCCCCTATATCCATCTTAGCTGGGAGCATAGCCTCCATATGTTGTTGGACTGCATCTCCAAGTAGTCCAAGTCAAAATAGCTAATGGCAAGAAATCTTGGTAGTTGGAGGTCTGCATTTCCACTCCTGCTTTAAAGACTAATAACTTTTATTTAACACAAGCTTCCATGTACTGCAAGCAACTTCATTAGATGCAAGTAGGCTGCAGTGCATAGAAACCTATGCCAAATAAACTTGTCAGTCTTGAACATACCATTATTCCTTGTTAGACACACTAATGACCTCTTGGACATTGTACTATTTTTCTTAAGCTGTGCAATGCAATCTGGCTAAGCCTCTTTTGTTTTGATTCAGAGTATTTCCCAAGCTTTTGAGAGAAATTGGAACCTTTCTGATTTTTCCTTTCAGCTTCCATTTTACCAGTTCCTTCATTTTTGAGATATTTCCTATTTGGAAATAAAATATGACTATATCGGAGCTTGTTGGAACTTAATATAAACTTAAATATAAATTTAATTTGATAACATTATGGTTACTGTTTCCACTTGGTTCAACTACATCTAATATGTCTAAAATGGTCAAAATAACCCTCATGGGATTCGCTGGGAATCCTACCTGTTTAAATGGGATCATGCACCAATCCACACTATTCAGAAGAAGGGGGACCCAATACAGCAAAAACAACTCAGGAAAAACCTTAGCGGCTTTTCCCGTAGTTTGTTTTTTTTTAAGCGAGGGGCTGTGCGTTCCTGCTCATTGGGACAAGCGATTCAGAGGGAAGAGTACAGCTGATTGGCTGGGCAAGTGTGAGGAGGAGCTTGCTAACAGGGCAAATGCCTGCTGCCAACATGTTGAATTTTCACCTTAGCAAGCAATCACTAAGGCGATAAAACAGAGTGGGTTTTTTGTTTTGCTTTCCTGTTAAATTGGAAAAATACTATATCGATCCAGTGCACCTTAGAAGACTTTTTTAAAAAATTGGCAGTGGCAAAGAACTAACACAAGTAAATCACTCATGGCTGCCATCTGGAATGCGAGCCTTATGGAGACTTCTGAAGCCAAAAACACCGTTAAGACATGTCGCTGCTGCTTATAAAGTCATTACTACGAGGTACTCTGTGCCCCCTTCCCGTATAGATGGCCCCCCGGCAGACTCACTTAGGACACCCTCCTCTTTAGTCACTTCTGTGAGCAGCTTTTCCATTGCACTATCATTTAGGTTATCTGAAATTTATCTGTTTCTTTTGGTTAGAATGTGTATTAATCCAGTCAATATGAAAATAATTAAAGTAACCAATTATTGCAACACAACTTCCTTTGGATTCTGCCCTGATTTTATTCTCTGTCTCAGTATTACACACACACTCACCATGGTTTTGGTCAGGAGGAAGCTAACTTCTTCCCATACAAAAATATTGGGGGGGGGTCTGTTATTGTTACCCACACCAATTTTCTGGAGGAGTCACCCCTTTCAGGGTTTTCCAGCTTCTTTGACATGATGCCTTCCTTGGTGAACTGAACAATGTCACTTTTACCATCTCCAGCCTTCTGTTCCTTGTCCTTCCCCTAGAATCCAGAGATGACTGTATCTTGCTGGTTTTCTCCATTCCACCACATTTCAGTTATGCCTGCTGTAGCTGTGTTTTCTCTTAAAACAAAGTTCTCCATCCAAGGTCGGATTAAGAAGTGTGGATGTCCTTAACTATGTCAAGTTTAAGAGACCTCGGAGCCTTGTCCCTTGCAGCATATGATTTTAGCAATAAAACTTGAAATTTTGTTAAGAAAGAGGGATGAAAAGAATTCAGAGGCCCATTCATAACCAGAGGCTCTAAGAGGTAGCTTATATACATTGTCAACAAATCTGGCACTAAATTTCAAACTCTACCATTTCAGTTCAGAAGGTTCTGTCCTCAGCATAGATCCTGGGATCCTCAGATATTAAGAAAGTTTCCCCAAACACACCCACATCCACAGATGCACTTCTATTTTCAGACAACCTGTGGCTTAAAAGGGGACAGTTCCCCAAGTCCCGGAAGAAAAGAAAACCATATTTTGGGGAGGAGGGAGTTGGTATGGTCTATACCAGTGGTTCTTAACCTGTAGTCTGGAAACCCCCAGGATGTCCTCACAGAGAGTCTTGAAAGGCTTGAAGGCTGCTCAGCCCACTTCTTCCCTGCAGTGGAGCAGCCACATGACAGGAGCCAAGGGAAAGGCTGGCTGGCTTGGCCTGTGCATTGCCATTCAATCCGATCCAGCCACAAACTTGCAGAAAGAAGCAGGAGAAAAGTCTTCTATCCCCCTCCAGTGCCTCTGAGGGAAGATTTAATGGCTGATGTATTATTATTATTATTACTATTATTGAGTTGGAACATTTCCAGAGGAGGGTACCCAAAATGGTGAAAGGTCTGGAAGCCATGCAAAGTGAAGAGTGGCTTAGGGAGCTGGGTATGTTTAATCTAAAGAGAAGGTTGAGAGGTGACATGATAGCCATGTTTAAATATTTGAAAGGATGTCATACTGAGGATGGGGCAGGCTTGTTTTCTACTGCTCCAAAGACAAGGACACGGAGCCATGGGTTCAAACTACAGGAAAAGAGATTCTACCTAAACATTAGGAAGAATTTCCTGACATTAAGAGCTGTTTGGAGGTGGAATACACTGCCTTGTAGTGTGGTGGAGTCTCCTTTTTTTGGAGGTTTTTAAACAGAGGCTGGATGGCCATCTGTCAGGAATGATTTGATTGTGTATTCTGCATGGCAGGGGGTTGGACTGGATGGCCCTTGAGGTCTCTTCCATCTCTATGATTATGATTACTATGGTTTTCAATCTTGAGTTAAGTCTTGCAGGTCCATGGCAACCAAAGATATTTAAAGGGGATCCCTGGTAAAGAAAAGGTTAAGAGCCACTGGTCAATTCATTTCACTTCTTTATTCAGCTGTGTATCAAACTTTTGGTTGGAGTGAAAAAGAAGGTCTCACTGGGTGCGTTTTTTCGACCAAGGAAAGGGGGTACTCCTGCTCCCAGGGCTGGCTTAAGGCACCAAGGGCGTCAGCACCCGCAGGGGGGCCCATCAATGTGGGGGGGCCCATAGCAACCTTCCTCCTGCAAAAACATTATTAGTAATAATCTGAATATCCTATACTGAATATACTGTTAATAGCTTAGGTTAGGTTAGGTTACACTGACCTGAGATAAACATATGGCCCCCCAAAAATAAAGCATTGCAGTCCCCCCCCCCCAAATTCCTTAAACCGGTCCTGGCTGCTCCCCAACCTACTCCTTCCTCGTCCCCAGGTCACCCTGCTCCTCCTGCCCCTTGGCCCGCCGAAAGGGACAACTCGCGAAGAGGTGAGGAGAGAGGAGGGAGAAAGAAAAAAAAGGGGGGGGAGGCCTGGCAGATTCTCCTCTTGTCACATTGCCACCGAACCGGATGCCTCTGTTTACCTTGTAAACAAAAGAAATGCGGCTGAGGCTGAGGCGGCCGTATAAATGCCACGGCGGGGGTCACCCAGCGGAGACCCGCGCCGAGGTGTGTGTGAGGGGGGAAAGTCCGGCTCCTCTCCTCAGCCGGTGCGGCTCAAAGGCGGGAGAGGCAGGCGCGCCCTCGCAGCCCCGGCCGCGCCTCCGGCTCTGCTGAGGGGAAGCCGGGCGCCACTTCAGGACTCGGACAGCGCAAGGAGCGGGGACGCCTCTGGAAGCGCCGGGCGGGAGCCGAGCCGAGGGGGAGCAGGCGGCCCAGGTTGGTGCCTCGGAGACCCCGGGAAAGGGAAGAAAAACTTGGGGCTGTGGGGAGAGAGCAGGACCGGTTGAAGGAATTTTGGGGGGCCCTGCAATGCTTTATTTTGGGGGCCCCATATGTTTATCTCAGGTCAGTGTAACCTAACTCAGCCTAAGCTATTCACAGTACAGGATAGTCAGATTATTACTAATAATGTTTTTGCAGGAGGAGGGTTACTATGGACCCCCCACAATGATGCCCCCCCTGCAATTCTTTATTTTGGGGGCCCCATATGTTTATCTCAGCTCAGTGTAACCTAACTCAGCCCAAGCCATTCACAGTACAGGATATTCAGATTATTACTAATAGTGTTTTTACAGGAGGAGGGTTACTACGGGGCCCCCACAATGCTGGGGTCCCCTGCGGATGCTGACGCCACTGGTGCCTTAAATTGGCCCTGTCTTCAGAGAATGGTTGGGTAGGGGCGTGTGGGTTTAAATACTCTGGGTCCTGCCGTGCATATCTACCCCCAGGAACTAGACATTCAAATACACAAATTTACATATCCTCTCCAACAGGGACCCACAGTATATAACCCCCCCACACACTCCTACCCAACCAAATGATGGGGCCCCTTGCGGATGCTGACGCCGCCAGTGCCTTAAACCGGCCGTGGGAGAGAGGGGTGAGCTCAGGGCTGTAGGTGGTGGGTCTCCTCGCCCGGGTGCCAAAGGGGGTTCGGATATTCTACTGCTTCTGCAGAAGTCCTGAGGGTGTGTGAGAGCATTACCAAGCCAAAGGAATGTGAGCACACCACAGCAAATGTGAGCTTTCTAGGCATGAAGGGTTTTCAGTGTCTCCTTTTTTCCAAATGCTCAAAATTTGGGAAAGAGAGGAATCTTGCATTGTGGGACAAAGTTCTTATTCAATACTTCCCATTTTACCCTTTATAGTAGAGCCCAAAGTGTGAAACCTTAGGGTGTGCACTAAGAGTGGTTGTCTGGCAGAGGGCACTCAGAACAGAAGGAATGGGATAACAAGGAGTAACTGGCGATAGGGTTCCTGGTGAGAAGGATTTTAAAAAGAGACTTAGTCCAGTCCCTGAGTAGACTAAATAAAATGTTGGGTAACACCTGGATTGGATCTTTGAAATATCATTATTATTATTTTTAAAAAAAGGAGAAGCAGATGACTGTCATAGCAGCAGACCCATGCTGTGGGAAGAAGTTGGCACTAGGTGCCATAGCCATAGGCTGATTCCTCCTGGATTCTCCAGGTGTTGTCTAAACTCAGAGGGCATGCTGTACTTGATGGCTTGGCTGGCTGCCTTTTGGAGGCTGTGTGCTTTGCAAATGTTGCCCTTCTTCATTGTTTTCACCTGTAGGCAGGGCAGGAGCATGGCAGCAGGTGGGGGGGTTGATGGAGCCCTCCCGGAACTCAGTCGCTATGTGGTGGCCCGGCCCATCTACAATGAACTGAACTTTCAAGAGGAGAATGAAAGAAAACTGGTGGTGCCCAAAACACTCCGGGAAAGAGTCCAGAAAACTTGCAGGTGAATAACTGGCATGCATTGCCTTTCTGGTGAGAAGGGAAAGTCTTGTCCACAAGTGAAAGAATCCTGCATCAAATGGAGGTGGCCGCTGGAGGGGAACAGGAGAATTTCACTGTGTAACACTAGCAATTTAACATTTTGTCCTTGGCAGTTGTTCAAGAAAGAAAGCCGTTCTGATCACCAAGACCTTATTTCCAATTCTGGAGTGGCTACCCAAGTATAGGATTAAAGAATGGCTCCTCAGCGATGTAATTTCTGGTGTCAGTACTGGACTTGTGGCTACTTTACAAGGTAAGTGAGATCCAAATATATTATAGTCTTACAGAGGAAATAAACAAGACTACTGGGGCTGTGCAAGCTATGCTTTACAGTTATGCGTCACTGCCTCTGTATTAACAGTGCATCATTTTTCATCAACACACTTCAGAAAGGTGAACTGTGTTTTGTTTTGTTTTAACATGGGCCAAAACATGAAAAAAAATATTCTAGCATCTTAAAGACTGACAAGTTTTATCCAGGATATGTTTTCATGAACATGAGCCCAATTCCAACCTACTCATCATACATGTGATAATGTGGGCTGAGGTACACAAAAGTTTGTGCCAAATAAACTTGTCCATTTTTAAACTGTCACAAGAATCTTTGTTAGTTTTATTTCAATAGTCTAACATGGCTATCTAGCAACTACTTGGGCACTTTTCTAGTCATTAACTATTGCCCAGGTTTGTTATTATTGTGCACCTTCAAGTTGTTTCTGACTTATGGCAACCCTAAGTGAACCTATCACAGGGGTTTTGTGGCAAGATTTGTTGAGAGGGGACTTGCTGTTGCCTCCTTCTGAGGCTGAGAGAGTGTGACTTGCCCAAGGTCACCAGTGGGTTTCCATGGCCAAGTGAGGATGTGAACCTTGGGCTTCTACAGTCCTAGATGAACACACAAACCACTACACCACACTGGCTTTTGCTGCCCAGATTTACTTGATTCATTTATTTTCATACTTGCAATCCTAAACATTTTAGGCTGGGGATTCAGTTCTGATTATGAATGAATCAAATTAGGCTGAAAATCTGACTACTCAGATTTTGTATATGCAAATGAACCTCAGATGTGAAATATAAATGTGGATTATACCTGAGTAGAAAGCAAAGTGTACTTTTCAGAATTAATTACAGCTGAATGTCAGCTTTCAAAAAGCCATTATGAGATTAATTAATATTTTGATTTTGTACATTTTAGGCTTGGCGTATGCATTACTTGTTGGAGTCCCAATTGGTTATGGCCTGTACTCTGCTTTCTTCCCCATCTTGACATATTTCTTCCTGGGGACATCCCGACACATCTCAGTTGGTAACTGCTCATTTTAACTAATATCCTAATATCAGCTGTTTCTTGTAGAACAGTGGCTCTTAACCTTTTCCTTACCAGGGATCCTCTTTAAATATCTTTCATTGCTGCAGACCCCCAAGACTTAACTCAGTACATCATAATAATAATAATAATAATAATAATAATAATACAATCACACCATTGGAGTGGATTGAATGGAAATGTTCAGGCCAAGCCAGCTAGCCTTTGCCTTGGCTCCTGTCTTGTGGCCACTCTACAGCAGGCAGGACATGGGCCAAGCAGCCTTCAAGCCCTTGCAGACCCTCTGTGAGGACATCACGGCTCCTGGGAGTCCCCAGAAAACAAGTTATGAACCACTGTTGTAGAATTACTATTTTTTGAGATACTGTTGTTATTTCTGGGGATCCAGATTGCTCTAGTGGGCTTTTATGCTGTCATATTCTTTTTGTGTCTGTACTCTACTTTATGCAGCTTTCCTGTTCATCTATATTTTTCCATAGAGAATGGCTGGAAATAGCCTGCATCCATGCATATACATAGGTGTGACTGGTTCTTTTACTAGTGCTAGTACAAAATGATTTTAAAAAACAGTTATTTTATTATTATCCATTGTAAATAAATTGGGTTGAATCTAGATTTTTCATCCAGACAGACTTCCTTGCCCTGTCAGCCCCTCTAGTCCCCAACCCAACACTGAGCGTCAGGACAATCCTGTTGAAGAGGACAGGTGTGGCATAAAGAGACTGCCCATCTCCCAATTCATACATCTTCCTTGAGCAGAAACCTCACTCATTGAGAATGCCTCTATCTAATTTGGTAGTACCTCATCCCTTCCTACTCAACCCTCCTCATGTCACAGCCTGAGACATTTAATAGCACCCTCTGTCCCTCTGTGTAGTAATTTAATAGGGCAAGATGGGAACTGCAGATGGGAGATCATGGGTAAATCTGCTTCCTCCTGTCCAGTTTTGTGCATCTTAATCTGGATCCAGCCCATAGCAGTGTGTGCATGTTAAAATATACATATATATTTATATACACACAATTCCTCTCAACAGGGCCTTTTCCTGTGGTCAGCTTAATGGTGGGCTCAGTAGTACTGGGCATGGCACCTGACGAAAATTTCCGTGTGGTTAGCAGCAACCTGACAGGACTGAATAAGTCATTTATAGACACTGAATCTAGAGATGCGCAGAGAGTACTGATTTCTAGTACTGTCACCTTTTTGGTGGGCATTATCCAGGTAATGCAACTGATTAAAATTGTCTTGAAATGTTGCAGTTTATCTAATTTGCTATATAACAGAGAAAACCATAACACAATGGAAAAAACAGCATCATAGCAATCAATGTAATGTTTTGGCTCAGATGGAACTAAAATAGATTTAAAGTATAAATTAGAATGAATGTTTGCTTGATTTATGTTTACAGTTTTGCACAGTTCAATAATTCCACTTATATATTCTTTTATGCTTGGGAAATGACACGTTATATTTTGTCTTCTTCAATCAAGTTTAAATTCAAGACTTTAAAAAGTATTATTGCATTTCATTATGATATTATCAGATATGGTACAAGGGAAACATTTTTGTTAACCATCTATTGAAAATCTGTGGGTTCAGCTAGACGGGAGAAATAATTGTGGAAAATAGTGCCTTACCTCCCTATCGCAGCAATGTTCATTTGTGCCCATGACGTATTTGCAAGATTGCTGTCATGGAAACTTAGCTGAGTTTGCAGTTTACATGGAGCATGCCTCCGAAAAAAGCTGGTGGCTGTGAGTGAATTGCCTTCTGAAAAATCTCCCTCCATCCCCCCCCCGCTATTTTTCTTTAATTGACAGATGCAGAAGAGTTATTTTCCTCTTTAAAAAGCTTTTTGTTTTTGCTCTGATGCTTGAATGATCGTGCACACGATCGTTCAGCCAGCAAAAACAATAAGAATGGCGGCTCAGGCCGCTTCCTCCCTTGTAAGCCCACCCCCCCCAAGGTCTGACCAATCACGTTTCAGCTCTGCTATGTGGTGAAATTTCACACTGATGAAATTTCAATTGCTCCTAAGAAACAAACAGAATGCCAGGGAGTGGGGGGAGGAAAACAATATTATCTGGCATCATTGTGTGGTAGAGCATCTTAATCCTGAATTATGAAAATGGTGTGCTGCAATAACTGTTCAGGAGGTGACTTGGTGCATCTTCTTTTCCCCCTCAGCTAGTGTTTGGGGTATTCCAGATTGGCTTTATTGTGAGGTATCTTGCTGACCCACTGGTTGGAGGTTTTACAACTGCAGCTGCTTTTCAAGTGTTCGTCTCACAACTGAAAATAGTCTTAAATGTTCCAACTGCAAATTACAATGGGGTTCTTTCCATAATATATGTAAGTATGCTTTCTTGAGTTGAGTATTATAATATGACATTTAATAATTTAGCCTTTATTCTATCTAATTCAACAATTTCATATAGGAAAATCTATGTAGGAGATCATGGGAAGGAAAGGTGGGATTGCTTTCCAGATTCATACGTTTTCTCCTCTGCGCAATGCATAAAATCTTACTGAGATGAAGAAAATCTGGATGCTAATTATTCTCTTGTTAACTACATAAATTTAAAATATAAAAATGATCCCAATCCATGGATTGTAAAGTACAACAGTTGGAGAACATATAGCCTTCATGTAGCTGGTTATCTATTGTCAGCCTTGATAGTGCTGATCTATTGGTGAACAGAAAGACCACAAAATAAATGATTGAACCAGTAATGTTTAATTTGTTGATCTCAGTATATATGGACCATGTTTCCAAGACTGTGCCACACTACAGAAATAATGCAGTTTGACACTACTTTAACGGCCATGGCTCAATGCTATGGAATTCTGGGATTTGTAGTTTTGTGAGATATTTAGCCTTCTCTGTCAGAGAGCTCTGGTGCCATAACAAACTACAGGTCCCAGGATTCTATAGGATGGAGCCATTATAGTTAAAGCTGTGTCAAACTGCATTATTTCTGCAGTGTGGCAGCAGCCTGAGCCGAATCTACCCTAGTCAGTAAACAAGAAAAATTATATTATACACAACCCTTTTATAATAAAACATGATAACAAGGACAACAACACCACTACTTTTAAAACAAAACAAAAAGCCTGTGTGAAATACCTTCTTTGTATTTAAAAGATATAGGCTGGAATCTTAAATCACAATTATGCACTCATGACTGTTACATAGTCACAATCAACAGGGGTCTGTTCCCCTGTCTATCAGGAAGCAGCTGACTGATGTTCCCACCCCCTCCCATGATCCATCTCCAGTTCCATTGATCACAGTGGGTGCTTCCCAGTAAGTGGCAACTGGGGGGCACTAAGCCATTGTGCTTTCACATATATATCTCCCATATAGTTTTCCAGCTATACTGAATTGAAGTCAAAGTCAGAACAGCAAACAACCCCCAACTTCAAATCAGATGAACTGCCTGAAAGAAAATTAACATCAGATGAATTGCACGCGTGTTTGTGTATTATTTGTATATAATTGGAACTTGCAAGTAAATGCCATTCCAGCCAGCCAGTCGTGGCTTCTTTCAGGATATTCCATTTCATTTCCCAGTCATCCAATCAACTATCATTCAGCATTCTGTGACCAATGAGCATGCTCATTGGACTATTCGTTGAGGGCTCACCCAGGTTTCCTCTAAATTTATTTCTATTTCTGTAAATCTTGGGGTTCCCCTAAGCATTCTTTTTATTACCTCTTGTCAGTAGCCCCATTTTGTATATGAAGTCATCATAACTCAACACATCAGTTCACTATTAGTACAAGAGGAATCTTCAGCAATATTGCAGTGTGGAATGCTCTTGTTTCAGGCTTCCAGTTAGGTAGTCATGCTCCTTCCAAGATACTCCATTCTGTTCCTCCTCCTTTATTTTACATTTCCCTCTTCCCAACAGTCTGCCAGCATTGTGTGTCCACAGAGCATTGTCAGTCCTCACTGAGGTGTTTGGGGATTCTCTACCTCTTAGACATTTTCCCTTAAAAATATTGGGGTTTCCCAATACCTACTGATACCTTCTTATCTGTAGATGGTACTGTTTTGGAATTTATATTTGTAAAATTATGTTTTACATGTATTGAAAAGTAACTGTTCATTTGTTTATAAAAGAAGGCCAAAACCCCTGAGCGAGCATACAGCAAATGTCTAACAGGATTTGTGATTCATAGCAGGCGCATGTGTCAAGTGTTTTTAGTGTTCTCAGAACTATATAGACAACATTGTAAAGTTCTTGTTTACTTTTAAAATTTGCAACTTCAAATGCTCATTCATGTGAATGTAAATGACAGCATAGAACTCATCAGTAGGATTCACTTTCAGGTTATATGTAGATAATATCAGAGGGAATCTGAGAGTTCAAACTTCAAAGAGCCAGTTCCTTACCGATACAGAAAATTCAATCCTACATCCCTGATAGGTAACCATCCAGCTTCTGCTTAAAATCCTGTAAATGAAAGAGTGTTCTGTGCTCTCTGAGGTGGTCTGTTCCACTGCCAAACAACTAGCATATCAGGAACCTTTTCCTAGGGGTGGAAAGAATATTTTTTAAAATGGTGAAAAACATGTTGAGTGTTGAGAAACCCTGAGGAGAATAATCCTGGACTGCTGATAACCTTTTCAGTTTGAGACGTTCTGTGCAAAATTTGCCTGTGGTTGTTTTGCACAGAAATTAGGCTGCCAGACTGATCAAATGGCTGTTTGCGGTCCAGGGGGGCCCCCTTGGAGGGCCCCTCCCCCCATGTCAGGAGTATGGCCATTGCCATGTTGTGCGTCTTCCTCCCAGAAGGTCTTGAGGCTGGATGGGAGGAAGATCAAGCAGCAGCCAATCAGATCACAGCCTCTTCAGGCTCACCTTTTTTGGTGGTTGGCATGGGTCCTGGATCCAAGGTCATCAGTCCTGGGGGTCTCCATCTCTGGGAGGTTATGGAGATCCCCTGTGAAGAACGGGGGCATTCGCTGGGAGGACATGCCAGCTCAGAGCATTCACTTTCCAGGGTGCCCCCTTTGTGGGGTGAGGAGGTTGGACAGCAGGCACTGGGCCTGTGAGGACTCCTCCCCTTTCTGGGTTTCACTTGTCAGCATGCGGGCCAACAATAGGTTCATTGACCAACAGGGAGGTTGGTTGATACCTGGATCTGGACCCATGTGTTTGTGCCAACCAACTGCAGCTGTCATCAATAAAGTTGTGGCCATTTACTGCCCAAAAAGTAAATTTTGTGTCTGGTTATTTAAATAACCAGGGCAGGCATCTCCTTTGGACACACAAACAGCAATTTCTGTGCAGAAAAAGCTATTTTCTATGCAGAAAATGATGATTTCTGTGTAAATCAACCATGGGCAAATTTTGTGCAAAATAGCTCACCAATTATAGCATCTTCTATTCAGGAAATGGCATTTTCTGCACAGAAAATAATATTTCTACACACAAATATTATTTTCTGTGCATAAAAACATTATTTTCTGGACAAAAATGCTGTCCAGCACAAAAAGTGCTGTTTTATGCCACCCCCAACAACCATGCACACATTTTGTGCAGAATAAATCACAAATTCTGAATGCATTTCAAAAACTTCATGGACTTTCTCTCAAAAAGAAAATTGCTAAAATTACTCATTGCTCCTTTCAAGAAGAAAATTCGTGAAGAATTACAACTCTAGATCTTCCTAACATGTAGTCCAAATCCTTTTTCCTGTTATTTGAACCCACTGGCTCAGATTCTACTGTCTACAACAGCAAAAGTCTATTTGTTCTATCACCCATGTAGCCCTGTTGCCTGTTTTTGATTACAATAAATGTTTGTGTGTGTGTGCCTTCAAGTTGCATATCAACTTATGGTGATCCCAAGAATTTCATAGGGTTTTCTTAGGCAAGAAATACCCAGAGGTGGTTTGTCATTGCCTTCCTCTGAAATGTAGCCTACAGCACCTTATATTCATTGGCTGTCTCCCATCTAAGTACTAATCAGGGTTGACCCTGCTTGGCTTTCAAGATCAGACTGGATCTGGTGCCTCTAGGCCAGCCACATATCATTCCTGAATTCTAACCAATCTTGATTGGTAATGGTTGGAGTTGTAGTACAAAAAACTGAAGGGCTCCAAACTAGGCTAGGCTATGTAACTGCAACATAAACCCAATAAATGTACAGACATTACTTTCTGAGTTTAACTTGAGCAATAATTATGACTGTGTCTTTGAACATATAATATTTTCTGTTTCCTTTTCCTTTTCTTTTTTTTAGACCCTTATAGAAATATTTCAAAATATTAGAATGACCAACATTGCTGATCTTATTGCTGGCCTGCTGACCATTTTCATCTGTATGGTGGTAAAAGAAATAAATGATAGATTCAGGCACAAGATCCCTGTTCCTATTCCTATAGAAGTGATTGTGGTAAGCCAACATCTTTAAAGAAACTCAAGGGAGCAAACTGGCAGAAAGACAATGCCCGTCTTCTGTATCTGTGCTATTAATTGTTTTTATTCCAGACTATAATAGCAACTGGCATTTCATATGGAGCTGACCTGGAGAAAAAATACAATGCAGGCATTGTTAAAAGTATTCCTACTGGGTAAGTGTTGACTGTTATGTGTATGTTCTTAATTTAAACCAATGGATGAGTGAGGCCACATTTTAAGTTCACGTGCATGGTTCATAAAGCAGTCCTAACAAGGGCCAGGAAGGAATGGGGTGGTAGATCCTCTACAGCATCCCAAGCCATGCTGGCTTGTGCCAGCAACGTTGAGATAAACCTGGAATGATTCTGTTTGGCTTTTCACTCCAGTTGATGATTGTATTTATTGAAAGGAATGGGGGGGAAATTAACTATATCAGCTCTAGATAGATGTAGTTGACAGATCTGGATCAGGCCCCTGTCAGGGGCAACGGAGCAGTTTGAGATCCCATGGATTCAAAGATGACTTGTCTCTGCCACCACACCCCCAGAATGACTTATCTGACAGCCTCATGCTAGCTACTATCGATGGAAACCAAATAAGTGTTTTGCAGGTGGAGCAGGAGCTTCCATGGCAGAATCTGCTTTACTATTAATGGCAACAGTAAGACCACTTAAGTAATAAACAGTTATCTACATGGGCCTTAATGAGGGTATACAAAAAAAACAGAGCCTATTTTACTGCATGTATGTGTGTTGGAACCAGTGTTCTGCGTTGGTCTGAATATTAGACTAGGACTCCAAGAGATCAGGGTCTGAATCCCTGCTCAGTCATTAAAACCCTTTGGGTGATCTTGGGCAAATAACACTCTCTCAGTCTTAGGGAAGGCAATGGCAAACCTCTTCTGAATAAATCTTGCCAAGGAAACCCTTTGATAAGATCACCACAAGTCAGAGTTGGCTTGAAGGCACACAAGAACAACATATGTACTGAAAAACTCCATTTGGCAGATTTGCCCAATGGCTGCACACATGAGAGAACAGAATCAAGTTCAATGTTCCCATGTATTTTCCTTGTACATATGTACATAGTGTTGGCAAAATATTATGTATAAAGTAAGCCCATGAGAGTGGGCAGCAGATTTAGCAGTTTGGGGGTGGGAATATTGCTATTTGATGTTTTCATAGGGGAGTCAACATATCTCAACATCATGTTTTAGCCACTGGTTCCCAAATGTTGGTCCTCCAGGTGTTTTGGACTTCAACTCCCAGAGGCCCAAGCCAGCTTGGTCAACAGTCAGGAATTCTCAGAGCTGAAGTTGAAAAAATCTGGAGGACCAAAGTTTGGGAACCACTGTTTTAGCCAATATGGCTAAGGATATGGAGGTCACGGTAGACAGGCCTGAATGTTGGGTGAACAGTTAAAATCCTGCTGTTCCTACTGTACATTTACTGTAAACAGTAAAGCATGTGCATTGCCTGAAATTTTTTTATGTGAAAAGTGATTATTGTCTTCCGTTATCTTCCACTAAGTAAAAAAATTGGGATATTCTCTTTTGTGATAATTTTAAAAAGAAACACAAGGAGAAGGGCTATTGAATGCAATCTTTCACTTACATTGTGAAGTAAGAACATGCTTTAAAAGAATATAATAATAATTTGTTGAGAATGCCGATAGCTGTAATATTTATTGAAAACATAGATACACATGTAAATTCATGTTGTTATTAAATTTCTTTTAAAGATTTCTACCTCCTGCAGCACCAGATGTGAGCATGTTTGGAGATATGATAGCATCAGCCTTTTCCATTGCTATTGTTGCTTATGCAATAGCTGTGTCCGTAGGTAAAGTGTATGCAACCAAATACGACTATGCTATTGATGGAAATCAGGTATGTGAGAGTAAACTGTTTGTGAATAACAGTGGTGTAACCTAAATATTACATGTATGGACAAAAGCATGCATTCTGTTACTTTTCAGCTGTCATATGAATGCTTGTAGAGGAGGTCACATATTTCATGTACTGAGACAGGAGGGAGTCAATATAGTCATTTGTTTCAAAAGAAAAATGAACCATTGCAAAGCAAGGGCACAAATACAGTAGCTGCAGGAACAATTGTTGTGTGTTGCCAATAACAATAGTAAATAGACCTGTGTTGAGGTCTTTCATCATCACTTTATAATAAGAAGTTACGGAAATATATTGCATGAAGCCATTTCAATTAGTCCCATCCCCCAATTCTGTATGCATCATGTCAAGCATTTTAAAAACTAAATAGTACAGGGAAAGTAAATTAGCCTATTTTTGGAATCAAAATCAATCCCAAGTTTGTGTTTCATGTCTTCTTCCAGCCTCTCTCTCTGGCTTCTCTTCGCAAATGAAGATTCAGGAAAGACTCATCCCGCGCTTTCTGCAAGCGCACTGAGGACTAAAAAGGCCAATCAAAGATAAACAAGTCCGGTTGCAGAAAGCACAGCAGAAGGTCTCCTTGGGTGATGTTTCCAGGTTGTGATTCTTTCTCCGTTGCCATTTCTCTTCAAGACTTGTTTGGCGTGAGCTCTCCAATAAGGCTGCAGCATTGTGGATAGTGCATCTCCATGCCTCCAGATGTGAGCCAGGGCGGATCATTGTTGGTGATCAATTTGGCCAAGCCTGAGATGTTGTTTCAGGGAGTCCTTGTATCGCTTTTTTGGAGCACCCCTCTTACGCTGACCCGTGGCGAGTTCACTGTAGAGTACTGTTTTGGGGAGGTGATGGTCCTCCATCCTAGAAATGTGCCCTACGCAGCACAGCTGTGTTCTCAATATCATGGCCTCAATAGATGTAAGAAAAGAGACTGTAAATACAAGAAGCTTTCATAATGATGGTAATGTGATTGTAATATGTAGTGGTGGTCTTATTGTGGAGGATATTAGAACTAGGGCTTGTCTAGATGAGCTATTTTCCCTATCTAGCCCCTTTCTTGGAGTCCTGAAGTCCAAACGACACAGCGCTATTGCCCTGTTTTGCCCCCAGACAGTCCTGATGATGGCAAAGATGGGGGGAAGACTGGGTAAAGCCTGTTGAACCGTTTCATCAAAATACCTGGGAAAAACTACCTCAGTTAGGAAAAAACAGATATGGCCCCACAGGACTGCAGGAGTCTATACCAGCATGTTGGCTCATCTCTGCAGCCGCTGCCACTGACATCTACATCACACTCTCTGAAGCCAGGAAGGAGGCCCATAGCATGTGACCAAGGCTGATCATATGCAGGGGGCCTTGATCACATGCTGCAGGCCTCCTGGCTGCTTTGGAGAGTGCAACACGGATGGCAGCAGAGGCAGCTACAAATATGAGCCAGTATGTCCATGCGGACTCCATCTTGCTTTGCACAGGTAACAAAGGGACCATGGGCCATGTCCAGGGCCAAAATACACCAGCCGGAAGCCAGCGTATTCTAGCCAGTGTAGATGATCCCCTAGACATTGAATAGAACTGCACAAGTTTCTAACTGTATTGTTGTTGTTGATGATGATGATGGAAAGACAAATAAGTGGAAACGGATGCTGGTTAAAGAAGAAGCAATGAATGACTAAAGTTGCAAAGAAAAGAAGGAAAGTAAACATTGTTCATTATTCTGAGAATAATTAAATATAGTTTGTTTTGATACAATTTAATTGGGGTGCATCCAGACTGATTGAAAAGTCCTAGATTTTGTTCTTGTTCTAATTTTATACAGGGTTAAAATAAACTGAGGGGCCCGTTTACATGGCAAAAAAAACCTGAGAAGAATTTGTGTCAAACCCATATTTATATGTAATATATAACTTGCTTGTGGCAGTTTAAATTTTTTTTAATCACACCAACTTCTAATCTTCTAGGAGTTTATTGCCTTTGGGATCAGTAATATTTTTTCAGGAGCTTTTTCATGTTTTGCTGCAACCACTGCTCTATCTCGCACAGCAGTCCAGGAAAGCACTGGCGGAAAAACCCAGGTAATTCGCTTAGCTCAGAATTAATATTAAAAGATCACTCCTACAGCCTTTCAGTGAAAACTCCCTGTGACTGATTTTGTTGGTGACATTTTTGAGCAGAAGGACTCAAGAACTAATTGAGTTATTGTTTCTTTGGCTTAAAACCTAAGGGGTGAGAAATTTAAAAAGAGAGAAAACTGCCTCACCTAAGTACTACAACTTATCAGGCATGCTGTAAGAACTCCATTATATGAATCTGTTAAGAAAGGATAGGAGTAACCTCTTGCCTTTCACCCTTAGACTGCATTTCAAAACTCCCTTATTGGGGAGTAATACCCCTTATTGGACACAACAGGATTTACAGATACATGGGACTGAGCTGTTAGTTCTGTTTAATCTCCCCCAGTTACTTACCTTTTTATTTACAACTGCAATTTGATAGGATTAGAGTTCACATTTCCAAAACTTAGAGGAGGTCCAATGAACATAACTGCTGCATTCATAGAGGCTGCTTTATTCTATCAGTCTGTGGTAGCTTCAAACAGGTTGCTTAAGGCTGCAACACCAGAACCTCCCTGTACTCAGCAACTTCCCAGAAATGGGAAACTTAATGGAAACAGATTAACATGTCAAGTCAATTGTTAAAGAGTTAAAAAAAAATCAAATTCAATTGCATTTAAATTTAAAATGGGGTGTTTTAACATGTTAATTTTAAGTTGGTGTTTATATTCACATTATATTACTAACCTAAAAGCCTTAGCCTAAAAAAGGTTTAAAATCCTATCCAATATTTTATTCCCTCCTGTGCCCCTGTTTTGAGCTTGGAGAAAAGGAAACAGGTACATGAATTTTTGAAAAACACTTGCAAAAAGCCCTTCTCTTGATTATCTGTTCTCCCTCCCTTGTATTATTATGCCACTTTCTTTAGTTTACTGATTCTTACATGGATTACAGCAAAAACCTCAGGATAAAGAACTTTAAAATTCCGATTCCTAGAACAGATGAGAAGCCTCTATATCATTCAGTATAAAACAAAATAGGCCCCTCTGGATACAAAGAAGACCATCACCCTTCCAAGCTGCAGTTACTCCTTGTGACTTAAACATGCAATTCCCCATCCCTGAAGGACAAAAACAAACATTAAAAAAGCCTAAAAAAAAAAAAAACCAAGAGAACTAGGCCTTGGTTAAAGAATTAACTGGGTAATGTAAAACTTCTTGGCTCTTAAGAATTTAGTTCTGGAGAAACATTAATGGTGAGATTCCAAATTAAGTCAGTCACTTTCATTACAAAATAAATTTAATTAAATTGTTCCTTTTATTATCCAATTTTCAACTTAATCTATCATTTGGTTGATTTTAACGTGTTAGTTCCTGTCACTATTACTTCTCAAAAAACATGTATATATGTGTTTATTTACTTGATTATACTTGGGTGTTGTGCAGGATAATAAATAAATAAATAAATAAATAGAATGTAAGAAGTGTTGCTGTGAAAAAATTGGTGGGAGGGATATTCGACCCTCCCAGTACTATTGGTCCGCAGCTCTCATCAGCCCTAGCTGATAAAGCCGATTATGAGGGAGGATAGAGGTTGCAAACATACGTTGGATGATGGAACACACCAAAGATTTCAGAAGAAAACCAGCCCATGCTTTATAGATTATACTAAGCCTTTGATTGTGATCAGGAAAACTATGAATCACTCTTAAAGAAATTTGATTGTCCTATCACATAACCTCTACTCAGGACAAGAGGCCACCATCAGGACAGAAGATGGAGAAACAATTGGCAAGAGGTTCAGGCAAGGCTCCATGTTATCACCTGTCATCCCCAAGGCTGCATGTTATAACCCTATTATCCTAAAACCTACAAGTTTAACTTGTACACTGAATGTATCATACATAAAATTGATTTAGACTCAGAGGAAGTAGGCGTGACAACTGGAAGAAGGAACATCAACAATTTAAGATATGCAGATGACATCATATTATTAGCAGAAAATAGCTAAGACTTGTAATGATTGTTGGAGAAACTCAGAGAAGAAAGTGCAAAGGCAGGTTTACAGCTCAACTTTAAGAAAAGAAAAAAAAATGATGACTAGAGATGGTTTATATAACTTTAAAGTAGATTATGAATACATTGAAATAGTTAAAGATTTTCTATACCTTCACTCAGTCACTAATGAGAATGAAGACTGTAGTCAAGAAATCAGAAGACTAGGACTTGGAATGACAGCTATTGAAGGAAGTAGGCAAGATCCTGAAGTGCAAAGATATATCATTGAATACCAAAGCCAGGATTGTCTATGTCAGTGTTTCTCAACCAGGGTTCCCTGGAACCCTAGGGTTCTGCAAGAGGTTGCTAGGAGTTCCTCAAGAGATTATGATTGTGTGTGTGTGTGTGGGGGAAGCAATAGCAGTATATAGAATAATGTTTATGCAGGGGTTTCTGAGACCTGAAAAATTATTTCAAGGGTTCCTCCAGAATAAAAAAGTTTGAGAAAGGCTGGTCTATGTCATCATATTCTATTGTCCATTCTATTGATTGGTTGTGAAAGCTGGACAGTGAAGAAAATTGATAGGAAGAAAATCAACTCATTTGAGACGTGGTGCTAGAGAAGATTTCTATGGATACCATGGACTGCCAAAAAGACAAATAAATGAGTCCAAGAGCGAAACAAGCCTGAAGCCTAGTAGCCAGTAGGAAAAGAGGAAGACCTCATTACAGGTGGATAGACTCAATCAAGGAAGCCACAGGCCTGAGTCTGCAAGACCTGAGCAGGGATATGGATAATAAGGTGACATGGAGGTTTCTCATTCATAGGGTTGCCATAAGTCGAAGTTGACTTGATGACAGCAGCAACAACAAAGAAGTTGCAATCCAACAGCTTCCAGAGGGCCATCTTCCCTATCCCTGTTGCACACTATCACTCGTCCTACATTGAAATAGCATGTGTCGGTCCTTGAAATAAAAAATATGTTTGAGTGATAATGATTCATATGCCCCATTTGTAACAAAGAGATAGTTGTCAGAGGATGAAAGAGAGAACAAAAGCAACTACCTATAAACTGAGCCAAAAGTTCAAAATCTCCTAAGACATGTCTGTAGAAAATCACAATACCACACAAAGTGCACTTAATAATATGGGAAGCAACAACCGGAAATTTATTATAGACAAACCTTGTTTAAATAAACTAGAACTGTCTTAATTCATTTAAATAGATTGTAAGCCTGAGGGCAGGGAACTGTTAAATTGCCCTTTTGTAAGCCGCTCTGATAGCCTTTGTGGCTGAAGAGCAGGGTATAAATAAATTAAATTAAATTAAATTAAAAAATAGGGCCTATACAGAAAAACCTGCTGGATTGTGCCTCATAGCTCATATCTGCCTATCTAGAGCTTGGGATGGTTACTTTTTTGGCACTATAACTCTAAGGGCCCATCTACACGAGGGGAAAAAGTCTAAAATACCTTGTAGTATTGCAGCAGTGACATGTCTAAACAGTTTTTCTGGCCTCAGAAGCCCCCATAAGCTTTGCATTCTAGATGGCGGTGGTGAGTGATTTACTCGCATTCGTTCTTCACTGCTGCATTTAAAAAAAAAAGTTGTCCCAAGGTACGCTAGTGCAATAGAATTATTTTCCAATTTTATAGGATACAAAACAGAAAATAGTCATCTTTTTTATCACCTTAGCGATCGCTTGCTAAGGTGAAAATCCAACATGGTGGCAGCGGGCGCTTGCCCTCCTAGCAAGCCCCTCCCCTGCTCTCACCCAGCCAATCAGCTATGTGCTTCCCTTTGAGTTTTTTATTGTTCTATAGTCCAAATGAGCAAAAATGCGCACCTGCCTCGCAGTTTGTGAAAAAGTACTGGGAAATCTGCAAAGGCTTTTACCGCATTGTTTTTGCTGTTTTGGGCCCCCCTCCTTCCAAATAGTGTGGATTGGCACTGGATCCTGTTTAGACAGGTAGGATTCCCAGCAAATGTCATAAGGGGTATTTTCACCATTTAGATGGGCCCTAGGAATCCCCTAGCCACCACTAGCTTTCCTGTTATTCTGCAACTGTTAATGACAGCCAGAATCCCCAATCTGAAGTGGCTGTTTCTTCTTGTATGGTAGGACTGCTTGCCTAACAGGGCAGTTATAATTTACTGAGAGAGATACACTATGTATTTTAATTAATGGAGACTTGGCACTAGATCCTGGCTGGTCTTGGAAGCTAAGCAGGATCAAGTCTGGTTAGTAATTGGATGGGGACCCTTAAGGACATTTTGCTGTAAGGTAACTTGAAGGCATATGCACACACATACTAGTGACACATCTACTGGGGCCTGTTTTGTGTCTGCAGTGACCTATGTGTCTGAACTGAGAATGAACAGAGAGATGTTGAGGCAGTCATGTGAATGTTTTACCAAAAATTCAAAATATGCAACTGAGACCTCAGACCAACTGTTTATCCTGACTATAACAGAGCTGTTCAATCAATAGAACTCAGATATGTCCCAACTTACCAGGTTCCTATTGATTCAATGGATCTACTTCATACCCTCTAACATTTCACAGATAAAATCTGGGATACATGTGTCCAAGCCACATCAGAATGTAATGAAAAGGATGTGGTCTGGCAACAAGAGACAACAGTTACTAATGAGGAAGAACACACAAAACTACTATTTTAAACAGAATAAATCTGGAATTTATGTAATTAATTCAGGAAGGACAAGACTCTGCCCCCTCCTCCTCTTCTCCACCTCCTGCTGAGTTAATTCAGTGCAAACTATGCAGAAATTGAAATAAACTGAAGACAAAGGGAGAAGGTGGGGGGAGAAGAGAGAATCTGGGACATTTTAAAGGCAGCTGAGAAGGAGATTAACTGGGGTTGTCCCTCTCAAACTGAGACAGTTGGATGGTATGCTACTCTGTCTGGGAGTTACAATTGTATTTAAACTTAAGTACACAGCTTTGGTGGCTTTCAAATGATAGCTTGCAATTTGGAATTTGAGATCTGCAGAGGAGGTCCTGTTGTGTGTCCCACCATTTTGAGAGTTTAGATTGGTGGATATATGAGACAGGGCTTTTTCTGTAGCAGCACCCAAATGTGGAACTCTCTCCCAAGGGAAGTCAGGCTGTTTCCATCTTTGTTGTGTTTTCAACAGGGAGAGAATTAAAAAAAAATGAGAATCTGCCCTATGAATTTGATATTGTACCTGAACATGAATTAAATATCCACATATTTTTATTACTACTGTGCCACTTGGTTATTATAACTATTGTTTCTGAGTTTGTCCCTGCATTACTTTTAAAAGCCACAATCTGTACTAAAGATAGCCTAACACAGGTTTGTAACTTATTTCTTATATTATCCAACACATCTCTTTTTCAGATTGCTGGAATAATCTCAGCTGCAATTGTACTCATTGCCATTGTTGCTTTAGGAAAACTGCTGGAACCTTTGCAAAAGGTATTATCATTATCATTATTATTCACGCTACTAGGTAACTTTATTTGTGGTTGTATATTTATATCTGTCACTCACAGTAGTGGCACTAATAGTGTGTGGAGAAGCTGAACCGTACCAGGTGACACTGTCAAGGGGAGGGGTGACACCAGCCTTGGTGACACCGCAGGTCATGCATAAAGAAAACGCTCTTTTCTCTTCCTGTCTCTCTTCCTCTATCACACAGGGTGACATATAAATATGCATACCATACTTTGCAGTTATCTTCTTTGAACAATGCAGTTAATGCCTCTTTCTCTGTTCACAGTCTGTATTGGCAGCTGTAGTTATTGCCAACTTGAAAGGGATGTTCATGCAAATATTTGATGTCCCCCGTTTGTGGAGGCAAAGCAAAGCAGATGCTGTGAGTCCTTTAATGTTTTCTTTATGAATCTGTGGATTGGTATTGGTATTTGAAACTAAGCTCAGCCTTATCATCTGTCTTTCATTTCATTTAATAAATAATAGATAATTGAGATCCTCAGGAAACTGGAAAAAAGCAATTTGTTGTACAAAACAAGGGCAGTATCTACAAGGGGTAGATTTATTGATTATTATACAGCAGGTTTTGACCACTGGATATCCAAGAAATAGAGATGTACTCTCAAGGCAGAAAGAGTTCTTTGTTGCTTTGTTAAGTCATACATAAAATGATGGACACATTCTAGCTTTTTCTAAAGTAGCTTTTCTAAATAGCTATTCAGTGTGCCTAGCTCTCACTGAGTTTGCAAAACTACGTTTGGCCTGTGACACTTTAGATGGAGAGCTAACATGATTGAAAATTCCATGTCCTTGTACATAGAAAGTAATGTGTGAGGAAGATAGCTAGGCTAGAATCCTTTCCCCAATATGCCAGCTTTGTACATGAAGGGATTTTCTGGGTGTTTTTATATACAGTATATATATATATATATATATGGACAGAACAGGGCATGTTCAGGTTTATATAGGTCCTCCAATGTGGGCCATCCCTCCATACAGTCAGTGACAGCCAACTCATATTCTCTTTCTTATCCTTCCACCTGTCTGTCCCATAAATGTGATCTATCAGAGGTTGGATAGGGCCTCACTGCAAACAATGGGGAGAGAGGAGTAAGTACTATTGCCACCACAGCTTTGAAATGACATTACATGTTACTTTTGGGGAGTAATGGTGTGGGACAATGGCATTATTATTGAATAGTGATGTAACAGGAGTTAACATAGTTGGGCTTTTAGAGTGGTGAGTAATGTTCATTTGTTACTTCTAAAATGTTGGGGGGAGGTTGGGGTGGTTTTGGGCTTTTGTTTGCCATTTTTGACCTTTAAGTATATTTTTATACCATCATAATAAAAGTAATAAAACAATATGCTTGTTGTGTTGGTTACCACTAATAGAACAATGGGAAGAGGCATATGCACGCTTAACAGAAGAGGAAGGGCAGTGGCAAGAGGGCTGAGGGCCACTGCTGGACCATGCTGCCTGGTTCTGCCATGCCTGTGAAAGAGATTTTAATCATAGGCAGACCGGCTTCTGTAAAGAGCAGTACACCTTAGACACAAGCATACCATCTCAACAGGGCCGATTTAAGGGCCCTGCAGCACCTGAAGCCACAGGGGGCCCCGCCATTGTGGGGGCTCCCGTCATAACCCTCCTCCTGAAAAAACATTATTAGTAATAATCTGAATATCCTGTACTGTGAATAGGTTAGGTTAGGTTAGATTGACCTGAGATAAACATATGCCCCCCTGCAAATAAAGCGTTGCAGGGCCCCCCAAACTTCCTTAAACTAGCCTGCATCTCAGTAAGAATTAGGCTGCGTTCAGTGAGGCACACCAGAAAGTTTTTCCCTTTCTTGTTATTCATTTTCCAGATGATCTGGGTTTTCACGTGTGTAGCATCCATTATCCTTGGATTGGATTTGGGATTACTTGCTGGATTGGTGTTTGCACTGCTGACTGTTGTACTGAGAGTTCAGTTGTAAGTATCACAGACACAAGGCAGTTTCTGAACCTTTACATCACAGTAAAAATACATTAATAAAATTAAAGAATTCACTCAATGTTTTGGGGGTTCTCCTATTATGCAAGCATGCAGAGCCACAATTGCTGCATGCTTACATCAGCCTCTGGAATTTTATCCATTATGAGTTCTAAGTCCAGCACTTAAACTACTAAACCATGCTGGCTTTGGATAAAATGAGGCCACCACATTTTAAATAGCTTAAAGCTGTAATAAGCTATAATAATGAGTGCTACAGTATAATAATGAGTGCTAGACTCAGACATGGTTGTGATCAGTACAATGGAACATCAGTTTTGGTGACTAGTCCAATAGTTGTTCTGCGGACTCCTTGATATCACAAGAAAAATCATAGAAAATAATGCTGAAGAGTCTGATGTTTCTCTGAAATTTCCACTGTATGCTATATAGGCAACCCACTTCTCAATTTAAAGTGAAAGATATAAGGCTTCTTCAGCTAGGCCAACTCTGACTGTGCACAATGAAATGTTTAAACCACATGCATTCAGCAGAATCAAAGTCATTCTTCTGGAAAGATTTACATGGGTTAACCCATTTGGACCTTAGAGCTGCATTTTTTCATGTTTGCCAGAGATGAGAAACATTACCTTTTGAACTACTGTATAAATTTTGTTGCTTAGATACAGATATAATTCATGTACACATTTCCTCCATTTATTTGCATACAGAAAATCAATGTGTCAGACAGAGAGAGACATGTTCACTCTGACATCCTGCTTTCTTATGAGGCAGATTCCCAATGTGGAAGGGAACAGGGAAAGATTTATCACTTGTTTCTGTTACATGCATAAACTGATAAAGATTAAAAAGGCTCAGGAACACATGGGTGATTTCCCCAACTTTTTATGTATAACTTATATCATTAATACAGAAGGCAAATATTAATCTTTAATTCTGAAGCATTTCAAGCATTCTTTCTCATGGATCGCCACAAGGTAAGAGAATGTGGTGAGAAACAAAACACAAGCAGCCCAGAATAGTGTTCCTCCATACAACCAAGTTTAAGAGCCATTCTGCTACTGAATTAATCTCTTGACAATTAGCACAATAGAAACCAATTAGTCTTCCCTATTTGTTATTATCCGGTTCACAGGTCATATGATTAATCACAGCTCAGCTAATACTGGCTTACAACAAATTGTTCTGTATAATTTAATATTGGCTATGCACTTTGATCAATTATTTCTTTTTGGGTTTTTTTGTCAGTCCTTCCTGGGGAAGCCTTGGCAGTATTCCTGGGACAGACCTATATAAAAGCATCAAAGAATACAAAAATGTAAGACTTTACAGTAAGTTAGTATTTCACACAAAAACACAGAGTGTTGCATTAAGGTTTCTTTCAAGGTTGGTTGAAATTGTTTATGGGCTAAATTGTTTATGGGCCAATTTCTTAATTTTTTCACAATGGCCAGTGGGGACAAAGAAGACTCCTTGACCAGGATGGTATTAACTGAAGCATGAAACATGGCAGGTCGCAGTCCATGCTGTGATTTTATAGTTTCTTATATAAGAACACATGTAGGAAGTAGCTACAATTAATTCATTTCTATGTACCTTTGCTACATCAGTAAATACATTTTGAAAGAATTGCTATCCAGAGGGTCTGTCTACACTACGGAAATGCAACAATTCAACACCACTTTATGTAGTTTTGTGAGGTATCAGAGAAACTACAAATACCAGCATTCCACAGGATAGAACTTTGGTGGATATAGTGGTGTCAAACTTCAGTGTAGGCAGGCCCTGAGTCTCTGGACTTTATCACACTACACTGTTATAGTGCTATTATTCCACTTTAACTGCTGTGGCTGCCTCCTGTGGAATTCTGGGGTTTGTAGGTTAGTGAGGCCTAAGAGCTCTCTGGCTGAGAATTCTAAGTGCCCCTCCCTAAACTGAAAATCCCAGGATTGCACAGAAGGCAGCCAGAGCAGTTAAAGTGGGATAATATCGCTATAACAATGTAGTGTGATATTCTCCTTCGTCATGTGAATCCTGGGGCTTTTTTAAAAAAAGAGAGAGATGGCAATAGCTTTCCTCTCTCTGTGTTACATCTCAGTCTGTCCTCAGTCTCAGGAGATTTTCAGACTACGCTGTTATAGTGTTACTGTTCCACTTTAACTGCCCTGGCTTCCCCCTGTGGAATTCTGGGGTTTGTAGTTTAGTGAGGCCTAAGATCTTTCTGGCTGAGAGTTGTAAATGCCCCTCCTTAAACTGCAAATCCCAGAATTCAAGAGGAGGCAGCCATAGCAAATAAAGTAGAATAGTAACACTATAACAGTGTTGTCTGAAAATCTCCTCAGAGTAAGAGGAAGGTGTGTGTATATATCTGAAATGGGAGCCTTGTGGACATAAGGCCTGTCAGGAAGAGATAATGTGAAAAAGATTTACATCTGTTGGGGTGGTTAAAAAAGGATCAAGATGGGAAGAGAGCTGGTTTAGCAATCCATAATAGACAGAATGGCAATAACAGTCACACAATACATGCTTATTTCAATTGAAAATTATTTTCACACAGGTTGTTGAACCAGAAGGAGTGAAGATTCTCAGATTTTCAAGTCCTATTTTTTATGCTAACATTGATGGCTTGAGAAGCAGCCTCAAGTCAACTGTGAGTACTCTGTGATATTTCAGAATATGTTTGGTTTACGTAATCCAGAATCTACAATAGTGTGCAACCCCTAGGCACAGGAGACAGTGAATTTTGCCAAATGTGCTTCTTACCAGTGCCTGGATGGAAAATTGCCTGGGAAATCCATCTATGCATCCTTGAGTTCTATGGAAGAAAGACAGGATATAACTGTTATAAATAAAGGACAGTGTTCTCAATCCCATCGATATGAATTGACTATGACCAGTGGGTTTTTTCTTTCAGCATACTTGGAATACCAATAGTAGATTACCTTTTCTCCATTCTGTTATCTGCAGGTTGGATTTGATGCCATGCGGGTTTATAACAAAAGACTTAAAGCTCTGCGAAAGATACAAAAGCTGATCAAGAAGGGAAAATTAAGAGCAACAAAAGTAATGTATCAATTTTCCATCTCTGCCCAGTGATTTAAAGTTCCCCCTTTTGAGAAACAGTGCTAGTTTTTTTCAGTGCATATGCATGAGATCTACTTTTTTATCTTTTAAAATGAAGTATGTAACAATGTATTACTAATGTTTATAACATGCAGAAAATTTGAACAGAAAGCAACAAATCAGAATTTTATACATGTCTGCAATGTACTGTATAGTTAGCATAATATATACTAATATTTTTCTTTGCTTATATTAAAAAGTACTGCTGTGCGAGAAAAACTCTTGTCAGTCCATGACAAAGAGATTTTCTGAAGGAATACTGTTTATATGACACGTATTTGTGTGTGCTTCACTTTCCTTGGAAGACAAGGCCCAGTTTGGACAGAAGAGCCAGGGAGAAGTCTTAGCAAAGGCTGGAGAGCTGAAAAAGTTGGAAGGACATAATACAATAAGGCTCGAGCAACTGGACCAGACAGCCACGTTAACTGTAGAGAGAGTGTAAGGGGAGGCACTGGATAACTCCTTATGCAGCTCATAAAAATTACACTCACTGAAACAACCTGGAGTTGTGCTGGTGGTGTAGTGACCCAAATAGGATACTGGCCTCTGATCCCTTTTCTTTCTTTCTTTCTTTCTTTCTTTCTTTCTTTCTTTCTTTCTCTCTTTCTTTCTTTCTTTCTTTCTTTCTTTCTTTCTTTCTTTCTTTCTAATAATGTTGAATATATTGAATGTACTTCTTATATGCACTTCATATATGTATTCTTTATATGATATGTACTTACTCTCTCTGGCTTTTCTTCGCCAACAAAGATTCAGGAAGGACTCATCCTGCACTTTCTGCCAGCACGCTGACGACTAAAAAGGCCAATCCGAGATAAACAAGTCCGGTTGCAGAAAGCACAGCAGAAGGTCTCCTTGGGTGATGTTTCCGGGTTGTGATTCTTTCTGCGTTGCCATTTCTCTTCAAGACTTGTTCGGCGTGAGCTCTCCAATAAGGCTGCAGCATTGTGGATAGTGCATCTCCATGCCTCCCGATGTGAGGCCAGGGCGGACCATTGTTGGTGATCACTTTGGCCAAGCCTGAGATGTTGTTTCAGGGAGTCCTTGTATCGCTTTTTTGGAGTGCCCCTCTTATGCTGACCCATGGCGAGTTCACCGTAGAGTACTATTTTTGGGAGGTGATGGTCCTCCATTCTAGATATGTGCCCTGCCCAGCGCAGCTGTGTTCTCAATATCATGGCCTCAATGCTGGTGATCCCTGCTTGCTCAAGGACAGCAACATTCATCACATAGTCAGTCCAGTGTATATTTAGGATTGTGCGTATACAGCGCACAATGTACTTATATGCATTGCTAAACAATTGAACAATTGACTTTAATCTTATTAAGCTAGTGTGTGTGAAATAAAGTTAGTGGGCTAATGTATACAGGGTTGGGGGAACAGAATATCTCATAATAATGGCATTTTGCAGCAGCAGCAGCAACTTGTCTTGACAGTGATTTTGGCGCAGAAGCCCCCATATGCTTTGTACACCAGATGGCAGCCGCAAATGATTTACTTGCTTTAGTACTTCGCTGCCACCAAACTTACAAAAAACACACCTTTGCCTAAGATGCGCTGAAGTTATGGGGTGATTTTCTGAGCTAAAAGGACAGAAAAAAGCAAACATCCCATTTTATTGTCTTAGCGATTGCTTGCTAAGGCAAAAATTAAACATGGCAGCAGCAAGCGCTTTAGAAGTCCCTGTCCCCCGCACTCACCTGGCTGATCAGCTTTGTGCATCCAGTTGTGTTGGGGAAGCAAGTCAAAGCAAATCACTTGTCCTAAGAAGCAAGAAAGCACCCCCCTTGCTGATTTAAAAAAACTACAGGAAAAGCTGCAGAGGCTTTCCTTGTGTTGTTTTTGCCATTTTGGGCCCCCCTCCTTCTGAATACTATGTATTTATTTAGACACATAGGATTTCCAGCGAATTCCATTGGGTTTATTTTCACCATTTAGACAATCCCAGTGTGTCTGAAATCACAGCACAGATGAAATATGAGAGGTTAGTTTCCCATCACCTATTAAAAATATTTATCCTCAGGGAAATTCACAACTCCTTTTCTTTGTTAATAACTAACATACTGATTATGTGTATATGTTCTGATTAGAATGGCATCATCAGTGATTCTGGTACTATTAATGAAGCTTTTGAACCTGACGAAGACCCAGAAGATCCTTCAGATCTTGACATTCCAACTAAGGAAGTAGAAATCCAGGTGGACTGGAATTCTGAACTCCCAGTCAAAGTCAATGTCCCCAAAGTGCCTCTTCATAGTTTAATTTTTGATTTTGGAGCTGTATCCTTTTTGGATGTAGTAGCAGTGAGAGTAATGAAAACGGTAAGCCTATTTATCATAGACATAGTGAGAACAAATCTAGCCATCAGAAGTTATGGAATTCTGTAATTCATGCAAAACAAAAGCATATATGCATTTCAACCAAAATACATAATAAACATTGAAATTTCTTTCTATGAGCACTCTGAAATAGAAGAGTTAAAATACATTTAATGCTCTTTATGTAATTAGCAAGTGAGTTAATATTGTTGGCCATTCTCTCTCTCTCTCTCTCTCTCTCTCTCTCTCATTAATAAACTCCTAAAGCTGACTGGGAGCATGAAAAAGGGTATAGGACTTTACCCTGGATTGTCCCCCACCATGGCTTGCATTAGCATTTGAGATCAAAGCTCCATTTGCACTAATTCTTCCAAACTTCCAGCGTATCTCTCTGATTGGGATTGAGACTACAGGGAGGGGCAGGGGAGAAGGAGGGCTAGTATCAGTTACTATCAGAGCTCAACACCTGCTATTTACATTTTACAAAATTAAACACTTGCTAATTGCATGAATCATGGCCAGTCTAATGTGTCCCCATCAACGAGTCTGCATTAGTTTTCTAGAGCCTTGTCTAGATGGGCTATTTATCCCATCTTGTCCCTGTCTTTGACCCCTGCAGTCCAGACAAAACAGGGCATTAGCCCAGTTTTGCAGTTTGCCCAACCCCTGGGGCAAAGATGGGGCCAAGACAGGCTAAAGACCGTTAAACCATTTTTTAAAAATACCTGGGGGGGAAATGCTTCAGCCAAAATAAAACAGATCAGGCGCTGTGTGACTGCAGAAGCCCATACTACCACACCATCCTGTCACTGCAGTTGTTGTCTACCATCACTCTTCTGAAGCCAGGAAGCAGGCCCCTAGCATGTGACTAAGCAGGTCACATGCAGGGGGCTTTGCTCACATGCTGCAGGCTGGTTTCCTAGTTCTGGAGAGTGGAATGTGAGCGGCAGCGGCTGCAGCAATAGACTTATATGGCTGTCTGGACTCTGTCGTGTTTTGTGCCAGTAATGGGGGAGGGACAGGCCAAATCTATGGCCAAAATATGCTGGTGGGGAGCCAATGTATTCTGGTCCATGTACAGGAGCCCTAGGCTAATTGTGGGTTGGAATGTGGTGTGAAGGTCTTTAGGATTTTTTAATGAGGTTTTATCTGCCATTCTTGTCAACTAGTACAAACTGAATTAAGGAAGGCATATTTCTAGAACAGGGATGGTAAAAATGTAGGTTGCAGGCCTCCCACACTTCTTAGGGAGTATGGGGAACAATTTTGCACATTTCTGCCCTCTCATGCTATTTTAATTCCAGGACAGGCCTTTTTTGAAACAGGAAATAAACCATCCGTACCTCCTCTCAACCAAAATGGGTATTTACTCATGCTTAAAGTGAAGCCAGTCTGTTTACATTTAGTATTTTTATATTTACAATTTATATTAAATGAAATCATACTTGTAAACAGAATATGACATTACACCAGGTTTAAATTCAGCAAAGTGGAAATAGTGATTTTAATACATTTGTGGGTTAAGCATTTGCGGATTTGATTATTCATGGATTACTGTATTTGCCACCAACTCCACTGCTGCCTTATAATCAACAAAAAAAAAATTCTTTCTAGGCATTTCTAGGTCCTCCAGCACAATTCTATGGTCAACTTTTGGCAGATGTTGACTACAGAATTGAGGTGAAGGACCAAGAAATGCCTAGAGAAGCGTTTTCTCAGGTTACAAAAAAGTGTTCATGATTAAATGTGAAAATTGCTATATGCAAAGTGTCCTGGAATGGATCCCTTGCATAATATGTGGGCTTATATTCACCATTCTCCAGTTTTGTGGGGATTCTGCACCCCTAACCCTCGTGAAAGTTGAGGGCTGATTGTAATACAGTATAATTTAATTTTGAGAACAGGTAACTAGTAAAAATAAAAAAGGGATTTTGAGATTACAGTACATTTCAGATAAACCCAATTCCTTTCTTTACAGATTCTCAAGGAGTTTGAGAGGATTGATGTGAAAGTATACATTGCATCCCACTTAGGTAAGTATATATCTACCCATAATGGAGAAGAGATTGCATTCAGAATTTATGACAAAGTGCATGGCAGAGAGTAAAGTACAAACCAAATTCTTAGCGTGGTCATTCCTTTTATGTCCAGTTAAAAAGGGACTCAGATTGCTTCTAAACCATTCATGAAATTTTACATGGCTTTAATCTTTCATGGAATTTTATACAGCATATAGACTTCACCATCTTCTACTTGCATATCTTGTGAATTTTTTTTCCACAAAAAAAATCCAGTAATGAAAAACACTGAATGGGACAATGTGATTTGATTGATAATGCTAAGAAACACCTGTTTCAAAGTAGCCTTGGATAGCAAGACTGGGGAGTCCTTGCTAGTTAAGAACTGCTGCCAATTGAAATATGTAGTGGGATGGATGACTCAAATGATTGATTAAGTATAAGGCAGGTTCACATATACAAAACTAGAAAATATACCCAGCATCGTCCTAGCTGATTTCAATAATTTTGCTTATGATTCGAATGAAATTGAAGTTTGAGGACTAGTAGCTACAACCCTTAAAAATTGTTTCACACTATGTTTCATCCCAAATGGACTGATAGATACCTAGATATTATTTATTATGGTCACAGACCAGCATAACCAAAATGGACAGAATCCAGCAATTTCCCACAAAAGTCAAAGCTTATTGACTAGTCCCAAACGTGCACAAAAAGTCTATCTGAGTAGACTGGACATAAATACATGTAAATAAATAAATAAATAAATAAATGTACATAAATGTGCATTCCACAGCAAAAAACAGATAGCCAACGTATTTCTTCGGGAGGCAATTGATCAATTGGGTTCAACAGCTAACTGTGGTCTTTGTTTTGGGCTAGGAAACACCCCAGGTAAGGTTTTTAAGGTACAAAGGAAGGTAGCAATAAAGGGGGCTGTTTTTTCCTGTTTTTACTGGTGTAATCTCAGGGAGCCAGTGTGATGGAGTGATTTAAGTGTTGGACTAGGACACTGAGAGACCCTGCCCAGCCCTGGCAAACCACTGGCTGCCCCTGGGCAAGTCACACTCTTTCAGCCTCAGAGGAAGGCAAGAGCAAACCCCCCTCTGAACAAATCTTCCCAAGAAAGTTATGTCATAGGGTTGCCTTAGGGTCGCCATAAGTTGGAAATGACTTGAAGGCACACAACAATCAGCTGCTACCACTGGAACCAGTGCGTTGAACGCTGCCCCAATACACTTCCTAGCTGGCTTCAAAACATTAAACTGAAGTATATATAGCACTTTTGTTATTTTTAAAATGTTTGCTTTATTATCATTTTTTCTCTTCAGATCACATTATCAAAACACTGGAACACTGTGCCTTTTTTGATGATAATATTAAAAAAGAAATATTTTTTCTGACTGTCCACGATGCTGTTCTCCACATACAAAATCAGATCACTCACAGAGACATCCAGGACCCTATATTTGAAAAGGTACGGACTAAAACATTGTTTACTTTCTATTCATTTACCTAAAACAGCTTGAAGCCTAAATTCCACCCCACTCAGAAGTTTAATTTACTGAACAAGGCTTTCTCAAGCCCTCCTTCCCAGTGCACCCCCCAAATAAATTTCTTTAGACTGGAGGATTCTTTGTAACAGTACAGGATCTGGCAGTAGGAAAAGGGAATTGGCAAAAACATTGGACCCTTCTTGCATGCATGATATTGCTTTTTCACTTGTGTGTAGGGCAGTTTTGGATCCAAGCAACTATAAATGAACAGATTTGTATAGAAAATACCAAAAACCTATGAAAAACTAAATAGATACAGGGTTCTGTATTTTGCAAAAGGCACATTTGGCTGAAGAAACAATTTCTGTGTTCTTTCCATGAAAAAAATGTGCAAAACACTGTAGAGTAAGTATTTACATAAATATTTGTAGAAGGTCATAGAATCATATGTCTTCCCCACATCATAAACATCTGTGGAACCTCCACCAGTACTGAAATGTTTCCTTTCAAGTGTCTAATAAGTACTGACACAGTTATATTTGTGACATATCTTTTGTCACAAATTTCTAATCTGTGGCCTAAATCCGGTTGCTATTTGAGCTAGAGGTAGATTCATTGAATGGTGAGACACTGATGCACATCCCTGTGCTTGAATGGCTCTACTGTAGTTGGGACTAGCAATATGATTTATACCTATATGGACTTTTTCAGACGCGTCAAATATAACGCAAGCAGCCTTGTCGCGTTGCAAGGCTGCTGCGCTGCAGAGTGTTGGTTTCGGATGACGCTCTCCCCTGCCGGTACTGTTGCGGTACCGCGGGGAGATTTGAGCGTCATATTTCATTGATTTTTAAGCACAAATCTCCCTGCGGTATCGCAACAGTACCGGCAGGGGAGAGCATCATCCGAAACCAACACTCTGCAGCGCAGCAGCCTCGCAACGCGACGAGGCTGCTTGCATTATTTCGGACGTGTCCGAAAAAGTCCTATATCTATCAATAGGTATTTAATTAATATTTAAAAGCAATGACAGTAGTGATTCAACTGTCATTGGTTTTATTTGAATTAGAATGTCATGCTTCTTATATAGAACACCCACTAGCTACCATTTCTGTTAAAAACAATTTGAGAATTATACTTGGTTCTTTAGCAGTACAGTATCAACTAGTGCAGTAAGGTACACTTTCTATCTATAGAGTCATAACAACGCTTAACCATTTTGTTCAGATTTCACTGATGCAGGAGTCAAAGGAACCAATGGAATTAATAGAAACACACCAGAATGAAGAGCTTGACGTTCAGGAAGAGGTATGGCTTAATTTAGTACAAAGTACCTACATTTTAAATCCTTTCCCTATCATATAAAATGTACAGGCCTTAACAAACAGACTGGATAACGTTGGATGTTTTCCCATTTCATAGAAAATAATTACTCAAATAATAAATTTTGGTATGATAAAATTGATCCTGCCTTACACTGTCTCTCAAATAGCCCATTATTCACAGTGGCCAAGATCTTCCAATAACTTCTATGAATCATCTATCAGTGCTAAAGTATTTCCAGGTTTAACTACAAATCACAGGTTTAATAGGGATCTCTAACAACATAGCAGCACTTTTAGCAAACTAAAGTCCATAGGATTGTCTGGGGGAAATCATACAAATTGATATATGATTTATATATGTTTCTAATAGGGATATACCTTTACCAAGATATGCCATCTTGACTATATGAAGACATAACTGCAAAAGATTTTGAAGAAAACTTTTCATTTCAGAAATAATTTGTCATTTCTTTTTAAAACTTTTCTTTTACTAGGCTATGCGAAGGCTTGCTTCATGAGGAAGGGCTACTGAAATTATCATACCTGTGAACTCTGTGGCAAACATATGCTATTTGAAGCAGTTTTACTTTCCACCATAAGGAAACATTTATCTTGTGCTACAGATGTGTCTGGCGCTAATTTCTCTCTTTGCATATTATGTCTGATTAAAATTACTTGGTAAACCTGCTCAAAATCAATACACTGGTGAAATGGATAGTAAGTTCATCACAACTATAGCAGAAACAGCAATTAGCTTCTGGAGATGGACACATGTGTAACTGTATTTATCTACATATATATCATCAGGAAGCAAGCAAAAAGGAGAGAGAGAGAAGAATGACTCAACTTGTTATGAATTGCAAAGATGATTTAGACTCTGTACATTGCCAATGAGAATGTGACTTCTTTATTACTCAGGGTACCTCTAGGTGCTATTGCCACAAAGGCAACACTATTTATGACTAATAAAAATACAATATTTTAAATAAACTATATTCTTCAGTAAACAGTGTTTTGACATTGTGAACATAAAAATATTCATAAATAAAATATATTAATGATATTTATATAGACTATACAGTTGTCCCTCCATATCCACAGATTTGGTAACCACAGATTTGGTATCCATGGATTTAAGTATTCACAGCTTGAAAATATTCTTTTAAAAATAATAATCTTATATAAGGAACACCATTTTGCTATGCCATTGCATATAATAGGACTTGAGTATTAATGGATTTTGGTATGCATGGGGGTGGTGGTCCTGGAACCATACCCCAGTGAATATGAAGGGACAAATGTATATATACATATATATAGATACATATATATCTCTCCACAAATCACTTCTCTCAGGAGTAAGGAAGTGAAGTTGGAAGAATTAGTTCAGAGTATGGGTATCAGATTCAGATCATGGTCACATTCCTAAGTTTCTTGCCAATTTCAAATGGGACATGGCCAATTTTTTTGAAATGTATCAAGTAAATGCAAGCACAAGAACATTAAAAATATAAGAAAATCCCCTCCTAGTTCATGTTGCATTGCTACCCACAGAAAGCAAGGGAATCTTGTAGCCCCTTTAAGATTAACCAAGAGAAAGCAATTGTAGCATAAGCTTTTGTAGACTTGGTCTATTACCCACAGTGTCCCTTCAGGTCCATATGCCAATGTGTTTTTGCCTTTCATATACTGAACTGGAGACCAGGCAAGAGTAAGCTTGGAGTCACCTCTGATTCTGTGCCATAGCCAGACTCAAAGTTTTCCTTTTCATGTCCACGTATGCCACAAATACCCTCAGCCTGTGATAGTTATGGAACCTCTATCGCAGATCAGCTATGCATGGTATTCAGCTCATGAATCAGCATTGCCTCTTACAACTGTTAATTAGTACAAACAAAAAATATCTAGGGAAGTAAAATATTGCTCATTGTGCTGTTTTAAACATTGCTGGTGATGTGTCTGGAATTACATACTTCATCCAACCCCTGCAGCACATCCTTAAATGTTGCTGCACTAGAGACTAAATCCAACTGCTAATCCTACTAAGACTAGCCCCACTACATGTATTGAAGAATGGTAAACCAATACTTGAGAGTGAGTGTGGTGTAACAGTTTGAGTGTTGGACTAAGGGTGCTTTCACATCACACAGTTATGGCACTATGATTCCACTCTGTTGTGGTTCCATTCTATGGAATCTTATGATTTGCAGCATGGTAGGGTGCTAAAGCTTTCTGGCTGAGAATTTTAAATACCCGTAATTCAACTGGAAATCCCAGGATTCCATAGAATGGGAACATGACAGTTAAAATGGAATCATAGTGCTATAATTGTGTAGTTTGAAAGGGCCTAAGACTCTGGATGACTAGGGTTTGACTCTCTGCTTAAACATGGAAACCCACTGGGTGACCCCCCTTGAACAAATTTTGCTCCCCCAATCCCTTGAAAGGCTCACCATAATTTGGAAATCACTTGAAGGCACACAACAGCAAAACCGACATTTATATAAATCCCCTTGATTCAATGGTTCTATTTTTGTTGGGACTAAGGAGATTTTCACACGGGCTATATATCCCGTGGCAGGAACAGAACACGGTCGGGAAAGGTTTTCCCTTTCAGACGACGTTGACCCCATTCTGTCCTGCATCCATCCTGTTCCCGTGACTGTTCTGGAACAATGTAATCACGATTTTTCATCGTGAATAGACCTCCCCTTCTGTGCTATCATGCAATCACGGGTGTGTGAACAGGAGACCCATTCCTGTTCCGAAATGACAGCCACGGAGGGGAGGTCCATTCCGAGCACTTCCTGGTATGATCTGGACATCCAGGTAAGTGGCACCCTTTATTTTACCCCGCCCCTGTTTTGATTGTGTGATTTAAAATGTGTTTTTTTGCTTGGTGAACTGATTTTATGTTTGGGGGAGTTTTATTTTTTAAATTTACCACCCGGCCGTCATCACGTGATAATGTGATAACTTTTCAGACGGCTGGTCTTAAAAGCAGCCTTACGATGGCTGCATTTATGGCCAGACAGCGGGGGAAGGGGGAGCCTGTTTCTGCTGCAGAATTAAGGTAAGTGTGTGAAAGATTTACGTTATTCTGTGGCAGGAATGGGAGAGGAGAAGGCGGGGCAGTAATGGGGCATTTTGGCCCCATGTGAAAATTTCCTAACAATCAGATTCATGCCTAATTTTTATGATGGAATCTGTTGTACAGAACACTATCATAACCCTGGATGTCACATTAGTGCTGGCACTTTAAAACTAAAGATTGAGATATTTATTTGGTAAAATTGCTAGTGGTGATAGAGATTAACAAAGTAGCAGCTAATCTCCAAAGTGTCTAATAGCATAAATGTCATGTCAGTTAATGGTTCTTTGTATCAGTTGGTTCGAGCACCAAAACCATTGCTTTGTTGGAAGACCTGGCATTTGTGTACCTGATGAAAAGTTTCAGTCTAACTAGTGCCTTATTATATATATAAAAAAAGATATCATTAAAATGTATGGGTGTTATGGTAAATTCATTAAGCAAATGGATACACACAAACAGAATGAATGCCAGAGGAATACTGTTGGTATATTTCTCAATAGCTACACAATATCAATTTTATAAAAAACTGTAAAGATTTTGCAAAATAAAGTTTTATGAAATTCTTTATATTTCTGACCTTTCATTTTCTTTTAACTATTTTGGTAAAAAAAAAATCAAACATGAACATAGAGAAAATGGTATATTTTATAATAATATACAAAAACAATCCAATTTGGAAAACTGTATATATCTCAGAGTGCTTTTTGTTTTACTTGGTAGTTAATTAAAACTGTAATTCTTCAAGTGACATACAAAATAACATTCATTTGATATGCAAAGTATCCGGTATGAAACAATGGCTGGAATCCTGCATTGGGAGACATGTGTACCTCCCAAAAAACCCACTTTGCAAACTGCACCACTGCCATTAGCCCTTTCCATGTTGTGGAGAGTGGGGAATTGAGCTGAGATGCATCCAGCTATCTTCCTGTAGCTGAATGCACTGTGACAGCCATCCATGGTGTGTGTATGTGTGTGTGCCTTTGGGAGATCCCTATAGATGATGTCCTTAATGATTGATCACCCCACTCCTTGGCAATACAGATATTGATGTGGATTTGGGGGAGGGGTTGTAACAGATCCTGACCTTTGCAATGAGAAAATGGTGAGTAGTGACAGGGTGTCCAACTTATGCTAACAGGATTCTGTCCAACATTTAAAATGCAGCACAATTACAAAATCAAACAATTTACCATAAAAACCATCATAAAAGGGTAAAACAAATGTCTCTTTTCTCCCTGTAGTGTAATATTTCTTTTGGGAAAGACATACTCAATAATTTGAAATGCCACAAGCTTTTCCAGTGAATTCTCAATTCATGCCACAGTATTTCACCTCTGAGCATCTAAATAGGGACACATAATCAAGAAAGGATAATATTAGAAATAAATCAGAGATGCACTCCTAATGTACTCTTGTCATTTGGGAGGCTTCCAATTCTACTTACCAATTTGAAGTGGGGTGTGGGAGGCACACATATTTTTGTAATTTACTAAAGTTCAAAAGCAAAATGATGCTGTAAATTAACCCTCATTAAATTTTGTCAGGAACTGTAAAGATTTGGGAGTACAAAAGTTTGCTTTTTTAAATGGTCACGATCAGGATGAATCTAGATAGAAATGCAGTACATATAGAGCTAAAGATTGCTCAGGTTGCATTTTTAGTAACTATGCCCACTGCCATCAAGAAATGTCACATGTATAGTTAAATGCACAGCCACTTCCCAATTCCTGTGTTTTCAGTCACTCACACCCTACATTGGGTGTTCTTTCTTTTTTTTTAAAAAAAACCCTGTATTTTAAGCATTATCAGAATTGCCAAAAGTTGTCCATCACAGCAACACAGAGAAAAACAAGGCTGAATCTGTACAAGAATGGTTGGGTACAAACCCGTTCCACTGAAAATATAGGCTCTGACTTCTGAGGAAACGAGGGGTGTAACGATGGTGGGCAAAATGCCCCTTAAATAAGAACTCTGTCTCCCCGCATTAAAGTTTCCTTCACTCCCCAAGTTTATAGAATTGCAGTAATTTTAAAACTTTAAAACATAGTTTAGGCATCCCAAAAAGTGGCAGGCAAAGTTACCAAGGGAATGCAAACACAGCAAATATAAGAATTGTAGGTGTGAATGATTTTAAGTATCTCAGGGGTCGACTATATGAACCCCCCCCCAGTGATCTGCAGTAAAGATGATTCGCAGCAGTTGCAACTTGTCTTAATGCTCTTACAGCCCCCATAAAGTTTGCATGTCCTCTAGCTAAGATGGTGGCCGTGAGTGAATTACTTGTTTTTAAATCTGCCGCTGCCAAACTTTTTTTAAAAAACACCCTATTTTCACAGTGTGCATAAGCAATATTTTGCCTTTACACCAAAAAAGAAAAAAAGAAAGAAAAAACAACACCCTGTTTTATCACCTTAGTGATTGCTCCCTAAGGTGAAATCCAAATTGGCAGCAGTGGGTGCTTGCCCTGTAACCCAGCCTCAGCCCTGTCCTCCTCCTGCCAGTCAGGTTTGCCCTTTTTCCTGTATGGGGAAGTGATTCGTTAAGCGATTGTCTTAACGAGCGAAAATGCGCATATCACTGGAGCTTTTTTAAAAAGTTGGGATAAGCCAAAAAGGCTTTTCTCGTGTAGTTTTCCCTCTTTTTGGCCCCCTTCCTTCACAATACGATGAGACAATGTGGGATCCCATTAGGACAACTCGTTTTCTGAGCAAATTCTGTGAGGAGTATTTTCACCTTTTAGACAACCTCTCACTCTCTGCACTGCTAGATATTTAGGAACTGGAATACATTTTCAACTGAGCAGCCGAATTCTTACATGGGGATGCAAAGGATGTGGCCGCACATCCTGTGAGGAACAGGCAACCCGGGGGGGGGGCTTCCAGAGCCCCCCTGCCCTGTAACCATGGCAACGACAGCACCGCCAGCACGTGCCCCCAAATACGACAGCAACACTCTGTGCCGTGGGTTCCCACGAGGAACGGCCTTTCCCAGCATGCACCAAGATTTAGAGCGGCGCCATGTTTATCTCTTTTTCCAAAAGAGGAAGGTTAGGACCCTAGATGTAAGAAATAGTAGATCTCTATAGCAATGGTTATTAACTTTTTATTTACCAGGGTCCCCCTTTAAAATCTTTTGTTGCCACGGACACCAAGACTAAACTCAAAATTTAAAACAATAACAAGAACAACAGTAATAATACAATTACACCACTCATTAAATCCTTCCCTCAGAGGCACTGGAATTTTGGGGGGGGGGTTAGGAATTTTTTATTGGAATAAGACCATTCTACTGAAAAATACAGCCGATCGCAAAAGGCTAACAATAACGCAAAAAAAAAAGTTTTCCTCTTTTCTTACTAATACAAAACTAAAACTATCTGTCCTAACACTAATACATTTTCCCTCTTAATCTAAACACATTATAATCACTCTTTTTTCTTGTCCAATGAACATTATATTTACACCTTTATACTAAAATTAGTATTAATTTATTAGTAATCATAGCAGAGGCACTGGAGGGGGAGGGAAGACTTTTCTCCTGCTTCTTCCTGCAAGTTTGTGGCTGGAGCAGATTGAATGGCAATGCCCAGGCCAAGCCAGCCTTTGCCTTGGCTCTTGTCATGTGGGCTGAGCAGCCTTCAAGCCTTGGTAGACCCCCTGTAAGGACATAGAGGACCCCGGGGGGGGGGGTCCTCGGACCACCGGTGAAGAACCACTGGTTCATGGTGTATTTTGAAAACGAACCCCCACCATTTGGGACTCAGTTGTTGGAACAACCCAACTTCCATATCTGTGAGGAAGAGGAAACCAAGCTGCGCTTACTACACAGAACTAGACTTTGGGTTTTAATGCTTTTGAGTTCTTTTCTTTCTGTTGCTTTGCTTCAGACAGTTACACTTTGTGAAGTTGAAGCTTTCACGGCCAGCATCCATAGATTTTCCTTGGGTGTTTTTCGGGCTGTGAGGCCGTGTTCTGGAAAAGTTTATTCCTGACGTTTTGCCTGCAGGCGAAACGTCAGGAATAAACTCTTCCAGAACACGGCCTCACAGCCCGAAAAACACCCAAGGAAAATCTATACAGTTGTCCCTCCATATTCACTGTGGTTTGGTTCCAGGACCCCCGTGGATACCAAAATCCATGAATACTCAAGTCCCATGATATGCAATGGTATAGCAAAATGGTGCCCCTTATATAAGATGGCAAAATCAAGGTTTGCTTTTTGGATTATTATTTTTTTAAAAGAATTGTTTTCAAGCCGTGAATACTTCAATTCCGTGGATACTAAATCCGTGGATAAGGAGGGACAACTGTAGTTCCACCTTGCTTGGCTTTAACTGGAAGCGGGAACTAGAGATAGGAAAGGGTTAGATTGATGCAAAGCCAGTCAGTTATTAAAAGCCTCTCTCGATTATGGTCTCTGAGTGGTATCCTTATCGGGTACTTTTATGCAAGATAATCCTTTGCTCCCCTTTCTCTTGGGACCTTAGAGAGAGGAGAGCCAGTCGACTTCCAAACTGGAAACGCTACTGAGTTGCTTGTAGTGGAGGGAGCGACATTGTCTTCCCCAAGCAGCCCAGTTTTCCTATCTCTATGGTCATCCCTACTATCTCTATGGTAACCACTAGAGCGACCGGCCATGAAGACAGGGCAGGCTGGCTGGCAGCCAGGTTGTCGCGGGATTAGCGCGTCACCGCGGAGTTGGTCTCCCACCCCCTATGCCAGCATGGAAGGCAAGAGAGGCGACGGTGGGGCTGCCACGGCCACCCCTCCGGAGCCGGCGATTGGGGAGTTGCTTGGAGACGGTAATAGGAAGGGAAAGGGGCGGATGTTGGGGAGGGAAGGGAGATGGGAAGGGGCGGCAGGAGGAGGAGGAAGAGGAGGAGGAGGAGGAGGAGGAGGAGGGGGTGGCAGCACCACTATGTGTTTACTCAGAAGTCCGTCTTCCTGTTCTGCTCAATGGGATTAACTCACCCCCCCAAAAAAGTGTGTATTTTAGGATTTGAGCGAGTAGGCTGCCTAGTTGTTCTCCTTCTGCTGCTGCTCTTTAAACTTCTCTCCTTCTTAGAATCATAGACTTGTAGAGTTGGAAGAGACCACGAGGGCCATCTAGTCCAACCCCCTGCCATGCAGGAACACACAATCCAAGCATCCCTGACAGATGGCCATCCAGCCTCTGTTTAAATACCTCCAAGGAAGGAGACTCGATAGGGCATTTGGATATCATAGAATTATAGAGTTGGAAGAGACCCCAAGGGCCATCCAGTCCAACCCCCTGCGATGCAGGAATCACAATCAAAGCATCCCCGACAGATGGCAATCCAGTCTCTGTTTAAAAACCTCCAAGGAAGGAGACCCCACCATGCTCCGAGGGAGTGTGTTCCACTGCCGAACAGCTCTTGCTGTCAAAAAGTTCCTCCTAATGTTGAGGTGGAATCTCTGTTCCTGGAGCCTGCATACATTGCTCCGTGTTCCAGTCTCTGGAGCAGCAGAAAACAAGCCTGCTCCATCTTCAGTGTGACACCTCTTCAGATACTTAAACAGGGCTATCATATCGCCCCTTAACCATCTTTTTTCCAGGCTAAACATACCCAGCTCCCTAAGTCTCTCCTCATAAGGCATGGTTTCCAGACCTTTCACCATTTTAGTCGCCCTTCTCTGGACGCACTCCAATTTGTCAATATCCTTTTTGAATTGTGGTGCCAAGAACTGGACACAGTATTCTAGGTGAGGTCTGACCAAGGCAGAATAGAGCGGCACTATTACTTCCCTTGATTTAGACACTATACATCTATGGATGCAGCTACTGAGGAAATCAGTTCTTACTCTCTCACCCTCTACTGAGACAAACTGGGGTCTGGCTGAACACTGAGTTATTATCAGCTCTCCATCTGCTTGGGGGGAAAAAGAGAGGGGAAACTGCAATTCTTTGCATTAAGTTTGTCAAATCAACATCACATCTAAAGTATGTGCTTAGAACTCTGGACCTTCACTAAGATGCCTTTGGGTGGAAAGCTATTGTTTAAGCAATTTCTTGGACTTTCATATTAACCATTTCAGTATTAAGAAGGCAAATGAGATCAACTGGCTTACCATGTTTTGTTGAATAAATCCCATCAAAATACTGTATGTAGATTTCTAGGCGTACAAGTTCTCTGAATTGCAGGTATATTTACCTGTCCTGCTCATTTTGCACATATCCAATGTATTCCCATCCAAGATGATAAATAATAAGCTGATATAGCTATCTTACAGACAGCAAAATGATAGTCATACTCTGAATCCAAGCAATTGAGTAAGGTATATCAATGTTGTGACTCTTACTTTGATATCTGGAAATATCTTGAAACAAAGAATGCGGCCAGGTGACTTCAGTTTAAATGTTTACACCCATTCCGCACTGTTCCTTCCACTCAGAGATAATCTCGATGAGGAATGTTCAAGTGCTCCTAGGGCACTGAAGAAAGCATTGAATATTGCTTGTTTCTCTGGATGCATTGCTTTTTATTTAAAAAATGGAACAAAAGTTAATTGTTAATCTACTCCTTGCTCTTTTTTTCAAAATAACTTATTATACGACTCTGCTTAATGCAGTGTAGATGTGTAAATTACTATTGCTTAAAACAGTTAGTAAGCTGCTCTGATAGCCCTGTCGCTGAAGAGCAGGGTATAAATAACTAATAAAATAAATAAGTAAAGATAAAGTGTTTTCCTTTACTGCTGGATCATCTCATTGGTGGGATTAGCCAGGGACTCTCTGTTGCCACCCCTGATGTGTAGTTTACCTGCCCTTGGTGGGTAAGAATAGTTATTTTAAGGGATGAAATGCCCCCCTTACTTCCTGACAACTTTTGTAAAAAGTTATTAATCCTCACAACCCCCTACCCAACCATTCTCTGAAGATGCCAGCCACAGATGCAGGCAAAACGTCAGGGGGAAAAATCTGTTCCAGAATACGGCCTTAAAGCCCAGAAAAAAACCCCACGAAAAACCTATTAGTTGAGAATTATTCTTGTTCTCTCTGACAGTACTACGGAAAACATTTATATCCCAGTTTGATTCTGTGGAGTTTCTCAGTTTGTGCAAAGATCAGAATAGCACTTTACATGCCTGTTAAGTAATGGAAGAAAAGAAAGCCAAATGTTTCATTTTATGCCTCTTTCAGAATGTTATGCAGATTTTCTACGGGAAGACTTTGATGTCAAGGCGTACACCTCACAATCTATTCATCAAGCTGTTATAGCTGAACAGTTAGCAAAGCTTGCTCAAGGGATCAGTCAGCTGGATAAAGAGCTCCACTTGCAAGTAAGTGTCATGGTTATCATCTGGGTTTGCCGAAAGTTAGGGCCGTTTTCATACATGACACAATCACAGTGCTGTGATTCCATTTTAACTGCCATGGCTGCATTCTGTGGAATCCTGGGGTTTGTAATTTGGTCAGAGGTGCTAGAGCTCTCTGGCTGAGAAGTCTAAAGACCCCTCCCTTAACTGCAAATCCTAGGATTCCATAGGATGTTGCAGTTTTAAGTGGAACCATAGCACTATAAATGTGTATAAACACTATGAATAAATGAATGAAATGAAAGGGCCCTTAGCCAAAATCTGAAAAAGCATTTGATTGTTTCCTTTTAAGTTTGCTCAATCTAGTATTGGTTGGAGATCAGTTCCCTTTAGCACATTCGTTTATGGAGACCCGAATTTGTCTCCTGTAGAAAATGCGCAAATATACATAGACGAGGTCAGTTTAATATGATCATTTCAAATTGTGAATTTCTAAGTTTTCAAAACCAGGACTGTATGAGGGGGTGCTGAAAGGTTCTTGGCCCAGCCAAGAAGGGAATGACCTAGAGCCATGAAATTTCCATGCTATTCCACACATTCACTTCAAAGTTCAACACACTTGGCAAATAGTTTCTCAAGTTTCTTTAACTCTTCCAAAACATTCTAATGCCTGGTCACTGAAATACTGCTCTGCTGCTGCTATCACCTCTGAATCATTTGAAAATTTCCTTCCTTTCAAACTCATTTTTAAGGTTTAGAAACAGAAAATAGTCAGATGAAGCAAGATCTGGTGTGTAGGGTGGATGGTCTATGCACTCAAACCCCAAATTGTTGAAAACATCCATCGTCTAGCCAGCCCTGTAAGCAGGTGCATTGTCCTGCAAAAAGAGAACACTTTTCCACAGCTTCCCTTGCCGTTTTTTCTTCAATGACTCCTTTAATCGGCACAGCAAGAGTAGTGTTCTGCATTAACTGTTTGGCCCTTTGAAGATAATCATCAAAATACCTTCCTTATCCCAAAAAACTGTGGCCATGACCTTTCCAGCTGACTTTTGAGCCTTGAATTTCTTTGGCTATGGAGAACCTGAATGCCGTCACTGCAAGGACTGTTGTTTGGTCTCTGGATCATAGTTATGTATCCAGGTTTCTGCAACAGTTATGAGTCATTCCAAAAAATTATCACTGGATTGCTCAAAATGCTGCAAAATCAACTTGGAGATATCCACTCCATTTTGTTTCTTGTCTGCATTCAGACATTTCGGCACCCACTTGGCTGACAGCTTCTGTATAACCAACTGCTCATGAATTGTGAACCCAATGTGTTCCCGGGATACCTCTAGTGTCTCATCAATTGTTTTAGCTGAGATTCACCAATCTGCCAAATGCAGGTCATGAACACGCTTGAACACTGTTGAAGACCTCCCAGACCTTGCTGCATCTTCAGTCTCCACACTGAAACTTGGCCCACCCTTCTTCACAGTTGAGTATGATGGGCATTTGTCACTCAGTGTTTGCATCACACATTAATGGATTTCCTTTGGAGTTTTCTTCTTTAGGAATAGGAACTTCATGACAGCCTGGAGTTCAGCACTTGAAAATTCCACAGATTCCATTGGCATAGTTCTATCAATGATCTGGGAAAATCCAGAAATTAGAACTATGAACCTGCAAATTGGCAATTTACAAAACAAAGAACACTCTTTCAAGCTACAGTGACAAAATTATGCTCAGATTTTAGGAAGTGGGTTGGACCAATTACTTTTCAGCACCCCCTTGTAAATGTGTATATACAGCTTGCATGTAACTTATCTCTATATTGGGGTGGGAATCATGTGACCCTTCAGATGTTGTTAGACTTGCTAGCATAGTCAATGGTGAAGAATGCTGGGAGTTGCAGTCCAACAGTATTAGAAGGTTTACATGATTTTTACCCCTGCTCTAGAAATATTAGGTACTGATGATGGAGAAACACCATAAAAATATTGATAGTGAAGAATATAAATAGCGATCCTTGAGTTGCTTTGGTCATATGGATAGGAATAACTCAGGGAGTCTGTCTTTCTCATTTTAAAGAGACTATTACAGAGCTGGTTTACTGTGATGGACAGATTGAAAAAAATAATTATATCAATCATTGATATAAATAATTATATAAATAATTATATCAATCATATCAATTGATGTTTGAACTGGATATACTTACGAACAAATTACGAAATAGGAAACAAACGAAACTGAAACAAGAATGGAAGCAGGTAATAGATTACTGGGGGGGAAATTGGGAAATACAAGCTAGCTTACTATTTTAGAACATAGAAAACAGGGGAATAGGTTATAGGGAAGCATTGGAGAGTATAAAACAGGGCAAAGAAGAACAAGAGGCTAGGTAAACAAGGAAAAGTCAAAGAATAATGGTGATGAGTTGTTTTTATCTTTCTGTGCCAAAACTATACAAAATAGGAAGTCAGAGAAGAAGAAGATGAGAAGATAGATTGTATTAATAATTGTTGGAATTGTCTTTTGGGTGTAATCAATTCTGAAAAAGAAACTTTGAAAAGAACTATGGGAGTAACTCATGAGTTTATTGTTTAAGAGGTGCGATGTAAAAACGTTTTATGGAAATCATGTATAAAATAAGAGGAAATGTAGGTTTGTTAAAATGGTCAATAAAAAATAAAATTTGAAAAAAAAAATAATTATATCTGTATTTGCTGGATAAACTCATGAGCCTTTCCCGGCTCTTTGTAGAACAACAGAATCAGAATTCTTTATCCTGACTAGAAGCTGGAAGATCTCTGCGTATGATGTTATAAACAGCTTAAAGTGTGCAGCATCAATTACTGTGTCATATCAGTGGGGGCAGTACACTATGGGAAAATATAGGAGAGGGCATTCTTTGCTGTGGTGTTCCCCCAGAGGCTGGATTGGCACCAATACTGGTTTCATTCTGACACCAAGGAAAAAACATTTAAACATTAAAAAAAAAAATTTTTTTGTATTAACAGTTTACATAGAATGATGGTAAATTGTCCCCTTCACCACCTGTAGGTTACATTTCATGTTTCAAAATCCCATCAGTCACAAGGAAACACAGATTAACAGCAGCCAACCACAGTCAGTATCTAAAGATGTTCACAGTGGCGGCTTCCAAAATGTCATATGTTTTGATAGTTGGCCATGTTCAGAATTTACATATGACATATATGTTGTAAATAAGTACAGTATAATCTTAAAAGTATCTTGAACTGTTTTGCCTCTAGCCAGGCAAAATTTAAATGTCAGGTCCTCTAGTAGCATAAGGGTCCAGACATGCACATGTTTTAGCTCTTTTGTTTTAGCTTGTATTATAAGCCGCTTTGGGTACCATATTAATAAAATAAATAAAAGTAAAAATGTGGCTGTTTATTTAAGCCTTCAGGACCTAACTGATTTAATCTGAGTCTGTACATGTGTTTTTTTTTAAATGTCTTAAACTACTTTACCTAGTTTTAACTTTCTTGTGTTACCTTGTGAAATTGTTTGATGTGCTTTTAGTCTGTTTAAATTCTTTTTATCATTTTAAATTGATTTCATTGTGTGTCACCTTGTGGTCCTCGAATATAGGGTGGGATATAAATGTTTGAATAAAATAAATATATTTGTTTCTTATTCATATCCTTTTTATAAAAATACACTGTCTGTGAAAGGAAAATATCAGTCCTAAGTCAGATAGGCCAGCTGGAGTGGCTTAGGATGAGGCATAAGGCACCTGTGCCAGCTAAACTGGCCTTAGGCTGGCTAAACTTTCTTTCTGCCAACATAACACAAGGGCTGAGATCAGCTGGCTGAATGAAGATCCAAAAATGAGACAGGGAAGGGGCAGAGTGGAGAAGCAGTTGAGCTATGCCACATTCAAACCTTGCTCAGCCCAGAGACACAGCCCCTGTAGTGGCACAAAATTAAGCCATGGTTAGGGTTGGCCTAAATTATTTCCAAAACATGGAAACCAATGAAACTCCTCCAAAATAGTAAGTAATAATAAATAAATAAATACATAAATAAATAAAAGTTCCTGTCTTCCAGGGCCACATCTATCCTGGAAGAACCAAGGTTTGGATACAGTAAAGTTTAAGGCAGCCTAATTTTGGCTTAGCCAGCTCTTGGTCCACTTGCTGAGTTAGAATTGCACAGTAATTGTTCAGATGTAGTAACAGAATAGCCAAGCCTTGATGTAAGCGTTCTGTGTCAGATCAGGGATAGGAGAAATATCCTTTGGGATACTAGAATTTTTTAATAGAGTACAGTGGAAGAGGGAGAGTTCACTATTAGCTGAAACTACCTTATTGGGAGAAGATAGCAAGGTTTCTAATATGTTTGGCAACATCTTAAGAAACAAACATTATTAGTTTGTTAAAGAGTCTAGCACTCTTCTAGCATGGCACATTTTCAGCTAGCCAGTTTCTTGTGTCTGAATTGGGATGGTGGTAGTGAGCTGTGGTTAAATGGATTTCTTCAAAAAAACATTAGTTTGTGATCCTGGCTTAATAATAAACAATGACACAACTAGCAGAGTCTCTTTCCTCCCTTTACCTTCCAGTAGTATGAATATAGTGAGAAACTCTGGTTAGTGTTATTAAAAAACTAGGTGGTTTATTTTTCTGCTTTCGTCTTCTTTTTTCTACTCCAGAGTTGGGAGGGGAATGCATGAACCTCAGTCCTGCTGCTCAGGGAAATGTTGTATCTGAACTGGGGTAAGATCTGCTCATGTTGAGTTAATTATTATTATGATCACTGAATATCTGTTCTAAAAATTCTGTCTTACTACCAATACAGACTTGAACATGTAGAACAGAATGCAAAAAATTAAAAAATGTACTTTTCAAAGAGCAGATTCTGTGCCATGTGCCAATCCTGTTTATGTTTTGAATTATGCTTCAGATAGTAACTGATGGCCTCATTTTGTAGGTAGTTGCGAGACATGAGGACTTGCTGGCTCAAGCAACTGGCATAGAATCTTTGGAAGGTAAATATGCTTTATAGCTTGTGGAATTAACAAAGAACCTACCTCTTATTTGTGAAAATGAAGTACGGTAGGTAAGTGTGCATAGGATTGGAATTTTGGATCAGGACAAAATGAACTACTGTACTTCATGTTTGTTTCATGTCTAGTGGGACTTTAAAACAGTACATATTTTGCAAGCATTACAAGAGAGAAAAAGAGAGTTCAACAATATATAAGTAAACCAAATCATTCCATATGTGTTGTGTCATCACTATTTGATGTATATTTTCATACAGTTAGAAAGTGTTTCATGGAATAACTAAAGTCTAACAATCTTCCAAAAAATGGCTGTCCAATTTCATATCTTCCCGATGTGGGAGCTTATTATTTAGCATAGTTTGTTTGTCATTCTTGTGATGAAGGGAATCTGGTTCTTTTTTCAGAGTACTTGTGATCAAAATCTGAGCATTTCTTACCATATTTCCAGTTAAACCTTTCTGATTTTCCTGATTACCGGTACATTGCAAATATATCTAAGAATAAGTTACAAATACTTAAAATATAAGTCCACAACCTGTGGTATTTATGTTACATACATACACACACATATATATATACACATACACACACACATCCTCCAAATATAACTGGTTTATCTTGATGACATGTCCAACAGCTAGAGTGAACAGTACTCTCTCTCTGTATATCTTCAAGTTGCCTGTCAACTTATGTTGACCCCATGAATTTCATAGGGTTTTCTTAGGCAAGGATTACTCAAAGGTGGTTTGTAGTCACCTTCCTCTGAAATACATGTAGCCTATAGCATCTGATATTTCTTGATAGCCCCCCATCCAAGTACTAACCAGGTCTCGCACTACTTAATTTCCAAGATCTTCTGATTTTAAAGTTGACATAACACATAGATTGTATTTGAAATTATCCATTCAAATTTATGTTTGTAGAACACCTATGTCCCAATCTGCATATAGAAATCTATTGGTCCTGGAGATACTCAACTGACAACTGATCTCCCACTTTTCCTTAAAGCTGTAATCCCATAGTTTTCAAATGTTGGTTCTCCAGATGTTTTGGATTTCAACTTTCAGAAGTCCCAGCTGACATGAACCCCAGTCAGGAGTTTTGAGAGCTGAAGTCCAAAACATCTAGAAGACCTCAGATGGAGAACCACAGTTGTTTTAAGATTTTGGACAGCAAGCTTTTCTGAGATGGTGAAAAAATAAACTCTCAAATTGTTGCCTCCAATAAAGGAATGGGAGTCACGCAGCCATCCAGGTGCTGTGGGACTGCAAGTCCAAGAAGCCCTAGCCAGCATAGCTAATGGCGATAAATACTGAGAGTTACATTCCATAATATCTTGAGTGCTGCATGATTCTTCTGTCCTTCCTCCTCCTCCTCCTCTTCTATTAATTTATACCCACCATTTCTTCCAACAATGGGACTCATGGCAGCTAACAACATATCTAAAACAATCCAGATTAAAAAATATGCACAAATTTTGTTAAAAGTATAAATATGAAGTTATCTGAAAAGCAATTAAACAATTCATCAGGTTAAAACATTAAACATTTAAAACATTATCCATTAAAAGATTATATGGACTATAAAACATAGAAAAGCACAGCACATCATTAAAAACTCATGTCATTTGACTTCCAAAAGCCTGATGGCACAAGAATGTATTCAGTTGCTGATGGAAGAAGACCAAGGAGGGAGCCATCCTGATCTCCCTAGGGAGGGAGTTCCAAAGACTGGGAGCAACCACCAAGAACACACTCTCCTTTGTTCCCACCGAATGAGCCTGAAAAAGATAGTGGGACAGAGAGAAGAGCCTCTCCAAATTACAGTTGTCCCTTCATATTTGCTGGGTTTGGTTCCAGGAGCCCCCATGGGTACCAAAATCTGTGAATACTCAAGTCCCATTATATGCAATGGCATAGCAAAATGGTGTCCCTTATATAACATGGCAAAATCAAGGTTTGCTTTTTGGATTATTGTTTTTTAAAGAATATTTTCTAGCCATGAATACTTAAATTCATGGATATGGAGGGACAACTGTATTTTAAAGTTCCAATGGGCTCATAAAGGGAGATAGAGTCCTTCAAATACCCTGTGCAGGGCTTTATTGATCATCACCAGAGACACACTCCCCCTGTCCAGCTCCTGGCATAGGTCATCCACCAAAGTGATCAAAGCTGTCTCTGTCCCATAATCAGGCCTGAAACCAGACTGAAATGGATCTAGTATCTTGCCCAAGAATGGGATGTTGGGGACGGGCCTATAGTTATCCAGTATAGTAGGATCCAGGGAAGGGTTTTTTTTTTGGAAGAGATCTTACATCAGCCTCCTTTTGGTGTGTTGGGACCCTGCCTTATTGTAAAGAGGCATTAATCACTTCCCTTACCCTCTCAGCCAGTTCCCCTCTGGCCTGTTTAATAAGCCAGGAAAGGCAAAAGTCTAGTATACATGTGATAGCTCTCACCTCTCCAGGATCTTGTGCACAAACAGGCTGCACAAATTGAAAAGTGCCCATCAAGACTGGACAAGAAGGCACCAAAGTTACATCCACTGGACCTGTATCAATTCTGGCATTCAAGTCAAAGCGAATCGGGGTGATTTTGTCTGTGAAGCACTGGGCAAATTCTTTGCAGTGGGCCAATGAATGCCTTACATTCTCCTTTGGATGAGTTTGTAACAAATCTCCGATCACTCAAAACAGTTCTGCTGAATGGTTCTTTGAGGATGCAGTGGTGTTAGACAGAAAAAAAAGAGACTTTTGCTGTTCTTGTTTTCCTGCCATAGGCCTTCAGATAGATTTTAACTGTTTTCAGTCAGACTTAATCTGAGTTTTCTGCCAGTGTCACTCTAGTCTCCCATCTCACTTGTTTCATAACTGCAAGTTCCTTGGAAAACCAAGGGGCTAGTTTGTCTCCACTCCATGAGAATAGATGTTTAGGAGTAATCGTGTCCACTCCCCTAGTCATTTTCCCATTCCAGAGATCAACCAGAGCTTCAACAATGTTGCCTGCCGAGGCAACAGTAAACTCCCCAAGAGCCACCAGGAATCCATCTGGATCCATAAGCCTCCTGGGGCAAACCATCTTAATGGGTTCCCCACCCCTACAGAAACTCTGGGTCCCAGTAAGTCTAAACCTGACCAAGAACTGATCTGTCCATGACAATGGAATGGTAGAGAGCGCCTCCGTTTCTTCACCATAATCTCCTCCTGTAAAGTTAACAAGGTCTAGAGTGTGCCCAGCAGCATGACTAGGGCCAGATACCACTTGGAACAAACCCATGGTTGTCATGGCGGACATGAAGTCCTGAGACACTCCTGACACGGTAGCCTCAGCATGAACACTGAAGTTCCCCAGCACCACAAACTGTGAGGACTTCAGCACCACCTTCGAGACCACTACAGCTAGCTCAGGCAGGGAGACTATTGAACAGTGGGGTCACCAACAGAACCCTTAATCTGTCCTGGCCACTCACCTTCAAATAAACAAAACTCAAATCCTGTAGACTGGGGTCACCCTGCCAGGGGAATATTTTCCCAATAGACTACTGCAACTCCACCTCCCTGCCCCCCAGGTCTCACCTGCTGCTGTACAGAGAACTGTGGCGGGCAAAGCTGAGAGAGATTAACACCCCCAGCCTTATCCAACAGTAATTTCAGTAATGCATGCCAGTAATGCATGCCAGGTAAGCAGGTTCATCCAGGATCAAGTCCTAAATGACAGTTGTTTTACCATCCATTGACCTGGCATTAAGCAGCAGCATTTTCAACTAAGGGGGATTGTTGCTACGGCTATCCAGATTATTTAGAATGGGAGACAGTTTGAGGGTGACCCAACACTCACCCTGGGTGAACTCTTCCCCCAGGATGGTGCAGCCATCTCCCATTTCCATATCTCCTTCTATCCTGATAACTTGGATGGCTTCTCTTAGAGTGCCACTACCTCCTTCCTTTTCCTGGCAATTCATTTCTCCTCCATGAGGAAATAGTAATTTGTCTCAACAGGACAGTGTCTATAAGCAGGCACTACTCCTGTCTGCCACCACCAGCAGGACAGGACCTTACCCTCATGCCACCCTTGAAGTCCCCCCACCTCCTCTTTGGTGCTGTTTCCCACTGGCATAGTAATCCCACTTATATTCCACAGCCCAGAGAGCTAAACCAGTCCAGCTGGGGAACTTGCTGAAAACTGCTGACTGGGTTTCAATCCTGCAAGGAGGCAACTCAAATAGTTGTGAAGGAGTTCCCACAAGGAAGAAGTGGCAGATGGGATACACAGTAATTGGAAAGGTCCCTCTCCTTCACTCCCAGATGGTCTTTGGGTCTTCCTCTCTCTCTGCAGGGCTGCTGAGAGAGTCCCATATTCTAATGGAGATTATGGCACGCTTTCCTTGAGCAGTCAATCTTTAGACCAGATTAGAAACTGCTTTTAGAAGTCCCTTAAACTTAAAAAGCGATTCGCCATGCAGCATGGAAATCATCAATGTATGTTCAAAGCCCTCTTGAATGTGAAAAACTAGTCGAGCACTTATTTGGAATCTACTGTTATAATATAATATACTCAGAATTACATTGGGTTCTGGCAAGGAATCCATGATGGCAGAATGTGTTCAGCCAATGCTTTAGGTGACGGTGGTGGTAAGGAGCATGCTCGCACAGTTATATATAGTATCCTGGCTATAACCTTTCCTGTGTCAGTCTGACCTGGTAACAGTTATCATGTCTTGGTTTCATTGTGTTTATACTATTGCAATGTACTCTTTCTAGGGTTATCCTTGAAGTATCATTTGGATAAAAATAATAGCACATAGCTGCACACTATTGAGATCTTATTACCCTGATATTGAAAGCGCAACACTGGTTACTAGCTCAGAATTATTCTTAAATAGATTACATCCCAGCTGCCTAAGGAATCACAGGTCTTGCTATGGACATTTTTGGCTATTAAGATCTTCAGGAGTTATTAAGATCTTCAGTGGTTACTACCACTTTTAGAGGTCTGCTTGGTTGATGCATGTCAGAGGGCTTTCTCTTGTGTTGCTCCCACTGTGGAATGCTCTCCTCTCATACTGGAAAGGCTCCCTATTCTTTTTGCTTTTAGGAAAGTAATGAGGACACAAAACTTTAACTTGGCTTGTTACATTGTTTTATTAGTAGTGTTTTGTTATACTCAGTAACCCACCATGGAAAACCTGAAACTGTTGGAGTTTTCAATTAAATTGTTTAAGAGCTTGGGAAGTTACTTTTAAAAAGAATGAAGTACTGTAGTAGCATTGCTCAGTTAAGGGGAGCTTAAGTGTGTCTCTATATGGATTCTTTTAAAGAGTAACTTTCCAGGCTCTGGGTAACTTCAGTATATTTTGTTAATACACCTGACAGTCTCCCTTACCGTCACATTATAATGTGCTTTTTTAAAATTGCCAGAAGATGGAGCTGTTTATAGATAATTTCTTACAGATCTTTTTATGGCTCATGTGATGTTTTACATAAAAGAGTTGTTTACATAAGAAACAACTGACATGGATATGAATCTGAGGTGCTTAAGGAATTCATGAACTGAAGATTGGGGAACAGAAGTTTTTAATAGAAAAAAAGAACATCCTGGAGCAAATGAAATAATACCGATACAATTATATTTTGAGTGTTTTTGTCCTAAGCGCTTGTCTTCTGTTGTAAGCCACTCTGTGTGTTTAATATAAAGGTGGAATATAAACATTAATTTGTAAAAAAAGCTTTCTATTTTGACATTTGGGTAGATCTCAATTTCTCTCAATTAGTCATATTTTCACTTGATATGATTCACTTAATAACTTGCATGCATGTAAATAGCAGTCCTGTTTACTCCTTATGCAAAAGTTTTCATGTTAACATATACAGATAATTTTAAAAAGTTAATTAGAATGTTTATGATATGCATGTTAGTTAAGGAAAAAATGTTCTTATTCATGCAGGATGTCTTTTTATTTTTGTTTTGTTTTGCTTCTTTTACATTGCATAGCTATATATTATGAACACATTAGGCTTAGTGTTCACACATTGCATTTTTGTCATTTTATGATGCTTCTGTAGTTGACTTTACTGTAACTCATGGGTGGGGAGCCTTAGCGGGTCACCTGGCTACATCTTCTGCTTTTTGTAGGCATCATGCTATTGTTTTTACAGAAGTGGAAGTGAAGTTCTCATTTCCAGTTGCAATATTTGCTGATTTTTAGCTGTTTTGAGATGTCCCCCAAACAGCAATTAAACACAGTGCCACACTTCTTAGAGACCAAAACTGGAGGTACAGTTTTGGAGTTTGGGATAAATTTTTAATGGAGATTTTCAGGCTGCAGGAGTGTTGGGGTGGTCTAAGGTGGCGTTAGTGCTGCACCAAAGCCCCCAAGGCTGTCCTTTTTGTAACTGTTTGATGGATGTATTAGTCTGGGATTGCTGTGGTCCTCCAAAGTGCATGACCACACAGCTCTGTCCCCAAGTGACTGCAAAACAGCATTTGCCCCATCCCAGATTGGGGTACAGATTTCTGAATCCCAGTATGCATTTGTGCACCCATTTATGTGCAGTCCCAGATTTCCCCAGCAAACATGAGAAAGCTCTTGGAGCCAAAAATGTTGCTTGCCCCTTGTCTAAAGTATGAAAGAAACAGAGTGGGCATTTTGTTTGTGATCTCTGCAAATGCAGTAGAGTACCAGTGGCTTCTCCTTTTATCTTGCTTTGTGTCAGGCTGCTCTCTGTGTGCATTGTTAGTTCCCTCACTGAGTCCCTGACTTGGAAGGCCAGCATGGTTTCTCAGAATGCTTTTGTTGCCAGAAGGAACTTCAGTGGCTCCAAAAGCAACTGACAGAAAACTAATATTACTGAAGTACTCTCTGTTCTTGAGGAATGTATTCTGGGTGCTGACCCCAATGCTAAGTGAGAAAAAAAACCAGGTCATGTGCTTTCAAGTGGTGATGCTTTGCCAGTACGTTTGACTTGAGGAATACTCAAGCAGCCAGAATGTTTTCATTCTCTTATGAGCCAAAAAAAGTAAAAAATAAAATAAAATAAAAATTTAGGCCTCTTCTGAGTCTCTGAACTTGGAGCCTGATACAGTTAGTGTTATAACATTTGATAATCACTCTTTGATTCAGGATGGGGGGCATGGTGAACAGCATAGGTGTAACTGTAGATATCTTGACTGGTGAAGAACTACAGAGTAGTAGATGTGGTGCCTGTAGTAGATGTGGTGCGTAATATAATCAGTGGAAAGGGATGAATCATTTCTAAGACCCATAAGATCTTAAGGACCCTATGATAGCTCCTAGAATCTCTCTGAGGCTACATAGATGGGGGCCTTTTCACATTATACAATTATAGCACTGTGATTCCATTTATTTGCCATGACAACAACCTAAGGAATCCTGGGGTTTGTAGCTTAGGGAGGGGCATTTAAAATTTTGCATCAAATTGCTGTAGCAGTTTGCCAAACTACAAGCCTTAGGATTCCACAGGATGCAGCCATGGCAGTTAAAGTGGAAGCATAGCGCTATATCTGTGTAGTGTGAAATGGCTCCAGGATTAAGACTGTGGACAGCTTGGTACCAATGGCCAAAGCCAATGTAAGTTGATCATTTTTTAAAATTTCATTTTTATTTGTATACTAGAAAAAATTCCTATAACGCAATAAGATATAACAATACCTTTCTAGTAAACCTAATTCACGGCATATCTCTATATTACATTCATTACATCTACATTCTTTTCCAATGTGAGTTGATCATTGAGACAGGCAGATTGGTATAACTCAGTTGCCACTGATCCCATCATAAAAGGAAAATAAAAATTGAGCTGATGAAAAGAAGTACCGTGGGCCCTTTCCATCCATGGGGTTCTCCCATCCCTGCAGTTGCGAAAAAAACACAAATGCTCAAGCTCTATGTTAATCAATGGCAGTGTGTGCACGCAGACATGCACTGATGCACCCATGTCCTCATGCCACCATTGAATAATATGGGGTGTGGCCATCTGCAGACACTCCAGCCCATGGATGGCTAGCCCACTGATACAGTATGCCCACTGTATCTGTATTGTATTTTGGTTTATAATTGTACAGAAGAGATGCACAGTTACTCAGCTGGTATTCTTTTTTCCTGCTTTGGCCCAGTATTCATAGTTAGTCTTAATGTTGCATCAGAGGAGAAAAGGAGACTAAAACCTCTAAACCTATTTAGAAGATTTAACTGAAAACGTTGTCCAAGTGATTATTCTTAGAAATTTAATCTGTGCTGTATTATAATATTATTTTTTTTAAAAATTGTATAATTTCTGTAAACTGTCTGACAGAATTGCTGTGTCTGCTTTGTATCATAAAAGCTCAGCAACTACATGAATAGTATGACATCAGAATATTTGAACTGTTGGAAATAGTCTATAAACGGAAAGGTAATGGTGTTTTATTTCTGGGACAGTGAAAAAAGCAAGCTGTGGAACATAGTTCTCCTGGAAGAGTTCACATCCTATTTTCATTATATGAAAGATAATGAAAAACATACAGACGTTTTTAGCAATATGGCAAAAATTTATTCCATTTGTGAACACAATCTGCCAAACTCCAACTATTCAAAGCAGTTTGTGGAATGGTATGCTGGTTTGAATATAATATTGTTATTTGAAGAAAAAAAAATGTTGAGTGTGATGTACTAGTAGGTACTCTTCTTATAATGCTGTGATCTCCTCTTGGTTTTTACTAATGTTTCCTCAGTTTGACCTGAAATTGCCTGATGATGGTTATTATTTGTCAATTAATGTCAAACCTTTGAATTAAGAAAGGGACTCTGGATGGGATAATTGTAGAAGAAATAATATGCACTATAGTATGGCACGGCTATAAAAATGGGCAGCCCTAAACTCCATTCATAAGTAAGAAGCAGCACCTTGAATTTGTTCTGTTAACGACATTTTGTGCTGGCTGCATTTTGTACACTTCAAGGGCAGCCCTATATAAAGTACATTGCAGTAGTCTAGAAGGAAGTAATTAAAACATATGTCATTTCGTTAAATTAATGTGCTCCAGAAAAACTGTGCAAAGGCATTTTTACCCATAGCAGCCACCTGGTATATAGGATCAGTGCTGGATTCAGGTATATCCTCAAACTCTGTCTAAGCAACTCCTTCTGGAGTAGGTTATCCTCCTACTCTTGGTTAGATTGTCTGTTGTCCCTCAGAATTTCTGGGCAACCCCCCTCCCCCATTTATTAGGTCATATCCAGGCCAAAGGTTTATACAAATAGTTGAGAATTTTCTTGACATAAGCTGAAAGAGAAGTAAGTATTATCAACATAGCAATAAGACTTGATCTTCAAATGTTGGATGACTTGTCCCAGTGGTTTTATATAGACGTTTAAACATAATGGGAATAAAATTAAGCTCTGCTGAATCCTATATAACAAAGGGCTGAACAGTAATTCCTTACCATCACCTTCTGGAAACATTGAGGCACATAGGACTGGAATCATTTGAACACAGTGCTCTCCAAGTCCCATACTAAGCAAATAATCCAGAAGGGTGGTATGGTAGATTGCATTTCTTTATGTACAGCATTTATCTATCATCTCTCAACTCAGCAGGGTCCCAGAGGTTATGTACAGTGGGTAAACATGCTTAAAATATTAAATATACAAATAAAAATATTTAAAACAAACTTAAACAACTCCTTAAAATAGCTTAAGGTATATTAAATACTCTGGAAGATCCAGCAGAACCAAGAGGAGGGCATTCTTTCAGTCTAGTTCCTGGCACAGGTCATCTACAAAGTACCTCCTACTTTGTTGGAAGATGGCGGCACGTATAGTATCAGGGCTAAAGCTTCATCTCTCATTTTAAGTTTTATTTGGTTTTAATCTTATCTAACCTACTCAGTGTTTTTAAAATCTGGAGGTTTGGATTCCCCTGCTTACAAGGTTCCAGAGGACTTTTCCCCTGATGTTTAACCTTCAGCTTTTTGGGAGCTGTGTGATAAAACTGATATCTTGACTAATGAAGGTGGTGGAATGCTGCAACTTTAACAACAAGCTGCGAGTCAACGAGCAGTGAACACTCTGTGTTATACAACAGTTTGCACAAGGGGAATAAGAGCTGCTACTCTAAAAATTGAAGTAAAACCATTTACAAACTTGGAGGAGTAAAACACCATCAAGGAAGCCAAGCCAGAAACGTTGGTAAGGACACTGAGCTGGGAAAAGAACAGAGGTAATTATTTGAACCATCTAATATTAGTGGAGTAATCCTTACCTGGAGTAATCCTTACAATAGGAAAACTCCAACCTGGTGATTAAGAAGAAGAGAGACTCCTGCCAGAGAAGCAGCTCTGGAGTTTTATTTAGCTGTATTGTTTTATACTGAGTCAGGAATAAATTTTGTTTGGGACTGATCTGGCAGGGCGTAAATCCAGCCCTGGTAAATTCTGGGAGGAAGCAGTTATTTACACATCATTTGGGACTTCTCAAGCACTTTTTACATAGTAACATTGGTGGTGCTACTTGTTGATAGCCTAACACTGGATTGATATTGTTGTTGTTGAATCAATTAGAGCTGGTGCAGACAGACAACATCAGTTATGGTTATTACTCGAGCTCAAACACTTCAGGCCCAGAAAAAAAGAGAACAGGCAAATGAAACCTCCAGAAACTTGACTCAAAAATCAATCCTTGATTATTGTGTTCCTTTAGAAATTAGCGCACAGACAGAAATTCACAATATTTCAAACAGCCCAGCCTCAAGCACTCCAATGAATGTGGATAATGGGACCATAAATAATGAAGGAGATGATGAGAGTCCCGTGAAATGGGTTCTACAGTCTGAGAACGCAATTGGAAATTGGTCCCTGGACCCAGAGTTTTTGGCCAGGGCCTTAGTGGATATTCCCCTTAATCATTCCAATGCAAATTCCATAGCCCTGGATGCCAATGGTAAATTGCTGGAAAAATCTGATGAAAAATCTCACAGGTCATTCAGCGAGCATGTTCAAAATATCTACTCCCACTTGAGAGATCAATGCTTTCTTTCAGCTCAAGTAAATAAAAAATTGTTTGACGATTTGCATTCTATAAAACAAGAGATATCTGGTTTAAAAGTTATATTGCAATCTATTGCTGCCTTGATAGAGCTGGGAGTTTTAAAAGCAGCACCTCCATCAAACTCCCCAGACAGAGATTTGGTTGATCAACAGGAAGTGAGCCTAAAATCTATAATAAATGAAAGAAGAAGTAACTATTGTCCATTTGTCAAAGACATGCCCCCCAGGACATCTGGAGGAAATAATGCATGATTGGGTAACAAATTCTGAGAAGACCTCTGAGATCCCAGTTGGAGATGGAAATGTAAAAAGTGACATGGAGGACTTTAATCTAAGTTTTTCAAATCCAAATTTATTACTCCTAGATGAATGGCATGATGATACTCTGAAAGAAGACAATCCTCAGGCCTTATTTTCTTCTGTAGGAACAGCATGTGAAATGGCCTTGCACGTGAATGAACATCAGCAACAGATAGTAGATCAAGCAGGCCCTGGCTCCAGGAAGCCAACCCTTGTAGAAGCTCCATCTTCTAACAGTGAGAGCTATGTTACTATTTTCAATTGGCCATTAAGGAGTCCAAATAATGCATGGCTCACATCTATAGAAGTGTTAAAGGATATTTTGGATGTATTGGGGGATGGGTGGAACAACTCAGTGGATATAACATGCTCGTGTATATATCCTACAAGATCTAACAAATCAAGAAGCATGGTGATCCTGACATTTACAGATAATAACTATGCCCATTGCTTTTGGAGGCAGCTCTTCAAATTTGAAGGAAGAGAAATTTCATTCAAGTGGGGCCTACATACGCATCTCTTAAAGACCAATGCTAAATTTTATATGAATCCTTACACACACAAGTTAGTAAATTCAAAAACTGGAAATTATGTTCTAAAAGGTAGAGATGCTTTTCCTGGAGAACTAGCAGCTACAGAGTTCGCTGATGACCCATGCTCAAAAGGACTGTTTGGCACCCAGGAACAAATAGTATCTGGGATAGCATTCCAACAAGTTGAAGCTCCAAAAGTGCTCATCCCTGATAAATTGATCATATTAACATTATGTACAGTCGTCCCTTCACATTCGCGGGGGTTCCGTTCCGTGGACCCCCGCGAATGTGAAAAATCCGCGAATAACTACACCCCTCCCCCTCCCTCCCCAGGCCTTCGCGGGGCCTTCCTAGGCCCCGCGGAGGCCTCACCGGCCCTCCCTCCCACCCTCCCCAGGCCTTCGTGGGGCCTTCCTAGGCCCCGCGGAGGCCTCACCGGCCCTCCCTCCCACCCTCCCCGGGCCTTCGCGGGGCCTTCCTAGGCCCCGCGGAGGCCTCACCGGCCCTCCCTCCCACCCTCCCCGGGCCTTCGCGGGGCCTTCTTAGGCCCTGCGGAGGCCTCACCGGCCCTCCCTCACACCCTCCCCGGGCCTTCGCGGGGCCTTCCTAGGCCCCGCGGAGGCCTCACCGGCCCTCCCTCCCACCCTCCCCAGGCCTTCGCGGGGCCATCCTAGGCCCCGCGGAGGCCTCACCGGCCCTCCCTCCCACCCTCCCCAGGCCTTCGCGGGGCCTTCCTAGGCCCCGCGGAGGGCAAAACCGCGAATAACCGAAACTGCGAATGTCAAGTTCGCAAATGTGGAGGGACAACTGTAATTGTATCACAAGGGACAGAAATGGTTTATTCATAGGAAAGAAGGCCATCTTAGATGATCTGGAATATCAAACTGGTTTAAATTTTAAATGGGGTGAGGTGGATATTCTTGAAATAATCCCAGAAAAAGGGAATAAGGGTACGGTGGTTTTGGGATTCTCTTCTATCACCCTATGTTCTTATGTCCAAAACTGCCTGAGTAACCAGGAAATTACCACTGTCCCGAGTGGCAATCTTCTTCTCACTAAGACTCCACAATTTTTGTTAATAATGACATCAAGTAAGTGGGAGCAATCTCAAAAGCAGGGGGAGTTAAAGTTTGCTCCTAAGGGCATTAAGGGCAGTAATAGTTACCCATCAGACCTTTGCTTAGATTTTAGAGGGGAAGCAGTGTGCCCATCTTTTGTAACTTTCCCTAATAATATTCCAGTGAAGACACAAAGTCATCTAATGAGAAAATCTAACACACTGAGTGTACAGACGGGAGAGCCCTTAGTTTATAGATCACCTTTAGCTGGTGGCAAGTCCCTTAGGAAACATAGTACCCAGAGCAGGCCCATCAGGAAAGATTACCTGCCTGGCCAAACACAAGTCACCAAGAAGCCCCTGGTAACAAACTTTGATTGGTGTCTGTGTAACAGGTATACTTCTTTGGCTTACCAACAAAAGAACTGACTATTAGATGGTAAGAACCCATTTCAGTCTATAAATTTCATTTCCTGGAACATCTCAGGCTGGAAGAATAAATTAGTTGATGGAGATTTTATTCAGTATCTTCAGACCTTTGACATAATCTGCCTTCAAGAGACCTGGCTTACAGAGAATGATTCCATGAGATTACAGGGTTACAGGTCTTGGGAACAGCCTGCTCTTAAATTTTCTAATGCGGGCCGGGGCAGTGGAGGGCTGGCCATTCTGATTTCTACCACCATAGAGGTGGGTGAAATAATAGTTGCTGGGGCAGCTTCAAACTACTGCCAGACTTTGATTATTCAAGGGTGTAAACCAGCCCCTCTGATATGCATCAATGTATACCTTCCTCCAAGAGATGCCAGATCTTCATTAGATAGTTGGGCCAAGTTGGAGGACCTATTTGATAGTTTGTTTTCAGACTATCCTAATCACTTGGTTCTAATTTGTGGCGATTTTAATGCTAGAATAGGCAGTGACTATTCTGCGATGAAAAAAGCATTAGGGTTTGACTTGGGGGAAGCTTTAACTGTGCCTCGATCCTCACAAGACAAATTAGTTAATAAGAATGGCCAGTCTCTTTTCTCTTTAATTTGCAAATTTCATCTCATCTGCCTTAACGGTACTTACTTAGACCAATCGAATGGGTATTTTACATATCTAACTGACAAAGGGGCCAGTGTGGTCGATTATATCATAATATTATAATAATATTATAATTATTATATATTATAATAATTATATCATAATAATATAATAATAATATTTTCAGGCTGAAATGTGTTGAGCTATTTTCAAGAATAAAAAGAATCTATTTTCTCAACATTCTGAGACTTTGTGCTCATCTGCCTGAGCCAGTATATACCAGCTCCAGATGGGGACACTGGCCTGTTGCTGCAGCCACCAGCGCTGGAAGCTGGCTGCAACATGTGACCAAGGTCTCCTGCATGTGACCAGCCTTGGTCACATGCTGTGGTCCTGCTTTCTGCTTTGGAGAAAGTGAGGTGGCAGTTGTAGCAATGGGCCAGGCTGCTGGGAAAGGCTCCTGCAGCCACATGGGGCCCGACGTGTTCCTTCCCAGCAGGAATGGATTAAAACATGTATTTTTTTTAGAATGTAGTAAAAGAACCTACCTTATCTTTCTCCCTGTCTTAACCCCGTCTTAGGCCTGTGGGTGGTAAGGACTGCCCAGGGGCAAAAACCTTGTGTCATCAGGACAGCAGGGCCCTAAGACGGGGGCAAGATGGGGTATATTGCCCATGCAGACAAGCCCTTTGTCTCTTTTCAACAACACTCTATTGAGTGTTACCAATTCTTTTTGCTTCTCCACCCCCCTTTCATCCACAAAGATGACCATGACTGTTTCAGTCCCCAAACTAGACCTGAACCTGGTTATTTTGGATAGAACTCTTGAAACTGGAACGATCAACAAGTTTATGAACAAGATTATGAACAAGTAGCAACTCTTAACTCAGTTCTGCCTCCTTATCAAAGAGAGTGCATGGGTTTATTTGAATCCTTATACCTTGATGTGTAGATGACTAAGTCTTGACAAATGTGTAGGTTGACAAATTCTTGTTACGTCACTCTGGTACATTGATCCTACTTAGCTACATATATAGAATTGGACTCCTACAGACGTATGATTCTCTACATGGTTTTAAATTGATAATTTAAAAATCTGAATTGTTCTATGTACTTTTGCAATAAAAGATCAGCCCTTCATCAGATAGGCTAAAATGTGGCAGAGATATTCTGTTTGGGAGAAAATACCAGTTTCTTTTCTGATTATATTACTCCATCGATACATAAGAATCCCTATGCATTACTTGGATGTTTTTTCCTGTTAATTAGGATTTCAAATCTCTTTGTTCCTGGGCCATAAGAGCTTGAGGTTAATTGTTGTGAAGACAATTAACCGTATAAACTCCTCATTAGCCAATTTTAAAAAAGCATGCCTAAATTGATTATAATGTGTCTAAAGTCAGGGGTATTTAAAGAATTTGGTGTTGCTGTGTGCCTTCAGGTTGTTTCCAACTTATGGTGACCCTAAAGTGAACCAATCACAGGGTTTTCTGAGGTTGAGAGTGTGTGAATTGCCCAAGGTCACCCAGTGGGTTTTCATGGCCAAGTGGGGATTCAAACGCAGGTTTTCAGAGTCATAGTCCAACACTCAAACCACTATGCCTCACTGGCTCCTTATGGGACACACATTATGAGCAAAGATTCTGTATATACAGGATTTTGTATATATATGTGCATGTGTAAACAACACAGTTACTAATGGTCCAAGTATTAAAGAATGGATGGTTTGTTAGCAAATTCTTTTTCAGCTAGAAATGGAGCTTTCTTCTCTAATAACCTCTTTCCCAAGTTACGTGCCTTTCAGTGCTAGTACTAAGTGCTTCCTTTAATTGCCTTAGTGAACAGTCATGATAGTGAGCAAATTGGCTAGGCTGCTTTTAGCCTACATGAAAAGACCTCCACCTTGCAAATCAATAGGATATATCTGGGTTAGTGTTGTTTGTTGTTGTTAACAGCCGTCAAGTCGATTTTGGCTTATGGTGACCCTATGAATGAAAGTCTCCCACACTACCCTATCATCAGTAGCCCTGCTCAGTCTTGCAGACTCAGGGCCATGGTTTTCTTGATTGATTCTGTCCATCTGTAGTGCAGTTCTCCTATTTTCCTGCTACCTTCTACCGTATCAAATATTATCGCCTTTTCTAGTGAGTCATGTCTTCTCATGATCTGGCTGAAGTATGACAGTCTCAGTTTAGTCATCTTGGCTTCTAGGGAAAAATCAGGCTTGATTTAGCTCTTGGATTCCTGTATTTGTCTTTTTGACAGACCACACAGTATCTGCAGGACTCTTTTCCCAGCACCACATTTCAAATGAGTTTATTTTCTTCCTATCAGCTTTCTTCATTGTCCAGCTTTCACATTCGTACATAGAAATGGGAAATATAATGGCATGGGCAATCCTAACGTTAGTCTTCAGTGATATATCTTTACACTTGAGGATCTTGTCTAGTGCCTTCATAGCTGCCCTTCCAACCTATAGCCTCTGATTTCTTGTCCACAGTTTCCATTCTGATTAATGACTGATTCAAGGTATGGAAAATAGTTCAATGTCTTCACCATCATCTTTAAAGTTATGTAAATCACCAGTGGTCATTATTTTTCTGTAAACCTCCCCTTACACTTTCTACCTCAACTTTCTTCACTAATTTTTCCAAGTTTTTGCTATTTTTGGCTAGTAGTAATGTAAGTGTCATCTGCATATCTTAAATTATTGATGTTCCTTCCTCTGATTTTCACGCCTCCTTCCTCCAAGTCTAATCTTGCTTTACACACACACACACACACACACACACACACATTCAACATACAAGTTAAACAGATAGGGAGGTAAAATGCAGCGCTGCCTGATCCCTTGCCAATTGGAAACCATTAAGTTTCTCTGGTACAGGTTATGCATCGGGACAATCAAATGTTGTGGCACACCCATTTCTTTAAGAGTGATCCTTAGTTTTTCATGAACTACACAAAGGCTTTGCTATAATCTATAAAGCACAGGCTTTATAATCTATAAAGCACATGCTTTTTGTCTGAAAGTGATCCGTTACCCACTACTTGCCCTGTGTGCATGCAAAAGGCAGCCACTGCCACGGGGGAGGTTGGGACGTGTGAACATAGTGGCAGCTGTCTTCAGTTTGTGCATGGGGTAGAGAGTGAGAGAGGAAGGACTTTTTCGGACGACAGTTTACAACGCTAGCAGCCTCGTCCCCATTGCGAGGCTGCAGCGCTGCAGAGCGTCCCTTTCGGATGACGCTCTGCCCTGCTGTCCCTCTTGCGGTACTGTTGCGTAACCGCGGGGATGCAGCAGCATTATATTTGGCATTTTTCTACTCCCGATCAACTTTCGTGAGTAGAAAAATGCCAAATATAACGCTGCTGCGTCCCCGCGGTTATGCAACAGTACCGCAAGAGGGACAGCAGGGCAGAGCGTCATCCGAAAGGGACGCTCTGCAGCGCTGCAGCCTCGCAACGGGGACGAGGCTGCTAGCGTTGTAAACTGTCGTCCAAAAAAGTCCGAAGCGAAGGAAGTGAATGTCAGGGTGGGGAGGGGAGGCTGGGGTGTGTGCCTGTGGCAGCAGCTACCTTTGGAGTGTGTGTGGGGATGGGTGGGGTGGAAGAGATTGGGTGGTGCTCAAGCCTTATATACTGTAAAGTTCCTTTATATAAGGGACTGATGCATCCACATTTTTTGGTATCCACGGGGTGGATGGGTCCTGGGACCAATCCTCAATGATATAGTGGGCCTACTGTATTCAGTCCTTTTAAATCCGAATCACTGGGGCCTATAACCAGAATATTGTGAATTTTTGCCTTTGTATGTCTGTTGCTGATTGAAGCATGCAGTGAGTAGTTAGATTATCTGCCATTGTATTAAGTGAATAACTTGATACTCACTTGCACCACCATGGTCATACTAATTACAGTTGGCCAATACTGATGTGAGTGTTCATATAATTACACTTGAAGGTTGAACTTCTAAGTATGGGTATCCCTTTTAAGAGCATAACAAAAGCCCTGATGGATCAGACTAAAGACCTATATAGATCAACATTCTGTTTTCCACAATGGCCATCCAGATACCTAGAGGAGGCCCACAAGGAGGACATGAAAAGGCAATCACTCTGCAACTGTTTTCTTCAGTAGCAGGCTTTCTGCCTCCAAATGGCAATCATGATTAGTAGCTGTTGGTACGAACTATAAATGATTTTGCCTAATCCTTTTAAAAAGTCATCAAAGCTAATGGTTGTCACTGCTTCTTGTAGCAATTAATTCCATACAATGTTTAGAAAACAGGATAGGGCTTACTAACTTTGAACCTTATCTCAATGAAAACACCAGAAAAGCCCTGTTCGATTAGTTTAAAGGCTTATGTAGCCCAAATCCTATTTTTCATTGTAGTTGAAATAATTTTAATATTGTCAATAGTTTAATCTCATCTTTATGTTCACTTTTTAAGTATGTTTTTGCTGTATTGTTTTTTTAAAATTGTAAGCCTCCTTGCATCCCAATTTTGGGAGGAAGGTGGGATATAAATACAGTAGTGATAATGATGATGATAATATAATATAGTATCTCAAAAGCAAACAGCTCAGTAGCACTACTTGCTCATGTCCCCTAGCGCTAGTATTCAGAGGCAAATGGGAACTAGTGTATAACTATAATGACAAGTTGTCACTGCCACCATTATTCTCATGTGTGTGTACATATAGGGACACCTGCCTTCAAGTCACCTGTCTACTTATGCCCACCCTGTGAGTTTCATGGGGTTTTCTTAGGCAAGGAATACTGCCATTGCCTTTTTCTGAAATACTGTATAGCCTACAGCACTTAGTATTAGTATTCTTTCATGGTCATTCATCCAAGTACTAAGCATGCCTGACTCTGCTTAGATTTCAAGATCAGACAAGATCTGCTCTCTTTACAGTATATTGTCTCCTCTTAAAAGCCATCTGCGTTCATAGCCATCACTCAGTCTTGTGGTGATGAAGTCTATAGTTTACCCTGAACTGCATTATATCAATATGAACTGAGTGGTGCTTGCTTCAAGCTAAACTTGTATAAGGTTGAATTTTAAGAATGATCAGATCTAGTTTATTTGCAGACATTGTATTTGGCTGAAGACTGTTGGGATTTGGGGAATAATGAAAAACTATTTGGTGAGAGCTGTTAAATATGGTTGGTGAATCATAACAGCAAGGACATAAATATTCCTTCTGTTTCTTGAATGAATAATAATATTTTAATATGTTTTATCTACTAGATTTGATGAATTGATTGATATTCTAGAAAACAATGCATTATGAAATCCTTATCAATGTAGCATAATAGTGATTTAGATTTCACTGTACTAAAGCAAAACTTTTCTTATTAAGCTTGTGTTATAGGTCCAATTTTGGATTGAAATGTGAGAGACCTGTATTTAAAGCCACACTCAACCGTAAGGGTCACTAAGTAGTGTTGGTCACCTCACCTTTTCTCCAGCTAGTCGTCTGCACAGTGTTGATTATATGATAAAGGCTTCAAACTTGTATACACTTATTTGGGCATTACTCTTGTTGAAACGAACAGATTTGCTTCTGAATAGACACTATAGGGTTGTTTTGTAAGACTGCAGGTTCTGCCTTATGCATATTTAGAATAAAGTACAGGCTTCTACCACTTTTTGACGCCTTGCTTTCTGATGACTCGCTCTTTCAACGCTTGCAAATTACAGATAAGTTTCATTAATTCGTCAGGGGTTCCACTCTTTTCATCTGTTCTTTTTGCCCACATTTCTCTCTTGGGCCAGCTTGCTTGCATGCTCTCTATCTATAGTGTGTTAATTTAGCATTTGCATGCATTCAAAAGTGATATATAGTATGTTATTTATGTGTTTCGGTGGCCAAAATACATTTGAAAGCTAAAAAACCCGGGTTCCACTTTTCAACCGATTCCACTTTCTGGCAGTCCTCTGAAGCCCCATCAGATAAGTGGGGGCTTCCTGCACCTCCTATTGAAGTGTATGGGACTAGTGCTTGAGTAAACATAATTAGGATGACACTACTGTAAATGTGATAAGAGCAGTAAAACATTTTGTACACTGAAAAATTCAATGAGAATTATTATAAGCTGAAATGTTTTGAATCATTTTAAGTGGCTTGTTATTCTAACTGGGGAAAGAAGTGGCTTTTATGTCAGTTCTCTGCTGTTGAAATACTAGTTTTGCTCTGTTTAACAATTTCTGTTTAACAATTTATTATCCAGGTGTTCTTCAAATGATGCAGACCAGAATTAGTGCCTTGCAGAGTACTGTTGACAGGTATGTCATTTATTTAATGTTGGTTGAAGTTTTAAATTCTAATATTGTTAGATGTTTTTAAAATACTACCATGATTACTAAAATATTTTTCATTTTTCCTTAGAATCAGAGCCAAAATTGTTGATCCATACAACAAAATTGTGTCTCGCACTGAGCAGTTAGCTCGGCTTCAGGTAAGTTATAGCATGTTTTATTCTCCAGAAATAACACCAGGAGCAGCAGCAACATCATTTGTTTCTGGCTTGCCTTTTTCCTAGTACTGAAGCCCAAGGTGGTTTACAACAACATTTAAAAAACAGATGTAACTAAAAACACAACCAATTGTAACATCAAAACAGAGTTAAAAAAGTTATCATCTTAAAGCAAACAAATGGAAAGCAATTAAACACAGCATTGAGGGGAAAGAATAGCAAATGCAAATTTTCCCAGTTAAAAACCCTCAACAAACCAGTCAGCTGCCAAAAATATTTTCTCATTGAAATGGTCTTTGTTACTTGGTGGATGGACATGAGGGGCAGCTGAACATCTCTTAGACGTTTTCAAAGAAGTAACAATGCAGCGCAAAAAAGAAGAAAGGAAGGAAGAGGGGGAAAAAAGAAATCAACATCATTAAGACTACCTAGTTTTTATTTTAGATGAGCTTTTGAGAACATAAACCCACATCTTCAGATGCAGTACCAAGAGTGGAAGAGTACAGTTGCCCCTCCACGTTTGCAAACTTAGCATTCGCAGTTTTGATTATTCACGGTTTTGGAAGGGCCCCCCGCCCTCCCAAAACCGTGACAAGGGGCCTCCTGGAGGCCCCGTGAAGGCCCGGGGTGGGAGGGGGGAGGCCCAGGGTGGGAGGGAGGTGGGCCAGGGTGGGAGGGGGGTGGGCCAGGGAGGCCTTCACGGACCCTTAGAAGGCTCCATGAAGGCCTGGGGTGGGAGGGGGGTGGGCCGGGGAGGCATCCACGGGGCCTCGGGAGGGTCTCCGGAGGCCCCGTGAAGGCTTTGGAAGGGAGTGGGGAGTCCGGGGAATGCGGCCACATCTGGAAACATTAAAACACAGTCAGGCTCATATGAGTAAATACCATCCTTCAGATATCCTAGTCCCAAGGCCTTATAGGTCTGTCTAGAATCTTAAACTCTTAAACATTCCTCTTGACTGCAAAATAGTATTTCAGAAAAGCCATGTATCTGTTGATATTCTGAAAAGGGAAATATTCTTGTAGAAAGGAGTGTAGTAATTATGGGAAGAACATGTGTGTGTGTGTAGGCAGCATTTGGGATGGGGTCTTTTTTCCCCACCTTCAACATTTGAGCTGATAATATGAACAAGAATTAATGGTGGCCACAGATAACTGTGTAGACTTTATTCTGGCTGGATACAGTGTTGCTATGGTTACTGGTTGAAGTGGAAAACACTCCCAGAATAAATAATTGAAACTATTGAATATGTATACTGAATACTTCAAAAATCATTGTAAAGAGGAAATATCAATATAAGCAGAAAATTGTTTCTCATTACATATTTGTAAGGTGGGCCTGTGCACTTGCCACAGTGTTTTCCCCTTTCTTAATACTTCTAATTTCAATCAAGATGATTTTTATAAGACCATTTTTTCTTGGATCTGCCTAGAAGCATTTTTAGCATAGGGGTAAGTGTTTTTTTCTCTTCTATTTTTGCCAGTTCCAGCAACTCAAAAATCCAGGTTTTTCCCTGCCCAAGGTTTTGGGAAAACCAAATAGGAAAGCATGCTTAGCATTGCAAAAATTCTTTAAAAACATTTTTTACTTGACAAAATGTTGTCAGTATTGATTATTAGATTTTGATGCTTGGTTTGAAAAAGGAAAGAATCCCAGCTAGTTCAGAACTAATTTTCAGCTTTCTCCAGTTTCTCTAGTTGGTGCTGCTGCTGCTTCTCTTTCTCTCCTTAACTTTATTTATACTATGCCTTTTTCCCAAAACTGGAACCTGGGTGGATTTTCCAACAAAAGTGGAAAAAGTGCAGATATTTAAAAATTGTAAACTCTATTTTTTTTTAACCTGAGAGGACACCTCTGTAGGAATTGCTGGATCCTCCAGTGTGACTCTGATAAATTCTGCCAGAAGTTGACCATAGAATCGCGCTGGAGGACCTAGCAATTCCTAGAGAGGAATCATTAGTAAAATCCTTGAATAAGCAGATCTGTGAAAGGGAAACCAGCAAATGTGGAGGGCTGACTGTAGTTAAAAACATTGAAGGTCAATATTAAAATAGAACGGCCAAATGATATCTTACTGCAAATTTGTGGTTGAATTTTGATTTTCTCATTGTTTTTCTGTCCAGTTGATGGAGTAAAGAAAGGGAATCTCATATAAAAAGAGCATCCAATTCTTGTTCTAGGGTTGCATTTAGATTTAAACATGTGCATCTTGTTCCGTGGAAGAGGATCCCATGCTGTCCCTACTCCCCTACTCCTCCATCTATTCCAGAAACACTTCTTGGAGGAGTGGGGAGCCTTGGTGAATAGTTTGGGCAAATAGTGTGGTACAGAGGGGATCTTTGAAAATCACGAAGAAGCAACTTCCATAAGTGGAGCTCTCCTTCAGGGATTTCCCCTCACTAGTCTTACCCTCACCACATTTGGAAGCATTCCTCCAACCCACTCTAAAACTTTTAGGGAGGAGGAAATCAGCTTCTGCCAGTCCAATTATACATACAGTTGAATCCAGCCAATGGAATCCTAATTCTACTGCATTTCCTGTTAATTTTTTTAAAAAAACCTAGAGGTCATCATGACTATTTGCACAACATTCTATTGCAGCTATAGTTTGTTTCCTGGGTGATAACAGTCATTTAGTGTGTTTTAATGATGCAGAGCCAGTGAAGCTTAACTACATTCTTCTTTGGATTTGTCCCAAAGAATTTTAGCTTGTACTGTATAACTAAACATAATTGCCTTTTTACATTCAGCCACTCAGCTACAGCAGTTCTAACGTCTGCACTTTAGCAATAGTTTGCCCGAGAATTCTGCTTTTACTTGATCTTCTCTCTGACATGTTTTGGCACTTCTAGAATTCTTTAAAAGAATAACGCATGTTTTCCTGTGGAAACTGTAGCAACTTTGTAGTGTAATGAATGGAGTAATGAATACGAATTTGTGTCAGATAGCCATATTCCAGGCTACATCTAGATTGCATTAAAATAAAATAAAAATTGATTTGTACAAAAGGGCAAGATCTGTATATAACTCTTTTCCCCCAGTGGCACAGACAGTGCTCTCAAAAGAGTACATTAACAGGCAAAATGTCTGTAGTACTTATTATATAATATAGAAAATGGTTATGAAATTAGAGAGTGTATTTGTCACCAGGCAACTTTAGATGAAGCAGTGATCTCAGCTGTCTTTGTTGTTTTAAACTTCTTTTGTAGATTACATATTGTATTGTAGTCTGCAACATTCTAAACCAAACGGGAAAAAAAGACAGAAGGTCTGGTGCACAGTGAGATATTTACAGGCAGCTGATGCATTTCAAAATTCTACTTTGTCTTCCTGGAGCTGGAATTTTAAGACATTTCAACACCGGCTGGCCCTGGGCCAAGAGTGTTACCTGTTCAGAAAGCAGGAAAGGTCTGCATGACTGTTGTTGAATTTCTTAAAAGCCCAGGAGAACTCCAAAATGCACCAGCTGTCTGTAAATAATAATTAAATTCATCTCATTCAGCGCTGGCTTGATTGTAGTTATAACTGTGGGGTCTGTTGTATCTTGAGGAAGTGTGGGGAAGATCTATGTGACACCCCATCCCTATAGTTGTTATAGCCTCTTTTTCCCCACCACCCCCTCCATGCCCCCAGCAGCCCCACTTTTGAAAAAGCAGTTAAAATCTGCCCTTCAACTAAGAAGGCTCCCAGAGTTGCTTGCAAATATAAGTAGCATGGTAGTCCTTGCTCTGAGACTTCAGTCTAAATAAGGGGAGCTTTCAGAGTCCCTTCCAGGGTCAGGTGTTGGTTATTGGGGAAAACTTGAAGAAATCCTACTCATAAGGAGGGCCTTCTTTACATACTATAATTTATTCATGAGGAGACCTCTTCTTAATAAACTACCATTGTGTTGCCTACCTTATGTCCTCAGATGCCAGTATTTTTGCAGCTAGGGGACAGATCATAGAATCATAGAATTGTAGAGTTGGAAGAGACCACAAGGGCCATCCAGTCCAACTCCCCGCCACACAGGACATGTGTTTCTTAATCAGAAGTAGAGCTCTTCCTTTCTAAAGGGAGCCAATTCATTGCCATTTCCTTTAATGGCCCAGGATCTTCTCAAACAGCCCTGAAGATGACTGGGCATATAAGATGACCCCCCCCCCAATTTTTAAGTTAAAATATAGAGTTTGGGAAATACTCACCGTATAAGACTATCCCCCACAACCTGCCCTCCCTGAAGCCCCATCTCGGACTAGAGAAGGACAGAAGCTGGCTAGGAAGCAAGCTTCCCAGCCACCTCGGAGGGGTGGCTGGCTACAGGGGGGGGAAGCTTCCTAGCCAGCTTCCATCCTTCCCCAGTCTGAGATGGGGCTGCCAGCCCCATCTCAGACTGGGGAAGGACAGGAGCTGGCTAGGAAGCTTCCTACCCACCTTGGAGGTTTGGCTGGCTGGGTGGGGAGACTGTTGCCAGTTAAACCTCCGAGTTCCCCCTGGCAAAGCACAGAGGTTTGGCTGGCGATGCTCTCCCCACCCACCCAGCCAAACCTCGAGTTCCCCCTGGCAAAGCAGGGGAAACTTGGAGGTTTGGCTGGCTGGGTGGGGAGACAGTTGCCAGCCAAACCTCTGTGCTTTCACAAGGGCTCCTCCCAAGTTGGGAACGACAGAAAGTCCGAGATGGGGCTACCAGCCCCATCTTGGACTTGGGAATGACGGGAGCTGGCTAGGAAGCTTCCTAGCCACCTCCCATCCTTCCCGAATCCAAGATGGGGCTGGCAGCCCCATCTCGGGTCCATATATCTGGCGTATAAGATGGCCCAATGACTTTTGAGGAGATTTTCAAGGGTTTAAAAGTCGTCTTATATGTCAGAATATATGGTATCTGTTTCCTAAGGGTATCTCCCTCCGTGCTATAGATCATCCTCTGACAAGGAACTTGCCTGAGGCATTGAATTCACCATGTTTTCTGGTCCAGGCTTGTTTGGCTAAACCATAGTGAAATAGAACCTACAGATCTTCTTCGTAGTCTCTGTGAATCACACAGCTGGGTTACTCCTGTGCCTGCGCAGAGCTTCGGAAACTTCTAGAATCGCTAGGCAGAACATGCTTTGATACATTTTTGGTGGTAACTCCGCCCACCCTAATGGTTCCTTATAAGGGCTTCCCGCCTAAAATCCCCTCGGTTCCTTTCTTTCCGCCGCGTTAGCAGCTTAAGGAACTTCTGTGCGCTAGGTGTTTTGGTAATTTTACTGGTTTTGACTTGGCTTTGGCTTTCGACGACGATTCTCGCTACTCTCCACGGTTTTGGCATCTGACTCTGATTTTTTGGCTTTTGACTCGCTTCTTCTGGTTTGTTGACTACGATTTCTGCTCACTCCCTCGGCTTGTCGCTAACTCTGATCTCTGTTACTGACCTTGGACTGGCCCTACGACGATTCTCCATTCCTGATGACTCCTACGGTATTGTGATTTATGATGTCTGCTAAAGGAGCATTTAAATGGTGCGTGATATGCCAAGCTAAACTCCCAAGTGCGGATGGCCATTCCCGCTGTTTGATCTGTTTGGGAGAATCTCACAATGTCGGCACATGCGTCCATTGTAAGGCATTTACTCCACAAGCCAGAAAACACAGGCTTTCACGCCTGAAATCTTTCCTGTATGAAAAGGCCTTGCTCCCGGCCTTGGCTGCACCGCCGACCTCTGTTTCAGCTCCTCCATCAGAGTCTCGAGGCCGCGAACGCTCTCGATCTCCACCGTCCTCTGGACCGAAACGCCATCAGTCCCGGAGTCCTTCTAGGCGTTGCTCCACCGCATCGGATCCCGAGGCTCTACACTCTTCACATCGACGTGTTTCCTCGGATTCGACTCTGGACTGTTCGGCGATGGTTCGGGAACCAGTCCCGTCGACCTCCAAGCAGGCTATGGGAGAAAAGGAGCCTCCTTCCAATGAGCCCCTTCCATCCACTGCCGCTGCTGCTTCCTCAGAACCGGCAAAGAAAAAGAAGAAGGAGAAACATCACTCCAAACACACTGAGGGCAAAAAGGAGAAAGATAAAAAGGCCAAGCCGGCGGAGCGTACTGTTCCAGAAGTCCCTCCCCGGACATCAATGGGGTCTGATGACAAGTTTCTCTGTCCTCTACCACCATCCGTCCCCGATGTGGAGACCCGTCATCCACGAACCCCACCTAGTTCTTTGGATGTTGTGACTGTGGAACTTTCCCCTACCTTGGATGTTGCAAAACCCTCTGCACATGTAGAGTTGTCACCGGCTTTGGCTGTGCCACGGGACCAGCTCCTAAGACGCCACTCTTTGGATGTCGAGGTGGAGATTGTCGTACACGAGGGCTTGTCTCAGAGCCACGTACCCCCCATCAGGGAGGATGTTCCAGCTTACTCGGCTTATGACTTGGCCCGGTCTATTTGTAGGACTCATCTTGGTTCTCCATCGGGGTCACAGATCTTCACTCCCAGGGGAGACCTCATTGAGATGTCCCAACCTCCACTCCCGAGACCTCGTTCCAACTCTCCCGTGATTTTGGATGTTGCTTCACAATGAGATGCTACAGTTCAGGTTTCACCGCTTGAGCAACGACCTCTGCCACGGACCCCTCCAACTCCACAGCCTCTCTCCCCCAAGCCTACACGGCCTAGAAGCCCCTCGCCGGATGCATCATCGTCTTCATCAGCTGCTTCTTGGGATCTCTACAGACTCTATTTGTCTTCTCCGAAGTCTGAGCTCATGGACGATGACTCCACTTCCCTGACTGACAACGTCCGGGCCTTCGGGGAGCAGATAATGAGGATGTCGCATGCCTTAGACCTAAAGGTGGAAGATCGACCGACTGACCCTGTAGATCCCATCTTTCGGGGGATCCAGACCAAGGCACCGCCGTCTGCTACCATCCCAGTGCTACCCTCCTTGTTGAAACTGGCACAAAGGTCCTGGGAAAACCCTTCGTCAGTCCAACCCACATCCAAAAAGATTGACAGGCTGTACTGAGTTGGGGGAGATCATGTTGATTGGTTACAGAATCACCCGAAACTGAACTCGGTAGTCGTTGAGGTGGCCCAAAATAGGAAGCAACGCCGGCCCCTATCTTCCCCACCGGACCCGGAGGGCAGAAAGCTCGACATCGTTGGCAAAAAGATCTACTCGGCAGCTGGCTTGAGCTTCCGTGTCGCTAACTATTCAGCGTGCATGGGAGCATGCCAACAAGCATTGTGGGAAAGAATGAGCCTCCTGATTAAAGACCTTCCTGAAGAGCGGCGCCGGATGACAGAGGCCATTCAATCTGAAGCACAGTCCCTTGCGGGACTTCAAATGAATTCGGCCAGGCATGTGGCGGACTGCGCGGCAAAAACCATTGCTGGTTCGATAGCCCTACGGCGGCATGCGTGGCTATGTTCTTCCGGCCTCACACCCCAAGCGTCAGCCACTATTGAGGATCTTCCTTTTGATGAATCGGGCTTGTTCAACGGTTCTACCGATGACAAGCTTGAATTCACTCAAAAGATGAGGACCACGGCAAGGAAGTATGGTATGGGCTCCACCTCCGTTTACCAATACCGGCCTAGAGGGAGATATTCCTGGCAGGCCCCATCCTATGGCCAACAATCCTGGCGGGGGTACTCTGGCCAGGCTTACCAGCAATCCCGTTACGCTCCCTCCACATCTCCGGTCTCTTCGACTCCTTTCTTCGGGGATCGACTGTCCAACTTTCAAGAAGCCTTTGTCTTCGATAACATCAGACTGCTGGGTGCTTCAAATCATCTGGACAGGCTATTGGATAGAGTTTGATACTCTGCTCCCGACGGGATGAATTTGATCGACACAGCCGTTCCTTCCCCTCCTCGAGGAGGTGCAGACCCTGTTGCAGAAGGGGGCCATCGAACCCGTCGACCCCGACCTTCATCACCTCTGCTTCTTCTCGAGGTACTTTCTGGTTACCAAGAAGGACGGCGGGTTGTGTCCGATTCTCAGTCTCCGTGGGGTGAACGAGTACATAACCCCAAAGAAGTTCAGGATGGTCACCTTGGCATCGATCCTTCCACTTCTACATCGAGACTGTTGGTTCGCATCCATAGACCTGAAGGACGCCTATTTTCACATCGGTATCACCCGGCCCACAGGCGTTTCCTTGCATTTCAAGTCGGGACCGAAGTCTTCCAGTTCAGAGTTCTTCCCTTCGGCCTCTCCACTGCTCCTCGTGTCTTCACGAAGTGCATGGCAGTGGTGGCGGCCTTTCTTCGGCAGCAGGGAGTGCAGCTATTCCCTTACATCGACGACTGGCTGATTGTGGCACAGTCTCGGGCTTAGCTTGAACTCGATGTTGGCCTCACCTTAGATGTCTTAGACTACCTGGGACTTGTTGTCAACATTGAGAAGTCTCACCTCCTGCCGATGCAAGTGATTCAGTTTATTGGGGCTCTTCTGAACTCTCCAACCGCAGCGGCTTACTTACCTCAGGACCGCTTCGACAGCCCGCGCTCCCTAATCCATGCCTGCCATCGATCCCGAAGGCTTCCGGCACATTCAATCCAAGTACTTTTCGGCCACATGGCAGCTACGACGTACGTGACTCAGCTTGCCAGACTTTGATTCCGTCCACTCCAGCACTGGTTCCTGCAGGTGTTCGACCCTCTTCACGACTCTCCAAACTATAATAATAATATAATAATAATTTTATTTTTGTACCCCACCTTTTGCCTATTAGGCAATCAAAGTGGCTCACAACAATTGAATATAAAACAAACAAATCCTAACAACAGAAATAACTAATAAAAGAATCAGCTTTCAGTATTTTAATTGGATACCTCACAGTCAACATTACCCCTTTGGAATACTGGTATGTCATGTCTGTGTCAAACAGCCTTCAAGCTTATAGCACCATTTCTTTAAAAGTTTTACTAACATGTCAACAACTCAACATTGTAGGACAAGATGCTCACGATTCCGAGAGCAGTTAAACGGTCCGTGGACTGGTGGCTGGTACTGGACAACATCTTGTCGGGCATGCCCTTTGACCTTCCTCAACCGGACGTCTCTTTGACAACGGACGCTTCGATGCAGGGATGGGGAGCACACCTCGATTCCTACGAAATTTGGGGCTTTTGGAGCACTGAAGAGCAAGATCTCCATATTAATGTCCTGGAACTTCTCGCCGTCCAGAAAGCGTTGAGAGCCTTCGAAACCTTGGTGCAGGGCAGGACCATACTAGTACTGATGGACAACACGTCTGTCATGTACTACCTAAACAAGCAAAGAGGTATGAGATCCCCCCAACTCCTTCAACTCACGCTGGACATATGGGAGTGGTGTGTCGTAAGGACATATGGGAGTGGTGCGTGTTTCTCCAATCCATCCATCTTCCAGGGGAAGAGAACACTCTTGCTGATGGACTCAGCCGTTCCAGTCTCTCCATCCACGAGTGGCATCTGCATAGGTCGGTTGCCCTGGACCTGTTTCAGACTTGGGGGTCACCTCAAGTAGACCTCTTTGCATCCCCCGAGAACACTCAGTGTCCCCAGTTCTGCTCCAGACGTTGAGTCCCGGGATCGAGGGGAGATGCCTTCTTATTCCAGTGGTCGGGCCCGCTACTCTACCTGTTTCCTCCATTCCCACTTCTGACAAGGGTACTTACCAAGCTTCGTCGGGATCGAGCGAATGCCATCCTAATCGCCCCGTGGTGGCCTCGACAGCCGTGGTTTGCAACTCTGCTACGCATGTCCAACCGCCGCTTCATCCATCTGCCTTCCCAGCCGGACCTGCTCACAATTCACAAGGGCAGAGTCAGGCATCCCCATCTGGACACTCTGCGTCTGACAGCCTGGAGATTGACTGTGTAATTCGACCCTCGGGTTCGGGGCTCTCGGGTTCGACCTCGTTGCCGAGGCGACCTGCATCTCTTCATCCCGATGTTCAGGCTGTTATTGAGGCTGCCCGAAGGCCGTCTACTCGAAAGTCCTACCACTACAAGTGGAAGAAGTATGAAGCTTTCTTGGTCTCCCAGGAGCCGAATCCTGACCCTTTCTCCATCCCAACTGTATTGGAATTCCTCCTCCAATTGTCCTCGGCAGGCCTGTCACTATCTTCGATCCGGTGCTACTTGGCATCTATCTCCGTTGAATTCCAGGCGAGAGGTTGTCCGTCCCCCTTTGTTGACACAACAGTAAAGAAGTTCTTGAGAGGCTATGCCAACCTACATCTTCCGGTGACCGAACTGACCCTGGCTTGGAGCCTCGAACTGGTTCTGTCACAGCTGGTCCGCCGTCCATTTGAACCCTTGGCTTCCACTGATCTCCAGCTGCTCTCCTAGAAAACTGCTTTCCTTGTGGCCATCACTTTGGTGCGTAGGGCCGGTGAGCTCTGTGCCTTGAGGTCTGATCCTCCTTACACTGCCTTCCATAAGCACAAAGTGGTGTTCCGTCCGACATCTCCTTCCTTCCGAAGGTGGTGTCCAGCTTCCACCTCAACCAATCCATCACTCTCCGTGCCCTGATGCAGGATCCGAAAGACGAATTCGAATGCACCCTTCATCTCATGGATGTTAGGAGGGCTCTAGCCTTCTACATTCAAAACGGACTGCGTCCCACAGAAGGTCACCCAGATTGTTTGTGTCTTATGCTGACTCGAAGCTCGGAGAGCCCATCTCTTCTCAACGACTATCGAAGTGGGTGACATCGACCATCGCTCTCTGCTACGAACTGGCAAAGAAGCCTCTACCTTCTCGGATTCGAGGACACTCTACGAGAGCTGTCTCCACTTCGACAGCCTTTCTCTCTGGAGTGCCTCTAGAGGACATTTGCAGAGCTGCAACCTGGTCATCACCTATGACTTTTATTTCTCATTACAGACTTGACTCTCGTTCCAGGAACGAGGCGGCCTTTGGGAAGGCTGTATTGTTATCTTCTATACAATGAGTGAGTGTTTATGTTGCCAAGTCATTGTTGTTATATGCTTTGATTATTTTAATTAGTAATATGCCTTTAGTGTTTTAATCTCAAATGGTTGATATATATGGTACATCTGGTGTAGGACATACCCACCTCCAAGAGTGAAGCTTGCCAGTCTACATCCAGCTGTGTGATTCACAGAGACCACGAAGAAGATGGACAGGTTGCTTACCTGTAACCATAGATCTTCGGTTGGTCTTCTGTGAATTCACACAGACCCGCCCATCCTCTCCTCTATGTCCTACTACATCATATAAATGTCCTTAATGTTCCTGATGCTGCAGATTGCAGCATCATTCAAGGAACTGAGGGGATTTTAGGCGGGAAGCCCTTATAAGGGACCGTTAGGGTGGGCGGAGTTACTGCCAAAAATGTATCAAAGCATGTTCTGCCTAGCGATTCTAGAAGTTTCCGAAGCTCTGCACAGGCGCAGGAGTAACCTAGCTGTGTGAATTCACAGAAGACCACTCGAAGATCTATGGTTACAGGTAAGCAACCTGTCCTTTCCAAGTTGGATGAAATGTCTGCATGTGATTAGTTCAAAGTGGAAACAAATGCTTCCATTCTTCTCCTATTGGTCATGCCAAAAGAGAGAGCAGGCTTATGCATGAAACAGTGAACTAGAGGTGTGCAAAGGGTTGTCCTTCACATCTTGCTGGGCAGCAGCTCCTAGCATTCTTCACCAGTAGTCCAAGAAGCAAATGGCTGCACATTGCACTCCCTTGCCTAAGCCATAGTTACTGCTTATGTCCATGATGCTTGAATTGTGATCTAAATACAATCCCCGACCTATCCTGTTGTGGCATATTTATAATGCTAGACTTTAAATAACCACACATTTGCCCCAGAGGTCATTCTTACATAAAGAAAAGTCAGTATGTTTGATGAATAAATGGATTCATTTTAAGAGACTGAAATTATACTTTACTGTGCTAGCTTTATATTCGGGTAAAATTTTAAACCAGATTATTTTTAAAGGGTAACTGCTTAAAAAAAATAATTTAAATTTGTTTACTGTTGATCTTCATATGCCTATGCTTGTTAATCTAGCTTGATGAGGACAGAACTAATAGTGTATGTGTGCACTGTTCTGGTTTGTGATATTGTGTGAGCAGAATAAATTCCCCTGCTTGACCTTTTTGACAGTTGTGTTTTTTAAAATTTGGGTTTGAAGTGAGCAAAGAATATAAGTTTTGGGTGCAGTCCTGCTCCTGTTAAAGCCCAAAGCAAAACTCTCAATGGCTTTAAATAGACCAGAATTGCAGCCTTTATTCTGTAGTACTCTCTCATTGTGTATTTATGATTAAATGTCCTTCCATCCCTGCAGGGTAGCTTGTAGTTACAACCTTCTGTAGTGTGTTTTTGACAGCCTATGCCAGATGTTATCAAACCATGAACTGAATTGTAATGTGATCAAGTATTGTAAGCTCTGAAAATGTGTGCAGAGGTTCCACAGCTGGTACTTAAAACTGTATAATAATGTAATGTATTGAACATATTATTAAGCTATGTATCCTATCCAGGCTGCCTGTGACTTACTGCGGAGAATAATACGCATCCTGTATCTCAGCAAGAGACTTCAAGGGCAGCTGCAGGGAGGAAGCAGAGAGATAACAAAAGCTGCTCAGAGCCTCAATGAGCTTGGTGAGTCTACTAGGTTTTTCTTGGTCATTTTAGTAGCATTGTATTTGCTTATGTGAAATGCTTTTCTTCCTTTAAAAAAGTGCTTTCATTACCAGAAATATAATGTCCCGTTTATTGTAAGAGTAATAGACAACATGGAAGACACTTTTCCTTGTTCGCTGTGTTTAGTAGTAATCAAAACACAGGTGGGCAGTGACTTGTAGCTTTCCAGTGGTGCAAACTGAATTTTGACTGGTGAAATGGGATATCATTTAGTTATTTTTTATGTGAGAGATTTTTGTCTGAAGTTAATCTTGTTGCTTTTTATGCTCAAAAGTTTGATTTAGGTTGTTCCTGGAGTCTAATATGTTCTCTGGGTATGCACCTAAATTGCTCCTGCTTGTGCATAGGACCTGGCTGATATTTGCTTGGGGTTGTAGCACCTTGACTTCTGGATGTGCCACGTCTCATTTGTGTGGTACAGTGGACCAGAAGTGGAGGGTGTGCAAGAGCTCCAAATACTGCTGCAATTGCAGAAATAATCTTGGAGATCTTTAAATCTCACTTCACATTTTCAATTTAGTCAATAGGGTCAGCTGCTTTGTGGACTGAACCCAAAGGTGGCTCCTGTGAATTGAAAAGCCCTTCTGCATGTTTATGGTGCTTTCTTCAATGTTGCCAATTCTGCTCCCTTTCCTGCAGGCCCAGTACATTATCTGAAAAATTCTGGAGGGTCTTCCTATCTCTAAGTGTATTTTTAGGGTGCGTGGAGAGTGGTAGTGGGGAGGAGCGGACAGGAAAGCAACATTGCATGAATGGCACTCACATCATCTCTGGAAGCAATCTTTTCATGGTGATGAAGTAATGGATTTTTCTTAAGTGATCTGAATGGATGCTCTTATTGTGAATCAAAATGATGGCATTACTAGGGAAGGTCTACCAAATTCAGCATTATTTCTCCCAAAGGGGCCAAATGCTTTTGGATAGGCCACAATGAGGACATGACAATGATTACCATTCCCTGTTTGTCCTTAGTATCTCATAATCAGAGATGTACTGCCTCTAAATATGAAAGTTCTATTTCTTCCTTGAATCTGGCCAACCATTCTGTGTGAGCATGAGCTTTTATGAGCCATTATAGTTCCAGAGAAAACACATTCAAATCACTGCAAATACCAAGCTCCCCATGCCTAAGGGGAGGCTGCACCATATTTCTGGCTTCAGTGTCCTGTAGTTTTCTTGACCTTATTGCTGACTTGTGGGCATGTGACAGGAAACCTATGTGCACAGATCTGGTTGAGCAAGTTTCCAGAATGAGTGGGAAGTCTCTGTGCCTAGGCTTATCAGAAGCAGATGTCATTGTGCAAGGGAAAGGTCTTAACAGAGGTGGCTGGGAAAGCTGCACAATATTGGGGTGGAACTAGCATGCAGTCTTGTTCCCCTTTAATCTGGAGGTAAGCAACTGCAGTGGGGGCCAATTTTTGCCCCCATACCCTTCTTGGTAACATGTACTGCTATATTTTTAGATGGAAATTGGCTAAAAATGCAACCCAGAAGTGACCAGAAATCACAATCTCATTTGTTCTTCTGAGAGAGGGTTTGGAGGAAGTTTTTGCCTTATTTCCCCCCCAGTTTAATTTTGGGGGTTGGGAAGTATTTGAAGGCTTCTAGGGATGTTTTGGAGTTTTTTTGTTTCAGGGTAATATTGCTTTAAGGGCAAAAGAAAAAAGGTTGGCGCAACAGACCGCACTAGCACAGCTAAAATGGGTTTGTTCACAACTGTGGCTAGGCAGAGGGCTGACAATCAAATACTCCTATATAGTCAAAGCACAAGATGCATTGTGTTTGTGTTGGTGTCGTGGAAAAAGAGGAGTATTGGTGGATGTTGGAGAAATTGCTTTTGAGGTCATTAATGAGGTTTGCTGTGTATGTACTGTGTTTGTTTATACTGCAACTGAAGATAAAGGCCTCCAAACATCTTTGGATGAGCCTTGATGCCTATAAGTCTTTTTTTGTGTGAAAGTGGGTTAGAGCAGTGAAACGGCTGCTAGCTGAAGCCTTTGTTTGTGTGCCCATTCTGCTGCGCAGTTCTGCTATTTGGTTACTCCTGGGTTAGTTTGTCCCCAGGCAGTGCCAGGTACCTCTCAGTGGGCCTATACTGAGTGAACATTTTGCCCATCATTTCCTCCCTTTTATTTTAAAAAAAAAACAGGTTTGGGGGGATTTGTCCAGCTCTAGGAGCCCCAAGGGGGTAGGACAAAAATGGCTTGGATGCCTGTATGTGGCCTGTAGGCCTCGCTTACCCCACTGCTTCCTTGAGCCCCTTTCCCACATTCAGAGCATAAAATAAGGTGCAAATCTCTTCAGTTTTCTTTATTTAAATAGATATAGCACAAGAACAAGAAGTACCTACTTGCAGTTTTGTCCCACCAGCCAAATGGACAACCTCTTGTCTAAAGCAAAACAAAAGCCATGTGCTGTTAGAGGGCTGCCCAGTGATATATATGGTAGGGGTAGGAACAAACTGTTGAGGCTTTTCTTTACAAGAATCCCAGTAGGTACTAGGCAACATACCTGAAATTGTCTCATGATCCGCAGTCTGCTTTCTGGATGCTTGTGCTGAAGATCCTGTTGAAATTGATTGAATTCCCTTTTATTAGATCAAGACTACACAATCACTAAAGCTCTGTAGGCTATGGTGTTTTACTTTAGCTGGGGATGTCTTCCTGTGTGTTTCCCTAGAATCCAATAGCACTTTCCCCCGCTCAAATACTACATATCCTTCTCCATCCAGATGCTTTACATTCATAAAACACAGTGGCATCACTTGTAAACAGAAACAAGAGAGTTACTCATCTGTCTGTACAATAAAATGTTCATTATAGTTTTGTTAAGTTATAGGAAATAACACTAAGCATACTATGTAATTAATGCAGCATTGTGTAAAAATTAAGCTTACGCTACTGGCTGTTCAGTGAACTGAAACTACAGTGATGCCTTTAATGTGCAGTGATTATCACATGAATAATATTTGCTGGCTTAGCTGGTGTATTCTTTGTGCAGCTGACATTTGGATATGATTGATATAATGACCTAAATGGATTTACTGTCAATTTATGTATTTGGTATGGATGTATTTGATGTGGATGTTAGGTTTAGCCTATAGAAAGGCATTTAATAAGAAGCTATGTTATTTGCTGGTGTGTGTGTGTGAAACTGATGGGCCCAATGCTCATTCCCTATGCTGTTTCTCATTATTGAGCACATGATTCTCTGACTTTTCTGGCAATGTCTGTACTTAGTATGATAACGATTTCAAGGTTCTTGAAGAAATTTAGAAGCTTGTATCATATGATTTTTTTTTGTAAAGGAAATCCTGAAATCTGTTATTTATGTTAAGATATTGTGTGAGACTGTGTGTCTATGTGTGAGCATCGTAATAAAAATCCTAAGGTTTATTGATGGAAAAAGTATGTCCAACTTGATCAATATTGCTTTTGCTGAATTCCCAAGTAGCACGTAGATATGTGTCCCTGTACTTCTGCAGTTTCTGTTTGGAAATGATTTTATGCCAGAAATAATGCTGGTTGTGTCTGCTTGTTTTTTAATCTAATTTCTGCTTAAACACCTCCCCCCCCCACATACTTCCATCAGATTCTCTCCCGATGTGTGTGTTTTTGTTTCAATTTGCTAGGCTCATTGTGTTCCATAGTGTTGATTTTACGTGTAAAGTAAATCGGTTTCTGTGACAAGGGTGTGGCATTTCCTTTGTATAGAAGTGATCTCTGTGCCGATTTCTTAGCTACCTGTTGGCCTGTGCTTTAACTGTGGGATACCTTTATGCAGTTTTGGACCAGTGCTGAATTACATGCTGGCTTCCAAGTGCTTTTTTGCTGCTCTGCAGGAATCTCAGATAAAGGCGTTATTGAAAGACCTTCAAGATGAAGTTCAAAATTCTGAGCCGAAGTGTTTTAGTCCAACATGCTTATTACATGACTAACATCTAAATGGGCTTTGTAGCTCCCAAGGGACTTTTAAAATTTAACTAATATTTAGAGATGAGGAGCAGGCAGAAATTTTCTGGTGTTTAGTTGCTGTCAGGCATGGATAAAATGAACCCCAGGAAGCTCTAAAACATGATTTGAGAGCCCTAAGTTCCAGCAGTGAGTCATAGGCCAAATCCACACTACATAACTAGTTCAGTTTGAAACTTGATTATTTGCCATGGCTTCTTCCTATGAAATCCTGGGATTTGTAGTTTAGTGAGGCACCAGCACTCTTTGACAGAAAAGGCTAAAGATCTTGTAAAACTACAAATCCCAGGATTCAATAGGAAGGAGCCATGGCAATTTCTATAGATTTGGCCTTAGTTCCAGAAGGTGCTGCTGTTGCTTTTTCTTCTTGTTAGCTAAGTGCCGGTACAAATTCAGTATTGTAAAAAAATCAAGAACCATCTTGAAATATAATAATTTATAGGTTAAATCTAATATCACAACAGAGATTTCTCACTCTCAACTCCTGAAGCAGGAAATAGTTCACAAGCAGCAACAAACCCAAGCAGGATCTTGGCCTAATTCATTGAGATAGTGGGGAGGGGGGAGAGAAAAGGAAGGATGATTTTATTGAAGGGGAGACAAGTATAGACAGATATAAATAATATGATGAACACAGTGAAAATTGGAGCAACAGAGTATCCACAGAATTTTTAAAAACCTGGATCCTTTTCATACTATACAATTATAACTCTACCCTTCTGCTTTAACTGTCATGCTTCTATTCTCTAGAATCCAGGGATTTGTAATTTAGTGAGGCACCAGAACTCTCTGGCTGAAATTTCAATGCCCTTCCATAAACTTCAACCCCCAGGACTTCATAGGACAGGACTATGGTAGTTAAAGTGGAATAATAGTGCTACAACTGCATAGTGTGAATGGGGCCCAAGGAGGAACTTAACACACTCTATATCACTGATAAATGCATGTCAATCACGCTGGTGCAAATAAAGAAACAAAAATGTATGGTACTATAGTTTTTTAACAAAGGAAACATTGGTGGAAAAAGGAACGCAAGGATTGCAAAGGAGATTTTTTTTTAAAGGCTTGGAAAAGGTTCCATAATTTTGTAAGAGTAAAGGGGTATTATCCTTAACAATAAATGCATATATGCATGTTTGATATCATCCTAGGTTTAAACATGGTTGTTTGCTAGTGTCTTGCAGACATGAGTATAACTTTTTTCTTTCAGGGTGATAAAGTAGTTTGCATAACAGCCAGTCTGCTTAACAGCTAGTCCTCACCGTATACAGGGTATACTTGCCATAACCAGTGTATACACAGTGGACATTGTCAATATTGTTAGTTATCCTATTCTAAAGCCATTAGTCCCCATTACAATACTTCCTGGATTAAAGCCAGTGTTTGCATGTCCTGAGCTTGAATCTCTTCCTGGTTTATGCTGTAGTTTTAAAAAGCATTTATAGTGAAGTTAGGTGGATATGTTTCTTTGGCTGCAAGCCCTATGTGGCTTGCCACAAGTCCTTGTCTGCTTCTTAATTTTGTACACTAAATGATCTTACTGACTTTCTCTGGCCAGGCTCCAAGGAGCTACTTTAGAGGTGCCCAAAGTCTTGGCCATGTGCCATGAGACTTTTGAATTCTCTCTCTCTCTCTCTCTCTCTCTCTCTCTTTTTTTTTTTGTTATTACTATTGGAGAATAAACAGTCATGCCATGTCACAGTCTGTTTTGGAAAGGCTCTTGAGTTTAAAAAAAGCAATTTTCCGTGTGGATTGGGTGAGTCACTGGTATAGAAAAAGAATCTCGAAGATCCCTTGAAGGTGTGAAATTGACCTCGGTTTTGAGGTTGTTCTTCCGAAAATGCTCAGCACCTTCAAAAACAGCACAAAATATAGTAACATTCAACCATAACCTTTGACTGTGTAGTATATAAAGATAACATAATGTATGTGAACTGCTTTGAAAATATACCGTATATTCCGGCGTATAAGACGACCCGGCGTATAAGACGACCCCCCCAATTTTAAAGGGGAAATGCAGAGTTTGCGATATATTCGCCCTATAAGACGACCCCCTCTTCCAACGCATAGCCCCCGCATGCCCCTCCTGCGCTCTCTTCCAGGAGGGAGTGCAGGAGGAGGATGCGGAGGCTGTGCGCCCAAAAGGGGCACGTTCGCCCCTTCTCCCCACCTTCCAGGAAGGTGGGGAGAAGGGGCGAATCGCGGTTTGGCCGCGCAGCCTCTCCATGCCCCTCCTGCGCTCCCTTCCAGGAGCGAGCGCAGGAGGGGGATCCGGAGGCTGCCCGGCCAAACCGGGCACGTTCGCCCCTTCTCCCCACCTTCCAGGAAGGTGGGGAGAAGGGGCGAATCGCGGTTTGGCCGCGCAGCCTCTCCATGCCCCTCCTGCCCTCCCTTCCAGGAGTGAGCGCAGGAGGGGGATCCGGAGGCTGCCCGGCCAAACCGGGCACGTTCGCCCCTTCTCCCCACCTTCCAGGAAGGTGGGGAGAAGGGGCGAATCGCGGTTTGGCCGCGCAGCCTCTCCATGCCCCTCCTGCGCTCCCTCCTGGAAGGGAGCGCAGGAGGGGGATCGGGAGGCTGCCCGGCCAAACCGGGCACGTTCGCCCCTTCTCCCCACCTTCCAGGAAGGTGGGGAGAAGGGGCGAATCGCGGTTTGGCCGCGCAGCCTCTCCATGCCCCTCCTGCGTTCCCTTCCAGGAGCGAGCGCAGGAGGGGGATCGGGAGGCTGCCCGGCCAAACCGGGCACGTTCGCCCCTTCTCCCCACCTTCCAGGAAGGTGGGGAGAAGGGACGAATCGCAGTTTGGCCGCGCAGCCTCTCCATGCCCCTCCTGCGCTCCCTTCCAGGAGCGAGCGCAGGAGGGGGATCGGGAGGCTGCCCGGCCAAACCGGGCACGTTCGCCCCTTCTCCCCACCTTCCAGGAAGGTGGGGAGAAGGGGCGAATCGCGGTTTGGCCGCGCAGCCTCTCCATGCCCCTCCTGCGCTCCCTTCCAGGAGCGAGCGCAGGAGGGGGATCCGGAGGCTGCCCGGCCAAACCGGGCACGTTCGCCCCTTCTCCCCACCTTCCAGGAAGGTGGGGAGAAGGGGCGAATCGCGGTTTGGCCGCGCAGCCTCTCCATGCCCCTCCTGCGCTCCCTCCTGGAAGGGAGCGCAGGAGGGGGATCGGGAGGCTGCCCGGCCAAACCGGGCACGTTCGCCCCTTCTCCCCACCTTCCAGGAAGGTGGGGAGAAGGGGCGAATCGCGGTTTGGCCGCGCAGCCTCTCCATGCCCCTCCTGCGCTCCCTCCTGGAAGGGAGCGCAGGAGGGGGATCGGGAGGCTGCCCGGCCAAACCGGGCACGTTCGCCCCTTCTCCCCACCTTCCAGGAAGGTGGGGAGAAGGGGCGAATCACGGTTTGGCCGCGCAGCCTCTCCATGCCCCTCCTGCGCTCCCTTCCAGGAGCGAGCGCAGGAGGGGGATCGGGAGGCTGCCCGGCCAAACCGGGCACGTTCGCCCCTTCTCCCCACCTTCCAGGAAGGTGGGGAGAAGGGGCGAATCGCGGTTTGGCCGCGCAGCCTCTCCATGCCCCTGAGGGGGATCGGGAGGCTGCCCAGCCAAACCGGGCACATTCGCCCCTTCTCCCCACCTTCCAGGAAGGTGGGGAGAAGGGGCGAATCGCGGTTTGGCCACGCAGCCTCTCCATGCCCCTCCTGCGCTCCCTTCCAGGAGGGAGCGCAGGAGGGGGATCCGCAAACTGTGCGGCCAAACGGGGCACATTCGCCCCTTCTCCCCACCTTCCTGGAAGGTGGGGAGAGGGGGCGAATCGCGGGTTTGCCTCCGCCGCTGCAGAAGCGCTCGAGCAGCGGCTGCGGCAAACCGCAATGTTCGCCCCCCTCCTCTTTCTTCCGTTGCTCCCCAAAGGGGGAGAAGGCAGAGGAGGGGGGCGAATGATCTTCAAAACACTTTGCTTCACCCCCCCTGCCCCATCTCCTGCCTCTTCGCTCCGTTTGCGAAGAGGCAGGAGATAGGCAGGTGGGTGAAGCAAAGTGTATCCGGCGTATAGGACGACTGTCAATTTTGGAGGGCACTTTTGAGTGCTCAAAAGTCGTCTTATACGCCGGAATATACGGTACTTGCTAAACAGACACAGGCATACGCACTTATTATCGCTAAGGGGTTTCAAAGCAGTTCTTTATGACACTCTATAAAGTAGGTGGATATTTTGTTGTTGTGTTCCTTCAAGTTATTTCTGACTTATGGTGACCCTAAGGCAACCCTAGGCCTAAATGCTGTAAAGGCACCAGATCCCGTCTGATCTTGGAAGCTAAGCAGGGTCAGCCCTGGTTAGTACTTGGATGGGAGACCACCGATGAGTACTAGGTGCTGTAGGCTATATTTAAGAGGAAGGAACTAGTACAACCACCTCTGACTATTCCTTGCCTAAGAAAACCCTATGAAATTTATGGGGTTGCTGTAAGTCGACAGCTGACTTGAAGGCATATACGCACACACACAAGGCCAGGATTTTCCTGGCAAGATTTGTTGAGGATATTATTAACCACAAATTGTGGATGGGGAGCTAGGGTTCAGTGGGCTCATGGCTTGATTAATGTCACCAACTGATAAAGTGGATGCTTCATTTGAACAAGGACTCCCTGGCTTTCAGTAATCACAATAAGCAACCCATAGGTTTGTGTTTATCTGAGGTAAGGATAATAAATGTATATGTGATACAGACTATTCATGGAATCTCAGTGTGTTGAACAAATGTCTTGTGCAAGAAACTAATCTCCTTTGGTTTACCAGAATCCCTGAAAACTTGGAAGGAAATTACTGAGATGTGTGGAGAGGCCTGCATGTCATAGCCCTAATGTTAATATCACAAATCTTGCTTGGCCAGAAATTTCTGTTGCTTGCCTTGCGATTATTGAAAGCTGCAGTTGTTGGATCAAAATACCTGTGCAGTCATATATGCATTAAAACATCTGAATTTCTTCTTCGTTGTCTCTGTGACCCACACAAATGGGTTTACTGTGCCTGCTCATTGCAACATTTGGAAGCTTCTAGAGTGGCTATGTATTTTGGTGGTAGCCCCTCCTCCCTAGTCCATGTGACTGACTTGATTCCTGCTCAAACCCTCAGTTCCTTTTTGTCCACCATCACCACAGACAGCATCAAAAGAACTGTTAGTGAGCTGATCACTTCTAATTTTGGGATATTTTTTCTCTGGCTTTGACTTTCTTGGACTGTGTTTTGGCTTGATTCTTTCAGATAATGATTTGGCTTTGTTCTGGGCTCTGTCTTTTGGCTTGACTTGGACTGTTTGACTCAGTAACATTTTCTTCAGCTTAGTGGTTTGTTTATGGTGGCCTACTATGGCTTCATCTAGTTGCTTTAAGAAATGTCCCTCCTACATGTCAGGACTCTGGCATGGGTACTGTATAGCCAGTTAATTTGTATGTGCATTGCTTGTTAGGCCTAGCCAGCATGCCAGGGCCTGACATGAGCAAGAGGCCTGCTGGGATTAGAAGTAGCTCTCACTCTAGTAGATTGCTCATGCTGTAGAATCAACCAGCCATGCTATCGCTTGCACTGCCAGACATCCAAGGTCACATAAGCATTTTTGTTATGGGAAGGAGTATGAGATGCCTACAATGGAATGTTCCCTTGTTAGCATGGCAGGTGTGTATGTAACTGAAACTTATCAGTTCCTCTCTCTGATATTAGGTGCTCTGAGAAATTTGCTTCAGAACTGTCTTTGAATATGAACTGAATGCTTCAATTCTTGCTGTAATAAACCATTTTTGATCAATGGAAATTGTCTCAGTGCCTGAGTATTGATAGAGTCATCACATACGGGCCTAAAATTCCTGAGAGGGATGATCATTCACACTGTCTTTTTTTGTTGTAGTGAAATTTACAATGTGGGGACCTGCATCTGTTGCAAGGCATTCACTTTACAAGCATGCACAAACTGCTCATCCATGCTCAAGGCTCTCTTGTATGAGCAAGCCCTGACAGCCTCTGACAAGCCCTCCGATTCAAGCTGCAGATCTCTTCGACCTCGAACTTCAGCCCCAACCACTTCCAGGTTCTCGGTCCAGCTCCTCAGTTTGGGAAGAAGTCACTCCAATACTCTGGAACCTGACTGGAAAAGGCTAAGGATGGTTTTAAGCATCTGGCCTCCAGCTCTTCAGCTCAGTTGAAAATACCCTCAGTACTGGTTCGGTCTGTCGTTATGGAGGCTCAAATTCATGTATTGTCAACACTGGGTTAGTCTATCAGTTGGAGACCTCTACCTTGACTTCCAAGCACAGGATGCAGAAAAGGCGGCATAAGAAGAAGAAATGGGCAGACATTGAGGGCTCTCAGCCCAGATTGCCATTTTCACTGCTGCATGCCTTGGAATAGTCTGCCTAGCTTCTTCTTGTTGAGTCAGTACAGGACAAAGAAGCATTGGGGCTCATTTTGGTGGATGTGAGACACTTCTCCCCAGCTCAAAGTGGAAACTAGGGCTTCATGGGAGGAGTCTCCACAAGTGGTCCAGGTGGGTACTGCTTTGGAAGGGGAAATAGTAGAATCCTCTCCTGTGTCACCACAAAGGTCACCTGACCTCTTGCCCTTGTATTTCATTTGTTGATCTCCTGTGCCACCTTCTCCTCCAGAGAAGGACCTTCATCTCCCCCCTTTGCCACCTCTGTTTCACCAGTCTGTTTGGTGTTGCCAGCCATCTTCTTTGGTCCCCTCTCAGGGAATGGGTCATCACAATTATGGACTTGCAGTCCCTGGTCATGGTGTCAGTACTGCTACGAATCTGATCGGCATCGGGATGGATGTAATTTTGGGTGCTGTGGCCATAGAGGTTACTAGTGGTACAGTTCTCATCATAGACATTCACCCTATTATGGATACGATTGCGCCCCATCTTCAGAATTTTGTTATGAGGAGTATGAATGGGACTGGTACCGTTCTCATGTGGTGCATCTACTGTATCACCAACATAGTCCATATTACCACCAAAGTAGTCCACTTCACCAGCAACGTAGTTGGCATTGATGGACACAGCCTACATTGGGACAGTTGACATAGGTACTGAGCAGGCTAAGGTCTGCTGATCAGGAGCAGTGTGCTGTGGGCTCCCTTCCAGGGCAAACCAAACTTCTGGCCCAGCGTTCTCATTTTGCTGCTCACAGTTCACCTCAACTGCTGCTTTCAGGCCAGTGTTATGAATCCACTGTTCATTATTCATGTCCACTTGTTCCTCCTTGGATTCAGCCGTTGGCACAGAAGATGCTCCCTCATGCACCTAATCTACCATCTCCACTGGATGGACATATTTTTCAGGGGTCCTCCACATTGGAGGATTCCAAGTCAGATTCTTCATCTACCTCTTTGGGCATGTGATCATTTCCTTCTCCTCCAACCATCCTGGGGGGATATGAGTCTGTCTCTCCTATTGACATCTGCACCTTCACAGAGCAGATATTGAGAATGGCACGTGTGCCTTAGAATTAGAGATTAAGCAACCCAAGATTGAACCATCTGACCCAGTTTACAGTTGGATTCAGACTCAAGTACCGACACTAGCGTCGATTCTGTAGCAGAGTCAGGTTCAGATTAGCTTTTACATCACCTGAAGCCAAATTCCATCATTCTTGAGGTGGCCCAGTCCAATTCTATGCAAAAGAAACATACCACTCCTTCTGATAAGGAAGGCAAAAAACTGGATGTCATGGCCAGGAAATTTTATTCTACTGCTGTCATGCCCCATGAGCCTGATGAGATTATAGAGTCAGAGAAGGAGGAGGACATGGCAGGGAACAGCCCTAGGGACCCTGGCACAGGTTTATCTACACCTGTGCTGGCAGGGAACCCTGCCAACATAGAGGCTCAAGCAGAAGAAGAGCCTGGTCTGAGTGGGTTGGCATCAGTTCCAGCAGAGAGTCCTGCCCACTCAGATAAGGAAGAAGAAGAGGAGAGAGACTTCCCTCCACCATCATAACCCAAGCAGCAATCTCAAAAGGAGGCTCAAAGGAGGTCTCTGAGAATTTATGAGAAAAACTTGCTTGTTAAGAAACAGCTGGCAAAGCCTTAATTGCTTTATATATGCTGGAAGAGGCAATGGAGGATTTATCAAAGGTCAACTGATCTCCCTGGAGAAAGCTTCCTGCAGACTTTGGTGCCTGAATCTTTGTTGCCTTGACTCTTGCCTTGACCTTGGACTTTTCCTGATTACCCTGTTGCCTGATCCTGCTGACCCACGGACCTACTTCTGGACTACGCTGGTGAGCCCTGGTGGCGCAGTGGTTAAATGCCAATACTCCAAGTTACCACGTTGCAAGTTCGATTCCAGTGGGCTCCAAGGTTCACTCAGCCTTCCATCCTTTCGTAGGTCGGTAAAAGGAGTACCCAGCTTGTGGGGGCAATTAGCTAACACACATTGGAAACTGTTTAATGCAGTGTAGATGTGTAAATAGCTATTGCTTAAAACAATTTGTAAGCCGCTCTGATAGCCTTGTGGCTAAAGAGCGGGGTATAAATAACTAAATAAATAATAAAATAAAATAAAATAAAAATATGCTGCCTTCTGTAAGCCTTGACCTTTGGACTGTATTCTGGACTCTTCTCTGTGTGCCTTCTTGCCTGTATCGCTGCTTCTCCAAGAAATGAAACTTTGCTTGTTCTTAACTTTATCTGGCTCTCCCTAATTAATTAACACTGGGGCTTGGCTGCTTTCCCAGCCCTGGTTTGTCCTGCTGGCATTTGGGCTGCTTTTTCTGGACAGAATGTATGGGGGTGTATCAACAACATCTCTGGAAGATGATGACCCCTTTCTTGACCAAGCTCTCAGAAGAGGAGAGGTAGTCAGTGGGATGCCTACAATCCAAAGTCCATAGCCTGGCAGCCCAACAAATAAATTTGGTGAGGCACATAGCAGATTGCAACGGGAAGACACTGGCTGGAGACATTGCCTTATGAAGACATGTGTGCCTGCGTTCATCTGGGTTGTCCCATCAGACAAGAACAACAATAGAGGACCTTCCATTTGATAAAAGTGGCTTGTTTAACATGGAAACAGATGACAAGCTGGAGCATGCACACAAAATGTGTACTACAGCCCCTAAGTTCAGCTTCCAGCCGTATGTTTGGCTGTCGTCCCAATTCCGTTTTGGTTGGACAAGATAGTCCTCTGGCCCTAAAAGTTTCTTCAGCTCGATGATGTCCAGGTGGTCCTGCTTGCAAGCCTTTCCATTTACATCTTCCTGCAAGACCTCCTCATTGACCAAGTACCACCTGCAGTCCTACAAAAAGAGGCCTCAGTAGCTGGACAAGCTTTGTGTTTGACTTTTCAGCTGACTTTCTTCCCACCACCACCCATATCTTTGGCAACAGACTTTCAGGTTACCATCATGCCTGGGTTGTTATAACATTGGATTCTTGGGTCCTGGACATTGTTTGGAGGGGGTATGCTAATAGAGTTTTGGAACTACCCCCCCCAGGGGTAATCTGTATCACTCCCCCCTCTGACATCAAGGAACTCATTGCACTTCTCTTCAGAGGCGCTGTGGAACCTGTCCCTGTACTATCAATTCCCAGAGTGTGTGTGTGGGTTTGTCCTGCTATTTCATTGTGTCCAAGAAGGATGGAAGTCTTTGCCTGATCTTGGACCTTTGGGATGTCAGCCTTTACATACAGCACAGACAATTCGGAATGGTCATTCTCAGATCCACCCTTCCCCTGTTGCAGGAGGGAGTTTGGTTTGCGACATTGGATTTAAAGGATGCCTACTTTCATATTGCAATCTAACTGTTGCACAGGTGTTTCCTTTATCTTGCTATGGGAAAAGCCTGTTGCTTTCATGTCCTTCCATTCGGACTACCCACTGCTCCTCGAGTCTTCACAGAGTGCATGGTGGTGGTGGCAGTTTGGCTTGGACAACAAGAGGTTGTTGTGTTCCCCTACATTGATGATGACTGGCTCCTTGTTGCTCATTTGTGAGCCCATTTCCTGGACAGCATCAATCTCACACTCTACCTCCTCGGCTCACTGGGCCTTATTGTCAGCTTCAAAAAGTCTCATCTGGAACCAGCCCAGTTATTGAAATGTATCAGTGCCATTCTGGACTCTGGACTCCCTGCAGCCTACCTGCCAGACGAGGGGTAGCAGACTCTTCCAAGAGCCACACTCAGATGCTGGTGCAATTGCAGAGTATGTACAAAAGACATCCAGGTGCTCCTTGGGTTCATGGTTTCCACGACATTGGTAACACCGTTCCTTTGGTAGCTTACTACTCTCCCATTTGTGTGAGTCACAGAGATCATGAAAAAGGACAGGTTGCTTACCTGTAACCATAGTTCTTTGAAATATGTGAAATCTGTGATATAGCACAACACCCGCCCTTCCTCCCCACTATGTGTCTTGCTCTCCCTAGCTCCTTGGCTGCTGCTTCGACATCCAGAGAAGTGAGGGTTTGAGTGGGGATTGGGCTGGTCACATAGACCAGGGGATGAGGGCTACCACTAAAACACTTACATGACAGCTCTAGAAGGTTCTAAACAATGTAAGGTGCAGACTCACTAAATCCACTTGTGTGAATTCACAGATGACCACTCAAAGAACTACAGTTACAGGTAAGCAACCCATTCTTCACAAGCACAATATGACATTTTAAATCTTTAACACTCAAGATAATGAGAGAGAAAATAATTTCTTTATTTTTCTTTATTTTTCAACAAGCCAAAGTAGATGGCTTCAGCTAGGATGGTGCCAGTGTAACATACTAATTAATTTCCAGTGGGGAATTTTTTTTTTAAGGCTGGACATATAAGCTGTCCATATAACTCCACTATATGTCCTTTATAAAAGCTGTTTATATACATGAAACCACCCCAAACATAATCCTTTATAAAACCTGAGGAAGGTTTCATTGTGTAACTTTATGTGGGTTTATTTAGTATCTAATTTCCTTCAAAAGTAATGTCATGTCTACTAAATAATGATTAGTTAGCTGTCCAATAATTTTTTCAGTTTTGCAAAAACAAGTAAGTCCTGTTTTTGACAGAATTTGTCTTCTATCTTTCATGATTTCTTAAACAATTTTAATGCTTATCTTCTGCTTTCATTAGAGTAGAGTTTATTCCTGAGTATGAAGAGTTTGATCAAATTTTGAAAATGAAATCTAACAGACAATTGTTCACGTAGTTGGAATGTCTCAACTGAAGTGTTTACCTTGCTCTGAGTAAGAAAATATCCTGGCTTGTCAGTGGGTTAATAGTATTTAATATATTACAATTGTATTAGATCTAAATGAAAGATGTTACCCAAGTATATGTTGTTTTCTCAGATATGAAGGGTGCTAAGGTGCGGTTTATGAGATATTTCACAGCTGAGATAATTTGCTAAGATAAGTGCAAGAATACTATTCTTTCAAATTCCCTGTTCTCTCTAAGGGAGCTAATACCCCACTGACAAATAGTAAACTAATCCTCCATTTCTTTGTCACTAATATTGAATTCTTCAGTCACCAGAAGAAATACAATATTGCAGATGGCATAGCAGACTGATTTTGGGTTTGGTTTTATCCTCAAGCCATTCCAAAACAGTGTTTGATCTGTTCCTGTTTCTGTGCTTGACTCTGGAAAGTCCATTTTCACACTAGACAGTGTCAAAGGATTTGAAAGGAGCATTATTATAAACATTCCCTAAGGTGTGGATGGCAGTGTTTAACCACACATAGCAGCTGAATGGCTCTGTGGGGAATATAGAAGGTAACATTGAGTCAGAATGCTTTTGTTGTATTTAAAGAGGGCCTGCACTCAATGATTTTAGTTTGTTGGCAAACTGTATTGATCCCAGGGAGACACGTTGTTAGAAATTAATCTGTGCCATTTATGTAATTGTCTTGGCTGGAAAACATATTCACAGCAATCATAAGATGGTATACTTTTTTTTTAACTGAAAGGTATAGACCTGAGGAGTTGACAGTTCTCTTTCAAACTGCAGATTAATGAGTTCCCCTTTTCTTGAGATAATCAGACATTGAGGAAGGCATTTTTCTTTTCTCCAAAGATCAGCCTTCCCCAAACCCCTCCAGATGTTGTAGACTACAGCTTCCATCCTCTCTCGTTATAGACCATCCTGGCTACAGTTGATCGGAGTTAGAGGGCATCAGGTGGTGAGAGGCTGCAGTAGGTTTTCTGGCAAGGCTGATTAAGTTGCAACAGTCTAGAACTGTAAAACATTACTTGCCAATATTATAGCTGAGTTAGCAGCAGCTGCTCAAGAATCTTAAATTTTAGAAGGGTATTATTGCTTTTAAGATGCAAGGATTTGAAGAGTCAGAGCCAGGTCTTACCCACTTGAGCAAGAAAAACTCACCTAATTAACTCCCGTGTTGATCTTAAAAGAGAAAGAGGTGCGTTTCCCTGATAGTTTGGGTAGAATTGTTGTGATATCAGCAAGCCCTCTCTTATGGGCCAAAGCAAGTCATGTTCAAGCAGCAAGTGAGATTCCTTTATGTTCTTCTATATCCTGTAGAATTTGAGTTTGTTGCAGATTTCTTAATATTAATGGCTTCTTTTTGTTCATGTGTGGTTTACTTCCCAAAGGGAGGTTCTGCAACTATGGATACATAGTCATCTTCCACTGTATATACAGGAGTAGGAATCATGAGACTTCCCATGTGTTCTTGGACTGCAACTCTCAGCATTCCTCACCATTAGCTATGCAGGAACTTGTGGTCCAACAACAACTGCGGGGCTGCATTATTTTGTTATAATCGTGATGGTTTGCTTAATTAATGTTATGTTTTAGAAGGCTGGTATTTAAATGTTCACATGTTCAATAAAACTACCAGCACATAACACCTCTGCTGAAAAAATTTCCCTGGCTTCCTGTCTACTACCAGACCAGATGTAAGGTTTTATTGTTAGGTTAGGTCCCAAGTTGTTTTGGGTTTTATAAACTAAGAGATCACATTTTCTGTTATAGACCCATGTGGTCTTTGAGGTCATCTGGAGACATCTGACAATGAAAAATATTCCTCATAGAATTTGAGGAGAATACCTTTTGTCCTGACATGTTGCAAACAAGATTTGCAGTATTCGGAAGGAGGGCCCCCCAAAACTCCATCTACTGTGCGGGAAAAGCCTTCGCGGTTTTCCCTGAGGTTTTTTGAATAATGTGCAGGCTTGCGTATTATTGCACATCTGGACATCCAATTTACATTGCTGCGCATTCTCAGCAAGGGCGGGAGTGGAGAGCGGATTGGTCGGCACATCTGGACATCCAATTTACATTGCTGCGCATTCTCAGCAAGGGCGGGAGTGGAGAGCGGATTGGTCAGCCATGTGTGTGGGACGAGCTTGCTGGCAAGGAAGTGGCTAGAAGTGCCATTTTGGAGTTTTGCATTATCAAACATGTGCATTCTTGCTGCACTGAGGCAACCAAATAGCTTTTTTAAGCAGAAGGTCACACTTGTGTACCTTTGATTTTACAGTTTTTAAAAAAACATATTGTACAGTGGTGACAGTGTGTGGAGAATAACGTGCTGTAATTTACTCGGCCACCATCTTGATTTGCAGGCATGGCTGAGTGTGCACTTCAGACACGGGTAGCTTCATATACAATGGATTTTGCCAAAGGACTGTGGAGACAAATGAACACTGCTGCACATTTGTGTTAATGTGCAGCAATCAGTGTTATATCTTATTGCATGGCAAGGGGGTTGGACTGGATGGCCCTTGTGGTCTCTTCCAACTCTATGATTCTATGATTCTTGTCTAGACAACCCCTAGATGTCTGCTTGGCCATCATTTGGAGCTGGAGCATTCAGTGTAGTGGCACCAATTATGAGGAATGCTTTGATGTCAGAGCTTTGACATGTACCACTTGTCTTTAGTTTTCAGGACATTTGGGCAAGCCTTCCCTTTTTAGCTTAATCCGACACATGTTTCTTAGACCTCAACAAGAATATGTATGTTGTATTCCATGTAGAGGCATATTTTGCATTTTATCGATGAAGGCATGTTGGAAGTTTTTATTATAAGTACTGTGTATGTGTGTTTGTGTGTGCAAATAGATAATATTCATCTATAAGAGATATGTTTTCTTTCTGTATACTTATTTTGTATTATTTTAAGCTTTCTTGTCCTGTATGGTTATATTCAAAATCAAACTAAAGGAAGGAAAGCCCAATACAGTACAGTATTGACAATGAACAAGTGGGAACTGCAAAAAAATAAAAAAATAAAAAATTGCCATGTGAAGTACTTCTGTTCACAGTACTCAGTTGCCTTCCTATTTCTCCTGTACTTTTCCTTCTCCCTTCCTGGCAGTCAGTCAACATTCTTTGGCAACTAAGCATGCTCTGTTTTCATTGTGCTGATTTTATCCACCTTTGTTTAAGGTCCCCCCTTGCAATATTTTTTGCATTTCTGCAAATCTTTGGAATTCTGAAGCCTGATATCTCCCTCTTGTGCATGGGGATTGCTATTAATAATATAGTCTAGGCTCCTTTAGATCATATCTGCTAGTAGTGAATACAGTAGGACCCCTGTATCCATTGATTCTTATCCACTGATTCAGTTATCCACGGGACACAAAACAGTACAGTCGTCCCTCCACATTCGCGGGGGTTAGGGGTGCAAGACCCCCGCAAATGTGAAAAAATAGTGAATAAAAATACATCTCCCCACTGCCCACCTGCAAACCCCCCTCCCTTCCAAAGTGGTGACGGGGCTTTTGAAGCCTCGTAGCCACTTCTCAGCCATCCCCACCCTTCCAAAGCTGCTCTCCGGTCCAAACAGAGCCAGTCCCCAGGAGAGCGGGGAGTTCGGGTCTAAAGCGCCCAACTCCCTGCTCTCCTGGGGCTTGGTTCTGTTTGGGGTGGAGAGCCAAGCCCCAAGAGAGCAGGAAGTTCAGGGCAAATGTGCTCAAGTCCCCACTCTCTCGGGGCTTGGCTCTCCACTCCAAACAGAGCCAAGCCCCAGGAGAGCGGGAAGTTGGGCACTTTAGACCCAAACTCCCTGCTCTCCTGGGGCTTGGCTCTGTTTGGGGTGGAGAGCCAAGCCCCGAGAGAGCGGGGAGTTCGGGGCAAAAGCGCCCAACTCCCTGCTCTCTCAGGGCTTGCCTCTCCACCCCAAACTGAGGCAAGCCCTAGGAGAGCAGGGAGTTGGGTGCTTTAGACCCAAACTCCCTGCTCTCCTGGGGCTTGGTTCCCCACCCCAAATGGAGCCAAGCCCCAGGAGAGCGGGCAGTTGGGCGCCTTGGCTCCCCACTCCAAACAGAGCCAAGCCGCTGAGGTGTCTGGAGTTCCCTCGCTTCCTTGCCACTGCATTGCTGCAGTCCTTGGGGAGGAAGAGGACAAACCGCGAATACTCAAAACCCGTGAAATTCAAAGCCTTCACTCAGCCTTCCATCCTTTTGTAGGTCGGTAAAATGAGTAGCCGGCTTGTGGGGGCAATTAGCTAACACACATTGAAAACTGCTTAATGCAGTGTAGATGTGTAAATTTGCTATTGCTTAAAACAATTTGTAAGCCGCTCTGATAGCCTTGTGGCTGAAGAGCGGGGTACAAATAAATGAATAAATAAATAAATAAATAAAAGCCACAAATGTGGAGGCATGACTGTACACCTAACATAGAGTCTTCCTAGAAAATGTGCCCTCTCTAGCCATTTTCTACATCCTTCAAGGCAACTCTATGGTATTTTAAACTGGAAGTCCCATTATTTTCAATGACGTTTGCTATTATCCATGGTTTTTGGTATACACGCCCCCCCCCCCCCGAACCAATCCCCAGCAGATACGGGGTCCTACTGTACAATGGTGCATCTATTCAAAGAGCTCAATTGATATTGCTTTTAATAAAATGGATGTGCTCTATCTTTACCATTTCCAGCATCTTTGCATGCTGAGTTTACCGTTAGTTGGTCCCTTGCAGTTTCATTGGCTCTTCCCTCTTCTAGATTTTCTTTCTTTCTGCTTCAAGGTATGCAATTAGCTTATACTTCCCACTTTGTATATTATTCATATTATGGATACTGTAGCCACTGTTCTTTAGAATTGCTTTCTGTTTACATTTTTGTGGTTGCATTGCAAACTTTGGTATTGCATGCAGAAGATAACTTGTGTTTCAAATGTTTCTGAGATCAGGAAGATCTTGAAATCAGGATTACAAAGAAAACCTAGGAGTGTGGTACTCCAAAACAGGAAAACACCATTTTTTTAAAGCTAATGTCATTCAATTGATTTATACCATTCTATCTTGTTCCTGTTATATTATGTAACTGTTGGCAAAATGCTTATCAATTTACTTTGAGTAATACAAGCATTAGACTTACACAGCAATATGCTTTATGGCATCATTTAAGTACATCGGCCCTGTATATAGTACATTGTCCTGAACATCATACAACCTGAAATCAGGATTACCAGACTAAGGTAATTCAATATGGCAGAATAATACGATCAGGTAAAAGCAAATAGTATAGGGCTTAGGGTTGCCAATGAAAGGGAAACTTTGCAGACTTGACTCTGGGTATTTCAGCACCCTGGGCAAGCTGTCCTTTGGGCTTTTCTTGGTACTTGCTGTCATTTGAGCTGCCTGGCAACAGTCCACCTGCACCTATCGACTTCAGCCTCCCCCTTATGCTTGAGTGGACCTTTCCAGATTGGTTTGATGCTCCACTGGTCTTGGGGGGGGGCAGAGGAGCCACTGATTACTGTCCCACTGAATAAGGCTGCAAATGCGCACAAGACTGGCAGTTACAGTAGCCCAGCTGCAGAGGGAGCACAAGTGGCACAAGGCTTGAGCTCCCTGGGTGTGTGGGGGTGGGCAGGGTAGAAGTAGCCATTGATGATTCTGCTCAATTCATAAACCCACCATTGGTGCAAGAGAAGCAGCTGGAGAAGAGAACAGAGCCACTGGAAACTGGTTGCATCTTAACTAAAATACCACACCAGAGGGTCTCATGTGGGCATACTCATCTGCTGGCCACCAGCAGAAGGAAGACTTTCTTGCTGCAGTGGAGAGTATGGTTATCATAAAATGTGATAGTATTCTTTATTTGGCTTCTCCATTCCCAGAGATCATTTGGAGATTTACACATACAATATTAAGACTGAACTAGTTCCTCTAACCCCATTACTGCTATCTATTTGCTCCCGTACCATTTGGATTCTTTCAAAGCTAAATATTCATTAAATTGAGCGATTTCAATTTAGGAAGAAACATTATAGCATGTATGCTTCATAGAGTCCATTCAGGCAATAGTATTGTGTTCTCATGACATCAATGCAGAGTAGGAATGGGTCTTGGAGTGGGAATGGATCTTGGACTTTTGTATGGTTTTTCCTGCTTCTTAAGATTGAAGAAACAATCTAAATGATAGCTCATCTTGACAGTGTTCAAACTCTGGGGCGTTTGGATTGTAAAATAAGCACATCCTGGGTTCTTTTAAAAATCCACAGACTACTAGAGGACCATTGAAGCGTTGGAGCTGTGTTTTGGGTGGGGTATTGTATGAAGACGAGGGATGGTGATCATGCCACCCTGTCCAACTTTAGTAGTTCAAGAATACAGCCTGACATTGCTCCACATCCTTCCTGTTTTGTTTGCTCCCACCATGAAAGGAAGCATGAAGGGGCTGCGTACCAGGCAAAAGACTCATTAAAGTACAATATTGGCTATTTAAGTTGAGGTATGATTGACAAATCTCTCTCATGCTCTCTGTTACACTGCAAATTTGGCTTTAGGCTGCAATCACTGAGCACAATTACCTGCCAATAAGTCAGTCAGATTTATTTCTGAGAGACATGCCTGGGGTAGTACGATTCCTGAGAAGTTTGCAACAGCCAGTGCAGCTTTGGAACAGGCTGAAAATAATATTGTTGAATAGTAAAATATTGGCTTTACACTATCAAGTTAAATCCATCCATCATGGAAGGACAGGAAATTTAAATTAAAGATGGTAAGAAGATAACTGAAGAGCGATCAACTGTTTCCTTAATCTGACCGATAAGAGGAACAAGGACATGCTATCTGATGCAGGCATTGTTCCTTTTCACCCTGAGTGACTGTGGAGTTGCTGAGGGAAAAGCAGTGCTGAAATAAATTAATGATATTGAAAACACAAGACATTTATCAAACATTTAAAGAGGCTGATGGTCTGGAATTTAGTTTTTTAGTACTATATCCTTTAATGCCTCTGACAGAATCTTAAAAGTGATGTCTGTTTATAAAATAAAGCTTAATGTTCTTTAAAAATAAAAAAAAATGATAATGTTTCAGCTCAGCTTGAAATACTATGTATCGTCAGCTTACTTCAGGTAAATATATGTATTTGGGGGGAATTGCATAAATCAGCCAGGATACAAAGAGGGCTTCTGAACTATCCATGTGGTACATTTAGGAAAACTTTGAGAGTGGCTTATGATTTGCCGTATGGAATTGCGATACTAAGCAGAAGTGATTGTGTGCATATGCAGGACTTGTTTAGGATCATGGCTATTTAGAATCTGTGGGTTCGATGTGGAAGATATCTCGGAGATATCCAGCCCTAGTACTTAATTGTGGGTAACATTTTGTAATATTTTTGAATGGCTCTCCTGTGGACAAGATTATTGTCTGAGTATTCGTTCTTATAAGTATTTCTAAGAGAGGGATACTCAAAATCATGAGTATAAAATGATGTTTGTAGAAATGGGTGCTGGGAATACATTCATTTTTTTAGCGGTTTCATTGGAAAGACTATGCATAGTTAAATGGTAAATCTAACAATTATGTTTTTTCCTAAAACACAGGGTGTTTGTGTGAACAGTGTCAAGTTTAGCTTAACATTTTTTTTTTGCAGACAAAAATATGGTAGTCAAAATGACAAGATAATATCAAATATCTTTATAGGAAGACAAGGCCAGATGGTTCTGACCAGCTTGCTAATTGTAATGCACAGAAACTTAATTAAAACCATTATCTCAATTTTCTGTGTGAGCGTGCATGTGTGTGTGTGTTTTGTATGTACATTTGCCCCCTGTTTACTTGGATTTGGTACCTGCAGCTTCACTTACCCATGGTTGGTGGGGGAGATCTCTCTAGGCAACTGGATGACTATAGAGCCATGCTGGAGGTGGTCTCTCTATGCATCAGGAGGTCCTCCAATACGATTCTATGGTCACCTTCTGCCAGAAATAGAGTTGTGTCAGATGCCTAGAGAGGCTTCCTCTCTAGGCATTTTTAGGTCCTCCAGTGCGATTCTGTGGTACTCTATAGTGGTTCGCTATTATATGCAGTTTCACATATCTGTGGTAAGTCTGGGAATGTATCCCCCAGGGGTGGGGAGGGAACCTGTATATTGTGTTTGGAATAAATTGTATATGTAGGTAAATATTAAATTGCTGCTAGCCATTCTGAGCCTATAGGACAAATAAGCTAGAAACCTTACTGCTGTTTTGTCACCAGTATACACTACTTTTCTCTGTATACTGCAGACTAATATTTTCATTGGCAAGATGTGAATAGAGTTGGACAGTTCCTGCTGTATGTGAACAAGATTGCATTAATGATTATTTAAGGACTGCCAATAGTTATGGACCCTTTTTAGGTGTGCATTTGAGAGATGGTAGCTCTCTTACACCATAACATTTAATTTTACTACCCTTGTAGGCATGTTAAGAGCTACTTCAGAAAATTGTCATTGCTCATCATGTCTGTGATCACAGCATGAAGAATTCACACAGTTTCCTGTGCTGATATTCCTTCAGTGTAGGGGAAGTAGCCTTGTGTGAAGTATGGATTCAATTTATACTGTAGGCTTGGATAGTAAGGTAAGGTAAGGACCATAATGGAAGAAGAATTTATTTTCCATCTCTTTTTGCTTTCTGAAAAGCTTCTTTGAAGGATTGGTGTCCCTTGTGAACATTGTGGGCAGAGGGGCAGGGGAGACATGGGATGAACTGCTGGCTAAGAACATGATTGGCTGGGGCGGGGTGGGGAGGAGAGAGAAAGGGACAGGAAGCTCTCCTTCCATAAAGTTCCTCAACTGATCTTAGAATTCGCGGCATAAAGTCTTAGGCTATGTTGTTTCTATATAGCTTTTTAAAAATTAATACTACCTCTTTCTAAGACAGTACACATTGGGAGTTAACAATACTATCACAGGAAAGAACTACCTACTAGAAATACATTACCCATTAAACTATGGTGTTGAATAATGTACTCGGTTGACTGATTGTAATGCATTCCTTATCTAAACTTGTTCCAGTACCCTGTTAAACATATATATTTGATTACATATATTGCATTTTGAACAGATTAAAGAAATGCCATGTGTGCAGCCTTTATGGATCAGTGCTGTGAATCCCAGCCAGTGCTTTTAAAGTCAAGCACATACATTTGTAATATATGCAGACGTGCCTGCTGCTCTAAGACAGGACTTGTATCTCATGCAAGCCCACATGAATGTAAGTATTCAAACTGACAATGAGGAGATTTAGAGTGATAAAAATGAGGAGATTTAAAATGATGAAAATTACCCTGATATCTCACCTTGCTTTCTAGCCATGTGATAACTGGCATTATCTTATTAACCCAGTGGAAACTGAACTGTCATTATTTTAACTGTTTTATGTGCCATGTAAAATCATTCTTCTAAACAATCCCCCTGGGCTCTACTAGCCCACATCACGGCTAGACATTTTAATTGTGCAAATGTAGCATGTAGATGCATTGCCTCCTCCAATTTCCTACCTCATACTAGCAGCAGAGCTTAACTGCCAAATATCCTTAATAATATTTTTGTGGCATTGCTCAGTAATGAAGCCAAACAGCCCACCAACCAAGCGTGAGGTCTATCAGATGTTGATGAGAAATTCCCCAAATGCTGAACAGTCTGAGACCACACCATTTCATTGTGAGATTCAAATTGTGTTCATGATACTCTAGCACTTGAATTTTGTTGAGGAGGACATGCTGAAACACGGGATGGATTCAAATGGCTGCTTAAAAACTTACATTGTGATATCTCTACTTGCATGGAAAAGTGATTGTTTGCAACTGACTGCTTTGTTACTGCCCTTCAGCAGCTACTCGAAAACCTAGAGAAGTAGAGCAGACGTAAAGATGGACCTAACCAAATGACCAGAGGCTACTATGTAATCAAAGAACACTCTGTCCCTTTGATTTTATGGAGTATAAGCAAGGAAGCTTTTAAGCAGATACTGCATGATTCCTGGCAACTGAATTCAGCCATACTGTGCTGTAAACCATTGCATAGCATCTTTCTTAAAATAAAAGTGACTGTGTAGGTGTTTGCAATGTGCATCTGAGTAATCACAGTACTGTTGCATCTCCCTTTCTGTGATCTTTACCATGACATCAGTATGATAGTTTAACTGAAGGGGAATCCTTCTTCTAAGGAACAAAGGTCTGGGTTTTTAAAAATCTCTTTACTAAGAGACCCTTTGAAACCTCTTGACAGATCTGTAGAGTCTCACTTGAAAATACATGGCATAGAGCATGTGGCTTAATTTAAGGTATTCATTTGAATTAATTTTTTTTTCAGGCTCTCATAGTGGTCATCATCTGTCAAGCTCAAGTCCTAGGTGTAGTGTCACTTTGGACATATCAAGGCATTTGATGTCAGAGAAGGTCCTATAACTAGTACTGTTGTTTTAACTGTTTCAAAACTGGGTTCTAGGATTGTTTTTAGAATAGTATTTCAATGTGTTTTAAAAATGTTTTTATTTTTGCATTGTCTTAATTGGTTCTTATTTGTTCATTGCCTCAGGAGCTCTGTAGGCAGAGAGGCGATACAGAAATAAAATCAATCAATCAATGACTTCCAAGCTCACTAGGAAGATGAACAAAAGGCCACACCACTATAACATTGCATCAGGCAAAGATACCAAAAAAAAAAAAATCTTATCATTCTCCAGGTGGACGGCCCATGAGGGCTCTCAATGCCATTTCAGACCTAGGCATGTGTATGTGCCTTCAAGCTGCCTGTTGACTTATGGTGACCCCATGAATTTCATAGGGTTTTCTCTACTCAACTTAAAACTCAAATGTAAATGAGTGAAGCATAGAATTATATCTCATCCAGGAATGTGTTAACTTGTTCCTCTAGTGTATGTGAAAAGGTTGAGACTATCTTAGCTTGGCCTCCTATGCACAGTGACCCCTTGAAGAGAAAACCTGATAAAACTGTCCTTAAGAATATAAGGTATCCTCCTCTTTTGATGTTTCTGAAAGGCATTGGTGATCTAGATCAGACATTCCCCTTTATGAATTTGGATGAACCTAAACTCTCATGGTAATATTGATAGCCCCAAGTATCTTTTTTGGATCTGCAAGCTGTAGGTGATCTAAGGTGACATGACAGAGTAGCACATTTTCAGTCAATGTGAGTCAAGTATTGATATTGATATCATTGCAACAGTCTGCTTGAACTGAATGAAAGTGGTTTATCATAGAAGTAACTAGCAAAAGCGTAACCATTCTGCCATTTGTTTAAAAGATTTCAGAATTTATGTAACAGATTTCCATTTCTGAAATCCATTCTGTGTGCTATTTTAGTGCAGGAATTAGATGCTATGAACAGAATGCTGAAGATAAATGTGGTTTTGTTCAATTTTTTTCCTCTCAATGTTGAGTGAAGGTGTTTGGTAATATTATAAAGGAGAATTGTATTGTTCATTTTTGCTCCAATGTCTGCAAATAACTCTGTTCCAAACAGTATTCCAAATTGTAATTACTATGTTAGATATTGGGTATATTATCTTGCTAGTGTGAGAATACTAGTAAGTATTCTTTGTTGCTTTGGGGAAGATACTAGAAGTCAAATAAGGAATACATGGTTTGGATAGGTTCTTAATCATACATGTGGTACTGCCCAGTGATGCATTTGTGGAAAGAAATTTTTAGCGATCTGATAGCTTGACCCCACACTACAATTAACAACAAAGGCGAGAAGGAATAAAAGGTTATTACAAAATTAGAATAATAAAATTCAGGGCTTATCTGATTAGTTACCTAAGATGAAAACTGCTTAATTCAGTTCAGATGCTGACTATATTTCATGATGAGTTCTTGAGCCATTTTAATTTCATCCTACAAAAAAGTGATGATGAACAGTACTGTGCTTTTCAGAAATTTATGGAGTAAAAAATTTATCCTTCTGTACTTTTTAGCTATGTTCTTTTTAACTGTTATAAACCTCATTGAATCCCAGACTGGGGGGTAGGCAGGATACTGATGTTGTTGTTGTTGTTATTCAGAATTATAAGAGTGACTTTGAAAAGGTCTGAGATTATAACCATGGGAGTATAGCTGAACAATTTTGAAATTCTAACCCTAGGTAGATGTGAATATGGGAACATGAACTTTAGCAGTGCATGAGAACAGTTAGTGGTTCCAGCCTGTAACATTGGTGACTATGTGCTTGAGGAATGCCTTAAAACATGCAGACATGAGTATATCCAGAGTGAGCTTAAACAGAGTTTTAAAGAAATTTAGACTTGATAAAAAGCTCTTAAATTTTTTTTTTTGATATACAGTGATATTTTACTGTTTTTACTTCATGCTTCCTTCATAACCTCCTGTGACACTTTTCAAATGAAAAAAACTATTTGCAGGGGCACTTATTGCCTTGGCTTTAAAACGTGTGTGTATTTCCTTGTTAAAGGTAAACATCCCTGTTATGCATTGAACACGTAATTATAATATCAGGCTTCTGATTCTGGTTGAAAGGTTGGAATTCATTGACAGAAAGTTGTATATTATGTCAGAACAGAGCCAGTAAGAGTTTAAAACCAACGTCATGCAGCTTCCCATCAACTATTTCTGTGGCAGAAAGCTTAAAAACAAAACTTGATATATTTACAGCAACTCAGATTTTTTTTTAAAAGTGTACACTGCTTTAAGGCTATTTTTTAAGAAAATATTTACTTAGATGTATATTAGAGGACAGAATATTGACAAAATATACCCATGGTATTACTCTAACAAACTGCCATGCAACACACATCTTGACTAATGGAGAAATAGAATATACAGGCCTAATCTATTCAACACATGTCAAACATTTATAATCTAGCCAATTCTTTCTTTCTTTTTTCATATCTTCATTTGGCAATTTACTTCATTTTTTTTCATACAGTTATTCTTAAATGATAATGAATACTGAAATCTAGTCTGTGACGACCTGAGGTACTAGACACTTCTGTCTTACTTCATTGCCTTCAAAAGTAATTGTCTTGCTCCTCTTAGGCTCTATCCATGAGTTGTGTATTACAGCATTGTTTGGGATAGGGTCAGCTTCTACTATTGAAACAACACGTTTTTTCATTTTACTTTTCAGAACTTTTTGAAATTTTTGTCTAGTGAATGCATATAGTAGAGGGTGGAAGATGGTGGTTCCATATGCCATGACTAGAAAACATAATCTCAGCTTTACCAAAAGGTCACTTGGGCCCAAACATAAAATTGTAGTATTTAAAACTGTAATTGGTGTCCAGCAGAGAAGAAAAGTTGAAATGATCAACAATGACATTCTGAAGACTCTCTTCTGTCTTTCTCTTCGCTCACGGTGTCTCTTTACAGCCCGTCGTAGAGCAATTATAACAGAAACTGAAGTCCTTACCCCAAAGACAACATTTCTCCCTCCACTGCTTTGTGATACATCAGTGGTTTCATGCTGTGTAGACAAAGAAATTGTCTTTTTCTTCCTTGCTTTTTTCTTCTGTCCTGTAGAAAATCTTGTGCCTATTCGGATATTGAGTGCCTGGAGTATTTTGCTATATGTAATTAGCATTACTACAACTGTGAAGAAAAAGATTGGAATTTGTACTAAAAGGTGGTAGTACATTCCTAGTTCTGTGTGATATTCATTTGCGCTGACACACAAGAGTGTCTTATTTTCCCAAGTATTCGCACTGTGAAGACTGAAGAAGTTTACTTCAATGAATGGAATCAAAAAGGAGAAAAATGAGACAATCCATATTGATGTCATGAGTATCACAGCCCTTCCCATTGTCAAAATACGATTTGCAGGTTTCACAGAGATATCATATCTATCCAAAGTAATAGCAAAGACATTGATTGCAGTGGAAACGCTTGCGAAGGATACACAGGCTTCATGGAAGCAGCAGATAAGTGCAGAGTTATTCTCCAATGAAAGCAAAAGAATAACTATAGTTAGAGGAATACATCCCACACAAATTATTACATCAAGAACATGAAGGTTCATTGTAATAATGTTGCTAACAGAATTGATTAAGTTGGATTTCATGCAGTAAAGTACCAATACAGTGAGGTTGCTGCCAAGTCCCAGTACTATTTCTAACATCAGAAATCCAGTGAGAGACACTTGAAAGCTTAATGGATAAGACAGTGGCTGGTACATATTGGTGTTGATGTCATCAATGGCATCTCGAACTGTAATGTTAGATTCAGACTGCATGTTGACTTCTGGAATGGAAGAGAAACACATTCTTTTGTGGGAAGTTTGTTTTGCCCTGAAAGATGAGAGAGAAGAGATGAAGCTGCTTGATTCTGGGTTAGTTTAATAATTTGCAAATCTACAGAAAAATAGGTTTGGATTTACATTGTACTTTGATTAACATGCAGGGAATGTGTTGTGCTTAGCGTGCAGAAGTTTCAGATGGTTAAGAAAATCCTGCTTTTTATTTTAAAAAATGTAAGAGACAAGTTTTGTTACAAATGGAATGCATTCATAGCTTTAGCTTCCATGCTTCGTGAAAAACCAAATTTTATATAATGTGTATGGCGGCAGGGAGTTACTGTGTTTGAAAGAGGTAGAAATTTACCTCTTACAGTATTCCTCTAACAGGTTCAGGATAATAACCTTATCCTGAAAGGTTTATTCGCATTAAAACGATGTGACTTGAGTTTCACTGATGTAACTTTATTGAAAGTTCCTTGCATTTACTGTGTGTTTCAGAGTATCAACATGTGTGAAGAGTCTTTTTGCATGAGTATGTAATAGTGCAGTCAAGTATTAGAGTACCAGTATACTGTATATACTAAAAGAGTATAAGTTATAAATTGTAAAGCTTTTTCTGCATATAATTTTTCTTAGCATTTTCCATTCCAGGAGACTTTAGCAAAGAATGGTGTTTGGTTTTTTTTGTTTTTGTTTTTTTGAGCTACTGATCTGCCTGTAGCAAGAAGACTGGATCCTAATTTTTTTGTTCTTACCTAATTAAATGATCTCAGTGGCTTTGTGTAGACTGACCTAAGTGGATGTGGATGCTGATGATGTGTGGGGTAGAGTGGTCCATTAAATACTGTTAAAGAGTGTTATTTCTCTAGTTAGAAAGAAACACAATTCAGTGGAATAGCAGTAATTGCAGCACTATGACTTATGCTGTGACCACACCCTCACCATCATATGATTACAGAGTGAAATATTTGTGGGAGATGAGATGCTTCTGAAAACTGAACCCTCTGTGCTGTAGATATCCTGACAGTTTCATTCTGTGCATTTACTGTAAAGTTCCACTGTGTTCAGTAGGGATTACTCCTAGGTAAGTGTACAGAATTGCAACCTGAAAGAGATTATGACATTTAAAAAATACTTGTCTTGTTTAATACCATCCTTTTTCAGTCCTTCATAAAACGAACTTTTAAAAAAGTTAAAAATGAACTCAAATAAATTGCAAAAAAATAGGTCCTTTTCAACTGGAAGCTTCAAATAATAGGCTTTTTAAAAAAGTTCTTCAGTTATTAGCAGACATATTTATTTAAAGAAAATAAGTTACTTTTAAAATTGTAGCATAAAAACACAACCAATAATCACATGAAAGTGTGGAATAGCTTATATGACAATTTGTTCTGTAGATATACGAGTCTTAAATCACAAGCTTATGTTAAGAGTCATTTAGAATGGGTTATGAATTGTATTCCTTTGAACTGGTTAGCAAGGAACTCAGATTCATGGTTGGTAAACTGAAACAAACCATATCCAAGCTTATTCTTCTAGAGTAATGCAAACTGAAATCTTGCAAAAATGGGGGAAAAAAAATAATGTGCCAACTTTTTCAGATAGACAGATTAACTATCAGATCTTAATCTCATTAGAATGGGAAGGCAATTAAAACAAAATACATCTCCAGAGCTGTGCTCCTTTTGTAAATGATAAACAGAGGTTGGGTGCATGCAGCCTCTGACCTACCTGTTTTCTGTTGCCTCAGAGGCCCTTCAGCTCGCTGTAGCAGCTTGTCATAAATTCATACATGGTGTCACTGACAGATTTTGACATGCGTTTTCACCTGGCAACAGAGAGATGGCTGGGATCTATTTCCTGCCTGACAGAATATTTTAGTTTTCTTTTTGTTCCAGCACCTCAGCAGCAGAGTAAACAAAAATACTTAATTTTCTAATATGTTTCCTCAGACCAGAACCTGATGAATAAGAATTATCTTTTAATCCATCAGTGGATAGTAGCACTTTCGTAAGTGGTTCCTTATTTCTTTCCTCTTCTGTGTTGCTTGACACCATTTTTATCCCCCCTACCCTGTTATAATAGCAAAATAAAAATTGAAACCAGTTTAATGGACTTTGGAAATCTGTTTAGATATTCTCTTGTTACAGGTGTACAGTGATTTTATTCATCTGGAGTCATTAGTCTGGAGTTATAGGTTGCTCATTACTCTGGAGTTGCAGGTTTGTCACAGACATTACTGTTTGTTGTAATAATCCAGTTCCTGTATTTTCCTTTGGAGCCATGATCTACATCGGCTGGTTTATGATAAGTTTCCTTAAACTTTAGTCATTTTAACAAATAACCCAAATAACATTTTACAGAGTTATTAAAATTTGCTTCAAACCCAATTTTAGCTTGCTGGTGTTATCCAGACATTCCTTCAGGGAGTTCTTGTCTTACTGTTCCTTCGTTCATCAGCCATATCCACAATTCTAGTTTTGCATTATAAATCCATTTGTAGGAGATGCTCGCCATTTTTACTTTAGCAATAAGCCACTGAATAAATCTTCTTTCATTTGAGCAGGTATCTTTTTAGTCTTCTGTGTACACAAGTGCATTACAAACCATTTGAGGGGTAATAGAGAACTTCATAATTTCTCCCCTTAATCCTCTGTTTAAAAACATGTATTATAAACACATCCTGAAGCTTGTAGGACAAACTGCAAAGAATATCCCCAGGCAATTGTGTTCTTCATGTCATCAGTAACAAAACTGAATTAGATGCTGTGTACCCATGGAAAGGAAAAAGAAACATGTTAAAAACAGAGATCCAAATATAATAAAAATAGAACATTTTCATCTGGTATGGTCTGATTCCACATTGTGTAATATGGCAATGTAAAAACATTATTTGCAGGAACTATGTAACATTAATTATATCTCAGTATGGTAGATCTCCCCTCCCCCCCCCACCATTTAGCTCTATTTAGATTGGATGTTTTTTTAAAATGATACTAAAAAGAGATGGCAGCAGTAGCGGAGTAAATTCTGTGCTGCAATATTTTCTTAAATACATTCATATATCCTATGAAATATAGCTCTACTGAGAAACTAGTTACACACTACTGCCTTGATTTCATGTGACCATGGAAGAGCCTCAGCTGCTTTATGGGACTGATACCTAGCCTAATTTGCACATGCTGTTTGAATTCTGTACTTTGTGCTTATTTACATTATGCTATTCAAACATACCTTCACTAGGAAAGCATTTAACAGAGTAGCATAAAAAGGAGCCTTATTCCCCCCCCCCCCGCTAATCGGGGATTAGTCATTTAACCCATCCTCTAGAAAGAAACCTATGATCTTTTATGGAGTATTCAAAGGTATTTGAGGCATATATGGCTCTCTGATATTGGTTAAATGGCCTTGACAAAATCCATTTTAACTGCGTTGAAAATTTTTTAGCTGTTGGAACTTTAAGCTGTACCATCTCTTAAGAGCTCTTTGGCACCAGCCTGATAATCTTCTACATCTTATGCATTTACAGATAGAGCAGCTGTAAAGGATTTCATCCTTTTCAATGGAATAAAACATATATGACTGCTAACACTGTGTGCATCATCAAACAAAACAACAGAAAATTGAATCAGAATTTTAAGTTGAACCAGTAATCTCCTCCACCCCTCCACACTTAACAAACATATTTTCTTAGAGGCTCTGTACAGTAATAAGGAATGTGCCTTACCTCTACTGAGGATTGAATAAATTCCCGAAGCTGGTGGAGCAGTTCCAGTTTGGAGGGATTCATTGTTTTTTGTTTTTTGGTTTTTCACTTGTTAGCCGAGTAGAGGGGAAAGAGGGTAAAAAGCATCTCTCCAAAACAGGACCTTAATGAAAATTTGTATTTGTTCTGTGCCATTGTTTCAGCGTTTTGTTCATGCACACAGCATGTACTGCTGCTCTCAGAGCCTGCTGCAGTCTCCCACTTCCTACTGTAGAATCAGTAAGCATCTGCAAATGCATAATGAAAGTAATTGAACATACTGAAGGCTTCTTGTCTCCAGAGACAGCATAGCGGTTCAGAAGAGGAGCAGCTTTGCTGCTTAGGAAAGCTTGTCCTGGGCAGCTTGTGCAGACTGACAGCCTACCTTGTCGCTTCCCTTCACTGCAGAGAGATGCAGTGCATTCACTAATTTTGATTGGTCAGTGATGTTGGCTTAAACTGTGCTTCATGCATACGGGAGTGAATTTTATTTTTCTCTTTTTAAGAGGAGGGTTCTTTTTTAAAGGGCTAGTTTTAAAAAATCATTTGTATATAATGCCTTCAATATATTAAGAATATTGGCATTACTTTCCATTTTATGCAGTATTTTTTTCCAGGGTTGTACAATACTGCGTGTGCTACATGAGATCACACTAGAAGGGGAAAACAGGTGAAAGGTGTACCTCGATTATCTTTAAACAACTGTGTTGTATATACATACTGTCTGTTTTAGGATCTTTGTTCTGTGTCTGTTCCAGTCTCTGCAACTGATGACACTCAGTCTTAGCCATTATCATTTATCTGCAGGGCAGCTTTTGATACCTACTTTGAATAAACTATCTTCATGATAGAAAAAACTGGAAAATTCAGTTTTAGAATGCATGGTATTTATGATAATAATAAGGGAAACCATTTAGACTCATATTAGTTGTAATTAGCAATTCATTTTAATTTTTAATCTTTGTATGTAATAATTCAGTTTTCATAACTTCTCACTTACAATTTCCACAAATTCTATTTTAATGAAGTTTGATCATTAGCATTGAGAAATGCAACAAATGATATAATTGTATGAAGATTATCTATTTCTCTTTTGGCATGGGGACATTGTGAATGTCCTATTATTCTGGTCTTAAACTCTTTTTCTTTTTGTCCACCTTGTGTTTTTATGTTCATTTAAATAGTATTTAATATTTGTTCATCTATCAATAAAAATGTTATAGATGGTTGCTGAGTAATAAAGTCAAGGAGTCATGATGCTGTTTTTGATCTTGATTGAGTTAAGAGTGTTCACTTAGACCAAGATTGTGAATAACAGACATCTAACAATGTATTTTATTAGGTTTAAAAATCCACTAGTCTAAAATTATATTATAACTGTAGGTTGCAATCAAATGGGGGCACTAGCAAAGTGAGAATGCACTCTGTTTTTAACAAGTGGTTTGATTCCTTAGATGTGGGAATTGTAGCAATAAAAACTGCAGAGATGGTCCTGGCAATGGGCATGGCACCCTTATAATGCACATGTAAATGCCCTCTTTGGATCACAGCGGTAAGTACTAGAAAAACATAGAAATGATATATAAATGTGAGTGTGTGTATAAGCTGGCCAATTCTAAAGTAAAAAAATAAAGTTGCTCCAGGGACATTTTGTTTATACAATTGTAAATGAGTAGTTGTTGAAAGCAGTTTTTAGTGCTTAGAGTAATTTTATTCCTTTTGACGATCAGATCAGTAGTGCCAGATTTTTATAGAACTGAAAAAGTGGCTGAAGAATAGCCACTCAGAATCCATGATTGCCACCAGTCCTCTGTCTCCTCCATTTGTGGAAATGTCAACTCTTATATCAGACTTGTTTTTATGTGGTGAAACCTTTGAAACTGTTGTAGCTTCTGAAAACCTATACTGGTTGGCCTGAATGTAAAGATGAGCTCCCTCCATTTCTGGCATCTCTCATTTTAAGTAAATGTGCTTGCTAGGTTAAAAAGATATGCATATTGTTGGCCTATATATTTGTAGGCTTCTCAAAACTGGTACTCATGCTTTGAAGGCAATACTTCTAACCCAATATTGGGTGAGGGAACAAGTGTTTTGCTAATCTCCACTTTTACTTTGCTTCCCTAGCTAAACATATGATTCAATGGTTTACATGAGCAATTGGAGCCATACAGAATAAGTCACTAACTGCCTTGTCTCTATTTTGTGGTGTAAGAACATGTGTAGAATCTTGTGGCGACATAGAACAAAGTGTTCTTGTGAATTCATTCATTCTACACTCCATGCCTATCATGATTCATGTAAGTAACTTGATCTATGTTGCCTCCAAGTAAACCTTATTCCTACCCTACTTCAACTTAACAATTACTTTTTTCACCAAAAGTCTAACAGGATAATACATTTTTGGAAGAGCTTCTTGTTTTATTATATCATTCCACTTGTTTCTGTGCACAGTAACAAAAGGAGACTTAAATGACTGGCATAGAGATGATGGTTGGGGAAACTAGTACTTGTAAAGGGCCATTGTGAGATGGCTGTTGAGGTCATTGTGAAGAAAGGAGGCACTGGAAACATTGGCATTTGTGAGCCCAGGGTGGGTCTCCAGAACATAAGTAGAGAAGATAGCATCAGGAAGGCAGAGTGCCGGAGGATCACTAATCTAGGGAAAAGGCTGAAGCAGAGAAAGAGACATGCTCACTGGAACAGCTAAAAGCAGAGCATGGAAGCATACAGTTAAGCTCAAGCCAAGAGCTTGGAGGATAGAAAACTAGCAGGAACTGTGTGTGGAATGGGACATCACAAGATGTAGGCATATTTTGTCCAGGGACTAAGGAGCCATACTATTCTGGATGTTATGGAAACACTGGGACTCCCATGGGTTTTAAGGGAACCTTTGGGCCACAGGTTGCATGAGCTAAAATAAGTGTTTACTGGAACTACTTCTTTCCCTGGTCTATTTGATGGCAAGGGAGTCAGGATGGAATCCTCCAATACAATACAAAACTAGCTCTACCTAAGCTTGATGACCCATTTCTCTAGCCCATTTACTAGCCAACAAATATCAAATTCTGTGCTGTTGTTGTTGCTGCTGCTGTTGTCATAGTCATCATCTTTAGAATTACTCCAGATCAAAAACCATTTCACTATATAATGAAATTAAAGAGAATTGGTTTTGTGTCTTTTTTCATTTCTGCCTGGTGAGCTTCACAACTGTGACCTTTTTTCTTCATGTTGGTTTTGCCTCAACATTTTCTCTGAAGGTGTTCTGATTATATTTCACATTTATTATCAGCAAGCAGAAAACCTGAGATATCATCTTCTGTTGTGATAATGATGAAACAAATAATTGCATTCTTCCTCGAACTAGTCTTCATTTGCTCTCTGTGATTACCTCCTGGAGGTTCAAGATGTGACTTTGACTGGCCATCAGCAGCATGCAGTTTTCATTTTGCCAGAAGATATGCCTTTTTGCTAGAAATACTTAAAACAATATTTCTACATTTTACACATAGTGTTATGGCTTAAGCTCTTTTCTGCTCTTCATCTTCATAGTTCAGGTGTCCCAATCCCAACAGTTCGAACTAGGTTCAAATTAGGTTACAGGCTTGCTTTGTGAAAAACAGTCTTTCTCTAATATGGATGGAACTGTAAACCGGAGGTGGGAAAAGTGGCCCCTGGGTGCCTGAGAGTCTTAACTTTTTTTTTTTTTTTTGCCCCCAAACACCCACACCTAAAGAAGAAACACAGTTTTTATTATACCTGCATTGTGGGCTGTTCTGCTGAAATAGTAGCCACCATCTGGTTCCACATTTGGGAAATTTCACATGCTTGCTGTTGAATCAGTTCAGTTGAAGAACAAGGCTCATCATCAGAACTTGTGTACTGATATAACACTTTCTACTTGAGGGCTTCACATCAGTTTTTTGGACTTCTTGCTCTGTGGGGACTGAAGAGGTGGTTGGCAACTCCATGTTGTCTCCTCTGAACATGTCCAGGCAAGCAAAATGTCTGCGTGTACAAGGAGGGGCGCCCAGCTCAAAATCAAAACTCTAAACCCACTTCCTATTGGCCTTTTATGCAGGAAGGGTCTGCTGAGGGGATGGGACCAACTGGGGAAGGGGTGTGGGAAAGGCCCCTACGGGGCCATTCCCACCCCTGACACCCACAGCCAATCAGGAGAGGCCTTTCAAACCACCCCAATGAATATTTCCCAGAAAACCCCTTCCTGTTGGTCCACATGACCTCGCAAGGCCAACCCAGCGGAGTGGGAACAGTTTGGGAAGGGGCGGAGGAATGGCCCCTGCGGGGCATTCCATTTGCTGCCATGTGGATGCCACACCTACAGGTGGGGACTTCTGGCAAGGCGGCAGCACATCCAGTCAGGGGGCGGGACTTCCAGGGGAAGGACCGGATATCCGGCAAGGGCAGGACTTCTGGGGGAGGAATTTCTGGAAAAGGCGGGACTTCCGGGGTGGGGTACCTGCCAAGGGGCGGGGCTTATGGGTTGACGAGAGGTGCCACCTATAACTATATGGGGGCAACTTTACCATGTTTGGGGGCAATTTTAGATCCAGGGGAGACCTTTTTTCAAACAGAAGGTGACCAGAGGTTGACTTGTAGGTCACTTCCTGTTGTAAAAAAAGACCTCTTCTAAAACAGCCAGGGAGCTAAGAACACGGTAAATGCCCCCCCACACCCACTAGAGGAGACCTGAGACAATTAGGGCCATTTTTTTTTGCAGGGTGTGCAGTCCTACAAGGACTCCTGGGGGGTATTGTGGCCCCCTAACCCCCAATGTGTTCCCACACCTGCTGTAAACTATGGTTTGGATTAAACCAGAAGTTACAGGAGAGATACTTATGTTCATAGTTCACCAAATAAATAAATAAATAAATAAATATTCAGTGGCTTCCGCACTCTTATGTTACAGTTTCAGACATGAGCAGCTACTGAACACAAATAAAAATTATTAGAGGCACAATGTTGAGATTCATTCGTTAGAGTTGAGAACCAATATGGTGTAGTGGAGACCAGGGTTCAAATCCTCACTCGGTCATGGATACTCAGTCGGTGACCTTGGGTAAGTCACACTCTCTCAGCCTCAGAGGAATGCAAAGGGAAACCCCCCCCACTGAAAAATCCTGCCAAGAAAACCCCATGATAGGTTCTCTGTAGGGGCGTTATAAGTAAAAAAATGACTTGAAGGCACACAACAGCAACAACATTCATTAAATTTACTGTACTCAAGACCCTTTCTAGCCACACACAACACTTTAGCTGCTGGTACATGTGGGTCAGAGAATATGTAGATCAGAGACACGATAGTTCTCAATATTCCTTGCATAATATCTAAGTAAACTAAGGACGCTTATATGCTTTAATACCATTTCACCCTCAAGCATCAGATGGGAGATAAGAAAATTATGTTTTAGCCAGAGCTAGGGGGGAAATCCAGCCAGAGCCATCACAGCTAGTCATCATTCAGATGCAATTGAATAAGCTCTTGTACTTGATTAATGCAGGTGTTATATTGAACCAAGGTTCAGGGAACAGAAGTGGAATGCAAGAATATGTACAGTATGTTCTTGTCTTCCCTATCTTGTGCAATTTTCCCCACCTTCCTCAAAGTTGGGAAAGTCATTGGTAAGATTCTCTGAAAACCAAATTTGGAATATTCCTACTGTCTTTTTCCTAATTCCTTGATAAGGTTCATCTGTATATTTGCATTTTCCTCTGGCTTTTCTTTGCAAACAAAGATTCAGGAAGGACTCATCCCGCACTTTCTGCAAGCGCGCCTATGACTAAAAAGGCCAATCCGAGATAAACAAGTCCGGTTGCAGAAAGCACAGCAGAAGGCCTCCTTGGGTGATGTTTTTGGGTTGTGATTCTTTCTGTGTTGTCGTTTATCTTCAAGACTTGCTCGGCGTGAGTTCTCAAATAAGGCTGCAGCATTGTGGATTGTGCGTCTCCATGCCTCCCGATGTGAGGCCAGGGCGGACCACTGTTGGTGATCAGTTTGGCCAAGCCTGAGATGTTTCAGGGAGTCTTTGTATTGATTTTTTTGGAGCACCCCTCTTACGCTGACCCATGGCAAGTTCACCGTAGAGTAGTATTTTTGGGAGGCGATGGTCCTCCATCCTAGAAACGTGCCCTGCCCAGCGCAGCTGTGTTCTCAATATCATGGCCTCAATGCTGGTGATCCCTGCTTGCTCAAGGACAGCAACATTCGTCACATAGTCAGTCCAGTGTATATTTAGGATTGTGCGTAGACAGCACTGATGAAAGAGTTCAAGGAGTCGTAGCTGGTGGCAATTATGTGACCCATGTTTCAGGTCCATAAAGGAGGATAGACAGTACAATGGCTCTATACACACTGATTTTTGTGTTTCGCCTCAGGTGTTTATTACTCCAGACTCTTTTGTAAAGTCTTCCAAATGCGCTATGTGCCTTTGCTAATCTGTGATCGATCTCTTTGTCAATCTTGGCATCTGAGGAGATGATGCTTCCCAGGTAGGTGAACTGCTGAACGGACTTAAGTACAGAGTTGCTGATGGCAATGTGGGGATAGTGGTGTTCGTCCTGTGGTGCAGGCTTGTAAAAAATTTCCGTTTTCTTCAGGTTGACTTCCAGCCCAAACAGCTCTGCAGCTGTTGCAAAGCAGGATGTTAGGCACTGCAGAGCTGCTTCTGTGTGGGCAACAAGGGCAGCAGCAGCAGCGAAGAGCAGCTCACGGACTAGATAGTTTAGAGTCTTAGTGTCAGCCCTCAGACGGCTTAAGTTAAACAAGCTACCATCAGTACAGTAACGTATATAGATGCCGTCGTCTTCTTCAAGCTCTGCCATAGCCCTTTGGAGCATCATGCTAAAGAAGATTGTAAATAAAGTTGGTGCAAGAACGTAACCTTGCATCATTCCATTAGTTATTAGAAAGGGTTCTGAGAGAGCATCACCATATCTGACTTGATTATGCTGGCCCTCGTGTAGCAAGATAATCATTTTAAGGAATTGGGGGGGACATCCTAGTCTTTCCAGGATCTGCCACAGACCTTTTCTACTCACAGTATCGAAGGCTTTGGTGAGGTCGACAAATGTTACATAGAGACCCTTGTTCTGCTCCGTACATTTTTCTTGCAGTTGTCTAAGGGCAAATACCATGTCTGTAGTACTCCTATTGGCTCTGAAGCCACATTGGCTTTCAGGGGTAAGTTCTTCTGCAATAGCAGGAACTAATCTGTTCAGGAGTATCCTTGCAAGGATTTTTCCAGCAATAGAGATCAGTGTTATGCCTCAATAGTTTGAGCAATTGGATTTTGCTCCTTTTTTCTTGTACAGGGTGATGATGACTGCATCTCAGAGCTCTGATGGCAGTTCTCCTTTTTCCCAGCAATTCACAAGTAATTCGTGGAATTTGTCGTGGAGTGCATGACCTCCCGTGTTTCCAAACTTCAGGTGGGATTCCATCAATCTCAGCTGCCTTGCCATTTTTCATCCGCTGTATGGCCTTAAGGGTCTCTTCCAAACTGGGAGCTATGTCCAATTAATTTTTCATCGGTTTTTGTATCATATGTTGGATAGCTGAGCCTTGGACTACTCGGTTGGTGCTAAAGAGACTTTGAAAATGTTCAGCCCATCGATTCAGGATGGAGGCTTTATCAGTAATTAATGTTTGACCATCTGTACTGTATAAGGAGCTTTGGACGTGATAAGTAGGTCCAAACACTGCTTTAAGAGCTTCATAAAATCCTCTATGATCACCCAGATCTGCACAGCATTGTGTCTTTTCTGCTATATTGATCCACCACTTGTTCTGCATGTTTCAGAGTTTTTGTTGTAGTTTACTACATGTGAGGCGGAAAGCTGCTTTTCTTACATGGCAGGTTGGCTGGGCAAGGTATGCCTGGTGAGCAGTTCTCTTCTTTGCCAACAGCTCCTGGATCTCTTGGTTGTTTTCATCAAACCAGTCTTGATTTTTCTTGTGGGAGAACCTGAGGGATTCTTCTGCAGATCTGTAGGATGATACTGTTTTTGATATGTTGCCAAAGTACTGTAGGAGAAGGATCTGTAGGATGGTCTTCAAGTTTCGTTTCTAGATTTGCCTGGAAGTTGTTTCTCATGGTAGCTTGTTGAAGATTGTTGACTTGGAGTCTCTTCTTTAAGATGCCACCCCTCTTAGATTTGAACTTAAGATGAAGATTTAGTTTACATCTGATGAGGCGATGATCTGTCTGGCATTCTGCACTGGGCATCACTTGGGTATGACGGACATCACGAATGTCTCTCTGATGGATTAGAACGTAGTCAGTGAGGAGCCAATGTTTGGATCAGGGATGCATCCAGGTTGTCTTCAAGCTATCTGCTGAAAGATAGTGTTTGTAATAGTCAGCTGTTGTTCTGCACAGAACTCTAGCAGGAGGCGTCCATTATCATTGCAATTTCCAACACCATGCTTGCCTAAGACACCTTTCCAGGCTTCGGAGTTCTTTCCTACTCTGGCATTGAAGTCACCAAGGATAATAATTTTATCTTCTACAGGGACATTTTGCATGAGTTGGCGTAGAATTTGTCTTTCTCTACAGGGTCGGCTTGCATAGTTGGGGCATATATACTAAAGAAAACAACATGTGGGAGGCGTAAGGAAATAATTTGATCAGAGTGTCCTGTTGGCAAGGTTTCAAGTTTGGAGGCAATGGAGTTTTTAATCATAAAGCCTACTCCTGAAAGATGTTTTTTTGGTTTTGGGTTTGCCAGACCAGTAAAGTGTGTAGCCGGCGCCATGTTCTTTAAGGCTGCCCTCCTCATGGAAGCGAACTTCACTAAGAGCAGTGATGTCAATGTTAAGTCGTGATAGTTCATGGGCTATTAGGGCAGAACGACGCTCAGGCTGTCCACTATCTTCAGAGTCTCGCATGGTTCTGATGTTCCAACATGCAAGTGTCAGTTTATTTACACCTTTGGAGGCCGGTGTGTGCCTTTGTTTCTTTGCCTTGGTTTGACTGCATCAGAAGATGCCCGTTGGCTGCGGCTAGCCAACCAGGTAGTTGGGGATGAGCTTTCGTTAGGCCACCTTTTCTAGGCCCCTCTCCATATGGAGCAAGCAGTGCTCTCCTTAAAAAAGGCTGCGTGGTCGTTCAGGATGCTGCTGAACAGGACAGTCATCTCCCGGGTCAGCCTCGAGCGACCAATGTCCTTAACCGCCTGCATGCAGGGTTGGGTCTGCAGCTTCCAGTGCATCTTTACACCTGCCGTTTCGTCCCTTGTCTATCGCTACAGGGCTTTTTTGGAACTGGATTTGTTCTTCGAGCTTGTGCAATGTTTTTTTCTGGTGGAGCGCAGCGTGCACAGAACTGGCCTCACCCTTTAAGCCAGAGGTTCATCTGCTGTGGCCTTGCAAGCATGGATGTAGCAGCGAGGTCCTCGGGTCGTAGGTTTGATTAGAGTTTCCTTCTCTTAGATGGTTGACCTTACAGGGTTGGAGGAGCACCATCTGCCCGGGTTTGGGATTAGAGTTTTCCTTCTCCTAGGTTGGTTGCCACAACGCTAGAGAGCCCATCCTGCCCTTTGACGCTCTTTGTCAGACCCTTCGGTTTTGACCTGTCTGGCATGGGAGACCCTACCAGTGGCTTTATGCCACCGCCAGCATAGCTCAAAACATCATTAGGATACGCAAGCCTCTCTCCCACGACAAGGGGCCGTCAATGAAGCTCTTAAGGACATCATCAATGCATCCCTCAGAGAAGGGTGTGTTCCATCTTGTTTAAAGGAAGCAGCCGTTAGGCCGCTCCTGAAAAAATCTTCCCTTGACCCCCTGGACATGAACAACTATAGGCCGGTTTCTATGTTACCATTCTTGAGCAAAGTGATCGAGAGGGCAGTTGCGCTTCAACTCCAAGTGGTCTTGGATGAAACCGATTATCTAGACCCATTTCAAACTGGCTTTAGGACAGGATTTGGAGTTGAGACTGCCATGGTTGCCTTAACCGATGACCTGCGTCTAAGTATCGACAGGGGTAGTGTGACCCTGTTGGTGCTTTTGGACATCTCAGTGGCTTTCAATACAATATATCATAGTATCCTCTTGGATCACCTGAGAGGGTTAGGAATCGGAGGCACTGCGCTCCAGTGGTTCCGGTCCTTCCTCTCGGGCAGGTCCCAGAGGGTGTTGCTCGGGGACAGTTGCTCTAGCAGAAAGGAGCTTACTTGTGGTGTTCCGCAGGGTGCCATCCTGTCCCCGATGCTGTTTAACATCTATATGAAGCCGCTGGGTGAGATTATTCAGAGTTATGGGGCTGGGTGTTATCAGTACGCTGATGACAGCCAGATCTATTTCTCCTTGTCCCAATCGTCGGCCTCAAATTCCGATGGCGTCTCTCCTCTTAATGACTGTTTTAAAGCAGTAATGGGCTGGATGAGGAAAAATAGATTGAGATTAAATCCAGACAAAACGGAGGTGCTCACGGTAGCGGCCCCGAAACCAGGAGTTGGGTTGCAACCTCCAGTCCTGGACGGGGTCACGCTCTCCATTAAGGACTGTGTTCGCAGTCTGGGGGTGCTCCTTGATTCATCGCTTCAGATGACAAGTCAGGTGAATGCGACAGTCAGGAGCGCCTGTTATCAGCTTTGGCTGATACGCCAGCTGCGCCATTTCCTGGAAGTAAAGGACCTCGAGACTGTGGTAACCTCTCGTCTAGATTTCTGCAATGCGCTCTACATGGGGCTGCCCTCATGCTTGGTCCGGAAACTTCAGTTGGTACAAAATATGGCAGCCAGAGTGGTCTCGGGAACATCTCGGAGAGACCATATAACTCCAGTGTTAAGATCTCTCCATTGGCTGCCTATCAGTTTCCGGGCCCAGTATAAGGTGTTGGTTATTACCTTTAAAGCCCTAAATGGCTTGGGTCCAACTTATCTCCGGAACCACCTCCTTCCATACAATCCTCCCCGCGCACTCCGGTCCTCTGGGAGGAATTTGCTTCAGCCACAAAAATCTAGGCTGTCTGCAACCTCCCAGAGGGCCTTTTCGGTAATCGCCCCCAAATTGTGGAATGACCTGTCGAACGAGATCCGTCAGATAACAAGCCTGAGTAGCTTTAAAAAAGCACTAAAGATGGTTCTCTTTCGGCAGGCCTTTCCTAATTAGATCCCGGCCTCAGGGGATCCTGGCTTCTTTTAGTCCGCTGGCCATTTATTGTATTTCATTGTATTTATTGTTTTTAAATGTGATTTTAGATCAGTTGGTCTTAATTTATAATTGTTTAATATTTTTTATGGGGGAGGGTGGGGTGGGGGGTGTTTGGGGATTTTATCTGTATTGTATTTTAATTTTTGTAAGCCGCCCTGATTGTTTTAACAGAGGGGCGGGGTATAAATAAATATTATTATTATTATTATTATTATTTGCATTAGCTCATACAGATATAACTGCAGATATAGTTTCAGACATGGTCTGGATCCCCCATGCAAGAGGGTAGGATCCCCCATGTAAGAGGGTAGGACTGGTGTGCATGTGAAAAGAGCCCCACTGACTCAGACCAAACCACAAACAAGCACAACACCCCATATCTCCGTGGGGGCAAATCAGCCTCAGGAAGCCAACAAGCAGGACATGAAGACCACAGTGCTCCCTAGCATTTGCCACTTAAGACAGGTTGAGTATCCCTTATCCAGAATTCTGAACTCCAAAGTACTCCAAAATCCAAAACTTTTTGAGCTACAACACAAGTAGCATAGTATGTACATGTACTGTATTTGTGAGGCTGGAGAGAAAAGCAGCTGGAGAAAGACACAAGAATCTGTCTAATGGTGGTAATCCATGCCTCACGCCATTTCACAGATCCACAGTCTCTCTCCAGCCTCATTATGACTCATTAAGTCTATGCAAATACAGATATTTCAAAATTTTAAAATATCCAAAATACAGAACACTTCTGGTCCCTACCAGTTCAGATAAGGGATACTCAACCTGTAGCACATTGCCTCTAAATGTGAAGGTGCCATCTTTTAGTCCTACTTTTAGTCACCCCTTTTTCTAAATGATTACATTCCTTGAACCTCAACCTTAATCATGTGGAAGATGCCCTGTCCTGTGATCATTGTATTGCTTTCTTCACTTCTGCAGTATCCTTTTTGAGATGGGCAACCAGAACTGTTCAATATTCCAATTGCAACCATACCTTAATGGCAGTTTGATATTGGCAGTTAGAGTGTAAACACCTATGCTAATCCCTAGGCCTTTATTATAGTTACCACACACTAAGTTGCAGTTTTCATTTAGCTGTCCACTGTGACTCCAAGATCTCTTGTTACTCACTGCCATTTCAGATCCCATCAGATCATATGTGAAATCAGCATTTCAATTTACAGATTGGGGATTGCAAGAAATCTCACTGCACATATGGAAAATTAATATATGAAGAAGATGGTTGTTGGGGGGGGCACTTTTCCCTTGATATGCAAGTTGACATGTTGAATAAAATTTTATATGGAAATTAAAATTTTATGTGGGATTTTGATTGAAATGGTAGGTCATTCTTTTCTAAGTTAGATAGACATTTTATGAAAGATTGGCAGCAAAGTATTTAATATTACACTAAAGATGTGCTGAATGAATATGCTGGAGAAGCCACCATGAGAAGCAACTCATTTCAGTTAGTTTCTCCCTCCATCGTCACAGTTCTTTCTTTTCTCTGCCACTTGAGATCTTGATGAATTGCCTCTATTTTCCCAGGTTAAATGAGCAACAAAAATATGTTAAGATGAGATGATGTGAACAATTGGTGAACAATAGTTTTGAAAATATACTCCACTGTGAATGAGACTGTGACCTCTCCTGCAACACATAAACATTTTAGATGTATACTATATGGCTGCCAGGCTTGTAGCACACATATATTTGTAAAATGGCATCATTCTTTGAGGAGTGTTTAATTTTTTTTAAAAAAAGCTTTGGCCCCAGATTTCATGGAGAGGTCAGTATTCCCTGACTTCTGAAATCTTGTTTTGAATGTTCTGCTTTTAGTGAATTACTGAACAATGCTGTAATTGAAAACAGCCCCCACCTTGTAATGTAGTGTGCAGCCTCCCCAACATTATATATTGACAATTTTCTCTGGTGCAGAGTGCTTTTGACCTTATGTTAAGGGCTCTACAGACCCTTCCAAGGACTGTAATTTAATTAGTGTGGGGTTTTTAATGGTTATGAAACCACTTGGAGTTTGGGATAGATGCTTTCAGCAGTTAGAAAACTAGATAATAATACAACTCAGTTGCGGTAAGCTATTGCCTTTCCCTGACATACATGTGTTCGTTTGGGCCCGTTTTCATCCCACCCATCAGGAGTCTTGTGGTTATATGCTTTCATATTAAGTAGACTTACACAATAATTAATGTATATACTTCTGTTATTTTTGTAGAACCTTGTACGAACCAGATCCAAAGTGTTAAATGAACAGCTGAAGCTGACACTACTCGTTTTAATAGGGGTTGATTATCATTAATTTTAATTGGATTGGAGCCTCTGTGTTCTCATGGAGAATGGATCAAAATGCTGCAGAATGGATTTAAGTGTTATAAAATGTTTCTGTTCAGTTAAAAAGGTCAAGCATATCTAATGTTTTCACCAAAAAGTTAACCAGAACACTCAATTCAATAGTCTCTCATGATGTAGCAAGGCTAGGTGTGTATGTATGTCTTGTGAGTGTTATTTGGTTTTATCAGTTCAATCACAGAGTTTTGTCTGTAGATTTTTTCTCCATTTAGAAACAAACTTTGCATGTTCAACTATACAATATACAGTACATTAAGAATGGTATATAACAAGTGAAGGAATTGTGAGTTTCTGATTCTGTGATTTTTTTTTCCTACTGAAAAATAATGATTAAACACACATGGTTTGTTTTGTGGCCCCTAGTGCAAAAGAGCACTGGAGTATTGGAGAGGTGGGGACAACCAAGACACAAAGCTGGATTAAAACAGCCACCCCTTTATTTGGTAGTAGCTAAATAGTAGGGACATGGTCCAAACATTGGACAGCCCCCCTTTCCTCCCCATAATAGATCTATCCCAGTGCCCCAACTGCACCACAAAGTTGTGACAGAATAAATTGAACACAGCAGTGATAAAACCACAGTTTGAGATGAGCACCACACAATGCAATGGTACAAGGTCTGTCTATTAAATGACAAGACTGTGTTTCTGCCTTTCAGACAAATCAGGAAGAACTGATTGTGAACGCTTGAGTGGTGACCTTGAACATGTTTGAACCTGCATGACAAACATCAACACTCTCAGCCATTCAGTTAATTGACAGTTGTCATTTAAAGCAGCTGTGTTGTCTGTTGTATGCCGGGAACATGCTAAGTTTAAAAGTCGAGCAACATTACATTCCGCAGCAACTTGAGGCGAACCCAAACCTTTTTAAAAAAATCATCACTTGTGATGAAACCTGGATCTTCCAGTATGATCCTGAGATAAAACAACAGTCAATCCACTGGAAAACACCATCATCACCAAGAATGAAAAAAGCACATCAAAGCACATCCACATTCAAAGCCATGCTCATTGTTGTTTTTTTACATCAATGGCATATTTTTGGCTGAATGGGTTCCAGAAGGCAGAACAGTGAACCAGCACTATTATAAGGAAGTTTTGACAAAGCTGAGAGAAAGAGTCAGAAAAGAAAAGGCCAGAACCGTAGAAAAATGGTTTCATTCTTTGTCAAGACAATGCGCCTGCTCACACAGCACTTTCTGTGAAGCAGTTTTTGGCTGATAAACTCATTACTACACTTGAACATCCTCTATATTTGCCAGATTTGGCAACCATGTGACTTTTTTCTTTTCCCTAAAGTGAAACCAGTGTTTAAAGGAACACGTTTTGAATCAATTGATGCAGTAAAGAAGAAAACTGCAGATGTGTTGAAAATAGCTGACAGAAACTGTTCTGCTCCATGGCTTTGACCAGTGGGAATCAAGACTGCATCAGTGTGTGAATGTGAACAGGAAGTATATTGAAGGAGACAAGCATTAGAATGGTAATACATATAAATAAAGATGGGTTATTGTATCAGTCTTGTTATTTAATAATAGACAGACCTTGTAGTTTAGGAGTTTGGAGCTAAACTGAACACACAGGGTGGGCAGGGTGGGGAAAAAAAGACTTCACCAGACCAAAGCTGCAGCATTGCTGGAGAACAGTTTTATGCTCCCTGGCTAAATTAGAGGAAAATTCCTAGTCTGGCCCTGAAGATTTTCCCTGGCTATAAAATCAAGTTCAGATTTGTGAATTTGTTCATCCATATGTATTAGTAACATTCTCACACTGTGTTCCTGAAATGTCAGTAGCAGTACATTTATACTTTATACTGTGTGTCTTGTTGCCTAGTTTGCTTTGTTTTAACATGAAGCAAAGACTCTTCAATACATATTTTGTGCAATAAACATAATTCATGTCTGTAAGGCTTTTAAGGAAAATGGATGGCGCTACAGCTGCTGACTGCTACAGCCAGAAAAAGACAGATTTAGAAAATTAAGCTGTAATTAATCTAGTTTTGACAAATTAATGTAAACAACGGAAGCTGAAATAATCTATGTGGATAGTTTGATTTACAGATATGTTGCAGTTGTAAAGTTTTCTCCATGGACTGCTCTTGTAGTCATTCACATGGATGCATATAGATGGCAAGCATTAGTTTAGAACCAGGATGTATTTCATGCTGTATTATATTCTGCTCTCTGATCTTCCTCAAAGAATATACATGACTCTTCATTTTTAACTTAATTTTTTTTCTGTGTTGATATCCATAATTCCACATCCACCTTAGCTAGATTTTTGGACTGTAGTCTTGTAACATAACTGATTAGGATATATGATTATTTTAAAAACACGTCTTTCTTCAGATAGACAGCCATCCTATAACACATTGTTTTTGATAGTGTCTTATGAAGCATAGAAACATAGATCATAGAGTTAGAAGGGCCATCTAGTTCAACCCCTTACCATGTAAGAGTAGATAGTCAAAGCGCTCCTGAGAGATGACCATCAACCTCTTTTTAAACACCTATCGTAATGGAGATTCCACCACAATCGATCCCATTGTTGAACAGCTCTCACCATCAGGAAATTCTTCCTAACGTTTAGGTGGGATTTCTTTTCTTGCAATTTGAATCTGTTGGTGTATATTCTAGTCTCTAGAGCAGCAGAAAATAAGCTTGCACCATCTTCTATAGGATATATTTTGAAATATTTAAAGATGGCTATCATGTCATATGAAAAGCCAGTGTGATGTAGTGGGTTGAGCATTGGATTATGACTCTGGAGATCAGAGCTTGAATCCCCGCTCAGCCAAGGACACCAACTGGGTACCCTTGGGCAAGTCACACTCTCTCAGCCTCAGAGGAAGGCAAAGCCCCTCTGAACAAATGTTGCCAAGAAAACCCCATGTCACCATAACTCAGAAGTGACTTTGAAGGCACACAATAATAACAGCCATGTCATGTGACTTCTCAGTTGTCTCTTCAAGGTAAATGTACCCAGCTCCCTAAAGTGTTCCTCATAGGGCTTGTTTTCCAGATCGTTTGCCATCTTGCCTATCCTCTTTTGGATATGTTCCAGCTTGTCAGTATTAGACTGAATTTCTTCACAAATTGCAAGTATAGTACCTTCAGCATTACGTATTGCATTAGGACATATTGTATTTGATTCATATAGTTCCATAAAAATACACTAATCTAATGTTTAGAGACCTGATATTCTAGAGAAACTGGATATATCACTACAGTACTTTGATCTCTTTAAGTTTGCTTTCAATATATATATAATTAATGTAATCTCTTTAGAATAGAATCTTGACTAATAGATTTCTTGAATGAATAGACATTAATGCATGTTTATTTTGGGGGTGGGTGGGAACCCTGTTTTTATTGACTTGTTTATAAAGTTGGCTCTTAGCCTTTAGAATACTTTTATTATTTATGGACAAGGTGAGATCATTGGTACAGTATGGCTGAGAACATTGGCTTTAGTTTATGATTTGGTCAATGGCTTGAAGTTTACCAGCTTGCACAATCAATCAATCAATCAATCAATAAACAAACTGCAGCTGCAGTGTCCTTGATCTCAGAAGGCAATCCAAAATTGTACTTGCTTGGATTCTAGGCTCCAGATTGGATATTGATTGAAGCATACATCTTGTGATTAGATATGTTGCCTCTACAAAGATTGTATCTTGCTACTAATGCACTACTTAGTTCCTTTGGGGTACCAAGTCTGCATGTTGCTGTGCAGACGTATTACCTCTTCTGGTTCCTTTGACAATGGCCGTCCATAACACTGATCATCCATCTCACACTAATAATCCTATTAGTTACCTTTAAAGTTAAAGGTAGCTAATAGGATTCATGTGTGAGATGGAAAGATTAGGGAATAGTACATACTGATTCTTAAACTCAGCTGCTAGCTACAGCTAGAACTACAACTGAATTAATTGCTGAATGGTAAATCAACACTTAGGTAAATCTTCCAGATTCAGTAGATTTACTCTAGTGAAACTAGTAGTTGAATTTAGGCCACTGTCTTCCTATGGTTTCTCCTTTGGATCCCATTGTGTAGTGTAAATTTCTTGAAGCAAGAGGCTCTTTACTCAGTTTCTCAAGCTTTGTAAGACACAATGTGCTATACAGATGGGACTACATGAATTAATTTTATTACACTTAGGGCAGATAAAATATACATAGATTATCTTAGTGCAGTATCAGGAGTGAGCTAACTTCTGCATGCCTCTCCCCTACCCAGTTTATTGTTACATATGACTACTGCCAAACTGGGTTAAAATGGAACCAGATATATTCCTGCAGCTTCAATAGTTGTTAGAGTTAAATTTAGGAGCATATTTTATTTGGCAGTAGTTGAAGTGGAATGAAGAGAGGCAGCATGGGGAAATCACTAATGGAAGAAGAGAGCATATGTAGATAATCTCATCAAAGAGAAACGTTACAAGGATTTTAAACTGGATAGCCTATGTGGCAGCAACAGCAACAGAAAATAAAACAAATGTCTGTTCTAAATACTCCCTTCCCCAAACTCCTTTGTTTATAAGTATATAACAGCTATGAAGAAGTGATGGTGTACACATCCCTGTTCTTATAGATATTTGCTGAATTTGTCTGCCAGCATACTCTTAATCACTAATGCTCTGCAAGACATTAATGTTTTGACTGGGAGCTTTCTACCAATAGAGGTCTGTCTATTAATATTTAATAGATGTCTGTCTATTAAATAACAAGACTGATAAATAACCCATATTTATTTATATGTCTTACAATTCTAATGCTTGTCCTCTTCAATATACTCCCCATTCATACTCACACACCAATGCAGTCTTGTTTTCCACTGGTCAAAGGCATGGAGCAGATCAGTTTCTGTCAGCTGTTTTCAACACATCTGCAATTTTCTTCTTTACTGCATCAATTGACTCAAAATGGGTCCTTTAAGCACCAATTTCACTTTAGGGAAAAGAAAAAAGTTGCATGGTGCCAAATCTGGTGAATATGGAGGATGTTCAAGTGTAGTAATGTTCTGGACTTTTTCCCCCTGACTCTTCCAGCTTTGTCAAAACTTCCTTATATCAATGCTTGTTCTTGTTCTGCCTTCTGGAACCCATTTTGCCAAAATTACACCCTTGATGTAAAAAACAAAACAAAAAAACCCACACCAATGAACATGTCTTTGAATGTGTACTTGCTTTGACATGCTTTTTTCATTCTTGATTATGATGGTGTTTTCCAGTGGATTGACTGTTGTTTTGTCTCAGGATCATACTGGAAGATTCAGGTTTCATCACAAGTGATGAATTTTTGAAAAAGGTTTGGGTCCGCCACAAGTTGCTGCAGAATGTCAGTGCAAATTTCCTTGCCGCACTCTTTTTGCTCTAGTGTGAGAACCCTAGGGACCATCTTGGCACAAACCTTTCTTATGTTGAAATCATGCAAAAATTTCCACGCAGTGTCTTTGTCAATATTCATGGCTTCAGCTATCATTTGGGCACTGAGTTGGTGGTCTCCTCGAACAATGTGACTGATTTTTTTCCACAATTTCTTTGGTTCTTGAAGTGGAAGGTTGTCCAGGGCGTTCATCGTCTTCCACATTCTCACGTCCTTCTCAGAATCTTTTGTGCCACTCAGACACATGCACACAAGACATGCAGTCTTCCCCACAGGCCTCAGTAAGCATTTGAAAAGATTCTGTTGGTGTTTTATTCAATTTAACTAAAAATTTCAAATTGACATGTTGCTTGAATTTTAAACTTAGCATTTTTATGGCACTCAACAGACAACACTGCTGCTTTAAATTATGACTGACAATTAACTGGAATGCAGGTTTCAGACATGTTCACAGTCATCACTCAAGCGTTCACAATCAGTTCTCCCTGATTTGTTTGAAAGGTAGTAACACAGTCTTGTTATTTAATAGACAGACCTTTATCTTAGGTTGGTCTCAGTCAATGGAGGTATCAGATTTTAAATTTAAGTCCTTGTTTTGTCTGGAGATAGACATATTACAATGGACTGGAGGGCCTATATGCGAAACTGACCAATATCTCCTCTAGGAAAGTGTTTAGTTATCTTTTTCTCACTTGATAATTCTCTTGACTTCTATTCATCATTCATGTGGATAAAGGCAAACAATGTTAAGGACTCTTTTAGATGGCAGAAAGATGTACTGTACACCTGTGTCATTTACACAAGGTTTATTTACACATGTACATCCTCTACTTTTTATCTGTAAAGAGGCTCATGCACAGTGCAATTGTATGTTTTATTTTCAGAAAGGAAACTGTTTTTGATTTGGCAAAGTGACAGTGGGAAAGATGAATCAAGTCCTTCTCTGGTACCATCATGTGAACAGGCAGTTGGGAAGTTGGAAATCATGTTCTGTATGTAAAGAGTATGTTCATTTATTCCCATTCTTTGCTTAACCTTTTTCTCAGGTCCATTTCAGATACTCATGTGGCAGTATGGCTGGTGGAGAATGTCCCTTCTGTCATAATTGGAACTTCACATACCAGCAGATAATTGAACCCTGATTTCTCTATAATATCTATCAGATTGTGTATGAAGTAGAGTTGTTACAGGCTGAACACTAATTTGGTACACGTTTTACCAACTAGAAGCCCATGAGGCCTGAAAATTAAGGAAACAAGTGAGTAGAATAGAAGAAAAGCCAAATGTCTGTATGAGAAATAACACCTTACCTTTGGGCAGGCAGCCATGTAACTTACAACAAGAGAGATAAGAAGAAAAACTATGATGGAGAAAATAGTAAACAGTGACCAGAGTATAGAGAAGAAGCTGAAGAAAACATACTGCATTGGTATGATAGGGTTACTTATATCTGATGCAATCCTCTGATGGCTGATGCGATGTAGATGCAGGCATCTAATGGCAGGCAGGCAGAAATGGATAGGGACACTCAGGTGATTGGTTCTCTAGGTGGCCTCATGTAAACGCCCAGTGAAATCTCACTTCCCATTGGGAAGATTCCTGTTCACATCAATGGAGATTAGTTGGATTTGTTTCTAATTGTGCAGATAGATGCTGGAGATGGTATAAAAGTTAACTCCCAAGACACGAAAGTTAGGCTGTTTACACAGTCTTCAATGAGGTTGGACCAATGGTCTTTTACAGCTTTTATGCTGTTGTGTTGGTAGAAAGTTTTAGAATGTTGGTAAGAAAACCTCTTCCCTAAATATCTAATAAGATATATTATGGGCTATAAACATATACATGTTTAAGTTCCTCTATACATACTTGTAATGTGACATTGCTGTCTAAGATGGCAGTTCCTTACAAATGTGACAATATGATGCACGATGTGTGATAACTTACATGACATGTAAAGTAAATATATAAGCTATGTGCCTAGACAATGAAAAGTCTGTGTTCCTCCCCAGGGAAAGGCATGTGTGTTTGTCTGTTTTAATAAGCCTAAAACATCATTAAGCTGCTTGCTCATTCTTCCATGATAAATTACTCTGAAAGCCCAATACTTAAGAGTGCTTAAGTGGAGTGTCAATGCTGTAATCTGCCTGTTTGGACTATACTGTTGTTCACAAGTTGGAAGCCCATGAAACTAGAAGATGACCAGAGGGACCTCCAGATGGATGTAGGTTAGCTGACAAATGGCAAAGAATCTCCAATCATTTAATATATGATTGTTTCACAGTTGTCATAGGTATACTTGACAATACCCAGGAGTCTTGCCACACTACACAGTTGTAACATTTTGATGCCATTTTGATTTTTCTGACTTTATCCTATGGGATCCTAGGATTTGTAGTTTTGTGAGCTCTCTTGCAGAGAGCTCTAATACTGTAGTCAGTATCTCACCCAGCTGCAAAACCCAGGATTCCATAGGGTGGAGCCATGGACATTAAAAGTGATATCAAATTGTGCAAAGTGGATGCACTCCAGGAGAGGGCCCCAGGTGAAGGAGTTTTCTTTTTTGGGTCAGCAGCATATTGGTGCTCAAGTGCATGAACTAGGCTTGAATGAGAAAAGAACAGGAGTTTATTTGAATGTCACATTAAAAGGCCTATCAGTGTTTGACTTGGTCCACTGAGTTGTGGCTGGACCAATGGCAGGGTGTGATGTTTTGCACAAAAATTATGGTAACAATTTTTCTTCACTTTTCTTCAGTTCTGCATTTTTAAAATTACTGTCTTTACTATCACTGCTTAAAACAATCCAAAATGTTCTAGTTTGTATAAGCAGTAATATAATCCCCCTGCCTCCCCAGGATAGTGTTTCACAGAGATCTTACCAAAGGAAAAAGGAAATGAAATCTTTTCTGAAGAAAAAGAAGCTACACAGATGGAAGACTGGTAGTGGTGGGTTTCACCCATGAGTGTTGCAGCCTTCACAAGATTCTATTCTTTTATTACAAATCTGTTGTGTAGGGGGTAGAGGAGGAGTAACTGTTTCAGAGATAAAAGAATAACACAATTGTTGTAAGTGCTTCTAGTTTCCCCTTAAAATCTCTGATCACAAAGCTTGGCTTTATGTTTTCTCTCCCTGTTTTTGCCAGAGTTTTAAGTTTATCTTTAAACTGTTTCACCTTATTGTGAAATGACTATTACCAGGATACTGCAGGTTTATTAAACAGAAAATGAATAATTGAAGTGTGCATATTTAGAAAAATGCAAAGGAAGATGATCAGCCTCCATCAAGAGAGACGGAACAGAGCATTGTCAGGAATAGCAGCTGTGCCATGGCTCAGTTTGAATTTGTGTTGGCAGAGCTTTGAAGTAAATCTTGCAACACATTGTACTTCAATGTAGCTTGCCTTTCAAATATGAGACTAGAATTTAATAACACTTTCTTCTCTCCTGCCTTTTAAAAGAATGTTGTGTTTACAATGTTTGTAATATAATGCATTCCTAAGGATCCACAACAGATTACAAAAGGCATTCCATTTCTTCAGTGCTATAGAATTAAAAGGTCATGGCGGCACTCTTAAAACTCCAAGAACCCATGCACTCATAGGCCATGAGAGGGTAACAGAGAACTTGTAGACTGGTTCATACGTAATATGCTAAGCTACAGTTTTGTAGTGCAATAATAAACCTACCACTACATAACACCATAACCTGACCTATGTGTGATTCCCTTTCTACTTTCTCCAGTATGTCACAGGGAGACATGCTGGAGTTCCATCATGATCTGTAATTCCATAGCACCAATGAAGGAGAATGCCTTTGGTAATCCACTGTGGACCCTTATGAACACATTATGTTACAAACATTGCAAATACATTTTTTCAACAGGCAGAAGAGAAGAAAATGTTATTTGAAAGTGTTTGTTTCCACTTTTTTATTTACTGCAGATTGCCAAACTGGTTAGTATTAGCTATGATTAGTAGAAACCAGTTATCTTCAAACTATGGTTTCCAAAGCTTAACTTTCTTTCATTAATATTGTTAAGTTATGATTTAAGTTCAGATGATACACTAAACTGCAGTACATCTAAAACATTACCAGAATTTTCTTACAGCTGAAAAGGAGGAGGAGAGGGGAGCATGTGAGTCCAGGTGAAGGCTAGGCTCATTTTTCCAACTCTAGACCATGGTTTATTGCTTCATTTGAATTCAGTGTGAGAGAACTTCCAGGCTTTTGTCATGCAGGGAATCTAATAATGTGATGAGTGAAACCACTAAGTCCCATTTAAAAAAAAAAAAAAAAAGATTAGGTGGGTTGTTGGGCTTTTTTGCTACAAAATCTCTAGGGGGATTAGGTTATCCCAAATGGATTCTGCATTTTGTTCTAAACACGCACAGATAAGATTTAGTGCATTGTCCTCACATTTAACACATTGTCTGGAACTGGGCTACAGTCAGATGCTCAATCAGTCAAGTACAGAAGGAGCACATAATTGCATAATGATAGGGTTACACACAATTTGCTCAAACATCTCTCACCCTGGCCTTGCATTGCTTGGTTGTGTTGTAGAGAGGTAATTTTAGAATGAAGTCTGGAAAAAGCACTTGATCACAAACCTATCTTGTCATGTATGAGCACGGGAAGATGTCTTTTATAGTTGCCATGGAAATACTTTTTTTGTGTGTGTTTCCTGACTGGGGTGATAAAAGTATTTTTCTTAAAATACAGGAGAGAATACATTTCAGCATAAATTTATTAACAAACTCTTAGTGTTAAGAGACACTAATTGCTAATCCTAATTAGAATAGGCTCACTGAATCAATGGGAGTTTGTAAATCAAGACTGACATAAATTCCGTTGACTCAGTAGGCCTAACAGTGGGATTTCAGCAGTCATCTTCAAATTTTGTTTGCTGTACTCCTCTACTTTTGTAAGCAAATACGCCATTCTATCACTCCTCTATAGTTCCATCCCTTTTAAAAATGTCTGTTGAAGGTTAACTATCACTGAGCAGAAATAGCACATAGTTGTACAGGTTGACTCCTGTATCCACAGGACCGGTATCTGCAGTTTCACTTATCCACATCCAACCCCCCCCCCACCTCTCTAGGCATTTTCTAGGTCCTCCAACATGATTCTATGGTATGCTTCCTCCAAAAGTTGGGCCAGAAGTCATTTATTTCAATAGGGTTTGCTATAATCCACATTTTCATGTTAAGTCCAGGAATGTATCCCTTGCGGATACTGGGTGCAACCTGTATAGCAATTTTAATTCAGTATCTTGACACTGTATGAGTATGTGCTCAAGGACATTGGTTCTGAATTATGGAGCAGAGAAAATTCAGAATTCTGGTACATGACAGTTACACCACATTGTGATTTAGTTTTTTTAGATTAATCCATCACTGTTTTTTTTTAACAAAAGCAACATCTTTCAATCTGTTTATTTTGCTATAGTTACTTTTTCAGATGAAGATCTTGTAGAGGTGTTGGTAGTTACAACAGAGGAGATTGTCAGACTTGGAACAGTGTTTATTCTCACTGTAGGGCATAAGCATAGCTTCTAAGCGCCATTTATATTATGCAGCTAAATGTTTTCATTCTCAGTTTTAAAAAGGTCTGTTTAAAAATCCTTAAAATAGCTTGCTTGATTTGTTCTTTTGTCCCTCCAAATTGTGGAATCAGATCTTACCCATAATGTTAGGCTACTATATTAGGTTTCTTGTTTGTGGATTTTTATTTTGCTTAATTTAGCTAGGTAGCTGGCATATTTTATTTCCCCCTTTTTCTAGGTAGTTCATGGGTGCATGTCTCTTGCTTCTTCCTCACAAACCACTACCACCACAAACTGTTAAATTAATCTGGTCCAACACTTTCCAGTGAGATTCATGGCTGAGTTTCTCTTTCCCAAATATTGTCTTCCCTGTTTAACACACCTTTGTATTCCTTTATATTTATTTGAGCACCACTAATACTATGGGATGCAAATGATGAGTATACAATTTGATGACTTCCTGATATTTCTTTCTGTGAGCCAATTTGTCTCATTATTGTTTGCTTCATCTTAAAGGTTTTTAGTAAATAACTTTTTTGAGTCTGTGTTTTATCTTCTGGGGGGAAAGTATCTTGATTAAATATCTTTACCTTTTGCTCCTCAGTGTTTGCTTGTTAATATATAATAGTTAGCACCACACATTTCCAATACCCAGGCAGTGTGTAAAAATACATCACTCTGGCAAATAAATGAAACAATTATCTGACAAAGTAAAGCACATTTCCCAGCAAAAAAGGGAGGAACATTCTCTACTAGGGAGGAACATCTTCTGGATGGGTTACTCCTCCCACTCACTCTGACGGGCAGGAAAAAAGGTAGAACTGTTCGGTGCCCCCACCAGGGGGAGCAATCCCCAGAAAGGGGTTATTTCTGCCTCCTGCTCCAATAGGGCATCCCCCCCTTTTTTTTTGTCGCACTTCTTCCATCGCTCAAGAACCCTGGGGGCACAGTGGTTAAATGCCAGTACTGCAAGTCACCACGTTGCATGTTCAATTCCAGAGGGCTCCAAGGTTCACTCAGCCTTCCATCCTTTCGTAGGTCGGTAAAATGATTACCCGGCTTGTGGGGGCAATTAGCTAACACACATTGGAAGCTGCTTAATGCAGTGTAGATGTGTAAATTGCTGTTGCTTAAAGCAATTTGTAAGCAGCTCTGATAACCTTGTGGCTGAAGAGCAGGGTATAAATAACTAATATAAATAAATATAATATAAATAGAACCTTCTTGTCTCATTTTTTTCCTTTCCCTCTTTGCCCTTCTCCTGTCTCCATTCCAATCCCACTTTCTCTCTCCTCCTTAAAAAAAGAGTCCTTTCCCCCATCTATTTTGCCTATCTACTGCTTCTTCCTTCCCTCATTCCCCCCTGGGGACTCAAGAAGCAATTCAGTCAGCCAGCCAGCGGACATGTCCAGGCTTGCCCAGACAGAGGAAAAGATCACTGGCCTAGCTGGAGATTCTCCTCCCCCTCCACAAGCCCTCTCCCCCATCTGCTATAGGTGGGCAGGAAATTCTTTCAGAGAACTAGGCGTGAGAGCAGTCAGGCAAAGGAAAATCCCTCTGTTCCACTGCTTCATTGTGGTGCAGTCACCCAGCCTGAAAAAGGCCAAGGGAGGAGGTGACAGAGAAGACAGGAAAGGCCCAAGTACAAGGGGGGGCAGTAACCTCTCAAGCATGGACAGGAAGGAGTTGCCTTTTGAGCGCTTGGCTTGGCTTGGCTTGGCTCTGGGCGCTAATCACCCAGGAAACTGCTGCCATTGCTGTAACGGGCCTTGCTACTTTGGCGGCTCTGAGTCATAATAGTGGGAGGGCAGAAAGGGTACAGGTGAGTGAATGGGCTTTCTCCCCCTCTCCCTCCCCAGGTCCTGTGGCGGACAACATGCATGAATGAAAGATGGACTGCTTCACAGATCAAGGGGTATGCTATGCTGGCCAGCTAAAATATGCCAGCCCCTTTTCTCTTACCTTTGTGGTAGACATGTGGAAGGAAGTGGAGGCCTCCTGACAGGCATCATCTTGACAGCCTGGAAAGAACTTAGGCCCAAACGGCCCTTAAACCACATGGTGGAGCTAGATATTTCACCCTCAGAATCTGAAGCTACCAATCAGGTGCAGCATGGGGCTCCAGCCAAAAGCTGGAAGAAAGTCCACCATTGTCTCCACTTCTGGCACATGTCCTATGCCATGCATTCCTCAGGAGGATGGTGATAATAATGGGGGTGATTATTCCTCTTCGGCCTCTTCAAAGACAGAGGAGAGAGCACTATCTTCAAATGAGCAAGAGGAACCCCTAGCAATTCCTTCCTGCTTGCACTTATTTCAGCCAGGCAATTTTTCTGTGCTGCTGATAAAGGCTGTCAGAACATTGGGTCTCAGACTCCCTTTGGATGCTCCCCCCAGCCCCAGCCCCAGGATCAGGATCTTTCCCAGGGAAATGGGGAGTTTTTCCAAAAGCGGCCCCCTTTTCTCTGGAAGTTCCATTCCCTGCTGGATTTCATGGATGTAGTGAGAGGGAAGTAGAATAAACTTGCCTCCAATGGGCCCAATCCAGTATGTGTTAAAAAATAACCTTTCCAAAAATGTTATGTCTAAATTACAAGTTCCCTTGGTTGATGTGCCTGTGTCAGTCTTAATATCCTTGGCTGTTTATTGCAAGGCTGGCAAGGATGCACTAAGAATTACAGAGGATAGGAAGGCCGAGGCAGCCCTTAAGAAGGTGCACAGAGCCTTTTCTCTGGCTTTGAGTACAGCAACCTCAATTTCCATTATGTCTAAAGCCTCACAGCTCTGAGCTAAGTAAATATTAAGGGGAATTCCTGCCAATGAGGTTAAACTCAGGCAGGGGATGTAAAAGTTAATGAAGGTGGCAGCTTTCACAACTGACATCAGTCTGGATGCAACGCAGGTAGGACTCAGGCAGTGTTGGTAGTAGTTAGGCAACAGCTATAGCTTAAAAACTAGAATGTGGATTCACGTTCCAAGCAGAACCTGACCTTTGCACCTTTCCTGGGAACCAGACTGTTTAGGGACTTCCTAGAGCCTGTCCTGGTTGAGACTAAGGACAAAAGGAAGGCTCTAGTTCTGGGGGAAAAGAAGCAAGAAAGGAGACACAGCAGATAGGGATGCCCATCCTTTCATGCACCTAGACCTCACTTCACATCCCGTTTCAATTCCTCTTTCCAGCCAAGGGGTATAGATCTCAGTGGGGAGGACAAAGATTCCAAACCAAGCAACAATCCTCACAAAATTTTAGCAGACCACAGACCCACAACAACAAGGGGAAGTGAAAGAACTTGCAGACCTGACACCATTCCGCCAGTAAAGGGCAGACTTCACACCTTTGTGCATGTTTGGGAGATTTCCACCCCAGATAAATAGGTGTTAGACACCCTCAGACAGGACTACCACATTGAATTCTCCTGCAGACCTCACAGCTTCTTCATTGCGTCCCCAAAGTCCAGGAGCCCACAAAAATATTGCCTCCTAATGGAAGCCATTGACCATTGATGCAAATTGGAGCAAGAGAGAGGGTGCCATCCTCCCAAAGGTGCAGGGGCTTCTGTTTAATCTTCATTGTGCCTATGAAAAATGGCACATGGAGAGCCATATTGAACCTAAGCGGACTGAATCAGTTCATCAAGAAGTTCGCTTTTCGATGGAACAGAAGTCAAGATAACCAGAATCCAGGCACAGAAGTCAGCAGGGAGCTTTCACCAGGAAGATCAGTTGATCTCTGACAAAGCCTCCATCGCCACTCCCAGCATATATAAAGCAATCAAGGCTTTATCAGGTGTTTCTTAACGAGTAGATTTTCTCATAAATTCTCAGAGATTTCCTTTGAGCTTCCTTTTGAGTTCGCTGCTGGGTATATAATGGTGGAGGTAAGTCCCTCTTTTCTTCTTCATCCTTATCTGAATGGGCAGGACTCTCTGCTGGGACTGATGCCAACCCACTTGGACTAGTCTCTTCCTCTGCTTGAGCCTCTAGATTGACAGGGTTCCCTGCTGGCACAGGTGTAGATAAACCTGTCCCAGGGTCCTTAGGGCCATTCTCTGCCATGTCTTCCTCTGACTCTATACCCTCATCAAGCTCACAGGGCATGACGCCAATACAAGACACTGCCATTTGACCTGTCCTCACCTCCCAGGGTTTTCACCAAAACCCTGGGAGGTGGCATGTTGGAGAAAGTCCTGCATCCACATGTGTCTGTACCTCACCGACCTGATTATTCATTCTGCTTCCTTCCAGCAGGGCCTAAAATTTCCAGGTGGTGCTGCACTCATTGACCCTACATAGTTTTTAGGTAAATCTTGGGACGAGTCTCCTCTTCCCACTGCAAGACATCCAGCACCTTTGAGCCATAATCAACATGCAGTGAGTTATGGTCTCTCTCCCCTAAGATTGAATTCAGGCCATCAGCAACACCATCTCCTCTGTCAGACATTTTCCCCTCATGGACTTGTCCCTATTGTCACATTTACAGGGCCTAATGATCTCAACCACCAAACGTCTTCCTTGGGTCAGGTTTCATGCCAGACCCCTTCAGTGGCTCCTGCTCCCACACCAGGCTGCCATTGCAGGCAGGAAGCACTGCAGAATAAGAGTTTCCCAACCAGTCCTCCACTCCCTCAAGTGGTGTACCTCAGCACCATTAGCAATAGTAGGAGACTCAGCAGTAGAGGGAGACTCATGGGAGCCAGCCAAGGTGCACATCGCCACAGATGCCAGTCTGAGAGTTTGGGGATCCCACTGCGGCCTCACCTAGCTCAAGGCAGATGGAGTCAGGAGGAAATCAAGCACAGCATCCACTGGCTGGAACTCAGGGTGGTCAAACCGGCTTTGCTAGCTTTTGCCAAGATAACTCAGGGCAAGGCAGTCCTAATCATAATAACAGATTATGTGACCACAAAAGCCCATTTAAATTCTGAAGGTGCAATGAGGTCCCAGTCCCTCATGATGGAGGCCCTGAACCTCCTGACCTAGGCAGAATCTCACCTTCTCTCTATAGAGGCAGAGCATCTCCAAGGCACTCTGAACTCTCATGTGGACTTGCTCAGTCGGATGGATATAGACCAGGGGGAATGGAGTTTATGAGTTCTGTCTATTAAATAACCTGAAAGAGATGGGTACTGGTTGGAGTGTTCGCCGTTCCCTGCGATGCCTCGGATCCAAGGAATCACGGGCTGTACCTACGAAAGATGCAGAGAGCCAGGTATCCCCACGTTGGGATCACCGCCTTGCATTACCTCTCTGCTACGAGGATATCGCAGTCCATCACCCACGGCTTCATCTTCAGTTTCGTTGGATTTGTGGGACCCCTACCTACCATCTCCACAGCCTGATTTGATAGAAGATGACTCTGCGTCTCCAACCGATGATATAAGGGCCTTCTCTGAACAAATGGTCCGTATGTCCCATGCCCTGGATCTCAAGGTGGTCAAAATAGAAACAGAACCGGTGGAATCTTCCACTGTATTCAGTCTAAAGCACCTCCTGTTACCACTCTCCCGGTGTTGTCATCCCTTCTGAAACTTACACAGGGCTCATGGGAGAACCCTTCCTCGATTCAGCCTACTTCAAAAAAGATAGACAGGCTGTATTGGGTTGGAGGTGACCACATTGAATGGCTTCAATCCCATCCTCGCCTGAATTCGGTGGTGGTTGAAGCTTCCCAAAACAGGAAACAACGCCATCCACAATCAATGCCGCCTGATCCAGAAGGATGGAAACTGGACATAATTGGGAAGAAAATCTACTCTGCCGCTGGCCTGAGTTTCTGTGTGGCTAACGTGTATGGGGGCATACCAGCAGGTACTCTGGGAAAGGATGCTGCCTCTCATCCAAGATCTCCCAGATGAGAGATGACGGATGGCTGAAGCAATTCAATCGGAGGCACATTTACTGGCGGGGCAACAAATGAATTCAGCCCAGCATGTTGCGGACTGTGCCGCTAAGATGATAGCCGAGTCCATTGCTCTGTGCTGTCATGCTCCGGTCCTCGGGCCTCGCCCCTCAAGCCTCAGCTACCATCGAGGATTTGTCATTTGATGAGTCAGGCCTGTTCAACGGCTCCACAGATGAGAAACTGCAGTTTACCCAGAAGATGAGGACAACCGCCAAGAAATATGGTATGGCCACTACCTCATCTTCTCTTTATCGCTCCAGGAGCCGAACCAACTGGCAGGCCTCAACATCTGGCCATCAGTTTAGGCGAGGGTATACCGCCCAATCATACAGATGCTCCCGATACATGCCATTCCCTTCACCGGCATCATTGGCGAGGAGCCAGGGGTCAACGTCATGGTACTGACCCACTGCAAAGTAGAGGTCCAAGGATCAGACCAGGAGAAAATTTTGAGTTGCCACCTCATTCTGTCTCTCTCTTCCGTTTAGACTCCTCTGTTCGGAGATCGTCTCTCGACTTTCCAAGAAGCCTGGTCTTCAATAACATCAGACTGTTGGGTACTCCAAATCAGCCAGAACAGCTATTGGATCGAATTCGACTCACTTCCTCCGACAGATCGGGTTCGATCAACACCGCCCTCCCCTCTCCTCCTCGAGGAGGTGCAGACGCTGCTGCAGAAAGGGGCCATCGAACCTGTGGACTCCACACTTCACCACCTCTGCTTCTTCTTGAGGTACTTCCTGGTCACGAAAAAGGATAGTAGTCTCCGTCCAATTCTTCCAATACCCATTGGAACAGGTCACCATTGATGCATCCCTAGATTAATGGGGAGCACATTCCATGGGTCTCACAGTCAGGGGGTATTGGTCACAGGACAAAAGGGTTCTCCACTTCAACAACCTGAAAGTATTGGCTGTTCTAAAGACCTTCTAATCCTTCAAGCAACTCCTCTAGGGGTCAGTTGTTCTGATGGTTTCAGACTACAGTGGTCTTCTGTCTGAACAAATGGGGAGGCACATAGTCAGACACCTATCCTATGCTCCAGTCAGCAAGTGTCCCTGGAATCAGATGGTTAAAATGCAAGAGCTGTTGAGTAGTTAATCCAGTCCAGGTCAGTCACAAGTTATCTAATAAGATGAAGGGTGGAACAAGAGGGTGGTCATAAGCCGGTCCAGGAGTTGTTATAACAAGTCAGCAGTCCAGATGCAAGAAGCCTGCAAGGAGTAATTGGAGTCATCGAAGCATAGCCTATCCAAGGTCAAGAAAACATGAATGCCAGAGAGTCCTGTCAGTCACCCAGATAAGACTGTTGTGAGCAACAGAGATGCTGCGGAGCAGCTGAAAGATTTATGGGCAGCTGTCTCCAAAACACCAGATGCTTAATTAGGTCATCATTTCCTACTTAACAGACACTGGGAATGACACAATTTCTCTTCATCTCTCCATAAATGATGGCAGTTGGTCTTCACTGTCTGAACCCTTCTGCTTGGAAGTACGTTCCTCTCTGCCTCCAGCCCCTGCTCCACAGTCTCAGAAAGATCCTCATTATCAGGAGCTATAGATTCCTGGCAGTCTGCCACCTCCACTCTGTCTGAATCGTTCAGCTACACGGGATGACTTATGAGAGCAACCTTTTCCAATCTGTGATGATGCTTTGGGAAAGGTGCATCCCATGTGGCATCCTGCCTTCTGCAATTTACCTGCCCAGAGAGAAGAACTTCCTGGTAGCTGCCCTGAGCCGAGCACCTGTGTCCTGTCACAAATGGAAGTTACACATGATCATCTTCCAGATATGGGGTGTACCCACCATTGACCTGTTGCATCACTCAGAACAGGCAGTGTGAGATCTTCTGCTCAGGAGCCCCCAGAGAGATGAGCTCTCTCGGATGTGTGTTACTGTTCAACTGGAAAGGGCATTTCATGTACATTTTCCTGCCATTCCCTTTCATCACCAAGGTACTCAAAAAGATTTGACAGGACAGGGCAAGGTGCATCTTAGTCATTCTGTGGTAGGCCAGGCAGCTGTGGTCCCCCCCCCCTTCTGTATCTCTCCTGGGGACAGTATCAGAAGCTTCTGCTGCCTCTGGATTTACTAACCCTTGACAAGGTGGGAAATCCAGACCTTCACACAATCAAACCCATGGCTTGGAAGCTTTTTTCTGATTTCCTTCTCTGACTCGGTTAAGCACATTTTTGCAGCAGCTCAGAGACCATCCACTCTGCACTTCTAGACATATAAGTAGGCGAAGATTTGTGAATTTCTATGACTTAAAGGCATCTCCACTGAGGGTGCGACTATTACCCATGTTTTGAACTTTGGAATCTCATTATCCACCAGAGATTTGTCCTTATTCTCTGTTAAATGTTACTTGATGGCTGTGTTGTGGTATTTCCAACACTTTGGCCAAGTCTTCATGCTTCTCAGACCCACTTGTCAAGATTTTCCTACAGGATTACAAATTTTTTTAGCCACCTGTGATTGGGCCAACTGCCCAATCTGAAACAGGCCCTGTCTCAACTGTCCAAGAAACCTTTCAAACTGATGGCTGTTTGTGATCTCAGGCTACTCACCTAGAAAATGGCTTTCCTAGTACATTGGCCAGAAGAGTAGGTGAGCTCTGTGCTCTTCAGGTGCACCAACCTTACCTCTAGTTCCATAGGGACAAGGTGATCATAAAGCCAGACATCTCCTTTTTACCGAAGGTCGTGTCTGCTTTCCACCTAAATCAGAACATTGTTCCTGGCCTTTTTTCAAAACCCTACCACCAATTTGGAGCACTCTACACTGTTTAGATATTTGTAGAGTGTTAGCCTTTTATATTCATCATACATGTTCAGTTCATCAGTCTCAAAGACTTTTTCTGTGTTACTCATGTGTGAAGAAGGGACTGCTTTCTGCTGCCACTGTTTGTCTAGTGTATGAGATAGCGGACAAACATCCTCCTGCCCAAATGAAAAGTCATTCGATCAGAGTGATGACAGCATCAATGGCTTTTCTGAGAGGTGTCCCTCTATATGACATTTGTAGAGCCTCTACTTGGTCTAGACCTCTGACTTTCATATCTCATTATATATTGGCCTTGAGGTCCCACGCGGAGGCCACGTTTGGGAGGGCTGTACTTTTTTCTTGTGTGACATGACACTCCCTCCTCCTATGGTTATAGCTTGCTAGTCTCCCATTTGTGTGAGTCACAGAGACCACGAAGGTGGACAGGTTGTTTACTTGTAACTGTAGTTCTTTTGAGTGGTCATCTGTGAATTCATACAACCTCACCCATCCTCCCTTCATCATGTCCTGCTTCTCTTTAGATCCTTGGCTGCTGCTTTGGCATCCAGGTATCTGAGAGTTTGGGCAGGAAGAGTGCTGGTATGGTACACGGGGAGTAGGCAGGGCTACTGCCCATATGCTTACATAATAGCTCTAGAGGGTTCTAAAAGATGCACTGCACAGGTGCAGATAACCCAATTGTTTGAGTTCACAGATGGCCACTTGAAGAACTACAGTTTCAGGTTAGCAACCTGTCCTTACAGTGACTGACCTTTCTGGGGATTGCTTCCCCTAGTGGAAACACCAAAAAGGTCTACTTTTTGTCCTGCCTATCAAGAGTGAGTGGGAGGAGCAACCCATCCAGAAGATGTTCCTCCCTTCCAGAGGATGTCTGTCCCTTCTCTGCTAGAAATGAATGTACAGTATTTCAGGTAAGACCAACAATTCTTTTCGTACTGCTGGGAAAATCCAATTTGTAATTTTTTTTTGCCATCCAAATAGTGTTTCTATGTGCCTGCACCACCGTCTTCCATTACCAGTCCCTGCCAGATGCAAATTATTATTATTATTATTATTATTATTACTCCTCTGTTAAAAATAATTGGAACAGCTTACAACAATTAAAATACAATAATGCTGGCTAAAGTCCCTAAGCACCACCCTCCCCCACCCTCCCCATAAAAAGATATTAAACTCATATAAAATTAAAAACCACCTAAACTAAACTAATAATAATAATAATAATATAAAACCACCTAAACTAAAATAATAATAAAAATGTATTTCATCCCTGTTTCAGTATATTTCAAAGTCTTTGTTATCTGGCTGGATTTTTAAAATTAACGTAAATGTATGTGGGTGTGGAGCTTGAGGGCACCAGCCTATGTTGCGCTGGAGTAGCTATTTAGTTTTGCACAGGTTTTCTTTTCATCAGGTCCTTCAAGCAAGCACAATAGTTGTCTGCTTGTATGGTTTCCCCCCATCCAGTAGTATGGTTTTCTTTTACTTGGAGGAGGCGGAGGCGGAGGCAGTGATTTGATTGAGGCAGTGAGTTGCAGTGTTTAGCTGTTCATGAAAGCCATCAAGACATCTATTTATGGCTTTGAGCAAATGGATCTGTGTATAAGATTTTTTTACAGATATATGTACTCTACTGTATTCTTCAGCCTTCTTCAGATTAAGTTGTGGGAATTCCAAGCCTGTGAATAAAAAAAAAGTTTAAAAAATAGCGTATAGCATTCCTTCAGCCAAAATTTACCACTAAGTTGGAAATACAGTTTTAAAAATCTATAGCTACTTTGATATCACTGCTGCATCAATTCATGTAGATGTGTAAATAGCTGTTGCTTAAAACAGTTTGTAAGCCGCTCTGATAGCCTTGTGGCTGAAGAGCGGGGTATAAATAAATAAATAAATAAAGTAAGCATAGGCAACATGTGGCCCATGGACTGCTTATGCCTCCCCCCACTTTTTCACCTGGTCATCATCACATGTTGATCACCGTTATACTTAGAAACTGTTGAAGAAATTATTAGTAACATGGATGAATTTTTAAAGCTGACATTAGAATCACTACTAATTATTCTGCCTTTGAATAGCTACTATTCTCTCACTGTCATCCTCTTTTCCATCTCAACCCTGATTTATGGCTGCTGCCCATACCAGGGGCCCTTTCACATTGTGCAGTTATAGCTATGATTCCACTTTAATTGCCATGGCAACATCTTATGAAATCCTGGGATTTGCAGTATAGGAAGAAGTGTTTAAAATTCTCACTCAGAGAGCTTTACTGCCTCATCAAATTGCAAATTCCAGGATCCCATAGGATGTTGCCATGGTAGCGTAAGTGGAATCGTAGCACTATAATTGTATAGTGTGAAAGGGCCCCTGCTTTGCTCTTCCCAGGAGCGGGAGAAACATTGTTGTAGGAAGCAGCCATGTTGTGGATAGCTTCCCTGTGATTTGTGAATTCCAGTACTGTTAGAGCAGTAAGGGGAGAAATACACTGCAATAACTTGCATCCAACCATGATAATATCAGATGGAGCCCTTGAACTGCTCTCTGGTTTTCACATTCTCAGGGAAAAAATTCCTCTCCCTTGCCTCTTTATGTAAATATACAATGTGTATCCAGTGTGTACAGTGTTCTGTACTAAAGAGTGCAAACCATTTTCATAAGGCAAAGTACAGCATAATTATATCCCTCATATTGGGATCCGTCTACATAAACTTCTACTTTACCCAGCTGAAATCATTATTTGTCCCTAAATGCTCTTTTTCACCACCTGCTTTCCCCAAGTATCCATTGAATGAATAAGCTCATTTCCCCCCACCCCCAACACTCATCAAAATAACAGAATTGCATTAATTAGCCATTTCAGGCTAAAATTAAACTACAGCACTTATAATTGCTCATGAGTTGCTCTTACATCACTTTACTAATTTCTGTTGTTGTTTGTGCAGAATCTTCAGATGTAATTGGAACCCTGTGGCAATGTATGCTTCACCTCAGAGTTTGAGATGGTTATCCATACAAATAACTTTCCCAAAGCTTAAATTTTAAATAGCCAGCTTTCTCTCCACCCCACCCATATTTCCTTTTTGCACCAATTGTTGGGAAAGGATGCACCCATTCTGGAAGCATGAGAGATCAAATTTTATTATTCCCACTGCTTTCTATCAAAGGACCCTTGTGCTTTATGGACAATTATGGAACGTGGGCCCTTTCGCATGACAAAATGATAGCACTATGATTCATTCTACTTGTAACTGCTGTGGCTGCATGCTGTGTAATCCTGGGATTTGTAGTTTGCGTGGCGTTAGATCTCTCTGGCTGAGAATTCCAAATATCCCTCCCTGATCTGTACATCCCATAATTCCATAGGCTTGAATTGTGATACAGGTTGAGTAGGACTTATCTGGAGATCTAAAATGTTCCTAAATCCCAAATAGTTAAATAAAAAACCATTAAAATAAAATTAAAAATTAAAAAAATTAAAATATTGTATAAAATTACCTTTAGGCTATGTGTATAAGGAGTAACTTCAATTCGATTTTTATTCATGATAACCATATACAGGTTACAGCCATTAAATTAATTATTAAAACTTTTAAAAAAATTAAAATCTCAGTTGGGTCTATAAAATATAAAACAATAATTGTTTAAACAAAAGTTACAAGAATGTTTAGTATTAAACACAGCATAATGTTACATAATACATTCAAGTTAATAAAAATATATATCACAAGTTTCTACACAGGCCATTATCCTTGAAATGGAGTCTAAGATTGGCTGCTTTTGCTGTGGATCTGGCAGTATTAAACTTGACAGATTTGGCTGTATTTGATAGCAAATACATAGTTTTCTCCAGATTATTTTGGTTAACGACTAGTTCTAATCTTCTCCTTAGGAATTTATCTCTCGTGGTTTTATATAGCCTACAATGTAGCATATAGAGTATGGTGTCTTCAGTGTCCCCACTTCCACAGATGCAAACACGCCACTCCCTGGGGATCTTTTTATATTTCCCTTCAATGAAATTAGTTTTCATTGTCTAGAATCATAGGGCTGTAAGAGCCCTATGAAGAAAAGGTTGACTAATTTCCAACAAATATTTCTGTATAAGGAGTATATGAAACATAAATGAATTTTGTGTTTAGATTTGGGCCCCATCTCCAAGATATCTCATTATGTATATGCAAGTATTCCAAAATCTGGGAAAAAAAAGCCCAAGTACTTCTGGTCCCAAGCATTTCAGATAAGGTACACTCAACCTGTAGTTACAGTGGTATCATAATGCTATAATTGTGTTGTGTGAAACGACCCAGACTTGCAATTCATACAAAATGATTGCTGCTTTTGTTGAGTCTCAGTTGATCTGTAACAGGGAAGGCAGCAAGAGGTCATGGGCCCTCCCTTAAAATATTTTCTGCTAACTGCTTTGTTCTGCCAGCTTTTAGTCACACTGCAGTAAGATCTGCTCCACAGAATTTTACAGGTGATATATGCTTCATTCAGTTCCATGTTCCTTTACTTGCCAATGTTATTTGCATTATGTTTCCCAAATACCTTCAACAGATTGTATCTTTTTAAATAAACAGCAGGCAGCTGTTTCACATACAGCAGGTTTATTCCCTGGCTGTGCATCAAGGCTGGCCCTGCAATTAGGCAGAGTGAAGCAACTGCCTCAGCAGCAGATGCTGGGTGTCATGAAATGACAGCGAACTGTTAGTTATTTAATTTGTTATTATTGTTGAGGGTTTTTTTCTTGTCTGAAATGAGAAATGGTGCTTGTGGGAATTTCTCCGGCGTGTGCTCAGTCAATATGCCTGATTTTGAATACTATGCTGAAGAAGAGTTTCAGTTTAACTCTGTTTCAAGAGTGTTTCAGTTAAGGTCTGTTTCAGCAGCAGAAGGAGCAGAAGGGCTCATTGTTGCAAATTTGTGGGAAGAGAGAAGCCCTTGAAGAAGGCCTTATATTTTGTAACATCTTTGGCACAATATGTGTGTGTGTGTGTGTATTGTTTTCTTTGTTATTGTTTGTTTCTTTCTGGATCTCAAGTACTTTCCTCTTTTGTTAACTTTTGGGGCCCAGGAAGATAGTATTACAGAGCTTGGTTTGGGTGGATGTGGGTCTGCATTTGTTGCTCCAGCATGGGTGGTGAAATGTCTTGGGCTGTCACTGCCATGCCTATTGGGAACTGGTGTCAATCAGAAAATATCTGGAGGCCTGAAAATTTCCCAGTATTTGTTGTGTTGTTAACTGTTGTCCAGTCAGCTTCAACTTATGCGAACCCTATGAATGAGAGACCTCCTGGGGCTGGTTTACACAGCAGATTTATTGCGGCAACTTGCGTTTTAATTCTTTTCCGCAGCTGTGCCAGTCAGGTTTTTTTTCTAATTATGCCACTTCTATGTTCAGACTTGAAAAAGGGGGGGGGCAGGCCTCCCAAGCAGACAAAGGCTGTATGGAGAAGGGCATAGACCAAGACTCACAGACTGCCCAAATAGCAGGGGGGGAGATCAAAGTAGTGTCTCTGTGTGTCTCTGTAAATCTGCCTATAAATGAACTCACTCCGTGAAGCAGAGGGACAGTAATCTCTCTGCTAAAAGACCTTGCTGCCATGCTGTGGATCCTAAGGTGAACCTATCACAAGTTTTTCCAGCCTCCCCCCTCCCTTCCCCGTCTCTCTCGTTCATGCGCTCTCTCTCTCTCTCTCTCCCTCCCCCAAGCACAGCTGACAGATGGGAACTTTATGACTGAAAGGTCTTGGGAATCCTTTTTCTTGGCAGACCTTCTGCAAAATAGCAGAGAGGATTTTTCAGTTTCCTGATGCTAGTGAACGCAGTCCCTCTCTTTTAAGCCCGCCTCTTACATCATAGCAACCAATCACAATGAAGATCTGATGCAGCCCTTAGTTTACACTGCCAATAAAGCACTACATTGCAAATATGCCAGCAAAAGTAGCGACATCCCTTGGCACGCTATATTTGGGTGTTTTACCTTCCCCCCTTCTGAATGAGGCAATGCTGTGCTGCGATCCGTGGGAACTATGAGCTATCTTAGCGGTATATTTAGAGGAATATTTGCTCGTGTAAACGACCCCCAAGTCATCTTGTTATCAACAGCCCTGCTCAGCTCTTGCAGATGCAAGGCCGTGGCTTCCTTGATTGAGTCTGTCCTTCTGTAAAGTGGTCTTTCTCTTTTCCTACTTCCTTCTACCGTACCAAGCATTATTATCTTCTACTGAGTCATGCCTTCTCATGATATGGCCAAAGTACAGCAGTCTCAGTTTAGCCATTTTGGCTTCTCCAGAAATTTCAGTCTTTAATTGCTCTAGGACCCATGTATTTGTCTTTTAAGCAGTCCACGTATCTGTAGAATTCTTCTCTAGCACCACATTTCAAATGACTTTCTTCCTATCAGGTTTCTTCACTGCCCAGCTTTCACAACTGTATGTGTGTGTGTGTGCCTTCAAGTCGCTGCCGACTTATGGTGACTCCACGCATTTCATAGAGTTTTCATGGGCAAAAAATACTCAGAGGTTTTTCCTTGTTTTTTTTCCGGGCTGTGAGGCTGTGTTCTGGAATAGTTTCTTTCTGACATTTCGCCTGCATCTGTGGCTGGCATCTTCAGAGAAGATGGGCAACTGAACAGGAGCCCTGTTGTGCTCCCGGGATCACAACGGATCATGATGTCACCAGGAGGTCCATGTCGGACACTTCCAGGTGCAATCCGGACAACAAGGTAAGTAAAACCCTTTATTCCCCCATCCCCGGGGTAGCTTTTAATTTTTAAAAATGTATTTTCCTAGTTGGTTCACTGTTTTGCCAGCTGGGGGGGTATTTTTAAATTTGCCGCCCGGCCGTTCTCTCACGAGAACAGCTGGGATTTGACTTCCCAGTTGTAAAAGCAGCGTTACGGTGGCTGCATTTACGGCCGGGCAGCGATGGGAGGGGGAACCCATTCCTGCCGTGGAATTAAGGTAGGTGTGTGAAATTTTTCTCTTTATTCCGCAGCAGGAATGGGATTGGAGCGGGTGGAGGGGGTGTAGTGGGACAGAAACGGACCCTAAGGGTCTGTGTGATAATCTCCATAGTTTCCACACAGATACCAAGGCATGTAGCGGTTCTTGCTTTAGAACCTTTAAAGTCACAGGTGTTACTGTATTTTAAAACTCATTTCTCCTACTCATGGTGGCACTATAATAATAATAATAAAATTTTATTTCTATCCCGCCCCTCTGCAACGCAATCGGGGCGGCTTACAATATAAAAATTCCATAGTCCCAGTACCCTAACCCACCCACCCCTTAAAATAATATTAAATTATAGAAGATTAAAAACATACAACAATTTAAAATAGATAAATTAAAAAGACAAAAATTAAAACATACAATGGTTAAAAAATCTAGTTGCCGCTTAAATTCCAAGGTTTATGTTTAAGATCACATGTTAGGATATGCTCCATTTTGGTTGTGCTTTAAAAAAAGAAAATGAACAGCAATTTGTTTTCAGATACTGAAGAAGTATAATACGGAATCAGAATAGTGTTGCAGTAGTAGGAATAGGAACAGTCTCTCTCCCGGTGAATATGTCTTTGGATCTACACTCAATAAAAGGAGACAAGATGCAGTTCTCTGGGTTTAAATGAACAACAGTATTCTTAATTACAAAGAGGTTCCTTCAACACAAAAAGTATTCTCAATATCTAATGTATTTCCACCTTTCATTGTAGGCCTCAATCAGGCTGAAGGAAAAATATGATACCTGCTTCATTACTTATTTGTTTATAAAAAAAATTGTATCTCACAAACTCAGGGTAGCAAAATCAGTTTAACCAATAAAAGCAATTTCAGCAATAAAAAACTCTTTATTTACCGTATATTCCGGTGTATAAGACGACTGGGTGCATAAGACGACCCCCCCAATTTTTAAGTTAAAAAATAGAGTTTGCCCCCCCCCCAGCCAGCCACCTGGCTGGAAAGCCTGTCCCCCACCAGCCAGCCAGCTCAGTGGCTATAGATGATGGAATAGTCTGTGAAATTAAAGGACTGAGAACAGCTAAAAAAGCATGGGATACTTTGAAAAATCTCTGTGGTGTTCAATCTTTGGAAAGTAAGGTTGCATTAATACTGTAAGTTGGTTAATATGAAGCTACCAAATCCCAAATTTTTGAATGAGCACATTAATGATTTTAGAGCCACAGTGGTAGACAAGAGAATTTCACCATAGACAAAACTTGATGCAGAATGATAAGTCTGAATCCAGAAATTCTAATTTTAGGCTAACTTGTCCTGAAAAGAAACATTATTTTGACTCTCCTGAGCTAAATGGAGGGTCATTTAACTCTTCAAAGGCAAAGCAGTCATTCTCACAGCAGGAGGAAGGATCTGCTGGGAAAACTGCCCAGGCCATTTTACACTTCAATCATTCTCACAGCAGGGGAGTATGATTACTGAGGTATAAGATCACCCCCCCCACTTTTGAGGAGATTTTCAAGTGTTAAAAAGTAGTCTTGTATGCAGCAATATACGGTATTCATGCAATTTCTATGCCGCCTTTCTCCCAAAGTGGGACCCAACATGGTTCATAGAATAATTAAAACCACAATTAAAACCAATTAAAATATACAAAATTAAAAACAGATTAAAAACCACACCCCGATAAAAGCCACAATTATACATCAAAGGCCTACTTAAACAAGAACTTTTTTGCTTGCCAGTGAAATGAAAACAGGGAGGGGGCCAGTCTAGCGTTCTGCGGGAGGGAGTTCCAGAGGGTGGGAGCAGCCGCAGAGAGGCTCTCTCTCATGTCCTCACCAAGCGAGCCTGTGATGGTGGTGGGAGCGACAGAAAGCCTTCCCTTGAAGATCTTCCTTACACTAAGAAACTAAACAGACCAAAAGCATATTAAACTATTTGTAAATTAAAACAAGACAGTTAAAACAAGTTAAAATAGTTTAAAAATCACAGTGTGTCCACAGATTTGGAGAAAACCAGGTAGTTGTTTGTGAGAGAACTCATCTTTTATTCTGGTGCTAGCATTAACCGTTTTCTTAAGAATAAGGTTTAATGAACAACATTGCTTTGGAAAATCATCCTGTCTCTAATATGTATTGTCTCTACAATATGACATGGCAATGGATATAACATTGGACTTTGTAACAGTATCAGAAACAACCCCAGCCGTGGTCATCATGATTATATTGAACTACATATAGAGCCAGCATGATGTAGTGGTTTGAATATTGGACTAGGACACTGTGAGACCAGGGTTCAAATCCCTGCTTGGCTATAGACACCCACTGGATGACCTTGGGTAAGTCACACTCTCTCAGCCTTGCAAAGGCAAACCCCCTCTAAACAAATCTTGACAAGAAAACTCGGGGGAGGTGGCTGCATCGGGGATATGTCCCCTGGTGGCCTGAAGGGTCCCGATCCTCCCCCCAAGATCTGGGCACTGGCACCCCTGAGGTTTGGCTGGGCCATTGAGTTGGCTAGCCACCTCATTGTCTCCCTGCCCAGAGCTGCTTCTAGCCAAGCAGGCATGGCAGCTGGCTCTGACCCCCTCAGAGGACTCGTCCCCGGGGCGTGCGCCCCACTCACGGAGCCAAGATCCTGTCCCACGTTGCTGGGGGGGTCCGCCAGGGGCACCGCTGCAGCGGAGTTTGCCCCTGGACTGGGGACGTTCCGCGGTTCTGGCATCTTCCTCGGCTGCGCTGCAGTGCCCAACCCCAGCCCGCAGTCATGCATGTCCTGGCAGAGAGGGGCCGGGGCGCAGCCGGTGGCAGCTGGAGCGGGGGTCTTCCCCCCCTTGCCCGGCTTCTTCTTGCCACCGCTGCCTTTTGCGGGCTCTCCGGAGCCTCCTCCGCCAGTCCCGCTGCGATCCGGTTCGTGGGGGGGCAAGGAGCCAGCCCCCGTGTTTGTCTGGTGATCACTGTTAATCACAGCCTCGATCACCTCTTCAATATCCTCCGATGCCCCCATGTCCTTATCTCCCCTATGGGCTGGTGCTTGGTAAAGAATTGTCTTTTTTTTTTTAAGGTTCAAAAAGTTCGAAAAGTTTCCAAAAAGTTTTTTGAAAATGGCGCCAGCCACATGGAAAGAGACAAAGGGAGGACAAAGGAGGAAGGATGTCCTACCAGGAGCATAGGCAGGAAACAGCCTGGCCAGCAGAGGGGTCATCCCTCCTGGATGACACCACTGGTAGTCAAAACTCTTCAAAATAAGAGTCTCTGTATCCTGCCTACCGGGAGCAAGTGGGAGGGACAACCCAAGCATACGGATGTTCTTCTCCTCTACACTGGAAAAGAACGTATCACAGGTAAGACCAACGTTCCTTTCTGCTTTGCAAGGACCTTTCCTAAATTCTGAGTGATATCTACTTGCAACCTGCAGTTTTATATAAAAGTGTTGTTGAGGTGCTTTGTTTATCATTCTTTTAGATGTTCTTCAGAAGGTTTGAGTGGGAACATAGTGGGCATGGGATATTAGCAAGTAATAAAAACTGCTAGATTATCTGGAGGAGGGAACTGTTGAAGTAGAAAATGACATGTTAACGTATGACTCCTGTTTGATAAGTCCAGGCTCCACAGGCTGAATTTAGTTTTTTCTTAGTTGGATATCTCCTACTTCATTCATGGCCTTGTTTTCCATTTCCTTCTCTTATTTCTAGGATGCATATTCCTTAGAGATGTACTTTCACAGCCAGATTTACATATCTGCTTCTACCAATCCATTCCCCCCCTAGAATTTATTATCTGTTATCACAAACACAGTAGACATAGACATTATTATGCCCTTTCTTAAAGGTTTCATAATTATGAGGCTTAGTAATGAGTAGTAGTGGAGATGCATATGGAATACATGAGAGATATTGGTAGCTTGTTTAACTTAAGCCGTCTGAGGGCTCACACTAAGACTCTAAACTATCTAGTCCGTGAGCTGCTCTTTGCCGATGATGCTGCCCTTGTTTCCCACACAGAAGCAGCTCTGCAGCGCCTAACGTCCTGCTTTGCAACAGCTGCAGAGCTGTTTGGGCTAGAAGTCAACCTGAAGAAAACAGAAGTTATTTACCAGCCTGCACCACAGGACGAACACCACCATCCCCACATTGCCGTCGGCAAATCTGTGCTCAAGTCCGTTCAGCAGTTCACCTACCTGGGAAGCATCATCTCCTCAGATGCCAAGATTGACAAAGAGATCGATCACAGATTAGCAAAGGCATATAGTGCATTTGGAAGACTTCACAAAAGAGTCTGGAGCAATAAACACCTGAGGCAAAGCACAAAAATCAGTGTGTATAGAGCCATCGTACTGTCTATCCTCCTTTATGGATCTGAAACATGGGTCACCTATCGCCACCACCTACGACTCCTCGAGCGCTTTCATCAGCGCTGTCTACGCACAATCCTAAATATACACTGGACTGACTATGTGATGAATGTTGCTGTCCTTGAGCAAGCAGGGATCACCAGCATTGAGGCCATGATATTGAGAACACAGCTGCGCTGGGCAGGGCATGTTTCTAGGATGGAGGACCATCGCCTCCCAAAAATACTACTCTACGGTGAACTCGCCACGGGTCAGCGTAAGAGGGGCGCTCCAAAAAAGCGATACAAAGACTCCCTGAAACAACATCTCAGGCTTGGCCAAATTGATCACCAACAGTGGTCTGCCCTGGCCTCACATCGGGAGGCATGGAGACGCACTATCCACAATGCTGCAGCCTTATTTGAGAACTCACGACGAACAAGTCTTGAAGAGAAACGACAACACAGAAAGAATCACAACCCAAAAACATCACCCAAGGAGACCTTCTGCTGTGCTTTTTGCAACCGGACTTGTTTATCTCGGATTGGCCTTTTTAGTCATCAGCGCGCTTGCAGAAAGCGCGGGATGAGTCCTTCCTGAATCTTCGTTTGCGAAGAAAAGCCAGAGACTGAGTTAAATGATACAACCTAGATGAAATTGATTATTTGGGTCCATTTCATTCTGGCTTCGAGTCTGGTTATAGGACAGAGACAGATTTGATTGCCTTGGTGGATGGCTTGTCCTGGGAACTGGACAGAGGAAGTATGTCCCTGTTGGTTTTGCTAGATCTTTCAGTGGCTTTCAATACCATCAGATATGTTGTCCTTCTGTGCCACCACTCTGGGATGGGACTTGGGAACCACTGTTTTATAGTGCCTCAAGTCTTTCCCAGGGTGAAGAACACCGAAAGTGGAGCACACCTGTTTGATACCTGTGGAGTACCTAAGGGCTCACCCCCCCATGCTGTTATGTACATAGTGAAGTAGAACAAATATTTCTGCTCTGGAAGGACCCTTGCTAAGTTTCACGTAATATCTAATTTGATTGCTTAATCTGTATTGTAAACTGTCTTGGATCTCATATTGGGAGGATGGATGGAGGGATGGATGGAGGGATGGATGGATGGAGGGATAGATAGATAGATAGATCCAGTGGCTTTCTAACACCTCAGATGTGTGTGTGTGTTTTTAAATCAGTACTGTTATATCTGGCACCTTACATTGCAAAATATGCACTCCACACTGAACGATATCTCCCATAGTAAAACTAAGATTGTTTAGAAAAAATGGAGAATGCTTGAAATTCAGTTCAAGGAATGTTCTCCTCAGACAGATGTAGTGGATTTCTAGAAAACCCTCAGAGCACTTTTATCCAAGCAGAAAAATGTTTTTGAGTATTCTTAGGAAGCAGTCTGTAAAGCAAGATGGGAAACATTTTATAATGAAGAATGTGCTTTTTAAATGAATCATCCTAGCAAAAATGATGGCTATTATTGCTTCATACTACTAATAAAAAGACAGACAGACAGTTCAGGGGAGGAAAATTAGTATGCTTGCTATTATTTCTGGTTGAGAAAACCCATGAAGTATAAAATGGCCAGATGTTGTGTTGCCTCTTTGGCTTTCACTTTTATTTAAACTTCATCCAGGATCAAGAATGAAGGAACTAAACAAAGGGACATAGAACAATTCTTTGTTGTTTCACTGTAATGATTGTGGCAATAGTGTCATAATCATGACTAAATAGCGGTTGTGAACATGTAACAGTTGCCTAGATTTGCTCATCTGTAACTGTTTCATATTCACAATTGCTAATTAGTCACAATTTTGACATTATTGCTACCAGCATAAGTCCCTCCTAAGCCTACTTTACTAGACATCAGCTGTATGAAGTGAAGGAGGTCCATTCTATTGTTGATTCTCTCTGGCTTTCTTCGCAAACGAAGATTCAGGAAGGACTCATCCCGCGCTTTCTGCAAGCGCGCTGATGACTAAAAAGGCCAGTCCGAGATAAACAAGTCCGGTTGCAAAAAGCACAGCAGAAGGTCTCCTTGGGTGATGTTTTTGGGTTGTGATTCTTTCTGCGTTGTCGTTTCTCTTCAAGACTTGTTCGTCGTGAGTTCTCAAATAAGGCTGCAGCATTGTGGATAGTGCGTCTCCATACAGGTGAATGACATTTTGAGTAGGTCTGGGGGAACTGAACCAGGACATGTGCTTTAGTTAAGTATACTTAACTAATTATTGGCTGGGATCCTTTATCAACTTTGTTGTTGTGTGCCTTCAAGTTGTTTCTGACTTAGGGTGACCCTAAGGCAAACCGATCTGAGAAAGAAGGCCAACAGGCATTGGGTGGGTGGGGAGATACCAGAAGAGTTTGGACAGGGAAGCCCAAAGTTCTCTTTCAATGACTACTTAAGAAGACTGAATATGGAGAGTGAGGGAGCTGCTGCAGTCACCTGCAGTACCTGTGGAATGTTTGTCTTCTTGCCAGAGGATGTGCAGAGCTATATCTGCAACAAGTGCAAGCTGGTTGCCTTGCTGGAAGAGAAGATCAAGAATCTTGAGGACAGGGTATCTACACTTCTGAATATTAGGGAGTGAGAGGTGTTCTTAGACAAAGTGGAGAAGACTATCCTGGATGCGGAACACACCGGGCAGGTGTCTGTGGAGGAGGCCATCTCCCATTCACAGGAAATGAACACTTGGAGGAATGTGACACAGAGGTAGAAGGGCCAAAGATCGTTCAGCCAGCTTGAAGCTACAGAATCGATTTGAAGCTCTTCTCTTTCCAGAAAAGAAGAGGAAGAGCAGCAGTGCCAGGCCTCAGGGAACATACAGGAAACCTTGGTAGATCCAGCACATGAAGTGGCCTCTGCCAAGACTCAAAGGAGGAGGGTGATGGTGGTGGTGGTAGGGAATTCCCTGCTGTGAAGAACAGAAGCAGTATTTTGCAGGCATGACAAAATGTCTCAGGAGGTATGCTGTCTTCCTGGGGCAAAAGTTCAAGATGTAACAGAGAGGCTGACAAGTCTCATCAAGCCTTCTGACCATTGTCTCTTCCTTTTGGTCCACGTGGGAACCAATGATACTGCAAGGCATAGCCTCCAGAAGATCATAAGGGATTATGAGGCTATGGGTAGGAAGCTGAAGAACCTGGATGCACAGACAGTCATTTCGTCTGTCCCTCCAGTGGAAGGGCATGGCCCAGGAAGGGAGAGAAGAATAGTGGAGGTGAATAAGTGGCTATGCAGATGGTGCCACTGGGAACAATTTGACTTCCTGGACCATGAGATGCGGTTTCAGGGAGGTGGACTTCTGGCAAGGGATGGGTTGCACCTCATAGCAGTTGGGAGGAAATGTTTTTGCTAAGAGTCTAAAAGATCTTATCAGGAGGGCTTTAAACTGAGTTGTATGAGGGAGGGAGACAGTACCCTTGAAGGCAGGAGTTCATTGAGTGCTAGAGACAATATCCCAAATATTATACAGAGAACAAGGCAAATAACACAACAATCCAACAATGGGAGGAATAAGCACTTTAAAAACCAGATAGGGGAAATAGCCCATGGTCTTAGATGTCTCTATATGAATGCATGGGGCATGGGAAAGAAACAAGATGAACTTGAACTCTTAGCACAACAAAACAAACATGATATAATAGGCATTACTGAAACCTGGTGGGATGAGTCTCATGATTGGAATGTACTAATAGAGGAGTATAACCTATTTCAGAAAAATAGACCAAACAGGAAGGGTGGTGGAGTAGCATTATACGTTAAGGATGTGTACACCTGTGAACATATGCATGACTTAAATCCTAGGAGCCAGGTTGAGAGCATCTGGGTAAAAATTAAGGGAGAGAGAAACAGCAGGGATGTTGTTGTAGGGGTCTACTACAGACTTTCAAGCCAAGCCGAGGACTTGGGGCCTTCCTGGAACAGAGGACCACACATTCAGAAAGATGTAGTAATAATGGGGGATTTCAACTATCTTGATATTTGCTGGAAATCCAACTCTGCCAAGAATTTAAGGACCAACAAATTCCTCACTTGCCTTGCAGATAATTTCATTTTCCAGAAGGTGGAAGAGGCAACCAGGAGATCAGCTATTTTAGATCTGATCCTAACTGATGGGGATGACCTGGTTAATGGAGTGGAAGTGACTGGATCCTTAGGAGGGGAGTGATTATGGTCTCCTGGAGTTTGTTATACAGAGGAAAGGGGAAGCCAAGCATAGCCAGACATGCATTCTAGACTTTAAAAAAGCTGATTTCAGAAAACTTAGGGAATTACTGGGTGTGATCCCATGGTCAGGAATACTAGAAGAGAAAGGAGTTCATGAGGGATGGGAGTTTCTTAAAAGTGAGATATTGAAGGTGCAACTTCAAATAGTTCCAATGAGGAGGAAAAATGGGAGGTGTCTAAAGAAACCAGGATGGATGTTGAAAGAACTCTTAACTGAGCTAAAACTTAAAAAGGACATGTACAAGAAATGGAAAAAGGGAGAAATCACTAAAGAAGAATTCAAACAAATGGCCAGCTCATGTAGGGGGAAAGTCAGAAAAGCTAAAGCACAGATGGAGCTCAGGCTTGCTAGCGAAGTTAAAACAAAAAAAAGGGGGTGCTTTTTTGTTTTGTTATGTCCGTAGCAAAAGGAAGAACAAAGAGATGGTAGGGCCACTGAGTGGAGAAGATGGTGAAAGGCTAACAGGGGACAGAAAAAAGGCAGGACTACTTAACACCTTCTTTGCTTCAGTCTTCTCCCAAAGGGTGAACAGTGCTCAACTTGGGGAAAATGGAGCAGATGATACAGTAGGGGAAATACAGCACAACCCCCCTGCCATGCAGAAATACACAATCAAATCAGTCCCAACAGATGGCCATCCAGCCTGTTTAAAAACCTCCAAAGAAGGAGACTCCACCACACTGAGAGGCAGTGTATTCCACTTCCGAACAGCTCTTACTGTCAGGAAGTTCTTCCTAATGTTTAGGTGGAATCTCTTTTCCTGTAGTTTTCACCCATTGCTCCATGTCCTAGTCTCTGGAGCAGCAGAAAACAAGCTTGTTCCATCCTCAGTATGATGTCCCTTCAAATATTTAAACATGGCTATCACGTCACCTCTCAACCTTCTCTTCTCCAGACTAAATATGTCCAGCCCCCTAAGCCGCTCCTCATAGGGCATGGCTTCCAGACCTCTCACCATCCTGGCCGCCCTCCTCTGGACACATTCTAGCTTCTCAGTATCCTTCCTGAATTGTGGTGCCCAGAACTGGACACAGTATTCCAGGTGAGGTCTGACCAAAGCAGAATAGAGTGGCACCATTACTTCCCCTGATCTAGACACTATACTTCTATTAATACAGCCTAGAATCACAATTGCTTTTTTAGATGCTGCATTACACTGCTGACTCATGTTCAGCTTGTGGTCCACTAAGACTCCTAGGCCCCTTCACATGTACTGCCCTCAAGCCAGATGTCCCCCATCCTATATCTGTGCATTTTATTTTTACTGCCCAAGCAAGTGTAGTATCCTACATTTCTCCCTGTTGAAATTCATTTTTTTAGTTTTGGCCCAGCTTTCTAATCTGCTAAGGTAATTTTGGATTCTGATCCTGGCCTCTGGAGTATTAGCTACCCCACCTAATTTGGTGTCATCTGTAAACGTGATAAACATACCCTGTATTCCCTCATCCAAGTCATTGATAAAGATGTTGAATAGCATTGGGCCCAGGACAGAACCCTGTGGCACCCACTACTCACTTCTCTCCAGGATGAAGAAGAGTCCTTGATGACTACCCTTTGGGTTTAGCTACTAGATTGCATTAGAAATTATGTTTTTATTCTCCTTGGCTGAATGCTTTGCTATCCTGTAACTTAAAGAGTGTGCCTTGAGGGAGAAGCCTTCCATGGGAATTATTTGCAGATTTTTAAGCTTTGCTTGAATAAATAAGCTTTCCTTTTCTGTCTTTCATAAGCTGATGGTTCACATGCCTATTTTCACTCGGTCATTCTCTCTCATCCTTGGGAAGAAAGGAGGGGGAGGGACATCCCTGCAAGGGCAGAGAGCAACAAGGAATTAGAACTCCCACAGCTTCCCTTTGCACTGTGTGGGTAAGGGGTAACTCAGAGGGTGGTGGCAGCTAGAAGGTGCTGTTGAGGGAATTCCCAGGCAGAGGAATTCCAAGTTTGCATCTAAAAAGGGGCAACTAAGGGGTTCCAGGCAGAGAACCCCAAGGCTAAAACCCTGACACTTAGGAACAGCATTTTAGGGGACAGCAAAAATTGGACACCTAGCTTTGTCTTGGCATGAAGGTACCACTGGATCAAGATCGTTGTTTGCAAATGGCTTACAGTGCACAATTTTTGTTTTCACTTCGCACCCCACCCTGAGTCTTTAATAGATGTTAAGGGTACACTGTTTCTGGTATGTGTGATAAGTAGAAGGAGAAGGCTTTAAATCTGGGGGAAACTTGGATAGATGCGAATTCAGAAAATGGGTTTGTTGTACAACCTGCTGTATGGATATTAACCTTATCTCCTTCAGTACAGTCTGTTATGTAACTACCTTTGAAATTTTGATTTAAAATACATAGACTATTAAAGGGCAGCTTTTCTGGTAGATTTTTAAAAGCTGTTCAGAAAGAAAATGATAATTCTAATGACAAAAATCTCTTTCCTTTAAGAGATCTAAAGTCCTGTCCTTTTCCCTGGCTGTAGATTATGAATGCTACTAATCTGCATTGAGCTGTAGTCTGTAATATGTGAAAGAATTCAACAAGTCTTTAAAATGTTTTCCTTTTCTATAGCAGGGGTAGTGAACTAGCGGCACTCCATTTGTTGCTGAATGACAACCCCCATCATCACCGAGTCAGCAAGACTAGTTGTCTAGGATGATGGAAGTTACAGTCCAGCAACATGTGGGATGCTATTGGTTCCCTACCTCTGCTATATAGGTACACAACTTATTTAGGCTTTACTAGCAAATGGCTTATAAGTGTAATGGCAGTGATGTTCCTTTCTCTTTGTTCTCCATGCTCTGACCTCCTATCAATCTCTTCCTGGATCTAAATTCAGGCTTCATACCCTCCCCCCCCAGGGCATTTTGCACCATCTGGGATTTCTCCTACACACCCCATAAGCCCCTAGACCCCAGGATTTTTAAAACTCCCAAAATTAGCTTAAGTGCCCCCAGAATCACAAACCACCAGTCCTGGAGCAGCAGTTTGCTATTATTCATCCCCTCAAACTCTTAAAACTACCCTTACCTGAAATTAGGAAATTGTGATTAGAAGTGATTTCCAGTCACGATTCTCAGCTGATGTGGCCTTCCAGAGGGGGCATGGCGGTGAACATTGGTCCCTGATTGCAGAACACAAAATGCATCATGTGTTGGATGCTTGATGTCTGATGCTTGACTGGGAGGTTGGACCAGAAATGTGGGCTTGCGTAATACATAAGGTACCTTTGTTTCCTTTCCTCCACCCCAAGTTCCCTTGTCATGTTGTAAGCATTATGAGACTAACAGGTTGCAGCACTCCAGACCTTAGGAGCCTGTGGAAACTTTCACTGGAAAAACTGAACCATGCTGATGCTGTGACAGGTTTCACAAGGCTAAATTTATATGACCTTTTTCAGTTAGCTGCAGTGCAGTGCTTGTCTGTCTGTCCATACAGAAGTTAGTTCCAACTATCTTGAGAACAACTGTTTGCTACATTATTCCCTATTTTACCAGGCTCCACCCTTCATTTTGTGGGAGGTAGTGTGCCTGAAACAATTACTCAGGCTGGAAACTTTTTAAAAAATTGTATGTGGATCTTTAGATAGTGGGAAATTAATCACTGTTGCCTGAAAAGCAATATTTTTGTTCTCTATTTTCCAAGAATGTGGCTGATTGATGACTCTGGGTCACAGGTCCTATACCCACCTGTATATGTTATGTTTCTCACAAAGTTGAATTCAAAGTATCAGTGATATCATGTTCACTTTGATTTAATATTTTAATCTTGATAAGTTGTTGTATGACAATTTGAAAGTGTTGCATAATATCTATGAAAATTTTTAATATAAATATGTTATCAAGGAATACGAGGATCAATAGGAGGATCTCATTTTTGACTTTTCCATGAAGTCATCTTGTGGTAGTAGTGGGAAAGAGGATACATAATGGAAATCATTCTTGGATGTTCCTGTACTGAGGTTTCAAGGGTTTTATTCAATTTTACTCTGTGTGTATGTGTGTGCGCACACACACACGTACCTTCAAGTCATCTGTCAACTTATGGTGGTGACCTTATGAATTTCATAGGGTTTTCTTAGGCAAGGAATACTCAGAGGTGTTTTGCCAGCTCCTTTCTCTGAAATATAGCCTACAGCACCAGGCATTTGTTGGCAATCTCCCAACCAAGTACTAAGCAGAAATGACCTTGCTTAGCTTCCAAGGTCAGACAGGATCTGGTGCCTTTAGGATAATTCAGGTTTAGCCTATGGGCATGTGTCTTGGGAATAATTGCTGTCACCTGCATAGGACAATAAAGCAATGTGTTGTGTTAAGATGCTTGCTGCAAAATAAAACCAGGTGAATTTCCAAAATTGCAAGTATATCCTATTATACTCTGGAACCATAGTGGTCAGACATATTATTACCCTCCCCAAATATAAGAGGGTTTCTGCCTCGGTGTAATAGACCATAACAGATTTATCCACCCACAAAATCTACATTAGCACTCAATACTTTAAAGTTCTAAGGAATGTTGTAGAAGTGTGCACAGACATCACTGTCTTACAAGTAAAAGATTTCCATAAATCTGTTCCAAAATATGTAGGCTAAGTTTTTATGCTAGAGATTGGCTGAGCTAGAGGAGATATTCTTCCATAAGCATCAAGAGACTTTTTTAGCAAAAGAGAGAGAATTTAAGGTGGAGATATCAGTTAAGTTTTGCATCTACTACACAGGGAAAATGTACTGGATAGGACTTATTCCAAGTCATGGGTCTTCTTAATGTTTCTTTATTATCAATCTGAGGACTTCAGGATATCTGGTGGTTTGTGCTTCCCCCTAATAGAGATAATAAAATTCACCAGACTTTTCTTGGCAGGCAGACTCTGCAAATATCTGTAACACCTGTTCTTATTTCTGACCATGTTCCATGGCCTGCTCTAATTTCTGACCATGTTTCTATCAATTGATTTTGAAGATGTTGCTGTGGAGTGCTTGAATTAATCATTGTCCATTGTCCCTATGTAGTCAGAAATTTCTGGTGTTAATAAATCCCCACATGTTATTAGGGTCCTATTATGAAACACAGTTTCCTTTGCGTGATACAAGGGGGGCGGGGAAATGATGGTTCAAGATTTTCTTGAGTCAGAGGAAGAAATTAGAAAAAGGCTTAGCTGAATACTATTCTAACCTGTCCCCCTCCCCCCCACCCCCATGTAATGATCTTCTTAGAACTCAATGTGTTGTAAACAAATTGAATGCACAGCAAGCTGACTTCTTAATCACATATGCCTAGCAATTGTTCTGGGAGCCTGTTGAGAAAGCTGGCAGGCTTTTAGCCTATAGGATCAAAAAATAAACAACTCAAAAGCACATCCACTGTGCCTTGCATTAAATACCCCAAGGGCCACATAAGCTATGAATGCTGTGTTTAAACTTTTCTTTCTACCTATTCAGAAGGGTGGAAAGGAACAATAGTGGATTTTCTTCCAAGCCTCCAGACCCTTATCTGTCTGGAGTGCAACAAGACTTCCCTGGAGTTTTGCCTCTGACAAATCACAGAATAAATAAGGATTGGAAAGGTTGCTTGGTTCTGATGTCATCAGAAGTCCTTTCCCTAGTGCTGGAAGGTTTGGTGTAAGATTTCTGAGGTTGGTCTTTTACCAGAGTATTTATGAAGCAAGTATCTCTCTACAGAAATCAAAACATGATTTACAGAGTGAAAATTATAGATTGAGTCTCTTTTTAATGTAAACATTTAATTTTTTTTGCTGCACTGGAGATCTGTGTAAATAAAGTATCTTTATTATCTTTCACTTTGCTTGGGTAGGATTTGTGTCAGAGTGTCAGAAAACGTTATAGGGCAGCAATGGGAGAACCAAGAGTTTCTCTGCTGTTGAGGCAATTGCTGAATATACAAAAATCCTTTGATAGAATCTCATCTATTTCATACGGAAGTCCTTTGTATTTTGGCTCATCTATAGACGAAATCTTCTGACTGTAGTTATTTTACAAAGCAGCTGTATTGTTATAACATAGATGATCCTCCAGGTAACTTGGCACCAATCTATTTAGGACTTTCATGGGTATATTTAGCATTTGGTGCTTGAAACAAACTGTCAGCCACTGGAGACAGTAGAATACTGGGATAGTATGATTATACCATCCAGTTCCATTTAGCAATATAACGGACCTGTTTTGGACTAAAGGACTTTGAAAACAGTCCATTTAGTCCAAAACAGGTTAGCTAGATGACTGAATGGAACTGGCTGATATAATAATTTTACATAGAAAACAGCAATCTTGCACAAAATATGCATGTGGGTGCCTGGAAACAGTATTTTTTGGGGCAAAATACCACAATTCTTATACAACCCCCCCCCCCATGGCAATATTTCAGGATGGGTGAGAACTGTGCAGAAATACTTGTTTTCTCTGCAGCCAGGACAGTTGAGTATTAACATCCATTAATTCTGGCTAATTAACCTCTCTAACATTAGCCAGAAGAGCTGCATCTCCAAACTAGAAGCCTTATCCCTTAGGGGAACTGCAATCTTCTCTAGAACAAGCTCCATACTAGCACCTCCAACAACTCTCTATGAGCACCTTGTTCTCTGATATTTTACACTATTACTGTTTTTGAAGAAACACATACGGTACTAAATTAATTGACTGCTACACAACTGGGATTTCAGGCTACAAAATCAAACTGACTAAACTGAGGCAGTGTCCACTGAATACAGTCCTTTAGGATTATGATTAGATCATTTTCCATTCCATTGGAAAGCTAATTATTTTAAATATTCTTAGAACTTTAAAAGGCAGTTAAATATGAATATTAAAATTCATGCAAATAGACCTATAATTAAAGAAATGTCTGGGCTTTTTTGCCCAGCTTGTGAATGCTATCATGCCTTATTTATATTTTTAGAAATAAAGATCTTTCAGCCTTATCACACTGCACTGTAATAGCACTATTGTTCCACTTTAATTGCTGTGGCTGCTTCCTGTGGAATTCTGGGGTTTGTAGTTTAGTGAGACCTAAGAACTCTCTGGGTGAGAATGCTAAATGCCCCTCTCTAAACTGCAAATCCCAGGATTCCACAGGAGGCAGCCCGAGCAGTTAAAGTGCAATGATAGTGCTATAACTGTGTAGTATGATAAGGCTCTTTATCTTCCTCTTCCAGTGCTATTTCTGGATGATTGACTTGATGTTTTGGAAGTTGGAGGACAAACCTGAACAAATGCCCTACATAGTCTTACCTGCTGAACAGGGTTCCTTTAACTTGACCACCCTTAGGGCATACCATACCATATACTTGATGGCCCAGGCAACCCTTTGGAGCAGATTAGCCAGACGAGCTGCTGGTTTAGGCAGACCCGATTATGCCATCTCTTGTGTTCTGAAACAGTAGTTAATGCTAGGACCTCCAGCTTGCTTTTCTCCACTACTAGGCAATAGTGACATTGTTGTATAACAGAAATTCTGGACTGTTTTCAAAGGCATAATGCATTTAATGCAAAGGCATAATACTAGGAGTAATGTATTGCAGTAATCAAAACAGATTATCAGACTGCCATAATGTATTTACACGTAGTTACTTCATGGGGCAGCCCTATAGTTCACAGGCCTCTCTTAGGACTAATATAAGGTACCCAGGAATCTCATAGGTGCAGATTTTACTGGTTCCTCCACCAGTGTAACTGCATTCATGAAAGCAAAGGTGGCAGTGGCAACATACAAATGGCTATAGGCTCAGCAGTGGTGAGGGGAAGACCAAAGTTGTTACCAATAGTCTTGAGGGAGGTGGCTGCTGTCTCTGAACAGCCTGTTTCCAAATGCCTCGCCTCCAGGAAGGGTTGTCTTCGCTAAAGCACTCTGGGATGGATGGCTTGGAAATTGCCTATGCCTCAGGACAGTTGATTGTCTAAAGTTTAAATCACTCCTCCCAGAGTACTGTAGCTCATTGGCCAGATGGATGATCTTTCTGCTTGGGAACATAGGCCTTGAATGTAAATCAGTCCAATTCATCTCTTTTAAAAAATATATTAATGATCTTATTAAATAAAGACCACAAGCAAAGTATGATGTTTCCAGTAGTAGGCACAAGCAGCCTGTAATTTTAAGAGCTTGTGAACTGATATGCAGAAAGACATGTGAGTATTTGCCTTACCCCTCCCTGCCCTCTTTTCTGCATTTGTGTGTGTGTGTGTGTGTGCTTATTTTCATCCTTTTGTCACATGGCTGTTGAAATAGAGGAGGATTTCACTGGCTATGATGTCCTGTATGTGCTTATCTCTTGAGCCAATTTTATTTTCTCCTATATGTGTCAACAGTTTTTGTCAACAGTAATTTTAGACATGTATTGTCTCATTGCCTCTATACTATAAAATATTCAATGTAACTTTACTGAACAAGTAAAGTTGTTGGGCACCACAATTCAAAAAGGATATTGACAAATTGGAGCGTGTCCAGAGGAGAGCGACTAAAATGGTGAAAGGTCTGGAAACCATGCCTTATGAGGAAAGACTTAGGGAGCTGGGTATGTTTAGTCTGGAAAAAAGATGGTTAAGGGGCAACATGATCGCCCTGTTTAAGTATTTGAAGGGCTGTCACATTGAAGATGGAGCAAGCTTGTTTTCTGCTGCTCCAGAGACTAGAACATGGAACAATGGATGCAAGCTCCGGGAACAGAGATTCCACCTCAACATTAGGAGAAATTTTCTGACAGTAAGAGCTGTTCAGCAGTGGAACACACTTCCTCGGAGCGTGGTAGGGTCTCCTTCCTTGGAGGTCTTTAAACAGAGGGTGGATGACCATCTGTCAGGGATGCTTTGATCGTGATTTCTTGTGTGGCAGGGGGTTGGACTGGATGGCCCTTGTGGTCTCTTCCAACTCTACAGTTCTATGATTCTAAGAAAACTGCTAAGTGAAAACACTGATATTAGTTACTGCTCTGTCGGATTTACATTTTCAATAGAATTTAGAGTATGTTGTTAAAATGTATCCTGATCCCTGGTTATTAAATGTTTCCAGAGTTAAAAAGGCCATTTTTGAAATATGTTGTGTTTGTGTGTTTATGATTTAAAACATAAATTGCACGCACACACACATATAGATTTTAGTGCATCTGGGGTTACCAGCTAACTGGCATCAAGGGTTGTCAGATAAGGGTAGGCATTTTTTTTCTTTAAAAAATAAAATAAAAACTCATTTGCCAGATATTGTGGTTTTAAATTTTAACATAACAAGTGGATAGACTCTGTCAAGGAAGCCACAACCCTGAATTTGCAAGACCTGAGCAGTGCTGCTAACAAGAAGGTCTCTTGGAGGTCTCTCATTCATGGGATCTTCCATAAGTTGAAGCCAACCTTATGACATAGAAGAACAAATGGATATAAGTGTGACTGTGCTGGGGGCAGGGGCAGGGAAAGAGATCCAGTTGTAGCAGCAGCTGTTATCTAAGCCTGACCATTTTTAACAGTGTGTTATATGCTTACTTGTCACAGTAGCGCACTTGTACCTCTGAGAATATCAAGTGGACCAGGCAGCAAAAGTTGTTGTAGCAGAGTTACACAGCACAATGTACAGTTCAGTCTTGCACTGTATAGCGCAGACTGAATGCTCACAGTCTGAGAACAAAATCAAAGTCAAGACTAGAGCAGAGACAGTGGGGTGATCTAGTTACACAGTACAGATACAGTACAGTAATGGGTTATACAGTTAGTGGTTCTCACACATATTTTCCCATACAGATAAGACTTCATCCTTCACATGTCCTTCCCACATCTGTCTCCCAGACATAATCTAGATATGCTCGCCAGCTGCATTTAGCCTACTCATTGCTGGCCCCTGCAGGCTGTAGCATATTATACCATGCCAGCTCTTTACAGTATAAATTTCCACTGATTTTATATCCCATCACCTTAACATTACTGTTATCTACTGGCCAGTTCCCTCCCTTTCCAGCCCAGCTCAAAAGCCTTTTCCACTACTTCCACTTTGAGAGGAGGTATTGCAGGTGGGATAAGACCAGTGAGATCAAGCCTGAAATTTGAATTCCTGCCTGGCTTGGAGCTCAGAAAAAGAGGGATCCCAAAGCTGGGCAGTCACCACCAAGACGGAGTCTCTGGGATGTCTTTACTGTCCACATCTTGCATTCTTTTGTTAGGTTTCAGTGTCTTGTTTATTTGAATAATCAGTTTGTCTAGGCATATTCTAATAGCATTTTTAAAGTGCAATGCTGTCCCTTCTTATGAGTAGATGAAAGCTGTTTTATGATTTTAAAAAGAATTTAATGATTTCAAATATAAATAATAAGTTATTAACTTGATTGTTCAAATCTTCCTCACATTTAGAGGCATATGTAAATGAATGCTATTGAATATTTCAGTTTGGTATTCTTCAAAATATTATAATGCCCTCTTGTGCATTTGATTCCATTTGTTTTCTGGCTTATTTGTTGGTCACTTAAAGCCATAAGAATGTCAAACAGGTAAAAGTATGGTTTATATAGACATATATTGGTAAATCTGATTTCTTTGTGCTTAAAAGAAGGATAATTAGTTTCTGGTTATCTGTGGCATTTGGTTTCATGGAAATGTGTTTTCAAGAGTAAGAAAATGTAGGATGTCATGGTTCTTATCTTGCATTGGATGGAATGAAAAACCTGCAACTCACATGGGCCATTCAGTATGGAAACTAAAAAGAGATGCTTGGATTCTTCATTTTTTTTGTTTTTGTTTACTGCATCACCTTCAATTGTCTTTTGTAGGGGGGGCAGTAGTTACCTAAATATGGGATTTGTATTATCATTACATCTTAGACGCTTTAGGAAAAGTGCAGTAGGATTGTAACAAATATGAATGAGTATGAGGCTTGAGAAGGTAGCCTATTTTGTTTAACCAGAACTTGGGTGTCCATGAGTTCATCTGTATCTTCCTAATACTGAAATCATTGTGTAGTGTATCCATGATTGGGACCTTATGGAGGTATGAAGTCAATCTGACTTCTTCTTGGGGAACTCCATGAATGTCCATTTGAAATGCAAATTTTTCAGCCAAATTAAAAACAGTGTAGTGTAACATAATTATTGAGTGTAGAAAACTGGATAGAAAGGGATGGTGTGAGTTGTGCTACCTGATTCCCTGCTAAGTTATTAAAACACCCTGTAGCCCAACAAACATTTGTTTTCTGCATTCTGTTAGGTATATATGGAAAGTATTTTCAGAAATCCACATAGCACTTGAATGTGACAAACATGTGTTTCCCAAGATATATAACACACAGATGTAGATCCATTGAGAAAAGCAGAACCATGTGTAATTGCTTATTGTTAATCATTTGGAAGTAAATAAAGAATTCCTACTACAGAATGTTTAAAGTGACCCTGCATTAATTGTTTTAGACTATGTAGGAGAAAAGCATGATTAGTAATTCAGAACAAAATTTGACACATGCTCTTTCTCATTGCTTTTTGTTTAAAGAAGCAATAACTGAAAATACATGGAGATTAGTACAATTGGCAGTTTTGATTAGGAGGCAGTTTATGGTTCTCTTGCAATTGTGGAGGAACAGTATTTATTTGCAAACACAGGTTTCACTGTCTGGTGAAGTACACAGTATTAATATAGGAATGGTACACACTTTTAAAAATATATTATTTGTGGTATGAAGAGATAGATGTAGTTTGTGATGTGGTGCTGGAAAGAGGTGCTGCACATTGTCTTCACCAGTGTAAACGCTATTCATTTTCCAGCAGCGTGGGGAGGGACTCCTTTTCCTGGGCTTTGGCTCCGCCTCCAAACCAATCACAGGCAGGGCAACCTAGAAATTTAAATTATAACACCATCCCTCCAGTAGGTGGAGCCAAACCCCCAACCTCCCCAGTTCTGTTCTGTTCTGCCTCTCAGACCGCAGGCAGGGTTTCCTTGAGCTCCAAGACCTTCCAGGAGAACAAAGAAACAAAGATGGCCACCCCCATTGCCAAGCACGTGCAAGGGGGCGATTTGTCTTCAGAGGAGGATGATTCAGCCCCAGACCATCATGGGACGGCCCCTCCTCGCAAGGACCTTGAGCTCTGTGCACCCTTTCTGGGCCGCACGTTGAGCATGTCCTCGGGGTCCACAGAGGACCCAGAGCGTGGTGGGACCCCTGGCCAGGGGGTGGACCACGCGACTGCGACAGGCCCCATACCACACGGGAACCCAGACGGGGACCCGGTGATCAGCGGAGCGCACAAGGGCGATCCCGCTGATGTCAACCTGCTGCCGCTGCTCCTTGGGAATAAGGTGCTCCCTCCCCAGCTGTCCTCCTGGATCGCTTTGATCACCAGGCGGACACTGGAGGCGGGAACAGAGTTTCTTTCCAAGCGGGGGGAGAGGGGAGGGGGGTCCGGGGAGGTGGCTACCCCCCCATGCCCAGCCAAGGCAGCGGACACTGATGCTTGGGCTGGGAAGCGCAATGCGGCCGAGGAGGCGACTGGCCGGAATGATCCACAGCCAAGTTACAGCGCGGCCGCGGGGCCGCGAAGGGGGGGAAACCTCAACCCCACGGAAAAGGACCCGTAAGGAACACCATGTGGGCGATTCTGAGGAGGAGGTGGTCCTGGATAGGACTGAGGATCTGGCCAGCAGGGAGGAGGGGGAACTCTCCTCTGAGGGGGAGGGGGATAGCTTGGAGGAAAAGGCTTCCCCTTGCCTGTTTGAATCCTCTTATTTCGGGCTACTTTTAAAGAAAGCCTTGAGGGCTTTGGAGTTGGCAGCAGCTGAGCCCATGGAGGAGGGATCTAAACAAGGGGTCCCAGAACTAAGAACCTCTGGCAAAGGAACTCCCAACTTGCTCCCTTTCCCAGACATCCTCAGGGACACCATGGTGGGGGAATGGGACCAGCCAGGGGCGGCAAGGACGTTGCCCTCCTATGTGAAGCACTGTATTCATTCCCCAATGATGTCCTGGACCTTCTGAAACTGCCTGCCATCAATGTGCTGGTGGCAGGGCTTGTTTCGGGTTCGCTCTTCCCCAGGGATGGTGACAAGAATCTTAAGGCACCAGATGATAAAAGGGTGGAGACCTTTCTTCGTAGGTGTCATGAGGCCATTGTTCTGGTCATAAGGGCGGCTGGGGCAGCTTCATTGTTTGCCAGGGCCACTATTAGGTGGGCCAAGGATCTGATGACCAATATCCCCGAAGATGAAACTAAGTTTCGCCAGGGGATGAATAAAATTGCCAGGGCTTCGGCCTACGTGGCTGATGCAAGTCTGGATGCTCTAAGTTTCTCTTCGAGGGCTTTGGGCGCAAATGTGGCATCCAGACGTCAGCTGAAGAACTGGCATGCGGACAACAAGGCGAAAGCCAACCTAACTGCTTGCACTTTTAGGGGAGGAAAGTTGTTTGGGGATACCTTGGATGAGGTACTAGTTGAGACGAAAGACAAAAAGAAAGCCCTACCGTCCTTACCAAAGAAGGAGGAGAGGAAGCCCTTTCGTACCAACTATCAGGGGTTCAAGGGCTTTAGGAGCAACAATCAGAAGGATTCCAGGTCTAGCAAGAACAATTGGGGAGGCAACAGAGTATTCCAGAGGTCCAGGTTGAACCAATTCCCCAAGTCGTCAGGCTCCCAGCCCTCCAAGCAGGGGGGAAAGGTGGACAGTCCTTCTTACTATCAAACCTTTCCAGTTGGGGGGGGGCAGACTGGCCAATTTTTCAGGGATTTGGGGAAATACCTCCTCAGATGCCTGGGTTCTCAGGACAGTCACTCAAAGTTACACCATAGATTTACTAGCAAAGCCGCCCCTCACCTTCATACAATCTTGCAAAACCAGCTGTCTGGAGAAACAACTACAAATGGAGAAGGGGATATCCAATCTATTGCAGATTCAAGCAATAGAACCGGTGCCAGAAGGGGAGAGGTTCTCGGGAACCTACTCTCTTCTGTTTCTGGTTCCAAAGAAGAATGGAGACTGGAGAGCCATCTTGAATTTGCGGGGAGTCAACCTCTGGGTGGCGAAACACAAATTCCGGATGGAAACACTACGTTCGATTTTAGAAGGGATATAGGAAGGGGATTACCTAGCCTCCTTGGATCTTCGGGATGCATATCTTCACATTATGGTTCATCCGGCACACAGACGTTATCTGAGAATCACCTACAAGGAGAATCATTACCAGTACAGGGCTCTGCCGTTCGGCCTGTCTTCATCACCCAGGGTGTTCACCAAGGTTCTGGTAGTGTTAGTGTCCCTCTTGAGGATGCAGGGGGTTCTTCTGTTCCCCTATCTGGACGACCTGTTGATCAGGGCCACTTCACAGGACAAGGCTATGCAGGACGTGGACAAGACAATCCAGTGTCTGGAATCTAATGGTTTCTTGATAAACAGGGAAAAGAGTCATCTGACCCCGACCCAGAGGCTTCAGCACTTAGGAAATGTGCTAGATACCAGGATTTACAGGGTCTTTCTGCCAGAGGACAGGAGGCAGAAGATTCAGGAATTGATAAAAATGATAATGGATCAGGACAAGACCCCCCCCAATGAAGCTAACGAGGTTGCTGGAACTAATGATAGCATGCATGGAGTCGGTCGACTGGGCAAGGTACCATCTAAGAAATGTTCCGTGTGGTTCCTTCTGCCGTACCAAGACTTGATAGCGAGGAAGGCTTTTTTTTTTGCAGGTTTTTAAAGGTGCCGGAGAAGGTGAAGCTGTCCCTAATCTGGTGGCTTTCGGACTGGTTGGAAAAGGGACACTCAATTATGGAGCCGAGACACATGGTAGTAACCACAGATGCCTCCCTGTCGGGATGGGGCGCGCATTGCGAGGACCAGATGGCACAGGGAATCTGGTCGATTCAGGAGCAGGAATGCAGCATCAATCTTCTGGAACTAAGAGCAGTGAGATTGGACCTAGTGGAATTTCTACCGCGATTAAAAGGGGAGCATGTTCTGGTCTGGATGGACAACATATCATGCAGAGCTTCCATAAACAAACAGAGAGGGACGCGCTCACGGGCCCTCATGGAGGAGGTGGATCTTCTGTTCCATCTAGCGGAGAAGAACTTGTTATCCATAACAGCCGAATATCTTCAGGGGAAGTTGAATTCACAGGCCGACTGGCTGAGCAGGAACACACTGGTGCACAGCGAGTGGAGCCTCAACAATTTGGTATTCCAGATGGTGGTCTTTCGGTTTGGAGAACCGGAATTGGATCTGTTTGCATCAGCAGAGAACCACAAACTGCCACAATTTGTGTCCAGATTTCAGACTCCGGAGGCATTAGCCTTCGATGCCTTGACAATAACTTGGCCACAGGGGCTGTGCTACGCCTTTCCTCCGAAAGCCCTGTTAGGGAGAGTCCTACGGAAGGTAAAGCAGGAAAGGGCCAAGGTGATCTTGATTGCCTCGATGGCCACGGAGGCCATGGTTTCCAATGTTAGTACAGCTGCAGACTCGGGAGCCCTGACCTCTTCCTCCGTGGCCGGACTTACTGTCTCAAAACGGACTGCTTCACCCAGATCCAGGCTGGTTACAACTTCACGCTTGGAGGTTGAGCGGAAAAGATTGTTAAGTAAGGGGTATGAAAGAGAGGTGCAAGGCACCCATCCACTATTCGTCTCTATGAGGTCACTTGAAGAGCTTTTTGTAGGTGGTGCAAAGAAAAAGGTATCAGTCCCCTAGAGGTGTCAGTAGGGTCTGTGTTGGGTTTCCTACAGGTGGGTTTAAAGAAGGGACCGGCTGTGAGTACGTTGAGGTGGCACATAGCAGCTCTTGGCTCTATCCTTAAGACAAAACAGAGTAGGCCGTTAGCTTAGCACGCTCATATCCGTAGCTTCCTCAAAGAGGTAGCTCTTTTGCGGCCCCCAACAGTCCATAGGTTTCCGTCATGGAAGCTGAACATAGTACTGAAGGCGCTAACGCAAGGTCCCTTTGAGCCTATTGATTCGGTGGATCTTAGTTATCTTACGTGGAAGCTAGTATTTTTGGTAGCTATTACTTCAGCTAGGTGGGTATCTGAACTGAGCGCATTGTTGGTTAGAGAGGAATTGTGCATCTTCCAAAAGGATTCAGTTACTTTGTGTTTGGACCCTTCTTTTGTGCCGAAGGTTAACTCTCTGTTCCATAGAGCTCAGGAGATAGTGTTACCTTCTTTCTGCCCTAGACCGAAGGCGGAGTTGGAAAAGATCTGGCACACCTTGGATGTCAGGAGAACCTTGAAGTGCTATGTGAAAAGAATTGAAAGTTTTCAAGTCGGATGCCCTTACACGGGTTATGCTAAAGGGAAAAAGGCCTCTTCCTCGACAATCGCAAGGTGGTTGCGATGCTGTATTGCTCAGGCTTATGTCTCTAGTGAGTTGCCTGTTCTGGAGGGTATTCAGGCACATTCTACCCGTAGCGTGGCGACTTCGGCTGCCCTGGGACCTTCTGTGTCTATAGTGGACATTTGTAGGGCGGCAACATGGTCTTCGTCTTCGACTTTCACCAGGCATTACAGCATCGATGCGTATGCCTCCACAGATGCCGCGTTTGGCAGGAGGGTGTTACAACAGATTACAGTTGTCCCTCCACATTTGCGAACTTGACATTCGCGGTTTCGGTTATTCGCGGTTTTGGGAGGGCCCCCCCGGGCCCCCCCAAAACCGCGACACGGGGCCTCCAGAGGCCCCGTGAAAGACCTGGGGAGGGGTGGGGAGGCCTTCGCGGGACGCCCGGAGGCCCTCCGGAGGCCCCGCGAAGGCCTGGGGAGGGAGGGAGGGAGGGCCGGGGAGGCCTCCGCGGGGCCTAGGAAGGCCCCGCAAAGGCCTGGGGAGGGAGGGAGGGAGGGCCGGGGAGACCTCCGCGGGGCCTAGGAAGGCCCTGCGAAGGCCCGGGGAGGGTGGGAGGGAGGGCCGGTGAGGCCTCCGCGGGGCCTAGGAAGGCCCCGCGAAGGCCCGGGGAGGGTGGGAGGGAGAGCCGGTGAGGCCTCCGCGGGGCCTAGGAAGGCTCCGCGAAGGCCCGGGGAGGGTGGGAGGGAGGGCCGGTGAGGCCTCCGCGGGGCCTAGGAAGTCCCCGCGAAGGCCCGGGGAGGGTGGGAGGGAGGGCCGGTGAGGCCTCCGCGGGGCCTAGGAAGTCCCCGCGAAGGCCCGGGGAGGGTGGGAGGGAGGGCCGGTGAGGCCTCCGCGGGGCCTAGGAAGTCCCCGCGAAGGCCCGGGAAGGGTGGGAGGGAGGGCCGGTGAGGCCTCCGCGGGGCCTAGGAAGGCCCCGCGAAGGCCTGGGGAGGGAGGGGGAGGGGTGTAGTTATTCGCGGATTTTTCACATTCGCGGGGGTCCGCGGAACGGAACCCCCGCGAATGTGAAGGGACGACTGTATTCGGTAAAATATAATTAAAAGCTTTCCCACCCTTATTGGACCGCTGTTTCACGTCCCAGGAAAAGGAGTCCCTCCCCACGCTGCTGGAAAATGGAACATTGGTACTCACCGTGAAGGTTCCTTTTCAGCAGCAGTGGGGAGGGAGTCCTTACCCGCCCTGGTGTTCTGCTTTTTATTTGATCTGTATTATGTGTTCTGAGTTTCTGGTACACTATGTCTCCTGGTGTTCTTAGGTTGTTTGTTTATCTGTTTGTTCTTTCCTTTTCTGGAGCTGTAGTACCATTCCTGGGGAGGTTGGGGGTTTGGCTCCACCTACTGGAGGGATGGTGTTATAATTTAAATTTCTACATTGCCCTGCCAGTGATTGGTTCAGAGGTGGAGCAATACCCAGGAAAAGGACTCCCTCCCCACTGCTGCTGAAAAGGAACCTTCACGGTGAGTACCAATGTTCCATTTTATCTTCTCTGGTGCAGTTCACTGCCTTCAGAATAGCAAGCAATATTCAGTTATCCTCTATTTAAGTGCTGTTCAGCAAGAGGACGTTATTTTCACGCCCAAAATTCTGGATCATAATAATTGCATTTGGAATTAAAGTGGAGAATTGGGACTGAAATATCTCAAGATGCTACTTCAAAACTTTTTTTTTTTTGGTCCATTTTTCAATACGAAAAGGAACCGAAGTGGAACAAAACAATAAAAACCTGATGGGCAATTAAATGGTGTGTTACTTCTGCCTTAACAAACATTTTAAAGAATTAAATATGGAATAGTTTATTGAAGAAAGCTTTTAGAAGATGTTACTAAGAAGCTTGACATGTGTGAAAAGTCAGTAATATTGTTATACCTGTGCAACCAAAGATGTTTATGTTGGTTTCTGTTCTCTTTAGAACTTTGACCGCAATAACTGTGTTAACTGTGATATTTATATTGTCAGCCTCAATGATGCACAATGGTACAAAAATAGGCTTTGCAACCATTTCTAGGAGGCATCTGAATTTTTGTTTCTGGAAGCAAAAATAACAGTCTTGTATCATCTGAAAGATTAACAGGTTTTATTTTGCAAAAGCTTTTGTGGAATGGAGTCCATTCCATCAGATACACAAACAAGTCTTTGTTTTTGTAGTAAAATTCTTGCAGGGCTGCAGCTTAACCCAACATGTAGCACAATTCTCACCTGTAAGGATACTTTCAGTTCATATTTTCTGCACAAACAGTTAAATATCCATCAGTCATGTTCATTTCTCATACCATTCCACTGCCTGCCTTTTTTAAAAGGTCACATTATTAACGCCTAGACAAAAGATGTTATCCTTTTTCACTTCATTTACACCTCCATTGCCAATTTCCTTAGGGCACGTCTCTGAAAAAAGCAATAACCATATTAATTTTTTCAACTCATCTCTGTAATGCAGGGGTGGGCAACTGCAGAGGGGGTGGGGGTCAGGTTTTTTTATTCCAGAATATTTTCTGTCAGCTCCCAGTATGATTGGGGACTTTTTATAGTAGCTCCCAGGTTGGTTGATTTTAACCCAGTATAAAATTAAAAAACAAGGGCCTAAATACCCTAAGGGCACCAGATCCTGTCCGATTTTGGAAGCTAAGCAGGGTGGAATGGGAGACGGCCAACAAACAGCAGGTGGTTTAGGCTATGTTTCAGAGGAAGGAATTGACCAACCTCCTCTGAATTATTCCTTACCTAAGAAAACCATATGAAATTCATATGGTTGGCATACGTTGACTGGTGACTTGAAGGCACATACACACATAAGATTGGGAGGAACAGGACCAAAATTGTTGCTTTTCAAACAGTCTGGATGCACCATTTCTTAATGGCAAGCAATATATGCACTAAACCTGCTGTAGAGATACTTAAATGTTGCTGGCCATCTCCCTTCCTTTCCTTCCTTGTCAAATTAATCACAGTTATGCAAGCTGGTATACTTGTGTATACTTTATTTGAAATTGTGACTTGAAATTCCATCTAGAAGGCTTAACTTTTTTCAATTTTTTCAAACAATTTCCATTGTTTCCATTTCCATTGTTGTAATATATCAAAATGCTGTTGCTTTTATAGATTACCTTTCTCAAGGAATCGATCTTTCTGGAATAGAAGTAATTGAAAATGACCTGCTGTTTGTTGCAAGAGCTCGTCTTGAGGTTGAAAACCAAGCTAAACGGTTGCTTGAGCAAGGAATAGAAACTCAGGTAAAGTATATTTTTGCTTTCTCTCAAAAACAGATTAAAATATAGATGAAATACAAAATCTCTCAAAGTGGGATAAATAATTTGCTCTTTAGCTATAGTGAAATACTGTGTGACGAATGTTGCTGTCCTTGAGCAAGCAGGGATCACCAGCATTGAGGCCATGATATTGAGAACACAGCTGCGCTTGGCAGGGCACATTTCTAGGATGGAGGACCATCGCCTCCCAAAAATAGTACTCTACGATGAACTTGCCATGGGTCAGCGTAAGAGGGGTGCTCCAGAAAAGCGATACAAAGACTCCCTGAAACAACATCTCAGGCTCGGCCAAATTGATCACCAACAATGGTCTGCCCTGGCCTCACATCGGGAGGCATGGAGACGCACTATCCACAATGCTGCAGCATTATTTGAGAACTCACCCCGAACAAGTCTTGAAGAGAAACGACAACGCAGAAAGAATCACAACCCGGAAACATCATCCAAGGAGACCTTCTGCTGTGCTTTCTGCAATCAAACTTATTTATCTCGGATTGGCCTTTTTAGTCATCAGCGCGCTTGCAGAAAGTGCAGGATGAGTCCTTCCTGAATCTTCGTTTGTGAAGAAAAGCCAGAGAGAGAGCTATAGTGAAATACTTAGATCAGGTCTATAAAACAAATTAGTGCGTATGCAGGTTAACATCTTTAAGTAATCAATTTATTTCAACACATGTTTTTATGGGTGACACCCCACTTCCTTATAAGCATTGAGAAAGAGTGAACTGTAGTCCAAAAATGTTTGTTCTGAAATATACTGATCATTCTTAAAGCTGTCACAAGGCTACTTTTTCATTCCCTTTTTATATTAGTATAAATATTTATTTGCTTGTTTGTTAGATTGTTATCCTTCCTTTGTCCCAGAACTGACTCAGGGTGCTTTACAGTAAGATGTGAAGAAGCAGATACAATTTTGTTGGATAATATCTTGAAGACCTGACGTAATTGCCTCAGACTGGATAAGGTGGATTGCAGCATAAAGACTATGTGCTTACTGTTACATTTGTGCTTCTTCTAGAAGGATGGGTTATTGAACAGAAGTTTTATTTAGCTCTGGTCAGTTCTTTAGTGAGGGTAGAGAGGAGTTCTGGCAAATGTTTGCCCTCTTCCACCACATTGATCTGAAATTGCTAGCATTGCTGGTCATTTGTTAGATGGCTTAAGTACCCACCCATAACTGAGTCACACTTGTTTCCCGCTTTTCACTTTAACAAGTGATTGTTGTCTTAGTAGATTAGGTGTGGGCAATTCCATTGGATCCGAAGGCCAGTTTTCTGTGGCTGAGTCAGATTATAAGGTCTGTGAAGAGGTCTGTTCGTAAGACCGTAATCTACTTGTTTTGTAGATGAAATAGATACATGGCTGCAAAGACTACATGTTTTCTCTCTGAAAAAAATGGTGTTTGAAAGAATATTGGAAAGATGAAAACAATGTCTTATCTGGGATGGTCAGGTCTATATCCAACATTAGACTAGTACATGGCAATTTTCTTCCTCTCCCCCACCCCCTGCAGTCCAGCACGCTGCCTGAAAACAGTTTCCCAGATAACTGGAGCAGGTTTTGAGGGGTATGTGTGTGTTGAGGGTGGGGAGGGCAGACAGGTAGTTCTTCTCCCAGTTCTTCTAAAGGGAACAGTTTCATCAGTGGAATCGCTGTATGCTCTAACCTCAACCTCAGAATGAGTTACTTATACTGTATTTTTTATATAAATTCATATTGGTTTGTTTCACTAACGTTTAATTTGTGCCAGTTCCTTTGTGCTGTCAACTTTTCCTTTGTAATGGTCTTTTTTCATTTGAAATTGTGCTTAAGTATCAGAAAAATGTCTTATTAAAGTTTGTTGTTGTTGTTGTTGCATGCCTTCAAGTAATTTCTGACTTATGGCAGCCATAAGTTGAACCTATAATGGGGTTTTCCTGGCAAATATTGTTCAGAGGAGGTTTGCCTTTGCCTTCTTCTGAGGCTGAGAGAGTGTGACTTGCCCAAAATCACCCAGTGGGTTTCCATGGCTAAGTGAGTATTCAAACCCTGGTCTCCAGAGTCATAGTCCAATGCTCAAACCACTATACCATGTTGGTTCTCTTTAAAGTTTGATGCCCTCTTGTAAAAGTAGAGTGGTACATGCCAATTCACTTTTTAGGCCCCTGAATAATAGGATTTAGATTATGGTATCCCATTGAATTTATCTAATATGTACTGCTTTGATGGCTCTTAACCTTTTCTTTACCAGGGACCCCCTTTAAATATCTTTTGTTGCAACAGACCCCCAAGAATTAACTCAAGGTTTAAAATGATGATGATGATGATGATGATGATGATGATAATAATAATAATAATAATAATAATAGGGGGGAGAGGGAAGGAAGACTTTTCTCCTGCTTCTTCCTGCAAGTTTTTGGCTGGAGCGGATTGAATGCCTCCAGCCAGCCAGCCAGCCTTTGTCTTGGCTCCTGTCACATAGCTGCTCCACTGTGGGGAGGAGGTGGCCAAGCAGTGTTCAAACCTTCATAGACCCCTGTGAGGTCCGCGGACCACAGGTTAAGAACCACTGCTCTATACCATTCATCCAGTCCGTGATTCCTGCTGTTTATAAACATATTGGGGAACAATAATAATAGTAATTTGCAGTGTTTAAAAAAGAGTGGAATTTTTCATCTATACTAAACACTGCTCATAGCAAATAAACTAAATATAAAACAATATATTTTAGTATTAGACAGGTGACAATTACAGTATGCTCAGAATTTAAGGATTTCCCAGTATTAATTATGTTGATGTAAAGACTGCTCGTTTACTTCCAGTCTGCATCATGAGTTTACTTTATGGCAGTTAAAAGAGGTTGTGTACTTTGTTCTTCTATCACTTGGTGCGAGGGGGATGAGAGGAGATTCAGACTGAACATTCTGAAATAGAAATCACTGGAAATGGTACTTATTTCTTAGTGATATGTGTCACTGGCTCTAACGTGGGACTTTATCAGACACTCTAAAAAAAAACTCCTGCGGAGGTCGGGAGGAGGACGCCGCTGTCCTGCTTTCGGTGGTCGCTACTGCATGCCCCATCCTCCTCCCATCCTTTGTTCATTCTCCCTCCATGCTGGAGGGACGAAAAAGGTGCCGCTTTTCATTGACGGAAGTTTTAGTCAATTAAGAAGTGGTGTCTTTTCCGCCAACGTAATATCTGTGATTTACGTTGAGAAATAAAATGTGTTACAAATATAAACCAAGACTAGTGCTGGGCATAGTGCAGGCCACATGCAGCCTCTGGACTCGCACTTCTGTGGCCCTGAAGCTCCTTACCAGTCTCCAAACCCCCAAGCGCTCCATTAAAAAAAAAACAAAAACCAGCATGATTCTCAGACAGTTGCCTCAAGCCTCACAGAAAGTTCCCCAAACGTGTGAAAATATTCCCACCTCACCCCCAAGCACCCCAGAATCCTGCACTACCCCCAAATACCTGCATGTTCCTCTGCAGTCCCTCTCAAATAGCAACAGAAGTGATGCAGTGGTTGGGAGGGTTTTTTTCCTTTTGTCTTTCCATTATTTTTCAGTTAATAAATGATGCAAGTTGTTGTTAAAGTTATTACTTAAAGGCACTTTAAGTTATGGTGACCCTACAGCAAACTGTCCACAGGGTTTTCTTTGCAGAGTTTGTTCAGAGGAGGTTTACCCTTGTCTTCCTCTGAGGCTGAGAGAGTGTGACTTGCCCAAGGACACCCAGTGGGTTTGCATGGCCAAGTGGGGATTCATACCCTGGTCTCCGGAGTCCTAGTCCAACACCCAAGCTACTACATCATGCTGGCTCTCGATAATGCAAGTAATTTATGGTTACGACACAAGACTTATACAGTCCTATGCAGGGTATAATGATGTCCATAAATTTAAAAACAGAGTGGGATTAATTAGCTGATACCTCTGAAGTACATGTGCTTGCAGTATAAAGTATTAAACTTTTGAAAATGCAGGCATATAAAGTGTTGTTTTTATTTTTTTCCCCCCACCAGGAATGCACAGTTTTGCTTTGTCTTGGACTCCAGTGCATTCCAATGCATGATAAATAACTATAAACTGACTGTTTCTCTCTCCTCCTGTTCTGACAGTAGTGTAGACTCTAGATGCAGAGGTGTTTAACTTTTCTGATTACACACACTTAATTTGGCTTTCCTAGGCACAGAATACTCTAAACCCTCCCCCCACCACAAACAGTACAAAATATACGACTGTTTGGCTTTAGAACATGTTAGCTCTCTGCAGGGCCGGTTTAACCAGTCTGCCAAATCAGCATTGGCGGTGGGGGGGGGTCCCTAGGTCAAGAGAGGGCCCCGTACTAGCCTCCTTAATCTGACGAAGGAGACAGCCAGTAAGAGCCCCCTCCTCCTCCAAAAACCTCCGCTGGCTTTAAAAAAAACACCAGCATCTCACAAACCCAAAGAGAAAGCAAAAGAAACAGCAGTCCTCTGTGGCAGAAGCTTGAGGGAGAGACAAGGGGAAGGTGAGTGTGTGTGTGTGTGAGAGAGAGAGACACACACAAGGAATTTGAGTGTTGTCTCCCTCAGAAAGGATTTCTTTCTTCCCTTCCCTTCCCTTCCCTTCCCTTCCCATCTTGGTTCCTCTCCCCTCCCTTTCCCCTTTGGTCTTCTTCAGCTTCCTCTCCTTGCTGCCAACTGAGTTTGCAAAAGGAATATGTGTGTGTGTTTGCCTATGTGCCTTCAAGTCATTTCTGACTAAGGCAAACCTACCATGGGGTTTTCTAGGCAAGGTTTGTTCAAAGGGGTGTGTGCCTTTGCCTTCCTTTGAGGCTGAGAGAGTGTGACTTGCCCAAGGTCACCCAGTGGGCATTCATGGCTGAGTAAGGATTCAAACCCTGGTCTCCACAGTCATAGGGCAATGCTGAAACTTCTACAACACAAGAATATAAAGAATATAAATAAATTAACAGAAGAATATAAAGAATATAAATAAAAATTGGAGTAATATTACTGGGAACAATGGTTTTATTGTTGTCACTAAGCACACCAGTATCCCATTAGTGTTATGTGAGAGGCATTGGCCTAGAGCAGTGGTTCTTAACCTTTTCTTTAGCAGGAACCCCCTTTAAACATCTTTTGTTGCCCCAAGACTTAACTCAAGATTTAAAACCCTAATAATAATAGCTAACAACAACAACAACAATACAATTACACCATCCATTAAACTTTCCCTCAGAGGCACCCTTGCTTCTTCCTGCAAGTTTGTGGCTGGAGTGGATTGAATGGCAATGTGCAGGCCAAGCCAGCCAGCCTTTGCCTTGGTTCCTGTCATGTGGCTACTCCACTACAGGGAGGAGGTGGGCCAAGCAGCCTTCAAGTCTTTGTGGACTCCCTGTGAGGACATTGCGGACCCCAAGTTAAGAACCACTGGGCTAGAGAATGCTGGAAAAGGAACAATGCAACCAGACCTTGAGAAGGGTGCTGGCAGGGGGATTCTGGGAGGTGTAATCTAAGAATAACTTTCCCAGGCTCTGAATGCAGCCTAGAATCATAGGGCTGGAAGGGACCCCAACAGCCATCCCATTCGATCAGCTTCTGCCCTGCAGGAACACACAATCAAAGCATTCCTGACAGATGGCCATCCAACCTATGTTTAAAAAAACCCACAGAAGGAGACTCCACCACACTCCCAAGGCGGCAGTGTATTCCACTTCCGAACAGCTCTTTCTGTCAGGAGGTTCTTCCTACTATTCAGGTGGAATCTCTTTTCCTGTAGTTTGAACCCATGGCTCCGTGTCCTAGTCTGTGGAGCAGCAGAAAACAAGCTTGCTCCTTCCTCAATACGACATCCCTTCAAATATTTAAACATGGCTATCACGTCACCTCTCAACCTTCTCTTCTCCAGGCTAAGCATACCCAGCTCCCTAAGCCATTCCTCATAGGGCGTAATGGCTTCCAGACCTCCCACCATCCTTCTCAGTATCTTTCTTGAATTGTTGTGCCCAGAACGGGACACAGTATTCCAGGTGAGGTCTGACCAAAGCAGAATAGAGTGGCACCATTACTTTCTTTGATCTCTAGACACTACTCCTATTAATGCAGCCTAGAATCGCATTGGCATTTTTTGCTGCTGCATCACACTACTAACTGATGTTTAGCTTGTAGTCCACTCTTTCTTTTCTTTGAGGAAATCTACACCATTACGTTAATTGCTAATAAACAAAATATATTATGTTAGTGCCTATAATATAGTTTTTAAACTAAATTATTGGTGGCAAATTATGTAATACAGTAGGCCCCTCTTATCCACTGGGGATTGGTTCGGGGGGGGCGTGGATTCTGAAAACCATGAATAATAGTGAATGCCATTGAAAATAATGGGACTGCTGGTTTAAAATACCATAGAGTTGCCTTGGAGGGCCTAGAAAACAACTAGGGAGGATACATTTTCTAGGAAGACTCTATGGTAGGTGTGCTGTTTTGTGTCCCATGGATAAAGAATCCATGTATACGGGGGTCCTACTGTAATCTGAACATCCTGTAAGGTAAATAGGTTAGGTTACATTGACCTGAGATAAACATATGGGGCCCCCAAAATAAAGCATTGCAGGGCCCCCCAAAATTCCTTAAACCGGCCCTGGCTCTCTGAAGAGTTTCCTCTTGTTTGTGTCCTTTCAACACATTGTGTCTGACCTTGTTTAACTGTTTGTCTCTCCCTCTATTAAATGCTGAAGTGCAACTGACAAGTGAGGCCCTGGAAAATTAATCTGGCTTCATCTGAACAATTGACAGCCTTTTCAGACAGTATATCAAAATAATCAAGAAATTATTAGCCTGCAGGCCTGCTGTGCAAGGCCAGTGACTTGCTTCCAATCAGCTCAGGGATGATTTGGAAGAACTTTATTAGTGTTTAATTGTATCTTGAGAAAAATGAAGATGGGTGTGTCATGGTGAAGTGCTGGCTGGGCTTGCTTTCCTGGCGTTCTGATGAATGTCCTGACAGATGATTTAGTAGACAATTTGCTTTTTTGCTGTAGTCCAGAGAAATAGGTTGACAGTCTGGGGCTGCAGCAGTGAAGAAGTGAAAACAGCAGACATTGAATCCAATCTTCTTATTCTTAGATGGCTACATATATTTATATAATTTCTAGCTCGCATTTTTAGATGATTTGGTATAGAAAATTGAATCAACAAGGTGCCAGAACAGGTGGTGCTGGAAGATGATTGGGCAGAGTTTTGTGCTGTCTTTACCTTGTTAAGACACTTTTATATTGTGCTTTTTTCTTTCTTTTTTAAAATATAGTTTGTGGTGCTGTGATTTAGAGATGAGACTTATAGAGACATGAGAGAAATAAAAGGTTATTTTTGTGTTATGGTGACACATAATGCCCACAAGTCTCTCTATCTCTTCACTAATACCTCATTTAAGAATCTGAGGGCAGAAACAATTTCAGTGATATTAGAAATCTGAATTTTCTCTCTAATAATAAGATTGTTCTTATAACCAACATTTGGTACTGCATAATATATTTAATAAATATTAATATGCTAACATTTAAAATAAAGGGAAAGCAGCTTTTAAAAAACAGGTATAATATGCAATTTATATAAAGATGCAATAGAAATATACATAAAAACAGTTATATTTTTATTCAAGACTTGGGCTGTGACTAATCAGGTTAATTCTGTATTGCCTTAACTAACTTCACAGGCTTTAAATATTTTCATCTTCCAACTTCTAAAATGCAGTCTGTTCCATACACTCAGCAATCTACAATCTCCTCCAAAGGATGAAGCACACAATATGTGCTTAACTTGACTTCACATCATTAGCAATCAATATAATTGGACAGGACTCAAGCCCAATTCAGCCACGTAAAGGCTGATGTGCACCAGAATAGCACTTGGCCTATTATCAATGAAGCACTTTTCTGTCCTTGTAACACTGTGGTTATTATACATCTTTCTCTTTGCCATACAATAGGCGTCTCTTAATTTGGACCCACTGCTAAGCTGCTTATTGTCCTCTTGGAGAGAATAGAATACTGTACTTAATAAAGTCTGAGAAGGCTTGGATTAAAATAAATTGTACTAGTGAATAGAGATTCAAGAGCAAAAAAAAAAAAAAGGCACCCACTAACATCCACCATCCCTACACTCTTGTTTTAAAAGATGTAGAGTTCAGAGCATTACACCTTTTAAAACTCCTAGTTAAGTGCCACTTAACTCCTTGACACCATCAAGAATGTTGGCAGCAGTTTGCTCATTAAGCAGCAGTTGTTATAACTTATTCTTATTTGGCTAACAGTTCCCATGAGGATACGTTTAATCAAATAGCTTAGTGCCAGTAGCATAATAGAAGATCCAGGTATTCTATACAGGGCCCATCTGGACAGTACACCTTGAAGCAGTTGCTCTGACCTAGTGAACGATATGCTTGTTACCATTTGATCCTGTTAGTACAGAACTACAGTATTTCCCTCATGATTAATTATTGTTCCTGCGCAAAAAACCAAAGTAAGATATATGTGGCTATCTTAATTTTGTCCTTACATTCCTGAGAAGGAGGTTTGAATCCCAATCTCCCTGGTTAGAACTGGATTCTGGCCACAACTACAGCACCAAATGGTCTCTGTTCAGTAGCATTGTCATCAAACACACAAAATATGCTAAGGCTTGCTTAATACGTGTGTGTGTGTGTGAGAGAGAGAGAGAGAGATTGTTTGTGCGTGTGTGCCTGCAACAATTTGAGATTCCTCTTTATTGTCTCTGTGACTCACACAAATGGGGTTATCTATGCCTGTGCAGTGCATCTTTCGGAACCTTCTAGAGCTATACCAGATGTGTTTTGGCAGTAGCCCCACTCACTCTCTGCATGCCTAGCCAGCGCACTTCCCGCCTAAACCCTCAGTTCCTTTTCATTCCCTGCAGGAGCAGCATTGATAGGAAATATGTCTGGAGTTTTATTTAATCTTCTGGCTTTGATTTCAGTTTGTTTAACTTCAGTTTGAATTCTCCTTCTTATTTGGTGTTTTGGCTTAGACCTACGGATTTTTGGCTTTGATTTGGACTGGTTGATGGATTTAGATTGCAATTGCAATTTGTCTTGGCAGTTAGTGGTCTAGGGCATGCTCACCCTTAGGGGCTTATGGCCTCTGTGGGGTCCTTCAAGAAGTAAAGGGGCAAAAATTCCAGAGAGAGACAGTCATTCTAAGTGTCTCCTCTGCTTGGGGGAAGGTCAGAAAGTGGGACGCATACTCTCATTGTAAAGCATTTATCCTCAGGCCCATTGTAATTGAGTGTGGAGATTGAAGGCCCTCCTCTGGGAGAGCACCTTGAAGTCAGCAACTCGAGTTTTTGAGGTTGAGCACGGTTTTGGCCAGTATGGCTTCTTCTGCTGTCTCTAGAGCCTCAAATGTCTCCTTGGTTCTGGCGTCTGGCTCCTCTGTTTGTATTGCCTTGGAATGGTCATTACATGAGTTGGATGTGAAATCGAGGAAATGTATAGGTCGAATCTGAGCCACGTTCCTGGACCTGGATACCATCCACCCCAGGAAGGTCCCTGGAAGTTCATATGGAGCCTCTTCACTCTATACAACTGAAGTACAAAAAGAGGGCCAAGGACAAGGACTCTTCTTGTCAGTGTCCTGAGGAGTCTTCACAAGCTCTGTTGGAGCCATCTCCACATCCCTCCGTTCAACAGTATTCCAGCAGGCAGTTGGTACAGAGAAAGCCGTTGGTGCTGATCTCTCTGGGTTCTGGGCATTCATCTAAACAGGTGAAGATCGAAGGTAGTTTTGGTTTTCACCTGAACAAAGACTTTGTGCTCCTTGCATTTATGCAGAATCCCACCTCTGACTTGGAGCACTGTCTTCACTGTCTCAACACATGTCGAGCACTTGCCTTTTATGTTGACTGCACATCTCACTTTCCCTCTCTGCTACTTGTCCAACAAAACAGAATTGCCTGTTTTGGCTCAATGTCTTTCCAAGTAGGTTCATAGGCCATCCCTTTGGCCTATGAACTTGCTGGCAAACAGCCTCCTAACCAAGTGAGGAGCCACTCGACCAGAGTATTGGTGGCATTGGCAGCCTTCTTGAGAGGGGTCCTTCTCCATGACATCTGTAAAGCTGCCAACGGTCCCATTCTTCGACTTTTATCTCTGACTCTAGACTGGACACAAGGTCTCAAGCAGAGTGTGTTTGGGAGGGCTGTGGTGTTGTAATGTAAGAATGTTGCAAGACACTCCTTCTTTGGCTAGTAGCTTGCTAGTCTCCCATTTGTGTGAGTCACAGAGACCACAAAGAAGAAAGACAGGTTGCTTGCCTGTAACTAGTTGTTTGAGTGGTCATCTATGAATTCACACAACCACGCCCGTTGTTACCTGGCCTTATACCCCCTCCCTATAATATTTCATAATTGGCAATAATCAGGCACTTCATGAGGTCTGGTAGACCAGGGCAGACCATAAATGGGGTCAGGTAGAGGTCACCAGGACCTAAATGAAGGTGTAATGGAAAACTACTAGCAGACACTTCCAAGATAGGATTAAGTGGAACCCCCTAGTCTCTAGAGTCATCACTGAGGTATGTGCTAATTCCCTCTTGGAAGCATTGGCAATGAGTCATCCATCACAAACAGTGACCGGAATCCCCATTATCTCCAGAATGCCTTTCTTCGCACCTTTCCTATCCTACAGTAAGGAGGTTTTCATAAATCCATCAACTCTAATTTCTCAGCCATTAACTCTCATTAGCGAAGTCGTGGTTTCCTTTGTGTAGCAGTGGGAAACCCATCTAAGCTTTGTTATAAGTGCAAAACACCCCTTCAGGACGTGAAATAGGGTATAAATATTAGCATGAAACCATAGCCAAGTGTGCCACAGTTGGACACCATCACTCTGCTGGATCACTGTGCCATCCTCAGCTCCAAGTCTGAGTCTTCTTCGCTGCCCAAAATTCTGCTCTTCAGGACTTATAATTATCTCACATACTTCGTGAATCTATTCCTCTATCCAATCTTTCTGCCTTAACTCTTTGTTAGCCTTGTTTGGTTCTTGTGAGCATGTGTGAATGCTACCCTATTTTCCAATAAAAACATTTTATTTCACTTTAACTTGGAGTCTCTGCAGTTAGTACTGGTATACACAGGTGCACAAGGTGCCAGAAGTTACCCGTCCTCTCGCAGCTATCCATTTGAGCTAATAATTCCTCCAATTAATAACTGAAATTTGGCATCACTAGTAGGCTCCCACTACCTATTTGGGTAACACCATCCTCCCTTCCTTGTGTCCTGCCTCTCCTTAGATCCTTGGCTGCTGATTTGGCATCAAGGGAATTGAGGGTTTAGGTGGGAAGTGCAGGGAGTAGGCAGAGCTATCACCCAAATGCATCTAGTGTAGCTCTAGAAAGTTCCAAAGGATACACTGCACAGGCACAGATAACCCCATTTGTGTGAGTTCACAGATGACCACTTGAAGAACTACAGTTACAGATAAGCAACCTGTCCTTTTCATAAAGAAGCAGTTTATAATTGTTCTGATAGGCCCTCTGTGTCAAAGGAAAAAGAACTTCACAGTCTTCTATTATGGTTATTGTGCTGCAGTTGATTCAGAGTTTCCAGCCACCATCTCCTGCTTTTGAATTTAGAGAAAAGAAGTATCTGTGGGACATGCTACTCTTTCTTTACATCAAAGGAGAACCTGTGTCTCTGTTGGATAGGAAATAGTAAATACTTTCCTAGTAGCAGCTGCCAGGGTTTCAGATCATGCTACAGGGCATACCACCCAAGGACCTTTTTTTTGTCTCGAAGGTCTGGATGCTCCCCCTATTTCCCTAAAAAAAAAAATGGGGGCAAGTTATTTCCCCTAATGGCCAATAGAAGCCACAACCTCTACAAGTTGCTGTTGCCATTTTGCCACCTTTGGGGTGTTTTGACTCTCTGTTCAGCTGTTTTAGATCTCTAGTGGCCACACTTCAGCATTTATTCAAACTGAGAAGAAATCAGCCTTCCTGCTCTGGTCGCATCCCGGGGTGCATCCACACTATACAAATAATCCATGTTGAAAGTGAATTATTTGCCATGACTTCTTCCTATGGAATCCTGGGATTTGTAGTTTGGTGAGACACCAGTCTTCTTTGGCAGAAAAGGGTAAAGACCTTGTGAAACCACAAATCCCAGGATTCCATAGGAAGGAGCCATGGCAAATAATCCACTTTCAAACGGAATTATTTGTGTAGTGTAGATTAGGCCCTGGTTTGAGCAAAGGTTTGCATCAGTCAAAGAAGGCTTCTGTGATTTAAAAAGGCTAGAGGGCCCCCAAACCTCCAGAATGTGGCTGGATGGCTGATAGTGTCACCCCAGGGGCTTGGGGTGTTTTTGGTTGAGTTTGGGACAAAATAGGAAACTTTTTGGGGGGAGGGGGAACCCGAACACAACAAAACACCAGGCTTGATCTTGAGGTCCGTGGGTACACCTCTCCTTTCTCTACTCCCTGGCAGTGATTCCATGAACTTGAAAAAGCAAATAAATCCAAAAAGCCAGAAACAAGGTTTGATACGACATATACAAGATGGTGAATACCAACTAAGAATTAAAGATTCTGCTGCTTGCTAGAAAATGATATGATGTACCACTCCCAACTTTTCTAATCCAGATTGTATAGCTTTGAGGGGACTAGCCAGAATTCTGATAATCAGTGTCTTTCCGCCACAGATTCATCCTGGCTACTTTTGTTCCTAAGGATGTTCGGGCGCTACTCATCTAGATTAATAATGTTCATTTAAATTTGTTTCCAGCAAAATTTAAATGTAACCTCTTCTAGTTTGCTTCATATCTTTTATGTTTACATGTTTTCCCATATCTTTTAAAAATTATTATTCACAGTATTTATAGAATATTTTTTAATTTCCTTAAAATATCTTTATTGAGCATCAAATCTGGCAACACTGTAGCTTGCTTCCTATTTTTATGTAATAGAATCTTTCTGTAGGCATATGTATGTATGTATTTAATTTGTATTCCACCTTTCTCCCAGAGCGGGGCCCAAGGCAGCTGCCAAAGAGAGTTAGTTAAAAAACTTTATAACAATAATTTTTTAAAACAATTAAAAACCACCACATTAAACAGTATACAATCATTAAAGAAACATACAAAAGTTTTTTTTTTTTAAATAATAAAATAAAACATGCACCCCAATAAGGGGCTTCCCTGCTTACACATTAAAAGCCTGCTTAAGAAAAAAGGTGTTTGCCTGCCAGCAAAAGGAAAGCAGGGAGGGGGCCAGCCTAGCCTCCCATAGAAGGGATTTCCAGAGCTTGGGAGCAGCCAGTGAGAAGGCTCGTGATAGTGGCAGAACTGAAAGAAAGCCTTTCCCTATGGATCTTAAAACTCTAGCAGGTTCCTATGCGAAGCAGTGGGAAGTATGAATGCTCATGTACTCTACTCCATCAGTAGCATCCTGTGCGGTGTGAATATGTCCACGGATGATGTGAGCATTCTTCCTTCCTCTCTTTTTAGGGGGATGGATCATGTAAGTAATCTGTGCATATGACAAAATTGTTGATTGTAGGCTAGCTGGAGCCAACAAGTATTCATGCTTCTGCTCCACATACAGAGATGAGCTGCTTATACCCACAAAGCTAATCATTCTACACACAGCTAAAATTGTTTCTAAAAACATACCTATATCCTGATCTTAGCCATGTTGATTTAGAAATAAATCCCATGATTCCAATGAGAGTTGCTAGCAAGCAGTATACTTAAGACTCTGACCATGCTGTTCTACAAAGAGCTTTAATAATATTGTTCACAGGGCTTAACCAGATGTAGTAAGATTTGTTTGTTACTGTTATAGTCAAAATTTTTAAAGCTTTCATCTTGATGAAAGCGAGATGCTGTGCATGGGCATTAAGAACTAGACTAACATTATGTACTGAAATATATTTCTTTCCAAAGTAGGGTTTAAAATAAACCACAGATTTCTCTGCAGTGTAATCAGCTGATAGTGATATAACCTACAGTATCTTTTCAGTTTCCATAGGAACAGATGATAGAATATTTGAGTCTTGAACTGTAGGTAGAATATATTTTTGGGGATCTTGCTTCTGAACTTCCATATTACTGAAACCTTTAAAATGTTGCATTTTACAGTAGATAGTGGCTATTTATTACAGTTACACCATGTAGATGTATGAGGGTGTCCATTTAAGAATCATCAAAAAAGAAGAGAAAAGAAGACAGGCTTCCATTTGTAAATTTATAGAGAGTTGCAAATCTAGAAATGATTGCTATATTTTAGAAATAAATGCTGTGCATCTCACCATAGTTCAGAAAACTGTCACCATGCGATCTAAGTGTGCCAAATATTGAAGGGCAACTTCAAGACCTCTACTCTTACAGTAGGACCCCTGTATCCTCTGGGGATTGGTTCCGGGGAGCGTGAATACCCCAAACCATGGATAATAGCAAACACCATTGAAAATAATGGGACTTCTGGTTTAAAATACCACAGATTTGCCTTGGAGGACCTAGAAAATGGCTAGAGAGGACACATTTTCTAGGAAGACTCTATGGTAGGTGTGCTGCTTTGTGTCCCGTGGATAATTGAATCAGTGGGTAATACATCAGTGGATACGGGGGTCCTACTGTATTTGTTATGGTTGTTTATCATGACTGTTCAAACAGAACTGTCCCCTGCAAAGTAAAACACCAGTGAGAGAGTGAGAGCAGGGGAGTGTTTTAAAGTTTGGAGATGTTTATTTTCTTGCCCTGCTTCCATATTAGGTGAAAGCATTCCTTAAGACAAGCTTGAAGGGAACAAAGTTTCGTAAACTAAAACTTTCCCTCATTTAGAAATGGCATTTAAAATATTAACTTCACACGTATTACTTGCAAATCTGAAACCAGCGTTGGATGGTATAGATACTGCCACATCACACTGCATTTGAAGCAATAAGGCACATATAGAATCATAGAAGCATATAGTTGGAAAAGACCACAAGGGCCATATGCCCTATATTCCATCATCTGAGTCATTAATAAAGATGTTGATTAGCACCAGGCCCAGGCCAGAACCCTGTGGCACCCTACTAGTCGCTTCTCTTCAGGATGAAAAGGAGCCATTGGCGACTACTCTTTGGGTTCTGTCAGTCAACCAATTACAAATCCACCTAACAGTCGCATTGTCTAGGTCACATGTTACTAACTTTTTTGCAAGGATATCATGGGGGACCTTGTCAAAGGCCTTACTTAAATCAAGATACACTACATCCACAGCATTCCCTTCATCTACCAAGTTTGTAACTCTGTTAAAAAAAAGAGATGAAATTAGTTTGGCATGACTTGTTTTTGAGAAACCCATGTTGAATTTTTAGTGATTATGGCATTCCTTTAAAAGTGTTTATAGACTGTCTGTTTAATGATGTGCTCTAGAATCTTTCCTGGTATTGATGTCAGGCTGATTGGGCAGTAACTATTTGGGCCTTCTTCCCCCCTCCCCACTTACTTACTTACTTACTTTTTTTTTTTTTGAAGATGGGAACAACATTTGCCTTCTTCCAGTCTGCTGGGACTTCTCCTGTTCTCCAGGAATTCCCAAAGATTATTGACAGTGGTTCTGAAATTACTTCTGCCAGTTCTTTTAATACTCTTGGATATAGTTCATCAGGCCCTGGAGACTTAAATTCATTTATAATGGCCAGGTATTCCTGAACTACCTCTTTATCTATTCCATGCTGCATTTCCCTACTGCATCATCTGCTCCATTTCCCCCAGGTTGAGCACTGTTTTCCTTTTGGGAGAAGACCAAGGTAAAGAAGCTGTTGGGTAATTCTGCCTTTTCTCTGTCCCCTGTTAGCATTTCACCATCTTCTCCAAGCAGTGAGCCCAGGGCTGGTTTAACCTGTCTGCCAAATCAGCATTGGCAGGGGCCCCCGAAGTCAAGAGAGGGCCCCGTGTTGGCCTCCTTAATCTGACGAAGGAGACAGCTGGGAGGAGCCCCCTCTTACCCTCCTCCTCCAAAAACCTCCTGCTGGCTTAAAAAAAAAACAGCCTCTCCAAAACTAAAGAGAAAGAGAAAAAGAAACAGCAGTCCTCCGTGGCAGAAGCTGGAGGGAGAGGCACGTTGGAGAGGGTGAGTGTGTGTGTGAGAGAGAGACAGGGAATTTGAGGGTTGTCTCCCTCAGAAAGGGCCTCTTTCTTTCTTTCTTTCTTTCTTTCTTTCTTTCTTTCTTTCTTTCTTTCTTCCCTTTCCTTCCTTGCACATAGATCCCCTCCAGCCCATCTTTCCAGCTGCTTTTAACATGTCTTGGTTCCTCTCCTCTCCCCTCCTTTTCCCCCTTGGTCTTCTTCAGCTTCCTCCCCTTGGTGCCAGCTGAGTTCAGCCTGCAAAAGAAATTTGTGTGTGTTTGCCTATGTGCCTTCAAGTCATTTCTGAGTAAGGCCAACCTACCATGGGGTTTTCTAGGGAAGGTTTGTTCAAAGGGGGTCTGCCTTTGTCTTCCTTTGAGGCTGAGAGAGTGTGACTTGCCCAAGGTCAGCCAGTGGGTATTCATGGCAGAGTAAGGATTCAAACCCTGGTCTCCACAGTCATAGGGCAATGCTGAAACTTCTACAACACTCTAGCTCTTTTAACAGAAGAATATAAAGAATATAAATTAAAATTTGGAGTAATATTACTGGGAACAATGGTTTTATTGTTGTCACTAAAATACCAGTATCCCATTAGTGTTATGTGAGAGGCATTGGTCTAGAGCAGTGGTTCTTAACCTTTTCTTTACCAGGGACCCCCTTTAAATATCTTTTGTTGCCCCAAGATTTAACTCAAGATTTAAAACCCTAATAATAATAGCTAATAATAATAGCTAACAACAACAACAATACAATTACACCATTCATTAAACTTTCCCTCAGAGGCACTCTTGCTTCTTCCTGCAAGTTTGCGGCTGGAGTGGATTGAATGGCAATGTGCAGGCCAAGCCAGCCAGCCTTTGCCTTGGTTCCTGTAATGTGGCTGCTCCACTACAGGGAGGAGGTGGGCCAAGTAGTCTTCAAGCCTTTGAGGACCCCCTGTGAGGACATCGCGGACCCCAAGTTAAGAACCACTGGGCTAGAGAATGCTGGAAAAGGAACAATGCAACCAGACCTTGAGAAGGGTGCTGGCAGGGGGATTCTGGGAGGTGTAATCCAAGAGTAACTTTCCCAGTCTCTAAATGCAGCCTAGAATCATAGAATCATAGGGCTGGAAGGGACCCCAACAGCCATCCCATCCGATCGGCTTCTGTCCTGCAGGAACACACAATCTAAGCATTCCTGACAGATGGTCATCCAACCTATGTTTAAAAAAACCCACAGAAGGAGACTCCACCACACTCCCAAGGCGGCAATGTATTCCACTTCCGAACAGCTCTTTCTGTCAGGAGGTTCTTCCCAATATTCAGGTGGAATCTCTTTTCCTGTAGTTTGAACCCATGGCTCCGTGTCCTAGTCTGTGGAGCAGCAGAAAACAAGCTTGCTCTTTCCTCAGTATGACATCCCTTCAAATATTTAAACATGGCAATCACGTCACCTCTCAGCCTTCTCTTCTCCAGGCTAAGCATACCCAGCTCCCTAAGCCGTTCCTCATAGGGCGTAATGGCTTCCAGACCTCCCACCATCCTTCTCAGTATCTTTCTTGAATTGTTGTGCCCAGAATATTCCAGGTGAGGTCTAACCAAAGCAGAATGGAGTGATACTATTACTTCCCTTGATCTATACACTACTCCTATTAATGCAGCCTAGAACACACTGGCATTTTTTGCTGCTGCATCACACTGCCAACTCATGTTTAGCTTGTAGTCTACTCTTTATTTTCTTTGAGGAAATCTACACCATTACATTAATTGCTAATAAACAAAAAATATTATGCTACTGCCTATAATATAGTTTTTAAACTAAATTATTGGTGGCAAATTATGTAATATAGTAGGCCCCTCTTATCCACTGAGGATTGGTTCAGGGGGGGGGGGCATGGATTCTGAAAACCATGAATAATAGTGAACACCATTGAAAATAATGGGACTTCTGGTTTAAAATACCATAGAGTTGCCTTGGAGGGCCTAGAAAAGGGCTAGAGAAGACACATTTTCTAGGAAGACTCTATGGTAGGTGTGCTGTTTTGTGTCCCATAATGAATCCATGGATAAACTGAACATCCTGTACGGTGAATAGGTTAGGTTACATTGACCTGAGATAAACATATGGGGCCCCCAAAATAAAGCATTGAAGAGGGCCCCAAAATTCCTTAAACCGACCCTGAGTGCCTACCATTTCCTTGTTCTTCTTTTTGTTACAGACATAGCCAAAAAAGCTCTCTTTTTTGTTTTTAACCTCTCTAGCAAGCCTGAGCTTTTCTGACTCTGCCCCCCCCCCCCCATGAGCTGGCTATTTGTTTGAATCCTTCTTTGGCAATTTCCTCCCTTTTCCATTTCTTGTACATGTCCCTTTTAAGTCTTCGCTCAGTTGAAAGTTCTTTAGACATCCATCCTGGTTTCTTTAGACACCTCCAATTTTTTTCTCCGCATTGGAACTGTTTGAAGTTGTGCCTTTAATATATCACTTTTAAGAAGCTCCCATCAATCATGAACTCCCTTCTCTTTTAATATTCCTGGCCATGGGATCACACCCAGTAATTCCCTAAGTTTTCTGAAATCAGCTTTCTTAGAGTCTAGAAGGCATGTCTGACTATGCTTGGCCTCCCCTTTCCTCTGTATAACAAACTCCAGGAGAATATGGTCACTCCCCACTAAAGATCAAACTACTTCCACCCCATCAACCAGATCATCACTCTTGGTTAGGATCAGATCTAAAATAGTTGATCCCCTTGTTGCCTCTTCTACCTTCTGGACAATGAAATTGTCTGCAAGGCAAATTAGGAATTTGTTCCATCTTAAATTTTGGGCAAACTACCAACAGATACCAGGATAGTTGAAATCTTCCATTACTACTACATCTCTCATTTTCGAATGTGTGGTCATCTGTTCCAGGGTGGCATCATCCAAGTCCTCAGTTTGGCCTGAAAGTCTGTATAGACCTCCACAATGAAATCCTTGTTGTTTCTCTCTCCCTTAGTTTTTACTTTTTTATTTTTTAATTTTTTTTATTTATATCTGCCATTCTCCCTATGGCGGGACCCAAGGTGCTCTCAACCTGGCTCCCAGGATTAAAATCATGGATTTCTTAACTGGTGTACACATCCTTAACATATAATGCCACTCTACCTCCCTTTTTGTTTGATCTATTTCTCTGAAATAGGTTATACCCCTCTATTACTATATTTCAATCATGAAATCACCAGGTTTCAGTGATGCCTATTATATCATATTTGTTTTTGCTGTGCTAAAAGCTCAAGTTCATCTTGTTTGTTTCTCATGCTCTGTGCATTAGTATAGAGACATCTAATACCATGGACCATCCCCCTATCTGTCTTTTAAAGTTTTTTTCCTCTCACTGTTGGGTTCCTGTACTATTTGCCTTGTTCTCTGTGTAACATTTGGGCTATTATTTCCAGCACTTTATGAACTCCTGCCTTCAAGAATACTGTCTTACTCCCCCACATAATTCAGTTTAATGCCCTTCTGATCAGATCTTTCAGACTCTTAGTAAACACCCTTCTGCCAACTTCTGTGAGGTGCAACCCATCCCTTGCCAGAAGTCCACCTCCATGAATCCAGATATCATGGTCCAGGAAGCCAAATCGTTCCTGGTGGCACCATCTGCAGAGCCAGTTGTTCACCTCCACTGTTTTTCTCTCCCTTCCTGGGCTGTGCCCTTCCACTGGAAGGACAGATGAAATGACTACCATGTCCTTCAGCTTCCTACCCATAGCTTCATAATCCCTTGTGATATTCTGAAGACTATGCCTTACAGTATTATTGGTTCCCACACAGAAAAGCAAAGGATAATAGTCAGTGGGCTTGATGAGTCTTGTTAGCCTCTCCTTTACATCACTTTTTTTTTTGCCCCAGGGATACAGCAACCTCTCGAGACATCTTGTCAGACCTTCAAACTACTGATTTTGTATGTCTCAGCAGGGTGTCCCCTACTGCCACCACACACCTCCTCTGAGGATTGGCAGAGGCCAATCTGTGCTGAATTGTCCAAGGTCTTATGCACATTCTTTGAGGACTGGCACTGCTGCTCTTTTTGCTGTTCCTTATCATCACTGATAAGGGAGAGTGCTTCAGATAGATTCTGTAGTGCCAAACGCATAAGTTGACCCCTGCTCCTTATACGTCTATGTGTCACATTCCTCCAAATGTCTACCTCCTGTGTATGGGAACTAACCTTCTCCACAAAGACATCTCCTGTGTGTTCCCCAATCAGGACAGTCTGCTCTGTCTAAGAAATCTTCCCACTCCCTAATATGCTGGAGAGTGGATAAATGGGCCTCAAGTTGCTGGACCATCTCTTCCAACAAGACAACAAACTTACACTTGCTGCAGGTGTAGCTATGCATATCTGCTGGCAAGAAGAGAAACATCACAGCTGTTGCAGGTGCAGCAGTTCCCTCACTGTCCATATTGAATATTTTGAAGTAGACACTAAAACAGGACTGTGCCCCCCCCTCAAAACTCCCCCATTGAAGACCCCTATTAGCTGACCTCCTGTACGCCAAGCTCCAGGAACTAGGGCTGCAGTTATATAAACAGCTAGTGGCTGCTAGCTCCTCTCTCTGTCTCTGACCCGCTTCCTCTCTGCAGTTTCTGACTCACTTCCTGTCAGCAGAAGCCCCACCTCCCTGAGACCAAGTGCTCAGATAGAAGACCTGGGGCTACATCTACATAGCTTTCACAACCAAACAGGCACAAGGTCATCATCACACAATGGAACACTAACACGCCCGCCCAAGCAAGCCTCCTCCCAACTCAAACAATTGCTAATGAACCCTAGAGCACACCCCTCTCAGCAGCTCACCAAACAAATGCTAACAAGTCCCCCCAGGCAAGCCTACACTCAGCTCACCGTAACAAACAGCCTTGACCCAAGCAAGCACACCAGCGTTAGCCCAACCAACTCTCCCAAAGGATTCTCAGAGGCTGCAGAAGTTTAATTCAACAGACACAAGCTCAACTTATGTTGTCTCTTCCACCACACTCATGCCAAACACCTACGGTATGTTGGCCTTGCTGGTTAGCCTTGCTCCTGTACACCGAGCTCCAGGGACCAGGGCTGTAGTTTGTTAACACTTTATCAGATGAATTTAATGGACTTAAAAGTGAACTGGAGATTGGAAACACTAAATCTTTTTTTTTAACTTGCCCTCTGTCCCCTCATTTACGACAGCTTTGTCAAAATTCTAGACTAAAAACATTGCCATCATTTTTCATAGCTTCCAGTTCCTTTTAGGAGAGAAGAAAACATACAAAACAAGCCTGTAGTCAGGAAGCATATTCTTTGCTGAAGCTATACGGGATTGGGATGTGGTTATTGCTTGGATGGAAGACCTCTTAGAAACCTTCCATTAGTTCCCTTACACCCTTTGGAAGAAATGCAGAATATACATTTAATTAAAAAAAAAACAATATAAGGAAATAGCAAAAACTGCTCTCCTTCAACATGTGAAAAGTTTGTCATGTCTGCTCTGTTCCTACTAGCAACTACCCACATAATTCCTAAAAACTTACAATGTGGGCATGAAGGCAATCAGCTTTCCCTGTTGTTTGAAATAAATGCATTGAATCTAAGCTCGTTTCTTTTACCATTGAGTATGACTTTTTTCCTATGTTGATTTTTTAAAAACATTTTTGTTGCTTTTGTTGTGTTCAGATTACCAGGAAAAGCTTCCAATATAAATGTGAAGTCGAAGGCTTTCACGGCCAGCATCCATAGGTTTTCCGTGGGTTTTTCCAGGCTGTGAGGCTGTATTCTGGAAGAATTTATTTCTGACGTTTTGCTTACATCTGTGGCTGGCATCTTCAGAGATGCAAGATGCAGGTGAAACATCAGAAATAAACTCTTCCAGATCATGGCCTCACAGCCCGGAAAAAAAACCACGGAAAACCTTCCAATATAAATGTTACGGTTTTGCATCTGATGCAAGCCAGCATATTGCTTTCCTTTTGCTCTTCTTTACAAGATACTTTACAGTACCGTGTCCCAAATTGGCATTCTATGTTGAGGTATATCCCTGTTGTTGAGAAATACAGTGAGAAAAAGAAATTTTGAACATGGAGCAAATAATCTCAATATAATTGGGGCTTTAGTAAGGAGGAGGGTAAAGCTTTATTTAAAAAAATGCTCAGAGGTGAAGACATGAGAGGAGTCACAGGAGTATGTGGTCCCTAATTGCAACCAAGAGCTCTCAAGTCAAAGATACTAGAGTAGTACCCCTGTATCTGCGGGGGACTGGCTCCAGGGCCCCCGCGGATACTGAAATCCACGGATAGTAGCAAACACAGGAGCCCTTCTGGGGGAAAGGAAAAGGGACATGAGTTGTCCTTCTCCTCTTCCTTCCCCTGCTGCCAGTGCTGCTGGGGGTGGGGAAGCAGAGGAAGTGGGAGAGGAGGATGGGTTTCACCCAGGCTGAGCCATGCTGCTGCCGCCGCTGCTACTGCTGGACACTAGGTAAGGGAGAGGAGCCCCACCACCACCACCATAGCCTTCCTGGAGGATGGGAGGTGGGAGGCGAAATCCTTCCTCCCCTCCCTTCCCCCTTTGCCCCCGCCATCACCCCCGCCATCACCCCCGCCGCGACTGGGGCCCTCCTGGGGGGAGGGGGGAGCTGATCCCTCCTCCTCCTCCCTTCCCCCTTTGCCCCCACCATCACCCCCACCGCTACCAGAGCCATCTCGGGGGAAGGGGAGGAGGCGAGATCTCTCCCCTTCACCCCCACCATCACCCCCACCGTGACCAGAGCCCTCCTGGGGGAAGGGAGAGGGGAGGGGAGATCTCTCCTCCCCCTCCCTTCCCCCCACCATTGCCAACCATTGATAATTGAATCAGCGGTTGGCAAATCAGCGGGTACAGAGGTGCTACTGTATTTTCATCTTAAGCCCTTGCACCTTTTAGTTAAGCATTGTTTGGGGAAAAGTTTGCTTGAAAGAAGAGACAAGAATACACCTAAAAAAAGCACCACCCCTTCTCTTATTGGTTTATTCAAGTCTCCAAGGTCTCTGTTTCTGCTTCCTTTCAAGGTGCCTCCTCTGTTCTGCAAACATTTTAACACCTGAGGTAATGAAAGGAGAAAGCCAAACAACATAAAACACATCTTCCTTTCAATATGTTGTCATCTTTCACGGTTCTGTATTGGGCCATCTCTCCCTTGGTCCAATTAACCAATCATTTGTTATTACACAAAGATCTGTCTCTTTGGTTGGTGTGTTTGGCTGGGATGCAGGACAATTGTGGCACCTCAGCTGTAGTTCTCTCTTCCAAAAGAAATTGGCTTCACCCTGTCATCGGTGATCATTAACTAGGAGCTTAAGACACTTTTACTCTGCTGAGCTTTTGATTAGCTTTAATTATTATCTTCTTGTGGATTTGTTTTGTTAGACTGTTTGAATGCTTCTGGTCTTATAATTTTGTTTGTGATATTAAAATGATTGTTTTAAAATAAAAAATGGCTTTCTTCATTTTAGAATTCAAAGACATTGCCGTGTTAGTCTGGATCAGTATGCAAAGGGATATTATAGTACGTTTGAGACTGAGAGAAAGAAGTTGCTAGCATAAGTTTTCATAAACAGTCTACTTCATCAGATGCATGGAGTGAAGCAGCTATGGACAGACATTTATACTTATGAATGGGCAAGGGGTGTGTGTGTGTATGTGTGAATAGTAACAGAAATGCAAAACATTTGGGTATAATGCTGAAAACAATTATGGCCAATCTTTTCACCATAGAAAATGAGAACTTCTTTCATTTGTTTATATTTAGGATTTGTATTTAATTATTCTGAAAGAATAATTGTGTGCACAACATAATTTTAATTTCAGATGTACATCCTATGTGATTTTTATTCTAACAAATATATTTTAATGTGTAACCTAACGATACCTCACTTTAATTTCTTCATGGTTACTAGCATTTAGTACTGCTATTGATAGTGAATAGATGACATCTTACATTTGTTTATCACCATATGTTCCGAACTACATCAAGCTTCTTTATTTACCAACTAAATATTTTCAGTGATTAAAAGACAAAATGACTTGAGTCCCATGAGTCACAGCAGCCATCATTAATGTCCACCTCCACATAACATTATTCTGGCTTGAAGCCTTGTCTGGTTAAAATAAAAGATGATCCTTGTTAATAAAATTTCATTACAGTGAACCAGTTAAAACTTTGTGAAATCTCTGAATTATATATTTGTTAGAAGAAAATGGTGACAGAACCTTTTTAGAAGGAAAGGATAAAGTATCAAAAGCATTAATAAACAAAACTATTAACTGTAAGGTGTCAACTTTGACCAGTATTAATTAACCTTTATGCTCTTGAAAAAAATCTTTACTCACTTTAGAACTGATTAAATTTAAGGGTAAAATAATTTGCCTGCAGTAGTTCTTTAAGGAGAAAAAAAATGAGAGGAGAGACTGTTTATCACTCTTCTAAAGTATTGGTATTATATTTTCCAGAGAATGTATTGTAATGGCATAGAAGAAGCAAAGGTAAAAATAGCTCCTGGTATTTTTAGCTTCTTTTCATTCTTATATGATTTAAAGACACTGGGACCTTAACCTCACTGAGTGACTGACTGACTCAGTGGGAAAGCTGCATTTTAAGGGTAATTCCGCACCACCTAGAAACCTGAAAATTTGTGCACTTACAGTTCCAAAATTGCCTGATTGATATAGATGGCTCAAAACAGGATGTCTCTTTCAAATGTGGGATGTAAAATAATCTAGAATTGGTGTAGCAACTTCAGTGCCAGCTAAATTAACAAAATGAAGAATACTGTAGTCAAACACAGAGAAAGCCAGCCTTATACGGAATTCCATTACTCCTTAATTTCTTAATTCCCAGTAAATCTTATACCAGCAGAAGAGAGCCTGTATTAGAAAACATTCAGGCTGCATTCTAGTCCTCTCAGCCATGGTAGCGGGTGGGAAACTGATGCAGGCTGAAGATGTCAGTGCTTATAGGGGATACATGTACAAAACAGATCCTTCTAAAGAAATCTCCATGCAATTGTGTCCCAAGAGTTTACTGAAGAAGAAGTACAGTTGCCCCTCCATATTCATGGATTCTGCACCCACGGATTCAACCATCCACAGCTTGAAAATACCCCCTCCCCGATTACTGGGAAAAAAAACACAAACCTTGATTATGCCATTTTATATAAGGGACACCATTTAACTACACCATCATTAATTTTTTTAATATTTATTTATCCAGATAATCCTTCATACATCAAACATTTTTACATATCCACCGTCGCCTGATTTATGTTTCAAGCATCTAACACATGATATTTCTCCCATTGATGTTGCACTACTAACATCTTCTCTTTTCAAACCTTCACTCTTCTTTATCTTTTCCCTCCACCATCCTGACCTCCCCTGATTTACAAAACCAAAGGATTTATTCCATCTGAAGCCTTTATCGTTCTTTGTTCCTTAATTACCATATATACATCTCTTATACACTTATTATATATATTATCTATTATGTGTAGTTTGCCATTTAATTTCAAATTTCAATTTCAAAATTTCAGTATTTCAAATTATATTCGCCTATCTCAAGTACTATCAGAACCCTCCTCTCTCACCTAATGTGTTTCCTGTTATTTAGTGTTGCCTCTTTTGCTCAAGTAATCCGTTATTAGTCTCCATTCTTCATACACGTCTGCCATTCATAATTCGTGTCAGTTTATCGTTGTTTTTCATCTCTATCAACTTGTCCAACCAATCATCTAATTTTGGTACCTCTTGTTTTCCACCTTGTGGCAACCTTCAATCTAGCTGCAGTTACTAAATATAATATCACTCTCCTGTATTTCCTCTCTATATGTTTCTCTAATGTCGCTGTTATGTTTAATAAATATAATTTGGGATCCACTGCGAAGGTTATTCCAAATATCTTTTGCATTACTCTATGTACCTTTTCCCAGAATTTCTTTATCATTGGGCAACCCCACCACATGTGATGAAGCAGTCCCACTTCTTTTTCACATTTCCAGCATTTCTTATCAGGTAACTTGTAGATTTTACTTAATCTTGTTGGTGTCAGATACCACCTATTAGCAGTTTTCAAGAAGTTCTCCCTCAAATTTTGGCTAGCTGTAAAACTATTTGTTTTAGTCCAGGCACACTCCCACTCTTTCAAACTTATGTTTTCACCTATATCTTTAGCCCATCTTATCATTGAATCTGTGATCAGCTCTTTCTCCAACTCTCTTTTGAGCAGTATTTTGTAAAGTTTAGCAATTTCCCCTCTTCCCTGCTTGATAAGGATCTTATCGATTTCATTTTGGTCTTTTACAAAACCGAATGTTCTATCATATTCCTTAAATCTCTGTTTTATCTGACCATAAGGTAACCATTGTATATTATAACCTTGACTTTGTAATTCCTCTCTTGTCTTTAAGCAATCTTGCCCACCAGACCACTTTATTAAATCATTATCTGTCACCCAGTCTTCTCTTCTTGCCCACCTAGCCTGCAGAGCTTCCACTGGTGATAACCATGAAGAGGTGCCATTATAAAATTTTTGCTTTACACTTCTCCAGATTTTCAGCAAGGGACCTCTAATCGTATGGTTTTCAAATTCAAATTTCACATAGACTCAAAAAAAGAATCGGATAAGAAATTGATAACAAAGATTAAAGAAGATAACAAGACTTATAACTCACAGAAAGATATAATGGAAAAGTTTTCACAATATTACGAAAAGTTGTACTCGGATGAGGGAAAAGGAGCTGACACGGACCTGGAAATCAGGAAATTTTTAAGCAATAAGAGTATCAGAAAGATTACAGAAGACCAACGGGAGATGCTCAGGAGACATATAATGAAACAAGAGATTTCCTGGGTGATACAAAGACTGAAGACAGGGAAGTCACCTGGCCCTGACAGATTTATTGCTGAATATTATAAAACATTTGAGGAGGAAATAGTAGACCGTATGCAGGAAATGTTTAATAAAATAAAGGACGAAGGTGTTCCTGAAATATGGGAAAATGCTGATATACCTTTAATACCAAAAGACGAGAAAGATAAGACCAACATTAGGAATTACCATTCAATATCCCTCCTGAATGTTGATTACAAGATTTACACGATGATTTTAGCCAATAGATTAAAGAAAGTATTAGCTGATATTATTCACCCAGATCAGAATGGCTTTCTCCCCAGAAGAACGTTGGCAAACAATGTAAGACTGACCTTAAACATCTTGGAGTATTATGAAAAGAATAATGAAAAGAAGACAGCCCTAATATTCGCAGATGCCAAGAAAGCCTTTGATAGCTTAAGATGGCAGTTCATGAAAGGGGTACTTGAAGAAATTGATGTAGGTAATGAATTCTATCAGAGTATCAATCAGCTCTATACAAAACAAAAAGCACAAGTCTCAGTAAACGGAGAAAGATCTAACTCAATCAACATTCAGAGGGGAATTAGACAGGGGTGTTCCCTGTCTCCCTTACTGTTTGTATTAGCCATGGAGGTCTTTAACAAACAAATCAGAGATGAAGAATCAATTCCGGGTCTGAAATTAAAAGGTCACAAATATAAATTGTTAGCCTACGCAGATGATCTATTATTAATAATTCAAGATCCAATAACCAGCACGGGAAAGCTATTTGAAATGATAACTGGATTTGGGAAAGTATCGGGTTTCAAAATCAACAAAGAAAAAACTAACATATTAACTAGAAATCTATCAAAAATGGAAGAACTCAACTTAAAAGACAAATTGAGATGCAGGATTGAATCAAAGGCAAAATATCTGGGCATATGGTTGACTAAGAGGAATAGACAACTCTATGAAAACAACTTTATAAAAAGACATGGCATCAAATAAAAGAAGATCTTAAAAGATGGCAAAAATTAAACATGTCGCTTCTGGGTAAGATCGCCACGATAAAGATGAACATTCTGCCCAGAATTATGTTTTTGTTTCAGAACCTGGAGATATTAACCAATGACAAGCCTTTCCAAGAATGGACAAAAGACTTAAAGAATTTTATATGGAATGGACGTAAGCCTAGAATTAGATGGTAAACATTGTTAGATGCAAAGAACAGAGGTGGTACAGCTCTCCCAGATTTTAAGTTATATTACATTGCATGTGGGCTGAATTGGTTAAGAGATTGGATAAATCTAAAGAATGACAGAATAACAAATTTTAGGGTGCTGTAATCTGAAATTTGGGACCCACACGTATTTGTGGTACAAAAAATCAAGAGTAGATAGAGAATTTAACTACACCATCATTTATAATGGGGTTTGGGCATCTGCAGATTTTGGTATCCACAGGAGGTCCTGGAACCTCCTCTGCAGATACCAAGGGTCCACTGTACTGGTTTTTAATAATCAGCTAAGCAGAATTGTTTGTTGTCCTTTTTCAAATGACAGAACTGTAAATATCCCCTTTTCCCCCTAGAGAAGCTTGCAGTGCAACAATGCAACTTTTTCACACAAGAAGAAGGGGGAAGTTTGGAAGAATGTATTTCTGGGAAATACATCCCAGAAGATCCCTAAAACCATACCTTTCCCACACCTCACATTTAGTATGTGAACAAATAGCACAAAATACATCAACTGGGTTTTGAAGCTCAACAGCTTCTTAACCCGGCAAAGAGAAGGCAAAGATCAGGTAAAAAATTGTGTGTGTGTGTGTGTGTGTGTGTGTAAGTAATAATAGTAGTAACAACAGCAGCAGCAGCAGCATTTTCACCATGCTGTTAAAGTCATAGGTCAGCAAGAGCTTGAGGTTTTTGCTTAAGGTGGTCTTGAGGGAGGGTCAATGCTGATAAGAGGCCACACACCTTCATGGTTGTGAGGAGGCTGGGAATAAAGATGGTGTAATAAATAAAATTTACTTTACTATTGGCAGCAACTAAGCACCTTCTTTTGAGAAATGAGTCTGTCTCTTTCCTTTGCAAGGCTACTTCATAGGCAGAACATAGTGGGTCTCTTAAGAAGCTCCTGTAGTGTCAGGTCTGGAGATAAATACAGGCATTATAACAGGTAAACTATGTCAGTAGGAGCATAATTCAGATAGCTTTACCTTGGGTTGGAGGAAAAAAACCCTCAGAAAATAAAGTTTTACTTCCTTTAGATTAGAATTTCCCTATTCAGCAGCTAAGTCCAGTATCTTCAAATCCAAAAAACAAAACAAAACAAAATATGCAGAGGAAACTGTGTTGGCTCTACAACACTGATTACTGTAGTTATGTGATGTTGTTACCTATTGTTGAAGCCCCTCTTCTAGTATCAATGGCATCATCATTTGTTATATAGCCAGATTTGATAGCTGTCACTAGGACAAAGATTGATATGAGGTGGGGAAAATGATGCTCAGATTGGGAAAGGCCCACAGTGATGCAATGGCACTGCTGCTCTTGTGGAATTCCAGGTAGAGAGCCACAGGCTGTCTCTGTCACAGGAAATTCTCTCTGCAGCAGTTTACTCCTCAAGAAAAGAATAATGAAACCCACCTAAAATTGCCTATGGGAACTCATTCATGGGGGAGAGAAATTTCATTAGCTGGCCTACTCTGTTTTGGATCAGCAAAATGGTAGAACCCATTTTAAAGCAGACTTAATGTGGGAATAATCTATTCATCGCTCATCTCTAAAATTCTTGGTGAACCATGAATCAGACTCTGCCTCAAGCTGTACAGTCTGCTAAGCTCCCTTGCCAAAGGCTATGAAGATCTTTTGAGTTTTAGCTGTGAGCTGTCCTAAGGGAAAACCCTTTAGGTGATCATCTTTGAAGATGGCAGTTCATTATTAGAGTTGTGAAGTATGTCAAGTCTTAACTGAAAAGCATCAGGGCTCCTACACCTCAAAAGCTGTCTTCTAAATAAATATTGGTTGTGGTATATAAATGTGGCTTTACCCAAGAGCTAGTCAGCTTGCGTGTCTTAATGATTCTGCTGGTCATGTAATTTCAGTACAGACCTCAGGTCTGAAGCCAAACTGAAATGGGTTTAGATCACTTTTTGTTTGGTTTTTTCATCTGTTCCATGGGTGGGCATAGTGTGGCCAGTGGGCCACATGTGCCACTAGATCCCACTTTTGTGGCGTCTGAAGTTGCCAAGCAGTTCCCCCCCCATCCTCCAATCGCAAAAATTTTTTTAAAAAATCTTGGGGCAATTTTTGCCCCCAAATCATGCAAAAGCCCTCCAAATGTGTGAAAATCCCTACCCCGGAAACCTTTACTACCCTCAAATACTTCCATTTTCCTCTACTGATACATTACCACATCCTGATGTCATTTTGATTGGGTATGCAGAAGAAAATGGAGGTATTTGGGCTTGTTGTGGAGTGGGGGTCAGTCCTGCAGGGGTCTGCAGGAGAATTGTACCCTTGCACCCATTCAGTTGCCCATCCTGGTCTGGAAGATCATACAGTGCCCTTGCACACTTTGGAGGGGGGCGGAAATCATAGGGTGGGTCCAATGGCCTCACTGCTGAGGGACCAGAAATTCTAGTGAAAGCAGGAAGAATAATACACTTCTCCACACCGGCCTCTCATGCACTCCCCAAAACTCACTCTAGTGGGCAGATAAACCCTCCAGAGATGGTTTATGGGTACTACAGTCAGAGTAAGGAAGAGGGAAGAAGTTCTGTTGCACCAACAGTCAGGAGCTAGCACAACATTGGATTTAACCTGTACAGTAGGACCCCCCATATCCGCTGATTCACTGTCCACTGATTTAGTTATTCACGGTTCAAGTTTCAGCACAGCTACCATAGAGTATTCCTAGAAAATGTGTCCTCTCTAGCCATTTTCTGTGTCCTCCAAGGCAACTCTGTGGTATTTTCAACTGGGAGTCCCATTATTTTCAATGGCACTGGCTATTATCCACGGATTTTGTTATCCGCGGTGGGGCCCAGAACCAGTCCCCTGCGGATATGAGGGTCCTACTGTAATACATTTTAAAAAATTTTTTGGCAACATTAAAAATATGTCTGCACAAGGTAAGGAAAACAAAATTAAATCGACCAACTTTATATGAGTAGGCATCAGTGCTTTTTCAGTGATAATATCTTGAGAAATATTGTCCTCACAATGTGTACTTTCATTGTGTACACTTTGGTGAATATTTTTAGTGTACACTTCAGAAAACATTTTCCACATGTATTATTTTACTTTTATTATTAACTTCCTATTTATACTGGCTATTCTGCATGTTTACAGTGATGCTCCCATGAATTATTTCAGTACATAGTAGACCTCTTCTAATCATTTTGAACCCTCTAGGGTCCACATTGAGTATGCAGTATAAATGTTAATAACCTCAAGCTCTTGCCGTGACTAGACATAAACGTAATTCTTAGGGTTATTCATGTAAATGCATCTAGCAAGGTATGTGGGGAAACCTAGAAAATTTTGTGGAATGTTTAACCAAACCATGGAGGTGAGTGTGGGTTTGTTATTGCTAACCAAATAAAAATACAGATATTGCATAATCTTGAACTTGTTGGCACTAAACAACACAATAAGGGACTTTACCTCCCAGCCTGCCAGCCCATAGTATCCTGGAAATAACTTGTCATTTCATTTTATTCCCTTCTCTCCTAAATCTGCTCTGACTTTGAGCCTAACACAGTCTGTCAGAAGGCAAAAACATTATTTGGCATAGATATATCAACTGTCTTGACCACATATTCCCAAGACATAAAAAATGTATTACTTCTTCAAATCTTTTATCACTCTGTATTTCAAGCATATCTTCCAGCCAGATAAATTCTACCACAATGTTTCTGGCAATTTAAAAATTAGTGTGGTGGAGAAATAGGGCTCTTCGGTGTAGAGGCAGATATACAGTTGTCCCTTCATATTCGCTGCGGTTTGGTTCCAGGGTCCCCTGTGGATACCAAAATCCATGAATACTCAAGTCCCATTATATGCAATGGCATAGCAAAATGGTGTCCCTTATATAAGATGGCAAAATCAAGGCTTGCTTTTTGGATTATTATTGTTTTAAGAATATTTTCAAGCCATGAATACTTAAATCCGTGGAAACCAAGTCCGTGGATATGGAGGGACAACTGTATTATCTCCCTTCTCCCATTTGCAGAGTCTGGGGCTAGGATTTCTTTCAGGTGCCATAGCATTCCCAAGAGTCTGGCTACATGAGGTAGCATCTTATCATCAATTCACTTCTCTTGCCCTTGTAAATTCCACATGGAAAATACTTACTCATACTAATGTATAACCAAGGTGTGCAATGGGAATGCCTTTTTCCCCTTGAAAAGTAAAGCTGGGTTTAGCACTCTGCTTCTGGCGTCTGTTCCCAACTACCAGTTGCGCTAAGAAATAGTTTTATTTCACCTCTGACTGGAGCCAGTGACCTCCATTTCTCTGCTTCACAGGCTTGTGGACATGTCCAACAATAGAGAATTGGGTGTGTATGCTTCTTTCCCAACAAGACATTGCTTTGTGTTGGGTTTATTTTTCCCTTCGGGGATCCCAGACATAGACTCCAGCACCTGAGAAAGTAGTTTACGGGGTTGTCTATACGAAGCCAAAAGAAATGGGTTGCTCTGCAGTAATAGCAGTTCGCAGCAGCTGTGACTTATCTTAATGGTTCTATAGCCCCCATAAACTTGGCAGGCCCTCGAGTCAAGATGATGGCTGTGAATGAATTACTTGCATTTTAAAAACTGCTGCCACCTAACTTAAAAAACAACAACAATTTCCATGGTGCGCATAAGCAATATTTGCTTTTATAACAAAAGAAAAGAAAAAAAGAGAAAATCAATACCCCATTTTATCGCCTTAGCGATTGCTTGCTAAGGTGAACATCCAACATGGTAACAGCGGGTGCTTGTCCTGTTTGTAAGCTCCGCACCAGTGCTCGTCCAGCCAATCAGGTTTGTACCTCTCTTGTATGGGAAAGTGATTCATATTGAATTGTTTGTCCCAACGAGTGGGAATGTCCATTCCCCTTGCTGTTTTTTAAAAAACCTCTGGACAAAGCCATAAAGGCTTTTCCTGCAGAGTTTTTGCCATTTTTGCCCTCCTCCTTCACAATACAGTGAAACTACATGGATTGCCATTAGGACAGGTCGTTTTCTCGCATTCTGTGAGGAGTATTTTTGCTGTTTAGACAACCAACCATCTACGAAAGTTTATGTTACTATTTTCTCTCTCTCAGTCTCAGAGGTACTACAAGATCCCATTGTTTATAGATAATCATGTTACTACCATGGCTCTCCAGGACATGATCTTATTTTGTAAGAATCCATGTCACTGTTTAGGCTTATGAGAATCATAGGGACCCACATTAATGCTATGGCTCACCAAGAAAATTATCTTAGATGGCAATAATCTTGTAATGAATGTTAAGTATCATGTTTTTGTTTTCAGAAGCCTTCTGAAATCTGTTGAAATATCCTTCTATCATGCAGCCAATACCTTGGGAGATCCACCAAAGCAAATGACAATAGGCTAATGTTCAGATTAGATTTTGTCTTGGCTGTAGATGCTGCTTTTATTGAATTATTTTTGTTCTAATCATTCTCATTACTGTATTGTTTTAACAAGAGAGAACAATAACAGTAATTAACAAAGTTGATCCCTCTGTGCTAGCTAGAAGAGTGTCATGGCAGGGAGTTGGACTGGATGGCCCTTGTGGTCTTTTCTATCTCTATGATTCACAACTTCTTTCTGGTTCAGTTCATGTGATCCTCCAAACCTTGATCTAGAGATTCCCAAGTGAGCCAGAATCTTCTTGGTCACTTCTTCTCCTTTCTCTTCTTCCATACCTATTGCTTTCCTTCCAGATTCCCTCTAGCCATAGTTTGCCATAACATCTCAGTTTTAAGAAATGGTTAGTGCTTGTTCTCTAAACAAAATTAAAAATGCTATGGTTTGAGGTGGATTTCTAATTCTTCTTTGGAGGACAAGCACTAACCATGTGTGTATGTGTGTGTGTGTGTGTCTGTCTGAATATCATAGGAAACTGAGAGGGAAGCCATATATTCATGGTAAAGAAGAAAACTGTGGAGAGTAGTAGTAACCTAATAAACATCTAGAAATGAGCAAACATCTAGAAATAACCTAATAAACATCTAGAAATGAGCAAACATCTAGAAATAAAGCAAATTTTAAAAGCTGCTCTCCTTACATATGTTACCGTTGTAAGCGTCGTTTCCTTGAATTGTAGCCATCAGTGTTTAGGACTGAATCTGCAGGTTTCTAACAATTGTACTGACTCATCATTCTTGTTGCCCAAGTCAAAACTATTCCTTCGTTGTCACTGGTTTCAGTGAAAGCTCTGCTTAGCTTGGGATTTGTTACTGGACTGTTAGAAACATAGTGAAAATTTGATGGGAGTTAGAAATTACTTCATCACTTTTTAACAATAGGAAACTGTATGATCTCCTTTTGTGCTGGCATTTTTGAAATAATGGTCCTCCATTTCCCTGCTGATCTTTCTGTACTTTGCATAGCAAAGTCTGCCATACAATTTAATTAGGCTTCTCTGTTGTTGTTGCTACAAGTTACATTTTTTAAAATAGAACTGGAGAAAGCGAAAACAGTGACTATTGCAAGTACCACAGCAACCTGTCACGACAACAGCATTTCAAATGAAAGGGAATCATGAGCTGTTTGAAATGTAATACTGCTTGCCAGATTTCCAGAACCAACCCTGACAGTACAGCTACAGAAGAAGGAAAGGGATAAGAAGATACTGTGTGGATAAGAAGATACCGTATCGGGGGGCGGGGGGAACTTGCTATTCCCCCCGCCCCCCGATATACACACACTTTTCAGCAGAGTTAAACAACAGAGTTGGGATTCTGTTTTAACATATGCTAAATTGCCCATCTGGCATGTTACAAGTTGGACTTAAATAATTCAGTCTGCTTTTATCAACCATGGCAACAGTGCAGTGACTTACGCCCCTGAGGCCCAGTGATCCATGAATTTAATATCAGAAATAATATTGGATACATTGTGTCATTTTTCCAGTACATTTTTAAAAACTGGCTTATACCCTAAGCATAGAAAGCCCAACTACTGTATAGTTCTGAGTTAATCAGCTTTTAAAATAGCATTAGCATAGGTTGAATATTGCTTTATACTCAACTACCTATTAATTCTGCATGTTTCTCATGCTATTAAAGTTTGCTTTCAAACTGTAATGCAGTAGCTTAGTGTTGGAACACATTATTTGCAAGAAGGAGGTTCTACATTCAGTCTCTACTATGTCCAGTTATAAAATTCCAGTTAAGCAAAGTGGGGGAAGACCCCCAACAGAGCCCCTAAATAGCTGCTGCCAATCATACACAGTACTAAATTGGTGGAGACGGTGCTCCAGCTCATCAGAAGACACCTTCAATATTCCTATATGGAAGTGATCTTGTTTGCTGCATTACTGGCCAGGATTCCATAATTCTCAATGGGCACCTAATACTGCCCCTTGAAAACTGAATTTTAGTTTAGTTCAGTTTGTCCATTCATTCTCAAGGGTTCCTGAATTTTCCTGTTGCATGCCACTCCTCAGTAATTATGTTAAAAACATGTTAAATGTGCCAAGAACTAGCACTGAATAACGGCATTAGTCTAGCAAAGTACAGTTGTCCCTCCACATTCACGGATTTGACATTCACGGATTTGAGTATTCACGGCTTGAAAAATATTCTTTAAAAAATAACAATCCTAATAGCAAACCTTGATTTTGCCATCTTATATAAGGGACACCATTTTGCTCTGCCATTGCATATAATGGGACTTGAGTATTCACGGATTTGGGTATTCACGGGGGGTCCTGGAACCAAACCCCAGCGAATGTGAAGGGACAACTGTACTCTCAAAGCCATCTCTGTGAAGTCAAGTGGGATGAAAAGATAGACTGGACCTCTGTATCTTCCAATGCTGTGTTTTCATCCCAGTGAACTAAAACTGAAATTAAGACCAAATGCTACATATATTTTAACATGAATCCATGTCCTACCAGTTGCTGTGAGAGTACAACTGGCATTACACAACAAATTGGAAACGGTTTCGCTTATACAGTCATACCATCTATAGTCTGCTTTCAGCTGTATGGTAAAAGACAGTGTTTCTTTTCATGAATTCGCATGCTATCTGAACCTCCCCACCCCTACAGTTGGCCCTCTGTATCTACGGATTTTGTATCCACGGATTCAACTATGCATGGCTTGAAAATATCAACCCCCCCAAAAAATATCCAAAGAGCAAACCTTGATTTTGCTATTTTATATAAGGGACACGATTTTACTATGCCATTGTATATAATGGGTCATGAGCATCCACAGATTTTGGTATCCGCGGGGGGTGGGGGTCCTGTAAGCAAACCCCAGTGGATACCAAGGGGCCATTGTACATATTGACAACATATATGGTCCAATATAAATAAAAGGGTGAGCTTAGCTTCTGTTGGTGATGTACTTTTTTAGGCTAGTGAAAGTCTCCATCCTATTAAACCCAGCCGATGTCACTTTTTAACAAAGATAAAGGCACGGTTTGTATGTCTGAGGTAGTAGGTGTCTGTGACTCATGAACACAAAATTAGAACTAAGCATTTAGTGACTAGATAGTCAAGCATTTGCAAATGCTGGCCTGTACTTTCCCATGCTGCTTTTAAAATCCCTTCATATTCCAGTGTACGTCGGTAAGGCTTTGTTGTGATTCTAAAAATCCCTTCATTGTATTACTCTGATGACATTTCTCTCTCGTTCCCTTCCCCCACCTACAAAATGTGTAAGTCCCTGATGTTGAATCATGATAACAGCCAATGGATCTTCTTCGTGGTCTCTGTGAATTCACACAGCTGGGTTACTCCTGCGCAGAGCATCAGAACCTTCTAGAAACGCTAGGCAGAATATACTTTGATACATTTTTGGTGGTAACTCCGCCCACCCTAGCGGTTCCTTATAAGGGCTTCCCGCCTAAATCCCCTCAGTTCCTTTCTTTCCGCCGCGTTAGCAGCTTGAAGGAACCTCTGTTCGCTAGGTGTTTTTCTCTCATCGATCTGGTTTGACTTGGCTTTGACTCTTCGATGACGATTTTCGCTCTCTCCTACTGGTTTTGGTATTCGGCTTCTGATCACTCTGGTTTTTGACCTATTTCTGGCTTTTGACTATGAAGTTGGCTTACTTCTTTGGCTTTGGCATTACTTCAAATATCGTTACTGACCTCAGACTGGCTTTGACTACGATCCCTTCCTTGTGATGATGATGATGATTATTATTATTATTATTGTGAGAACCATGTCTGGCAAAGGAGCTGTCAAGCGCTGTGTTATTTGTCAAGCAAAACTTCCAGCTGTGGATGGTCATTCCCACTGTCTAATCTGTTTGGGAGAGGCTCACAATGTCAACGCATGTGTCCATTGTAAGGCGTTCACGCCGCAGGCCCGAAAACATAGTCTCTCTTGCCTGAAGTCCTTTCTTTATGAGAAGGCTTTGCTCCCTGCCTCTGCTCCTGCCTCTGCCTCTGTTTCGACTCCCCCCTCCGAGCCTCGAGGCCGTGAACAATCTCATTCCCCTCCGTCTACTGAACAAAAACGTCGTCGGTCCCGAAGTCCCTCTAGGAGCCGTTCCACTGCATCTGAACCCAAGGCTGTCCATTCCTCCCTTCGACGTGCATCGTCGGATTCGACTCGGGACCATCCGACACTGGTTCGAGAGCCAGTCCCTTCGACATCCAGGGACATCACTCGTGGGAAGACCCCGTCCACTGCTGAGGCCCATTCATCTGCTGCCGCTGCTTCGTCCTCCCAACCACTGAAGAAAAAGAAGAAGGAGAAGCATTTGCCCAAGCATGATGCTGGAAAATCCAAGGACATTCGTATGTCCAGTGCCGGTATCCACCACTGGGGAGTCAGAGTCTTGGTGTTAACGCACCCCGTCGGGATCAGCCAGGGTTGTAACAGTGGAGCTCCCGCCTATGACTGATATTGTGAGACCCCCTGTGCGTCTTGACACATCTCCAGCTCTGGTCGTGTCATGAGCTCAGTTACTAGAAAGTCAGTCTTCGGATGTGGAGGTAGAGGTCATTGAATCCGAAGAGGTGCCTCGAGGCCATCTGCCTGCCATCAGGGATGATGTCCCGGCGTACTTTGCTTACGACCTGGGCTGATCCATTTGCAGGGCAGGTTTCAGGTTGCCTACTGGATCTCAGATTTTCACCCCGAGGGGCGAGGTACTTGATACCACGATTACTGGTTGCGAGATTGCTCGGTCTCCACGTCCTGTTAATTTGGATGTTGCGACTACAAAGGATGCTGTGATCCAGGTTTCTCCGCCTGAGCACCGTCCTCTACCTCGGACCCCTCTAACTCCACAGCCTCATTCCCCCACACCATCACAGGCCTGTAGTCCTTCACCGGATGGGTCAACGTTGTCCTCTGTCGCCTCTTGGGACCATTATAGGCCCTATCTGCCTTCTCCAAAGACTGAACTGATGGATGATGATTCCACCTCTCCAACCGACGACGTTCGTGCCTTCGGGGAACAGATGATCCGAATGTCGCATGCCCTTGATTTGAAATTGGAAGACCGAGCAGCGGATCCCGTGGATCCAATTTTTCAAAGGATCCAATCGAAGGTGCCTCCGTCGGCTACCATCCTGGTACTGCCTTCCCTGCTGAAACTCGCACAGGGGTACTGGGAAAACCCATCGTCTACCCAGTCGACGTCTAAGAAAATAGACCGACTGTACCAAGTTGGTGGAGACCACGTTGACTGGCTCCAGAACCACCCGAGGCCAAACTCTGTGGTCGTCGAGGTTGCCCAAAATAAAAAGCAACGCCAACCTCTGTCATCCCCACCAGACCCAGGGGCAGAAAACTGGACATTGTCGGGAAGAAGATCTATTCGGCGGCCGGGCTGAGCTTCCGTGTGGCTAATTACTCCGCTTGCATGGGAGCGTATCAGCAGGTCCTATGGGAGAGAATGAGCCACCTAATACAGGACCTCTCGGAGGAGCGACGTCGGATGGCTGAAGCCATTCAATCTGAGGCCCAGTCCCTGGCAGGATTGCAGATGAACTCGGCCTGGCATGTGGCAGACTGCGCAGCGAAAACCATCGCTGGTTCCATTGCGCTGCATCAACATGCATGGTTACGCTCCTCGGGCCTTACACCTCAAGCGTCGGCCACCATAGAGGACCTTCCTTTCGACGAATCCGGCTTGTTTAATGGGGCAACCGATGGAAAACTCGAGTTCACCCAAAAGATGAGGACCACTGCCAGGAAATACGGTATGGGCTCCACTTCCGCCTCCCAGTACCGTCCCAGAGGCAGATATGCCTGGCAAGTCCCATCGTATGGCCAACAGTTCCAATGAGGGTACTCTGGCCAGACCTACTGTCAGTCCCGGTTTACTCCCTCTACCTCTCCGCCCTCATCGGTGAGGAGCCAGGGCTCGGGTTCAAGATACCGGCAACTGTCCCGACAGAGATCCAGGGATCAGGGCTGAAAGAAATTCTAATTCCCCTATTGATGATTTTTCTGTTTTTTCTTAGACGCCTCTCTTTGGGGATCGACTATCCAACTTTCAAGAAGCCTGGTCTTCTATAACATCAGATGGTTGGGGTCTTCAAATCATCCGAACAGGCTATTGGATAGAGTTCGACACTCTGCCTCCGACGGGACTGGTTCGATCAACACCGCCCTCCCCTCCTCGAGGAGGTGCAGACCCTGTTGCAGAAAGGGGCCATCGAACCTGTCGACCCCGACCTTCACCACCTCTGCTTCTTCTCGAGGTACTTTCTAGTGACCAAGAAGGACGGTGGTCTGCACCTGATTCTCGACCTTTGTGGGGTGAACAAGTACATAGCCCCAAAGAAATTCAGAATGGTCACCTTGGCCTCCATCCTTCCTCTTCTGAAACGGAACGACTGGTTTGTCTCCATAGATCTGAAGGATGCCTATTTTCACATCGGGATCCATCCGGCGCACAGACGCTTCCTTGCGTTTCAGGTCGGGACTGAGGCCTTCCAATTCAGAGTACTTCCTTTCGGCCTCTCGACTGCTCCTCGAGTCTTTATGAAATCCATGGCAGTAGTGGCAGCTTTCCTTCGGCAGCAGGGCGTGGTGGTCTTCCCCTACATCGACGACTGGCTGATTGTGGCGGAGTCTCAACAGCAGCTCGAACTCGATGTTGGCCTCACCTTAGATGCCTTAGACTACCTGGGACTTGTTGTCAACATCGAAAAGTCTCAGCTCCAGCCGGCTCAAATGATCCAATTCATTGGAGCTCGTCTAGACTCTGTAACTGCAGCGGCATACCTACCTCAAGACCGGTTCAATACCCTTCGCTCCCTGATCCACACTTGCCATCGGTCCCGAAGGATTCCCGCTCACTCAGTCCAAGTGCTTCTTGGTCACATGGCAGCCACGACGTACATGACCCGACTCGCCAGACTCTGCTTCCATCCTCTCCAACATTGGTTCTTACAGGTCTTCGACCCTCTCCGCGATCTTCTGAGCAGGATGCTCACGATGCTGAGAGCGGTCCAAAGGTCCCTGGATTGGTGGCTGATACCAGACAATGTCCTGTCGGGCATGCCATTCGAGCTGCCTCAGCCGGACGTCTCTTTGACAACAGACGCTTCACTGCAAGGATGGGGAGCCCACCTCAAGTCTTATGAGATTCGGGGCTCTTGGAACACGGAGGAGCAGGCTCTTCATATCAACGTCCTGGAACTCCTTGCAGTCCAGAAAGTGCTGCGAGCTTTCAAATCCTTGGTGAGAGGCAGGACTGTACTGGTACTGACAGACAACACCTCCGTCATGTACTACCTAAAGAAGCAGGGAGATACAAGGTCCCCTCAACTTCTGCAGCTTACGCTGGACGTCTGGAATTGGTGTGGACCCAGAAAGGTGTTTCTCCAATCCATTCATCTTCCAGGGGAGGAGAACACTCTTGCCGACAAGCTCAGCCGTTCGAGTCTCTCCATCCACGAGTGGCGTCTACACAGATCAGTCGCCTTAGACCTGTTTCGGACCTGGGGGTCCCCTCAAGTGGACCTCTTTGCATCCCTCGAGAATGCTCAGTGTCCCCAGTTCTGTTCCAGGAGCCGCGCCCCGGGATCGAGGGGAGATGCCTTCCTATTCCAGTGGTCGGGCCCGCTACTCTATCTGTTCCCTCCATTCCCGCTACTGACAAGAGTAATTGCCAAGCTTCGTCGGGATCAAGCGAACACCATCCTCATCGCCCCGTGGTGGCCTCGACAGCTGTGGTTTGCGACTCTGCTTCACATGTCCAAGTGCCACTTCATCCGTCTGCCTTCCGGTCCGGATCTGCTCACCATTCACGAGGGCAGAGTCAGACATCCCAATCTGGACACTCTGCGTCTGACAGCGTGGAGATTGACTCTGTAATTTGACCTTCGGGTTCGAGACTCTTGGGTTCGACCCCGGTGCTGAGGCAACCTGCATCTCTCCATCCAGACGTCCAGGCTGTCATCAATGCTGTCTGAAGGCCGTCCAGTCGAAAATCTTAATACTATTCTATGTCCTGATCGTTCTTGCTCCTTGGTTAATTTTCTCTACTGTGGCATGCTGGTCCAAAGATATTAGAAATGAAACCTGCTCAAAGAAATATTGGCTTACAGACTGTCTTACAGCTAGAGATTGCTTTGGAGAGTAGAAAAAGTACTCTTTTGGATCTAAAAGTTACACACACAAAGGACTTTATCAGACACTCTAAAAAAAAAACCCACAGAGATCAGGAGGAGGATGCCACTGTCCCACTTCTGGTGATTGATACTGCACACCCTGTCCTCCTCCTGTTTTTCCTCCATGCTTCCTCTGTGGTGGAGGGATGAAAAAGGTGCCGTTTTTCATTGACGGAAGTTTCCATCAATAAAAGTGGCGCTTTTTCCGTTGCTCCAGCACGGAGGAAGGACAGGAGGAGGACAGGCCGTGCGGTATCATCCACTGGAAGTGGGACAACGGCATCCTTCTCCCAACCTCCGCGGGTTTTTTTTTTTTTTAAGAGCATCTGATAAAGTCTAAAACTCTTACTGACATGAGTGGTACCTGTTTATGGATAAATGAAAACCCATATTTTTCAGCTGATCCATGAAGGAAAGTTTGTGTAATCATCTGAGCATCACATAAAATATAAATATGTAAGTCCATGTTCAATGAAATCAAGGTTTTGGGTTTTTTTAAAAAATTACTATTCCTCACCCTAATACCAAAGAGAAGCATTGTTAGTAATTCTATTTGCATTTCATATGACGCCACTGGGCAGATATGTTCAGTGTGTTTTTATGTTGTTTTATCATCCTAACAAATGAATACATATAAAATCCCTGTCTTGCTTCTCCATTCAAGATTATATGAGTATAACAAGAACATATTGCCAAATATTATATGGCTGAGTCTGTACAGACATAAATATTGCAAGGTCTTCTTTCTAAATGCTATCAGTATGTTTCAACTCCAATCATTTTGGGACTCTTAACAGCTTTTAAAGACACTGCAGTATGTGACAGGGGTGGCCAGTATATGGTGGTGGTGGCTATTTTGTGGTAAATGTATCCCCCTCCCCCATATGGGCTCATTCTGGGCTCATTCTTAAAAACAGCACAGATACTAACAGTAGCTGCTGATACCCTATTCTGACCAGTTCTGACTGATCCAGCAGCTCATCAAGATGAGATATACACTCAAATTCTGTCTGCATTTACATGTGATATATGCAGACTTCCAGATTTCCTTCAACATAAAGAATAAAACTGGACTTTCATCTGCCGTCCTGCATCATTTACCTCAACTGTTTAATCTGCCACTCTTCGTATTTCTCTGACTCATTTCAAAAATAATATTGTTAATTGTTGAAGCCAGTCCCTTCCTGATAAGATACATTGTGTTAAATTATTTTTCCCAGTCTTTATAATTCCATTTGTGTGTTGTGCTGTTGACTGCTTGATTGTTAACAGGTTCTGAAATAATGAAATTAGTTTAGCTATGAATACATGCACAGCAGTAATGGAAAACATCTGTGTACACCAGAGTCAAAACTGTGTCTGATGAACCTGAGGTCCTGCAAAGGAAGCATAATATAATTCTTATTCTTTTCTTCCCTTGGGTTGGTAATCAGATTTTAGTTATTTCTTCTTCTGTATAATCCCCTTTAGACCTATAGGTTCTCCATCTTGTTTTCTCTCCAGGCTGCTCATTAAATTCTGAATAATTGCATATTGAGGCAAAAGTGTTTTTGCTGAAATTTATGTCACATGCACAAGATTACATTTTGTATTCCATATTGATGATTCTTCGGGTAAATTTCTACACATATCGCTAATGCAAATGAGAAACTCAGCTTTTCTTTTCCCCATAAGTATGAATTGAAAGAGGTGTCTGTGTGTCTGTGTGTGTTGGTGTAAAGCAACCTATAGTGTTTGACAGTGTATATAATAAGTAATGAAGGATTACTAATCTGCATTTAATCATCCTGGCTATGTCAGGGGCAGTTTGGGAGTTCATGGCTGCATTGGCCTCCCATGGGACCTTGTAGGGTTGTACCCCCTCTACCACATATATGTACATCGGATTTGATTTTCTGTACAGTCAGAGCTTTTTGAAATGACTAGTTTATCATCTTGCTATGTTATTAACAATGTAGTTTAACATTGTTTAACAATCTTCTTCAGCATGATACTCCAAAGGGCTACGGCAGAGCTCAAAGAAGACGACGCCGTACTGATGGTAGCTTGTTTAACTTAAGCCGTCTGAGGGCTCACACTAAGACTCTAAACTATCTAGTCCGTGAGCTGCTCTTCGCTGATGATGCTGCCCTTTTTTTGCCCACACAGAAGCAGCTCTGCAGCGCCTAACATCTTGCTTCGCAACAGCTGCAGAGCTGTATGGGCTGGAAGTCAACCTGAAGAAAATGGAATTTCTTTACCAGCCTGCACCACAGGACGATCACCACCATCCCCATATTGCCGTCGGCAACTCTGTGCTTAAGTCCGTTCAGCAGTTCACCTACCTGGGAAGCATCATCTCCTCAGATGCCAAGATTGACAAAGAGATCGATCACAGATTAGCAAAGGCATATAGTGCATTTGGAAGACTTCACAAAAGAGTCTGGAGCAATAAACACCTGAGGCGAAACACAAAAATCAGTGTGTATAGAGCCATTGTACTGTCTATCCTCCTTTATGGATCTGAAACATGGGTCACCTATCGCCACCACCTACGACTCCTCGAGCGCTTTCATCAGCGCTGTTTACGCACAATCCTAAATATACACTGGACTGACTATGTGACAAATGTTGCTGTCCTTGAGCAAGCAGGGATCACCAGCATTGAGGCCATGATATTGAGAACACAGCTGCACTGGGCAGGGCATGTTTCTAGGATGGAGGACCATTGCCTCCCCAAAATAGTATTCTACGGTGAACTCGCCATGGGTCAGCGTAAGAGGGGCGCTCCAAAAAAGCGATACAAGACTCCCTGAAACAACACCTCAGGATTGGCCAAATTGATCACCAAGAATGATCCGCCCTGGCCTCACATCGGGAGGCATGGAGACGCACTATCCACAATGCTGCAGCCTTATTTGAGAACTCATGCCGTACAAGTCTTGAAGAGAAACGACAATGCAGAGAAAAACACAACCCGGAAACATCACCCAAGGAACCTTCTGCTGTGCTTTCTGCAACCGTACTTGTCTATCTTGGATTGGCCTTTTTAGTCATCAGCGCGCTTACAGAAAGCACAGGATGAGTCCTTCCTGAATCTTCCTTTGCAAAGAGAAGCCAGAGAGAGAGAGAGAGAGAGAGAGAGAGTTTAACTCACTAAATTTCCTGATTGATGCTAAAGTTAATCTTGTGCTTTGATTAGTTAATTGTTTTTAGAATGTTAGTATTTGGTGCCTCTTTCCGTGGCAGATTCAGTAGGAAACGAACGACTAGGTTATGAGAAGAAGCAGTAGGATTGAAGGAAGTACATCACATGGCTTTGTTGCTAGGTGGCAAAACCCAGCAGAAGAGTATCTGGGATGCAGTTGAAGAGCTGGGATTAGAAAGCAATTGACAGAGGAGGAAGAGGAGGAAATAAAAATGAATCCTGGTGTGGAATGGAATGCTGTGGAAAAGTTATTTGTTTGCTTGGCCGGCAAGCAACCATGGTCCTTAATAAAATGTCAAGCCCTTCAGACCTGCAAGGCTAGTGTTTTCCTTTTCCCCACTTACAGTCCTTTGTGTCTTTTGGGGGCAGAGTGAGGGGCTGTGTTTTGAGTGTCTTCAGTTTTCCTTCCCTATTATTTTTTATTGCATTTTATTATATAATATGCAATATTGTGTATTCTCTGGGGTGAGTTTCAATGGATCCCTTTGGTATGTTTATTGTTGCTCAGACAGTGCTACTACGTATTTGGATAATTAATTTTTCTCCTCAGCCCTACGTCCCTGATTACCTCTGCTCTTGACTTCTCTATCCTCCTCCCCCCTGCCTGCATTCTGCCTTCCACCTACCCCCCACTCAGTGGGTCATGTGCTTTGAGGGGTTTGGTGAGGTTAGGCCTTGGATCCAAAAGATGCAGCTAGCTAAATCCATCCTTACCCCCTCCTCAAATATGTCTTTCTTTAATTTTAAAAAAATCTAATCAAGTAGAATTGAATTAAATGAGCAACACATGTTTTCTGCCACTGATCTTTGCGATTCCTGCTGCTTCATAGGGACTGGGGAAGCAGAAAGCATGCAGTGATTCAGTTGTACAGCACACAACACTCTTGTTGCAACAGGTCCACTGGCTGCTCTGTTTCTGGGCACCATTCAAAATTCTGGTGATGACCTAGAAAGCCCTATACAGCTCAGGTCCAAGTTATCTGAAGGACCATATTCTCCATTATGAACCTCCCCATGTTTTCAGATCTTCTGGGAAGGCTTTTCTCTCTGTCCACATTCACAGGTACACTTGGTGGGAACATGGGAGAGCCCATGGCTCCCAGGGTCTGGAACTCCTATAGCAGACAAGTTAGATTGGCACCCTGCTTACTCTATTTCCATAGACAGATGAAGTCCTTTTGATTCCAGTAGGCCTTTGAGAATTAATTTTTTTCAGGGGGGACAGGCCTGCATAATGTGTTGGACTTATGGTTTATTTTTAACTGGTTTTAATTTTTTTATACTTTAATTGCTTTTTAATATTTGTATGGCAAATTTTCAAACAACGTTTAACTGCTGTAAGCTTTCTTGAGTCCCATACAGGGGAAGAGGTGGGAAATCATCATCTTCTTATTGTTGTCGTTTATACTTTATAATTAATTATTACTATTGTACAAAAATAATTCTGTATATACTCAGGGACGCTCAAAATATTTTCTGATTAAGAGTTCTCTACCCTTCATTTACTGACTGTTTTTTGTAGCCAGCCACCTATTGTTACACTTGCAATGGATCAATATACTCCTTCCAAAATAAACATATAAATTTCTTACTAAACTGTAATATCATTTCTTATTAAACTTAAATAAACAATGAACAATGTACATCTTGTTAAGGGTGGGAGGATGTAGCAAAAAAGGAGAGATAACAAGATCAGTGGCAGACTTAATTGAACAGGTTTTAATATGAGATCTCATACATAAGGATCACCTTTCCACATCTGACAGTTTCCAGACTGTTCAAGTCCCATCATCCTCAAGCAGTAGTTGTATTACGGATTTTGTATTCCATTGAGGGAGAAATCCAAATTGTGGGAAGGCAACTTTAAAATCACAAAAATACCATTTTTGAAGGTGCTATTAAAAAAAATCCTAGGATCAATATGCCATTATCCCTAAGCCCTGTGGTCTGCCCTGGAAACAAATGTTTTAAATTAATTAAATTAAGTAAGTAATCATAATGTAACAAATTAAATCGTTTCAGTTACAGTAGTACCCCTGTATCCGTGAGGGATTATTTCCCCCCCTGTGGATAGTGAAATCCATGGATAATAGCAAATGCCACCCAGCACCACCACCCTGCTGCCGTCGCGGCAGGATCCCTCCCAGGGGAAAAGGGGATGTGAGATCTCTTCCCCCTCCTCCCCCCGCCATCACACACACCCCGTGGCGAACAGAGCTTTCCCAGGGGAAGGGAGGGGACAGGCAAGATCCCTCCTCTCCCTCCCTTCTCGCTGCCATCACGATTGCCCTGCCTGCCATGAACGGAGCTTTTCCGGGGGAAGGGAGGGGGCAGGTGAGATCCCTCCTCCTTCTCCCCCCCCCCATCGCTAACCATGGGTAGTTGAATCAGCAGTTGGCGAATCAGCGGATATGGGGTGCTACTGTATTAGTCTTGCTGGTGATGAATTTCCCAATTTTTGAAGTTTAACATTATTAAATTAATTTTCAAACCTGTTTTCCCAAGCTCTAGTAATGGTATAGGGGGACAATGATTTATAGGTGGGAAGGCTAGAAATAACTCTATTGTCATGGAATGTTTCTTGCTGTTTCCACTGACAATTCTGCAGAGGCCCTGGTCTCTGCTTAGAACAGAGAGATGACCCAGGCCAGTTCCTCCCAAGCATCTTCAAACCAATTGTAGAGTCATATCATCAGCACCTTTGTATTCTGAGGAGCTGAGGCCTACAAAAAGACAGCTGTGTTGTCAACAAATGCACATGAAACCCATGGACATATATATGTTGCTCTCCCCTGCACTAAATTCTCACCACTCTTTTGTAGATAACTTGCAGCTCTCTCTCTCTCTTTCTCCTGCTAGTTCTAGGGAGGCTGTATAAATCTTAAATATGTGTCTGCTGTCATTTTGGGGATGGGCAAGGTATGACAAGTTGAGACTTAATGTCAGTAAGATGGAGGTACTATTGGTGGGGTATATTGCAGATCTGGAGGGAGGTGTGGCACTGGTTTTGGATGAGTTTTCACTTCTCGTGAAGGAATAAGTGGGCAGCCTGGGAGTTTTCTTGGGCTTAGCACCATGGAAGCACAGGTGGTGTTGGTTATTAATAGTGACTTTTATCTGCTTTGGCTGCTATGCCAGCTGTGTCCTTACATGGAGACAACACATTTTGCTATATTCATTTGTGGCAGGTTGAAAAGGATAGCATCTTATTGCTTATCACTGATGCTGCTTTTGTTAAACTAAATACAGGCTTTTTTTGTTTTCACTCACAGCAACATATAGATTATTAGTCTAGGTCCCGTGGGTAATCCCCCGAACGGTTAATTCCTGGAGAGAATTTGTTTTATGGAGCTGGTCTTTTTAGCAATTGTAACTGCCCAAACCACCTCTGTGTATTCCTTCCCTAAGAAAATCCTATGAAATTCATGGGATTGACAGGCGACTTGAAGGCACACACACACATAATTGTTGAACTATGAACAAAAAGACTAGCTATATTGCACTGTGCATTTCAGGTATAATAAAAAAAATAGAAGCGGTGCTACTGTGAACACAATATCTGTACATTGTTGTGTTGTCTTGTGGAGCCCATGAAGCTTGAATTACAAGGATGTTTTCATTGAAAAAAATACATTGAAAAGAATTTGCTCTGGCAATGCAAAATACTTTGGTTCAAGTGTGTAGCAGTAACCTTGCTTACCAACTCAGAAAGAGAAAGAGAGAGAGAACATACTGTTCCATTTTAAACAACCTCTGTAAAGTGCAAGGATCACAGCAACTAATTGTTATTTGGAGGTAAATATGTTTAGGAGCAGTTTCTCAGCTGTTAGGACTGCAGTCTTATACACACTTAACTGAGAGTAACTCCCAGCAAATTTATTGAGGCATTTTGGGCAGTCATATATGGAATTACTCTGTATGCTACAGAGTCAGCAATCTACTCAGCTGCTTTATTTGCTCTTGAGAATAGAGTTTGCATGCTTATAAATGCAATTATAGAAAGGAGTGTTATAGAAAATCTTTGAATCTTGAGTTTCGCAATAAATACCAATGTGGCTGGAATCTTGCGGATCGATCACCAAGCTGTGGCATCAGTAAGGCTGGTGTTACCCCTCCCTCCAACAGTGTCACCTGGTACGGTTCAGCCTCCTCCTCCCCCTAGTGCCACCACTGTTACCAAGGTCCCAACAGTAGGGTGAAAGGAGATTCTAATAAAGGCATGATGTTCTGTGCAACATATATTGCCTGAACCAAATTACAGAATTACATAGCAGATTAACAAAGCTTTTCTTTGCTGTTGTGTTTTCCTAAGACTTTAAGGTTGTAATTGCATGGCTTATGGATGGGACTCCTTTTGGTATTCTTTGATGAGTGTAGTTATCTATTAACACTAGAACAGTTCTGTTGTTATAGCAGTGGGTAGACACCCTTTCTGGACTGCATCAGAGAAGATTATAATCCTAGTCACCACACTTGACAGCTCCCAGTTTCTTAAAGATTACTCCCTCTTTTATTTTTTATTACATGTTTCTTGTTTACAGTGAGCTTCCCCCTGTGATCAGTATTCAGTTGTGCCATTCCAGTCGCATAAATGGCATTGAGTTCCTGGACACCTGATTCCAAACTGTGGGAGGGTGGGAATCCACCACAGTTTCCAATTGTCCAGAAGTAGTCACAACAAGAATAAATGTGCTGCTTCTTGCACAACTGGGAAAGAAACAACAGAACTCTGCTAGCAAGGGTTTTTTCTCTGCTAATGTTACTTTGGATTTAGACCTCTGTATGTGCTCCTGCCATCCAGTTATGTTTAAAATGGGAAATTAACACTGGATGAGTCTCTGCTAGCCATCATGTATACAGAAAACCTTCTTATCTGACCGATTAGGGACCATAGCACTGTCAGAAAGCAGAATTGGCTTAAAAGCTGAACCCAGGGGTTGGTTTTTTTTAGCTTCCAAATGGAAGACTGAACACTAAAGGGTGCCAAGTCGACTGAAAGAAAAAACGCAGCACACCAAGTAGGAAATTGTTGATAAATGATGGCAAAATAACAAAGTAATCCTTAGAATAAGGCATTGATTCTAATCCGACTAGCATTCATCATGGTACAAAACATGGGTGTCATTTATCTACTCTTTTATTTGTTGTTTTCCAGAGCCACTGGTGCAAGCCATCTGAAATGCTACAAATATTAAAATATTAATGGCACATAACACGAAATTAATAGGCATAGGCTTTTTTTAAAATAGATACAAAGACATGGCCTTTTAAAAATAGTAATCACTAAATGTAACAATAAATGAAATGGGAAAATATAGAAAAATCAATAATGGAAAGAACTTAAACTATATAGGCGTAATCAAATCAACTGATAAGTAATTAAAGCTAAATTTCAATCAATCAAAATTAAGTAACATTAAACAAAACATGGTTAAATGGTAAAACTTACATTTATCCTGACTAGGGAGAATAGCTCAACAAAAATAAACACTTTGCCTTAAGTATCATACTTATTGACAGAATATAGGTTGTACACACACCCCATATCTGAGGGGGCGTATGTTCCTGGACGTACCATTTACAAGTGAAATCATGGATAATAGTGAACCCTATTAAAAATCCAGTATAAACATACCAGAGTTGCACTGGAGGACCTAACAATTCCTAGAAAGGACACATCTCTAGGCATTTTCCAGCACGACTCTATGGTATGTGTCCCTGTTTTTTCAGCTGTGGATAACTGAAACTGCAAATATTGGTTCCACGGATACATGGGGGCAATCTGTATGCCATAAAGATAGTTTGCCACTGGTATCTATCAGCAGCAACACATATATGGATGGCACAGTCTCACCACAGTTCTGGAGTGTGGGGAAACGTGATCATAAAGACAGATGTGGTGGCCCTGTGCGGTTGCTCATACATACTTGAAAGATTTTACTCCAAACTGTGTTAGCAATTGCTGTGTTGCTATCTGTCTTTTAACTCTGCATATATCAGTTACCCTATTTAAAGAAATGTTGACATTTATATTGATAGCAGCTGGAGACATCATAACAACCCCCCCCCCAAAAAAACTTGGATATATCATTGGATTTAACCTCTTATAGGCATAAGCACCAACTGCAAAATTAATGAAACCAGTCAGAGTTTCATGATCATATAGTAAATATGAAGATGACTTCATCATACAATAGCACTATTTCCTCACCACATTAAAAAGGAAGACAATAATATCAGATTACCAATATCACATGGCTCATTCTAAAATATTTTTGAGCATTCCGTCTACTTGTCATGTTACCCAAGACTCTCAATAGAACATTTCAGTGGAATTTAGAGTAAGTCTTAATTGTCTACCTATTTATAGTTCCAGTAACCTGTGTTAAAATCACATGAGCTCAATAGTACCTTCCTGCTTGTGTTCTCCAGCAATTGATGAGAGGTAGTATATAGTAACTAGTTTTGTCCTCCATGAAATCTCTCTCACTGAGGGCCAAGTTGCTTTGTGATTCATACTTACCAACACTTTCTCTGTTTTCTGTTTTCTTTTGTTGCCCTGTCTAGAATCCTACTCAAGTAGGTACTGCCCTACAAGTTTTCTATAATCTTGGAACTTTGAAAGTCACAATTACTAACGTTGTGGATGGATACTGCACATCCTTGCAGGAGAACATCAGTAATGCCTTGGATATCAAAGTTCTGACTCAACCCTCTCAAACTGTGGTTAGAGGTACTGTGCTTTTTTTGTGAGGAAGGGGTGTGGTGTAAAGGTCTTTATTGGAAGAACTGTCTGGTAATTTGATGAGATTCCCATAAATGGGATATAGCATAGTTCTACATGTTCTTATTAGTCTTCATCATACTTTACTGTTTGCTAAGTTGTTTTCTTTTTATGTGATGATACTGCAAGCTGTGAAGTGGAAAAGTCACATTGAGGTAAATAGATTGGCCTATTTCCAAGTAATTCTAAACCCCAATGGGTTGCACTTAATATTTTCAGCATGATACTCTCTCTTTCTATTTAGGTTTCAAATCATGTCAACAGCTGGTGTAGCATAATATCTAATATTTACTCAAAAATAAGTCCCACTATTTAGCAGCACAGATTTTTAAAACAGCAAAATCGTTTTGAGCTTCTGTTTTGACTTGTGCATATCATTCTAACAATGCATTATGTAGGCCTTTGAAGCCATTCTAAAAAGGCTTATAATCCCCCCCCCCTAAAATCACATAAAATCTTCATGAGGGAAAGGGAAAAGAATTCCTTTCTTTGGCTGCACACTATAGAGATTTGGGGCCCTTTCTGTGAAGGTATTTAAATGCAATATAATATTGAATTATTGATGGGTTTGAGGACACCATTCTTCTAACATTTTGGGTGCACTCCAGAAGTTATCAAACTTGTTTAACTCTCGTTGGAAATGGCAGTGCTTAAATTCTTAGAATATGCTGATGAGAGTGACTTATTCAGGAGTGACTTATCTTCCCTGAATGTCTGAGAAGGAGGTCTTCACCTCATTGGTATCGCCACGCTTCCTTGATTACTCAGTATAAGGGATTTACCCTGTTTTGTTTTCAGAATGTCCTTGGGAGATGAAAGTACAGACCCACATTAATTAGTTTTTGTCCTTCCACTGTGTGGAGTAGAGCAGGGTGTGCTTGCTGGCCCCATTGCCTAGTCCACTGATTTCTATACACTGGAGGCAAAGGTCTGTGGTGAGGCTTCTGCCATACTATTATGTTCTCCATATAATTTAGAACCTAGTAACTCCTTCTGGACATGTTCTCTTGCAACATGGGAATGATGGTTTGGCAAGGTGGTAAGGATTTGGTGGAAGGCCAGATAGTGCCTTCGTGTTCCCTATTAGCATGATACTAATCTAGTGAGGTTAATGACTTGACCAGGACTACCCACTGAGCTTCACTGCTGCCTGAGGGTTTAAAACCAGTTCTCTTTGGTGCATATCCAACATTTTGGCCATTTTATCATGCTGAGCCAAGGCTTCTTTGGTTTCCTTCCTACTCTGTACCAGTTCTACAGTAAAAATGGACAATATATAATAAAATCCCTTTTGACTGAAAGTCCCATTATCCCTTACCATTGGCCGTGCTGACTCAGGTCTTTATAGTTGCCATCCAACAATATCTGGAGGACCACAAGTGAACCACAAGTTGCTTTACAGTATTCTATTTTTATATATTCAAATGGTATAAGTCAGAGGTCTAAAACTAATTGTACTTTAGACCATACTGTAAGGACTTAAGCACTTAAAGCATTCTCAGAGTGAGTTGAGCAAGCTTGATAATTCCTGGATAATCATTGTGTAGGTCTGGGTGTTAAAAAAATTACATTATTCTTCAAATACCTTTAGGTGGTCCTGGGCGAGCAGCTATGCCAACACCAGGAAATACTGCAGCCTTTAGAGCAGCTCTGTGGACTAATATGGAAAAATTGATGGATCAAATCTGTGCCGCTTGTGGACAGGTATTTGGCCATTTAAATGTCTTTTCTGATTTGACTCTTATCTCAAGATTACTATAAAATGTTCCAATAAGTCAGACTTAGAACAACGTTTTCCCTTTTCCTTACAGGTGCAACATCTGCAGAAAGTATTGTCCAAGAAAAGAGATCCTGTTACGCATGTGTGCTTCATTGATGAATTAGCGAAGGTAATGCTTCCTCCCCTTCCCTCTAGCAAAATATAACTAGAAGTTCTTATTACAGAAGAAGGGCGGGTTCTATTTAAAAATTCTATATATCCTTTGTATAACAAAAGTAATAATATAATGGTGAGAGGAGTTAGCATAACAGAAGTATGCTGATTGTTAGTTATTGATTACAGACACAGAACTGATCAGAACATCCACCTGGTGGGCAAAAACAATTCACCATTTGAAGTAGTATGTGTCTGGGACACCTTCAAACTAGGGCCCCAGCTAGGACTAGGGCTTATTTGCTCTCTAACAACAGACTCATCCTGGAGATGGGGAACCCTCTTGAATGGCTTTCTAGAAATGTAAGCAGTTGCTGCCTAGGAGGAATAAGCAGACATCATCATCATCACAATCATTATCAATGTTTTTTCTTACCTGCCTCTCCCCAAGGCTTGAGGCAAGGTACAGCATAGATTAAAATACAACATATAACTAAACAGATAAAACCGTTTAACACTTAGGTTAAAACACATAACCATAAGCTTAAAACAACTGTGCTAAAGCCCTTTCCAGTCAAACATTGCAGGCTTTCAGGTCCAAGCCATTGTGGTTATTGCTCTTTTTTGGAATGTTTATTTCAAAAAAACCATAAAACATTATTATGGGCCTTTGTAAATGATCATTATTCTTTCCTTGTAATTGAAATGAATGGAATGAATCAATTGACTAATTATTATTATGTATTTCTAAGATAATGTGTTTTCACAGGTCATGTAGCATGATCTAGCCAGTTTGGGCCATTTTCTCTTTGAAAAACAATTACTGATGTTCTTTGTCTATTTGTCACTCTGATACAAAGACCTATTATTATCTGTTCATTTGTATTGTTTTATATTTTTATTTAGAAGAAGCTGATTAATAGTTTTCTCAGGGACTAAGAACAGTCCTGAGACAGCTGTTTTTTTGGTCACAACGTGTAAGGGAGAACCCCTTCTCCTCATGTTTAAGTTCTGAATTTATGCAAAATGAAAAGAAGCCCTGGTGGCGCAGTGGTTAAATGCCAGTACTGCAGTTGCAACGTTGCAAGTTCGATCCCAAGGGCTCCAAGGTTCACTCAGCTTTCCATCCTTTCGTAGGTCAGTAAAATGAGTACCCAGCTTGTGGGGGCAATTCGCTAATACACATTGGAAACTGCTTAGTGCCTAGCATGCTATAAAGCGGTGAAGATGTGTAAAGTGCTATTGCTTAATAATTTGTAAGCCACTCTGAGAGCCTTTGTAGCTAAAGAGCGGGGTATAAATACCTAAACTAAATAAATAAATAACCATCCCAGCCAGCCTGAAGAAGACTCTGCAGGGCTGTGAGGGAGCCTTCCTTCCTTCCCCTTACACCGGGGTAAAGGCAGCTGAGACAGCTGAGCAGGGAGTTGGGGTGTAGCCAGGAGTGGCTAGCCTTAAAAGTCACTCCACCACCCCCACCCCAGAACACCTACCAGCCAGCCAGCCAGCCAGCCAGCCTGAAGAAGACTCTGCAGGGCTGTGAGGGAGCCTTCCTTCCTTCCCCTTACACCGGGGTAAAGGCAGCTGAGACAGCTGAGCAGGGAGTTGGGGTGTGGCCAGGAGTGGCTAGCCTTAAAAGTCACTCCACCACCACCACCCCAGAACACCTACCAGGGGCCGGGAATGATCTGGGAGCGGGAATTGAGGTTGTGTGGGGGAAGGGAAGGTATGGCGGCAACAGAGTGAAAAATTGTTACAAAAGAAGGCGGGATCGATGTTTAATATCTATCCCGCCTTCAGTTCACTCTGTTTCCCAGAATAAATTGGAGAGCGCACCAACCATTCCACAGACCCTTACTCTGCTCCTTTGCAATGCCAGGTCGGTTAAAAACAAGACGCATATTATCCATGACCTCTTATTGGATGAGGCTGCCGACCTGGCATGCTTTACGGAGACCTGGCTGGGAGAGGCCAGTGCTGCGACTTGGGCGCAGGCACTCCCGGCCGGGTACTCAGTTAGTGAGCAGGTAAGGAAAAGTGGGCGGGGGGGCGGAGTGGCTCTGGTTCATAAAAACAATCTAACCTTGACCAGGAAGCCTATCCGGAACACAGTCCACATCGAGTGTATGTACCTAAGCCTGAGGTCCAGGGATAGCTTAGGGATTCTGTTAGTATACCGGCCACCCCGTTGTCTAACAGACTCCCTAACCGAGCTAACACAGTTGGTCTCAGAGTTGCTGCTGGAGTCGCCCAGACTTTTAGTTCTTGGCGACTTCAACATCCCACTTGAGACCAGCTTGCTAAATTTAACTGGTGCAGCTCGGGAGTTCATGGAATCCATGACAAACATGGGCCTATCCCAATTGGTTGTCGGGCCTACTCACTGTGCAGGTCATACCCTCGATGCGGCCTTTAGTACGGAACAGGAATATCCGTGGGCGGAGGTTATTAAAACCTCTGCATTGTCATGGACGGATCATTTCCTGGTCAAGATGGAGCTAAGAGCCACTGTCTGCCCCACCGGGGGTGGTGGACCCATTAGAATGGTCCGCCCTCGAAGGCTAATGGAACCAATTGGATTCCAGAAAGCCTTGGAGGGTTTAATGGTTGGTAACGCCGGTGATTCTGTTGAAGCTTTGGTTAATATTTGGAACACCGACCTCACCAAGGCTATTGACACAATCGCTCCCAAACGTCCTTTCCAGCCTGCTCCTAACCGTAAGCCCTGGTATTCAGAGGAGCTTAGGAAGATGAAGCAGGCTGGACAACGACTAGAGCGCACCTGGCGGAAGACTCGACTCTTGTCCGACAAGACTCGTCATAGGAATTTCCTTGATTCTTATCGAGAGGCAATACGTGCAGCGCAGAAGTCTTTCTCCTCTGCACGTATTGCGTCTGCAGAGTCCCGTCCAGCAGAACTGTTTAGGGTGGTGGGGGAGCTGACACAGATTCCACCTGCGCAGAACCCCTTACTTAACCCGACAACGGCCTGCTGTGATGCGTTTAATATCCACTTTGCAGATAAAATCTCTCGGATAAGAGCCGACTTAGATGCTAGTGTTATGACAGAATCTATAGATGAGGTGTCCAGCAACTCCGTTGATGAAATTTTATTGGATCAGCTTCAATCTGTGAGTACCGATGACGTGGACAAACTCCTTGGTAGAGTGAGAAAGACGACCTGTCCCCTCGATCCCTGTCCATCTTGGCTGGCCACCCAAGGGGGAGACGCATCGAGAGTACTCCTTAGGGATATTATCAATGCGTCCTTCAGGGAGGGGTCCGTTCCACCCTGTCTGAAGGAAGCGGCGGTTAAGCCGCTCCTGAAAAAGCCTTCCCTGGACCCCTTGGACAGGAACAACTATAGACCAGTCTCCTTGCTGCCTTTTCTAAGCAAGGTGATTGAGAGGGCGGTCGCTTCCCAACTCCAAGCTGTCTTGGATGAAACCGATTATCTAGATCCATTTCAAACTGGCTTTAGGACGGGATATGGAGTGGAGACTGCCATGGTTGCTCTGGCTGATGACCTCCGCTTGGGGATCGACAGGGGTAGTGTGACCCTGTTGGTGCTCTTGGACCTCTCAGTGGCCTTTGACACAATAGATCATTCCATCCTCTTGGATCGCCTGAGGGGGTTAGGAATTGGAGGCACTGCTTTGCAGTGGTTCCGTTCCTTCCTCTCGGGCAGATCCCAGAGGGTGAGGCTCGGGGACAGCTGCTCTACCAGAATAGAGCTTAACTGTGGCGTTCCTCAGGGTGCCATCCTGTCCCCGATGCTCTTTAACATCTATATGAAGCCGCTGGGAGAGATCATTCGGAGGCATGGAGTGTGTTGTCATCAGTATGCTGATGACACCCAGATATACTTCTCCATGTCTCGGTCATCAGCTTCGACTTCAGATGGCATCTCTCCTCTCAATGATTGTCTTAAAGCAGTAATGGACTGGATGAGGAAAAACAAATTGAGACTGAATCCAGACAAAACGGAGGTACTAACAGTTACAGGCCCGAAACCAGGTCTGGGAATACAACTTCCAGTCCTGGATGGAACTACACTCTCCTCCAAAGACTGTGTTCGCAGTCTGGGGGTGCTCCTGGACCCGACGCTCCAGATGTCTAATCAGGTAAATGCGACGGTCAGGAGTGCCTGTTATCAACTTCGGCTGATACGCCAGCTGCGCCCTTGCCTGGAAATTAGGGACCTCGAAACTGTGGTACATGCACTGGTAACCTCCCGTCTGGATTTCTGTAATGCGCTCTACATGGGGCTACCCTTGTGCTTAACTCGGAAACTTCAACTAGTTCAGAACATGGCAGCCAGGTTGATTTCTGGTGTTTCCAGAAGAGAGCATATAACACCTGTGCTAAAAGCTCTCCACTGGCTGCCTATTCGTTTCCGGGCACAGTACAAGGTGTTGGTTATAACCTTTAAAGCCCTGCATGGCTTGGGTCCAACTTATCTCCGGGACCGCCTCCTTCCGTACGACCCTCCCCGCGCACTTCGGTCCTCTGGGAGGAATCTGTTACAGCCTATGAAAACAAGGCTGTCGGTGACCTCCCAGAGGGCCTTCTCCGCTGCTGCTCCCAGATTATGGAATGGCCTGCCGGACGAGATCCATCTTATTAACACCTTAGACGGCTTTAAAAAAGCTGTCAAGACGGATCTTTTCCGGCAGGCCTTTCCTGAATAACTATCCCGGCCCAAGACTCAGCTGTCCTCCTTGAGCTGTAATCATTTTTTTTTAAAACCTATTGTATGTTTTAATATTTTCTAATTTATATATTTTTAATTTACTGTATGTTTTTAATCTTTTATAGTTTAATATTGTTTTAAGGGGGGGTGGGCTAGGGTACTGGGACTATGGAGTTTTTATATTGTAAGCCGCCCCGATTGCGTTGCAGAGGGGCGGGATAGAAATAAAATTTTATTTATTATTATTATATATTATTATACCCACATTTTAAACTTTTTACATGGAGAGGAGACTGCACATGTGCATTGTTTACATTGTTAAAATTAAACCAGATTCTTTGTTTTGACATGTAGCCCATGTGCCATTCCAAGGTATTGGGAGGAAGTCATAGTAGAGCTAATTCTACTCAGGAATGCTTGGAAATACTAGATGAGTTAAATTCATATCTGGCTTGGATAAATTGGTGAAAAGCATGCTTAAGAACAGAATTATTAAAAAAGACAGGCTTTGCTGAGGAAGAATTCTATGAAAGAAAGCCTTGCCTCACTAACTCTTTTCATTTCAGTGAAAGAATCTACAAGCAGGTGGATGGGTTTGGAGCCTCTCATTTCATGATTTAATCCTGGGTCCTCACTAGATGAGAGGGAAAAGTGTACGGGGATGTGCACTAACTCACCTTTGCAGCAGCTCCCTTTTGTTTAGATGATTTTTTCTCAAAAAAAGTTGTCCACGCACTGATGCGTGTTGAAGTTCGCATAGAGCCTCTTCCCATGAATCAAGATGGCAGCGACAAGAATGGGACACTTTATTATTCCCTCCCCCCAATTTTATCATTGCTCTACATTAAAAAAAAAACTTTTGGTTTAAAAAGGCAGAAGGGAGACCTTTTGCTTATAAAAAAATATTGCCTCAGTGTGGCAGAATAACACACCCTTGCAGGTCTGGAAAGCCAAAATGATGCTTCCAGACTCAGCTTGAGGAAAGCCCGCCCCCGCTTGCAAGATGGACCAATCAGTTATAAACTTCCTCCTGGCATAGAATGCACAGTGCTGTGAATTGGTTGTCCAAACGACCAGCGATATGCATCTTCCCAGAGTTTATTAAAAACTTGGCAGAAAACCACAAAGTCTCTTAAGGTGCAGTTTATGGAGTTTTTTGTCCCACCTCCTTCCAAATACTGCAAATCTCCTGGATGGCTTGTTGAGACAACAGGTATTCTCTGCATATTCTATGAGGGGTAAATTAAGACTTGATTAAATTGATACATGATAGCAGGGATGGAAAGAATATTGATGATTATTCATTCCCAGGATGAAAAATGAGTTTCCTAACAGTCAGGAACACTCACCTTCCTCTGCCCCGAAAAATGTTAGACCAGTGAGAATTTTCTGAAGTTTTCTGCTGGTAGTCAATGTCTCAAAGCATTGAGGAGACAGAGAAGAACGTTTTTTTGTGTGTGAAAAAAAAAATCATGTTTCCTGTGCAGAATGTTGCAGATGAGTATTTCTTTTCTCACTCAGCAGAGAAAAAAACTACCGTAATATTCGTCCTGACATGCAAGGACAGAATGGACAGAAGGACATTTACTGGGTAGCCAGGGAGGAAGACAATAGGGGTTTGTCTAAACAGTGAAAATTCTTTCCATCCCTGCTACCATGTATCAATTTAATCAAGTCTTGTACTGGCTTCAGAAGATGCAGCCTTTGGAATAGTCTCCAGGAGGAAAACCCAGAGTTGAAGAATAAGCATGAAGAATGCCTCTGCTCATGTCCTTGTAGACTAGTTTTGACATATTGGCAGAGAAAGAGTGTGATACTTCTTTGGTGTTGATACTTGTACTTCAGTGGTGTATATTTTGCTTATAGAAGGCTCCAAGTTCAATCCTTGCTTTCTCCAACTAAAAGGATCTCAGGTAGCAGCATGGGAGGGAGAGATGGTCTATTAGGTGGAATCATATCTTCCTGTGGGCTTTGTAAAAACAACGCCTCTTCAAGGATTAGTATGCATAGAAATCAATGCTCATTCTCCCTTTTCAACAATTACCTTATCTCTTTGAATTCTTCAGCAGCCAGTATGGTCTTGTAGCCATCTTGAAAATGTTCACAATTTGTATATGTCTGTTTCAGTCAGAAGCCATTGTTTGGTAGTTACTGCTCTTAAGGGTGTATCGTTGGCATTTTTTGAACAATCTCTGTCCCCCTGGTGCTTATTTTTCTGCATGTACAGTATAGAGCACTTTCATTTTTAACCCTAAATGATGTCTGTGTGACCTTTACCATAGTGCCCATACACATATGGTGAGTTCACATGTAAGAAGATCAATGACATTGCCATGACGTGCATGAAAAAATGTCCTTCTCTTGTTACTGATAGAATTTTTTAAAAAATTGTTCTTGGTTCTGTCACAAGCTGCAAAGTAGGACTTTTGTACCATCTACCAAACAACTGTAATGCAGAAATGCCTGTGTACCCTCAGTGTCTGTTGAGCAATTAGGATAGCCATATGGGAGTGCAAGAACAGTTAAAGCTACTGCCAGCAGTTATAAATATGCTGTTAATTTTACAACAAGAACATGGAAATTCTAATATTAATTAAAAAAGCAAAGCCATTTTGTGTGTAACTCTATTTCCTCCCCCACCTCCAGTTTATATAAACTGTCTGGGCAATGAAGTTAGATCTCTCTACCCATGTTATTAAGCTCAGTTAACAGTACAACATAGTAAAAGTTGCTCATTTTAAAGGGCACTTTGCCCATTCTTAGAGCAGACAGGAACATGAACCCTGCATTTTACATTCTGTTTGCTAATTGCTCTTAGTGTGGTCAATGTTATCATTGTAGTCATCTTCCACGACAGCTGCAGGGTCACTTTAGATACCAATCTGTCTCCCTAGTGACTCCGCAAGTCTCATCCTGGGAAATTTACATTTACAGAAGATGAAGCCTTTAAGAATGGAATGCCTGATTTGCATGCTTCTCCTTCCTGCAGTGAGGAGTTTAAAAGCTTTTACTTCTAATTTAACCATATTTTCACTGATGTCCAAACCTGACAATCTGTAGGAAATCTTAACTTTTAGCTAGAAGACAGGAGCCAACTTTAAACCATAATTTATGGTTCTTCTTTGTGGTCTCACACAAATTGGTTTTGCACAGACCATGACCAGAAGGTTTTAGAGCTCAGTAGCATGTCAGGAACCCCTCCCACATCCGCATATGCCCTAATATGCCAAAGCTACTCCCCCCGCAGTTTCTTTCCATCTATGGTGGGTGCAACATTGATCAATTTTTTTTCAGTGCTGTTTTCCTCCATATACTTCCCTTCCCACTTCTCTTGCATCAAATAAAACTGTTCCACTCTCTAGAATTTGATATGTTACATAATTACGCTGCAAAGAGAGACATAAAGGCTTGGCTCAAATGGTACTTGAGATGTACCTCAAAGCTTGGGCCCACCTAGTGGTGTTCTTTGAGTTTTTCTCTTATGAACAGCTAATTACAAACTGCTTTTTGGAAATCTCCTGGGTTTCAGAAGAGGTTTGCTATGTGACATAGAAACTATGATTCGAGAGGCACAAGTCGAAAGTTCCCATCATATGTGTTGATGTGCTTTTAGGCTTTATTTGACCAAGCAGTAGAATGGCTGTGACTGTGGCAAAAATTATATAGCCATGCTCCTTTGGTGTTAGCTATGGCAACATGGCTGGATGAATACCAATTTTTTAGCAGTTATCTGTCAGGATGTAGGCACAATATGCATTTAGACATTATGTTAAAACTATACAGTACAATGTCCTAAATGATGCTTAGGTTTACATGCTCCCCTGCCCCACCTGTCTGGCTGGAAGAAGGAATATGGAAGCTTCTTTATGCCTCCCAGCTGCTCTGGGTGGGTATTCACAGCTCTCCCAGGCTCATTTGTAACACACACAAAAGTGGTTGAGCACCATGTCCATCACAGCCACTGTTGTTAGAAATGTGGTCAAATGCTTGTACTGTTACATGGTTCCTTGACAGAATAAACAACTGATTTCCAAAACACATCCTGCCCAAATAGCAAAATTATTTCTTTTTTATATGCCTTGATCTCTGTTGTTGAGTGTTTCAAGAATTAGTAATTTTGTCATCCTATGCAGGAGATGTTTTACACATTGGTGCCATACAAAAATAATTTATCTCTTGAATCAGCTATGCATAGATTAATAACAAACACATATGTGAGGTTCTTAGTCTTTTTTTTCTTTCCCTTTGAGAAGCAATACTTTTTAAAAAGTACTGTACATTGTATTTTCTTTGTTGTTTATGTAAGAAATGCCAACTTTAAATTTTACCTTGAAAAGCCAGTGGGCCTTACATTGTGAGTATAAACTGATGAGGCTCTCTGTAAAATATCACTGTTATGTTTAGCAATGAAACAAAACTGAATGTTTAAAAAACAGGAATTGTGATGGTATTGGTTGTTGTATGACCTTTTAAATACGTAATATAGACAATCTCTCTCTCTCTCTCTGGCTATTAGGAATAGTAATGTGATTATTGTTCAAAAATCTGATTCAGAACAACACAGGAGATATTAGGGGGCTTGGGAACTTGTATATTTCTGTACTCTGGTTTTTTTTCCCTACCAAAAGTGATAGCTTTTGTTCATAGTCTAACATTTGGCAATTACGTTGCTATAGAAATAGTGTGTATGGATCTTCCTTAGTTAAGTCCCATGAGGGCCTGCAATACAGAAACATTTTTTTTACAACCCTATGTTATTACTTAAAAACAGGGGTTACTTCAAATACCTTCTATCTTCAGCATGCTTTTCTCAAATTGTCTTTTGGGCTCTTGATTAGAAAAGAATATAGCCCTCATTACTATTCAGAGCTTTGTTTTGGGAACCTGCAGCAAATGCCTGCATAGTGATATTCTCTATATAGTTTTACATTTCAAAGGAATCTGACAGTAGGTTTTCCCCCCACATTTTAATCAACTTACTAAAATGCAAAAAAGCAGTATCATGTGGGATGGCAAATGACTGGAATCTGTGTCATAGTGGGTCTTTGTATTTTTCATAGATAAGCGGCAGTGTTTTTCTCATATAAACAGTTATCTAATGCAGGTATACCTTAATTGGCAAAGCTTCTGACAAAGACGTACCTTTTGACCAAATCTTTTTATACCCACCAGCCCCATTTTTTCCCTTGCCCTCTGCCAGCTGTACTTTTTTTTTTAGCAGCATCAGCATTGAGAGGGTGGTGAAGTAGAGCTGGAGAACACAGACATTCACTATAGTGTTGCAGCAGCATTTCTGCAGTAAACAATGCAAAAAATCCTGATCTGGGGGAGGGGGAAATGGGATCCTTCTCTAGCTGATCCTACTCTAGCTGGGTGTGCTTGCCTACAACAGATGAGGTAAACTGCAACTGCCTCCAGAATACCTTGCTGACCATGCGCGAATAGCAAAATGGGGGTGGGGGAGCTGGGAAGGAGAGCAGATAAGCCTACTTCACTGTCTACACTCAGTGTGGTGGTTATGCATTTGGCCACCACAATAGAAATCCTAAGAAAGTGAAGGCTGGTGAAAGAAAAAGTCACCCCAAGTGCATTTTGGAAGAAGCCTTCAAGTGATCTCTAGAAGTTTCAAAAGGTTTTTATTTACTTATTGAAGACTTACCTGACCTTGTTTCATTTCACATCTGCATAGTGTTAATTTTGGATCAAAAGATTGCTGAAACATGTCAAACTATGCTGCTTCTTTGTGGTGCATGAAACTGTCCCTATTCTTGCCCTGATAGCAAATTTTCTGTTCAAGAAGAAATGCCCAGGAACACACCTTCTTCTTTAACAGAGGTATACTTGTACATACAGTTGTCCCTCTGTATCCATGGATTTGGTTTCCACGGATTTAAGTATTCACAGCTTGAAAATAATAATCCAAAAAGCAAACTTTGATTTTGCCATCTTATATAAGGGACACCATTTTGCTATGCCATTGCATATAATGGGATTTAAGTATTCATGGATTTTGGTGTCCACAGGGGGTCCTGGACCAACCCCCAGCAAATATGAAGGGACAACTGTAATTCACAGCTGGGAAATAATTTTTAATGTTGCGTAATATACCTTTTTCATTATTGACTCTTGCTCAGGATGTGAAGGCAGTTGTTAGCTACCCTTTGGTGGTGTGTGTGTGTGTGTGGCTCCTCTCTTCACAATGTCTCCAAGAAACTCACAAGTGGAGCAAAATGCCCCAGGAGCTAGTAATAAGTTTATTGCCTATGATTATGGAGATTTTGCTTTGCAGCATGCTGTGTAATAGCTATCAGTATACTTGCTTTCCATTGATTTTTAAATACACTCTAAAAGCCTTATTTTAGTGTTAGTAACCATCACAGCATTATATAGCAGTAAACTGCATACCGTTCTGCTGTGATTTGGCTAGAGATATAGGTCTTGTTCAGTTTAGCAATTCCACAAACCCCTGCAATGTGTGTGAGGGAGGGGAGGCATCTGAAAAATGGTTTCATATTGTATAGTCAGCCCTCCATATCTGCGGGTTCTGCATCTATGGATTCAACAAACCACAGCTTGAAAATATTTGGGGGAGGATTTCAAAAAGGAAACCTTGCTGTTTGCCATTTTACTACAGAATTGTGTATAACGGGACTTGAGCATCCAAGGATTTTGGTATCCATGAGGGATCCTGGAACCAAACCCCAGCGGACGGTGAGCCTACTGTAATGACCTTCATTCATCAGTCAGGTCGATCAGCTTCATCAGACTGAAGGTCTGCAGGATTTATTACTACAGGTTCATCAAGGATTTATTCAGCATTGTGCTTTCTTTCTTACTATTCAAAGGATCATCAAGAGGTTCTGAATCTTTTCTAGGCCTGACCAGACAAACTTTGTGGGTAAACAGTATTTAGTCTTAGACAAACAACTTTAAGCAGAGAGATTTTTGAGAAAATCCTTCAGGAGTCTGTGGAAATTGTGCAGGAACTTGTGTATGTATGTGTGAGTGGTAGCGTCTACTCTACTTGAATACCTGTTGAATACAGGTAAAGGAGGGAGGGGATCCATTGTTGGCTGGAAAAACTCTCCATTATTCTTTTAGGTTAGGCAGTAGAAGACTATTATTCTCCTTCTTTAGAGCTAACTATAGCACTGAAAACACTCTGCTAAGTAACTGACTGTCTTCCTTTTTCTGTCCAAACGGTGAAGAAAAAAGTAATGAGAAATTTGCCTTACTTTGGTTAAACCTCTCATGCTGTTTTAAAAGTTCATCGTCCCCCCCCCCGCCCCCTTAAAGAGGTTGTCTAAACTCTGATCACTCCAGTGCTGTAGGTTGGTTCTTTTCCACTGTGAGAGGCAGATAATGCTACTGCAGAAAGGGAGACGGCATTTCATCCTTACTAGGCCTTGGTGCCTTCTAAGATCTGGAACCCTAGAAGTGAGCCACAGGACAAAATGAGCCTTGGAAGCTGTTTGGTACAGATGGCTAAAACAGAAGGCCATACTCTTGAGGAAGAAGAAACCACAGTGAGACATCTGCACTGTTAATCTACTTGGCCTTGCCCATTGTTGCATTAGAGAAGAGAGCCACCCCCACTCCTAGGTCAGCTGTGTATAAAAAAGTAGAAATGTCACCCATAAAGGTTTTATTTTCAAATATATACAGTTGTCCCTCCAGATTTGTGGATTAAGCATTCACAGATTTGATTGTTCGCAGATGAATCTGCTTCCTCTGCTTCCGCTGCTGCCCTATATGCAACCAAAAAAATATGTTCTCTCCAGGCATTTCTAGATCCTCCAGTGTGATTCTATGGTCAACTGAAGTTGACCATAGAATCACGCTGGAGGATCTAGAAATGCCTAGAGAAGTGATCTCTCAGGTTAAAAAAAATAGCATTCACAATTATACATGAAAATTGCTATATGAAAAGGGTCTTGTAACGCATTCCCCATATAATATTTGGGGGTTTTCCGCTTTCGTGGGGATTCTGCACTCCTAACCACTGCAAAAGTTGAGGGCCAACTGTATTAATTGCAGAAGTGGTGTGTGTGTGTGTGTGTGTGTGTGTGTGTGTGTGTGTAAAACAGACAGCAAGCTCATGATTGTTTCAAATGAGCAAATAAGTATGTCTTATCTAAAAATATGCTACCTCTTCTGTCTTAAGGCTGAAGATTCATTTGAAATGGGATGTGTAGAGTGCAGCCGCAATGCCTTTTTTTTGTTACATGACATGGTATGCTGGGGTTTGGATCATTCTGAGGAAGTCATTGGTTCTTGTGGTATTAATTGACTAGAACACTGGGTTATTCTTTAGAGCACTGGCTTCAAGATAGCTTAATGTGAACAAGTAGGTTCACAGTTCTGTCACTACCAGCAGTTCTTGCCTTCAGGAATAATCTTATAATCCTGTCACTAGGCAGCTGTAAGCTAAATTTGGAGTCTATTGTTGATCTGAGCATCTGTGAATGCATGTGATATAACGCATGCTGGAAATGCAATGTTTCCGGTTTGCTTGGAACCTCTAGCTTGAAGTGTATTGTGTAGAATCATCCAAATCAGATCTTAAAATGCAGAAAGATTATGTAACTTTAAATTTTAAAACCTTGTTCCAGTTGCATCTGGTTCACTCTGTAAAACAGAATTATTTGCAGACCCGGACCATACGCTCCCATTCCCTTCCCTTAACAAAAACACATACTACTACAGGCTGTATTAACAATTGTATTGGGTACAAGATAAACATAAAAGATTAAGTATGGGTTAGTATGGAGATTGCTGGCAATAAAAGGCTACAACTTGCTAATGGCTGCAAATGGTCGGCACTGTTGCATGGGTCCAGATCCCTTCATTGGCCAACCCTTTGTTGGCCAGTGGATCATTGTCGGTTGCTACCAACCCAGTCTTGGAGGAGAGAGCCCCTGGCTTAGCCGTCCAACTCGACACTCTCTCCTCCCCTGGAAGCAAGTTGTTAAGCAATAAATGAGGGATCTCCATGAACTTGAACTTCAACTTCAACTTGACAGAGACCCCCCCTCCCTCATTCTCTGCCTACCTGGATCAGGGCCCTTGCCATCCACCACAAAAGGCGATCCCCATGGGATCCACCTTCCACCAACCATTCCACAGCCATCAACAGGCATCCTTACAGTCCAACTCCAGAAGTGGGCTATGCGGGAAGTATCAGTTCCGGGTGGATGTATGCTGCAAAGGCCCCGGAACATCACCTTCCCAACCTCATGATGGTCTCAGTGGTCAGCCCGCCTTGCACTGCCATGGTCACTGTTCCGATCCTGAAGGAGTGGCTCCCAAAGTCCTCTGCCAGCAGCCCCAGCTGCTGCAGCGCCGCCTTCAGCACGCCAAACTGAAACCTGGTCAGCGGCATTCCATCCCTGTGCTGGAACAGGGGCCCCTGTCCGGCGCCTCACACCTGCGCATGCTGTCTACTGGGCACGGTGCAGAGTCCTCCACTCTGCGGAGCCACAGCGTCGCCCCTTTTCCGTTTTGATCACACTTCAAGCACCGTATGTGCAGGCTCAATGTGTCCTTGTCAACCACCACATCTCACAGCGGCAGTGCCCTGCCAAACCTGTCCTGTTTGGAGGAACACACCAACTCCCCCACTCTCAGGGCCCCGAAGAAGGCAGTGGTGTAGGCAGTGCCAAACAGCATGGCCTCATATTCTGAGTGGCACACAGCCGGCAACACCATCAGGCGGGCTAGCGGCCCATAGGAAACGGGCCACCGGGAATCAGCAACTTTCAGAGTGGTTCTCCTCCAGCCTTCAGCCACCTTCCTCACCATGAAGGTACCTCAAGGGTCACCCCAGCCTGCAGCTTTGCTGAAGAGATATCAGCCATGTGGACAGATACAGTCCTAGGCGCCAATCCCTGACCCTTCGAGGATGCCAAGTAATGCAGTACCTTGCATTCCGTTGCCGGCCAGGAGCCCCCATAGCCGTGTTGCCACCTAAAGGTCATAAACTGGGTCGCTGCCTACCTGTAGCTCGCCTGCGTTGAAGGCACCAAGGAGTCGGCCACCCTTTGAATCACTGTTCGTTCCCAAGGCTCCAGAGATCGTCCAGGAAGGGGGCCACTGCTGCATCAGCGTCCAGGGCCAGCGCACGAAATCTCTCGCCCTGAAATCGAGACAATGTGTCCACTATCTCATTGTCCACACCGAGAATGTGCCAGGCATAGAAACTGATGTTGGACTCCAGGCAAACCAGCACGAATGTGCGCACTAGCCGCCTGACCCTCTCAGACCTGGAGGACTGCCAGTTGATGATCTGCACCACAGCCTGATTATCATACCAGAAACATACCTTCTTGTCCTTGAATTCCTCCCTCCAAATGACCACCGCCACAAGGATGGGGAAGAACTCTAGGGAGGTTAGGTCCCGTGCCACCCTGTCCTCCCCCCATTCCCGAGGCCAAGGTTGAGAGCACCAGTGGCCGTTGTAGTAAACCCCAAAACCAAGGCTGCCAGCCACATTGGAGTGCACCTGCAGACTCCCTTCCAATGCCTTGCATTCCTGCCACACCGTGGCCCCATTGTAATGTTCTAAAAATTCCAGCCAGACCATCACATCCTCCTTCACCCCCTTCGTTAGGCAGATGTGGTGATGAAGAGAATGAACCCCTGTGGTGAGGCACGCCCTCCCTGGAGCCCAACCCAGCAGGTGAAGTTCAGATGTCCTAGCAGTGACTGCACTTCCTTGAGCGTAGCCTTCTCTCACCCCAGAAGGCCACATAGTTTCCCCTTCAAGGCCTCCAGTTTGTCCTCTGGCAGGTGTGACACACCCAGAACAGATTCCAGCTGTATTCCCAAATAAATCAGGGATGTTGCTGGCCCCACCGTCTTGTCTGGCGCCAGTGGAACTCCGATCTCCTTTGCCAGTGCCTGGAATGAAGAAAGAAGAAACCCACACTCCGGGCCCCCAGCCAGCCCCATCATTAAAAAAATCATCTAGATAATGTGTGACAAATGGAGACCCGGCCCTGTGTTGCAATGCCCATTCCAGGAATGTGCTGAACGTTTCAAAAGAGGCACAGCAGATGGAGCAGCCCGTGGGCAGCGCCATGTCATAATACCACATGCCCTGGAATTTGAAGCCCAACAGGCAGTGGTCATCCAGGTGCACGGGAAGCAAGGTGGAATGCCGATTGGATGTCACACTTGGTCATGAGAGCCCCATGCCTACGTGTCTGTAGCAGCCTATGGCATAGTCCAACGACGCGTATCTCACCGAGCACAGCTCAGGTGGGATGGTATCATTGACTGACACCCCTTTGGGATAAGACAAGTGGTGAATGAGGCGGTATTCCCCAGGGCTCTTCTTGGGCACCACCCCTAGCAGGGAAATGCGTAGATTGGGCATGGGAGGCTCAGGGAAAGGGCCCGCAATTCTGCCTGCCTTCAGCTCCTTGTCAATTTTTCGGGCTAGTACTTCCGGCAGCTGTGCTGCGGATTTCAAGTTGCCAGAAACCGATGCCTCCCTGGGCCCAACAAATGGGATTCGGAAGCCATGTTTGAAACCTTCGGCTATGTAGGATGCTGCCTTCTTGTTTGGATAGGCTGAAAGGAGAGGTTGCGTGGCTTTTCCAGTTGCATCTGGTTCACTCTGTAAAACAGAATTATTTCCCAGAGTAGTGAAAGACCTTTTGATTAATGCTGAGAGTCAAATAAAATTTCAAAGATTACTATCCTCCACTAGATTGAAGACCACTCTGTCTTCCCATACATGTGTGACTGTAGTAATCCAAAAGCTCATGTAGTTTATAGGGAACATATAACTCCTATTGCAACAGCTTCACAAGCTACCAGTCTGTTTCTAGACACAATTCACACTACTGGCTATGACTTCAAATCCCTATATAGCTTTGGTTCTATTTGACTATTTGAAAGATTATACTACCCTATATGAATCTTCCCATCATCATCATCATAATCATCTTTATATGTTACCTTTCTTCAAGAATTGGGACTCAAGTCAGCTTACAATTTTGAAAAGAACAATACAGTTAAAACATACAAAAAGTGAACAGTAAAATGGAATTAAATTATTCACAGTATTAAAACAATTCAAACACACAGTTAAACTAATACATTACAATTAAAAAGATTAAAAAGCTTTTAAAAACAGTTTAGTTTAAAACAATACAGTACCTCTTAGGCCATTCTTTAAAAACTTTGTTTTAAAAGCCTGTCAGAATAAAAAGGTATTTGCCTGACAACGGAGGGACAGCAAAGAGTCCACTGGCCGCCCTTGGAAGAGTGTTCCAGAGTTTAGGGACACCCACTGAGAAGGCCCTCTTTCACATCCCTACCAATCATGTTTAGGATGGTGGTACAGCTGAGGGGAGGGTCTCTCCTGATGATCTCAGTGCCTGGACAGTGTCATATGAGGAGACACTGTCTGCCCTGTAGCCTGGACCTGAGCCATATAGGGCTTTATAAGTCATAACCAGCTCTTTGAATTGTACTCAGAAACTAACTGGCAGCCAGTGGAGCAACTGTAACAGGGGAGTAGTATGGTCACTGTAACCTGTAACTCTGGCTGTAGCTCTTTGAACTTGCTGTAGTTTCCGAACACTCTTATAAGGTGGCCACATGTAGAATATATTACTGTAGTCCAAATGGGATGTAATGCAGGCAAATCCCACCATGACTAGATCTGGCATCTCAAGGAATGGGCACAGTTAGGGCACAAGCTTTAAATCTATAAAAGCACTCCTGGCCATCACAGAAACCTAGGCCTCCAGGTTCAAAGCTGAGTATAGGAGTACACCTAAATTGCGACCCTGCATTTTCAAGGAAGTGTAGCCCCATCTAACTCAGACTGAATCCCTATTCCCTGAGTTGCCTATTGATTAAACAGGAGCACCTCAATCTTGCATGGGTTATATTTAATTTGTTGGCCCTCATCCAGTCCATTGCTGATGACAGACACCTGGTTAGAACTAAGATAGCCTCCTTGGGTTGACATGGAAAGTAATAGTAGAGCAGGCATCATCCACAAATTGATGGAACCACACTTCCAACTCTGAATGACCTCTCCTAGCAGTTTCATGTATTTATTAAATATCATAGTGTTTGTATTTATTTTATTATTTATTATTATTGTTTTATTATTTATTAAACAGCATAGTGAAAAAACATAACCTAAGGGGCCCCACAGCCTACGTCTCCAACTCCCATCCCAACAAGGCAGCCCAGAAGGATATCATGGTCAATGGTATTGAAAGTTGCTGAGAGGTCCAGCAGTACCAGCAGGGACATACTCCCCCTGTGCAGTTCCCTTCGTAGGTCACTCACCAAGGCAGTGAAAGCTCTCTCTGTTCCATAACCAAGGCCTGAAACCAGACTGAAATGGATCTGGATAGTCTATATCATCCAGAACCCCCTGAAGCTGGTAGGCCACCATACACTCCAATACTTTACCCAAAAAATGTCATGGTTAATAAATGTACATTATAAAAGGATTCAGGAATTACTTTTTCAACTAAGGCCTAACAGCTTCCTCCTTTAGGCAAGCTGGTATTCAGCCATGTTGTAAGGAAGCATTGACTACTCTCTTCACAAGCTTGGCCAGTCTCCTTTAGGCCTGTGTAATAAGCCAGGAAGGACAAGCATCTAATACACATGTACTGGCTCTCTCCTCTCCTCTCCAACCAACTCCAAGGATCCTGTCTACATCCTCAGGCTGTACAAACTGAGAAGTATCCAGTAATACTAGACAAGCAGGAGCCAAGGTTACATACACTGGAACTACAGCATCAAAGTCAGAGTGGATCTGAGTGATTTTATCTGCAAAGTGCTGTGCAAATTCTTCAAAGTGGGCTGTCAAGTGGTCTGCATTTTCTACTTGGAAGACCAGTGTGTAGTAGGCCTCTGACCACTTGGAATGGTTCCACTGGACTGCTCCTTACAGATGCAATGGTAGGAGCAAAGAACATTTGCCACAGGCTTTCAAATGGGCTTTAGCCCATGTCTAGTCAGACACACTCTGAATCTTCTCCTATCATTGCTCTAGTCTCCATCTCACTCATTTCATAGCTACCAGGTCCCTGGAAAACCAGGTGGCTGGTTTGGTTCTACTCTGTAGGAGGGGTTGCTCAGGATTTATTGTTTCCATCATCCTGCCTTTTACCCATTCCAGAAATTAGCCAGAGTTGGCTGCCCAGGTGACAGGAAAATTCCCAAGAGCTGTCAGGACTCCATCCAGATCCATCAGCCTCCTGGTATGGACCAACCTCATCACAGTTCAGCTGGTCTCAGGGTTTGGCTAATAGTGCTGGGAGACTTCAGTGTCCATTCTGAGACTGTGTTGTCAGGAGTGGTCACAACTTCATGGTCTCTGTGATGACCATGAGTCTGTCTCAAGTAGTATATAGACCTACCCATACTGCTGAGTACACTCTGGACCTTGCTTTCTGTACTGGATGGGGTGATGCTGATCTTAAGATGCTGCGACTTGTTTTTCATCTCCTTCAGTCTAGCCTCCATGGGAGCGAAGGCATCAAGACAAACTATTGCCACTTGGATAAAGGCCTGTATCCTGATGGCGTATGATCTAGCCAAGATGCCCAGACCTATAGGAGTCATGGCACACTCCACAAGATCAGCGGCCACATCAGCAGTCTTCTCAACCAACGCCCCCACAGGGGAGATATGTCAGGCGGCAACCTGGAGTACGCCCTTGTCCTTCATCCGACACTACAAGTTCAGGTCTACAGATGCTGCATTTGGAAGAAGGGCTCTCCAGGAGGTCATAAGAGAGTGAGTCGTCAATGCACAGTCACACCCGCCCTTCATCGGTGGAAAAGCTTGGGCACGTTCCAGTCCTTATGGATTCCTCCTCTCATCAAACCACAGAATGCCACATTTGGTACTTACCATGAAGGTGCATCCTGGGATTGGAGAGAGGAAGAATCCACCCCATCCTTAGTGACTGCGCATCCTCAATGTATATATGTATAGGACTTTATGCCTTAACACTTTATTTCTCTTTCCTTTAATCCTAAATATCCTTTCTCTCTACCGGGGCTTTACTAGTCAGCAAACTTGTCTCATGGAGAGCTGAAGGTGGAGGAGATGAGGCAGCTATGCATGAGAACATGATGCAACTTCCTGCCTCTCGCTGGGCAGTGATGGAGCTTATCCCAGTCCTTATGGATTCCTCCTGTCTCCAACTCCAGAATGCACCTTCATGATAAGTACCCAACGTGGCATTCTGCCTTGTCATTCCTATATTGTTTTTAAGAGTAGGAATTTGATTGAAAAGATTGTCACAGAGCTGAAAAGATAATCAGATGCAGTCCATTACTCGTCTTGTCACTGGCTTCTACTATAGTGGATTGTACTACACGATGATAATCTGTCTGTTGTTGCTTGACTTCAAAGAAAGCATTACAAGGTATGTTTTCTCCCCTCCCCTTTGGTTTATGTAATTCAACTTCCTTTGTAATTCTCCCTTGGCATTCAGGTTTAATGAAATGCAGTGGGCCCTCTGTATCCACTGGGGTTTGGTTCTAGGACCCCCCTGGATACCAAAATCTGTGGATGCTCAAATCCCATTATATATAGTGTAGTAAAATGTTGTCTCTTATATAAAGTGGTGAACAACTCAAAGGTTTGCTTTTTGGAATTTTTGTTAGAATATTTTTGAACTGTGGTTGGTTGAATCTGTGAATACAGAACTGTGGATACAGAGGGCCAACTGTAATTTGTTGAATATCTTTAACTGAACATCTGTTTAAGGCTGTATGCCAGAAAAGCTGTAAGAAACAGACTGTAGAAAGCACCATTGTTTTCCTGTCTGAGAACAGGGTCTTTTTCGTACTTGTCTAGTAGAAGTCCCTGAATTTTTTTGTTCTTTGAGGCCAAAGTAATACCACTCCTCTGCTTCTTGAGTAGGACACAGGTGGATTTGTCTGAACCTTTGAAGGGACTCAGCTACTTAAAGGAACTGTGCCTCTGAGCCCTTGTTTTAGCTGTGGTCATAATTTTTCATATTTAATTTAATATAATTTGGTGGAACACCTGACCAGTTTTGTTAGACTGACAAGGTTTGTTTGCTCAGCCTTCAGTGATATAAATAGATGGAGTGATGGATAGTTTGTTCTCTATTCATTTTGATTGCTGATGTTTTATTTTGGAGGTATTTTTGTTATTTTATTGTATGCTATATTTAGTTGTAAAAAGGCAGAATACCATTGTCTAAGTAAGTATGTTCTACATTGTGGCCATTGTCTCTGCTCCTGGCTGCCCGCCTCCCTTTTATGAGGATGATGAGGATGAGCTTAACATTCCACTTTTCACCCTAGAATGGAACTCGAGGTAGCCTACAAATTTAAATGATTACAATATAATGAAGAGCATACTAACGTCAAAATTAGAACAGAATTGAACTATTAGCCATATTAAAACAAACACTTCAGAAAGATTTTTAAAAAACAGTTAAACAGCACAAGCAATTTATCCCATGGTCTCACATCTAAGCCATCTGTTTTCTTTTTGCTTGCCTTCTTCCAGCCACTGATCTCCCAGTGGTTTTTAATGTCTTGCCTAACATGTCTTGCATTCTCCCTCACTCTTCCATTATCACTGTTTCCTCCTGGGCACAAATTGCTTCCTGTTGAATAAAACAGACAAATCGTAGTTAATAATTATATAGCTGACCCTTCATATTCGCTTGGGTTTGGTTCCAGGACCCCCTGTGCATACCAATATCCATGAATACTCACGTCCCATTATATGCAATGGCAAAGCAAAATGGTGTCCCTATATAAAATGGCAAAATCAAGGTTTGGTTTTTGGATTATTACTTTTTAAAGAATATTTTCAAGCCATGAATACTTAAATCCGTGGATACCACATCCGTGGATATGGGGGGACAACTATACTCAGTTTTGAAAAATAACTAAATGAAAATTGAAAACTAAGGCTATGAGACATCCCACACTTGAGAGGTCCTTAACAGTTATTAAAATCATGTAAGCTCAAAGCATTTTGGATAGGATTGCAACCTAAGAGTCCTAGAAAATGAAAGAGAATTACAGTAAAAACAGAACAGTAATACAATGGAATGTTTTCCAATGACTGTTCTTCGTAGTGCTCTTCATTACCTGCAACTTAAGTGTAGTCTACACATGCAGGGTTCTACGTATGTAGTGTACACATGCAACTTTATTACATACCTGTGGCAGAATTATGTGGTCAAGTAGAGTATCATTTCAGGCTGCAGGAGTGTTGCCATGTTTTTGAGCACTCTCTGCCATTAAGCACTCTCTTCCTACAAATAAAAAAAGTGTACAGTCATCCCTCCACATTCGTGGGGGTTACATTCTTGAGACCCCCGCGAATGTGGAAAAACTGCAAATAACAACTGCTCCCGCAACTCCCCCCCAGAGGGAGGGAGGCGGCGGGAGGGTGTCTGGCCAGCCTGGCTGGCCTCTCCGCAAGCCTTCCTGAGGGGACTCCGGGCCTTAGAATACCTGGAGCCCGCTTAGGAAGGCCGGGACAGCAGCGGGTGGGTGGGGAGGAGGCTGCGCTGCCTCCCCCCGGCCTTCCTAAGCGAGTGCTGTGGCTTTGGAGCCCCGGTGCCCACTTCGGAAGGCCGGGGAGAGCAGCGGGCGGGCGGGCGGGCGGGTGGCCGGGCGGGTGGGGAGGAGGCTGCGCTGCCACCCCCCGGCCTTCCTAAGTGAGCGCTGGGGCTTTGGAGCCCCGGCACCCGCTTCGGAAGGCCGGGGACAGCAGCGGGTGGGTGGGCGGGTGAGCAGGTGGGCGTGGAGGAGGCTTCTCCAAAGCCCCGGACCCCGCTGAGAAAGGCCAGGGAAGGCAGCGTGTGGGTGGGGAGGAGGCTGCGCTGCCTCTCTCCGGCCTTCCGAAGCGGACACCGGGGCTTTGGACCCCCGGAGCCCGCTTAAAAAGGCCGGGGAAGGCAGCGGGCGGGTGTCTGCCTTCCTCTCCCCGGCCTTCCTGAGTGGACTCCGGGGCTTAGAAGCCTTGGAGTCCCCTCAGGAAGGCCGGGGAAGGCAGCGGGCGGGCGGGGAGGAGGCTTTCTGAGCGGACTCCGGGGTTTGGAGCCCCGGAGCCTGCTTAGGAAGGCCCGGGAAGGCAGCAGGTGGGCGAGAGGGATGCTGCCCGGCCTCTCTCCGGGCTTCCTGAGGGGACTCCGGGTCTTAGAAGCCTCGGAGTCTCTTTAGGAAGACCGGGAAAAGTGGAGGGAAGGAGGCTGCCCACTCCCCCCCCCGGCCTTCCTGTGCAGACTCCAGGGCTTTGAAGCCCCGTAGCCGCCTCTGGAAGGCCGGAGAAGGTGCAGGCAGGAGGTTGCCCCGCCTCTCGGCAGCCTTCCCTAAGGGGCTGGGGCTGGGGCTGAACCGCGAATAATCAAAACCGCAAATGTGAAAGCCGTGAATGTTGAGGGGCAACTGTACATTTAGAAGGAAACATTTTAATTGAATTCTTTTACTCATGATTTAGTTGGTAGGGAAATTTTCAATTTTTGTAGGTGAACACTGAATATTCTTTCAACTGCATCGTTCAGATACTTTTGTGACAACAGAATAGACACTATAAAGAATAGAATCCTTCTAGTTATAAATTTGAGGCATACTTTTAATGTTTTGTTTGCTTGTTTTTTCTTCCAGGATGGTCAATCAGACATTTTGTACACATTTTGGTCAGTAGTGACACAGACTCTTACCTCTCAGTTTCAGAAAGCAACTGACTGTAAGTATTTAATTCAGCATGTATGATGATTGTATTTTTCTTCACCAGGTACCCTGAAAACTTCTTAATTTTGTAGCTATCAACAACAATAACACCTGCATCCATTATGACCTAGGTCAATTCCATTCAAAGTGGTGGTATGGGCTGTTAGTCCCTATGAAGTTTCCTGGAAATAAAGAAACGATTGTAGCCAATTAACACAAATATGGTACCGGTCCCTATTACATGGGCCTGGGAGTGCAGACAAGCCTGCCCCCTACATCAGATAGCTTGAGTGGCAACTGGCCTGGGTGGTTACCAGACAGAGAAGGAACATGGCTAACTTCTTTTCAGAAATATCCAACCTTCTGCAAAGTTGAAAACAGAACACTTATAGCTGTTGTGTTAATAGTTTTGTCAGCCTCTTCCTAACAGGTTTAGACCAGGGATGGGCAACTGCCAGGGGCCCTTCCCTCCCATACTGCATCCCTTCCCCTGCAAGCCCAAATACATGCATTTTCCTCTATGGTCCCTCAAAATGATGACAGAAGGTGACATTGTGTCATGATTTTCAGAGGAATTGCAGAGAAAAACACAGGTATTTGGGGATGCTTGTGGGGGGTATTTTCATGTGTTTTCATACTTTGGGGGGACTTTCTGTGTGATTTGGGAGCAAAAAAATGGCCCTAAAATTGATTAGACAGATGCTTTCCCTAACCAAGACGAGTGCATCACCTGCAGGGACTCGTTAACTGAGGTGGTACCCTCCTGCAAGAAGCCATTCCAGGGTGGGATTTGGTGGAGGTAATTACTTTCATCTCATCTTCAGAATTCCAGAAGCCAAGAATACAGCATTCGGAAAGTAGTGCTAGTATTTTCTCACCCTACCAATAGCTATGCAAGTTGCTTGAACATTTTTCACGGCTGTTAATTCATTTGAGCTCTGACCTTTTTGGATATTTTCCCTGGCACTAGGAACAGAATGAGTGGCATAGGGAGCTGTACAAATTTTTCTATGCTACACAGAACAGTCAAGTTGCCTTTCCTCCTCTCTTTTCCTTCCAGTAGCAGTCTGGCAGTGTGGAACACCTTCCCTCCCTTGTGCGTGGTCCTTTCTTAGCATCATATCTAGTTGTTCAGCCCAGGATGTTTGAATGTCTGACATCAGAGTGCTTTGTCAATCAGACAGTCAGTGTCAAATTTGGGAAATGAAATAGTCAAAGCACTTTTTCTAACCTGGAGAGAAGAGATGTGCTGCAGGACTGATATGGTCAAATGCACGACTTTCAGAAATAGAATTATAGGACAAGACAAAAAGAGAATGTCTGTCAACCAGCAATGAACAAGGAGAAGGTAGTTGTGCTCATTTATGCTGCACTTTTCTTTTTCACTTGCTTAATGATTAAAAGAAACATTTACAAAATAATACTCATGGGGGGAAGTTATATTGTTTGTCACAACTCTCTCGGTGTCCATGATATATGTATAACCATTGTCCACATAGTACTTGCAGTGGCAGCAGCTAGGGAGAGAAATTGCTTTCTTCCAGCAGTAAAACATTGCAATGTGCTTGGAGATGCCATTTCCTGCAGCAGAAATCTACTATGAGGAAATTGGATTTTGCACAACCATGTAAATACAGTAGTGCTATCAGTTATGTAGAAATGCCCTGCAATGACCAAATAGTTGCAGTATTGGGCTAGGGGAATTTGCACCAAAACAATTGTCTGGTCCTTGTCTTGAATGTGTATGTATAAGTGGGATTTTCTCTTGGAAAATCAGCCCACAAATGTCACTTAAAGCAAGTGAAAACAATGAAAACCTGAATTTAGATTTTTTTTCCCAAATGACCAACAACAAATAATAAAGAGAAATAATGGGGTGGGGGGGCAGTACTTGCACAAGTTAAAAGACTTCTTTAAAGTCAGGCAGATTGACTATTAAAAGTCTGTCTGGATATTTATAAAAACCTGTCTTTGCCCCAAGGCGGAAGGAGGGCAGGAAAGGGGTAACCCAGCCTCCCTGGATTTCAGAGCCTTGGAGCAGCCATTAAGAAGTCCTCTCTTGCTAAATATGCCTCTGAGGTCAGTGGAACCAAGAGAAGCGCTTCCCCCAAAGAATGTTGCAATGTCTCAAGAAGCAAAAATCAAAATTAAAAAAGGAATAGCATCAGAGTTGGAATGGAGTGATGTGATAGATAGAATCTTAGACTTGGAGGTATGGAATCAGTCAGCATAATGCTCCCTGGGTGATTTACTGTTCAGTTACAATTTTACAGGTTGCCCTGAGCAAACTGGGGAAACAAGGGGGTAAATATATCCCTGATAAATAAAATAGTGATCTATTGGGGTATATATTTTTTACCTTCCTGCTATGGTGATCTATACTATGATTAGTCACAGAACCTCAGAGATTGTATGTTATTATTTTTTATAATCATAGGAGGTTGAAGCTGCACAAACAATGCTTTTCTCATTTGAATTTATTAAAATTTTACCATGGTGCATGTGAATCTCTCTCTCTCTCTGGCTTTTCTTCGCAAACGAAGATTCAGGAAGGACTCATCCCGCACTTTCTGCAAGCGCGCTTATGACTAAAAAGGCCAATCTGAGATAAACAAGTCCGGTTGCAGAAAGCACAGCAGAAGGTCTCTTTTGGTGATGTTTCCGGGTTGTGATTCTTTCTGCATTGTTGTTTCTCTTCAAGACTCGTTCAGCGTGAGTTCCCAAATAAAGCTTCAGCATTGTGGATAGTGCGTCTCCATGCCTCCCGATGTGAGGCCAGGGCGGACCATTGTTGGTGATCAATTTGGCTGAGCCTGAGATATTGCTTCAGGGAGTCCTTGTATCGCTTTTTTGGAGCGCCCCTCTTACGCTGATCTGTGGCGAATTCACCGTAGACTATTCTTGGGAGGTGATGGTCCTCCATCCTAGAAGCATGCCCTGCCCAGCGCAGCCGTGTTCTCAATATCATGGCCTCAATGCTGGTGATCCTGCTTGCTCAAGGACAGCAACATTCGTTACATAGTCAGTCCAGTGTATATTTAGGATTGTGCGTATACAGTGCTGATGAAAGCGTTCGAGGAGTCGTAAGTGGTGGCGATAGGTGACTCATGTTTCAGACCCGTAAAGGAGAATAGACAGTACAATGGCTCTATACACACTGATTTTTGTGCTTCGCCTCAGGTATTTATTACGCCAGACTCTTTTGTAAAGTCTTCCAAATGTGCTATATGCCTTTGCTAATCTGTGATCGATCTCTTTGTCAATCTTGGCATCTGAGGAGATGATGCTTCCCAGGTAGGTGAAACTGCTGAATGGACGTAAGCACAAATTTGCCGACGGCAATGTGGGGATGATGGTGTTCATCCTGTGGTGCAGGCTGGTAGAGAACTTCCGTTTTCTTCAGGTTGACTTCCAGCCCAAACAGCTCTGCAGCTGTTGCGAAGCAGGATGTTAGGCGCTGCAGAGCTGCTTCTGTGTGGGCAACAAGGGCAGCATCATCAGTGAAGAGCAGCTCACGGACTAGATAGTTTAGAGTCTTAGTGCGAGCCCTCAGACGGCATAAGTTAAACAAGCTACCATCAGTACGGTAACGTATATAGATGCCGTTGTCTTCTTCAAGCTCTGCCATAGCCCTTTGGAGCATCATGCTGAAGAAGATTGTAAATAAAGTTGGAGCAAGAACACAACCTTGCTTCACTCCATTAGTTATTAGAAAGGGCTCTGAAAGAGCATCGCCATATCTGACTTGATCATGCTGGCCCTCGTGTAGCAAGATAATCATTTTAAGGAATTTGGGGGGACATCCTAGTCTTTCCAGGATCTGCCACAGACCTTTTCTACTCACAGTGTCGAAGGCTTTGGTGAGGTTTACAAATCTTACATAGAGACCATTGTTCTGCTCTCTACATTTCTCTTGCAGTTGTCTAAGGGCAAATACCATATCTGTAGTACTCCTATTGGCTCTGAAGCCACATTGGCTTTCAGGGGTAAGTTCTTCTGCAATAGCAAGAACTAATCTTTTCAGGAGTATCCTTGCAAGGATTTTTCCAGCAATAGAGATCAGTGTTATGCCTCAATAGTTTGAGCAATCGGATTTTACTCCTTTTTTCTTGTACAGAGTGATGTGATGATGACTGCATCTCGGAGCTCTGATGGCAGTTCCCCTTTTTCACAGCAATTCACAAGGAGTTCGTGGAATTTACCATGGAGTGCATGACCTCCATGTTTCCAAACTTCAGGTGGGATTCCATCGATCCCAGCTGTCTTGCCGTTTTTCATCTGCTGTATGGCTTTAAGGGACTCTTCCAAACTGGGAGCTATGTCCAATTAATTTTTCATCGGTTTTTGTATCATATGTTGGATAGCTGAGCCTTGGACTACTCGGTTGGCACTAAAGAGACTTTGAAAATGTTCAGCCCATCGATTCAGTGTTGTAGGCTTTATGAGTAATTAATGTTTGACCATCTGTACTGTATAAGGAGCTTTGGATGTGATAAGTAGGTCCAAACACTGCCTTAAGAGCGTCATAAAATCCTCTAAGATCACCCAGATCTGCACAGCGTTGTGTCTTTTCTTCTATATTGATCCAGGCTTCGGAATTCTTTCCTACTCTGGCATTGAAGTCACCAAGGATAATAATTTTATCTTCTACGGGGACTTTTTGTATGAGGTGGCGTAGGTCTGCGTAGAATTTATCTTCCTCTACAGTGTCGGCTTGCATAGTTGGGGCATATATACTAAAGAGAACAACGTGTGGGAGGCGTAAGGAAATAATGTGATCAGAGTGTCTTGTTGGCAAAGTTTTTTTTAAAAAAAATCTTTATTCATATAGTCATCGCTCTCATTCAATTCTTATAAAATAAATTTTCAATGGTAACCTTTTATCTTCACAAAAAAACCCAATAATGCATACATTAATTATATGCAACATACATTCAACCAAAATATGCATATTTCTTGACTTCCTATAAGTTGGCACTATTGAAGCAAATAATTTATCTAAATTGTTTGTAAATTGACTTCTTTTCTTCCTTCCTTATCTAAACATACTCTGCAAATTACCTTTATTATCTTTAATGTAAATCTTATCATTTATCAATCCTTAAACTATCCCATTAATCTCAGATTTTCCTTGTCATGATATATTCCTTTCGTTTCCCAATACTTCAGTATTGGTTACCATTTTTCCAACGATTTTTCCTTTCGTAAATTATTAATCTTAGATGTTAATATGTCTGATTCCAGCATTTCTTGAGATTTCATAATCCAATCTTCTAGTGTGGGTGAATTTGGTGTCTTCCATTTTTGCGCTATTGTTATTCTTGCAGCCGAAATCAAATATAGTATAATTCTCCATTTTTTTATTTCCATTTCTTTTTTTATTCCTTCCATCATATTTAGCAAGAATAACTCAGGTTTTGCTTCAAATTTTGTTTGTAGCATTTCTTCCAAAACTCTATGACTCTTCCCCCAAAATTTCTTTACCACCTTGCACCACATATGTATTAAAGTACCAATATTACTTTGACATTTCCAACAGATGTTATTGATTTATTTATTGATTCTGTTAAGTCTTACTGGAGTATAATGCCATCTGTGGGCAACTTTTAGCTTTTGGCATAAAGTGAATTTGTTTTATACCTGGCTTTTTCCCATGCCTCAAGTTCTAGGTTATAAACAATATCTATTGCCCACTTGGTCATATACTCCTTAATGTTTTCCATTTCTAAAGTTCTGTTTAACAACAACTTATATAGTTTTGTTATCTTTTTTTTCCTCTTGGATTTCCCATATTATTTTATCTAGATCATTCCCCTCCTTTCCTATATTTTCTGTTTTATTGTCTTCTATAAATCTAGTTTTTAGTTGATAATAGTTAAACTAGTTAATCTTGCAGATCTCCTCTACTTCTTCCCTGGATTTCATGATGCATTTACCTTCTCCATTTTCTTTTATTATATCTTTGTAGCTAAGCCATTTTATAGTAGTTTTCCGCTTATTTTGGAAAGCCTCCTGTGGGGAAGTCCAATATGGTAACTTATTGTAAATATCTTTTTTATTCTTTTCCATACTATCAATAGGGCTTTCCTGACAAAATGATTATTGAAATCCTTATTAAATTTTTCTTTATCATAACAGAGGTAGGCATGCCACCCAAACCAATTGTTATAGCCATCCAAAGATAGCAACTTTTCGTTTTCTAATCGTATCCAATCTTGTAGCCATGTAAGAGCTGCTGCATAATAGTACAATCTTAGGTCAGGCGTATCCCATCCTCCTCTAGCTTTTGTGTCTGTAAGACTTTTCCATTTAATTCTTGGCTTTTTATTGTTCCAGATAAAAAAATTTAAGTCTCTTTCCCATTCAATAAAGCATCTGTCATTTACTATAATGGGTGCATTTTGAAACAAAAATAACATCTTAGGTAACATAACCATTTTACAAATTGCTATTTTCCCCAATATTGACAAGTTTAATTTTCCCCATCTCTTCATGTCACCCTTAATTTCCGTCCATGTTTTTTTATAGTTATTTTCGAATAATTCTGAGTTTCTATTCTGCATCCAGATTTTGTGGATAGTATCCGTTCTTCTTGTTCTTTCATATTTTTTGTTAATATAATTGACTTCTCTCTATTTATCTTAAATCCTGCAAAATGTCCAAATTCAGTGATAACTTTCAAGAGTTCTTCTATATTATTTATCGGATTTTCTAGAAAGATGACAAGATCATCAGCAAAAGCTCGCAGTTTGAAGGTCTGCCCCTTCACTTTTATCCCAGTCAGTTTTTCATTCTCTCTTATATTTCTGTTCAGCACCTCTAATACTAAGATAAAAAGTAACGGTGATAGAGGACACCCCTGTCTTGTTCCTTTGTGGACTTTCATGGTTTCTGATCTTTCTCCATTAATAAGTAATTGAGCGTATTGGTTATTATATATCCCTCTCAACTCTTTTATTGAAGTTACCTCCCAGGTCCATCCTCTTTATAACTTCTAGCAGAAAATCCCATCGCACATTGTCGAAGGCCTTTTTTTTGCATCCACAAATAACATTGCTAGTTTTTTCTCGTTGTTTGTTTCAAAGTATTCTGTAATATCTAATATCAAGGTTGGCAAGGTTTTGAGTTTGGAGGCAATGGAGTTTTTAATCATAAAGCCTACTCCTGAAAGATGTTTTTTGGTTTTGGGTTTGCCAGACCAGTAAAGTGTGTAGCCGGCACCATGTTCTTTTAGGCTGCCTTCCTCATGGAGATGAACTTCACTAAGAGCAGCAATGTCAGTATTAAGTCGTGATAGTTCATGGGCTATTAGAGCAGAACGACGCTCAGGCCGTCCACTATCTGCAGAGTCTCACATGGTTCTGATGTTCCAGCATGCAAGCGTCAGTTTATTTACACCTTTGGAGGCTGGTGTGTGCCTTTGTTTCTTTGCCTTGGCTTGACTGCATCAGAAGATTCCCGTTGGTTGCAGCTAGCCACCCAGGTAGTTGGGGATGAGCTTTCGTTAGGCCACCTTTTCTAGGCACCTCTCCATATGGAGCAAGCAGTGCTCTCCTTAAAAAAGGCTGCTTGGTCGTTCAGGATGCTGCCGAACAAGACTGTCATCTCCCGGGTCAGCCTCAAGCAACCAAAGTCCTGAACTGCCTGCATGCAGGGTTGGGTCTGTGGCTTCCAGTGCATCTTTACACCTGCCGTTTCGTCCCTCGCCTATTGCTACGGGGATTTTTCAGAATTGGATTTGTCCTTTGAACCTGTGTAATGGATTTTTCTGGTGGAGCGCAGCGTGCACAAAACTAGCCTCACCCTTTAAACTAAAGGTTCATCTGCTGTGGCCTTGGAAGCGTGGACGGTAGCAGCGAGGTCCTTGGGTTGTAGGTTTGATTAGAGTTTCCTTCTCTTAGAGGGTTGACCTTACAGGGTTGGACGAGCTCCGTCTGCCCGGGTTTGGGATTAGAGTTTTCCTTCTCCTAGGATGGTTGCCATAAGACTAGAGAGCCCATCCTGCCCTTTGACGCTCTTTGTCAGACCCTTCGGTTTTGACCTGTCTGGCATGGGAGACCCTACTGGCGGCTATTATGTCACCGCCAGCATAGCTCAAAACATCATTAGGGTACGCAAGCCTCTCTCCCACAACAAGGGGGGTGTCAACGAAGAGGGCATGTGAATAAATAGCATCCGAACGCCCATCCTTGTAGTTTCAGCTATATTGTCACCCCCTTTTAGGAACAGTAGAAGCGAGTTAGTGTGTAAGAAACTGTTGTTGTATAGTTGCTTAGTAATCAGGTAATCTAGAAGCTAGTCATTGTCTAGACAGTCAAAATACCTCTCATAGAATTTGCAGAAAATACCTGTTGTCCCAACGAGCAGCACAGGAAAGTCACCATATTGGGAAGGAGGAGGACAAAAAACACCATGAACTGTGTCTTAGGACTTAGGACTTTGAGGTTTTCCGTGAAGTTTTTAATAAATTGCGGGAGAAGCACCTCACTGGTCATTTGGATGACTGATTTGCAGCACCCTACATTCTGGGCCAGTACAAAGTTGACAGCTGATTGGTCCGTCATGCAAGCAGGGGCAGGGTTTCCTCCAGCTGAGTCCAGAGGCGCCATTTTGGCTTTCTGGACCAGTGATGGAGTGTTATTTCACCATGCTGAGGAGGAAAAATAATTTTACAAGCAGAAGGTTTCCCTTTTACCCTTTTAAACCATAAACAAGTTTAAATAAGTTTTTTTTAAATGTAGAGCAATGATAAAATTGGTGGAAATAATAGTGCCCCATTCTTGTCGCCACTATCTTGATTTGTGGGAAGGGGCTCAGTTTGTGTGAACTTTAACAGGCATCACTGCACGGGCTACTTTAAAAAAAATGTCTAGCCAAAAGGGAGCTGCTGCAGAGGTGAGTTAATGCACATCCCTGAACATTTTTTCCTCCCATCTACATACGCCCCTAAAGTGAGTGACTTCCTGATACTGTCATATATGTGCCCTGCAGTTGCAAAGAACATGCCAAAAAATATAAGGCTGGAAGGTATCAGAACATCCCTAGATTTCTTTGTGATGGAATCTCACAGGAGCCATGTGTTCCCGACATGCATTGTATAAGTTCTCTTTGCTTGGGGTCAAATTATAAAAGTTATGTGAATGCATTTGTCTTGTTAAACTTCTTTCTAATAACATTCACAGCCCCTTTGGTGTAGTGTATTACAAGCAGTATTTATGGTCTCTGTGTTATTTGTCTTTTAGCTTCCATGTTTTTGAAGCAAGCTTTTGAAGGCGAATACCCTAAATTATTAAGACTCTATAATGATTTATGGAAGCGACTTCAGCAATACAGTGAAAATATTCAAAGAAATTTTATTACAAATGGGAGTGCAGAACACTTCGCTGAACTTCAGCCGATAGAAGATGATGATGCACAGGACATATTCATGCAAAAGAAACACGATTATGAGTATGTGTGTACTGAGTGTCACTATAATGTGTATGTGTATATGCGTGCCATAAGAGAACAGAATTCCCTTGCTGTCTGCAACATTTTGAGTATTTTGTTTGAGTGTTTCATGAAGAACAATTTGTTATTTGATTATACAAAATGGGGCATTTTCTATAGCATAAAGACATGATCTTTGTATTAATCTGTTCAACAAAACTGTTGAATCTAGTCCCACAGGCGTAGTGCCTGTAAGTTTTAACAAAAGAAGTATATTAATGCTAAATATATTTTTACACTCCTGCCTTTGTGGCTTGTTTTTTACATGAGATACTTTTTACATGAGTCTATATACCTGAGTCTTTCAATTTGTGGGCCCTATCTGATGTGTTCTTTGGCTGGAGTTTTCAAACTCAGTCACAGAAAGCCTTTCTAAAGCAGAATCTTTTAAAACCTGTTTCTCTGTCAAGTTCTCTAAAAGCATAACATGACCGGCCTGGCAGTGCCACCCTTTAATCTCAGTCCAAGAGTAAACATGTCCAAGGAAAGGGTGGAAAAGTGAAATTGCATGAGACCACTGGAAAATCTAGAGCCTCTGGAAAATAAAAAATTGCAGAATAATTCTCACAGAAATTCCAGTGTTGTGTTGCTTTCTGTCTGCTAGCCGAACAAACACATAGGCTTGAAGAGATAAGGAAAAGATCAGATGTTTCTGACAATTGGTTGCCGGGTGCTTGTGAGTGTCTTAGTAATGGGTGTTTTTCACTTCTGGGTTAAAAGCTGGAACCAATAGATAAATAACCTACTTCAAGAAGTAAATGGTTTGAGTAATTCTTTTATGGCATACAACCACCTTAATTTTAAGTTAAGGAGTACCGTATCTTCCTGTTCTTACCATTGTTTATTTCAGATTTACTTTGATTGAGAAAGTTGATGAAATTCGAATTATTCTGTGCTTCCAAAGGAACATTTCATGCATTTAGAGGGGATGAATTAATTCCTTAATGCCACACACATAACTACTAGTCAGGGGGACCTAACATCATTGACATGTTTAGGACTGCAAAGGTCCTGACCATTGGCATGCTGCCTTCAGCTTATATAAATTGTACTAGAAAGGGCTTGACAGGGAAAGCACCAGGTTTCTTCATTTTGGGGTTAAGGTCTTTGTAAATAGTTCTGCTCATTGCAGCAATTGACATTTTATAAGCTCTGAACTCTGCAGTAAGTGTGCTGTTGTATACTGTGCCACTAAAAATTACTGTAATCAATCACCATGCCTTGAAAGCAACAGAGGTAGTGGATAATGCTCTACAAGAGCTTATAAATCCTGCAAATACTGGGAAGATGTGGTTCAGTCTCCAAAGGAGTAGAATATTATTTTGTTGCATTTTAAAAAAGGAAAACATCTTTCTCTTAACCAATTGGCTCCATTCTCCAGTCCAGAAATAGCCCTGAAAGACTCTTTGCAACCCTATGAAGCTGCCTACTTGTCAAAGTCATTATCTCGACTCTTTGACCCCATCAACCTCGTCTTTCCCCCTGGAGGTCGCAATCCTCCTTCAGCAGATGAGCTTGACAGTATCATCAAAACCATTGCAAGGTAAGTGAATGTAATAAATTTCAGTACATAATGCATAACATTATTTTGCTTTCCCCCCCTTAAATCATCATTTTGGAAGTGAAAATTCATTATTGCTGAACGATTCATTCTTCATTAATTATGAATCAATCAATCAATCAAAGTTTATTCCAGTCATAAGACTTGTATAAACAAATAAATATACGCCCTTGTGTATAAACTAGTATTAGGAGTAAACCATTCATACAAACAATTTATATAAAACTAAAATGCAAACTAATAGAATAAAATATATACCAAGCCAGAAAATAAAAGGGTGGGGGGAAGAGTAGGTAAGGAGGCAACTGTTAGCACCTGACATGCTTTAAGAGCTGTAACTATCTCTGCCCATCTGCAGATTATGGCGAGAAAGAAATTTGCCACCTGAACCATTATATGAGGATACCGATCTGACAAGCAATACCAAACCAGCCACTTGGTTGGGCATCCTTGATACTTATTTAACAAAGGGCTGATCAGGCCCCTCCTGATTTGATTATATAAGGAACAATGCAAAATAATATGTGACAAGAATTTGGGAACCCCATCACCACATGGACAGGCTCTTTCTTGCCAGGAAACACCCCTATATCTGCCTTGTAATAAGGCTGAGCGTAGAGCATTAAATTTGCAAGCCTAGGGAGTATGGAGCAAAGAGTGGAACTTCACAGGTGAGGCATATGTTGGAAAAATCCCACTTACCAGTGGGGAGCAGGTTCTATTTGCTAATGTGAGAAGTTCTTGTTTCTCTGTATCATAGAATCTCTGAGCAAATGTTCTATAAGCTTGTTGCTGACCTAACTTCAAGATGGATTCAAGGGGCATATCTATTGACCTAATTTTATGCTGAATCAGAGATAGCCAGTTGCCTATGTAGGGATCAGTTAACATATGGTAAACATAGCCTAGTTGCTCGGCTTGGAAATGTAGGCATAACCGGAATTTTACAGATTGAATCCATGCTCTGGCTTCTAATCGACCAACCCCAACTTCTAAATATAAAACTGCATTGCTTATACAACTGGGCACACCCAAGATACATTGCAAAAAAATTGATTGTATTTTTTCAACCTTTGGATTGAAAGCCCTTATCCAAATAGGTATACCATAAAGTAGTTGGGCGCTCATTTTTGCTTTGTAAATGCGAACTGCTGATGGAATATGCCCTCTCCTGTTGGTGTGAAAAAAGTGAAAAACTGCAGACAAACTTCCTTTGGCCATATTGAGAGCATATTTTGATGACTGTCCCAACTCCCATTGTACTTAAAATTTAACCTTAAGTACTTAAACCCTTTGACTTGTTCTAATGTGTTACCCTGTAAGGTCCAACCAAATCTCTTTCATGTCTTCACAAACACCAGGATCTTCTGTTTGGGGGCATTAATGGTCAAAGAGTTAGCATTACAATAAGCTGCAAAAGCCACCAGGAGTCCTCTTAAACCCAACTGGGTTAAAGAAAGTACTGCAGCATCATCTGCATATAATAACAGGGACATTTGCATCTGACCCAATTTAGGAGTGTGACCCTCAATTTTCCTCAATGATGAATCTAGATAATTTATAAATAGATTTAAAGAGATAGGGGGGCAGAATACATCCCTGCTTAACTCCCTTATTGCTATTAATTATAAAAGCACTCTGCAGCAGAATTAAACTGGAGTTTATATCCTGCATTTTATTGTACAAAGCAACAGAGGCTTTTCTTCATCTGTAATCTCAGGAGGAAACAGGCACATTAATTCAGTAGGTTAGGGTCCTGCACATTTCCCATTCTCCACCACCCAGATTCACTGGGGCAACACCCTTACCCTGCAGCTACACTGCCATATTTGTCATTGCTGTGGCAGGAAATAATCTCAGCATTTATCTTCAAAATAAGCCACATGGGGACAAAAAGAAAGCGCCTTGAGAGAGCGAGGTGGGGGGGCTTGTGTGAGGGCTGTTGTTGCTTTTCCTGCAGTACATGGTTACTTCAGTGTAAAAAAAAAGTAACAGCACATAACTGTCCACAAAATTAGAGAGCTTAAATTCATAACATCCGGTGAAAATATAGACGATAGCCTTCTTGCTAGCTTCTCCCTGGATCTGGAACTCCCTTCACTGCACTGCCTCGTAGTGTGGTGGAGTCTCCTTCTTTGGAGGTTTTTAAACAGAGGCTGGATGGACATTTGTTGGGAATACTTTGATTGGGTATTCCTGCATGGCAGGGGGTTGGACTGGATGGCCCTTGTGGTCTCTTCCAACTCTATGATTCTATGACTCCTTGAAAGGTTTGACTGGTGCCTCCTTGTTATCCTTCCATAGGCAGGTAAAGATTGTGATTCAGCAGGCCTTTGACAGCTGATTTCTCAGGGGAAAGGCCTTTCACAGTGTGCTATATTATTTATATGTGTGTGGTTTTTCTTTTTCATGGTCATGCTGTTAACTGCTTTTAATTTCCTGTATAGTTTATTTATATTTTTAACTTTTGTATGATGTGAAATATTTTAACGCTGTAAAATACAACAAAATACAAAATCCACAAAAGCTGTTCTTGTTTTAACTTGTACTAGATTAGGAAATATGTGGAAGGCAAATAAATGTAATAAAGGAATGGTGATGAAAAGATGTTCTTTCCCTGTTCTGTGGGCTAAGATGATGTTATTAAAACTGATTTGCATTTATTTCTAGCGAGCTGAATGTTGCTGCTGTGGATCCAAACCTCAGCTTAGCAGTATCAAAAAACGTGGCAAAGACCATACAACTTTTTGGTGTGAAGTCTGAGCAGCTTGTAAGTCATTCTCAGTTTTAAAATGATTTCTTCTTTAAGCCTATAAATGTGTTTTTGTTCGTCATAAATAATTCTTAGTAATAACAGAGCAGTTTGGCTGGCTAAAACTTTTGAATAATGATTAAATTAAAATTATTTGGCTAAAAATAACATAAGCATTTTGCTTAGTGGCAATGTGGTCAGGGTTGACAACTCTTGCAGTTAGTAAGCTCTGTGATAGGTAGGGTTTTATGACACTGCTTGAAAATACAATGAGACAGAAAGAGAGAGAGAGAAAGAATGAAAGTCATAGTTTGCCTGCCAAATTTTTGAAGAAAAGAAATTGAATAATTGGCTGTACTGAGCACCAAACATGCTGTAACCAAAAGCCAAATCAATGGATACTCAGTAATATGGGAGTAACATTTTAGAAATTTAAACCAAACTCAAGAGTGTTTACATAGGAGCCCATGAATGAGCTTGCATTTTATCAAAATAGTGTCATTTTGGGCAACCTGTGGCCCAAGGAACCTTGCATTTTAAAAGGCTCCTGTGTGTGATTGTCTCTGTCAGGAGCAATGAGTCCCTTGCTTATTAGTCCAGTGGTAGTAGAGAAAGAGAGGGAGAAAGAGATGGGGGTGGGATAAGAGAGGGGTGGTGGAAAAAGAGAAAAGGGGTGACCACATCTGCAGGCAGCTATTGGCCCCACCCACCTCTGGCATGCAACCCCCCACAGTTTGCCCCTGAGGTAATCAAGATGTGGCCCTCAACCAGTATCATAATGGTTAATTTTGAAGTTCTGAGATGCCTTACGACAAGTCCTCATAGCCATGACCCTTAGGAGAGTCCAAACAGGCAGGCAGCTATGTTGAGCAGTGTGTGTGTGTGTATGCATGCATGCACACACAGGTGTGTGCACATTTTTAAAAAATCATGTAACCCATGGAAAAATCTCTTTTAGCATCCATGTGATCTGGCTTCTGGCTGCAGCAGAAAAATCATTTCAGTGTCCCTTTCACTAATGTTATAAGACAGTTAATGCGGCTTATGAACAGCCTACCAGAAGAATGAAAAGTGTATGTGTGACTTCTTATCTGACCTTCTTTGGGGGCTAAGGAAGAAAATAGCTATCCAGCTGCTCCTTCCCCCCACACTTGTGTTTCTGCTAAAGTTTTTGACTGCCCTGGGCAGCTGTTCAGTTCCATGATCCACTTTTAGATTGTGGGATTTACAAAGCAGTACAGGGAAGAGTACATAGACCATGAAAGATTTTAGTAAAAAGTGCGCACATGAACATATACAGATAATGGCGTTGTAGCTCAACAGTGCATTCCACATTTGCAGCAGTATTCTGTCCCTTTTGCAAATTAAACTAAAACTAAATGTTTTGCTTGGTTTTGTACAATTAAATAATGAATGTTTAGTTTATAAAATGCAGAATGCGAGTCAGTATATGCCAGGACAAATTTGCCAGTGAATTGCAAACTCAGGCATGGCAGCTATGAATTGCCAAGGCCCGCAGTTGCATATTGCATGTGTCATTCAGTGTGGTATGGAGTGTGATTCAGTGAGAAATGTGATTTCAAAGTGGCAGGTGGTTTCAGAACAACAGACTGTAGAAATATAGTGACAGGTATGTAATTTTGTGGGGGGTGGGGGAGACGGATGCCACGTCAGTTGATTCAAAGATGCTGCTGTTCTGCAGAGCTATGAATATTTCAGAACTGTTGTGGCTCTTTGCTTCTAAACATCCATTACAGAAAAATGAACCTGGGGAGTTAATAAAGACGGGAGTGGGGAGTAGGAATTTTGCTACCTTTACTCTTCCTGGCACTAAGACAGAATTTTCAAAACACATTTACATGGAAAGTAAATGCTTACTGGTTGTTGATGAGATACATTTTTAAAAAAAAGAAAATAGCATTAGAGAGATTTCACAGATAATTTGGTACCGGTTGCAGATAACCTCTGATCCATATTAAGGCTAGATGCCTAAAATGGAATTCATCTCACAAGATAATGTTTTGCCAACCTTTTAACCTGTCACAGAAGTGTGGCACCAAGATTCACTGCAATTCATCTCCATTTGCTAATCAATTAAATGATAATATGGTGAATATTAGAATATAGAAGGTAAGAACATAAAACATGAAACTTGTATCAGTGAAAGATGGCCTAATTAATGACTTATCAGTTGGTATTCATTATCAGTAAATTTGAAGATCTGTCTCCAAAAGATATACCGGTCACATTTTTAAGTGTCAAAAAAGAATACAAAGTCAAAGGAAATATACCATAGGATACTTTTTTTTTCCTGGCAGGAAACTGTGCCATTAATGCCTATTTTGAGATCTTTGGCAAGCAGATAAAGGTTTCTCTATAGGGATGTTATTCTTTCTGTATCCCACTATATCTTTATGTACTGAGTTGTATACTTTATATTAAATATTATATGCCCCATGCAATAAAATATATATGATCTTTATAAAGTATGTTTAATAATAATAATAATAATAATAATAAATTCTCTACATCTATATTTTGATGAACATTAGTCTCTATCATAAATGGTGTTAATATGTTGGAAATGCAAGTATTGTACAGTCATGCCCAGCCTTGTGTTGGGAAAGACAACAGGTATTTCTTAAGGAGTCGTGAACCTAGATGTGTTGTCATACTACACTGAGCTTTCTGGAGAAAACATACCGGTAGGTTAAAATCAGTCTCTGGCAACTCTTTGTGAAGAAATGAGCAGGTCTCTTCCTCATAGAGTGCCCTGAGTGAGCTAACTGCAATGGAAGGACAAGGTACAGGGTTCCTAAATAATAATAATCGCAAAGCTTTCTATCCTCACTGCAGGAATACTTTCCTCTGTCTTCATTTCATTTAGTTTCTATAGCGTTCTCTTTGTTGTTACAGGCCTGGGCCTCGCTGGGTAGAAACACTATGAAGGGGAATAGTTTCTGCTACTTGGGAAAATTATCAATAGAAGCTGCAAGAATTGATCACTGAATGTAGCAGCTGAGCTTTAATATGTAGCCTTTAATGGATGTTCTTCTGATAAATCTGCAGATAACACTTTATTCTTTTTCAAGGGTGTGCATAGTGGGGAATGTCTTTCTTAAGATTTTCCAGGGAGATCTGGTTATGACAAAATTAATGTGAGGAAATGCCTGAAGAACGAGGTGCTAATATGTTGCCATCATTAACAAAACTGCTCTGTGTAACCTGATTTTAAACATTAGCCTGTGCTAATGAATTCACAGGCAAGTGCAAACTATTGGATATTATATGAGAGGAATTTACATTTCTTGTAAAACATGATTGTTTTGTGTTAATAGTCTGCCTTTATTTCCCATCCATCTACCCAGTTTGTCATATATAACATCTTCTATAAATAGAAGAACCCATTATAACACCATGACTGAGTTCGTCTCTCTTCAACAAACAGTCAACAAGGTGTCTCTAGCGTGTTGTCTAGATGTTGAAAGTACTCCTCACAGAATTCGCTTGGGAATACCTTTTGTCCCAACGAGATCCTGCAGCGATTCATGTTATTTGGAAGGAGGGAGGAGAAAAACTCGATTTACTGTATGGTAAAAGCCTTGTGGCTTTTCCTGTATTTTTAAAAATAATATGAGGAAATGATGCCAGAACACGGCCTCACAACCCGGGGGGAAAAAAAAAACCCAAGGAAAATCTATGGATGCTGGCCATGAAAGCCTTCAGCTTCACATTAAAGTATGAAATACAGTGGATTGGTTCAGGGCCCCACTGCAGATGGTGAAATCTTTAGATAATACTGAAAACTGCTGCCACCGGAACCCTCCCAGGGAAGGGAGGGGGAGGTGAACTCGCCTCCTCACTCCCTCCCCTGCCCGCCAGCTCTGCCACGCCGGAACCCTCCTCCCACCCACCGTGCCAGAACCCCCCCTCAAGCTCGCCTCCTCCCTCCCTCACGCACCCACCTACTGCTCTGGAACCCTCCTCCCGCCCACCCAAACCCTCCACCCACTGCAGCAGAAACCCCCCCATGGAGAAGGGAGGGGGAAGGGAAGCTCACCTATTCCCTCCCTCCGCCACCTCCCCACCATGCTAGAATCCCCCCCAAGGTCACCTCCTCTCCTTTGCCCATCAACCACACCGGAACCCGTGCCGGAACACTCCTCCTGACCACCTGCCATGAGGTCACCTCCTCCCTCCTTCCTCCACTTTGCCCACAACACTGGAACCTGTGCTGGAACCCTCCTCCTGCCCACCTGCTGCACTGGAACCCATCCCCTGCGGAGAAGGGAGAGGGAGGCGACCTTGCCTCCTGCCTCCCCCACCTGCCCGCCATGCCACACACACCCCGTGAGCTCACCCCCTCCCTCCCTCCCCCTCCTACCCACCCACCCCGCCATTGCCATCCATAGATAATTGAACCACGGACGGCAAATCAGCAGATGCAGGGGTGCTACTCTAAAATCACAATGGTCATCAAAAAGTATAACTGCAAGTCATAAAATCATATCAAGGGAAAAAAGCAATGACCAGTACCCATCAGTTAAACAACACAAAATCCAAATATGAATATAAATATCTTTGCAATATGAATGTAAATATCTTTGCAAAGGACAAAAAAGGAGAGCTAACCTAGCCTTCTTGTGAGGCAGTTTTAGTGCCTGGGAACAACCATCTAGTAGCCCATCTCTTAAATGTAAATATAGTTAGCCCTCTGTATCCATGGGTTCTGTATCCACAGATTCAAACAACCACAGCTCAAAAATATTTGGGGATGGGATTCCAAAAAGCAAAACTTGCTGTTCGCCATTTTATATAAGGGACACTGTCATGATGGAGTGCCCAACTCATGGTGAGTTCATTTGCAAAACCTACAGATAACATCATCTGGTAAATTCCCCTCCCTGTTTCCATAACAATAGGTATGGTAGAGGGTGGGAATCTCATTTCCTAAACGTGACATCACATCACCTGACTGGAGAGCCAATCAGATTTAGCAATGCAGAACCAATCAGATTTCACCAATGGAGTCTTTACTTTTGAATCCCTTTGTTTGAGTGCTACATGCTTTAGACAAGCAAGAGAGGGAGACATGATAGTTCATGTCAAGGGAGGTCTGAAGAGCAGATCCTCCCTCATAGGCTCTATAACATCAAAAGAGCCCGAAATGATATCTGAAGTCTGGAGAAGAGACTTCCATTTGAATGACTCTGAATTACATCACAAAGACTGCTACATGGACTGCATGATTGTAAGTTACTATTTTCTTAGCTTAGGGAATGTCTAGTTAGCATGCATTAGTTTTATGATTTATTTTAATCCTATGACTGAATGAATTTCATGTAACCTTTAGCTGAGTTCCTGGAGGAGAAATTTCCCTCCATGCTAAGTACTTAAGTGCTTGGAACTAAAAATAAAGTTTTCTCTCTTTTTTCTACAAACTTGCATCAGGCGCCTTTTCGGTCAGCTATCTTGAGTCTCTTTGGGCTAGACAGTGGGGGGTAGGGTTAACCCTCATCGAAGGCTGGAAATTTAAAGTAACAATGTGATAGTCTCCTTGTAATCACATTTCACAATTCATTAAATCAAGGAGTGGTGGCAGACTACTGAAGGACAGGTCTCCATGGACTTCTAGACTAGAGGAACACTTGAGAGTGTGTTTTCAGATCGTACCAAAAGGCTGGGAACCCCCCTCCCTTCTCTGTGAAGTTGGATTAAATTGAGTCATATGGACGAGGGAGACAGTATTCTGGAAGGCAAAAGGGCTGGAGAAAATAGTTAAACTGTCATAGAGGGAACAAGGCAAACAGTGCAAGGACCCAATAGTGGGAGGCAAAAAAACTTGCACAGGCAGCAAATAAAGGGAACACATGGACTTAGATGTCTCTACACTAATGCACAGAGCATGGGAAATAAGCACGATGAACTTGAACTCCTAGCACAATAAAGCAAATATGACATAATAGACATTACTGAAACCTGGTGGGATGAATCTCATGATTGGAATGTAGGAATAGAATGTATGACCTTTTTAAGAGAAACAGGCCAAACAGGAAAGGAGGAGGAATAGCATTGTATATCAGGGATATTTACACCAGTGAAGAAATCCATGACATCAGTACTGGAAGCCAGGTGGAGAGCATCTGGATAAAAATTAAAGGGGAGGGAAGCAACAGGGATGTTATTGTGGGATGTTATTGTGGGAGAACTGGGCCAAAGCTAACAAAATGAAATTCAATACGGAGAAATGTAAGGTACTGCACTTAGGGCGGAAAAATGCATAGATTCAGGATGGGGGAGACCTGGCTGAACGAGACTATGTGTGAAAGGGATCTAGGAGTCCTAGTAGACCACAAGTTGAACATGAGTTAGCAGTGTGATGCGGCAGCTAAAAAGGCCAATGCAATTTTGGGCTGCATCAATAGAGGTATAGTGTCTAGATCAAGGGAAGTAATAGTGCCACTCTATTCTGCCTTGGTCAGGCCTCACCTAGAATACTGTGTCCAGTTCTGGCCACCACAATTCAAGAAGGATATTGACAAACTGGAGCGTGCCCAGAGGAGGGCGACTAAAATGGTGAAAGGTCTGGAAACCATGCCTTATGAGGAAAGACTTAGGGAGCTGGGTATGTTTAGCCTGGAAAAAAGATGGTTAAGGGGCAATATGATAGCCCTGTTTAAGTATTTGAAGGGGTGTCACGTTGAGTATAGAGCAAGCTTGTTTTCTGCTGCTCCAGAGACTAGAACATGGAACAATGGATGCAAGCTCCAGGAACAGAGATTCCACCTCAACATTAAGAGGAATTTTCTGACAGTAAGAGCTGTTTGGCAGTGGAACACACACCCTCAGAGCGTGGTGGGGTCTCCTTCCTTGGAGGTCTTTAAACAGAGGCTGGATGGCTATCTGTCAGGGATGCTTTGATCTTGATTTCCTGCGTGGCGGGAGGTTGGACTGGATGACCCTTGCGGTCTCTTCCAACTCTACAATTCTGTGATTCTATGAGAGAGGAAGGAGGGGGCTTCCACCATAACATGGATGGCAGCAGGTTTGGGACCAAGTTTGGCAAGTAAGGAAAAGTGGTTGAAACAGTGTCTCTGATTCCTTGCTGTTGGGGGCTCTGTGACTTTCCTAGTTCAAGTAGCTTACAGTGCTGTTTGAGCTTCCTCTGAGTCCTGTGCAGGGCCGGCTTAACCATACCACCAAATCAGCATCTGTGGGGGGGCCCACACAGGCAGGGGGCCCCATCTGCACCTAACCCTCCTCCTGGAAAAACCTCCTGCTGGCTTTAAAAAACAACAACGAGCGTCTCCCAGACTAGAAAGCCAAAGCGAAAGAGAAAGATGGAGCTTTCTTTGGGTGGTTGATCCTGGAGGGAGTTTGTTGCTCCCTACCCCCTCCTCCCATCATCATCGTCAAATGTGAGTCGGAGAGAGGTGTGTGTGTGTGAGTGAGAGAGAGGGGGAGGGGGTCATCTCTTGTTCTCCTCTGCTCTATCTTCAGAAAAGGCTTCTTTCTTTCTTTCTTTCTTTCTTTCTTTCTTTCTTTCTTTCTTTTTATCCACCCTCTCTCTCTCCTTCTTTCTTTCTGTCTGTCTGTCTGTCTTGCCTTTCCTAACTACCACATAGATCCCCTCCAGCCCATCTTTCCATCTGTTCTTAACCTGTCCTTCTTTCCCCTTCCTCCCTCCTTTCACCCCTTGGTCTTCTTCAGCTTCCTCCCCTTGCTGCCAACTGAGTTCAACCTGCAAAAGGAAATTGTGTGTTTGTTCATGTGCCTTGAGGTCATTTCTGACTAAGGCAAGCTTATCATGGGGTTTTCTAGGGAAGGTTTGTTCAAAGGGGGTCTGCCTTTGACTTCATTTGAGACTGAGAGAGTGTGACTTGCCTAAGGTCACCCAGTGGGTATTCATGGCAGAGTAAGGATTCAAACCCTGGTCTCCACAGTCATAGGGCAATGCTGAAACTTCTACATCACTCTTCTTTTAACAGAAGAATATAAAGAATATAAATAAAAATTTGGAGTAATATTACTGGGAACAATGGTTTTATTGTTGTCACTAAAACACCAGTATCTCATTAGTGCTATGTGAGAGCCATTGGGCTAAGCAGTGGTTCTTAACTTTTTCTTTACCAGGGACCCCCTTTAAATATCTTTTGTTGCCCCAAGACTTAACTCAAGATTTAAAACCCTAATAATAATAGCTAACAACAAAAACAATACAATTACACCATCCATTAACCTTTTCCCTCAGAGGCACTCTTGCTTCTTCCTGCATGTTTGTGGCTAGAGTGGATTGAATGGCAATATACAGGCCAAGCTGGCCAGCCTTTGCCTTGGTTCCTATCACATGGCTGTTCCGCTACAGGGAGGAGGTGGTCCAATCAGCCTTCAAGCCTTTGTGGACCCCCTGTGAGGATATCATAGAATCATAGAATTGTAGAGGTGGAAGAGACCACAAGGGCCATCCAGTCCAACCCCCTGCCATGCAGGAAATCACGATCAAAGCGTCCCTGACAGATGGCCATCTAGCCTCTGTTTAAAGACCACTGGGCTAGAGAATGCTGGAAAAGGAACAATGCAACCAGACCTTGAGAAGGGTGCTGGCAGGGGGTTTCCGAGAGGTGTAATCCAAAAGTAACTTTCGCAGGCTCTGAATGCAGCCTAGAATCATAGAATCATAGGGCTGGAAGGGACCCCAAGAGCCATCCCATCCAATCGGCTTCTGTCCTGCAGGATCACACCATCAAAGCCCTCACAACAGATGGCCATCCAGCCTCTCTTAAAAACCTCAGAAGAAGGAGACTCCACCACACTCCCAGGCAGCGTATCCCACTCTAGAAACAGCTCTTACCATCAGGAACTTCTTCCTAATGTTTAGGTGGAATCTCTTTTCCTGGAGTTTGAACTCTTTGCTCCATGTCCTAGTCTCTGAAGCAGTAGAAAACAAGCTTGCTCCATCCTCAGTATGACATCCCTTCAAATATTTAAACATGGCTCTCATGTCATCTCTCAACCTTCTCTTCTCCAGACTAAACATACCCGATTCCCCAAGTTGCTCCTCATAGGGCATAATGGCTTCCAGACCACCCACCATTTTGGTTGCCATCCTCTGGACACATTCCAGCTTCTCAATACCCTTCCTGAATTGTGGTGCCCAGAACTGGACAGTCTTCCAGGTGAGGTCTGACCAAAGCAGAATACAGTGGCACTATTACTTCCCTTGATCTAGACACTATACTCCTATTAATGCAGCCTAGAATCGCGTTGGCATTTTTTGCTGCTGCATCACACTGCTAACTCATGTTTAGCTTGTAGTCTACTTTCTTTTTTTTAAGGAAATGTACACCATTATGTTAATTGCTAATTAACAAAAAATATTTTGTTAGTGCCTATAATAATAGTTTTTAAACTAAATTATTGGTGGCAAATTATGTAATACAGTAGGACCCTCTTATCCACTGGGGATTCGTTCGGGGGGGGGCGTGGATTCTGAAAACTGGATAATAGTGAACACCACTGAAAATAATGGGACCTCTGGTTTAAAATACCATAGAGTTGCCTTGGAGGGCCTAGAAAATGGCTCGGGAGGACACATTTTCTAGGAAGACTCTATGGTAGGTGTGCTGTTTTGTGTCCCATGGATAATGAATCCGTGGATACGGGGGTCCTACTGTAATCTGAACATCATGTACTGTGAATAGGTTAGGTTACATTGACCTGAAATAAATGTATGAGGACCCCAATATAAAGCATTGCAGCCCCCCAAAAAATTCCTTAAACCAGCCCTGGTCCTGTGGTTTACTTTGCTTCCAGGGAGGGGGAAGTGTGTGTGTGTGTGTGTGTGAGTCTGTGCTGGCAGACTCCTTTCATTTCTGTCTTTCTGTGAAGAAAGTTTCTGGGGGGAGAGGGGGCCTGCACTCTGAAAAGCTGTGGAATATCACCCCTCCTTGAGGTTCTTGTGTCTTTATGCCTTTGTATATAATGGGACTTGGAACACCCACAGATTTTGGTATCCAAAGGGGGTCCTAGAGCCAAACGCCAACGGATACTGAGGTCCCACTGTATGTGGTGGGGCAGAATGAAGGACATCTCCCAAGCACCATAAAACTGGGCAGAATTGTATGGAAGGGTGTCATTATATTGCCTTTGTACATGGTAGCTTTATTTAGCTATCACAGCATGGATGGGACCAACCCTCTACATATTATCTAATCCTTTTTAAAAACTGGCACATATTGTATAAGTGTGCATGTTATAAATAAACATCTTGATTTCTTCTTGATTTTCATTCTCCCATATTGAAATACCTGAATTACTTTTAGTTATATTTAGAATAGTTTCCTTTAGGACGATGCCCACAAAAATATATTTGGCTGAGCGATTTATTTTTTGGAGTGTCTGTGACATAGCAACAAGGACATAAGTCTTCAAATTAAAATATTAATGCTTGCTCTGCTTGTTAGTGATGCATCCTAATATATTATTTTCTTTGAGCACAGTTGCTCATTGATCTGCTTTTAATTAAGCCTGTCGCTTATATTCTGAGTGTGCACACTTAATTAAGAACTCAGCCTTGTTTGGGACATAAAAGCTTGTCAGAAATTAATCCTATCAATGCCATGCTGCCTGTTTGTTGAGCTTTGTAATATCTTCTCAGTATTCCTTAATATTGCTGTCGATGTTCCTAAACTACATAGTGCTGGATTCTCTAGACCTCGTCAGCCCTAATGTCAATTTTTATTCTTCAGAAGTAAAACAAACTATATTATATTAAAGGGTGCATTCCTGTACCTGCATACCTGAGAGTAAGCTCCATGAAATCCAGTGAGAATGAGATATGAGTAGACACATATGGGGTTGCTTTACTATTTTAAATGTCCTTTCTCCTACCAGATGACTTGAAGGACATGCTACTGTGCATTTCTTTTTGCCATGTTGCTATAATACAGTAATAGCATTAACTACTTCTTCTCTGGTTAGTAAGTTTCTTCAGCTGCCTTCTAGCAAGAGCCAATGAATTAACTGTATCTGAAGCTACTGTGGTTGCCATGACAAAGGGAGATGATAAAGTGTTACTGCCCAAGCTACTTGGTGCCTCCTAATTTGTCAAGGTGTTGCCAATAGAAACATGGTTGATTGTGTCCTTTCAGAGCTCCTGCTGGTATAATTTTTTTCTTTATCATTAGTCTGTTTGTTTTTTAAGTTAAAAGGTTGAACTGCATTATGTTCCTTCCACTATATTTTTAAAACAATTTTTAATACTTATTGTTCACCCCATTCCCGGCATATTCAGGATGCAACAAGTTAAAATATTAAAGTATGCAATCATTTTGTCCTTATAAGAACCTTCTTACCACCGTCCAAACAAAACGTCTTGCATCTCTCTAATGAATGGTGTAGGCAGATCTTTATCTAGAAACAGTGTCTTGTTTCTTTAAAAGTCCACAGCACTGAGAAACTATAAAATTGCTGAAGTTCCCACTCCACATCTCCTATAGGACTTAATCACACGACCCCCAAAAAGCCTGCTCCTTTGCTTGCATAACTTTTCCGTTTTTATGCTGGCAAAAGAACTCCCCATGCTGCACTTACCTTGCCTCCCTTCCAAAGGCTTCCCGGCAATAAAAGAGGAAGTGAGCGGAGCTTCGTTCACTTCCTCATTCAAAATCCCATGTATTCTTGTGAGAAGACGCTCACGTGGAAAATTAAAAAAAACAAAAACATGCAGAAAGTTTTTTAAAACCACATACACACACTTAAAAACTTACAAGTAACCCAGGGAGGGTCATAAAAAGTGTGTCACTTACCTGGATGTTGCGATCTCACCCAGAAGCATTCGCGCCAGACCAGCCATTCACTCTGCATTCATGTGAGTATAATAGCACAAGGTTTCACACACCGGCAATGCTGGCACTAAAGTGCCACGGTGGATCAATTGATGGCTTCAGCCATCAATTTAAAAAGTATGGGGTTTTGGCCAGTACATAAACGTGAAAGGGTGACGTTGTCTGATATGTGCTCCCTTTCGTGTTTATGTGGCATCGTTATGACATCATATTTAGTGTGTCTGATAAAGTCCATAGTCTCTTTTCTCAGGAAATACGATGCCCACTCTGCTTGGCAAGGCAGTAAGACTGTTGCAGAGTTTCAGCAAAAGACGTGAGCTTTGAGCAAAAGGATTGCATATCTTTGGTAAAAATCCAATAGAGTCCAAAAGTTTTCCATAGCTTTATTGTAAGATTAACAAGTTAAACAAAAAATACAGAGAGCATTCGCTTCTGCTTCTGTGTCTCTCCAAGCTTTCTTCAAACTAACAGGGGGAAAAAAAGCTTGCATGCATGCACTAAAATTCTCTCCTGCTTTTATAATGAAATACTTACAAGACATTCAGTTTACTGTGAGAAATGAAAGTAACTGTTCACATCTCCACTTTGTTTACCTAGCTTTGAAAAAGCCAGGCTCAAGAAAACCAGGGGCCAATCCTGACAGATTTACAACCTTCAGCAAGACTAGCTGGCTGTTTTTGCCTGGTGATTAAAATTATCTAAAAAGGGCTCATGGATTTTAATTACAACACCCATTTTCCCTGATATCTTTATCCATTCTTCTTTCCTGCCTGCTGTAATGAACAGCACCACAGTTGTGTCCATGGCTGAAGAGAACACCAGGACTGGAAGAGTAGCTGCTGCACACCCTCTTAGTATAAGTAGAACATCTAAGTGAAGTCCAGGTGAAGCCCTAGAAACCTTGGTGATGGCAGATTCATAGGTTTGGGTCTCTGGAGGAAGAGAGTTTGACAGACCAACCTTTGCGAGAACATCTCACCGTGCGGTCTGTTAAAGATTGCTGTGCAAAAACATGCCACAAAAAAAGTTACTTTTGGTGAGCCCCTAAATTTCCAGAAGCCACATAGAGAAGAAGAAGGCACATGGTTAATTTCTAATGCATTGTGATTAGAAATTCCTCCCATTTTATTTTTAAACTAAAATAAAGTTATTTTCAAGAGGAAAGGTGTTAATTTGTTTTTACAGGTTGATAAACTTGCAAGCTTTTTTGTAAGGTAATTCCTCGTCTCTTTTTTACAACTTTAGTAATTCTTTGTGGGTTGTATGGCTGACACTGCAGGTATTTCTTGACACTGAGGTAACTAGGGTTGTTTTTTCACAGAGAAGATAGTCTGTTCCTTCTCTTGAAACTACAGTAGATAAGGGCAATTCATTTAAAACATCCAGTGGAAATTTGGGAAAGAATATGCCATTCATCTCCTGTGGTAACAGTTGCTCCACTTGCCTATTAGCATCCTAGTGCATGACTTTCTTAGTTTACAATTAGGTTTTATATTGCTGTTGTTGTTATGTGCCTTCAAACTGATTCCAACTTATGGTGATTTTATCATAGGATTTTCTTGGTGAGATTTATTTAGAGGAGGTTTATTATTGCCTTCCTCTTTGGCTAAGAGAATGTGACTTGCTCGAGTTCACCCACTGGGTAGGAATTTGAACTGGTCTCACTCAAACCACTACACAATGCTGTCTCTCCAGTTTTATATACAGTATACTCTACAAATTAGAGTTTAGTCCATACAAAAAGAATGTCTCCTTGTTACGTTGATCTTATATATTCCCAAAGAAAAATGACTGAAATTAAAATAAATGTAATCTGGGTTAGAGAACTGTGAATTTATTTCAAATTTTGTTTTCTTGATAGTGAAACTCCCCATCTTCAGTCTTCAGAGTCAATAGTGTGATCTGACAATGGTTTAAATTCTTGATTCAAATCCAGGGGAAATCTTGGTTTAAATCCTATCTCAGCCCTGAAGCTTATTGGGAGAAATTCAGCCCAGTCACAGTCATTCAGTCTAATTAATCTTTTCCTAAGGTAAGGGCCATGGCAGATTCCAAAATAAGATAACTTAAGGTCAAGCCAGACCTAAGGAAATGTTTCCTGGCAACATCTGGTGTCAGAAAATGATCTCATCATCTGTAGTTGGAGCATCCATTGTTTGTAAACAACATCTATCCTGATCGCCAAGCCTGACACTAAAAGGAGGTAGCCACTGCTATTCAGTTCAAACTTACAGCACATTATAGGATAGTTAACAGATCCGAAGATCCATTGTTTAATCATAGAACGCATCATTTCGCACTCAAAATCTCATCCCCAGAAGGCAAGTATTTCCTATTTAAACCCCCTGAAAACTCCACTCAAGCGCGCACAGTTCCCCTTCCTGTGGACACTCTGTCCGTCTGTGTAGCCAAGCCTCAGCTCCAGTCCCTCCTTCCATGTTGCCAGTTTGCTGCGTGCCCTCAAAGCCCCTGCTCTGAGGCTCCAGAATCTACAGGACAGGTTGTATCACCCACAACATCCTCTTTCTTTTCCCCTATCCAAATATTTTCAAATTTCTTTCTTTAGTCTTGTGTGAATGCTTCTTGCGTGACTGTGTCTGTAATTGGTGTTATTTTTGAACTCTTAATAAAGATCTTTGTTAATTTTTCATCTTGTGTGGGTCCGGTCAAAGCTAGTACTGGTATACATAGGTGTAAGATCCCCAAGTTGCTCCCTCTTGCATTGCTGAGTCGAGTTATTGCTAATTTCCCCAAAATATTAATGACTTGATCTCACATGGTATTTCCACATCACTAGTGTCTAGGGTAACACTATGGTGTTTATTTATGATTTTATAGAGGGCATGCCCTAGCAGTTCTTATGGGCAAACCCTAACTCTTCACATACTATCATTTTAGAATATGTGTGTTTTCTATTTCATCACAGAGTCATAGGGAATACATGTGGCACATTATTCAAATATATTGTCTTGGAATAGGCTGAGGGTCATGTCAAGCATTTGAAAATGCCTGAATCTCTCTGTTTCTGGAATCATGCACATTTGTAAGGATGTTTTGATGTTAAGCCCTCAGGATGTTTTGCAGGTAGATTTTCTGGCTCAATATGAATGAGGAGCCAGTCACAGCATGCCATTTTCAGGAAACCTTTCTGTACATCTAATCAGAAAATTGTTCAATAACACACCACAAATTGCAAATAAATAAATAAATTACAATGGTTTCTTGGATGTTAGAGTCACAATGGATTAAATAAGTGATCTGATTTTTCTCTTTGTCAATGAAGAATTGTTCCCCAAATAGCTGTCCTTTTTAAAAAAACACATTACTCCTTCATTTTTTAGTTATGTCTACAGTTAGCTCACAGTGTGTGAGTGCTAACAGAAGTACTGTATGTTCTTTTACTTTGATGCTATTTCTGTAAGCTTCACATGTGGGTGGATTGAAATAGACTAGCATGCCCACCTGCTGCACATAGATAAAATGTGTTGTACTGAGAACATGAAAATTTAGTTGTCTAGAAATTAGGAGTGCTTTCCTTTAGAATCTAAGAAACCCTTACTAATTTTCTCCTTTTTTAAAAAAAAAAATCATAGTTATCTGGTCACACTACTCTTTATGCAGATTGTTGGTACTATCTTTTCCTAATGCCTATTCATTAATGGCACTTCTGTCTCTCCATAGCAGAGAAATATCTGTCGTAATCATCATCTAAGTGAGCATAGAGTGAACATTGTGAAGATTCTAATTTTCTGTAAGCATATATGAAGGTTTTCGGAGAAAAAATGGGTATTAATTCCTGTTAGAAAGAAGATTCCTCCTGGTGATTAAGCCTATAACCCTTCCAACCAACACTCTACACCAGAGGTAGCCAAACTGTGACTGGTTGCAGGTCTTTGAAAGTTCCACTGTAGCTTTTGAGGCAACAAAGGCATCCATATACTTTGCAACTCCCAACGTCCTTCCTGAGACACTAGTGGACTGGGCAGTCCTTGTCTTTAGTGAGTTTCAGGGAGTGGCGTAGGCCAAGAGGGAGCATCTGGCATGTAGGAGAGAGAAGAAGCAACAGGAGTGGCATGGACAGCACACAGGAAAGAAAAGTGGGAGGAAGCTGCTGAAGAAGCCTGTGGGGAAAGCGCAGTTGAAGCCGAAGCAACTGCTTTAAGTGGTGTGGAAAGCAGGAGGAGAGCATTGCTGGCACAAGATACTACAATGAGGTGTGAACAGCATGGGTCATGAGAGGGGGGAGTGAGAAGCAGAACAGGCTCAGACCAAAAAAAAAAAACAGAAACACAAGCCTGTGGCAGACAGAAGAAGTTACTCAAGTCAGGAAGAAGCTGAGAGGTGTGCCAGTGCTGTCCATCTTTGAGAGTGGGTGTGACTCAACTTACAGGAGCAAAGCCCAAGCTCTTGGTCTTTCATCCCCCCCTGCTTTCTTTTCCACCCATGCCCTGCAGACATTTGACCTAGGAAGCAGGTTGGATTTGTCTGTCTCCTCCCGAGTCAGTTATTCTGGGGACAGTGTGCCTCTGTAGTGAACAATAAGGCTCTTTTGTGGTAAATTTGTGCAAGCAATGAATTGGATATTTTGCAGTGTACCTGTTCTCATTTGATGCCATGCTTCCCTAAAGAATACCCTAGCCCATTGCTTCTCAGGCTATTTGATGTGGGGAACTGACCATTGTTTCCCCCCATTTGCCAGGAACTAGCACCATATTTTTGTCCATTTTGCTACAGTTCTTTCCTTCTTTCCTGGAGATTTTCCAGGGTCTGGCAGCCAATGGCTTGGCGGCAATGACCAGTCCAGGGACCACCAATTTTGAATAACAAAATGCTATCTGCAAGCTGCATGCAGCCCCCAGTCTCATTTTTGTGACCCTTAGGACACCCTGGGGATCCTTTTTTGTTTGTTTGTTTGTTGTTTTTATTTCTGGTCACTTTCTGTTTTAAAAAAAGAGGCCTAAAATGGCCCCATGGGGGCTAAAAAATGGCAAAAATTCCCTCCCCAGATATTGGGGGGATTTTTTTTCTGGTAAGAGTATGATGGGGTAATGTGCCCCCCCAGCCTCCCATAGTGGCCCTAGAGCATATCACCCTCTCATTGGAAATAAAAATACCACTATCAAATCCCATACACTTTGCTGATGGGGTCAGAAAAATGGGCTAACTATATTAATAGTTACTGAGTGTATGAAGGTTGTACAGTGAGCCCTTGGTATCTGCTTGGATTTGGTTCCAAGACCCCCTATGGATACCAAAATCCATGGATGCTCAAGTCCCATTAGATACAATGGCATAGTAAAACAATATCCCTTATGTAAAAAGGTTTGTTTCTTGGAATTTATTTATTTTGGAATGCTTTCGATGGTGGAATCCATGGATGCCAAATCCGTGGATACAGTGGGCCGACTGTATTTATATTATAGCTCTTAAGCCTGTGAAAGTTGTCCCCAAGGATCTGAAATGTTGAACACTGCTGCTGTGCACACATACTTGGGAATGAATCTCACTAGATTTACTGAGTGCTTAACTGACCAGATATGCATAGGATTATGCTACACATTATTTCTCTCTCTCTCAGGCTCACTGACGTTAGCTTTCATTATAAATTGCCTTTTAAAGTTTTATTTTCTCCATATGGTGTTCTATTTACCATTTTTGAAACAGCCATACCATTTCTCTCACGCTGAGAGATGTGTTATTTTCCCTTTATATAATGGGATCATAGCAAAGAGAGACTAAAGCAGCTTTGGATTTGACAATCCTGAACTGTCAGCCAAATGTGTGATAACTTTGGTGTTCAGCAGCCAGTCACCACATCACTGTCTGGATGCATAATTTCTTTTGCAATTTCTTTGTTGATCTGTAAGAGAGCAGATAACTGGCTTCCTTCTCCTCAAATCTACTTATTCTTCCCTTAGTACAGATGGTGATCATTTTACACACTGCTCTGATTATATTCCAAATCATAACAGATTTCTATTGGAGTCATAACCCTACTTTTATACCATTTAGTAACTCCATATTTTATAGATAAGGACTACCTTTCCTAAATTCCACTTAAGAAGGAAAGTTGACATTGATTGCATGTGACAATGATCTTCACCATTTTATTACTACCATACTCAACAGTTTAATCTTAGTATCTGTTCGCCCAGAGTAATAATTTATGGAATAGCTATAGGGCCTCAAATTTAATCATTTACAGTTGATTCAGAGTGCGGTTTCCATTGGCCACATCTTTTCTTACTGGTATAGGAGCCCACCATGATACAATGCACTACCTTTCCATGGCCCACCGTAGTAATACTTTTCCATGGTGGTGAGGTTGTGTGCTCCTCAGAGACACAAGGCTTTGCTGTTGATAGCGCTGTAGCCTATGTCAGACAGGCTTTTGCCAGTCTAAATGTGCCAAACAGCTACTGGGCAGCAGAAGTAATGGGGGATGACATTTGGCAAAGATCTCTCAGAGACAATGTCAGTGGCACCATAGCTAACACTTGTTAGTACTGCACAGAAGGAGATACTGGTAAGCCACTTCTAAATGTCTTTTGCTATGAAATAATGTAATGAAACAAGTGATAGTGCCAGAAAGTGAGACTTCCAGTTCAGAAGGCACTCATCCAGCTATCGGGGAAGCACACAGGATGAATGCAAGGAGAGCTTTATCTAATGAGGCAGCTGGGCTCAAGCTGATAGGACATTCAGCTGCTGATATGCTCAGATGTGAAAGGAAAGTCCAAAACTGGACAATGCATTTAATAAGAACATGGAAAGTGAGAAGCATGAATCTGGGGATGTTAGACATTGTAAAACAAAAACAAAAATGGAACATTACAGTAATTGGGGAGAGTGAGCTAAATGGATAGGAATGGGACATTTTCAGTCATAATTGCAGTGTTTTATTCAGAAAATGAAAATGTAAGAAGAAATAGGGTGGCATTAATAGTGTGAAGAGAAGTACCAAAAACAGGAGATATAATGCCAAATGATATCAATAAGACTTCAGGGAAAACCTATCAGAACATAATCCAAGCACTGTATATGCTCCAAGTTCAGTAGCCAAAGAGAAAGAAATTGAATTATTCCATGCTGGAGTGCAGGAGGAAATTGATCACACACCAAAATGGGACATGTTGGTAATCATAGGGAATAACTCACAATTTATCCCATTAATTTAAGTATGTCTACTGTAGGTGAGGGTGTCTGAGGCTATAATACTTTGGCATATCAAGACAACAGGAATTTTTAGAAAAGATTATAATGCTTGGTAAAGTAGGAGGCGGTAGGAAAAAAGGAAGACCATATTATAGGTGGGTAGACTCAATCAAGGAAGCCACAGCCCTGAGTTTGCGGGACCTGAGCAGGGAGATTGCTGACAGGGTGTCTTGAAAGTCTCTCACTCATAGGGTTGCCATCAAAGCTGACTTGACAGCAACTAAACACAACCAATAGGGAGTCCATCTTGGAGTTCAGAGGGGGGGGGAAACTTTAGGACAAGTGTGGTTCCACCAGTGTTATCAGGGCAAGATTTTGGGCAGAGGCCCAGAGAATCCCTCAGCAGGATGAACAGGGGAGCCTCTAGACGCTTAACACATTTTGAAACAATTGATACAATACACTATCTAAAAAGCTCCCCATCCCTCGTAGGACCATTAAGTCCAGAGTTCCACTAGGTCTGAATGCAAATACATCCCAGTTAATATGACAGAGTGCTCTTCTCACTTTTGTTTTACACCAGAACAGAAACTGCAGATATTGGTTCTGTGGATACTGGGGGTGATGACCTGTACATTACTAAGATTTACCTTTACTATTTGTATTATTTTTAAAAAATTAAAGCACTGTGTTAAATATTATAGGGTTCAAAGATGAATCGTTATGCAGGTTGTATTTTAACAATGAAATCTGTTTGACAGCTGCAGAAAAACAAATCTAGTCCTTTAGTCTAAACATACACTATTGTGAGCTACTAGAAATACTGAAATTTAATGATCTTGCAAACAGTCAAAAGCAATCTTAAAAGTGACATTTTCAGATAAGCTTTGGTTAAAGAGCAGGGCACTTCATAAGTCAAAGTCACCAAGCCATTAGTCCTAACCCCTCCTTTTGTCTGGGGAATAGATTTTGTTTGTACAGTAGTGCCTATTATCACTGAAAACCACCTGTCTTGCTCGAGATAGAAAAATATGGCACTTTGAATTGTAAACTCCAAGAGTATGAGCAAAATATTTGGCAAATGAAAATGAATTATTAATGCTAATTAAAATATCATATGAAGTTAATTTATGATTTGATAATAGCCATAAGAAATTATGGACTTGAAGAATTGTCCATAGTGCACATAGCAAAAAGCTGAATTTCAGAATTCCCAAAATAATAGTTAGTTCACACAGGTAATTCTTGTAAGCCAAACTCTGGACCCTGTAGAGCCACACCGTACTATTTTTGGCTCCTGTGGTGATCCACAGAGCCATAGCATAATTTTGTGGCTGCCATTTTAACAATGAGAAGTGATGACGTGCCACTTCTATATACGTTTTAAGGTATTCTGGAGAAATTGTTGTGCTTTCAGAGTACTGGGCATTTCCCACACTCACAAGGTTTTTGAAAATAATATTAATATGTGGTTTTTTTACCTGAAAAATTACTGCTTGCTTTGGTCCAACGAGGGGTGGGGAGACTACTAAGCATTTTGAAGGTTTGGTGGATTTCCAAGGGGCCACACTGGTCCCTTCAAAGGACACAGTTCCCACCCCTGCTTTAAGTGTTTTCTAATTCCAGTAAAAGCCTTCTAGATAAATGTTTGCTATGAAAGAATACAAACATTCTTTGTTCCTCAAGGGCTGCAAGAAATAAACTTCTCAAATAAGAATGGGGATTTTTGGGAACTGGAGGCTGAATAGGGCTACCATGAAACCACTGTGGGCCACACTGGTCCCACAACTGGAATCCAGTAATTAATTTTACCACTGCTTTTACCAGAATTCAGCCGTAAGAGTGGTGGTTCTTTATTGTGGAGGATGGTGCCTTCTTCCACCATAGAACTCTGACAGTGTGCAGGGCACAGCATCATCTTCCCTTCTGGAAGGGAAAGGAGGAATATTTGTATTTATTAATTAATTAAATATTTATACACTGCCCTATATAAAAACATCTCAGGGTGGCTTACAGATAGCATTAAAACAGGTCAACAGTTCTAAAAGAGTAAAATAATGTAAATAAGCTAAAAGCATATTACGACTTTTTTTTTGCAATAGGGCGGTAATTCTCATGTACCTCTGTGTTGAGAGATCTTTTTCAGGAGAGGACACACCACCACCTCCTTCAAGGCAGCAGGCACCTCCCCCTGACATAGTGAGCCATTTACTACCCCCAGGGCCCACTCAGTCAATCCACTCCTGCTAGATCTTATCAGCCAAGGTCAGCAAGGGTCTAGCTTACATCTAGTAGGCTGAATGCTATTTGTAAGTCACCCTAAGATTTTTTGATATAGAGCAGTGTATAAATACTTTAATTAATAAATAAATACAAATATTCCTCCTTTCCCTTCCGGAAGGGAAGATGATGCTGTGCCCAAGGACCTTGTCCACATCATCAGGCCTCAACAACTGAAATGGATTTCATGAAAACTGACCAGACAGTGCACTGGACACCTCCCTAGGTTCTGTAACAAGTGTGGTGTCAACTCCTGAGTGAATGTGAGTGGATTTTTCCTCTAACTACCTAGCAAATTTTTCATAGCCCGTAACCATGGGTTGGGTATAAGGTACTTAAACAAACAGACAAAAATCTGTAGCAATTGTGCGCATTTCTTGATAGCTATTTATTTAAATTCATTGTGACTCATAAAGAGTAAAGGGCAGGATATGTTAATGCACTAGAACCATTCTGTGAGTGTAATACTGTTGTGAATGGTGAGTATCTCAGGTTCAAATGTTACATCAACCCTTTATTTGCTGGGTTGTCTTTGGCAGCTTGCCTCAACCTCCACTCCACAGTGCTGAACACTGGCCTAACACTGCGTAATAATAGCAGAGTTATTGTATAATGCATGTGAAGTACCTTGAGTACCTGAGAAATGTGAAGCATCATTATTGGAAGCAATGTGTTAATCTTCCTCTTTCCACTCTTTATGAGATATATGTAACTCACAACATCTGCTTGTGCCTCTTAAAAGAAATAAATGGTTGTAGGCCAACGTTAACTGCTCTGGGGTGATTTTTAGGAGCTTCACCATGTAACATTGAGAGATTTCTGACCTTGCATCTAGACTTTCATCTCCCTGAAAGATAAATTTCCCCATCTGCAATTGAATCTCTGTTTTAAAAGCATTCTACAAATTCTATTGGCCTACAAAATGAAGCTCTTACATTGTTAGACATATCTCCGAAACTGAGTATCTTTCAACATCTAAAAGTTTCAGAGGTATCTTTCTCTTCCAAACATATTGATTAAGAGAGGCTTCTGCATTCTCCAATACAGATCTCAGACAGCTGAAACTTCAGATAATGGCTTTCTTAAAAGGTTTTCAAGCCTTTTCACATCTATTCTACAGCTGTTTAATCTACCCCCCACCCCACCCCTTGGTGCTTAGCTTCAGCTTTTACTCTGATTGCATTTGTTGAAGGGAGCCCTTTAGCAAGTAGGCTGTCAGAACAATACAGGACTGGTCTAATACCTTTTGCTTTCTAGGACAAAGGATAAAATACCTATCCCCCATTCCAATTTGAGAACCAGTATGGTCAAATGGTTTGAGCATTGGACAAGGATACTTGGAGACCACAGTTCAAATCCCCACTCAGCCATGGAAGCCCACCAGGTGACCTAAGGAAACTCATGTTATCGCAGACTTAGGGGAAGGCAGTGGCAAACCTCCTCTGAATAAATCATGTCAAGAAAACCCTATAATAAGTTTGCCTTATGGTTGCCATAAGATGGAAACAACATGAAGGCACAAAACGAATATCTGATGAAAAGATGGTTTCTACACGAGTTTACTTTCCTCCTTCCTGAGTTGGGGAGCAGGTCTACCCACACCATTATAAGGTTTTCTTGACCATAAATCAGGGTCAAATTGGAAGCTCATCAAAACAATAAATTCCAGTTCCAGCTAATAGTCAAAGAGACAGTTGAATCTTATTTCTAGACTGACAGTGGGACTGTGTTTTCTGCCACATGCGAGACAGCTGGTTAACTTAGGAGCAGGGCTCCCACATCCTGAAGCAGGTCTGTGAAAAGGCCCCCAGGCGCAGATCTTTGGCAGGCCACAGATCTTTGTGGCTGTCAATGGTGAAGAATTAACTACTAAGGTTAAGGGCAGTGAGATTCTCTACAGGATTTAGAATAAAAATTAAAATAAGTCAGTTTAAATGATGACACCAAAATAATATTTATATTTATATATTTAAAAAAAACTAAATGTATTTACATAATTAAAACTAAGCTCCCTTCCTAATCCTGGGCTTCCAAGCCCCAGGCTAGAGCACTATCAGCCCCCCCTTGTGGGGGCCATGGTTAGGGGATACAGAACAGGATGCATAGCATCCAAAGATCTGTCCTCCAACACCACTTCATCTTTTCCCTTCCTGGCATTTGCTGCCCAAGCTTCACTGTTCCTAATGGTAGGGTTTGTCCTGAGAAAATTAATACACTAGATATATAAAGTAGAATTCTCATGTATCCCTTGCCTTCTGTGCTACAGAAAATGGGGAAGAATGGGATTAGCATTCTGCCTGGACCAGTGTAACAACCTGACCTTACTCCCAACATGCTTACCTTGCTGTGATGACAGGCTGACCCTTCTGTCGGCTGAGTATCAGGAGGAGTGAAGGAACAGCCCTTTAATTGAGGCTGCAGCTTTGATTGGTGGCCTTGGGGTCTGAGAAATTGGGATCTCCTCAAGAGCTCTTGCAAAAGCATCTGACTAGTGCTTCTGTTACCTTGAACCACTGCTCCATGAGAATCTTTACCCATACAGTTATGTTTATACTGATTTTTGCCATTATAGTTGGGCATGACCCAGTCAGAATTTTGTGGCTGTCAATGGTGAAGAATTAAGTATGCATTTAACTCTTATATGGAATCATCTAGAAGTTAAGGTGGACTGCAATGCAGCAGGCTTAAACTCTGAAGTTGCAGCTCCACACACAGTTCATCATTCTTGTACTGTATATATACTTAATATATTTCAGTGACAAATTAAGATCTGACCATTAATGTAGAAACAGTTGTAAAACTAGTTGTTACATACTGATATTGACTTGGACCCTGTGTTTTCTTCTGCTGGTGAGAGGGAACTTTAATGTTTTCCTCTTTTCCTCTTCATAAAATACATGCTCATTGGTACATACGGTACATAACAAATTAAAAATTAAATAACAAAAGCAGTTACAATAACAGTACAACAAAGCTGATCAGTTGCAGACTGAAATAAATCTTTAAAGTCCTCCTGAAGGTCAGCAAAGCAGGAGCCATTGTGCACTGAATTGGGAGGGTGGATTCCAAAAATACAGTGGTGCCACAGGAAAATCCCTGTCCCAATTACTCTCCAGTCTCACAGCTTTAACTTGCAGACTAGAGAGCAGGGGCTCAGATACTGATCTTAAATTTTGAGAGGTCTCATAAGGGTACAGGTGATTGTGAAGTTGAAGGCTTTCATGGCTGACTTCCATAGGTTTTTTTCCAGGCTGTGAAGCCGTGTTCTAGAAGAGTTTATTCCTGATGTTTTGCCTGTATCTGTGGCTGGCATCTTCAGAGAATGGTGGCAGAGAGATTAGACACTAATCCCCCTTTCATATCCTCCCATCCTAAGAACTGAACATCCAACAACTGAATACACCAATTTACATGCTAATCTTCTTCAACAGGGACTCACAGTATGTGAACCACACACACTCACACTGCTGCCATTCTCTGAAGATGGCAGCCACAGATGCAAGCAAAATGCCAGGAATAAACTTTTCTAGAACATGGCCTCACAGCCTAGAAAAAACCCACAAAAAACCTACGTACAGGTGATTCTTCAGATAACCTGCTCTCAAACCATTAAGGTTGATACCAGCTTCTTAAACTGAGTCTGGAAATGAATAGGCACCCAACGCATTTAATGCAGAAGAGGCATACCATGATCCTGATCACTAGCTCTTACAAGCTTTCTAGCTGCTTCATTCTGCACCAGTTGTGTTTTCTGCACTGTTTTTAAGAGCAGTCACATGTAAAACACATTACAGCAATCAAGCCTAGATGTAGTCAGAGCATGTGCTATTACAGCAAGGCCAGATTTTTCTTGATAAGTTTACAGGTGATGAACCAGCCAAAGCTCTGAAAAAGCATTTCTGGCCACTAGTGCCACCATGCTAAGCACGTGAGTCCAGAAGAACTTTCATACCTCACACCTGAATCTTTAGGGGAAACTCAACCCCACCCAGAATCTCTCAGCACCTTTATCTTGTTCAGCATTTTTTTTTCTATCTACACCTCTATCTTGTCTGCACTGAACTTCAGCTTTTGCCTTCATCCACCCCCAAATTCCCTCTAAATGCCTGTTTAGGTTTTTTGTCACAGGAGATGGAAATGAGAAAACTGCACATCATCCACATATAGGTGACATTGTAACTGAAGCCTGCAGATGATCAGTCCCGTCCCCCCCTTCTGAGCTCAAGCAGTTACTCGGTAGTCAGAACTTGTGAAGCAAGCCTGGATGAAGTAAAAAAAAATGTTATCTTTGATGAAGTGGAGACCAGCTTGAATGCAAAATGCTTTCCTGATTCACTTGCGAATGAAATTCTACTAAGTGGATCGTGGAATTCACATGTACGTGATATTAATCCTATAGTCTGTCTCTGCTCCTCAGTCCTTTGTCTCACTATTAGATATTGAATAGTGGATGATTAATGGAAGATAATGTATTGAATTTGTATTGAGTTTTTAGAGGTTCTCCTTTACAATTTTTTATTTAAAAAAATACTTTTGAGGGTTTCTGGCATAGAGGAAGTGAAGCAGTAACTTGCCTTCAGAACAAGCTTGCAGCCAGGAGATCTCTATAAAGTTATATTACCAGTAGATTGAGCTCACAGGCAGAGATTGGCGAATACCGGAGGATTTTTTGAGGAAGAAGCCCAAAGTCCTGTTTCACTGATTACGTAAGACTTCTCAGCATGGACACTGAGGGAACTGCTGCAGTCACCTGCAACACTTGTGGGATGCTTGTCTCCTTGTCTACAGATGTTGGGAACTTCACATGCACCAAGTGCAAGTTGGTAGCCCTCTTGGAGGAGAAAGTCCAGCAGCTGGAGACCCGGGTAGCTACACTTCTCCATATTCATAAGCAAGAGGTTTTCCTGAACAGAACAGAACAAATAGTCTTAGGCGGGGACCACACAGAGGAAGTTGCTGGGGAGGAGAGGGTCACTTCACATACACAGGAGGTAGACAGAAGTAGAAAAACCAGGGATTGTTCTGGCAGCTTGCAGCTACAGAATCAGTTTGAAGCTCTCTCCCTTATCAAGGACAACGAGGAAGAGCAGCATAGACAGACTTCAGGGGCAGGGCAGGGGACCCTGAGAATACCACCACAAGGAACAACCACTACTAAGCCTCGGCAGAGGGGTGTGGTGGTGGTGGGAGACTCCTTGCTGAGGGGTACGGAAGCAGTGATTTGTGGGCCTGACAAGAGGTCTCGGGAGGTGTGTTGTCTCCCTGGGGCAAAGATCAGTGATGTGACGGAGAGGCTGACAAGACTGGTCAAGCCTACTGATCATTACCCCTTCCTTTTGGTCCATGATGCTGCTGCAAGGTACAGCTTTCCAAATATCAGAAGAGATTATGAGGCTCTGGGGAGGAAGCTGAAAGAAATGAGTGCACAAGTTGTCATCTAATCTCTTCTACCAGTTGAAGGGCATGGTCCAGGAAGGGAGAGGAAAATAGCCAATGTAAACAACTGGCTCCGTAGATGGTGTCCCCGAGAACTATTTGGATTCTTGGATCATGAGCTGCAGTTTCATGAGGGGAAACTTCTGACAAGAGATGGGGTGCATCTCACGACAGTTGGCAGAAACGTTTCTGCCAACAGTCTCAAGAATTTGATCAGGAGGGCTTTAAACTGTGTCATATGGGGGAGGGAGACAGTATTCTGGAAGGCAAAAGGGCTGGAGAAAATAGTCAAATTGTCATAGAGGGAACAAGGCAAACAGTGCAAGGACCCAACAGTGGGAGGCGCAAAAACTTGCACAGGCAGAAAGTAAAGGGAACACATGGTCTTAGATGTCTCTACACTCATGCGCAGAGCATGGGAAATAAGCAAGATGAATTTGAACTCCTAAAACAACAAAGCAAATATGATATAATAGGCATTACTGAAACCTGGTGGGATGAGTCTCATGACTGGAATGTAGGAATAGAGGGGTATAACCTTTTTAAGAGAAACAGGCCAAACAGGAAAGGAGGAGGAATAGCATTATATGTCAGGGATATTTACACCAGTGAAGAGACCCATGACATCAGTACTGGAAGCCAGGTGGAGAGCTTCTGGATAAAAATTAAAGGGGAGGGAAACAACACGGATGTTATTGTGGGATTCTACTACAGACCCCCAAGTCAGACAGAGGAATTGGATGATGCCTTTCTAGAACAGATAAACACACACACAGAAAGGAGAGATGTAGTAGTGATGGGTGACTTCAACTATCCTGATATTTGCTGTAAATCTAACTCAACCAAAACTTCAAGGTCTAGCACATTCCTTACTTGCCTGGAAGACAATTTCATGGTCCAAAAGGTGGAAGAGACAACAAGGGCGTCAGCTATTTTAGATCTGATCCTAACCAACAGGGATGACCTGGTTAATGGGGTGCAAGTGGTGGGATCCTTAGGTGAGAGTGATCATGTTCTCCTGGAGTTTGTTATACAATGGAAAGGAGAAGCCAGGCATAGTCAGACACATATTCTTGACTTTAGGAGAGCTGATTTCAATAAACTCAGGGAAATACTGGGGGTGATCCCATGGTCATGAATACTAAAAGAGAAGGGGCTTCAGGATGGATGGGACTTTCTCAAAAGGGAGATACTGAAGGCACAATTTCAAACAGTACCAATGAGGAAGAAAAATGGGAGGTGTCTCAAGAAACCAGGATGGATGACTAAAGAACTTTCAACAGAGCTAAGTTTTAAATGGAACATGTATAGGAAATGGGAAAGTGGGGAAATCACCCAAGAAGAATTCAAACAGATAGCGAACACGTGTAGGAGTAAAGTCAGAAAAGCTAAAGCGCAGAATGAGCTCAGGCTCGCTAGAGAGGTTAAGAACAATAAAAAGGGTTTTTTGGGTATGTCCACAGCAAAAGGAAGAAGAAGGAAATGGTAGGGCCACTACATGGAGAAGATGGCAAAATGCTAACAGGGGACAGAGAAAAGGCAGAATTATTCAACCCCTTCTTTGCCTCAGTGTTTTCAGAAAAGCAAAAGGGTGATCAACCTGAGGATAATTCAACAGACGACACAATAGGGGAGATCCAGCACAGAATAGGTAAAGAGGTAGTACAGGAATACCTTCTTAATCTAAATGAATTTAAATCTCCAGGACCAGATGAACTACATCCAAGGGTATTAAAAGAGCTGGCAAATGTAATCTCAGAGCCATTGGCAATAATCTTTGAGAACTCCTGGAGAACAGGAGAAGTCCCAGCAGACTGGAGGAGGGCAAATGTTGTCCCCATCTTCAAAAAGGGGGAAAAGTGGATCCCAACAATTATCGTCCAGTTAATCTGACATCAATACCAGGGAAGATTCTAGAACAGATCATTATACAGAGAGTCTGTGAACATTTAGAAGGCAATGCCATAATCACAAAAAGTCAACACGGGTTTCAGAGAAACAAGTCATGCCAGACTAATCTGATCTCTTTTTTTGATAAGATTACCAGCTTGATAGATGGAGGGAACGCTGTGGATATCTCATACCTTTATTTCAGTAGCCTTTGACAAGGTTCCCCATGACATTCTTGCAAACAAGCTTGTAAAATGTACAGTAGTGAGGACTCTTGTGTTAATATATGCAGTGTGCTATGAAGCCAATGTCTTTGTTCATACCTCTGCTAATAGATTGGAGTCTGTGGGTATTTGGTGGAAAAACGAAATGCATAGATACAGGATGGGGGAGACCTGGCTGAACGAGACTACATGTGAAAGGTATCTACGAGTCCTAGTAGACCACAATTTGAACATGAGTTAACAGTGTGATGCAGCAGCTAAAAAGGCCAATGTGATTTTGGGCTGCATCAATAGAAGTATAGTGTCTAGATCAAGGGAAGTAATAGTGCCACTCTATTCTGCCTTGGTCAGGTCTCACCTAGAATACTGTGTCCAGTTCTGGCCACCACAATTCAAAAAGGATATTGACAAATTGGAGCATGTCCAGAGGAGGGTGATTAAAATGGTGAAATTTCTGGAAACCATGCCTTATGAGGAAAGACTTAGGGAGCTGGGTATGTTTAGCCTGGAAAAAAGACGGTGAAGGGGCGATATGATAGCCCTGTTTAAGTATTTGAAGGGGTGTCACATTGAGGATAGAGCAAGCTTGTTTTCTGCTGCTCCAGAGACTAGAACATGGAACAATGGATGCAAGCTCCAGGAACAGAGATTCCACCTCAACATTTGGAGGAACTTTCTGACAGTAAGAGCTGTTCGGCAGTGGAACACACTCCCTTGGAGTGTGGTAGGGTCTCCTTCCTTGGAGGTCTTTAAACAGAGGCTGGATGGCCATCTGTCAGGGATGCTTTGATCGTTATTTCTTGTGTGGCACGTGGTTGGACTGGATGGCCCTTGTGGTCTCTTCCAACTCTACAATTCTATGATTCTATGAATGGCAGGATATGGAAATTAGAAAGACTGGCCAAAGGTCCATTTCTGTTCTGCAGTGCTTAATCAGATTACATGTCTAGTGAATTTAATGAATAAAGTCACCATACAAGATAGTTTATAACAGGTTGAGGTTACTGGTGGACACTGGAAGAATAATAATGCTACAAATAACAGAGCCTTGTTTATGGCTGAGTGAATTTTTCCTCTTAGGCATCTGCTAGAGGTTCTGAGGCTTCAGGCTTGACTATACTGTGTGCCATCTGCATCTCAGTATGCTGTGTGCAGTTCTAAAAAAAAATTACTTGCTTCTCAAACAATACGTGGAATCGAATAATTCAGTATTACTGTAGGTGGAAAGAGATGTCCGTGTGAACATTTCTGTCAGAACCTTCCCACATCAAATTTACGTTTACATCAGTAGATCCCAACAACCATTTTGGAAATGAGACTGGATGTGAGAAACTGAAAGAGAAGAGAAATACACTGATTGTATTTTCATAATGTGAAATAATTCCTCATCTGATACATATTGCTGTGCATATATTTCAAGACATAGTAAATAATGTTCTTATTTACTACTGATTGAGTTAGGTTTTGTCTTAATTGCTGAGTGTTACTGTGATTTTTGCTAGTGACCTAGTGGTTGGTTGTTGGGGGGAGGGTTTCCAAGGGTTGGGAATGCTTCAGTCCATTTTTTAATTGTCCGAGTACAGTGTCGGAGCAGCTTCTCAGCCTGGGTTTCCAGTCAATTGGATAAGTTCTTTAAGGCATTCTTAGGGGCTGAATGCATGTAGAGATATCCTTTTGGGTGGTTTCACACCCTGGATAGAGGAGGTGCTCTTTTTCTTTCCAGTGCCTCAAAAGATGTCATGTGCTGGAAATGTGATAGCCATCTGTATTCATTCTGTGTAGCACCAACAAAAGAAGATCTTCCTGCTCCCAAACATATCTCTCTATATCCTGTTTTCCCCCCCTCTTTCCTCATAATTTCTCAAACCCTGTCTCTTTTCCAAAAGGCCTACTGACATAAATCTTTCCTCTCACGTGGGAATTGCATTTTGCCAGAAACGATCGTATTTAAACACATCCAAGTCGCCTCTAGAGGTATTTCACCTCCAGTAATACCAGGTGGTGTAGGCTACTATATTTCATAGAAAGGAACTGGCAAAATCACCTCTGAGTATTCCTTGCCTAAGAAAACCCTATGAAATTCATGGGAGTCACCAGAAGTCAACAGATGACTTGAAGGCGCATGCACACATGCACACAGAATATTGATTAGTTTTATTCCCACATTGCTTCAGTAGGAAATGTATTTTAAAACTGAGCACAGCATGAGGCAATGCAGGTGGCATATATCTCTGATGGGTTTTCAAAGTGCTATAGACTTGAGGGGGGAGGGCTATTCTGATGTAGTTTGTGTGCCTGCATAGAGCAGTATAGCTCTCGGGAGTTATCCTGTATTAAGAAAATGTCAAGTAAAAAGCAACCTTCAAGATCAGAATGCAAGAGACTGTTCTCCATAGAAATAAAATAATGCCTCCCTGCCCCTTTGCTGGGAATCATTAAATATATCCTAATTTTTCCTTTCAGCTTCTCCTTGCAAGGTTAGAGACAAAAACGTATGTGCTTCGTTGAATACACTTAAAAATAAATAATTTCATTTACTTATTTGCTTACTGCAGCTGTCTACACAAGGAGAGGCTAGTCAGGTGATTGGACCATTAACAGAAGGACAGAGAAGAAACGTGGCTGTAGTGAATTCACTATACAGGCTACACCAGTCAGTGCTAAAAGTAAGTGCCAAGGAAGTGTAAGTACATATTAAGTTTGAATACTTCTTCATAAACCCTGAATCGAATTGGGGAGGGCCAGGTGCAAAAATGCTTCTAAAATAATGTCAGTGAGTGTTGGAGCCTAATTTTCAAATGGGGAGGCTGCATATAACTACTTAATAGGTTTGGATATATCTAGATTTCCTTTTTCTTCTTCTCCTCCTCTCCCCTTTGGGCATATTAATGCACATCTTCCTGTGATGTGCTCTTTTTTGTACTCCGGTGATTCAGAAAACTATTGAAGCTGGACAGAGTATATGTATTTGGTATAATAATTACAAAGAACCAGTAGGGGGTCATCTGATTAATGGTGTGAGATAAGGTCCAAAGAACAGAGCACCTGTAAGTGTGCTGGCGCATTCAGTGGGTTATCTGTTTCCCACACCCTTAAACCACAGAGTCACAGTTCAAATCACAAGCTGTAGAGGGAACTTCTTGACAGAGAGTGCAGTTCAGCAGTGGAACAAATTGCCTAAAGAATTGATTGGGGCCTTCTTCTCTGGATATTTTCAAAAAGAAGTTGGACAACTATCTGCTGAGGATGATCTAGCTGGAGATCCTGCATTGAGCAGGGGATTGGACCCGATGGCCCATAGGTCCCCTTCCAACTCTGTGATTCTATGAAATTGCCTCTGTTTTATTCAGTCCTGTGCTATATAGTGTAAAGGGCTTACTCTTCATCTAAGACCTTTGGGTGAAAAAGAGGGACCCTTATCCTTTGTCGGTCACTTCTCCTATCACTAACCTGTGTTGGGCACCCTAGGATGGCAACAGAGTCAGGTGCTGTTGTGCCTTTCTCTTCATTCTCTTTTCTTCCCCTTTTTTGGATGAAAAGAGCAAATGCTTCTCATCAGGTGCAGATCTGGTCATCTGGAAACTTTCTCCTCCCCAGCTTGGGAGGACTAGAACCTTACCCCAAGCACTGAGGACACAAGCAAAAAATACAAGTGAATTTATATATGAAGAAAGTATTTACTCTAGATAAGAAAGTTGCATCACTCAAAGAAGGTATCAGCCACGCGGAGGCTGCAATTCTGCATAGCATAATAGTTCTGCAAGCAGATCTACATTATATCTTCTCTTAACATCCCTTGGACCCACCATTTAGCTGCTACAGCGCCCCTCATATCCCTTCAATGGCTGGTAGAGAGCAGGGAGGGTCAGCAAAGTGTCTGACTGTGTCCCAGTAGCCAGATATAGAATGATTACATCATCCACTAAGATCCATCATAGTCCTCTGTAGGTCTCAGTGGATAATGCAATGATTCTGCATCTGGCTATGAGGATACAGCATGCTGTGTCCTCACAGCCAGGTGCACAACGATTACATTATTCACTGAGACCTACAAAGAGCCCTGGTGGATCTCAGGATCTTATGAGGACATAGCCAGACACATCTCCAATCCCACTGCTCTCCACCAGGCAAGGAATGGCAGCAGCTGACTAGTCAGTCAGGGGGTCTTTGGTCATTGTGGACCAGAGTGTGGAAAAGTATACCAGTCTCTACAACAACAACAACCCCAAAAAGCCATGTGCAATTGTAAGGTGGACTTATGCCTGCATATGTCACTAACAGGTTGCCAACTGAGTCTCTTCCAGATGCACACTTAAAAGCTACAATTACAGTACAACATACTTTTTAAGCCAGCATTCAGCTAGGCTCAAATAAAGAGTAAATAACATACACCTAGAACAATGAACCTCTCCATTGACACCCCCTTGTCAAGGGAGAGAGGCTTGCGTACCCTAATGATGTTTTGAGCTATGCTGGCGGTGGCATAATAGCCACCGGTAGGGTCTCTCATACCAGACGTGTCAAAACCGAAGGGTCTGACAAAGAGCGTTAAAGGGCAGGATGGGCTCTCTAGCCTTATGGCAACCGTCCTAGGAGAAGGAAAACTCTAATCCCAAACTCGGGCAGATGGTGCTCGTCCAACTCTATAAGGTCAACCATCTAAGAGAAGGAAACTCTAATCAAACCTATGACCCGAGGACCTCGCTGCTACCGTCCATGCTTGCAAGGCCAGCAGACGAACCTTTGTTTAAAGGGTGAGGGCAGTTCTGTGCACGCTGCGCTCCACCAGAAAAATCCATTGCACAGGCTCGAAGGACAAATCCAATTTTTTTTAAAAAAGCCCTGTAGCGATAGGTGAGGGACAAAACAGCAGGTGTAAAGATGCACTGGAAGCCGCAGACCCAACCCTGCATGCAGGCGGTTCAGGACATTGGTCGCTCGAGGCTGACCCGGGAGATGACAGTCTTGTTCGGCAGCATCCTGAACAACCAAGCAGCCTTTTTAAAGGAGAGCACAGCTTGCTCCATATGGAGAGGGGCCTAGAAAAGGTGGCCTAACGAAAGCTCATCCCCAACTACCTGCGTGGCTAGCCGTGGCCAACGGGAATCTTCTGATGCGGTCAAACCAAGGCAAAGAAACAAAGGCGCACGCCGACCTCCAAAGGTGTAAATAAACTGACGCGTGCATGCTGGAACATCAGAACCATGCGAGACTCTGCAGATAGTGGACGGCCTGAGAGTCGTTCTGCTCTAATAGCCCATGAACTATCACGACTTAATATTGACATTGCTGCTCTTAGTGAAGTTCGTCTCCATGAGGAAGGGAGCCTTAAAGAACACAGCACCGGCTACACACTTTACTGGCATCTTTACTGGCAACCAAAAAATATCTTTCAGGAGTAGGCTTTATGATTAAAAACTCCATTGCCTCCAAACTCGAAATCTTGCCAACAGGACACTCTGATCGCATTATTTCTTTACGCCTCCCACATGTTGTTCTCTTTAGTATATATGCCCCAACTATGCAAGCTGACCCTGTAGAGAAAGACAAATTCTACACAGACCTACACCACCTCATACAAAAAGTCCCTGTAGAAGATAAAATTATTATCCTTGGTAACTTCAATGCCAGAGTAGGAAAGAACTCCGAAGCCTGGAAAGGTGTCTTAGGCAAGCATGGTATTGGAAATTGGAATGATAACGGACTCCTCCTGCTAGAGTTCTGTGCAGAACAACAGCTGACTATTACAAACACAATCTTTCAGCAGAAAGATAGCTTGAAGACAACCTGGATGCATCCCCGATCCAAACATTGGCACCTCATTGACTATGTTCTAGTCCGCCAGAGAAACATTCATGATGTCCGTCATACTCGAGTGATGCCCAGTGCAGAATGCCAGACAGATCATCGCCTCGTAAGATATAAACTAAACCTTCATCTTAAGTTCAAATCTAAGAAGGGTGGCATCTTAAAGAAGAGACTCCAAGTCAACAATCTTCAACAAGCTACCACGAGAGACAAATTCCAGGCAAACCTGCAAACAAAACTTGAAGACCATCCTACAGATCCTTCTCCTACAGTGCTTTGGCAACATATCAAAAACAGTATCCTCCAGTCTGCGGAAGAATCCCTCGGGTTCTCCCACAAGAAAAATCAAGACTGGTTTGATGAAAACAACCAAGAGATCCAGGAGCTGTTGGCAAAGAAGAGAACTGCTCACCAGGCATACCTTGCCCAGCCAACTTGCCATGTAAGAAAAGCAGCGTTCCATCTCACATGTAGTAAACTTCAACAAAAACTCCAAGACATACAGAACAAGTGGTGGATCAATATAGCAGAAAAGACACAACGCTGTGCAGATCTGGGTGATTCTAGAGGATTTTATGAAGTTCTGAAGGCAGTGTTTGGATCTACTTATCAGGTCCAAAGCTCCTTATACAGTACAGATGGTCAAACATTAATTACTGATAAAGCCTCCATCCTGAGTCAATGGGCTGAACACTTTCAAAGTCTCTTCAGTGCCAACCGAGTAGTCCAAGGCTCAGCTATCAAACATATGATACAAAAATCGGTGAAAAATGAATTGGACATAGCTCCCAGTTTGGAAGAGACCCTTAGAGATTGCTCAAACTATCGAGGCATAACACTGCTCTCTATTGCTGGAAAAATCCTTGCAAGGATACTCCTGAACAGATTAGTTCTTGCCATTGCAGAAGAACTTCTTCCTGAAAGCCAGTGTGACTTCAGAACCAATAGGAGTACTACAGATATGGTATTTGCCCTTAGACAACTGCAAGAGAAATGTAGAGAGCAGAACAATGGTCTCTATGTAACATTTGTTGACCTCACCAAAGCCTTTGACACAGTGAGTAGGAAAGGTCTGTGGCAGATCCTGGAAAGACTAGGATGTCCCCCCCCCCCAAATTCCTTAAAATGATTATCTTGCTACACGAGGGCCAGCGCGATCAAGTCAGATATGGCGATGCTCTTTCAGAGCCCTTTCTAATAACTAATGGAATGATACAAGGTTGTGTTCTTGCACCAACTTTATTTACAATCTTCTTCAGCATGATGCTCCAAAGGGCTATGGCAGAGCTCGAAGAAGACAATGGCATCTATATACGTTACCGTACTGATGGCAGCTTGTTTAATTTAAGCCGTCTGAGGGCTTGCACTAAGACTCTAAACTATCTAGTCCGTGAGCTGCTCTTCACTGATGATATTGCCCTTGTTGCCCACACAGAAGCAGCTCTGCACCGCCTAACATCCTGCTTCGCAACAGCTGCAGAGCTGTTTGGGCTGGAAGTCAACCTGAAGAAAACGGAAGTTCTTTACAAGCCTGCACCACAGGACAAACACCACTATCCCCACATTGCCATCAGCAACTCTGTACTTAAGTCCGTTCAGCAGTTCACCTACCTGGGAAGCATCATCTCCTCAGATGCCAAGATTGACAAAGAGAGCGATCACAGATTAGCAAAGGCATATAGTGCATTTGGAAGACTTCACAAAAGAGTCTGGAGCAATAAACACCTGAGGCGAAACACAAAAATCAGTGTGTATAGAGCCATTGTACTGTCTTTTCTCCTTTATGGATTTGAAACATGGGTCACCTATCGCCACCACTTACGACTCCTCGAACACTTCCATCAGCGCTGTTTACGCACAATCCTAAATATACACTGGACTGACTATGTGACAAATGTTGCTATCCTTGAGCAAGCAGGGATCACCAGCATTGAGGCCATGATATTGAGAACACAGCTGCGCTGGTCGTAGCATATTTCTAGGATGGAGGACCATCGTTTCCCCAAAATAGTACTCTACAGTGAACTCGCCATGGGTCAGTGTAAGAGGGGCGCTCCAAAAAAGCGATACAAGGACTCCCTGAAACAACATCTCAGGCTCGGCCAAATTCATCACCAACAATGGTCTGCCCTGGCCTCACATCAGGAGGCATGGAGACACACTATCCACAATGCGGCAGCCTTATTTGAGAACTCATGCTGAACAAGTCTTGAAGAGGAACGACAATGCAGAAAGAATCACAACCCGGAAACATCACCAAAAGAGACCTTCTGCTGTGCTTTCTGCAGCCGTACTTGTCTATCTCGGATTGGCCTTTTTAGTCATCAGCACGCTTGCAGAAAATGCGGGATGAGTCCTCCCTGAATCTTCGTTTGCGAAGAAAGGCCAGAGAGAGAGAGAGAACAATGGGAGAGGGTTTGGGAAAAAGGCTTAAATTTTACGTTAAGTTATGACCTTAAAGAAAACTTTTAGAAAATGATGTTCGAATGTTATTTGACACCAGAAAAGATTTCCAAGATTTATACCAAGATTATTTGTTAAGGTTTTACAAACAAATGTTGGAAGTGCAATTAGAAAGAGGGAACTTTTTACCACATGCAGTGGACCTGTAACAAGGCAAAAAGATATCAGACTATGATACATGGCATGAAGGAAGAGATGTTGAAACTCAAATTTCAATCAAAGCCAGAATTTTTTAAATTGTGATTACTGGAAGAATGGTTGGAGGAGAAGCATGAAAGAGTTATACAATATTTAATTAGAGAAAAGTTATCAGGTAATTTTAAAAGAGAATGGGAGTTTGTAATTGAGTATATGAGATAAAATTGGGAGAGATTAGCAGTTGCAGGATTTGGAGAATAGTAGAAAAGAATAATAAAGTAGAAGTATATTTTATATGATCAAGTAGAAGATGGACAAATATTATAATGTCTTTAATATTAGAGGAAGGAGATTTATCAGATAACCTTAACTATAGGCTGGCAAATTGGGAGTCATATACAGTTGGCCCTCTGTATCCACGATTCTGCATTCTCAGATTCAACCATTTACAGCTTAAAAACATTCCCCCCTCCAAAAAAAAATTCCAAAAAGCAAACCTTGATTTTGGTTTTTTATATAAGAGACACCGTTTTACTATTCCATTGTATATAATGGGACTTGAGCATCCATGGATTTTGGTATCCACGTAGGGACCTAGAACCAAACCCCAGCAGATACCAAGGGCCCTGTGTATACTCTTTTTTTATCTTTGTCTTTTCCCTTTTTTTCATTTTCTTTATTGTATGTTAATGTTGTTTGTTGTAGTAGTTAGTTTAGGTAGTTGTGTGGTAGTTTATCCCTGTATGATGTTTTATATTATTGAATATATATGTTAATAAAAAAATATTTTAAAAGAAAGAAATAAAGAAGAAATCCTAGCATGGCTTTCTGCACATGATCTCTATTCTGCTTGGGTACTCTGTTCTCAGGGGGTCCACTGTTAGGAAGACAGGAGTCTAACTTTTCTGGCCAGCCTTCACTAGTCTTTCCTTTGAGAGACAAAAGCAGCAGAACCTCCTATACTACTATGTTCATTTTTATTGGCATTCTGTGTTTTTTTTAATGTCTCTAGGCTCTGAAGTTTTGAGGTGACCTCTCTAACTTCTGTGAAGCTTCATTGGCAAAGAACCTTCACCTCTCTCTTGATCTTATATAACTGTGTTCCCTAAATGGTGAAATGAAGCCTTTTTAAACTGGATGCAGCTTAGTCCATAGTCACTAGAGACTGGCAAGGGTGACATTATCTCATATGCAGCAGGATTTGGTTGATAAGCACAAAACCTAAAGCTTTCTTGAGTGTATAGAACTTGTTAGATTTCTTTTTAAATACTAGCCATGTGTTTTAAATTTGGAGCATAAGAGACAAAAGCAAGGCTTTTTATTTCACAACATTATGTCATTATGAATTCTATATTGTCGACAGAGTTAAAAGCTATAGACTGGATATCAGTTGAAATTACACATTTCAATTGCTTGACTCAGTTTTTTATGAAAAAAACCCACAAATCTTTAAAAAAATGAAAAAGAAATTGCTAATGCTCTTCTGGAATGCAAAAGCTGAGCAAGTTAGAAATAGTTTTTGAGTAACAGATGGGGTTTTTGTCACAAAATGTCGGCTCCATAGCTTTCCTTTCAAAAAGAAAAAAGGCTGTCAGCAGCAAGGGAAGATGTGAGATGTATCTTGGGGGTGGATTTTTTAGGTTCAGCATTAAAAAAAACCATGGAGGTCCCTGAGCATCAGTGTAATTAAGAGTATTTCTTCTGCCATATGATGCTGAGATCCATTATATAATTTTTATCATGAAATTAGAGTTAAGGTTATTTTTGACTAGAATATGCTATGTGGTTTTCATTTCAGGGAAAATAGAGGGTCTGTTTTTTTTGGAGAGGTTTCCACTGGCTGGGTTATCTTTAGGAGAACCACAATCTAGTATGCAAGAAGGACTGAAGAACTCATGTGCTCCCAAGCTTGGTCTCATACAGAGTTAGAAGTAGCAAGGAGGGTTTGCTGTCACCTGGAAGAGTGGTGGTGGTGGTGAACCTGCTGTTGCTACCATGTAAACATATTGGCAGCTACTGAAAAGTGGCTTCACCAAAGCCTCAGTGTTTGGATACATATTGCTCTGTATATCATTTTTAGGTGGTGTCCAGCCAAAGTGTCTTTCCAGCATCTTCTGAAGAAACCGTTAGCACAGCTTTGAAGGTAAGTAGATGTTGTGGAAACCTGCTGAAAAATCAAAATAAACAGCAGTTGATTAATATTTGTGTGATTACTTTGGTATTAATAACTACCACTTATTAACTCTCAAGTTAAGGAATGTTCATCTGAGATAGCATGCAGTATGTGTTAGGTGGGAATGAACAAGCTAAGCCAGTCTATTGCCTTCCGAGATGTGTTGGACTGCAGTTCCCATCATTTGCATCCAGCATAGCCAGCAGGAGATGAGGATGGAAGTTTCAGACCAAAGCATCTGAAAGGGTCCAGGTTGGGAAAGTTTGAACTGAGTGCTTTCCATTTAGGAGTGGCTCTTATGATGGAAGTTTATCCCTGCCTTGATCTCTTCTTCCCACCTTAAAAGAAACATTGACTCTACCTCTTCTTTCTTGATGCACTTGTCAGTTTTGTTATTCTTATTGCTTTGGTGGTGATGGTGGCGGTGATGCTGCTGATTAGCCATTCCCTGACTACAGCCATCATTCCCTTTTTTTCAGCATTCTTTCTGATTTCTCCATTTTTCAGGAAGAGGTGGAAGGACAGTAATCCACAGTATATTAATCACATGTTCTCATAATATTCTGGAATATTTGGATGCACTGGACTTAGTCACCCTTATTATTCCTGAACACCTTGGGCTATATCTAACATTAGCCCTACCTACATTAGGTCCACTTAAATGAATGGGTCTTGTTAATCACATCTAACTCAGCCCCCTGATTTTAGTGTGTCTGCTGTAGGTGGGACCATCTGAGGCTGATGTACTTTGGACATCTCATGAAGTGACATGACTCAATGGAAAAGGCAATAATGCTTGGTAAAGGCTGTAGGAAAAGAGGGAGACCACACTAATGGTGGGTTGATTCAATCAAGGAGCCAAAGCCCTGAGTTTACAAGACCTGTGCAGGGCAGTAGATGACCAGGGCTCTTGGATGTCTCTCATTCATAGGGTCACCATAAGTTGAAGTCAACTTGATGACAAAAACTGTAGATGAGACTAGCATTGGATTTAGTCCCTTGATCCTGAATGGCATGTTATTAATCATAAAATAATAGTGTAATCTATTCCTCCCAGAATAAAGTGAAAATAAAGTAAAAATTGGGTGGTTTCCTTGATGTTGTAGGCATAATTTTCAAACTAGAAACTAGAAATATAAAAACTAGAATGATAGATTAGTGCATACTAGTTATCTAAGTAGGTGTTGTCTAAAGAAACTTTGGTAGAAGTTCTTCTATGAATGGAAGGATCTTCAGTTAAGCAGAGGCTTCTCCTAAAAGAAGTAGTGAAGCAATATTTACAAGTTCCCATGCAGCATTCCTGTGCTGTTCCAGAGATTTCCCTCAACTGTCAGGAACAGATTTTTTGAGATCTGGGGGGAACAAAGTCTGTCAGATTCTCCCCTCCCCCCACTACAACACACACACACACACACACACACACGTCTGTAACGTGTCACTAGGAACATCCTTGATGTGAGCAGAAACTATTCCCTTTTTGATCCAAGACCTGTTATGTTTATGAGAATACTATTCAGTGCCTCAAGACAAAGCGTACATGTAGGGTGCAATCCAGCCAGAGCTGAGCACATTGAAGTTTCATTCTTTTCAAGAGAAGAGAGTTAAACATAAAGAGCTTCTAAATACCTAAGACTGGAATATGTTACTATATTTCTTGATTTGCCTTATTGTAGAGATCAAATGAGAATTGTCTGTTAAAAGGGCACTGAGATGTGTTGAATTCATAGATGAACATAGACATAGACATACAGTTGTTCCTTCATATTCGCTGGAGTTTGGTTCCAGGACCACCACCACCACCACCCCGGATACCAAAATCCGTGAATACTCAAGTCCCATTGTATGCAATGGCATAGCAAAATGGTGTCTCTTATATAAGATGGCAAAATCAAGGTTTGCTTTTTGGAGTAATATTTTTCAAAGAATATTTTCAAGCCGTAAATATTTAAATCTGTGGATTCCAAATCTATGGATATGGAGGGACAATTGTATATATAAAATAACTATTTAATTATCCATTTTTTAAAAAATCAGACCCATTTCCTTATTTGTTTATTTCAAAAAATGTTTATGTTGTCTTTCAGTTGAACAAACCAGAGTTCTTGTTTATCCCACTTTAAGATTTAAAAAAGAAAATCTACAGGTGGATGCTGAACCAAAACCTAATCAGTTAACATTAGTTTCTATAAAGCTCCAGAGATGACTGTCACATCACATTAAACTTCTCTGAAGCATTCTGTTCTTAGTGGCTCTTTCCTTGTGGACCTTTGCTCAACCCTTTGACAAATATATTTATTTTTGCACACACATAACACACCCACCCATGTATATGTATGAAGACATGGAGACATACACAAACTTGCACAAAAATAAACATATTTTGCAACTTAGGTGGAACTGTTCCATCTCCCCTTATGTAGAACAGTGAGTTGAACAAGGGCCAGCAAAGAAACAGTCACTTGTAATTTTTTCAGATACACTGTTTGGTGACTGTCATAGCAAAAAAAGTGTATTGCATAATGTTGTGCCATAGCACAAAACAGCACTATACACAGTCAAGTCTGTTTTAAGTATTTAATTGAATGTTGGAACTGAAAGAGTGTAAACATATTGTTGTCTCATGTTTTTCCTCACTGTTTTTAATTCCTTTTCCAGACAGTCCATGATTTGATGGGAAATGCTGTGCAACCTTTACTAAATTCAGTTGGAGACTCAATAGAGGCTATTATCATCACTATGCATCAGGAAGACTTTTCTGGGTAATTGAGTCACTACATCAGTGCTATCTTAGACATATATACAGTATGATAGGTTTACCATGTAAAAAGATTCCATTGTCCTGGTGACCTCTCAGCAGAAGTGCTTGTCTCAGCAACCCAGCTACACTCCAATCTGTTTGTGATGAGCTACTGAAACATCTCCTATTCTAATTGTTTGCCTGCCTGGAAAGTAAACCTGGACTGCAGTCTTTAAATGAATCATAAGAAGAGGATTCCACTAAGATTTTTTTAAAATTGGCAATTATTTGATTATTTAGTTTTAATATTTTTATTAGAAATATTTGGGGAAAGTCTGATTAAATGTGTTGTTTGACTTTACAATAGCCTGTTAAAACTGTTACTGTGTTTTGATTTATCACTTTACATTTTATTTTGACAACATCAATATAGAAATAGGTGTTTGATTATCTCTCCTGAGTCTGAGGGGAAATGAGATATAATCTTCACTGAGTCTTTCAGCCTAGAACATTTTCCTTCTGCACTATGATGTTCCTCAGATGAGCAAAAGTGCCAGGTGTACAGAGGGAAAGTAAGGTTGATAGGGAGCAGGAATTCTACCTCCATGTGCATCTAAATGCCAGTTTCTGGGGAACATGAATGGAAGGTAGTGTTGCATTCATATCCTCCCTGTGGATTTCCTACAGGTAGCTGGTTGCCCACAGTATGAAGAAAATGCTGGACCACATAGATCTTCAGTCTGATTTAGCATGCTGGGTCTCAGGTCCAAATGGCAGTTTTTGTATCATAGGTGTGGAAGTGTTGGAGAAACTTTAATCTTCTGAACTTTGAACTGTGGAAGATGGAGAACATAGGCTTGCTTGGGTTTATGATGGCAGGGGCTGCAGGGAATTATTATTACCAATGAAATCTATTTATGAAATTTATATCCTGCCTTTATCCCATGGCTGGGCTGCAACATGTCTTCCAATATAGGTTAAAAAAACACACCCAACAACTACCAGTACAATATAGTATAGATAAAAAAAATACAAATTAAACTGATCATAATGTTAAAGCACACATTAAGTCAAAACAGTTTAAACTTCTTTTTTTTACACAAATTAAGTCAAAACAGTTTAAACTTCTTTTATTTATATATTTATTTATTTATTTATTTACAAAAGAGCACAAAATGCCAAGTAACTGTTGTTTAATTATGTAGCAATTTAATGAGGTTTATTGGTAAATAAATTCCAGGTGATTATAGAGTAAAAAAAAAAAACAGTTTAAACTTCCTCAATAATGATCAATAAAAATAAAATATTTAAAAATCCAACTCATGCATTTAAAATACCTGTCTGTATCAAGCAGACAGTTTCTGAAGGCCTGTGTGGTGGGAAAGTCTTTACGTGTTTGCAGAACAACAACAGGAGAAAGAGGTGTAACGCCAGCTTCTCTCAGGAAGGAGTGTCACTATTTGGAAGACTACAGAGAAAGCTATCTCTCATGTCCACCTCAAAAGTATCTCTTTAGTTGGCATGACCATGAAAAGGTCCTCTCTTGCAGATCTCAAAGTGTGGGCAGACATGTATGACAGCATATGATCTTTCAGATAGCCTGGACTGAAGCCATGTAGGGCCTTATAGGCCATATCCAGCACTTTGAATTGTGCCCTGAAATGGACCAGTAGCCAGTAGTTTTATAACAGGGGAGTTTCCAAACACTCTTCAAAGGCAGACTGACCTAGAGATCTCACCATTACAATAATCCAAGTGGGATGTAACTATGACATCATTTATCATGGCCAAATCTTATATGTCCAGTAACAGTGCAGCTGGAACACCAACTTTATTTGTGCAAATGTACTCTTTTCTACGGTAGAAACCTAGGACTCCAGGTTCAGGACTGAATCTAGGAGTACATTCAAATTGAGAACCTATGTCATTAGGGGTTATGTAACCTCATCCCATACAGTCTGAATCCCTATTTCTTGGTTGGCCTTCTGACTGACCAAGAACATCTCTGTCTTGTCTGAATTAAATTTCAGTTTGTTCTTCCTCACCTGTTCCATTAGAGATATCAGACACTGTTGTGTAACTAAAGTGGCTTCCTTGGATTTAGAAGGAAAGGAGAAATATAGTTAGCTGTGTATTGGTGACACTGAAATCCAATCCATAGACAGCCTTTTACCCATAGTCTCATTCAAATATTAAGTAGCATGATGTATAGTCCTAAGGACCTCTCAATAAGCCAACAGTGAAGGAGTCAAGGTCGAGTCCCCCAGCTCTACCTTCTGAACCCCCATCCCTCCACAGAGGACTGTTGTCACTGCAGAATAGTGTTGCCAAGCCCCATCCCAGTGAGGTAGACCAGAGGTAACAAAAATGCTGAGTAATCCAGCAGAACTAACAGGATGGCACTCCCTCTATCCAGTTTCCAGCGTAGGTTGTCCTCCAAGGTGAGAAAAGCTGCCTCTGTCACATAATGAGGCCTGAAACCATATTGAAAGAATTTTACCCCTCTAGTGTTACCCGAATTGCTGGGGGTCCATGAGACCCACTCATGATCATTAAAGGTTGAGTAACTAGTGAGATCTTTGTACCTGTGTAGACCAGTACTAACTGAGGAGGCTACAAGCCAAAATTAAATAAAAATGTGGGTTTTTATTTGAAAATAATCACTGAAGTATTCATACATGCATTCACTCTCAGAAGCTATCACACAAGGCTAGCAAAGAATTAGGAGGAAATATTGGGATAAAGGAATAAATTCAGGGGATAATGAGCTATAATTACTTGTACAAAGAGCAGAGGTTTGTGCAATTGAGTTTTCTAGAGCTTAGAAGATGGAAACTCCAACTTCATTAATTGCTGTTAATGGTTGGAACATTAAGGCTGGTGGGTTTGAGACAACCTTGTATTGTTGGATAGGCAGAGGTGTGAAGGGAGACCTTTGCAGAGTAATGGGTTTTCCGATTTCTTGTTTGTTTTGGAGTATGACTGATGGCCAGGTGCATCCAGGGTGTATTAGCACATTCCTCCTTGACAGCTTGTCTCGGGGGGGGGTCACATAACCTTTTGGGCATGTCTGAGTTTTGGGGATTTTCTGAGACAACTTCAGTCAGGTCTCTGGATGATCATTACATGAACCTTCCTGTGGAGTCCCTGGTCAACTGGGACCCACCTGAACTGTCGTCTAGTGCCAAATCTGTCAATTGATGCCAATGAATTAATTACTGCCAGTTTATGAATTATTGTAGGGGCAGGGGTGTAAGGGCAGGTAACACTGGGAACCTGTGTGGGAGACAACCTCGCTATTGCAAACTTCTGTTGAGTATGCCCAGCAGCTGCACTCAGGATTATCAGCCAATGAGAAGTATGCTTTTGGTTTCTTAGACTGTTTTTTTCCATATCACTGTGAGGAATTTTGCTACATGTCTCCTCTATGCCTTTCACTTTTTTTGGTGTTGGCTGAAAAATTCAGCAGCACAATTAATCATTCTAATGAACTTGTGATTGGCAAACACTATGAGAATTTCATTTCCAGTTCAACCCTATCCTGCTGCAACTCTGAGTGTTTATCTTCCCTCAAGAAATCCAGCAGAAAATGCTGACTTTTGACAAATATTTTAATTTTATTATTGAACAATACATACAATCACGTTCCTTTCTAAAGTGGTGCCACTTAAAACACACTCGCACACATGACACTAGAGCTCTTGCTCACATTTAAAGACTTCTAATGTAGACTTCTGAGTCACTTTGTTAACTAAATACCACGGAGAAGTGGATGTCATGTATTTGGCAGGAAGCCTGATTCCTCTGGTTCCTTTTAGCCACACCCTGTAGTTTAGAGTCATTCTGCACAGATTAGAGGGGAATGCATGGATAATCTGTGATGCAGAATCACAGCACTTTAACAGACTAAGTAATGAGGGTTTGGGGTCAGGTTGGATTGTTAGCACCATAATGTGTAGTCTAGGATGATGTGATCTGTTGTTAGAGAATTACACCAACAGCTGGGCTGTTTCAATTTAAGGGATGGATTTAAAGCTTTTGGCTTCCAGCTGATGAAAAAAAAAACTCTTGTGTGGGGGCAGAGGGACAGGGCATGTCAGAAAGCCAGCAACTGAAGAAGAAACATTTCAGACTCTGCTTCTAGAGGGAGCTCCTTATTTTTCAGTGTGAAAAAGGATATTGTAGTTTATGCTGTCTTTTCAGTTGTCTTTCTCAGGATAAAAGCAAACAGCAAAATCGCAAAACATTGTTTAGTTGATATCAACAGGAAATTAACAGACCCTTCCCCCTCCTTTCTTTTTCTTCTGGTAGGTCTCTACCCACTTCAGGAAAGCCGGATATCCCTTGTTCTCTGTACATGAAAGAGCTACAGGGCTTCATTGCAAGAGTCATGAATGACTACTTCAGGCACTTTGAATGTTATGACTTTGTCTATGAAAGTACTGAAGCCATTGCTCAGAGAGCAATTGAAATTTTTATTCGCAATGCCAGCCTGCTGAGACCTTTGGGTGAAGGTGGGAAGATGAGGCTTGCTGCTGACTTTGCACAGGTAGATGAAAGAAGACTGGCCTTAATTTTAGTCATTCACATGCACTGAATTACGCAGGCTGTTTCGTTGTCCTATATTCTCTTCTTCACCTAAAAATACCTGTATCCTGCATCTCTAAAAAGCAGAACCAGATTTTATGAATGTAATAGATGGGGCAGTATTTTAGCTGCCTAGATTGAAGTTTGAGAAAAGCAAATACTGTGAGGCTGTTGGATCTTCTCTTTGCGTTCTTTGTTATAATAGTTGTAAGCTTTAGAGCCCCGGATGAGTACAGTTGAAATCCAGAGTCAAGAAAAATCGTGGTGAGTTCTTTCCATAGGAAGCTCTAAAATGACATTTATGACCATTACAGAGCAGGGATCAGTATGGCCAAAGGCAGTTCTTATGTAAAAATTACTTTTTTGGGATTGCAGTTCCCATAATCTCACCATGCTGGCTGGGAATTCTGGAAGTTCTAGTCCAAAAAAAGTAACATTTCCAAACTGTGCCAAACTGTTGGGGCCTCTGATTGTAGGAGACACCCATTCCTGCCTGCTGCACATAACTGATGATGTGCCAGGCTCCTAGCCCACTTACGTGGTTTCACGTATGTTATGGAGAATTACACATGCACATATCACAGAACAAACGTTTTCCTCAGCTACTTCAATACTATATCTTAATGCTCTCCAGCGTCCTTTGAGACGGCCCAAACATCTCTCCATGGTAGAACGCACCTTATTATGGTATCTGTTATACAGTTTCTGTTTATTATTAGTGGGCCCCCTATATGGTGTAAGCAGCCATTTCCTAATTGGGTATGCTCCATCTACAAGGGTTAGAGGAACTACTTGCTGTCCCATTATAGTTATTGTGGGGTTCCCTGAAATGAAAATTCCAGCCTTCATTGTTTCAAAAAAATGCAGAGTTCCTAAGCATTTGAGCATCGTGATTCTTGCCACTCCATCTGATCTCCACGTCAATAAAAATGCCTCTGTGATCACAGGTCCCTTGCAAAAGTACACTGTAACTATTTTTTCTGTTAATATATTCGTTTCCTTGGTGCACAGGTGGAATAATATTGACATGACATCCATCCAGGTAGGAATCACTTGTGGGTATCTAAGGGCCATGAACCTACCCTTACCTGTTCAAGAAAAAAGGAAGAAATCGGAAATGGTCACTTTGAACCATATGGCAGCCGATTATTCGATTTTACACAGCTATATAAGAAAATTTTTAAAAAATGGTGTCAACATGAAGTAGCCTCTCAGTAAGAATTCTTCTAAGATGTTCTGTCATACAACAAAAGTTTTCTCAACTCATTAACAATAACACACTTGATGCGAGTACTCTCATTTTCACATAGTTAGATTCGGTTTAATATATCTATATCTAGATAGATAGATAGATACTGTGTACCTAGGTGATCATAGGAAGGTAATGCTATATATATATATATATATATATATATATATATAGCATTACCTTCCTATGATCACCTAGGTACACAGTTCACTTCAGAAGTAACTTCTCCATTGCAAGCACAACCTTGACAAAGATCTTGCACACTGAGCATCTCCCAACACCGAACAGCTGACAAGCGGATGCATAAGAGCATCAGTGGGCAAGAAGCCAAATAGCTATAGCGAAGTGCTTCTCCACAGGAATAGCTTTCCTCATATTTTTGTCCGCTTTGGCTATCTCTGGACGGAGAATATCCACAAGTTTCATAGAAAGGAAGCACAGCATTCTGAAGTACGTGATCCACTGTTCATCGGACTAGATGCATCATGATGAATTTCTCCCACCAGTCCTTCATTGTCAGATACACCCACCACCTCTGTAAACGGGGATATGGGTGACAACACTGAAATAACATAGGAGTATCGATGGTTTCAAAATACTTGAAATCATTACCAAGCTCAGAGGATAAGTTCTAAATGAAGTAGCATAATAAAGAGACAGATCATCCTGCATCGGTGCTGGCGACATCTCCACTTGTACAATGTAGAAAGGGAGGTCCTTAGCAGTACAGAGAAAGCTACATCAGCGGCAATGTTCGACTCCATTCTGAAAATAATGGCGAGTCAGGCACTATTACAAATTAGGTAGTAATCACAGACCAATGAAGTTAATCTGTACGGCCCCAGAAATAGCCAATCGCTGCATCTGTGGTAGGAAAGAGCACTGGAAACACGTCAGTAGCTTTGTGAAAAAAACGAGTAACCACATCCTTGATTGACAGCAAAGAAACCCCCCAAAACCTGGGATCTTGAAGACATGTAAACAAAAAAGTCATGGGATACGTTACCTCGGGAAAGCCATCATATCTTGCTACATACTGCAGTGTAAACAACAATCCTGGGATATCCAGGTAACCGTGATAAATCGTGTAAACAGCAAGGGACAAACACAGGATTGGGAAATCGTGGTTCTCCCCATGATCATTAATGTCATCTAACTGGCGCCTGAGTCTCGTCAGTCTTTATTGGGGAAGGAACCCCCCATGTACACCTCCTTAAGATCCATGATGAAAAATAAACTTATTAAATATAAAATTATTAAAGAAATGATAAGTAAGGTTAGTGACCAGTCAGTGATCTCACTGGGACACCTTTTCAAAGACTGCTACTTTAAAAAAAATTGTCACATGTTACACAAGACACACCGATTTCTAGGAAAGTGAGAGTGAGACAACACCCTAGAAATGGTGAGTGAGATGTGTATCCACAAATGATTAAAGAACATCCAGGCCATGCAGAAACCTTACATTTGGGAGGGACGTGACACGGGACATCCCAAGTGCCAGGAAAGTGGACTATATTTTGTCCAGCGGTCAAAACATGAACATTTGTAGAGCAATGAGCTTGACAGATACTAAAAAGGTAAAAATATTCACTTGTACTAAACACATGGCTCAATTTTTACTTTTTAAGGCTGGCTACAAAGGAATTCCTTAGGTCAGCAAGGTACGCTAAAGCGACATTTTCTTGACATTTATATATATCATGAGGTATCATCTGGGCACTGTAGTACCTTATTAGCTCATTATGAAGAGCTTTGTTCCTGTATAACAAAGCCAAGTGCGTGGAGGTTACAGTAATTTGGAGTATTTTCCATTGTGTTAGGTTAGGTGTCACATTTTGCCCTTTAAATGCCATGTGGCTTTATATGCTAAAGGAACTGAAATGTGAATATGATGAAGTCAAACGAAGGAAAAAGCCAAAGCCAAAGAATTTTTTCATTATCTGGCAAAAAAATATTATCTGAAGACAATGATTTTGTGGTTAGTGAAGGAAAAAATGGCAAACCCATTAACTGGCAAAAAATAATTAGGTTGCTATTGTGTGGAATAAAGTACTGTCATTGTTTATCAAAACAGAAATGATTGGCCCAGAAGAACTGAGATAAATTAAATTTTTCTCCTGCGTAGAGTTAAGTAGACATGGTCTGAGATGGATCTTGACCTATGAATAAATGAATAAATGATAAATCCTATGTTCCTACAGTGAAACAGCTTTACTGTAGCATTTGTTGCTGGGGATTCAAGTACAATTTAATATATCACTTTTTATTAAAATAGTATAATTTCCATTCCCTTTTCCCCTTGATATTATTGTAATTCAACCTTCTTCAACCTGGTGTCCTCCAGAAGTTAGTGATGTCCTCTCACTCCCTTTCTACTGAGATATAAAGACTTTTCACTTTTGTATTTACACCCAGTGCTCAGTTTGCAGTCATAACAGTGTAAGACAGGGCAGTATTGTTATTTTAAGAAATGATGGGGCTGAAGACTGAGAAATAAGGGACGACGCATCAGACTACCTATAGTTTGTGGTTAGGGCTGATATTGCAATGGCCTTGTAGCCCAAAACGTATAACTACTGCCCTATGGTAGCTTTAATTTGTACCCTTAAAAAGGAGGAGGAAGACTGGGGCCTCCATGACTCTCCATCACAACATGAAATTATCAGTCAGTCATTCCTGTATGTAGCTTGCCATTTTTAAAAGTAGGCTTGATATTGTATTGATGCGGCTTCTCTGAACCAAGTGATCTTCGCTGTCCTTTTCTGTTGCAAGATTCTGATGCTGGGAGGCATGTATAAGTCAGGGTTGTATGTGCATGTGTGCCTTCAACTTACCTGTTCACCATGAATTTCCTAGGATTTTCTTAGGCAAGGGATATTCTGAGGTGGAATACCGTTGCCTTCCCCTGATATATAGTCATCCCTGCACATTTGTGGGTTAAGCATTTGTGTATTTAACAATTCACGGATTTGATTAATGTGTTCTCTCTAGGCATTTGTAGGCCCTCCAGCGCAATTCTGAGCTCAGCTTGTATAAACTTGCATAATCTTGTATATTTTGTATATTTTGATCACATGTATTGATCAGTTAGTTTTATTTTATATTTATATTTTCTTGCTGTTTCATACTATGTTGTTGTCATAGTAGTTATCTGGATAATTTGTTTTGCAATTGTATGTTATAGCTTTATGTTTATTGTTCCTTCCCTCTGCTTGTGCTTATGTATACACTTATTTTAGACTGTATGCCTTTGGCAGGACCCAAATTTTGTTTTGTGTGTTGTTGGGGTTTTTTTTGCTTCTTTTTATGTAAAGCGCCCATGTACATAGATGGTGCTATATAAATACATGATAGCAACAACAACAACTTCCAACAGAAGTTGACCATAGAGTTGTTCTGGAGGACCTAGAGATTCCTAGAGAAGTGTTATTTCCAGTTAAAAAAATAGAGTTTGCGATTTTTATTTATATTCATGATTTTAACATTTTCATGGGAATCTTGCACCTCTAACCCCTGTGAAAGTGGAGGGCCAGGTGTATAGCCTACAGCATCTGGTATTCCTTGGCTGTCTCTATTCAGGGTTGAGCTGTCCTCAAAAACACAGCCAGCTACACAGTGTTTTTGTCTTTGTGTGTAAGATATCATTGTTGCTTCTTATATATTGCTGTTGTATTCAGAGGAAAGTCTAAAGCATAAATTAATGAGGACCAGCTTCAGATGTTAGAAGAAACTTTTGGAAGGCCACATGATTGCCACGTATGTCTAGAGCCAGTAATTTAGCCTCTTAGAATTGTAGAATTGTAGAGTTAGAAAGGGGGGCATTGGATGTCGTGAAACTCTTGTCCATTTATGTGCTGGTGAGACTCTTCTTTCCAACCATGAATAGAGATGTTAAGAAGTACCCTGGCTTACTCCTGGCTCAGATGTAGCAACACAGAAGGGAAACGACAGTCCAAACTCCATCTTATTCTGAACAATCAGATATAGAAAGAAGTGGACAAAAGGAAACCAGAAAAGGTTCACAGCCTTCTGTAGGCTAAATATAACCAGTCCTTGCCAATCATCACTGCATCAACACAATATTGATGGGGGTACTAGTCAGTTAGGTGGCTGATTGCCCATGGGTGATGAGCACATGCCGTTTATTAACTGACAGGAAATTGATGGACTTGGCCTTCGCTTCTGACATCTCCCCACAGGATTAATTGTCACACATCTAGTCAGAAATACTGCTGGTGAAGCCTGGCCCTGGTTCTCGTCTTGTCTGTAAAGCTCACTTACTGGAAAGCTTCTCACCTCTATTCTTGTCTGTCTACTTTAGCCTGGAACTTTGAATCCCAGACTGAAGTACAATTCATTTTGTCTCGCAGATGGAGTTAGCAGTGGCTCCCCTCTGTAGGCGAGTGTCGGATCTGGGGAAGTCTTACAGACTCTTAAGATCATTCAGGTAAGTGAGGTTGAAAATATTTCCAACCGCAGGCTGTGTGATGTATTTTTCATTAAACGAAGTTGCCGACTTCTCGTTTGCATGGGAATTTAATTAAAACCTTCTGGCAGCATCACATGTAAATTACCAACAAATTGTTGTGTTTTTTTTCCTTTAACATTTTATTCAGTGTGACTGTGACTTGGAGAATTTTGTCATGCAAATGTCAGCTAAATTGTACCTCTGCTTTTGTTTTCGATCTTGGTTCTTGCAATAATGAGATGTGTAGTCACACTGGGGGCTTTCCCCCGAAAACAGAATTTAAGATGCAATGTTAGGAAACTGTTTAATTAAAATAATAGGCTGTTAGTACAAATGATCACCTATAAAATTTAGTAATAGAGGAGTGTGAACATTATGAAGCAAAGCAGCAAACTGCAAAAAGAAAGAACAGATTTTGTTTTTCAGGTGCTGAGTTTGCTATTGGCACAGCATGAATGAAACTGAAGTCTGCTTTTGGCTTCTGCTGCTTTCTGGTTTGGATAAAATAAACAAGTTGTGATAAATCACATTCTTATGGAGGAATGAAATCTCCTTCCACCAAGAAACTGAAATCAGTAAGGAGAGACGATAAATTCAGTGCCCCCCTGTGATTTTCTCTGTGCCTTTACCAATGAATGGTGGGGTGGCCACATTTTCTCCTTTGCAATGCACAACTTTCTATTTGAAGGGGTGTCTCATCCAAGTCCAGTTTAAAGAGAAAAAGAACCAAAAGAATGGAAAAGGGGGACTTGAGGTTTTGTTATTGCCTGGTCAGCAGACTGGGCAGGCACAGTTGTGGACAGTCTTCCCCACTACGCATTGCATTTCTATTACGATTACAGTGATTATTTCTAAATTTTCATATTACATTTTTCTATATATGAAGATGTCTTGCTTTAGCTTGTTGTAAGCTGCCTTGGGGCTCATGCCAGAAGGAAGGGGGGGTATAAATAGATTAAAAATAAAGCACCCCTTTTTGGTGTGATATGCAAGTGGTTACCTTAATTAATGCCTATCATTCAATCCTGTGGAACAAAGTAAAGCGCTAGCTATGTAGACCTTGTTATTGTGTAGGCATTATGTGATGGAAGTTCTATCCATCCACCATGACTTGACATTTTGCTAGTAAACGGTAATGCAAGCATAATATCCTCCCCTTTTAACTGTATCCTACAACTTGTGCTTTCTTTCCTCGCAGACCAATGCTGTTCCAAACTAGTGAGCACATTGCCAATAGCCCGGCCGTGGGAGACGTCATTCCATTCAGTACTGTTATCCAGTTCTTATTTACAAGAGCACCACCTGAATTAAAATCCCCATTCCAGGTAATGAGGTTATTCCATCTTTCTGTGTTAAACTTTCCGTCAAGAGCAAAAAGCCATTCACCTCTAATTGCTATAACAAGTGCTATTCAAGGTGCAGCTTGCCTGGTTTGATTTTATAAGATCATAGCAGAAGTTTGCAGACATTTTACATTCTATATAATGCCTGGCAATGGAACAGAAGTAACGTTTCTATACAAAGATCGTATAGAAGTTGCCCTTCCCCATTTTTATGAATTTCCCTCATTGTTCTACAGTCTCCATGATAATATTCTACATTATTGGTAATTGTAAGTCAAAATGCAACAACAACAAAAAGACCAGCATTCCAAAGCAATGGAAATGTATAGCTCCATAATTATTGCTTAGATCTAGAGCAGGAATGGAGAACCTTTGGCCTTCTGGATAATTTTGGACTACAACTCCCAGAAGTCACTAGCCAGCATGGCCAATGCCATGGGTTTGAGGGAGCTGCAGTCCAAAACATCTGGAGGATTAAAAATTCACCTCCTCTGATCTAGATTTAGGAGTACCAAATGTTTTCGGTAGTGGACTGCAGTAGCCACAGAGCAAAGCAAAACAGGATTTAGCCCATTTATAAGCAAAATCCAGTTGAGACCAGTTAACTGGTTGTTCTACACTTTTCCAGAACAATTGCTAGAGCCAAAAAATAAACATCAAAGCTCCATGCTATTAAGCACCAAAGTCTGGATGGCTACTCATAACATGTTTCTTAGCTGCTGGTAACAAGTTTTCTCAATACATTTTCTCTAGCTTTCTGTGATTTCCACCAATCTGCTTTTATTATCGTATATTAAACTCCTGTACCAATCAATTGTTGGCACTAACTTTTGTTTAGTATATGAAAATGACAGGGTTGTGGGTATATGAAACAATATCGAGAAACAATATCTAGTTTTATGTGTTTATTGCCATGAAAGAGAGCTGAATGGACCATTGCACGTTATTCCCGGTGGCTTGATGACCATCCATCTGAGAGGGACAGGCTCATTTTAATACGGTAAGAAGCCTTTTATTTTAAAAGCTAGTTCAGTGATGTTCCAGTGTTACAACTTGGAAACCATGATCTTTCCTGTCCACTACTAAGGCTACTACATTATGCTTGTATGGAAGAGACTTTGTTGGTATACAGACTAAATGAAAATTGCTGTAAACTTCATAGCTTCCTGCAGACCATTATAAATGCATTGCTTTCAGAGGATAAATGGATGCAGACCAGTAAGGTGATCCTTTATTTTACTTTCCTTTGATGAAGAGAGAGGTTACCTTTCAAATTACTATGCAGAACTTTCAAAATAGTTCAGATGTTTTCTGTATTCCTTCTCCAAAAGAAATTGATCTCATAAAAAGATATAATATCATTTATCTTGTAGTTGGCTGTGGACTCAGCAGGTTGTATTTCATAATAATGCCCTGTGCAGAGCTGGCTCTATGAAATTTCTTTTAATAAAGCAATACCTCTGGGGTTGCAGTTCTAAGAATGTACGGTAGAATGTTCTGCCGAAATCAGGTGATTTCTTTCCAAGTTAAGTACGTTTTAAGTTCAAGTTGTTTCTTTCTGTGGTGGGGGAAGAAACATGAAAGAAAGGATGGTTTGTGAGCAAGTTTTATGGAAGAAAAACAATACAGTAGCTTTAATTTAAACACACACACATGCACACTTAAGCACATAAAAAGAACTAGCCTAAGTCCTAATGCAAACTTAAGGAACAGGCATCTAATTTCCAGTTGCTTGGCACTGCTCAATTGGAGAGTGCAAAGTACTAGAGAACACTAAGGCAGCATCTGCACTGCAGAAATAATCCAGTTTGACAGGACATTAACTGCCATGGCTCAATGCTATGGAATCCTGGGACTTGTAGTTTGTTGTGGCACCAGAGCGCTCTGACAGATAAAGCTAAGTATCTCACAAAACTACAGATCCCAGAATTCCATAGCATTGAGCCATGACAGTTAAAGTGGTGTCAAACTGGATTATTCAGATGTGTAGTTTGTTTTCATAGAATCACAGAGTTGGAAGAGACCATGAGGGCCCCTGCCATGCAGGAATACTCAGTCAAAGCACTCCCGACAGATGGGCATCCAGCTTCTGCTTAAAAACCTCCAAAGGAGGAGACTCCACCACACTCCAAGGCAGTGCATTCCATTGTCTAACAGTGCTTTCATTGGTTGATGGAATAGTTTCAATAGAAACTGTGCTACTTCTCTTTATACAGTACAGTTTATTTGAGAATTATGCTATGGGGAAACATGCTCCTGCCTTTGTCGCCTCTTGGAATTGTGCATTTGCTGCAGCTTCAGATTCTAATGACCTTCTGTCTTTTTTGAGATCAGTTACTTAGTGGTTTGCAGTGCTATAGCAGAAAAGAATGGCTAAAATCTCTGCTTATATTTGATTTTTAAACTTGACATTTTTGGCTGTTTTGCAGCAGAGAAAGGCAAAATGTGGGTTCATTTTTGTTCCTCTACAGGACATCTGAGAGCTAGAATGGAGTAGTGGATTGAGTGTTGGACTAAGCATTCTGGGAGACCAGTGTTCAAATCCCTGCTCAGCCATGGAGACTAGTGGGGTGGCCTTGGGCAAGTCACACTCTCTCAGCCTCAGTGGAAGGCAAAGACAAATCCAGTCTGAACAAATCTTGCCAAGAAAACCCCGGGATAGGTTCGCCCTTAGGGTTGCCATAGGTCAGAAATGACTTGAAGGCACACCACAACAACAAAAGCAGGACACCCCAAAAACCCTCAGAAATAAATCTTTTTAAAAAATTGAGGCAGTTTTTCAACCTAAAATGCCTCCAAATAAATGCAAAACCACCAGAAACTGTTTGAATTGTATGATTCTGCCCCTAGGACCCCCGCCCTTCAAAAAAAAGAGCTGAAGACAGGTTGAAAATAAAATTAGAAATGATGTCATGTCACTTCCACTATGAAAGAAGCAAGCCTATGCCACCAAAGTGTTCTCTGCCTCCTGCGCCTTTTAAAAAAGTTTTGTCTGCATCACTGGCACTGTAATGATAGGTCTGCAGGCATGCATAATGTATCATGGAAGGGGCTACAGCTAAGTGGCAGAATATGCGCTTTATATGCAATAGTCCCCAGGTAAAATCCCATTAAAGTGTCTCAAGGGGCAGGACAAGCACTTCTGCTTAAGGCCCTAATGGAGTAGCTCCTAGTCAGTAGAAAACAGGCTCGGCGGTGGATATCTTGCTCTCTTAGTTCATCATCATCATCATCATAAAATTTATTTCTATCTTGCCCCTCTGCAATGCAATTGGGGCGGCTTACAATATAAAAACTCCATAATCACAGTACCCTAGCCCACCCACCCCTTAAAATAATATTAAATTAGAAGAGATTAAAAACATACAGTAATTAAAAATATATTAAATTAGAAAAAAATTAAAAACATACAATTAATTTTAAAAAATTCCAATAGCAGCTCAAAGGAAAAGGACAGCCGAGTCTTCGGGCTGGGATAGTTATTCAGGAAAGGCCTGCCGGAAAAGATCCACCTTGACAGCTTTTTTAAAACTGTCTAAGGTGGTAATAAGACGGATCTCGTCCGGCAGGCCATTCCATAATCTGGGAGCGGCAGCAGAGAAGGCCCTCTGGGAGGTCACCAACAGCCTTCTTTTCATAGGTTGTAACAGATTCCTCCCAGAGGACCGAAGTGCCTTTCAAACCTCTCTAATTTGACTGAAATCTACAAAAGTAAGCGTAAATCTGGACCAAGAAGCTAAATTAGAAGTTCTTCCATCTTGTATTGGTCCCAGGAAGACCTTGAAAAAGTTATATTGGGGAGGGGGAATACAGCTCTCAACATTCACCCATGCTAGTGAAAAGTAAATTTTCCAAGCTCAGATCCTGTGGCATTTTTAGCTTCAAAGTGATTTAAGGGCTTTATTAAGAGCTGAGCTGGACTGGACTGGACTGGCTTCAGTTTACTTGTCAAAGTACCCCATTTTTTTCCCATTGAAAGAGGATTAAATGGCAAGGCAGTCTCAAAATATTTTCTGCTTTTCACTCCCATCTTGGACCCAAAATACTGTTAGGAGGGAGTACTGCAAATTACCCAAAGTCTCCCCCTACTAAAAAAAAATATTTGGGAAGTCTTGCAGTCTATAAACTAGCTCATGGCAGTATTTACCCTCAGAGTTAGTAAGAACAATAGGACTGTTGTTGTCAAGACAGTTTGGCTTAGCTATGGGTTTTCCATCCTACCAAGGACCTTGGAGGGCCAGATGATTTACTGTTCATTCTCCATTAAACTGGAAATAAATGGCATGGTGCAAACCTAGGAGTTGAAGGCAAAGCTCTCTCTCATAGATTGGCTGAAATGCAAAGACCAACACATCATTAGGATGGGGGGGGGGAGGGAAATGCCCTCTCCTGCACAGTCTCCCACCTAGTTTTGAATTGCAGCTCAGAAGTTTGTGGTTTGAGATATGCCTGGAAGTTTGGACTCTGGTCTCTGCTGTAGTGATAGGAGACTTCTTTCAGCCTCAGGGCTGACCACAGCTTCAGGTATGTTCTTGCAAGCTGCATTTCAGTGGTAGGTGGGCCAAAGGTCAATGAGTATAACCAAAAACTACCTGCATATTTTAGCAGAAAGTTATTATAACCACATTTCAGCCATTTAGCATGGGGGACAACCCCATAACAAACTGGGAAGCCACCCAAGGGAGTAGGGCCATGTGGGGATCCTGCGAGGGCCAGATCTGTTTGTCAAGAGGGATGGATTTAGCTCCAGGGTCCAAGGTGTCCTGTGTCTGCCCTATTATGTTGTCTTCTCTTAAAGGCACTCCCAGTGCTCCTTGGATCTGGAACTGGTGGGTTTCATTAAAATAAGAACCCAATAAGCATTCTGCTCGTGCAAGCACAGATCAGTTCTTACTCCTGAAACTTAAAAGTATAATCACTTTTGGTGGAATTCCAACCCAGTATGGGCAGTGCAGTGTGAAAATTCAGCCCACTTGTTGTGCAGCAACAAGCTCAACACACTTGCCGATTATACAACATTGTTCCAAGGGGCTTGTTCCACCTTCTTGAATAAGATGCTTTTGCTAAGTCAAGCAAAAGTAATGCCAGCCAGTGATGTTACAAAATGACTCAGCAAACATTTGCTGGTAAGAAAGTGGGAGATTTAAACAAAGCAAGGAAGCCCAGTATCACCTCTAGTTCATAAAATGCCTAATTTTCTTGCTAGCAAGCCATTATGATTGATTTGTCTGAGTAGGCTCTAATGCAGTTTGAAATTGCCTCTCCTAATGCACTGCACTTGCCAACTTCAATCTGGATTCTTGGCTCTTGCATTGCTGTTTTTCTTATATAATTATTTCTGTAAGCACTTGGGTTAAGTAAATGGAGGCTCAAAAGAGTGTATTTTACGTACAGTATAATTGTCTGTTTAGTTTTTATAACTCTCTCTCTCTCTCTCTCAACCTCAATCTCAATCTCTCTCTTCTGGAATTTGACCTCTCCAAAAAACAAAAACAAAAACAGTCCTTTTTCAGTTCCATGACTGCTAAATAGATATGTTAATCCTTTGCTGTGGGGGCAAAGATCAGAAGGTTACAATCATCTTTGGACACTTATATAATGCATCAGAAGTACAAGAGCCTCTATTTGCACTCTGTGTAACTTCCAAAAGCACATTAAATAAAAATGCTTACCATGTACACAGATGCACAGCCTACAGATCTGGCCATGGGAAGACATGGTATTTTCTGTGGCTTCATGCAGGAAATGTGATTTGTCGTTGTGTGCCTTCTAGTCATTTCTGACTTATGACAACTTTAAGGCAAAGCTATCATGGGGGGCTTGGCAGAATTTGTTCAGAGGGGGGTTGCCCTTGCCTTGCTCTGAGGTGGAGAGAGTGTGACTTGTCCAAGGTCACCCAGTGAGTTCCTGTGGCTGAGTGGGAACTCTCCCAGTGTCCTAGTCCAACACTCAAGCCACTACACCACGCTGACTCCCAGGAAGTGTGATTAGAGGGACTACTTCCTCTCCCCCGCCCTAATAAGATTAGGTAGCAGCTGTAAATGACACAGAGAACAAGATTTACATGAGAAGGCATTCTTGAAGTTTTTTATTTTATTGCTGGCATGATTAAGAAAATATTGATGAATGCAAACCTCTAGCTGCAACAGCTCCCCAGTTTAATGTTAACTCGCACTGGCCGGCATCTTGTTAGTTGTGCTACACTTGCAGAGCAAATTATTCACCACAGTCCACTTATTTGGTTAACAGTGGCAGAAGCAGAGTTGCACATTTTGCATTGCGCGATGGCACCCCGTCATTGACATGTGTTGTGAAATGTTGCTATTCCACATGGGGGTTGTTTAGTGCTGCCGTAGCATATCTCCACCTGTGGATATATATGCTATCTTGGGGGGATGTTGGATTGCAGCCATTGTTTTCCCAAGTGACTTTTCTTTGCAAATAATACAGCAGTATTAATAGGCTGGGTGATGGTTTAGAAAAAGGGTGGAACCACACAGCCCACCAGATATAGCTGGACTCCAGCACCCAGCAGCCCTAGGCAGCATACCTAATGAAGAGGAATGCTGGGAGTTGCAGTTCAGCAATCTCTAGAGGGCAAACCCATGCTCTCATCCCTGATTTAGAAATAAACTTTCTCTAAATGAATATACACAAGTATGGAAAAATCCTGTATGTACCTAAGTATCATTTCAATCCATGGAGGTCTGGAAGTCTGATCTCACTGCTTGAGATAAATAATTTCTGAGATTATTTAGTGGTGCTAAGAAATTGAAGTTTAATCCAGGCAGGACAAAGGTTCTCCAAGTCAGGCATAGTACTGGTTTGGTGTTAAAGAGTTTCAGCCCTCCCCTTCAATAAATGGGTTTTCTGTGGGTGAGCTCCTGTACTCAGCATTGCCCCTGGTCTCTCAAGTATGATGAGACGTGATTTTACTTAACATAGCCTCCAGCCCCAATTGCAGCTATTTCTGGTAGTGATGGATCCGAGTATGATCACACATATTGGAATTACATCTAGACTGGACCACTATAATGCAATCTGTGAGGGTCTGCCTTTGAAGATCATCTAGAAGCTAGCAGGTAAATAAAAGGCAGCATCAAAAGATCTGATCTGACTAGCACCATTTAAGGGGAAACTTGTTGCTATTTCATTGCTATTTCAGTTTACTGGCCTCTGGTCCATTCCTGTGCAGTTCAAGGTACCGATTATCTCTAGAGGTCTAGACCAGTAGTTCTTAACCTGTGGTCCACGGACCCCCAGAAGGCTGTGATGTCCTCACAGGGGATCTGCGAAGGCTTGAAGGCTTCTTGGCCCACTTCCTCCCCTCAGTGGAGAAACCACATGACAGGAGCCAAGGCAAAGGCTGGCTGGCTAAGCTCACTTGGCCTGTGCATTGCCGTCCCATCCACTCCAGCTACAAACTTGTAGGAAGAAGCAGGAGAAAAGTCTTCGTCTCCCTCCAGTGCCTCTGAGGGAAGTTTAATGGCTGGTGTAATTATTATTATTATTAGTAGTAGTAATAGTAATAGTGATAGTAGTATAGTTTTAAATCTTAAGTCTTAGGGCTCTGCAGGAACAAAAGATATTTAATGCAGGTCCCTGGTAAAGAAAAAGTTAAGAGTCACTGCTCTAGACTGTTTTAAAATCTCTAAAGGACCATCACCTCCCCTGTGATCCTCCTTGTCCAGTGAGGACAGCAATCTGTTCATCCCATCATTTTCTGATTTAGTTGGTTGGAATGTGCAAAAAGCCATTTTACCTGCAGCATTCAGAAAGTAGAACTTCCCGCCTCAAGATAATTGATTTTTTTAAAAGAGATAATCTTCTCTTAATTTTGGCACCATCTGAAGACTTTGTTGTTTAAACCAACTTTTGGCTGGTCTGCTGCTTGAGCCTAAATTTACTATATGCTCTTTATTTTGTGTGTGTGTGTGTGCGCGCGCGCGCACGCGTGTTTGTGCCTTCAAATTGCCTTATGGTGACCACATGAATTTCATAGGGTTTTCTTAGGCAAGGAATCCTCGGAGGTGGTTTTGCCAGTTTCTTCCTCTGAAATACAGCCTACAGCACCTGGTATTCATTGGTGGTCTCCCATCCAAGTACTGAGCAAGGCTGACTCTGCATAGCTTCCAAGATCAGATGGGATCTGGTGCCTTTAAGGTATTTAGGCCTTTCTTAGCAAGTTTTCTTCAGAGGTTTGTCATTGCCTTCCTCTCAGGCTGAAAGGGTGCAATTGCTCAAGGTCACGCAGTGGGCTTTTTGGTTGCACCAGGATTCCAACCCTGGTCCCCCAGAGTCCTAGTCCAGCACTCAAACCACTGCACCATGTAACAAAAGCTGATCCTGCTTAGCTTCCAAGATCAGACAGGATCTGGTGCCTTTAGGGTATTGGGCCAGATTTTACAATTGGGACCTATAAAATTATGTTGCAGTGGAGAAGAGAAGGTTGAGAGGGGACATGATAGCCATGTTTAAATATTTGAAAGGATGTCATACTGAGGATGGAGCAAGCTTGTTTTCTGCTGCTCCAGAGACTAGGACATGGAGCAGTGGGTTCAAACTACAGGGAAAGAGATTCCACCTAAACATTAGGAAGAACTTTCTGACAGTAAGAGCTGTTCGGAAGTGGAATGCATTGCCTCGTAGTGCGGTGGAGTCTCCTTCTTTGGAGGTTTTTAAACAGGCTGGATGGCCATCTGTTGGGAATGATTTGATTGTGTATTCCTGCATGGCAGGGGGTTGGACTGGATGGCCCTTGTGGCCTCTTCCAACTCTATGATTTTATGATCCTCACCTTTTAACAGGGAAAATCCTGTTCAGAGTTCCAGTGAGCCATGTCCTTTTTCCAGAATACCATCAGACAATTCCATGATCCCTGGAAGTCTTGGTGATCATTCTTCATGTTTTTTTTTTAATGTACACTTTTGTAGTTTGGCACACCCAGGAAATCTTCCAAATCTGTAGAAACTGTAATTTTAAGTGTTTCCTTTTCACTTGCAAAGTGATAGGCATTCAAGCACTCAAGTTTGCCATTAGTTTATACAACCAATACTGACAACTTAGCATAGAAAAGAATTTTGTGGGGTTGAGCTTCTTGATGAAAGGGTCTTCCTCTGTTCTCAAAGTTCCTTCCCCAAAATGGACTCCTGTGTGTCAATTGGTGCGAACCAGTCTGCCTGACGTCTCATTATTTAGACCTTCACTCCTATCCAACCTTAGTATTCTGTAAAATTGCAGGTTGTCAACCATAATTTTAGGAAAGGGGAATTAACATTTTATTGTGTTTAAATTTACAAAAATATGCCACTGCATATCTAGTGAGTTCACCAAGTGTTCAAAAACAGTTGTGTTTTAAGTAGCTCTGCTTAGTTTTCAAATTGATAGTCAGCTAACTTCATATGTTACTAGAAGGACCACATAGTATCTGCAAGAAAAGGTTATAGCATATTTCTGCTCCAGACACCTGGAGCAGGAGTTTTAAAGTGTTGTTTAAAAAAGAGTTTCAGGAGTAGAAAAATGCTATATAGTACTAGAGGGCTGCCAGCTTCAAATCTGGGCAACATGCTCATCTAAAGAGATAAAAGAAGAACCTGTGTTCTCTTCCTTGAGATATTTCGTAAGCCAAAGGTGGGAATTGCATGGCCTTCCAGATTTTGCTGGACTACTGCTACTATAGGCAGTAATTGCCCATAGTGAGGAATGCTAGGAACTGCAGTTAACATCTAGAGGGCTGCACAATTCCAATACATTTTTGAGGTGCTATAAAATGTTGTTTGCACCAGGATTCAAATTTTTACTGAATTTGATAGGCTCATTCCACTTCCATCATCTATGAAACAGAAGTGATAGATGAAGGGCTTGAAAACTGAATTTATTCATTACATTTGCAGTTCCATATAGCCTACTCTTTCTTTTCCTATTTTTCCCCCTATCATATTAATATATGTGGGCCAAAGTTTCCATAGGGTTTTTTTCCCCAACATCAAGAATGACATCTCCACTTGAGTGAAATTCTGTACATCTCTACTTGGAAGTAAGTTCTGCTGACTTCTGTAGGGCTTACTTCCAAGTAAGTGAATATGCAATACAAGTGGATATGGTCTTGAGAATCTACTTTATATTACAGCTATTTTTCTATCTATTTCAATATTAGCTATTTGAGCAGTGCTTTTCCAGGGTGTCAAACAGGTTTGCCAGCATTTTCTGTCCTAAAAACTAGTACAGGTATGTGAAGCTATTTAGAAAGATTAGGAAGCAATACAATAAATGGAAACACTAAATTCTATGCAGCCTTAATTCAAATTATAAATGAAATGTGATTCCTATTCTGAATACTTCTATGGTGTGCTTGGAAAAAGGAAGGTATAATTAGGCTATATATCAGGCAATGCTCTTAAGGTTTTTTTTTTTTAATAAAAAGTAGAGTGTGGATGTTGAACATTCTTAAAAATAATAATCCTGCTTTAGAGGTGTGTGTGTTTTAGAAACATAATAGTGGAAAACTTTAGTGCCAATTTAAGGCTTTGCTTTCTTCTTCATTACTGAATATTCCAAACCTACCAGGCATCCCGTAATAAATATGGTGGCATCATAGGAGTACATGCTCAGTCCAGTTTGGTTTCCAATTTGCCATAATAGAGGGCAAACAAATTCCTCGTGTTGCCTTGATATACCCAGGCAATCAGGCTAACTCTTACTGCACTGTGCTAGTAGCATCATAGTCTGCTAGCACTGTGTGACTGTATTTTATTCTTATCCAGCTTGCCACACAAAAATATACCTGGTTATTGAGACAGAATGTGAATAGGGCTGCATATTCAGATGTATTTCTATCCAGTGAGCTATATTTGTCAACTCTGTGACTAAGAGCCCTATGTAAGTGTTTGCTCACAACATGTGAGGGCTAAACTGGGAAGATGTAGGCACACGTGCAAGGCTCTCCCCCACTCCAGGACTATCTTCAAAGAGTTCTGTATGTTTATATCTGAAAGGGGCCTGTAAGCATAGCCTTTCCATATTTTGAAAGCATATGAAGACAGGAATATCAGCTGCAACTAAGCAGGTGCCCACACACTGCAGGAGCCCTGATGGCGCAGTGGTTAAATGCCAGTACTGCAAGTCACCACATTGCAAGTTCGATTCCAGTGGGCTCCAAGGTTCACTCAGCCTTCCATCCTTTCGTAGGTCGGTAAAATGAGTACCCAGCTTGTGGGGGGCAATTAGCTAATACACATTAGAAACTCCTTAATGCAGTGTAGATGTGTAAATTGCTATTGCTTAAAACAATTTGTAAGCCGCTCTGATAGCCTTGTGGCTGAAGAGTGGACTATAAATAAATAAATAAAATAAAAATAAACAACACTCACATTGGCTATGCATAGCATTCTGCATTGCAGGTATGTATTTATAACCTAGAGTTATAGCCCTGTAAATGTGCCACATTCAGATATGCTACATATTCATGTTCATGGCACCACTGCCATAATTATACAGTTGACTCTGTATCCACGGATTTGGTATCCATGGACTACACCATCCATGGCTTGAAAATATTTTTTAAAAATATATTCTAAGAAGCAAACCTTGATTTTGCCATTTTATACAAGGGGCACCATTTTATATGCCATTGGATATTATGGGACTTGAGCATCCATGGATTTTGGTATACAGGGGGGATCCTCGAAACAACGCCAGCGGATGCCAAGGACCCATTGTAAATGCCCCCTGGCACCCACCTTTAACTCCAGGGAGCCACTCTGAGCAAGAGTTCTGAAGCACAGTTGAGTGGGCCACTTCAGGAAGACTTAGCTGGCCCCTCCCATCCCCAAGCCACAGCATTCCACAGCTCAAGGGGCAGGAGGTGGCTGTTGGCCATGTCAGCTTTAAGCGCCACATTTGATCACGCTGCAGACCTCCATCAGTTAGAGCATTCCCTAAGCCCCAGTCCAGTGATATAACCCCTACACCACAAGGACTAATTACATAATAAGAATAAGAACAAGTATAGCCGTCATATTTTGTAGGTGAATACCTGCATAAGGGTTAGTTGTGAGCAAGGGAACACTGGATCGGTTGCCTTGGCAAGTAATGTGCATTCATCTCTCCCCAAAACAATTTCAAACCTTTTTGGTCTGGTGCCACTACAGGTTGTGGCTTTTCTGTAGCAAACCCTCTACCCTCTACTGTTCAGCAGTACCTGCAAATATTCTCAAGTTTCAGAACTTAACTGATGAGTGTATATAAACACTACTGTTGGATGCCTTTCTTCTTGCAAATGAGGCTGAGTTCTTAGCAGTATGTGAATGGGCACTTAAGCTGTTCCCTATTAATAAAAAGCTCATTTCACAATAGGTAATATACAAACAAACATTTGATTTTTAAATGTTTCTTTCCTTTAAACAGAGGTGCACTGGAAGCTTATGTTCAGTCAGTAAGAAGCAGAGAAGGAAAGGAATTTGCACCAGTCTATCCCATAATGATACAATTGCTGCAGAAAGCGCTATCTACTCTTCAGTAAAAGGTTTCTTGGAAGACCCTGGGAATCCAACGATACGGTCAAACAGCATTGGTAGGGTAATACTTCAGAATGAACAAATATTTGTCTTTTTCTCAAAAATCTACCATGAGCTGTTAACACAAATCAAATACACTCTACATTCTTCAACTTTCCTGGTATAACACTTATATGATCTCTTCCTGTTAACTTTTCATGTTAGTTAGAAACCAGGTGATATTTTTAGGACAAAAGGCTTTTCCCCCTGCATTTGATTAAATTAAAAAAAAAATCTCAAAGTGAACAAGGCTGAAGTCTACAAAGAAAACACATGTATGCAACTACTCATTTGCTTTTCAGCGACAGTCCTACAGCTTTAAATTATTTTATCTTTCAATCTGCACATAATAAAGAATTATACACAGTGTTTTGATTCTGAACTCATTAATTTTGTATTATAATTGGATATTTACCTAAGAAAAATGTACCTTCTTGCTTTTCAGTTGTTCCTTCAGTTAAGCAATCACAGAGATAATGGTATTTAGTATTTTATGTTCTTAAAATATACAACAATATGTTTTACAAATTTATTTGAAATAATACATGAATATAATGTGCAAAATCATAGGAGCAACATTATGTAGACAGACATGTCAGGTGCTGAAATTTATGTTGTGATTCTTAAACAGAAACACGTTCTTTACTTAGTAACATTAAAAGCTAGGTTGTAAATGTTCACAGCAAAAGTAGCCATACATCTAACATATCTGCTGTACTTTTAGAAAGATGGAGGGAAAAAAGTAAAGTGCAAATGTTGCACCTACAGTAAGTGCAAAGTTTGTCCCCACCATAAAAGATGTCTTTATGGCAAAATAAAATCTTTAAAATATGCAGCATAGGAGACAAAAAAAACCAAGTTTAAAAATAAAATGATGGCACCACAAAAGCACCATTCTTTTGGGATAATGCAATGCTACTAATGAATTTATTCCTGGGCTGTGATATACAGTCCAGGCAGTTCTACAAGCCTTTTATTTCTACTGGGAAGAGTTCACACCTCAAGTAAGTTATAAATGGGGCATCTTCCCAGACAACAATCTTGCTACATATAGTATACACTATGCTATCTGCTTTGACACACATTCTGGTAACTTGTTGGCACTGGGCAGACTAGGGCTGAGATCCAATAACAACACTAGCAGAGTTGGGAGTTTCCACCGCTATATATTTGTTGTTGTCTTGTGGGGGGAGGGTCTGCTCTCTCCTCCCTGGGTATGCAACAGTTGTCAGGGGGTTTGGGCAATTTCCAAACCTCCAACTGCTGACAGGCTGCAGTGGTTCACCTGGTTATGCTCCAGTTGTCCTTGTGCACCAGAAAAAGAGGGTGCAGCCTCCACCACCAGCAGCTGCAGCCAGGGCAGAAGGAACATGCCTCTCATGCAGCACACCGGATGATCAGTAGGTGGCAGGATTGGAGGTGTGCCTGCAAGGCCCCCCCTTGCTGTTGCACAGGCAAGGTGGTGCACGAAGTAGTAAAGGATACCTACTACCTTCTGCAACATCAAAAAAAAAAAAATACATAAACTGGTGCCACTAGAGGTGATGCCAGCATATGTCCCACAGAGGATTCTAGCCCAGAAATTCATATATCTTGTGTCAGAAAACCCAGCTCCCAGATTTGTAGTTAATTACATATCTGTGCAATACATATTAATCAGCAATAAGAATCAATGTATAAACAGATGTTACATGTTTTAAAATTCCCCTTTTTGTGCATTTTTTAAAAATAAAACATTTATACAAAGCTCCTCTTCCGCCTACTATTCTTTAGCACCACAGGATATCCATTTTCAAGCCTATTACACCTGATAGACATATATGTAGTTTGGAAGAAAATAAGGCAATTTGGTTTTAAAATGTTGATAGTTTTTAGCTTGCTTAATGCTCTACTGTAATAAGCAAATCTTCATTCCTAATTACTCCTTGCTGCCAGCATTTTATGGTCACACCTTCACAAGAGATCATGAAACAGTGATCAAGTCTTCCACCACCATGTATTTGTAGAATTCCAATTTACTATTACTGTGAGCCCTGTAAATAAAAATAAGACATTCAGATGACAGCAGAGACTGAAAGTGAGAGATATATACTCAACTGGTGCATCTGTTTCAGTACATCCTCAAAAAAACCATTTGCAACCTTGTTAAAATGTATTTATTTGGACAAAACTATTTTAATTCCAAAAGTTCCCTTTTTTGATAGAAGGGAATCTTTGGGCCCAACCCATAGTATGCAGAGAGCCTCTTCTTACGCTGTCTTCTACTGATAATCTTTAAAGCAGCTAACTGAAAATATAATAAGTGTTCCTTCACTGCAAGACAGAAGAGCTGCACTCTTGTTTTCTAAAGTTATTTCAAAGTATGACCAGAATGAACTTAATTGAACAGTCTACACCGAGCTATATAATCTCAGGACAAAGGTGACTTGCAACTAATGCTTATAACTAGCTTATGGCGCCACCTATTGTTGAGAAATATTCTTACTACATGAAGTATTACAGAAGTATTCTACTACATACATAAAGACATGTTTTCTCTTGTAAGCTCCCAATTTCCACAGCGTAAGGATGTGGTGATGGCATCAGGGGATTAAACAGCAGGCTAGTTTCTAAGGGTGGGTGAAATGGGGACAACATACTGTCATATGACTTTTATGTGTCAAAATACTGATCTAAAGTCACTTACTGAACTACTGTAAAATCAGGAAAAAAACAAGACCTATGAAACAATGATTCACTGATGGATCTTTTTCTAGACAATTCAGAATATGCCATAGCTGTGGTGATGATGCTGTTGCCCCTCTTTCTGATGTCAACTAGTGCAGCAGAGAATGGCAACAGAATCTGGAACACCTCAGCTGGAAAGTAAAACATGCTGTATCCCACCCTTATCTTTTGTCTGGCATTAACATACAAAAATTCCATAACAAAGACAACTTGGAATGTAGTTGTCATGCCTGCCTGAGAAAACAGTGAAGTCATTCTATGATTCTATGATTCTATGAAATGTTGGGGTCTGACTCCTTGGTAAGTTGTTCCCCTCTGCCAGGAAATAGTCTACTACATGAAGATGTGTTGTTTAAAAATATATAAAGAACAGGTGGACACATACTGAATTTGTTCGTTTCCGTTTCCAGCAGTCAGGATTTAAACGTTTTTGTTCTTCAGCCAAAGCCTTGGCTTCTAATGTGTATATCCGTCTCTCTTCATTTTTCATTTTCTTCCACCTGTCACCAAGTATCACACTTATGGCTCTGCAGGATAAATATTTAGAAAACATTCAGTGAAAGAATCTAATAGAATGCTCACTTCTTTTGAGTATCCATTTCTTTTCTGCTGACAACAACACTGACCAAAAATTAGGCAAGAGAAAACACTAACATGGTCCCAGACACTGCCACTTCCAAAGTTCTTGAATACTTGAAAGACAGCTTTAGTCACCTACACCAGTGAAAATCACCAAATCACCCCTGAATCTGGCCTGATAATGCCACATGAAGTGCGGCCTTCTCTGGTGCAGTAGTGACACACAATGTACGGCTCTATTTGTTCCAGACTCAGGGAATAGCCCCATAATCCGGGTTTTAGAAAACTCACATTTTTTTCCAGAGTTTGCTTGAAACTCCAGAGAAAACTGCAGTGTGAACAATCCATCTGCATTGGATTCATGGGGAGGGAAGGAGAGGAAGAACAAGCGCTGCCATTTTTAACCCTCCTTGGCACCACTTTTCCAAAAGCAGAGCCCCAACAGTAGTCAGAACCACTGGCGAGCCCCACCACTGTGAGGTTAGCCACCTGTTCTGGCTTTGGAAGGGGTGAATACCACTGAGGCTTTGATTTTCTGGTGCACAATCACCCCTCTGAGCTCCAGGAAAAGCAAAGCACCAGCTGTAATCACCCTTTCTGAAGTTAGAACAGGTGCCCACCCAGCCATTGCAAGGCTAGTGGTTTCAGAGAGGGTGACTACCACTGGGGATTTGCTTTTCCTGGAACGCAGAGTCAAGTGTGAGTTATAGCTTTTAATGGAAATGAAGTAAAAACCCAATGGAGATTTGGGCTTTGGCAGGTGTGGTGCTTAAATCTGGGGCAGAGTAGTCCGGATTCCATGTGCTGCAGCTCCAGGAGAAAGTAGTCCAAATCTCATCTGGATTTTTACCCCCGTGTAATCAAGCCCACAGAGAACTGGACAGGGGATGTGTGTCTCTGATGGCTCTGCTGGACCTCCCAGTGGCTTTCAATACCATGGTATCCTTCTGGGCTGCCTCTCTGGGATGGGACTTGGTGCCACTGTTATGCAGTGGTTCCAGGCTTTCTTGGAGGGGTGAACTCAGAAGGTGGTGCTGGGGGACTCCTGTTCGATGCCCAAGTCATTGGCCTGTAGAGTGTTTTCTCCCCTGTGCTGCTTGACATCTACCTGAAACAGTTGGTAGAGGTCATCCAGAGTTTTGGGAGTTTGGCGTCACTAGTATGCTGATGACACCCAACTCTATCTCTCCTTCCCATCTGATTCCAAGGAAACTGTTTCAGCATTGAACCCATGTCTGTTGTCAGTAATGGACTGGATGAGGGTGAACAAATTGAAACTTAATCCAGATAAGATAGAGGTTCTCCCGGTCAGGCGAAAGGCAGATCAAGGCATAGGGACCCCACCTATGCTGGATGGGGTTACACTCCCCCTGAAATCTCAGGCCTGCAGCTTGGGTGTCCTGGTCTCAATTCTGAGCCTGGATACCAGGTTTCAGCAGTTGCCAGGAGTGCATTTGCACAGCTAAACTAGTGAGCCAATTGTGCCCATTCCTTGAAATGTCAGATTTGGCCACAGTGACACATGCCTTGATTACATCCCATTTGGACTACTGTAACACACTCTAAGTGGGGCTGCCTTTGGAAACTTCAGCAAGTTCAGAATGCTATGGCCAGAATACTGACTAGGGTCAGTTATAGGGAGCATATAACTCCCTTGTTAAAATAGCTCCATAGACTGCCAGTTTGTTTCTGGGCACAATTCAAAGTGCTGGTCATGACCTATATAGCCCTATATGGCTTGGGTCCAGGCTACTTGAAAGACCGTATCTCCCAATACAAACCTACCAGAACTTTAAGATCATGAGGGGAAGGCTTTCTCTCAGTCCTGCCACCATCGTAGGTTCACCTGGTGAAGACACGAGAGAGAGCCTTCTTGGTGGCTGCTCCCACCCTCTGGAACTCCCTTCTGGGGGAGGCTAAGCTACCCCCCTCTCTGCTTTCCTTTTGCCAGCAAACAAAATACCTTTTTGTTTAAGCAGGCTTTTAACATCTAACAGGGGAGCTTTTTAAGGGGATGTTTTATCTATCTTTTTATAAATGTGTGTGTTTTTTTAAAAAAATTAAGCTGTTTTATCTGGTTTTACTGTTTTTATTATTGTCTTTGGGAGCTGCCTTGTGGCATACAAGTACAATAAACAAACAAATAAATAATACAATTGCACTGATTAGAGTGGCAGGGAAATGACTGAGAAATACTTTTAATTAATAAACAGTAGTTGTCAAAGTATACAGTATTGTGATATTTTAAAGTATTCTTAACAAAACTAGAAAATTATTTTTCTGGAATTATGGATAGTCTAATATTCACTTGATCACTGTACTTTAATATTTGCCTTCTACCATGATAAATTAAATATAAATAATATCCATTATGACTGCAGTGTGAAAATCATTACAGAAACTGATTAACAGTAAGGCAAATAGCTTTAAAAGATGCCTGTTCTCAATGAACAATAAGGATGGTCAAAGTGTTCAATATCTGAAGTCGAAGGCTTTCATAGCTGGCATCCATAGGTTTTCCGTGTTCTTTTTCCAGGCTGTGAGGCTGTGTTCTGAAAGAGTTTATTTCTGACATTTCACCTGCATCGCAAAACACAGCCTCACAACCCGGAAAAAAACCACGGAAAACCTATGTTCAATATGACACGCAAATTTGTGAAGCGTTCCGTATTTTTATTGTGATTCCTGCGTGGCAGGGGGTTGGACTGGATGACCCTTGTGGCCTCTTCCAACTCTACAATTCTATGATTTCTCTCATCTGTCCCAACAACATCCTGAGGTGGGCTAAGTTGTGGATTTTGGAAAGGTAAGCAGGTGGGTATACACTTAATTTCAGGCACCTAAGGGGATGTCCAAAATGTATGTGATGTATATAAAGTATATAAATGCTATGACATGCCAGTGAAAAGCAAACTCACTGCAAATACAATCTCCAGTTCATTAAAGGTTAAAAAACTTAAACATTCATAATAAAATGCCAAAGAGCTCCAGCTAGTAATATTACAATAGTTCTATGCTAAATTATGTTTTAAAAATTCTTTATTGTATTGAATCTATATTCTATTCTAACTGCTTTCCTTTGTGTTCTTCCTTTCCAGTTTTCCTTCCTATCCTACTTTGGTGGCGGGGGGGGAGGTTAGGAAAAAAGAACATTTCTTTTTTTGTTCGCCATCGTTAAATTCATACGCCATCAATTTTGTTCTTCAGGGCTTAGAAAAAATATTTTCATTATAGGGTCGTCAATGTGTTGCCAACAGGAAGCAAGTCCCAGTGTGTTCACCAGAAATTACTGCAAACTACACACACACACACACACACACACACACACACGACTGCAGTCCCAAAGTTCATTATTTTCTTCCATGGCATAAATGTCACCTAGCATTTTTATAGTGTAGTGGTTCTTAACCTGTGGTCTGCGGACTCCAAGGGGGCCACAATGTCCTCACAGGGGGTCTGTGAAGGCTTGAAGCCTTCTTGGCCCACATCCTCCCCATAGTGGAGTGGGCACATGACAGGAGCCAAGGCAAAGGCTGGCTGGCTGGCTTGCTTGGCCTGTGCATTGCTGTTCAATTCGTTCCAGCCACAAACCTGCAGGAAAAAGCAGAAAAGTCTTCCCTCACCCCCCATTGCCTCTGAGGGAAGGTTTAATGCATGCTGTATTATTATCATTATCATATCATTATTATGCATGCTGTATCATCATCATCATTATTAAATTACTTATTTAAATCTTGAGATCGCAATAGCAACAGCATTTATATTTCTATACCGCTTATCAGTGCTAAGCACTCTCTAAACGGTTTACAATGTGTTAACTAATTGCCCTCAACAAGCTAGGTACTCATTTTACCAACCTACAGAAGGATGGAAGGCTGAGCCCTCTGGGATCAAACTCATAATCTTGTGGCTTGCAGTACTGGCATTTAACCACTACGCCACCAGGGCTCCCTGGAGTTATGTCTTGGGGGTCCATGGCAACAAAAGATATTTAAAGGGGGTCCTTGGTAAAGAAAAGATTAAGAGCCACTGCTATAGTGTATTCAATAATGTTTTGCATATACTTCATGATCCACTCTTTGCAGACATGCTCAATACCTACGAGGAGGACCGTCATTCTGATCCTACAAAAGGGCAAATGGAAGAAATGGTGACCTTAAGGTCACCAGCAAAGGAGATGAGCATATAGAAACTGTCATGCATATATAGGCCAGAATCCTATGGGTAACCTATCTTATGTGGGGACCAGGAGGGTTTCTTCCCCAGTGTGCCAGAGACTGACTCTATTTGTGGCCATTAGCTACAACTGCTTCTTTCTTTCCTGGAAATTTGCTACTGGCACCAGTCCATGACCACTACCTTAAGTAACACTGCTCTAGGTGACATTACACTGGCATAACCTTGTGTTTTATCAGTGCATGCACTTTCTGGTCTTTACAAAAGGAATTATCCAGTACAGAATGCCAACTGTAATAGATTCCTCCTCTCACCAACTCAGAAAATGACCCTTCACATGCACACACAAGCTCAGCTTGAAGTACCAGGGCCCCCGGCACCATCCAGTTGCAGTTGGGCAACCTGGAAAAAGAGCCTTCCCAGACTTGTAGTGCTGGAGGTCTTGGTTTTCCTGTTCCAACTGATTTCCAGCCACTGGTTGACCATAGGGGGCTCCCCTTTCCCTCAAGCTGAGGTTGAGCTGGTAGTGGAAGGGGAAGCCAGCAGGAGATAGCTGATGGAGCTTTACGCTTTAAGCTCTCCATTGTAGTGGAACCTGTGGAAGAGCTTGCTGAGAAGCAGAATGCTTAAGAGTCATGAGCCAGTAGCTAGCAGAGAAATTCAATTGGGATTTTCAGTTGTGCAAGCACTAGTACACATGGGGTAGGTAGTCAGTTGGCATGCTGGTGATTATAGTATCAACTGTGGTGTCAGTTGCGTAATAGGAAACTCATTCCCACCTAGCACATAGTTTTGAACTAGATAGCCAGGTAAGTAACATTATTTGCTAGAGAAATGACATTGTTGGCCACCTCTACACTTAAAATTAAATAACTGAGACTTGTCCCCATTGTTGGCACATTGCTTCTCTAACATATGCTGCTCTGAAAGGAAAAAAAAAACACTGAATGTGGAACACATCTTTAACAATGTTTGACTTGTCAGTGCCTGCAACTATTGGGTCTGATAAATGCGATTACTGATACTTACAGCCCACATCATAATTTGGTTCCCTCCAGCTTCCCATTGCATTAACACTAAAGTAGAATCTAAAGTTTTTGGAAATGGCAGCAGGTAGTGATCTGGTTCAGGTAGAATGCTCTCCATCCAACCAACTATGATTTGTTGGAACAATGAGCACCTCCTTCTGCCTCCTTCAGAGGGGGCTTCCTGGTCTGTTGAAACTAAATTCCTACAATATTCACGCTAGGAAAGTGTTTAAAGGAATTTAAATATATATAAAATTATAATCATTACTGATACCTGTTATCTTTTCCTGGATACATCTGAGTGTATTCAACTCTGTACTTTTTGGCAAAAAGCATAAAGGCATTCATTGGTCTTTTGCATTTGTTGGGAGAAGTGGCACTCACAGTACTTGCAGTCCCTGAGCTGTGGCTTTTGTCAGCTTTACTATACAAAGAATTGGATGAAATCCGTGATGGCTGAGTAGGCCCACAGTTTGTACTGCACTCTGATCTTTCAAAGTCTTGGCTTCCTGGTCCTCCTCCTGATAAAGAAGCACGCCGCTGACGAGCCATACTGCTTAACACATAGACTGCAGAGGAATCCATTGGTGTAAAATCATAACTGAAACAGAGAAATCATTTTAGAAAATAAGCGGCTTTTGCTTTTCAAGTCAGGATTTAGTCTTAAATGATAACTAACAATCTTCTAGTCTGTCTGATCTTGGTAACATTCCATATATGAATCAGAGGTATCTTCTATCCATGCCACGCTCAAATCTTAGTTTAAGTCTAGATTGTCTGCATTTGATCTGGCATCACTATAAAATAACCACAAAACTTGAATACCGTCACTTCTTTATACTCAGAGCAACTCTGCTAGGTTCAGTAACACAACTGTTCTTTTTTGTCAGCTCTTCATCAGTATTTGCAGACTTCTGAGCACATGTGGATTTAACACATACTCAGAACAGTTCCTTTTCTCTGTAACTTCTGGAGTGCTACTGAGCTAGTGTGTCAAGTGCACCTGCTTAGGTGACACCTTAGGCTGGAAGAAGAATGGTACAAGACATTGCCCTCTGCTACCCTGTATAGACATTTTTACACCCACCCCTCCCACCTGCATCAAGTGACACTTGAACTCCTACCATTCCTTTAAGCTCCTGCCTTTCTAGAGCCAATGGCCTTGCATAATTTGTCCACGAATTTCCCACCACATTTGAATTCCTGCACAAAAGAACCAATGGCTAATGCAAGGCTGCTTCTCTAACGTCCTTGGGAGAGAGCAGCCACAACAATTTTATGCTCTAAAAAATAGAGGTGGGTGTATTCTGCTTGATGTGAGAAGAAAGAGAACAAAATATACATTCTTATTGTCACAAGGAATCAGAGATCATCAGATAAAGGTATGGACTTCCACCTCTGTGCTAAGGGGGAACGGTGTTGCTGGTGGTACATGATATGGAATTCTCTTGCAAAGGTATGTGTTTTAATTTGCTCTGCTCTACTTCATTCCTCTGTCTTGCAATTCCCAGCCACTTCTTGTATCTCTTCCATTTTGTCCCAGATTTCTGGCATCATAGCTGAAGCTACTGCACTCCCTCTATGCCAGTGATTTAATCTTACCCTACTGTCAAGTCTGCTTAAATCATTAGTTGGCAACATTAAATCCCCCATTGTCCATGTGAAGTTATCTATGAAAATGACTGGGGGACGAGTGACATAAAACCTCTTCCCAGTGTTTTCCAGAAACTTAATCCTGTAATAGTGGGCAGCATCACTGGGGAAAAGGGGAGAGTTTGGCTTCACTCCTCATCTTTCAGCAATTCTGCTTAAATCCCCTAAATTCCTGGGGTGGGAATGAAACTAAAACCTTTCTTACTCCTTAGAAATATTAGTGCACATCAGGTGCAGGGGAAGATTTAACTTTTTAAAGTAGTTTTTTCAGCCATTCTGAGGCAGGCTTAAGAAGAGACCAGCAGGGGTAACTGTTACTCAGTAATGAGGCATTGTCCTCATTGTCCTTCCCTTTTTGCTTCATTCTCTTCCCCCACCGCATCTTTCCCCAGTCTCTACCCACAGAAAGAAAGAGTTTGCATGGAGCACAGTTCAGACAATTTCTGAAGGGGGAGAACTGTATTTTCAAAGAAATACATACACTGGCCACGTTCTTGCTAAGTTTTCCCCTATCCTGCATTAGCTAGCTGGTGAATTTTCAGTATGATCTGGTGACTGAAGCTGATAAAAGTTTACCTATTGGTCATTTTCAAAAAGTGAAAGCACTTTTTTCCCTTTCCACATCTGGATTTAATTGTCTAACCTCTCCCCTACTCCCATCTATTGTTCTGTTGTGTTATGATGTTACTCAGGTTGAAAAACTTCCTGTTTTTGCAACTGGAGTTTGTACTTCAGGGTTTTTTGAATGATGGGATTTGTGACTGTGATATATTATGAGAATTCAAAAATGTTACTAGTTTTTTTTAAAGTACAGTACATTTCATTAATTACAGTGCTGTGAGAAATTATAATTCATCTGAATCTAGCAAAATGAGCTTGTATGTAGGAATCATATGAAAAGCAGCAACAGATAATAAGAAGGCAGGAACTGTTTGGAAGCACAGTGTAAATGTGAGAAGCTAAAGCTTTATCTTTTAATATATTTACTTCAACTTAAGCATTTTTTTTGTATAGCATTAAATAGACTTTCAAAAAATAAGGTTGAAAAATAGTTCTTATATCCCAAGTAATTCTATGCATAATAACCAAAATATCAAGGATACTGCTAGGATATAAAAGTTATTTTTGCAATACTGTATTTGGTTTGTTGCTTGATAACTCAGCCACAAATTCACATCAATTCATAACATCAGCATAGAATAGGCTGCAAACTGGCTATTTATTAATTCAGTATTAATTCAGTAAAATATTATTATTTTGCTGACTTTGTGGGCTAACTTGTAATATACCCAGCTTGTGGGGGGCAATTAGCTAACACACATTGGGAACTGTTTAATGCAGTGTAGATGTGTAAATAGCTATTGCTTAAAAACAATTTGTAAGCCGCTCTGGTAGCCTTGTGGCTGAAGAGCGGGGTATAAATAAATAAATAAATAAATAAATAAAATAATTTCAAGCTGCTGAAACGAATGGCAAGTTTGAAACGTGAAAGTAAATGCCAAAGAATACTAGTCCGAACAGAATTAGAAACTTCTCCAAGAAATTATAAAATCATTCCCTCTATTTCCATTGTTCATATATGAGTGCTGTCGCTTACTGAGCCTACATGGCACCATACTTGCGTAAGAGGGGTGGCTTTAGTATGACTGGTGAAAGCCCAGGTTGTAAAAATTATAACTCCATTTTATTCTTAAAAGCAAATACAAGTGGAACTGCCCCCTCACCATACAGCTCCAGAAAAAAATATTTAACCCATTTCTTGCCAACTGTTGATGAAAACTGCTACAGTACTAGCAATGATTTTTGATGTATACATATATACTCCATTCTTGGCTTTCTAATTGTAATCATTACAAATATTAAGGAATTCTCTGGATAGCTTTTATCTCAAAGTTATCAACAACAAAAAAAGCAAAACAAGATGAACAGAGGAAGCAGCCTGCTACTGGGGTTTCTAAGCTTTTTTAAAAGTGTAATTGTTCTTATGTGAAATAAAGCAGTTTTTGCTACAACACCAAGATAGCATTACTCTGGCTTCATGGTTAATGTGTTGAGAGTTGGAAGATGGAGATTTATATTTTCCCACAGCCTCTGGGGCATGCACTTCACTGGATCATTTTGTACCAGTTATTCTCTCACACTCCAGCATACCTCACACAGCTCTTATGAAAACAAAGTGCAGTCATCTAATGTAAACAAAAATGACAATTTAACATCAATGCAGTTGTTAAAAAACATCCTTTCTCCAATTTAAATGTAACTGAATTAGATGGCTTTAGCTGAGGGTAAGGTTAACACAGGAAGGTTGGCATCCTCTTGGTTAGACCCAATCAGAATAGACTCAGTCAATTAATTGCTGAATGGTGAATTAACACATAGGTAAATCCCACTGATTCAATGGGTCTACTCCAGTAAGGACTAACAACAGGATTAGGCTGACGTGTGTTAACCCCTTCTACTCACTTTCCTATCTCTGTGCTTATGATCTTTATATACCAGATATAATTGGCCCAGAAGTGCTGGCTTGCTGCTGCTGCTTTGTTGTTGTGTGCCTTCAAGTCATTTCTAACTTATGGCAACCCTAAGGCCTATCACGGGTTTTCCCTTGTCTTCCTCTGGGGCTGAGAGAGTATGACTTGCCCAAGGTCATCCAGTGGGTTTCCATGCCCAAGTGGGGATTTGAACCCTAGTTTCCCAGCATCTTCGTCCAGCACTCAAACCACTACACCATGTTGCCTCTTGCTGCGGCTGCTACTAGATGCTATTTGCTAACTTTGACTACATGGTGACCTTCAGAAGTGTATTAGACAACTCTATTTCAGTTTATCTCCATGGCAAATACCTTTATCCTTTGGCTGCTTTGGAAACAGGAGTTGCGGGGATGCCCCTTGGCTCAGCTTCCACTGACCATGCCGTCCACCCAACCAACTCCATCAGCCACAGGCCACTATGGGCTTCCCTAACTTTCAAAGTAATTCTTATTGTTAGATACTTGGGTTTATTTTTTTCTCATTTGGAACTGTCATCATCTGCTTCTACTATCTGCTCAAATTTTTACCAGTACACCGAAAGCACATCAGAATCAGAGAAAAAAATATGATTCCCTTTATGTTGTAATAACCATTTGAAAGCTCAATTTAGAAGGGACCAAGATATGGTTCGGTTAACATGAAGAAATAACCATTTTTTTCCTGGTTAACTTTAAGAGTTACCTTTTGAATGTATCAAAAACGCCTGAATCATCAAAATTAATTGCATCTGGGTGTCCAGGAGGTAGACATATATCTCCAATATGCATTTCACAACATGGAATACCATGTTGAACCACAGTCAGGCTTGGATGAAAAGATGACCAACCTGAATGGAAATATAATTAATTTTTAAAAGTTTTTTTAATATTAGCATAATTTTCTATATTCAGTTATGTGGCATCCTCACTTCCAGGGAATAATAGGCATAAGCAGTTTACTAAAGCTGTATTTCACATGGATTTCAACTGAAATCCAGTGTATAGCACAATCCTATTAAATCAGAATTCCTTCTGTGTTCAATGGTGCTTACATTCTGCTAACTGTGTACAGGAAAGTGCATTATTGTTTGTTTTTATTCTTAGTTGTTTACAGTTAAGTATACAAATTACCAGTAGAAATGAAACCCACAAGAAGCTTCTCCAAAGACACAAGAGACCACATATTGAAAGAAAGGGAGGGAAGGAAGGTTTTTAGAACGCAAACATTTTCTACATTGAGACAAAAAACTATTCACATCATTTTTACCATTTCTCATTTTAAACTCTTTAGAAAAACTTTGATGCTAACATCAACTAGATAATGCAACATAATACTTCACTATTTTTCGGCAGAAACAGTCACAAATAAAATATTGCATAGTAATGAGCTGTGCAATATAGTAATGTTTTTGCTTGCACCCAAGTATCCAAAAATCCTGACCCAAACTTACCGTAGACCTGCTTCAGTCCTCTTAAAGTCAATGGTGATGCAAACACCACTGGTTTCAGTAAGACTTCAGCAAAATTACAGCCGGTTGATTCAGGGAACATATTTTGAAAAGAAAAGTCTTCCTTCAACCTCTACCATTTCACTTGTGTCAATTCCACATATTTAAGAACAGCACAATTTAAAAGTCTAAGGCTTTGGATATCCAGGTAATAAAAAGTATCAAACATTTCAAGTTCAATCAGATGCCAACAAATAAGAAATCTGGGCAGTGCACACCAAACATATACTCTTTAACACCCCAGCATCCAAATCAAAACACATTTAGGAGGGTACAGTATACACATTTCACATTGCTGCTTTTCTTTTTCTGCCTTTTAAAACAATTGTCACAGAAATCAAGTGTCCTACACAATTCTCTTTTTCTATTCTCTTTGTAAAAACTGTACAGATAACAAGTGTCTCAAACACTTACCTAATATACTGGAACCTGCCCTAAATTCTCCTAGCACAACAGGAGGAATCCTATGCCTTCATTTTCAACAGGCACTGCCATTCACCCTCAGCCTTTTCTTATCAAACCAGAGCAGGAAGGATGCGATACAGCCTAGGCAGCTGTGACAGGCTGATTTTCATGATAAGGGTTTGTTCAAGCAGCAAGAAGAGCCATGTTGACTGCTACTCCTCTCCCAACTGCGATTATAACTGGAGTATTCCCCCTTGAAAACAGCTTTATCCCATTAGGCCCATCATGGAAGGAAAAGGTTGGAGATAAAACTTAAGCAGCTGTCATGCCCAATCTTCTAGGTGGCACAGCCATGTTTTGAGGACATACTAGAGCAAGGGTGAGGAAAATTCAGCCCCAAACTCCAGAAGAACTGGAAGCAGATGTGCAGGACCATTTTCAACTGAAAATACAGTGCAGTAGCCTGATGCCAGGGCAAAATTTGTCCCCAGCCACACTTGCCTAACACTGCATCACAGTATTGCCAAAGGCTTCCCTTTAGCACGTTACCTCTACTTGATAAAAATGGCTAGAAGAACTAAAGTTCCTACTATAGTTAACAAATCTTTCACATTCCCTCCTTAACATGGGTCCTAAGAATACAATTTTTGTGGCGGTTAGGGGCAGAGGACCCTGTGCAAATGGAAAAACTGTGAATATCGGCCTGCTATTTTTTTTTCTTTTACCTGAGATAACATTTCTCTAGGCATTTGTATGATTCTATGATTCTATGGTCAGCTTCCAGCAAAAGTTGACCACAGAATTATGCTGAATAACCTACAATGTGTTCTCCCTAGGAAACTCTAGGTCCTCCACATCAACTTCTAGAATAGCACTAGAGGACCCTAGAAAATGCCTAGAGGTAACATACTTACTAATCCACAAATAATCAAATTTGTGAATGCTTAAGCTGCAAATGTGGAGGGATGACTGTATACACTATGTTTTAAAATTTTAAATATTTGCAGTGGTGAATTGGGAAAAATTGAGATTACTCTAGCTGCAGAGGAACGATAATCTTATTGCTATGGAATAAATTTTGCAAATGTCTTACTTTCTCTGGCAGCTTAGGAACCAAATTACAGTAGAATCATTTGGGCAATAACTTTTTGTAAAACTATTATGGATAACTTAGTCATAGCTATAAATCTAGATCTCCCCCCCCCCCCCGCAACAATTTTCTACCTTCTTTTGTAACTTTCCTCAGGACAGATTCAAAGCTTGAGAAACCTTATGTATTTATGAATTTAAACATTAGATATATGGCACAAGTGGTAGAGAAGGTGCAAGGACTCTTTTTAATTATTAACACTTTCAGGATGGAGTAAAGCCTGGAATAACAGTCTGAGAAAATCCAGGCGTGTTAGTCAGCATGAAAGGGTATGATCAAAGCAATATTTCATGACAGCAATTGTTCAATTGTTCATATGATTTTGTTTTATATGAGATCCACACAAAACCTTTCATTATTTGGGAGTATATTAATAGCAGCTGTCATAAACATTATCTTTAATTCTGAGAGAAACACTGTAGTCACTTACGTAAGATTTGAAATGTGATCAGATTAAAAGTGATTCTAAGCAATAATGGCAGGATTGTACGGCACTGTCATAGTCTTTGTTTTACTGAAACATTTAGTACAACCAGGAAGTTGAATAATTGATCATTCCGTTTCAAAAAATAACACACTGGATCCAGAGAGTTCCATCCATTCACAAAATGTACCCTCCTGCCAGAGGAAGGTGATTTTTACCAATCCCTCTCTTCCCCTTGCAACCCCTACCACAATGTTCAAGAAGGTCTAGAGCAGGTTTTCAAAGGAAGAAGAAATTGATAAAAACTGCATTCCCATCCTTTCTCTAGCACATTCCTCTGAAACCACCCATAACATTAAAAGAACTTGAAAAGAATGCTTTGATTCCTACAGTAAATCCCTTGTTAACAAACTCTGGATAACAAGGGAGGAAAGTCAAATAACTTAAAAGAGCTGCAGACACAGTTTGGAGCCTTATGCCAGTAAGAGAATAAGGTCATTTTTACATTACTGAAATACACCATAGAAAACATGTTCCAGATTTTTCATTACATATTATAATGGCAACAGTGATATTTATAGTAACAAAAATTCCTACCTTTATTTCTAACATAGAAAGGGTGATCTAGTTTACACTCTACAGTAAGCAAACCATCTCCTTCTGTGCCAGGGTCAAACGTCAACTTTAGTACAGACTCGCCAAATGAAACAGTTTCTTCATGTGATATCAACTTCAAGCCATCAGAACCATATCCCTGTATAACAAGTGAGATTTAGTTACTGAAAGAGCAAGTGAACCTATGGAAACTGCAACCACTCTTATTCTGTGAAATATATTTAGAGAAATAACCATTGTTTCCTTCCCGTAAAAGTTCAGGTCTTAACCACTATGGCTGAAACAGAGGTGGACAATATTTTTGGCTGAGGGCCATATGTGAGGCTAGGCATGAGACTGTGCATTTGTCTTTGGATATACACACAGGTGTGCACAGACACCCCCCCCCAATTTCCAGGCATAATGATAGTGAGTTTAAACTTTACCACTCTGCCTGCTGAGATCTAGGGATAGTATCCCAACACCGCTGAGTGTTGGGTTTGCAGGGTTTTGTTTTGTTTTTTGCTGCTAACAGGAGTTGTGAAAGAGCAGTCTTGGTGGAAATGGGGGGAGGGTTTCACCCTCCCTGATAATCCTCACTGTGATTGCTGTTTTCCTGCTGTTATAAGCAGCAAGGAAACAGCGATCTTGATTTCGTCTGAAGTTTGCTGGTATGTAAGAGAAGATGAAGGTTTACTAATACACACGCAACAGTGATTATGACCAAGATAACTGTTTACCCAGTGTGGTATAGTGCTTTGAGCATTGGACTACGACTCTGGAGACCAGGGTTCAAATCCCCGCTCAGCCAGGGAAACCCACTGGGTGACCTTGGACAAGTCACACTCTTAGCCCCAGAGGGAGGCAAAGGCAAACCCCCCTCTGAACAAATCTTGCCAAGAAAACTCCGTAATAGGGCCACCTTAGGATCGCCATAAGTCAGGAATGACTTGAAGGCATACAAGAACAAAACTGTTTCCCCACCATTACTCCTAGTAGTAGCAAGGAAACAGAAATATTGACAATGGTGTGTGAAGCCAATACTCCCCACTAGATTTTCATCCCTGCACTAATAGCAGAGCTGAAAGAGCAGTCTTTTCCCTGAAAGCCAACAGATACCAGGCTTCATTAGCAGCATGCAGAGCTGTACTCATTGGTGGCCTGCATGTTATTTAAAATACTCTCTATTTACTTCCAGTAACCAGCTTTACCTGCTCCATCTAGGATCAACTGAAAAGGGCAGGAATCGCTATAAACTATGTTGACTACCTATAAAACATTACTTTAGGAGATAATACTTTCTTTTTGGAAATAAAGCCATGTAATTTATTATCTGTCCGCTTATCTTGAGCAAGTCACAGTTTCTCTTCAGCAAGCAACAAGGCAGCGAATCATACCTCCCCATCCCATCTTATCCTATCACAGTGTGCCATTTCTCAGTTATATAGCACAGCGTTGTGCTGACTGCATGTAAAAACTACCTCCCTCCTTAAAATATGTGAAGATGACATATTAGTTGATGCAGAACAACTGATAAAGTATAGCTGTTATGGTGTTAGTTACAAAAATACAGCAAAAGCTCAATTAAAAACTCAATTAAAATATTAAACTCTCACTAGCAAATTAGAATAACATCAACTAAAGCAACTCCCCCTTTATTTCAAAAGTCACATTAATTTATATGATCACTGACATATTATCCAAATAACTTAAAATATGACATAAAACATTAATACAAGCAAGATTTTACATCCATTAAAAGCTCACTCACCATGACTTTTAACTAAACTTACTTTGCAAGAAGTCATTGAATCATCAGCTTCATTTTTATAGCCTGTGGACCTAGCAAAATCTTCAACATCCTTCCATCCTTTATTGCCCCCTTTATGAAAGCATAAACGTGTTCCTAATTTAAAAAAAAGAAAAGAGACCTGAGCAGGGCTGTTGATGACAGGGTGAACCTGGAGGTCTCTCATTCATAAGGTCAATGTTAGTTGAAGGCAACTTGACAGCAGTTAACAATAATGTAACGTATGATATTTTACCTTTAAGGAAACAGTGCCAGGCAGTTGGAGGCCAAGAGTGGCACCAACCTAGATCATCATCATCTGACAGCGAAGACATACAGAAAATGCCAGATTCTGATTCACTGGTTGTCTGTTGAAAAAACATAACCTTTTTTTTTTTACTGAATACTTCTAAGACAGGTCATATATTTATACACTAATTTTTGAAGTCACTCCCCCAATGTCTTACTTTTTAGTAAACCATTCCATATCTTTTCCTAAGTATATATATTTTTTTGCATTTTTATTTGATGCTCCAAGAAACAAATCTTCCACAAATCACTCAATCCATCCCATATTCAGATACAGGAAGCTTCTAGTACTGTTTCCTTCCCTTCATCCACAATCCCACCCTACCTGGCTATATTTTGTCTCATTGAATGACACTTTTAAACTATTAAGGCAAACACAAAAACTTCACTCAGCCCTTTTAAGAGTGTAAAATGAATTATATTAAGAAGGCAACAAAAGATTCCAAGGAAAACTCAAGCTTTCCCCCCCAAGTCCTCACAGGGTATGTTTTGACAATAATATAAATGAATAAATGAAAACACAAATTTATTCTCTGTTTTCTCTTTTATTTTAATCTACTTGTCCTTAACACACACAAAGAGACTGAAAAATGTAAAATGTGGTCTTTCCTTGTTCATTCTGTACCTCTCTTTAGTTGTATCAGCTCTTCATAATATGTACAAGATCCCCACAACTGCTATCAGTACTAAACAAGTAAGGAATGTAAATAAGTAACACACAATATACAGCTATTTCAGTCTCTAGAAGTATTTTCTCTGATATACAGCTAGTTTAATATAAATATAATAGTTATAACTTACCCTCTCATGTCTGACTGGCGATTCATCAATATTATGCTTGGGGAAACCAGAATCACTCTGAGAGGATTCTGGTGGAGGCCGTGCATAGGAATGTAAACTTTTGCTTGTAGCTATCAGGTGAACAGGAGATGACCTAAGCAAGATTTGTTTTAAAAAATGAACAGATTTTGGTCAATAAGGGAAAGAAGGGAAGGCATCAATTTAACCATTCTTTAGCAGTGTGCAAGATTCCTTTGCTTTTTAGACCACAATTAATGCAGATACCATTTCTTCTTTCTCTTCATTTACAAAAATACATGGGATGGGGAAAAGGCTAGCCCACCAAATATTCCAAATAATGCCACAGAACTACTTCTACTCTAGGAATTTAGTTATTATGTTATCTAAATGAAGAGTCCCAATCCCCCCACCAAAAAAGCTCATTGCCCTTCTGTGGAAAATACAATATATATTGGCCTATATCCAGTTGTGTCACTGTGCTAAAGCAAAGTCAATTGTAATGCATTTACAGAATTAATTAAATGGCAGAATCCAGCAGTTTTCTGTTGGTCAAGCAATTACATTTGTATTTAGTCTCTTGAGCTACTGCTTGCACAATGGAGAAATCAAGTGCAACTATTCTAGTACAGTACAACTATGCTACGAGGGGCCTCACATGAGATCTAGGCTATTAATGTAGTCCAGCTTTCAAAATAACTACTAGCAGGTCAACCCAAGCAGCCTCCTTTTTGGATGATGACACTGAGAGCTGACTGCAGACAATATTCTCTAATGTTTCTTACATAGTATATATGTCTCCCTAGCCATGTATGTACATTTTCCAATAGATACACAGTGACTGGCATGATGTGCATTTTATGAACTGTAGTATGTGTTCTCTCTAATAGTTTCATGACTAATTTAAGAATGTCACAGTCTAAATGACATAACTCCAGGCAGCAGATACCAAAGCCACTAACAAAAGACTTAACAAAAACTGCAAGCTGTTCAAACAGCCTTTGATCAATATGCTTATGCCTATGTTTCCTGAGGCATGGGAGTGGGGGGGATTATAACTTCAACTGTACAGCAGCCATTCTAAGGTGCCCTTCTCTGTGACAGCAAAAGAAGGATTTATTGAAGGGAGGAGGCAAAAAAAGTATGTTCCACCTTGGCAAACTTTAACTCTAGCACACTGCACCCAGTAGCTCTCTGCATTCCAGGATTCGGCTGAGAGACATAAGAACTAGATGTATGGTTTCATGTACCCAGCTCCTTTAACCTACAGTGTGCTTAGAGCTGGGCAGCTCAGGGCCTCATTCCAGACTACCATGATCCTCCTTTCCACTGAATGTGTGATTCAAAACAATAGCTCTGATGCTGGGGCAACCAAGACTTGTTTATTTATAGGTGTTTTGAGTCACATTTCCATCTTATGCAAGCACGCAATGTAACTGTCAGATACAGATTATACAGCAAAAACTCAATTAAAATACTAAACTGCTCACTAGCAAATTAGAATAACATCACTAGCAAATTAGAATAACAGCCGTTATCAACAAACTTTCAGAAGTAAAGGCTTTGAATAGGTAACAAAAAGGGGTGTACAAAAAGGGCCTAAACTGAATTCCCTTGGGAAATAATCCCAAGGAATTTAGACTCTAGGATGTTTTCCAGGTAAATTCAAATAACTTAAAACATCACTACAAAGGACATCTAGGTTTTTCCTTCTAACTGAGGCTATGTGTATTAATGTCCTTGCAATAAAACTTTCAACAGGTGTGAATTGCTAGAAACACACTGAGTTCTTTAGAAAGCTCCTTTCAGTTAATTTTTCTGGTATACAAACAAGTTCTCACACACATATTTGCAATGAAAGGCAAATTTTATGTACCTAGGCTCTCCCTGATGAAGGAATAACTGGCTTTTCTTATCACAGATGAAACAGTTGCATTTGCTTTGGAAAACCACTTATGCTAGTAAGTCTGAATGATTATACAGGAACTGAACACTATCATCCAAAGGAATTTTTAAAAACAAAACAAAACTGGGGGGGGGGGTTCAAGGGACTTCGCAGGATTGGGAGGAGGTGTTCGGGAGCCGCAAAAGTGGTGTCCAGGGACAATATAAAGCCCATGGGCCACACTTTCCCCCACCTCTGCCTTCATGGAAATTAGGGATTTTAAAACAACATGAACAATGCTGCAAGTTCTAGAATGACTCGAACTGCAAAAGTGTATCATACCTGTTATAAAAAGAGCACTGCATAAGAGGACTCTGTGGACTAGTAGCTATGTTTGCCAATTCTGTCAACCAGTTCACTCCATTCTCACAAGAACTTTCTGAACTGTTGCCTGAGGTATGCTGGTTCCACGAAGGCCTTGAATATTCCTGATGGGAGACATCAGCACTCAGCTGGTAAAGTGCAGGTGGGGTAGAATCAGTATGAACAGCCTGCAGTTCTGGAAGATCATCTGCAAATAAATGCACACAGATTTATTCTTACGGCTCATCCCATAGATGAAGCCAGTACAACATAAGGCCTACATGCTTACTATATTTATGCCTTCCAATCAAATAACTATATTTTGTGGATCTTTCTCACTTCTCAGATCCCCTTCTTACATTATGCTAACACTGTGGGAGCCACTGCAATGCCCCACTAGGTGGACACTGAACTAATAGGGCAACTCACTCCAGTTGCTAAAAGGGTTGATGCTGGATGGTTAGGACCATCACAGTCTCCTCCCATGTAATTAGTGATTCTCATATAATGACAGCAGCATGTAAAACATAGGAGGAAGACAAAAGGTGAGACTACAACATGTCTGAAATTGTTTGAGCTGAGTGGATGTTCAAACACAGGAAATTCCAAAATAAGCAACATGGAGGAATGTGATAGTTTCTATGAATCTTTTTGTACTGACAGAGAACAGATGCTTCCATGTTCTTTATTTGATCATCAGAGTCAACATTCAAAAGGACATAATTTCCACAGCATATGTTTTCCCAAGATATGACTTTCTTTGATGACACTGATCTTATACCAAAAGGTACTTCACTGGAACCACAAGATCAGTCAATGAAACCATGATTCATGAGCTATTTGACCAGAGGTACTCTGAGAATAATTTCCTCAGAAATGTAAAAACAATATGCCATCAGTAAAGAAGTGGAAGACATCTACCAACTATGGCCATTGCCAAGCTTCCACATATTTACCGCAAATATTATATGGTTCACAGCCGCTCTCTAGTGGGCAATAATTTTGAAATGACCCAAAGGACCTGATCCAAAGGACTGCAAAACTAGATCTGTAAAGCCATAGCCCCTTGAGGATAATTCAAAGGAAGTTTCAAAAATTATTAGTGATTTGGCAATCAAGTTGCAATATAAATTCAAGGCAGTCAGATTGTTCAAGGAAATCAAAAATTCTAGCAATGAAATAAAATTCTAGTAAGCTAGTACAGTTCTCTTGTACAAACTCAAGAGATTTTCGAAACCCCAACCATGGTCTTTGGGCTAAAAGAGTCTTACTCCCTAATGCTGTATACCACACCAGTGTCCTAGACTGTGTTCACTGCCCTCTATAACAATTGTCCTCCACAGCACAGTTGGATAGATAACTTCAAGAAAGCTGAAGTAGTAGTTACCAAGCTCCATGTGCTCATCACAAGATGCATATCCAGGAGAAGATGGGAGGTTCTCATTACACTTCAACAGTTCCAATGATTCATTCATTGCCGAAGCTCTCTTGTCCACCACTAACAGAAGCTTCTGTACTGCATTAGGCATCTGATTTGTCTTTACTTCCCAAACCATTGTAGGGTGCTTCAAATTATCTGACTTAAACAGAAACAGACAAAACAAAACATTAATAGATTTAGCTACAGTAACCTAGTATGCGACCCTATTTGGAAAAATGTAGGACTGCTTCACTGGAAAAATATCTATCAAACATAAATGTCTCCTAGCGGTCTAACTTTTTGTTGACATCAAGGTATAACGACAATTTTATTCATGACAACCATATACAGGTTATATATAGCCATCAAATGACAATCCTACAAAAAACATTAAAACCATTTAAAACTTTTAAAATTACTATTGGCTCTATTTTATATATATATATATATAGAGAGAGAGAGAGAAAGAGAGAGAGAGAGAGAAACATTTAATACAATACAAAGATTACAAAAGTGTTTAATATTAATCATGGCACAGTGTTACATAATCCATTCAAACCAGTATCACAAGTTCCCACCTGGACCATTATCCTTAAAATCTAATCTGACCGCTTTCACCGCAAATCTGGCAGTATTAAACATGACAGACTTGGCTGTATTGGATAGCAAATACAGTATATTATTTTCTCCAGATCGTTCTGGTTAGCTATTAGTTCTAAACTTCTCTTCAGAAACTTATCTCTGGGGGTTTTGTATATCCTACAATGTAGCATATAATGTATGGTGTCTTCAATGTCCCCACTTCCACATAAGCAAACACGCTGCTCCCTGGGGATCTTTTTATATTTCCCTTCAATAATTTTTTTTTTCATTGTCTGAAACTATAGGGCTATAAGAGCCCTGCAAAGGAGAGGCTGAGTAACTTCCGATAGATATTTCTCCTCTCCAAAGCATATCTTTACAAAGGGGAAACTGGAAGAAAACTTTTAAACTCTAATAGCCTCAATATCCCGCAAAGCATAATAGTCTTGCATCCTTTCTTTAATAAGTTTCCTACTGTGCTGAATATCACAAGATTTTAGAACGGTAGGGTCCAGGCCAAATTTCTTTAAATTTTCCTCACATTTTAATAGCCATGAATTTGTATAAGTAGAACTTCTTTGTTCATCTACAGTGCAAACTACCAATTCATTAACTGAATATTTCAATTTTATAAAATAAAGAAATGACGCATATAATATAAAATAAGATATTGGCATTAATCCAACTTCTGCTCACATACAGCTGACAGGTATGCCTGGTGGAAGACCCAGTATCTATCACTCTTAAAAATTTATTCTGTAAGGTCTCTAATTTATTTGTCTTAGTATTTCCCATATTTCTGCTCCATATGTAACCTGTGATATGACCTTTGCCACAAAAACCCTTACACCTGGAACAACTGCTTTCCTGCATTTCACTCTAGCAAATTTTAAGCCATGTGCTTTCAGATTTATAGCTGTCAAATGACTGTTGACATCAAGGTATAAGCACAATTCATAAAATGTAGCACTCTGGTATCAGTCTTTATCTCACTATGAGTTTGCAGTCTCTTTTCTTGATTTCTTTAAATGATAGAAGAATGCATTTTATAGTAAAATACAGTTGCCCCTCCACATTCACGAACTTAGCATTTGTGGTTTTGCATATTCGTGGTTTTGGGAGGGCCCCCCCTGCCCTCCCAAAAGCAGCGACATGGGGCCTCCGGAGGCCCCGTGAAGGCATTGGGAGGGAGGGGGGAGGGCCAGGGAGGCCTCCGCAGGGCCTTCGGAAATACTCCGAAGGCCCTGTGAAGGCCTTGGGAGGGAGGGGGAGGGCCGGGGAGGCCTCCGTGGGGCCTTCGGGAACCCTCCAAAGGCCCGTGAAGGCCCTGGGGGAGAGGGGGGCGGGCTGGGGAGGCCTCAACAGGGCCTTCGGAGACCCTCCGAAGGCCCCGCAAAGGCCTTGGGGGGGAGGGGCGGCTGGAGAGGCATCCACGGGGCCTCAGGAGGGTCTCCGGAGGCCCCGTGAAGGCCTTGGAAGGCAGGGGGATGTGGGGGGAAGCGACTATGGGGCCTCCAGAGGCCCCGTGGTCGCTTTGGTGGGGGAGGGGGAGGGCAGCCATTATTCGCGGAATTTTCACATTCACGGGGGTCTGGGGAACCTAACCCCCACGAATGTGAAGGGACGACTGTACAACTAAATTCACCATTTCCCAATGGGAAACTGAGAAATGGTTATTCAGAAAAATGACTGTGACCTACAGCCTATAGCAAAGGAAATACTATACTTCCTTTGTGATGATTCCGTTCACTAGCCTTCCATCTAAATGTGAACTAAGCTAAGTAATATGGTTACCTGCTACCCAGGTAAATACTGTATTATTAAGCTAACCATTAAGACCTTTGCACATACAAAACTCCAGTGAGTAATTTAAAAATTAAAGCTTACTTATACTGACTCTGGTCAACTATATCTGTAAATACATTCTTTTATGCATTTGTATCTTAAAATGCTGATACAGTAATAAACAGCAAGATTAATTCATAATTTAAACAGAAAATCTCAGAAGACAAAAATTGCAAACATGAAACTATTAATGAATGTGTAAATATCAACATACTTTAAATCCATATCCTAAACTTGTAAGTACAGTATTGGCCAAATTTTAGCAGAACAAGGCCACTGAGAAACAAGTGTGCTAAATGGAATGCCAAGCTTCACTAAAGTACAATGAATCAGGGAGGGATTCAAGGGGGTTAAAAAAAACCCCTCCACTCCCAAATATAACCCTTGATGGTTACAGAAAGCTGGGTGGTCATCACAGAAAAAGGGTGAAAAACTTGGGGGGGGGTAGAAGCAGAATAGAATGTAATGTTCTGGGAAAGGATACAGCTAGTAAAGTGAATCAAAGTGTGAAGTCGAAGGCTTTCATGAACAGCATCCATAGGTTTTTGTGTTTTTTTCCGGGCTGTGAGGCCATGTTCTGGAAGAGTTTATTTCTGATGTTTTGCCTACATCTGTGGCTGGCATCTTCAGAGAATGGTGGTGTAGGAGTGTGTGGGGTTTATATACTGTGAGTCCCTGTAGGAGAAGATGTACCTTTGTGTATTCAGATGGCTAGTTGGGGGTGGGGAAGAGATATGCAATGGACCATTAGCTAAATAGACACTAATCCTCCTTGCATATTGCCCCCCCCCAAGGAACTAGCCATACAAATACACAAAGGTACATATCTTCTCCAACAAGGGCACACAGAATATAACCCCCCACACACACACCCTATGCCACCATTCTCTGAAGATGCCAGCCACAGATGCAGGCAAAACGTCAGGAATAAACTCTTCCAGAACACGGCTTCACAGCCTGGAAAAAAAACCACAAAAAAACTATGAACAAAAGTGCTCCAAAACGTATCACTTTGTGTTAGGTCCCCCTTGTGATAGGTTCGCCTTAGGGTTGCCATAAATCAGAAATTAGGTGAGAAGGCATACAACAACAATGGCCAGTGGCCAGAATCCTGTTGTTGACATATGCAAGCATTGGTAGTGCTACCCATGCAGAGTGATTTTTTTGGGAAACATGGAAACAGATGTATCTATCTGATGGTGATGGGAATGGACTGCTGCATGCAGAACCATTGCAGATGTGCAATAATGCACCTAGAGTAGTGTGTCAATGGGCATTGTACACCATCTCTGCATTGCACAATAAGATGACAGCTATGTACATTCACTGTTTCTCAGTGGTACTCAGTATAGGGGATGTGTAGTGCTAGCATAATGTAACCCTGCCAGCAAATATTTACGCAACATTGAGATTATACGTATAGGATCTCAGCCAGTGTGTCCAAGGGCCACACCCTGTTACCACAGCAATGACATCTAGAGCCCGGTGCCTCTACTCAATTTTAAACAAGGTTTGGTGTAATGTTTGTCCCAAGTTTCAATCTTAAGGAAAAGCATTTATTTCTCTCTTTTGTGTCTGTCCTGCAACATGTCAGTTTATAAGTAATTCTATACTTCCATACATAGGCTCTGTAACTAGAAGCCAGCTCTAGACAGCAACAACTTCATTATGGGGCTTGATCACCAACTCATTAAATGGTCAAGTTCATGTAGCAACATATACTTCTGCCCCTCAATCACCAATCTAGAAAGTACAGCAACCTCCTTGAGAACAGGGAAGTTTGACAGCCCTCTTTTAAAACTGTTAATTCTTCAAAGGACATGAGATGTTATTTTTTGTAAGTACATCTAACGCCTAAAATAGCATTTCTTGACCAGGGTTCCCCAGAAACCTAGGGTTCTGCAAAAGGCTAAGTGTTCTGTGAGGGTGTGTGTCTGGGGCTGGGGGGTTGAGTTGTAGATATAGTAATTTTTATGCAGGGGTTCCTTGAGCACTAAAAATTATTTCAAGGGTTCCTCCAGGGTAAAAAGGTTGAGTAAGGCTGGTCTAAAATGATGGTGAAAGACAAAGAGTAAGACTTTTTTAATGTACGTACCACATAAAAAAAGTTTGTCTCATAATTAATGTCTGCCATGCAAGTTTAATATTTTCAAAACGACTTCCCCACTACATCTTTTATTTTTGTTTCTTTGTTAATTTGAAAGGTTTTCTCTGCAACCACAAGGGTTTTTGTGCTAAATGGGAATTTCAAGATATTAAACTGATTCCACGATCAAGACAATAACTACAAATTCCACATAAAGAAGTGACAATATAAAATAAACAAAGAACTTTCACAGATAAAGCTTGACAGTTAGATGAATATGCAATATTAAATATATCCAGGCAGTTCAATTTACCACTGTTTGAAAGCCAAAAAAGTCGATTATTGTATAAATAAATTCCAGATGATTTTTCCCAGCTGCAAATACTTCCTACCAGACACCTTTTAAATGAAAAGGACAATTAATAACAGGGGATTTAAAAAAAAAATACATACACATAAAACAAGGGAGCGACCCATGATATCATATGCTGCTTGCCTATGTGTACTTAATGGAGTGACTGACTGTACCACAGACTAGGTACCTTTAGCCCAACTCTTCAGTATTTAGTAAGCAAAGAGAATGTGAGAAAAGCAACATACAGGCATGTATAGGCATACCTAGAAACAACTGGTTCATTGGTGTCAGATGCACTTACTGCTTTTCCGACTCAAAGAGGTTCTGTAGGTTAGAAGCCAGATAAGCACAGCCTGTACTGGCTACTTAATCGTGTGACATCACGATCACCCCCCCTTCCCCCCTTACTTAAAGCAGTTTGTGCAACTTCCAAAAACTGATTTGAGAGTTCAAAGAAATAATAATAATGGACATTATTACACAAGTACATTCAACACTTAAACAATTTTTTAAAAAACCAAGGAGGACAACTGAACTGCAGTATGGGGCAGAAGCAAAAGTGACAACTGAAGAGTTTTAACCAGAGACAGTATGTAAAATTACAACACAAAGTTGAAAGGAAACTGGACTCAACCACCAGAAAAAAGAACACTAGCTCCCATTCCTGTTTCAGGAAGAAGACACAAATCAAGATGATTGTTGAAATACTGTAGTTCAAAAGCCTTCTAACATATGTAAGTGTTAAACAAAATTCACAAAAAAGTAATACCTTTATTAAACAACCAAATGCAAAACACATAATGCAAGCTTTTGAAGCTATACTGGCTTCTTTGTCAGGCAAAAGATGTTAAAAAGAAAGAAAGAAAGAAAGAAAGAGAAAGAAAGAAAGAAAGAAAGAAAGGTGACAATGTTGGAGGTAGAGACCTACACGTGGTTTCAGATATAAGTGTTGTGAAGTTGTTCCCATGCTTAAGACCCCATGTAAATTAGAAGTAACAAGACAGCTGTTGTAGTTTTCCTGAAATTCTTAAGCGTTGCTGAATCAATATTGTATTTTATGAACAGACTGAGAGATTCACATGCACATAAACAACATGAGACAAGGCAAAATCAGTGTTAAAATGTTAAATGCACGCTGTGGAATGTACTCCCAAACTAGCTCTGCCTTACTCCCCCACCCCCAGCCCCATGGCATTCTGCCCATAAGTGAAAACATTTGGCTGAATGGAACTTCTGCTGGATGGTTAGCTGAGGATGTTGCTATCTGAAGTGGTCCCATTTAAACATACTGTTACCATTAACGTTTATGTTTGTATTATGATTGTACTGTACTGTATTGTTCCATCTCAAGGTGCATAACATCACCTCGAGTACCTTTCTGTAGAGCGGAATTTATTAACATAATGAATCAATATTAGATGCATGCTCTTGAGACTGCTTCACACACACACACACACACACACACACACAAATGCATGCTTTGAAAGCACATATCCTGATGTCAAAGATACCTTCGTTTATTTCAGTAAGCCAGCAAACGTCCAGACCCCTTTGCCACAAATGCACCCTGTTAAAAGCCAATCCCTTTTGCAACCATCAAGGCAGCACAGAATAGGGTTACAGAAAACAAGGTTTCCACAACACCCTCAACAGAGAAAAGCGCCATTATAGCTGTGGTTACTTAATTGACGCTGGCCTTTGTTATACAAGGGCGAGAAGTGGGAAGTTGGGGCGGGGGAAAAGGAAGGACAGCCCTCCCTGGCTCCTTCTACTGTACAGCCTTCTACTGTCACTTGTCCAAGTCCCTGCGGACTCAGGAAAATCCGTGCAAAAAACCGACGACGACGACAACACGACCAGCGCCGTTCCCACACAAGAGCGGCGCGGGTGGAAGATGCCCAACGCCTGCTGCCAAGTTTCTGTCACGCGCCCCGCGGGGGGGGGGAATTTAAAGCGGGCTGGAGTCACGCGCAGCGGCACGAGCGGCCGAACGTTGACTGGTCCCTTCAACAGAAGGCGGAAAAGGGGGCGGGGAGAGCCAGCGCGAGAGTGAAGGCGCGAGCCCGCAGCTGCCCAAACCGCTCCCCCTCCCTGCGCGCGCGCGCATGAACCTCTCTTTCTCCCCCCTCCCTCTCCAACCGTCCCCCTCTGGTCACGTGCCCAGTGCCTGGAAGAGGCCCTTGTTTATAAACTTTTCCTCTCCGGACAGACACGGCGCATGCGCTGAAAGGCTCATTCATTCAGAAGTGCGTAACAACAACAAGCGAAGGCGGTGGGGGAGGGGTTCGTGCCCCCAAAACGGAGAGAAACACATTCGGGGAATGAAGGGGGGAAGGGTCGTTGTGTAGCCCAACGGCTCATTATAAAGCCCTCACAAGGACAGCTTTAGAAGGCGGGAGTTTAAAAAAAAATAAAGAGGGGGGGAACAAGCACAAAGAAACAAAACCAAAACTCTCTTCAGCGCCAATCCTCGTATCTCATAGGGCGAGCTGGCCACTCGGTTTTCCTTGTACTTTGAGCCAAGCGGGGGGCGTCGGGCCAAAGAAGTCCCGTCACGAGTCCCCGTTTTTCCGTCTCTCTTTCCATAAAGTGAGAATCCAAACGAATCTCCCTCCCCACGTCATGACAGTCCTTGGGTGAGGGGGGAAAACGGGCCTAAAACAAGAAACTTCCTAATTATCCCTCGCTTTCAGCCTGACAACTCTTAAACGTTCTGTTGGAAACTTCTGAGGTACTTACCAAACCCGTCGCCATTACAAGACTCTCTTCAGGATTTTTTTCCCTCCCCCTTCCCCCCCGCCTTTCCTTCTTTTGCGAAAGGCCCACCCACTTTGTACCAAACTTGGCCTCTGGGTGGCTGAAGCGAACATCCGTCACACGCCTCTCTCTTCTCATTGGGTGTTCTCAGTGCTTGTCAAAGTCAGTCTGTAAAGAGCGGACTTGTTTTGATGTCCTTCGCGCAGTGGATTTGACAGAGCGCAGAGCCAGTCCTGTTGAGCGGGGCGGTCCCTAACGGAAAGGTGGTCGGCCTCTCAAGCCGAAGAGACTTCTGGGAATTGTTGTTTTTGTTCTCCTTGAAGACACACTCACCACAAGCTGAGGAACAACAGTTCCCAGAACCCTCTTCGTCGTTGGTAAACAAGAGTCTTAGGCACACGTGTATTTGTACCACCAGCAGGTTGTGGCCTTGCATAGACGCTTAGGACAAGTTGAATAAACACAGAGGCGTCGCTCTTCCCTACCTCCCTAACTTTTTGAAAAAGCAGGGCAGACATATGTTAAATATACAGACGGTTCCACTGACATGACTCAGTCGTGGTCCTTGCCACAACAATATTGGGTGTTTCAGTGCCATTCCCATAATTTTCAGTTAGAAATTGCAGGGCAGTTTGTTAAGAACAATGCTATTATTTATTTATTTATTTATTTAAATCCCGCCTTTCTCCCTCAAGGCAGCTCACAACATTTAAAAACAACACTAGCTAAAATCACAGTACTGTACAATAAATAAAAATGAAAGGAGAATAAACTACTCTATAATTTAAAAAAACACATTTTTAGAACGTCACAAAATTAAATCTTAATTTAAAATAGGAGCACCAGCAGTCCAGCAAAAGCACTTCTCAGCAAAAGCCTGGTGACATAAAAATGCTTTTGCCTGCCTCCTGAAAGAGATGAAAGATGGGGCCACCCTAACCTCTCTGGGGAGGGATTTGCAGTCTGTGAGCAGCCACGGAAAAGGTCCTCTCCCTTTCCCCCACCAAACAAGCCTGAGAAGGTGGTGGGACAGAGAGAAGAGCCTCTCCAGCTGATCTTAAATGTTCTGCTGGGTTCATATGGGGAGATACTAATCCTATATGCGCCTACTATAGTGGCAAATCTCATTGACTGCAGTACATTTAATACTTGGATCCTAGCTCCTCTCCATAATCTGAATCATTACAAGTAATTAAGAGAAGCCATGCCTCTCGTAATTTTCCTAATTAAGGCTTGTTTTTGTACATACTTTTCCATGCTAAAAGCTTAAAGAATCACTCACTCTGTATCACAACCCCAGTCCGAGTTTGCAGCAGATGGGAAAGTATGCTCTGTCTCTTGTGAAATTCAGATTTACTGCCTTTTCTCTCTTGGAATGAATGTTGCTCTTCCAGTTATGTCCTAATTAGGAACTCTTTCATAACTCTGCTGATGTGGAAATAAGGTTACCATCCTTACAGGCACAACTCATCACATTCAACACTAGCCTACAGGATTCTCTCTCCTTTCATCCTAAATTCCCAGTATAATTAGCTATGTTAACTTAAAAAAAAAACACTATGCAACTCAAAATAATTATTGTACTATAGTGGAAACCAAGGCAAGAAAATAAGCAATCAACATTTTTGGGAAGGGATTTCCATGTCCTTTCTTCCTGTAGGAATGCTTCCAGAGGCAATTTAATTATAGCATTTGATGCTTTAAATATTTCTTTGGAGGAAGGGAGGATAGAAATAATAAACTGATTGGTAAAGAATCTTGCTGCATTTAAAAATGCTGCTTTGAAAAATGATTTTGTTTCTACAGAAAAGTTTAATCTAATTATTTAACTAAGTAGTCATTATCATGCCGAGTATGGAGTTGGTTCCTAGTTCCTAAAAGTCAGAGATACAGGAGATTTTCAGATGGGGCCAATGTTCTGTGGCAGGCACGGAACAGGGTCGAGAAAGGATCTCCCTTTCGGATGACGTCAACCCGTTCCATTCTGCTCCCATCCTGCCCCCATGCTGCTCCCAGAGTATTCTAATCACGATGAAACATCGTGAATAGAACACCCGTTCCATGTCTGTCACAAAATTAGGGGTGTGCGAACAGGAGCCCCCGTTCGTGTTCTGAGATGACAGCCATGGGGGAGGAGGTCCATTTTGAGCACTTCTGGGCACAATCGAGACATCCAGGTAAGTGGCACCCTTCCCTTCCCCTCCCTGGGTTACTTCTAATTTTTCTTCTGTGTTTCGGTGCTTTCTTTTTACTTTTGACAGTTGGGGGTTTTAACTTTTTAAATTTGCTGCGTGCCCCTTCTCTCACGAGAACGGGCACGATTTCATTCGCCAGTCGTAAATGCAGCCTTACGACGGCTGCATTTACAACCAGCCAGAAAGGGGAGGGGGAAGACGTTCCTGCCGCGGAATGAAGATAAGTGTGCGAACATTTTTCTTCTGTTCCACGGCAGGAACAGGAATAGAGGTGGCGGGGCAGGAACGGGGTATTTGGTCCCATTTGAAAATGTCCACAGACAGAGCTTGAAAGATGAATTGGCACTGACATAACTGCACTTCTCAAAATGACATTCAGACTTCTCTTAGTCATCTATCCAGACCACTGAAACACTATCCCTAAGAACTGCTGCTTGCTTATTTCAGGTCTATGTCTTGAAGTACAGTATTGTCACACATATACCCTTTGACTTTTCCACATTTTGTTGTTAGAATCTGGAACTGAAACAGATTTGTTTGGAATTTTTACTACTTGAAGTACTCAAGATTGACACAGTGTGAAATTATAAAAAAAATATTGTGGCACAATCATTAAGCAAATAACAACCCTGGCACTTCCTTGTCACAAAAATATTAAATCCCCCCTTTGCTGTGACACACCTAAATAAATTCTGGTGCAACCCACCACCTTCACAAATCACATAAGCAGATGAATGGAGTCCACCTAGGTGCACTTCCAGTGCCACATGATTTCAAACTAAATATCCCTGTCTTTGGAAGGTCTCAGAGTCTGTCGGAGGGCACAGAAGTAAACAAGAGGCAAATGGTAAGGAGCTAGGGATCTGCAGGTAAGATGGATGAAACCATCAATGGGACACCAACCACACAGGTGCTGCACAAAGTTGGGCTTTATGCAAGAGTGGCAAGAAGAAAGCCATTGCTGAAATAAACTCATGTCAAAGGATGTTTGGGATTCACAAAGAAAGACATGTAGGAGACACAGCAAGTGAGTGGGAAAAGTTATTTGGTCTGGTGAGATCAAAATTGAATATTTTGGCGCTGCAAACACTGTATGTGGCACAAAGCCAACACTACTGAGATAATCCCCACAGTAAACCATCACAGTAGCAGCATGGGATGCTTTTCCTTGGCAGGGACTGGGAAACTGGTCAGGATTGAGGGCAAGATGGATGGAGCCAGGACAATTCTAGAGGACAAACTTTTTCATTTAGCAAGGTACCTGTGACTGGGGCTGCTGCCACACTACAGAAATAATGCAGTTTGACACCGCTTTTAACTATCATTAGCTCCATCCTATGGAATCCTGGGATTTGTAGTATGTTGTGGCACCAGAGCTCTCTGACAGAAAAGGCTAAATATATCACAAAACTACAAATCCCAGGATTCCATAGCACTGAGCCATGGCAATTAAAGTGGTGTCAATCTGAATTATTTCTGCAGTGTGGCAACACCCTGGAAGAGAGCTTAGTTTTCCAGCAGGACAATGACTAGCAGGATGCACAGCCAAAGTAGCATAGGAGTGGATTAAAAACAAGAACCCGAATGTCTCACCATGGCCCACAATTGAGAATCTGTGACAAGACTCTCCATCTAATTTCTAAGAGGTGGAGCACGTTTGTCAAGAAGAGGTTAAAATGGCAGAATCCAGCTGCACAAAGGTGGAAAAAATTATTCAAGAAGTGTTGCCGCTGTAGTTGCTGCCAAAGGTTCTTTTCCCAACTATTGACTCAGGGTGTGGACATTTGTGGAAGCAACAAATGCCAGTTTATTTTCATTTACTTACCTTTTGTTCCACAATAAAAGTTTTGCACCTTCCCGCTGTACATCATCAATGTACACTACGTAGTAACCATTTCAGTTAAATCCCTTTCAGTTCCAGGTTGTAACACAACCAAACCTGGAAAAATCAAAGGGTAGGGAACACTTCTGCAAGGCAATGTATTAATCAGAATTGTTCATTTCCACATATTCATTATAAATAACTAAAATAAGGGTCCTGCATCCAAGAATAAGGTGGGATTACCATAGTAGTGCTGACAGACTTAGCATTTAGGGTAAATTGAATGAGCAGACAAAATTTCTAGATACTGTAAGTTCATGTTGTGTGAGTTAGAAATGAAGAAAACTTAATTGCACCTAGAACAGTGCAATGCATCTAGTATGAATGAATTCAACATATTTATCATAAGAAGAAAGTTGCCCAGAAAATCTCTCCAGGATGCACGGGAATCATTTAAACCAAGTTGGAGTCATTCATGTTTTGAGATTATTTATTCATTTGCACGTGTTGATTAAAAAGCTGTGTTAACTGTTTGTACTTAACATGATAAAGAAATCGTAAAAACATAAGAAAATATTGTTAATATTTATTATTAGATTGGCTCAAAAGAGGCAGACCAGCATAGTTCGTGCATTATATAAGATTCTGTACCGCCATGGTATTGGAACCAATCTTGCAAGTCTTTCTCCTGTAAGCATGGCTGGTGGTGGGGGAAACAAACATCAGATGGGAAAGATCCACACGGTTCAGACAGACTGTGGTGGGTACCTTTGATGGGCAAGAACTATTTCCTGCCTTTGGGACACTATAGGGCTGCACAGGCTGCCAAAAAAGAAACAAAGCCAGTAGCTGGAAGGAGACTTCAGGTTTTGACAAAATAAGCTCTGTTTTAAAAGTTAAACAATGTGTTAGGTGGCAGTGGCTCTGACCTAATGGCACATCTGAAGGCTTCCAAAAGAGGCAATCCAGCTTTTCCCCCTGGAAAATCGGTAGCTTCGGGGTGTCTGGGAGTGAATCACGGTCATAAATACATCCTTGGGGAGGGGCTCCATTCAGCCCCACAGCTGCTCTTTTTGCACCCCTGAGAGAAGCAAACAGTTGAATAGCAACTTGGGACCTTGTCACAAAAATGAATTCAAGGCCCTTAGTAATCTGGGGGCTTGTCTAGGCGAGAAGATATAATGTTGATTCCTGTGCATTAATGCAAATTTGAAGCACAGTTCCTTTGTTTCCATGGTCTTTGGCAAAATCACTGGTATGCAAAGCTGTCTGTGTTTGAATACACAGCCATGCTTGTGAATCAAGATGGTGGGTGAGAGTGCATTACTCCCATTAGTATTCTCCACAAGTTGTCGCCACTGCACAGTATTTTTTTTTAAGTGTAAATCAAAGGTGCACAAGTGTGACCTTCCACTTTAAAAAGCTGTTTGGTCACCTCAGCACAGCAAAAAAGCGCATGATAACGTGAAAGTTCAAAACGGCACTTCCAGCCACATCATTGCCAGAAAGCCCACCCCCGCGTATGTCCAACCAATCAGCTTTACATTTCCGCCTTCGCTGAGAATGTGCCACAATGCAAATCAGATGTCCAAACAAGCAGCAATGCGCATTTCCACACATTATTCTAAAAACCTTGGAGCAAGCCACGAAGGCTCCCCCCCCCCATTTGGACAAAAGATATTCTCTGTGAATTCTATTAAGATTATTTTCACTGTCTAGACAAGCCTGGGGAGATAACAACTATAGATATTAAACCTTGTTGCTAAATGGCTCAGCAGGTAAATATATTAATCTTTATCTTCAATAGTAATCTAACTGTAAGGCATCTAAAAGAAAGGAATTGTTTTAGCCACATCTTTAGATGGTGATTTTAAACATCCTTTAAGTCCTTTAGGGCAATTTCATATGGGCTCTCCATTCTCAAGACGTTTTATTTAACTAGATCAGCTATAGCAATTATATCCAGCAGAGGGAGTGCCAGTGTCTCAATTATTTATGAATAGAAACACAATAATACAGTATGGTATTTAAATGACTATATTTCGTAGCAATTCACAATCTTAATCTCTTACAAAATTCAGGGACCACTGAGAGCAAATGAATGACATTTGAAGTGATCCAGCAAAGCAATTTACTGACTCACAATATTCTATATTCAAAATTATTTATTAATTTTGTACATTGTAAATCTTCACATACTGATAGGTACATAAAAAAGAGGCATCAGTAAAAAGACAGAACATTGACGTTCAGGAAAAGGAAGTGATACACAAATTTCTTGTAAGAGCGTGGAAGAGGACAGACTGTATATTTTAAAGTTGATTTGGGGGCGGAAATCTGCTCTATCCAAGGAGTGCAGGGCAGATTGCAAAGCTTTTGAACAAAACAAGAAATACATGAAAACACACATACATATCAAAATATCTCCTAAATCCCATTAATTTTAAATACAGTAGTTAAACCCTGGCCACTAAAAGACAACCCCAAACAGGAAGATACTGGGATAATGTTGGAAGATATTCTGCTAATTGCACTGAGAAGTGGTACAACAGTAGCCAATATTTCTGAGCATGAAGCCGCCTGCTAAGTTGGACTGTTGGTCCATCTAATCTATTCCAATGTAGCCTACTCTGGCAGTGGTTCTCAAGAATTTCAGGCCATCATCTGTGGTAGCTCAGCCTGCAATTCCTTTAACTTGAGGTCTTGAGGATTTAAACTTCTGCATGCCAAGGATGTGCTGTAACATCCAGCTATATTTATTCTACTTTCTCTATTCAGATTAAATAAATGGTTGATCCTATTTGTGTGTATCGGAAAAGCATGTACAGGCTGTTCCCACCCACCCCCACCTCCAAACTCACTTACATATATTCCATTGGTTTCTAACTTATGTCACTGAAATCTATATAAATTAAGCCCATGTGATCTTTAACCCTAAATTCAAGGGGGGGGGGAACCATAAAGAAGATTCATTGCCACCATCAAATCCAACAACTGATTGCAAAATGACCCAGTGAGTGTGGTAGGCACAGCCAAGGGTGCAACACAATCCCATTCAGCACACACACAGTCCACAGCCTGTACATACACGTGCACGGGCATCATATTTTAAAAAGGAAAATAAACAAGTGTTCCTTTATATATATATATATATATATATATATATATATATATATAGGCAAGTGTTATGAAATGATCTTTTAAAATGTTTTTGTAGCACTTTCTCTAATGTGACATTTCCTCTTCACACAAAGTTAAGGTACTCCTAGGCACTGAACATGTCCTATCTCCTCTCTTCTGTTCTCAAGGTACTTGTATATTTTATTTATCCTAGTTGCATCTTGTGATAACATGTAGCTTCATGGCTGAGCTAGAAATTTAACCCTGGTTTTCCTAGCTGAAAATTAATACTGACTGGTATACAGGTTGAGTCTCCCTTAACCAGGACACGGAGCAATGGACTCAAACTACAGGAAAAGAGATTCCACCTAAATATTAGGAATAACTTCCTGACAGTAAGAACTGTTCAGAAGTGGAACACACTGCCTCGGAGTGTTGTAGAGTCTCCTTTGGAGGTTTATGAGCAGAGGCTGGATGGCCATCTGTCGCGAGTACTTTGATTGGGTATTCCTGCATGGCAGGGGGTTGGATTAGATGGCCCTTGTGGTCTCTTCCAACTCTATCATTCTATGATTCTTAACCAAAATGTTTGGGACCGGAGGTATTTTGGATTTTGGAATAGTTCGGATTTTGGAATACTTGAATATACATAATGAGATATCTTAGAAATGGGACCCAACTCTAAACACAAAATTTATTTATGTTTCATATACACCTTATACACACAACCTGGAGGTAATTTTATATACACTATTTTAAAATTATTTATGCATGAAACAAAGTTTGTGTGCACTGAACCATCAGAAAGTAAAGGTGTCACTATGTTTGCCATCCATGTGGACAATTTTGGATTTTGGAATATTTTGGAATTCTAGGCAAGGGAGACTCAACTTATACTTTATGGGTTGTACCTGGGAAACAGCTGGAATATTGCAAGCATGCAGACTAGCAAACTAACACAGGTTTAATATTTGTTCATTGCCCCGGGAGCCCTTGTGGGCTGGGAGGTGATACAGAAATGCTTTAAATAAATAAATAAATAAATAAATGCACATCCAAATGCACCGTGCTGTTGGATCTCTCACAATGCGTGACAAGCACTCTTAACTGTGAAGTGAGAATGACGAGACACCGAGAATGTAGTAACACACCTTGCGGGCCCTATCTAGCAAGGGACTGCTACTGTCAAAACCAGCTATGCATTGCTGATTGTCTGTTGCACACAGAGCAGAAAAATCCTATTCATAGGTACCAGCTGATAAGACTGTTTCCTCACATACCCTTTTGCACTGATTATATATTGGTATTATATCTTGCCTTTCTTTCAAAAATAGAACTCAGTGTATCTTACAGTAAGAAGATACACTAGATCGGTACGAATAAACCTCTTTCACTTTATAGATTCCTTGTTTTTACTGAAAGATCACAGTGGGAAGAGCCAAGGTCCTGGCAGCACAATTTGTAAAAACCTTCTCACAAGCAGAAGCAATGTTGAAGCAAACTAGTTTTCATTTATTGGGAGTGTGTCTTTGAGCACTGCAGGCCTAATATTACTGTAATTGCAATCAGCACAATTCTACAGAAAGGTTAATGCCTAGGTATAGATAATTTTAAATAAACAACACTGCAACCTGACTTATTTTGGCTTTGAGTGGAAGTCTCTGTCATGTGTAAAACACAATATTATTTTCCTAAATAACACTGAACTGATGCATAATATTTAACTGGCTTCGGTTAAAAATCCAAAAGATATGGGCAAGGATGCAAAGAGCTACTTTAATTGTGGAATTTCTTCTTCTTTTTTTCACTGAAGGAAAGACTCACCATGTTACCTTGATTCAAATGTCCACCATGGGTAGCCCCCATTCAAAAAATGCAAACCCTAAAGCTCCCTTCAGCATGTGAAACTGCTGCCATGGGTCTTTGGATGCAAGCCACAGAGTCTGCTACCTGATTTTCTCACCATTACATAACCCAATCCACTTGTTCAGATCAAAGAGCAAAGGAATTTTGACCTAAACCTCTTGCTAGTCCCAATCTCAATCAGTGTAAATCATCAGTGGGAATTAGATGACCCACTTGATGTTTCTGAACTGGATTGCTGAGCATTCGCTATCATTTGCTATGCTGACTAGGGCTGTAATCTTAACAACATCACGAGGGTTGCACAATTCCTACACCCAGTACAGAATCATTGAATCAACTGGTGAATAGTAAGTCAACACTTAGGAAAACCCCATTGACTCAATGAGTCTAAATAAATTAAGAAATTGGATATAGGCCTTTCTCTGGAAGATTATGTAAAAATCTTGACACATCATCCTTTATTTTATATCATAATATATGATATAAATTACATAAAAATATTGCTGTATAATAATAGGCTTCTACTATAAGTTTATAATTTATACCAATCACTAACTGTGTGATTGCACATGTATGTATTGGACATTGTCCTGTGGGTCCTAGTGGGTTGAAAGGCAATAAACAAAAATAAAATAAATATAAAGATATTAACATACATAGACATTACAGAGTTAATACTTCGCTCTTCAGTCCAAGATACAAGAATTAACTCTATGCCATGACTGTTGAAACAGCAGAGTTTTATGCTGAAGGAAGAGTGGCCATAAAAAGACCAAAGACTTTTCTGACACGTCTGTCAACAGGAAGACTACACTATTTTTTTAAAATCTGGTGCTCTCATTCTACATGTATTTTGAATTAGCATAGTTAAATTTTGGTATTACATCTGACTGCAGTAGCAAAACACATAGTTGGTTGCTTTATGCCCCTACAAGGCCTGTCTAGACACCCTCTATGGTCCCACTCTATGAATTCCTAAAATCTTTTCTGGCCCATTGAAAATTAGAACATTAACATGCCAGTTAAAGCTAGCAGTAAAAAGTGGGGGAGGCACACTGTGCGGTAAGATTACAACAGATTTTACGTGCAGTGGCTTAAAGCACCATTTACATTAATTCAACTTAGGCCAATAAAGGATAGGGTGCCCAAGTCCACTTAAGGTGAAACAAAGAACAACACCTTAACAGAAGAAAGATCAACCATAGTTAAAAGAAAAGGCTATAAAAACTATGTAGAAAATGGACACCTCAAATCCAATTTATTTTACCTAATTTGTGGATCAGTCTATCAATCTGTAACCCTGAAAAGTAATCTCAGATCACTGGAGAACTAAGATTGATTTGAAGGCTATAGCTTTGCACATTATATGCAAAAAGAATGTGACCTATGTGAAGTTGAATTGAAGTTTTTTCACTGTTATAATCAGTGTAGACTTAAGTGTGTATAATCAAAATAATACATACACAATAAATGCAATAACAAAAATAAGCATTTTACATAAAAATACAAACCACATTTTGTAAGATGTTGCAGTATCTTTCATACAAACATAAATGAAATCTGATATCTTACTATTAATCTTATTAAAAATAAAAAATTTAAAAAGGCTAAAATCAGACATAGGTCATAAAAGCTATCAAGACTACAAGACCATGCTTTATTGTTTGGTGGGCTTTTTAAAAATGCAGCTTCTATAACTGCAGTATAACCTTAAGTTATACTGATTCAGTGTTGAAAAGCCAGGAAACCAAATGTATTGTGTAAACCTCTATACTAGATACTTGTGAACACTGGGTGCACTAATACTTTCAATACATCACATTTATTTGACATATGGACAAAACCCTGACTTTATGTCAGTGGCAAATACCCCACTGGCATCAGTTTATTCCATTTACCTCCAGATAGTTTACAGAAACCATTGGCTATTAATCAGCCAGGAACAGATTTAATCAACAAAAATCCTGCAATCCAAAGGAATGTGTAAGGATATTCAAGGAAAGCAGAATGCTCCTCCTGAAAGTAGTCTGTGCCTTGTACTAAAATATAAGCTACTCCCAAAGTACAAGGGAATTCAGGAGTGCTCTCTTATACAGGTGGAGACCTCTGGGTCAGGAGAGAGAAAATAAAAAGACATGCCCAATATGCAGACATTATTTGGATTACAGTCAAGGATTTTGTAAAATAAAATGTTTGTAATTATAGAAGGCATGGCCTTTATTATTTTTTTATTATTTTTTTTTTTTAGGTCCCAAAGGGTTATAATACTAAAACTGCATACAATGAACTTTAATAAGAGGCTTAAGGGGCTGATATGTAGGACTGCTACCTGAAAACTCAGGTTTTGGTGGCATAACTTTTTCTCAAGGGCCAATGCTATGATGTCTCTACCCCATTTACTGATACATCTGAAATACCATGTACAAAAAGGCCAAAAAAAAAATGAGGGGGGAAAAGAAAGAAATCCAGTCCCCTGTAAAATCACAGAAAAATGCTTAGCATCTACAGGAAGATAGACACATTTTCAGTGGACTAACCACTACTGTGCTATTTCTCATAAACAAATCTTGTGGTTTCATACTTTACTTCATGCACTGGGATCAGAAATGTCCATGTTTGTTCCAAACAGAGCAACTAGCTGTTCTTCATAGTTCGCAATGTTCCTTTTCATAATTTCCATACAAGGTCCCAAAAGCCTTTCAAATGCCTGTACATCCATAACTAATTTTTTTACGATAGAGAGAGGGGGGGAGGGAGGGACAGAGAGAGAGAAAGAGAAGGAATGAATATTATAGACTGGAAGAAATATAACATTTATACCATATTGCCAAGTTCTAAATAATACCAATAAGGTTGTTAAGGCAGCCCATATTTAATCAGCACCGTTAAAAAGAGCAGGGAGAATCTAAAACAGCAAAGAATGTTCTGCCAGTCTACTGGGATTTGTCCCTCTCTCTCTGCACTTCTAATGCTTTCTCAAAAAGCCTTCACAAATGGTTGGGAGACATTTTAGAGCAGTGCTGCTCAAAGTGATGGTCTGCAGACTGATGCCAGTTTGTGAGCTATTGGCTACTAATCTACAGGGAGTTTCCAGAAAATAAAGAATCAGTTTCTGTCAATTGGCACAATTATGGTGCCATTATTTGGCACGCTGTGGAGGGAGGGGACTGCCAGTCTTCTACTTCAGATAGCTTAAGAAGCACTGTTCTAGAGCAAGGATGGGAAAGATGTAACTCTCCAGACACTGTTGGACAATAACCTTACTATGCATAGCTAATAGCAAAGAATGCTGAGAGTTACAGTCCCACAGTGTCTGGAGGGCTGCATGATCCATACCATATCTGATTTAGACCATCAGCTGAACCTACATGACAGGAGTAAAAATGAGGAATCTCTGTGCATGTTCAAAAGCATTTAAAGTACTGAGACTTTCGGATCTAATCTGGTTTTCCAAAGGTTTCAGGATCAGTAGTAACAAAGGTAAGAATTAAAATGTGAGCTCTGTAATTGATACTGCTTTCTCTAATGTGTCTATCAAGGTATAACAGGGGTTTTTTTTTACTAAAAGGATGAAAGTCTAATTTGTAATGTCACTCTCTTACATTTCTATCACTTCAGTTTAAAGACTTTATCTTTGAATATAAGTACATTTAACATCTTTGACCATAGGTATATATTCAGCATAGGTTGTATGATTAAACAAGAATGACATATTCAATCGAATAATTTTATCTGTGGACAACACCCCCGCCCACCACTGGTTTGGGAGAAATGTCATCTCTTTTCCCTTGCAATGATTCCAAATATACATTTGTCAAACAAGTAACTTCATGCTTTCTGGGGACTATGGCCAACATTCAATTGTTAGCATGTATTAACTTGCCAAGTTCCCACTGATTCAGCATGTCTATTCCAGGTGGGACTAACATTTGAATTTAGTAATTGAAATGCAGTTCCATCAGCCCTAACTAGTATAGCCAAAGGTGAAGAATGCTGGGAGCTACAGACCAAAATACGAAAGGCCACACAATTCTCACCCCTGATTTAAAATGGAAGTATTATTATTTTTAACATGAATTTTTATTTAATTTTTCTTCAGATACCTCTATATATGCATATACAAAAGAAAAAAAAATAACATCAATAATAATAGAGAAATAAAAGTGTACAATTGACTTCCTGCCATCTCAATTCTTGGTTGTCGTCGTCTTCTATTTAGATTTAGTATCTCACCCACTGTATTAACATTGTTTATGTACTGTTTACTGTTCTTTTTACAAGTTCATCTCTTATCCAATCCTTATTCTTTCTTGTTGTTAATCATTTTATTTTTACATATTCTTTCCACATTTTCCAATCTTTCAAAATTTTGAATTGTTTTCCCCTTTAATAACATGTCCATTTCCTCAAGGTCCTCAACTTTCAATATCCATTCATCTAAACAAGGTATTTTCTCTACCCTACATCATTAAATGCCTACACCAACACAGTACCATTTTCAATAAATTACTGAGAGCAGTTAAAATGCCTATGAATTCACTATATTATCAGTAACATACTTCTGATGCTACTGATGAAGCTAAATCTGGCTTTAAAATGTAAGAGACTATATATTACAGAAAATGTAACACCTAGTGGTGTTATTCTCTGCACTGGGAAAGAAAACAAGACACACAAACACACAAATAAAATTATTTCCCATTACCTAAGCACTTGACTGTGCCAAGTGCAAATGCGGAGGCAGCTCGAGGTTTGTTAGTTACAAGAGCAAGTTCACCAAAATATTGCCCTCTAGTGTACCGGGCAATTTCAACTGCTTCATTTTCATCTACATCCTGTTTAACCTGAAAGAAAGAGAAGAAAAATCAAATACCAGGAATATACCAAACAAAGGCTTAAAACTAAGCTAACATTCAATATATGGTGAAAAACATTCAACTTGAATCACGATTTGTGTTGCTCCAATTTATGACATTTCAAATTTACAAAGTCCCTCCAGAAATAAATGCCTTCCACGCAATGCATAGCTCCTCTAACCTGTGGCATCACTAAGGCTTGGTTCACCCCTCCTTCTGACGGTGTCACTGGGTGTGGCTCGGCCTCTCTGCAACCCACCCACCCACCCCCCAGCAAAATGGGAGTGTGAGGTGAGAGAGCAAGGCTGATTGGAGTTTTTGCACGAAGTTTTGAGCAGAAAAAGCTGGCTGGGCTGGGTTTCTTTTACCTGCCTAAGCTGGGAAGGGGAAGGGGAGCAATAGAAAGCAATTGCAGTTTTGGCATTGCTGGATGGAAGAGGTTTTCTTCATCTACTCAGAAGTGGGGGCATGATGGGGAGGAAGAAATTGGAACCTTGCCTAGTAGGAAGGGGGGGTATGTGGGGGAGTTTTGGTGTGGCTGAAGTGGTTTCCTCTGCTTGCTTTGTTGGGTAGGAGCAACTCAAGTCTTATCATTGGGAAGAGAGGGGTTTCTCTAGCCTAGAAAAGGTAAGCTCTAATGTTTTATACTTTAAACCTCTTTAAAACTGGTGATGGACTGTGTATAAACACTGGCTTTGTGGCTACTTCAACTAACTCCCTCAAATGGATCTCCCTGGTCTCCAACTCTAGAGAACTACATACCTCCTTTTACATCAGTATCAATTTACATTGTGAGTCTAGGAACAGAACCTCAATGCAAACTGAGACTCGCCTGTATATGCTTTACTGAAAAACATCAGGCTTTCTTAGTGTTGCGTTTAATACATTTTGTACCTTTCTTTTCATGGTAATTTTCACTTCTCCAGATTCAATGATAAAGAAACAGTCAGCCATATCTCCCTTTAAAAAAAAATTAACAGAAACATGAATTAATATAGTTATTTAGTTGTTCTATGTTAATTTTTTTAAAGCACACAAATAATTTTAAAAAAAAACTAGATTAGTGGGAAATTATCCTTTTCTTTTTTAATAAACTGAACAGCTTCTACATCCTCACTATCAAAACAGAACCAATTAACTGTTCTCTAAGACTGTTCCCACAAAACATTTTGAGCACATAATATGTAAATTGGTTTATATTTCCTTCAGGCAATCTTAAAATATTAAGTTGGGAAAAAGCAGAAAATGGATGCAACCGATGTCCAAAGAGTGAGGGGAGAATAGCAACTTTCCAAAGTTTCAGCTGTCTGAAACTAATCCGGAAGGCCTCTATTCAGAGTCTTCTCTCTGAGAATTGGTGGAAATAAACTATGTATTAAGATTCTCTCAGGTGCCATAAAAAATTAAACAGGCACAGGATGAAAAGCAGCAGTGCTTTTTCTACAGATTTGTTTGCTAACTATTTTCAAGGACTATGCCAAGAAAAAAAAAGATAGTTTACTTTCTCCATCCTGTTCAGAACAAAGGCTACTTTTCAAAGAGCAACCACAATGACACGGAACATCTGTAGCAACTAAGGACAGTAGCATGGCTCATGCAGAATAGTAAATCATGGATAAGGAACGCGCCTTCCAGATGTCCTTGGCCTCCAACCCCCATCAATCCTAGACAGCATATGCAATGGCTAATGGGAACTGTGATCCACCACTGGAGGGCCACATGTTTCCCTTGGGCTTAACTATGGTCTTTTTGAGTCACAATTTGGTTATCCTGGTTTGTTAAACTAAAAATAGAAGAAACTACAGTTCAGATGTCATGAAGAACTGTGGTTAGCTGAAAAACAAAAATCAGGTTTATCTTTATGTCATGCTCCGAAGAAAGCAGAGAGAAGAGTAAGTACACAAGCCTGATGTCCAGCAGTATCATTCTCTTAACAATAGACCCTAAACCCACTCTAGTGAATAATGGTTCAAACACTATAGTAGAGCCCTGTAACTTACCAGAGGAAAAAGGAGCTGGCTTAAAGCCTCACTGTGTAGCCACTATTGATATAAAGCAAGAATTTGGAGGGGGGACTTACTTTCTCTTAGAAAGTAGCTGCTAAAGGAAAGGGCCAAACTGGTTCAGTAGTACAAAAGTCTAGAAAGGATACAAAGAACAAAAAAGGAGCCCTGTGTAAGCTAATTTCGTTTTAGCATACAGTTTTAGCCACTTTGGGTCCCACATGGGAGGAAAGTGGGTTATAAATAAATAAATAAATAAATAACGCTTAACTTGTTAACAGTGCTGCTTTTCACATGACAAGAACAGCATAGGAACACTATCTTCTGTGTTCAGAAACAAACAGAACAAAAACCAAATACCAAGTTGTTCGTTATCTTTACATGACATGGTAAAGGGACATCCCTCTAATAACCTGTTTACTGATTGCTTAATTCCTGGCATTTGCATTATCTTGTATTAACCTCCCAGGATTTCATTTTTCATTGCAAACTGCAATGCAAACAGCACATAGTCATTTTTCTACCCCATTTCTTAGTCTTAGGATATGGATAGGAATTGTGCCTCCAGATGTTGTTAGGCTACAATTTTCCAGCATTCCTCATGAGAGGCTATGTTGGTCTATGGCAGCTGGGAGCTACAGTCCAACAACATCTAGAGAACTGTATGATTCTCACACTGGCCTTAAGAACTGCTCCAATATCAACAGTGACTTTTTACTCCAAACTGTTTGTGTATAAATTCAGAACAGACTAATTTACAAGTACACAGTAACTAACTAAACCAAACATATATGGCATACCTGAGCAATGATTTGTTCTCCATCTTTGTATATTTTCGTGCCTATCACATCTACCACTTTCAGCCGTTCAGAAAGCTTGAACAAAAGGGAAGACAAATTATGCTAACATACATGCATACTCTCCAAAATTTAACATTTAATGACAGGCGCACATGTGCTTATAACACCACTGTTTTGCTGTTGCTTATGGACTGCCCAAATTGATATGCCAGATTGCTGAAGCTTGTTCAACTGCTCTACTTGAGTTCTGGGGTGCCCAGAGCAGTATCCACAACTCCAATGCACTAGCAAGACCATGCTGGGATGCCTGCCAGGCTATTACTTTCTCCTATCAGCACTTTTCTTTTCTAGGCACAAGAAAGGAGAGATATCTCAATTTACTTGAACAGGTCAAGGAAAAAGCTCCCTCCCCTCCAAAAATGGGTGGAGGGCAGCTGAAAAAAAATAGGAGGGCAGCTGAACAAAAACCTTTACACCACAGAGTTCTTGGTAGCCCCCACCCCGCCATTTTCCAGTTGGCAGCTTTCTCTGTTCACTCAAGAAAAATTGATCCACTGCAGTGTATCATGGTGGGGAGGGGACATGTTGCCCAAATATAATGGGGGACCGTGATGTTGTGAACTTGTACAAATGTACTAGAGGAAATAAGGTACAATTGTTTCACATGGTATGTATAACAGAGTGTTAGTGGGCTGTTGGGAGGGGTGAGAGCATGGAAGGTTGAAGCTGATTGCTGACTGGCAGTGAGTCTGAATGTGATTTAAAAAAGAAAAGCGGCAGTGCAACAGGAAGGTTCCATCTTCCATGCTGCCTTACTGTAAGATAGCATTGTTCTTCCATTCCAGTCTTGTAGGAGACTGAGGTAAAAACCATGTCCTTTTGCTAACTGGAAAAACCTGTTCGCAAAAAGATGTGGTTTTACCTCAGTCTGCCACAGAACTTGAATGAAAGAACACTAGAACAATGATGTCATGCAGTAAGGCAGCACGGAAGATGGAACCTTCCTGCTGCACTGCCACTTTTCTTTGGAGTACGGTAAGCCCCTTAGTTAGAGAGGAATAGTCACAGTCAGTTTTTGAGTTTAGACAATAAAAGGTAGAAGAAGCAGGTTTAGCAATCAGATCTCAGTTTTGGTTTTAGTCAGGCTAATTTTACTCAGAAGAATTAATATTTAATTAACAATTAAATACATAACAGTAACTTCTAAGTGAGAACCCATGTGGTATAATGGTTTGAGCACTGATCTATAACTCTGAAGACCAGGGTTCAAATGCCCTCTCAGCCATGGAAACCCACTGGGTAACCTTGGACAAGTCACAGTCTCTCAGCCTCAGAGAAAGTCAAAGGCAAACCCCCTCTGAACAAATCTTGCCAAGAAAACCCCATGATAGGTTTGACTTAGGTTGTCCATAAGTTGGAAACAACTTGAAGGCACACAACAACATCTAAACCATTTAACCTTGTAATCACATTTATTGACTTGTATGCTTATCCTCTGTTTAAGAAATACTTTGTAATAAACACACATGCTTTTTGGTAATATTTTTAGGGCGGTGAAAAATCAGACGCAGGATGTCTGCGGTGGCAGCAGATGTTTAATTTGTTGCTGGGTTTTGTTTTGTTTTTGATTGCTGGTGTGTTGGGATAAAGGAATCTGCACAAAAAGAGTCATGCAAGTAAATATCACAGAGCATGGCAGCAGTCTGGTTAACTGACAGTGTGCCTCATGCAGGGTGTCCAGTGGTGGGATTAAAGGAATTACGTCTTCCACTCAGGGACCATGAGTTCATTTAAAAGAGCCCCCATGCGTGGTCATAGTGAGTGGGATTAAGGGAAGGACCACCACAAGTGGTGTTGGTAGGGGTGGGACAAGCAGAGGTCCTCACAACGACATTCATTTGTGGGATTTCTTCTGCCAGTGGAATCAGAAGCACTGTGATCTACCCTCCCCACACGTGTTCACCCAAAACCTGTTCTGGAAGGCTAGGAAACCCTCCAGAACTGCTTTCTGAGGAGCACCAAGGACAGCAGAGAGTGGGGAAGAAAGTCCTGTTGGGTGTTGCTGCAGTGCCTGTACAATGCAAGAGTTACACCTGTGGTGTGTACTGCACATGGAAACTGCATGGCATGGCACCTTACTATACATGTATCTGCACATGTACCAGAGTCTGGCTGTATTTTCCTTTAACTCTTAGAGACCTAACTTTCAGAGATTCAGGGTCAGGGATTACAGCCTCATACAAAGAATCTCTGGTGCATATGAGTATACACTATTTCCCCATTTTTTACATATACGTCATATGTTGCACAGTACTATACATCATACAATACCATATGGACATAATATATCACTGGTTTTAAAGGGACTGCCTTGATTTCAAATTTGAATTCAAAGTACTTGTGCTGACCATCAAAATCCTAAATGGCTTGGGACTTCAATATTGGAAGGAGCACTTTTTCATACACATACACACACACACACACATACACACACAACAGCTGGCTGAGCACTGAGCTCTGTTAGAAGGGCCCTCCTTTGGGACGGAGTAATGCAGTGAGTAAGGACATTAGAGAAACCTTCTCAACTCAGAGATCCTGATTCTGGAATGCCAAAGGAGATATGGAGGCTCGACTGAAGCCGATATTGGCTTCATTCCCATGCCAAATAAAAAGATGGTTTGGGGAGTGGGGCTAAATGTCCAAAGTGTACATGTAGATGGTTTTTAAACTGTTCTAAGCTTTTAAGCTATTAGGTGGTTTAATATTTTTAAATGTGTTTAAATTGTTTTTATCATTTTAAATTTTAAATTGTTTAAATTAATTATTTTATATCTATATCACCTTGCAGTGTTGTGAAATAAGGGAGGATACTCTAATGATTCAAATAAAGAAAGAAAACTAGAGGTTGTAATTTAAGAAGGACAGAATCCTAAAAATCACAATTGTCCTTGGTAATCAAACACTGGAGTATCTGATATGAACATGCCATTATTGAAAACCTATGAATCACAATAACATTATAGCTAGTACATCTACAAAGGCAAATATAGCATTCCTTTATCATTTTTTTTAAATCAGATTTTATACATACTGTACCAAACCATGTTTGCAGAAAGTGTTTCTTGCACCTAAAGCAGGGGTGGGCAAACTTGAGGCCATCCAGATGTTGATGGACTGCATCTCTCATCACACCTCACTACTCGCTATGTTGGCTTGAGCTGAGAGCAAATGCAGTCCAATAACACATGAAAGGTCACAACTTTTCCATCCTTGAGCTAAAGAGAACAAAAACATCTATATTAAAATTCCTGAAACAACAACAATAAGTCAGCTTACTTCTAAAGATTTAAGGAAGGGCAACGACTCAATAAAATTTTCATACATTCTTCTCTTTTTGGCATTATTTTTTACAATGATTCTTCGAAATGTTACTCTGTCCTGTAAAGGGAAAAACAAAACAGTATCAAAATTTCATGTGCATAACACACATGATCACATGAATAACAATTTGCTGGATGAAACATTTTGGGTGTTTTACATTAGCCTGGATCCAACTGTGCAAGTCTGTTGGACCCCTCAATGAGGATCAACAATCTACTTTCCCTCCTGAAGCACTCAGTACACCCCAAAAAAACAATTCTAGAGGGCTGGAAAAACCCCTAGAGTAGGTCTTGGTGCCGTAGTGGGATACGATGGAAGGAAAGTCCCAGTTTATCTTGCATTAGATGCTGAAGTACACTTTGGGGTCCTGGCCATTATTGATAAAGAATTGCAGTCATAATAAACACAACCATGCTGATATTAATCAACCTGGTTTTTAAAACTGTAAATTGCTTACCTCAAATTTAAAATAATACAACTTACTAATTAGGGCTATAACATTTATAGCCCATTCCTATGAATGTCTGCTAAAAAAAAACCCCAAGGCCTATATGTTCAGAGGGACTTATTCCCAGTAAAGTATGTGTAAGAGTTTAGCCTCAACTGATTAATTGGTTAGACAATCTAATTAAAAACATTAAATTGACTAAAAAGGTCCAGTGGTCCTTTCAATTGGGCAACATGTCAATAATATATTATTTGTATTTATTTCACATACTTGATTATTTACATACATGCTTGATTATTTAATAAAGTAATCCTTCATTGAAAGATCTAATCATAATGGAGAAAATGGGGGGGACAACCCAACAATCCACTGATTTTAAGAGACACTGAAGTACACTGTGTAACTGTGTTCCGTGTTAGATCCTCAGATCTTTGTAAAAACTACTTCATGTGTTAGCAGCAAACTTGCTTTGATGGTAAGATACTTACCAAACCCCATACAGCACCAGGAGAGGTAGCAATGATTGTAGCTGCTCTGGGTGTATTGTACATTAAAGCCAATTCACCAAAGCTCCCACGGTTATCATAGGTGCCAACACATCTTCCAACACCATCACATCTCACATAGATCTCATATGTCCCTCTGTAAAACATACAAAGTGCATGAAGACTGGGGATGCCATCATTTAAAATATGCAATATTTAGAAGGTTAAAATTAAACTGTTTTAACATAACTTTCATGAAAATTACATACCAGATAAGCAGAATTAAGAGGAAAGAAAACAAACACATCTCAAACTAGCATCCATGTTGGCCTCATTTTAGTGCCACATTAAAACTTATGGGGCTCAGCAATCACAGCTTCCTCTTAGTCTAAGCCTTTTTATTTATGTTGAACTGTTTAAAGTTGTTTAAATCACTTCTCAATAGTTTTTGTGAAGTTTTCTTGATGGTAGTCTTCTCTCTACAATTTTTTTTACAGCCAAGATGGTTTCAGGGGTAATGCTTCAGGCAGAAATGTGTGAATCTGCAAACCTTACAATAATTGAAAGGCTGCAAAACCACTTTATGATCTTAAGAGGTATTAATTAGAACCGAGTTAGGTACTGAGGTAATGTACCCCCAAATACACGTTAGGATGTTTAATTGTAGTTGTGGAATAAGTCAAAAATAGGGAGCCCTGGTTGCGCAGTGGTTAAATGCCAGTATTGCAAGTCACCACGTTGCAAGTTCGATTCCAGTGGGCTCCAAGGTTCACTCAGCCTTCCATCGTTTCATAGGTTGCTAAAATGAGTACCCGGCTTGTGGGGCAATTATCTAACACACATTGGAAACTGCTTAATGCAGTGTAGATGTCTAAATTGCTATTGATTAAAACAAATTGTAAGCCGCCCTGATAGCCTTGTGACTGAAGAGCGGGGTATAAATAAATAAATAAATAAATAATAAAAAAGCAAAAATAAAATAGCCTTCTAAATATGGGGAACAGTAGGTGTCAGCATCAGATAATTTCTCATTACAGAAATTTTCAAATTTAATACTGTGGTGTGGATTTTCAGTCTAGGTGCTGAAACCATTAGAAAGATTTCTTAAAAAATCTTTGCTAGAGCAACACAAACTGATACAACCATTGTTTCCTCAACAGCCATTATGTGGTATTTAGCAAGTGCAAAATGTATCAACAGTATTAAAAAGTTTGCTATCTCCTATAAAGGCAAAACAGCAGAAGGCTTTCTAGCCATTTCTGTTTTGAACAGATGGAAGTAAGTGGTTGAAAAGACCAGATTTTAGGGTATTCCAGCACAAGACGTGCTATGTATATGTGAGGCTGAAGAACTGGAACATTTGTCTTACTATATCTTTGAATGTCAGATTTACTCTGACATGAGGTAACACGATTTGGCACCACTACTAAAGAAAACAAAGCACTGGAAAATGAATCGGTAACTAACCTTTCTATTACAAGAAAAACAATCGGTATGTTACTCAAAAAGTTGCCATTTTTGCATCAGGGAAAGATTTCTAGATGCTATTGGCATGAATTTTGAGAGAGACACTGACTGCTGATGGTACTGAAGGAGAGCCTAAAATGGCTTTACATGTCCTAACACTAAAAAATGCTTGCATCTCTGTTATTTGTATATTCTGGTGCTAGGGAAATTCTTCCAAGAACCAGCTGACACTGTGAAGGTTACATAGCATATTTTGTTCCCTTTGACACCAAGAGACTGGAGAATGGGTTATGTAACAAGGACTAGGGAATAGTTGTTTATCTTACAGAAGACTTTACATGACCAACTGACACCCAGAAGTTTTGACTTATCAAATTTGTTAGCTTTTCCCAGCACATCTGCTTTGCAATATTGACTTGGCAAAACATATTAGAATATGCAAGCTCATTGATAAGGGCCCCCATTCTGTTTGGATTGTGGTCTGCCAGGGTGGGAGAAAGAAATGCATTTCTTTCCCTAAATAAAGTTGGATGCTTGATTCACCAGGCTGGCCTCTTAATTTCTCCTAGAGTAACAGGGAAAAGAATGTCCCCTTCAGTACCATCTTAGCCTTTTATATATGCATTTCCTAGATCTGTAATATTCCCAGTCCATTTCATTGCATTTTTATGTGGGTAAAGTTCAATATGCAAAATATATATTTAAGAAAAATATTTTTTTAAATTTTTAACTTGTATTTTAAAATGGCTTTGATATATTCTATTAAACAATTGAATTAAAATATGAATATGATGCTCCAAAATCTACAGGTGTAGGGGAGATAGAAATAGTGTAATAAATAATATTTTAATAAATAAAATAAAATAAGTGATATGAAAACAAAGCATTATTTGGTTTTATTCATTTGGAGCATTACACCACCTAAACCTACTGTTGAGTGTACATGTTTTCACTAGTGTATATATGATACATTTATGGAAACAATCTAATTATAATTAAAATTAATTAGTTATATCAAGAAAGGTGGAGCAGTGCAGTGCTACTAGAGCAAGTGTTAATTATTCTAAATAAACTTAATTCACCAAACTGAGCCCACTATATTATTCATACACAGTTATCTATTTTCCACTGGATCTGTGTCATGTACAGATATTTATACTATAAATCATGTAGATTCTGTCCTATGTCATGTTGCCACCTCAGGCTCTCTCTGCCCTATTATTACCATATACAAATTACTTACCGGTCAATTACATAGAAGTTGTCACCATCATCACCTTGATCAATGACATGCTCCCCTCCTTCAACCAATTTTTCAAACATGGCATCTAATACCTGAGACATCTGTTCCTGTTAAATCAAAAATATAAAAGCTGAGGAGCTAATGTTGAAATGGTATTCTCAAATGCAAACTACTTTCTGTGATTAACATAATTGGGGGGAGGGGGTGTTTTGAACCAGAGTTACCTGTTATGTTGTATCTTTCAGTGGCAATAACTATGATTAACCTAGTTTAAATTTTAATCAGGGCTTGATATTTGTTTTAGCCTAAAGCTAAAATTGATCAACGAAGTACAGATCAGGGGCCAAGATTCAATGGTTTAGTGACACCCAAACCCTGCTTCAGAGAGTATTTCAGCCCACCAAAGCAGGTTTTTGAAGGTGCATGGTGGTGGGGGAAAGCCACAGACAAAGGGAGGGAATTAAGATCTGGGCAAAGCAGCTGCATCCAGCAGAGCAATACCACTGGATTCTGGGCATTATAATACAGTGGAACATCCTGATTCGTGGGCTCTGGATCTGTGATTTTGAGCGACTGCAGATTGTCATGCTCTACACTTAAAATGGTGGCAACATGAATCCGGATGTGCTGAAGCGTCCATGCACACATCTGCCATTCAATAATATAGAATGCAATAATTCACTTTTTTTGTCATCTGCAGTGGTCTTGGAACTGAACCTCCACAGATTCAAAGGGCCTACTGACAAAGGTGCAGGGGGGAAGTGTGTAAACAGGATGCAGTCTATTTATGATCTTTTATCTAAGATTAACAACCTGACAGTATTATGCTTGTACTTGTGCCCAGTCTTTGGCTTAGATTATAACAGTATATACTTGAAACATTATTTTCGTCAAGCTTTTACCTTTAAGAACATGTCCCTATCCATATGCGAGTGAAAAGGCAAAAAAACCACAAGGGTAAGTCAATTAATTTCCTTTCTCTTTTTAACAATTCTGGAGGCCCTCTAGCACAAAGCTTCTTAAATTGTGAGTTGAGACCCCATTTGCGGTCCCATAACTGAATGTGGGGGGGTCATAAAAAAATTGGCAACAATAAAAGGTTTCTGTATACCTATTTTATACACCTATAAACCCAGGGTCACATAAAAATTTCTCAGGCAAAAAGGGGTCGCGATTGGAAAAAGTTTAAGAAGCTCTGTTCTAGCATATACACAAATATTATACTTCTTAAATTATTACAAGTGTTTATAACTGTAAATGTATTGTCTTTAAAAACACCATGATATATCCATTCTGGATACTTTCACCCATAAATGCTAACTCTTCTTTTTCTACCCCCCTTTCTTTTTAATAATTTCCCACAGTACGACAGAATCAGTATTTAACCAAAAAGCAAGCTCATGAAAAGGACATCAGTAAAATGTGTGGGCCAAAATAACCTTTTCTGGACTTGGGGTGGTGAAGCTCCCATGGCCGGGCTATAGGAGCAGCTGCAGATGGGGGAGAGGTACCCAGGAAGCTATAACTTGGACAAGGTGACCATGACTAGAGGAAATTAGCCCTTGCTCAACTGGGATTCCCCCTTCTCCTTTTTTCAGAGTGAGCCTCATCAAACTCAGCTGCTTGACTTGTCTTCAAATCACGAGACCAGCCCAGACATCCTCAGCCTTAAGTTGAAGCATGAGTTTGCAATGGGGGAAGAAGACATTCTCATAGTGGTGGTGAGGTGTGAGGAACGCGGAGAGAGAGGGAGAGAGAGATCATTTAGGGCTGGGCGAACACTGCAGCGGTGGTGGCGGGAGTTTGGTGACTAATTCACTGAATCAACAGTCAGGGCCAATAGCTTTTCGTCCACGTTCTCCCCTCGCCCCCTGACTCCCTTCACCTTCTTGGAGATACCACCTCCCCAGATATAACAAGGACAGTGCAGATATAGCACAGCAATGGCAATCATCAGGAGTGCATGTCCTTGCCTAGCTCAAAGGCAATATTGGGGAGTCCTGGAGCAATTGAGTAGATGCTCCTTAACTTCATGGGAATGACAGATCTGCTGTGAAAGAAAATTTCAAGGAATATGGGAAAACTGAGAAGCAATGCAACTCAGTAAAGAAGGGACCAAGGGGAAGAAATAACTGCAGAGATGGCAGCAGAAGGATCCATCACTGTCTGCTGCAATGTATATGTGATGTTTGTCTCCCACCCCCCACAAAAGAAATAACCATCTACACCTGTGACAAGCACAAATTGATAACTCTCTTGGAAGAGAAGGTCTGTGCACTACAGCTACATGTTGTGTCTCTTCAATGCATAAGAGAACAGGAGGACTTCCTAAACAGAACACGGTAAGAACTGATCATATAAAACCAACAGGAAGAAACTGCCAAGGAAAATAAAGAGGTCTGTAATAGTGAAGAAACACCTTGGAGGAAAGTCACTTCAGAAACAGATTGTACAGAAGGGATTCAGAACCTCTCCAAATTAAGCAATAGCTTCCTACATCTTCAGGAGGATCTGAAGTGAAGACCTTCAAACAGGAAACCAGCAACAATAGATACCATATGCCAAGGAAGGAGTCAAGATAACCACCAACCACAACAAGAAGAAAGGTGCTGGTGGTTGAAGAGTTGTTGGTCAGGGATATAGAGGCACCTGTGTGCCAGCCTGACAAGATGAGTCAGAAAATGTGCTGTCTTCCTGGTGTACACATCTGGGATGTCACTGACAACTTGCCAAAACTCATCAAGAACACAGATCAGTATCCCTTTCTCTTTATTAATGTGGGTACCAACAACCTGGCCAAGAACACCTTTGAGAAGATCTCCCCTGACTATGAAGTGTTGGGCAGGAAGCTGAAGGGGTTTGAGGCACAGGTGGTACTGCCAGTGAACGATAGAGGACTTACACAGGGACAGGAAGATACTAAAAGTGAATGACTGGCTATGCAGATGGTGTAGACAGGAGAGGTTTGACTTATGGGACCATGGCCTTCACTTCTTAGACAGAGGACTACTAGCTACAGATGGGTTGCACCTCACAAATGGGAAAAACATCTTTGGTAAGAGCATGGCAAGTCTGATCATGACTTTAAACTAAATCATTGGGGGGCAGTGTTGAAGATGATAATCCAAAGGCAAGCTCTAAACACAAGGACATGGATTCTAGAGGAGAAGCTGAGGGACAGAATAAAATCCATAGAAAAACTGACAGTAAATTGATAAGTGAAAACAAACAAGGTTTCATACCTCTATACACCAACACACAGAGTTTGGGCAACAAACAAATTGAACTTGAAGTCCTAGTGCAGGAAATTAAATGTGACTTTATAGTCTTAATGGAGACCTGGTAGGATGATTCCCATGGTTGGAATATTGCAATTGAAGGGTATAACCTATTCAAAAACAACAGAAGTTGCAGAAAATGTGGGAAGGAGTAGCATTACCTTATATAATTGTGTATGTCAAAAAATCATGCCAAAAATTGACCCACCCAAAAAAACAACATATACACAGGTCAATATGGCCATCTTGCTCAAAAAAGTGTGGCTGCAGCTCTTTGGGATCTATCTGCAGTGGCAGGGACAGCAGAGGGTCCTAAAAGAAGCAACGACACTCCCCCCATTCTGACGCAGTAGGGAAATACCAAAGAATTCTCTGCCAAGGCTGGGGTGGGGGTGGTTGTCAGCTCTGCTTTTATAGGAGACTCTCCCCGATGGACAATGACAACTTAGTCTGTCTGTGAAGAGCCTCCTGTAAAAGAAGTGCCAATCCCCCCCACTGCTGCCCACCATGGCAAGGAAATCCTGAAGAAGCACTGACTCTGCCCCAACTCCCCCTGCTTTGGCAGGGAAATCCAAAAGATTTCCCAGTCAGGGAAGGAAGAGTGGGGGTGGTAGTATCAGTGCTTATTTTACAGGAGGCTCTCCAGGGATGGCAACAGCTTACTCCATCTGCCAAGAGCCTCATATAAAATAAGTTTTCCCCACCATGGCAGTAGCTCTTTGGTGTTTGCCCACTGGGGCAGGGAGATTAAAGTAGTTGGGAGAGCTGGAAAGAAGCCCTAATTCCCTCTATTCTCCCCAATATGGCCGCAACTGTTTGGTGCTTTCCCACTGGGTTCGGAAGATTAGAAGAAGTCAGGAAAACCTGAAAAAAATCCACCTCTGCTCTTTCTCTGGTGGCTCTTTTGGCAGATACCATGGCAGATAAGAGGTCACTTCTCTCCTGCAGAGAGGAAGCATCACCATTTCCCCACCCAGGCATTGCAAAAGGCTACTGGAGAGACTAGAGAGGATTTTGGCACTTCTTTTAGAGTAGTAGAGTAGCAAAAGGCCTTTCTGAATGTCTGGGTGAGGAAATGGTAGTGGGAATGGCAGCCAGGGGTGGCTGGCCCCCTGAGGCGGCACTGGTGCTTTTGTCTCTCCATGTAATGGATCCCAGGAGCCCCAGGTTGAGCCACAATTTTACCCTCAACTTATCCATAGGTCATATCAAAATCCATAATTCTGGCCCCCAAACCTGCCCTCAACTTAAACATGAGATCCACTTATACACAAGTATATACAGTAAATGTCAAAGGTTGTTGGATAGAAATCCAGGAGAGTGATCATAGAGGATTAGTTGAGAGTATTTGGATAAAAATAAATAGAGAACTAAATAAATGCAACATTGTGATAGTTTACTACAGGCCACCAAACCAAGAAAAGGTATTGGGCAATGCTTTTCAGAAACAAATCTCAGAAATCTCAAAGATGCAAGAATTAGTAGTTACGGAGGAATTAAATTACCCTGGTATCTGTGGAAGATCAACGCTGCTAAGCATAGGCTTTCCAACAAATTCCTAATGTGACTTGAAGATAATTTCTTATTTCAAAAGACAGAAAAAGGAACAAGGGGATCAGCAATCCTGGACTTGATCCTAACCAACAGGGAAGAGTTGGTCACTGGAATCAAAGTAGTCAGTACTTTAGGGTGAAGTGACCATGTAATGCTAGAATTTGCAATTGTGGGACACAGCAAAGAAGAATATAGTCAAACACAAACCTTGGGTTTCAAGAAGCTGATTTTAACAAATTTTGGGAATGACAGGGTGGAATCACATGGCTAGACACGCCAAAGGAAAAAGACACTCAGCAAGGGTGGGAGTTCTTGAAGAATGAGTTGCAAAAAGCAACAATCCCATGGAAGAAGAAAAATGGAAAACATCTGAAAAAGCCAATGTGGCTGCACAGCCAATTCAAGAAGTGAAAAGAAAAAGAAGTACAAATCACCAAGGAAGAGTACAGATGTGTAGCCCACGTTTGCCAGAATATTATAAGGAAAGCTAAAGCTCAAAAAGAGCTCAGATTGGCTAGGAAAGTAAAAAGCAACAAAAAGGGGGGTTTCAGATACATTTGAGGCAAGAGAGTGACCAAGGAGACAGTGGGGCCGCTGTTCAACAAGGGTCGCAAAATGCTAACAGATCACAATTAAAAAAGCAGAACTACTCAATATCTATTTTGCTTCAGTTTTCCCCTCAAAAGGAAAACTGTGTTTTTCCATGCAGCACAGAGGCCTTGGCAAGGGATTTGGATTGCAAATCAAGAGCGTTAGTCAGGAATCACCTAGCTAATCTAAATGAATTCAAATCTGCAGGGCCAGAGGAACTGCATCCCAAAGGACTGGAGGAACTTGCTGGTGTACTCTCTGAACCTCTTACCATCATTTTTAAGAAATCTTGGAGGACAGTTGATGCGCCAAAAGACTGGAGAAGGGAAAACATTGTCCCTCACTTCAAAAAACCCCCCCCCCCAAAAAAGATCCAGGAAACTACAGACCAGTCAGCCAAACGTCAATACCAGGAAAAATATTAGAATGGATTGTACAGGAGTCTGGCTGCAAGTATCTTGATGACAATGCAGTGATCAGTAGGAGCGAACATTGGTTTTTCAAGGACTGTCAAACTAATCTTATATATTTTTTCGATCTAGTCACTAGTTTAGTAGATGGTGGAAATGCTGTGGATGTCATTTATCTGGATTCCAGCAAAACATTTTATAAAGTCCCCCATAATGTTCTGACTAGCAAACTGACTAAATGTGGAATATAGGGGAACGCTGTCAATGGATCCCTAACTGGTTAGAAAACTGTGCTCAAAGATTTGTCATCAATTGTCATTCAAAATGGAAGGATGTCTCAAGTGGAGTGCCTCAGGGTTCTATTCTAGGGCCATTACTCTTCAACATTTTTATCAATGACTTTGAGTGGTCATCTGTGAACCCACACAACCCCGCCCATCCTCCCACAGAGTGTCCTACCATGCTCAGTCTATATGTGCTCCACTTGCGGTGGACATGGAACTGAAGCAATGGGTGGGAACCTTGAGGGATAGAGCTCCAATATGGCTGGGGCTACCACCAAAAAGCCTTGCAGAATAGCTCTAGAAGGTTCTGAAGGATATACTGCGCAAGCACAGATATCCATGTGTGTGAGTCACAGAGACCATGAAGAAGAACCATGCGCCATCACACCGGATTTGGCCCAGTACATGTGGTTGCCATTGTGGTTGATCCAGGTCCAGTCTGGAGCATAATGCTTTGGACTGGTCCCGGTTTAAGCAGCCAGTGTAGATGAGCCCTAAGCCAGCTATGAAAGTGAGGCAGAAGTCCTTGACAAATTCCTGATTTTAATGAAAATCTGCCAGACATTACCTAGTTCTAAATTTGTAATTTATAATTTGTATTACTTGTTAATTAATCTTACTGATGAGTTACATTCCAATTGTATTGTCTAGTATAATTGATGGAGGTTTTATAATTTTAAAAGTTGTTGGTTTTTAGCTTTTCTGTATTATTTTGATTAATAATCTTGTTGGTTGATGTTTGTTTTTAATGTAAATTGATGCTATACTTTTTGCTATGTCTGCAAGAACCTGGTTGGCTCATGCATAATAAATTTTAAAAGACACACATGCACTGCAGGACTCTGACTTCTCCACCTAGTCTTCTCGCAGAATCCTGTGTCTCTGTCCATAGCCAACTTTGTCCTCTATTTGTGGTCACCAAGGGCCGCTTAATTTCCATTCTTTCTGTGATATCTTTTCACTCAACATCCCTACATTGCCAGTACAAATCTGTGAGCTAAATTCAAACGCTAGTTCCAACCAGAGAGAATGTATTGAATTAATGGGGTTTACATAAATGTTGAATTGTTGTTATGTGCCTAAAAATCATTTCTGACTTATGGTGACCCTAAGGTGAATATATCACAGGGCTTTCTTGGAAAGATTTGTTCAGAGGGTGGTTGCCTTTGCCTTTCTCTGAGGCTGAGAGAGTGTGACTTGCCCAAGGTCACCCAGTGGGTTTCTACAGCTGAGTGGGAATTTAAACCCTGGTCTCCTGGAGTCCGAGTCCAGCAGCCAAACTACCCCACCATGCTCACTCTCAATGTTGAATTACCATTTCGAAATTGTCCGGACTTCATTAGTTGGGACTATCATTTGGACTTAGTACCTGTTGACCCATACAGTTAGTATGAGGTTCCTATAGCAGTCAAACTGTTTCTTTTCTTCATAAACTGCTGCTGAAGATCTGCATTCTGTGTTCTGCCTGTTTCAGGATCACAGCACTTACATTATGTCAATATTCTCATGCCCTTGGATCAGTTTAAGTAATAGGTGCCAGAGGCTTCATCATCTTTGCTGCTGCCACAAAATCCCTTTTCAGAATAGATGACGCTTTGTTCTCGTCTTATACAAATAGCCCACACACTAAAGCAAAATGGTTCTTACTAATCTAGGAGTCACCCTTTGCTTGCTTTCTAAGAAAGATCTTATTTTAAAAGATTGTTTATTTGTTTGAGATAATATTTTGTTTACTTTGAAAGCGCAAGAAGGTAATTACATTCAAGATTTTGTAATTAAGTGTTTAAAAAGAATTCAGCTTCACCCAACCATATTTGCAAAGACTTCCCAGTACTGTCTGGGGAAAAAAATCTCTTTCTTCCCCTCTCTCTCTCCTTCCCTCTCTCCTTCCCACTCTCATCCACTTACACCCAGAAATACACACTGGCTGGCATCCTGTAAGAGACATACACACATGTCCACTGCATGTATTCCCTTTCGTGAGCAGTGCAGTTGGTATTCCCTTCCACCTCAAAGACCCCCACCTGGCTTATTGAACACCCTCTAAACCACCCAGCACAGCTATTCTGTGCTTTGTGGGATTGCAGAAACATCTGGATACATCTCCATAACCAGGCAAGAAATGATGACATCAGCATTGAGATTCGCCAGGGTCCTCTGGAGTGCTCAGCACTGCTGTCTTCAAGGACATAGCCAGATGCTTCTGTGATCCTGTCCACTCCCCACAAAGCACAAGATGACCATGTGGAAGGCTTCAGAGGCTGGTCAGTAAGTTGGGGGTTGCGGACCTACTATGTTATGCTGAGCATACAAGATTGTGGTCACTTTATAAAAACTTTCCAAGCAGAAAGAAATGATATTATGGTGCTGTGAAACAGAAGTGCTGCTAAGTAATGTGTCCAGATGCATTTCACATAATGATGGTACAGCTGCAAAGTCAGGACTGTAAGAGAAACTAAGGATAACATCACCTTCCACAAATTGTTATACAAATGTATTCTGTGCCAAATTTCCATAGCAAACAGAGATGTGATGATGAGACAGAGCTAGCAGCTATACAAAAGGTCAATACATGCTGAGCACATTCAGCTTTGATAGTAGTTTGATATTCCATTGTTACCCTAAGAGATGGGGGGTGCTTTAGAGCCCCACCCATGATGCCAAAATCTCTATTCTTATCTGGGGGAATTCTTAGCTCAAACGGAAGCCTGCGAGAGGAGGGTAACTTCAGGGATCTTTTCACCTATGTATATCAGTATTAACTGCAGAGAGCACTCCAGCTTAAAGTGAAATAAAGTTTTTTGTTTTTGTGGAATAACACAAAGTGAACTCACACATGCAACACATGTACCTAAGAACTATACAAGGCTATAGGGGAGTAAGACAGAAAGATTAGATAGAGGGGGAGATTTGGGAATATAGGGCGATAGTTCCCAATCATGGAGAGATGAGCTTCATGCAGTGAAGATACTCAGATAGGCATATCTGAGAATGGCACAGAAGGTTCCGATAGGAAGCACGCCAAGAAATAGAGTGGCCAGGTTTGTCCACCATGGAACACTTTACTATTGTTGGGGACTAATATTTATACCCTATTCCATATCCTGAAGGGATACTCTAGCTATGATAAAGCATGGATGGTTTTGCCATGGGATAGACAAAGGAAACCAAAACTCAACTGGCTGCATTCATGGCTGGGAGAGAAGAATTGATGGGTTTATGGCAACCTTGCTAGGTTGGACAGGAGGGGGCATAAGAGAAACGTCCGTAGGAATAAATTTGGGATGGTCACTTAATTGTTTGACTGAATGAACCCAAGGCTGGAAGAAAGGATTAGCACATACCTCCTTAATGGCTGTGTTTACTAAGGGGCTTCCACACAAGCTTAATATGGGCTTTCCTGCCATAATATTTCTAAGACACATCCCAGGTCAGTGTGTCCTCCAACTGACCTTTGGTTTGCCCCAGTCAACCTGACCCTGAAAAGTGTCCAATATTTCCAATTATAAAATATCGTGGGGAGGGGGTAGTAGGGCACACTAACACCATCTGCAAGGGATGGAATACTGGGTCACATATTGGGTGATAGGTGGGATAGAAAATAAATATAAACACATACATACATACAGGCAAAGGTGTTGGCAACTCTAGACCAACAGTGGCAGATGTGGATTGAAAGAAGGAGAGTTGGTTCCTTCTGCCCACTGCTAAAAGAATTTAAAACTTTGGGGAACCCATCTTCTTGGGAGGAGAGCAGCCTATTTCCCCCGCCCCATGTTGCTGCTAATTCTCCTTCACACCTCAAACATCTTTGAAAGCTGTTTAGCAAAAAGTTATAACAGAGCCAGAGCCAGTGTGGTATAGTGGTTTGAGCATTGGACTATGACTCTGGAGACCAGGGTTCAAATCCCTGCTCAGCCATGGAAACCCACTGGGTGACCTTGGGCAAGTCATAATCTCTCAGCCTCAGAGGAAGGCAAAGGCAAACCTCCTCTGAACAAAACTTGACAACAAAACCCCATGATAGGTTCACCTTAGGGTCTGGATTATATCTGGACTGATAAAAATGAAGGCAAAATGAACTTGGATTCAGATATTCCAGTTAACTAAGATGATATAGAGAAAAACTGAAATCAATGTTAATCTAAAACTTTCCTATTATATAGTGATTATACAATCATGCAGTCCTCCAGAAGTTATCGGACTGTAATTACCAACATTTTTCACCACAGTCTATCCTGGACAGGGGTAATCAAAGCTGCAGTCCTAAACCACTTGCTTAATTTGCATTCCTGATGTAAACAAACACGTACCTATATAACATACCGTATGTTCCTGTGTATAAGACTGCTTTTTAACACTTGAAAATCTCCTCAAAAGTGGGGGGTCGTCTTATACTTCCAGCAGCTCTTTTCCCCTGCTGTGAGAATGACTGCCTTGTCTTTGAAGTGTTAAATTCCCTAGGCAGTTTCCCCAGCAGATCCTTCCCCCTGCTGTGAGAATGACTGCTTTGCCTTTGAAGTGTTAAATTGCCCTCCATTTAGGGATTGTATTTTGGTAAACTTGCCAGGAAGATTCCCATTTGCATAGTTTGGGGGATTTCCTCTCCAGGAGTTTGCAAGTCTGCAAATGTGGCTCTAAAATCATTAATGTGCTCATTCAAAAATTTGGGATTTGATAGCTTCATATTAATCAACTTAATTATTAATGAAACCTTACTTTCCAAAAATTGAACACCACAGAGATTTGTCAAAGTATCCCATGCTTTTTTAGCTGTTCTCAGTCCTTTAATTTCACAGACTATTCCATCATCTACAGCCACTGAGCTGGCTGGCTGGTGGGGGGGGCAGGCTTTCCAGCTGGGTGGCTGGCTGGACGGGGGGGCAAACTCTATATTTTAACTTAAAAATGGGGCGGGTGGTCTTATGTGCCCAGTCATCTTATACACTGGAATATACAGTACCCTCTTTGAAGAAGTTGTTGAAAAACAAAAATATCACAATCTAAACTGCTTCAGTTCGGTAAAGTTGGCTTTGTTTGATACAGGATTCAAACTGTTTTTTATTGTCATATTGATCCAGGGCTCATCTATACGAGGCAATAAAATGTGGATTGATGCACACTGATGCAAATTCACAGCAGCTTTAATTTGTCTCCAGTTTTTTTTTCCAAGATCGCAGGCATGTGAAGCCTGTAGTTTGTAGTTCAAACAGGCATGCCTGCGAATCAAGATGGCAGGCACAAGTGAATTATTCGTGTTTTTATTGTCAGCAGCTGCCACCGCCAAACAGTATTTTTTTTAAAAAAAGCAAATCCAAGGTGTGGAAGTGTGACCTTCCGCTTAAAAAAACAGGAAAAAAAAGGGGGGACGCTGTTTTGTCCCCTCAGCATACGATTGCTATGATGAAAATCCAACAGGGCATTTCTGGGCGCTTGCCTTGCCAAACAGCTTTCCACTTCCACTCTTGTCGGGAAAGCGCATCAAAGCAAATCAGTTGTCCTAACAAGCAGGAATGCGCATTTCTTTCTGAGATTTTTTTTTTAAGTCGGGAAAAGCCGTGAAGGCTTTTTCCAAAGAGTATTCAGAGTTTTTGCCCCCCTCCTTCCAAATACAGCAAAATGATGCAGGATCCCATTTAGACAAAATGTATTCTCCTCGAATTCTATGAAGAGTTTCACATATCCTGGTGCCTTAGACTATGGGTTATGTAGTTATGTGGTTATGTTAGCATAAGCAGTGATCTGACATGAATGGAACCTGATGGGAGGAGGGATGGTATGCGCTGGTGGAAAGCTACCCAAAGGTTGTCGTTCCTCTGTGAAACTTTAAGGAGGATTGCTTTGCTTTGCTTTGCTTTGCTTTGCTTTGATAACAGCCATTAGCCAGGTGCTAGTGAGAAATGAAACTTGCATTCCATATTAACAAGGAGGTTTTGGCGCCAAGCCTCTCAGAGTCGTTATTGCTATGTTACTGGTCACAACTGAGTCCTGATAATAAAGCTGCTATTCTTTGAAGCTTGTGTCCTGTGAGTAGCTGTTGCCAGAGTTCATCATAAGGAGCATTTTCGCCGTATAGACAAGTCCACAGACTTGAAAGTCTGTAATGCTTTGTTGTTAACAAACAAAATCCTAGAATGATGCTTAATATCAGAACGTCACATGAAGATGAATCTCTCATTCCTTTTCTGCTATCACTGAGCAAAACAAAAAAACAAACAATAACACTTCTTACCGGATCTAGGTTTTTAAACAGGAGAATGTCTTTGCAAGCTTCTTGCAGTCTGTTTCTTTGATCATCTGTTTTGGGATGAATAATCTGGAAGAAATCATTGCAATTTATATTCTCCCTCTTCTTGGGCTAATCTTAGGAAAAACTATCCTAGAAGGGGCCATGACCAAAGTAAAATCTAAATTAATACTTCTGAGGCTACTGAATATTGTTAGGATAGCAACTGAGGATATAAGATTTTAAAATCTCATATTAAAAAGAAACAGTACAGGAATGAAAAAAGGAAACTCTTATAACAATTCTTCCACTGCTACTTAAAAGCAATTATAATAAAGGTGACTAGGGAAAGGAAAGGCTGCTCTTAATGTACATTTTACATTTTGCAAAAGCACTCATCATATATACGTATATAAACAAATATATTATTATAAATGACAATTTCCATGCCTTAAATTTGTCATTCAATATTTTTTAAAAAAAACACCATTGATTTCCTCTATCAAATGTACATACCCTTGATTCAGCGTCATCCTCTTCTTCATCAGGATTATAAGCTTCGGCACACACTAAAAGCAACAAAAAATGATGTGATTCTTAACAACGATGTGCTTTCAATATTTCTCTTAGATCAATATTTGCTTTGTTGTATATTATAATGCTGCTGTCCAGTCCCCTATATATAAAAGCAGCTTGTACATGTTTGAAATAAAGAATTTTTTAAAATCTGCAGATATGGATGTGCAAATACAAATCTTCTTTTCACTGGGCCAAGCAGATCCAGCTCCCTGAGTCCATTTTCACATGATGTCTTCTAATCAACGCTGACACCTTTGATTGGTGCATATACAAACCCCTGTGTTAGGGTCACTGCTCAAGATGTGGAAGTAGTTTGCCAAGCAATGTTGTTTCTTACCAACTGAGAGGAAGAAACACTCACACAAAGAGTTCTTTAACTTTCTAACCCCCACTCCACCTTTCTTACCCCATCACCAGTGTGAAGAGCAACTCTGACAACCTTCCCCTGTGAAACTTCATTACCATTTGCTTGTGACTTAACTTGTATATGAGAATGAGCAGCTAAGCTGCAGCAGGAGAGAGCTCTATTGCAGCCTTTTCTTTGTCTGGACTGTCATAAGTTAAATGAATGGCACAGTCCAGAAGAGGAGTGCCAGAACTGCACACCTTGCAATGGTATGCAAACAGTCCTGTGTGGGGTGCTGGTTCTTAACAAATGGTACACCTGAGTGAATACTGTTGAGATGCATACCCAGAGGAAGCGCCAACAAGTTCAGCAGAAGAACCAGATATATGCAGATCAGGACCCCGTAACCCATTCTAGAAAACTTTCTCACACTATGTTCTTTGATGTTCCCTACTGTTACTATTACTGTACTGGCAGTGACCCTCACACTGGTGGGGCATAAAGTTCTCCCAGGTACTTACATGGAGATCTGGGAGAGTGACAATGGCCAGCTAGATAACACATTCAGGGGGAGCTGTCCACTCACTTGTGGACCACCGAGAGACACCTGGCACACCCTGAGGATGAACTAACCCAGGTGGTAGCCAAGTAGCAGTACTGCACAGCAGAATGGACAAAAAGAGTAACTCAGGAACAAAGACTTCAGCTAGCAGGCATTTCACTGCTCTGTCCCACTGTCACACATAAGAAAAAGACTTACAGGCAGTGAGGTTCATCCAAATATATCTGGAGGCCTTTATCTTTGGTTTCAGTGTAAACAAAGTATATACACAACAAACCTCATCATCTTAACAGCAATATCTCCAACATACATCAACACTCCTCTTCACTATAACACCAACCCACACACTGTGCATCTTGTGGTTCAACTATATAGGAGTATTTGCCTGGTAGCCCTCTGCTTAGCCTCAGCTGTGATCAAATCCACCTCAGCTGTGCTAGTATGTGGCCTGTTGCTTCAATATTTTCCTTTGTCCTTAAAACAATAGTACCCTGACAGGAGCTTCCCCTGTCTGGCTGTGCAGTGGCTGTTTGGGGTATGGAGGTGGATTGTGCCCTCGTGCTAGCTGGCTACTACTGCACAGCTCAGGAAAAACTGCAGCACTGGAGGTGCTGGATGCATCCTTGTGCATTATTGAAAAAAAGTGCATTTCTAGCCATTATCTCATATGTTGCTGGAAGGCTTTTTGTTGACTCCCTGCTATGCCCCATCTCCACTATGCAGCTGGCTGACGTGGTAGCTGGGGGGTCATTTACACGGGCAAATATTCCTCTAAATATACCGCTAAGATAGCTCATAGTTCCCACGGATTGCAGCACAGCATTGCCTCATTCAGAAGGGGAGAAGGTAAAACACCCAAATATAGCGTGCCAGGGGATGTCACTATTTTTGCCAGTATATTTGCAATGTAGTGCATTATTGGCAGTGTGAACTAGCATTCCGCTAAGGATTAAAGCAGAGCTGCATTGTGATTGCTTGATGATGCAGGGGTGGCCTTAAAAGAGGGGCAGGGAGGGAGGCAAAGACAGTAACGATTAGAGGAAACTTAGCAAAAATCCTGTCTGCTATTTTGCAAGCCAGTTTGCAAACAAAAAGGATTCCCAACAATTTTCATTCAGGGAGCATTCCTTCTCATCCTCTCTGCTGTTTTGAAAGTATGTAAAAGCTCAGTTCGTCAACTTTTTTCCTGTGCATGGGGGAGGGAGAGAAACCATTTCACGAAGGGCTGTGGCAAGCTGAACTGCTATTTTCCCTCTCTCTCTCTCTCTCTCTCTCTCTCTCGCAAGGAGGAACACCTTCCGTTTGAATTGTGGAAAGGGAGTGGGGGGAGGGGGACTGCCTCTAAGCTGTTATTTTCCCTCCCTCCCTCTCTCTCCCTCTCTCTCTCTCTCTCTATTTGGCAGAAAATGCTGTTTCAAGCAAGGAAGAAAACCTTCTAAGCTGTTAAGCACATGGAGTTGGGGCCCTTGGTTTCCTCTCCTGCGGGGGAGATGTAGTTACACCCTGCCCTTAAAAAGAAATAAATAATGCAGCCGTAATCTAGTAAAGTGCATTCCCAATGAATCAGACAGGTCCCAAGTTCTAATACCTTTTATCATATGCCTTACCTCACTTGATCCACTTCTGCCGGCATAACAGGACCCTTCTGGATCTCTTTTAGGATTTAATCCTGACACTAAAAGAAAATCCACTGCTAGGCTCAAAAAACTTTAGGCTATGGCACACAGAACATAAGCCCCAATCAGATTCTGTTGGCTCCATGTGTGGCCTATTCCATCAGACCAGCCTTTCTCAACCTTTTTATCCTGGAGGAAACCTTGAAATAATTTTCATGTCTCAGGGAACCCCTGTATAAATATTATTCTATATACAGTTGTCCCTTCATATTCGCTGGGGTTTGGTTCCAGGACCCCTGTGGATACCAAAATCCGTGAATACTCAAGTCCCATTATATGCAATGGCATAGCAAAATGGTGTCTCTTATATAAGATGGCAAAATCAAAGTCTGCTTTTTGGATTATTATTTTTTAAAGAATATTTTCAAGCCATGAATACTTAATTCTATGGATACCAAATTCGTGGATACGGAGGAACAACTGTACTGCTATTGCTTTCCCCGCACAATCACAATCTCTTGAGGAACCCCTAGCAACCTTTTGGGGAACCCTAGGGGTCTGGGGAACCCTGGTTGAGAAACACTGCCTCAATCAGTCCATCCACTGGCCACATCCAGAAAGGTCCTTATTTCCATCTGTAAAATTCTGAAGGATTTTCAGTATCCTAATGAAATAGTCCCATGTCTTTTTTAAAAAAAAAAAAATATGTAGGGACTAGACTGACTCCCAGTTTCAGTAATAGGATGCAGTAAACATGCCACATTTGGAAGGAAGGAGGGGGTCTTGAATTGCATGGGTTGGAGGGGTTTCCTCCGTGACTCTGAGTATTAAACCTCTCAGAAAGCTTTTAGTATCACAGTAGTCTGTAAACCCTCAGCAGTAACTTCTCTTTACACACTGAAAGCTTCGGAACAAGAGCAAATGCTACTTAATTTTTGTGCATGTGTATGCTTCTCTACATTTTGTAATTCAGATGGATACATACATTGTTCAAGTCTTGTTGAACTTTTAAACCAGAAGTGGACAGGAAGATGACCATTAAGGAGCCCTCTGCTCAGTTTCTGGTACAACAGCTGCATTGTTAGTTGCTAAGATCCTGACAAAGCAAAGACACCAGGCAGCTCTTTGGTGCTGCAGGTTGGTTGGTCAGGTTTACATAGGATGAAGGATGCTTTGCAGTCTGAACAGAAACTTAAACTGCACTTGTGCCCACCCTTATTTCCTTTTTCAAAGATAAGAAACAAGCTAAAATTTATGAAGAGAATGTGTCCTCAGGTCTTCTCGCGGATTTTTAAAAGCATTGGATGAATTTGTGGTAGAAAAGAGTAATGTCTGTTAGCTAAAATAGAACACACACATACCAATGCGACCTCTGTGTTCAAGGGAAGTACATCTTTAATTAACACTATGGGAAAGCAACAGATGGTTGCTATCACCATTAGATGAGCTTTTCACCACAGCCTCTATCTGATCACTGTGGAAGACCATGATGGCTTTATGTCTACAAAAACAGAAATAGTTTTGTCAGAGGCTTGAAGGCTGCCAGGAATAATATAGAACCATGAATGGAAGCTAGAGAGCTCTCTCTCTCTCTCTCTCTGGCTTTTCTTCGCAAACGAAGATTCAGGAAGGACTCATCCCGCGCTTTCTGCAAGCGCGCTGATGACTAAAAAGGCCAATCCGAGATAAACAAGTCCGGTTGCAAAAAGCACAGCAGAAGGTCTCCTTGGGTGATGTTTTTGGGTTGTGATTCTTTCTCCGTTGTCGTTTCTCTTCAAGACTTGTTCGTCGTGAGTTCTCAAATAAGGCTGCAGCATTGTGGATAGTGCGTCTCCATGCCTCCCGATGTGAGGCCAGGGCGGACCACTGTTGGTGATCAATTTGGCCGAGCCTGAGATGTTGTTTCAGGGAGTCTTTGTATCGCTTTTTTGGAGCGCCCCTCTTACGCTGACCCGTGGCGAGTTCACCGTAGAGTAGTATTTTTGGGAGGCGATGGTCCTCCATCCTAGAAACGTGCCCTGCCCAGCGCAGCTGTGTTCTCAATATCATGGCCTCAATGCTGGTGATCCCTGCTTGCTCAAGGACAGCAACATTCGTCACATAGTCAGTCCAGTGTATATTTAGGATTGTGCGTAGACAGCGCTGATGAAAGCGCTCGAGGAGTCGTAGGTGGTGGCGATAGGTGACCCATGTTTCAGATCCATAGAGGAGGATAGACAGTACGATGGCTCTAGCTATTACTTAATTATCTATATGTGTTCTCCTCCACGCATAGAAATTTACATCACCACCCCAGCTGGAAATCCCAGAAGGGCGCTTTCAGTGTAATCAATGTAGTCTTGACAGAAAACCTGGCCCAGTGTGAAGCATCCTCATCCAAAAAGAGATAAGGAGGGTTAATCTGAATATTCTGAATATTCCTGGTGATACCGTCTTAAGCTTTGTTGACCCTAGAGTCCATACCTCCTGAGTCTTTTTAGTCTTCTCCTTCTTCTATCCTGTTGCCCAATCTACGTTTTTAGGGTCAATTCATCTTTCCCTGTTCTGGAACCAATTCATTGCTCTGTTTGTCCAGGCAGACCTGTTGTACATTGCATACCCAAATATCTTTATTTAAAATTTATGTACATCCACAACCATCCAGAGCCCCCAGCACTCACAAATGCATCTATTTTCATTCATGCCCTTCCCAAAACAGTGACTGGAAATTATACAATGGTGGTCATTTCCAGCCACCATTTTGGGAAAGACAGGGATAATACTAAAGCTATTTGAGCACACTTTTTTAGGGGCAGTGCAGAAGAAATTGCACATGCCTATTCTAAAGATAAGAGCTGTCTTCGGAGGTATTTTTTCTTCAGCCAAATTCATAGTGATGGCTTGGCCATCTGTTTTATCTATCTACCCTTACTTAACCTAAGGATCCTCCTTCCAGATGCTTGTGAAGAAAATGGTGCTAATAGAATAGAGAACTAGTGACACAAATCTAAAGTCAGCATTTCCCTCTTAGGTACTGAGTTAACAGCACTCATAAGCAACACATTCCAAACAAATAGGGGGTAATGTGACAGTCAGGAAGACTGATTAAAATGTCTCCAGCTGTAACCAATACTGTTGCCTATGGTATCATTGTTAAAATTAAGTGTTCTACAATATAGTTTACTTTTCAGAAATTATATACACTAATAGCAAAGTCAACCTTCTGTGCATATATACTTACAGTATGTAGCCAATATGGCACTATACAAGAGACATATGAGCAAGCGTAGAGAAAACTTCAAGTTTCGCAGACATACAAAAAAGGTTTTAGAGAATAAAATTCTGTATATGCGGTGTATGTGTGTTTTTGTGCAGAGTATGCAAAAACAGTTCAATGAGACCCTAGCATGCTCAGTATGCTCAGTGACCACAGAAGGACAAAGAAAATTGAGTGGAAGGGGAACAGAATTAAGTGTTTTGCAAAAAGGTACTGTATATCGGGTGGCTGGTTGTCATTGTGAAGAGAAACACTTCACATTTATTTACATCTGGGGTTTTTTTTTTAGTTACATTTGTATTCCACCTTTCCTCTGATGAGTTCGAAGAGGTATACATGGTTCTCCTCTCCACTTCAGTCTCACAACAACCTTGTGAGGTAGGCTAGGCTGAAAGAGAAATTGTGGCTGGCCCAACCAAGTTAAGCAGTGAACTTCATAATTCAGTGGGGATGTGAGCCTGGATCTTTCAAATCCTGGGCCATTATTCTAATCACTTTACCACCACAGTTCTCACTACAATATTTTCTTTCAGATCCCACTTCTTAATACTAATTATTACATCTTTTCCAATGGATATGTTAATACTAACTACTACCTCACATTATGTCTGTGAGATTATTCATGATAATGCCCATTTTGCTGAGTAGGGAGATAAAGTCAACTTGAATTAATGCCCCCACATTCAAGTCCACCTTTGGCATCATCTGAGAGCTGCCGTGCCTTTGAAATGTATGTAACGTTCAAGCCTGCCTAATAAAAGCATTTTGATACATACTTCTATACCAATGTAAGTTAGTCTACTAAAAAATCACCTTGCTTGTTTTGTACTTTCTTGAAGAATAGTTACACACAAAAGTCATTCTCCGAACTCTGTATTGCTCTCCTTAGATGCTGGTTCCATCCCTCAGACATGCTAAATTGGTTCAAGTCTTTTTTCTCTGAAGTATGCTGCAAAACTGATGTTTATAAATTTAAATTTAAATAAGGCATAGTAGTTTTTCAAGAAAGCTTCCAGTTTCCAAAGGGAGCAATCACTTCCCATCGACAAGAGTCATGTGATTATTGCTGGAAAGGAGAAGTGTATGCTATCAGCTTTATCAAACATTTAGATATACAGTTCACTAAGATGGGAGTGTGGGCCTTTGTTTAATTGACATCACAGTTAGACTGGCCCAAAATAGCAGAAACCACATGCCATAAGCCAACATTTTGCAAGTTGTAGTTAATCTGTTCTTGGATCAAGAGCTCCCAGCCAAGATCTCGTGAAGGCTGGTACTACTATCTCAGTTAAAAGCCAGACTTCTTTCCACAGGCTCTCCTGATCCACACAATCTCCCCGCCTCTGCAGAAGTGTAGGGTTTTGTTTTTTAGAAACTAAATTAGCACATCCTTAAAATAAACATTCCAGTCTCACTTTTTGCAGCTGTTTCCTATCTGTGTATGAGCCTGAATACATGACACTATCCAGTGTCTTGTACGTTTAAAAAGTTTCCTGGGATTGATCCACAACAGCCAACAGTTCCTCCTTCCTCCTCCAAACTCCTTTATACAGTCATGACAAAGACAGAAACTAGGCATAACAATTTCTCACCATCCCAGACCCATCCGGGGAAGGAGGGGCAAAAGTGTCTTATACAGCAGTCAGATTTCTCCCTAGAAAAGAATGACTGAATAGGTCCATGTTGGGTGTTAATGATTTTCTCATTTTGAAAGAGGAAGGCATAGGGCATGTCTTCACACTTACCTTCTCTTTTCCTTTAATCTTATATTAATGAAAACAGATTCCATCAAAAAAGATCTCTAAAGCAAGTCAAAATGGCAGTGGTACTTTAAACTGGGTCAGTCACACAATTAAAGAAATTAGTCTATTAACTGAAGGGATTTCAATGGGTTGATTAAATCTGAACAATCTGCATACTAATGCATACTTCTACATACTCATAATAAAAGTAATTTCAGGGTTTCAAAAATACACTGGTACTTGATAAATCAGGGGCAACTTTTAATCAAAATATTCTAATTGAATAACTGAAACAGCCAAGCAAACACTGAAGTTCCAAGTTCGATTCCAGCGGGCTCCAAGGTTCACTCAGCCTTCCATCCTTTCGTAGGTTGGTAAAATGAGTACCCAGCTTGTGGGGGCAATTAGCTAACACACATTGGAAACTGTTTAATGCAGTGTAGATGTGTAAATAGCTATTGCTTAAAACAACTTGTAAGCCGCTCTGATAGCCTTGTGGCTGAAGAGCGGGGTATAAATAAATAAATAAATAAATAAAAATGGTTTCTTCTTACCAATTATCTGCTTGTTTTAAAAACTGTATCAAACTTCGTGTGAACTGTATCTGAGTCCTTAAACCAAGACTATCATCCTTTGCTTACCTCTCACATCTGGCCCCTGCATATATCATAACTTAAAAGTTCAGCCAATGTAGAAACCTTTTCTCCTTCAATCTGGATAGCACTAAATTAAGAACATCTGTTTTTTTAAATGAGTTCCTCCCTACAGATATTACTACTTATTTCAGCTCCTTGAGTATATGCAGGACAGTCTATTTAACATGTGGAAATTCATGGCCTAAATCCAGTGTTCATCCTGTTAGTCCTAGTGTTAATCCAAACTACCATAAGTATTGATTTACCAAGTTGCCTTGATTGAATGGGTTTGATGTGTTTGGGTTAACAATTGGATATATGCCCATAAACATTGTTTTTCATTTTTGAACATTTGTTCAATTCATAGAAGAAAAGAAAGGCTAAAGAGGATGGAAGCCTGTCTGCATTCACAACATTACCAACTCATATATCACTTGGAATCTAAACATTCATATATTTTGTAATCAGTATTTCCAGATACCACAATTAATTAGTTACTCATATACAGAAACAAGCATCTAATGCATTTCTGTGACAGTTCTGAAGGTTGGGTTTTTGTGATTCCAGCCCTCCTTCACCACCTCCCAATGCCAATGCTGCTAAAAAAAACCTTCCACCTAGATGGAGGACAAGAAGAAAGGGGTAGTCTCAGTGGGTATAAAAAGACTTTGTAAAAAGGTAAACAGGACCATCTTTATCAGAGGTTTTGTTAACTAAGGCATGCCTGTATTAATAGGCTTAGGCAAGTTTTTTAAAAAAAGACTCAAAAAGACAACAAAGTTGGTACCAGGCAATCCTTCCTGGAGTGTGCATTCCATAACAGTGTGCCATGGATGAAAAGGCTGTCTTTCTGGTCATCAATTACCTAGTTTCTGATAATGTGAACATTTTGAAAGAGTGATAGAAATGGAACACATTATTAAATAGTCGCCTAACCAAATGAGCATATACATATACTTCCTATACTATGGGTGGGGGTGGGGTGGGGGTAGGGGTGGTGGTCCTTTAACAGACAGGCTCTTGTCTTAGGTATAACTTGCAAAGAACTATGTTGATTAGTACAAAACAGGTCTTACATTTTAAGAACAATGGAAATAAAATCACTTAGAAGCTAATGAAAATGGAAATAAATGGCTTTTTAGGTCACAGCAATGGTAATGTTATTCACACTGTAAGTCATATTGGTAGAAAGAAAAATTAATTTCAGTGCCCAATAAATAATTCATGAGATCACTTACATAATCAGAAGATTCATTAGACACAAATATGGGGAAAGTAATCGAGGCAATAAGAATGTCATCATTTATACACTATTCAATACAGATGAAGGGAAAAAATCAAGCTTTTCATAATGTACCATGCTGGTGATTTTAATGGCTTTCCTTCTCTGAACATCTAAATGCAGAGTATCTTTCTGTAATTTTCCATGTAAGCATGCTACACTCATTTCTGTTACTTGATTTTGTTTTGATAAAGCTGATTTTTATTGGCTTGGATCAAGATGGAGCTTAAATCTTATACACACTTAATCGAGAGTAAACCACACTGAAAACAGGGCAGTTACATCTGAAAGTGTTTGTGTATGAGTATGTGACTGCACTGTAAATTACTTGGATATTTAACAGAGATTATCACACAAGGCTGGTATTTCGGAATTACAACAAGATGTAAGTGTATTTGTATATATCGCACAACGTCATCTCTAACCTGCACTCTATATTAATTTCTGTAGCGCACCTTATCACTGATAGGGGGGGAAACCTGTCAATGGTTCCCAATATTGCTGCGATGCCAGTATTCCCCCAGTGCGATAGGTCCCATCTGCGACAGTAATGATATGACAGCAGTCACGTGGCATGAGCAGGTGTGATTCTCCTCCTCTTCCTTCTCCCACTTGCTATTCCCAAGCAGGGTGAGGTTGGTTTTCTCTGTGCCTTTAATTATTATTTTTGCTGTGATAGCATAATTATATGGTGAAACAATAAAATAAAAATATTTGACAATCATTTCCCAATAATTCTGTAATCGTGGCAAAAATATTTTTTTTAAAGGGTACACATGTGCTGAGTAGGGTAGAAGGGTGGGGTTATGAAGCCGATGCGGAAGAATGGTAGTTTGCCAAACCAGTACACTCGCATCAGACTCACGTCACTGAGAGTAAACCCATTGAAATCCATAAGACAAATTAGCCATGTGCATAGTTCCTGCTGAATTCAATGGGACTTAGTGCAACTAATTTAGTTCAAATCAAACCTGAAGTAAATATTACTTGATCCAAAACATGGAGATCTCATGTCATCTCACAAACATTAGAAAGTGCCATTTACTAATTCAATTAATAATGAAAGAATTTTAAAAACATTCAATAATAATGCAATATATGTCTTAAAAACATAGGGCTACCGTAAACTATGATATGTCAAAGGGAAGGCATAAATCAGAATTGGTTCCTGTCTTACATGAAATTCTGATATGATCTTGTTCTCCACACAAGCATGAGCTTCCAGGAACATTAAACAAACTTACAAAACTTTTTAAAACAAAATAGATGGCTTGGCAAAATAGGCAAGAATTTGTCCCATTTCAACAATTTAATTCTGTATTATAAAACACAGTCCTTTCCATTGAACAGTTTGAGCCCACTGAACTGGACTCAAGCTGAAAGGATGTTCAGCTGCTGATGTGCTCAGAGCCAAAAGGAAAGTCTGAAGCTGCACAACAAATATTTATAGCAACAAGAAATGTGAGAATCATGAATCAGGGGAAGCTAGACATAGTAAAACAAGAAACAGAACTCATAACCATTGCAATACACAGGAATTGAACATTTTGAGTCAGATACACAGTGTTTTAATCAGAAAATGAAAATCTAAGAAGAAAAGGGGTGGCATTTATAGCAAAGAGAGATGGAGCAAAAGCAGTCAAAGGATATAATACAAAGTTTGACCAACATTGATATCAACGAGAATTCAAGGAAAACCTATCAATATAACCATAATCTAAGGTTATGGTCCAACTACAGAGTAAGAAGAAGAAACTGAGTCTATGCTGGTGTCCAGGAGGAAACTGATCACACACCAAAACAGGACTTTTTAATCATAGGCAATTAAGATGCAAAAATAGGAAACAGAGCAGAATCAAGGACTGTAGGAAAATCTGGCCTAGGATCAAGAAACGAAGCAAGACAGCAACTGATTGAATTTTGTAAAGCCAACAGTTTGGTCATCGCAAACACATTCTTCAGGCAACCAAAGAGGTGACATGGACATCACCTGTGGCCATTATAGAAATCAAGTAGATGACATAATCAGAAGCTGAAGATGGAGAAGCTCCATTCCCTTTGCAAAAACAAGACCAGGAGCACATAGTGGCACTGACCATGAACTGCTAATATAAAAAATTAGAGTAAAGCTAAAGAAGAAAACTAGACCAACCTTCACTGGCTCCATAACTTCATCCTCTTAGAATTTAAAGATAATGTAAAAAAAAAAAGATTTGTGCTCTTTAGTCTCATTTCCCAGGGAGCCTGAAGAACTCTGGACTGAAGCCAGAGTGAATGCAGAAAGGCACTATCTGCAGCCAAAAAGAAGTTAAGCAGTTAAGGATAGACAAAAAGCAAAAGTAAAAGGCGACAGAAATAGGGTCAGAACCCTGAATGCAACTGTTCAGTGACTTGTGGGCAGGGACAAAGAGAACTACTGTACTATAAAAATCAGCGCACAGAAATAGAAGATGATAAAAAAAAAAAGAACAAGAGAACTCTTCCACAAGATCTGAGAAATCAAAGGGAAATTTAAAAGAAGAGTGGGAATGCTATACGACCAGCAGGCAAACACATTACAAGTAGAAATAAAAATAAAATGGAAACAAAGCATTGAAGAACTTTATAAAAGAGATGGAAGGATGTCAGATTCATTCAAGGAAGAAGCATTTGAAGATGAACCTACAATTTTAGTAAGTGAAGTGGAAGCTGCACTCCGGATGTGCAAACTTGGTTCAGGAAAGGAAGAGGCACTAGGGATCACACTGCAAACATACGTTGTATAATGGAGAACACCAAAGAATTTCAGAAGAAAACTAGCCTGTACTTTATAGATTATAGCAAAGCCTTTGATTGTGTATATCACAAAAAACTATGGATCACTCTTTTTAAAAATGGGTGTGCCACAACATTTGATTGTCCTGATGCATAACCTGTACTTAGGACACAAGGCTACCATCAGACAAAATACAAAGAAACATACCGTCAGGACAGAACACAGAGAAATGGAATGGTTTCTGATTGGCAAGGAGGTCAGACAAGGCTGCATTTTATCATCCTATCTGTTTAACTTGTATGCTGAATTTATCAGATGTAAAGCAGGATTAAATTCAGAGGAAGGAGGCATGAAAATTAAGAGGAAGAAACATCAACAATTTAAGATATGCAGATGACATCACACTACTAGCAGAAAATAACGAAGACTTGGAACAATTACTGAAGAAAGTCAAGGAAGAAAGTAAGTGCAAAGGCAGGTTTACAGTTGAACATTAAGAAAACAAAAATAATGACTACAGATGGTTACATAACTTTAAAGTAGGCAATTGAAGACATTGAAATAGTTCAAGAATTTCCATCCCTTGGCTCAGTCATTAATTAGAATGGAAACTGCACTCAAGAGATCAGAAAACTAGGACTTGGAAGGTCAGCTATGAAGGAACGAGATAAGATCCTTAACCGTCAAGATATAGTCTAGAATTCTAAAGTTTTTTTGTTCGTTGTATTACAATTTGATGGTAATTGTTTTAACTGATGACTCTTGGAAGCTACCTTGGATCCCACTTTAGGAGAAAAGTGGCATATAAAGGGGAAAGTCTGGATTGTCCATGCAATTGTATTTCCAGCTTCTATGTACGATTCTATGTATGATTGTGAAAGCTGGACAATGACGAAAGCTGATAGGAAGAAAATCAACTCATTTGAAATGTGGTGCTGGAGGAGAGTTCTATGGATATTGTGGACTGCTAAAAAGACAAATAAATGGGTCCTAGAGCAAATCAAGAATACAAATGTTGCACTATGGTGAAATTCTGGATATTTTTTGCATGTCCAGGGGGAAAAAAAAGGAAAGGTTTGTCTGGTTATTATGACACACCTAATTGGGAATACAGTTGTCCCTCTGTATCCATGGATTTGGTATCCACGGATTTAAGTATTCATGGCTTGAAAATATTCTTTAAAAATAATAATCCAAAAAGCAAACCTTGATTTTGCCTGTAATTGCTCATTCTGAAAGGAAGAGTTGTCCCCTTGAAATAATGATAGTATTAGCAAAATTCCACAGTTGTGTATTATGTGGTTAGTAATTGCTTGCCTTAGGGATATGTGCAGTATTGACCTCTTCCCAAAGTTTCTCTAGCACATTGGGGCGATATTCATGTCCATAAGATTAAGCCTTACAGGGTTCCAGTGCCATCTCTATACTACTTTTAATACTATTTCTCAATGCTGCATAAATACAGATTTGTAGGGGAGGGAATATCGTATTTTATTCCAGTGCTTTTCAGGTATGGTTATACCTAGACCCTTCCATACAATCTGTGCACTAATCATTCTTTTTTATTGAGGTTCAACCATCCATTTGTATATTTTTATAACTTGGCTGTTTGTAGTATTTACCTCCATAGTGCACAGTCACTCTGAGAGTTCGTCTCTAATGCTTTCTTTTGCTCAATAGTTACATAGAACAGAAGAACCTATTAGGGAGCTTTCTTGTAGCCAGCTGCATTTGCTATTACAGTGGTGTCCGTTATCTAAGATGGCAAAATCAAGCTTTGCTTTTTGGATTATTATTTTTTAAAGAATGTTTTCAAGCTGTGAATACGTAAATCCGTGGATACCAAATCCGTGGATACGGAGGGACAACTGTATATAGCTTGTCTCTTACTTGGTTAGCAGAGATAGGTTTCTCTATTACAAAGAGGTTCCTTATTTTATGTATACACACCATTTTCTCTGTCGTTCTTAGATTGCTTCATTTTTCTCTCACAAATAAAGGTAGTTAAGTTATAAATTTGTTCTAACTGGTGATGGATGTGATGGATGTGGTGTAAACACTGTAATCCATTTCCTCCAGGTTGTTAATAAATCTCTAACGAAGGGGTAAGTGCTTTCTGTATGCTTCTAACTATCCAAGTTTGAAATACTGTATACAGTATTCCATTCAGGCTTGTATTCCTTAACTCCAGTATTAACCCAATCAATTTGTGCATCCTCATAGTATATTAAATGTATGATATGCTTGATCAGAAAAGCTTAAAAGTATTGTCTTAGGTTAGATGCTGCAAGGTCAAGGTGTCCTATAGCTGATGGAGCATACAAACTCACATACACACATGCATGCACATGTGTGTGTGCACCACACTCTTTCCCCTTCCATAATAAACTTTTCAATCAAATTTTTCCAGAGCATAAGTCTTTTTAAGGAGGGCCTTAAATGCACCAGATGCCATCTTGTCTTGGAAACTAAGCAGGGTTAGCCCTGGTTACTACTTGGATGAGAGACCACCAATGAATACCAAGTGCTGTAGGCTATATTTGACAGGAAGGAACTGGCAAAACCACCTCAGAGTGTTTCTTTCATAAGAAAACCCTGTGAAATGCATGGGGTCTCCATAAGTTGGCAGGTGACTTGAAGGCACATATGCACCCAAGCCTTTTAAATCTACGTGTGAGTTGATTTGAAGAAGGAATAACCTTTTTTGCACTATGAACATTCTAGCTAATGCTGCTGTCCTACCAAGGAGGGATAATTTGAGATGTTCCTATGTTTTTACATCTTGCTTCAGCCAGCCTGTGATTTATTTATATGCTTACTTCCTAATATTTTAAATTAGAATATACTAAGGAGAGGCCAGAGATTTTCTGAAGGTCTTTTTGCTGGTTAAGGGATACTGTATATTAAAACACATTAGTTTAGAAACAGCATAGTTGATAGTTAAGAAAAAAAATTGCAAGTTTTGTAATATGTCCTTAAGTTTGGAAGTATATTTTGGGGTTTGGACATAGAAATGACTATAAAATTAGTGACATATGTCCTGGACTAGATGGCCCTTGTGGTCTCTTCCAACTGTATGATTCTATGTTTATGTCTTGTATAGTTAGGGATGCAGTTGGCTAATGCTCAATAATTATTGAAAACAACAGTAGGGAGAGAGTGCAGCCTGCTACCTCTTTCTTCCTAAGCCAAAACCAGGTGATTCAATTCCATTTATGTTTACAGTGACAAGTGCTTTTTTCTGTATTTTTTATTGTTGAGATAAATTTTCATCTAAAGTTCTGTGCCTTCAAGATCTCAAGTAGGTAAGTACAGTTGTCCCTTCATATTCACTGGGGTTGGTTCCAGGACCCCCCAAGGATACTAAAATCTGTGAATACTCAAGTCCCATTATGTGCAATGGCATAGCAAAATGGTGTCCCTTATATAAGATGGCAAAATCAAAGGTTTGCTTTTTGGATTTTTTTTTTTAAGAATATTTTCAAGCTGTGAATACTTAAATCCGTGGATACCAAATCCGTGGATATGGAGGGACAACTATACTCTATTTATTCTTGGTTATAAGGCTTCAGTTAGCAGAAGGATGGACAATCCTGGAATATGGATTGATGGTTCGAGTCTGGACTGTGGCATTAGCAGAGGAATTAATTAGGAAATTCTGGTATGTATAGAGAACTAATGCAAACTTTTTGGGGGTATCACTTAAATTTGCAATGAGGATAATGTCAGTATCAGTCCCAGGTGTGACCTATTCCTGCCAATTTCAGTGTTTCTTGTAACGTTGCTGTTAATTGTGTTTTCATTTCCCTGTACTGCTAACAACAAGGGTTGTATAACAACCAAGCCCTGCAGCTGTAGAGGTTTGTCTAAGAAACAGTGAATGTATGATTGTCTAGGAAGGAGGGGTCAGGGGATCATGGACAGCCATACTTTGTAACCCGCCAGATTTCTTTTTTTATTATTATTATTATTATTATTATTATATTTAAATAAAGTTTCCATACACATAAAACCGCACACAATCATACAGTCGACTTCCTTCCCAACTGTACTTTGAACTTGATTTTTTTACGTTCTTTTTGGCTTTCTTACATACAGTTTAAATTGTGTTATTACAATAACATTATTGATACAGTAGCGTGTTATCTATTCTTCTTCCCTGGATCACATTTGTTACCATATCTCCCTCCAAAAGGTGACTCATAAAAAAAAGAAAAAGAAAAAAAAAGACCTGATATTTTCTCATTTCTAGTTTAATCAACAGTACGGTTTAATCTGTAAACCACGTTGTTGCATTAATGCTTCAATCCAATTTCCAAAATTCAATTAAATTTTCCCAGTCTTTTCTAAATTTATCTAAGGATTGAGATCGAATCCAACACGTAAATTGTTCTAATCTCACCACCTCCTGTAACTTTAACAGCCATTCTTCTATGTTTGGAATTGCTTTTTGCTTCCAGTATCTCGCATATACTATTCTAGCTATTGTTGTCATATAGCACATCATATGTCTAAATTTATTAGGGAAATCTCTGTCAAAGATATTCAATAAGTATAATTCCGGTTTCAATTTATAGTCAATTTTCAATATTTTTCTGATTGTATCATGAATATTGATCCAGAATTGTCTTGATACTTTACAGGTCTACCACATATGGTAAAATGTACCCTTCGCCTCCGCACACTTCCAATACTCACTCTTCATATCTTTATACATTTTTGCCAACTTATGTGGTGTCATATACCATTGAAATTGCATCTTGTGACAGTTCTCTCTCAAGTCACTGCAAAGTGTAAATTTCATATTTTTCTTCCACAGAACCTCCCAATCTTCAATAAGGATATTACGTCCAATATTCCATGACCATTCTATCATAAACTCTTTAATAGGTTCCAATTCTAAATCTAACTTTAGCAATATTTTATATACTTTTGATATTTTAAAGTCACTATCATCCATTATCAAGATGTCAAGCTCTGTTTTTAGATTTTCTATCCCCCCATAGTTTTTTATCCATACAAAATCTCTCTAACAATTGTCTATATATTGAAACCGATTATCAATTCTTCGTTCCCCCTCTAATTCCCCCTCTTGTTTTAAATCTGGGAAATCCCTTCTGAAATACTACTAAATCGTTGTATGTCAACCAGCTTTTCAAATGCGGCATCTCTGTTCTTCTAAATGCTTCTTGTGGGGAAACCCCTAATGGTAACTTAAAATAGATCTTAGTCTTCAGTTTCACCAATATCCTGATCAAAGCATTTCTGATAAAATGATTATTAAAGTTCTTGTCAATCTTTACTTTATCATACAAAAGATAGGCATGGATCCCGTATCTAATATCTGAGCTTTTCAATGTGATAATCTCATCATCCCTAAGAGTGAACCAGTCATACATCCAAACCAACGTGCATGATTGATGATATAATTTAAGATTCGGCAGGGCTAAGCCTCCTCAGGATTTATCCTCTTATAAGATTTTCCATCTTACTCTAGGCTTTTTGTTCTGCCAAATAAATCTAGACAGGTCTCTATCCCATTCCTTAAAGAGTTTATCATTGCACATTACCGGTAGATTTTGGAATAGGTAGAGCATCTTCAGCGGTATCATCATTTTTACATCCGATATACGACCTAACAGGGATAAGTTTAATTGCTTCCATTTTCCAAGATCTTGTTTAATTTCATTCCAAATCTTCTTGTAATCATTATCAATCAGGTCCATATTATTTTTAGCGATCATTATTCCTAGGTATCTAATTTTTTTCTCCAATTTGATATTCAATATCTCTTTCAGTTTATGTTCTTTCTCATCAATATTCTTTTTCAATACACTCGTTTTATCCTTATTAATGTTAATCCCTGAAATTTTACCACAATTCTCCAATATCATATGCAAGGTTCCAACTGACTCTAAAGGATCTTCTAAAAATACTACCAAATCATCTGCAAATGTGGCTAGTTTATGTGTTGGTTTTTTAATTTGAACTCCTTTTACTCCTTCCTCAGCTATTATCTTCCTACACAAAACTTCCAAGACCATTATAAAAAGTAGCGGGGATAGAGGACACCCTTGCCTTACCCCTTTCTCCATTTTTATTACATTTGTCTTTTGATCATTAACTATTATTTGGGCTGTTTGGTTTTTGTAAATTGCCTTAATTCCATTTATAAACATCTCTCCAAGACCCAGTTTATTCATCACCTCAATCATAAATTGCCAATTTACACTATCGAAAGCCCGTTCTGCATCTAAAAACACTAATGCTAGTTTTTTGCCCGGATGTTTATCAAAGTACTCGACCAGATTTAATACCTTCCTGATGCTATATCTTATATGCCGTTTAGGCAGAAAACCTATCCAGTCTTTTAATATATTCTTCAATCTGTTAGCCATAATGGTTGCAAAGATTTTGTAATCGGTATTCAGCAATGAGATGGGTCTGTAACTTTTTATTTGGTCTGGTTCTTTATTTTCTTTCAATATTAATGAAATGTTGGCATTCCAAGATGTTGGTATGTTCCCCCTTCTAATTACACAGTTAAATATCTCTAATAAAGGGATCTTCAACTCTTCTTCAAAAGTCTTAGAGTAACTTGCTGGGAATCCATCCGGCCCTGGCGTTTTCCCATTTTTTAACAATTTAATGGCTCCTTCCACCTCATGTATAGTTATTGGCTTGTTCAACTCCTCTCTTTGAGTATTGCTTATTTTTGAGATATCTTGTTCATTCAAGTACTCCATTATTTTACGTTTTTTGAGTTCACTTTCAGGGGCTTCCTTAAATAACTCGGTGTAATATCTTTGGAAGCTACAGCAAATCTTCCATTGATCAGTTAATAGTTTTCCATTCTCTTTTATCTTTAAGATTAGCTTTTTCTCCTGATCTTTTCGCAACTTGTACACCAACCACTTTCCTATCTTATTTCCGCTTTCAAAGTACTTCTGCCTCACGAATGTCATCTATTTTTCTATTTCCTCAGAAATCTCTATCTTCAATTGATCTTGAATTATCTTTAATTCTTTCAACGAAGTCATATTCGATGTATCATTTTTAAGTTGCTTTTCCTTACTTATTAATGCTTCTTGCAGTATCTGCATTTTCTCTCTTCTCCTTTTTTTCTTTTCCCAATTGATTTGCATTAATACTCCCCTTAGAACAGCTTTACATGAATCCCAAATGGTGGGTAATGCTAACTCATCATCACTATTTTCCCTAAAGTAATTCTTCAAAGCCACCCTTACTCTTTCCTGTACCTTCTTTTCCAGTATTAATGATTCATCAATCCTCCAGATATATTCTCTGTTTGTACTCTTTATGCACAGTTTTATCATGTTATGATCCGACAGTGTTCTCGGCAATATTTCTATGTCTTTAAGATTCTTAGCCATATTTTTTGACAATAGAAACATATCAATACGGAATAGAGATTTATGAGTATCTAAATAGTATGTGAATTCCTGTGCATTACCGTATAGATGTCTCCATACCTCAATTAATACAAAATTGTCCATAAAACTTGTCAAGGATTTTGGCAATTTTCCTTGCTTCATTCTCCTTTTAGGTTTTTTCCCTTGAGTTCTATCCACCTATGAGTCAAGCACCCCATTCCAGTCCCCCAAGCATATAAGATTATCACAATCTATATTTAGTACCGCCTTCAGTAAGTTTCTATAAAATCCATTTCTGTTTTCGGATGGAGCATACAACCCTAGGATCAGAGTCATTTTCCCTAACATTTTTAATTCTACTCCAATATATCTTCCATTTGGATCCTGTAATACTTCCTTTGCTTCTATTTTCCTGTTAACATATATTATAATACATTTTTCTTTTTATTTCGCAGATTCATGAATTCTTGACCTAATTTCCTGTTTCTTAATAATTTTTTATCTTCTTCCTTTATGTGGGTCTCTTGTATACAAGTAACATCAGCTTACATTTTTTCTAAAAGGTGGAATACTTGCTTCCTTTTGTGGGGGGAATTCATCCCTCTCACATTCCATGAGATAAATTTCATAATCAATTTGTTTGTTCTATTTATTAAATATTCATACCTTAGTATTAATGTTATTATTTATTCAAATGTATTTATTTGTTAATATAAATATATATGTATATATATTGTTCTAATCCTTTAAGTTTATACTAATTTCTTCCTTTTTTTCCTCCTCTCCTTCTGTCCCTTCTATTAACACTTTCTCCCTCCTCCTCCTCCTCTTCCATCACCTCCTCCTCTATCTCAATACTTTCCTCCTCTTCCATCCTTCCACTCCCTTCCGTTGTTAATATTCTCTCATCTTTCTCTCCCCTCATATTCTCAATCTCTGCCTCATCTCGTGGGTCTATCTTTGTAGTTTTTTTGTTACTCATTTCTCTTCCTTTCCCTTCCTGTATGCCATTAAATTCTCTATTAAACTTAGTCAGAAAATCTTTCACTTTCTTAATTGTATTGATTCTATATCTTTTTCTGACCATACATAAATGATATTCCTTCTATCTTCTCCCATTTATATTTTATGTTCTTTCTTTGCAGCCTAGATATATTAAACTGATAATCTTTTCTCTTCTTTAAAATTTGAGCAGGAATATCTTTATACACCGCTATTTCACAATCATCAATTATTAATTTAGATCTATAGTTTTTCTGTAAAATCAAATCTTTTCTCCTCCCTCTTGTAAAGTAAATTACAATATCCTGAGGTAACTTCCTTTGTGTTGCTGATTTTGAATTAATTTTGAATATTTTGTCCACCTCAAGTTCAAACTTCTCCAATGGGATTTCCACAAATTCTGCAATTCCTGGAACTTTTCTTTCATACAAACCCTCTTCCTCCATTTCTACCAAACCCCTCAACTTCAGACATTTCTCTCTCAATTTCAATTGCACGTCTACATTCTTATCTTGGTCTTGCCTTTGTTCTATTCTCAAACTATCGATGGACTTTTCCAACTTTTTTGTTTTTATTTGGAGTTCTACTTTCTCATTTAATTGTTCTACATCTGTTGTTATTTTATTTAAATTTCTTTCCAAATTCATCCAATTCCTTCTTAATATCTTTCCTCATTTCTCTCATCTCCACAGTCATTTCTTCTCTTAATTTCTTAAACTCCTGCAGCAGCACCTGCTGGATCTCTGGCATTTCAGTTGACTGCCTTCTGGTAGTCAGGGTTAAAGTTTGTGCATGTTTTTTCACTGACATTTTTCCTATTTCTCCTATTCCTTCAAACTTCCAGCTTATGTTCATCCTATTCACAGACCTCAATAATCACAACCGCCTCTAATTCCTTCCCCCTCAGAGTTTAATGACTGCCCTCTCAGCACCTTCCTACACCAAATCTCTAACTTCTTTCCTTTAAGTTCTTATATATGCAGAACCAAATACATTTTATTTCCTTCTTACTTTAACACTTCTATGCTTAAATAATTATTTCCTCTTATATATCTTTTTCTCCTCCCAGACGTCCTATAACCAGAACCTCAATAGTTTATGAAAGGGCATACATACACTGCAATACATACATATACTACAATGCAATACAATGTGTACAATACAACATATACTACTATATTAGTTACCTGCTTTGTCCCACAATAAGACCTATTTCAAGGTTTCATCATGCTTTATCACATAAGCTTCATTCCACACTGATTCTTGAGTCCATTTATCTGTTACCCAATCAATATCATAATTACTTTAAGCCACTTCTCTTACTCTTGCTCCAACTCTTACTCAGAGCACTCTCAATCCCACTGTCCTTCGTTTCTATCTCTTCTTCACCACTCTTTAAATTCCTAGGAGCAGTCCGACGTTCTCTTCACTTAATCTCTGGAGCTCTCCTTCACTTCGTTGTAAATCTTCCGATTACCACAGTTCTTACAATTCTCTCTCTTCCTCTCTCTCCACTTCCACGCTCAGTTCTTTCACACCAGTTCAAAACATGGACGTTCAACAGCACCTTTCTAGAGTTCTATACCTCACGCCATTCAACCTCTCTCTGCTCTGCTCCGCTTTACACCACTCCACTCTACTCCACGCCACCCTTTCCACTCAGCCGTATCTCCACCTCTCCGTAGTTCACCACTATTGAATTTAACTTCTTTCCTTTAATCCTTTTGGAGCACTTAATAAGCCATAGTGTCTGTAAAACTTTGCAGTGAAAGAGTTAGGTAAGTTCAAAACATACAGCAGGACCTCTTCTTTCTTCTTAACCAAATTTAAGACCTTAAAATTCGGTGGGGTGGCTTGTCCCTTCTCAATTGAGGGATCCCAGGCAAGAGCAGTGTCAGCTTAGCAACTCCCTCAACGTTCTCCTTCTCCCTTCCCAGGAACGAAGAAGGGATGGGTGCTGGAATTCAAGTCTAAAATTGAACCCACTCTGACTCCTCTTTCACAGGAGAATTCCTGACTTCAAAACGAATCCAGTTCTTTCTCGTCAGCTTCTCTTGCCCAGTGAATGCCAGGAGCTTGAGCTGCCTGCATCCGTTCACTCCCCCGTCACCGACCAGAAGCCTTAGCCCGCCAGATTTCATAGATTGCCAATGCTTTTAGTAAACTGTCTGACTTCTGAAGTCCCATCTATACGAGGGGACACAATATGATCTCCTCCGAATTTGCAGTTCTGCAGTGCAATTTGCAGTGCTGTGACCTGTCTGAATGGTCAAAAGAGCCCACCTAAACTTTGCATGCCCCCAGACAAGATGGTGGCCACAAATGATTTACTCACCATTTTAAATCTGCTGCCACCATTTTTTTAAAAAAAAATCTGTTTACCATGGTGCGCACAAGCAATACTTCATATTTACAAAAGAAAAAATAAGAAAAGAGAAAGATCCCCATTTTATCACCTTACTGATCTCTTTCTTAGCCAAAAATCCGACATGGCAACAGCAGGCGCTTTCCCTGTTTGCTAGCCCCACCCCCATGCTCGTTTGGCCAATCAGCTTACACTGCCTCATCACAATGCAAATGCGACTATCCTAGTGATTGCACATTCGCATGCCCTATGGAGCTTTTTTAAAACTTTGAGAAAAGCTCTGAAGGCTTCCCTTCGGAGCTTTGTGGTGGATTTGGCTACCTCCCTTCTGAATAAGACGTATTGATGCGAATGTCCGTTTAGACAGATAACCTTCCATGCGATTGCCATTTGGATTATTTTCACCATTTGGATGGGACCTCAGCTTCCATCCTGAACAATTTGGGATGATATGCTTTCTGGATTACTGTGCCAATAAAGTTTTCTGTTTAACTCTGAAACTGCTGGTCACTGCATCTGGGAATGCAAGTGCCTGACAGACAAACTTCCTACACAAACTCCAGAAGTCCTTTATTTTAATAGGGTTCACTGTTATCCTCGGTTTCCGGTATCTGTGATAAGTCTGGGAACCAAACCTCCATAGAGACAGGGGTCCGACTGTATTTTGAGATTAAACTGCATGCTGCAATCCTCGCAGGAGTTCATACCAGAGGGAGATCCCATGTGTTTAGAAAACAGAAACTAATTTATTTCTTCTTGCTTAAAAAAAATAGTATTTAAAAAACATAACAGACAAGCATGTAGTATCATTGGGCTCCTAGAAAAAGTACTGTTCATTAGTTACCAAGAGGTCAGAAATGATTTAAAGAGATAACAAGTATGACAGTATGACAATCCAAGGTCAAGAGCCATGTCATAAATCAACATCAAAACCCCAAACAGTTCAGCAGCAAATCAGTAATAAAATAGTGGGGAGGGTGGGGATGTGAACAGAAGTCAAAAATTTCAAGTAGAGATAACCCAAAGATTGGTGGTGTTTCCAATGCTGGTCAGAACTATCCTCCATTTGTTGTTGTTGCATTTATTAGAGAAATAAAAGTAAAATATATTTATTGTGAGGTATAGTAGATGTAATAAGATAAGGATCTGTTGGGAGGGGATGAGAGTATGGAATGCTGGGGGTGACTAGTGACTGACTGAATATTTAGAGGGATTTTTAAAAGAGATACATGTCATAGCCAGAGCTAGAGATTAGTTAGACAGTGAGAGAGGAGTCTGTCCAAGCTGAGAGAGAGTTAGGATATGATTTAGAGGAATATAAGTTGCATATATGAGTTAGAATTAATTAGTTAGGTTCAGTCAGATTTGAGATGTTTTAAAGAAGTAACTGTTAACTTTATGTTGAACTTCTGTTTAATAAATTATTTTTGCACCAGCTGGACCTGGCATTCCATACACTGTTTTAAAAAACTCCCCCCAAAATGCCCAGTAGACCTTAAGCCTAGTTTTCTGGGTCCTGTCACAGTGGGGATAGAAAAGATATAACTGTGTAGACTTAAGTCATAAGTTTGAATTCTGCAGCCTTGAAACACTGGTGAACTGGTGGAAAGGCCTGCAGACTTAGTAACTATAACCAACACTGCAGTACAGTGTGTGGTCGGCCCCAGTATGCAGATACGGCCATGAGTGGCAGGAGTGGATAGTGAGGTAGAAAGGGAATTTGTATGTGGATGGTGATTTGCATGTGGGTGGTGTTTGACTGAGGGAGTGACAGGAGCAGCCAATCAGCACAATGAAAGAGGCAACATACCTAAACCCATTGTACACACCCAGGAGGCAACACACCTACATACCTAAGACCATCGTGCATACCCAAGCCATAGATAGATAGATAGATAGATTACATACTTGTGCTGCTGAGAATGCTACAAAAAGGTTGTGAAATTCTGGAGTTCAGACATATGGTGTTTGTCATGACAACAGTTATTCAAGAATGGTGGTGTCCAATGGTAAGATTAGACAAATAAACTCTCACACAAGACCCACAAGGGCATCTAGAAGGTCCCACATTTGATGATACAGCAATGGGACAAGAGGAGATTCTCACATTAGGTGGCAGTGGAGGGACAGGTAAATGACCCTCACAACTGGTGGTACAGGTGAGGATAAGCAGACACTCCCACAATTTAGAAGGAGGGGAGCCAAAAACATCAAAAACTGCAAAGGGAAAGCCTTTGCATTTTTCCCACTCGTTGGTACAAGAGATTCAGTTTGAATCGCTTTTCCATAGGAGAGAAAATGCAAGCTGATTGGCTGGACAAGCACAGGAGGTGGGGCTTGCTAATGGGGCAAGCACCTGGAGCCGCCATGTTGATTTGCGGACCCAGACCGTACCGCCACTTCCGCCCTCAAATGACAAGACAAGTACACTCAGTCGTAATTTCTAACAAATATATTTGACTACATCTTTGGAAAACATGGGTTAAGTAGAGGTTAGTAAATACATTGTAGAATAGTGATACATTGCTGTTGGCAATAAAACTGGCCGCAATTTGCAAGCTAAATGGTTGGCAGCCATGTATGGGTTGTGATCTCTCATTGCTTTGCCCATGCGGATCAATGGCTACATGTCGGTCAATCCCGACACCCTTGGAGGAGAGAGGTGATGGCCAGGCTGACCCGCCCGACTCTCTCTCCTCCACTGCAAACAAGTGAATGTTATAAGCAAGGGGAGGGGTCCCCTTTAAACTTGAATTTACCGGAGACCCCTTACTTACTCCCTTATCACGACCCATGACATCCGCCATCATGGTGTTCCCCATGGAACCGCCTTCCGCCAACCATTACCCACATCAACAGGCAGCCCTACTGGTCTGCAGTCGCCGCTGGCCGTGCCTGCAGCTCTCGCCCTGGCCGAATGTATGCCGCATACATTCGGATTTTATGTGGAATTATTATGATTAGTTTTAGTATTACCATTATTATGACTAAATTTTAATATTTTAATATTTTATATCCTAAATGCTAAAATATCTTAATTATTTAAGTTTTTAAACACTGTAACTGCTGTTCTTCATGATCTATATTACTTTTCCATTTGTATTTATACTTATATATCTAATGGTAAAACCTGTTGTTTCTGATTACTCTGGTCAATGACCGTAATAAAGATTGAATTGAGGGTGAGGGAGACAAAGATTATTTCAGATGACAACTCTGCATGCCTTATGGGGTTCTACTCTGGAGTCCCCTAAACTTTGGGTAGTTTTTCCGGGAGGAGTAGAGGAATGCTACTTTGCATAAAATAAGTAGCCACTCACAAAAAAAGCAACCAGTCCAGATTCTGCTGTAAAATAAGAAATGATGTGACTAATGGGCAGCAATTACAGAAGACTGGATGAGCAAGTATAATTTGTTTGTGTCACAATAAAGGATGATAAAAAAAGAATTTTTTAAATATTATGGTTAATAAAATAAGAATTACAACATTAAATGTGAAAGGGCTTATAGTACGAGGAGAGTTACAGCTGCTCAACAATCACAAACTTTAACTGTTAGAAAAGGATCATTGGAAACACTGAAAAGCCTGGAAACGCATAACTTAATACTGGAAGAACTCCGATCTGAGCTAAGGAATTTTAAACGGGAAATAAGAAGTGAACTGAAAGATATAAGAAAAGAGATCAGGCAGGATTATAGGAAAGAAGCAGATATACTAGGAAAGAAAATAGATAAGATCAATAAAGATCTAGAAGAAATGAAAGCTGAAATTGGGAGTTTAAAGGAAAAGACGAGCACCACAGAATAGATGGCAACTAAAATTAAAGAAAAATAAGAGAGGGGAGAAATAATGATCCTGAATCAAGAACTCAGGTACAGAGAAAAGTGTCTAAAATTAAGAAGTCTGTCAGAGAAGACGAATGAAAATCTTTACAAAAGGGTTATTCCATCATTAGCAAATTTCACAGACCTTCCAGAGGAATATTTAGAGGAAGAGATGGAACAGATGTTTAGAGTGAACTCTGCAGTAGCGAAGGAAGGGAAATTGCCAAGGGACATAGTCATCTCTTTCAATAACGGGAAAATAAAAGAAAAAATTATACAGCGAAGCTATAATGATATCTTGAAGATAGAATAAGAGATAAAACATTTTAAAGATATCCAAGCTACAATACTAAAAAAGAAGCAAGAATATAAGACAATTACCCAGTTACTAACTAAAAACAGAATAAATATTAAATGGGAAAGAATAGAAGGGATCTCCTTCACTTATAAACAAAGAAGATATAAAATAGATGCAATCAAAAAAGCAAAGGAATTCTGTAAGAAATCTCAGAAAGACAGCAGAAACAGAACAGAATAATCAAAACCCTAGAAAGGAGGAGAGATTGTTGATAAAGAGAAAATAAACAGACAAAGAGGATAGAAGAGGATAACAAAGAGGAGGAAGAGGCTGAACTGACAACGGCAATAGATAATTTGGAATTAGAAAAGTACAAAGAAAGAGAGAGAAAAGAAGATATAGAAGGAAATAATTTAGAATTGGGCAATGACGCTTGAGGTGATTTCATGGAATGTAAAAGGACTAAATTCAGAGTATAAGAGAAGACAGATATTTCACTATTTGATAAAATTAAAAACAGACAGTATGTTTACAGAAAACGAAGAAAACAAGAAGACTCTAGAGTTTTAAAAAATACGAAACTGGGGCAGCTATTTTATTCAGTAAATGAAAAAATGAAAAAAGAGGGGTAACACTACATAAATCAAGAATTCAATGCTAAAGAGTTATTCAAAGATGGGGAGGGGCAACTTACAGGAGTGGAAATCATTTCACAGAATTTAAAAATAGTAATAATTGGAATTTATACCCCAAATAAAAAATGGGAGAATTTTTACAAAAAGCTACATGATTATTTAGAAAAGTACAAACAAAAGAACCTAATGATAATAGGTGACTTTATAGGTCAGTCACCTACATTGGAGCAATGGGAAAAAACCTGGAAAATAAATATTCAATTTACTAGAAGTTATGATTTAAGAGAAAATTATTACAAGATGTTATATAAATGGTATCTGACCCCGTATAAAATTGCCAGAATGTATAAGACCAAGAATGAACTTTGTTGGAAATGTGGAAAAGAAGTAGGTACCTTCTTTCATATGTGGTGGCAATGTCCGAGAGTAAGAAAATTCTGGGGGAAAGTACACAGGATGATAGAAAGGACTTTTGAGACAAAGATACCAATGCGGGCAGAATTATATTTATTGAATATGATGATTGGAGTGGAAAAGCAGGTAGAAAAATCATATTGGAGAATTATATTGTATATGGTGACTACGGCCAGAATTACTTATGCAAAATATTGGAAGGTGCCAGAAATGCCAAAAGAAGATGAATGGTTAGTTAAATTGTACGAGACGTCAGTATTGGATAAAATAACCCTACTGTTAAAAGATAAAACAGTGGAGGACTTTAGGGATGAATGGAGATGTCTATTACCTATTTGGAAGGAGAAATGGGGAAAAGAAGCAATATTAAGCTTCTAAGGAAATTAAAGTATAATAAGTAAGGAATGGGAAAAGAATTATCATCCAGGTGTGTTAGTTAATAAATGTGGAGAACAGGAGGAGGATTTAATCAACAATAAATGTGAGTACTGAAAATAAGTAAAAGAAGGGCAAAGATTAGGTTAAAAGGAAATTGAAGGGACAGGGGCCTGGTGAGAAGAGTAAAAATAGATATCCAAACTTAAAAGGAAAAAGAAATAAGGAACGAAGAATGTATTGTTAAGATATAAAGTTGTTGAGAACGGTCAATTATTGTTATTCAGAAGAAATGAAGAAAATGTACGTTGGAAAATTGGAAAATTGGAAAGGGTGACGTCTAGGATATTGAGGTAAAAGTTGAAATTTAATGTAAATAATTGTATAATAATCTAGCCTTTTCTGTAAATGTTTAGTACTCTGATGAGTAGTAATTGTAATGTTTTAGATATATGTTAATTGCATGTATTTACTTATATGGAATATCATACGTAATCAAAACAACAATAAAAAAATATTGAAGAAAAAAAAGATAATAGGTGACTTTAATGGGGTCATAAATCCAAATAGAGATAGATCTACAAAACGGAAGTTACTGATTCAGGGGAAACTTTCAAGATGTTTCTTTGATTTAATGGAAGAATTCACTTTAGAAGATGTTTGGACAACTAAACACGGAGAGGAAAAGGGCTACACATTTCATTCAGAATGCTACAAATTGATGTCAAGAATCGATATGTGTTTGGTCTCAAAAAACCTGTCAACACAAATCCAAAGTATGGATATACTTGCTAAAATAACATCAGATCACTTCCCAATTAAAGTTTCATGAAAGACAAGGAAGAAAGCTTATAACTGGAGGTTGAATGAGAATCTATTAAAAGATGAACAATACCTAAAAACCCTAAAAAGAGAGATACATTTATACTTTATGGAAAATGATACTAAAGACTGTCAAATGAAGACCATTTGGGATGCAGGGAAAGCAGTGATTAGAGGATTATTAATAAAAAGAGGGGTGGAAGTGAAGAGACAAAACTCAGATAGATCTAACTTCCTGATCAATGAACTAAGGAAAAGAGAAGATGAATTAAGAGAGAATCCAGCTAATCATAACATTGTTAGACAAATAAAATTAATTCAAAACTAATTACATTTTGAAACAATGACAGTAATAGAGAAAAATCTTAAAAGGATGTGACAAACAAATTTTGAATTTGCCAATAAATCTGGAAAATGGTTGATGCATAAATAAGAAAGGCAACAGAAAAAAATTGATTACTGAAATTAGATATAAAGATAAAATTATAACAAGACAGGAAGAAATAAAATAATCATTCAAAGAATTTTATACAAATTTGTATGATCAAGAAAAAAGGAAAGAAGGAAACTTAGAAAAAAATGAAAGCTTATTTAGACAAACATGTTTTTCAGAAACTGAATGAAGATCAAACAAAAATGTTGAATGCACCAATCTCAATGATGGAAATATCGGAAGCAATTAGAGGATTAAAGTTGAATAAAACACCTGGACCAGATGGCTATACAGCGTTGTTTTATAAAAAAACTGGAAGATGAGTTAAGCATGTCACTCTACAGAACTTTTAATGACATCGAAAAGAATGGAATACCCAACTCATGGTCAAACGCAAACATTACAATGATTCTAAAAGAAGGGAAAGATGGGAAAGAGATTAAAAATTACCGTCCAATATCTTTGCTTAACTTGGATTATAAATTGTACAGAGCAATATTAGCGCAAAGATTAAAAGTAGTTCTGCAAGACCAAATCATGAAGATCAAGCCAAAACATAAGACTAATATTAGATCTACTAGAATATTATGACACCCATAATGAGAAAAAATTGGTCTGATGTTCATTGATGCAGAGAAAGCATTTGATAACATTCATTGGGACTTTATGATCGAGGTGTTAAGGAGAATGAGCATAGGAGAAAACTTCTGCAAAATAACAGAACAGATATATAAGGAACAGTCTGCACAACTTATTATCAACTGTGAGAAACCTGAAACAATTAAAATCAGAAAAGGGACAAGACAGAGCTGCCCCATATCTCCACTGCTTTTCATAGTTGTACTTGAAGTACTAAATAGAAATATCAGAGCAAACATGAAGGTCCCGGGGGCAAAAATCAGAGGACAATTGTACAAACTAAGAGCATTTGCAGACGATATGGTTATTGCTATGGAAGATCCAGTAGAACAAATTGGAGAACTTCTGGAATCTATGAAACAATTTGGAGAATTCTCAGGATTCAAGATAAACAAGGATAAAACAATACTTTTGACAAAAAATATGAGTTTATTAGAAGACAAAGAGCTAATGGAAAAATCGGAATGCAAAATAGAGGGGAAAAGTGTGATACTTAGGCATTTGGTTAACAAAGAGGATGGGAGATTTATTTGATAACAACTACAAAAAAGTATGGAATGAAATAAGGAAAGAGCTGATAAATGGGGAAAATTGGGCTTGTCACTGCTAGGCAAAATAGCAGCAATAAAAATGGTAGTTCTTCCCAAATTATTATATCTTTTCCAAAATCTACCAATAATAACGTGATAAGATATTTGATGGATGGGGAAAACATCTGAAGAACTTTCTATGGGAGAAGAAAAAAGCTAGGATAAAGTGGAAATATCTAATAGATAATAAAATAAGGGAAGGATGCGATCTACCAGACTTTAGAACATATTATGAAGCAGCAGCACTAATATGGATAAAGGACTGGATAAAACTAAGTAACGAAAAGATATTGAATGTAGAGGGTGACAACGTAAGATTCGGATGGCATGCTTACCTAGCTTACCAGAAAGATAAAGGAAACAGAGATTTCAAAAACCATTGTGTAAGAAAAGGATTATTGACAGTTTGGAAGAAGATAAAGGAAAGATTCTATTATAGAATCCCCTTATGGACATTACCACAGGAAGCATTTCAGGGTAGAGGAAGATGTACTGAACAATGGTTAAGATACAAAGACATCACGGTATTGGGAAATGAAGGAGTAAGGAAACTAAACACAAAAGACCAGTTACAAGAGAAAGTCAATATAAATTGATTCACATATTATCAGATAAGAGAAAGATTCAAGGAGGACCAGAAAAATGAAGGTATTGAGACAGAATTTAATGAATTAGACAAATTAATCTGGGATGAGAAGAAGAAAAAAAGAAATTACAAACTTTTATAAACTGCTGTTAACCAGGAAACTAGAGTCAGAGTGCATTAAAGAATATGTGTTGAAAATGGGCATTAGACATAGGACATTCTTTGGAAATGGAAGATTGGGAAATAGCTAGGAAAAGATCTATGAAATTTACAGCTAGCCAAAACTTAAAAGAAGAACTATGTCAAAATTGCTATGAGATGGTATTATACCCCACTGAGACTCAGTAAAATGAACAAGTCAATAAAAAACAATTGTTGGAAATGAGGGAATAATCAAGGTTCTTTTTTCCACATGTGGTGGAAATGCAAAGAAATTCAAATTTTCTGGTTAAAAGTTCATTGGAAAATCAAAGAAATTCTACAGGTAAATCTGGAATTCATTCCAGAGTTATACCTTTTAAATATGATTAAGGGTTTAAACAAGAAAGAAGAAAATCAGTACTGGAAAATAATATTATACATGACAACAGCAGCAAGGATGACAGTAGCAAAAAAGTGGAAATTGAGGGACGCACCAACTGTTGAGGATTGAGAAATGAAACTAACTAATATGCTAGAACTAGATGAACTAACAAATAGATTAAGAAACAAACCCTATAGCACGATGCAAAAAGATTGGTCAGCATTAATAAAATACTGGGAAAATACAGAGGGAATACATACTTATATGAACTTGTGATATGTTATTGATTTATGATAAAAAGACTGTAAAACGATGAATCAACACATGTTGGTCTTCATGATAGGAATAGTGATAGACATGGAGGATAGTTATTATGGATGTGGAATGAGACTGTAAATGATAAGATAATAGAAAAATATCAAGTAAATATATGGAATATTAATTAGATAAAGAAATAAATGTGTGTATATTTTTCACAAATGTGTGTATATATATATTTCACTTTATCATACTTGTTTCTTTTTGTTATGTTAAAATCTGAAGACAGTTATGTATTTTGTTATGAAGCAGAAACTTAGTCTAAGGGAACACTAAAGGAAACCTTAGGAACAGATCATGTAAATATATATCATGAGATGAAGAGAATGGAACATCTAAGTTGTTTTAAAAATCAATAAAAATTAAAGTTAAAAAAGAGATTAGAATTGGAAATTAAAGAATTAGAGAGACAATACATAGAGTTTAGAGACAGGCAAATTTATATACAATTAAAAGCAAAAAGAAGCGAATTGGAAAACATAGAAATAGATGAAATGCAAAGAAATTTGATACATTTAAAAAGGGAATTTTTGGAATATAGTAATAAGAATTCAAAAATGTTGGCCAGTCTAAAAAAGAGAGGAGCATGATTGGAGCAATCAAAGATAAAACAGAGAGGAGCATGATTGGAGCAATCAAAGATAAAACAGGAAAAAGCTGTAATTTGATTAAAGATAAAATAAAAATATTTCAAGAATTTTATAGAGAATGTATTCAACAGGGGGAAATCCCAGGGGAAAGATTAAGGAGTATATTGGGAAATACTGTAAAACAAGAATATTAGAAGAAGATAGGGATGAGATGGAACAATTAATTACAGAGGCAGAAACTGCAGAGGTTATTGATCGATTGAAAGGTGGGAAATCAGCAGGATTGGATGGACTGGGATCAGAATATTATAAAACTTTTTTTAAAATATTAATACCTAAATTGAAGGTGTTATATAATAAAATAATAGGAGGAGATAAGATCCCAGTATCATGGGAACAGTCTTTAATAGTCTTAATTCCAAAACCTGAGAAAGATCTGACAGATCCAGGATCATATAGGCCTATTTCTTTAATAAATCAAGATGCTGAGATATTGGCTGCAATAATGGCAAGAAGGATGAATAAATTTATATTTAAATATATTAAAAGAGATCACCGTGCTTTTATAGCTGGTAGACAAATGTCGAGCCTAACTGGAAGGGTACTTAATATAATAGATAAAATACAAAAAAGTAATTTGAAAGCAGGAATATTAGCCTTGGATATTTTCAAGGCCTTTGTGTGGAATGGTTAGCATTAAAAACGATAATAGAAGTGATGGGATTTGGTAAAAGATTTAAAGGACTAGTAAATCAACTATATACACAAAATACAGCCTGGGTAGTAGTGAATCCCAAGGCACAAGGCAGGGATGCCCTCTTTCTCCGATTTTGTTTGACATAGTTGTAGAAATGTTAGCAAATGTTATTAAACAGGATGAAGGTTTAGCTGGAATTGGCAATAGAACAAAAAATAAAATAAGCCTGTTTGCAGATGACACTTTACTAATGATTGAAAATTCCTTAAAGAAAATGAATAGAATAGAAGCTTATTTAAAAGAATTTGGAGAAATGACAGGTTTGCAAATAAACTGGACTAAATCAGAGATGATGTTGTTTAATTACAGTAGGGAAGATCAACAAGAGTTTACTGGGAGTAAAAAAAATTAATATTCGATTAAAAGACTCAATTAAATATTTAGGAATTATTATAACTAAGAAATTAAAAGATTTAGAGGGAAAAATTATATTAAAATGTCACAAGAGGTTAAAAGAAAACTAGAGGAATTTAGGAAAATAAAATTGTCATGGTTTGGTAGAATAGCAATTGTTAAAATGAAGATATTACCCAAAATTAATTTTTTATTTAGGATATTACCAACTAAGATAAGGGAATCAAGAGTTAAAGAATTGGCAAGCTATAATTAATAATTGTTGTAATGGAGATAGGAAAGCAAGGGTTAATAAAAAAAAAGATGGTATAAACATCAGAAAATAGGAGGATTAGGTCTCCCTAAATTAAAATTATATTATATACCAAATCAGATTAGATATATTATAGAAGCAATAACACGAAAAGGGGAACTAGACTGACTAGAAACCGATATGCCAGAAATAGAGTATAAATTGGAAAATACATATTTTTAATAAACTTACCAAGAAATGGATTGGAAAAATAGATACAGTTGTCCCTCCACATTCGCGAACTTGACATTCGCGGTTTCGGTTATTCGCGGTTTTGGGAGGGCCCCCCCGGGCCCCCCCAAAACCGCGACACGGGGCCTCCAGAGGCCCCGTGAAAGACCTGGGGAGGGGTGGGGAGGCCTTCGCGGGACGCCCGGAGGCCCTCCGGAGGCCCCGTGAAAGACCTGGGGAGGGGTGGGGAGGCCTTCGCGGGACGCCCGGAGGCCCTCCGGAGGCCCCGTGAAAGCCTGGGGAGGGGTGGGGAGGCCTTCGCGGGACCCCCGGAGGCCCTCCGGAGGCCCCGCGAAGGCCTGGGGAGGGGTGGGGAGGCCTTCGCGGGACCCCCGGAGGCCCTCCGGAGGCCCCGCGAAGGCCTGGGGAGGGGTGGGGAGGCCTTCGCGGGACCCCCGGAGGCCCTCCGGAGGCCCCGCGAAGGCCTGGGGAGGGGTGAGGAGGCCTTCGCGGGACCCCCGGAGGCCCTCCGGAGGCCCCGCGAAGGCCTGGGGAGGGGTGAGGAGGCCTTCGTGGGACCCCCGGAGGCCCTCCGGAGGCCCCGCGAAGGCCTGGGGAGGGGTGCAAAGGCCTTCGCGGGACCCCCGGAGGCCCTCCGGAGGCCCCGCGAAGGCCTGGGGAGGGGTGGGGAGGCCTTCGCGGGACCCCCGGAGGCCCTCCGGAGGCCCCGTGAAGGCCTGGGGAGGGGTGAGGAGGCCTTCGCGGGACCCCCGGAGGCCCTCCGGAGGCCCCGCGAAGGCCTGGGGAGGGGTGCAAAGGCCTTCGCGGGACCCCCGGAGGCCCTCCGGAGGCCCCGCGAAGGCCTGGGGAGGGGTGCAAAGGCCTTCGCGGGACCCCCGGAGGCCCTCCGGAGGCCCCGCGAAGGCCTGGGGAGGGGTGGGGAGGCCTTCGCGGGACCCCCGGAGGCCCCGCGAAGGCCTGGGGAGGGAGGGGTAAGGGCCGGGGAGACCTCCGCGGGGCCTAGCAAGGCCCCGCGAAGGCCTGGGGAGGGAGGGAGGGAGGGCCGGGGAGACCTCCGTGGGGCCTAGGAAGGCCCCGCGAAGGCCTGGGGAGGGAGGGAGGGAGGGCCGGGGAGACCTCCGCGGGGCCTAGGAAGGCCCCGCGAAGGCCTGGGGAGGGGGAGGGAGGGCCGGGGAGACCTCCGCGGGGCCTAGGAAAGCCCCGCGAAGGCCTGGGGAGGGAGGGAGGGAGGGCCGGGGAGGCCTCCGCGGGGCCTAGGAAAGCCCCGCGAAGGCTTGGGGAGGGAGGGAGGGCCGGGGAGGCCTCCGCGGGGCCTAGGAAGGCCCCGCGAAGGCCTGGGTAGGGAGGGGGAGGGGTGTTTGTTATTCGCGGATTTTTCACATTCGCGGGGGTCCGCGGAACGGAACCCCCGCGAATGTGAAGGGACGACTGTAATCCCTTTTTGAAGAATATTTTAGAGATTTGGGTAAAATATAAAGAAAAGTTATTACCTATCATTTTGCCGCTAACTGCAGTGGTGGTCATGGAAAAATTTCCAGCAAACTTAAAGAGAGAATCGGAGAAGGGTTTAAGAGAAAAGAAAATAATAAAAATAGAAGACTGGATAAAAAATGGACAAGAACAAATAAAAGACAAATTACATGGGCTAAAGATTTCCTGGTTCAATTGCATACAATTAGAACTGTGGACAATGGAATGGATAAGGATAAATAAGGAATGTCAAAAATATACCAGATTTGAAGAGTTCATTATACAAAGAGAAAATAAGGAACAGAATGAAATAATAAAGGGCACCATTAGCGAATTATATAAAATATTGTTGAAAACTGAAGAACGAAACAATTATTTAAAGGTAGTATGGGAGGATGATTTAATGCAACCAATAAGTAATCAGAGTTGGGAGAAAATCTGGGATTTGGGCATTTTGAAAAATATGTCAGTAAGAATAAAAGAAAATTATTGGTATGGAGATGGTACCTGAAACCAGTATGAGTAAGTCAAATAGATCAAAATTATTCAAAGTTATGTTGGAGGGGATGTCAAGAAAAAGGCACTTATGCTCATATGTGGTGGAGTTGTAAATATGTACAGAAATTTTGGCAAATGGTATTTAAAGAAATAAGAGAGGTAACAGGATAAGATTTAGAAATGTGTATAGCTATTTATTGCATTATTATCAATTATCAATTATCAATAAGGTTAAATGTACCCAAGTTATGAAGGAACTGATTGCAAATTTATTAACAGTAGCAAGATTAATGATACCTAGAAAATGGAAGATACAAGGAGATTGCTAGATAGAGGAATGGTACAGAGAAGTATGGGACATAGTTAGTAACGATAAATTAACATGTAGATTAAAAATTTAAAAAGGATTATGGAAGGGTTGTAATTTTGATGAAATATGGAAGCCATTTTATAAAATATGGGTTTTTTTTAAGAAAAAGGGGGTATACACCTCCAAGAGAAGCATTGCAATTTTGGGAAATGGAAGAAATAATTGGTATAGATGGTCCTGGGGGGTGGGGAGCACTTGTAGGGACGTAGAGAGAGATTAAATCAATGTTAATAATTAAGATGAAAATTATGTATTCATTTTAAAGAAGAAGTCTCATTTAAGATTGTAATACAGCTGATGTATGAATTTAAGATTATAATAAAAGAATTTTTTAAAAATAATTTGTTACATGAGTATAAAAAAACTCATGGGATTATACAGAAACTAATTATTTGAACAAAAGCAAGAATAAACTCAAATATACAATGCATGCAAGAAGCCATATAAATACTGTATATGGTTACTAGTATTTCAATATTGGTTAGAATAAACAATGTGCTGAATATTACAGAAGCACACTGTATGGGGGGAAATAGTGGCCATATTCATCAAGATACAAATTTTGGCTTCCATTTCATGTTTGTTTTGCTTTCAAAGCTTTTTCTCAAAAGCTGTTAGCACTCATCCTGTTTAATTAGGTTTTTAATTTTCCACTAGAAAAAAATAAAAGGGAAGAGAAAGAGAAGCTTCCTGCTGTACAAGATTTCACTTTTTATAATTAATTTTAGAGAGAAATGCAAGACATTTCATCTTTATTGCCCAGTTTGAAATATAAGACTGATAACAATAAACACATGTGAGTTTCAGCTTTCACTACTGAACAAATTTTGACAGGTGAACTTGCAAATTGGCCTTCACAATTACTCTCTTGACAAAAAGCACATAAAGCTTATCAAAACAACCTGATACACCTGCAATTTATTTGAATTGCATCATCATCAACTACTTAGAATTTTATCCAGACAATGCAATAAAAACAGCACTAAAAATATATCAAGTAGGTATTGCATTTCTATCTTTAAAATGTCACATTTTCACTCTAGAATATACTTCTAACAAGTTACCTTATTAAACAAGTTTTATTTTTGATTAAACATGCTAACCTAGAAATATGATAACCTAAGATTGGCATACCACCAGCTGGCTGGGTTTTACCCACTTTCTAGCCATACCACCTGGTGCTCATTTTGGCCATCATCTTCCCTGGATTCGAAGGTTTAATTTTTAAAAAAGCAAGTTTCTAGCTCCTGTAGGAGTGGTGTTATGTGGCAAAATGTGTAGTCATTATTCCGTCCAATATTTGAGAGAAACAAACCTGTTCCTGCCTTTGAGTCTCACAACTGTAACTTACATTTGTGAGTCTTTCTGCATCTGCATTCTAATTTCTATTCCTCTGTGTTAATGTTACAACTCTGGAGGAAAGTTTAGCTTTAAGAAGAAAGTCTAGCTGAAGTCTACATTGCAGAGCTCCTTGCAAAGACTTCAAAGAAAGCAATAAAACCATTGGAGTGAAGGGGGAGGGATGCAGCAAAGCAGGGTAAAAGGTGGAATACAATTATTACTATTTAAGGTTCCATGTTTTTTTATTACTTGTTTGATGTAGCAATGTAATGCACTTTTATTAGATTCCCAGGAAAAAAAATAAAGTTCCATTTGACAAGGGCAGTTCTCCCTTTGCCTGGTATGGGAGGAAAAGAGCCACTCTAATTATCACTACCTTCTCTCCACCTCATTTTGCCCCCCACCTACTCCTGCCCATGTTATTATCACCTCCTGACATTTTGTTTGATCTCCCTCTTCTCCTTCTTGTCTTTCAGTAGCACCACTGACAGCTTCACCTGCCTGCTTATTTGCCCTCTGTTTAAAGCAGCACTGACAGCATTTCCCAGTGGCAGCATAGAGTCAAGTATGGGGAGGAGGAGAGAGTTGGAGGTGCAATTTCAGCTGCAGAGGAGGGAAGCAAAGCATGAGAGAACAGTGAATGAGAAAAGATGGGGTGAAGCAAGAAAGGGTAGAAGATGGGTGCAAGGTGTAACACAAGAGAGGTGCAGCAGCATAAGGCAAGAGGAAAGGGAGGTAAAGGAGGGGGAAAGGTGCAACTGGTGGAGTGCAGGATAAGCATGGCAACGTTATAAGGTGAGGTAAGGGAGGGGAAAGTGAAAAGTGCAGTGTCAGGATGCAAGGAGCAAAAGAGGCAGGCATAAAGGGATGGAAGGCACAAGCGAGGAGGAGTGGTATTATTACTGTTACTATTAGTAGCAGTAGTACCAAATATCCTATAACCTTGTCTAAACTCCATGTCAGATTTCCTCAAAATCATGTTCTGTGTTTTAAATATTCAGTATTCCCATACAAGAATCATAGGATATCCAGTGAATGGCCTACATAAGGAGCAATTTAGGTTCCCATTTACAAACAAGGGGGTTAGTATCTGCAGTTTAAAGAAAATTTTCTCCCTGGTAGTGAGCACATTGATTTCTTGTACCTCACTGGGGTAGGGCTAATTAGCATATAATTTAATTAGTCATTTCCAAGATTAACTTGTTGTTTTCAAGCTCTGGGTAAATTATAGCACACAAATCAGAATGAAGATGTCTACAAAATTAACAAAATGCAGGTGAGTAACCAAAAAAAATTCCAAGAGCCAAAAGGATATTCACATAATTCAGATATTAGAATGTGATAGGTTCTTAAACGCAGTCCGAAAACCACTCCTGCAATGGATACCGTATGATTTGTTTCTGATTAAACACCTATTCCAAGGGAGAAAGAGTGACGATCGGAGGAAAGAACATCAGCAATCTAAGGTATGCAGACAACACTATGCTACTTGCAGAAAACAACAAAGACTTAGAGTAACTACTAAGGAAAGTTGAAGAAGAAAAAATAAAAGCAGGCTTAATGCTGAACATTAAGAAAACAAAAATAATGACCACAGAGGACCTACCCAAATTCAAAACAGACAATGAGAAAATTGAAATAGTGAAAGAATTCCCAGTCCTTGGATCAATCATAGCCTAAAACAGAGACTCCAGCCAGGAAATCAGAAGACTGGAACTGGTAAGGGCAGCTATGAAAGAACTGGATAAGATCATAACATGCAAAGATATAAAACTGAGCACTAAAGTCAGGATTGTTCAAACCATTGTATTTCCCACCACCATATACACATGGGAGAGATGAACAGGGAAGAAAGCTGATAGGAAGAAAATCAACTCATTTGAGATGTGGCATTGGAGAAGAGTGCTGAGGATACTGTGGATGACCAAAAAGACAAACAAATGGGTCTTAGAACAGATCAAGCCTGAACTCTCATTAGAAGCCAAGATGACCAAACTAAGGCTGTCGTACTTGGATACATCATGAGAAGGAACGGCTTACTAGATAAGTCAATAATGCTGGGAAAGGTAGAGGGGGAAAGAGAGGAAGACTGCACATTAGGTGGATAGACTCAGTCAAGGAAGACGCACGCCCGAACCTGCGTGGAGATGTCTAATCCACGGAGTCACCATGAGTCGAAGCCAACTCAAGAGCAGTTAACACAACAACAACAACAAATGCCTATAAGATTGTGCTGCTCTTTAACATTGTTATGGAATGTACATTTTGCTCTCTCCCCCCCGGGAAGCTCAGACTAGACCTAGACAGTCTCCCATCCAGATAGTGACTGAGATTCAACCTGGTCAACATCAACAACTGTATGCGTGGTACCAGTACCGTGGTTTCAATTATCCATCGTCTGAAAAATATGGTCTCTCTAGACAATTCTTGGCATCTCCAGAGCAATTCTATAGTAGCTTCTGCTGGAAGTTACTACAGAGTTGCACTGGAGATGCCTAGAGAGGCGGCCTCTCTAGGCATTTCCTAGGCCCTCTAGTGTGATTCTATGGGGTTCACTATTACCCATGATTTCAAGTATTTGCGGTAAGTCTGGGAACAAAATCCCCCGTGGGTATGGAGGGCAACTTGTATTATATACCCTTCAACCATTATTTCAAGCTTATATTGTCTATGTCACAGATTTTCATAATTTTTAGAGGCAGCCTCTTACAGGCCCCTTTGTTGTTCTATGTGTGGAATTCCAGAAACTCCAAAGCTATCCTGAAATTTCTCCCCCTGAACTGTACTGGATGAAGTTATAAAAGTAAGTTGTCAATAAAATGGAGATATAGGAAGTTTTAGACAATTAGAAATACCATATACTTTCCCCTCCCTAGCCCCACAGAGCTACACTGATTCTACACACAGGAGAAAAAACTTCCAGAAAAGCTTATCTCAGACCATCTTCCTTCTTATCTGAATACCCAAACAGCTGTTTCATTTGTTTGAATTTAAAAACTATTTCATCTGAAACAATATTAATTCATTCTTAATTTATTCTTCCTGGTATTTAACACAGAAGTATGTGTATGTACAGTATATATATTCAGATATACATACATATTTGTAATAGAGTGTCTGTAGAACAAGCTCAGACTGGCAATCTCCCATACTTGTCAAAAACAAATGGTTCTAGAGAAATATATGTCTCTGGTTGTTAACTGCCGTCAAGTCTACTTACACTTATACTGATCCCATGAATGAGAGCCCTCTAAGGCACCCTGTCATTCATAGCCCTTTTAAGATCTTGCAGACTCACAGCTGTGGCTTCCTTGATCAAGTTTATCCACTTGTTATGCCATCTTCCTCTTTTCCTACAGCCTCCCACTATACTAAGTATTATCCTCTTTTCTTGCTGATCATGTTGTCTCATGATACGACCAAAATATGATAGCCTCAGTTTAGTCATTTTGGCTTCTAGGGAGAGTTCAGGCCTGATTTACACTATGATTCATTTATTTGTCTTTTTTGGCAGTCCATGGTTCCGTAGAACTCTCCTCCAGCATCACATTTCAAGTGAGTTGATTTTCCTCCTGTCATGTTTCTTCACTGTCCAGGTTTCACAACCATGCATTGAAATTGGAAATGCTATAGCATCTCCCACTACTGCTGCTGCCTAGTAGCTTTCTGGTATATTTATCCTGGTTTCTCAGGAAACCCCTGTGTGATGTGGAAGACCCTACCAGCAGCAGTGCCCCTATCAGCATAGCCTCTTGCCTCACAAGAGTATGCAAGGCCACCACCACAGAAAGGTAGTGCTATGGATCAGAATATATACTCTATTAAATTCAGTTTTGGCACGTGCAATTTATTGAATTCTGGTAGCAATTTTGATCTTCATATAATTATTCTGGAAATGAAATCTGTCAAAGAACAGGAGAATCACGGCTTTTATTAGTACTCACAGTAAGTAAGCCCACATAGGCTGTGCAGGGAGCAGTGGCTGATTCTCAGAATAAAATACAGTAGGACCCCAGTATCCGCAGGGGATTGGTTTTAGGGGGGGTGGATACTGAAAACCATGGATAACAGCAAATGCTATTGAAAATAATGGGACTTCTGGTTTAAAATACCATAGAGTTGCCTTGGAGGACACATAAATGGCTAGAGAGGATGCATTTTCTAGGAAGACTCTATGGTAGCTGTGCTGAAACTGAAACCGTGGATAAGTGAATCAGTGGATAATGGATCAGCGGATATGGGGGACCTAGTGTACTGCCTTAAATGTGGGGGGGTGTTCTGTAACAAAATGTTACCATATGTTGCCACCAAACACAAAACACTCCTACTTAAGTGATGCAGTCAACCAAAACAGGAAGGGATCTGATTTCAGGCTGACTTCCTGAATATTTTTTTGCTGTTGGACTGGGACTCTGGGAGACCAGGGCTTAAATCCCTGCTCAGCCATGAAAACCCACTCGGTAGCCTTAGGCAAGTCACATTCTCTCAGCCTCAGAGGAAGTCAATGGCAAGCCCACGCTAAATAAATCCTGATGAGAAAACCCTGATAGGTTTGCCTTAGGGTTGCCATAAGTTGGAAACAATGTGAAGGAACAAAACAAATATCTGATGAAAAGATGGTTTCTTGATTAGTTTTCTTCCCACCTTCCTGAGGATGGGAGCAGGTAACATCATAATACATGTCTACCTACACCTAAATGCCCACCTCCATGGGCCTCAATCAAACTAGCACAAGTAAATTATTTCCCCTCGTCCTCCATTACTTTTCTTCCTCATTCTTACATATGAAAGACTTGAACCAGCTGTGAAATAATCCTGACATTCACACATGTGATCCAAGAGGCCACAATGCACCATCACTTCCACACCAAGCAACTCCTCCCACTGAACTTTTAAATATTCCCCAGGACTTATAAACCCTTTTGGAGGATGGGGCTGGCAAGAGCACAGCTAAAAAGGAAGCCTCCTGAGTGAGAGATAAAGACATGGCAGAGGGATTGATTTGTGTGGAACTGTGCCATCACAGCTGCTGTGGCCAATTATGGCTATACAGAACGGGGCAGGGGGATTGTTAATAATCGCAGCATGTTGTCTGGAATATCTGCTCAATAATTAACAGCCCACATTAATATCAGCAGGTGCTTCTACAATTAACCTCTGGCTATTTAATTGGAAGCTCTGCCAAGAAAAAGCTAATCCTTCTTAAACATGTATCTAACACAGATTAACCCACGCAATTGAAAAATATCATAAATATACTGTCCATTGCTCGGCTTTAAAGACTGAATCCTGGGGAAACAGAGCCACATACAGGGTAGTTGCTGGGTTTCTAATGTCCTTCATATGCTTTTATGTATTGATCCCAACCATTCTGATTTTGGAAGATGTATGCCATTTTTCTTTTTGTATGTATGATTTTAGAATATAGCTGTGCCCATCCTATCAGGAAATATAATCTCTCAAAATTGGGGGGGTTTCTGGTCAAATTTCACCTTCTCTGAAGGTGGTTTAGAAAACCAAGCAATTCAGACTCTCCAAGAAATTGGCTTACTGGATAAAAGAAAAATACGTTACTATACTGAAGAATCTTTGAAAAAGATCTGTTTTGAGGCAATGTGATGATACTGGTTTTTAATAAGGATATTTGTGGGGGGATCTGTGGCTGTTATTTTAATGTTATTTAATATAGATGTTTGCTCCTTTATTGCTTTAATTGCTAATATGACTGACTGACTGACTGACTGATTTGTTTGTTTGATTGATTGATATTCTGCCTTTCTGCCAAAATAGAGGACTCAAAGCAGCAATTTAATGAGATCCCATTTAACAGAATCTCATTAAATTGTTGCTTTATGTACTACTGATTTATTGTCTTACTTTGGAAAGGTGAACACCCTAAAAGGGGAGCTAAAAATGTAATAAAGTTAAGTAAATAAATAAGTGTGAATTCGGTAACAAGCAGCTCTGAAGCCTGCTTTTAGAATTGGAACACAATTCTTGTTATTTTCACTGCAGCCTTATCTGCAGATTTCTAAATCAAAACCTGAAGAGGTAAAGAGTTCAAATCTATTATTTCATATTCAAATTGTTACAATGTAAACTATTTAAATGTGTTTGCTTTTAGCATGCATTTAGGGACACGATACTAATTAAAACAAGCATTAAAGTTCTAGTCTTGTTTCCTGGGGTATCCTCACAGCAGACCATGATATTTGGGAAGATAGCACAACATTCAGGCTGAGGCAGTTTTTGGATTTCCACAACCTGACCACTATGCAACTAGTTGCAGAAGTTAATTTTATTTATGTCTGTGTCTACATACAGGGTTCCTCACTCAACTAAATAAGGTTCCCTAGAAACCTAGGGTTCTGTAAGAGATCATGACTGAAAAAGATAAACATTTCTTTAAGCTGCAGATATAATCATTTTTATGCCAAGATTTTCTGAGACCTGGAAATTATTTCTTCAAGGGTTCCTCTAGGGTACAAAGGCTGAGAAAGGCTGCTCTAGATAAAAGATTCTTACAGGTGTTTGAGAGAGTGCACTTATCTGTGTGAAGTGATGTTCACAGTCACATGAGACAACAAGTGCCCATATGGTAGCTACACAACAGCCAATTAAAACCACTTAATACCAGATAGCTCTTCTCTTTACCTAGAAAATGCATAAGTTTTGTCACAGAACAACTATTTCAATTTTTTTTCCTGGGCGGAAAAAAGCAGAGCTAAAAGAAAAATCAATTCTATGATAGGCACTATTAGCCTTCCTGAGTAAAATAGTAAAAAAAAAATAGAAATGTTTCAATAGCAGGGAAAGCAGAACATGCAACTGTAGCATACTGACCTGATGCCCGTCTAGTGAACCGGTTTATCACTGGAGCTAAGAAAAGAAGAGAGAAAAAGAGATTTTTTTTAGGGAATTCTCATAAAATTAAAGAAAGAAAAGAACATGTAAAACTCTTTAACATGTCAACAATGTTTTTAAAATATTACAGTTAGCATGTTTTGTTAAAATCTGCTGAAAATCAGGCTCGTGGATGGTTACTTGGATAAATACCGTTTTTCCCTCAAAACATCACTTCATAATGAAATTGAAAGGCAATAGAGACTTGTAGCCAGAGGTTCTGGAGTTTTGTTCAGTTCAGCACCCCTCCTATACTGCCACTCTGACCTCATTTCTCCTTTCTCTGTCTAGTTCACAGTCTTCCCATCTCCAAATATCCCTTCTATGGTTTCTGTCTATATAAGGATTCCATGAAGTTTGTTTTTCCTCATATTTTGTACAACCATGCCTTTTCACAGGAGCTTAATCTACCATTTGCTTGCTAACACAGGCTGAGTACTACATACCACAATCTCAGGCTGGGAAGAGTCACATACTATGACAACCATAATACATCCCTTGAGCTATAAGTGAAAGAACAGAGCTGAAAGAGCACTGCAATATTCTGTCCATCCAAGGAGGAATTCATTTCCCATGACTAGAAACAAAGACTGAGAACAGCCATGAGGAGCAAAATAAATTGCAAAAATTCATCTGAACGTCTACCAGTATCTCGTAATCTGAAATATCTTAACATGCAGCCGGCTCACAATTAAAAATACACTCTTGTTGAAAGGGAGTACCGGTAGATCCAATTTGCACATCACTTCACAAGTTGTGCTAAGCCTAGGACACTGGCCAGAAACAAAGAAAAACGTCACCCATCTGAAAATGCAAATCACAGCTTTAAGCAACCAATATCTGAAATTCAAGGTCCAAATATACTAGACTTCTGCCTCCAGAAATAATTTCTTGCAAGATGGGGGTATCATAAGTGATATCACACTGTTTTCATTGCAATTCTCCCAGATTAAAGGAGATTAGCACCAAAAACCTAATCTAATATTCCTTTACAATTAAGGGTGAAAACATCTTACTTGCATTCTGAATTTTCAAATACTTGGTGCATAACTTAGATAACAAACTACCCCAATGTTCATATTAGCTCCACGCTGCACTTAACCAATTAAAAATCACTGACTTAAATCCAGTCATTTGTTCCAAAGTAGGCCCACTGTATCAATGGAATTTACAAACATTTTGATTTACTAAATGCTAAGTGATTCAGTGAATTGACTCAAGTTGGGATTAACAAATGGATTTAGGCCATAGAACTCCCTGTGAATTATTAAACATATAGTTTTAATTATACAGATGTGCACTACAGTTAAATATTTCCAAGGATATGTGCTAGCATAAAATATTATCTCTTGCTAAAATATATTTTCCATGTTTTTTTTTCAAGTTTACCCTCTACCATGGTACCCATGATTGCATTGTGTGCCATGAAGTTTTCTTCATCTTATGGAGACTTTATCAATGAGAGACTTCCAAAAGAACCTACTAACAGCTCTGCTCAGGGCTTGAAAAACTTAAGTCATGGCTTGCTTTATTGAACCACTCCATCTATAATGCAGTCTTCCTCTTTTGCTACTGCCTTCAACTTTTCCCAGCATTTACTGTCATTATTCCAAGAATTACTGTATCCACAATATTATCTGTATTACTATTTGTTTCTTAGAACTCTTACTGCCTTCCTCTCTTACAGGGAATTCACCTCTGAAAAATTCACCACAGCCATTCCCTCCTTGAGCCGAATTTACTTTGCTGATAGCCCATCCTTCTATCTGAGTTTTATATACCGGTACTTATTTTGAAATCTATGTCTTGCCATATGGCACAAGAGTGCCTCACAGTGGCTAACAACTATCAGAGAGAAAACCCATGAAACATACTGTATCTGAATAAATGTCAACCACACCCTAAAAAGATTTGAAAGTTTCAAAACAGCATCACAAAGAAGCAAACATCAGTAATTAAAATATTGCCCCACCAACCATTAGGAAAAATGCCTGGTGGATTAAGAAGACTTTTTAACCTTAATTAAGAACAGGGCTCAAGCTAAGCAGTTGGGCAATGGGGAGAGGAAATTCCATGCATCATGTCCCACTGCTGAGAATGCCTTGCTCCATCAATCTGATTTCATCACACAACAGGACTCAAAGCTCAGACTTTTTCGGACATCTCAAATATACCGTAAGCAGCATTGTCGTGTTGCAAGGCTGCTGCACTGCAGGGCGTCACTTTCGGATAACGCTCTCCCCTGCCAGTACTGTTGCAGTACCGCGGGGACATTTGAGCGTTATATTTCGCCGGTGTTATGTCCCCGCGGTACCGCAACAGTACCGGCAGGGGAGAGCGTCATCCGAAAGCGCCACCCTGCAGCGCAGCAGCCTCGCAACACAACGAGGCTGCTTGCGGTATATTTGAGATGTCCGAAAAAGTCCCTCATCTAGTGATAATGAGAATATTCTCAAGAGTATTCTCAAAATAGTTTCAAAAAGATTATTCTCTTAGACTTTTTGAGAATTTTCTATTTTTTTTAATTATCTCTCTAACTACTGCATTCAACTCAAAAGTTGCATTCAGCTTTTAAATCATGCCTTGCACATTCCAGTTGGCATGAAAACTTTATAAAACATTCCAGAATGTTATCAAACTTTTGCTGCCACCATAAAACACCCCCTTCCTGACCATCACCCATGCCATCCATCTTTCTCCCTCCTCATTTGTGTGTGTGTGTGTGTGTGTGTGTGTGTACACGAACATGTGCCTTCAATTTACTTGTCAACTTGTGACCCAACAAACTTCATAACGTTTTCTTGGCAAGGAATACTCAGAGGTGATTTTGCCAGTTCCTTCCTCTGAAACATAGCCTGACAGCACCTGGTCTTCACTGCAGTCTCCCATTGAAGTACTAACCAGGGCCAAGCCTGCTTAGCTTCCAAGATCAGATGGGATCCAGTGCTTTTAGGGTATTTAGACCTGCTGACTAGATCCCAAATGCTTGCATGTGCTGCTTACACAGTGATCTCTGGCACCCCTTAGTGTCATTCTATTAAAAACAGTATTGACCACTGCTTTGTCCCTCTGTCCTGACAGTATATAAACCTAAATCCTGCACAGAATCTTCCATGCATACTAATAATACTTGGAAGAGAAAACTGGGCAGATTAGACACAATGGCCCTACCCCAACTCTCCACCTTCTATAGCATTAGAAGTCTTCATGCCTTCAAGTATTGGTAGGAAGGTCTAAAGGTCCTCCTCTACAGACTTTCTGTCCAATTTGTAAGGCTGAGGGTAGGCAGCTGGCAAAGGACACATGGATCGCCACATATTCTTAGAATGCACAAGGATGACATCTAGATAGGACTATTCACTTCATGCATATGAAAATAGCTTACAAAAGGGTTTGGGGGGTGGACTATAACTTCCCAAATGTGGCAGCAAATATGGGTCATGCTGTCTGAGGATTTACAGGAGCTACAGTCCCCAAAACCAACTTTTCCCACCTATGAAAATGACCAAGCAATCTTCAGCCCAAAAAAGCTTCTGGCACAATATATTTGTTACTCTCTGAAAGTGCCATTCATGCCCAACAGAAGTGCTTAAAGGATCAAGTCAAGATCGTAAGACCTATTACCGTAGATATAAAATCTAATAAATTCTAGCTGAACAGCTCTTTCCAACCTCTCCAACAATACAACCTAGCTTAACCATGAAAGCACAAAACATAAACAACAAAACATTGTCATGAAAGCACACAATGTGAAAACAAAACAATACCTTGGTCACCTATGCTTTAGGGAACGGAAAGAGTAACAGACAATGTATTGAAAACATAAAAAGGAGGAAGTGAGGAGGGAAAAGGAAGGAAAAAAGAAATGTGCCAGCATCTTTAAGACTGGTTTTTATTTTAGCATGAGCTTTCATGGATATAAACCCACTTCTTCAGATGCAGTACCAAGTGGTATTAAGGCTTCAGGTATAAAGCATATTTATACAGTCGTGAGAGGGGGACAGAATGTAATAGTATCCAGAAAGATGCAAATCATGTCCCTTGCCCTAAATTTTCAAAGGGATGAGTGAGGCGATGCAAGAAACTAACACAGCTACTTCTTTGAAAACTATATTAAAAACAGTTTCCAAATTAGAAAATTTTCCCATCTGTCACTCTTGCATTTACCATGCCTGTGTCACAGGGGAATTCTACCTCCCACTGCTGCCACAGAATGAATAACCAGTGGAATCTGCAGTTCCACAATTAAATGAATAGTACCTGTACTTAGGTATGGATGTTTATAGGGGTGGTGGACTAATTAAATGGACTGAATTTAAATAACAAACATAAAGAGAGATTTATTTTGAACAAAGATAACTGTTTACATATTCATTTTTCCTGCACATCACTTCACTATAAGCCACTAACATAATCTTCTGTCATATCTCAAGCCTCTCACTTCAACTCTAACTGTCATATCTCAAGCCCCTCACTTCAACACCCCTTTCTTTCACCTGTCAGTCTTGACTTTAAAACCTCCAGAAGCCCCTCCCTTTCTGTCTCCTGAAGCCCACTGTTTTCATTTGTCCCCACAGCTGTCCATCATACCATCCATTCAAAAAATTTCAAGAAGTAGCAATACATTTGTCCCCTCATACTCGCTGGGGTTTGGTCCCAGGACCCCCCGTGGATACCAAAATCCGTGAATACTCAAGTCCCATTATATGCAATGACATAGCAAAATGGTATCCCTTGTATAGGATGGCAAAATCAAGGTTTGCTTTCTGGATTATTATTTTTTAAAGAATATTTTCAAGCCGTGAATACTTAAATCCATGGAAATCAAATCCGTGGATACGGAGGGATGACTGTATTAAGAAATGCTCTTTTTCACTAAACTTCATCCATTTTCTCTAGTGAATAGATTTGAGCCAGTGCATTTACTGACACAGTTTGGCTGAACATCGAACTCCACAAAAACCAGGAGCTGGTGTTTGAGTCTGCATGGAATAAATCTCTCCCCTGCAATAAAGAACTACTGTATTGTGTGTGTTTGTGTGTATGTGTGCGCACACGCCTTCAAGTCATCTGTCAACGTATGGTAACCTCATGAATTTCATAGGGTTTTCTTAGATAAGGAAAACTCAGAGGTGATTTTGCCTGTTCCTTCCTCTGAAACAGAGCTTACAGCACCTGATATTCGTTGGTGTTCTCCTATCCAAGTACTAACTACAGTACAGTACCTATTTGAAGTACAAGATAGAAACAGCAATGGCCACAAGGGAATAGGCATTGTCTGCAGTCATCATGGTTCAGCTTATCAAACAGGGTCATTTCCAATATGAAGACTAACACTCAGGAGAAGGGAGAACCTGACCAAATAGACAAAAAGGAAAATTAAATAACTCAGAAGAAGAGATGAGCATAAAACAACTGATTCTTTAGACACTAGTTCAGCAACTGGTTTTACCAGATGTCCACTATGAGACAGTGGAAGACTGTGGAATACGCAGGTATTTATAACTAATATTTCTCACAATGGCAACTATGCTTCTCCCACAATGCAATTCATTTCCTAACTCATCTTTCCCTGTTTCTCCTTTCACATACGTATAACCGTATACACTGGAGGGCTTCTTATTTAAAATCTAACTGCCAGAAACTATGCTATTAATAAACAATTTTCTTTAGGTCAAAACCCTGCAGCCAATTACATGTGGCTCTTGGAATAATTTTAAATGCTCTCTATAAGAACATAGATTGTAAATTAAGATCTGAAGCAAGAGCAGTCTACCTGCTGAGTTGGAAAGAAAGAGATAGAAGGGGTGACAAAGAGTTAAAGGGGGGGGGAGAAAAGTTTGTCCTGCCCACTTCTGTTCATTGCTGTCATGCAGTGTGTGTGTTATGTGCTTTCAAGTCACCTATCAATTTATGACAATCCCATGAATTTCACAGAGTTTTCTCAGGCAAGGAATACTCAGAGATGGTTTTGCCAATTCCTTCTTCTGAAATACAGCCTACAACACCTATGTGTTACTCCTGAGGAAAGGTGGCCCTAGAAAGAAAGGGGGAGAAGGTTCCCCACCAGCAATTTAGGTGAAGGTTGTTGAAGCTGCATGAGGGTACCTCACAATTCTTCAAACCCAAAGAGTGGCAGAAAACTAGGTAAGGGGCACAGTAAATACATAAATACCCCCATAAAGAAAAGATTTCCAAATTCAGATTTGTTGGCACTAGGGTTACTTCTAGACAAGGCTTTTAGTATGAAATTAGTCCACATCATTCATGCAATGTTATCTGTTCTATTTTTATCCCATTTGCATCTGGTGAAGTGGGCTGGAATCTATCAAAGCTTGTACCAAATTAAATGTGTCAGTCTTTTAAGGTGTTATAAGACTCTTGTTGTTTTTTCTGAAACAGATTAAGGCAGCTGCCCTACACTTTTAGGAAGTTTATAGCAACCCATAAACCTATGGTTTACATGAAGACCCATTACAATGGGTTCCAAACCAACTACATGTATACATGAATACATCACAATTCCCTTCAATTGGAGGAAGAGGCTGAATCAAGAAGTTGATTATGAAAGGCCATCCCACAGTCATCCCATGCAGATATGGTATAAAGCATTTTTTAAAAAAATATTTATTGCGTTTACATCGCAATTTTCCTCCAAGGAGCTCAATATAATACATGGTTTTCCCCCCTCACAACAAACCTATAAAGTAGATTATTGTGAGAGACTGAGACTGGGCCATGTTCACTTGCTGGGTTTCATGGCTGAGTAGGGTTGTGTGGTTGGATTTTCCCAGACCATACAGGAATTGCTGGTGCAAGTGGGCTTCGCCCACCTATTTTAACAGAGAGGACAGATTTAGCAAATGCATCCACTGCCTTCCACAAATCCTCCTCCTTCACTTACGTTCCTGAGTCCATAAAAAATTCAGAAACTTGAAGAAAGAATCTTTCAGATCCAACTGCAACATTCTCACAGAATTGGTAGCAACACTGGAGAGAAAAAACCTATCAGATTTGATTTGAAGCACTAGCTGGGTAAGAGGCTGTATGAAAGAAGGATGCAACACCTTCATGGTTCATTGACTGTACAGGCAAGACATTTTTTCAATGCTACAGTTCAAGCTGCATGTGGCTTCTGTTATGTTGCTTGCCTTACCTATGAACCCAGCTGTGTGTAAAATAAATAAATAAAATGACACCAGTATATAAACAGAGATGAAAAAAGCAAGCATTTCTGTTTTAATACAGTTGATAATTATGCCATAAAAGTGAATCTTTCAGGCACATGTTCTTTCACCCTCTAAGAGAGAAAGCGCTATGCTATTGTTTCGTTGCTAGGGAGACTGATTTGCGTCATCAAAAGTCCTCTGCACCCTTGAATATGTTATGGAGGGGTTTTTTTTCTTTAAGTCTCTATACCCAAGCAGCATCTAAATGAAGAAGGTCAGGTGTTCAAAAATCCTCTACATCTAGCATCTCTTACTGAAGACAACAGGAGCTTTCAGATCTAATGTGCTTATCTGAATATGTAACTGGAAGTCACAGCATGCCTGAAAGTTCAGCTAATTTGCATACCTGCAGAAGCTGCAAAAAACAAACCCCACAACCCACTGAGCATCTTTGCAATCTCATGTGTATTAGGGCAGGTTCAGATACACTTCTACTACATCACAGTCTACAGTTCCTTGAACACATAAAACCTTGCGTGCACACGTCCATCACAAAACTCTATGTATAAGACCAACAGCTGCAAGGTTTCCTTTTGAGATTTTAAAACACCTAACAATTGGGCAGAAAAGCACACAGAAGTTTCCTTCTTGTGATGAATTCAGTGAGCTCTGTGCAATCTTCTGTTCAGTCAAAAATCCAAGGGACAACAACAAAAAAGCAACCCATCACAACCACCACATAGTGCAAAAGGGAGCACAGACAGCACTGCTTCCCTTATAACTTACATCTTCCCATTGCATCACTCCTCCTGGCAGAGCACAAGGGGGGGGGGGATTGGCAGGTGGCTGGAGCTGCAACTGCTAATGAGAAAATATGTTTCAATGTGGGTTTGTTGTGTTCTCATCTTTGTTTCCTTTCACTTACATTTACGATCTCATTACTACTTGTTCATGCGATAGCTCCCAAGCTTCCCTTTTATCAAGGGAAACATGCTTTTTTCCTACTCAGTTACTAGTATTACAATTGTAAATTGAAATTTAGAATGCATAATTATGTCTGGGTTAATGCCCAGGATCTTAGGTGAGATAAATACAGTATTTCACATTATTAGGTGGATTTGGAACTCTGCAGTGACTCCAAAGCATAATCTAAAGCTGCAGTCCTAAACTCATTTTCCTGGTCGTAAACAACACTGGGCTTACTTCAATGGATTTACTTCTGAACAGACATGTTTAAGATTCTGCTATTAATCTCTTTCAACAATTGCCACCATTGTATCTTATTTGATAGTCCTATACTCATCCTAATGGCCTTTATCATCAGTGATTTTTTAAACTTCAGGACAACCCTACATGCCTTCATTAAGCTTCCTATTAGGACAGAGATACTGTACTTTATTAGTCACAGTCATCTAACAGACACCATTTCAAATATAGATACCCAAACTGCTTCATTCAGAGCTTCCCGTGGACTTTTTAAAAGAAGCAATTCCCTGGGTTCAGAAGTCAGATATGACACTTTTTATACAGTAATAAAGCTACCATTGGCTCTCTACCCCAAACTTGCTTCAACACAAGTTACTGCACACAAGTTCTTTTAATTGCAAAGAACATATAGTTACAGTTGCTGGTATTAAAGACATCACTTTGCAAGTCACCAGAAAATTAACAGCTCCCAAGAGAATTGATAATGATTTTTAGTATTCTAAAAATTAACTACTGAACTTGAATATTTGATTCCATCCTGCTTCTGTCTAAACTGACAAACTGGCCTCCTAAGCTTGCTTCCAGATAAAAGAATGGCTGCGGACTCAAATAATAGCCACCTTTTAATTCAATGACAAGCCCCAAGAACTCAAGCAGAATTACCCCATGTCTCTGAATGGTGAGCCTCTCCTGATTTTTTAAACAAGCTTTAGAGATTCCAATACTATATCACTCTGCCATCCCTATAGCTTGCTATCCTAAACATGAAATTCTAAACTTTTTGAAACAAAACTCTTTTTGGTTCCAAACAGGGATGTCAGCAAATTCAAATGTTAAATTTACTGAATTCAGAATTTGGAGGTCCCATCCTCTGTATGAACTGAAGCCATTATTTTTCCACTTTAACTGCCATGGTTCCATCCTATGGCATCCTGGGATTTAAAGTTTAGGGAGGAACATCTTAAAATTCTCAGCCAGAGAGCTCCTCATCACCAAATTACAATCCTAAGGATTCCATATGATGAAGCCATGGCAGTTAAAGTGGAAGAATAGCAGTATAATTGTGTAGTGTGAAAGAGCTCAAATCTGTGCTTCTAGATGGTAGTTTGAACTGGTTTGCTTAGAGAGCAGAAATTCAAGAATATGAACTCTGCAGGGCAAAGTTCCTAAAACATCTACCCCAAGTTTCTAAAATGCTGTTGAAAACATGAACACAATGAAAATCACCCCATGCAAATGTACTTTACATTTTCCTCCAAGTTCATACCATATTTCTAATTCAGAAAAAAGCAGAAATGTTATACTGTCCACAGATTAAACACTCTTAAATCCCACTGATTTTAATGGGAAAGATGCTTAACTTTCTCCCTCTGAAGTTTAGGGGACTGAGAAGTGCAGATAGATCATCATCATACTCAAAAGATTGTTACAGCAACAGACAGTGACAGAGAAACCTTTTGAAGATGTCCAGAACTTTGCATTTACACTGTCAGATTATTAATATGGGTTAAAATTAAATAGAAGAAAATAAAACAATTCCTTTTTTTAAAATGAAAAAATAAAATCTGCACCCCAAGTCTGCGAAACAGGCCGTGCTCCTATGACATGCACAATAATCTGAGATGTTAGATTGATGTGAAGTCGAAGGCTTTCACAGCTGGCATCCATAGGTTTTTCGTGGTTTTTTTTTTCCAGATTGTGAGGCCGTGACCTGGAAGAGTTTATTCCTGATGTTTCACCTGCATCTGGCCTCACAGCCCAGAAAAAAACCACCAAAAAACTTATGTTAGATTGAGTTTCTCCTAAACCAGGTCATTCCTGGTTTGTTTGAATTGAAGCTCTTTTGAAAAACCCTTTGCTTCAAAACCAAATAATGTAACAAGAAATACACTAGACATGCACTTGGACAGTTACAAGTGGCAAACCAATCATGTTACATTCATTCAAACACAGTAATAGAACCTGGCATATCTTGTTAAAATGTACTTGTATTTCCCTTAAGTAGAAACAGGTAATTGCTGTACCATTACTCTTCTAACCAAGCCTTGAAAAAATCTTTCTAGATACGGTAGACACAGAAAATGCAAGAACACTGATTGGCTCATCTGCACTCACATCTAAAATTTAGTTCAAGAACATGTTTGCCTAATGTTCTACTGTACTCATTGTACTGTATCGCTTGTAATTATTGTCAGACTGAACTGTACTTTTAATATATCAAACATGATAATTTTATGCCAAAGTTATATAGTTGTATCATGTTATGTATATAATACATGTCATGTTCCTCAAGTGATTTTCAGTCTGTAAAAGATACTAATATCACTCTTTTAAAAATTAAAAATAAAAGTCCACAAAAAACCAGAAAAGAACTAGCCCCCCCCCAGCCCCGTTTTTAAAATTCTCAGAAATGTTACATGTCTAGGAAAACCCCTTGTCTGAAACCACTATCTGCCAGTGTTGACAAGGTCTGACTCAATATGAGGCAGTTCCTTATGTTTCTATAAATTTAACCGGTAACAATGTTAGGAGATGCTGACATGTGAAAAGCCACACAGTTAAATTTCTGCCCATCATGCAGCTTTAAAAGGCAAAGGAGCACAGTGGTAGGAAAAGTATCCTAACCAATTTTGGAAGAGAGATATACAAATGATGCCTTGTTAAATGAATGAACTTGGTGGGACTTTCAGGTTCACAAACTCTCTCCTTCCACTTATCTTCCTCTCATGCATGGCCAATTCATCTTACATTTCAAGATTTCAATCAAACCAGCCTGTCTTTCATTCATATACACAAATAATGATCCCACGTGCTCTGCTAATCTGAAATGTGAAGCCCCATTCCAATTTGTTCACACTTCAAGAACATAGACCAGAAAAGACTAGGGAGTGGATCCAGTCCTAATAGGGTAGAACTCATGAAATGGAGGATAGTTTATTTAGTCATCAATATTTAAATCCCATTGATTTCAGTGGATCTACTCTAAGAATGACTAAGTCTTGATTTAGCTATATGGCCATAATCTAACTGCAGGCAGCAAGTCATTGGTAATAACTAGCGGCTCCTAGTGAGAATATATATCCCTATCAAATATAGCCTTTCTTTTCAGTGCTTCTTGGAAGAGCGCTAATGTGGATAGCAGTGTACATCCCAGTTGCACCTCTGGTACATGTATGCAAGCCTGAATGTTGGTTCTCTTTATGTACATCTCTTCTGCTAGACTGGGGTGAAGCTGCCCATACACGTTTAAAATAAAAATGTACAGCTGTAATGAACTATTTAATTCTGGTATCATTTTTGAAATTAAAGGTGTGGGGTTTTTTTTCTCCAGAAAATGCACACAACTTAAATTTTTGAAATCCTTGCTTTCATTTTTTCATCTCTCAGTCACAAACTTTGTGTGCACCCCATCCAGCTGTTTATGGAATAGGTGGGAGGGTGGAACCCACTATGAGACACTTTGGAATAGAGTATCAGGAATAAATTGCTCTTATTATACAGTTACAGAATGAAGTACAGAATTACACAATTTTTAAAAACCAGCAGAAGATATAGAACATACCATGGATTAGGAAGATCCAGATTTCAGAATTTTTACTATGTATAGGCACAAAATGTTACAAAATAACATGATTCAAAATTATTTTTTAATTCGGTGCTTCTTTAATAAGGCACAAATGGTCAAAATAAAGTGTCTTTTTAGAAGTCAATATATCAGTTATGGTACAAAATATACCAAATAGCCATAGCTGCATGTGAACTATTTGTATTGCTTCACCGTGAACTCATAACACAAATCTTTCTTCTAAACACAGTATTTCAATATACACCATCCACAAACTTCCAACTTAATGACAGCACACAATCATCAATACAGACATAAGTTGTACTGAATTCATAAAGATTTATTTACAGACAAGTATATACAGAACTGCAGTTTAAGTCTTTCACAAACCAAGGTGGCATCCAGTTTCAATAATAAATCCATTTAAGGAAATGGAAAATTTTAAGATTGTTTAATTTGAACGCCTGTGGCCCTTAACATTTAACTTGTTTTATATTAGAAATGCTGGTAACATTGTACATCTACAAGAAAAGTGAATGGTTTGAACTAATTAATGATTTTAACATGAGAGTTTTGAAGCACACAAAGGCATTGTTTACAATAGCTGTTCTTTAAAATTAGGTCACATAAAATATTAATTCAGTGCCACCCACTTGCAGTTCTTAGAAAGCGCACTCATGCCCACCTACAAGAAAAAATTAACATATAAATACAGCAAAATCCAGCCTTACAAATACAATATGGCAGGGCTTCACTTACCAACAGTTAAATCCACTGACTTCTTAACATCACTGTAAGACCCAAGTTTGACAGCCATAATGTTAAGGATCAAAGATTTCTAATCTATTTCCATTCTCTCTGTCTCTCAGCTTGCAAGCACACTTCTACTTTCAGGGTTGTGTATTGTCTGTCTGACCTCCCCCAGCCCCTGACAGATGATATAACTGGCTTCAGGAGAGTTCCAAGCTGCTCTGCACTGTCACACTATCCAATCAAGACCTACCAGTCAAGGCCTATCCATATAACTCTCAATTCATATTGAAACAATAATTCTAGACAGAGGGCATGCCTTTCTTTGTTCACACCAATTTTATTCCAAATGCTTTAAAGGCAATTTAACTCAAGCTTGTCATTAGCCATTGCCCTGGTTGGATAAGATCAATATTGACCCCCAAAATAAATCCCAGGTCTTCCTTCTGTCTTTACAGACCTATTGGCTCTTTAAAGTTAGATGAGAAGCAAGACATCAAGGGTCCAACCACAACAATACATCCTTCCAAAACAGATATGTTTTATGCAAATTTGGGTGCTACCTTTCAGTACCCCACAGTCTTTCCATCCTCTAGGAAGACCTCCCAAATAGAGCTGGGGGTATGCATTCCCTTAGTGCTATGATCAGCACTGAGTATTTCTCAAAAAACACCCACTTACTCAAACCAAAGGTTTAATTTGTCATGTTCATTTTATTTATATACAATGAAGAAAAATAGGTGCAGTTAATTTTACATGCTGAATAAATATCTTTAGCTATTTTTCCAGATAAGGGAATAAAAATGGTGAGGATGGATGAATGAAGTAATGCAATCCTATAAATACCTATTGAGACATAAATCCTATTGAAGTCAATGAGACTTGCTTCAGAATATACATGCTTAGTCCCGCACTGCAACAGTAGACTAAAGCTAGTATCGTGGTGAGGGCATAAACCTTTACTTGGACATATATTTTATTAGAACACATGTACGTATTTTAAGGCACCAATTAGAATATTGTCAAATACAGTACTGTCAAATTATTACAAAGTTGACTTTTGCTTTGACCTGGGCTATAGAATTGGAGTCATGGACTCAGAAGCAATTTTGGGTGGAGCTGGAGTCAGAGTTGGAGTTGACAGAAATGTACTGACTTCAACTCTGGCTTCAAAATAAAAAAAACTTATAATATTAAATGCCTAATTTGTTGCATATTTACTTTCACAAGAATTCAGTTTGCTTGTTCGGAAATTTTAATCAACTAAAAATATTTTATGTTGTATCAATCTAAGCAGCCAGATGATTCATGTGATGATGATGAAATGCCTTGTGCTACCATTTTACTACAGTAAATTGATTATTACACATTAGTATAAATTTGCCATTTATGAAGGCTGTGAAGTCAAAGTCACAGGTTTGCCATACTGACTCCATAGCCCTGGTTTTGACTATTTGGTTTTTTTATGTGTATCCATTACAGTTACCAAATTTGACCTGTATTATGTACATACCTCAATTACTAATTAATGTTATAAAACAACCCACTATCACACACCACCAGAACTAAGTTCTTCACCTTTCAAGTGCTGTTCTATAATAATTCCATAGCATCAGGCACCATCATTGTGGCCACACCACTTCAGATTAAAGGCAGGGGTCCATAGATTTGAACATTCTCCCACGCAGAAGAAAGCTTTCTTCAACCAGTAAGCTAGCATATAAGAGGAAAAGGTTTAGAATACCGTAGTTCTTTCCTGTATATTGTCATTTATTAGATTCATAAACATTTTTACAGTGGAAGGAAGACATTTTAAAAAATATTCCTTCACCTGCAGTCTCAAATTGTGCAGTCCAGAATCCTACCATCTGCAGAGTGCCTCTCAAACAAGCACATTCTAACCATGCATCCTATTGAAATGGTAGACTCTTGAGCTGGTAGAGGAGGGTGTACCACTTCTGGCAGCAATGCTCCTTCTTTGAATGCTCCTTTAAAAAAAAAATAACTCCACATTTTTAAAAGAAATAGTTGATCAGTGAAAAAGGTTCTAACCCGCCTGCTAACCATTATACTAGTTCTCCATTTATAGGAAGGGTTGGTGTTTTGTACATGACAGAAACCCTTTTAAAAAGTTCACTCACCCCCTACTGTGTGTAAAGTGGTACAGTCCCTCCTGTTACCACGTTCTCCTTCATGGATTAATCAGGTTTAGTCATCTGCGGACTCCAAAATATATGGTGAGTCATGGGAAGCTACAGAGAATCCAAACAGCCCACTCCTGTACTCATCAGTTTGTATCAAGTTTCTCAGAAGTGTTACCTTGCTACCTCAAAATCTCTGTGCTGCCTCACACATCTTTTTAAGTATATTATGGAAGATGCTTCACACCGTCAGTTAAAATGTAAAATGAGATGCAATAAGCTTGTATATGATATGGACTGACTAGTCACAATGTCCAGGTTGGCCTCAGCTCCCTGTTAGGTACATGGTTCAGGGGAAGGTAAACCTCAGTTTACCACAGTGCAATATTCAAAACATTTGTAGCAGTTGTTTCCATAATAAACCCTTGGCTCACCAGCAGCTCTCCATGCTGGAATACATGTTGACCATCATAGTTACTATGACCACAATGGAACAGGAGATTTTGGTTATAAAGTAAATGTTACCAAGCTAAACATTTCTGCATAAATAACAAAAGTAACAAACTTGCCAAATATTGATGCATTATCTTACAGCCTGTTGAAACATCTCCAGCAGGTCTTCATTGAATACCTTCCTGCCCCCTCTGATTCAGGTTTGTTTATTGTCAGCACACTCTCTACCTTTGCTTGCTCACTTCTATTTGGAGCCCAAGGTTGCATCTGCACTGCAGAAATAATCCAGTTTTGACAGCGAACTTTAAATGCCATGACTCAATGCTATGGAATCCTGGGATCTGTAGTTTGTTGTGGCACCAAAGCTCTCTGACAAGAGAAAGTTAAATATATCATAAAACCACAGATCCCAGAATTCCACAGCATTAAGCCATGGCAATAATTAATAAGCAGTGTCAAACAGGATTATTTCTGCAATGCAGATGCAGCCCAAGCCTCCTCTTAGGAAATGCCAGTTTTCACAGTGACATGGCTATTGATGAGTGTTTTACAACAAACACATCAACGTTGTACTACTCATCCAATATCTATCACTAAACAATTTGTGAACAGGCACAAAACAATTTTATTTCTCCAAAGAGAACAAACAAACAAACCCAAAAATTAAAGCTGACCACCAACACCACCCAAGGAAACTTTCACATATAAAACATTATCTCTTGGAGAGATTGCTTGCTTGCTTGCTTGACTTGACAACTTGGTCCTAACAGCACTTACTCAAAATGGATCAAAAGAAAGATACATTGATATATTTGCAATAATAGCAGTATAACCGTGCACTGTAATGGTCCTCTGGTCAAGGTGAAGGGACGTTGAACATGCTTAGGGAAACCTATTACCACTTCAAGCATGTCAAAGGGTTGAGAAGTAGTGTTAACACATTCATGCCTAAAAAACTGAGGAAAATATATAAAGCAATCTCCTCTCCATTCAATAAATATAGTCAACCTGGCAGGTCTGCTTGCTCCTCCCGTTGTTGTTTCTGTGACTAATCTGCTCTAGAAATTTTTTAAACAGTGGACAAAGAGAGAGTGGTCTACCATTCAACAACTCCTTCCTCTAGTTGCTTTGCTACTGGTGATTCCTATAACCCTCCCGCCCGAATGAAAAGAGATGGCAGGTTTCACATCACTCTGACCTTCTCTGCCTGTAGGACTAAGGTTGCTTCACCACTGCAAGCAAGTGACAAGCAGATTAACATGTACTTCAGCTCAGGAAGTGAGGGAAGAACAAAGGTGTGAACTCTTCTTTGAAGAAAAACTACCAGAAGTTCAGCAGGGACATAAAGAATCTCAGCAGATTTTCTTGTCTTCAACAAGATATGGTGTCTCAATATGCTGAGACTCCCCACTGAAAAACACTGCCAACAGCCATGATTTTTCCCCTACACAAGAACAAAAAGACCAGCACTTTTTAATCATCAGCAATGGAAATAGCAAAAAAAAAAAAAAAAAAAAAAAAAAAAAAAAAAAAAGTTTATGCAAAAAAAAATACTGCATAAATATAAAAAAGGAGAAGAATAAACAAAATTTTTGCAATATTGCCCAGAGGAAAGTTTTTTTTTTCTTTGATAAAATTTATAATCCTAGTGTACAGGCAAACATTATGGGGGGGCAGGTCTGTCCCTCCACTTTCCAAGATCCCTTTAATCCTCACAACATGGCTGCTTGCACTTTAGCAGGAATGAGCAATGGATGACCCAGACAGCAATAACAACAGCCCTCAATGTATGACTCTCAGCAGTTGTACCACATGCTTATCAAGGCACGGTGAACCAACTGCTGATGGTTTCATTCATAAGAAAGCAACAACAAGAACAACAAAATTGTGAATGAGAGCCTAGCCTGGCTTTCCTATGCAACACACTAGCTGCAAAAAAATGCTTACACCTATCCTCTGTCCAAATACTTGTTCCCATGACTTCCCCAGCATACCTCTCTCTTTTTTTTAAGAGCAAAACACTAGACATGCAGAGATGAGCAGGTGACAACCTCATAGTTAAGCGGATTGGGATGCCTTAAAGACACAGAGCAGGAGAGAGGAGGAGGTGAGCCTGAGAAGGAGCAACCCGACTTTCTGTCCAAACCTGTGAAGCTTTTGCTCCTCAAGTAGCGCTGCGCTAATTCTTAGAGCCCCGGCCTAATAATAATGATACCCTGATTTGCGGGGGCTTCAGTTCTCAAAATCAAAAAGTCCACACAGCAAATGCACACTGAATATCTCCAACAGATCAGGGACCAAGTCCACACTACACAAATAAACCAGTTTGAAACTGGATTATTTGCCATGGCTCTTTCCTTTTGAATCCTGGGATTTGTGGTTTTACAAGGTCTTTAGCCTTCTCTGCCAAAGAGTGCTGGTGCCTCAGCAAACTACAAATCCCAGGATTCCATAGGAAGATGCCATGGCAAATAATCCACTTTCAAACTGGATCATTTGTGTAGTGTGGATTTGGCTGTGGCTAGGTATGTCCTTTAGTCTAGCAGCACTTTTTTTAATTCATTGTAAACCACCTTGGGCTCCCCAACAAGAAAAAGGCCAGCTATAAATTAAATCTATCTATCATCTATCTATATAAAACTCTTGGGTATATACATAAAATTCTTAGGTATGTTGCCTTTCCCAGTGTGCTGAGTGGCTGCTCAGGAAACACACCCAACCAATCGCCAGCCAAATGCAAATTCCCTTGCCACCTCACAATCCACTCCTGCCACTCAATCTGCATCTACACCCCCAGCCTCACAAAGGCCCCAGCATCTACACTCCTGCCATGGCAAGGACTCTGGGAGCCTAAAAGGAGCCCCTCCTCCACTTCCAATATATGCCTCACTATGGAAGCACAAGAGGAGAAGCCACTGCACTGCAGAGGCCTGCGAGTCCAGGGAGGGAGAGCCAGCCAGCTAGCTAGGCAGTTGCTTGGTGGTTGTATAGATTTTGGTGGTATAATTTCCTCCACAATAATAGCATGTAGCTGAACTGTGTGAACCTTTCAAATCTACTACATGTTTGTCGCCACTGCCACTGCAACGGGACCCAGGCAGTCAACTGGCAGCAGTGGCGGGATGCCTGGGATGGGACCTAAGCCATCAACAGGGCAACAGGGCAAGTCACCCTCAGCAATTCTGGGAAAAGTATGGCAGGCTGAGTAGGGGGAGGAGGGATTTAAAAATCCACTGGCCTGGATAAACAAACTCATGGAGATGAGAGAATGATAAATTAACGCATATAATAAATAACGAATGTATTGAACAAATGGAGGAAGAATGGGCATCTGTAGTGAAATATTGGAGGAAGAGATAAAGGGGGTGGAAATGATACAGAAAATAAAAAGAACAGTGTGAGTACTGAGGTTAGGAAGTTTAGAAGTTTAGAAACACTAGAAGAAGGTATTTTGGAAGCTATGAGTAAGAGGTGTAAGAAACAAAAAGAGGAAAGAGTTGAGAAAAAGAAGGATTTATTAGAATATTGGAAACTGTACTTAAAAGAAGGTGAATTAGAAATAAAGGAACAGATAGCTATTCTTTGAGGTCTGGCTAAACAAAGGGGGGTCAATCAGAAGGTAATTAACAGGAGCTGGTGGAAAAGATGATAAATTGGAATTAATGTAGTAGGTGTATTTGATGATCAGATTTGATGTACAGCATAAATGAAGATGTATTTGTTGAATATAAAATGAAATAAATATGGGGGGGATCCACCAGCCTACCTTACAGGGTTGTTGTGAGGTCTACCAGACTTTTGGGGGGGGGAATTTTTTAAGGGTGTATGATGCAGCTAGTGAATATATAAAGCGGGGCTACCCATTCTCACAGCATCCAACCTGTGATGAGGAGAAGAGGCTTTAAGGGACCCAGAGGAGGAGGAGGAAGGACTGAGAAGAAAAGCTTCAGCCACTCCTTCTCCCCACAGAGGGAAGGAGAAGGCAGGGAGCCCTCGGCCACTCCCTCCTGTGAACGGAGAGGGGAGGGCGAGGGTGGGCCCCTTCCTCTCCTCTCCTCGCCCCATAGGGAGTAGGGGACCCTCCTTCTCTGCCTGGCCTACACACCCAGGGCGGCGGAGGGGCGGCCTTACCCGCGAACTCCTCCGCCTCGCCGTCCTCGTCGCCTTCGCCGCTCTCGGAGTCGGTCTGCATGGGCTCCTCGGCGGCGAAGTTGACCCCGCGGCTCTCTGAGGGGGCCCTGCGGAGCTGCTGCTGCTGCTGCTGGAGGAGGAGATGGCGGCGGCGGTGGCTGCTGCCCCTCTCAGGCCCGGGCGAGGCGGCATGGAAGCGGCCGGCGTGGCCCCCTTCTTCCTCCTCCTCCTCCTCCTCCTCTGCCCCGGCGTCCCCCGCCTCCGCCTTGAGGCGCCCGAAGTACTGGAGGGCGAATTCCAGCAGGTCCCCCGGCTGGCTCCTCAGCACCTCCACGGTGAAGCCTTGCAGCAGCTCCGTCAGCCCCTCCGGGACCGAGATGCTCATGCCGGGGCTGCGGTGAGGGCGGCGGCGGGGGGGAGGTCAGGCGAGGCGGAGGGGGTCCTCCTCCGGAGCCGCCCCCTTCTTCCCCCCGCCGGGTAACGGGCAGAAGGTGCAGCCTCTGCGAAATGGAAAATGAAATGTCCAATATATGTGTGTGTGTGTGAATGAATGGAAAAGCAATGGGCAATGGCTGCTGGCGCTGCTCCCCGCCGGGTCCCTCCCTGCTCCGCGCTGCACTCGCGCCGGCGAGGAAGGAGCCCAGTCCTGGCGGTGCCTGTAGCCGCCTCTCTCTCTCTCTCTCTCTCTCTCTCTCTCTCTCTCTCTCTCTCTCCCGCCCTCCCGGCGCTGGGGAAGCCTCGCGCGCATGTGACCCCCGGGAACCATGGCAACCGTCCGCCGCCGCCGCGCGGGCTGCTGAGGCGACCGTTGTTCTTCCCCAAAACAGCGGCGGGCGGGCGGGCGGGCGGGCGCGGGAAGGAAAATAAAAGCCACCCCCGCCACTACCCACCCTTTCTGCTTCTGGGGTGGCCGGGGTGCCGACAGGATGCCGAAACACGGGGTGGGGATTAGGGCCTCTTTAAGGCACCAGCATCCGCAGGGGGTCTCATCATTGTGCGAAGCCCCCATAGTAACCCTCCTCCTGCAAAAACATTATTAGTAATAATCTGACTATCCTGTACTGTGAATAGTTTAGGTTGAGTTAGGTTACATTGACCTGAGATAAACCTATGGGATCCCCAAAATAAAGCATTGCACGGCCCCCCAAAATTCCTTAAACTGGTCCTGGTGGGGATCATGGTGATAAGAGATGACAGAGAGAGAGAAAAAAAGAAGGGCTCTGGTCAAAGCCCTGGGCCCGTTCACACTACAAAATTACAGCGCTGTTGTTCTGCTTTATCCACCATGGTTCCTTCTTATGGAAACCTGGGATAGGCCCTTTAGGGAATGGTATATAGAATTCTCAGCCAGAGAGCTCCTCTAGCCCAGTGGCTCTTAACCTTTTCTTTACCAGGGACCCCCTTTAAATATCTTTTGTTGCCACAAGGCTTAACCCAAGATAATAGAAAAATTCCCATACCAGTGTTTTTTAACCTTTTCCTTACCAAGGACCCCTTTTAAATATCTTTTGTTGCCACAAGGCTTAACCCAAGATAATAGACAAAACTCCCATACCAGTGGTTTTTAACCTTTTCTTTACCAGGGACCCCCTTTAAGTATCTTTCCTTGAGCAAGCAGGGATCACCAGCATTGAGGCCATGATATTGAGAACACAGCTGTGTTGGGCAGGGCACATTTCTAGAATGGAGGACCATTGCCTCCCAAAAATAGTACTCTATGGTGAACTCGCCACGGGTCAGCATAAGAGAGGCACTCCAAAAAAACGATACAAGGACTCCCTGAAACAACATCTCAGGCTCGGCCAAATTGATCACCAACAATGGTCTGCCCTGGCCTCACATCGGGAGGCATGGAGACGCACTATCCACAATGCTGCAGCATTATTTGAGAACTCACGCCAAACAAGTCTTGAAAAGAAACGACAACGCAGAAAGAATCACAACCAAAAACATCACCCAAGGAGACCTTCTGCTGTGCTTTCTGCAACCGGACTTGTTTATCTCGGATTGGCCTTTTCAGTCATCAGCACCTTTGCAGAAAGCACGGGATGAGTCCTTCCTGAATCTTCATTTGTGAAGAAAAGCCAGAGTTGCCACAAGGCTTAACTCAAGATAATAGACAGAACTCCCATACCAGTGGTTTTTAACCTTTTCTTTACCAGAGACCCCCTTTAAATATATTTTGTTGCTGTGGTCCCCACAAGGCTTAACCCAAGGTAATACACAGACCTCCCATACCAGTGGCTCTTAACCATTTCTTTACTAGGGACCCCCTTTAAATATCTTTTGTTGCCATGATCCCCCTCCCCCAAAAGACAACTCAAGAGTTAAAACAGCAACAGTAGGCTTGCAGCTGGAGTAGATTGAACAGCAACACACAGGCCCAGCCAGCCAGCCTTTGCCTTGGCTTCTGTCACCTGGACTGAGCAGCCTTCAAGCTTTCCCTGACCCCTGGTGGTCTGCAGACCACAGGTTAAGGACCAATGCTCTAGTGCCTTACCAAACTACAAATCCTAGGATTCTATAGGATGCAGCCCTGGCAGTTAAACTGGAATAGTAGCACTATAATTTTGTAGTGGGAATGGGCACCATGTCTTGGCGCATGTACAATGTGCCTCACTAGTCCAACAGGCATCCATGAGGTTCGGGGTTACCAATAAGAGTGGGGGAAATGCCACACTGTAGATGTTTGACTGTAACTCTCATCAGTTTGCAGCTGGATCAGTCCCAGCCATCATACCCAATGGTGAGAAATGATGGGAGTGGCAGTTCAGAACCATCTGGAGGGTTGCATGATTCTCACCTTGGCAATATCTTGTTAATGTCCCTGCTCCTTTGCCTTGATCTGCAGACACTAACTGGTGCCAATGTGATGTATCTGTCCCCTACTTGTTTCTGTAAATCAGGCTTCTATTAAGGATCAGAAACAGACCTGGCTTCTCTTTTTTTTATTGGTCCGTTGGCAGCCTTCCTCTCTAAATTAACAGAGGTTCCCTATCCTCACAGTTGTTGAAAGGAGACACCTTTTATCTTATAGCATGTAGATTTAAACAGAAAAGAATAAACACTAATTGGAAGGAAGCCCTAGATCCTAATTTGAGCATCAACGTTTCTGAAGATCCTAGGGCTCCCACATGTCTTAATGTAGCTACAGCATGGCACAAAATGGTCTTGAACCAGCCCTGCTAGATAATTCCTTTTCCCTTCCTCAAGCCCCCCCCACCCCGCTCTCCTCTCCTACAAAGAGGAGTAAGTGATACAACCATAGTTAAAGGAGTGACCATAAGCACTGTTCCTTCATTGATCACCCACCCTTAACAGAGTGCTGGTGGGGTGGGGAATACCCACTTATTTGGAGCTTCTGGAGATGCGCAAGTTTTCCTTCAGTTGCCTGGTATTTTAGGGCTGAGGAGTGGTGGAATAAGGTTGCATGAGGTTTTGCTCAAACTGGATACCTGCAGCAATGCTGTAGGTGTTGTGAACTGTTTATACTAGATTGGTAAAAACATTAACTCTTTCAGGACTTTGCTGAGGGGGCAGGAGACCCACACTACCATGCCCCCCACAAGGGTGGTTGACAGGGCTCTAGCTTGAGGACCCAGGCGCCCAGGATTAAGAGGGAGGCCCCTGGCATGATTTTTTTGTAAGTTTTTATTATGTAAATCCATTTAGTTTTTTTTAAAAAAAATATAAATATTACTTTGCTGTCATCATTTAAATGGACTTATTTTAATTGTTATCCTAAATCCTGTAGAACATCTTGCTGCCCTTCTCCTTAGCAGTAGGTAGGGGGCCTACCAAAGATCCTGGCCTGGGGTCCTGCTTCAGAATATGGGGGCCATGCACACTACTGCTTGGAAATCTGTATGGGGGGGAGAGCGAGAAAGTGCTGCCTGGGGAAGGGAAGGGCATGCCTGTCACTGGCTAATGAACTGTCTTCTACTCACTAGCTGGAACAAATAGTGCGAAGTACAAACAGTTCCTCTTCATTTCAAAAGCTGGCAGCACTGAGCTTCACTTCTAAAGCTGGCAAGCCCTAAACCTCACGTGAAAGGTCCTTTTGTATCATTATTAATTCGCTGGGTAACTTACATCAACAGCCATTCAACAAACCCAGTGTGTGTGAGAGAGGGTGAGGCGCTGCATTATTTCCATGTTTATTGTTTTCTATTACAAGAACGGATCCTGCATGCAGTCAAGCATCAGTCATTAAAGGGATACAAAGGCAAATTTTAGAAATACTGTATATTCAAAACTTAAGCAGTGTGGATGAGGCAGGGCAATGAAGGCACCCAACATTTGGGGTGCTATTAGAACTAAGTCTGTTTCATATCCTTTGCAGGTTATAACTGAATTCTGTGTGGCTTTGGTACTTCCAAATAAGCATGTACAAGTTTGAGATTGCACACTTATCTTGTTTAAACAAAAGGCTTGTCCATTGCAGATAAGACATCACTTTCTTTTAGATATATTTGGCTATCATAATTTTCGTTGAATTTTTTAACAAGAAAAGGCACTCGCACATAGTATTGTCAACCGAATAATTTTATCACTTTCTGAAGGGGCAATTGTGTTACTCTGTTGAACCATTTAAAAGGTCTTGAAAGATGGTGCAAGTCTTGTAGCAGTCTGACACTTTTTACTGTGGCATAAGCTTATATGGGCTAGAATCTGTCACAAGCAAGAAATGTAATCATTAGTTGGCACTGTGTGAGAGTGAGAAAGAGGGGTGGGTGGGAGGAGGGGTTAAATTATAAAGTCTGTGACCAACCAGAGCTGAAATGTGTGAATAATAAGCACAGCTATGATTCATAAGAGTAATAGTGATACAATAGCATGTTAGAATTGCTAAATAGATTATAATCTTTAGTTTGATGGGCAGGAAACCATTGTCTTTGATCAGTCACAAATTAATACAATAAAACTTTGTTATTAGTTCTAATTAACTTAGGGCCCATCTACACAAGGGGGGAAAAACGGAGTACCTCGTAGTAATGGCATCTTGTAGCAGTAGCGACACGTCTTAATGGTGTTTTTGGCCTCAGAAGCCCCCATAAGCCTCGCATTCCAGATGGCAGCCGGGAGTGGTTTACTCATGCTCATTCTTTGCCACTACCATTTTTTTTAAAAGTTGCCCAAGGTGTGCTGGAGCAATATAGTGATTTTTTTAAAAAAAAAATTACAGGAAAGCAAAAGAAAAAAAATAACCATCCTGTTTTATTGCCTTAGTGAGCGGTCATGGCACTTGCTAAATCCACCATGGTGGCAGCAGACGCTTGCTGTATTAGCAAGCCTGCCCCCACTGTCACCTGGCCAATCAGCTTTGTGCTTCCCTTTGAATTTCTTGTCGTTTGATTGTCCAAACGAGCAGTAATGCGCACCCCCCTCGCATTTTTTAAACAGTATGGGAAAACCTGGTAAGACTTTTCCTTCATTGTTTTTACTGTTTTTGGCCCCCTCCTTATGAATAGTGTGGATTGGTGCAGGTACCCATTTAGACAGGTAGGATTCCAAGCAAATTCCATGAGTTTTTTTTGACCATTTAGACAACCCCTTATTGTCTTCTTTGAAATTCTTCTATTGGAAAATTTTCAAAAGGTAAGTTTTCCTTGTAAAGAAAGATACTGAAGAAAGAACATGTTAGCTTAAAGTGTCATTCTCTTCCTTACTCCCTCCCTCCCCTTCCTTGTTAGAAAGAAAGGCTATGTTTAATATTTTGTTTTTCCCAGCTTGTTAGGTGCATGTATTAGAATAGCAACTTAGAACTGGGGAGACCTATGATGAAAACCTCTCTAAACTATCAATCCCAGGATGTTGCCATGGCAGTTAAAGTAGAATACAGTATAGTGCTATGATTGTATAGGGTGAATGGGCCCCTGGTGATAGGAGAAAAGAGCTTTTGCCAACAGTGCTCAAATTGTTAGGGAAAGGAGTAAGATTAGTCTATATATTCTGGCATATAAGACGACTCGGCGTATAAGACCACCACCACCCCAATTTCCAGCCAAAAATCTAGGCTTAGGCATATATTCGCCAAATAAGACCCCCCCCCAATTTGGCTGGCTGGGGGAGCCTTGCCAGCTGATCCTCTTTGTTTCCCAACTCATGAGGATCTCCTCGTGAGTTGGGAAAGTGAACAGGATCAGCTGGCAGGGCAACATTCGCCCCTCTCTTCAACCTTCCAGTCAAACTGGACTCGAAGGTGGAGGAAAGGGGCGAAAATGCCCGGTTTGCCTCAGCAGCCCCCTTCCCTCTGTCTTGGCTCTTCTGAAGGGGACCAATGCGGGGGAAGCGGGGGTGGCTGCAGCAAACCCCTAGATTTGCCGCCTCTCCCCACCTTCAACGACGGTGGGGAGAAGGGGCGAACATGGCCCGTTTGGCTCCATAGGGAGGACGCGGGGCCGTGGAGCCAAACCCCGGGATTCGCTCCCTCTCCCCACCGTCAAGGGAGAGGGAACGAATCTAGGGATTTAACTCCACATCCCCGATCCCTCCTTCTGGGCTCCCTCCTCCCACGATTCCCCAACCCACAGGAGGCTGCCCAGCCTCCTGGTGGGTTGGGGAATGTGGGATGGCCAGCTGGCTGGGGGGGTGGAGGGAGGGGGCTTCGGGGAGTGTGGAAGGATGGTTGGAGGGAGGGGGCTTCGCAGCCACCCACCCCCTCCCCGAAGCCGCGATCTCCAGCCGGATCGCGGCTTTGGGGAGGGAGGGAGGGTGGCTGGAGGGAGGATGCTGGAGGGAGGGGGCTTCGGGGAGTGTGGAAGGGTGGTTGGAGGGAGGGGGCTTCGCAGCCACCCACCCCCTCCCCGAAGCCACGATCGCGAGCGGGATCGCGGCTTTGGGGAGGGGGGTGGCTGGAGGGAGGACACTGGAGGGAGGGGGCTTTGGGGAGCGTGGAAGGATGGTTGGAGGGAGGGGGCTTTGCAGCCACCCACCCCCTCCCCGAAGCCACGATTGCGAGCGGGATCGCGGCTTTGGGGAGGGGGGTGGCTGGAGGGAGGACACTGGAGGGAGGGGGCTTTGGGGAGGGTGGAAGGGTGGTTGGAGGGAGGGGGCTTCGCAGCCACCCCCTCCCCGAAGCCGCGATCTCCAGCCGGATCGTGGCTTTGAGGAGGGGGGGTGGATGGACGGAGGGTGCTGGAGGGAGGGTGGATGGGTGGCTGGGGGAGGGGCCTTCGCAGCTACCCCCCTCCCCAAAGCTGCCATTCCAGTGGAATCGTGGCTTTGGGGAAGGGGGGTGGATGGGCCGAGGGTGGCTGGGTGGCTGGGGGGAGGGGGCTTCGCAGCCACCCCCCCTCTCCAAAGCCACGGTTCCAATGGAATCACAGATTTTGGGAAGGGGGTGGATGGGCGGAGGGTGGCTGGGTGGCGGGGGCTTGGCAGCAACCCCCCTCTCCAAAGCCACGGTTCCAGTGGAATCGCGGCTTTGTGGAAGGGGGTGGATGGGCGGAGGGTGGCTGGGTGGCTGGGGGGAGGGGTATTCGCAGCCACCCCCCCTCTCCAAAGCCGCGGTTCCAATGGGATTGCGGCTTTGGAGAAGGGGGTGGATGGACGGTGGGTGGCTGGGTTGAGGGGGCTTCGCAGCCACCCGCCCTCTCCAAAGCCGCGGTTCCAATGGGATCACGGCTTTGGGGAAGGGGGGTGGATGGGCGGAGGGTGGACAGGTGGATGGGTTGAGGGGGCTTTGCAGCCACCCCCCCTCTCCAAAGCCGCGGTTCCAGTGGGATTGCGGCTTTGGGGAAGGGGGGGTGGATGGGCGGAGGGTGGACAGGTGGCTGGGGGGAGGGGGCTTTGCAGCCACCACCCCTCCCTAAAGCCGTGGCTTTGGGGAGTGGGGGTGGCTGGAGGGAGGGTGGACGGGTGGCTGGGGGGAGGGGGCGAATCCCGGGGTTTGGCTCCACGGCCCCGCGTCCTCCTCCTGGGCTTCCTTCGGAAGGGAGCCTAGAAGGAGGGATCGGGGTCACGGAGCAAAACGGGGCATTTTCGCTCTTTTTCTCCACCCTGAAGCAAGGTGGGGGGAAAGGGCGAATCTAGCGGTTTGCCTTGGCTGCTGCAGAGGTGATCAAGCGGCAGCCGCAGCAAACTGCAACGTTCACCCCCTCCTCTGTCTCCGTTGCTCCCCAAAGGGGGAGAAGGCAGAGGAGGGGGGCGAATGAACTGGAAAAGCACTTTGCTTCACCCCCCTGCCCCATCTCCTGCCTCTTCCCTCCATTTGCGAAGAGGCAGGAGATAGGCAGGCAGGTGAAACAAAGTATATCCGGCGTATAAGATGACTGTCTATTTTGGAGGGCACTTTTGAGTGCTCAAAAGTCGTCTTATACGCCGGAACATACGGTAGTTACCTTTTCTGTTGGCTTAGATAACTACTCTTTTAGGATCACAGAAGGATGGATCTGGAAGGGGTCTTGAAAGATATCTTATCCAACAGTCTGCTCAGTACAGGAATGTTGCCGTTAGAGCACTGCTAAAGGATGATTTTCCAGCCTTGGTTTAAATACCACCATTGAAGTTAAATATTAACTCCCTGTTGGGATGTTTCTCTTAACATTTCGGTTAAACCTACTTCCTTGCAATCGCCACCCATTAGTTTTACTCCTGCTCTTTAAGGCAGGAATGGGCATCTGTAGTCTTCCAGGAATTGCTGAACTGCAGCTCCCAGCAGCCCCAGCCAGCATAGCCAGTGGTGAGAAATGCTGGGAGTTGCCACTCAAAAGCATTTTGACAGCCACAGTTATGCATCCTTGCACTAAAACGTTAGAAGACAATCACAGTTCATCTTCTATGTGACAGCCCTTTAGAAACTTGAGGATTGCCATCAGACCTTCCCTTATGCTCTTCTCCAAGTAAAACACATCCAGTACTTTCCATTTTCCCACAAAGGACTTGGTTTCCATATCCTTCATCATCCTGGTTCTAGGATGCTTGGGTATGGGGAAATAATGTCATTAATGCTTAGGGGTTGTCTAAACTGCAAAATTACTCATGGAATGCAAGGAGAAGACAACCTGTCCTAACGGCAGTCCATGTTATTTTGCCATATTGTGAAGGAGGGGGGCCAAAAATGGCAAAAACTCTGCAAGAAAAGCCTTTGTGGCTTTTCTCGGAGTTTTTTAAACACTCGAAAATGCACACCCTCAACCATTAAGACAACCACACAAATTGTTGCATGGTCTGGAGGGGGCAGAATGAACCTTCTGATTGGTCGGGGGTGCACAGGCCTGATCCTGCATTTTACCCTCTTTTATTTTTGACATGGAGGATGGAGGGCAGCCACGGGGAAGAGGAAGAGGAGGAACCAGGGAAGGGAGGATGACTCTCTCCACCTCTTCCCCCCGCCAGGTGTCCTCCCTGCCGCCACAGTGGGGATCGGGGAAGGGAGGATGGCTTCCCCCTCCTCTTCCCCTTCTCCGCAGGTGCCCTTCCTGCTGCCACTGCCACCATGGATAGTGGGAAAGGGAGGATGGCTCCCTCCTCTTCCCTCTTCCCACGGGTACCCTAGAGTGTCATGGTCCCATTCGTGAAGTGTATGGGGGCCAAAAAAGCCATTAAGACAAATAGCAGCTGCTGCAATTTGACATTACTGTGGAGCGATCCATTTTGCATGGGCTTGAATAGACATGCCCTTAGTGGTTGAATCATGGATGGGGGTGGCAGACTGAGGTTTCCCTCCAACTTCCCCCTCATAATATGAGTTTAGTCCATCATAAAGAGATTATGTATGTCCCATCTAGTCTTTAATTTAATCCTATATTTGGAAGGATCCAGACACTCAGACTGAAAGGGCAGCCCTTGGGTCATTCCCATCTGAAAATAATTAGCATTTGCATCACAGGGACGGCATAGCGGCCACTGATGAAGTCTACTAGAAGTTCCTCATAGCTTTCTAAAAACAGTAGGTCTGGGGTTGTCATTTAAGACAGGAGCCTCTGCCCTCCTTACAACCTGAACACTGAAAATAGATAGAACATGCAGTTTCAGTATATGCAGGCCAGATGTAACTAATGAAAGCAGAAATGGGAGAAGAAAAAGGAAGGGATGGAGAAAAGATGTAGAAAACAGATCAGCCAGATAAAGATTTGTTTTATATTTTACTGACATGCCTCAGTTAATAAAGCCTCTGACAAAGAAGCTCCTTTTTACATCCTCCAGTCCCTCCTTTTCCTTTTTGTTCTCTGTCTAGGTGGACATGGGAGGATCCAGACACTGCCTAGGTGGACATGGGAGGATGGTGAAAGAGGGCGAGAGGAACACAGGCTTATGGTGTCACATTGCAGCAACATGTCTGCAGTAAACAACGCTATATAGCTTGAGCTGGGAAATAATGGGATTCTATTCTAGCCAGTTCTACTCTAGCTTTGTGTGCCTTCCTATGACAGGCAAGGTAAACAGCAACTGCCTCCAGAATCCCTTATCGAGCATATTGCTCAACTTGAACAGCAAAAACAAGGGAGAAGGGGAAAGCAGATAAACCTGCTTCACCAGCTTCCCCCTGCATGTTAAAAAAAGAAATACCTCTATAAGTTTGCCCATCAGAATGGAAACCATAAAAAAAGTGGAGGCTTTTATAAGAAAGAAAAAACATCCTTGCATGCATTTTGGAAGAAGCTTTCAAGTGGTCTCTAGAAGGTTCAAAATGTTTTTATTTACTCACCTGCCCTAATTTGTTTCATTTCACATGTGTATATTGTGAGTTTTGAATAAAATGGTTGTTGGAACATGTTGAGATGCTGTTATTTTTTGTGACGTAGAAACTTACCTCTATTTTTTTCATGTTATTCCTGTCTCTGGCACCAACTTTTTTCCCCCCAGAAATAATGCCCAGGAATGCATCTAACTTCATTAACTGAGGTATACCTGTATTTTTATTTCTGGTGGTGATGGTGATACGTAAGGGGTAGTAATTTAGTCTACTGCAGTCCAAACAATATTCCAAATTCTCAAATTTTAAAAATCTTAAGATGTAAGAGAACCCATGTGGTGGGGTGGTTAGAGTGCTGAACCAGGACTTGAGTGATCTAGGTTTAAGTCCTTACTGAACCATGAAATATACCAGGTGATCTTGAATCTAACATTTGAGACTTTATCTCTCAGCCTGACATACTTCACAGAACGTTGTGAGGTTAGGTAGAATGAAAGAGAGCCATTTAATCCACCTTGAGCTCATTGGAGGAAAGGTATTTTATTTATTTTATTCAATTATTTCATTTATATACCACCTTTCTCCCAAAGTGGGACCCAAGGCTGCTTCTAGAGGTAGTCAATTAAAAACAATTAAACTTAAAATTTTAAAATCATTTTAACAATAAACAGAAGTTTGAAACTAAATAAATAAAACAACCAATAAAAACCCATCCTGCTTGAATAAAGCCTGCTTAAATAAAAACATTTTGCCTGCTGGCAAAAGGAAAGCAGTGAAGGGGCCATCCTAGCCTCCCACAGAAGGGAGTTCCAGAAAATGGGATCAGCCACTACAAAAGCTCTCTTGTGTCCTCACCAAAACGAAACTATGATGGTGGTAAGACTGAGAGAAAGCCTTCTCCTGTGGATCTCAGAACTCCGATAGGTTCGTATAGAGAGATACAGTCTTTCAAATAGTCTGCACCTAAGCCATGCAGGGCTTTATAGGTCATGACCAGCACTTTGAATTGTTCCTGGAAATGAAGTGGTAGCCAGGGAAGCTGTTTTAACAAGGAAGTTGTGTGCTCCCTATAACTGGCCTCAGTCAGCATTCTGGCCACAGCATTTTGGACCCACTGAAGTTTCCAAACAGTTTCCAAAGGCAGCTCCACAAAGGGCTTGTCGAGGCAAAAAAATGTGAATTGTTCCGCAGTAATGGCAATTTGCAGCAGCTGCTACTTGTCTTAATGGGTTTTTTTGGCAGATCGCAGGCATGTGAAGATATCCATGTTTACTGTGCAATGACCGTGCTTGAAAATCAAGATGGTTGCAGCAAATGAATTACTAGTGTTTTTGCTTACCTCAATTTGCCGCCGGCAGACCATATTTTTTTTAAAAAAGCATATCCAAGGTGCAAAAGCAATCTTTCGCTTTCACAAAAAATGAAACAAAAAAGGTGGTTTCCCTAGCACTCGCTAAAGCACCATGTTCAGTGATGGTGGTATGTAAATTAATGCTATGTGAATGATTAATAATATTCTCAGGGAAAAAAAGATAACAACAGGTAGTTTATTCCAGAACTAAAATCTTTTTAATACCATTGTTGTGAATATATTCAGCCACAAAACTCATGTGCTGGTAGTGGTACATATATAATTGTGCTGGAGATATTTTCTGGCTTGCACCCATCACTTTTCATTAAGGGCACATTAGTTTCTTTTCTTATCTAAGCAGTTCCAGCTGGCATGCCAAAGTCAGCTATTTTTAGTAGTGACATGTCATGGAGCTGACATGCTGAGGAAATGGCTGTGAAGGTACAATATGATTTCTTTCTCTGGTTCAGTTTCCAAGAGTGGAAGGGTGCATTATGTGCCAAGATATCAGACGCAAGTCACATGTTATATAGCAGAATCTTGCCAAAGTCCACTCTGGGCATTCTCTGAAAACACAATGTCATATCTGAATGAAGGATGCAAATGTAAATCACTCAAGAATGCACATAGAGAAGTTGGGACCAACTATAGCTTCCCAGCACATGCCTACCATGTGTTTACAGATGTGGGTCTTCCATTTAGCTAATAGTGAGGCTTTACCATGCAATCCTTAGTGCTACAGTGGTCTTCTTTTGTATGTATTGGTTATCATACCACATCTTTATTTTAACGTTACCTTTTTGTTCCTAGTCAAAATATGGTTTCCTAGACCTGAACAATTTATTTGCATAAGTATATCTACTAATATATTTCTCAGTATACAGTAGGTAAATATACACGACTAAACCATGGGACAGATAGATGGATTTATTTCTTTTTTACAGTAATTACTTATAAACTGCCTTTCCCACAAGGAATAAAGTCACCTATATGGCTCTCCTCTTGCCCATTTTATCCTCATAACATACCAGTGAGGTAGATTACGGTAGTTTGAGAGATAGTGACAGACCTAAGGTCACCAAGTGAGCTTCATGGCTGAACCTGAATCTTCTCAATCCTAGTCTAACACTCCATTATGAAAATAGTTTTGTTGATCTTCCTCATCCTCATCCCGAGATTCTAAAATATGTTCTTGTTTCTCAGCCAGAAAGATAAGAATTATTAAAGCCAGTTTATATCACAGACCAGTATTGGTACAGTTTTTCTTTCTTTTTTCCCCCATGAGGGTGAAAACAAACATAGTTACTGGGACCATTTATAAATTTACCCAGAATTAGAAGCAAAGGAAGAGAAGAGGTGCTTCCAAACAAAACTTTACAGTGCAATTGGCCTGCCTCATTCACAGTATTTTACAGGCAAGTCCAGAAAACACATTTCTGTATTTTCCCACTGTTTCTTCCTTTAAAACGCTCCCCCACAAACCCTGTTAAGTGGAAAAACTGGATTAGCAACTGATCACACAAGGAGCTGTCCAAAAGATTTCTAAAAACTAGCAAACTTCGATAGTTACCCATATGTACATTTCTGTTTTCCTCTGTAGTGTTTTAAAGGAATTCTGATAAACTATAGCAGGAACTCTACTCTTTGGGTCTTTCAGACTACTGGTTATTAAATTTATTTGTTTGTTTGGTTGGTTGGTTGATTTATATGCTGCTTTTCTCCCAGAATGGGACCAAGGCGGCTCACAACCCATCAAAACATACAATTAAAAAGTGAAAATTAAAAGTTAAAAACAATTAAAAGCATGGCAATTTAAAATTATATAAACAAAGAGGATGTGCATATGGGGCTAGGTAATCATAACACATGATTGTCTGTGTACAGATAGTTTCTTCTCAGAAACTACAGTACAGTTGTACTAGCAATAAAGGAAAGTCACACACTCCCAAAGAAGCAGTTCTCTCTTTCTCCCTCACAGCTTTACTTCATGACAACTTGTCATCCTTTCTCAGTTTCTCCAGGGCCCCACTTCCTCATTTCTACTCTGTACTTTCTGTCCTCTTGCTTTATTACTAATTTTCCATTTCCAGTTCAGGGGAAATCAACTCTAGGGCAGCTCTGCGGGGCCAGATTCTTTTGGAACTGAAAATAATGATGAAGACATGAATAGTTTTGTAGTTTACAGATATGCAGGTTGAATAAGTACTGAGAATGCAAGCAGGCAGATAGCACCAGTCCAGCTAACCATCAGGTAAAGTGAGGCAATGGCAGATGCTGTGGGCAGTAGGAGCAGACCCTCAGCTCAGTCATTCTGAAGCCCCTCTTCCCAGAGCCAGAGATATCTGTGCCATCCTCTAAACTAGTCTGCACCCCTGAGAAGGACAGTGTTCCATCACCAGTGTTGAAGTGAACTTAAACTGCCAGTCCAGGTCACTTCTGTAAATAGAATGTGGGTGGTACCCCACCCTTTGGCTCAAACAGTATACTGTCTTTGCCTGCAAATAGTCACAGGCTATACATTTTCTTCCTGTCACTGACATCTTCAAGGAGCCTTCTGTTGAGATTTTAATCTCTCTGCTCTCTGGGCCTTGTCATGTAACACTACATTTTCTACTCTTCATTTGACTTTGGGTTTTGGGTTTTTTTGTAACATCCTTTATCCTAAGGATGCCAGGAGGCAGAAAATAAGTGGCTAAGGCCTATACCACCTTACACTGTTCCTGGCATGATAAAGGCAGTGCGTAGGCAGTATTTTTTTTTTAATGAGGAACATTTATTACTGAATTTAAATTGAATGTATCAGCAGCAGTAGAGTATGTGTGAGTACATGCGTGCGCACAATGTAAGGAGGGGAAAAGCAGAATTGTACAGACTTGCACTGGAAGAGTGGATTGATCGCAATCTCATTGACCAATGATATTTGTTATTCTTTAGACAGCTACATCACAGTTATGCCACAAAAGGAGTGAAATTATCCCATATCAAGTTACAATAATAATTCAGTGTAGTTATACCATAGTTATTAGATACAGAAATAAGTTATAATTAACTAGTTATTTGTTATTAACTACTTCTGAGCTCTGCTCTACATACAAAAACTTCTAGCCTTTCTAACTCATAATTATTCCAGAACCAGAAAATTTTATTGCATCATAGCATCCAGCCATTGCGCAAAAACCAGAGAAAGAAATAAAAACAATCAAGCCAATTTACATATAATAGATTATCAACAGTAACCATCAATTGATAAATCACTTTCTATACCCACCCCCTTAATCTTTGTGGCATGTAAATGTAAGGCCCCAACAAGAAATTTGGATGTTCTAAAAGACACATATTTCTTGGTATCAGACAACAGAAAACAAACCTTCATAGAGAAGGAATTTCCCTTAAAAAACTTCAGTAGGGGAAAAATATACTTATTCCAGAGATCGTTGTAAACAGGGCATTCAAGCAGAAGATGAATTAAATCTTCTATTGAAGAAGAGTTACACATAACATATTCTATCCTTCTGGGGGCGTAGCACGGGTGTGAATAAGGCATCCCTTTTTTATTGATGGGCTACACTGTCAATAAAAAATGACACCTTATTCATGCCCACACTATACCCCCAGAACAGCTGAAGAACACCTGATAATTTGGCCCATATGTGTTCTCGTCATGTTTTTCTGATGTGTTTTTTTCATGTGTCTGATAAAAGTCCTGTATCAGCTCAGTGTCAGCTCAGTGCTAGAAAACAGCTAAGCTTTATCTCATCAAAAACCTGTCTCCGCTGATATCAATTCCAAACTGTTTTTTAATTCTCTGGGTATTTTTGTTCCCTAAAGTTGACACATTTCTCTCTGTAGTCATAGATTTCCTAGATACAGTAGCAGTCCCTCATCACACAGATACTTCAAACAGTACCTTTGTAATACTGTACTGTCAAATAACATGGTTTCCCTCCTGAGGTCAAGCTATTTAATACAAAGAAACAATTTTCCCTGTTTAAATTCTTCCCCATGAATGCCTGCTGTTCCCTTTAGCAAAAAAATTCCTTTTTTGTAGTTAGATTCAGGAAGCATTGCCAGCTATCTAAGCACTTAAAAGATTTGTGATAATAAATCTAGAAAATACTTTTTGTTTCTTGTTCTCACTACCATTATCCCATCCCCTTCTTTTTACTTTAACATTTTGACAGCACTTAATATAACACTTTGACATGCTGAAAGTATTCACATGGTGCTTTGGAATGCTTAATGTACTTCACAACTTTTTTTAAAATTGAAAAGTATGGGTAAGGTAGTAATTGTAAGACAGGGTAGTAAAATTTTTCCCATTTTCTAGATGTGCAAAGCTGAGGCAGCCCACCTAAAATTAGCTTATGACTGGTGGAATTTGAATAATAATAATATTCATACTTCCTTCTGTTAAGTAAACAGTTTTATTTCTCTCACTGTTTATGGTTCTGTAGTTCTGAAGAAAATTGCTAATAGTTAGTTGTCTCTGAATTATGCCATATATCTGATTTAAACCATTTCAATTACTTCTTTGGTCTGTTGGCTGGTTTCACATCACATCAAAGGCCATTTTTGCACTGTAGTGCAGTTATGTTTCTAGCCAGATGGTTAGAATGGATGAGCAATGCCTGCTGAAATCTTAAAACCCAGAAGAGGTGCTGAATAATACTTAAACTGAGAAAGAATACAGCTCCATTGTAGTTCTGTGCCCCTATCCATGGGTAACTAAGGCAAAATAAACGATTTAAAATGGGAAAATACAAAATGCAACATGACAGAGGTCAGATATTAATAGTTCTCCACCATGTGAGAGTACAGCAGAGCAATGATATTAGGGACGCTGGTGTACCAATTCCACCCCCACAACCTCCACATTTTGGAACTCTTACCAGTCCCAACCATTCAATTATCAGTGATAGTGGGAACTGTGGTCCAGTAGCATCTTGGAGTTCACAAGCTACTGATGCTTGAGCTAGGACATTCTCTCCTACAGCAGTGAAAGTCCCTTTCAACATAGTCCTACTTGTTTACATGTGCAAATCATGCTCCATTAACAGAGAGAAAGGAAACTATTTCAAAATCAATGGTGTATTCTAACCAGTCCAGATAGACAAAACACTCCATAGACTGCAGAAATTACATTTTGTGTTCATCTGAAAATGCACTTTCCCAATATAGAAATAAACTTGTGTAATGTGAAGTCGAAGGCTTTCACGGCTGGCATCCATACATTTTCCTTGGGTTTTTTCTGGGCTGTGAGGATGTTTTCTTGAAGAGTTTATTTCTGATACTTCGTCTGCATCTGTGGCTGGCATCTTCAGAGAATGGTTGGGTAGGAGTGTGTGTGGGGGGGGTTATATACTGTGAACCCCTGTTGGAGAGGATATGTAAATTTGTGTATTTGAATGGTTAGTTTCTGGGTGGAGATCTGCAAGGAGGATTAGTGTCTGGTTGGCTAATGGTCCATTGTCTGCTGGAAATCCCCCTGTCCCTGGGTGGAATTCCTTTGTAAGTGTTGATTTTTGATTTTAGTGTTTTTCAGGACTGGCAGCCAGATTTTGTTTACTTTAAGGGTTTCTTCTTTCCTGTTGAAGTTGTCCAGGTGTTTGTGCATTTCAATAGCTTCTCTGTGCATTCTGATATGATAGTTGTTGGCCTGGTCCAGATTTTCTGTGTTTTTAAATAACATTTTGTGTCCAGGTTGGTTTATAACATGTTCTGTTACTGCTGATTTTTCTGGCTGGCCCAATCTGCAGTGTCTCTCATGTTCCTTTTTTCGTGTTTACACACTGCATTTAGTGGTCCCTATGTAAACTTGTCCACAGCTGCATGGTATGCGGTAAACGCCTGCAGCTGTGAGAGGGTCTCTTTTTTCCTTCACTGAGCGTAGCATTTCTTGGATTTTCGTTCAGTGAAGGAAAAAAGAGACCCTCTCACAGCTGCAGGAGTTTACCGCATACCATGCAGCTGTGGACAAGTTTACATAGGGACCACTAAACGCAGTGTGCAAACATGAACCAAGGAACATGAGAGACACTGCAGATTGGGCCACCCAGAAAAATCAGCAGTAGCAGAACATGTTATAAACCAACCTGGACACAAAATGTTATTTAAAAACACAGAAATTCTGGACCAGACCAACAACTATCATGTCAGAATGCACAGAGAAGCTATTGAAATCCACAAACACTTGGACAACTTCAACAGGAAAAAGAAACCCTTAAAGTAATCAAAATTTGGCTGCCAGTCCTGAAAAACACTAAAATCAAAACTCAACACTTGCAAATGAACTCCACCCAGGGACAGGGGGATTTCCAGGAGATAATGGACCATTAGCCAAACAGACACTAATCCTTCTTGCAGATCTCCACCCAGAAACTAGCTATTCAAAAAAACAAATTTACATATCCTCTCCACACACACTCCTACCCAACCATTCTCTGAAGATGCCAGCCACAGATGCAGGCAAAACGTCAGAAATAAACTCTTCCAGAACACGGCCTCACAGCCAGGAAAAAACCCAAGGAAAATCTATAAACGTGTGTAAAATTATCAATTTGGTCTTCAAGAAAAGATAGCCATAAACTGGGATTATCACCACTCTGTGGTTTCACTTTTTAACTTCTGATTGTATAATGTTACTGAACCCACTATTTTCTATTTCCTTATATTCGTACAGAATTGTTTCACAGTAATACAGAAGTAGAAAAAACATATGGGAGAAAAATGAATATTTATGAGTAGTCTTTAATAAAGTTTATCAATCATATATACAATTTATTTCAAAATTAGAATACACAATGTTTTAAACTAAGGTTACAAACACAATACAAATGGTTGAGTTTTTGAATTCACACAAGTAACAGTCTTAGAAAATGCTCTCTTGCTCAACTTCAGTATTCTAGCTTTTCCAATGGATAGGTGAAACATGAAAACTGTGTCATATAGGACAACCATTTAAATAAAGAGATAAAGACCTAGTTAAAGAGTCCCAATACTCTTACAGTACATGGTAATTTCAAAAATTTACACAGATTTCTGTGTTAAAATTAGAATATAAAGTCACCCAGACAAACATGAAACACTTGAAACACATGATTTTTTTTTAATTAATGAACTGCTGTGCTATAGAACATATGGATACAAATGTCCAAGATCCTGCAATGAGAGACATACCCTAAATTTCCATACTGGTGGAACTATGATGCATCTTCCCAATCCCCTTCCACAGGACTCCTGGCTGCTATAAAGTGGGAATGTTGAGGAAGTATCTGGCTTTAGATCCAGAACCAGACACATAGGAATGTCATGCTCTGGGCCGTCCAAGGCCTCTAGAAGGCCCTGGAACATCCCTTTGTCATTCTGCATCTGGCTATAAGGACATAGGAAGATGCTTCTTGAAAAACTCCCACTCTCCACCAGCCACTAAATGGTCATGGAGGGACAGCTTCCACAGAAGGAAAGTGAGTCCTTCAGGGTTCTGGTTGTTGTGAGGGAAGTAGTTAATTATTCACAGCAACCAAAAGAGTTCGGTATGCAGTTTAACTTTCAGTTGTGCCTGAGTATGTCACTAACCAAGATATAAGCCACTATTTCAACTACGGTATTTATATTTGCTTCGGAGATATATGTTACTTTCGCACACATACACAGTATAAGCATTATAAGTCAAGGCCTAAATCCAATTGCTAATCCCAATTAGAGGACCCCTTGAATTAGTGGGACTTATGTAAGTGTTCATTTACCAAGTTTCCATTGATTCAGTGAGTATACTCGAGCTGGGACTTGCAACTGGATTTAGGATTGTCACAAACAAAACTGGTACTATCAGCAATGTTTTTGTAATTTCATAGTTAAAGAATCAATTATACATTCCCAGCATCTTCCTAGTGAAGATTAATATAGTTAATATATACACATTATAGTTAATATACACAGTATCATGAATATATTCTCTCTTTAGTTTCTATCATGGTGAAATATTAAATATAAGTATTGCCCCATTTTTTAAAAAAATACATTATTCTGTTTTTAAGACAGTGAAAATAAAAATAACCAAAGAACCAAACCACCATGAAAATGTAAGTTTTATTTTAGACACAATCCAGAAAATGATATGATCAAATCCATACATTTGATACACCTCTAAGTTTTTATTTCCCAAACACTATTTTCCCAACTGCAAAGCAGAGCGCTTTTTGCAAATAAGGAGAATGTAAAAGGATTTTCATATAGCAGTGGGGTGCTGTCTGCTGTTCACTCAAAGGTTACACAAATACATATGCAAATCTTAGGACTATCCAAAGTAGCTTTCTAGATTATGGCACTAGTGTGTATTTGAAAAATTTAAAACACTGCTACAGAGGAAATATATAACTTGTGATATTCAAACATTTGGTAAAAAACAGAGGAGCTCCAGACAATACTTCTTTATGGAACAGCACCACCACAAATAAAGCTTTTCAAAATTGAGTGAGTTTACCATGTAATTTTGCTATAACATCTGATGTTCTAACAATATGCTCATTCATCTTCAAAGGACAAAGGGATTATCTGAACAACTTGATAATTGGCCATTGGAATGGCCTATGCACTTTGGCTTCCAGAGATAGGGGTTGTCTAAATTGTGAAAATACTCCTCATGGAATGCGAAAATACAAGCTGTCTTAATGGCATCCCACATTGTATTGCTATATTCAGAAGGAGGTGGGCTAAATATGCCATACATTCTGCAGCAAAAGCCTTTGTGGCTTTTCCCAGGGTTTTTAAAAAACAGTTGGGGGATGCATATTTCTGCTCATTGGGAAAGCAATGTGAATTGATTCACTTTTCCATATGAGCAGAAGCTGAAAGCTGTTTGGCTGGATTAGCGCAGGGGGTGGGGCTTGCTAACATGGCAAGCACCCAGAACTGCTTTTTTTTTTTCCTTAGTGAGTGAGCACTAATGTGATAAAATGGGCTTTGGTGGGGTTTTTTTGCTTATCTGTTAAGGCAAAATATCGCCCCTTGGGAATAGTTTTTTTTTTTTTTTTAAATACTGTTCGGCAGCAACAAATTGGTAAGTAAAAACATGAGTAATTCACTTGTGGCCGCCATCTTGATTCACAAGCATCCCTGTTTGCACAGCAAACATGGATAGTTTCATATGCCTGCAATCCACCAACCCCAATCCCCCAAAACCATTAAGACAAATTGCAGCTGCTTCGAGTTGCCTTTACTGCACAGCAATCTGCTTTTTGCCTTGTATAGACAAGCCCATAGATTAGCTAGTTCCAAACTGCACATAACCCACATTACAACAACATATATGATTTAGACTCTTACAATGACATAGCTATAACATGTACTCTGCCAACCTTTTAGCCTTAAATCATCATAATGGAAAGAGTATTTGCTAGTATTAAGAACAGAGAAAACATTTTAAAACTACAATAAAGGGAACAATTTACTACTGAAGACCTTAAAAAAAATAAATGGCTTAAGGTAAAACAGAAAAATATTGCTTTAAAATATTCTGAATGCCCCATCGTTTTCAGAAGAACTTTCTATCTTCTTTCAAGTATCCATATTATTAAATGAACAAACTGGGAAACAGTATGGTACTTCTCTTTCAGTGTTGTCATCTAAATTCTTCCAATAATGTATTAAATATCTGTGGCACTGAGAGAAAAAAAAGCCACCTCAGCAGTTTTCATCTATGTTAAACCACCAATGTACAGTACTGCCATTCTCCAAAGAAAGGTTTTTTTAAAGTTGTAGTTTCAGCAGCAGAGAAGTCCTTAGAAGTATTTTAGACCATCACCGCTGAGAACCATTAGAAGAAGCAGATATTATTTATCTACATCAGGCAGAATGTTTTTCTACTCCTTGTTTAATTCCTAGCACAAGATGTAGGAACCAATTGAACTGCACAGTCCAACCTTTATCCCTACATACTTCAATTTGATCTAGGAAATACTTTTTAGCATCTTCTTCATTTTTACCAACAGTTAGTGCATCACGGATATATTCAATGTCTTCTTTGCTAGTCAGCTGAGGCATTCCAGTCATTAGCATCATAGAAAACAGGATGATGAGGAGGTTTGTGTGCTTCCGAAGTGCAAGGTAAGCCCTCACACAGATATCCTAACAGAAGATACAAAAAAGCCTGATGAAAATAAATGAACATTATGAAGCAAAAGAACTAGAAATTCACAATTCTGAGTTAGGGCTGATTTGATGTGATCTTTTCCAGTCTCTTGTCCCAGCTTGTGTAGTGAACATGAAACAGCTTTTCCATGTCTGCCCTGATAAAATTCTATTTGAGTGGCTCCTCAAGGAAATTACAGATCTAACTTCCTTCCATCATGGAACTTCTTGATTGGATTTTTCTGGCACGGAACCCTCACTCTGCAGGGGATTCAGAGACTTGTTTAAGGAAGCATAGTCGGTTCATTAAGGATGCCTGTTAACTTTGTTAACCCACTACTGGGTTACCTGTAACTGTATTCTTCGAGTGGTCATCTGTGAATTTACACAATTAGGTATTTCTGCGCATGCACAGAGCACTTTCAGAACCTTCTAGAACCCTTACATAACATTTTTGGCAGTAGCCCCACCCAATATTGCCACCCATTTATTTTATTTTTTATTATTTTTTTATTAAAAAACATTTTATCTATACATACAACATATTTCATACAATCCATTCCTCATAACATTTTACATACTAACAAACTGACATACTAACAAATTAATATACTACCTAACATTCTAATAGACAACGTACATACATATTCACATAGGTACATACAATCTATCATCTCTTTCATTCTCTTGACTTCCTATCCAATCTTTCCATACATTTCCAATCTTGTAATAATGCATCTTTAATTTTCAATGCTTCTGATATTTTTATTTATTTATCTGTCTGTCTTATCCCTTATGTTTAAATGTTTCCAATTTCCTATTCTAGTCTATTCTTTTTCTTATAATGTGTTTTTGTATTACTCTATATATATTTCCTGTTTCTCATTTTCCCCCACTTCCTTTTGTTGCAAAAAGCAATCATTTTTGTATTCATATTTATACTTCTAGGCACTAATTACTGCCAATTTGCCCCACTTAATTTTCAAGTATTCAGATAATGTTGACCAGTCTTCTACATATTCTTCTATGTTTTTTCCCTTTAACAGCATTGTCAGTTTGTCCAGCTTCACCATCTCAAATAGTTTCTCTAACCATCGATCAATTGTCAGGCCCTCCTTGTTTTTCCACATCTTTGCATACAGTATTCTGGCAGCTGCGAGCATACAGAAAATCATCCTCCCACTCCCCCCCCCCCAATTCTTCATCTATCATTCCCAGAAGGAACACTTCAGGCTTTAAAGGAATTGTAATTTTCAAAATTTCATGTACTGATTTCTGTATTCGGAACCAGTATTTTTTAGCATTTTTGTAGCTCCACCATAAATGAAAGAAGGTTCCATTTTTATCGTCACATTTCCAACAATTATTTTTGGTGTTCTTGTACATCTTCGACAGTTTAGACGGAGATAAGTGCCACCTAAAGTCCATTTTACAGATGTTTTCTCTGATGTTTTGACATAATGTAATTTTTTATTCTTGATGTCCACATCCTTTCCCACTGCCTACATTCTATCGAATGTCCTATATTCTGTGACCAATGTATCATGCTTTCTTTTACTGTTTCTTCTTCAGTTTCCCATTTTACTATTAATTTATAAAATCTTGAAATCATACTTTTATTGCCATGTTGAATTCTCTTTTCCCACTCTGATTTGATGATGTCAATCCCTTCTAGTTTTAGATCCATTTTATACCTTTCTCTTATTTGTCTGTATAAGTATCAGTGACAAGAGATGCCTTCTCCCCCACATCTCTTCTTGATTTTTAACTCTAAGGTGTTTCCCCTCTTAAAAGTAATATGTCTTTGTATATAATCCATTTTTGGGTCAGCACTCCTTCTCTGCTATATAATGCCTCATGTGGTGATGCCCACAACAGTATTTTTGGACATAATCTGTTTTTGTGTCTTTTTCCAAATTTTTAATAAAGATTGGTGGACGAAATGATTATTAAATTCTTTATTTATTCTGTCTTTGGTACATTTAATCCACCTCTTTCTTTAGCATCCTGTATAACCTTCATTTTCACTCTTGGTTTCTTCCCCGACCAAATAAATTTTGAGATGTCCAATTGCCATTCGTTAAATGCTATTTCATTATGGATAATGGTAATCATTTGAAATAAGAACATTAGTTTTATTAAAACATTCATTTTAACAGCAGATATTTTACCCAAAAAAGAAAGTTTCAAATTTTGCCAGTTTTTCAAATCTTTTTTAATTTCTGTCCATATTTTCTTATAATTGTTTTGGAACAACACTGAGTTTTTGTTCAATATATCAATTCTTAAATATCATGCTTTTTTGGACAACTTTGCAACCAGATTTTCCCGTTAACTCAAATTCTTCTTTCTTTGTCATATTTCTGGTAATTGTTACAGTTTTTCCTTGTTGATTTTTAACCCAGTCAGTAATTCGAATTCTTTCGGAATAACCATTAAATTTGTTATGTCTTCTAGAGGCTCTCCCAATGAAATTACCAAATCATCTGCATACATTCTCAATTCATATTCAAATTTACCAATTTTCACTCCTTGTATTCTTGATTCTTCTTTGATTTTTTAACTTAATATTTCTATAATTAACAGGAATAAAAGAGGGGACAGTGAACATTGCCACCCATTTAGAGAAACATTGGATAGAAACTGGGCAGCCCTTTTTGGGGCCTGTGGAACAAACAAAAAGTCTCTCCAAACTCTTGAGTGAGTGAGTCATGTCAATATAGAAGGAGAGCACACAACGTACATCAAGCGTATGGAGAGAGCACTCCAAGTCCGAGGTGGGAGACCTGAAAAAGGCAGGTAAGATGATGTCTTGGTTCAAATAGAACACTGAGATTGCCTTGAGCAGAAAAGAGATATCAGGTCTTAGGACAACACTGCCAGTGTGGAACCGAGTATAAGGAGGGTCTGTTCATAAGGCACACAGTTCACTTGGCCCTCCTGACTGAAGAAACTGCCACAAGAAATGCTGTTTTGTACAAGAGTCATAAGTTGCAAGATGAGAGGGGCTCAAAGGGAGACTTGGACAATGTAGTCAACACCAACTCCAGGCTCCACGCCAGCGTTGGAGGTAGAACAGGTGGGTGGAAGTTCTGATATCCCCTGAGAAGGTATTTTACGAGGGAATTGGAGAAACAAGAAGGCTTGCCCTGCTGCTTAAATCACCAGGAAATTGCAGCCAAATAACAATGAATGGAGGAGAGTGAGAGGGGCTGGTTGGCAAGAGAAGTGAGGAGTTCAAGCCCATGAGGTAATGATGAGTAGTACACAGTAGATTGACCTTTGTTTTTTAGAAAGGTGGAAAATCACTGCCATTTATAGGTGTAAGAACACCGAGTAGAAGGCCGCTGAGCTGCAGCGAGAACTGCTTGCACTGGTTTTGGAAGGTGATCTAAAGGAATATTCTCCATGCTGTCAGCTTTATGGTCTGAAGGTCTGGATGGCACACCTTGCCATTCTGTATTGTGAGCAGATCTGGATGATGCTGGAACTGATGGTAACACCTCTCAAAGAGATGAAGGAGAGTGGCGAACAATGGCTGCCTAGGCCATCATGGGGTGACCAGAATGCAGGAGGCCTTGTCTTGCATGATCTTTACCAGAACCTATGAGGACACAGGGCGGAAATGCGCACACAAGTTGCCCGTGCCAACTGAAGAGGAAGGCATCTCCTAGAGAGCCTGATGTTGTGGGCTCCTGGAGCAAAACTTCTTGCACTGGTGGTTCTTGGTGGAAGCATTGATTAGTGGCCAATCCCACCACTGAAACAGGAGATGAAGGTCTTTAGGGAAGAACTTCCACTCATGGCAGACTGCTGAAGACCTGCTGAGAGCATCTGCCATTACATTCTGGTACCCAGAAAGATAGACCGCAGATAGCTTCCTCTGCCTCTGGACACACCAATTCCATAGATGAAGTGTGTCAGCAACCTGCTTGACCAAGTCCCTCCTTGCTTGTTCAAGTAGAAAACTACCGTGGTTTTGTCAGAAACCACTTGAACCCACTTGCCCATGGAGAGAGGTTTCAAATGCATGAAGGGCCTTGAATACAGCAGGCAGTTCCAGGACATTGATGTGGAGGCTTTTTTATGGAGAGATCATTCATGTGAGCCCCCCAGCCTTCCAGGGATACATCTGCAGTGATCACCACTGATAGCTGAAGAGGGGTGAAGGGCAGACCAAGTTGAACTGTCCATGGATTCATCCACCAATGCAAAGTCCAGAGGACTGGCCTCAGTATCAAGAGATATGAGGGGATGATTGGAAAGAAGATCAAAGAGGTGGATGGACCAATGCTGAAGGAGTCTCATGTGTAGTCAAGTCAAAGGCATGACGGATGTAGCTGACACCAGGTAACCTAATGTGTTTTGAATATTTTGTGCGTGGACTCTCCTGAGGCGGAGACAGGTAGGTTCTGCTGACTGAAGGGCAACAAATCTGTCATTTGTAGGACTGTTTGAGTCCAGAAGGGCACCGATGAACCTGACTGAGAAGGTTGTAGATGCAACTTGTAGTTGTCTATGAGCCCGAGGTCTCGAAGGATAGACAAAGTAAGGTTAATATTGTCGAGAAGAAGGATTCCTGAACTTGCTACAAGCAAGGTAGACGTAGTCCAAGGGGAAGAGTCCCTAGGAGAGTGTGGATCCCATGCATGATGGTCATGCTGATGGTCATAATCAAGTGAGGAGCAGTCACAACCATGGTAATGTCTGCAGCTGTAGGGGACAGGGTGGTCCCATAAGTACCAGTCCAGATCCGTGTACCAAAACAAGTCATGGTACAAACCCTCTCGGCATTGCCTGGAGAACAGCAAGGAGAATGACTGCAGGACCAATACCGAGGATGGGATGGGGTCCTTGAAATGGAAGACCAAAACGATCACCCACAGGATCAGGATCGAGACCAGCTCCTCAAGTGATGTCGCCTGGAAGTAACACCTCACGACCGAGACAGAGACCGGTGTCGAACTGGAGAACGATGATGTCTAGGCAGAAGTGCTCTATGTGTGATAGTATGCCTGTATGTATGACTGTGAATGGATGGGTTCCTGTCGATCCAGGTGAAGCAAGGCCTTAAAATGAACCAAGAAAATGGATGCCGTGCAAAGCATTGCTAAGAGGTGGATCTTGGAAGCTGATGCGAGAAATAAGGAAGACTTGGCAGACAAAGTGAAAATGTTAACCAAGCAGAACTTGAACAATAGGACTTGTCAGCTTGGCCTGGGGAAGTTCTGTACAAGCAGAACTTCCCAGCGGACTGCTAGTGGACTGCTGGCCAGGTGTAACATGGACAATACTAGCTGTTGGCATGATTGAGAGAGTTCTTTGCAAACACAGGACGCACCTTGATCTGCCTAAGGAACTGTTATGAAACTATGCCAACCTGAAAAGCATGCCTTTCTCAAGGAAGGAGATGAAGAAGGTATAAAACATGGGACCTTGTCCAGCCTTAGACATGGTTCCTGTCCGCGGCACCAGGGCCATCCATCCCTTCATGGACGTTTGATCACTGTTCAGGGAAGGATCATGTTTGTGAGTATGTATGTGTGACTGTGTGTGTGAAAGAGCTCTTGATACTTGATTATTTTGATTCTGATTATGTCTCAATAAATGTTACATGCATAGTGACTGAAAACCAAATTTGGTCTCTCTGTGCCTTTTTGCCTGTCACTTGTCTTGGAAAATCTTAAACACTACCTGATTAAAAGGACCTCTTGTGGCTGTAACATATGCAAGTCGGACCTAGAATAACACTGCCTTGTCGGAGACCTTGAAGAGTGACAGTGAGCTGGAGAAGTGTGGCCACACAAACTCAGCTGAGACCAACGACACTGGGTGGAAGAGACAATCCTGAGTCTGACGCTGATTCAGGATAGGCTGGACCAGTACCAAGAGGAAGTGGTTTCTCGCATGGCAAGGTGACCTGAACCTTCTGTGGGGAACCCTTGGGAGATATCTGGACAACGTCCAGGTCTGGCAAAGATTCTCGGATCTCACCTCTGAACACCAATTCAGAAGCGTGCTGCACCTGCATGTCTTCAGGCAATTTGCGGTTGCGCGAGATGCATACCGGAGAGGCATCAACTGAGACTGGAGAAGTGTCAACCCAGATTGGAGAATCCCCTGTACCAGTGATCATTGCGGTCTTGGAGCTGAAGTGGTTGGAACTGAGACAGCCACAGGAAGAGGAAGAACCAGATGTGAGGAGTGCTCCCTAGGCTGCTGCGTCTTCAACTTCTTCTTGTCTGGTTACTTTACTTCTCCGGCTTCAATGGCAGTTTCGATGGAGTCGCCAGTACCGAAGCCGAAGTCCCAGTACCTGCTGCAGTACTGGCAGAGGTACCAGAGTGGGCAGTTTTGATGGAGCAGGAGGAACACACCGATTCCGGAGGTTTCAAGAAAGCCCTCCAAGGGACAGTGGTGGAAGACTGAGTTGTCAGCAGGCTGGCAGACAAAGTGTGTTTGTAGAGAAAGGCCTTCAATCTGGTCTCTCTATTTCTTCTGCCTTGATGTGTGAAGACCTTGCAATGTTTACAGGTCTGAACATGGCCATCTGTCTCAGGTATTTTCCCTGTACATTCCAAACATGTCTTGAAGAACCATGTAGATGCCACAAGGGAGACTATCCAGCCAAACACAAGCAGCTAAGGCCACAGCCTCACGGGAGCCAAGTGACAAAGCCAAAGGAGAAACCAAGCCAGTCCAAAGTCCAGTCCAAGATTGAAAAATACCAACCCAGTCAACAACCAAGCCAAGGGCAAAGAGAGAGAATAGTCAAAGAAGAAGAAAGGAGATAGTAAGGGCTCAGATGAACATTCCTCAGTGCTGCTAATAGTGGCGGGAAAAAGGAACTGAGGTGTTTGGGCGGGAAGCACCCTAATATAGGCCATGGTGGTGGGGCTAATGCCAAAAAATGTTATGTAAGCATTGTAGAAGGTTTCAAAAGTGCTCTGTGCATGTGCAGAAATACCCAATTGTGTGGTGTGACAATAGGATGGGTGGACTATATCTCCCATTATCTGCAGCTCAGCAATCAGGTAAACAAAGGGTTAACTTTAGGGTTAACATCATTATCATGATGTCACAGATCACCAGAGACAGAACTGACCAATTAGGATTGCGAGAGTAGCAATTTGAAAAGGTTATATAAATGCTGGCTCAAGCCATGACGGAGCCAGAGAACAAAAGCACATCCTGAGGCAAGGATCTCACATCGGCTGGAGGAAGGCTGTGCAGGCCTGGTCTGGGACCAGACATGTGGCTCATAGCCCTCTGAAGCAACAGACCGACTGCTGGATCAGTGAGTAGACTAGGGAATGTTTTAGCTAGTTTTGTGTTAGGGATTATGATTATTTTCTCATTTGGCTGAATGTAACTGACTGATTTTCTATTTCTGTAACTTCTAAGATGTACCTGGAAAAGGAAAAGCCTTCTCCATGAGGATATCTGCATGTTATAGCTCTGTTTGAAATAAATAGCTTTTCCTAATCTTTCTATCAGCTGATGCTTCACATGCCTTGGTTTTACTCAGTTGCTTATTTCTCTCTCTTTGGGCAAGAAGGGAGGGGGAGGTATATCTCTGCAGGGGCAGAGGGCAAAGAAAGGAACCCTCACAGTTTCCCTTTGAACTGTGTGGAAAAGGGGGATAGAAAACAAAAGGTGGTGGCAGCTAGATACCTCTAGGTGGCGCTATTAAGGGAATTCTCCAGGCAGGGCGGGTGGGGAGGAGGCTGCGCTGCCACTCCCTGGCCTTCCGAAGCGAGCGCCAGGGCTTTGGAGCCCCGGCGCCTGCTTCGCAAGGCCGGGGGGAGCAGCGGGCGGGTGGGTGGCCAGGCGGCTGGGGAGGAGGCTGCGCTGCCACCCCCCGGCCTTCCGAAGCGAGCGCTGGGGCTTTGGAGCCCCGGCACCCGCTTCGGAAGGCCGGGGAGAGCAGCGGGTGGGCGGGCGAGTGAGCGGGCAGGCGGGGAGGAGGCTGCACTGCCTCTCCCCGGCCTTCCGAAGCGGGCTCCGGGGCTCCAAAGCCCCGGACCCCGCTGAGAAAGGCCAGGGAAGGCAGTGTGTGGGTGGGGAGGAGGCTGCGCTGCCTCTCTCTGGCCTTCCGAAGCGGACACCGGGGCTTTGGAGTCCCGGAGCCCGCTTAAAAAGGCCGGGGAAGGCAGCGGGCGGGTGTCTGCCTTCCTCTCCCCGGCCTTCCTGAGTGGACTCTGGGGCTTAGAAGCCTTGGAGTCCCCTCAGGAAGGCCGGGGAAGGCAGCAGGTGGGCGAGAGGGAAGCTGCCCGGCCTCTCCCCGGCCTTCCTGAGGGGACTCCGGGTCTTAGAAGCCTCGGAGTCCCTTTAGGAAGGCTGGGAAAGTCGGAGGGAGGGAGGCTGCCCACCCCACCCCCCAGCCTTCCTGAGCAGACTCCAGGGCTTTGAAGCCACGGAGCCTCCTCTGGAAGGCCGGAGAAGGTGCAGGCAGGAGGTTGCCCCACCTCTCGGCAGCCTCCTCTAAGGGGCTGGGGCTAAACCGCGAGTAATCAAACCGCGAATGTGAAAGCTGCGAATGTCGAGGGGCAACTGTACTGTGTTCTGTGATACCACAGGAAAGCAGTGGAGAAATCTTTGGAAAACACCCTCCTGCAATACAGGCAGCGGAATAGTGACTTTAAATGGTTAACAGGTCAGGATATTGCACTATAATAGCAAACCATTTATAATAAAAAAAGGGGGGGAAATCTGAAAAGGGTATCAAGAGCATAGACCACAGAAAACACAGCTATTCTCTTCAGAAGTTTTCTCTTCCCCGTCCAAGCACCAGAAGTAGTTTGAGGCTTCCCTGCTATAGATTTCCTTGGGAATCCTCAAGGGAGGGACAACCAAAGCACAACCGCACTGCACCCACTTATCAATCGTTCTTGCAATTAGGTGGAATGGGACATCTGCACTTAAACTAGCTACAGCATGAAAAATATCACATTCCTAATGACTGTACAGCACAACAGCACCAGGAGAACCACAACGTCATGTAATAAGGCTGAGACAAAAGTGGGACCAAACCACTGCTATGATGGTATAATGGCATGGTGTGATAAGGACACCTGTTTCCATGGAGCTCCAGATTCCCAAGAAAACTGAATTTGAAAGCCACCAACACAACTGACAAAACCAATCTTACATGTACACACAAGTTAATGGCTTAACAGAAAATTAATGCACTTGAGGAAACAGGAGATTGGGAAAAACTGCCAAGGTTTCTGAATTAGTTAGCATTTCAAAATCACACAGAAAGCAGAAATGGAGGGGGCTACTTTCCTTTCTCAAAACGCCACCTAATTTTTATTCTTACATTTGAAAAGAAATTTTTCACATGTTATTTTTATGTACAAGTTGAAGAAGCAGAAGCCAATCCCAAATGGAAAGGGCTATAGCACACACTTTGAGATCAAAAGGTCCCATGTTTACGTTCTGGCGTCTCCAGGTAGGAAAGAAAAACTCTTAGCTGATACTTTATTGACAACTCAGTGTTGACAATGCTACTCTACTGACTCTGTGTAAGGCAGCTTTTTATATTTTAACCCCCTGGTAGAGGCATCTGTACAATATTTGTTGCTTGCATATATTTATATTGTTAGATTATTATAAAGAATTATAAAGCATTCTTAGAGTAGTGCTGAACAGAATGCAAGTTCTATCAGTTTCACGATAAAATTCTGTTTCCACAAATTCCATGTGATACAGGGCAGGCAGCCTTGTGTAGCAAGATTGTCCATTTAAAACACAGGAAATAACATGGTCTATTGCAAAAGAAACAAAATGCAACCTCCAACCTTTTGTTTTTTATAACCTCATCTGTGTGCTTTCCCTTCCCCCTCCTTAGATTCAAAAGGCAGGGATTTTAGGGCTTGTCTACACTGGCAGAAAACCCCACACCTACCTCATAGTTGTAGCGGATTTCTTTGAACCACAGCAGCCTTGTAAATGCCACATGCACCAGGTTTGTCCAATTGCAGATCAGAGTATCCTGCCAGACTGTAATCCACACTGGAGTAAAAGGGAGGCCGTACACTGATCATGTGTCCTACACGTCATACTGTTTCCAGCCACAAGCCTGGGGCTGCTCCAGGGTTTTCCCCCCTGCCTGCTCGTGAATGCAAATAATCATGGTCCCAGAGTACTGTATTACTGGATAAGTGGAGATATGCTTAACCAGATATGTGCACAATAAAAAAATACAAAAAATAAAATAAAAAATGCACCAGAACAGAGTCCCATCCACTGGAAGTCCCACCTCAGCTTTGCTCTGAAGCCAATCCTCAGCTGCCACACAGCCAAAAATCTGGGTTTTCCCCTCAAATCTGGAGCAAACCACCAATCTTACAGATTCGGAGTTTCCTGTAGAAACCCTGGTGGAAGCGCCCATCGTCAAAAACGTGTGCCACAAACACAGGGTGAGTACAGGTTTTTTTGCCCATGTAGACAAGCCCTTCATCTCCTTAAAAAAATACAGTTGGAGTGTAATATGTTATGGATAGCATTTATAGCTGATGTGCCACATGTTACTCTAAAAAGTTCACTTTCACTCACAGATTATGCTTCTGTACCTGAAAATTTTGAAAGCGTAGACTTGTTTTCTTTCCAGAGGTTCCCATTACAAAAAGAAAATCTGGAGTCAACACAAAAGGAACTCGTTCCTTATTAATTCCAAGAAAGCTTTTGTAATTTCCAAGAATGTGGCCAAAGTCAATGTGAAAGAGATTACCTTGGGAAGAAGAAACCAATATGAAGCTGTGAGATTAAGAAATGTATCTTCGTAGGTACAAAATAATTAGTGATCCTGCACACCTTTCTTTTTTGAGGTTCCAACTGAGAACAAATCTGCAACTATGGGCCCATTCACACGGGTAAAATATAAAACTCCACCAGGCATAACTCTGCTCTATCAACCTCTCTCTGTGTGCATCATCTACCTCCCTGACCCCTGGGCACTTAGTCATTTCGTGGCTGGGGAATGGGGAGAGAGCAGCTGGCACTGTCTAGCAGTATTTCTACAGCCAAACAACAAAGATAACCTTGTCTTGCTAGATCTTTAAAGAATTCCAAGGGCAGGAAGATCATAGAATCATAGAATTGTAGAGTTGGAAGAGACCACGAGGGCCATCCAGTCCAACTCCCTGCCACGCAGGAAATCTTGATCAAAGCATCCCCGACAGATGGCAATAAGATGATTGCTCCTTCATGTGTCTGGGTGCTGAAACACTGCTGAATGTTGCCAAACCATCCTTCCTCAGCCACTAAATGGTCATGGGTGCGGGGGGGGGGCAAACAGAGAGGTAGATGGTGTGGACAAGGGGTTGTTGCAAATGGAGCTGCTGTATATCTCCCCCCATCCATAACAACCAACACAGTTATAATTCAACATTACTCCCACATAGGTCACCAATAGGATTCCAGTCATAGCATTGTAAAAGTACTGGTGAGTGGATTGTGGCCCTAGTGATTTGTAAACAGAGGTACATTTTCCCTTCTCTCTGCATGAGTAGGAGCTTTGGAAAAACACAGATCTGCAGGATTTGAATGATTCAGTTTTAAGTGAGAAAAAAAAACAGCTGGGGAAACACCTCTAGTGCCTATAAGATCATCAATCAACCTCATTCTCCCAATGCACAGAGCAGTTATGCAACTACTTTGAAACATTTGTGCATTATTATTTTTTAAATAGAGCCAATTGGGTTATTTTTTTAAAGCACACAGAAGAAGGGGAAAATACTGAAGGCTGAAATGGTTGCTAAGACTGAGTGTTGCACAGTTGAGTTCACACCAGTGCAGAAGCACATGCTTTGAGTATTCTTCTATCTGCCTTCATACACATATTTTTTTAGTCACTGTTTTCTCCTGAGCTGTCTTCCATTTTCTACTTCTCATTTACAAACAGTTACTTCCTACTGAATAGAATCATACCTTATCCCTTTCCTTAAAATTATAAAAGCAGCAGCACATTAAAAAGAATTCAGTGGATATGGTAAACAACAGATAATTCATATCAAAGGAGCAGCTGGACACAGGCTTAGTTAAAACTTCATGGAAACAACAGTCATTCAGATGTAAAATCAACACTCACCTGCTTCTGTAATCATAATGTTGTCATTATGCCTGTCTCCTATTCCAAGTACAAAGGTTGCCACACAGTAACCAGCACAAGAGTACACAAATCTTTCCACTGCTGCCTGAAACTAATAGAAGGCAACCATAAGGATGTAGAGTTTTTTTAAATTGATCCCTTCAATACCGGTTTTTACGTATATAAGAATATAATCATCTCTTTTCATGACTGTTGATCAATAAAAAATGTATGCAAAATGTTGTTGTCGAAGTGTTGTATAAAACCATCAGGACAATTTACTCCGATCTTGACATGCTCACATGTTTTTATTGTGCCCACTTTACAAATGATCAGACAGGATAGAGAAATTAATAAATCAAGCAAAAGAAAATAGCATGCCTTTATCAATTCACAGGTCAGACATAAAACCAGCTTTTTAAAGGCACTGATTTGAAGTAAATAAAGAATATTAAAACAAAAAACTTGTTTGTATCAAGTATGCTATGTAGGTTTTTCCATACACTATCACTATCTATAGGAAGGCTAGAAAACTCCATTCCAGATTCAGCCTATGAAGAGTCTTGACCCATGCGGTAGAGCCTTTCCTCCCTGGTCCTCTCCTATCTTCTCAGTTTGACAATTAGATAAACAGAAAGGGGTGTGGTATGGAGGGAGGGAAGGAGGGAGAGGGAAAGTGGGGGGAGAGAATGTGTGCCGTGCCCACTTATCCAATGCAGATTTCAGCATCACCAGGAGGCATGCCCCCCAACAACTTTCACCCAAGGGAACACAGCCCAGAACTTTACAACTTCCCGCTACATATTAAAAACATACACAAATGCTCTTTGAGCAGAACAACTGGAAGAACACTAACTTGTAAAACTGAGAATATTAAAAAAGAACCACTAATTTTGCATACTTCATAATAACATGCAATCCCATCCCACACTAGAAAAAAAATACATTTTGTGTGTGTGGGGGGGAGAGTATTCACCTTTTCTTCAATTACACATTTCTCCTTGAGCCATTGGTTTAGTATTTCATCTTTAAATGCTCCAGTGTTTCCCACTGTGCTTTGCTGGATTTTGGCAATTGTTGTAGCATCTTTTACAATTTCAATCATTCCTATGAAGAAAAGGACATCATCATCATCATCATCATCATCCTACCTGGTGTAATATATTCATTTTATGCAAGATTAAATTAGTTTCTATTTCAAAGATTAGGAAGGGGTGAAGTATACAGCCATTTCAAGCATTGGGAGAATTTAAATAAGAACATATTCAGAGTAAAACAATGTTTTAAAACTCAGATCTTGTAAAATCCACTACCTATTTTATTCCCAGTAGAAATGCAGCCATATGGCAACAAACATAAATCTAAGGAGTCTTCTTCCCAGATGGATTCCATTATTCGAAGTATCTAGTAAAAAGAAAACACACAGATAAATAAATACTTGATCATAACTGTTTGTATCATTTTTAAGAAGTTACAAATCTGTTTTTGAAACTGAAGAAGTTATATCTATGTTGTAGATACCCAACAGAGCTTACTAAAATCTGTTCAAGCATAATTCAGAATACAAAGCTAAAGGTAAAATGTATACAAAATCTTGCTCCCATATACTTATCCCCATATCACCTTCCTCTCTGTGTGTAAAACAACAATTCCAAAACTATGCCTCATGAGAAGTACTGAAGTTTGCCTTGTAAAATTAAGGCAACAAGCTCAATGCATTCATACCACTCTATGCCAATGACTAAGAGAGCCCAAAAGAAGTGCTGTGGGGATCACATAAATCTGAGTGATGCTGAGGGCAACATTATCCAAAAATAGGAAGAAGCAGAAGGCTTTCACATAAACATCCCTACTGCCCTGAAAGGACATGGCTATCCTAAGTGAGCATAGTGGGAGATGGAATGATAGGAGGCAATACGACTTGGGCAATCCTGCAATGAATATAACTAAAAGGATTCATGCCCATTGTCTGGGATCTGACCGGGGGGGGGGGGGAATACAACTGCCACTAAGTGCTACTAATTAAAAAGTAAAGAAATCCTAACTGTGTAATATCAAAAGTTTGGAAACAATAGTGTTACATTTTAAGCTTTAGTTGAGGAGATAAAAACAAACATAGTGTCAACTAAGATCTTTTTATATAAGTGGTTATTTTAAAAACAAACACAGAAAGCAGTATCACTTGTAAGAATTTCATCCAATAGACTGTGTGGGACTGAAAAAAGAAAATTCACCCAGCTGTGCTTGCTTCTGTACATTGTTGTTGTTGTTACTTTTATGTGAATTCAAGTCAACAATGACATATGACAAGCCTATTGTAGGATTTTCTTGGCAAGATTCGTTCAGAGGGGATTTGCCATTGCCTTCCTCTGAGACTGAGAGAGTATGACCTGCCCAAAGTTACCCAGTGAGTTTCCACGGCTGAATGGGCTTGCAAACCCTGGTCCTCTGCAGCCCTAGTTCAACATTTAAACCACTATACCACACTAGCTCTCTATATAGAATCATAGAATTGTAGAGTTGGAAGAGACCATGAGGGCCATCCAGTCCAACCCCCTGCCATGCAGGAAATCTTGATCAAAGCATCCCCGACAGATGGCAATCCAACAGAATCATAGAATTCAATGGCAAGTTTTTAATAAAAATTCACATAAACAATATCTGGCCAATCAAAGCTATTTTTATTATGACTCTATCCAAAAGAGATCCATCTTTTTTAAAAGGCACCAGTAACATTTCATTCCCTAGCAGTAAGACATCTCGTTATTAGGTAAGACCATATGTTATTCTTATTTTTTTTCCAGTTTAAACAAAAGAAGTTTTAAACATAGTTTTCAAGAAATTATCACACAGAACATACCTGTAAAATAAGCATGTCCTGCCGCAGATCGTCTCCATGTTTGAAGATGATGCCAATAGTTTCACTGGATAGTGATGTAGGATCTGCACATCTGAATTCTAGCCAAAGAGGTTTTTTCTTGGATGCCATTACTTTACATTTTTCTATCTGCAAGACATACAGTTATATATTTCCTACAGTCAGAACTGAAGTCATAGAATCATAGAGTTGGAAGAGACCACAAGGGCCAACCAGTCCAACCCCTGCCATGCAGGAAACCACAATAAGCATCCCTGACAGATGGTCATCCAGCCTCTGTTTAAAGATCTCCAAGGAAGGAGACTCCACCACACTCAGAGGCAGTGCATTCCACTGCTGAACAGCTCTTACTGTCAGGAGTTCTTCCTAATGTTTAGATGGAATCTCTTTTCCGGTAGTTTGAGTCCATTGCTCCATGTCCTTGTCTCTGGAGCAGCAGGAAACAAGCTTGCTCCATCCTCAACATGACATCCCTTCAAATACTTAAACATGGCTATCATGTCCCCTCTTAACCTTCTCTTCTCCAAGCTAAACATACCCAGCTCCCTAAGCTGCTCCTCATAGGGCATGGCTTCCAGACCTCCCACCATTTTGGTCACCCTCCTCTGGACACCTAAATAGACACCATGAAATGTTATGAACTTCCCTTAAAAGGAATGTGCCCATGGTCCAAGCCATTACAGAACATATTAAGAGCTTAAGCCCTAAAGTTGGAAGAAAGATTCCCTTTCACTGTGAAACGGAGGAATCCTTCTGTTAGAAGATTAGAGGAGGGATCATGCACCCTGAAAGCTACATACAGTCCTTGGAGGTTCTATTTGGCCTTTGGATTCCCTGGGAATCTCAGCAACTACCAAGACCTCCATCAAGACAATATGGCCAAAATGACAAAGGGGTGTGGTTTACCATTCTGCATCCTTGCCTCGCCCCACCTCCCACAAAGCTGAAAATCACTTCCAAAACTGAACAGAAATGAATCAGAACACTTCTGGTTTCTAGTGTGACTCAAGTAGGGTCAGAAGGAGCTAAATATAGCCCTCCAACCATCCTTGCCTGGTCTAAACCCAATATTACTCCTACATAAGGCAAATCCACTAAAATCAAGAAGGAGACTTACATTAGTTGTGATTTATCAAATTCCTCTAATTTCAATGGGTCTCCCATAAGTAGGACTAATTTTGGATTTAACCCTGTGTTTACAATCATTCCGCTGCTTTCAGCAACAGAACACTAAGAGGGCATCCACACTAGAGAAATAATCCAGGTTGAAACTGGATTATTTGCACGACTCCTTCCTATGGAATCCTGGGTTTTGTAGTTTGGTGAGGCACCAGCACTCTTTGTCTGATAAGGCTATAGACCTTGTAAAACTGCAAATCCCAGGATTCCATAGGAGGGAGCTATGCATTTCAAACTGGATTATTTGTGTCGTGTAGATTCCCCCTCAATTTTATTATCATGTATCTAGTTCCATTCCCACAATGCTCCTTTGTATCTCTTCTGCATTGATCCGAATCACTTCACCAATCAATTGTATCTGAGAAAGTAGACCAAGTCTAAGAAAGCTTATGCTACAACTTCTTTCTCTCAGTCAAAGGTACTATAAGATTCCCCTGTTAACTGATATTCTAGACTAACACAGCTATGTCTTTGAATTCTATCACTTCAAGTCACTTTGTAGCTCCAGTCTTCTCCTTAGCTTCATAAGGTCTTCATTTTTAACAATCTGCACTATAGTTTGTTTTTTCACCTTTCTCTTAACTGGGGATAACCCCATAATGAACACAGTGAAATTTACTTCTAAATAAACATGCTGAGGATCAGGCTTTAAGAGAAACAAGATTTGAGATGAGAGAAAGAGGGGGATAGAAGTTTGCAGTGCAACAGCCAAATCATATTGCACCAAAGACCAATATAGATATGCTGGAATTTGACCATAACATTATTCTCTACTGCAAAGAGATCTTGTAGCACCTTTGACACTAACTGAGAGAAAGAAGTTAGAAGCATAAGCTTTTGTAGACTTAAGTCTATTTCATCAGATGCATGGAGTGACGTGCCTAGGAACAAACCTTTATAGCTATGAATGAGCAGATAGTATGTGTGAATAGCAATAGAAATGCAAGACTTATGGGTATGGTGATGAGGTGACAAGCTCAGTTTTAACTATGGTCATTGGGGGACAAAGGCAAATGGAAAGATGTTGCTTAAATATGGTAAGTAGTTAACCATATGAATGGTGGAAGGAGTTGTTGGAATATAATGTGATACTAGCTGGGAACCAGAAAGGAGATGTGATAAACTGGCCAAGTGAGATAAGGCTGGGGTATTAACTACTGTTATAATATGCGTACTGTGCCAGGAAAACACTGTCTCTGTTCAACCCACTGTTAAAGGACTGGAGTTTGTGGATATATTCCATTTCTGCTGTTTCTCTTTCCAATCTTCCTTTGTAGTTTTTTGTTTGTTCAAGAACGGCTGTTCTAAGGTCTGAGATGGAATGTCCAGGAAGCCTGAAGTGTTCTGCAACTGTGTTTGTGTATTCCCATTCCTAATGTCTGATTTATCTTCATTTATCCTCTGACACAAAGACTGGCCTGTTTGCCCAATGTAGAATGCTGAAGGGTATTGTTGACAGAGAATGGCATACAGTATATCACATTAGAAGACGAGCAAGTGAAAGTACCTCTAATATTGTGGGTGATGCAATTAGGTCCTGTGATGACATGTCCTGAGTAGAGGTGTGGGCAGAATTGGAATCTGGGTTTGTGGCAAGGTCTTGTAACCATCTCTCCATCCATGCTGTGTGTCCTCCTGTAGGTAAGTAACTATTTGAGATTGGGAGGCTGTCTGTATGCAAGTAAAGGCCTATCACCAAGAGCCCTTGAGAGGGCAGCATTATTGTCCAAAATAGGTTGTAGTTCATTGATGATATGTCTGAGTGGTCTCAGTTGGGAGCTGTATGTGACCGCTAGTGGGGTTCTGTCATTTCTTGTCTTTAGTCTGTTCTGTCATAGATTAGTCCTGGGGACAAGTCTTGCCTTATTGATTTGCTTTTTTATTTCATGTGGTGGATACTGTAGTTTGAGGAATGCTTGTGGTAATTCTATGAGTTTGGCATCCATGTCTTGTAGGTCCGAGCAAATGTAATTGTATTGGAAGGCTTAGCTGTACACTGTGACTTTGATAGTGTGTTCAGGGTGGAAACTAGAGGCATGCAAGCACATGTAGTGGTCAGTGGGTCTGCAATATAGTGTGGTGCTTAGATGTCTGTTGTGTAGCTGTACGGTGGTGTCCAGAAAATAAACTTGTTCTGTTGATAGTTCCAGGCTGAGATTGGTGGTGGGGTGGAATTTGTTGAAATCCTGGTGGAATGTCGTGAATGAGTCTGCTCTGTGAGTCCAAATTATGAAGTTATCATCAGTGTACCTCAGGTAGGGGAGATGTTTCTGGGTACATGAGTTAAGGAAGCGTTGTTTCTGGTTAGCCATGAAGACGCTGGCATATTGTGGTGCCATGTGTATGCCCATGCCAGTATTGTTATCTTCAAGACTGGAGGAAACAGAAAACCTGCAACACCATGTTTTAATTTAAGATATCCTTCCACCCTAACAGGAGCACTCCTGTCCAGTTATCCATCCACTCTCCCATATTATAGAAGTGACTCATACAAGTCAATTTATCCATTCCTTTCCCCAAGTTTTTAACTTCTCTTGTCCAAATAACAATGATTATTCCATGGCTCCTAAACAAACCCACTAAGCATTCTCTTTTTAAAACATGTTTTCATCCCTGCCTTTTTATGTTGTTATTAGAATGTTTCATAATTTTCCATGACTGACTTCTCCTGATTACCATACTGACATCTCTATTTTGTCTCCAACCCTGCTGGCACTCAAACACACAAGTTCACTATTAGAGAGGGAATAATATTTACCACAAGTGCTCCTGCTTTCAGTCCAGGGTCATATGGAACTCTAAAGCATTCAGGAAACTTGTTGTCCTGTAGTTTCTCAAGCTTTAGTTTGAGCTGCGTGATTACTGAAAACAGACAATTTAAAAAGATTCAAAATTCAAAAACTATCAGTCTAAAAGACAGTCAACAGTAAGTAGAAAGAAAGAGTCCCTGCTTTCATGATGTGCATGCAGCACAACTTTTCTTATGGTTAAGTAAATAAGGTCTGCACATTATTTGACTAGAGGTGGGAGAAAAAGAAATTATGTACGGTATATACACTATGGTAAGCTACATTTGTACCCAAGCTTTAACTCAATAAAATCTCTTTTTGTGCCAAAATGTAGTCTAGAAGCTACTCAGTAACTGCACAGAATATTAGTATCTTGTCTGATTTGACAAACTAACAAGATATGTCAACTGTATCTCAAAATTAGGGAGCTTTCATTAAAATTACTATCATTATACTTTGGTTTTAAAACAATAATCAAATTACATTCTAATGAGAGCAAAATACAATCAATGAAAATCAGTCAGAAAATAAATAAATAAAAAGATATATAAAAACAGAACACTGGCAATATCTTATTATCTTGACAACACACAACTTCTTCCACTTATATGCATAGGACTGCTGAATAGCAGGTCTATGCACGGTGGTGATGACAAGTCAAAACTTGCTCAGGCTAAAGGAATACCCTCCATGCCATTAAGCAGAGTGTGTCTCGGTCTGGATGTCTGATGTGCCTGTCATGCATCATCAGGAGATCCAGGTGAAGAGGCAGCATGAGATAAGTGCCCTGAGCCAAGTGTAAGAATGGAGTAAACCATGGTTGTGTGGGCCACCATGGTGTTATCAGAATGCACCTCATTCTGTCTCTTCAATCTTCACTATCACCCTGGTGATGAGAGGAAATGGAGGAGAGGCATAGACAATGGGACCACTCCAGTGAAACTGAAAGGCATCCCTGCGCGAGCCCTTCCCCCGTAAGCCCTGGAACAGTAAGTCTGATATTGCTTGTTGTGTACCAAGGCAAAAGGGTACAGCTCTGGAGTGCCCCACATTTCAAACACTCATCAAAGCATCTTGGGATTGAACATCCGCTCATAGCAGAAAACTAGGGATCTGCTGACGTCATCAACTAACATCTCCTTCCCAGGCAGGTAGATTACTGAGATGGAGATGTCCGTTTCAACGCACCAAGTCCACAGGAGGAATGTGATATGGAGAAGGGTGCACAACTTCATTCTGCCCTGTTTGTTCAGATAGTACACCACTGTGGTGTTGTCAGAAACTACGTGAACAACCTTGCTTCTGAGTAGAATTCTGAAGGCTTGCTCCTCTACTACCAACAAGTCCAGAGTGTTGATGTGGAACTCTTTTTCTGAAAACCAACCCAGGTGAGGTGCAATTCACAAATAGCAGCATGGCAGTCTGCCCAGAACTCCCAGCCTCACAGAAAGACAGTTTGTAGGGCAGAATATATAAGCAACAAAAGAAGTCCACAAAGACAAGAGGGTAGTCCAGTTTACCAATCCAAAAGTCAGGGGTCACAGCAAGCAGGGTGTCCAGTTCAATTGGAGGGTCAAAGTCCAGGCAAAGCAACATGAGTGTTCAGGAGCAGAGGTTTCCCACCAATGCAGTCAGATAAACTCAGACAAGTTAGCAGAGCAGCTTTCTCTGATTTATACGAGCTCAGCAATCACACAGCTGTTCTCTGATAGCTTGGCATCTCTTATAAATATGCAGAGACTTCCACTCCTCCTTCCTTTGATGCTGGCATACTTGAATGGTGGGTACAACTGGGTGTAATGTCTCTCCATCTGAGGGACCAGGCGTCTCTACTAGGTCTGGGTTATCTTTTCTGTCCCCTTCTGCTATCTCTGAGGAGCCAGGCAGCTCTGCAGGATTGGGTGCTGTTGTCTCTACTCCCTGCTGCAAACCTGCTCTGAAGCTCTCTCTTCCTCTAGTTCATCTTCTTAGTCAGAATAGCAAGGCCTGACACCAATGGAGAGACTCTCCATGTGAGTGCCTCAGTCCTTCAATGAACTGCAGAGGAAGGAAAGGCATGCCTGCCTTCCCATCACTGAGACAGAGCCACCATTCAAGGGACTGATGAACACCCCTCGGTATGGTGAGATGCATTTGAGGATGACTGAAAAGCAAATCAAAACAGGCAATGATGAAGATTGAAGGGGATGCATTCGAAGCCTCATGTATGGTGTGACTGACGTTGTAGAGGCCATGAGACTCAGAAGGATTTTGATGTCTCTTGTGCACACTTTTTAGTTCCAACAGCAATGGAGAACAGCAATGCAAAGGGACTGAAATCTCCCATCCAGAGGAATGTGGCAGGTGCATTTGAATCCAAGACTGTGTTGGCTCTCTTCTATGTCCTGCAGTTGTGCAGCAACAAACACAAAAAACTAGGCCCACTAGAGAAGCCATCTATCAGCACTGTTTGAGGTGCTTGACCTCAATAAGCTAGTTGCAGCAGAGTGCAAAAGCACAAACCCACTTTGTAGTATTTGGCAATATTGCACTGACCAACCTTGAATGATGCACAAACACAGTTGGATTCTTCCAAAGTCTTTGGAGGCTTTTATCACTTGTTGTAATATACAAGTTATATACAAACCCTTCTTTAACTCTCTCCAGCATTCACTGTCTGATATATAGCAATCCACTCTCTACAATCAACCAACCAACCTGCTCTTCAATCCACTCTTCAACCCCCACACATCAACCCACACATGCCCTGGGTTTTAGAGCATTTATATACAATGGTGATAACTAAGGGTTGACACCTGGTGTTACTTATCAGTTATAGCCATACAAACTATTTTACAATGTCTTAAAGGAACATTGTTCCCAAAAGATTGCTCTGATTAATTGGATGGAGACCTGAGGGGCCAGGGACAATCCAAAGGGGAGAACTCGAAACCAATAGGCCCTTTCCCCACAGTGAAACAGAGGAATCACTAGCGAGACAGTCAGATTGTGATATAAAAGTATCTTTCAAATCCATCATCACAAACCAATCTTATTCTTGCAAAAGGGGAAAGATGGAGCCAAGGGTAACCATTTGAAACCGCTTGGGCTGTACGTTGTAGTTCACAACCAGAAAGTCTAGGTTGGAGCAAAGGCTGCCATACTTCTTTGGACATGATGACATAGTGGGAGAAAAACCCCACTGGACTGACATTGATGGGATGGGTTCTATGGAGCCTTTGAGGAGAAGGGTGTAGATCTTCTTGATAAGCACCTCAGAAGGGGAGTGATGTGGAGAACTCCTGAAGGGGGGGGGGCTCCCAAAATTCTAGCATACCCTCTCTGAATGTGGAGAACGTAGAGATCAAGGCCTCCTCAGTTCTGAGTGTAATGGTTCTGATGGCCTGTAGGCACAATGATACCTGAAGCATTGGTTGTATGATGGGTCACGGTGATGGGACTGAGGATGCCATTGGTGGTATCATGGACTCCATTGGTGGTAAAGTAGATAACTATCTTGAGCCCTGTACCAGACAGGATCATATTTATCATAGACGTATTCCGAGTAATTCCTGAATCTTCGTTTGCGAAGAAAAGCCAGAGATGATGATTCCGAGTAATTAGAGGAAGGAGACTTCTGAAGACATGGGGTGCATGAGTCATGATCACTATGGCCGTAGCACCTTGAATCATGGTGGAGATGCCTCGCTCTGTTGTGGTAGCGAGGATGCCCTCTGGCAGAAGAGGAAGGAGAGGACGAAACAGAAGAGGAGGAATCATGGCACCTAGATAACTGCCAAAACCAGAGAGTAGGTTCCCATCTAGCTGGAGACTGAACTCCCTGAGCCAAAAGTTGAGCCAAAGGTGAAACATGAAGCCCTGATGATGGTGACTGGAATCTCTCATTCAGAAGGAATGGCAGACACCTCCACTTGAGGAGACACAATGGGCTGAGGCTGCTCTTGTTACTCTTGCTGTGGCAGCAGAGGAAGAGAAATACAAACTTCCATCATGCTTGGTACCAAGTGCTCCCATTCAGGTACTATGTCGACATGGGACAGTTTCAGAGCAGGTACTGGTAAAGGGGCTCCAGAAGCACAGGCATCTTCCTTATAACGTTTCTTGTTCTTACAACAGCCCTGTTCCAACTTATGTTCAGCAGAGGCAGCAGAGGATTCCAAATCCAAGGAGCATCCTGGTGTTGAGGGGATATGGGTGGAAGGATCTGCCTCAAATATTCAAGTCGACACTGAGGCCATTGATGCAGATACCAGTGCTGAAATGGCTTAGAGTGGGAAGTCCTGTCAGATTTGGAGAAGGGAACTAGATTTGCTGGGATGCTTGGAGGCCTCCTGCTACAACCATTTTACTGCCAGCCTGGTAGAGAAGCCTGAAGTGGCCATGACCAAGGAAGACCGAGCCTGGGCCGGCTTATAGTTAGCGGAAAGGGCTTGCTCATAGAGAAGAGCCTTCAGCCAAGATGACCAATTCTTCCTTGCTTGAGGAGTAAGGGCCTTATAATGCAGGCAAGCTCCAACACTGTGCTTTGCTGAGGCAAAGAAAGCAATGCAACTGACCATCATGATAGGGGAGTTTCACCTCCTAAGTCAAATATTTCTTCAACAACCTTGAAGAGGCCATATTGTAACTGAAGAGACCATCAAGGAAGGCCAGGGAAAATCTAAATAACAGACCATGCAAGTTGAGGAGCAGAAGCCAAATCAAAAACTGAGAGAAAGCCAAAATGCAGTCTGAAAGCCAAGATGAATACCGTTGAGGAGAAAGACATAGGGGAGAACAGTTTCTCTGATGCTGCTGCAGCGGTGGACAAAAAGGAACTGATGATATGAGCAGGAATCTGCTGGTAATGTTGATCAGGGGAGGAGGTGCTACTGTCAAAATGCTTACATAACAGCTCTAGAAGGTTCAGAACAATGCACTGAGCAGGTGCAGTAAACCCATTTGTGCAAGTCACAGAGACCACAAAGAAGAACCCGGAGAACCACTGCTAGTCATGGCAACAATACTGGTTTAGGCAGACAACAATCCAAGGTTCCCAGATTATTAATATTTCTAGAAGCTTCCTCAAAAATGCAACCATAATATTGTATTTTTAACTTACTTGCAACTATTTTAGAAATTGCAATTGCACTGCTTAACAAAGTTGAAAAGACTTTGCAGTTTACCTTTCATAAAAAGCATAGTAAAAACTAAACATATTGCAGATGAGAATGTGATTCTAAAAACTGTACATACCTTGAGGAGTGACATCATACTTTTCAGCAGAAAGTGACTTTATCTCCATTGTCACTTTTTGCAACAATTCAATTACTTGAACCTGTTTCAGGAAGTCTTGTAGCATTGCTTTCCCACAGCCTCTCAAATAAGCTTCTAGGATCACAGCAAATCTCTGCTGATAATGCATGGACTGTGCAATCTCACTTCTCAAAAACCAGAACAGAAAGTGTCCAATTCTTTTGTTCTGTGAGTGGAAGAGGAAAAACGCATCAAATAGGAAAACACACACCAAAATTAAATGGATCTCAAAAATCCATTTGATTTTGGCAACATTTATACATTTCATCTCATTTAAAGCATTACAAGAACTTACTCTTAAGCCTCGTTTTAGAAGAAATCGAGCTAATGCACTGTCGTGATAAGGCTCAAATTTCACAGCCTGAAGAATGGACAAGAAAAGTAGAAACAAGTTTGAGCTTTCCTATTATCTGAAATTTCTGTGCAATCTACAAGACAAAAACTGCAAATAAAAAACAACTTTAAAGGCAAACAATACCCAATCCTGTCATTTAGGAAGATGCTTTTTAACTTTGTACAATGTAGAGACAATACTTCTCAAAAACTTACTGTTTATTCTGTACTGATATTCTATATTCTTTTCAGTTATACTTTCTAGACAAAAAGTAGTAACTCATTCTATCTTTGTGGCATATGGATGTCTTCTGGAAACGGATGGAGGATGCTGAACTCTAAATGTTAACAGTTACAGAGTAGTGATACATAATTGTCAGGATTGGTCCTGGATGTGACCTTTTCCTGCCAAGTTCAGTCTTACTATGTAACCTTGTGGGTCGTGGTATTTGCATTTTTCTGTGCTTCTTAATGAGTACGTAGCCTGACGGTAAAAGGAAGTGTGTGCTCTGTGTCTGTAACGGTTTGATAAGCCCTGCACCTGGGTCTCAACTCTGGGGAAAGAAAGCTGAGCCCTGGTACGGTGGGAAATGAAAGTGGGGATGTTGGATAGCCAATAACTGTACAGTATAGCCTGCCAGACATGGTAGATTGGAATATACTTTTAGTATACTGTTTGTCAGTTAGGTTTCATTCTGAGCAACGAACTTGTAGGGATAACTCTTTGGATTACTGTGACAATAAAGTTTTCTGTTTTGAACTCTGAAACTGCTGGTCACTGAGTCTGGGGATGCCAGTACATAATAATAATCCTATATGAATCTTTGGCACAAAATATTTGCTCTCTCTTTTCTGTAAGTGGTTTTAGATGTTGTGATTATGTGACAGGAGAGAGGAACTACAGGTATATGTAATTTCCTATCTCTTGAATGTTTGTCTCATAAACATCTGCCCCATTAAATACTTTTAAGAGATAAAAAGTGGTGGAATACAGCAGACAGATTTTCAGCATCAGCTGTACTGCCATCACGTACAAAGCTATTTGCAAGAACATCACAGGGTGGCTTGCTGAGGCTATGGTAGACTAAAGTAATAATTTCAGGCAGAAGGGTGAAAAGGGCCATGTTGTTGCTGTAATATGGCTTCAAATTCTGCAGTCAGTGTCCAAATCAAATAATTGAAGAGAACCTCATAAACTAGGATCTCCATCTAGGAACATGTGGTTTACTGGGTCTATGCAATTTAAGTTCTAAGTTTGTAACAACAGCCTCAGTAATGCTACTGAAGCTCTTAGGAGCAGTATAACAGTGATATTTGTAGAAAGGGTGAGGGGTAGTGAGTGACATCTTTATGCATGCATTAAAGTCCTTGTGTACAGCTTTAAAAAGGGATGTGTCTGGATCATGACCAATATTTAAAAACTTAAATATGCTGAGGTTGCTTTAGCTGGAGATCCTGCATTGAGCAGGGGGTTGGACTCAATGGCCCATGAGGCTTCTTCCAAATCTGATCCTATGACTGTCTCAGCTATAGATATGAATAGGAAGAATTTACATATCTTAGTTCTTCTCCTCGCTTACCCCCTTTATAATAGCTGTCCTAACTGAGTTGCAGCCATACTGCATTTTAATATACATTAAGAACATAAGTTTAGTTATCAATTGAGAATTATTTCATTCTTTAAGACAGCATGAATTTGTGGTGTTCATTCAGTCAAAGCTAAATTACAACTTTAAATTAAAAGCAATACAGTCAGCCCTCCGTATCCACAGATCCTGTATCCACAGATTCTACCAACCAATGGTTTGAAAATATTTTTTAAAAATCCAAAAAGCAAACCTTGATTTTACTGTTTTATATAAGGGATGCCATTTTACTACACCACTGTATATAATGGGACGTGAGCATCCACGGATTTTGGTATCCACGTATGTGTGTGTCCTGGAATCAACCCCCAGTGGATACCAAGGGCCCACTGTTCTATATCTTTACAAACCAAATGGCCCTTTCACTTTTGTTTGGAGTATTGTTTAAAATATTTACATTTTGTCTTTCTGCTTCCTCCCCCAAACATCTGAACAATACTATCAACAGAAATAAAAGAAAGCTCAAGATATAAAATCTTTTTTTAAACAGAAGTAAAAAGAACTGAAGCAATCAACCATTAACAGCTCAAGAAAATGAAACTTTTAAAAATTTAGTTCCTATAAGCAACCATAGCTAGTAATGGCAAGAATATATTTCTTATAGGTAAATTTTAAAGCCCTCACGGAGATTATCTTGTTACCTTTGATCTTACCCCTGAAGGCAAAAGCATCTAAGCTAGAGCCTATGTAAATGATCTTAAAGGATGAACAGGTTTGTATGAGAGAAAATAGTTTCTCAGATACAGTGGTTGTTTAAAGCTTTATAGATTAATATCAGCAATTGGAACTGCACCTAGAAACAAATCTAAAGCTAGGAAAGATTTTCTGGCACTGGTGAAATAATTTGGAATAACTAGTCTATGTATAACAAGCAGCCACAATGTACCCATTGGAAGATGCAGGCACCAGAACACGGCCTCACAGCCCAGAAAAAAAACAAGGAAAATCTATGGTCTTCCAAGGTAATTGCACATACAGGCTGGAATCCTGTATTACTCAGCACACCATAATGGTTATGCATGTGGAACTATGCTATAGTGGAACATTCACCACTGCTTGGATTTACTGTAGAGCTACATCTGTCCTCTGTGGCCATTCCATGCCTGGTAGAGAACAGGAGGGGGAAAATCAGTGAAGAGTGATTATGTCATCTGCTGAGGCTCGCTAGGGTTCTCCAGAGAAAGTTGAAAGGTGCCTGGCTGCTAACAGTGGTGGACTGCCAAGTAAAAGACACCAACAAACTTTATTCTTGGATACCAACTGATTTACTGCATTCATCTATCTTTTTAAGGACTTCCATATTGTGCAAAGTTATAATTTATCTCTGCCAGTTGCCTTTAAACAAGGCTTTTATACTTTTAATGACTGGAGGTCTCCCCACAAGACGTTGTAATATTTGCATTTTTATGGTATATGTTATAATATATTCACTGTACTATTTTATTGTATGTGATATATTACTTGTTTTTTTTAAATGTACACCCGCACCCACACATATATGATACAAGTTTTTTGAATTTTCAAAGTTTGTTATTTCATAGCCCCTAATCTCAGTTGCTTTCTTTCTTATATTGACAGGATGCCAGCCACACTGTGTTACAATAACCTAATCAGACTGTTACCACAGCATAAACAGCTGTTGCAAAACTAGAACTTGGAAGTAGCTACAGTAGTTACTATGACTAGTTCGGGGAGGGGGCAATTTTGGAGGGGCTGGGGCCCCTTTTTCACTATCTGCATCTGCTGTAGATGGCACCTTCAGCAACGCTGGGCATGAGTGGAAGGTCACTTTAAATTAAAAACAAAAAAACCCAAACGCTAGTCATTTACTAGAAGAGGAATGGGGGCCCCTACAGCCACCTCTTGTGATAGAGGAGAATCATGCTCCTTGGTGGTGCGGTTCTCCTGTTTGGGGGCCAAATATTTTGGAATGAGAAGAGGTGCAAAAACTGCTCCGGGCAGTGTGTTGCATGATTCCCATCCATAAATTAGTTACTTATAATTAATTTGCTTTCTCAATGACAAAGGTATAATTAAGTTACCTTATGACTGTTCACACAACTAAGGATAATTTCATTCCTTTTGTGGTTTAAATGTAACTTTTAAATTACTTTTAAAGATTTGCATTGCACTCATGATCTAAGCCATGTGACTTAGTTTTCTTTTGCATACAATATTATAAAAATTAGTAGTCCTCTAGCATTATTGCTGGCACAGAATAATGTGATTTTAAACAAGTGTTTTTGTGTTTGTCCCCACCACTTGACCCTCAATTTTTCACCTATGATCTTAGCCATTCAGTTCACTTTCCTCATGTTAATGTGGAGGTAGAACAAGAAAATGGACCTGGAAAAGAGTACTGATCTTTATCATATTATTGCTACCACATGAATAACTGTGAGTTTGGGATGCTCTCACAATTTGTTACCCAGACTTATTCCTGAATAACCTAGTCTTTCTTAATTCTAAATAGATATGCATAGATTTACAATTCCTATTTAAAAAAATAACCATGAGGAAAAATGCCCAGGAAGCTTTTTAAATACAATCAGCATTTACTTCCAGGGTTCAGTGTACATTCTGCAATTCACAGATTCAAGGTCTATAGTGAAATTATTTCTAAGCCCCTAAAATGTTTTGTTTCATCTAAAGTATACCAAAATGCACATCTGACAATAAAATGATTCCCAAACTATTTATTCTAAAGTGAAGTCACTTAATTACTTGTGAGCAATATTTGACATGCTCTGTTGGACAGGGGAGTTTGCAAATCACTAAAGCAGATTCAGCTGCAGTGAGATTTACAGGACAAAACAAGCTTAGAATGCAGATACCGCCTAGTTAAACGAAGTAGTTTGCTAAGTGCATGTTTTCCCTGCACCTTTTTTTCTCATCTTTTATTTAAAACATAGAAGTGTTTTAAATAACAGACCAAAAAAAAAAAAAAAAACGGGGGGAAAGCTGCAATCAACCAACAACAGTATCACTTAAACAGTGGTACCCATCTTTATTATTTTAACACTTATATTCCATCTTACAAAAATATTATTCAAATGGAAAATAAATATAAAGCAAAATAAAAAACCAAGAAGCAATTAAAAAAACAACATCAAAACAAAGAAGAACGGTCATAATCAGATTTGTAAAATTATGCATTAAGAAACCTGCTAGAAGGGCAGCGGTCAGCTGTCACAAAAGACAACATGGGGCCAGGTAACTTTTCTTGGCATGATGCTCTACTGACTTTGTGCCACCACAGAAAACAACCTGTCTCTATGGTGTCCATTTGCTGTACAAAGGCAAAGGCAAACAAAGCTACCGGTAGATTAAAAGCTTGGAAAGGATCCTTCAGTCATGGAGCTCAGGTCCCAGGTCTTTAGCATTTTAAAAGTCGGTGCTACCAAAATTTCCAGCTTAGCCAAGAAAGGGATTCATGATCAATGTGGGTTAACACAGTATGGAGTTACATACTCCAACATGCCAGACGAACTAAGTGTTTCCAGACCAACTGAACCTTCCCAACTCTCTACAAAGGCATTCATAAAGAAAACAATGCAGTACTCCAACCTGAAAACAATCAAGGCACAACTGACTGTGGCCATACCCTTCTTTTCAAAGGCATCATTCATGTGTCACCAGAAGTTAGAATGTACCAAATATAGCTCTTATATTCAGTTCAATCACAGGCAACAGATCCTTGTCACGTTATCTTTCCCCCATTGTTTATCAGTCAGAAACACCTGAGCAGCCTTGCTAATTGCCACTTTCCCCTTGTTATAAGGATACAGTAGGACCCCCGTATCCACTGATTCATTATCCACTGCTTCAATTATCCACGGGCCACAAAACAGCACACCTACTATAGAGTCTTCCTAAAAAGCTCCTCTCTAGCCATTTTCTAGGTCCTCCAAGGCAACTCTGTGGTATTCTAAACTGGAAGAACCATTATTTTCTTTTTATCTATTTATTTATTTTGTTAAATATCTTTATTAAATTTCAGTTGAATAAAAAAGAAAAGGGATAACAAAAAGAAAAAAAGAATAATAAATACAATTGACACAACATAGAAAAGAATTAATGAACAGAAAAAAGATAAAAGAAAAGGTATATAACAAGGTAAAAACAAAAAGAAACAATTAAGAATTAACACATTAAAAAAGACTTCCAAGTTATCTCTAGCTGTACAGTGTTAAACACATTTCAATTCTTCTCTCTAATTTCTAACTCTTCAACATATTATCTCCATCTATTCTCTATAGGTTCGCTTGTTATAGTTCAAATCCAAAAGTTACCCAGCCTCCATTATATTGCTTCACATAGTCTGTAAAGGGTTTCCATATTTTTAAAAAATGTTCTATTGAATTTCCTTTCCCTAAATTTGTAAGTTTATCCAATTCTGCCATCTCAAATACTTTTATTATCCACTCTGAAATTTTTGAAATTTTATTACTTTTCCAATTTTTTGTATATACCAATCTTGATGCTGTTATCAAGTATGTTATCAAAATTTTATGTTTTCTCTCTTTTTTGTTTTCTATATCTATCATATTTAATAAGAATAGCTCTGGTTTAAGTTTAATTTTAATTTCAATTTTTATTGTATTATTTTCCATTATTTTTTTTTACCTTCTTCTATTGTATCTTCTCTATTCATTAAATGTTCATTTAATCTCCATCTAAAGGTATGGATTTTTTTCTTCCAGGTCATTATTATTAGATTATGAACTGATAAGACTTTCTCCAATATTTCTATTTTACTGATATTTTGTATTAAACTTTTTGACAGCCAAAACATATCTATCCTTGACCAGGATTTATGGACTTCTGAATAAAAAGTAAATCCTTTTTTATTGTCTTCACTGGCCCTCCAAACATCAATTAATTGTAGTTCCTCTATTATTTCAAAAAAGTCTTTCACTAATTTACCCCGATTAGCCTTAATTTTTTTGTTTATCTATCTAATTGTGGTTCTATGACCCCGTTAAAATCTCCTAAGAGTAGCCAATTCTCATAATTCAATTTCACTATAGTGTTTTTCAATTCCTTATAAAATGTGGTTCTTTCATTTACTGGTGCATATATCCCCATCACTAATACTTTGGTGTCATTCAAATTTACTTCCACTCCCACAAATCTACCCTTAATATCAGATATAATCAATTTTGGTGTTAATCTATTATTAACATATAATACAACACCATTCTTCTTCTCCTGATTAACTGAGAAAAATTCATCCCTGAGACTTTTTTGTACTAGCAGATTGGTATATTTCTCTTTAATCTAAATTTCTTGAAGGCAAATTACATCAGCATTCAATTTTTTCAAATACTGGTAAATCAACTTTCATTTCTTTATCGTGTTAAGACCCTTTACATTCCATGTAATATACTTATAATCCATCAACTATTTTCCCTTCTTTTTCACTCTTCCCTTATCCCTTCCCTCCCTCTCCTCCCTATCCCCTTCTCCCTTCTTGGTCTCTCTTCCTTTCTTCTTTTCTTGATTATCTCTTTCCTTATTCTTTGTCAGAAATTTCTAAGTCCAGTAGGTTGGCTTCTTCTTGCTCTTTGTTCCTTTCTTCTCTTTTCCTTAATTCTTTCTTTTCTCTTTGGATTCTTTTCTCATCAATTTGTGAGTGAACTTCAAGGGTTCTTCATTCACTATTGTTATCTCCATGTTCCTCCTCATCAGTTTATGCTGTTTTATGGAGATCTTTTTTAATTCTTTCCAATAAGTCTCTCGCCTTTTCCACTGAGTCAATTCTAACTCTTTCTTTCTTATATGTACAATGTATCCCTTCCAGCTTATCCCAGTTGAATGGAATCTTTTCCTTTTTCAAAACATCAACCAGAAAGTTATAATCTTTCCTTTTCCTTAATAGTCTTGCTGGTATTTCTTTCAGTAATATAATCATTTTCCCATCTATTTCAATACCTTTATTGTAATGTACGTCCAGGATGAAGTCTCTTATGTTTTTCCTAACACATTGTATTAGGATATTTCTCGGCAGTCCTCTCCTTTTAGCCAATTCTGATCTCACTCTATAGATACGATCCAGTTCTTGGTCGAGATCTATTTCATTCCACTCCAAATTTCTTGCCAGTTCTTTAACAATTCTATTTCTGATATGTTCATTTGGTAATTCTGGCAAACCTCTTAGCCTTAACCAGTTCTCCTTCTCTCTTAATTCTGCTAGACCTTGACGGTCTAATTGTCTCTCCATTTCCATCTTTAAATCTTGTGTCTCTTTTTTCAAAATTTGGATTTCTTCTTTATTTTCTTTTATATCTCGTTTTACTTGGAGGAGGATGTTTCGAACTGCACTCACTTTAGTATTCATATCATCCAGTTGGGTATTAATTTCTTTCCTGAAATCTCTCATCTCTTCCATGAATTTCACCATGTATTGTGGTGTTCCTTCTTCTGTTGATCCTCTCCTTTCATATCCATAATGGGATTAGACAATACATAGTCCAGCGATAGAGAAAATTAATTACCCGAGTCTCTGTTTGCATAGCCAGGATACTCCTTTGGTGTTAAATCAACTTCTTCTTCTCTTCAGTATTCAAAGTGTTTCAGCAGCTTTACAGCAGTTCAAGCGTAGGCAGAGCCTGCACCTAATCACCAAGGTGGCACACTCAAGCACACCCAGCCAGAGGTGAGATTGTCGTTCCTTCGAGCAACAATCTCAACTCCTTTTTTTGGCAAGTGGGGGGCCCCTCAGACCCCCTAGGTCCTGGGGGGCTGAGTTTGACAGGTCTTGAGATTATAATCACCTGTTTTTGCCGTCCCTGTTACGATCTAGAGCTAGAGCTCACCCTGGACTGTTTGTGTGCTTGCTTCAGCTGAAACAGGAAGTCCTTCCTCTTTCCCATTTTCTTTTTATTTTTAATAAAGTTTTTATTAATAAAAATAAACATGAATAAGTGTCAGTTTGCTACAGAAATCTTATGATATCAACACTAACATAACCAAAAATAAAATACAACGGCCAGAGAAGGGATGTGAAGTTGGAAGTATAACAAGACCACAGTACTTCAGTCCAGACATGTGATTTCATTGAGATGGGACAGAAAACATCATTCCACATTCTACCGTGATGTGGTGGAGGTTGTGCTGCAGATCCGGCTTCGGAAAGATATGTAACTATAGGGAACCATTGTTTGATGAAGGTGTCAGCAGCATCACCAGCAGTTGACTTCCGAATATTGGCAGAGAGCTTCTCCATAAACCATATGTCCCAGAACTTATCTCACCGGGCACTCATATGGGCATTTCATGTTTCCAATTTTTAGCAATCACTATTCGGGAGATGGCAAGTAAGAACACAATAATCTTCTTATGTTTTAAGTTCTTATTAGAATCAGTGAACAGTGAAAGCAAAAGTAGTTCTGGAGAGGGGTTTATGGCCTGGGTGGTGATTTTGCTAATAATGTCGAGTGTTGAGGACCAAAACCTCCAGACGCTTGGGCATTCAAGCCACATGTGTACAAACGTACCCAGGTCGGTACAAACTCTCCAGCATACGGGGGAGGCAGTTTTGGTCATCCTGGTCAGTTGTATTGGCGTGAGATGCCATTTATAAAGTAGCTTCAAGGATGTTTCTTTTAAGGCAATAGAGCAGAGTTTAAAAATTGGTGATGCCCTAAGTTTTAGCCAATCCATCTCATGAACTGAGACATTTAATTCGCTTTCCCAAGTTGCTTTATAATAAATATTGCTCCCGAAGGTGTCATCTATCAGCCACCAGTATATCTGGGCTGCCCTGCCTTTGGCTGGTGAGGTGGGTGACCTGCAGATATGTTCATATATTGTGGGAGAACGTAAAATGAACCCAGAGGTTACTAATCTGGTAAAAAACATGCGGACCTGACAAATTTGAAACCAGTTAGGGACATACGGGAACAAATCCTGGAGAAGCTCATTTACTGTTTTGGGCTTCGACTGAAGGAAGAGATCATGTAACGCATATAGACCCCGTTCCTCCTATTCCAAAAATTGCTTTATCTTATCTGGGTCATAAAAAAGGGAGTGTGCTACAAATGCTTGAATAAGTGAGGGGGGAGACTCAAGGACATGCACCCACTTGCACCAAATTAAAAGGGATGTGAGCAGAAATGGGTTGTCCAAGTTGTTTAGCTGATGGGTGGTACTCTTAGAAAAGAAGTACCTAAGGACTGAAGGGTGTTATAAATCTAATACAAGTATAACCCACCTTACTGTCAGATATTTTTTTTGAAGGAAAGGGATGGTTTGGGCTAGCTGAAAAGCCGCAAAGTAGAGCTCCAGGTTGGGAATGCCAAGACCTCCACATTTAGGGCTGGTGTATCTAACTCGCTGTGGGAATTGGGGCCTCTTCTCATTGAATATATAATCATGAAGGAGTTTTTTTTCCCAAACCTTAAAGTAAGAAGGTGGGGGGGAGAGAGGAATACTTTGAAATAGGAAAAGCAAATGGGGGAGGGCAAACATTTTGATCAGCGCTATTCTGCCTAAGAGAGCTAATCGGAAGGTCTTCCAGATTTTTAATCGAGTCCTTAACCACCTTGTATGGGGTTTGTAATTCCGCAGAATTAATTGCTTAAAGTCCTTCACAATCAAAATCCCTAGATATCTGAATCCAGAGGGATGCAGAGTGAGCTGGGTTGCTTTTTGCCATTCCAGTTGAGAGGGAAGCGGGACATTAAGGCAGAACAGCACTGACTTGTTCAGGTTAACCCTAAAACCCACATAGCTGTCAAAATCTTTCAGGATCAGCTGTAGCACTAGAAAAGACCTGTCCATGCCCCATAGATACAGCAGAACATCATCTGCATATAGGAAAAGTTTGTGTTCTTTCCCATAGATCAAGGGGCCCTTAATGTCTGGATTACATCTGACCATTTCTATAAAAGGCTCAATAGCCAACGCAAATAGGATGGGGGATAGAGGACAACCTTACTTAGTCCCCCGCTGTAAGGAGATAAGCTGAGAGTCCATTCTATTGACATGGATTACGACACTAGATCCAGAATACGTGCCCTGTAAATAACCAGTAAACTTGTGGCCAAAGCCCATTTCAGTTAAAATATCAAACAAAAAAGACCAGTCTAATTGGTCAAAGGCTTTCAGAGCATCTAAAGAGACCAAGAAGGTCGGGTGAAGGGAGAGATTGGCATGGTGTATGATATTCAGAGTTCTTCTAACCACGGCAATCATCTTATGGCTGGGGATAAATCCCACCTGGTCCAGGTGCATGTATGATGACACAAATGAGTTGATCCTATTTACCATGATAGCAGACATAGTCTTAAAATCTTGATTTATCAATGGTATCGGCCTAAATGCCGACGTATTGGGATTAATATGTGTAGTTTTGGGAATAGGAATAATTTGGGATTGCTTCCATGAATCTGGGGGAAGGGAGTTATTCAAGACTTCATTGTACAGGGCTATCATGTCGGGGGTCAGGTCCTCTTTAAATCCATCTGGGCCTGGAGCCTTCCCCGGGCGCAATTTATGAAGGACCTGATGAATTTCCTCTAATGTAATCAGACTATTAAGAATTGTTGCATGTTCAGGGGTTAATTTTTTCAGAGGCAGGGACTTTATGAATGTGGATCTGTCAGGTTTGGGCTGCTCTGCAGAGTACAAATCAGCATAAAAGGATTCAAATTCTCCCAGAATATTTTTTAGAACAGATGTTATGCCATTTTTGGTGGTGATGCTACAAATTAATTTTTTCTCTGATTTTTTTTAGTCTAGCTAATAATTTAGAATTCCTGTTATTATGCTCGTAATAGTATGCTTTACTTGAAGGGTTGTTTGAATTTGGTGAAGATCCAGTTCCTGAAGCTCGGACCTCTTCTTATTAAGTAGGAACAGGTCCATATCTTTTTGTGTTTTTCGATGTGTTTTGGAGAGTTCAGCAATTTCTAGCAGTAAGGAAGTTCATTTAGCGGATCTAAGTTTTTTCTGCTTCGCTCCTTCCTGTATAAAGAGGCCGCAAAGCACTGCTTTCATCGTGTCCCAAAGCAAAGCCTCAGAGGTAATTTGCGATCTATTTTCTACATAGAACAATTTTAAGGACTTTTGAATGCTGGATTTAAATTGGTCATCTAATAGTAGTCTAGGATTAAACTTCCAAATCTTGGTGGGTTGAGCATCTGGATCTAGTGTACATGTCAGGGGAAGGGGCGTGGTCAGAATGGAGGATATTTTCAATAGACACATCTCTGATCTGGGAAAGGACTGACTTGTTAACAAAAAATGATCAATTCTGGAGTAAGACTTGTGGACCGGGGAGAAAAAACTATACAGCCTCTCCGTCGGATTAAGTGTCCGCCAAGGGTCAATCAAGTGCCAAGGGCTTCAGGAATTAGAGGCGGTGAATAAGGGTTTTTGTTGACCCTCGGGGACCTATCAAAATAGGATCTAGAATCGCATTAGAATTGCCTCCTACGATTATAGTGCCTTTCGCAAAGAGGGCTAGCTCATGGAAGAAAGATTCTAGGAAATCTTTCTGGTGAGCATTTGGCATGTAGTAGGTAACCAAAGTGACCAGGTGATTACAAAGTAAACCCTGTATCAATATATATCTACCTTTCTTGTATTTTTAAAATCATAAAGTTGAAAAGGCATACCCTTGTCCAGTATTATAGCCACTCCTTGCAACTTGCCTGAGCCACCAGAAACAAACTGGGTTCCAAATCTGGAAGTGGGAAACACTGGCTTATCAGATCTATTATGTGTTTCTTGGACAAACAAAACATTGGGTTTGTGAGGGCGAATTTCTTTTAAATTTTTTTGGCGTTTTATTTGAGAGCCGAGTCCTTTGACATTGAATGATAAGATTTGGATGTCACTCATGGCAAGTCACAAGAGGGGGTGCTGACTGGATCGACTCTGAGGACAATGGTCCAGAAAGCTTTCTCCTCAAAGGGTACCAAATGCAGACACTGAATCGCCCAAAATACAGAAGTACATCTAAATAAAGCATGTCATCTCCCTTCTCGTAATACAACAAAAAAGTAAATAAAAACCAACATAAACAATACATAACAAGATACCCAGAACGAGGGAGCCATCTGAACGATTGCCTCTCGATCGGATTTCAATGTTGTTCCGATCACCTTTGGTGCACCCTGTCGGGCGAGGGAGGAATACTATATATTCAGGCTGGAGCATCCATCCTTGCAAAAAAGCGGATGAAATATAATGTAAAATGGAGTAAATGGGGGTATGAACTAGTCAGAGTGCATCGAGAAGAGTGACAGTCATAAAAAGGATTTGAGTGAAGTTCACCGTGGCCATGGCAACTGGTCTCTTTAACTGGGAGCTAGCAGAAATCCTACATGTGCTGCTGGCAAGTGATGGTTGACAGTTGGTGAGATTTGCAACACTGTAGCTGGTGCAGAGGCAGAGAAGAATAAGGTTCATCTGAATAACCATGAAGAACCATAATGGCGGAGACCTTGTTGTCCAAGAGAGGGCAAGAAATGGTGACAATATGGTTGCCACTCTTCTGAAGAGGGAACTAAGCTATCAGGTAGCAATCTTGAAAAGGGTACTTTCAGGAAGTGTCCTTCCGAGTGACTCGTTTCTCTCTCTTCTTCTGGACCATCGTCCAGTCTGAAGAATTTTGCCCTGGCAATGGCTGTTGTTCACTTCTGATTTCTGATTCCAGGGATCTAGGAACTTGGACGTCTAGGGCAGTCAGCCCATCCAGGAGTTGGAGTTTAGTAGTCGCGGACATGACAGTATTGTCCTTTGTGATTATAATGTGAAACGGGAATCCCCAGCGGTATTGAATACCTGCTTCTGTCAAAAGCGAGGTAAGTGGTTTAAAAGCTTTTCTTTTCCGTAAAGTCTCTGGTGAGACATCTTGGAAAATTGATACCGGAGTGCCATTAAAGGGAAGTGAAGTCAGCTTGTTTAATTTGGAAGCCACTTGCGTCTTCTTAGCAAAGAAGGAAAACCTCAAGAGGATGTCCCGGAGTAGACGTCGGGCCAGCTGAGGGGGGATCAACGACCTGTGAGCTCTTTCTATGTCAGCATCTTTCAGTTTGAACTCTGGGCAGATATCGTTAAGCCAGCTGATTAAAAAGCTTATTAGGTCAGATTTTTCCATCCCTCCTTCTAGCCTGCGAAGGTGAATATTCAGATGTCTATTCCTGTTTTCCAGATCATCAATTTTTTCTAATAAGTACTGGTTGAACTCCTCCAGTCTCTGAATCTGTGGTTCTTGGGCTGATGTCACTCTTATAGCCTCAGAAGCTGCAGTTTCTATTGCTGTGACTTTATCTGTCAGACTGGACAACTTTGTGATTACCGGCTCAAGCGCTTGGGCTAGTTCACGATGCAGATCTAGCACACACAATTCATTTTGCTTCTGCAGCTTAGGTCCGTTCCCATCTGCAAGTCAGGTTTGGGTCCTTTCCCAGCCTTGTTCAGCCCAGGGGCCATGCTGTCTCTGGGTTCTTCAGGAGCAGCCGCCTGAAGAGCCCTTCGTTCTTTAGTCACTGGGTAGAAGTTGTCAAATAGTTGTTCCGCTGGTCGCTTGCTATCTTGCATTAATGAAGGTGACCGAATTAAATCATTGTGATAGTAATGTACTCCATTTTGAGCAGAGTTTCGCAAGGTTTAGGAGGAGCTCAATGTCTAGTGTCTGCCACAGTCGATTGCTAGTCCTGCCCCCCCGGAAGTCCCATTATTTTCAATGGTGTCCACTATTATCCACGGTTTTCAGTATCCATGTCCCCCCCCCCCGAACCAATACCCAGCGGATAAGGGAGTCCTACTGTAATTTCAATTGGAGGACACTTTAATTTTAGTCACAACATCACTGAATATGTTTTGTTGCAGACAACAAAGTTGGAGAAAAATGTATTCATATTAAATCATATAATTAATGTATGTCACACAACTAGAACATCATCTGGAACAGTTACTTCTTGGGACTAAAGAATCCCTCAGCCAGCATGGAGGTGTAACCCCAAAAAGTATTTTCTCCAAGACCTGACCAGTTCAAACAACAAGAGACACAAAATGATTTCTAACTCAGTTTGAATCAATAATTTGGTTAAATATGAGAAGTCATGCACCCATTCTGTTTCCAGCTGCCATCACTCTATTTTTGTAAGGCAAGCTGCCAGTACAATCCTTCCTCTTCTCCTTCCCTTTACTAGCAGAATAGAAAAATGAGGATGCAGCTAGAACCCCTTCCATTTCATCCACAGCTTAGGTGATCATCTGCTCCCTGCAGCAAGATAAACATTTCCAGCAGTGTAACCCAGGGCTATATCTTTACTTCCACACTTTCTAAAACACACTAGAGAGTAGTGTTTATACCCTTGTCCTAGTTCTTAGTTATTGTCACATTCCACTTGGATCAGCTGGTAGTTTATTCAGTATTTAGATGCGTAAACTCTTCTCTACTCACTTTTAAGTTCTCTACCTTATCTCCTGCATGTAAAAAGAATTTGTAATCCTGCATGCCAGATATCATTAATCCTGCAGTACTTCATTTTCAATAGAGAAATGTGTTCTGCATGCTTCAGATAATGGAGTCACATCTTTCATTTATGCACTGAAGGGTTGTCTTTTCTTGTCTTTCAAGCACCTTCCCCTTCTGCATCAACTAGCAACATTGCTTTCAAACATTCATAAGCAAGAAAATAATAAAGCCTATTACTACTTAATAATATAAAATGGATTATTTGCTAATTTCCCACATTCAGCTCCTATTATAACAACCTGCACATAAACATTATATCCTAAAAGCTCTATACTTCTCCAAAGTATTTGACTTCATTTCAAGTATAAGCAGACAACTAGCATAATGATGAAATCTACCTTGTAATTAGCCACTTGCCTATTTATCTGTGGTGATTAGGAAATGCCTGCAGATGATCAGGCAGAAACAGCAACACCTCTGAACAGTGTTCAGAAATTGTAACAGGTACAGAACACAACTGCCAAGGAAGCATCAGATATACAGAGTGGATCAGATCAGTGGGTCAGATAAATGGAGTGAATTACTCTGAAATATATTGGCTACAAAATTGTTTCTCAGCCCATTTAAAAGTGCTGGTTACAACATTTATAGCCCCAAAGGCTATGTCCAGGTATCTGAAGGACTGCCAATGTCTATATAGGTCCTGTTGCACTACACAACTATAGTGCCGTTATTCCACTTTAACTGCCATGGTTGCATTCTAGGGAACCATGGCATCTGCAGTTTAGGGAAGAGTATTCAGAATTATTGGCCAAAGAGCTCCAGGGCTCATCTACACGATGAAAAAAATTCTCAAAGATTTTGCTAAGATTCCTATTGGTCCTCACAGAAGATGGCCCACATTCACGCTATTCGGAAGGGGGGGCTGAAAACACCACATAGTCCGCGATTACTGCTTTCGCAGTTTATCGCAATCTCCCTCTGCAGCCTTCCCAGACCGTCACTCTGTGAAAAGCAGTCCGTACATTTTGGAGACAGTGGCGGAGGCAAGCAAATCAAAAGCCACCCTCTGATCGCACACACACTTACTCACTCACACAGACAAACGAGTGCACGACGGAGGGAGGGGAGTTGTGCACACCCTGGTGGGGGCGGTGGGGGCTTCATCTGCCTGCTCTGCTCCTCTCTCCCTTCTCCCATCCCCTTCCTCTTCCCCTGTGCTTGCTCCTTGATGCAGACAAACAAGCGCACATGTCCTCAGCCCCAACACCGGCCGGGGAAGGATGGAGACTCAGGACTGCCTCGAGGCTGCCCCTGCCCTGCAAGCTCTCTATCTCCCCAGTGGGCCCCTGGGTCTCCCCATGCCTGCTGGGGGGAGTCTCCTTCTGCAGCCCTGGCTCCTAATATGGCGGCTGGGCCTGAAGTAGGAGAGCAAGCACACCACACATCTGCCCCTGCGCCTGGCAACACACCTGGGCCGGCCAGCCTGCTAGCCTCTATCACCCGCTGTTTCTCCCCTCTGTGATTGTTTTAAAAAAAGAAAAGGGGGAAATCAAGGGAGATTTCCTGCAGGAAATTCATTCGTGGCTACCAGCTTTTCTCGGAGGAGTGGGAGATGCTGCATGTGAACTACAAATTCAGATAATTTTCTGCCACCAATCTTGCGGATGCATCGTGGGCACAACTGGGGACTGCAGCGAAAGGGAGGTAAACTGATATTTTTTGGAATTAATTCTCCCGTCTAGCTGACCCCCTAGTGTCTCACCAAACTACAGATCAAGAGATTCCATAAGATGTTACCATGGCGGTGTATTATAACTGTGTAGATTTAAACGTTTGCCCATGTATTTATGAGTCTAACTTATTATGACAAGTGGTAAAGACTCTGCTCCACAACCCGCCTTTAGCTAGACTGGACAGTAATAAAAGATAGGGCCTACAGCAGCACCTGGGCTCTAGAATCTCCTGCATTGTGAACTGAGTCTGGTCCATTCCATCCTTCTCTCTTTTTTGCTGAACATTAAAGAATCTTCTTTTTCTACTCTGCTTTTTCTAACAATTGATATACAGTCAGCCCTCTGTATGCACTGATTCTGCATCCACAGATTCAACCATCCACGGCTTGAAAATATCCCCCGCGCAAAAAAATAAAAAAATAAAAATAAAAATCCAAAAAGCAAACCTTCATTTTGCCATTATATAAGGGACACCATTTTGCTACACCATTGTATATAATGGGACTTGAGTATCCACAGATTTTGGTATCTGGGGGGTGGGGTGGGGGTGCAATCAAACCCCAGTAGATACCAAGGGCCAACAATACTCCCTAATCTTATTATCCTATTGTCTTATACTGCCGATTTGATTGTTGAATTGTCACATTGACTGTGTTTTTCACATTTTTATCCCACTGCATTTTAATCTGTTCACCACTTCCATCGAAGAAGCATTTTCTGAGGTGCTGGCTTTCAGGAGCTCCTCTCCTCTCCCCCTCCCTTCTTTTAAGGGATGCAGGAAATATGTGGAAGAATTATACCACAAGGAAGGCTTTTGCTAAATTCAGAAGCTTTAAATATCATTTCTGAAAACTGGCCCAAAATACAACCTAAAAGTGATTGGACATCACTTCCTTTTTCTGTTTCCTGAGTTCTCTGTCTCGTTTTGAGCCAAATTTTACAGTAATTATAGGATTAGGAGGTTGGGGGAGGGTATTTAAAGGCAAGTTGCTGCATTTTTCACAGTGTTCTTTTGGTCAATTTGGGGAATTTTTAATCTGGAAAACAAATAATTTGGAGTTCAGGGAGGCACCAAAAAAACAAAAAAGGATTGGGAGTTCCCACTTTTGCCCCAAACACTAGCTAATCTTTCTAACATTTTTTTACCTTTCAACAGTGGCCTCAGGAATACGAATGTAAAATAAACAGAGTGTGCAGGTACAGAGCATGAAGACAACTGGCTCATCAGAAAGCTGTTCTGCCACTCTGGTAGTGGTAACAATCTGGTAGTAACCTTGAACCACAAACTTAGGATTTCTTCATACATGTATGCTTATCAAGTAGCTGCAACTTGAAGTAGCAACTTGCATTTGTGAATGACCCAGCTCATAAGAATACTCATATCTCCTGTTGGCATCTCAAAGATAACAGGGTCAGTTGATACATCCAGCTACTTGACATCAAGTGTTGAATAATCTAAAGATAGACATGCATATGTATATCAGCTCACTGCTTAAGAATACGTTTTGCTGATATGTTTACCATGGCATTATTTTACTAGTTATTGGAATCTGAAAACAATGTTTCTAACACCAGTACGCTCCTGCTATCAGATAATTATACCAAACAACAGATACTGAGGAATGTACATCTATCTTACCTGAACCAGTTGCAAGAGATAATGAAGAACATCATCATCATCTAAACCCTCTAGCTTTTGCACTGCCATGGCTCTCACATTTTCATCTGAAAAGTTACAGTCTAAGAGTTGCATTGGTAAGCCAACATCCAAAGTGCTGTGGTCCCAAGCATCTCTTTTAGCTAATAATTGGTATGTTTCTGCTACTATTTCTTGTTGTCCCCATTTCACTGAGCTAAGCAGCTTAGGGTATGCCTTTGGATGCTTTATGCTTTCATATCTGAAATGCCACAATAATTCTTTGTCTTCAGGGGTAAGTGGATTAAGGAGGTCAGTGGCTATGATCTCTTCAAGCTGTTTGCGCAGTTGGTTGGGCATTTCAACTCTGGCCCTGTCCCCCTGTAGATCAGCTGCTATCTTATGTTTAGGCAAGGCAATTGGGTGGCAGTATTTGTCCAGAACAATTGAGATAGCCATTGAACTCTCTTTATCTGGATTGGTGGCTGAGGTAAGCTTATCAGCATTTATGCTCCCCTGCTCTTCTCCTTTGCTTGAAATTTTCCACATGTGGAGCACATAATCACCAGTCCGAAGCAGGGAGCGGTGGTCTATTAGCAAAATATTGACATAATAGAGAAGCTGGGTTTTGCATTTAGAATCGGGACTGGGGGAATCATGTGGCTGGAGGTTAGCCTTAGTGGATGATGCTGGTGCTTTGCCACAATATACCTGCAGAGTCAGTAATGCACCTTTAGGCAAATCCTTAATCTTGATATCAAACTCAAGCCAAACATTCCACAGGACTTCTTCAGTAAATGGCTTAGCAGTAGTTCTTTTCTGTGAAAGGAGCTGCTGTCCATGTTGAATATTAGCTTCAACAAATACAGTAAGGTCTGTGTTTCTTGGTAGCACAGGGATATCAATGCCAATTATCTTGACTCGGAATTTCCTATTGCAGTCCCACAATGATATAGTGAATACTCGCTCATGATCTTTGCCATCTATTGTCAACTGTTCATGATATCCTGAAACTCCAGTGCAGTCGTCCACCAAGGGCCATTCTTCTTTCTGCACTTCATCCTGGTTTGGGTCAGGTGGATCATCCAGGACAAGGTTAATTTCCTCCCCATTTTTAAGGCATTCTCTTATCCAATGGAAATTTCTAATAGGTGTCTCTCCTACAATATATTCATCTCTGCCGCTCACTCTAAGGACAAAGTCTTGCTCACTGTGATCTTCAGGAATATTCATCAAAGATTTCTTCTTTGCCATTTTTGTGAAAAAGCTCTGAAGGATCATATCTGGAGTGTCATCAATGGCCACTTTAATCTTCTGGCTAGTTGTTCCTCTATGGATATTTATGAAAATGTTATTATTGACAATTCTACTAAGCATATACTCTGGAAGTGGTTTGGATGTAGTCCAAGGATGCAATGAATATAATTTTGGATCTCTGCAGGATACTTCAATTGTTCGTGGTGTGACTAATCTACGGCGAGCAAATTCTAGTTCATCATCATGCACATTACTTATATCAGTGACATCATAGCCAATCAAATAATTGAGTTGCTTTTGAAACTCTTGAACTTCTTTTGTGGGCTTTTGCTTTTGGACCACATGAATTTTGCCAACTTTCTTTTGTAACACTTTCCAATACAGTATGCAGTCTAGTGTCTGTATTATTTGATGCTTGTCATAAATTTCATACCACTGGCCCTTCTTTTGGTACTGAAGAACAAATTGATCTGGAGTGAATTTATGGTAGTAATCCGAGTTTTGATTCCGCTCTATTGCTCGCATCCAAACTTGTGCTTTCATCTGCTCTACTGTACAGTTGCTGGCTATATCTATTAACATGTTGCTTGTGGGTAGAACAAATTCAATGGTTATCAGTTCTGTTGCAGATAAACTGCTTGCTGTACAGTGTGGCTTCATCCTCCTTCTTCTCCGTTTGTTGTCGTCTCTCATAACAACAGGTTGTTCGTTGCTCTCCAGCTCCATGCCAGAGGGTATCTAGGAAAACAGGAAAGGATTAGGTATTTCTGCTGAATTTTCATTACATGCAATCATGAAAATAATTTTTACATATAGGTTAAGTCTCCCTTATCTGGAACTGCAAAATCCAAAATATTCCAAAATCCAAAATGGTCCACATGGGTGGCTGAAACAGTGACACCTTTGCTTTCTGATGATGTAACTACACAAACTGTTTCATGCACAAAATTATGAAGAATATTGTGTATAAAATTACCTCAGGCTATGTGTATCAGGTGTATATGAAACATAAATGTATTTTGTGTTTAGACTTGGGTCCCATCTCCAAGATAATCTCATTATGTTTATGCAAGTATTCCAAAATCCAAAAAAAAAAATCTGAAATAGGGAACACTTGTGGTCCCAAACATTTCAGATAAGGGATACTCAACCTGTATTGGTAGGAGACTTGAGCCAGCAAAAGTTAAAGACATTTATTCCCCTTTATTTTCTTCCTTTAATGCTAATTGGATTTAAAACAGCTTAGCCTAAATCCAATTGTTGGTCTCAACTAGAGTAAAACACTGAATCAATGGGAATTTGGTAATTCAACACATAGATAACTTTCACTAATTCTGGGACTAACAATAGGATTTAGACTCTTACGTTTGGGAAAGAGTGGGCAAATCCAGCCATAGTGTCTGGGGAAAAAAATTACATATAGTTGGATCTCAACTTTCACGGGGGTTAGGTGTGCAGCAGCTCTGCAAAAGTGGAAAAACCACAAATGTAGACCCTTTAAAAAAAAAAATCTGAGAAAACGCTTCTCTGGGCATTTGTAGGTCCTCCAGCATGATTCTATTGGTCAACTTCCATCAGAGGATTTAAAAATGCCTAGAGGATATAAAAATGACTAGAGAACATATTTATCGTATCAGCAAATAATCAAATTGGCGAATGCATAACCTGCAAATGTAGAGGGACAACTTTATTCAGAGGAGTTTGTGTTGACCATTTTTGGGAAGCAACAATCTGGAAATGAAACATGGCAAAGTTTTCCTGTTTATAGAACACAACTCTATACTGATCTATTAAACTCTGTGACTGTGAATTTAAACATCAAATTAAAGAGATTCTGTCTTACTTTAGTGAATGCTTTCTATTTTATTATTGCTGAGATACTACATCAGAGACATAATTACAAATGCATGTGTATGTTCATCCCCCCCCCGACCTAATTGCCCAAATCTACCTTAACAACCAGCAGCCTCATCGAGCAACAGAGGTTTGTTCTGCTAGCAACTGGGGTGTAGCAGGATGACATTACCAACTCACTCCCATCAGCAATTTCCAGTGTCACACTACAGATCGCTGGTGGGAGAAGGCTGGAAACATCATCCTGCTGCACCCTGATAGCCAGCAGAGCAGATATGCTTCACTTGATGCAACTGCTGGCTGTTACAGTAGGTTGGGGGGTGGTTTGTGATCATGGGAACAGTGAATATGGAGCATGGCTGAATATAGAGCAGTTATAGATCTGTAAGTCTAGGTTACAAATAGGTAACTGCAATGTAGGATGCCAGCCTACAATTTGTAATTATTACTGTCTTATCAAGTATTCAGAGTAATATGCATAAGGTAACCACCATTAAGGCAAGGTGTGCTTAATGTCAAGTGTTGTTGTGTGCCTTAAAAATTTTTCTATCTTATGATGAGGCGTACTTGTCACAGAGTGTCACAGAGATTTTCTTTAGCAAGGTTTGCTCAGAGGGGACTTTCCTTTGCCTTCCTGTGAGGCTCAGAGGGTATGACTTGCCCAAGGCCACCCAGTGGATTTCTATGGCTGAATGGGCATTAATAATACAATAATATAATAATAACTTTATTTTTGTACCCCTCCTTTTGCCTATTAGGCAATCAAGGCGGCTCACAACAATTGGATATAAAAACAAATCCCTAACAATAGTAATAACTTAAAACAATTTATCCCCCTTAAAATTACATATAATAGTGCATATATTTAAAATAACTGGCAAATTCACCAGTGACATAAAATAACTATCCTAAAACTTTAAAACTATAAAATCAAACATAAAAACATAAACATAAAAAGAGGGAGAAGCATCCATTAAAATGGTCTGTCCTATTCAGCGAAGGCCTGCCGGAAGAGATCCGTTTTGATGGCTTTTTTGAAATTCTCCAAGCTAGTTGCTTGGCGGATCTCCTCCGGCAGGGTGTTCCATAGTCTAGAAGCAGTGACAGAAAAAGATCTTTGGGAGGTTGATGTTAATCTAGATCTCATTGGTTGCAATAAACCCCTCCCAGAAGAGCTAAGGGTGCGGGATGGATTATATGGTCCACCCTGCGGACCAAACCCTGGACTCCAGAGTTGTAGTCCAACGCTCAAGCTTTTCCACCATGCAATTGTATTTGAGGTTCACCATGCTCAACTCTCACCATGACAATCACTTTTCCCCTCTTTTTTCTCCTTCTCTCTGTTTCTCCACCCACACAGGTGCATGTGGTGGGAACACGAGAGAGGGCCTTCTCAGTGGCTGACTCTAGGCTCTGGAATTCCCTTCCTAGAAAGGTTAGACTGACACCCTCCCTACTCTCTTTCTGTACACAGGTGAAGAGCCTTCAGTTTTTACAGGCCTTTGAGGACTGATTGTTTAAGTGGGGCTGGCCTTTTACAATGTGCTAGATTTTCCATTTGTTAGTTTTGCGATGCTGCTGTGTTTTTTATGGTTTATGTTTTTAACTGGTTTTAATTTTTTTATACTTTAATTACTTTTAACTTTTGTATTTTATGAATTTTTAACTATGTTTTTTAAATCTGTTGTACATTGTCTTGAGTCCCAAATTGGGAGAAAGGTGATATATAAAAATATCATTATCTGCATAATCTAAATCACTATATAATTGCTTAAAAATAAAAGCTTTAAATCATATTAAAAACAGTAAATGATTTACTAGTATGCCATTTATTTGTAGACCATCTACTAGAATCCCATTTACAGAGATTGGACTACAGTAATTAAAATCGCAGGATCTGGCCTCACCCTAGCATACAGAACTTTGATTCTGACTTCTGAAAAAACTGACATAGATGACTAGGAATTTAAGATATATTTCCAGCTCCTGTATAAGAAATGTTTGCATGGCAAGCATATAGAACTAGCCTCTCCAGAGTCACCACAGTTTATGCCGCTGTGGGTGCTGGTAGGGGGAGGGGTTTCCTGTACAAATCCTGTCCCCTGAACCTTTATAAATACCCCAAGCCTCCAAGTGAAAACAGCACAATTTGTTTTCAGACGGAAAATGGCATTTTTAGCTCAAAAATAAAATTTCAAGGGGCATGATTTTATGTTCTAGTGATGTTTTGGGTGAGAGCCACCCCAAAGCAGCAGATTGCCCCACCCCGATCACTCAGAAGTGACTTCTGGTTCCTGGAACATCACTTCTACTTACCCTACATGGCTGTGGTAGGGCTGATGCAGGGTTAGGTGGAGCTTGAAAATGGCTCTCACACCATTCACATCACAGTTTCTAACACTCTGCCATCTTCACAAAGAGTTGTCAACCCTACCCAAGTATTAGGTGGCCAACCTTTCTGAAAGATTCACTAAAGTCTTAGAAAAGCAACTTGAAAAAAAGAACTTGAATAATCAGCTTAATATTATACAATACATTCAACAGTAGCAATGATTAAATATGATATATGCCATACTGATGATTCTCACTGTACTTTTTAAACTGCACTGCTTTTAAACTGCTTTTCAACATTCCCAATCATATGTTTTAAACTGTTTTAGTGTTGTTAATAGTTTGATCGCATTTTAATGTGTTTTTTTTTTGTATATTTAATTATATTGTACTTGTTTTAATGTGTAAGTTTTGGAGAAAAGGTGAGGTATGAATAAATGGATGAATGAATAATATACAAGTTAGAAGTTATGTACTTAACTAATTAATAATTAGCATGTCAAATTAATAATTATGTTTTTTATATTTTAAATAATAAAAATTATGAATTTTTAAAACAGATTCACAATCTGGAGCAAAGAGAACTGAAAAGACATTGTAGAAAAGTTTGCATGACATACAAAGTATTTTTTTTAACATAGTTCAAAGTTGCCTTGATATATCAAACCCAAAATCTTTCTAGTTCAGCATAATGGAAACTCATAAGCAAAAGAGGAAGATTTTCCCCAATTTGTTCCCAACAAACCCTTTCTTCATCTTATCTCATTGATGACAAAAAATGTTAGAATTGTTTTCTCACAGTTTCAGTTCTGCAACATCTGATGAAATACAGGTTAATGGACAATTTCTGATTTATTGTTCCCTTAACTAATAGGAGCACTGTTATTTAACAGTAACATTTTTTCAAAACAAACATTAATTATACAAATCCACCTGCTGGCAATCTCTTCCATATCTTCTAGTCCCAGAAAACTTTAAAACAAGGAATGACAGAAAAAAACCTACACTGGGATTGCACGGATCACTGAACTACATTTTTTAGTTTACTAAGAGCCAAGTAAGAGAAAACAGAAAGGTCCGATATTTAACAAAAGATTACCTGGTTGCAAAGCAGAAACTAAGCCACTGGAGAAGACTCATTTGTATAGCTTTTAAAAGCCTACCTAAAAAGACAACCACTCACAACATGAAAAGTTACTTGTGTAAGCTGTTCCGCTTTTCTTGTTTGCTCTCATAAGCAGATGCAAAGGAAATGCTCTAGTAACCAGGAAGGAAATTTTAACCCACTTAGTTATAAACATGATTGTGTTATTTTTTTTTTTAAATAGTCAATGCTTTTCCTGTTAGAGCAGTCAAATGCTTACTGTAATGGTAACCAGAAAAAAAGAGGAACACCTTTTTAAAACACGGGTGGGGCACTTGCTCAAAGTTGCCAAGAGAAAAGTCAAGAAATGCATTCATTCAGTATGGGTGAAAACAGTATAAACTGCATCATATTTGGCATTTATTTACTACTATTAGCTCAGCAGGTTATAAACTGTGTGTCAGCTTCCCCTGGGAGGCTTGGAACAGGGAATGCAACATTCCAGGGAGGAATGCAATCCAGAGGTAGGTACAAGTCTTCCTCCCACTACCAGCCAAGATGCATTTGACCTTAATGTCCCTTTGCAAAGAAACCTCACTGAGATGTTGAAGGCTTTCATGGGCAACCATAGATTTTCCTTGTTTTTTTTCCAGGCTGTGAGGCCATGTTCTGGAAGAGTTTATTCCTGACATTTTGCCTGCATCACATCGCAGGCGAAACGTCAGGAATAAACTCTCCCAGAACATGGCCTCACAGCCCGGAAAAAAAACACAAGGAAAATCAATCCTCACTGATCTATTGCCTTTCGCTGGACACGAATCCTCACTCTGAGGAGCCTGTCTGGATTCAGGTGACAGATCCATATTAGATTTATAAGACTAAATGCACCTCATTTGCCCCATCATTGCAAGGATCATGAGATGGCTACTGCACTAACAGTTTGGTTTTAGGAGACTGCCCGGTGTTATGTTCTATTCCGCTTCTACTTCCAACAGTGAACTCATGCAACAACCTGCACAGAACTATGTGGAAATATTTCTGTACGCTCTTGTGTAGAATCAGTTTTTGGTAGAATGATGCCAGAAGAAAGAGAAAGTCTAGAAGGGCAGAAGACTGATCTCAAGAAGCCTGGGGGAATTCTTAGGAACAACCAGTAATTGGATGAGAAAATTACGGGTTCTTCTTTGTGCTCTCTTTGACTCACAAAAATGGGTTATCTGTGCCTGCACAGTTATCATTTGGAAACTTCTAGAGCTATTATGTAAGATTTTTTATGGTAATCCCACCCGCCCTCGGGTGTCTTATCCCCTCAGTTCCCACCTAAACCCTCAGTTCTTTTTGTCTGCCACTGCAGCAGAAATGAAGGAACTGTTCTGAGCTATATCTACTCACTGCCTTCTTTCAGTTTTGGATTGATATTCTGACTTTGTCTTTGGATTCTGATCTGGCTTCAGTATATTGTCTACTTGACATGACCCTGCTTTGTCTTCTGGTAACTCTTGTGGTTTATGATTTGGCTTGGTCCTCTCATCTTCATCATTTTGGCTTGACACAGACTGTTCATATGTCGGGTTTTGTCGTTCCTCTGTCAGTGGTCTGCTATGACTTTCTCAGTGTCACTTTAAAAATGTACCCCATATGGTGCTAAAATTCCCAAAAGGGATGGGCACCCACATTGCCTCTTGTGCCCTGGAGAGGGCCACAACGTGGGATCTTGCATTCACTGTAAGGCCTTCACTCCCCAGGTGCGGAACAACCACTCGTCAAGGCTTAAGGCACTTTTATATGAACAAATGTTGTTGGCCTCTGCCAAATCCATAATGTCAGACTCTGGGCTCTTCTGCTTTGGTCTGCCTCCGCCCCAACTGTTTCGGGTTTGTCAGTCCAGTTCACGGTTAAGAAATCTTCATTAGCTTCTGAGGCTCAAGCAGAGATAGCATGGGTTTCATCCAAATGCCCTACTTCTCTTTCTGCTTCACATCCAAAACCCCTTTGGTACCATCTATATCTCAGGATGCCAGTTCTCAACTTGAAGTGCCTTTCCTCCAGGTTGGTCTCTGGAATTGGGATCTCCCTTCCAGCATAAGACCTATCAGAAAAAACACAAAAAGAAGCAGTCAAAGCACTCTGATGGTTCTACTAGGGCACTGTCTCCACCAGTCCTGTCTACCTCAGAACATGAGTTGAAACCACATGTTCCCTCAATACTGTCAGCAGGGATCTCTGTATCAGTCTCAGCCACTTCACCGCATGGATCTCCACAACCTGAGGAGCAAGCATGTGCTACTTTGACTGGCTAGATTTTCAGACAACACTGTTATAGTGTTACTATTCCACTTTATTTGCTATGGCTGCCTCCTGTTGAATCCTGGGATTTGCAGTTTAGGGAGGGGCATTTATAACTCTCAGCCAGAGAGATCTTAGGCCTCACTAAACTACAAACCCCAGAACTCCACAGGAGGAAGCCAGAGCAGTTAAAGTGGAATAGTAACACTATAACAGTGTAGTCTGAAAATCTACTGAGTCTCTGCAAATTGTCTGTGTAGGCTCTGCTCCAGAAGGTGAAATAATTGATTCTCCTGAGGTGCGAGCATTCCAATCTCCTGCTCCTTCAGTGCAGTTTCAGAGATTTCTTACCCCAGTATTTTCAGTTTGTGTGGATCTGTCTTCAGTACAATTTCCACTGGTTCCTTCTCCACCATGTTGCTCAGTTAGGCATCACTGTTCTTTATCCTCCTCTTCCTCAGATACGTCTTCTAGGGTGTCCTCCTCTTCATCACCTTGATCATGTGCACATCAGTCTAGACCACCTTCACACCATTGATACTGTCATGATTCCACCGGTTACCAAACTGGAAGAGATGCTGCAGGTTGTGGTCATAGAGACTATGAAGAACATTTCTCTTCTAGGCACTTACAGCATTATTATTTGGAACATTCTTCCTCTTTGGAAGCTTATTATGATGATGCAGATTACAATTGGCATCACTACCATGCTACTTACCTGTCGTGCTATCGTTTGACTTACCTCACTGACACTGCAGTCCATCCTTGTTGACACAGGCACCACTGTAGATCTCATGTTGGATTTGGTATGCATCCTTTAGTTCCAAATGGACAGTGATATGAGGATCAGGCTCAGCAGAGACATCTTTCTCCTCTGCCCCTGCAGGAGCCTCCAGCGCGACATCACTGCCCCACCTCTCACTCATCACAGTATGGAGTATCAACTCATGTGGAAGTGTGGAAGAGCCTGCTGTCCAGGATCTTCCACCTCCAGTTCCTCCTCGGATTCAATCACTGCAGACAAGTGTTATTCAGCCTACTCCTATCCCACAGCACTCTTCTGTTTCTGAAGAGTCAATTTCTGAGTCTTCTTCCTCTTCTTCTGACATGCTTGTAGTGTGTTCTTCCTCAAGAGAGTTGGGGGGACCTAATTCTGCTTCCCCTACAGATGACGTCCATGCATTTGCAAAATAAATTATAAGAATGGCACATACACTAAATTGCAAACCACTCAACCTGAAGTGGAACCAACCGACCCAGTATATTGTTACAACCAAAGTAAGATGCCCACTCCAGCTTCAATTCCAGTACTTCCTTCACTTCTTAAGGTGGCTTGATGATCTTTGTCTACTCCTTTGTCGACGCAGCTCAATTTGAAAAGGACTGATGGACTGTATTGTGTAGTAGAGTCTGGCACCGACTGGCTTTTACATCATTCAAAACCAAAATTCAGTTGTAGTTTAGGCTACCTAATCTACAACAACTCAGAAGCACACTGCCCCTTCTGATAAGGAGGGCAGAAAGCTAGATCTCATGGCCAAGAATTTTACTCTACTTCAGCCCTCTCTTGCAAGATAGCTAACTATGTAGCTTATATGGCTGCCCAGCAGAAAAATTCAGCACAGTGTGTCACTGATTACAGCACACTGGTGGGAGGGATTGCTCTCTGTAGGCATGTGTGACTTCATTACTCAGCACTGTCTCATCAGGCAAGAGCCATGATAGCTGTTCAATGAGGGAGAGCTCTTTAATGGAGAAACAGACATCATTTGGAACATACTCAGAAAATGCATATTGCAGCTTGTAAGTTTGGTTTTGCATCACAGACCCAACAGTCTTACAGATCCCATTATGGCTGGAAAAATCCATCCGTTCAAAGAGATCCTTCAGTCTGCTGACATCACAAAAGTCTTGACCTCAGGCCTTCCCTGAATCCTGTTAGGCTGCCCCATCAGTCAAGTACAGGTCTCAAGCTTACAAGAAATGATAGCACAACCAGGGCAAGCAGTGCCTTTGACTTTCCAGTGGCTCTTCATCCCACTGTTTCTCCCTTGTTTGGCAACAGACTTTCCTACTTCTACCATGCTTGGGCTGCCATAACATCAGAAACCTGGATCCTCAATATCATATGGAAAGGGTATACCATAGAGTTTTCAGACTACCCCTCTTCGAGAGTATTCCGCATCACTCCTCCTTTTGACATTTTAACTGAAGAAGTTGATACCCTTCTCCAGAAAGGTGCTATTGAACCTGTCTTGAAATTACCCATCCCACAGGTGTTCTTCCCCCACTACTTCATCATGCCAAAAAGGGTGGAGGCCTCTGGTTGATGGTGGACCTTCAGGACATCAACTCCGTTATAAAGTCCAGGAGATTCAGGATGTTAATTTTCGATGCCATTCTTCCACTGTTGCAAAAGGTAGATTGGTTTGTGACATTGGACTTGAAGGACACAGATTTTCATATTGCAATCAAACTGTCCCACTGACATTTTCTTTGTTTTGCTGTGGAAATCCAATTTCATGTCCTTTCTTTCAGACTCTCCACAGATCCCAGGGTCTTTACGAAGGGTCACTACTGCGAAAGTGGCTGCTTGGGTTAGATAGCAGGGAGTTTCCATTTTCCCATACATTGATGACTGGCTCCTGGTTGCTCACTCATGAGACAAGCTGCTAGACAATATTACTCTCACACTTCACCTCCTTGACTCCCTGGGGCTCATTGTCAACCTGGACAAGTCTCACCTACATACTGCCCAGATGGTGAAGTTCATCAGCACTATTCTGGATCTGCATGTTTCCACAGCTTATTTCCCAGACGAACAGTATCACACACTTCTCAGGACGACATTGAGGTGTTGATGCAACTGCCAGATACGTACCAGGACAATTTAGGTGTTCATCTGGTTCATGGCCTCCAAAACCTCAGTGACTCCTCTAGCAACGCTCCAAATGTGGCCTCTGCAGACTTGGTTTCAATCCTGCTTCAACCCCAACAGACTCTTCACATCTACATCTCATGATACCAAGGAGTGTTTATCATTCTCTAGAATGGTTGGTTCATCCTGTGAATGTACAGGCTGGTTTACCCTTCCTTCCTCCACAGCCCGAAATAGGTTACAATGGATGCTTCCTTGGAAGGTTGGAGAGCCCATGAAAAGGGCTGTTCCATATGGGGATATTGGTCAACCAAAGAAGGAGTTCTCCACATCAATGCTCTCAAGATGCTTACTGTGGAGAAGGCATTTCAGGCCTCTGAGACACTCCTATGAGGAAAGGTGGTTCAGGTGATTACCAACAACAATACAGTAAAGTACTACCTGAACAAGCAGGGTGGAATAAAATCCAATGCCCTGCTTCACCTCATGCTCTGTCCATGGGACTGGTGCATCACCAGAGGCATCTCCATCACAGCAATCCATCTTCCAGGGGAGAGACATCCTCTCAGCAGGGCTCTAGTTTCGTGCCACAAATGGCATCTCCATCCTGATGTTCTAAGAACAGTCCTTGAAGTGTAGGGTTTTCTGGAGGTGGACCTCTTTGCCACATCCCAAAACACCCAGTGTCAGATCTTCTGTTCCAGGGCTCATTGGGGAAAGAACTTGCATGATGATGCCTTCCTGTTTTATTGGGGAGGTCCCATTGTGTACACTTTTCCTCCGTTTTCACTCATAACCAGGATGACAGCCAAGATCCAAAGCACATCCTGATCACCCTGTGGTGGACCAGGCAGCCATGGTTTGCCCCATTACTACATCTGTCTTGAGGCAACCATCTCAGACTTCCATACTGTCTGGATCTCTTCACGATTCACAAGGTGCAAGTGAGGCATCTGGATATGGACATTCTCAGGCTGACTGCCTGGAAAATCTTCCTTTGACCTCTTTTCCTGCTGCCATCCAACAGATCATTGCTGCTGCACACAGGCCTTCCACTCAACATTCCTACGCGTACAAATGGATTTTCCTGTCTTTCCTGGCACCTTGAGGGGGTCTCTCCAGTTTAAGCATGAATCCACCATGTGCCCAATTCCTCCTTCTTCTGTTGGATAAAGGTCTCTCTTTTTCTTCTCTCAAATGTTGCTTAGAGACCATTTCTGCTAACTTCCAGGTCACCTTTCTGCTTTCAGAATTCCTTAGTAAAAAAGCTTCTCAAGGGTTACAAAAATCTCCATCCTCCAATCTCCAGACCAACACCTCAATTGAGTTTGGAAAGTTTTGTCTCAGCTCTCCAGGAAGCCCTTTGACCCAAAGGCTTCCTGCGATCTTCACTTGCTCACATGGAAAACTGCTTTCTTGGTCATGATTACATCTGCCAGAAGAGCAGGAGAGTTATGCGCTCTCAGAGCTAACCAACCATACTTACACTTTCATCAGGACAAAGTTGTCCTCAGACCAGACATTTCTTTCTTGCCCAAGGTAGTTTCATCTTTTCTCACCAATCAGGCCACTGCATTTCCTGCATTGATGCAGAACCCAACTTAAGACTTGGAAAAAGCCCTCCATTGTCTTGATGTCCAACGGGCTCTAGCTTTTTATGTGGACAGGACTGTGGGTTTCCGCAATTCTTAAACTCTTTTTCTGCTCCTCCTCTAAGAGGAAGGGACTATAAACACCTAAACAAACAAATAAATAAGGGAGTGACTGTTTCTATCCCGCCCCTCTGCAACGCAATCGGGGCGGCTTACAATATAAAACTCCATAGACACAGTACCCTAGCCCACCCACCCCTTAAAATAATATTAAATTATAAAAGATTAAAAACATACAGTAATTAAAATATATAAATTAGAAGGAAAAAATTAAAACATACAATAGTTAAAAAAAATCTAATTGCAGCTCAGAACAGCTGAGTCTTGGGCCGGGATAGTTATTCAGGAAAGGCCTGCCGGAAAAGATCCGTCTTGACAGCTTTTTTAAAGCTGTCTAAGGTGGTAATAAGATGGATCTCATCCGGCAGACCATACCGTAATCTGGGAGCGGTAGCAGAGAAGGCCCTCTGGGAGGTCACCGACAGCCTTGTTTTCACAGGCTGTAACAGATTCCTCCCAGAGGACTGAAGTGCGCGGGGCGGGTCGTATGGAAGGAGGCGGTCCCAGAGATAAGTTGGACCCAAGCCATGTAGGGCTTTAAAGGTTATAACCAACACCTTGTACTGTGCCTGGAAACTAATAGGCAGCCAGTGGAGAGCTTTTAGCACAGGTGTTATATGCTCTCTGCTGGAAACACCAGAAATCAACCTGGCTGCCATGTTCTGAACTAGTTGAAGTTTCCGAGTCAAGCACAAAGGTAGCCCCATGTAAAGCGCATTACAGAAATCCAGATGGGAGGTTACCAGTGCATGTACCACAGTTTCGAGGTCCCTGGTTTCCAGGAAAGGGCGCAGCTGGCGTATCAGCCGAAGTTGATAACAGGCACTCCTGACCGTCACATTTACCTGATTAGACATCTGGAGCGTCGGGTCCAGGAGCACCCCCAGACTGCGAACACAGTCCTTGGAGGAGAGTGTGGTTCCATCCAGGATTGGAAGTGGTATTCCCAGACCTGGTTTCGGGCCTGTAACTGTTAGTACCTCCGTTTTGTCTGGATTCAATCTCAATTTGTTTTTCCTCATCCAGTCCATTACTGCTTTAAGACAATCACTGAGAGGAGAGACACCATCTGAAGTCAAAGCTGATGACCGAGACATGGAGAAGTATATCTGGGTGTCATCAGCATACTGATGACACCGCACTCCATGCCTCCGAATGATCTCTCCCAGCGGCTTCATATAGATGTTAAATAGCATCGGGGACAGGATGGTACCCTGAGGAACACCACAGCTAAGCTCTATTCTGGTAGAGCAACTGTCCCCGAGCCTCAACCTCTGGGATCTGCCCGAGAGGAAGGAACGGAACCACTGCAAAGCAGTGCCTCCAATTCCTAACCCCCTCAGGCGATCCAGGAGGATGGAATGATCTATTCTATCAAAGGCTGCTGAGAGGTCCAAGAGCACCAACAGGGTCACATTATCCCTGTCGATACCCAAGCGGAGGTCGTCAGCCAGAGCAACCATGGCTGGCCTCTACCAAGAAAGATCCTCCAGTTTTTGTCCGTAACCATTCCACAAGAACTATGGCCACATCAGCTGCCTTTCTCTGCAGTTTGCCTTTGGAGGATATTTGTATAGCGGCAACATGGTTGCACCCTTCAAACTTTATCTTCCACTACAGATTAAATGAAAGGTGCAGGGCTGACACCACTTTTGGGAGAACAGTACTTTTTCCTGCATAGCATGACACTCCCTCCTCCTATGGTTAATGGCTTGCTAGCCTACCATCTGTGTGAGTCACAGAGACCACAAAGGAGGACAGGTTGCATACCTGTAACTGAAGTTCTTCGAGTGGTAATCTGTGAGGTCAAACAACCTCGCCCATTCTCCCCTTGTGGTGTCCTGCTTTCCTTAGGTTCTTGGATGCTGCTGCTTTGACGTCCATGGAACTTTGGGTTTAGGTGGGAACCGAGGGGATAAGGTACCCAGAAGTGGGAGGAGTTACCACCAAAAAGTTTATGTAATAGTCTAGAACAGTGTTTCTTAACCTGTGGTTCACGGACCCCCAGGGCCTGCAATGTCCTCATAGAGGGTCTGTGAAGGCTTGATGGCTTAAAGGCTGCTCAATCTATCTCCTTCCCACTGCAGAGCAGCCATGTGACAGGAGCCAAGGCAAAGGCTGGCTGGCTGGCTGGCTAGGCCTGCGTGTTGCTATTCAATCCACTCCAGCTGCAAACTAGCCAGAAGAAGTGGGAGAAGCACCTCTAAGGGAAGGTTTTATGGCTGGTGTAATTGTTAATGGTTCAGTATTCAATCATCATCATCATCATCACCATCACTACTACAGTTTAAAATCTTAAGTGAAGTTTTGGGGGTCTGTGGCAACAAAAGATATTTAAAGGGGGTCCTTAGTAAAGAAAAGGTTAAGATCTACTGCTCTAGAAGGTTCCATACGATGCACTGTGCAGGCACAGATAACCCATCTGTGTAAGTTCACAGATGACTGCTCGAAGAACTACAGTTATAGGTATGCAACCTGTCCATATGTAGTTTAAGCAATAAATTATTTCTTCATTTAAGTAAATTGAGGGGCCTGACTTAAAATGGAATCTGGGCTTCTTTTTTGCTATATGGTATAACTAATGGAACAGGAGAGAAGATAAAGCATTAAGATTACTGGAACTGAGCAAATGTCTGATGACTACTCTTCTGGTGAAAGAAAGAGGGGAGAACTATAAGAACTCAAGTTCAAACCACACATCTTTTTTTAATGGATTATTTTTCAGCCTTTGAATATGGCTCTTGTGGCTTTCAGACATAGAATGTTTCAGCTACAGGCACTCTGGATTAGACTCAGCACAACCCGTGTGTTCAAGGCACTGATCCTTGCCAGTCCAGATGGCATCTTGGAGGCTCTATGGAGCCAATCAGGCAGATAAAGATCTCCAAACTAAGTAAGTAATTTTCCTCACATAATGCATAGCCAGAAAAGTCTTACAGTCTTTCTGTAAGACAACAGCATATAAGAGGACTAAGAAGTATATATTTAAAACCTTCCCAACATACTATTATTTTAAACACTTCTGTTCATTCTCTTAGCTATCTAAACTGTCAGTTTGAGCTCTGCAATTTACCAATATTGCTCAACAAGGCTATTATGGGTGGAAATTGTTGTAAATTTAATAAACAAACAAACATCACCTTCTCTAAACAAAAATCTTTGCTGCTAAGAACACCTCTTGCACTCAGGTCAGTTCAATGAAGGGAGGAGGAACCTGCAGTCCTTAGGCAACAAGTAGCCTGAGGATGTGACTCTTAGCCTCATTTCCTCCTCCAAGGTGAGGAAGCCCATAGGGGAAAAAATGAAGGGGGGGCGGGTCAGATCTTGGAAATGTTACTTTTTTGGATTACAACTAACAGAGTTTTCCCAGCCCATCACGGTTGCTGGGTCATATCAAAGGGCTCCTTTGTTGACTGAGGCCTGCAGATGTTCACTCTTTACCTGAGTGCAACATGAGATTACCACTGAGGCAAGATGCCCTCAAACTAAAAGAAAGTTCCCTGCTTCTGGTTTACATACCTTATTCTGCCAGTGGTCAAAAATGTCACAGCAAAACTCTGAAGTTAACAGGCTCCACAGGGGGAAGTGGAACAATATTGTGACAAAAATTCCCCATCTTCATAGATCTCTATTCGTGAAGTAAACGTCCACAAGAGCAATTCTGAAAGAGAACGAAACAAGCTAAGAATAAAAACACAGCAGCTAACTCATTTGATCCAGCCCACTGAACAGGATCCTAGTAAAAGTGAGGGCTTTTGGCCATGTTTTCCACCTTGTTATAGACCGAGTTAGTAGCCATATCTGTAATTCAGAGTCACACCATACTTTCCATTTCTCACTAAGCTTGACCTGTTTCTGGCCTCAGAGGATGCAAGCATTTTGTGTTAAATAAAATGAGTAGGTGATGGTGTGCTTAAAGGCTATGACTAAAAGTTTGAAGAAGTCAGAGAACTGGTGTCTGCTGTTCTGCGCAGATCCTATAATGCCAAATACTGCAAATGCCAAGGCTACAGCTAGACCTTGAGCCCCAAAACCAAGAACAAACCATCCAGCTCCACCATTCCTGGACAAGAGCAGAGCTCAAATGCCCAATGGTTATCATACCATGGGGGCTATTGCATACTCTCTTTCTCATTCTTGAGAACTGTATCCCCCTCCACCAGATGTTGCTAAACTGCAACTCCCAACATCCTTTACTGCTTGCCTGCTATCCTAGCTAGGGCTCTTGGAAGCTGAAATCCAACAAGGACTAGAAGACTGCATGATTCCCAGCCCTATACTGCTACTGCGATATACTTCAGTGGCAATGGCACTCTTAAACCAGGGATGGGGGGGGCATTTTTTTAAAAGAAATGTTTCAGTGATGTTGTTGTTTTTGTTTAAACCTGGTTGTGTGTGTTTTATTTGTTTAAACCAGGGGTTTTTTGGGCAGGGGGTGGCATTAAAACCAATATAGGACTAAATTAGAAAATTAAGTAACAAAATGCAGTTCAGATGTTATGGCTACTAGCTTAAATAATGATTTCTCTAAGAAGAGTGCTCTTTTAGTGCAAGTAGTTTTAGTTGAACATAAGTTAATAGGAGGATTTGTTTTTGAAAGGCATTTCTTGCACTATAAAATAAAGTGATTAAAAACAAGCAACTGACACTGGATATTGGTCTAATAATTACCAATAAACTGTTAAAGTTAAAATGTTTAAATTCAAGCAGTCATTGTTATTCCAGTAAGAGGGTTGGAAACCAATCTGGTTTAAACCAACCCTATCTTAAACCCAGGCTCACTAATTCCAGAATCACCATGCCGGATCCAACAACTGTGCTGCTAAGCTGTGTTGGTTTTCAATTGGGATGTGCAATGGCATTTGTATACTGTATTTAAACACTAACTTACTAACATGTAATAAAAAGAATAACCTTCTTCATGATTCTATCTGTCGGAGACTCTTGGACTATCTCACAGCAAGGCAAAGATGTGCAAGTTCACATTGCTGGAACAAATAAAGCAGAAGAAAGATAGGGAAGAGACATTCAGACTTGAAGAGACAGAGGAGGGGGAGTGAAATCATCTTATGAAAATTGGACCTGAGACTATAACAAACTGGAGGTACTACCACTGAGCTCTTCCAGAAATGACCACAAAGAAGATGTTTCACATGAGATATATGAACAGCTTCCTGACTGGTTTGCACTTCTTTCTTGAAATAAAACTTGACTAGGGCGAAAATCAAAAGTAGAAAACTAGTGGAAGGAAAGGGCTACCCCATTCAGAATAACCCTCCAGTAACTTTCTAACCACTGTGGCGATGAACACAAAGCTCACATCTCTTCCACAGCAGGAAGAGTAGCTTGGCAGGGCTGATTTTGAGAAAGGGAGTGGCATGAAGGGTTAAGTAGTCATCTCCTACACTCAGACTGGCAACATCACTCTTCAGCCATTTTTAATTTGAAAGACCCAGGCAAGGCTGCCTGGGTTGGCTTCACACAGAACTCCTGCATAATACCTGATTTGGCACTAACAAAACAGATTTCTAGAATTAAGTCAAGGAAACTATGACAGTCAAGCTTTCTTCATTTTGTAATGTAAAAATGTACTAAGTTACAGTTGTCTATTTATCATGAGGATCAAGTGCATAGGAGAACCAGGTCACAAGACGTAACAACCTGCATTTTTCTAACTCCTAGCTTATTTTAAATGGAGAATTAAAATATGATACTTTATTGTTGCTCCAGAATGAACTCTGTACTATTTAAACACAAACACTGATAGAAGCATTTTATACTTATGAGATCATTTTCTAAACTGATACCAAAAACAAGAACATATCCTATTCACTAAAACATTACTCCAAAAGTGGCAAGACCTACTGAGAAGGGAACACAGGCCTTCCTTTGCAGAGATTATTCTTTGAGCACACAAACTTCAAATATTTTACTGCACACCTAATTTCACATTTAAGGAGAGTGTTCATGAATCCAATTAAAAAAAAAGAAGTTCCAGAAATGTGAACACCAAGAGGCACCTGAAATCTGTTGGGATCCAAGCAGGAAGAATGTTGTGTTTCAAGAACACATTGTCCATGACCTAATGCATACAATCTCTAATGATGCAAATGCTTGCATCTCTTAGCAGCCCTTTAGGGTGAGGTTATGTGTGTCTAAAGACTTTTCCAGGAACTGATGCTCACATTAGTGTAGAAGAATGGGGTAAAGTACTACAAGACTACAAAAGCCTTAGAGATTCATGGATAAGTCTGAAACTCTGTAATCAATTATATTTAAATAAGTCAGCATGCAATCAAAACTTCCAACTGTATACTTTTTGAAATCCGAGAAACAGTTGAATACATTACTTTTAAAACTATTCATTAATAGAAGAAACACCATCTTCTTTCTCTCTCTCCATATATACATATAGTGTATAGAGCCATCGTACTGTCTATCCTCCTTTATGGATCTGAAACATGGGTCACCTATCGCCACCACCTACGATTCCTCGAGCGCTTTCATCAGCGCTGTCTACGCACAATCCTAAATATACACTGGACTGACTATGTGACGAATGTTGCTGTCCTTGAGCAAGCAGGGATCACCAGCATTGAGGCCATGATATTGAGAACACAGCTGCGCTGGGCAGGGCACGTTTCTAGGATGGAGGACCATCGCCTCCCAAAAATACTACTCTACGGTGAACTCGCCACGGGTCAGCGTAAGAGGGGCGCTCCAAAAAAGCGATACAAAGACTCCCTGAAACAACATCTCAGGCTTGGCCAAATTGATCATCAACAGTGGTCCGCCCTGGCCTCACATCGGGAGGCATGGAGACGCACTATCCACAATGCTGCAGCCTTATTTGAGAACTCACGACGAACAAGTCTTGAAGAGAAACGACAACGCAGAAAGAATCACAACCCAAAAACATCACCCAAGGAGACCTTCTGCTGTGCTTTTTGCAACCGGACTTGTTTATCTCGGATTGGCCTTTTTAGTCATCAGCGCGCTTGCAGAAAGCGCGGGATGAGTCCTTCCTGAATCTTCGTTTGCAAAGAAAAGCCAGAGACATATACATAAATTATACATAAGTCCAGAAATTTTAGTCAAAAAACCAACCCCAAAAAATTGGTTTGACTTATCCACAGGTCAATGTAACTCTACCTTAACTCTTATCAAAAAAGGAACCACCCCCTTCTTTGAGTAGAGTAGTGAAAGGCAAGAGCTTAATTCCTCCTGGGAGATCCTAAAAGAAGCACCAATCCCCTCTTTCTGCCACACTGCTGCTTCTGGCCAGGGCAGGAAAATAGTAGCGGCGGCAGATCTTTGGCGCTTCCTCTCAAAGGAGCGCCAAGAGACGAGCAAGTTGGTGTTTCTTTTAGGTTCCTCTAGGACAGACTAAGCTTTCGCCTTTTGCCACTTTACTGAGAGAAGGGGACTGTTCTCTTTTTAAATAAAAATGAATACTGTACTTTAACTTTTCTCAAAAAAGGAACCACCCCCTTAAGCAGAATGGCAAAAAGGCCTTTTTGAATGCCTGGGTGAGAAAATGGCCGCAGCAACAGCCAGGGGCATTTGCTACCCTGAGGCTGCACTGGTGCTTTCCCCTCTCCATGTAATGACCCTCAACTTATCCACAGGTCTTATCAAAATCCATAATTTTTGCCCCATAATCTGTCCTCAACTTATATATGAGGTCAACTTATACACATGTATATACGGAACATTTAATTCCCTATTACAGTAATATATGAAAATAAAACTAGCTGTGTGTGCACATATGTGCGTGCATGCACACAATTTTATGGATAACTGAGTCCTTAGTTCTCAATCCAGCCAATTATACAAATTAAATTTGAGATTTAAATGGTTAAATCTTTCATCCTATTTGAAACTCCAAATGACTGGACTCCAAATGACTGGACTAGTAACCACACATCTTGAAGAAAACTTCAAAAGCTCTGACAAAAATAAAGAGATAATGCTTAGACTGATCCTCGTGCTACTTCAGCGATTCTGGGAACTGTAGTCCCAAGAGGTACCTTTACTTAACTCTGCCCTTTTGTCCTTTATTAGTTCAAAATATGGTTCCTCCTTAGAAAGAAAGGAATAAAGAAACACAGGGGTTGTCCAGATGATGGAAATACTCCTCATAGAAATTATTAGAGAATACAATGTGTTCCAATGTGATCCGAATGAGATTTGCAGTATTTGGAAGGAGGGGGGTTAAAAACTCCATGAACCGCTCAGTAAAAGGATTCATGGTTTTCCCCAAGTTTCCCGGAAAATGTGCACAGATGCGCATTTTTGCACTTGTGGACATCCAAATTCTCATCACTGCGCATTTTTGCTCTATTGTCCTTTATCAGAGTCTGTGGCTGCTCCATTCGAATAGATGCGAACAGATGCAAATAGGTGAAACAATGGCGGAGACAAACAGAGTCACTGCAAATGGGCAAAAATGCACACCCATTATGCAATATACCATTGCGTCTAGACAAGCCCCAAGTCTGACTCCTCACAGCTTATAGTAAAGATAAAATTAAACAGAGAATTAAATACACAAGATATGCGAGAATACTCAGCTATGAAAGTCCCTCAAGGAGTTCGGCTTGGCTTTATCCCTGTTGGGTTTTCAACAGGCAGTAAAAACTTTGGCCATCAAAAGCCTTTGATGCATTTTTCTATTGTTCTAGCTTGATTTTAAATAATATTTTGTCTTAGCATTTATTCTGTTGTGATACTATTTATTGTATTATTCTATTTATATATTGCTTTGAGAGTCCTGTTGGGTAGAAATGCAATTTGAAAATATATTAGTATGGGGTAGATCCAATTGTTAGTCCCACTGAATTGATTGGAACATAGTAAGTCAACACCAAGTTTCACTGATTCAATGGATCTGCTCTAGGAACTTGGCACTAAGAACTGGATTTAGCCCAAAAAGAAACAAAAGATAAGCATGTTGGTTTATCAAGTTCCACTGAAATATATGGGCAAGCACAATGCTCTAAGATATAAATGGAACTTGTACCAATTAATGTTTTCTGGATTGACTCCACAGTCTTTAGAAACAAGCTATAAATTAAGAAGCTAATTTTCAGCTAGTTATTTGTCCCTTATAAAAACCTATAAATCTTGGGAAAGTTATTTTTGGGAGGCTACAATTCCCCTTTTGGAAAGCTACACTCCTGAAAAGTTTCTTTTCCAAACTCTGCTTTATAACCATCCTTTCTTATGAGGCTGAAGGTTTTCCTGGTTCTGGCCTGCAGAAGGAATTAAGGAGTCAAGGCTGCACTGCAGTTAGACAACACTCAAACTCTAAAACAGGGCTGTATGTTTGTGACTCTCAACATGCTGCTGAGCACCTCTGCTCAAAAACAGAGATTGAAAATTTCCAAAAATGTTGCAGCCGTTAGGGGAAAAAGTTATTAGATTTTATTACCTGCACTGATTATTTTGTTTTACTCCAAATTAGCTGTATTTTTTCCCTTTTCTTATTGTATGTTAGTATTGTATTTTAGTATTTTATATTATTGGAATAGTGATAACTATTTTATTCTGTAACTTTCTGTAAAGTGCCATGTACATTGATGGTGCTATATAAACGATGATGATGATGATGACATTTCCCCCATTTAAGGAAATCTGCAGAAAAATTGGGGGAAAAAAACTATGTTTTACAAACAGAAAGCCACTTTACTACTTCAGGGCACACTGTGTATAATATATAATTTGGTTTGGCATAAAATTATCATGTTTGAGATATTAAAAGTAGAATTTATTCAGACAATTATTACAAATTGAATTTACTTTTTAAAAAATATTTTAATGAGTTCCACAGTCCTAAATTGTAAGGAACACTTTAACTGTAAGTACAGTAGCACCTCCGCATCCATTGATTTGCCATCCGCGGATTCAATTATCTGCGGATGGCAATAGTGGGGTAGTGGTGGATGGGGGAGGCAGGGGAGGAGGAGATATCTGCCTCCTGCCTACCTTTGCCCCCACAATCGCTTCCCGGGATCACTCCCAGGGCAGAAATGGCGGCATGGGAGCGAAGGGAAGGGAGGAGAGATCTCACCTCCCACCTCCCTTTGCCCCTGGGATTGCTCCCGGGGCAGAAATGGGGCGTGCATTATTATCTGTGGATTTCGTTATCCGCGGAGCTCCCTGGAACCAATCACCCACGGATACGGGGGTCCTACTCTAGTCTCTTTGTCAGTTTATTAGGAGTGGGGGGGAACCCCACAAAACAATAAAAGCAGAAGGAACCATCAACATTAGTAAAACAAGGAAAATAGTTTTGTTCCCATTAGTTCTCCATAGTGTCATGTAGATATAACAAACCATGGCCATTAAAAAATCTGAGAAAAAGAAACAAAAACCAGGAATTGCATTGATCTCGTACTGTACTTACTGTAGTGTAAAAGTTTTCCTCTTACATTGTTTTTAGAAATACATTTGGGAAATGTAACACACACACCCCACAAAGCTGAACATATCCTACGGAAAACAGGATTAGACTCAGAGAAAGGAGGAAAGAAAATTGGAGGAAAGAACATCAAAAATGTAAGATGTGCAGATGTGCACACTACTAGCAGAAAATTGCAAAGACTTGGGACAATTACTGAAGAAAGTCAAGGAAGAAAGTGCAAAGGCAGGCTTACAGTTGAACACTCAGAAAACAAAAATAATGACCAAAGATGATTCACCTAACTTTATAGCAGATGATGAAGACACTGAAATAGTTCAAAAATTTCCATACCTTGTCTCAGTCATTAATCCAAATGGAGACGGCAGTCAAGAAATCAAAAGAGTAGGACTTGGAAGGGCAGCTATGAAAGAATTAGATAAGATCCTGAAGTATAAAGATATATCATTGAATACTAAAGTTAGGATTGTCCATGCTGCTGTATAGTATTTCCTTCTATGTATAGTTGTGAAAGCTGGACAGTGAAGAAAACTGACAGGAAGAAAATCAGCTCATTTGAAATGTGGTGCTGCAGGAGAGTTCAATGATACAGTGCACTGCTAAAAAGACAAATCAATGCGTGCTAAAGGAAATCAAGCCTGACCTCTCCCTGGAAACTAAGATGACTAAACAGAGACTGTCGTACTTTGGACAGATCATAAGAAGACGTGACTAACTAGAAAAGACCATAATGTTTGGTAAGGTAGAAGACAGTAGAAAATGAGGAAGACTGTATTCCAGATGGATAGACTCGATCAAGGAAACCATGGCCCTGCATCTGCAAGAGCTGATTAGGGCTAATGATGATAGGGTGACTTGGAGGTCTTTCATTCGTAGGGTCACCATAAGTCAAAGTGAAATTTACAGCAGTCAACCAAAACAATAATATATAATATACAAACATCTTATCCTGAACACTTATCATTCTAAAAGAAAATATCCCATAATTCATTTTTTATTTTTCTGGAAAAAAAAAACTTCAGGAAAAAAAACTTCAGGAAAAAAAACTGGATCCCCTCCCCAATTTTTCCTCCTCCCCCCAATCTTCACATCTCTATTAAAAAAACAGGGGTGCTTGGAGAAGGTCTTCAAGTGCAACAATAGGTTAATACCAAATAACTTCCAATATGCTTTACATTCAGAATATCTCATTTTTAAATGTGCCAGATCAGAACAGAGGCCTATCAAGCCCAGCATTTTCTACATATAGTGCCCAAACAGATGCCTATAAGAAACCCAGAAGCAGGATATGAGTGCAGTTTACACCCTCCTGCTCATGTTCCCAAGCAACCAGTATTCAGAGGCTTATCATCCCTAAATCTGAAGAAGTTACACAGCCTTCGTGATGACTGTTAGCCACTGATGGCCTTATCTCCCATAAACCCCTTTTAATAGCCATTTAGACTAGCAACCATCACCAGAAATTGTAAAATAGAATTCCACAGTTTGACTATAGGTGCTGAGTGAAGTACTTTCTTCTGTACTGAATCTCCAACTATACAACTTCAGTTGATGACCTCAGGTTCTAGTATTACAAGAGAGCAGGGAAAAACTTTTCCTTCCCCAGGAGATACAATCAGTCCTCCACTCCCATAGATTCTGCATCCATGGATTCAACTAGCTGTGGTTTAAAAATATGTTTAAAAAAATTTTTTTAAAAGCAAACCTTGCTTTTGCCATTTTATTATAGAACGGACACCTTTTTACTACTTTGTATATAATGGGACTTGAGCATCCATGGATTTTGGTATCCACAGGGGGTGTCCTAGAACCAAATGCCAATGGATACCAAGGGCCCACTGTATACTGAAAATCAATACTAAATCATATAATACTTCACATTTATATGCCAGTTTTAAGCATTCCAAACATTTCACACATATTTCCTCAGTCCAATGATGGAAACAATCCTGTAAAGTCGGTCACTATTATCCCCATAATTGTAGTTAACAGTGGGATTGGTGCAGTTGAGCAAGTTCATGGCCAGAGACTTCTATCTGGACTACCTCTTTCTGGCTCAAATACTTCATCCTATACAACTTGTGCAGGTCAAGGAGCCAACTTTCTGCTCCTGGGAGACTCTGGGAGTGAGATATGCTGCCCAAAATACGGTGGGGGGGATGAAAAACCCATACCACAAGGCTGGAACCCAACATCCATTTGTTTTTTTAAAAAAGAGATATTTTAAAAAACTTAAAACAGTGAAGAGGGCCACACAACCCAATTAGAAGAGACTTTCAGAAGTGACAATTTCCCACACACACACACACAAGAAAAACGTCAGTCTGGGAGAGCTCTGGCCCATAAAAACAGCTTGGGGGAACCCAGGTATCCCCAGGGCCACACTTTGCTGATGCCTCTATCTGTGGGTGCTTCTAGGTGGAAGGCTCCTAGCATTACACATCAAGACACTATGTGTCTCTTCTGTCTTCTCCTTAACCTGTTTTCTCCATAACAGAATAAAGATCGAAGAAGCTGTAGGAAAATATGAGAGACTTACAAATGGCAGTGACAATGACATGTGGACCCAGGATAAAATTCCGTGTTTGAGGCAAGAAGACTACACAATAAAAGCCTTGTCTGGAAACTATGTAAGTGACACTCTGCACTCTTTAAGCTGCTACACTCAACTTTGCACTGCTGAGACCACTGATAATAGTTTACATGGAATATGCTGGCTTCTTTAAATAAAAAAAAAATGGAGTAGTACATCACCAACTTCAACCCCATGGGCATCAATAACAGTAATATAATCAGAAAACCCAAAACTTTTATCTTACAATAACACCAACTTCAATTTGGAGGGGTATTGGAGGGACTACACAGCTAAAAATAAGCTAATGTCACATATATTCCACAACCCCAATTTAGGTAAAATAAACCAAAGTCACATTTATCCCACAGCCTCATGGGAGGCATGCCTATTCCAAAGGCAGTGCCCATTTCAATGGAGACTTAGCACACTACTGTACACTGTTGTAGTGCTATTATCCCACTTTAACTACTACAGCTGCCTCTTGTGGAAATCTGGGGCTTGTACTTTAGTGAGGCCTGAGAGTTTTAAATGCCTCTCCCTAAACTACAAATCCCAAGATGCCACAGGAGGCAGCTAAAGAAGTAGTTAAAGCAGAATAATAGCGCTATAACAGTGTAGTGTAATTACTGCCCAGATATGGAGGGAACCATTTGGGGAGGGGAGGGCTGGTACTACTAGCTTTCCTCCTTGAGGGCGCCCAAAAAGAAGCTCTGGGCTCCTGTTTCCAGCAGCAGACATTTTTATGTGGCTCCCCAACAGGTTTCTGGATGCAAATTCCAGAGGGAAGAAGAAGAAGAAGAAGCCAAGCTCACGAAAAGAGGAAGCGAGGGGCGACCACGACCACCGCCTCTTTCCTTCTACTTACTGACAGGGGGAGAGAAAAAGGCGGTGAGGCGAAGCGGAGGGCGGCCTCGGCTTCCCCTCGCATGGGTCCCCGCCCTACAGCCGACCTGTCGACATGGCCGACTGACCACGGTTGCCGCTCTCCCGCCTCAGAGGAGGCGCCACAGGCGGCACCAAGAGCAGCGCCCCTCCTTCGCGCAGCCCCTCTCCAGCTTTCCCCTTCGAGTTTTATATATTTTTGGGGTGGTGGTTGGGATTCAGCACCTGGCAAGGTTGCCTCACGCCCAGCGCCGGCCTAGGAAACGCAAAAGAAGGAGGGGGAGGCGGCAGTGGCTGCCCTGGCCGGGAGGCGGGCCTGGCTGGGGCCGAAGGAGTTTCTTCTGAGGGGGAACCACCCAGAAAAGGATTTTTTCTTATTGGAATAAGACCATTCTACTGAAAAATACACCCGACCGCAAAAGGCCGTAACAATAACGCAATAATAATAATAATAATAATAATGTAATTGTTTTCTTACTAATACAAAAATAAAACTATCTATCCTAACACTAATACATTTTTTCCACTCAGGAAAGGAGCTCAGCAGAGCCCCAAGGGCAGCTATGAAAAGTGAGGGACGCTGCTACTCTGCCCCTCCACCCCAAAAAACACGCCATAACATATCTGTACAGATGTGTTTGGTTAAGGTTCTTCTCAGTGAGATGGAGGGACGAAGTGTTTTTGTCAATATTTCGGGGGGATTTCCAAGTCAATAGACATTGAGCTCCTCTTCCATTTCACTGACGTGGCAGTGAGAAAAACAAGCAACAGCACCCCTGTGTTCAGGGAGGACCCGCCGCTGGGTCAATCTGAGTACAGTTGTCCTTCCATATCCACGAATTTGGTATCCACGGATTTAAGTATTCACGGCTTGAAAATATTCTTTAAAAAATAATAATCCCAAAAGCAAACCTTGATTTTGCCATCTTATATAAGGGACACCCATTTTGCTATGCCATTGCATATAATGGGACGAGTATTCACGGATTTGGGTATTCACGGTGGGGGGTCCTGGACCCAAATTCCAGCAAATATGAAGGGACAACTTGTAAAATTGAAGTTTAAGATTGCAGGTTGACTTTGGAATGGGTTTAAATAAGGTAAATTCAATTGATTTCAAAATTGGTTCCAATTAAGGTGGCTTTCCTACACACACTTTTCCAGGGTATAAATCCCATTGATTTTTCCTGGGGCTGACTTCTGAGTAAGACACACATATGTAGCCTTTCACTACTGTAAGAATTTTGAGGGATTTGCTTTTGACATAACATTGAAGAGGTTTGAGGGAAGAGGGAAATCGTTTTGCCTGTTCAGTTTTCATACATGTAAATATTTACCAGATGATACTTGTAAGTATTTACTTGTAAATGATGATAAAACCATTAAGTAAAAAAAAAAAGTCAAAATCTTTAAGTCAGTTGAAATATCCTAAATTAATAACCTGATCCTCTCCAAAACTGATTTCTGCAGGCATGGCAGTGCAATCCTAAATAAGCTCCAGTGTTTTCAATGGGACTTACTCCTATTATGCATGGATAGAATTGCATCCTATGTACTTAATTGTAAATAGGGTATACAGGTCTACCCCCTTATGGATGGATTTGGTATCCAAGGTTTCACTTTTCCACATTTGAAAAAGTACTACTCTACAATTCTATGATTCTATGATTCTCTCTAGGCATTTCTAGGCCTTCCAATACAATTCTGTGGCCAACTTCCAGCATTTATCTCATTGAAATATGTACAATATCACATAACTACTGCTTTTGTTCTTGGTTTTCTTTAAGCAATTTTTTTAAAATGAGTACTTTGTATCTGCTCGACACTATGAAGACTAGAAGAGACAATATAATTTTCTTTATATTACTAACATGGGTGGTTTCTTCTGTTTTTACAGTTGTTTTTCCTGCTCCACATAAAAAAAGGGCCCCTTAAAGTTCAGCTTACAGTTCCGTTCAGTTTAGGATCTCATAGCTCCAGTTCTAGTTAAAAAAAAAATTAAATTGGTGGGGACATCTTCCCTATGGGGTGAGGAGTCTTACTTCCTCCAGCCATAGGAAGTGCTCCTCCACCCTCAGGAAGCTGCTTCACCCCACCTCCACCCTCCACCGCAGCTGCCAACCTCCTGTCCAGACGCTCAACTGAAAGGAAGACAAAATAAAGGGTGGGATTAGCTACACTGTCTACATGCAACACCTTATGCACACTGCCATGTGTACAGTTTGCAGTGTAGTCCAAGGTACACCTCCCCAGGCACCCCACTAATACTTACCAAGGTCTTCCAAGGTGTCCGTTCTGTCCCTCCTCAGGGCTAGGGGACCTTGTCCTCCACTGGCTTCACCTTCTAAAGGAAGGGGAGGGGAGAAGGTTACAAGACTGTATTCTAACCAGTCCCACATCCCATGTGCATTCTGAGTAGTCCCACATCTACACTCCCACTGTATTGTTCCAAAGCAATGTTCAGTAGGACCCCCATATCCACTGATTCATTATCCACTGATTCAGTTATCCATGGGATACAAAGCAGTACAACTACCATAGAGTCTTCCTAGAAAATGTATCCTCTCTATCCATTTTCTAGGTCCTCCAAGGCAATTCTATGGTATTTTAAACTGGAAGTCCCATTATTATCAATGGCATTTGCTATTATCTACGGTTTTCATTATCCACGCCCCCCCAGAACCTCCCCAGTGGATACGGGAGTCGTACTGTACTCAGCAGGGACAGGTGCTGGCCCTGCCTCTCCTCCTGAGGACTGCTACTACAAAGGAAAATAAAGCTGTACATGCAAGTTGCATTATCCTCTGAATTAGCTGCAGCAATAAATTTATTCATTCTTACTTAGGTTGATAGCTTTTTAAAAAACTGCCCATTGAACATCGGTTTGATCTGCAAATACATAGTAGTAGGTTATCAAGCCTATTGCTGTACCATGAAAAACGTTAACATTTCCTAATACCCCTTCCCCATGATATCTCATAATTTGAAATATTGGGCACTTTTTGGGGTCAGGTCAGCTGGGGCAATCCAAAAAGACCAGATGGAGGTCACACTGACCTGGGATGCATTTTAGAAATATTTTGGCAAGCAAGCACATATTAGGATTGTGTGGAAGCCCCTTAGTAAACACAGTCATTAAGGAGGTATGTGCTAATCCTTTCTCCCAGCCTTGGGTGCCTCAGCAATGAGTAATTCAATCAAACACTTAAGTGACCATTCCCAAATCTAGGCATAAGGAGATCTCTCTTATACCCCCTTCTCTACAACTTTGCAAGGTTATCATTAGCCCATCAGTTCCTATCTTCCAGACATTAAAGCAATCAGTTGAGTTTTGGTTCCTTTTGTCTATTCCTTGGAAAAGCCATCCAGGCTTTGTCATAAACAGAGTATTTCTTCAGGATATGAAATAGGGTATAAATATTAGTCCCCTAACAATAGTAAAGTGTGCCACAGACGGAGACTAGCACTTTGCCAGATTCTCTGTGTCACCCTCAGACACCAGTCTGAGCACCTTCTCTGCATGGAACTCTTCAAGACTGGTAACTATAACCCCATTTCCCTGAACCATTCTCTATCCAACCTCCCCACCTTTCTTTCCTATAGCCTTGTGTGGTTCTTAAGAGTATATGTTTTGTATGCTAGCATAGTCCCTGTGTTATTTCCAGTAAAAATACTTTATTTCACTTTAACTAGAGTGTTCTCAACAGTTAGTACTGGTATACATAGGTGAAAAGACCCTGAAGTTACCCGCCTCTTGCAGGCTCTCCATTTGAGCTAATAATTCCCCCAGATAGATTTTGGCATCACCCCCACCTCTTAGGGTACCAGCTTCATAACACTGATTTCAACAGATCAAGCTGCTATTTGAAACACTGGAGCAGGCTGTTTCCTTTGGGTTTGGCATTTTGATTTACCCAGCATTAAAATTTTCCACTAGAATATTCACTTTTTTTCTTAGAATTTTTAAAAATACACAAAAATCCAAGGATGCTAACTACCAAGGGTTGCACAGATTAATGAAAAGGAAGGTCCTCATTTGGTATTTAGATGAAGCAGTTTTAATCAAAATTAGTCATGCAAACAGGCAATCAGTTTTGCTAATATAAAGTAGATGAACTGGAGTCAATGCATTCATTTGCCCTATATTTCATTTTTCAAAATAATTACATGAAGCTTGTGGTCATGAACTTGCATGGGAGCACTGAATTGAAAGGAATATGGTGTTGTGATTTTCATACTGGCAGATATTTTTTCTACATTATGTCTCACTTATCTTCGACTCATTAAAAACTCTGTGTTTTTAATCTCGCAGCAACTTCATATTTGATGACATTTGTCATAAGGCACTAGGGTTGTCATTTTCCCATTTTCTACAAAGGCTCTTGACAGGCAGAAATTTCAAAATACAGTTTTCTCATTACCAAAAAGCACAGCACAGGAAGGAAAAGGGATTGCACGTAATAGCAAAGTGAATGTTTGATTTTCATTGTTTGCTTGTCTGGTTTATGAATGCCAAGCAGATAAGCAGAATTAACATTACTGTAAACCAGTGCCAAGTCTTGCTTATATAGAAGAGATATTTGAACTGGGGTTGCCACCTGAAAAAAGAAAATAAAAATCTTAGAACTTGAGTTGTATGAGTTTCATGTCTTCCAACTGTCCGCATTTGACAGGAACAGTCTTGATTAATCCTTTGTCATCCCAGTTTTTCAGCTGCTTTTAAAATGTCTCAGTTTCTCTCTCTTTCCACTTTCCTCTTTCATCCTCTGCTTAGTTCAGTTGCTTCTGTCCTTTGCAGCCCTACACCTCTATCCCACCTTCCTTCCTTTGCCTGATCAACTTGCAGCACCTATTAAGTCATCCAAAGTTTTTAAAACAATCTGTTAAACATTGCAGCCTACTTTTAATAGGAACATCTGCCCTCCTTTAATATAAAAATGGATAAAAGCAGAACTTCCAGGTGTACTGATTCGTACACACCTCTTTCTAGATGTTGGATTAAGCAAAAAATGCTGCAAATCAGCTATTGACGAGAAAATTAACTTTATGGGGAAATGGTTACTGTGGGTGGTCACTGTTTATTTGGTATGCCTTTCAGTTTTATTTTAATGTTTTATAGCCGTTATTTTTTATATTGACAACCCCACTATTTACATTTTGTTCTCTACAAAGGATGGCCTTCCAAATGTTGGACTGCAACTTCCATCAGTCCTAGCCAGTGGTGAGGGATGATGGGAGATGCAATCCAACAATATACCCTAGTCCTGCTTTAGAAGTTAGGTGATTTGTCTACCTGTAATAGAGTCTGGGGAGAGCCAGCATGCTTAGTAGTTTGAGTGTTGGACTACGACCCTGGAGACCAGGGTACAAATCCCTGCTTGGCCATGGATACCAATTGGCTGACACTTGGGCAAGTCACACTCTGTCAGCCTCAGAGGAAAGCAAAGGCAAACCCATCTCTGAAGAAATTATGCCAAGAAAACGCTGTGATGGGTTCATCTTAGGGTCACCTTAAATTGAAGGCACACAACAACAACAAATGGAACCTGTGCTAAGTAACTCTCCCTCCAGGTAAATTCCCTATCTCTTCTCTACACCCACTTAAGTCTGTTCTATGCCAGTTGAGGGTAGCATTTCATGCATTTGCTAAAAGTTGATTCTAGTTCCTGGAACCCAGCAGCATAGTCATTGTGTTAGTCTTAAGGTACTACAAAACTTTGTTTTTGCTGGACAGACCAATATGGCTGCCTTTATGGATAGTGTCATATAGTAAACTGCCTAAGAAAGGAGCAGTTAGCTTCACACAAGACAGGGACAATTGGATCTCAAGAGAAGTTACTTTTCTGTTGCTAATAGGAGTTGAAATGTTATTGCCTGTCTTTCATTGCTCTTTGTCTCTAGTCCTAGTATGGCCAGTCAGGGGAGTGGCCTCTGGTTGCATTGAAATCCCTCAATATCATCTCAACTGACAACATCTCAGACAAAATGTCTGAGGCTATTTTTCTCCTGGATAATTTTTAACATATTTACCTGATGAACAAGCCAGTGAGGCTTCAAAATTTTGCATAATGTATTTTATGCTTTGGAGTTGGCCCCCAAAAGCTATTGCTCCCTGTGGATTTTGGATTTTGTTGTATTTTGCTGCGTAGCCAACATGGCTACTCCTGGGGTGTGGTGTTTTGTTTTGTTTTGTTTTTATGCTAGGGTTTAAAAGCCCCTATAATGTTTGCAAAAAAACAAATGGGAAAGAATTGGGGATTGCCAGCCAAGAGATAGTCCTTGATTCTTGTGAGGGATTGTGAGGAAGCCAGACAGAAACACAAAGTGCAGGTTCTGTACTGAATTATTGCCAATATACCAATGATTGATATTAGATCTTCTCAGTGGCCTGTTGATTCCATTAGTACTTGTACTTTTTCAATTATCCTTTCAAACTGTGCTTCTATATCTTAAATTTAATATTTTGTGTTCATGAGGGAGGGGAAAAATCCACAAAGTGACCTGGTTCATGCAGAAATTAATTATGTAAAAAAAAGTTAACCTTCTTGATGGCTTCAAGTTCCTTATTATGCTCCATGCCCAAAAGACTGTCTTTTGGTCAAAGCTGTGCAGACAGGAATCAGTTCAGTTTTCAAACTGACTTCTCTGAGTAAAAAAATATTTAAAAAAAAAATCAAACTGTAAAGAACAGACATCTCTTTTCAATTCTGCTGGCTATCTCATACATTGCTATGAAAATATATAAAACCAGGTTGCTCTTCAGGTCACTAGAGCAATGGAGGATTTTGACTAGTTGAGCATAAATATACATGCTGTTGACAGCTTTGTCCTACTTGCTACTGTGGTAGAATTCAAAGACACAGCTGTCTTAGTCTGGAATATCAGCAAAGGGATCTTGTAGCACCTTTGAGACTGAGACAGAGAAAATTGTAGTATAAGATTTAGAAGATTTAGGAGATTATCAGATGCAGCAAAAAGCCCAAGAGGAACACATGAGGATGACGTTACTGTATAGCGAATGGGTCCTGGTTTCAGACGATGATGTCATCCTCGTGTGCTCAGTCTGTGCTGCAGCCGTGAGTAAAGCATTGCTTTTCATTGACGGGACCTCCCTGTCAATTGAAAGTGATGCCTTATTCACGGCTGCAGCACAGACTGAGCATGTGAGGATAACGATGATGTCTGAAACTGAGACCTGTGCACAGTACAGTAACGTCATCCTTGCATGCTCCTCTTGGGATTTTTGAGCACGTCTGATAATCTCCTAAGTCTACTTCCTCAGATACTGGAGTGAACTGGTGCCCAGGAGCAAACCTTATAAGCAGGCTGTTGAATAGCCATAGAAATGAAAAAGAAATGCAAAACTAGTGGGTGTGGTGATGAGGTGATTAGTTTAACAATGGTTGTTGAGGACAAAGGTAAGAGGAAAGATGTATCCTAAGGCCAGGGTGGGTGGATGGCCATGTAAATGTTGGAGGAAGTTTTGGAATGTAGTGTGATGCTGGTTCAAGAGGGCCCTCATGAGACTAGGGTGTTAACTAGTGTTATGGTATGTATACTGTGCCAGGAAAACATTTGCCACTGAGATAAAGCTAATGACTGTTAAAATCCTAGGCACACATTTGGGAGTAACAGCACTCAGTAAACTGAATGTAATGGTCAGGATCATGCTGCTGGCCATCACAGCTACGAGAAAACATTTCAGATACATTTAAACAAATTTCTCTTCAAGTTTTCTACTTGGGAAAATTCCCCCGACAACATCAGATAGTGACATCTGCTGGACAGGTAAAAAATAAATTGATAGTCTCCCCCCCACCCTAAATTTTCTCAATAAACATCCTTTTTAAATAAGAGTTAATTATGGTTTTGGATCTGACAGACTGTAAAAGATGTGTGGGCATAACACATCTTTAGGGAGTATCTGATGAACTGTATAATTACTGATAAATTAAATTCATATATTTTGTTAATTTCAGACTCTTTGTGGTCACTACACAGGGCCAAACGTTTGAGAGCATTTTTTTTGGTACCTTAGGATTTAATATCACTGACATTTTATCAAAAAGTTTAAAGGAGAACCGTCCCTCCCCCCAATGTTTTAGGTAAGAATTATATATTTTAAAAAATTGTGTCTATAACAAAAATGTTGCGGTGTGGAGTCTATCTATGCAGCCCTGCTATTAAATGCCCCCTTCTCACCCAGCTTTACACACATATACACACTTAAAAATCAGTATTTTAGGGACAATGAGCACACTTAGTCATTGCACACCTTAAGTGTACTGGGCCATTTTGGGATCCCCCATCCTTGGAATATTTCCCCCCTAAATACACATTTTTTGTTGATGCCTTGCTCTTTTATGTGGGTTGTTGTTAATCTGGCTGCACAAAGATTAACAACAATCTGAACAAAGTTAATAGAGGGAATGATACATGAATAAAGTACTAAGAACTTATTAGAATACATTTCATTTGTAATCTGCATCTTAAAACAGAAGTGATTACACATCTACCACCGTGTTATACCTACTGTGACACTTTAGGGCCAGAATCCACTTTCCTCTGGCTTTTATTGGTTCCTCCAGAAACTGTACCCTGGTATTCATTTTAAAAAAAAAATTGTTCTGGAGAACTGGCAAAACCTCTGCAGCAGGTTTTGGGTGCCTTGGTGGCATGAAACAGGAGGGTGAGGGGAAGAAAGTACTAGCTGCATGCCCAGGCCGGACATTCTGCCCCTCCCATTTTTACCCCAAATAATGACAGACACATTGTATATATTTGGAAAGATATATTGGTAATAATGAAGTGTATATATATAGAGAGAGAGGGGGGGGCAATAAAGGCCACAACTTTATTGATAACAGCTGCAGTGGTTGGTTAACTAGCATGGGTCTGGATCCAGACATCAACCAACCTGACTGCTGGTCGATGGTATCACTGTTGGTTACCCACCGACTACACCACTGAGGAAGGGGGAGGAGTCCTGGCCAGGCCCCGCATGCTTGATGACCCCTCACCCTCCCCATATTCCCAACTGTTGGGAAAAGGGGGTCTCCATGAACTTGAACTTCACCTTGATCACAAACTTGATGGAGACCCCCTCCCATTACCAATGACCTGAGATCAGGACCCATACCAACCACCACAAAAGACTGTTCCCACCAGGGCCCACCTTCGACCAACTCCCAGCAACTGCTAAAGGCCGTCCTTCAGTTCATCTGCATTGGGATTAACAAATCAGGCTGTATGTACCCTGCAAAGGCCTCAGAATACCACCTGCCCAGACGTTTAATGGTCTCTGTAGGCAGGCTCCCTTGCGCTGCTGTGGTAGCTGCCCCAATCCAAAAAGAGTAGCCCCTGAACTCCTCCGCTGGCAAGCCCAGCTGCTTAAGTGCAGCCCGCAACATGCTGATGAACTGGTACCATGTCAGTGGAGACAAGTCCTTATGAATGAAAAGGAGGCCTGACACTCCAGGGCGCTTTTCCAGAATTTTGCACATGAAGTCAAACAGGCATGGCAACAAATCTACCAGGCTCTGAAACCGCAGAGTTGCCCCTTTTCCAAGCTGGTCACACTTGGAACGCCGCACTCGGATACGCAGTGCATGACTAACCCAGCATGAAGGCTGGGTTATATACCTAACCTCCATACTTCAAAGCAGCAATCGTGAAACTGCCGCAAAACTGTCATAAAACTACTTCAAAAGGCAGCAGTGCCCCACCTTCCTCCTTAGCAACCAATCAGGGCAGGGTAGCCCACCCTGATTGGCGCTTACTTTCATGCCCCTTCCTGGCCCACAAGGGCAGGCTGGGAAAGGGAAGACGTCAATGGCAGCCCCCAAGCTGGCCACCATGTGGGCTTCAGGGGTCGCCAGGGAAAGTAGGGGAGCCAGCCGGATTGCAACGGAGCCACCAGGCAAGGTAAGTCTGGCAGCTCTATTACCAAATCATATCGTTGACTTTTTGCCTGTGTAATTTTTAATATTGCTTACATCTAATGAGGATTAGCACATTTAGCATTAAAGATGATTACAAGTAGAAGGGTAGAGAAATGTAGGGCAACCCCAATGAACAGGGTTACCAGCTGTTTTTTAAGTGAGGGGAAAAATCTAGTACATATGGAATAATAGGGGAATGCAAACATATACTGAACGTAAGAGAAATACATATTAAAACATTCACATTTAGAGCAGAACCATCATATATTATATTCAGAGAAACCATTGTATGCAATTGATATTGTTCCAGAATTATAAATGAACAGAAGGAGGTCTGGTTCCATTTACAAAGGAATAAAAGGGTACCATTTTCTAGTAACAATGGAGTTCGGTTTAGTTAGACAACCAAATCTGATGCATAAGCTATTAACAGTTAGCAAGATTTTAAATGCATTGAAATGCTGTTTAGTATTAGGCAGTTCAGGAAATTTGTAGAATTTCCATGTATCTAACCAAAGAGGTAATAGTGTAAGTTTGTGAAAGAGCTCTCCATGATTATCCCTATGAATGATGAGCATACCTGGATAGGGCTAACCTTTTGATTAGTAAATACGTCAATTTCACTTTCTATTTTCTTGCAACTCAACCAAATGCAGTCACGCTAATGGGTTGTTTGCAATTTCAGCAGCATAGAACAGAGAAGTCTTTGTAAATATAATGGAGCTTAAGAAAGAGTGAGATGTCAACAATGAAATACTTTTTAAGGTGGCTTCCCCAGATTTCTTGGAAAGAAGTTTTAGTGACTACATTTTCACCAAATGGTAGTAGACTAAACATCAGATGGTACAGGTTAAACCTGTGCCTGCCTCCCATGCAACATTTATTTAATATTAACAAATGAGTGATTAAAATAGTAGGTACCTACTTAATTTACATCCCAGCTTTCCACCAAAAATGATGCCCAAGGGGGCTAACAGTAATAGAATACAACTTAAAAACAAAATCATCATTAAAACAATAAAAACACAGCTGAAAATGCAATTATAATAAATATAGGCAGGATAATTAAAAGCCCTTTCAACAACAGACCACCTTACATGCTAATAAAGGCTTTCCTGAATAAGCAGGTCCTTGCCTGATAACAAGAGGACATTAAAGAAGGTGCTAGCTTAGCAGGAAATTGCAGGTTGTGGGAGTGACCACAAAGAAAGCCCTATCTTATACAAACTTACCGCACTCTGAATTAAAGCAGCAGTGCAGCAGGAAGGTTCTGTCTTCTGTGCTGTCTTACTGCATGACATCATTCTTTTGTTCCGGTCCTGTGGGAGACCGAGGTAAAGCCACATCTTTTTGCTAACCAGAAAAAAACATTAATAAAAAAGACATGGTTTTACCTCAGTCACCCACAGCACCAGAATGGCAGAGCACCAGAAGAACAACAATGTCATGCAGTAAGGCAGCATGGAAAGCAGAACCTTCTGGCTGCCCTGCCATTTTACTTTGATGTGTGGTAAGACCCTTACATTGCCACTGGATGTACCTCTGAAGGCAACAGGACTGAGAAAGAGACTTCCTCAAAGATCTTAAAAACTGGACAGGATTGTAAGGTTGAATGCAATCTTTAAAACAGGCCAGTAATAAGTCATTTAGGTCTTTATAGGTCTTTAATTTCCTTCCAACAGCATCAGCCCATCACTCCCTTTCAAACCTTGCCACCATGACATCTCAGACAGATTTTAAACCCTTCCCAGCTCATCCACTTCCCTGCACCTCTCCTCTTCCTCCCACTCCCTGGGAAAGGGAGTGACAGGCTGGCGCTGTTGGAAGGAGTGAGATTGAGAGGCGGATTGAGAGGAAGAAGAGTGGGGCGGGAGCTGGGGAGGTTGGGAAGGGTATGTTTTAAATTGTGAACTATCTACTTGTATTTTAAGGGGGGGACTGAGGGTTTTGGATGTATATTTTAAATGTTGTAAGCCTCCCCGATTATTTATTTTAAAATGTGGCTGAGGCATCATGGTGGCAAGGTGGGGGAGGAAGAAAGGGGCTGGCACTGTTAGCAGGAGCCTGTAGTGTGCATGGTTTTGGGGGGGGGTTATGATATTTGTGTTTTTTTCCCACTCTCCCAGGGGCTCTGTGACTATGGAGGGCCAACTGTAATAGAAACAGTAATATTGATGTTAAGTATTAGGACCATGTATGAAGACTGAGTGATGGGACAGAATGCTAGGTGAATTTGCATGTGGGTGATGATTGGTGGAGAGAGCAAGAGTGGGAGGTGCTGTTAGAATAATGCAATAAGTACATGTTACCCTAAGAACATCTCCTTGATGTTTGAGGGAATTATAGTTCAAAAGGATGCCTATGAGAAGAGGATAATTTTGAGGGTCTTTCCACCTAAGTATACCAATACTAAGGACTTTTTCGGATGGGGTTTTGTAATGGAAGCAGCCTCGTCCCCATTGCAAGGCTGCTGTGCGGCAGGGGGTCCGTTTCGGATGACACTCTCCCCTGCCGAAACTGTTGCGGAAGTGCTGGGAGGCTGCAGCGCCATATTTGGTGATTTTCTAATCACGAAAGTTGATCGTGATTAGGAAATCGCCAAATATGGCGATGCAGCCTCCCAGCACTTCCGCAACAGTATCGGCGTGGGCACAGCGTCATCCGAAACGGACCCCCTGCAGCGCAGCAGCCTCGCAACGGGGACGAGGCTGCTTCCGTTACAAATCCCCGTCCGAAAAAGTCCTAAACTGTAGAGAGCACTGCACTTGAAATTAAACAAAGTATTTTATTCCAATTAACACAAGAGATAAACCATTATAAAAAAATGTATACACTTAAGAACCATACAAGGCTATTGAAGGGAAGGCTGAAGAATTGGATAGAGAGAAGCCCAGTGGGGAAGGGTGATCTTTACCAGTCTCTGGAGAAAGAGGTCTGAGCAGTGAAGAGACTCAGACAGCACAGGTGAATTCAGTCTGTGGCACACAGAATGGAGGATCCAGTCTGCAGCACACATGGTTGCAGTCTGAGCTTAGGATATTTATACCCCATTTCATACCCTGGAGGGGTGTTCTGGTTATGACAAAGCCCAAATAGCTTTCTCACAGAACGGACAAAAGGATCTGGAATGAGCTGATTGGCTTAACTCCAAAGTAATTAAATGTTGATGGATCTGCAACAATCTCTTAATGTTTTTGGACAGGCAGGGGGTATTGGAGAGATTTCTGTAGGGCATGGGTTAAGGGAAGGTCACTGATTGCATGTCTGAGAGGATTAGCATAGACCTGTTAATGGCTGTTTTTTTGTTTTTTGTTTTTTTTGTATAGTCCTATCTGGGCATTCCCAAGAGTATCTAGGCACATCTCAAGTCATTGTGACCTTGGCTGTCCTCTGGTCAGCTTGACCCCAAACAGGGTCCAGTCAGCATGACCCCGAAAAGTGTCCACTATGTGCAGTTATAAAATTGGGATAGTAGGGTATAGTAACGTACAGAACAGTTTCACTGTGGATCCTTTCACACTGCACAATTATAGCATTATGATTCCACTTTAATGGCTATGGCTGAATCCCATGGAGACCTGGAATTTGTACTTTAGTGAGGGAATTAAGCTCTGTGGCTCAAAATTCTAAATGCCTTTCTCTAAATTGCAACTCCAAGGATTCCATAAAATGCACCCAATGCAAAGCATTGTTTCTCTCTGTCTCATTGTTACCAGCTGCATTTAAACAATGCAGATGTTGACATACCAGCTGGCTTCCTTTATAGGTCCCCCTATGTCTGCTGTTGTCTTAATTTTTATAAGAATGTGATTCCACAAGCACATTTGGATAGGGAATAAAATAGGAAATAAATAAAGTAGGAAATAAAATCTCTACACACAAGTAATTTAAAAACATTTAAGAAGTGATACATGTAATTGGTATCTAGTTACACTTGTAGAAAGACATAAGAGAAAGTTTCAGGGTGAGTCAACTAAGTAATTCATTTTTTAAAATATATTTTTATTAATTTTATAATCATACATTATATTGTCCAATCAATACTTAGTTATTATAACACATAAAATTACTATAAACATCACAATTTTTCTATTAACTAATTTCAAAAGTTAACATAGATTCTTTACTATAATTCTATTCAAAAATATTAATTCCCCTACCCCCCCCATCTCAGTGCTCCCCTTCACCGGAGCCATTATCCCTTACCTAATCTTTCCAGAATCTCATTTCTTCTCGTGGAGGTAACCCCCCATCTTTTGTCTGTAATACTTTTTTGACAAATACTTTCCAAATTTTATCAAAGTCACTTTCTTTCCAACTTCCTCTTCTTACTTTGATTCTACATGTTAACTTATCATTTATTGCCATCTTCCACACTCCTTTATACCACTCCTCCACTTGTACATTTATTTGCATTTTCCAATGTCTTGCTATAATTAATCTTGCTGCCGTTAATAAATTTGTTATTAAATCCTTTTCTGCTTGGTTCCCATTTTCTTCATTATAAATTGACATCAATGCTATGCTCGGTTTCTTTCTATATTTCTATTCAGAATATTCTCTATTTCTATGAAAACCATTTCCCAAAACTGCTGTACAAATTTACAATTCCACCACATATTCATATATGTACCTATTTCTTGACAACCTCTCCAACAATATTTAGAGTTATTCTTATCTATATTATGAACTAAGTAATTCAGGCAGCACCAGGAAGACAAAGTATTAGAAATAGACAAAGTATTAGACATGTATGAACAGAAGGAAGAACAATTTTTATGTTTACACAGAGTAAGAAGAAGGAATGTGAAGACATATACCAGAATCTAGTCCTAAGCAAAGTTATTTGGTAGAAAAACTATGCTATTATTAACATAATTTATTTATAAGTAAACTTTGTTAGGTTTAATAATAAAATTCTCCCAGACCAGATTTGGAATAAGTTTGGGATTTACATGCTTTGGTTAAAATACATTTTTACAATAGAACAGAACCAATTTTTAGTGTGGACAAGAATAGACCCATCAAATTAATGGCACATCATCACTCCTTTACATTCATTTGATTAAATGGGGCTGTTCTAGCTGGGACTGACAAAGAGATTTAGGCCTCTGTGAAATAGTTCCTCTATTTCTTGAGAGGTGTCTTTCAGGTCATAAGATGAACCCAGGCACACCAATTGTACACTCAACTGTGTTACCGTATTGGCTCCTGGGATTTAATTCCATCTTTCCCGAAACCTTCCCATAGCACCAAACACAACAAAGAGGGGAAATTTTTAGATCTGGAAGAGTAATTACCCCATATAATGTTTGCATGAAATGATCAGGAAGACTGATTGACCCAAACAGAAAAAATACCCACGAAGGGCTTATTCATCAGATAATTTCATCATATAACTTATAGCAACAAACAAGAGTTTTATTCAAGTGCAAGCATGAAAGATCTTCTGTATATGTATCGACAAAACATATACTTTTGTTATTTTCAGCATGGGTGGACAGACACAAGGTAGATTGGGATTTAGTAGTAAATCTCTGGCTGATTTGCAGGGGCTTCTGATTCCCAAATGTTTAAAAATACTATATTGGCAAAAATAACTTCTTCTACCTAAATCATCCTGCTGAAATAAAAAAAAAAGCTGGGGAGAAAACATTAGGAGACTAGTTATTTGTATGAAAGGATTTGAGCTCAGCTCAGTTCTGAAAATAAATTGCTGGACTTAAAATGTGCTCAGAGGTGCATTGTTCTGGGTGGTCATTCTTGAGTTATAGTAAAAAGCAAAGTAGATCTGTCTGAACAAGCCTACAGTTTTCCCACTTTGGGGTCATAGTGTCACAGCAAGCAATAAGAACACCCAGGGCTGGTTTACACGGCAGATTTATTGCGGCAACTTGCGCTTTAATTCTTTTCTGCATCTGTGCCAGTCAGGTTTTTTTTCTAATTATGCCGCTTTTTCGTTCAGACTTGAAAAAGTGTAGGGGGTGTGGCCTCCCAAGCAGACAAAGGCTGTATGGGGAAGGGCATAGACCCTCCTTTGAAGCCTTGCATTTCCGAGACTGCCAAAATAGCAGGGGGGGAGATCAAAGAAGTGGCTCTGTCTCTTCTCTAAATCAGCCTGTAAATGAACTCACTCCCTGAAGCAGAGGGAAAGACCTTGCTGCCATGCCGTGGATCCTAAGGTGAACCTATCACAAGTTTTTCCAGCACGATTTGTTTAGTCAGGGGGTGCGGCTATACGATCATAAAAAAATCCGTATGGGGGGCAAAAAATACGAACAGCCTGTCGTTTGTATGCATACGAACTGGCTATACAATTTTTAACCCCCCTAAACTCCGTATGACTCCCTCTTCCCAAAGCTGGCTGGAGCGAGCAAGCCAAGTGGCAGTTTTAAATCTCCTGCCGCTTTTTTTTTTAAAGGTTCCTGGTTTGCGGACAGTCGGTTTTCCGTATTTATAATATAAAATAAAAATAAATAAACATATAAATTCACGGACTTACCGGACGCTCGCTAGCTGGGAAACCAACATGGCAGCCGCTCCCAATTCCCCTCCGTGCTAGCCCCACACCCTCTACTCGGCCAGCCAATCATATTACCCTGCCTGTTCGTATGTGTGCGAATTGACTGTACAGACCCATCAGCCATCCGAATGGCATATGGATTTCTCTTCGTGATCCTCTTTCCCTCCCGAACACCGCATGTGCGTATTTCAGGGTGGAAAACCGGGCCCCCTCTCTTTTGCATTCATGTGCATCCGAACTGCCATTTGTACCAAAGCGCAAACTTCTGCACGCCGTACGTATTATTTAAATCGTGTAGACGGGACCAGGGTTCACAGATTTGCAAAATAGCAGAGGATTTTTTACTCTCCCTCCCGCAGTCCCCCCTCCCCCCCTCTCTCCCTCCCCCAAGGAGAGCTGACAGATGGAAACTTTATGACTGAAAGGTCTTGGGAATCCTTTTGCAAAATAGCAGAGAGGATTTTTCAGTTTCCTGATCGCTACTGAACGCAGTCCCTCTCTTTTAAGCCCGCCCCTTATATCATAGCAACCAATCACAGTAAAGATCTGCAGAAGCCCTTAACGAAATGGTAGTTTACACTGCCAATAAAGCGCTACATTGCAAATATACCGGCAAAAGTAGCGACATCCCCTGGCATGCTATATTTGGGTGTTTTACCTTCCCCCCTTCTGAATGAGGTGATGCTGTGCTGTGATCCATGGGAACTATGAGCTATCTTAGCGGTATATTTAGAGGAATATTTGCCCGTGTAAGCGACCCCCATGAGTTAGTGCTGAATAATACTAAAGATATAGGGCAGTGGCTCTTACCCTGTGGTCTGTGGACCCCAAGGGGGCCGCGAAGGCTTGAAGGCTGCTCACCCCACCTCCTCCCCACCGTGGAGCAATCACATGACAGGAGCCAAGACAAAAACTGGCTGGCTGGCTTGGCCTGCACATTCAATCCTCTCCAGCCACAAACTTGCAGGAGGAAGCAGGAGAAAAGTCTTCCCTCCCCCTCCAGTGCCTCTGAGGGAAGTGGATGGTGTAATGTGTTGTTGTTGTTGTTGTTGTTTTAAATCTTGAGTTAAGTCTTAGGGATCCATGGCAACAAAAGATATTTAAAGAGGGTCCCTGGTTAAAAAAAAAAGGTTAAGAACCACTGATCTAGGGTGCATGTGCTTTGAACAGCTAGTCAGTCGAACACTGACTGGACATGCTCAAAATCCTATTAAAATTCCAAGCTGAAGAAGAACTCCTCAGAGAAGATTTTGTTCCTGAGCTGAGAAGCTAGACAAATGAATATAGCAAACCAAGTAATTACAATGTTTGTGGGATCTGATGAAGGGATGCTTCAGAGGAGCCATGGGGTTCTGTGTTCTAGTCTTGCAACCAATGTGTCCAGTGACCATGCCTTCACTGTCTGGTATATGGAAGGGTTCTATGCAAGTATCCAAGCATTCACATACAGCTCCTCTGTGAGAGGGGAAATCCTGACTCTGTCAGAGTCCTTCCTCACACAAATAAGCTCCATGTCCCTTCACATGCCAAGCACACAGACAGCAATGAATATGCCTGATGGAGATGGTGGTCCATGGAGTAAGGCTAATCTATTCAGCCCCATCCCACAAATTCTTTCAATGTGAGTTTAGGTTCACCTGAAGCCCACTCTCATCAGACTTCTGAAATAAAGCATTTAGAATTCCTCCATTTTAAGATTAGCACCGAGCTATACTTGACACAAACGTTTAGGATCAAAGTAAAATGTTTTCACAATGCAGGCCCAGAGTCAAACCTACATAATGGAGAAGTCCAAGGGTACCATGATGAGAATAAGAAATGGAAAAACCCAAATACAACTCATCTTCACATTTTAAAATTAACACATTATTTATTTTTTTAGATGTATGTGCCTTTCAAAGGAGAATCAAAGGCAGCTTCCCCCCAAAAAAACCCCAAACCCAACATCCCAAAGACAACTTACATTAAAATATCTTTTAAAAATATGAAATAACTGTAAGCCAAGAACAGTAGCTCTGTAAAAGCAGCATCCAAATAAAATAGAACTAAAAAAAGCTAAACAGCCTGGGAAGATAAGTAAAAGTATTTGCTTGGCATCAAGAGACCAGAAGAGTACCTGAGGAGCCTCCAGGTGGGATGGAGTTGGGGACAAGGTGCCACAACGTAAAAGGCTCTCCTCACAAGCTACTCACTATACCTTGGATGGTGTAAGAATCCAAAACACAGTTTAGCAACATCATTAAAACAGTAACACTTTACTTGATGATTTAATTTTCCCAGCAGAGCATTACTGATTCTCTTTAATAGGCTATGCAATTGATTCAGTGAAGTGAACTGGGCTGATTTGGACAAATTGGTATGAGTTCTGGATTAGATTGGATTGTTTTGATTTGCTTTCATAGTGGAATGGTACAGTCTGAAGTGCTTCAGACCAATCTGAAGATCTGAACATTAAAAATGAATGGGAAAAACCAGACGGTGCACCTCCAGCATGACCATATGGGGAAAACACCAAGGTGGTGGGATGTAGAGGGAGAAGAAAAGAGCCCAGCTTTGCTAAATGGCATGCTGTTAAATTAGGGCAAAAATCTTGCTAGCATTCTCCAATCACAGTGCTTATGGGGAGGTAATATGAGAGGTCATTGAAATACAGTACAGGTCATCCCCTATATCCACGGGGGATACGTTCCAAGATCCCCCCCATGGGTATTTGAAACTATAGATAATAGGGAACCCAATTATTTTAAGTGAGACCAATTCTGGAAGTTGGCCATAGACTCACATTGGGGGACCTAGAAATGGCAAGAGAGAACATTATTTTTTGGATGTGGGTAAGTGAAACCATGGATACCAAATCCATGGATATGGGGGTCAACCTGTATAGTCAATAGTCTTGTCTTGTGTCTCTTCATTCTATGTTAGTAGCAGATTTTGAGATAGCTGTGGTGAGGAGTGGGTGGTTGTTTATTGTCTTCTCAATTTCCTTTTGTCTTGTTGAATAGCCTAGTTTAATTTTATATCTGCTTTTTTTCTTAATTTTTCTGTTTAATGAGTCTGTGTGTGTTCTAGATAGTGAAACCTTTCCTCCATCATCATTATCAGTAAGTTTATTGTGCTCCCCAAAGGCCATGACAGATACCTTAAAAATATATAAAACATACAAGATATAAAAGGTACAATTGGCACCCAGTGATTTTACAAACAGTAATAGAAGTCGTTACCAGGCTAGTATAAAGGGAATCAACAATTCAGACTACAGATGAATTTCTAAGTTGCCAACGAGAAAACAAAATTTATTCTTTGAGTTTCCATGACGGTTTTTAGCAATTTTATTCTTTCTTTCTAATCTTTTTTGCAGCAAAAGCTGAAAGGGCTCTTTGTGTTACATAGCCATTAATATTGCTCAAAAGAAATTGAACCAATTATACAAGAGGCTTCCTACTTCCATATGTCAGCAATGGTTTCAAAAATCTCTCTTCTGGGTTGCTATACAAGGGACAAGTTAGAATGTAGTGGATGATGTCTTCCACCTGACATTTGTCACAAATACATAGATTGTTTTGAAACAGCACCTTGTTATAGCATCCATTGGCATTACTTGAAACTGCAGTTTGATGAAGGCAATTCTTAGGGAAGCTGGCTTGAATTTAATCAAATATCTGCCTCTAAAAGGTTCATTAAAAAAAAAAGAACCATGGAGAGCATGTTGAGGTCTCGATTGATTGTAGGTTCCTTCTTGAGTCTACTTAGATAAGCCAGTCCCTTAATTGTCTCTTTATTCATAACCCAAGGCAGAATTCAGCTCGGAACAGTAGTAACTGGTAGGAGATTTTGTGAGTTTGGCTTCCACTGTTGGTTGTTGCTTATTTTCATGTAACAAAATGCTGGAAGACAATCATTTGTTAGCATGGCAATTTGTTTAAAGTACCTCAACTGGGCAAAATTTACTGACAGCCAGTCAGATTCAGCTGCAGGGGTTCCAGGTGGGACAAAATAAAGTTTTCAGAATAATTTGTTCTCTAAAGTTTCCAAAGCTTTTCTGGTAGTAATGTCTAACAACCTAAAATTTCAGGACCATAAAGCATCTGGGCAATCACTATACTACGACAGTTTTTAAGGGTGAGCTCAATCAACTGACCTCCTGTGTTATCTTAAAACTTCATCAGCACTCCTATTGTTTTCTAAGCTTTCAGCTTCACTGCCTCCCCATGCCATTTCCAAAAGAGAGACTCACTATAAACAATGCCCAGGTATCTAAATAAGATGGTCTGCTCTATGACATTTTGCTCTAAATTCCATTAGTGCCTTGGACTATGTCCTCATTCCAAAAATCATTGTCTTGGCCTTAGAATAAGATGTTCATGCTGAGAATAAGCACTAAATGCATTCAAAAGATTTTTGAGACCCAAACAAGAGAAGGAGAGGAGCACTAAATCATCTGCATACATCAGGATGAAAATCTGTTTCTGATTACTGGAGAAGGAGAGTCTACTTGAGCTAAATGAGGGACCAAATTGTTGACATAGAGGCTGCATTTGCACTGCAGAAATAATCTAGTTTGACACCACTTTAACTGTCATGCTATGGAATCCTGGGATTTGTAGTTCGTTGTGGCACCAGAGCTCTCTGACAGTGAAGGCAAAATAGCTCACAAAGCTACAAATCCCAGAACTCCATAGCAATGACTGTAGCAGTTCAAGTGGTGTCAAACTGCATTATTTCTGCAGTGTGGCAGCAGCCTCAGACAAAGGAACTTTTTACAAACAAAGGTTGTCTGACAACTTCCTGAGATGCATTACCTAGTACTTTGTTTAACAAAAGGTGGGTAATGTCTCAGGGAAGCACCCACTTAAGAAAGATATTGCAGAAGCCTTAAGCTGATCACCATTGTTCCAAAGGTGATACTTCCTCTCAATGGCATTTCCTGCCTATAATGCATTATTTGTCAACTACTTGATAACATGTTGGAAGAGAAAACCTGGGGCTATCCAGCTTGTCCCAATGATTTAATCAATTTTCTTAGCAAACTGGGTGATGGTACAGAACTGAATTCAAGAGGGGTGCTAGCTTTAGGATTTGACCAGAGGCTTTTTCAGGTAACCCTGGTTGTTCTATGTCAGGCAGCCAAAGAAGTTCCATTTTAGAACATACACATGTGCATCTTGGCAGGGGTGTTGTACAGATATGGCAATCTCATAACAATGATGTTCATTTCTAAATGGCTCTGTAGTCTCCATTTTATTCTCTGTAAGTCTCCAGGCTTGTCTACACGAAGGAAAAAAAAACCAGATTGCTCCACAGTAATAGCAAACTGCAGTAGCTGTGACCTGTCTTAATGGTTTAACAGATTGCATAAACTTCACGTTTGTAGCTGAGAAAGCGGCTGTGAGTGGATTACTCGCATTTTTACATCTGCTGCCACCAAGCATTAAAAAAAAACACGATTTCTATGGTGCTTACAAGCAATATTTCACCTTTCAAAAAAAAAAGAGAGAGAGAAAAATAGCACAAATCCCCATTTTATCACCTTGGTGATCACTCACTAAGGTAAAATCCAACACGGCAGCAGCAGGCACTTGCCCTGTAACCCAGCCCTGCCCCCTCTGCTCATCCAGCCAATCAGGTTTGCACTTTATCTTGTATGGAGAAAGGATTCATGTCAAATCACTTGTCTTAACCAGCAAAAATGCGCACATCACTGGAGCTTTTTAAAAAAGTTGGGGAAAGCCGCAAATGCTTCTCTTGTGTAGTTTTCCCTCTTTTTTGCCCCCCTCCTTCACAATACGATGAGACAATGCAGAATCCTATTAAGACAGCTCGTTTTCTGAGCGAATTCTGTGAGGAGTATTTTCACTTATAAACAACCCCTCCATTTGAAAAATGACACATACTTATTTGAAAAATCAGCGATCTGTACAGACCACCGTTCGAATAAATATGTGTCATTCAGAGGGGGTGGTGGCAAAACTCACCTTTTAGTCCATGTCTGGCGAATCCGGGGCTTGAACGAGATCTCAGGGGTTAATCCATGTGGCTTTTGAATGATTGGCTGTTTGTACACTCTTGTTGGCACAGATACAAACAGGAGTGCAATCTGATTGGCTGGCCGGGTAGAGGGGGCAGGACCAGGAAAGAGGGAAAGCGGCTGCAGCTGCCATGTTGGATTCCCGGATCAGCAAGGGTCTGGTAACTCCATGCTACTTTTTTCATGTTTATATTTAAATATTAAAATGTAATAATGGCTGTCCGGATCGAAGGCACCTTTTTAAATAAATAAAAAAACCCGCAGGAGATTTAAAACCGCCACTTGGATCGCTCGTTCTGGCTAGCTGGGCAAGAGGGGTTATACAGAGTTTAGGGGGGGATAAAAAAAATTGTGTAGGCAGATCGTACGCGTTCAAACGGCTGTCTTTTCCATTTTTTTACCCCCCCCCCAAATGGATTTTTCCCTGTCGTGTAGTCAGAACTAAAACTGTGGTTTCAAAGGAGTAGCTCTGTATTTTAGGGCTCAACCCCAACTTCTGTCTTGTAGTCTTTTCCTTGGGGGAGTAGCTGTATACCTTTTAGTCTCAGTGCATGGAGGTAACACAAGTAATGGTATAATTTATAACATATTACTTGTTGTTGTTGTGTGCCTTCAAGTTATTTTCAACTTGTGGCAACCCTAAGGTGAACCTATTGTTAGCAGTGGGGAGAGAACTGAGATATCAGCCCCGTTCGCCAGACCCAGAGTCTATGGGCGAAACACCAGTCCATAGGATCCTGAATCCCTGTATAAAGGCATCTGCTTATCTTTGGCCAAAGATAATTCTTACCCTCAAACAAAGACCCACACAGTCAGTGTCAGGTGCAGGCAACGAAGAACAATTTTATTACTGGAAGCTAAGATTTTATAGACCCCGCTCCTGGGTCTTGTACACATGTTAGAGAGAAAGATTCTCATGAGCTCATCCAGTTTAAGTAGCAAACTTCAGCTAACATATTAGTAAGACAATTGACCATTCATGTGCTTACACAGGCTTTGTTAATGTTACAGAAAAAGAGACATTCCTTTCTGCTGGGAACTGCAGCTCCTAGTAGTTTCTAAGTTGTTACTATCTCTCACAAACACAATCAAGGTCTACCACAGTTTTAGCATTCTCAGCAAAGATGGCTTTACTTTGGTTCATTTCATTATCAACTAGTACTTGTTACTGATCAATATATCAGGATGCTCTGTCATTCTATAGATATCCCACTCCAGCTATGGCTAACCATGCAAGTTTCTAATAAAGCAATGCAGCATTATGGAATTATGAATACAGATTTGTGTTTCAGCCTTCACTATCACAAGGTTTTCTGAGGGCTGAGGGTATGTGACTTGCCCAAGGTCACCCAGTGGATTTTCTTGGCTGAGGAGGGATTCAAACCCTAGTCTCCAGAGTCCAACACTCAGACCACTATGCCATGCTGGCTCCCCATATTACTTTGGGAGTGGGGGTAACAAAGAGATAATGATGGGTCTTTTCAATGCGGTGTAGCTTAGCTCTTGGTAACATCATTACATTTCCCCTTTCCCAAAATGGATAACATTTTCAGACCACTTTTACTAGTTATTTCTGGGAGCAAAAATGCTTTTGTGGGACATTTTAAGAACATTTTTTGAAGTTTTGAGCCATTTTTGTACAGTTCTGGATGCCCCCACTCCCACAACTAAGAAGTAATAAAAGTAATGTGTAATGAAAACAGAAACTTAACGAAGCAACCCTTTTTTACAAGACAAAACATATAAGGAACAATTGCAAGAAGCTGTTTTAAAACAACTTCCAAGTTGTTTTAAAATGCAATCATCCAAGCTCTGCTTTCACCAGTTTCCTGTGAAATAGATGTTTTTTGACTAGCCACACACCCACTATGGCAGCCATTTTGTGAACTGTCAAAACTGCTAATGGCAGCCATATTGTGACAGTGCCTGCAATACTTGATCAATATTCCAGATTGGCACAAAATGTTAGAGAACTCTGCAAATTATAGATACTCATGAACAGTGCTGTCTTATCAGGAAAAGATTGTCATCTCTGCTTTTTCTCTATGGTTTCCAGATTGCAGCCTACAGTCTTAAAACATCTGAACACTGTGAGATTTACTTTGGAGCAAACATGCATGTGACTATGCTGTCATATTTCTATTCCAAGTCTTTGTTGGTTTATCTGTTTTGAAATTGCAGTTATCATAGGGTATTTTAAAATAATGACATATGTTAGTGTGGTTCAGATTAGTTTATACTTAGCTAGCATGAAACAATTGTTGTCTCTGAAGTTACAGTTCTCAGCAATGTATGAATGTATGTGTTAAATTTCTTTTGAGTACCGTAATGCAAAGTGAAGCAATAGAATAATTAAATAGTCAAGACATTTTCCTTAGAAAAAGAGAATGATTCCAAAGACAGAGAAACAGTGCAATCCCACTAAAGTCTACTCAGAAGTAAGCTTCATTGCATTCAAGGGGATTTACTCCAAAGTAGGTTTGCATTGGCTCATAGCCAAAATGTTTTACTAGCTTTTTCAATATACTGTAATATTATACTGAGTCAAGTTTTTAGACAGAGCACAGAAGAAAATATTCCTTCACCACTATTAACTAAAGAAGCAGGAGATAATGGTAATACATTGCACTAATGCATAGAGGACAAGTAAAATAAAAGAATAATAGAATCATAGATTTGAAAGAGACCACAAGGGCCAGCTAGTCCAACCAACGCCTGGCCATGCAGGAATGCACAATCAAACCACTCCCGACAGATGGCTATCCAGCCTCTGTTTAAAAACCATCAAAGGAGATTCCACCACACTCCACTGCTGTGGAGAAAGTTCTTCCTATTGTTTAAGTGGAATCTCTTTTCCTGTAGTTTGAATCCATTGCTCTGTGCCCTAGTCTCTGAAACCGCAAAAAATAAGCTTGCTCCATCCTCAATATGACATCCCTTTAAACATGGCTATATTTAAACATGGCTATCATGTCCCCTCTTAACCTTCTCTTCTCCAGGCTAAACATACCCAGCTCCTTTAGACGCTCCTCATAAGGTATGGCTTCCAGACCTCCCACCATTTTGGTCGCCCTCCTCTGGACACGTTCCAGCTTTTCAATATCCTTCTTGAAATGTGGTGCCCAGAAGTGGACACAGTATTCCAGGTAAGTTCTGACCAATGCAGAATAGAGTGGCACCATTACTTCCCTTGATCTAGACCCTATATTCCTATTGATGCATCCTAGAATTGCATCAGTTTTTCTAGCTGCCGCATCTCACTGCTGACTCATGTTCAGCTTGTGGTCCACTAAGACTTCTAGATCCCTTTTGCATGTATTGCCATCAAGCCAGGTGTAACCCATCCTATATCTGTGCATTTCATTTTTACTGCCCAATCTGTTAAGCTCATTTTGATTTCTGATCCTTGATTTCATTTTGAATTCTGATCCTGCCCTTTGGGGTATTTGCTACCCCTCCTAATTTGGTGTCATCTACAAACTTGTTAGGAATGCCCTCTATTCCCTCATCCAAGTAATTGATAAAGATGTTGAATAGCACTGGGCCCAGGACAGAACCCTGTGGTACCCCAAAAGTCACTTCTCTCCAGGATGAAGATGAGCCATTGGTGAGCACTCTTTGGGTTCAGTCAGATAACTAATTGCAAATCTACCTAACAGTCGCATTGTCTAGCCCGCATGTGACTAACTTTTTTGCAAGGATATTATGGGGGACCTTGTCAAATGCCTTACTGAAATCAAGATACACTATATCCACAGCATTCCTGTCATCTACTAAGTTTGTAAATCTATAAAAAAAAAAGAGATAAGATTATTCTGGCATGACTTGTTTTTGAGAAACCCATGTTGACTATTAGTGGTCACGGCATTCCTTTCTAAGTGCTTACAGACTGTCTGTTTAATGATCTGCTCTAGAATCTTTCCTCATAATGATGTCAGGCTGACTGGGCAGTAGTTATTTCGGTCTTCTTCTCCCCCCGCTCTTTTAAAGATGGGGACATTTGCCCTCCTCCAGTCTGCTGGGACCTTTCCTGTTCTCCGGGAATTCTCAAAAAATATTGACAGTGGTTCTGAGATTACTTCTGTCAGTTCTTTTAATACGCTTGGATGAGGTTCATCTGGCCCTGGAGACTTAAACTCATTTATACTGGCCTGGAATTCCTATACTACCTCTTTACCTATTCTATGCTGCATTTCCCCTACTGCATCATCTCCGTTTCCCCCAGGTTGAGTCCTTTCTTCTTTTGAGTAAGACTGAGGCAAAGAAGGTGTTGAGTAGTTCTGCCTTTTTTTCTGTTCCATCAGTATTTCACCATCTACTCCATGCAGCGGCCCTACCACTTCCTTGTTCTTCTTTTTGCTACAGACATAACCAAAAAAGCCCTTTTTATTGTTTTTAATCTCTCTGGTAGGCCTGAGCTCCATCTGTGCTTTTGCTTTTCTGATTTCCCCCCTACAGGAGCTGGCTATTTGTTTGAATTCTTCTTTGGTGATTTCCCCCTTTTTCCATTTCTTTTAACTTTTGAGTCTTAGTTCAGTTGAAAGTTCTTTAGACATCCATCCTAGTTTTTTTAGACACCTGTCATTTTCCCTCCTCATTGGAACTCTTTGAAGTTGTGCCTTCAATATCTCACTTTTAAGAAACTCCCATCCATCATGAACTTCCTTCTTTTTAAGTATTTCTGCCCATGGGATAGAATCATAGAATTGTAGAGTTGGATCACCCCCAGTAATTCCAGAAGTTTTGTGAAATCAGCTGTCTTAAAGTCTAGAATGCATTTTTGACTGTGCTTGGCTTTCTCTTTCCTCTGTATAACAAACTCCACAGTTGGGATCACCCCCCAGTAATTCCCGAAGTTTTGTGAAATCAGCTTTCTTAAAGTCTAGAATGCATTTTGGACTATGCTTGGCTTTCTCTTTCCTCTGTATAACAAACTCCAGGAGAACATGGGCACTCCTAAGGATCCTGCCACTTCCACCCCATTAACCAGATCATCTCTGTTGCTTAGGCTTAGAGCTAAAATAACTGATCCCCTTGTTGCCTCTTCTACCCTCTGGACAATGAAATTGTCTGCAAGACAAGAGAGGAATTTGTTGGATCTTAGAAATCAGAGTGACACACCCAATCTAATTTTCCATTTTAGTTTTACAAAATCTTCTGCAGGGAATTAGAATGGATCATAGAAATAATTTATCTTGGAAAAAAATCCAAGAGTTCACAGTAGATAGGACCGAGCCAATGGTAGCTGGTGAATCCACTCTGGGTCTTAGCTTGAATGTTAAGGAAGCTATCCAGGGTGCATAAAACTATTGTGGGGATGGGGCTGGATAGAGTTCAGCATCTTGGAGAGCTCCAGATCAAAGCTTGAAGCAGATACACCACCCTACTCACATGGGGCAAACAGATACAGTGGGCCCTCTGTATCGGGGAGGGGTTTAGTTCTAGACTCCCTTGCGGATAGCAAAAACTATGGATGGTAGAGTCCCATATTAATCAATGGGAGCAGCCATTTAATTATGGGTGGCACCATTTTAGGTATGGGCACTGCCATTTTAGCTATGCCATGACAATCCATGGATGCTCAAATCCATGCATACTGAACCCATCGATACAGAGGGCCCACTGTACTGGACAGGTGTGCTTCCACTGAAAGCTCTATCAATGCGATCAGGAAAGGAGACAATTCCCCTTTTTTCCTGCAGCTCCCTAAGCAATCTCCAAACCAGTTCTGAAGGATGGGGGAACCTTGGGGAGACAGGTTTTTAACTGTCATGGAGGACTGTGGGGGAAGGGACAGAAAGCCCATTGCAGTGGTTAGCATGACACTGAATTTAGGGCACTGCTTTTAAACATTTACACAAACTGCAGTATACCCTGCATGCAAAAATCAATGGAGCACAAGGTTTCTCTTTGCAATTTGGACTGGGAGGCAATTTAAGTGACTGTACATGGTGTAATGATTTGAGCATTGGATTATGACTCTGGAGACCAGGGTTCAAATCCCTGCTCAGCCATGGAAACCCACTGGGTGACTCTGGGTAAGTCACACTCCTTAAGCCTCAGAGGAAGGCAAATGTAAACCTCCTCTAAACAAATCTTGCCAGGAAACCCCAAGAACAGTTCACCATAGTGTTGCCATTAGTCAGAAACAACTTGAAGACACACAAGAACAACAACAACACCAAGATGGCATAAATTCAATAACAACAATAAGAGAATAAACAGACACAAATCAGATACGAGGAAGGGAATACACAAAAAACAGTTGCAGAACACTTCAGTCTTCCTGGGCATTCCATCTCTGACCTCAGGACAGTTGTACTTGAACAAAAAAACTACAAGGGAAGATCAGAAAGAGAAACAGCTGAAGTAGAATGTATCCACAAATTCCAGTCCATCACCAGTGGATTGAACAGAGACAATGGTTTCCTGGCACACTATACGTATCGTAACACTAGTTAACACCTTAGTCTCATGAGGGCCTCTTGGACCAGCATCACACTACATTCCAAAACTTCTTCCAATTTTTACATGGTCATCCACCCACCCTGGCCTTAGGCTACATCTTTCCTCTTGCCTTTGTCCCTCAATGGCCATTGTTAAACTAACTAGTCACCTCATCACCACACCCCATGACTTCTGCATTTCTTCTGCATTTCCATGGCTATAGATTTTCCTTGGTTTTTTTTCTGGGCTGTGAGGCCGTGTTCTGGAAGAGTTTGCTTCTGACGTTTCACCTGCATCTATGGCTGGCATCTTCAGAGAATAGATGGGTAGGACTGTGTGTGGAATTTATATATGGTGAATCCCTGTTGGGGAGGATATGTAAATTTGTATATTTGAATGGTTAGTTTCTGGGTGTAGAAATGCAATGATGATTAATGTCTGTTTGGCTAATGGTTGGTTGATGGGCCATTAACTGCTGGAAATCCCCCTGTCCCTGGGAGGAATTCTTTTGTAACTATTGAGTTTTTATTTTATTGTTTTTCAAAACTGGCAGCCAGATTTTGTTTACTTTTAGAGTTTCTTCTTTCCTGTTGAAGTTGTCCAGGTGTTTGTGGATTCCAATAGCTTTCTGTGCATTCTGACATGATAGTTGTTGGCCTGGTCCAGAATTTCAGTGTTTTTAAATAACATTTTGTGTCCAGGTTGGTTTATAACATGTTCTGTTACTGCTGATTTTTCTGACTGGCCCAGTCTGAGTGTCTCTCATGTTCCTTGATTCGTGTTTGCACACTGCATGGAAACACTCAAGGAACATGAGAGACACTGTAGACTGGGCCAGCCAGAAAAATCGGCAGTAGCAGAACATGTTATAATCCAACTTGGACATAAAATGCTATTTAAAAACACAGAAAATCCGGACCAGGCCAACAACTATCATGTCAGAATGCACAGAGAAGCTATTGAAATCCACAAACACCTGGACAACTTCAACAGGAAAGAAGAAACCCTAAAAGTAAACAAAATCTGGGTCCCAGTTTTGAAAAACAACAGAATAAAAACTCAATACTTACAAAAGAATTCCTCCCAGGGACAGGGTGATTTCCAGTAGTTAATGGCCCATCAACCAACCGTTAGCCAAACAGACACTAATCATCATTGCATTTCTATACCCAGAAACTAACCATTCAAATACACAAATTTACATATCTTCCCCAACAGGAGTTCACAGTATATAAATCACACACACACACTCCTACCCATCCATTCTCTGAAGATGCCAGCCACAGATTCAGGCGAAACATCAGAAGCAAACTCTTCCAGAACATGGCCTCACAGCCTGGAAAAAAACCAAGGAAAATCTATGGATGCTGGCTGTGAAAGCCTTCGACTTCACATTTCCATGGCTATTCAACAGCCTGCTTATAAGGTTTGCTCCTGGGCACCAGTTCACTCCAGCATCTGAGGAATTATTTATTACACTACGCTGTTATAGTGCTATTATCCCATTATAACTGCTATGGCTACCTCCTGTGGAATTTCTGGGGTTTGTAGTTTAGTGAAGCCTAAGAGCTCTCTGGCTGAGAATGCTAAATGCCCCTCCCTAAACTGCAAATCCCAGGATCCCACAGGAGGCAGCCACAGCAGTTAAAGTGGAATAATACCACTATAACAGTGTAGAAAGCTTATGCTAAAATTTTTCTCTCTCAGTCTCAAAGGTGCTACAAGATCCCTTTGCTTACTGATATTCCAGACTAACATGCCTATGTCTTTGAACAATAAAACACAGTAAGATCTAAACAAAAACCATATGCTACAAAACAGAAAGGAAAACATGCAGCAATAAAGCATGTAAGAGACAGCCAGAAACAACAAAGTTAAAACCACCTTGAATAAGTTTTTAAAGGAGTTTCCCCTCACATCTAAAGATCATCAGAACAAGGGCTTAGTGGAATTCCTTGGAAAATGTAATGGTGGCTTGTAGACCAAATATGGAGGAGGACCTTACTCCCAAATGGTATGAGAGGCACCTCCTCTTCAATCCACAAACTGCCAATGGGAAAATTAATTCCATATTAGTGGAGCCATAATGAGGAAGGCCCTGCTAACCTCATCTTTACCAATGACAGGGCAGAGAACAGGGTCTCCAGGCGTGATCTTAATGCCTGGGTAGAGTACTATGCATACAAGCAGTTTTTCATAGAGCCTGCTCTTAGGAACGCTTTGGGCTTGAAAGACTAAAAGTATTTTCAATGGGGTGCAGTTGGAAATGAATAAGCACCCAATGTATCTCCTTGCTTGCCCCTAGCAGTAGACTGGTAGCCACATGTTGAACCAACTGTAATTTCCAGAATGGTCTTGAAATGCAGCCCCACAGAGAAAGTATGACTAATCTGGATATAACCAGATAACTGCGGCTAGGTCTGCCTTTTCCAGATGAGGATGCAGGTGGAGAACCATCCAAAACTAATAAAAAGCGCTCATGGGATGTGATAGATTAGATTTGCCCTGGAATTTGTCTTGGCAGAACTATTTTTGAAATATCTAAAGACAAAAGCAGAACAAAAAAAGGTCACATGGAGATGGCCATGGGGTTCAATTTAAATTATAATTGTACAGTAGGACCCCCGTATCCACTGAGGATTGGTTTGTGGGGGCATGGTTACCGAAAACCATGGATAATAGTGAACACCGTTGAAAATAATGGGACTTTCGGTTTAAAATACCATAGGCCTTGGAGGACCTAGAAAATGGCAAGAGAGGACACATTTTCTAGGAAGACTTTATGGTAGATGTACTGTTCTATGTCCCATGGACAATTGAATCAGTGGATACGGGGATTCTACTGTATATGATATAGCAGAACCAGCATAGTGCAAGGTTTTGAGTCTTGGACTAGGACTGTATGGGAGAACAGGGTTCAAATCCCCTCTTGGCTGTGGAAACCCACTGGATGATGTTGGGCAAATCACACTCTCTCAGCCTCAGATGGAGGCAATGGCACCCCCTTCCCAGACAAATCTTTCCAAGAAAACTCTGTCGCCATACATCAGAAATGACTTGTGACTTTTGAAAGCACAAAATAACAACAAAAAAGCATATGCTAACCCTATTCCCCCCCATTAATTTGCCTAATTCTTTTTAAAAAGTCATGTAAAGCAGTGGCCAACATCACAGCTTGTGGCATGATGCTCAGAGATTAATCATGTTGCATCATGAATCAAGTGCCTTTGGGCATAGGGCAAACTATTAATCAGAAGAAGACATGTAAGTGAATGAATGAATGATCGAATGAAAGTGTTCCTTTGTCCTGAAACTATTGCCACTTGATTTTCTTAGATGATTCCTATGTTCTAGTATAACCTTCCTCACTGTCTTTCACTTTTGATTACCTTTTGTGTTAAGTTTTAATTAATCTGTTTATGATTATATCATTAGCCACTGTGCCTCTCTGAATTTCAGTAGCCATACTGGCTGGGGATTATGGTACCGGTAATCCCAAAATGACCATTCCAAGAAACCTGATGCTCTTTAAATGTTTTAGGCTACAATTCCAATTATTTGCAACAGATGAGGGGAAGGTTGTGAAAAGCAGCCTTTTCTAGTGTTCTGAGAAAAAAAGCCCCCTGCCCAAGCCATTTATAATTTCATAAACTTTTCTCATGTCACCTCTTCTCTGAACGAAAAAGCTCTCAACTCTTTAAGTTTGATCCTTTAAGATCATCAGTCTTATCAACTGGTGAGCTGGCAGTTTTAACGCAATGGCGTCTGTATGTTTTGATCTGTGCTGTTGCAGTACTGATGCAAGCTGGCAGGGCACTGCTCAGGCAAGGTGGGAGACAGCTACATGTGAGTACTTTTCATGAGCCTACAGTTCTCTGGTTACTGTCAGGTAATAAAGGGTTGCAACTTGATGAACTCCACAGTTTCTGCTTTGTTCTGCAGTCTCTGCAAAAGCCTTTGAATCTTCCTGCAAAATGTGAAATTTCACCCTGTACCTCATTGCCCTAGTGTTGGTGAGGCATAACTGTTAAGGCAGCAGTTGGCACCATTGTTGCATATGGTAAAAGGCCATTATGAAAAAGAGTAGAACATTACAAACTCGAAAATAAATGGTTCTGCTGATGTCTGTGAGACATCATAAAGCCACTTCATTCCCCCCATTGTCAGCTACCACCTCGTCTAAAATTTAACTGTAACCTTTTTAAAATTATAGACTCCAACTAACAGACACTCCAAGGACAAGATTGATTTGTTGCCCAAGAAACTGCTGCTGTTGGCATATAGACAAAAATAACATTGTATGCCAAGCAACCTGGTATTCTTCTTGTGTTTTGGAATGCAACTCCCATGACTTCCATTGGCCACAGTAGGTAAAGTTTATGGGAACTGTGATAAAAATATCTGGGGGGCACCAGGTTGCCTGTCCCTTTTGTATGCTGTGATAGCTACGCATACTTGTAGGACTAGGGAGTAAAGCATTTATGTTAAATTTATACACACGCACACACACATATTTATATGTACTATAGTTGTATGCCACTTGTCTAGGACCCTAAGATACAAAAATATACAGTCCAGTAGCACTCATTCAAAGAAAGTTACTCATATCTAGCTCATACTCCAGAGGAAGACAAGTGGTGCTGTCTGATCGCAAGTCCCATCAGCCCCATGACTCACATTAGTTCCACCCAGCATGAGCAATGGTCAGGAATTATGGGAATTCTAGTTCAAAACATATGGAGAGCATTGGAATGCCTCCCCCTTGTATTTATTCAAATTGATGAAACATGTTACTCATGCTTAATGTACAAGACTTAATTTGCTATCCTATAGACATGTATAGGACAATCCTCTCTATTTTTACTCACTATTATTTCTTCAGGTGCCCCTAGACTTTGGAACAGGCTGCCAGAAGAGATACGACAGCTGAATAAGCTGTCTGAATTCAAATCAGTACTAAAGACCAGCCTTTTCTGGGAGGCCTATCCAGATGATTTTAAAGTGTGAATTTTAAATGGTATGTTGATTGTTTTAAAATGTCTTGGTTTTAATTGTTCCTTTAAATTGATATATGTTTTAATTGTTATGTGCTTTTAAGCAATGTTATGTTTATGTGTTAATTTGTTGTTCCCGGCCTTGATCCATAGGGAGGGGCGGGTAAGAAATAATAATACCTAACTCTGGATTGGGCTCAACAGGCTTAATTAATGTATTAACGTTAATCATTTTAGTGAAAATAATAGATGTAATTTGTTACATTACCCCAAGATCATTGTTAAAGAGGCAGTTTTGTTGTTGTTGTGTGCCTTCAAGTCATTTCCAGCTTAGGCTACCATTGAGTTTTCTTGGCAAGATTTGTTCAGAAGGTTTTGCCTTAGCCTTCCTATGAGACTGAGAGAGTGTGACTGGCTCAAGATCACCCAGTGGGTTTCTATGGCTGAGTGGGAATTTGGTCTCCCAGAATTGTAATCCAACACTCAAACCACTACACCACATTGGCTCTCAAGGAATAAATATAGGTAATTTTTAGTGATTATTTCTAAGCTCTGTCAGCAGTTTTCTCTTATATGCCTACTCAGAAATAAGTTCAACTGAGCTGAAAACAGCATTATTCATACAGGTGTGGCTACCAGTCAAGCTATGCATGGGTGACTTGAAGCAAAATCCTACTGATTTCAGCAGAGTTTGCTCCAAGGTAGGTGGCCCAGGATGACAGGCATAGAAATACAAAGGTGGATGAAGTTGCAAGTTGATGAAGCTCTCATCAGGGCACCAGTGGGAGCCCTGATGGCGCAGTGGTTAAATGCCAGTCCTGCAAGCCACCACATTGCAAGTTCCATTCCAGTGGGCTCCAAGGTTCACTCAGCCTTCCATCCTTTCGTAGGTCGGTAAATTGAGTACCCAGCTTGTGGGGGGCAATTAGCTAACACACATTGGAAGCTGTTTAATGCAGTGTAGATGTGTAAATAGCTATTGCTTAAAAACAATTTGTAAGCCGCTCTGATAGCCTTGTGGCTGAAAAGCGGGGTATAAATAAATAAATAAAATCTCTCCCTTCATGAAACCAACAAGGAACCATCATGCATTGATGACTCTGATGGGACACAGCAACTACCACATTTAGCTGTGTTCAAGCTGCTCAAACCCAGTCCTAAAAACTGGAACCAACTCCTATATCAAAGGGTGGGGACCCTGATGTAAAGACCTGGCTCAGGCTCCCACTAACTCCATTGGGCTGAACTTCCAAGAACCACCTTTCCAGGGATCTCCATGATGGCTCATTCTCCCTAATCCGAAGTGCTTGCGCCCCTCCAGGGGGCGGGGCTTGGATGGGGTGACGCAATTCAAACGGGCCAACCCCCAAGAGCCAAAGGGTCTGGGGAGGCGGGGAAAAGGCAGCTTCCCCGCCAGGGGCTTTAAAAAGCGCTCCATTTTGTGCCGGCTGTCTGGCAGACGAGGGGAAAGCGAGGCAGCGGGGGAGCGAAAGAAGTTGGAAGGGGAGGAGGAGAGGGTGCCTCTGCCTACGTCGCTTTGTAAAAGTAGAGGAAGGGGGAGCCTCAAGCAAAGCAAGCGGGGAGGCTGAAGGCGACGAGCGGCCGGGGACGAGCTCGACGGCGGCGCTGCTAGAGAGCAGCCGAGAGGCGAGGATGAAGCCCGGCGGGGCTACTGCTGCTGCCGCTGCCCGCCGTCCAGCCGGAGCCCAGGCCGGCCCTGGCCCTGTTGGCGCGGAGCTGGCGTCGTCGGAGAAGGTGGTCCACTCGCGCTCGCAGGCCCTCCTCTTCTGGGGCGGCACCAAGGCGCTGGGCGACGCCTTCAAGCTCCTGGTGCCCAAGTCGACGGAGTTCATGAGCTCGGACGCCGAGCTGTGGGGCTTCCTGTGCAGCCTCAAGCACGAGTTCTCGCCGGTCATCCTCCGCAGCAAGGACGTCTACGGCTACGCCTCCTGCCGGGCGGTGGTGCCCGAGTTGCCCCGGGGGGGCGCGGCGGCGGGGGGAGGCCGGCGGCGGGAGCGGCCCTGGAGGAGAGCCGCGGCCAGGGGGAGGCGCCACCGAGTCGCCGCCGCCGGAGGAGGAGGAGGAGGAGACCGAGACGCCGCCACCACCACCACAACCAGGAGCAGAGGAGGAGCGAAGAGGGCGGCCAAGAAGCGCTGCCACGGAGCAGCTGCTGCTGCTTCTCCCGCCTTGAGTCGGGCGCCCCCCCAAAAGCTCGCCGAGGAGGAGGAGGAGCGGGCGCCCCCTGCCCGCCTGGCTTCCCCCCTTCCCCCATGGACTCCCCTCGAGGGCCGGTCGTCGCTGGAAGAAGTCTGGGGCGCCCCCGCCGCCTTCCCCACCATCAAGGTGCGTGGGAACGTCTGGAACCAACGCAGCTTGGACGCCATGCGGAGGAAAGCCCAGCGCATCTTGCGGGTCAACCTGGCGCCCCGGGTGAGGCTCCTCCGCTTCCCCGTCGGCGGCTCGGAGGGAGAGGCTTGCAGCTAAATGGAGGCCCCCCCTGGGTTGAAAAAGAGAGGGAAGGAACCGGGACTTGGGGAGGGGTCTCCCAACCCCCTTCGACATGGCGGACAGACTAAGGGAGGCGAATGTCAGTCACCTGTTTACAATGGCTTTGGTCTTCTAAGTCGTGGCTTCTCCCCCCCCCCCTTTACTTCAATGAACTGCACTTTAGGGCGAAGGCCGGGGGGGGGTCGCCCCTTTCCTGCCCCGTCCCTCCAGCCTTCACGTCTGGTCGAAAAGCCTGCCCTCAGTTGGCCTGTTTAATATGTCAGGCTGTGATTTAACAATATATAACTCCCATCTTGCTTACCTTCCTAATCTTCGGCTGAGGAGACTGCTTGGCATATAGAGCACGGATGAAATCTTGCTTTCCTTCAGTCTCACAGACTTGTCTTCCCAAACGGACTACCTCACTAGTCTGGGAAACGGATCAGTTGCTTTCCCCTCTTCCAAAGGAACTTTCTTTCTGTCCTGCTAGCACAATGAAATAAATGCCCGGTTTGTTGTTGGGTTATTTTTGTTATAATTTAAGATGTAGCCAGTAGACTTTTTGTGACTTGTGTGCACTATTGCACTACATGCTCAGGGTTAACTTGAATATGCCAAGTGTTTCCAGTGGGATGACTTAACAAGCTTTTTGGCCACAGATGCTGAAGGAATGAAGTAGCCTTGCAGCTCAGTAGCTGATTTGATGGTGCAAAATATTTCATCCTTCTTTTGTTTCTTTTGCAAATGAGTTGGATGTGGTGGTCGGCAGAAACTTTGAATCTAATGGTCAGCTGTTTTGTATGTAATAAAGTTTTATAGCTGAAGGGAAGTAGTATTTCTATTACAGCTTCTACAGATGAGAGTTGTATTGGATACACCCGTTTTATATAATCTTTACTTTAGAGAAACTTTTACCAGCTTAAGTAAAAAAATAATAAAATTTCGAAAGCAATAACTTCTGTCTGTGCTATAGTTTTATGGGGAAAGGCTTTGCATGGGACTTGATGCAAGGGCAATTAGTGTGTGTGTGTGTGGTCAAACTATTTCATTTGTTTAGAGAGGGTGTGCAACTGTGGCAGATGAGGAGGCCTTTTTCTGCCCTGGGATGGTTGAGTGGGGTCACATGAAATGCTAACAGACAACAGGAGTAAGCAGACATCTACTTCTGGGTAGGGTTTTTTCTTTTTAAAAACCACCATATTTTCTGGTGTTAAACACTACAGGAAGGTCCTAAAGCCAATTTAAAAAAGGAGGTGACAATCCTAATAATTCACCTTTGGGAAAAGTCCTGTGCATCTTGGAGGCATGGAGGGCCACAACAGTTGCCTTGGCAGCCATTCTTAACCTGTCTCTGCTTTAGAAACATGTCTGCTTGTTCTAATAATGATGCCAGGGTGTTATGTATTAATGAACCTGGGGCCTATTTCAGGATAAACAAGCAGGAGGGGTGGGTGAGACTAGATAGGCTTGTTGAGTCCCTAGCTTGGTGTAATGATTTGGGTGGGGGCACCAAGATTTGGGGAGCCTACATTTCCCTCCATGGGACACAAGATCTGTACCCTTTTCTTTCCTGGTACCCCACGCTGCCCTCCCCCCCAAACATTTGTGGTGTGAAAAACATGTTTTACCCCAGATAGCTGATGATACCTCCCCAATCCTGGGGGGATTGGTGCCACTGCTCATTTCACCACATTTTATCTCATTTTAAACCTTTATGAGCCCCCACCCCCAAGCCAGGAAGCAATTGGACTTCTTGGTCCAGTCGTTTCATGTTTTTATTCTAAAAGTTTGTACAGGTCAAAGGAAAACCTCTATAGCACTAAGCTTCTGGAGTGGGATGTTACTTGCTACTTGGTGGCAAAAATCGTCCACAAAATTGGGGGGGGGGGGAGTATGTGAACCCTTAAAGGCATCCAAGTAGCCCATGGGCTGTACCTTGTCCATCGTAGGGTTATAATGTTGTTGGGTTGGAACAGGGGAAATCTGGATTCAAATCACAACAAAGCTACCAGGCTGACTGGGTGTCCTTGGGCCAGTTATTTTCTCAGTCTACTAGGGTTTCCAGTTTGAAAACGAGATGGCTCCAGTACCTCCAATGGTTGGATTAAATGGGATTTCAGCAGGTGTTCCTTGACATACAACCAGCTAATAAGCAACATCTGATCAAAACTCCTTCTACTCAGCCATTAAAGGTACAGAAACCATCTTCAGTTTTCACTCTGGCCACCCTACAGTCTACTCTACCTTATAGGATTGTTGTGAAGATAAAAATGAGGCTCACGTGTGCTACCTTAATTTTTAGATTAAGGGAGGGGAAATAAATAATCAAAGGGATGCTAGTCCAGGAATATAGGAAAAGAATGAATATCCTTAATGCTAAAGAGTTTCAACAGATGGTTCATTTAACTCCTAGATGAGGGGGGGAGTATGTCTGACAATCCAAATGCTGAACTGTAGCTCCCATAGATTTTCCTTGTTTTTTTTCTAGGCTGTGAGACTGTGTTTTGGAAGAATTTACTTCTGATGTTTTGCCTGCATCTGTGGCTTGTATCTTGGTTGGGTAGGAGTGTGTGTGGAGTTTATATGCTGTGACCCCCTGTTGGAGAGTATATGTAAATTTGTGTATTTGAATGGTTAGTTTCTGGATATAGAAATGCAAGGAGGATGCCAGCCACAGATGCAGGCGAAACTCAGAAGTAAACTCTTCCAGAACATGGCCTCACAGCCCGGAAAAACCCCAAGAAAAATCAGTCTATGGATGCCGGCTGTGAAAGCTTTCAACTTCACATTGTAGCTCCCACGTTTTCTCACTGTTGCCCATGCTGGCTAGGACTTATGGGAGTCTGACAACATCTTGAGGGTTATTGGTTACCTTTATCTAGGGGACTGGATATCTATCTCCTCCCGCCCCCCCCCCAAAAAAAACAGTTTGCTATCTAAAGAACCTTCCACTGTGATGCTCTTCAAGCTGAGGAGTTTCCTGCTGTTCTCTAAAGCAGAGTTGGACAACTGTTATACTTCCCTCCCAGCAGCATAGCCAAATATGAAGGATGTTAGGTATTATAGTTCAAAGAAGCTGATAGGTCCACAAGTTGTTCACCTCACTCTGAAGCTATTACAATATTAGTACCAAGAGAAAGCATGTTTTCTAGAGGAAATGGACTGCTTCCAATGATACCAATAAAAGCCTGGCAACCCCTTACAAGTCTCTTTTCACAGTACAGGTCACACACAAGCCTGTATCTGTGGGAGATATATTCCCAGGCTTACCATTTATAAATAAACCGTGGATAATAGCGAACCCTGTTAAAATAAATGATTTCTTGTACAACAATACCATAGAATTGCTTTGGAGGACCTAGCAATTCCTAGAGAGAATGCTTCAATGCATTTTCTAGTGCAACTCTGGTATGTGACCCTATCCTTCTCAGCCATGGATAACTGAAACTGCGAGTATTGGTTCCATGGATATGGGGGGGGCGTGACTGTAGAGAATTATAGCACTCTGTTACTACTTTAACTGACATGGCTGCATCCTATGGAATCATGGCATTTGTAGTTTGGTGAGGCACTGGAGCTGACTGACAGAATTCTAAATGCCCCTCCCCAAACTACAAATCCCAGGATTCCATAGGATGGAGCTATGACAGTTAAAGTGGAATAAAAGTGCTAGAACTCTATAATTTGAAAGAGATTACTGGATATATATATATATATATATATATATATATATATATTGGGAAGAGGGATGCTCTAAGCCAAGAGCAAGCAGCTGTGATGGGTGTGACCACCAAGTCTTGCTCCTACAACTATCTGCACTGCATAGTTTCCTCACAATCTTTGGCCAAAAATCACTTCTAGAAGTCACTTGTTGTGATTTCCTTGTTCCCTAGCTGATTGGATTAAGAGTTAAACACAAAATGGCCTCTTGAAGGCACTTAGGTTGCCCTCCTGAATTTCTGAAGTTGGGGTTGTGACTTCCTTGTTCCTTAGCTGATTAGATTAGAAGTTAAACAGAAAACGACATCAGGATGCCCTCCCGAATCCAGAATTTCTGAAATTTTATTGAGGGGAGTCTGGGGAAAGTCTGAGGAGTCACACAGAAGCCCTGGGGGCGGGAGGGGGGAGGCATGCAGGCCATACAATTCCCACTGAGGCTTGAAGCTCTTCCCCCTCTCCGCCTCTGTTGCTGCACTAGTTCCTTGTAGCATAATTCTAAAAGTTGAGAGAAATACTAAAAAACTCGTCTCGTAAGTAGATCCTCCTGAGCTGATTCTGAGGGGGGGGGGAGGCAGGGGCTCAATGAGGAAAGGAATTGCCCCAAATCATCCCCCTCCCTGTTTTACTGGCAGATTCCATCTACTAGTAGATTAACCTCAATTGCAGGGGATTTTTGTGCTTTAGAGGGTTGTTTATACTGTACATGAGACATCACACTTCCTTTCTGGCACTCAAAATGACACAATTGTTCTGTGTTCAGCCTCATTTCCCAACATCAGCTGTAGGGTTGTTGTTTTTCTTGTTGCAATAAATCTGACAAATTAAAATTAAGTTGGTGGATGCAAGGCAGTTTCTGGCGTGCTTTCTAGCACCAAAGTATTGTTGACTGATGCTGCTGACTGGTGATCTAATGACTGTGGATGTCTCCTTTATGAGCTCCCCCTCCTTCATGCTTTTGACATTCTGATTTTTAGTGGCCTTATAGAAATTATCTCTTCTGATTTACACCAGCAGGACAATGACACTGTGGTGGGGTAGCTCACATCTGCAACCCCTAACACCACAGACTTTATGTGTTATGCCTGTGGGTCCCTTCTTCCTTTACTGGCTGTCCTCCCCACAATTTGGTATTATGATATCTGACAGCCTAACATTATCTACTGCAGGGCAAGAGCATGTTCACGCCTAACATTAAACGTTGGATTTCTAGTTCACTGTATCTGCATCCCCACCATTGTAGACGTCCTCTGGTAAGACAATGGTATACATAACTTCCTGCATCTGAAATTCACCACCACCACCCCACACATACCCTGATCGTAGATTTAAGAGCATGAGATGGGAGCAGAAAGTAGAAGAAATGAGTTTTTAAATTGTGAATTAAATGTTGGAAAAGGGGAATGTTTTGTATGATGGAAGTGCAGAATAGTGCTATGACTATCTGGAAAACGTACAAGTTAAATGCAGCACTACATGGCAGTGATAAGAAATCAATGCTGTGTAGTCTTTCTCTTTCATGTAGGGTGTTTTGATCTGAAAAGCTTTGGACCTGTGTTGTGCTGAGATAAAACTGGAGATGATCCTATCAGTAATGCTTTCTACATTATAGGGTTTGGTCTTGTTTACTCTCCTCCCCTGTTGATTGGTAACTTCCTCTTTCTTCCTCTCAAGAACACTCATCTGGCACAAATCAGGAAGCAGGGATGGGGAGAAGGCAAACAATATCACACTACACTGTTACAGTGCTATTATTCCACTTTAACTGCTCCGGTTGCCTTCTGTGGCATCCTGGGATTTGCAGTTTAGGCAGGGGCATTTAGCATTCTCAGCCAGAAAGCTCTTAGGCCTCACTAAACTACAAACCCCAGAATTCCACAGGAGGAATTAGACAGTTAAAGTGGAATAATAGGACTGCAACGGTGTAGTATAAAGGTCTTGCAGAGCAAGAGGGAGGTAATCAGGATGAGAGAAAGAGTTTATTGGGGGGGCGTGCTGAGTGGTGCAGATCATCAGTAGCGAGACCTAGCTATCTGCTTGTGGGGGAAAAGCTGAATTGTATTGTTGGTAATCTGCAGGTTCCCTTTCACACTAGAGAATTAAAGCACTGTGATTCCACTTTAACCACCATGGCAACATCCTACAGGATCCTGGGATTTGCTGTTTAAGGAGGGGAATTCATGGCCAGACACCTTCACTAGTGCCTCACCAAAATACAAACCCGAGGATTCCATAGGACTCTGCTATGACAATTAAAGTGGAATTATAGTGCTATAATTCTCTAGTGTGAAATGGCCCCAAGTAACACTGCAACAAAACCTCTAACCTGGTTTGTTTTTTGGAGACAACCCTTAGATTTTAGGACATCCTCAGGGCTCTTCCAGATGGGACAGTTGTGTTGGGAATTTGGTGGAGGTTGTGATATTTGTTGCTGTAGCCCCTCCCCCTTGATCAACAACATTTCTGTTGTCTCAGACTGTTTTTTGGCAATTCCCAGCAGCACCTGCGACATTTTTTCCTACCCTTGAATGGGTTTCTTAATTCTGAGAGATAGTGGAACAAAAAAAGTCCTGTGGCGCACATACACATCAATAGATGTGGTTCATACCATTTTTGGAAGAACGCTCCCCAATGATGCATACAGTGTGATGTGGGCTGCAGCATTCATACACCAATTGAATTTCTGCTTCTCTTACCTGCTAATTTTATTTCAAGATGAATGGTGGCAAAGGTAAAAGGAAGGGGATTCTTTAATTTTCTTTCTCCTTTCTTCTGCTTTATTTCCTTTTTCTAACACCCCTTCCCACAAGGGTTTTAGTGCTTATCAATACATTAGTGAAATGGCACTTTTGCACTATAACACTATAACTAAGAATGTTTTTTTAAAGAGGAAGATATCAGTCATTCAAATCATAAGACTACCTCAGTAAACCATGCTCCTGAGTTAAAGAAAACCTTTGGAAGAGCCCTAGCACAGATCTAAGAAATCACAATATCTAGTCACAAACAGTCCCCACAACGGAATGGGAAAGGGCACAATGACACAAACAGAATGGACATAGCAGGAGTAACAACACAGTCCATAATGTCACAATCATCTTTCCAAACCAGGGGTGGGCACATTGTGGCCCATCAGATGTTGGACTGCATTTCTCATCAGCCCTAGCCAGTGTAGCCAAATAGTGAGGAATGCTGGAAGCTGAAGTCTGATAATATCTGGAGCACCACACTTTGCCACCCCTGGTCTGAAGTGATGAACTATTTCTAAACCAGCTGGCCATTGTTAAGATGATAATAACTGTTGCTATTATTTGCATTTCAGTTCCCTCTGTCTCAAATTCCCTTGATTAAAATCCCACCCACCAAAATGTATGTATAATAATTTGTTACTTGAATAATTGAATTAAGAAGTCATGCCTCTAATAAAGTGAACAATATCTATGAAAGTTTATGACATCATAAAATATATTAGTTTTTCAAGTGCCAAAGGGTTATTTGTTGTTTTTGCTGCAACAGACTAAGACAGCTACCTTCCTAGGAGTAGTGAATGAGTTCGGCTACATAACTCCTTTAGCATTTCATGCCACAATATAAACTAAGGTTCTGCACTCAGGAAATGCTCCACTTTGAATTTCCCTTAGGGCAGAAGAAGAAGGTATTCAGACAGCCCCGGTTTTGTCAATTAACTCTGTACAATACCACTTTCTTCTGTTGTTGAGTCCCCTGTACATCAAAATTGTCTCTTGATCCCTGGTTCTAGTAAATTCCTGGATCCATAGAATTGCTCCATTCATTATTTACATCCAGCTGAGCCAACAATAACAAGAAAAAATTATCTTCTTCCATAAAAGTAACAACAGGATACCTGAAGTCTAAGATTTACTAAGTTCTAAGTCTGAGTTTGTAGAGTTTTGCTTATTGCAGAAGCAGTGTTTAAGACTTCATTTAGAGGAAGTTGATCAATTTGATAACTAGTTGAGAGAGTGGAAGTCATTTGTATTCCCTTGTTAGTTGTAGTTTAGTGTTGTTAATTATTTGGTGTTTGTTATGTTTTTGTGTGTTTTCTTTGAACTTGTTTTATACATTTGTGTGTGTGTGTTAATAAAAATATTATTTTAAAAAACTTCTGCCATCTTGACCACACTCTGCTGTTGCTTGGCCATAGGTGTCTTGGTTTTCATCTATGACTGTTGGCAGGTATGAAGTTGCCACTAGACTCTTGAACTGGAGGTACTGAGCTATAAGATGTTCCACAAAATTCAGCCAGACCAGCCCCAAACCCATAGCAATATGTTTGAAATCATGCATAGATATATATGCACACATATAAATAGTAATTTCCCCCTATGGTACATACCTGCTACCACCCAGAAAATAACACAATTCTTGCATGTATTCTGTTTTATTTATTATCTTTTCTTCTTATTTATTTATTATATTTTATGTGGCTATTATAGAGATCCATCTGTCTATATGAGCTATTAGTTGCTCTGCAATTAGTCCATTGCTGGTTATTTAGTAGGTTTTTAAAAATGTTTACTGCATTTTCCTGCTGTTGTTTTAAAATCTTTGATAAATGGATGGAATCAGCATACAGAGTCACCCCCTTTATTCTCAGAATCAGAACTGTGCAGAACGTTAGGGTGAGACATAGTAGCTGGTTCAAAGTCTCCCAGCTCAGCTTCAGGTGTGAGTGACATCTTTTAAATCTTAATTTGGTTTTTGGGTGGGGGAGCAAAGGGTCATGGAAATAGTTAAAAGATATTGCTTTCTCCCCATACAATACCTCTTCAAATGTTGCACCAGCTTGAGGAGGTGGGGAAGTCTGATTTCATCAACGATCGCTGCACCCGCCTATACCTGGATCTAATATGTTGAGGGCTAAGCTGGTAGACTAAAGATGAAAGATTGTGTTTCTTTGAATGTCACAGAACAGGAGCACCTTTGTCTGGGCCACTGAATAGCAGCAGACCACAACCAAAGCCTCCACATGTGCAGTCTTTGCTGCAACCTGGTGCCTTCTGACATTGGTAGGTTTCTTATCCACAGCTTATGACATCTACGCAAGGTGCCCTGTGACATATTTATGTGACTCATCCAACTTGCTGAGCACACAAACATGTGATTTGTTAACTCTTTCTGGAGAAGCTTGGGTTTACATGGAAGCGAGCATGCGCACACACACATTTTTACAATAAAATCAGTATATATCTACACTCCAATGTTTCACAGATGTTTTATGTGGCCAGGCAAAATCATAGCATAGTCAAGGTGGGGAAAGTTATTTATGAGGATGAGCATACAAATTAAGAGAGGATGCAGCAATTCACTTTTGTCCAAGCCTCCTGGGAAGGGCAAGATTACATCCCTCCTCTCTTCTCCTCCCTGCTGAGTTAATTGAATGCAAACTACATTTGCTCTTTGAACTCAGCTTGCATCAGTTGAAGTAAGCTGAAGGCAAAGAGGAAAAATGGGAGGATGAGAAAGAAACTGGGACATCTTAAAAAGCAGCTGAAAAGATAGGATGACAGAGGATTCATTGGGACTGTCTCTACCAAATCAGGACAGTTGGAGGGTGTTAGCATGCTGTACTACCACTTCCAAGGAGATTTCATAACTAGACATATTGGGCACTTTTCATGGTCACATTGATTGTAAGGTTAGGCAGACTGGAGGGCAGTCAAAGGTCACAATACCTGAGACATGTCTAGAAATATAATGGTGGGAAAGCCCAGTTAGGATTATTCAGAAAGACCCCAAAGGTAATGGGTTTATGCTAATAACCCAGTCATTAAGGGGTATATGCTAATCCTAATTCCTAGCCTTGGGCATTGCAACCAGCAATTCAATCATGCAAATAAGTGATCTTTCTTCATTCCATATCCTAAGGAAATCTCTCCTCTCACTCCTTCCTGTCTAATTTTATGAGATTATCATAAAACCATCAATGTGTTGGCATTCCAGAAGTAAAGCAATTAAAGAAAAGTTTCATTTTCTTTTGTCTCTCCTGTGGGACAGCTATCCAAGTTTTATTATAGTCAGCACACACCTCAAAGGCATGAAATGGGTTATAAACATCATACACTTGACCATGGCAAGTGTACTGCAGAAGGGCCAGACACTCTCTTTGTCAGCACGCCACAGATTGGAACCCCCTGTACCATCCACAGCAGGGCCGGTTTAACCAGTCTGCCAAATCAGCATTTGCAGGGGGGTCCACCCCGCCAAGCCCCCCCCCAGCCCACCCATCCTAACTCTCCTCCTGCAAAAATCTCCTGCTGGCTTAAAAAAAACCCAGCTCTCCCAAATAGAAAGCGAAAGAGAAAAAGATGGAGCTTTCTTTGTGTGGCTGATTCTGGAGGGAGTTTGCTGCTCACTCGCCCCCTCCTGCCAGAATCTTTGTCAAAAACCAAGCCAGCCAGTTAGGCGTGTGTCGGAAAGGGTGAGTGTGCATGAGAGGTGGTGGGAGGCATCTCTTTCCTCTCTCTTCAGAAAGGGCTTCTTTCTTTCTTTCTTTCTCTCTCCCTTCTTTCTCACTTTTTTTAATTTAAATATAATTTTTATTGTTCAATTCTCCACAGTTAAGTACATTCAGACAGTTTGTTATACATACTCATTGCATTTTAACTTTTCATAATATCACTACACATTCCACATTACATTCATCCTATCCTTTCTTACTTTCTTTCATTAACTAAAAATCTTCTCTATCACTCTTCCACTTACTCTCCTGACTTCTTCTTATTCTTCCACATCCGTTACTTCCCATTAAGTCTCATCATTGATGATTTATCTAGCATCTAATTTTATGTTACCTCCTTTTCGTTTCGGCTTAATATTCACAACGATTTGAGTCCATATTGATCTGTTCTAACCGATGGGGGCTTCTCAAATTTCCTTTCCTCTTTTAATTCACTTTTTTTACATAGTGAACCCAATATCTATTCCGCTTCCCCATATTCCATAAAAATATTCTTTCGTCTCTTTCCATTCTTTCTCAAAATCATTCCTATTTTTATTTCTGATCATCACAGTTAGCTTATCCAAATATATAAGTTCCACCACCTTAATTCCCCATCCCTCCCTTGTGGGGATGGTTTCTAATTTCCAGTGTCGCGCATAAACAATTCTAGCCGCCACAATTAAATTAAACAAAATTTTCTCATTATCTTTTCCCATTGACTCATCAAAAATACATAGCAGATATTTTTCAGGTCTCATTTAAGAGGGTGTTTTTAATATTTTCTCAATTGTGGAATGAACCATTATCCAAAACTTCCTTGCTTGGTTACATGACCACCAACAGTGAAAAAAAAGTCCCCACTTCTTTTCTACACTTCCAACAATGATTATTAGATGTTTTATAAATTCTCGAAAGTTTATTGGGGGTCATGTACCATCTATGAAACATTTTCCAACAGTTCTCCTTTAAACT